>JAAONU010000001.1:68584486-71315799 GCA_012932295.1 Cyclina sinensis | reverse complement strand
GAGAAATTATTCAATACAATGAAGTATAAGGGAGTATTATTCAATAAATGAAGTATTGGAGAAGACATCGCCTCAACGTAAATGAAGCTTTAAGAACGTTTTCGCACTTGAAACTGAGGAAATCAAATGTATTACTGTACAAAATAAATCTTAAACCTTGTTTATTACAATGCAGATTTTATTTGCCATATTGTTTACATAAACTGTAAGCTTGCAGTAATCTCTCAGAGACTTATATTCTAGATGAGTCTCATTATTTCTCTTTGAAAACCAATTTACGTATTGGCGTTAAACGAAACTCATTTTAAGCATCCGATTTTTATTGTTTCAAAACATTTTAAACGTTAAATTCCACAGTGGCTCCTAATCAGCGAATGTTATTCTTATTGTTATAAGAAAAAATCCATATTTTTTTCGCGACCCACTGAATGCTACGTTCTTAGTAATGGCGTCTCCCTCAATAAAGAGGTCTCGCCAGTGAGCTTTACATGTCTTTAAAACTTATTAACAAGATTTTCTCTAATCTGTTTTTAACCCTGCACTTGATCCTCACCACAAGACAACCATTCCATTTCTTGAAGAAAACACAATAGTATATCTACACTGTATTGATATAGCTACCGTGAATTTTACGGTAGATTTTCATTAATCAAGTAATTTCTTTTTGCGCTGCAAACTGTTGAGAAGATTTAATTGAAATTGTGGGCAGTCTCCGTATATAATTGATCTACTGTAGTCAGGATGAATGTTGAACTAATTACGTTTAATGTAAGAACCTCTTAAGAATAGACATATTTCTAGGATTTCATGCATTACGTCTTGTTTAATTACAGATAAAGGATTTAAGCAGTAATTAAATAATAGCTTTGTATTACAGGATATACGTAATTCATTAATCATTTTAATGAAATAACGCTGAATTTCTAAAAAGGGGAGGGTTGTTCCAAAAGAATGTTTCCACGTCACAATAATCTCTCTCGTCGCAGCCAATCTGTGAATTAACGTAATTGCGCCAAAAGTTATTTCAATGTGATAAACATATTTTTGACATCTCTATTTTTTCATCATTTTGAGGGGTGTTCCTGAAGTTCTGTTCTATTACGCTTCTGTTCTGTACTTAAGTAACACCTTATTTCGCAGAAGTTATTACGCAAAAGTAAGACCTTTGGGAACTAAGTATATATCAATTATCATTTTTATAAAGCCTTGATCTCTATTTTTTCATCATTTTGAGGGGTGTTCCTGAAGTTCTGTTCTATTACGCTTCTGTTCTGTACTTAAGTAACACCTTATTTCGCAGAAGTTATTACGCAAAAGTAAGACCTTTGGGAACTAAGTATATATCAATTATCATTTTTATAAAGCCTTCCTTTCTGTTTTTGCAATCATATGAAATCAATTATCAAAATGTAAATTTATGAAAAGCGTAAAATGGATTCTACAGCTCTCGTTAGCCATTCAAGATTTTTTGAAACAATAAAATACGTCATTAATCAGTTTTATGTTAATAAACCCTCTAATTTTTTCTTTTTGAAAGGAAATGAAAGCGTTACAATAGCTTATGTAAGCGTGTTATTTCATTTTTTTTTAAAAAAACGCTTCTTCAAAATTATTTGGAAAAAACAACAAACATTTGCTGAACATTGGTTTTTAAGAAACTTATCAGCCAGGATTAAGGGTGATTTTCTTTCTTGCATTGTATATCATTTACTTCGACGACTGGCTTTTAAACGGTTTTAAATATAAAATTCTGACCAACACAAGCCATGTAAACGTTTGGTACATGATGAACCAAAGACTGTTGTTTTACCTAAGAGTCGTACCTGGGACCATTCAAACCGGAAGCGCACGCAGCGGCTTTACCCGCTACTGTTTTAGTAAGTTTGAATGGTGGCAATATTCAATTTTCTAGATGTTAACTAACCTTGATCTTTAGGTGATATGTAATGTGGCGTCCTCTGGCGACCGTCGTTCGTGTAAACAACAAGTATCGGCTGCTTGGTGTCGTGGTGAGATTTTCTTTGAGCAAATCTTACCTCATCTGAACCCAGCTCATCACCTTGTATCGTCTGCGATATTACTAAAAATCCTGAAAGTTTATAAATCAAATGTACACACCAGGACTGATCTCAAAACGTGTACCACAGAAGCAATTCGTATTAACGTAAACAGTTTCTGTGACTTTTGACAACTGTGATTATTATGTAATCGATCGATTAACGGATACATGAAATACGACCTGTAAACGTGTCAGAACAATAACTTGAAAATCGTCTGTATCAGACATAAACGAGGAAGTGAATCATCGCCTAAAAAAGAATGAACATTTATAAACAATTGTTTATCCTACGTTAAATTCTAAACAAGCCCAACCTATTTTTAGTACTCCTTCGAGAATAATATCAACGCAAATTTTGGCAAACAGTTACTTCGGCAATACATATTGAAGACTAGAGGCCGTTTTCATTAAACAAAAGACTACAATAATGAATACAAATGCATTCCTTTTATTCAGTCGGGTGAAATTTGGAAGCATTTGTTTGCAGAAGATACAAAATAAAATGTTTACCATAGTTTTTCAACTGTCCACTTGCCCACTGCCGAACTGCACGCGTCACATTGAATATGACCCATCCCCTGTCATGGGTCCTTACTCGTTTCTGGTCAAGTAACAATCGCCCTTGATCGGAATACATATTATTAGGATCTAATACTTGATATACTTTTATCTGCAATAAATAAGGTCTCTTTAAGTATGTTATTAAAACACCTTTTCCAGAGAACGTGTCAGTTTCTATATGTTTCGTGTTATGTCCTACAATCTCAGACAACGTAAGCAAAACAAAATGTAATCGACACGGTCATTTTATATAGACCTTGATAAATTGTCAAGGGAAACATATAAAAATTAGAATATACACCTATATGTATCTTCTAAATTTGATATTGACTGACATTCTTGCATTGTAAGTCACTACACATTCAAGCGACAAATACTAAAAATGCTCTAGAGTTATTTCAAAATCATTAGAATCCTGAGTCCAGACACTGTATCAATTAAACAAAATAGAATAAATGAAAAAAAGTGAAATATAACAATTACGTTCATTAAACAATTATCAAAGGTTAGTTAAAGGTATGAATATAATTATATCTATGGTATATCACTCTCTTGTCCTGTCTAAATGCTGTTATAAGAAACACCATAATACAATAATCAATTCATAACACAATTACAAGGATAAAATCATTTCAAGAAAAAAGAAATGTTGCATCCCTACCTGAATTAAATGAGAAAGACGAGAGTGTGGCAATGAATGTCGTGAGTGGTTGGATATTGGTGTCATCCGAAATAAGTGAAACTCGGACTCTAACAAATGGTCGCTGGAATGCATCGAAACGTTGTAATAGAAGTGCATCTCTTTGTTATACGC
This sequence comes from Cyclina sinensis, assembly GCA_012932295.1. Lineage (NCBI taxonomy): Eukaryota > Metazoa > Mollusca > Bivalvia > Venerida > Veneridae > Cyclina > Cyclina sinensis. The sequence continues at coordinate 71,312,365 of JAAONU010000001.1, read as the reverse complement.
TGAAAATAGACGAGAAATGTGATAAAAATGTTGATAAAGAAATTATTTGGAAAATTGCGGCGTGCATTTCTGGAACGTGGCCTATAAGATAGGACAAATTTCAAATTTGATGCAAAAACCAGCGGTCATAATATGCCACTGTATGATAAACATAACACTTGTTCTGTTGAAACGCTTTTCTACATTTTTGATGGATAATGAGAAAACTTATCCGATATCGGTTTTATATCAAATGATTGATGGTGACTACCAAAAACAGTCTACACGTGCCAAGCAAAGTTCATATCTGACATAATTACTGTTCTGTTTTTAAAAAAGTATATAAAGATTTAGCCTGTCAGACCCTCTTGTAATTTTGCACCAGCAAACTTAAACAAGCGTTTCTGGGTTTTGAACTGAAACCTAACTATAAAAATTAGTTTTGTTATCCCAGAAAACAAATTTCACATGCTTTCTACGGCTACATGTTCTAGTTTGATGACTGGTCTAGTATGGAGAGAGCTATGAAATATCTGGTTGACCTTTTGGAGAAAGTCCGTCTTATGTGACAAAAGATTTATGATGAACAACAATAAAAAGTTTCTAATTAAGAAAAAGTACCCCCAATGAAGACATAAACAATCTTTTCTTGTAATCGTAGTGATAAAGAGGCGAGAGGATGAAAAAAAGTCATATTGTACTGTAAGGTCAAAACGACCCATGACACTTAGTAATTAGGCATGACGGAATTTCTGTTTCCTGCTAAGTATTACTAAGGCATTCACCGAGCAGAATATTCAAGAGTAAAATCATTGTTATAATTAAATACAATAATTTGGACCACAATTTAGGGCAAACAAAGGGTATAAAAACTGGCAGAAAACTGACAAATTGCAGTCTATGCAGTCTATACTCAACATGTTTCAGGGCCCATTTGTACCTTAAGTTAACTTTAAGGATAGTCAGCAGACAGTTAGATATTCACAGCTATCCCAATTTGAACATACTGGTACTGAAGTACGCCACTAGGACTCGTAAAGAAATGCTATTATTCCTGTGAGAGACGTACAGCAGAGGTCTGCTCTGCATCCAGACATGACAACAGTCTTATAAGATGAATCACTATGCGTGATGCATCCCCCTTAAGACACCTGGGCATGTTATATATTATTTTAATTTTCTCTTCAAAAGATATTATATTCTGTTACGTGTCTCTCTTTTTTACGTTTATTTAATTCATGTATCTGTTTTGATCAATCAAGAACACACCCTAACTACTCTGTCTTGAAATGTCTACAAATGTTCCATATTTTTTTCCCTAGGAAATATTTCCACACTGCCTCATTTAGCAGCACACGCTCTATACACTGTGTAAAAGAACTACCTATCATACACGGACATATCTATTTTGTGAATAATATTTAATCAAATTACACGTGATTTTAAACCCTATGTAATCATACTATTGCTTACTAATGATACTCTTTAAAACAGGTTTATTGAAAGGATTTATCCCTTAGAAATCTGAATTTAATAAAGCTTTTATATTTATTATATATGTCTAAACGTAAGCTATACTAAGTTTCGTATAAATCGTAAGTTCTAAGTTCTGCCTAACTGCTAAGTTTTTTTAAGTTCTATATAAATTGTAAATTCTGTCTAAATCGTAAGTTCTGTCTAAATCGTATACTATTCTAAGTTCTGTATAAATCGCAAGTTTTTCTAAGTTCTGTTAAATTGGTAAGTTTTTTTTAAGTTCTGTATAAATCGTATGTTCTGCATAATACGTAAGTTCTGTCTAAACTGTAATTTCTGTCTAAACCGTAAGTTCTGTATAAATCGTAAGTTCTGTCTCAATCGTAAGTTCTGTCTAAATCGTAAGTTCTGTATAAACCGTAAGTTCTGTCTAAATCGCAAGCAAGTATGATAAGTCAAAGAGTGAAATAGCATAAAAGGCATAACACTTAATAGTAGACAGATAAACTTTTCGAATGCACTTTTTGAAAATAATAATTCGACATCGTGACGAAGTAGTTTTTAAGTTCAATGTGCATTTCTGTTTGAATATTATAAATCTTAAGAAGCCCACATTTTTAGCAACACTCGTTCCAACACTTTGAACTTTTCTGAAAAGTCTACAGTCTCACTTCTCTATGTTAACCCCTTACATATCTATGATAAGCTTTTTATTCCACACGTGAGCAAAGCCCTTCTTTTCTCGAGGGCACTTGAACATTTTAATGAGAGGGTGTTATGTAAATTGGCAAATAAATTCTGTAATGTGATTTTATACGGATATTGTCACAATACCAAGGTGTGCGACCGGTTTTTCAACACCTGTGGTATAAAGAACGTATTCTAATAGAAAGCTTAGAAAAACACGTTAATAGCTTTTGAGCAGATGCTTACTTGAAGTGCTTTACGAAAAGTTTACTTTGGAACTGAGAGGGTTTTATTATCGAATTATATTAATGACATATGCAGTTCTTGCTGTCACGATATTAACTTCTTATAACGGATCTACCCCTTAAGACGAAAATCATCTATGTGTCTTTTTATGGGGATGATAAAGGATATGTTTGTGGCTTTACCAACTAATCGTCTGACTGCTTTATCAAAGCGTTCGTGTTGTCACAAAGCTTTCCGTACCAAGTTTGATACTTATTAAATCGATTGTTAAATACTTGACATGTTTTTATCGTCTCAGATTGTGACAAGGTTTGGTTTAGGATCAAGCCCAGTGCCTGCATGGTAGGATTTTAATACAAAGTACAGGTGCTCATCCAATACATCGCTACAAATCGGTTATTTGAAATATGTCTCAAAGGTTACTCAATATGTGACACACACTTCTTTCTACGCATTAAAGTAGAAGGTTTAAAAAAACATTTTTGCAGTTATGCTGTAATTCTGTTACCACATTGTTACTAAATATTAAAACCCGCTGCGGCGTCTGATCAGGGTCTACACTGTTTGCATAAAGGACTTTCTTCCCTAAATAGAATAAAATTGAAACTTTATACCAGAAACCCTTTTAATTGAAAATGAACTCGTCCAAATGACAAGAATAGCATAATCCATTAGGCATTAATATGTTATTAATTAAATGAAACATAAAATCAGTTTATGAAATATTATAAATGTCTATTGACAGACGAGCCAGAAATCGGTTCCAAAAAGCGAATACTGAAAACGTGTGATATACTGAATCTCTTCAGGAATTATAATGCTTGCCAGAATATGTCCATGTTACTCCCAGAAGAGAACTATTCATGCATAATGCTGGTTTGCCAGAAATGTCTGTAGCAGCCATTTCATTTTATTATTTTCATTTTGTCAAGTCTGTTTATATTTAACTTGAACTGATATTTTTTCCATGGGAACTAGGTGTATTAAAACCTTGTAAACAGAAGTTAATTTGTAACAACTTTGCTTTTTCCTCAGCCTCAAGTTTCAGGCGTGTCTTATTGTAAAATAATAGAATGACACGCCTACCAAAATGCGTCTTTTTCTCAAATTACAACTGCGTTTTAATCTCGAATGCGGCTACTTCATTTCGATTTTTTTTTACATTGACTAAAATAAGCCAAATCTTCTCAAGGTGTTCATTATATCAACTTTTTAATCAATCATTTTCAAAACACAAAGAGATAAAAAAAACTTTCAACTTTATATGCTTTGATTACGTTCAGTTTTCACCTATGTTGCAGAGACAGACTACACAGGCATTTTTTTGTAGACTGCAGAATATCTAAACATGAAGAGCAATGTACTTTCCCTATTCAAGACAAATCATTTGTACGTGTTTACTTGCTCTGATAATCATCTAACCTTTTCATTAAAGAGAGGGGTGTAGATTTGTCGACAATCTCTCTCTGTAATCTTAAAACCCGCAATATTTCCACTGCGCCCACAAAGGTCAATGAGATTTACAAAGGTCACGGGTAGCTAATCAGACAGGAAGCAAACCTTGTTCCTTTCCTTTAACTGATATTTGAAACGCATTTGGACAGGCTTTTGTTACGTTAAGATGGTAATCAATGTTTTTGTTTTCATTGAATGTGTCAAATTAAGAGAGACAATGACTGTCAAATCACTTTTTGGTGCACATCCTGACTTTAGTCATACTGGGGATTACCGTTTTGACGTAAGGACACTATACCTATTTCTAAAGTACTTTCACCTTTACAGTCCAAATGACACAGTGTCACAGACTTCTCTTTAGAAATAACCCCTATTATGTCACATTTTACAAAAAATATATTTAGAGTTTTATATCTTCTGAGTGACATTGAAACCTTAAGAACATACATTTTTGTCTTTCTGTTACTATTTTAAAACATGTCATAAAATACGCAATTTGCACTCCTGATTCATAAAATACGCAATTTGCACTCCTGATTCATAAAATACGCAATTTGCACTCCTGATTCATAAAATACGCAATTTGCACTCCTGATTCATAAATTTGAGGAACTCAACACTTAAATGAACGCATTACTTATATTGTCAACGGTAATGTACTTAAGCAGCATTAGAAATCACAGAAACATGTCATTGTAGTTGAAAAACTGATCTTATTTCTTTTGTTTTGATGGCAGAAAAAAGAAAAACCGAGTAAACTAAATATGTACATGTAAAACCGTGCTTCTGAAGTGACAAAACTGCAACAGGTAAACGCCCGGGGTATAGTTACTGTTTTGAAAAGATATAGATAACAATTTGCTACAATGTGTATTTTTATACAAATGTTGTTGTTCTTTTTCTTACTGTTGTTTCATTTAGTGGACATTTTCAACCAAGTGAAAAAAAAATTAAAATGACATAAGCTTTTTCACTTTTTTCAATTTTAATCATACAAGGAAAATGTAAACTGAAAACGTGAAAACTTAACGCTGGGCGAGTCAAATATTCACAGAAATTTCACAATTAAGAAGTTCTTAGCCATACGCTAGTTACCATAACCTTAGTTATTGCTTCATTAAAATGAGACAAATGATATAACCCCCCTTAAAACTTCACACACAAATCAATATTTTCACCGTAACTTACGTATTTTTGTTTACTGAGAGTCAACCAGATGGTCTCACGATGATCCCCGAAGTAAGAGTCTAGTCATGCTGTTAGGACACTACGCCATTCATTGATTATTTACACTTCGCAATAACCGAACTAATAATATCAGGCTTATGTTAAAACCTGAAAAGTTCATTTTGCAAAGTGGATGTCAACAATTCTGACACTTTTGTTTGTGTACTGCAATAATCCTATCATTGCATTACGCCACATATGTACAGAGAATAGATAAGTGTTAAAATCCGTGGGATATTGGTGACGTCTTTGAACGGGTTTTATTCTGTTATTTACTGACATCTATACAAGAGGACATGATATGAGTGTTTGCACAAAAATAATGCATATTTCAATGGTCTCCATTCATTTCAAGACATCTGTGCAGTAGGACAATCTAACACAGGTGGACGATTGGTGACATGAATTTAAAATAGAATACTTTTGAACAAAAAGTGTATAAAGTGTTATGTGCCAGAAACTTAAGATTGATCAGGGCAATACCACAGCAGACACAAGGGTCAACTCATATACGTATTCCACTTGGTATCCACATCAAATGATTTGTGATACTTCAGAAACGATAAAATCAGAGACATGGAGAATTTGCAGAGAACAATTGGTCTTCTGACAGACTTGATGTCAAGAAATAAAAAATGCCTTGATGTTTGTCATCAGATCAATGTTTTCTCTGCCATATTTCTTCACTTGCAGGTAATAGAAAAGGTGTAGGTACTTCGTAATGTATAGTTGGTCAAACTGCAATGAAGTATATTTGTAAAACTGTGCCAATTTTACAAAATCCAAAACAATCGAAGTACTTGCCGTAAGTGTTTGCAAAACTGGAAGTACAACGTATGTTTTGTAGCGGCTGCAAAGTGGAATTATATGTATGCCTCGTCAGAGACATATGATTATAACTCAACTGATAAGGTGTATTTGGATTTATAAACAAATACGTTGCTTTACAAAAAGACTCTTAAGTATTGTCTAGAAATTACGACGAACTATTTCCAGATTTGCCATATTGCCATATTCTTTCATCTTCCATTTTCCATTTCCTAAAGAGCGTATAGAAGGGCCTGAAGCCGACAGACTTCAGATGAGTGATTTTATAAAATGTAAGTTAAAAAATAGCTCTTGCTCGCACACACTTCCTTGGGCATCCATGCAAGCAAATATTAAAAACGTGTAACCTCTCGATAATTACAACTACAGTACACTTGAGTCCAGCCGTCGAAAATCAGCAACTTCATACGGAAGAATGAATCAGAGCTGGTGTTTTACAAGACTACTAGATAGGTATATTACCAACCTACCTAACTTCAGTACTAATAATGCAAATATAAAACGAATATAACCAAATTTTAAAAAAAAATGACATTTCGTGGAAGAACAGGTGTGAGTCAAGGGGAGTCCTTCAGTCCGTGAGAGTTTGGACAAGTAAGGATTAATCGGTAAATCGAAGTAATCCGTCGCACGTGTGTAAGATTTAATGAAACATTAGAAGTATAACCGTTTTACCTTTGAGGTGTTTCAAATAATATCGTATATTTTACCTTGCAATAATTCAAGTAATAGCGTGTCAAAATCTTTTTATAATCAATTAAACTAACATCTTTGCATGTGCTTGCTGAATGATTTCGACACTTTTCAGTAGAAGATCTAGAATCTTGCTTTTTATTATTTTGAGGGAGGGGTGGTGGTATAGTTTAGTCAATGTGATATGATTATTTAGAAGATGTAGTTTTGCATCGTTGATTAACAGTGTTTATTGACTGCAGGAGTTCACGTACAAATATTATTTATAAAAATAAAAAGATACATAAACTACATTGTGTCATTGTTTGTGCTTTTTTGACATTTTGTTAATCTTTGAACAAACGCCAAATGTGCAAATGTTCTGCAAACAATGAACTTTGAAGCTTTTTTACTGATTATGTGTTAGTCCTTTATTTCATTGATTCTTGCTTAAAAAATCACATTTTTGAGTTTGGTATTTCTTTGAACTTTGTCAACATTGTTTGTTGCAAACCCGTCAAGACTGAAGAGTTTTAGGACCACGCAGAGAAGTATCCTCAAGTATTTGCACACCGCATTTAGACAATTCTATAGGCTTCGTAGCCACATCCCCTATAGCAACAGGTAATCGGCGTATCCAAGCCAGAAAAGTCAAAATCAAAATGGTGCTAACTTCTCAGAGTTTAGTTAAACCATGGCATTAATTTCCGATGCAACTTGCGGGGTGAAAGCGAAAACGTTTTATTTTGCTTCTTTACTCATTATCAGCAACAATAACAACCACTACTACTAATAATAACAACACTTATAATAAACTTGTTCGGACGTACCTATGTTAGACTAGTTTATTTTTGCGAAGCCACGACTGGGTGAAACTTTTTGACGATCTATGTATGTTTCTACCATATTCCCATTTTAATCAGCTATTTCTAAAGTGACTGTGTCAAGCCACCCGCTGCACGACACCAGCTTAAAATTAAATTCTTGTTACTACCACTATCATTAACATTCCCATAAAAGGCAAAGGGACCCTTATAACAATTTTCTCTATTTCACTTAATGATAGTCGACATTGAATAACAAATGAAAGCTGCTGTCTTGATAATGCGAAGCTTTTGGAGCATTCTGCATACAAAACACCCTTTATTCCGAGGACAAATATTGCAAATTTATCCAGTTGCGCCCCTTCAGGTTTTAGGGAGTGAAACTAGATCAGATGACAGGCAATTTCAATTACCCTTGTCAGAATTGAAATAATAAATGCACCTTATTATGCATTTAAATTTCATTGAAATTTGATCAAAAACATTACCATTGTTACTCTTGGTTAGCTTATAGAAAGGGGCATGTTACAAAATTTCGAAAGACAAGTGATAAAGTGTGTACAACAAAGCACTTACAGATAAGGCATTTTACTGAAATGATCAACAAAGCTTTACTTGGGGTTTAACAATAATCTTGCACTTGCAGAAAGTTCTCACAGCACCCTACTCAACTACAGCTATATACCTTACATCTTCAACCCATCGCTTTATGGACAAAAGTCGAACAAAACTTAGTTCTAAACAATGGCTTTATGGACAAAAGTCGAACAAAACTTAGTTCTTAACAATGACTTTATGGACAAAAGTCGAACAAAACTAAGTTCTAAACAATGGCTTTATGGACAAAAGTCGAACAAAACTTAGTTCTAAACAATGGCTTTATGGACAAAAGTCTAAGAAAACTTAGTTCTAAACAATGGCTTTATGGACAAAAGATTAAGAAAACTTAGTTCTAAACAATGCCTTTATGGACAAAAGTCAAACAAAACTTAGTTCTAAACAATGGCTTTATGGACAAAAGTCAAACAAAACTTAGTTCTAAACAATGGCTTCATTGACAAAAGTCAAACAAAACTTAGTTCTAAACAATGGCTTTATGGACAAAAGTCGAACAAAACTTAGTTCTAAAGTGGATTTCACTCACCACCAGTAGCTTGAATCACTTCAACTTTCAACATAAATTCAATTCTTCTGAAGATTTCACTATGATTTAGCTATGACGAGAAACCACAGCCTTAGGCTAACTTTCATTAACAAATCGGCAAGATAATCTTAATTCAATGACTGACGAAAGAATGAGAAATTTCTTAAGTTTGACATTTTAACCTCCCATGCTCTTGTATTCCCTACGAGAAATTATCCTGATGCTATCATTAGACATAAGCGATACATCTATGAGCTAGGGTCTTGTTATTACATATCTTTACATCAGAATAAATAATAGAAGAGATTAATCAAGCCTGTATCACCCGAGCGTCTATATACTTTATACAACCGCGTTTGGCTGGGTTTAATTCTCCGCTTACATTAAGCTTAACACCCGTAAAATTAAATACTTATTTCGTGGTTTGTTATTAAAAGTAAATATGCAGAGTGATAATATTGCACTGTATTGTACTTGAAGTAAATGCCGCCATGTCAGAGAATTTTAATCGGTTTAAGGTGATATCTATTACATGCTGTTTTCTTACTGAGGCATTCCTGAGAGCCGTGTGTCATGGCGTGAAGATTTTTCTCATTCCATCTTGTCAAATTTCAGAAAGCTTATATTCAAATTTGAACCGAAGAAAAGTGTTTAAATTTTCAATGCAAGCACTGCGATAATCTCCCGTGATTTGTTCACGGGGATGAAGTCGATCTTAAGGTTTGAAAAAAATATTTATTTCATTGTTCATTAGTTATCCTTTGCATTCAGCCGTTCGGTAGTTAACAATAAACTTGTTTCATAAGAAGCAAACAAGTGGTTTGACCCAACTTTATACCATTTTTTTTCTCCGGAGAAGTCAAAGAAGAAATCGATTATCATCCTCATTATCATAGTCATCACGAGCATAATCATCATTTCTGGTTAGTGTATTTATTAATAAATTTACCTTCGTGGTTAAAAAAGAATATATCGGACTATATGATACTTTGTAAAATAATGGAAGTATTCATTTTATTTCATCACGTCGACCATATCTCTCTCTAAGATAGACCTATCAGTCAGTATTTCAACCCATGGAAATTAGAAGGTATTGAAGAAATCATTCAACGGATGAGTCTTGTCTGTTGCAGTAATAGATTGGATAAAATCTTTCAGAGTGTATATATTGAGCTGCGTTTTTTCAGTCTGGTGTGTTTTAAAACTGCTAGGTGTGAATGAAATCAGGATCATTGAGAATGCATCAACTTGGGTTTTTTTTTCAAACTTACCAATAATATTATAAAAAAATAATTATTCTTGCGATTTCTGTAAAACTGTATCTTCGGTCACAATTTTATCTAAACAATTGGCATCGAAGACAACCGATTCCTGTTTTAATCAATATGACACAGAAGGCAACCTATACCTTTTCTAAATAACATGAAACTAAAGACAACCTTGACCTTTTCTAAATAATATGACACTAAATGCAACCTCCTTTTTCTAAATAATATAACACTGAACACACCCTATACCTTTTCTAAATAATTCGACACTGAACACACCCTATACCTTTCTAAATAACACGACATTGAACATAACCTAAACATTTTCTAAATAATTTGACACCGAACACAACATATACCTTTTCTACATAATACGACACTGAACATAACTTAAAAATTTTCTAAATAATATCACACTGAACACAACCTATACCTTTTTCTAAATAATATCACACTGAACACAACCTATACCTTTTTCTAAATAATATGACACTGAACACGCCTATACCTTTTTCTAAATAATATGACACTGAACACAGCTATACCTTTTTCTAAATAATATGACACTGAACAAAACATATACCTTTTTCTAAATAATATGACACTGAACACAACCTATACCTTTTTCTAAATAATATCACACTGAACACAACCTATACCTTTTTCTAAATAATATGACACTGAATACACCTATACCTTTTTCTAAATAATATGACACTGAACACAACCTATACCTATTCTAAATAATATCACACTGAACACAACCTATACCTTTATCTAAATAATATGACACCGAACACAACCTATACCTTTTTCTAAATAATATGACACTGAACACACCTATACCTTTTTCTAAATAATATGACACTGAACACAACCTATACCTTTTTCTAAATAATATGACACTGAACACACCTATAATTTTTCTAAATAATATGACACCGAACACAACCTATACCTTTTTCTAAATAATATGTCACTGAACAAAACATATACCTTTTTCTAAATAATATCACACTGAACACAACCTATACCTTTTTCTAAATAATATCACACTGAACACAACCTATACCTTTTTCTAAATAATATGACACTGAATACACCTATACATTTTTCTAAATAATATGACACTGAACACAACCTATACCTATTCTAAATAATATCACACTGAACACAACCTATACCTTTTTCTAAATAATATCACACTGAACACAACCTATACCTTTTTCTAAATAATATCACACTGAACACAACCTATACCTTTTTCTAAATAATATGACACTGAATACACCTATACCTTTTTCTAAATAATATGACACTGAACACAACATATACCTTTTTCTAAATAATATGACACTGAACACACCTATACCTTTTTCTAATAATATGACACTGAACACACTATACCTTTTTCTAAATAATATCACACTGAACACAACCTATACCTTTTTCTAAATAATATGACACTGAATACACCTATACCTTTTTCTAAATAATATGACACTGAACACAACCTATACCTATTCTAAATAATATCACACTGAACACAACCTATACCTTTATCTAAATAATATGACACTGAACACACCTATACTTTTTCTAAATAATATGACACCGAACACAACCTATACCTTTTTCTAAATAATATGACACTGAACACACCTATACTTTTTCTAAATAATATGACACCGAACACAACCTATACCTTTTTCTAAATAATATGACACTGAACACACCTATACTTTTTCTAAATAATATGACACCGAACACAACCTATACCTTTTTCTAAATAATATGACACTGAACACAACCTATACCTTTTTCTAAATAATATGACACTGAACACACCTATACCTTTTTCTAAATAATATGACACTGAACACACCTATACCTTTTTCTAAATAATATGACACTGAACACACCTATACCTTTTTCTAAATAATATGACACTGAACACAACCTATACCTTTTTCTAGATAATATGACACTGAACACACCTATACCTTTTTCTAAATAATATGACACTGAACACAACATATACCTTTTTCTAAATAATATGACACCGAACACAACCAGTACTTTTTCTAAATAATATGACACTGAACACACCATACTAGTATATCTTTTCTAAATAATATGACATCGAAGGCAACCTATACCTCTTCTAGATGATGTGGCACTGAAACAACCTATACCTTTTTAAGCAATATGACACTGAAGATAAGCTTTATCTTTTCTAAATAATATGACACTGAAGACAGCCTTTACCTTTTCTTAATAATATAACACTTAACATTTACATTTACAACTTTTTAACAATATGACACTTTACAGTACTTGACGTTTACCTTCTCTTCTAAACAATATGACACTGAACACTACTGGACGTTTACCCTTACTATTTCTAAACAATATACTGGACGTTAATCTTTACCTTTTCTAAATAATATGACACTGAGCATTACTGGACGTTAACCTTTACCTTTTCTTTTCAATATGGCACTTTACATTACTTAACGTTTACCTTTACTTCTAAACAATATTACATTGAACACTACTGGACGTTTACCCTTACCTTTTCTAAACAATATGACACTGAACACTACTGGACGTTTACCCTTACTATTTCTAAACAATATACTGGACGTTAATCTTTACCTTTTCTAAATAATATGACACTGAGCATTACTGGACGTTAACCTTTACCTTTTCTTTTCAATATGGCACTTTACATTACTTAACGTTTACCTTTACTTCTAAACAATATTACATTGAACACTACTGGACGTTTACCCTTACCTTTTCTAAACAATATGACACTGAACACTACTGGACGTTTACCCTTACTATTTCTAAACAATATACTGGACGTTAATCTTTACCTTTTCTAAACAATATGACACTGAGCATTACTGGACGTTAACCTTTACCTTTTCTTTACAATATGGCACTGAGCATTACTGGACGTTTACCTATACTTCTAAATACGACACTAAATATTACTTGACGTTTATGTTTACCTTTTCTAAACAATATGACACTGAATTATACATGACGTTTACCTCTCCATTTTCTAAACATGATGACACTGAATTATACATGACGTTTACCTCTCCCTTTTCTAAACAATATGACACTGAATTATACATGACGTCGACTTCTCCCTTTTCTAAACAATATGACACTGAATATACATGACGTTTACCTTCACCTTTTATAACAATATGACACTGAATGTAACATGACGTTTACCACTCCTTTTTCTAAACAATATGACACTGAAAATACATGACGTTTACCTCTCTCTTTTCTAAACAATATGACACTGAATATACATGACGTTTACCATCAACTTTTCTAAACAATATGACACTGAATTATACATGAGGTTTACTTCTCCCTTTTCTAAACAATATGACACTGAACTATACATGACGTTTACCTCTCTATTTCTAAACAATATGACACTGAATTATACATGACGTTTACCTCTCCCTTTTCTAAACAATATGACACTGAACTATACATGACGTTTACCTCTCTATTTCTAAACAATATGACACTGAATTATATTTGAGGTTTACCTCTCCCTTTTTCTAAACAATATGACACTGAATTTTACATGACGTTTACCTCCCCCTTTTCTAAACAATATGACACTGAATTATACATAACGTTTACCTCTCCCTTTTCTAAACAATATGACACTGAACTATACATGACGTTTACCTCTCTATTTCTAAACAATATGACACTGAATTATACATGACGTTTACCTCTCCCTTTTCTAAACAATATGACACTGAATTATACATGACGTTTACATCTCTCTTTTCTAAACAATATGACATTGAATTATACATGACTGAATTATACATGACGTTTACCTCTCCCTTTTCTAAACAATATGACACTGAATTTTACATGACGTTTACCTCTCTCTTTTCTAAACAATATGACATTGAATTATACATGACGTTTACCTCTCTCTTTTCTAAACAATATGACACTGAACTATACATGACGTTTACCTCTCTCTTTTCTAAACAATATGACACTGAATTTTACATGACGTTTACCTCTCTCTTTTCTAAACAATATGACACTGAATTTTACATGACGTTTACCTCTCTCTTTTCTAAACAATATGACATTGAATTATACATGACGTTTACCTCTCCCTTTTCTAAACAATATGACACTGAACTATACATGACGTTTACCTCTCTCTTTTCTAAACAATATGACATTGAATTATACATGACGTTTACCTCTCTCTTTTCTAAACAATATGACACTGAATTATACATGACGTTTACCTCTCCCTTTTCTAAACAATATGACACTGAATATACATGACGTTTACCTCTCCCTTTTCTAAACAATATGACATTGAATTTTACATGACGTTTACCTCTCCCTTTTCTAAACAATATGACACTGAACTATACATGACGTTTACCTCTCCCTTTTCTAAACAATATGACATTGAATTTTACATGACGTTTACCTCTCCCTTTTCTAAACAATATGACACTGAATATACATGACGTTTACCTCTCCCTTTTCTAAACAATATGACATTGAATTTTACATGACGTTTACCTCTCCCTTTTCTAAACAATATGACACTGAATATACATGACGTTTACCTCTCCCTTTTCTAAACAATATGACATTGAATTTTACATGACGTTTACCTCTCCCTTTTCTAAACAATATGACACTGAATATACATGACGTTTACCTCTCCCTTTTCTAAACAATATGACACTGAATTTTACATGACGTTTACCTCTCCCTTTTCTAAACAATATGACACTGAACTATACATGACGTTTACCTCTCCCTTTTCTAAACAATATGACATTGAATTATACATGACGTTTACCTCTCCCTTTTCTAAACAATATGACACTGAACTATACATGACGTTTACCTCTCTATTTCTAAACAATATGACACTGAATTATACATGACGTTTACCTCTCCCTTTTCTAAACAATATGACACTGAACTATACATGACGTTTACCTCTCTATTTCTAAACAATATGACACTGAATTATATTTGAGGTTTACCTCTCCCTTTTCTAAACAATATGACACTGAATTTTACATGACGTTTACCTCCCCCTTTTCTAAACAATATGACACTGAATTATATTTGAGGTTTACCTCTCCCTTTTCTAAACAATATGACACTGAACTATACATGACGTTTACCTCTCTATTTCTAAACAATATGACACTGAATTATACATGACGTTCACCTCTCCCTTTTCTAAACAATATGACACTGAATTATACATGACGTTTACATCTCTCTTTTCTAAACAATATGACATTGAATTATACATGACTGAATTATACATGACGTTTACCTCTCCCTTTTCTAAACAATATGGCACTGAACTATACATGACGTTTACCTCTCTCTTTTCTAAACAATATGACATTGAATTATACATGACGTTTACCTCTCTCTTTTCTAAACAATATGACATTGAATTATACATGACGTTTACCTCTCTCTTTTCTAAACAATATGACACTGAATTATACATAACGTTTACCTCTCCCTTTTCTAAACAATATGACACTGAACTATATATGACGTTTACCTTGCCCTTTTCTAATCAATATGACACTGAATTTTACATGACGTTTACCTCTCCACCTTTTCTAAACAATATGACACTAAACATTAACTTTTACCTTTTCTTATCAGTGTGCCACAAAAATGTACCTTAACCTTTTCTTAATAATATCACACAGTGCATTTTACTTTTATCTCTTCTAACAATATTAGAAAGATTACACGAATAGGAGGAAAGTGTATACGATCTCATTTCATTTTAAATCTACATGTATATACCATTTTCGTTTTTTTTTTAATTTTAAATTCTATTTTGCAGATATCTGAAGCATTCATTTCATTTACTTAATTTTGTAAGCATATCCTGGTATAAATCTGACTAAAACCTTGAAATGGAACAAAGTTTTAAGTATGGCAGGATGAAAAATCGTCCATTATATCATGATCAGAGCGTTTCACTTAGAGGTGCTGAGATTTCACAAGGTAAACACTTACACATGTGAAGTCTATTAGATTCTAATCAGGCGTAAATTCCTTGAGAGTTGGTGAAATGAATACATCACTTTATAAAAAAACAGAATGTATTTGTTAAAATTCACCTTTTTTGAAGAGTATAAGCATCAAATTTTTCCAGACAAAACATGAGGAAGTGAGAAATACTTCACAAATTAATTCTTCAGTGTGACTGACTAATACAAGGTTAGACCCGAGGATTGACCGGAGACCATGTCACCATACAGTATCAGTGTCATAAGCCGTGACGTAACATATGACGTTAAGACGAACTACAATTAACTTAACAACAACGCTCATTGAGCATTTCTATTTTATCAGTATATTCAAGTCAGTCAGACCCGAAAACAACAACAATTTTCATTCTAGCCAGTATAGTTTCTCGACTACATGAGCAATTTTTATTGAGACCTGTTAAACTCGTTAGTTTGACATTTATTTGCGAGAAAATAATATCATTTGTTGGCATCACTATAACATTGAACAATGCATTTACTACTTGTCTTAGATCATAAGTATTTCAGAATTAGAATACACTTTCATGGCACATTGTGTTAATATATCTTTTCATCAATGTACTTAGTCTTTGATCATTTTTAGAGCAACTTAATATAATTTGGCGAGAGAAACATCCAAGATATTGCAAAAAATACCGCGAAATTCGTGTATTTCTGGACCAAAATCAGAAATTACTTTTGATAAAATCTGTAAACCGGGTTACCTTTATTATAATTATATGCCATCACATACGTGAAACTGTTTAAACATCTAGCATTTATAGAATACTATCGGTTATCAGGAACTGCGCCCGACGAACATTCTTCTGATTGTAGAAACACAATATTAACGGACAAAGACCCGCCGACAGTTCAAGACCAAATTAGACCACAATACAGTCTGTACTGCTTATTTCGTAGTAATGTAGATTTAGATTGACTCTTTTCTTTTGTTTCCCGGAAAGAACCAGGCAACTATCTACTTTCTAACTTGAAGAGTCGGGAAGATAGCGGGAGCTCAGAAAGCCTCAGGGTGTGTACAGATCTGTACCGCGGTGTTAAATTAACCATTTATCCAGACGGACCAGTGGATAGAGACAAAAAGTGTATTATCATATATATCAATAGAATTACTGCTCGTTTAATAACTAAATGTGTTCAGTTCCGCATGTGACACATATTTAAAAGTGTGCATGCAAGACTGTAGTTTCTTTAAAGTCTATGATTGATTTTCATTAGAGTTGTGAATGATTTGATGTTGACGGTACATTTTACATGAGTCTGGACTGAATCTCTCATCACTGAAATTCAGAAATCTATACATTCAAACATTTGTTCGTGAAGTTGACACTTTTCTTTATCCTGTTTTAATTTATACTGCTATATATCAGTAGCCAGGTACCAGTTAAGTTCAAACCAAATTTTAGCGAACAAATGCTGTGAGAACATCCATGCCCCCTAACCCTATAATTTTAGGCTCTCTAATCACCCGTCCTTTTGTGCTCCTTGTTCACTTCGCTGGTCAGTGGAGTGCGTCAGGGGAACATAAAAGGCTGTGATAACTGAAATTAATAAGCCGTTAAGGTTTTTGTCTGTCAAGATTGAAATCAAACCTTTCAGAAATTGAACTTTCTATTTTCAGTTCTGCTTTGCGGCAACACACAATAATACAAGTTCTTCTGTATGTTTGTAGTCAATTTCCGCTCAATTTATCAAATCATGAATGAGGTTAAAAGGACATTATAAAATGCTGACATTTCAGCACAAGAATTTGTTTTTAAGATTTCCCTACAAACTTCGTTTGTGATGCAATCACGTCTTTCTCTTCATGCCCGTGTACTGTTAAAAATTACCGAAATTTTTGGTAAGCTCTGGTCATACGATTAATTGACGAGTCTAAGTATCTATTAAACAAACATGGCTATGTTTTCAAATAGACTTCAGGTCAGTCTTGTTGTTACAAAAGTTGTTCAAAATTTTACTCAACGAAATTATTAAAGATGTTGTAACACCAAAAAAAATTACTGCGAAAGTGATCTTAAAAACTTCTTGAGATTTCACACTGTGTCCTTGGAAACTGCACTTAGTATCCTTGAGGCGTACATCTGCAGAAACAGTACAGTGTACACGGTTCTACTTGAGGTGTACATCTG
The DNA here is from genome assembly GCA_012932295.1 of Cyclina sinensis. Lineage (NCBI taxonomy): Eukaryota > Metazoa > Mollusca > Bivalvia > Venerida > Veneridae > Cyclina > Cyclina sinensis. Next base: position 71,294,299 of record JAAONU010000001.1, on the reverse strand, counting down.
CAGAAATAGTACAGTGTACACGGTTCTACTTGAGGTGTACATCTGCAGAAATAGTACAGTGTACACGGCGCTACTGGATTGTCTACAGTGTACAATCGGACATTGAGTGTGTCCTTTGGATCTGCACACTGATCACAAATAAAACTAATTTGAAAGTGCACATTGTACCCCTGGGAACTGAACAGTGTGTATATAAGAAATGTACAGTGTATTTTTATACATGTAAGAATTGTGCCATTTTTACAATTCTGGACTACTAAGTACACTGTACTTACTACAGGTAACAACAGAAGTAACCTTATTTTAAAAGCGGACACTGCTGTGCAGTAAGCTTTTTTTAAAGATGAATGTCTTAAATTGAGCTGATACGTGTATATTCATACTGCTCTAACATGTAAATTTAAATAACGATTATTTTGCACATTCACTTGTCAGATTTATGGAGAGATATAGACCTTGCTTAGGAATTTCTTTTTATTTTTCACCCCAGTACTTTATCTTCCAAACAAATGCCATTAAAAGTACTGAAATCGTGAAATACAAATTAAGGGTATTTTTCAAAACTAAACTTTAAGAAAGAATAAAAAGGTATATACGACATATAGTCATATTACATGGACTATAACTATTTTAATATCTCACCTCGATCAGGAAAACTAACGATTGTAGATGCATTGTAAGGACAGTCTTTCTTTATGAGGCCTCCTGAGTCAGTTATGTCATCAAAAAGTGTCAACATAAACTGAGGTGGGGTAGAGTGTACATTATGTTCCGGTGCGTGCTCAATGCCGAACACACGTGAAAGCCGTTCAATCGCCTCGGTCTCTTCCACTTCCGCTTTTTTATCCTTCTTTTTCTTTCCATCACACATATTAGTCATAGTTAATAAATAACAAATCACTACAACATAAATATCCCAGAGGCCTATGGGGGCCTTAAAAATCCACATGTTTATCCGAAAAGCACTTGAGCGCGAATTTAAAGGATTTGGTCAGAACATATAAATATTCTCTCACTTAAATTTATCCAGGGCGCAAATCCGAATTAAATGACACATCCATTTGTTTAATCGATTTGTTTATTAGCTGGATTTTCAAGACAAAATGATAACATTTTGTTAAATTACACCTTTTCAATACCCTCTACTAAATTCATTATCGCATCTCTTCAATACTCTAATATAGTGATTTTTTTCGTTTCACAATCTCAGCATTATATACTGTGTATGGATATGAAGCATACTCGAAAATTCCACCAATTATATAATACAAATAACTTCAAATTCACGTGAAATACGTGTACGTCTATTAGAACAAATATTATGAATGAAGTGAATGTAATTTTTCAACACTTGTAAATATTTTTCTCACACCTGTGAAGTGAAGCCATATAAAATATAAGATATGCAAAAGCACGTACTATTACCGCTATATAACCATTTCTATAAAATCCGCAAATAAAAAAAAATGATTCTTTAGCGCTGGCAATATTGTTTCATTGAAAATAAATAAACATTCCTGTGAAAAGAATCCACTTTGACCGTGTAGGAATAAAACGAACAATTCTAAATTGTATTCAAGGCGGAGATATTTCCTCAAACCTTTTCTCCAAGCGCTGTAATGATTCTTATTTACTTTATTCCGCCACTTCTAGCTTTTGCTTTACGTAGCGTCTCAATGGAATTTAAGAGCAATATAAAATCCTGTATGTTTGTTTACTATCTGATGTTTTACTTAAAAATCTATAGATCAATCAGCGAGAAACATCGTTTAGGCACTGACAAAGTCAGCTAACTTCTTCACATTATTATTACGTTAGCAGCGCCAACAGGCGTCTCGATCTGCCCACATGCAGTTAACTAAATTCCAATCACTTATCGACACTTTGATAAAAATCTTTCCAGTATTTTTAAGTATTCTTGAAACAAAACCCGTCAGTGTTTTAATTGTCAGTTTTCAACAAAACTGGTAGATAAGCTATCCTTCCGTTTGTTGTGCGTTCAGTGTCAACCATGTCTCGTGTTAGTAGCATAAAGATACATATCTCCTGTCTTCCAAAAAGTCAAATTATCCTGCCCATCCAGAACCACTCAACTGTTTAATTCGACAAAATGGAGTTATATTTTAATGGGCAGGCCATTAACTTTCACAGAAAAGGGTAGTTAATAAAGTAACCCCTATTTAAAGTTTAACAAAACCCGTGGTAACATCGGTTAATTTGATACTTTAAAAAGAGAACACAGAAGAAAAAATACATAATTCATGTAACAATCTTTTAAATATTTAAATGTCGCCGTATGGACTCTCATCCAAACTAGGAGGAAAAACAACGCTGAAAAACACAAGGTGGCCAGTGAATTAATTTTGATACACGTAAAGAGTAGTGCTTTCGGCTTTAAATAAAACGAGAATACCCTTTTATTAAATAAGCGTTTCAACACCTGCGCGACTTAAATCTTAATGTTGACTATTGGTTCAAGATTTCACACAGAATATTTCAACTTCACCAGGTGGCCTGCTCGAGTGGCAAAAAGTCAACAAGTTACCGCAAATAACAGAAAAATCAGCACCATTATCTCTATTCATGAACGACTGTTTTGTTTGTTTTCGTCACAAAATTTAAAAACACGGAGAATTGTATGTCTAAATTCACACACAAATAAAATAACACACTGACACTTTATAGTTTTTACTCGACAGAGGTTTTTTTACAAATCTTTTTTTTTTCGGTTTTCGTTCGATATTTAGGATCGTCTTCCGTCCATTCATCAAAGAAATTTCACCGCGCTCGTGACAAGCGAATCCTAAAATCAACAATTTCTTCATGTACATCGAAACTAAATATCTTTTTTCACATGCATTTCTACAACGTCCCCGTACAATAAAAATACTTATTGTTCTGTTTGTACATGCTCGCGTATTTAGTTTCTGCACTATTCATATAAATGCCTGCTAATTTTCCTTTTTTATTTTATTTCACTACTGTAAATGTATCCTGTTAATTTTGTTGTACCTGAAATCCTCTTAGTAAAAATATATTGAAACTGACAAGTGATGGCCGGTTGGAGAAAAAAAAAATATAGTTACTTTTACCAGAAATTCACAATTTTATTTTTGTTTCTTGTAATATTTGATTTCTTTACTACAAAACATATGAAAGATCTCAACTCTACAAAACATAGCGCATCTAGTTAGAAAGAATAAAATAGATAATATATATGGGGTTCAAAATTCACTCCGATTTGTGTCGCAAGCAACTAAACAATATATTTGACCCTGTGAGTGCTGAGGCAACTCTGCTTTCTATTTCTGTTGTAAAAAGGTCAGTGAGGACATAAAATTCCTACCTAGATGACAAGTGACAAAAGCATGCGAAAGACATGAAACATAACAAGAGAAAGTGGATCTTGATATCTTCAAATCCTGGCACATTTCCTGATTGCTATTCAAAGGACAGTTTATCGCTATTTATATGTACTGTATTTAATGCTGTTGACAAAGCCAAATGAATGTTTTGTTGTACTTATAAAATTCCAAATTTTCGTTCAAATGCCTCCTTTTACTAACCAATGTCAAAGGCAAAAACTCAATAAAAACTATTTAAAAGATCTGAGAGCAAGTAAATTTATCGATCCTATATCTAAAAAGTCGAGTTAACAGTTTAAATAGTAACATATGTATACATCTATAATAAAACCAAATTTTAAACTAGATTGTAAGCTGTCGTGAGTTTACAATTTATTCTAGAGAGAAAGATTTCCGTAAAAATTGTACAGATTTAAAGAAAATAATTGGCAAAATGTATTTAATGCATTTTCAAACAGAAAATTAATCCCTTCTCAGAACTATCTAAAAATTCAAGCAGAGGCTCGTTATATAAGTACGAAATGAAACGAAAACGGTGTCGCCGACAGAAAGATATCACAGCTTCTACCGTCGGCACAGAAATAACTGTTACATTAAAATCTCGTTTTGTACACACTTATCACAGAGATCTATCCAAAACCCCGCAACTTTAGAGAACCATCTTGCTGTCTGCGCGAGATAACAGCTGAGGGGAAGCTACTTAAAACTTCATATATTTTATTTAGGACGATTGTTTGATTGCTGATTTGAAATAATTGTTACGTTTCTGTGATAGCAGAAGATTTTATTTGCATACTTGGTGTAAACAAATCCATCATTTTTCACGGTTCGACACAAATTGAAAGAACAAAACCTAGTGCATTTTTTTTTTCATGGGAAGTAACAAAATGTTTTTAAACAGTTAATCGCTTAACAGTTGCTGTCCCTGCCAACACTATCGGTTAATAACATCAAAATGTTATATGAATAAAATGTTCTAACTAGACTTCTGTTAGAAGGGCATGTGCGCTTTTGTAGGTCCTTTGTAATTCTTATTTACGTCAGCATTTCTCTTTGACTCCTCCACAGACCGATCATATGGTCTTCTAAGGGTCTTCCTACAGAGAGTAACACCAAATCCTGGACGATCAGGAAGATCAATAAATCCATCCGCTGGCAGTGGTTCATCTGGAAATAGTCCTCCGAAATAAGGGACTATTTTGTCAGCATTGGGACTCATATTGATATATTCTGCAACTGGACAGTTGCTGAATGCGTACTGTAGGTGGTAAGAATAAACACTTGATCCATGTGGTATAATCATTGTATCGTGTGCTGCCGCCATGGAAACCACGCGCCTCGCCTCTGTTATTCCACCTAGCCATGTAATATCTGGCTGCAGAATGTCTACACATCTAGAATGTATCAGTCTGTCAAAACCGTATCGATTATATTCATGTTCACCTGTAGTCAGCAAAACTTTTGAACCTCGTAGATTTTCACGTACTTGGGCGTATCCTTCGTAATCATCAGGCGGTAAAAACTCTTCCATCCACTTAAGTCCGTAAGGTTCGAGCTCTAACGCAAGACGCGTGGCATATGGAACCGTCATAGCCATATAGCAGTCAAGGCTTAAAGGGAAATCATCTCCAACCTTTTCCCTCCATCCTTTGTAGAACTCAATGTTCTTTTTCAAGCCTTCATTACCGGCGGATGGTCCATATGGACACGGGATTTTCGCACCAACAAAACCAAACTTTTTCGCCAAGTCTGGTCGCGCTGTTGTGCTGTAAACTGGGAGACGTTCTTTTGTTTTACCACCTATCATCGCATAAACCGGCTCCTTCCTTATTTTTCCCAGCAAATCCCAAAGTGCTAGATCCACAGCACTAATTGCTTGGATGGGAAGACCCTTTCTTCCATAATTCAGCGTAGAGCGAAACATCTGATCATAGATAAGTTCAACATTGCGCGGATCTTGCCCTTCAATGAACCTGCTTAAATGTTTCTCGACGATGTAACATCCAGGTTCGCCACCGATTGTTACACCAACACCGGTGGTGCCGTCTTCTGCCTCTACTTCCACCACTAGCGACCCGAGAGCGTTGATACCCCACGACTTTCTGTAAGGTTGGTAAAGTTCGTACATTGACATCTGGTTTGCCACCGGTGTCGGGCAGCCATTGATCCAGTGTTCGTCTTTGACATCATGGCAGTCGGCCCCTTGGTCCCCTTCACTAGCCTCTGACACGTAAGCCCTTACAACCTTAACACGCGGAAAGTCCCTGCAACTCATGTTAAACAAAGCAATATAAAGACGATTGTATTAAAGTGTAAGCTGATTTCATATCTCGAAATCTAACCAAGGTTAATCTAGGTCGAGGTATCTCAACGTGCCTAGGCATTAGATGCCTCAGACGATGGTCAAGAGGCAAAGGTTATACGGTTATCAATTAGCACAACCGATACACCAGCTCACTTCATATTACAGTACACCAACGATGTTTTATAGAAAGCTTGCTTCTGTCTGAACCTTTTGCATCATTCCTAACTTTAAAGAACGTAAGAAAAACTACAGAAAAACACTAAAAACAGTGATCTAGAAAAACATAGCTAAAGAAAGAAGTGCATGTACAAATTACTGAAATAAACAAAAGGACTTGCCTGTCTGTTAAACTAAACAGACTCATGCTTACAAGTCCGGATGGTTTATTTGAGGTGCGTATCCCTTATAATTCACTAACATGATCTGGATATGTATACTGCCCATTAATTGAGATATCTTAACTTTGAACTTGAATTATTCTGTGAAAAGATTTACAAAATAACAAACTCCTTATAAACAATCAAACATTAACTAAGAATTCACTTTCTATGAGGTCTGTCATTCTTTGTTAATACATGAAATAAGCTAGACGTGTGACATATGCTCGACCGCATTTTGCTACGATATTTGCTAGATATTAATTGAATGTGTGTATTGAACTTTTATTCACAATTGTCATTAATCGCTAGTGGAAGAAATGACGATTCATTTACATGTGTGACCTTCCTGTGTACGAATCGGAAAACAAAGTTTGCACTGTGATTAACTACAAGAGGCTATGTAGAGAAAAGTGTTGGTTTACTAACACAAGAATCGCACGGTTCGTGGATTAATACATAGGGTACATGATGAGATGAAACGTATACACGTACTAAATTTTACATTATCTAGTGTGTCTTTATCTACGATTAGATAACACACGTTAACTTGGCTATTTATAAATACGTTTATATATGCACCTTTGAATCCAGCGTCCATATATTGAACATACTTTACAGACCGTCAGACCTCAGCTACAGGCAGTTTGTGTTTCAAGATGGCGACCACTACAGATATTCCGAAAACGATGAAGGCCCTTTTGAAAGAAACCGAGACAGAATCGTACGTGTACACGCAGATGCCTGTACCGGAACCGGAAGGAGATGAAGTTTTGATCAAAGTAGATGTTGTTTCTATCTGTGGCTCCGATATTTCGCTGTACAAATGGAGCGATATGGCACGTGTTATTGCAACTGTGCCTTTCATTCCTGGACATGAAACGGCCGGCACAGTGGTAAAATGCGGTCCCGAGGCCACGCTGAAAATTGGAACCAGGGTCGGTGTGGAGAACCATTTTTATTGCGGGAACTGTTACCAGTGTAACAATGGGTTGAAGGAGATCTGCATAAACATGGGTCAGTATGGACACGGGCGGAAGACAATGCACGGGGGATGTTCAGAATATTCAATTGTGTCACAGAAATACCTCTACGTCATAACGAAGGATTTAAGTGAGTACAAGAATAACTTAAGTATTTGCAGTGCATCAACCAAAATAATTTATTTTAGTAGAAGGTTCACTGTACACAACGTGTGTCTACAGTCGTCATTCCATCGCGGTTGTGTCAAAGATACAAGTTATAAATTGATTATAAGTGCTACTGCTTGTGTTCGCCATATCTGTTAGCATAGCTAAAAGGATTAAGACTGTAGCCCGCAAAAGAAAGTATAAATATTTACCTGTTTACTGTTAAAACCCGGATGATACTATTTTAGAAACGAAATGTCGAAGTATGCCGTATACTTGAATCATTGAGGGTTGGGAGATCAGTGACCTTTTACCTTTCAGTATGTGATTTCTTTTCATTTTTCAGATGCGGAGGAGATTACGATGCTGGAGCCGCTAGGCGTCGCTCATAATGGAATTGAAAGGTTGAAGGTGAAGGGCGAAGATGTTCTAGTTATTGGATGCGGACCTGTCGGACTTCTTGCGCAGCGGGTAGCGAAAGTTATGGGTGCTAAAAGGTTTAAATTATTCATTGCCCCTTATTCAAAGTATAATTTTGATTTACGTATGAGTCGGTTAGGAAAAAAACGTCACTACGACTAAGACATCTCTTCTTGATCCATCTCTGTATTCGTCAAACAAAACCAACTACTATAAGAATGGCATAATTCTTCCTTATAACAAAGTCAAATCATATATACGTAACATTTAAACCAAATTTGTAAGCGAAACAAATACACTACCTTCTGTTTTGAAGAGTTATTGGTGCCGATATAGAAGAATGGAAGTTGAAGCTTGCTAAAGACATCGGTGCAGACATTGTGGTTAACACAAAAGATAAAGATATAAAAGAGGTGAGGAGGTTTTGTTTTCTTTTAACCAGAAGAGACAAATGTTTAAGAGCCGTTTTCGATACTGGTAGGTATAAATTCCCGATTAACATATGTATTGCCAGTAAAAGCATCTTAGTCCTTGTAGAACTTTGAAAAATAGGGTTTGGTTTTATGTAGCCAACGGACTATTAATACACAATGGAATAGCATGATGTCTGTTTGTAACGATAGAATTTGAGTTGCACTAGCTATATATACACTGTATACATGTACGTGTAACCTTCTAGGTGATAATGGAGCTGACCGGAGGTACAGGTATTGGGCGTATATGTGAGTGTAGTGGTAACGCTATGATGCTCAACAGTTGCTTCTCCTACCTCAGGAAAGGTGGCAGGGTTGTCCTGATTGGACTAACGAAACAGCCACTGCACGTGGAACATCCGCTTCCAGATATCAGTATGTATATTTCCATTCTTTTTGAACAGATACACCTTCGTACATTTTGATACCATCATTTACTTATTCGGATGTTTTCAAGGACATATTTGTTGTAGAAAAATACTACACACCTTTGAGGCTTTTAACATACGATTTTAAAGAGCACTTCAGTTCTGTGGAAAAGAACGTAACCGTTGACAAACTTACTATAAGTTGGTGAATTTGGTAGGTAAACAAAATGTTAAAAACGATATTAGAGGACGATATTTTGTTTAGTTTCGACCATCTTGTCTTTACAAGTATCTCGCTAGCATTGGTCTTGTGCTCTCAGCGCTATACCTCAGTCCTTTAGAAGTATGTATAAACAGCATGACATAAGTAAGGAACTTATTCTATATTCAGTTTTCAAATGTTTGACAATCAAGACGGTCCATGGCCGCCGGATTTACCACACGTGGGAAGCGCTAGAGAGTATGGTTGCCGACAAGTCGGTAGATGTTGACAAGGTGATCACCCACAGGTTCCCGATGTCACAGTTCGAGGAGGCTTTCAAAGTGCTCTTCAGTGGGTCAGCGTGCAAGATTGTGATGGATCCATCAAAATAAAACCTGACTCTGTATGCCAAGTGTCTCTTTTTGGTTCTAACATCTTAACATAACCTTGAAGGGTCACCAACAGTCTTAATGCTCGTTATAGTCTGGGTCTGCATGCCTTATTCAGTCATTGGCACGCGGATTTAAATATCATTCTTTAATTTGCATTTTGCACAGCAGATCACTTTTTTGTATAACTGTCGAACGCGGAATGATTGAATGAATTATATTTGATAAAACATTTCTTAATTATCTTTTATTGAACTGTACCACTAATCACTAAGAAAAGCAATTTCACTTCTCCCAAGAAGAAGCTATGCTCTTCTCTACTATTGATGCTGCTTCAGAAATTTAAATGAGTGTTTTTTTGTTTTCTGTGACATACCCAGGACCGATTATTCTGTTCCTACACATTTTTATCTCCACGAAGTATATGAAGAGCTGTCCTACCTCGGCGTCCGCGTCCAGATTTTTGATTAAAGTTTTGTGCAGTAAAATATTTTTTACTATAACTTCTTTATTTCTTTAGGGATTTTCTTCAGACTTTAAATATATGTTCCTTATTATCACCCACATCATATGTGGTTCACATCTAGCACCCATATTTCCAGAATTATCTCCCCTTTAAACTTCCCCCTTGCAACTGATTACCAACTGTTCAGTATATTGTCTCCACAAATTTTAATTCCATTAACTCTGTAATCTTTATAGTCATATATGAATTATATTCTGCAATTTTCTTATCAATATCAATGATAAAATAATAAATATCAAATGATATTTCATCTACCATGGAGAAGATTCTTGTCTATATATCTACATATCTTGAATTAAATTGAGTTTTAATAGTTATCCCTTTCTTAACTATCCAGTACTCAAATAGTCGAGCGTGCTGACTCACTGACAGCTCTTGTTTATGTATTGATGGTATTATAATGAGAGGCTAGAGACACGAAGGATAATCTGATGAGAGTTACTCCAAATGTTTTAGAAAATCATTCTTTTTAGTATGTTTCATGTACGGACCTTTTTGAGCATTTTTATCAAAGAATGTTGTTTATATTCATATGTCAGTACTGGGAGCTTCGGTTTTGACTTATTTGTTCCATGGTTTTACTGATGGATTAACCTGATGTCCTATGTCAGTTATACACATGAATCATTTTATCATCAGTGTTTCCTTACATATTTAATAACGTTCCCCGAGTCCAGATCTAGTCTACAACTTTTGCAGTATTTCATGTCCCCATTGTGTAGCTAAAGAGCAGTTTATGTGGTCCCAATAAACCGCTGTGTGTAGAAAATGCGATTTGTTTAACTTCTGCATTTCGCGACATAGAAGAAGAAAACAACATTTGTAGAAAGCCATTGTGGCATGAAAACAAAACAGTCATTTACAATAAAATCAACAAAATGACAAAGTGAGATGGCAAGGTCGTAACAATGGTACATACACTATTGAAAATACGCGTATTCCGACATATGAACGCTTATTCCGACATATGAAGGATATGAAATCGCAGAAAAGAAGCAATACAGAGCATACGAAGGAATAATGTTAGTTTCGAATATTTTTAGTTAAACGTAGTTTAGGTGACTGTATAAATCAATAAGAAATTAGATTGTTAGTTACTACATGTAAGTCTTTTCTTTGTCTTTTGTCACTTAACTAATGTCTCGTGTTTCCCAACAAATGTTTATGGCTAAATGACTTACTAACGGTTTAATTTTCGACCTATTTTTCTATTTATTAAAATGGAAGCATTTTATGGCAGTTTACGGGATCATATATAAGTTCTGAATAAGAAAGCTTAAGTGACTTTTTGCTTTTGGTAACTAATTAATAAACTAGAAAAAACCGTGATGTGCGGATGTGGACTGTGTCTGTGTTTATGCTTCAAGAAAAAGCCAGAGGAAGTCTTTGTCAAACCCAGGGTAAGTTAACAACAATATTTTATCATATTACGGCCATTTTTCACCTTCAATAAACACCGGCCTTGTCACGTGCTCAAAGTATCCGTTTTAGCTCCTCGGATGGTAGTATAGTAAGTTTATTTGGTGATTACAAGTTATTTTAAGAAAATGATTCCAGTTATATGTAACAATAACCTCATAAAAAGGACGGGAAGACAAAGTTGTTTTGCTCCTATAAATTTATTGAGTTCATGATGTAACTGTAATAAAAGGAAATGTCTCGTTGAAAGAGGTTATTCTCATATGAGGATGGTTTAAACAGGTTTCCAACCATACGTTTGTCCATCTTTGTCTTTTCACCTGATAATCTACGTCTTTGATTGATTTCCTTTTGTCATTCCGTCCAGGTACGTAGACAGACCTCATTATCTGTTTATGTAATGGCAACGCTAAGCCTTTATCTTTGGAAAATACTCTTGGCATCAGGCTAGTAGTGTTGTTCGCACTTCGACAAAGGAAGAGTTACATAGAGTTAATATTCTGAGGCCCTCGATCACAGTCAGATGCGAGGTGTATCTCGAAGTCTCTTTTTGCGAGGCATTTCATACAATTAGTCGTGTTAGTGGCTAACTTCAATCAAGCAAAAATGTCCTTTTTTTACTCTTACAATTTCAACAGAGTAGTGAATGTATTTGTTCATGTAGATTGTCTTATTTTCATTGTTTACCTGAAATCCTATCGCGGTGAAATAAAAGGTAAAAGTATTTGTTCTTTTAATGACCACGAACCGAGACTTACAATGGTTTTATTGTTTTAAAAAAGCGGTTGTCTTTATATCAATCATTTAAAGATCTGGGTTTGTGTTTATTTACGTAACTTAATATAAATAGAAAATGTTACTATGCTTATGTATCGGAGAAAAGGGTGAAGAAATTACACTTCAGCCGGTAAGTCCTGGTTACACATTCATAAATTGTTTTAATTCATTTTCTGTGGGTACTTTATCGTAAGCAGAAATTAGATAACTTTGTTTTCGGGAAAATAGTACTTTTTGCTGTGTTACAACGATGCACTTATGTTATCATATGAAAATTTGCAGTTGGTCTTTTTGGTAGAGAGCCTAGGCGTCAAGCCTAAGTTTGTAACGAGACGACAAGGATCCGCCATATTATCATGTTTATTGCCTAAATGAGGTTTGCAGTCCAGCGTCTTCATGATCAATATAAAGTTGTTGACCTTTTTCTCGCCATTGTTCCAGGTTTACAAGATGAGGCAATATTTTTCCGTAACGACTGTTGTTCTCTTTATTAGCAGCACTGTAATCAAGATATCAGTGTGCGGTAACTGGGAGATAAATGTCAACTTTTTATAACAGACAAATACATGTACCATATGTAGGCCTACGTGCTGTTCCATTCTTTTAAAATTACTCTGCAGTACTCTTATAAATAGTTGTTTTCTCCCTAAAACATTCCTCTTTATAATCATATTTGCAATAATTTCTGATGTAGATGGGTGTCGGACCCAGTACTACCACCCCAAAGAATCTCATATTGTATATCCATGGTCTAAGCGCCCCCTCGCGGGCAGTTTGGATGGCAGCCAAGGCAGCTAATATTCCGGTCACGATACGATACCTGGATCTTTTCAAGGGTGAACACAAAACGCCTGAGTTTGCCAAGGTAGGTGACGTTAATAATAGTTTTTTTTTTTTATTTTCTCAACATGTACTTAAATAAAAGCATTAAGTTACATTCTTAAATATCTGTAACATGGTAAACAGATACACCCTGCATCCCAGCATACGTTGTGAGACTGTGAAAAAGAACTGTGTTTTTGTGTCATTAAGCATTTTTGGAGCGGTTTTTGAAACTCTTCACTTGATTATTGAGGAGTTATCGTTGCGTTTACGTCTATGCCGAAACAATCTAGTAAAAAATAAATAAGTAAAAGATAAATTATAACAGGATTTCTGATTTCTATATTTTACAGATCAATCCCGATACTACAGTCCCTACTCTTCAAGATGGAGATTTCTCTTTGTGGGAAAGGTAAAAGTTGAGTTATGGTCTCACTTTCCTTTAATAAAGATTTAATTTCTTAGTTATTAAGGCAGTGAATTTTTACCCTTTGATACGGACCTTTCTTCTCCTTGCAATGTTTAATCAATTTTAGTTTTCGCATTTATCGTCTGTGTTCTACGATAATTAAGTGCTCAAAATCTGTCAATACAAAAAAATGTCTGCTTCATTTTACAGTCGACCGATAATGACGTATCTGACGTCACGATATGGAAAGAACACCCGGCTGTACCCAAAGGATCTCCAACAGAGGGCGGTGTGCGACAGACTCCTGCATTACGATCTGGGTTCTGTTTATAAAACTATCAGCGAATATATGGTAAGGTTCCATCAAAACTTAAAATGAAAAAAATAAGGCTGAAGTATGATTTATCACAATATTTTAGGTACATGTCTTCATATATAGTCACATGCGAACCTCCGTTTGCAAAACATCGTTTTATCCGTTAGGTAAGTCTCTGTTTACAACCAAACAGTTGGTTGAATTCTGCCATTTTTAGAAATGTTCTCATTTTACTGTCAAACACTTGCTTCTTTATTTGATTATAGAGTATCTTGTGTGTTTCAGTACCCTCAGCTGTTCCAGGCAAAGCCCCCTGACACGGACAAAGAAGCAGCCATGAGAAAAACATTTGACTACATGAACCGTCAGCTTCAAGGTCAGAAATACATGTGTGGGGACGACATGACCATTGTTGATATCTCCATGGCAACCAACGTGGCACTTATAGAATTAAGGAACTATAAACTTGATACATGGCCTCTCTTAAGCACATGGTTTCAGAGGATGAAAAGTTTACCATATTGGGCTGAATGTAATGCAGGACTTTACGAATGGAAATCACCAATGTTAGAATAATTTTACATAGACAAAATGACAAAGATTTTACACTAAACCAGTGATAATATAATGCTTTATAAGATTTAAAAGCAAAGGATTAGAGCCATGCTGCTACAGATAAATGCCAATTTATCAAACAAGTCAGTGGGTTTGCTTTGAAAAGATACCGTTACCTTATCCTGATGACATTTCTTCATCTGAACTAAACCATTTTAATATAGGGTTTTACAATTAAAATGCTACTGTATGCAAAAAATTAAAAAAACAAACTGAATGATGCCAATTCCTTTATTTTATTTTTTTTCATTACACGTACATGTAAGCACACAAAGTACAAGATGATCAAGATGGTCCTATATTGTTCACCTGTGTCCCTCTGCATTTAATCTTCTTCTAGGGCCAAAAAACCTATTTCAACAGAATTGTGTCAGAAAGTTTATAACTTTAAAACCTTCTAAGGTCTAGAGCATTAACTGACTGTAAGCATTTTGTTCATCATCACTCAATTAAAAACAGCGTTGAATTCTAATGAGATAAATAATTCAAGATTTTAGCAGTTCTTTTAAATGCCAATTAACAAATCTTTGCCCTACAACATGAAAATTCTTTTTGGCTCACAAACAATTGTTAACAATCCAAGTAAGCTTAAACTGTTATATACCTCTTACAGTAAGTGGTTATACCATTTCTTTTTAAGAATGACTAGATGAGCTTAAGTCATATGTAACCATGACAACAGTGTACAAAACCAAATAACTAAATTTAATAGACAAAAACAAGAGGGCCATGATGGCCCTGGATCGCTCACCTGAGTACTTTGGCTGTAGGTTTGCTGTTAAGCAGTATTTCATTTTTTAATTGAAAATATATGTGCGTACAAACCAAATATGTAAAATATCAGACAATAAATAAAGGCTCTATGACAGAAAGTAGAAATATCTATTATAAGCTATGGTGACCTTGACCTTGACCCAGTGACTTCAAACCCTACCCATGGTTAGAGGTCCATGCAAGGAACCTATATATTGAATATCAAAGATATTGTTCTATAAATGAAGGCTTTATGAGGTACAGTAGATAAATCTATTTTTAGCCTCCTTGACCTTTAACCTAATCTAATAATTTGAAAAAGCTTGATAAAGCTTGCTTCATGCCAAATCTTAAAATTCTAGGCCTTGTGGTTTCTTAGAAGAAGATTTTTAAAGATTTCCTTTTTTACATATTAAGGGCCCCGGGGCAGGGCCAATTTTGACCCCAGGGCCAACATTTAAACAATATTGGTAAAGGTTCTTGACGCAATACTCAACACAAAATATCTAAGGTCTACACCTATTTGTTTTGGAGAAAAATTATTTTTCATGTTTTTCCTATATAAATCTATGTAAACCAAGAGAACCCTGGGGCGTGGTCAATTTTGACCCAGGGAACATAATTTGAAGAAACATGGTAGACATCCACTAAACATTGCTACATACTAAATATCTAAGCTGTAGGCATTGAGGTTTCCAGTAAGAAGATTTTTAAAGATTGCCTTTTTTACATATTAAGGGCCCCCGGGGCAGGGCCAATTTTGGCCCCACGGCCAACATATAACCAATACTGGTAAAGGTTCTCTACACAATACTCCACACAAAATATCTAAGGTCTAGTCCTATTAGTTTTGGAGAAAAATGACTTTTAATGTTTTTCCTAATTAACTAGAAAGGGGTTTTTGATTGAACAAAAACATGTCTCCCCCCAGCCAGTTGCTGCAGGCAGTATTGAGTCAGACGATTGTAAAATTTGACATTTAACCTCCAAGTGTGACCTTGACCTTGAGACACCACACCCGCAAAGTGGTTTCTGCATGTCGCCTTGATGAGGTGAACATCTGACCCAAGTTTCATAAAAATCCTTCAAGGGCTTTTGAAGATACAGAGTGGACAAGATTTTGTGGCATTTGACATTTAACCTCCAAGTGTGACCTTGACCTTGAGATACTTCACCCGCAAAGTGGGTTCTGCATGTCGCCTTGATGAGGTGAACATCTGACCCAAGTTTCATAGAAATCCTTCAAGGGCTTTGGAAGATACAGAGCGGACACGATTTTGTGGCATTTGACATTTAACCTCCAAGTGTGACCTTGACCTTGAGACACCACACCCACAAAGTGGGTTCTGCACGTCGCCTTGATGAGGTGAACACCTGACCCAAGTTTCATAAAAATCCTTCAAGGGCTTTGGAAGATACAGAGCGGACACGATTTTGTGACGGACAGACAGACGGACGGGCGGACGGACAACCGGGGGAAAAACAATATGTCTCCCCCATTTTTGGGGTGAGACATAACTATATGTAAACCAAGAGAACCCTGGGGCGTGGGTAATTTTGACCCAGGGGACATAATTTGAATAAACTTGGTAGACATCCACTAGACAATGCTACATACCAAATATCTAAGCTGTAGGCATTGTGGTTTCTGAGAAGAAGATTTTTAAAGATTTATTTTTTACATATTAAGGGCCCCCGGGGCAGGGCCAATTTTGACCCCAGGGCCAACATATAAACAATACTGGTAAAGGTTCTCTACAAAATACTCCACACCAAATATCTAAGGTCTAGTCCTATTAGTTTCGGAGAAAAATGACTTTTAATGTTTTTCCTATATAAATCTATGTAAACCAAGAGAACCTTTGGGTGTGGCCAATTTTGACCCAGGGGACATAATTTGAACAAACTTGGTAGACATCCACTAGACAATGCTACATACCAAATATCTAAGCTGTAGGCATTGTGGTTTCTGAGAAGAAGATTTTTAAAGATTTCCTATATAAGTCTATGTAAAATGAAGTGATCCCTGGGGCGGGGCCAATTTTGACCCCAGGGAAATAATTTGAAAATTTTTTGTAGAGTTCCATTAGATGGTGCTAAATGCCAAATATCTAAGCTCTAGGCCTTGTGGTTTCAGACAAGAAGATTTTCAAAGTTTTTCCTTTAAGTTGCCATAGCAACCAGAGTTGTTGATGGAATTGAATTCTTTGAAGAATTTTGGTAGAGCTTCATGCAAGGAACATCCATGGCAAGTTTTATCAAATTTGGTTTCAGAGGAGATGTCGTTTGAATGAAATTGTTGACGGACAACGCACAAAGACCAGTCACAATAGCCACCATAAGCCAAAGGCTCAGGTGAGCTAATAAAATGAAAAATGTCCTGGTATTACAAACTGCAATATATTTAAAACTATTATAACAATAAATCAGTTAGAATATTATATCAATGTTATTATATACTTTTAAATATAATAATTAAATGTCTTATATCTTGAATCATATATGTACAAAACAACAACAAAACACTCTGCTAAAATACAGAATTCAAATTAAAATAACAAAAAAGAAAGATAAAATGGTACCTTTTCAGAGAGATGGTTTGTACAGTAACCTAACATTATAACTTGACATCAAGAAATAAACAGACACATTTCATGAACAAGCACACAGATATCAGCTATGATACGAAACATAATATTTGTACAACATCTTCATCCTGACACTGCACTTGGCCTTGTGAAGTTTTTATTTCCTTGTCAAGTTTTGAAAATGTGTATAAACAGTTTATTGTATTAACCACTCAATCAGGACCAGCCTTATACGACAGTAAGTTTGTTCTTTTTAAAAAGGGACAAGATATTAAATTTTCTATATCCCTCATAACTTTTTAGTCACTTAATTAACAATACGCCCACACGGAAACATGCATTCTAATCATGTATACATTCACTGAACACTATAGCATACAACATTACACATCACCTGAGCATTTACATAAACTGAAGCAAACATGTAGCTTGTATACTATATACTTTAACACGGGTAATATGCCTTTTTTGATAATACTAACTACATTAGTAAAATCAGCAACGACAAAATAAAACAATAGAAAAATGAATGACTGTTAATGTTGTTGGTTTAACAGGGTTTAATTCAACAGTCAAAGATTAGAGTGCCTCTAGGTTTATAGACAAGCTATAACAGAGCATTTGTTGAACCCTAGACAGTAATATAATTCAATACAAAAAGGGTTTACTCTAATAAAAAACTGATCATTCATCATCATTAAACCACAGGTTATTCAAAGACATGATGAAATGTGTCATGATGTTTTTCTCATTTTGAAAAAAAAAAATCAATGCTTCTGTATGTCAATATCAGAGAAATAAGGTTCTCTTTGTGAATTTTATGATGATTTAGCATTTTTATACAGAAGGCTTAGTAATAAAGGTAAATTGGGAGTGAAAATGATAGCAACAGATGCAAAATTAACAAAATGTGAAAACAGAAGTAAGTTAATTCTTAAAATCCATGTTGTTCCCGATGACTTCAATTCATTGAGTACATGTTCTTTAGAAAAATAACACCACTCCACATGGTGAAAGGACTAGATTTATTGGATGCCATTTGATTTCATTTTCCAGCCTTCCATAATGTTGTCATAAGTGATACTGCAGAACCGTTGCTTCATCAACTAGAACTGCAGTTTACAGTATAGTTCTGTTCTATTCTTTTATATCTTACTTTTTATATCTTTTCACTAATTTTCATTATCTTGAGTTACTTTGACCTCAGGTCAACCAGAACAATGTTTCTGTTATCTACAAATTTGGCATGGGAACATGTCTGAAAATAGAAAATTTCTTACAGTTAACAGAATAAAAACAAGAGGGCCATGATGGCTCTATATCACTCAACCGCGTACCAGTTTCTTTGCTGTAAACATTTTGGTCAAATATAATCTGTCATACAGAGGTTAATATTTTTTAGTCAGACAGGATACGTTTTAAGTGCTCATATAACTCAGTCTAAATTTTGAGACACAGATCAAGACAATCATTCTGAGTTGTAACAAACATTTCATTTCAGCTTGTAACCTAGTTTTCTTTTTTTTATGTACTTTTAATGTCTGCCATGAGATCATGTAGAAAAACATTGTGACAAAGTCTAGTGAAAATTGGGTTTTTTCAAATCTTTGCTGGCAACTTTGTTTCAGACCCTATATGACTCAGTTTAAAATTCATCAGCTACATCATCAAAGAAATATTTGGACCAGATTTCAAGTAGATTGGGCCAAGGTTTTCCCTCTACAAAGTCCACAAAGTTTTCCACTGATCTGAGCTGGTGACCTTGTTCTCGACCTTACAGGAGTCCATGTACGAGATTATCAAAATAACAAGAGCCATGTTACACATGGTTAATCCCCCCGCTGGGAAGAAGCTACCTGAAGGTTGTACTTTCAAACACTCAATGTAATAATGTTTGAAGAAAATCCCACAAAAAATAGGCAAGGTAGAAATATTGTTCTTGCAAACTGCACTTCCTACCAATGTGCTATGTCAGTGTATTAAGTTTGAAGAAAATCGCTCAAGCACTTTTGGAGTTATGCTTCGGACTAAGTTTTTCAATTAAATCTGATAAAGGGGAATAATTCTAAAAGTAGGCAAGGTAGAGTTATTATTCTTTCACACTGCACCTCCTCCAAATGTGCTCTTTCAGTATATGAAGTTTGAAGAAAATCACTCAAGTACTTTTGGAGTTATGCTCCGGACAAAACTGGAACGGACGGACACACGGAAGGACAGAGACCATTTCTAATATCCCCTTCACCTTTGGCGGGGGGATAATAAGTTCAAGAATTCAAGAATTAGATATACATGTATATGCTGGGATTTTTAAAATGTAAACAAGTAAATCTCATAAAGGGGAATAACTCTAAAAAATAGGCAAGGTAGAGTTATTGGACTTGCACACTGCACTACCTACCAATGTGCTCTGTGAGTGTATGAAATTTGAATAAAATCCCTCAAGTAGTTTTGGAGTTATGCTCCGGACAAAATTTATCAAGTAATTCTGATAAAGGGGAATAACTCTAAAAATAGGCAAGGTAGAGTTATTGTTCTTGCACACTGCACTACCTACCAATGTGCTCTGTCAGTGTATGAAGTTTGAATAAAATCCCTTAAGTAGTTTTAGAGTTATGCTCCGGACAAAATTTATCAAGTAATTCTGATAAAGGGGAATAACTCTAAAAATAGGCAAGGTAGAGTTATTGCACTTGCACACTGCACTCCCTACCAATGTGCTCTGTCAGTGTATGAAGTTTGAATAAAATCCCTCAAGTAGTTTTGGAGTTATGCTCCGGACAAAATTTATCAAGTAATTCTGATAAAGGGGAGTTACTCTAAAAATAGGCAAGGTAGAGTTATTGGACTTGCACATTGCACTACCTACTAATGTGCTCTGTCAGTGTATGAAGTTTGAATAAAATCCCTCTGGCAGTTTTGGAGTTATGCTCCGGACAAAATTTATCAAGTAAATTTGATAAAGCGGAATAACTCTAAAAAAAGGCAAGGTAGAGTTATTGCACTTTCACACTGCACTACCTACTAATGTGCTCTGTCAGTGTATGAAGTTTGAATAAAATCCCTCAAGTAGTTTTGGAGTTATGCTCCGGACAAAACTGTTTCGGACGGACGCACGGATGCACGGACGCATGGACGGACGAAGGGCATTCCTAATATCCCCTCCGCCTGTGGCGGGGGGATAAAAATAATAAGCACAAAGACTGGATTAAAATAAGACCTTTAGGACCTTCTCCAGGTTTTCCACAATCTGACTGAAGTACACGATCTCCATACAGTTAATAGCAGAGTGATATTTAAGGGTTGATTTTAATCAGATTGGGTTTTCCATTTTGATACCAGCTGTTGACCTAGTTTATGTCTCAACATGACCCAGTTTATGAATCATTCTTAGGTTCATAAGTTCAACAGGAAACATATTCTGATCAAGTTTTATGAAATGTTGTAAAACAATTTACACAAGATTATCCACTTATGTGAACTAATGACCTAGATATTTATGACCCCAAATGACCCAGTTTCTAATTCATCCAACGGATTATCAAAATTATCAGCACTTAGCACGAAATTAGGTAAGAAAAAATGTAACCTCCAAAGTATCACAAGGTTTTCCACAGATCTGAGATGGTAAATTACTTTATAATCCAACGTGACCCAGTTTCAAACTCAATAAAAAGATTACCTTGACAAACATAAAGTTTCTATGGGATGAGGTCAAAAATGCTACCTCTAGAGTGTTCACAAGGTTTTAACTGATATGAACTGGTAACCTTGTAATTAAATCCACATGGCCAAGTATTGGACTTGTCCATGGGATCATCAGGGGAAACATTCTAAGCAAGTTTCTTTCAGGTTGGATTAAAGACATGGTTCCTATAGTGTTTACAAGTCGAAAACAGATGATCGATGACACAAAAAGGCCAATCACAAAAGCTCATGAGCTAAAGATTTCTTTCATACTTCAATAAAAAATTCGCCAATTATTCTTGTACTTAATATTTCAAGTTGCCAAACATTATCACACAATCACCATCTATTAGCTGCTTTGTTAATACTCTACAGCAATATGGTAATTATATAGTTTATAGTATATAAGCAGTATATTTCACCATAATTTCGATAGTAACTACCACGCACATACCTAATTCTTACATCTAGAGAAATCAACTCTTTCAATGCTGCTGGTGTTGGAAAATAAATAAAAATATATAGGTTATATCATCTCCCATAGGCTGAATTCACACACAATTCACGGATATGCAAAATAACATGTAAAATATGAATAATAAAGTTAAAAAAAAGAGAAATAAAATCAATGGAATAACAAAATTTTCAGGTTTTGATGAGAACTTACCTCAAACACAGGTGGATGTTTCGTATGTTCATGGTGGCCTCTCTTGCTACATTTAGCAACCTCAGGTAGACCTAGATCTGGTGTTAACATAAACACACCAGTCCTGTAACAAGTATCAAATGTGTAATCAGTTGATATTCAATCCTTATTCTTGTTTTAGTTAACTTCACTGCTTAAGATTAATGGATGCCTTTTCATTGACCTATGACAAAATTTACATATATAAAAAGGTGATGGACACTTAAATAAATAATATTAAGAAAAAAATCCAATTTTATATAAATCAGTTATCTGCACTTCTATCAAATACAAATAAACGAACAAAATAACCACAGCTGATGTTGACTTCTGGGTAGATGTTCTGTATTCTAGCATTTTTTCTACTTTTAAAATCTAACATTTCACTATCATTCACACAAGCAAAGAAACAAGTATTTTTCTACTTGCAACTGTTAAAGGGAGACAAATCTTATGACTAACCATTTTTTTTATTCACATCTGTCAGACAGTCACAGTATGATGGTATGATAATACTGTACTGACAGAGAAACAGGTAAGTTCAAATCAATTGTCAGAACTAATCCTGTGCATTATGTGTGTTGGAAGAAGGGGTGGCGACCATATAACTACTGGGAAATGAAATGATGAAAAAAAACCTCCACAGTATGTAAATGCTTCAGTTTGCTGTTACCAATCATTCCAACAAGCTGCTTATGATATACTTACTCATTAAACTTTGGTGATACTACAATGGCTATGGCCTCCGGCATCAGTTGCTGGTAGGGATAATGTGTGTGTAGGTCTACGCTCGATA
Source organism: Cyclina sinensis (assembly GCA_012932295.1). NCBI lineage: Eukaryota > Metazoa > Mollusca > Bivalvia > Venerida > Veneridae > Cyclina > Cyclina sinensis. Next base: position 71,271,880 of record JAAONU010000001.1, on the reverse strand, counting down.
AGAAAGCTGTCTGGGTTGGGTGGGTCTGAAATATTTGAACGTTGTCTTAACCTACTGTACGCTGCACACAAGTCAGTGAATTGTATTGCAGTCTATGAAATTGAAAGTAAACTGATGAACTAGACAGTTCCCTCATGGGAAGATGTTTTAATGACTTTTGATGTTTAACAATTCTATAAACAGTATTTTAACTATGCAGTTTTAAGCCAAATAAATTACACATGGACTTGGAAATACTTGACTTCATCTGAAACTCCATTCATTCTTGTCATACAGTCAGTGGTGATGGTCCAAAGGAGATATAGGAAAAAAAGCTTGCGTACATTATAATGTTTAGGATTGTGTGTGTGTGATCAACATTTGATTTTCTCTTTCAGTTATACTGACAAATATAACAGCATAAATCATTGTTAAAAGAACTTGTCAATTTTTCGTCAACTGACAGTAGATGATGAAATTGTGCACATACATGTATCCAACCAAGTGATAACAGGTCATTGCTATCTTGAAACTCAAACAGATCTTCTTCATTTTCTGCATTACAACTATCTGGTGTCCCTGTCTGTTTGGGAACCAATACATGCGTGATAAAGAAAGCTCCACGCTCCTGCAAGATACAGAAAAAAACATTCATAGAAAGCATTCCTACATAGAAACATAGGCTAACTGACTGTCACAATATCACAAAACTGGAACCAACTCACTGAGTTGTCAATTCTAAATGGCTTTAACTTTTATAAAAGAACTTTTGCTAAGAAAACATACACTTTGGTAACAAGGCACATTTCATTTTTTCAACTACACTCACAAGTACTGAAATGTACCAACTAAAGAAGTTTTTACGGACTAACAAACCATGTGACAGGTGCTCTACCAAGACACATACCCTGTGACATCTATTTCTAGTCATCTTCCTACAGTACAAACTGCTTTAAGTAACTAAAAAAATTCAAACAGCAGTGTTGATACAACATCATATGCTGGCAAATACAAATTTTTATTACCATTTTCCCAGACAAAATGCCACAGGTTTCAATATTTCTTCTAGTATTTTGTTCTGCAACATTCATAAACTTGACAGCAATATCTCTTGGAATAATGACATCCTTTAACCCATACTTGTTTTCTCTGTAGTCATCAGTGGCTTTGTTCTGGTCAAGGGATGGTTTTGTAGATCTATCAATTTCTGGTCTACAAGATTAAACACATTATTGTATAAAGTAAAAGTTCTTAGCATATTTACAAATGATTATTTAAAATCTGACAAACATGAGATATAAAACACAAAACTATTCATGTAACCTATATTCTTTAGTTTGAAAAGTTCCGTCATCTGTTCAAAATATTTTTCATCATTATGGTACTGGCAGACATGTGTTTCAACATAATGCCAAAGGAATGCAGCTACATTTTATTCTTAGCATGCCCTTCACACATAGTCATTTTTTCAGTATTTTAGTTTCAATGTTTTCCACTCATTGGACACTTCATTGATGTCAATAAGTATCTATTTCACCTTCAAACTGTATCAAATGATTAAAATTAATTACCTGTCTTGTATATGTGGTGTGTAATCTTGTGACAAATTCTTTTCTAACTTAGGCCGCTGACCTTGTCGCAAATCATTTGGTACAAAACTTAGACTTCCAGATGGTACACTTCCCCTCTCGTTATTCAATCCCGACCATGGTTTATTATCTCCTGTATCAACAAGTAAAATATTTGGATCACTTCTGTCTTTCTCCTTTTGTTTTTCTTTTTCCCGCTCTTGAAGCTGTCGGAACTTTTCTTCCTGCTCTTGCAACCATAACTCCTCTGACTGCTCACGTAATTTTCTGCTACGTTCTTCCTCCTCTTTCCTGCGGATCTCCTCTTCTGCACGTAGTTTTTCCTGTTCTCGAGCAATCTCTTCTGCTTTCTTTCTCTACAAATTACAGTATCTGGTGTCAGAGATTTCAAATCAATCTAATCTAACGGCAACACTTAAAAAACAGTATCTTAAAATGAAAGTATTTTATTCACTTCAAGTAACCTCACATTAAGTACTATTAAGAGCTAATTAATTTGTCTGCTTAATAACATGGGGGTCTCTTTTTTTCCTGAGCAAATTAAAAGTATTATCCATAATAAAGTGATATAAATTATGCAAAGTTGTCATGTGGACATCCATGCAATGTTGAATGCAAGTGCTATTTCTATATTTGTTTATCTGAACTTAAATGTAGTGGGGAATAAATGATAACGAGGGGGTCATGACAATAAAATAAGTCTACTCATGTGTTAATATGGCTGGTCTAATCATTTTGTTTTAACTTCATAGTCAATCATTTCATAAATACTATAGTTTCTGTTTGGTAACAAAATCTTGCCCAGCAAAAACATAATTTAACAAATCTTATCAGAATGTGGTTGTGCCCTGCTAATCCAGCAGAAGCTGTCTTTTGTAACTATGTGATAATACTACTAGTTTAACCTTTAACCCTTAACCAGTTAAACTTAGGGGTCAGCAGCAGAAAAGCACCAGAACATGGTCTGTACACAACTAGAACAACTGCACTGTTAAACTATTACATACTAATAGTAATAACAGTACAGTGAATATGACAAATTCATTTTTCTTACTTCTTCTTCTTCCTTTTGTCTCTCTATCTCTGTATATTTGGCAGTTAATTTGCCCTTCAATTCTTCTGCAACAGGGAAAACTTGCTTCACTTTCTATAATGTATTAAAAAGAGATTTAGAACACCAGTTGCTTAGAATTCTGACAAGACATACCAAATTCAGTAGTCCTATCAGAAAGAAGTCTTTTAAATGCAACTGTAAACCATGACTATCATTAAAACTGAACTACTCAAGAGTTTAGATAAAATAAAGTGTCTTTATTACAATGCAGCAGTTTCATAAGCCACAAGCTCAACAGTGTTAACTGACAGCACACTTGGATCATGCTTCACAACTGGTCCATTAACAGTACCATGGGAATCAAACAGTAAAGATGTTCAAGTTAATGAATTTATTTATTTCCATAATTATGTTCTTTCCATTAGAAAAACAGTGATCAAACACTTTCTGGAAACTTTACTTTTCTTTGAGCAAATTATTTTGCATAATTTTACAGAATTAAAGAAAAATATATAAGGCCTGCAAGCAGAACTGTCATGTACCTGTCTTATATTTGCAACTTCGTTCTGTGGGGCATCCTTAAAACCTGGATGCTTTGGTAACTTTTCAACAAATAATCTAGAGAAAAAGAAGGGTTAATACTGGTTTAATTCATATACCATACAATGCACTGAATTCAAATAAAATTATTATCTACTCATGACTTTGCTTCCAAAAGAATTTATGTGATTACAGCTTAGTAAAAGAAAAATATATTCATGTTAATTATCAGATATAATTTTGAAACAGAAAGTGTTACATTACCCTAGCATTTAGAAGACAAACCAAGGATACAAGTCCGATATTACGTTTTAAAAATGAAACTGGTGATATGTTCTATGTAAGACAACTTATTTAAAGAGCAATCAATTTCATACTCAACTACATACGTGATAAATTTCATGTACAGTATGAATGCACTTTCATATTCTCCCTCGTCCTTGTATACCTTGGCCATTCTCAACATTTCAAGACCAGATCTCAGGTATCGACGAGCAGGCACTGCAGGCTCAGCCTCAACTTGACTGGCATGGTTACACAGTTCTCGCACTTTAGCTCCTGGGTCACGTATGTAGGACAGGCTCAGTGCAATATTACTCTTGACAGGCTTCGCCATTTTTAGCTGTAAGTATCTAAATATTATAAAATCACATCAGAAGACATTTTTAAATGAAAAAGACAGGATTCTGACCTCAGTTTGAAAAGTCTGTCAGACATTCAGAGTGCTTATTCATTTATATGTACCAGTATCACCACAATATTCTATAAAATAATAAGAAACTACGAGCGTGATGAAGATTTAGCTTTTAAGAAATTACCATAATACAAAGTAGAATCAATGTTTAATTACTTTTACAGTCTGTAAAATTCATTCTGTTTTGCTAAACTGTACTTTTTTATTTTAAGTTTAAAATCTTTTAATCTTGTTAGATAATACATGACACTTTGAAATGAATTTCATATTGAAACATGCATTTTGATCTAGTAGTACCATAGCCTCATAAATTCTGCATTGACAGTTTGACCGATTTATGGACATTTTTTTTATTATTATTGTCAAACTGGAAAAAAAGACATTGCCTATCAAAAATTTTCTAAAGATCTCTTTGACAAGTCTGATTAGTTGGAATACCCATACCGTGACATCTAGGGATTTCCACAGTGATGGTTTTAAGTGTATTTTCTCTTGAAAATAAACTCTTATCCCCAGAATACGAGTGCTTTTTAAGCAACTACAGTAACTGAAATATTTCAACTATACTGTACAGACGATTTACAGACGTTTCGGTAAATGACCAGTTCGGTAAATTGAATTTATCTAGTAAACCCTTTGGACATTTCAGTAAAAAGGCAATTATATTGTAATTATATGGTAACAATGGGATATATCACATATTTCACCGCTGCTCTCATTTTGCTGCTATTATCAGGTTCACGGTAAAACGGTTTTCTTTAATCTCTTAGTTGTACTCAACACATTAGCGGCCTTTACTAACTGCTAATTGAGTAATAATAGACGCGTGCCCGAAAATATCAGAGCACTGACTGTGTTAAATAAATAAATAATAAATAAATCAATCAATAAATAAAACGCATGTATATATCTCTACCTGCATATCGTAGTGATGTCGTGAAACCAAAGTATAACTGATTAATCTGGGTCCAAACTGTAAATAGTTTAGACACTATCCAACGGGATGAGGAGTCAAAAAGAAAACAAACTAGGTAATTATTATGTGTTTTTCATATGTGTGACAACTTTCTCCATTATTTACCATATAATTACTATATGATTGCCTTTTTACCGAAACGTCCAAAGGGTTTACTATATAAATCCAATTTACCGAACTGGTCATTTACCGAAACGTCCGGCACCCGTACAGACAGTTCTGTGGGGAAAAATTTTTGTCACCAAGTTTGTACACATGTATATCAAAATACGTATACAACAGCTTACATATTTAATTCAACATTAATATTAACAAGTGCAGATCTGAAAATATATCTATTGAACTTATGACTCATAATCTTATGCTGTCTGACATTTCTGATTTCCTGGGTAGTCTTTCTGTTACAAGTCAAGCAAGAGACTGTACCAGAGTTGTCTGCATAAAAATGTTATATTTCTAAATAATTTCTTATCCCTTGAAGTAAATTTGTATTCAGATTACCTAATACTTTCTCTGCTTTGATAATGAAGTATTTTGATAAATTTTGCAAAATTATTCTTTCTATCTGTCTTTTTTCTTCATCTTGGACCTTCGTCTTAAGGATAACATCAAAGCCTTTCCGAAAGAAGAACGATGCACATATAGAGTTAATAAAATTAGCGTGTACAGTAGCATTTTAACTAAAACTTCAAATATTATTTGAAAAATTAACTATTAGAAGGCGAATTCAAATCTCTATTTTAAATGATAGAACCTGACATTAAAGTTGAATGTGCATCAAAGCAAAACACCTTGGGTGTATTCGGCTTGGTGCCTCTAGTGAGTGTCAGACGTTTAGACCCCTTGTCACCTAGACCCCTTTAAATTTTAAATTGAAGGTGACACTTAGACCCCTTTAAGACACTTAGACCCCTATTTTTTTGAGACACTTAGACCCCTTATTTTGGATTGACAATATAAAGTATGTTTTATAACTTTTTTCTCTGACATATTTGTTTGAAATATTTTTTTTTTTTGGTTAGGGAATGTTATTTTTATCAGTTTGATGATTGAAGAGATAAAACATACAATGTTTACTTATAATACTTAATAAATGAAATCTAAAGTATTAATTAAAGTAATCCAAAAAATAAATTTATCAGTACCAACACTCTCAAATAGCATAGAGACAAGGAATGGATGAAGGAAATAAGTAATGGTGGTGTTTCCAAGTCTGAAGCAAACTGGTAAACACCGCTCCACTTTAAATAATCCTGCCAAATAAAGCATTGACAATCACTGATCTAGTCTTGCTAATTATGCAACACTTAAAAAATATACATTAATTTAACATTAAGTATTTAACACTTACTATAATCTTTAACACCTCTCCTGATATTAAACACCTCTCCTGATAGTTTTTCCCCATGAAATTTTCTTTTTGTTCTTGATCCTTTTCAATCAAATTTTACAAAAAATCATTACTTTATAGTTTATTGCTATATCACATTATATCAAAAAATATAATAATAAAATCAATTTCATGGCTAAATCAATGTAATTAAACATTCTTTAAATAAGGGGTCTAAGTGTCTTTTTAAAAAAATTCAAATCAGGGGGCTAGGTGTCTTAAGGGTCTAAGTGTCATCTAAAATTGAAAGGGGTCTAATTGTCAAGGGGTCTAACTGTCTTGCTCCCCCTCTAGTTTCATTCAATATGTGCCGCAGCGCGTATGACAACCGACGGGTTTCTTGCATTCGGGACGATTTGGTTTCTTGTAGCCTGTATCTTGATTGTCTCACGCACGACAAAAATCTTGTACGGGACAGAGTAGAAATAAAGACTTAAGGACGATGCTGACTAGACGATACGGATAATATTTTGGGACGACACGGAACACATTCTTGGACGATACGGCCAGCAAAAAGTGCTTTTTTACTCCACATTTGTAATACATTTACCCTTCAGATATGTAAGTATGTACACGCATACAAGGTTAAAACATATAAATATATATAAAAAAGCGTGTATTGTTATATTTATTCCCTGAAATCCAATTTTTTATTGAACAGCTGGTGTGTGTGTGGGGGGGGGGGACTTGCTGGTAATTTGCCTCTTTAAAGCTTGACTCGATTCAGAAAAAAATATAGTGGTTTTACAGAAATATTTGGATAAGCCTTGCTTCGCCTATCATTTTATGTTAATAAATTAATTAAACAAAATTGAGTAAAGGGCTATTTTGTTTTATTTGTTATTTACACTCATTAAAAGTTAACCAATGCTTATGTCTATAGTCTTTCATCTGGTTTTTGCTTACTGGTACACGGTTTACCAACTTTGAATTGTCAGTTTAAAATATGTCGTTATTTTACTGCAAATGATTACTCAACTCTTCGTGTTGCTCTTAGTCGAAATAAACGGAACTGCTTCATCACCTCTGGTACAAAGAACAAGTTCTTCAACTGAAAACGTCTCTGCAGAACGAAGATACCTACCTCCTTGAGTTTTAAGGTAAGTTCTCCAGTCAATGTAATATATTTTAGGGATAAAATCCTGGTTGGATAATTCTATCAAATCCTCTGACGGCTCTCTGTAAACTTGAAACCAACAGTTATGATGACAGAGGAAGCAAGAAGCAGGCGTCGTAATCCTTATTTTCAAAAGTTTTGATTTGATGAAACAATGATGGTTGGTGATTGCGAGAGCGTGCAATGCAAAATTAAAAGTGAAAGGCGTCCAGCAATTGTATTTTGGCTAATTCTGTATACAACTACTTTCGGAAAACGCGGAATACCTATAACAATAGGACAAATACTAAGAAGCGCTCACCTATGGCTTTTTGGTGATTAGTAGAGCAAGCAACAAATGTTAAATAGTGACGGCAGGTCTTGGAAAGGCAAGAGAATATTTCTTTGAACAGATAGTTAAGTCACCAACAAGCATTAATTAAAGAAAACCCAAGCTATTTGGGACGTTCTTTACCCCAAAATAAACAAGTAAAGAATTCAGTTTTTGTTCCATGATGGGATCTATATTGAGTCCAGTCTGTGTGTCATGAAGATTTTTATAGTATGATATAGTGCACAATAAATATATATTAATAAAAGGCAAATTATAAAAATTAAAAACTAAACTGAAGGGTCTGATGATACGCTTATCCTCACCGAAAATCTATGTGTACAAGGTACACAAATACTGTTTCAACAAAACGGTGAAATCGAATATAAGAAAACTAGAGAAACTATACAATAGACAAAACTTACCCGACAGAACAGCAGACAGAAAACGCCAAGAAACGACAAGAAGCAAAGAGCAGAAAATGGAGCACAAGGGGTACGAAAAAACGTAGAGTGATGAGAGCCCCTCACAAACACCAAGTCCCCTGAGATGGCAATATTGGAACCGTCGTTTTCGTCTGCAATTGTCGATTAGCACTAAGTTCAATTTGATCCTTTTGACACATAAACTCTATCATCATTATAAACTGTTTTCTTCCATGAAGATTACAGAAAGTTCAGGGCACGCCTTTCAAGTCAATGCCTGACTTTCAGATAGTATTTCAAACGCGAACATCCGTTAGCAAGAAGTGGGATTAAAGGCCAACAATTTCACCTGCTTCTGCTACACTTTATAAAAGTTGTTTTTAACAACCTATTCAAAACATCCTCGGGTAGAGGATCGTGTAAATCAACTTAAATAGGAAGCAGTTTTTCTTAACGGGCGTAAAATGCATAACTGACTGAAATCTTTTATCAGTGAAATAATGTTTAACCCCTGCCTTCAAAATCACACATTTCGACAGTTTTTTCCCAAAACCCTTATTGAAGTTTATTAAGACATCTTCTTACCTTTATGGTAGACTAAGATGAGTAGATCGTTAACTTATTGGAAAGTACATAACATTTATTCCTTAAATCTAGAGGACAACAGACAGAAACAAGTTCCGTTGAAAATAAATTTAAACATTGTGGATGAAGAAAACAAAGTTTTAAAAGAGGACCTTTCTGGTTTTTGTACCATTTTGTTACTGAGCTTCTTCGTGTTGTAGCTTGGTATTCAATGTAGTAGCGACTTAGTAAAAGTTGTCCGTTTTGTCCCGGAACATAGTCCGTATCGTCCAATGTCCGTATTGTCCACACCCACGGTTTACGGGCTGAATAATACGGCAGATTTGATTGGTTTAGAGAGGACTTGACGTTCATCTGGAAACAAACGTTTGGAATAATTTTACATTTTGTCAAGATTAAGAATTCAGAGGTAAGTTTGAAGAATTGTTATAATGAAACAGAGTACTTTATTTATAAATCCTTTTACAAATCTGTTGCGATTAATTGAATGATTAGACACAGGATGAAAACGTCGTTAGAACGCTTGATATATCGATACATGCTTTGCAGTGCTTGCATGATTTTCAGCATGTTCAGACTGTTCGTTGTTTTTACTAAGTATAATTCAATACAGTCGCATGATTCTAGCTACAGATTCCTTTAGAATATTCCTAGATAGATATCAGACGTTGAGGAACTATTAACATTGACTGCACTATTTCTTCATTTTTATGTAAAGTATTTCATCACATTCCTTTGGCTTTACTGAGTAACTCTGTGAGTTTGCCCTCTGACAGCAGATGACACAATGCTGAAGTGGTAGTGTTAACAGTTTAGGGGTTATAGAAGCTTTTTTGTTACCTATCACAGGTGAAATTTCCTCCTGTTAAAAGTTAAATTTAGACAAAATAAATATTAACTTTTCTTTTATGGCATGTCAGCTTGCATATTTCTAGTCAAGGTATATTGAATGTGATCTCAGAAATTACTGAGATTATTTTATGTTTGCAGAATTTCCACTGGCACAAAACATAGGAAATACCAATACAGTGCATGACTGTTACACTTAACTATTCCAAACCTGATTAATAAAACTTGATTAAACCAGAGACCTAGATGTTATCTATGTCTCTGATTAAACATACATTAAGTTTGGTTCTAGCAGTTTTAACAGATTTTTCCGAATCAAAATACTGACAATCTTTATTTGTTAAAATATTTCATCTAGGTATATAGAAGGGGTTTGACAAGCAAAACAGAGCAACACAGGACTATTGCAACAAGATTCTTGCCAATAATGTTATTTCACTACAAATGAATAAAACTTCAAAAGAAAATCATTTGTCTTCCAAAATATGTTCACTTAGAATTAGAGTGCTTGGACTAACGCTCGGCATATACCAACGCTCGGCGTAAATCTATTTTTTCACGGAATTGATATTTTTTCTTAGAAGTGATTTAAAACTCCTCTTTAATTCAAGTTAAGTGTCATTTCGTCTATCATTTCACAGTTCTCTGAACTTCCAGTATCATCACGTGACTTAAGCATAGCAGACGGAAAAGGATCCCATTGGATAAAACAGACAAAACGCATTGTTTTCTACGTGAGATCATGTATTCCGCTGTTTGATACGCAATGAATAGAAACAACCTATTTAATACTTTATTCATTTTGTGTTCAAGAAAGGTTCTTTGCATAATTACATAAGATTTCTTTTTGAAAGGTCGCCGATCAGGTCATCTACGGTACGCCGAGCATTGGTACAATTTTGTGCAAACCGCACATGTTTTACTCGGTCTTTTTATAGCCTGCCCTGTTGGGGAGACTTCGTAAGGATTTAGCAAAGTTAACTCTTGAATATAATTAGTTCATAACATGAAATGAGTAATTTGTTTAGTCTCTTCCAAATAATTCCTTTGATTTTACGCCGAGCATTGGTCTGACCGCTCTACTTAGTCTTATTTTAGTATTTTAGACTTAATCTTTGTCAAGTAGCTATATATCTAGATGTAGTGCTTAATGAAATTTTTTTAATAAATGGTGCTATGGGACTTTCTATATACTGTTTGGGTATATCAGCTATACAAAAAAAATTATAGGTGTGAAAAATATGTATATGTTGCATTATCCTAAAACCTAGATGTATCTCAGAAACGATCATTTTGAGTACATAAAATGGGTAGTTAATGTTTATATAAGTCTTGAAACTTAACAGATAAATTCTTTACACTTTGAAAATTGATTAGATTCCAAACCTCATTATATTTTGTTTGCTTGATATTTCTGATCACTGTGACAATACAAATGTAAATACAGTACATGCCAGGAGGAACTCTCGTTTTCCTCGAGGTCGTGGCAGACTAAACATTCCGTAAAACGCGACCAAATCCACCGCATTTCGAGGATCCCCCACCGCGGACATGATCACCAAATATCGCGGAGGACGTCCGTTAAATGGTTCCGCGAACTTTTTCACAGGTAATCATTGATACTGAGGCTCAAATAGTTTTCGATTACATGCATTTTGTCAAATTTTATGCTTCAGAAATATCAAATAAATGTATAAAACTCATTCTGATGCAATTGTTTACGAATGTTCCTATTTGTTAACGCAAAGAATGACAATTCAAAGCAATTGCTTCTGGAAACAGCTGACCATATTTTCAGAAAATAAATTGACTGGTTTCTGATTGAGACGTGTAAAACTGCTTTCCTATAATTTAAAGAAAACATAAACTCTGCGACATCTGTATCGTCTAGGCACTTGGCAAAAATTACTGATTGATTTTGCTCTATAATAACAAGCATTTTCAAAATTTCAACAACGAAAGTACACAATAAACCTACACAGCAAATGTATTTGAAATTTGGTTTTAATTTTACCAAAAGTCACATAATTGGTAAACATAAAATGCCTTTCGTCATTTCATTAAATGTTCAGCTTATCCAGGTGAGTTATGACCCTAATTTATTTTGCGCTAGTCGTCATACATTGCTGAGATATTTCGTGATGTCGAGACATCGAGGACGTCCATCTTTTTCCTCGTTGTCACGGCGGATATTTCATTTTCCTCGTCTGCGTAAAAAAGCGGAAAATGTGAGTTCCTCCTGGCGTGTACTGTATATGCAGATGCATTACACACTCCAGTAAACTGATTTGTCACTCTGAATTTGTTGAGGCAACATCATTTGTTTATGCACAGCACCAAAGTCTTATTAACCGCCATCAGAAACACTCACCGATTACAAATGTAAACGGATTATGTATTTTCACATTGATCTAGAATACCAGTGCTGTTGTTATATCATGCATTCTTATGCAGCAATAAGTAAGTAGTGGGGATCGTATATATAAGGCATTTGAGTATTATTTGTATTATAAATTCTTCTACATTCTCACAAAACTGTGAGACCTGTTTGGAATTTAAAAAATATCACCATATTTTTATAGACAGTTGAGCTTTAAGTAGAGTTATCCTAAGAAGAAAGGTACATTTAAAGGTATGTGGTGTTTATCATTATGCAAAGTTAATATCTGAATAACTTATAATTCTATGACAAAAAACTGGATAATGCTTGAAACATAAAATAAATTGAATTGGAACTGTTTATTTTACTGCATATTAATATTATTTTCAATTACAAATGTAAGAAATTTATCCCTTCTTCATGTCAGGTGGTAGGGAGAAGTACATGTGATCATACTAAGTAGGTGACTTTAGGTAGAGATAAAACAATGAACATGTTGTACATCCGTGCAGTCTGATCATGGTCTGCACTGTTCGCCATTCAGTCTGTAAAGAGATTGTAAATTTTCAGTAAGCGCCCCCTTAAATAATTAATGGATCTGTTCAAATTGGAAGATAAACAAGTCCATTACAAATATTTAACATGGTTAGGGTTAATAAGCTTATGAGGCTTGCCTGTTCTTTGTGACATGACTGCCAAAGCCTAACTACTGACATGTTCCATCTTATATTTGTATTCATATTTTCAGTATATACTACACAAAATACAGTTGATACAGCACTACTTTGAAGGAAATTGTAAAAAACGATAAGAATTCTCCTCAACACATTGCAGGACTTGCACACTGCTAGTTGATTTGTAAGAAAAAAGAGTGACTGAAAATTTAAGTTATTTTGAGTGACTTCAAAGGATTAACTAAGTCAAAATAATGATTCTAACACTATCCACAATTTGCCGACAATAATCAAAGAAGGAATTGAGCGTGATATATCAGGCAGTATAGCTCGCTGAATACAAGCGCGCGCCCGCCGACGTCACTGAGAACGCCACTGTTAAATAGTGCACATACTTACGTCCCTTATAAATATACGTACGTGTTAGAATGGAAATAGATTTTAACATTTTCGTGATCTACCGTCGTATATATCACGGTTTCTCGTTTATATGCGTAATTATTTAATCACTCAGGCCTACGGCCTTCGTGATTAAATTACTACGCATCTGAACTCGACACCGTGATATATCAGACGGTATATCACTCAAACTTAAAATCTATTTCCTAATTATAGATATCAGTCTAGGGTGTTAACACATATTATCTGGTGTTAGCCTATAATGATATATTAAATCCATTTCTTCATACCACCCATCATTAGACTTGCATATTTCTACACTACCAGGAATCATGAGATGTTCAACATCAGATGTTGAGTAAATACAACAATTGATATATAATGATGTACTTTAATAATTCTGTGCAATTTATTGCATATTTAGCTTCAGTGATATTTGTAGTTATTTACTGCACATGTGTGTAAACAAATGTTTATATATGATATTTTAACATATGTTCAGAAAATAAAGTGTAATCTATACATTCTAAAGTTATGACAGCATGGTTACTAAATCTAAGACCTTGATGTTTTCATGAGGTGTGAGCGGGTTAGAAATGTTTATTAGACTTACTGTTGTTGTTGTTGTTTTGCACACAGTTGATTGCAGGACTTTTAATATTTTTAAGTGCAGTGTATTAATATTTAAGATATAAAACAGTTTGCCTTAAACCTTAAAGTTATCACCTAACTTTTCAATGTACAGTTATTATTTTTTGCTAATGGAATAACTGTAAATAATTTTAAACTGTTAAAACCACATTGTAAAATAATTGTAGATTGCAGCAAATTTTATTTTACCAGATAAATAAATGAGAAATTAGTGAGGAGAAACTTATACTGGGGCAATGATACATTTTATATCAAATCAAACCAGTTTATGATTTAACGCTGTTTGAAATAGTTTGTTTTAAACATTGTAATTAATTCTCTGCCTTCAAACTCTGGCATGTGCCTCTAAAATACCTTATTTCATTGGCCATCTTCCAAATGTTTATTCCAATTTGTAAGTGTAAAACAGGCAGAGATATGGTGAGCTACTGTGGTTGGTAGATGAGACAAACTGTAGATATAGAATAATGAGTGCAGTTCAGGGCAGAATTCATAGCATTCAAAACGTAAAATAAAAACTATGATTTTCTCTTTGATTATTGGCTGGTACTATTGATATTGTCGTGTTTAACAGTACAGTCTTTAAAGTTTAGGTTGACCACATTTTTAATATTAAAACACATTATGAAAATGACTATTAAAATTTCTTTTTGGGGTTTTATTGATGTAAACATGATGAATGCAGTTTCAATGCCCTAAGACTATGAGCTGGAAATGAAGCATGGTTCTGATAATATTGTTTTCATGAATTTTCTAAATTAGTAAATTGTTTAATATATCTCTTGTAACAGTACATTGGAATGAAATTATAAGTTGATTTTCAGTTAATATAAAAGTGTAGAATAATATATTGTGTCTATGCTCTTCAGTGAACATTCAAGAGTCCTTCATTTACTTGTATGCTTTAAAGGTGTAGGTGCGTGGTATTTATAACTCTTATCTCGGTCAAGCAGTTTGAAGTTTTGGCTTCGTAAGATTAAATATGCCGGGTACAAGCTCAAAGATCAATAGTGACGATTATTGAATGACACCATAAATTGTGTGCATTTAAAACTAATGACTTGAAAACTGATTATGACTTTTTCATACATATATAGTGTAATTGTATTTTAATTATTGGATTACAGTCATGGAGTGTAAATAGGAGTGAATACGAGTATTTTCCCCCAGTTTGGTATGATAACTTTTTATATATCATAATTATAAAATGTTATTTTTTTACACTTGAAAGTGAACAATATTTTCTGTATGTAACAAATTTCTTTGAAGTAAAAATGCTGTAATGGATGTATAGAAGCAGTTTGTGTGTGGTATAAAGTTATCTTGACCTGTAAACTTTCAACATTATAAAGAATGGGTGTAACAAATTTTCTTATATGTCATTTAATGAGATTTATTTATATCAATTAATCTATTTTGATAACTCTATTTATTTACATTTTCATTGAAATAAATTCTTATTACTAAATTGATGGTCACAATCTGTCAGGAAAGATGGTTTAATGTAGGGTGTAATTTTTACAGATATTGTATTAAACATTGTATGTAGGAATTTTTATGCATGTTGTAGGTGACTGGCCTTCAGTGTATTATTTGATTTGTTTCCTCTGCATGTTAAATCATTTTGATAAAACTTCAAAAACTAGAAGTATGGGACTTGGGCACAGGGCTGCATGGAACCTGGGATCTTGAGTTAAACTTGATTCATAAAAGACTGTGTTTCAAGTTTATATTTCTTATTAATTATTCACAAATTTCAGGTATATCTGATAGGAGTACTATTAGGTTAAACTTTGCCAAGTTTGATACTAAGTGGTCAAACTTAAAACAGAATTATGTTCAGAGGCCCTAATAATTGTCATACAAAAATTATATGTACCGTAATTCACTGTGCCACCATGTTTGTATTTTGGCGCTTAATTTTTTGTACAGATTCAATATTTTCATGTCGACTTTTTATGACATATTTTTGTCATGATCTTAACCTTAAAAGCCAGTGGATGGAGTGATAGGAAAATGAGACATATGGGATAAGTAGTGCAGTGCCTATGGCAGCAGTCACATTTTGTATGTAGCCTGTTGAGCCATTTTTTTATTCAGTTTCTTACTCAGTTAAATGATGTTTGACGTTGTGAGCTTTTTTTTTGCATGGATCTTTGTAAACATCCTATAACTCAACTGACAGTGTTGATATTTCAAATGTTCATAATGACATAATTTATCAGCAGTCTTTTTGATGTTGTAAATCATTTATTGTTACTTCAAAAAATCATTACAGCAGTATCAGGGGTAAAAGTTTTCTGGATTGTGCCGGATTTCTGGATTTTCGGCCTCTGTCTGGGCTGTTTTTCCAATTCATGTAAATCCGGGTCGAAATTTTGGGGGGTGGGATGGGGGTCAGGTCGATTTGAAACTTCATTTCGGCGAAAGCTTCGCCGCGTCGTAAGAGTACTGTTATGGACCGGGAAACGGTTTTTACTCTTCCCGATTTCTATCGCGCATTTTGATTGGATGACATTGTTAGAATAATCCAATGAGTATCGCCTATTCATTCTGAAGTTTACATGCAAAGGTGGCCGCTTTTGTTTTATGATTTGAATTTATAAAATTTACGATGAAATTTTTACCAGCTGGCTACAACGTGAGTGAAATTGATAAGGGAGCGAAGAACAAATGGAGGTGTTGATACTTGTAAATGTATATGTCCTTTACTATTTTCTGATAGACTTATGTAATTTTAATATTTCCTGAGCTGATTTTGTTAAAAAAAAAAATTGTAAAAATCTGATTAAAAATGGTTCCATAAATTTACAAGGAAATGAGATTTTTTGATATGCCAAACAGCTAAAATCCAAGAGCTTCCGGCTCCGGCCCACTGGACCCCCTGCCAGGGCTTTGCCCTGGACCCACCGGGGGCCCTAGCGGCCCCCTGGCCCCCAGCTTGGATTTCAGGATTTTCTAAATCTGCAACTTTTACCCCTGCATTATCATTTCAGTCCATGAGGTCTAAATTGTTTTACATCATACCTTTCAGAACACAACAGAGAGCATGCTTGTATTAGTTGGAGTAACTCAGTGATACTAAATAGCACAAAAACAACATTTATATTTATTTCTGTCTCTTCCAAAATTCAGTATACTTCAAACTTGCCCATACACACTGTATGCTCGACAGACAGAGAAATTTCCTGGTATTTATGTTGAAAGTGATCTACAGTCAGTTTAAAACACACGTGGAACACACATTAAAAAATGCTGTTCTTTCCTCAGAACTTTCCTGCTAGGGTAAAATGCTTTCTTAGTCTCAATAGTAGAAAACTTTTTTTTTAAACTCTTAGCTCCTGCCACACGTTGATAACTGCTGTATAGTATGGGGAAATTCAACAGCACCTATGCTGGATAGGTGTCTGAGATTACAAGAAAAAGCAGTGTGCATGTATCATTTTAGATATGAAAGATTATGTGAATGTACTATCCGTTGAAAGTTTTCAAAACTTAAATGGATGGCAGTCTTTGTGAGTGTGAACTACTAAAACTTTCTGCTAGTCTGCAAAGATGAGGACAACATAACACCACCTTATCTCTCTTTAAAGTTGATATTCCTGTCGCGTCTCTTGTTTGTTCCTCAACATAACCTTGAAATTTTTTGGAAAGCTCCTATCATACTTCGGACCTGAACTTTGCAATTCTCTTCCTGTAGAAGTAAACTTTGCAATAACTGAAAACTCAGATTGTAATTTCCTCACTGGAACAGTTTATATTAAACTTATAATTTTTAGGCAAACAGATTTTAAATGATTCTTTATGTAAATAATTAGATTTTTCATGTAAATAATTCTTTGTATTAGATTGTTCACTTATTGTTTTAAAATTTAGTGGCTAGGTACTAAACTACTATATTTGTTAATACATGTACTGTATAAAATTACAACTTTTACCTTTACAGTGGACACCATATTAAAATTGATTATTGTCTGCAAGTTATTCACTTTATACTTGTAATAATGACATTATAATGACATTTGAAAGGAAGGAATTTCTCTTACTGTGTTAATGCAGCTGGTTCACAGTTGAACCGTAGAATTAAAAAAAGCTATTTTCTACACTTCCTCATAACTATAATTGCATGGTTAAGTCTTTGTTTTCTGACGAAAACTAGGTTCGCGTAGATCATTATTGCACGTGAAAATGCTTTTTCTTAAATGCCTAAGGGAATTGTTGTTAAATATAGAATATGGTATCCCCAATGCAGGTGCTTGCTGTACCATATGAGACATTTCGCAACATTGCTTCTTCACCAATCTCTCCACAGGCATTTACATTGTATTTCATGGATAAATGTTTCGAAACACTATACAACCAACACAAAGTACGAAAGTTCACAAGAATGAATCTGAGGGTCATTTTACTTCAAACAGGTTTTCTCTGATTTAAGCTGACAGATGCAATGTAACTCTTATTGTCTCTGATAGTTAAATTTTTTTTAGCTTTCCTAACCTGACCAAAGGTCAGGTGTAGCTTTTAGTATGTTGTTTTGTCCGCCGTCCGTCGTCCACAATTGACTTTAAACATCTCCACTAATACCACTGGGTCAGATGCAGTTAAACTTTACAGAAATGATCCTTTTATGGTCCTCTTTTAAAGTTATATAAAAAATGGAATTCCATGCAGAACTCTGGTTGCCATGGCAACCTAAAGGAAAATCTTCTTTTCTGACATTTTTAACTCCATTCAAAGTGAAAACTTTTTATCCACAGTACCTCTGATTTCTCTAAAACGGATTTCATCTTTCATTAACAAACTTTTCTTTACACCACTTCCAGTCTCTTATTCATTAAATAGAAATTAAATGTCTAATTGTTGAACAAACTCAATCTTAACATCTCAATCAAGTTTCAGATTTATTGTATAAATAAACTAAATTCTATAGTAGACTTGATATATTTTTGTTATAGATATTGTAGATAAAGTCAAGTCAGCTGATATACTTTTCAATATCATGGCACCTCTGTGATAGCGATGTTAGGAGGGACAATTTAAATCATGTTTGAAGTAAAGTAAAGAAACCCTCAGATTCTTTCTTTTATGTACTTTGTGTTGGTTATATAGTGGTTCGGGGCATTTATCCATGAACCTGAATGCCCGTGGTTTTTGGTCCAATATTCAAAAACAGACATAATGTGAGCACATGCACGAAGAGGGAGTGTGATCAGTCGTTTGACGGCACATGAAAATAGAAACTCTAAATATAGGTATTATCCCATTTGTAACCCTATAGCCTATGGTGCATCTTCTGATACCCACGGCCGATCCATTAACATTTATCAGCTGTGGGATTTTTGGACGATATCTAGTCGATTAGAGGTGTGTCAAAGACAGCTATTTCATTGGCTCCCTCACAATTTCGTGAGGCAATTAAAACCAATAAACAAAATTACGTTTGGTATTAGAGACAAGATTGCGGCAACTGTAAGCGACATGTTTCATTCAGTATGTGAAAAGTTCATGGGTGCAGCCATTTTGTTTCTGATAGTTTTTCTACCCTCTCCATTGAAGAGTATCAATTTTGTTAGGGAGATGTCATTGGTTGATATTTTAAGCACTTGTTGCTATATATCTATGCAAGTCAATTCATTTTCCCCACGATTTGATTACATGTAAATGCCCATTTTTTGTTACAGTCACAGAATGTTGCATTGGGTGACAATGCATCTGTAGATGGATATTAATACACACAAAGAGTTTAAATCAAATTTTGTCAATGAACATCTATGAATGAGCTGCTTTAATCTTGGACTGTGACATTATGTTGTTTCATTCTACAATGATCTATAGAGGAATGCTGCCCTTTAAATTTTTATTGGAATTTTCTGTTATAAATGTTAACAGTTGTAAAAAGTACACAAACAGAATGATGATGCAATCTATGGTACTAGTCCTATGATTTTTAGTGCAAATTTTCAGAAGAGTATGTTGTTCAATAACAAACATTTGAATTTTTATTTCATAGATTAAGAACCCAGGTACTGAAACATGATAAGATGAACTTGTATGTTTACATGATTTCTGTCTCTCGGCATATATGGTTTATAGTGTCAGTATACAAAATCAAGAACAATATACCAGAAAGGATCATAGAAACCATTGGTTTACCAGACCCAATAGGAGCTGGATTGATCTCGACAACTATATCAACTATATCAACTTATATCAATGTTTGTGAAAAGTTAAACAAGTAATATATAGTCAGTCCTTTTATATAATTATCTTTTTAGTTGTACGATATTAATGAATAATGTTCAGCAAACACAATAGCTCCTCACTTAAATTTAACTGGTTAGAATTTTTCTGACCAGGTATCATTCAAGTCCTCATTCGGTTTAGTTAAAATGAAATCTTGTCCTACAATCATTTGCTCCAGGAAGTTCCTGTATATAACTGAAATGCATTAGCTCAAACAATCTTTGTGGACAATAAGAAAGATACATTCTAAAGCTATTTAGAATATGTCCTAAGGTGTAAGTGGTGAGTGTGTCTGGTTATGTAATTGCTTTTGGCCTTGAGCAAGTTACAGTTACTTCTTGCAGTATACCACTGGCCTATCTAGAGATAACAGAATTGTAACACTCACAACTGTCCTTGAAGTGATAACCTACTTTTCACTGACACAGAAATATAGTTTAAAATACATGCAACATGCGGTTCAGAAACATGGGTCTGCATTTTAATGCTACTATGCTGATGACTTTTGTAAGAACGGAGAAACCTAGCTAACTAACCAATGAGGGAATTTGGTAATTTCTATCAGTGCATTTGTAGTCACAGTCTGCTAGGAACATCGTAAAGATCAAGTGCTACAGTCGCCCAAGCTGAATAAAGACAGAATTAAACATCAACATAAGTTTACTGTTTATAGGGAAAATGGATTAACCTTTTAGATGATTCATACCTGTAAATCACATGTTGAATGTGAGGCAGTTAAAATGATATTGAAGAATAGCTATTACAAACTTGTATACTGGAATGTGATTAGGTTTCATTGAACTCACAAATGTTGCAGGCTCTTAGCTTACCTGAGGCAGAGGTTCGGGATAAGCTATGATCACGTTTGCTTCTTTCTTCAAACAACATCTCTGAAATCACTTGGCCAGAGTTGATGAATATTGAATAAGATGTTTATAGCATGAAGCTTTACCAAAATGTTTTGATAACTTCATTCCATGTAGAGCCCTGTTTGTTATGGCTGCTTTTGTGAAAAACTTTTAAAATCTACTTGTCTAAAACCATCAGGCCTAGAGCTCTGAAATTTGGTAGTTAGCATTCACTAGTACTACCAGGATTTTTCAAATTATTTCACTGAGGTATCTGTTGGTCCTACCCCAATGGCCACTGCTTCTTTACATAGACATATAGAAAACTATTTTAAAATCTTACTCTTTAAAAGTGTAGGACGTGTAGTCTAAATGTTTGGCATAAACATGTAGTATTGTTTGCTATATATAGACCTCTACCAAGATTGTACAGATAATGACCCTAGGGTTGATATTGGCCCAGCCCCAAGGTTCAGTTTTTATGTCCCCACCACTTTGGTGGGGGAGTGCATATAGATTTGCCCTTGTCTGTCTGTCACGCTGTCCATACGTAGACTGGTTTGTATTGCATGTAAATCCAAACAATATAGAACTGCTAGAGCCATGAAACGTTCTTAGAATTGTTGTCAGTATGTGTACTTATGCTTCTGCACCAGAGTTTTCAGATCATGCCTCAGGGTAAAAATCTACCCAACCCTGACCCAAGGGGTCACTAATTTTAGGATAGACTTACCCAGATAAACTAAAAAGCTGCAAAATAATTTTGGGAAAAACCTTCATGTTGGTGTTTTTGACATAATGCCCATGTGACCCTTGTCTAATGACTTACCCATTTTAGAGTTACAACTCTGAAATAAAAAATTTAATATATAAAGTTGCATGCCAACCTTGACTGGTCTACTGTTAATTTATAAAACTACATCTATGAATTTTGGTCTATTCATACTATTTTGCATATGTATATTTCAACTTTTACCTTAAACTACTAAGCTTCCTTGTTTTCAAAACTATAGAATTATAATTTGAACCACATCCTAAATTTTTCGTGCGAAGTTCAATTTTCACTTAGGGCAACCATGACCTTGACCTGCTGACCTACTTTTTGTATTTTTTACCATGAAATTTGGAATACATTTATAATTATGCATATAAATTTCATCATTGATTTTGGCTGATCTCAACCATTTGACTTACTGCCTTTTTTATATATTTGATTAAAAATTGGCCCTGTCTCAGGGGTCACTAATCTAAATGATATTTGTACAGAATAAAATCTGGCAAGGGAATAGAGGGGTTAAATGGACATACTTTTGGATGACTAAATATGTTGTGCCTTAGTTGAACATCTATCATTTGCCTTGCTGTTAAAAAAATGGTACTCTGGTGAGCGTTACTGAACTATCATAGCCATCTTGTTATTTTCAGTTAATTGACTTGAGCTTTTAGTCATTTTATTATAAGCAGATGTTGTATCTGCTTTGTATGTCCATAATGCTTATTTGTCAATATTCACCATGATTAAGAGATGTAGAAATTTAGAATTGTTGAGATGATATCAAGTAAGATAATAGTTATTTTTCTCATGGATTTAGAAAACTAACAGTTTAATGAATATACACAAATCACATGAGTCATAGCTTGTAGTTACCACATAATGATAATTGGCAGTAACATTGTAAATACTGTGTAGCATGTAAAGAGACATGATTTGCAAATTCTCCAAGTGTTTACCAAGGTACTTTAGGGAGCTAACAGATCACACACATTCTGTTTATATAAAATACTACTCAGTAAATTCTCATGTAATTGGTCATAACATTCAGATGTCATGATAAATGTCAGTAAACATTGATCTCTCTTGATTTCATTCTAATGCATTGAAAAAGACTTAACTGGAGTCATCATGATAATATTGTTAAAGTACCCTTGTGGTGTTTGTGGATGATAATATGTTAACTGTGATGTAATGTTGTTATCACTGTACAGAATTATCAAAATCCTTGAAAAGTTACATCATAAGAATGAAGCTCAAAATATTTATTATAATTCTTATTATATGATATTTCTTATGTAAAAATTGGTTTGTCAGTTGATTAGTGCTTGTTTTTGATTTTTTTAGTTTTTGTGAAGAGTTGGGCTGGAATGGATGAAGTTCTGTTTTGAGCTATGAAAGTACCGAGCCATCATTCAAGGGAACAAGTTAGCATGGCAGACTCAACCAGCGTTGTAAGTATAATGGTCTAATACCCATCATGTCTTACTATGTGAATACATACATGTAGTTCTTTTTCCAAGTTTTTTTCTATATAGTGCTTCCAAAGAATTAGTGAATTAGTCAGTGTCCCTAAACTAATAAAAAGGAAAGAAATCTCATAAAATGAAATAAAGAAAAGCTTTCTAGAAAGTTACAGTTTGTTGAAGACTCATTCAGGCCGTGGAATGATTGTATAATGTCGTAAGTAATTAGTTGATCCTACAAGAGGCAGTTGGAAAAGAAAGGGTGATAGAGACCTGATGCTTTATCATAAGCTAATTTGCTAACCACATTGTCATTCTAATTGCAAAGTAAGAGAAAAACTGATTATGTTTCTTTTTGCTAGTGAAGGCTTCAAAGTGTCACAGACTTACTTCTGATGATGTCAGATCTATAGACCTTTTTAGAGACCTTGTAAAGTTGGCAGCTGATCTTAGAAGTTTATGTTGAATCCTGTTTCTGTATAGTTGCTGCCACTTTCAGATGAGTGTAGAGTTGTTTGAGTCAACAGTGCCTAGCTATAACATTTGAATGCAGTCTTTATCATGTTTTGTTAATCTGATAGTAGGAGAGATTACCCTTGTGTAATTGGTCTATAGTTTTTTTTTAAAATTTAATTAGAAACTTTAAAATACTGAACCTCAAATATTGAGTGATCTCCATTTCTGCATATACTTGTAAAGTAATTCCTGCAGAAATACTAATATTTACAAAAGGAGCAGATCTGAATGAACTGTAAATCTAAGTCCAAATGAAAAAAATCACAGAAATTAAAGGTTGATTGTAGTACAGTTGATAAGAAAAGTATTCTTTGAGCATATTAAGGTCGATCTTCTGCAAAGTGCTTGTACCAAAACCTGTGTATGGCCAAAATTTTATTTTCAATGAAATTCTAAATACACTACTTATGGTCGCCAGAACAAATAGTGTAAACTCTGTTTAGATAAATTTGCACTCAGAGATGTCAAGGTGATTTTCATTAGTATGCTGACTAAGTGTGATTGATAAGAGATCAGTGAAAAACACTTCTCTCTGTTGAGATGGTGTGGGAGAAGTATAGAGGCCGGACTTCCCGAAATACGACGGTCAGACGGACATGTCCGATTAATTTTCGCTTGGTCTGACATTTTTTTAATCCTGATCAGTCCGACTGTCTAGCATTAAATTCCCAAGCCTCGTGTTTTCAAAATGGCTTCATAAATGTTATGTTAATGTTTCATGTTTTCGTTTGTTTTTGTTGTAAATTTAATCCAGTCTGATAGATTTTTTTTCAGTCTGACAGATTTTCAGAGCTTGTCAGACCGAATGCCTGACACTTTTTTTGAACTTTCCAGAAGTCAGGAAGCAAGCTGCTGATCAGGTCAAAACACACAGTTTGTCTTCTTAAGTAAGCAAAATCGGGAATAGCTTCTCTTGAATTTTTTTGGAGAGCTCAAAATATCCTTGGCAGTCTTATTTTGATGAAAGCTTTTGTTAAGAAATTAATCTCATTTTGCACATTATATAAATAAACTTGCTGTGATGTTTTATCACACATAAACTGACTTGAGAACCAAAAATAACTGAAGCAGCAAAATAAAATAAACCATGAAATGGAACCAATCCTTAAAGACAGAAAAATGTGAATGTCATCCACTGAAGCAGTAAAGCAGACTTTATGATTATGTTATGTTAGTTTATTATGTATATATGGCTTTACAACCCCTGATTTAATCATTCTGAGTTTCTATAGCAGGTTTGTAGATGCTCTTTTTTTCTGTGTATTTTCGTTAATGCCAGTTGTTAAAGGGGAGAGAAGATATATCCTTGTGCACATAAGTTTTGTAAGTAGATTATTGTTATTTAGAATGCTGCACATTTGGTTGGAATATTTTACTCAGATTTCTTTTGAATATTTTCATAGAAGAGGGATAAGCAGGTTATTCATGTGAGAACTGGAGATTACGCAATATCTTGGAATCAGACTGTTGATTAATATGGATGGACTTTTCATGTAAGCTGCTAGTCTCATGAGCCTTGAATTTTTATTCTTCAGTATTTTATATTAAAAAAAGTTACACCATTTTAGGCCACAATTTTTATATTTTTCGGTTTGTTCGACCTGCCGACTCCATATTTTGGTAGAAATTATGAAAAAAAAAAATCTTTTAGTGAAAAAATATTTGCAGTCATCGTTTTCACCAAAAATGTACCATATGACCGGTTTTTATACACAACTGTGAAACGCTCAAGCTCTTGTGTATCATGATCGAAACATGGCTTCCCAGATTTTACCTCTCCTATCCTACCTTTTCTTGAAAAAATAGGTAAACCAAAAAATAGAATGGCCTTACTTTTTTCATGATTATTTTTTTCCTTTTATAACTTACATATCATGTTAATGGTGCAAAAATACTCCAGGTTAGCACCTTTAAACCACACAGTCTTATGCTTCTGTGTTTTTGGTCTAAGATTTCAACGATGCACAAGTAACAATTTCATATTGATCATGTCTAATTTAAGAAAACTCAAAGATTTATTCGGGTTGCAAGGTAATAGTTTTCTTTTTAAGTTAAGTAGGAAATCATTTGAATGTTGTTTTCAGAGCACAATTAGTATCATGTCTGCTGTGTAATGATACCTAACTGCTGGTTTGATATTTAGCAAAGAAAACATCAGCCCAGGATGCCTTTGAAAGAAGCTTCTCAGTTTCTATAGAATAGAGGAACACTTTCCAGGCAGTGTGTCTGTTTTCTCAATACTGATTTCCAAGAAAAATTAGTCTGCAGATAGAACAAAAAAATAAATTCTGGTCTGTTATTGTATACTTAATGTTGGCACCAGTTTTAGGATCATATATTATATAGCTTTGATCTTAGGGGAAAACTTTATTGTTAGTGTAAAGTCATACTGTAGGTATAACCACACTATTCTTTGATTTTAAGCAAGGCATGAACCATAACTCTGGTTTTGTTTTTATTTAAATTATGGCCTTTACAGTCAGTTGAAAGACATGGCAAATCTATAACTCTGATTTTTAAATATCTTTGAAAAAATATTTTTTAATATCATTGATTTGCGAAATTTATTTACAATTGGCAGAATTGTTTTAATTTAATATCTTTAACATTCTAAAAGGTTTCTGTAATACAGATTCCAGGCCGGGCTTTTAGGTGTCACCTGCTACAAAGTAGCCGCGACATATAGGGATCACTTCTCCGTCATCTGTCTGTCTGTCCATCCATCACAAAACTTGTCCGGACTGCTTCTCAGAAACTACTGGTGCAATTTCATCCAAACTTTACAGGAATGATCAGTATCCAGTGTGTAGTTGTGCACATCATCGGCATTTTCCAGTTCAATGATTTTTTTCAGAGTTATGGCCCTTTAATGGTTTTTATTTTTTAAAGTTTGTCTGGACTACTTCTCTTATACTACTAATGCAATTTGAATGAAATGTTACAGGATTGATCGGTACCTCAATTTACATTTCCAACAAATTGTCCAATCACCCCTCAGTGCAACTGCTTAATTGGCTATTAGGCGGCACATGTGATCACTGATACTCTTGTGTACATAATTTAACTGGCACAGTCAAAATGGAAGTAAAATGGCAGACACTTTCAATTAAGGTTATCACAGTGAATAATTTAAGTCATAATTACATCAGATATTTTTGCAGAACATGTAAATTGAATAGTTTATTTCTTTTCTTTTTTTAAAAATCAAGAGTTAATGCTAAAATACGTAAGTTCTTAGTACTTTTCTTATAATTCATACAGCAATATTCCACATTTAATGTTTAATTGTTAGTACAAAAGAAGTCACTGTAATCACTGAAAGTTGTCATTTCTCCCATGAATTAACTAATCTTTGGCTTTTCACTGTTAAATAATACTTTAAACCTGCCAACAAGGGAGCAAACTAAAGGAATTTAAGGACAGCTCTTGTAACAGCCATATACAATCTGAGAAAAAAATTTGTAATGTGCTTTAGTTATTATTATTACTATTAAGAAAAACTTTCTGTTTGAAGTATTTTTCCAGCAGACATATCAGCATAATTATTGATGTTTTTTTGAATCTAGAGAGTTTGGCATGTTGGTTATGAAATAAACAGAAGAGTGAGAAAAAATGGAGAAAAAATGGAGCAATTTACCACTCTTCCTGAGGGAGTATGGAAGTATTAGATGATTTACTGTGCTAATGGCTTAAGATATTGTTCTGTCGACAGCCCCATATAATTTTTGAAGTGCTCCCTAGTGGTGAATTAAAATTGTGATTGACCTTCTGAACATAGTAATATTTCACATAAATAAGAGTCTAGAATCAGAGACCCATAACCGACATAACTATATTAGTTTGGAATAGAAAATAAAAGCTTGATACTTCTTAACTTGCCAAGGAAGCCTTTCATTGTAATTGCTTTAAACAAATTCTAAAGGGGCCAGAAACAAGTTGACCTGAGTTTACCTATGAGTGTTCTCGGCTCATACTGGGTATGTGATCTTCTTTAGATATCAATCTGTTACAGCAGATCAATGCACAGTTTAACTAAGGTCAAGTTGTAATGGCTTATCATCTGTTTCTTGCATAAATCAAATTTTTTCATTCCTCCAGCTTGGCAGCAGTAGCAACAATATTATTCTGTTATATAGCATAATAGTTTTAAACATGAGCATTGTTTCATGTTGTGTTATTTTGTATTTAAGCAAAATGAAATTAATGATTAGTTGGCACTGTATCCTGGATACTGTGCCAGACATAGACATCTTCCATTCTGATGTCAAATTGAATATGCAGATACTGATAACCTATTCTGTAATAGGTAACTTGGGGCTATTTTTACCCTGATATTTTATTGGCAGCTCTGTGGATTGGAGGATTTTTAAGTGATTATTTCAGTCTTAATTTCTGCCATACCTCTTCAAATGCAAGGAAGGGCATTTATCTACCTAGCATATCAGCAACAATCCTTATGCTGCATGCAGAAATGTTATTAATAAACATTAGGAAAGTTACAACTATGGCTTCCATATTGATTTGATGTATCAAAAGGGCTGAAAAAAAGTTAAAATATAAGGTTCTCTCACTTACATTCTACTGTTTGTTTTAAAAGGCATTTTGAGTTATTGGCAAACTAGTAAACAATCTATAGGCTACATTTTCTTTGCAAATATCATGTCTTTTTCTTGATGATATCTAGGTTTAGTTCGAAATTGCTAATCAAGGGTCAAAAACTAGGTCACACGGTCAAAACAATGATTATTCACCTAGTTAACCTTTTAGGGGCCTTTTTTTTTTTTTGTCCATGAAAACTTGTCTGGTTGTTTGCCTTGATGATATGTACAGTACGCAGCGCGGACTTTGACGACAAACACCCGTCCCCGCATTTTTACTGTCTGCGTTGAGAACGAAAATAACCACCATGTCGAGTGTTCATTCGTATAAAACGCGGTGGTCAGTGCGGCTGTTCACGGTGATCAATAATGTGCCGTGTCGCGGCGTCAATGGCGGGGGATTGTACAGGGAGTCTGAAAAATGTGGAGTCACAACACAATTTAACTTTCCAAAAATTTGTATTTGTTTCTGATGAGTTACAAAGTGAACGTAATTATTATCAGTTGAAGTTGTTTCTTATTGTTTTTAATACCCCAGCCTGAGTTTTACTTTTATTTGTTGACGTTCAATGTTTGGTTGTATTATTGAGGGAATTTGTAGAAAAGAAACACAGCTGATTATGAATAGATTTGCACACCTACCTGACTAATTAACTTAAATTGCTGCAATTTATATATTTTCAAGTTTTAAATGGTGTGGCGCTTTCGTTAATCCACTTGCAAATTAATTACTCGCAAATAAATTATAAATGATAATCAAACTGCGAACAGTTTATAAATCTAATTTAAACAGTCAAAATTCGAACAAATGCGCTGTAATTCTGATGCGTTTGTGTACGAACGCTCCTATTTGTTTACACAAAGAATGACAATTCAAAGCAATTGCTTCAGAAAACAGCTGATCATATTTTCAGAAAATGAATTGACTGGTTTCCGATCAACACTTGTTAAACAGCTTTCCTAGTTTTTGAACTCTGCTGTGATATCTGTAACGTCTAGGCGCTTGGCAAAAATTATTGATCGATTTTGCTATATAACAACAAGCGTTTCAGAAAATTCAGAATGAAAGTACACAATAAACCTACACAGCAAATGTATTTGAAATTTGGTTTTAATTTTATCAACTGAAGTTGGCCACAAAATAAGAGACCGACTTCGTCAAAGATAACTGTATGACAGTATAGAAATGCTGGCGACATGTTCATCCAACACTGTGACTGAAATAAGTTGTTTAAGTTGACAGTATATTAGTCCAACTAATCAGACTTGTCGAAGAGACATCGAGAAAATTTTTGATAGGTGATGTCTTTTTCCAACGGTTTGACAATAATAAGAAAATATCAATAAAATGGGTCAAACCATCAATGCCAATTAAATTAGGCTAACAGTATGTATAAATGCAGTAATCTCCAAATCAAAACATCGCGGGGACGCTTGGCATTCTAACATTGCAATATGCGGTGTTCATGCGTTCATGTAGTCGCGTGGTAATTTAGCAGACACCCGAAATTTTGGGTGTTCAGTCCACTACAACTGGCCACCCGGAGACGATACCACCCCTGCGACAATGATTCAACGTCTAAGTCCGCGCTGCATGTACTGTAGGTCGAGCTTGAATTTGGGATAAACTGAGGTCAAAAACCAGTTCACAGGGTCAAAACATAGAAAAACCATGTTTACACTCTAGAGGCTATGTGCATTTTCTTTCCAAATGTGGTTAAAATTTGTCAGAATCTTTGTCTTGATGATATCTAGGTTGAGTTCGAATATGGGTCATCAAAAACTAGGTCATGGGGTCATAATACCAATAATTTTTTTTTCCAAACGGCATGAAAACTTGTCAAAATGTTTGTCTTGATGATCTGTAGGTCAAGTTCAAATATGGGTCATTTTGTTTCCTGACACTTGGTCTCATCATGGGTTCCAGAGTTATGGTCCCTGAGCAGTGGGACACAGGTGAGAGTTTTAGGGCCATTCATGAGCTGATGTAAAGAGATTCACAATGTAGGGATGTGATGTTTGGTGTTTCAAAATGTAGGGACTTAATGTGAAGTGTTTCACAGTGTGTTACTGTAACTGACCATGAAACACAGATATGCTTCTTTATCAATGTTGACATTATATGCCATTAAGAACTGGTCATCTGACCAATCTAATTATTGGAAAGAGGTCTAATGTGAAATATTTCTGAAAATACTGCATGAAATAATATGTTTAAGGTTAACTATAGTATTAAGTCAATCCTATTTCAGGCCCTACAGTGCCTGATAAGGTATTCCTTCATTGTCCCCACACTCTCTTATGACAGTCAAAGTCATTATAAAATCTGTACCAAGTTCTTCATACTAATCTTGGTTTACAATCATAAATCAAAACATACTTAAACAAAATTAGAGTTAATGAGAAAGGGCTATAAAATTTTGATAAGTTAATTTTTCATTATCAGCATGTTTTGATGAGGGTTAATAAAATTTATGAGGCAAGATCGACAGATTACCTCAATTACCGAGACTGGTTTAACAGAGTATTTGATAATGTTTTGTTTACATTAAACTAGTTGCATTGTTAATTTAATTATCATAAACACTTGAAGCCTGGAGTAGGATTTTTAAACTTAAAAAGTACCTGTGAAAATGTGAAATTGATAATTTTTTAATTCTTGTAATTTGTTGTGCAAGGGCATATATACAGACGGAGTAGACTAAGGTTGTTCTACTTGAAGACGAAACAGTGAAAGTAAGTACAGGTTTTAATTAACTGATGTTTTGTGAAAGGTGTCATGATAAAATTTCAGAGAAATAACAGTATAAATCTAGTCATTTTTATACCAACCCGCCTTCCCATCACCTCCCCACCAATTGAAGATGAGGGGTATATTGTTTTGCCAATGTCATTCGGTGGACACTTCATTTCTGATCAATATTTAGAGAACACTTGGACCCACCTTCCTCAAACTTGGTATGTCGGTTGGTCATGACCAATAGATGAACCCATTAGTTTGTTTGGTCATTAGAGACGTTGAAAAGCGGAATGGTTACCAATCAATAACTGTAGAATCCTTGGGCCTGGGTTCCCCAATCGGCTGGTCATGGACAGTAGATGACCTCTAAAGTTTTTTCGGTCATTAGGTCAAAGGCCAAGGTCACAGTGACAATGAAAAGCAAAACCTTTTCTGTTAAATATCTAGAGAATCCTTGGGCCCAGGTTCCTCAAACTTGGTTTTTAGGTTGGCCATGACCATTAGATGGCCTGTATTGTTTTTCAAGTCACTAGGTCAAAGGCCAAGGTCACAGTGACCTTGAAAAGCAAATATGTTTTTGATCAATAACTATAGAACACTTGGGCCCAGGTTCCCCAAAACTTCATGGCCAGTAGCTTACCCTTATAGTTTTTAGAGTCACTAGATCAAAGGTCAAGGTCATGTTGATCATTAACTAAAATGGGTTCTGATGAATAACTAGAGAATGCTTGGGCCTAGGGTCCATAAACTTGCAATGCAGGTTGATAATGATGAGTAGATGACTCATATTGGTTTTGGTCAAAGTTCAAGGTCAAAGTGACCATTAACAGAAAAATGGTTTCCAATCAATAACTAGAGAATGCTTTTGCATTGGCTCTTCAGACTTTCTATGCAGGTTGGTCTTTTCAGGAGATGGCCCCTACTGTCTTTGAGGTCACTAGGTTAAAGGTCAATTTTCTTATCCAACTTCTAAGATATAGGTAACAGGCAAATTTCCCATGCACCTGACTCAAGGTTGTGACAGTGTTTTTAATTAGATATATTGTGCCAGAATGCCCAGACAGTTCCTGTTCAGTCTGATAGCTGACATGTGGTGAAAGACAGTCTGCTGTTGCCTATTAATGTCAGACTCTCCATATTAGACTGATACTTGAAATGGTTTATAATCATTACAGTTGTTATAATAACTCTAAAAAGAACCTTCTAGTTATCACAGCTGTATAACTCTCTAGGGAATCTTCTAGTGATCATATGTTGTGTATCTCCAAAGGGAACCTTCTAGTCATCATGGTTGTAAATCTGTAAAGGGAACCTCCTAGTCACCACATTTATGCATCTCTAAAGAGAACCTGGAAGTCATGGCAGATGTATTAGCTCTTAAAGAGAACCTTGAAGTCATGGCAGATGTATTAGCTCTTAAAGAGAACCTTGAACTCATGGCTGTTGTATAGCTCTAAAGAGAGCCTTTAAGTCATGACAGTAGTTATCTCTAAATTTACAGAACCATGAAATCATGGCAGTTCTATATCTTTAAAAGAAACCTCCTTAGGTCACCACATTTATGCATATCTCTAAAGAGAACCTGGAAGTCATGGCAGATGTATAGCTGTAAAAAGAACCTGGAAGTCATGGCAGATGTATAGCTCTAAAGAGAACCGTGAAGTCATGGCAGTTTTATATCTTTAAAAAGAACTTGGAAGTGATGGCAGTTGATTATAGCTCTACAGAGAACCAGAAAGTTATGGCAGTTGTTTAGCTCTAGGGGAACCTGGAAGTTACTGAACATTGTTAAATAGCTCTGAAGGGGACCTGAAAGTCACTGCAGTTGAATAACTGTAAATAAATGAACCTTGAAGTCTTGGCAGTTGAGTAGCTCTTAAGAGAACTTTAAAGACATGGCAGTTTGCATAGCAACAAAGAGAATCTGGAAATCATGGAAATTGTATAGCTCCAAAGAGAACTTGGAAAGTCATGGCAGATGTATAGCTCTAAAGGGAACCTGGAAGTCCTGAAAGTCATGGCAGATGTAAAGCTCTAAAGGGAACCTGGAAGTCCTGAAAGTCATGGCAGATGTAAAGCTCTAAAGGGAACCTGGAAGTCCTGAAAGTCATGGCAGATGTAAAGCTCTAAAGGGAACCTGGAAGTCCTGAAAGTCATGGCAGATGTATAGCTCTAAAGGGAACCTGGAAGTCCTGAAAGTCATGGCAGATGTATAGCTCTAAAGGGAACCTGGAAGTCCTGAAAGTCATGGCAGATGTATAGCTCTAAAGGGAACCTGGAAGTCCTGAAAGTCATGGCAGATGTAAAGCTCTAAAGGGAGCCTGGAAGTCCTGAAAGTCATGGCAGTTGAAGAGCTCCAAATAGAACTTTTTAGTTATGGCAGTTGTATAGCTCTAAAGGGAAGCTTTAAGTTGTGGCATTAACTCAAACAGAACCTTCAAGTCATGTCAGTTTTGTAGTTCTAAAGGAAAGTCATAGCAGTAGTATAGCTCTTAATGAAACCTTCAAATCATTGCATTTGTATATCTCTGATAGAACCTTCCAGTCAAGTTATAAAGCTGTAAAGAGGAAGGAAATGTTGGAAAACTTTAAGTTACTGCAGTTGTACAACTGTAAAGTGAACTTTGAAGTCATGTGATATAAGGTTTATGGATCTGTAATAGTATATGTTTATTTTAAGGGAAAATATTTGGCAAAGGCAGTATTCTCAGTGAAAGTTTGATAAAAAGTGACCTCAAGTATTACTTCTATTAGAGCCTGCACCTTTAAAACTTACTAGTGATATATAACAATTAATATCACTCTGACAGAGGTCAGCTGTTGTATGCTTTTCAGTCAAGTAGCCTTAGGGAATACTTAAACAGGGAGATAATTCTCTCTTGCAGAAGCAGGCATTATGTATTAGTCCCACCTGGTGGAAGTAATGCAGCAAATGTAGAGTTTAAATATTATTGCTGTCAATTTTGAAAACCCACCATCTTATGATATATTACCAGCTGAACTTTATTGTTGCAATTATGTAATTAATTAGATAATTAATTAAATGTAGGGCATGTTGAAAAATAAGTCCAGTGGAGTTAATGTTTCACAGGACATTTTTTGATTACTCATACAGTGGAACTTCCGAAAACCGGACCTTCTAAAAACCTGAACTTCTGAAAACTGAACGATTTCGTCAGTCCCGAAATTTCTCCTTCTGTTTTCTATGTAAATCATACTTCTGATACCCGGAACTTCCGAATTCTGAATTCCGGACAATTTTTCCGTAAAATTTAGTTTAAATCAATGCAATTTTACTTCCAAATACCGGAAAAATAAAAAAAGTGCAAAAGACAGACCTAGGATGGCAAAAAATTTCACGTCTCTATCTATTGTTTACCAATTAGCAGTGATCATTTATTTTGACATGCGTTAGAATAACAAGTTGTCAATTTGAAATTGACACACAACTGAATATATCGATAATTAGATAGCGGTAAATAATCAAAGCGATGATTAGTGGTGTTTGCTACAAGCAATTTTAATGATTAAATTGTAACTGGGGTGTTTAAAAAAGTGTAATTAGATAGCCAACATCGGCCAGTGGGTTGTTTTGTCTAATATGCCATTTTTTTAAACTGTTTTAAAGGTATGCATGCAAAATGAAGCTTTTTTCTGACATATAGAAACATGTTTGCACATAATATAGTATACAAGAATATGTTTTTGAAAACATATGACATTTTTTTCTAATGAAATATACATGTGTAGAATGTTTTCATTAATTTTAATTTTGCATTATATTTCCCATGTTACAAACGCTGTTACGCTAAACAATACCGACTGCATTCACTATCATAAAGAACCACTGGTGTTTGGCACATGTATTTGTCCAGATCATTTGTACTTCTGATTTCCGGAAACTTCCAAAATCCGAACATTTTGGCCAGTCCCATGGGTAATTGGTTTTCGGAAGTTCCACTGTATTTCATAATGATGCTCACACAAGAAATGTCAGTTGACAGAATGCAGACTTAATTATAATTGATAGTTGCTGAAAAATTGAATGAAATCATATCCATCAGTATAAAAAAGATTTTTAATGCAAATGTCAGTATATAAAGCTATAGGTCACTCAAATTGTAATTACCTTTGTATCTGACAGTTACATTTTTTCTTTTTTTAATGAAAAGAAGGTTGCATAATTGTTTACTTTTAAGGCATTTTAGAAAAAATATCTACTGTTTGGTTAAAGGATAGGTTTACGCAGTTTTTAGTTATTTTCTGACACATACGTCTGATACATACATTATCACATACAGGAAAAACTTTCTAGGTAAAAAGGTAAAGTAGTTACTTCCGTAGGTATATTTTACCATTTTTTTTTTTTCAGACAAGGGGACTTCTCACCCCTGGTGCCACAGTTGACAAAACAAAGAAAATGTTGAGCCCTGGTACAAGGAAGAAAACGGCTGGTACATCAAAGACATTTAATGTACCCCTAGCAGAACTTGTGCAGAGAGCCCCACAGGGTTATAAAGTGCCTTACATTGTTAAAAAGATCTGCACGTACATAGAACACAATGGTGAGAGTGTGATTTTCTTTTTTGATTAACATAAGAGTGTTGTAAATGCATAATTAGTATATAAATCTAATTTAAAAATAATTTCCTAAAACTGCAAGTTCTACAAACAAATGTGAAATCTCTGTGTTTCTATTCCTAATTCAGCAGAGTAAGGCACATGAATTCAGCAGTTTCTGTTACGAATTTTCTGCTGTTTGTCTCGTGATCTATGGTGACAGACTTTTGTTGGTAAAATTATTTCTGGTGTCTTTTCGATGGTTTAAGCATACTTCATTGTCTGCTGGAAAGAAGTTCAGTACTGTTTGTGCAGTTACCTTTGGAGGCCTAGGTTGTCCCCAGTCAATATTTCCTAGTTTCTTTTTTTTCCAAAATGCTCCACTCACATATCTGGCTAAAGAACTGACAGGCAAATTTTAGCTGTCTCTTACTGTAGAAGAGCTATCTGATTGGCAAAAAAATGGAGTTTTATCGAAACAGCATTTCTCATTTTATTTTGTAACATTGACACGGTTTTATACCAGATATGCAGGTGATTTTTTGAATGTGTACTTAATGTTTTTTTACCTAGTTAGTCATGACAATTTCAGGTTTGGACCATGAGGGTATATTTAGAGTAAATGGGAGTCGGCGTGTGGTAGAAAAGCTAAGGGCAAGTTTTGATTGTTATGGTGATGCTAACCTTGAAGAAGACAATGATGTAATGGCGATCGCTGGTCTCCTTAAACTTTTTTTACGTGAACTACCAGAATCATGTATCCCAGAAAGACTCACAAGAAGATTTGTTATCATTCAAGAAGGTAATGCCTGAATCAAAGAGTAACCTGAGAATGATTTCCTTCCACTTCGTGTTAAAGGCAGTGATTTTTTTGTGTATGTTTGTACATGTAGATGCAAGTTCATTTAATCAATAAATTTATGTCTGAAGGCAAACAGCAAAAATTTTATCTGATGTAGAATTGATTTTACATAGAAAAAAAGATTTTCCCTTGTAGTCAAAATTAAGACTGCTTAAGAATAAAACTATAATTTCAATACAATCTCTCAATAGCAGGAACTTGAAATGGTACACAGTAAAACATTTGGTAGAGAAATACCATTATACTACTGGTACATCTGTCATCAACAGATAGCTCAAGGCATCCTGCATCTCTAGACAGTTGTCAGCTGAGCATTCTAGGTGCAAATCTAGGTCAGACTTAAGATTTTTTTTTTAATACAGTACCAAATATTTTTTTTTGTCTGTTAGTGATCTCTCATAACTTGAAACTGTGTCACCTTCAGCTGTCTGTGCAACTGGAAATCCTTAAGTTGAACAGGCACTGCAGATGTACATAAGCCGGGACTTCTTAGATTTAGATTTTGTACATTCCAGCAGTTTTTGTCCTGCAGTATTTTGATATGGCTGCACAGACTGTGCAATGACAGATAATTGCTCCCACAGAATCATTAGATGTAGGTCAATTTAGTCTGCAAATAGCACAAATTAATGCCTAATTTGCAACCATTAACTGTAGAATCCATTTTTTATAGGAAAATTTGAGTATATGGGCACATAGGCTGTTTTTTATGAACAGCTGTCTTCATGAACAAATAAAACAGATTACACCCCATTGCACAAATTAGTTCAACACCTCAGATGAGAATAGGCAAAATATCTTATGAAGATTTGCTAGCTGTTGCTTAAAGGAAAGGATGTGTGATGGAAGCAGTGATATAGTTGGCCTTTGATATCGATTAACTTTTTAGCTCACCTGAGCATGCTCATGTGAGCTTTTAGGATCCTTGATTGTCCGGCGTCCGTCCGTCCGTCCGTCCGTCCGTCGTCCACAATTCATTCAAACGACATCTCCTCTGAAACCACTGGGCAAAATTTAATATAACTTGCCTAGAATGTTCCTTGCATGAAGCTCTACCAAGTTTGTTCAAATGGTTCCGGTTCATTGCATTTCTGGGTCACAGGAGCTAAAAACAGATTTGAAAAGTTGGATCTTTAAAAATCTTCTTGTCAGAAACCACAAGGCCTGGAGCTTTGATATTTGGTATAAAGCATCATCTAGTGGACCTCTACCAAGTTTGTTCAAATTATGATCCTGGGGTCAAAAATGGCCCCGCCCCAGGGGTAACTTGTTTTACATAGAGTTATATAGGAAAAACTTTAAAAATCTTCTTGTCAGAAACCGTAAGGCATAGAGCTAAGATATTTGGTGTGCAGCATTGTCTAGTGGACATCTACCAAGTTTGTTCAAATCATGGCCTCTGGGTCAAAAATGGCCCCGCCCCAGGGGTAACTTGTTTTACATAGAGTTATATAGGAAAAACTTTAAAAATCTTCTTGTCAGAAACCGTAAGGCATAGAGCTAAGATATTTGGTGTGCAGCATTGTCTAGTGGACATCTACCAAGTTTGTTCAAATCATGGCCTCTGGGTCAAAAATGGCCCCGCCCCAGGGGTAACTTGTTTTACATAGAGTTATATAGGAAAAACTTTAAAAATCTTCTTGTCAGAAACCGTAAGGCATAGAGCTAAGATATTTGGTGTGCAGCATTGTCTAGTGGACATCTACCAAGTTTGTTCAAATCATGGCCTCTGGGTCAAAAATGGCCCCGCCCCAGGGGTAACTTGTTTTACATAGAGTTATATAGGAAAAACTTTAAAAATCTTCTTGTCAGAAACCGTAAGGCATAGAGCTAAGATATTTGGTGTGCAGCATTGTCTAGTGGACATCTACCAAGTTTGTTCAAATCATGGCCTCTGGGTCAAAAATGGCCCCGCCCCAGGGGTAACTTGTTTTACATAGAGTTATATAGGAAAAACTTTAAAAATCTTCTTGTCTGAAACCACAAGGCCCTGAGCCTTAAGATTTAGTATGTAGCATTGTCTAGTGGACCTCTACCAAGTTTGTTCCAATTATACCCCTGGAGTCAAATTTGGCCCCACCCCGGGGTCATTGGTTTTACATAGGCTTATATAGTGAAAACTTTGAAAATCTTCTTGTAGAAGGAGAAGTAACATTTTCAGTCCAAATAATCTGGAAATTTGTCAGACAGGTTGTTTCTATGATTTCTAGCTCAAGTTCGAATAATATTGGTCATCTGGGTTCAAAAACTAGGTCACAGAGCCCAAAAATAGAAAAAACCTTGTTAACACTCTAGAGGTTACATTTTCAGTCCAAATATCCTGGAAATTTGTCAGAAAGGTTGTTTTGATGATTTTTAGCTCAAGCTCAAAATTGGGTCATCTGGGGTCAAAAACTAGGTCACAGAGCCCAAATATGGAAAAACCTTGTTAACACTCTAGAGGTAACATTTTCAGTCCAAATAACCTGGAATCTGTCAGAAAGGTTGTTTCAATGATTTCTAGGTTAAATTTGAATATGTGTCATCTGAAATCAAAAACTAGGTCACAGAGCCCAAAAATAGCAAAAAACTTGTTAACACTCTAGAAGCTACTTTTCAGTCCAAATATTCTCGAAATTTATCAGAAAAAATGTTTTAATGATTTCTAGCTCAGATTCGAATAAAGGTCATCTGGGGTCAAAAACTAGGTCACAGACCCCAAATATGGAAAAACCTTGTAAACACGCATTGAGGTAACATTTTTAGTTCAAATAACCTTGAAATTTGTCAGAAAGATTGTTTTAATGATTTCTAGCTTGGTTTTGAATATGGGTTATGTGGGGTCAAAAACTAGGACACATGGCCAAAAAGTAGAAAATCCTTGTTAATGCTCTAGAGGTTACATTTTCAGTCCAGATGTCCTTGAAATTTGTCAGAAAGGTTGTTTCAATGATTTCTAGCCCGGACTAGGATATGGGTCATCTGGGATCAAAAACTAGGTCACAGAGCCCTAAAAGGTAAAAACCACTTTAACACTCCAGAGGTTACATTTTCAGTGCAAATATCCTGGAAATTTGTCAGACAGGTTGCTTTGATGATTTCTAGCTCAAGTACTAATATGGGTCATCTTTGGTCAAAAACTAGGTCACATTGACCAAATATGGAAAAACCTTGTTAACACTCTAGAGTTAAGATATTAATTCCAAATAACCTGAAAATTTGTCAGAAAGGTTGCTTCTATGATTTCCAGCTCAGCTTTGAATATGGGTCATCTGGATTAAAAAACTAGGTCACAGAGCCTAAATATCGAAAAACTTTGTAAACACTCTAGAGGCTACATTTTCAGTCCAAATGTCCTGGAAATTTGTCAGAAAGGTTGTTTTGATGATTTCTAGCTCAGGTTTGGATATGGATTATCTGGATTAAAAAACTAGGTCACAGAGCCCAAATATCGAAAAACCTTGTTAACACTAGAGGCTACACTTTCAGTCCAAATAACCTTGAAATTTGTCAGAAAGATTGTTTCAATAATTTCTAGGCCAAGTTTGAATATGGGTTCAATTAACCAGGTCCATAGCAACTTTGTTAAAAGCAGTCATATTCAGGTGAGCGATATAGGGCCATCATGGCCCTCTTGTATAATTTAGCAGTGAGAAAATTTGCAACATAATGTAGTCTGTACCTGTCTAGAAAAGCATGTGGCAGAATTTCCTTTCAAGATGGGCTTAGAAACAAATTAAAACAGACAAAAGCTGCAAGTCTTTATTTTGTAATTATGTTGTAAAAGTCTTGAATTACATGATGGCAGTAACTTTGTAGTCCAGACAGGAAATTGATTAGTAAAAATTGCCAGTTTCGCAAGCAGCCTCTGTGAGACAGTGATGTACATAGCCAGGGATGGATATGAAAATGTGCTATCTGCTTTATTTCATAGCAGTTACAACGGTTTCATGTTCATCACTTTATATGTACCTTATATATCATAATTAGAACTGTTTATGTTCATCCCTTGATATGTACCTTATCATATATCATAGTTAGAACTGTTTCATGTTCATCCCTTGATATGTACCTTATCATATATCATAGTTAGAACTGTTTCATGTTCATCCCTTGATATGTACCTTATCATATATCATGTAAGCACTTTATTATCTGTATTTGAGAAGTTCTAACAGACACATACAGACATAGTGTTTGGTAAGTGCTTCATAGTGAATGGAGACAAGTTATGATTTAAATGAAATGTTGAACAGATAGTTCAATCCTTGTTTCAGAAAACCAGCGGAATG
Source organism: Cyclina sinensis (assembly GCA_012932295.1). NCBI lineage: Eukaryota > Metazoa > Mollusca > Bivalvia > Venerida > Veneridae > Cyclina > Cyclina sinensis. Next base: position 71,231,392 of record JAAONU010000001.1, on the reverse strand, counting down.
CCAAAGAATGTGTAGCTGAGTTGAAAGTTATGTTGAAAGAATTACCAGAAGAGCACTATGATCTCCTGAAACATATAATCCGATTCTTAGCCATTGTAGCATGTAATGAGTCAGTCAACAAGATGAGTCCTATGGCCCTGGCTATAGTGTTTGGACCTAACCTGTTCAGGTATGTAGCAATATATACAGCAGAGAAAGTTTCTGTCTTATTACTTCCTTTTTTCCACAGAAAAAGATAAAGTACAAAAATTGCCTCAGTATCTGAATTGCTCTGTGGGAATACTGTTCCATCCTCTCATATTTATTAACCTTGTCTGTGTGTCGCATTACTGCCAAATGCGATAGTCTGCTCTTGATGTAGTATGTAAACCCAGTGAGAGTGTCTTGTTCTGGTACTGCGTAAGCTCATGTGTGGTCTGACTGCAGCGTAACAATTCTTTCTTCACTCTTAGGCTACTAAAATGATTGCTGTAGATTCTCATACAGTAAATTGCCAAACATGGAGTGTCTGTTTTGTGTGGAATAGCAGTATGGAAGAGGTTCTATTTGTCTTTTTTCAGATGTGGTAAAGGGTTTCTGGCTTTGAAGGACCAAGGTTCCACTAACCAGATTGTGTACAGGTTTGTGGTGGAATACAACAGTCTCTTTAAAGATGCAATGGAGGATACCCCTGCTGTATACTGGGTAAGTTCTTATCTGTTATGTTGCTTTACCTGTGTCCAGTTGGTGTTCATCGGCCTATGTAGCATTTTGTTGGGTTATATTTTTTTTAATTCATGACATTAAATAGTAAATTTGCAGGAACTGTGTAAAATTTTGGAAATATTAGTTTTCTCTTGTTACTGTAGATGGTTGCTAGAATTTCCACTTGTTACCCTGTTTAAGAACTTCTGTTTATAATTCATGTCTGACAGTAGTATGGGTTCCATAAATACACATTATGCTTTATTATTTTAAGAAAAGTAAGTGCAGCCTCAGTACAGAGTAAGGCACATGAAATCTAAACACTGTTAAAAACACAATAACAAAAATCATAAATGTTTTGTCTGAGAAAATTGTTTCAAATATAGGTGTTAGAACAGCACAAGATTTGTCAATACTAAAATGCAAGTTACGTGTTAGCCATTTATTGTTTTGAGCATGTTATTAGCATGAACACTATACCAGTAATAGTCAGTGCTGGTTAGACAGTTATTTTTTGTATCAGTTGAAAGTTCACTCTCTAGGTTAGAGTGGTGTATTGTCATTTGGTTGTATGAACACTGTTGGGGATAGTCTGAGCACTTAAGAGAACCGAAAACTTAACTTGTACTTTTATTTAACTACTTGGAAAAACAAATGATTTCTGAATTTAGAAATTCTGTTTCCTCCACCTTTTGTAAAGAGAAATGAATGTTTATCAGTTTTAATGCGTTTGAATTGTTTGATTGTTTTGGAATATTACAATGTTCTGGAATGCGAGTTTTCATGCCTGTGTTCACATTTTCCTCATCTGTTAATCATTTTGTAAAAGACTTGTTTGTGTCTTACTGACAGATCATACTCCAGTAGCAAACAAAAGTGATTGTTTGGTTCAAATTGACTGAAAACTTGAGAATGTTAAAACCCTGGAATGTTGCATTACACTGACAGATAGGGTACTGAGATTGATGGGAACTGGTCTAGATAGAAACCAGGCTTTGTCTTCGAACAGTGATACTGTAATAACAGTGGTTGATCGTAATGTCTCTCTCGTAATTAGTTCTTGCTGGAGAATCTTTAGATATGTTCAAATATGAATTGATATGCTAAAAGAAGAAATATCTAGGTCAAAACAAAAATATCGTTAGACTGTCTTCTTAAAGAAATACATGGAAATAATTCATTTCTATAGACTGGTGAATTTATTTAGTTTCACACTTTTACAGTATTTCATTTCTATAGAAAAGTCTTTATGCTAATAATTTATAGACTTGCTTGCACTTAAAACATTTGAATACTTATACTTATGAATAATGTTACATGTACACATAAAATGATTGGAATGTTTTTGGACCAGACCCATGACAGTTAATTGTTTTTTAAGACTGAATCTTGTGATTTGCACTGTAACATTTTTTTCAGCCATTAAATGATCATTCTTTGTGATTGTTTTACATGTTAACGATTTCAGTTGTCATTTTTCATGAGGAAGCGATAAATTTCCCCGTTTCAATGAACTCCTTGAGAAGTAGATAATTTAAATGAAGAAGACACAAGTGTTTATTTGTAATACTAGTAACAACACAAACACAATTTTTATGCAGATAAGTTTGTTAACTTTGTGTGTATTTTATTATGAAAGTATTGATAACAGCATATTATTGTCTCATCAAAATGGTATTTTATATGAAGCTGTAGGGGCATTTTGTAACGTAGTTTTCATATTAATTATATGACGACTGTGACAGGGGTATTAGCATAATTCTTAGTATAATATATGATTTATAATGCTCCTTGAAGGCTGTCAACAATCTGTAGTCATTACAATAGTGCAAAAGTGTGACAATTCTTCCGGCATAGGGGTCTGGAATTATGCTCTGCTTTGCGACATAATGCAGAATTCTGCTGTTAAACTTAAGCTTAATAAACTGCAGAAGTTGCATTGTGGTACAATATCATACTTCACATGTTAGATGTTTCTGTATTTTGTATAAAAGATTTAACATGAACTGTTACATTTTCTGCTAGAAATTATATAACTGTTCATAAAAGGCAATAAAGTAGGCAATAGATAAGTCTTTCTTAATGCTGTTATTAGTGATTTCATGTCTAATAATATATCAAAAAAAGTTCTGATGATATAGTTGTAGATTAGAAGCTTTTTTGTGTTTTTGTTTGTTTTTTATTTTGCAAAACAAAGGAGAAGTGGTAAACACTATATGCAGTAGCCTTCCACTAGACAGGCCGTGTGTTTTTAAGTCCTATGTAAGCAAGGCAGGCAGATGGGCAAGGGTTTAAAACAGTCGTCATTATAAGCTGGGACTTAAAGTGTTGAATATTGCTACTTTAGAAATTTCTGTCTGAAATTATAGTCAAATATTCGAGAGGTCTTAGAGGGCTCATTAATTACATGAGTTTCTACTAAAATTTTAAATTCATAAATTTGTGGGAGTGAAGTTAGCTTAACCATCAGAATATGCTGAAAAACAGAATCTTAAACTGCTGTTTCTCAAATTAATGGTTATATTAAAACATGTTAATTGACATTTCCTCTACTGAGCAAGGGAGTATTACCCTGTGTCTGTTGGTCTGTGCATGCATTGTTAAACACAGAAGCTGACTCGATGAAGCTGACTGGATGTATAACTCACTTTTTAATGGGTATATAGAAGCAGTTCCTTCCTTAGTAAAGGTGGAGTCTAGGATGTCTCTGAATATAAGCAATAGACAGTTTTTAAAATTACAGTCTGATTCAGAAAGTGGACGTCAAGCTTACTATCAGGGAACTTTAGATTATTCTGATTTATGTTATGCTAAGCCTTGCTGTGTCTAAAATTGGATGTACTTCTTTAGCTTACTGACAATGAAGCTTGTTTTGCCTATCTAACTAGGAGAGGAAAAAGCACAATTTAGTCCCGCCTCGACCTCCCCCTCCTAAGTTTGCACCCGAGGAGCCTGTGATAGTAAACTTGAAACCCACACCCTTGCCACGGAAGGTAAGAGCTGCTGAGTGGCTTAGCTCCCTTTGTTCACCCTTTTCTAATGGTAAGGTGTCTTTTGGTTTCAGCTGAAGTCTGCATTTGCACTTTCTGCATAATATGGTTCATATTCTCATTTAATGCTGCTGCCCCTAAGGTTCTGCATTTATCTGAAATTGTTTAAAGTCAAAATGTGACGTCTCTTTAAAAAAATTTTGACATCACTTAAAAGGTTTAAAGAAAGAAGTCATCAAAAACAATCATGCACATTAATTTTTCTCTTTTTCTTTAATTTTGCATTAATTTACTGCATAAATATGAATAAACAGATTTGTGTAGTTTGAGCACTTGCAGAGTTTGAAACACACCAGACTGTGGTACTGACACAAACAAATTAGTGAATTCTATGTACTTTATAGCATAATCACTTGAGTTGTTAGAGTATAAAAGTGCCTGTGCCATAGCCTTCCCAGCTAACTTGCTCCTATCTTGCTGTATACCTCTGATGTAGAATGCTTGCTCCTGGAAATCTTTCCAGTTTAGAAAATCCAGCCTCATTTCAGCTGTGAAACTTTTGTTGTTTATCACTTTCTCTGCATTCATCATCTAACAGGTTGCATTAACATATTTTGTAACATTTTACCCGGCTAACAATGTAACGGTGTTGTGTTAACCATAGTAAATAGAAAAAAAGCTGCTTACATTTTAACTGCTTTGTTGTTATATATATCCATGTAGCTGGCTGTTAGCTGAAAATCTGGCATTTGCTAACTATGAATTAACTAGGGTCATTAAAAAAGGATATCAGCCATTGAACATTGACTCATTGCAGAGCTTAAAATTTATTCATATGTGGTCACAATGACATTGGATCATAAAAATTGAGAAAACATGAGCTTTTTGCTCTGAAAACTCTTCAAAGACACAGAGACCATTATAGAAGTGAACAAATGAGAGAAGATGCAAGTTATATACTGATATACCAAGTGTTTGTCTTTTATATCATTCTTTTTCAGTTGTTTTATCCAGTTATGCTTGTTTTAAATATTCTCGTAAAAGGTCATTTCTTGAATATTGCAAATAAGGTACATTTCCAGACTGAACCAGTCAAATTCAGTATTTTTAGAGCAGACATTTTAGGCACAGAAATTTTGAGGGAAAGAAATACATATATAGAGAAAAAGTTTACTCTTTTCTGCTTAAAACAAAGAGATTAAGTTTTCCTCTTTTCGTCCAGAAACAAGTGTTGGGGCACTTCAGGATAAAGTTAACTGTCACTAGACTTTTAGAGTAAGAAATGTCTTAAATCCATTTGACTTTGAAATGGTATAATAACTCCTTGGTTATAAGTAACAATTGAATGAAGTAAAAAGATTGCAAATTTGCCTTAAAAAGCACTTGAATGCTAAATAATCATTTCACCCCGATCTGTAACAGTTTGTAGCAAGCAAGCTTGAAAAGAATGAGAGGACAGATACACTGTTTCAGAAAGCATCTTGACAGATATTTATTGGTAGACCCTTATGTGAATAACTAGGCTTCTTACCAGTCCAATAATGGTGTGCAGAAACCTAGGAATGTTCTCACCAGGTTCAAGAGTAAAAGCAGAATGTTACATAGAAATTCTAGAAAATGTTAGAACTAAAGAAAGAAAATCAGAAAAATCATTGTTTTGTTTTAATAGAAACAGTTTAATACAAAAACTAAGAATTTCCCTCAATAGTGGAGTGTTATGTAATCACAGCAAAGCACCTGTTTGAATATTCAGCATGCCAGTGATATCTGCACTTGTGCCAGCCAGATATGTTTTATGTGCACAGTGCACTTAAATGTAAGCTTAAAAGTTCATCGAACCTGCTTCCTTGGGAAAAATGTAAAAAAATGTGACAACACATTGAAATTTTTTGCTTTGCAGTTGTCAGTGAAAGTGCAGATAAAATTTCTATTCATACAATTTTAGATACATTTGAACCTACCTGACATTTAAAGTTTAAAACCAGAATTCTGATATGTTGCCTAGCTTAGAACAGTGGTACTAAGTGATGTTTGTTTACTGATATTTTGTCATAGTTATGAATGTGGTGTTACAGCACTTGAAGATATTTGATGTTTAAAAATAGATTTTGCAGACCATCCAGTGACATGTACCATCTCTCATGATTTAGAGTTTATTGACCTTGGGTTTTATTTTCCAGAGCAAGTTTAAGAATCATGATGGTTTCCATGTACCTGAGATTGAGGAACCAGACCATAGTGAGAGTTCCATTTCCTCCAAGGGACGTTACTCTCACTCCTACAGCAGCCCCAACTTCAGTGATGATGAAATGACTGGTAGATTGTCTCCTTTCCACTTAGATAGGTAATACGTTCATGTATATCACAGTAAATTGGTTGAATTCTGTATCCTAATTTAACTGGTTTAACACTGTTTTGTTGCTAGAATTATTACAAAATCATTATGTCCTGTCAGGTTGAATTATCTATCAGTATAAAAGTCCAGTAATTTTGGCAAGTTCATTTTTGTATAAATCCCATGGCAAACATTTCCTTTCATAGTTGATGTTGTTTTAAGTTTTTGGTGTTTCATTCCAGTGCAAAGGAAATTTCTGACTTAATGGAGCCAGAATTCACTATGCAAGCAGTGAAGAAAGGGCTTAATTATTTGACTAAACGAAGGCTTATATTTTAACGTTGATTTCTGTTACAGTGACAGTGGATTCAGTCTTGTTGAGTCACCAGTGCCATCAGCCCGAACGTCAGAGTAAGACACCTTTTTCGTTTTCCAGCATAGATTGAAACAAATCTCTGTCAGTCTCACTAATAAATCTTGTTGGTTTATGGTCATTTTTTTTATTAGTCCAGACTTTCTGAGACAGACATTTACCCCTTAGGTACAGAATTCCTCTCATGGTCCTTTTGTTTACAGTAGAATTTAGCTTTCCAAAATGTGTACTTTTGGCACACGATATCAATTATATTCAATAAATAGGATTCATATGCAAACAAACACTGAAGTATTTTGGGATAAAATTCCAGAATGAAAGGTCAGAAGTTTTAGGTACAAAAACAGGTAAGACCTTGGCAAATATCCAATTTGTTTGTATTGAAAATGAAACTACATTTTTTTTGTTTTGTTTAAAGGGCATAATTAAATACTGCAAGTATTTATTGGCACATTTTGTAAAAACGAAAAATAATTGATAATGTAAGGAAAAAAATGTTCATTAATCTTTCTGCCAGGTATCTAGACACTAAGAAAATTTTGAATTGCAATATATGTCACTATCCTTCTGAAAATTGAACAACAATAACTATAATTATGATAGATATATGAAGACTTAAGCATTTAGTTTTAGAATTTTTGACTGAAACCTTGACATCAGGTAATGACTCATTTAGTTATAATATGTATTTATCTTTAAAGTTTATGATTTTTGAAGAATTGGAATTCTCTAAAGTATGTTTCTATAAGTTATAATTTCCTAATTATGTGACTGCAGGTGCTGTAAATGTCTGTTAAAAATTATCTACATAACATTCTCATTTGGTTCAGTTTTAGGCTTTAAAGGTACAATCTGTATGGTTCTCATTCTGTCAGGGTGGAATAAAGTCTGTCAGGGTGGTATAAATTCATGTACTTTTATGCCTGAACTTTCACCTATCTCTAGCTATTTTTAGAATTTTCTGAAACCATTTATTTATGCATACTTTATTTATGAGGTGTGCTGCACCCTTTTGTAAACTATTTATAATTATGTGAAATAACCTTTGGAATTACATCAGTGTTGTCAATTTTAGCAAGTTAAACTATTGTGTTTATGCAGCTTGTAAAAAATAAGAGAACTTAATTGTTAAACAATAAATTGTGAAGGAGATAATTCAGATTAAGTGACTGACCATAAACTTCTTTGACGTTAAAGTGTAAAGTAGTTTGTTGATCTGTTCAAGTGATTTATTGATCAGATAAAAACATTTAATCAGTTGGTAATGTCACAGAAGTAGTTTCAGTGAGGATAATGGATATGTGGCAATGGTAAGATGTTTTGATTTAAAAAAAAAAACAAAAAAACCACACACTTTTGAATAAGAAAGTATTTCTTAAATACTAAGAAAATAAAAAAATAATCAGTTCAAGTTTTTGATACAAAAATGATGTATTTTTAAAAAATAAACAAATAAAAAAAATTAAATATTAATAGTAAAAAATATAATTTAAATATAATTGTTGCTATGTATTATTCATGCTTTATATGAGTTTGGATGCTTATAGCATGCATGGTTTACTTTTTTTGCATCAGAACAATGGCACATTCAAATGATATAAAGGAATGCATTTATATTCACTTTTCTAACCACTCGTATTATTCATAATGCATTTTACATCCCACTGAAATTTGATTCTTGGGTGATGCAGTTTGCACAGTGTTTGCAAAGCAAGGAATGTAACTCTGTACATTATGCTCCCACTTTGAAAAGGAGGGTGTACAGTGTGGTCGGTCTGTTAGCCAGTAGACCATTAAAACTTTTGTTTCTGTAACTTGAGAACACATGGGCACAGAGACTTGAGATTTGGTAGATAGGTTTGGCATGTTAGGTAGATGAACCCTATTGTTTTTGGACCAACAGGGTCAAAGGTTAGGCTCACAAGGGTCCACACTTTGAAAATGGTTTATGATCTATAACTCAAGAACAACTGCTCCCAGGACCTTCAAACTTACAGGATGGTTGAGAATATGAGGGGAAAACTCTGTTTTTCTTTTGGCATCAAACTCACAGAGGCATTCACTTTGAAAATGGTTTCCAATCAATGACTCGAGAACAACCACTCCCAGGACCTTCAAACTTTACAGGATGGTTTTGCATGATGAGTAGATGGATCTTTAAAGATTTTTGCCCTCAGGACCAAAGTTTGAACTCATGGGGCCTACACTTTGAAAACAGTTTCTGATCAATAGCTCGAGAACAACTGCTCCCAGGACCTTCACTCTGTACAAGATGGTTTGGCATAATGAGTAGATGAACTCGTCATCATTTTAGGGCTCACAGAGTCAAAGGTCAAGCTCACAGGAGTTTTCACTTTGAAAAGGTTGCCAGTCCATAAATTATAAAAGATTGCACCCAGGTCTTTCAAACTATAAAGCATGATAAGTAGATGAACCCTTCCGTTTTTGGGCCAACAGGGTTGAAGATCGACAGAGGCCCACACTTTGAAAATAGTTTCTGATTAATTACTCAAGAGCAGCTGCATGCAGGACCTTCAATTTTACAAGCTTTTGGGCATGAGTAAATGAACCCTGTCTTTTTTGGGCCCACATAGTTAAAAGTCAAGCTCACAGGGTTTTCTGATGTGCAAAAGGGGGACATCAGTATCATTTTGACAGCTCGTGTTAATCTTCAGGACCAAAAAAGAGACAGGTCTTTTAATTTACGAAAAAAATTCATTTGAAGTCAGTAGAATGTAATGATGACTGACATTTTTTTTGAGTGCATCATTAGTTTAAAAAATCTCTCCTTTATTAACCCTTTCCCACATGGTTAAGTGTTAAATCTCATATGCGACCAGTGCAGATCCAGATCAGCCTGCACATCCGTGCAGTCTGATCAGGATCTCCACTGTTCGCTTTTCAGTCAGAAATACTTTTATGGATATATAAGCGAACAGTGGAGATCCTGATCAGACTGCACGGATGTGCAGGCTGATCTGGATCTGCACTGGTCGCATATGCGTTATAACACGTATCTATGGAGTAAAGGGTTAAAAGAAGATGCAGAATGATTAAACTGTCATTTATTTGAAATATAAATTCACTAAGTACAGTCAATAGTAAGTCTAACCTACTAAACTCATTGTGGCTGTCTAGACATCTAGGTTGACAATGTCTTTTAATTATTTAAAGGATGAAAACTAATATTTCTGACTTTCACAGTGTCTGAATTCTGGTTCAGTAGTCAACTAAGGTATTATGCCTGAACAAATGTGTTTCAGAGTGAAGTATTAATAGTGTTATATTGTCATATCTGAAATTATGAGGGATATCGTATTTTAAGGTATAGTTACAGAGTAATTTCTTTTTCAAGTCTTAGGAAATATCTGAATATATAGTTAATGAAAATTTTATACGGTACTTTTGGGATATCTACTTACCTGTATTTGTAATGAGTTAAAGAGTAAAGGGTGCTCAGATGTTATACATACAGGCATCCAACCATGACCTAGCTAAAGCTACTCTGTATCATAGTTTACACTTGTCGTAGGGTCTCTGAGTTTATTTATCATCAGTACCCATTGCCCATATGACCAACACCCAGTGCAGAATTTAGTTATTTCAGATTATTGGGAATAGTGCAAGATACAAAAAGCATGCCATTCCAGATACACCCCTGGTTCTTTTTACGGTCAGAGCATAGCAATGTTTGGTGTAATATCATCTGAAATGCAATAAGTAATGTGAGTGGAGTAGAGGGGGATTGAACTCAACTTCCTGATCATTCCAGTGCATTTGACCACTGATTAGCTAGTGACTGAATGATAAGTCATGCACATTATAATACTCACCATTCAAAGGAAATGTTAGTAATCAATGACATCCTATTATTTAGAGGTGGGAAAGTTAATTGGTTTAATTGCTTGGTCACACCTATCAATCTGGTCACAAAAGTGATATGAGAAGTAAACATGATTTATAAAGTTGCTGTTATCTTGTTCTGCATGTTTCTAAATTTTACAGTACAGTAGTTTTCATGATTTCTTTTTGTATAAATAAAAACATGTTCATTTTTCCAGGTTTGTGGATAAAGCCATCAAAGCAACTGTGATAGGACATTTATTTGGTGATGAATCATCCCTTTTAAATGCCAGTATTGATACAACTATCAGAGAGGACCCAGCTGAGCCAGGTAAGATACTGTCTAGTCAAACTTCTTGTGAGCAACCCTTATTTACAATTCTGTCATATACCAGAGGCCATTTAAATCATCAGCTGTCAACAGTGTTAATATAAATGGCTATTTTTTGACATGTATTTTTTGTAAAAGGTATTTTATATCTAGTCTGTCTATATAATTTTAGTCTGTCAATAAATAGGGAATATTATGTTGTAGTAGCTGTCTGTGACCTTGTTTTTTGCTACGAGCACGTGGGGAAATCGATATCTCGCGAGACCGAAGGTCGAGCGAGATATTGATTTTCCCACGCTGCGAGTAGCAAAATACAAGGTTTCAGACAGCTACAACAAAATAATTTTCCTTTTATTATATACCTATAAATCTTAGACAACAAAAAAAACAATTTGATTCAATTTACTGAAATTTTATGCCACAAACAAAAATATCATTGAAAAATAAAATGATGCATTGCGGATGAATACATCAGCTTTTATGACCCACTGTATATACATGTAGACGGTTGCAGACGACGTGGTTAAAATCACAAGGATTGTCTATTAAGTAGGACGTTATTTGTGTGCATTCATAAGATTTTGATAGAAGGGTACAATTTATGGATTTTTATGTTAAAGAATTGTTATAGTTTTCAATAAAACTCTTTCAATTATGTTTGTTTATATTTTCTTGACGGGGGATTTCGTTGCTAAAAATAGAAACGGATTCCCCGCAAGGTACCTGTAGTATCGGTTCCTGCTTCCAAATACTATGTCACGCACAACAAGGCTGGGAGCCAACTAAGAAAAATAGTCCGGCACTTCCATATATGGTACTGTATTCGACACTAACATAATACGGATTTTTCTATCTGTCGAAGCGTATTTGCGCTTCTAGATTTGTGTGTATTTTAGAAAGAAAATTTATAGGTATATAATAAAAGATATTATATGAACCTTTTCAGAATTTTTTCTATTAATTTTTGCTCGACTATACAAAGTATATGGAGAGCTGTTCTACTTACCCTGGCCTCCAGATTTCTGATTAAAGTTTTTGTGCAGTCAATTTTTTTCCTATTACTTCTTTTTTATGCCCCCCCTTTGAAAAAGGGAGGGCATATTGCTTTGCTGCTGTCTGTCTGTCCCTCTGTCTGTATGTCCACCAACAGTTTCCGTTCATTTTCTTCGCAGAGATTGCACATACCGAAATGAAATTTAGTATACAGATTAATCATAAGAATATCTAGATCAAGTTCTGTTTTGGGTACGATCAAGCAATTTTGGACAGAGTTATGCCCCTTGGACTTATATCTGTAGATCTTGAATTAAATTGATTTTTTAATAGTTACCCCTTTCTTAACTATCCAGTACTTAAATAGTTGAGTGTGCTGTCTCCACTGACAGCTATTGTTCTCCTTAGACATCTGTAAGTATACAATCAATGGGTCGGAAGTAAACTTAAGAAACTGAAAAATTTGACTGATTGAAACAGAAACTAAGTAAAACGTTGCGATAGTCAAAGTCTGTGGTAATACTTTTGATTTTTTTTTTTTTACTTCCTCTTGAACCAAATGTGTTTCAGCTTTGATGGATGAATCTTATAAAACTGATATAAATCTCACATACTGTATTTTGATAGGGAGTTTTACATTTGACATTTGTTTCTGTGAATTTGATTTTGGTAGGGGAGTTTACATGTGACATTTAAAGGGAGTTTACATGTGACATTTGTTTCTATGAAATTCAATGTGATTTTGGTAGGGGAGTTTACATGTGACATTTATTTCTGTGAATGTGATTTTGATAGGGGAGTTTACTTGCCACATTTGTTTCTATGAAATTCAATGTGATTTTGGTAGGAGAGTTTAGATATGACATTGTTTTCTGTGAGTGTGATTTTGATAGGGGAATGTACATGTGATATTTGTTTCTTAGAATGTGATTTTGATAGGGGAGTTTACATTTGACATTAATTTGTTTCTATAAATGTTACTTTGATAGGGTAGTTTACATTTGACATTTTGTTTCTGTGAATGTCAATTTTTTGATAGTGGAGTTTACATGTGATATTTGTTTCTATGAATGTGATTTTGATAGGGGAGTTTACATGTGACATTTGTTTCTATGAATGTGATTTTGATAGGGGAGTTTAAATGTGAAGAAATACAAAGTAAAACCAGTTGACATTAAATTCTGTATTTTTTTCAGGCTCAGATTTGAAAGAAGTCCAAAATAATAACCAAAATGATCTCAGTAGGTGAGTTCCCAACATTTTCTGAGTGATATATACTTACCCTAATCTCAAAATACTTTTTTATGATTTTATAGAGGTGTTTTAAAAGTTGCTTGTGATCTAATTTTGTTATTACCTAGCTTCATTTTATATGCCAGTTCATGGAAGAAGCTGCAAATAAAATGAAAGTTAAATATTATAATCTTACGAAAGTCCAGATTTTTTCATATCATTTTTTAATGTCTAAAAGGTGTTTGACAATGATAAAAGACTTGGAATAATTCTTTATACATCTTGTCTTGGAAAAAATTGCAATGATGTAAAGATTGACACTTCTTGTGTTTCAGTACTCCAACCAATACCGGTGTAAAAGATCGTATGAAAATGTTTGAAGTGTCCAGCAACCAGACCAAAGAGGATTTAACAAAACCAGTGAAACAGAGACCGAAATCCAAGGCATTTGAAATGTTTGAAAACAAAGGCATTATTATAACCCAGGTATGGTATGATTTGATGGTGAAAAACAAAAGCCATGTTATAGTTAACCTATACATTTCTGTTTTTTCTCTAAGGCATATAGACTTCCATGTGTTGACTTCCATGTGTCCTGTGTTTTACATTGACAGGTACTTGAATATGTATGAGCCTTCTAATCAAACTTGGACTGTGATTAATTACAATAAATCTGGATACAGAATGATTATTTCAACTTGTTTGAATTTCTTGTTTCAGACAATTTATATTAAAGAGCTTCTGCATTTAAATAGGCATAATATTTCATATAACAAAGGTAAGAGGAGAACATAGAGTTCTAAAATCAGCTCATTTGCCAGCACACTTGGTCATCTTATTTTAACTAATCAGGTCTTATCATATCTTCAGTTACATATAAAAAGATGTTATTTCCAGCATGTTTTAGAACAACCCAAATTCTGAAACATACCAGAGCATTGGCGATGAAGTTTACTGGTCATAATACCAAGCGGTTACATTCTCTGATGGGCCTAAAATTTATCATATTGAAGCCTTGAATTATGTAACTAAAAGCATCATTCACAAAAATAAAGTTTTTTCAACTTTAAATATGCAATACTAGTAAGTGATATGTCATTTGTTCCAGTATTTTCCTCTCCTAGCTAGTAAATAATTGAAATTTGAAAATTTGATTCCTTGGAGAAATATACGTGTGTATGGTAGCTGTACATTTACTGCTTTAAGATGAAAATATTCATGATAACAGTTATAACTTGATAACACCAGAAAATTACCTTAAAAGGTGAAGTTCATCCTGTAATAGGAACTAATATTGTTTTGAAAAAAATGATATTGAATGATACAAATGAGCATTTAGTAATTTATGATGCTGCATTGTAATTGTTTTACATCACAATGGTTTCGACCTTGAGGTAAACAAGTACGTGACATTACAACACAACAGTACATTAATATTGTTATGTCTGTTTCAAAGTGATTCATAATTGATTTTATTCAGCATTTGATTTACAAATGCAGTAGCAGCTTTCCATATTAGGACTGCAAAGTACATAGGCATAGACGCTAAAGAAAAATGAATGTTTCGGTAGTGATGAGGCAGTTTCACTGAAAATAGATACTTGGTTGTAGATAGAATAGTGCTTTTGTCACTGTTGGGAACTCTCATGATTTTACATTCAGTCACGTGATGATTACATAATGCTTGGATATTGTCTAGAACGTGATTAAATGCTGTTATTACATAGTTAGCCTTGCTATTTAAAGGGAAGTATATTTGATGAATTTGTATTTATGTGTATAAGGCTAAGATATTGAGCTGTTATAAAATTGGAAGGATATATTAAAAGATTGTAAAGTCTGCTGATTGTGAAATGTTGTGAGGAAAAATAAAATACAGTATACTTATGTGATCATTGGGTTATATGAAATTTCACTTTATTGTTCTGTAACAATTTTATGATGTAAATTGCTGTTAAGATAAAATATCTAAGAAAGGGAAGAAAGTTCTGAGTATTGGATATTCTCAGTAGTATCTGTATACATGCACTTGCAACTGATGTGGTGGTAATCAATGTATTATAAGTATCAGTACAAGTATTAGTAACTTGACAAGGGCATTTGTTTGCTGCAGCAAGTATTTTGACACAGTATACATGTATTTTAACAGTGCTTTTTGTATTGTGTCTTTCATGACTTGCATTTTTTTTTTTACTTAAAGATTTAAGTAGTGTACATTTTGGTATGGAAAACATGTTGATGAAGTCATTTGTTTGTTGCAGATGAAAAATAGTGAGAGTAGAGATGAAGTGATAAGCCATGATGAACATGATGAAGATCTTGTTGCAGGACAAGATGGATTCGGGGAAGTAGAGAGAACATCAGATCCTCTGCAAAATGTATGTTATACTTTGTGATAGATATGTTGTTTGCCTCTTTTTTTTTTTGTGTTAGGCAGAGTTTTTCAAGGAATGGTGTTGAAATAATATCATCAACACAGTGTTTCTGACCAGATGCATGGTGAGTCATCATCTTGTTACTTTGCTCAAAGATCAGAATTGTTTGTGTGGTGCAGCAGGTTAATGAACAGTATCAGTGACTGCATTCCAGCCTTTAATATACCTGTTGAAAGACTAAGACATAGTATGGAAACACCCATGGCTGGCATGCAGACAGGTGGGCATATGTCCTGTTGGGCACAGTGTCCAGAGGCTGTCTGCTGTCTAAGTAACAGACTTTTCATCCGATTTTAACCAGACTGGCTGATAATGGTTTTAGGGACAATATCTCAGCCAAGTTTCATAACCAATCAAATCCTGTTTTGTGCTCTAGAGTTACTGCATTTGAATTATGTATGTATTTTGATGCTTCTTTTATAGTTCAAGAGGCCTGCAGGTCCACAGAATCGACGTTCACCTAGTCGACGGCTACGAAGGAATTCCATGGACACAGATGAGGAGAATATGGACCAACAAGAAACTCCCGAAGTAACTGCCAATGGAATGGCAGAGCAGAATGGTGTGAATGAACAGCACGAGCCCAGGGAACATAGAACTGGAGGTGATGTAAACCCTCGTATAGCTTTCCTGGATATAAGACATGAAACTTCGAACAAAGGGACAGCTTCCCCAGACAAGTCCCCATTGACAAGTGCTAAACCTTTTGTGCCCCCTCTAGACTTCTCCACGCTGCATGAGAATGTTGGTGGACAAGGTAACTCCTGCCATTTTCCGTATTAGAATTAGAAAGTTTTCAGAAGCATCTCACACAGGGCTGATTCAGAATTGTTTAAAAAAAGAAAGATTACTTGTGCTGACAAAAAGTTTTCATTTCTGAATTGTTATGGTTAGTAATCTTCGTACTCGTTAAACCTGGAATTTATTTCAAATCTGTAATTATAGTTTCCAGTGTAGAGCTTCATGAATCATGCAAACACTAGATATAAAGATGGTGAAACTTGAAAGACCATTGCCTGTCATTTTGATGAAGTAGAAGCACAGAAATGTTATACAGTTACAGACTTGAGACATTGGATATGATGTGATATTTACTTTAAGGACGTAATATTGACAGAGGCACTACCATTCAACATTCTATCTCACAGAGTGATAATCATTAAGATAATATTTTTAGAAAGAGATTTATATTTGATCGTTCTATTTATACAACAGCACCTATACCTGCCCAGAAAGCACAGTCGGTATCATACCAGCGAGCCGCTATAATTCCAGCCAGTACAACAAGTGAGGAGGAAGAGAAGGATAATGAAAATGAGGCTCCATCGCCACATGCCAGTAAAATCAAACGGAAAGCTGGGTAAGATGCCAATTTCTGACATTTAAATTTGTGTAAAAAAATTGATTAAGCCAGAGTCTATGAACCATTTGCTTTAACTGAAAAATTCAGTGATTCATAGAAGTGATGAAAGCAGTAAATTTGCACAAGGTTGTAAACACAAGCTTTTTAATGATTGTTCAGTTGCTCTCTGTGCAAAGAAACAAAACTTTAATAAGAAGGTCTCTTATTGGATTTCTTTGCACTGTGATTACAATTAAATCCTATTAACCAAGATACAATGGTTTTAAATAAGAACTATTTTCCTGAAGACTGACTGCCAATCATGTTGACATTTCATGTCACAAGACTGAGCACACTGATTATTGTAAAACAGTTTTGAAGGCCTTACCTTTCCTGTAGAGAATATATCATTAAAAAAAAGAACAAATGAAACATTTTTGGAAAAATATTTAAAGTACCAACAGTGTATTTAAACCTTATAGAGAAGACAGTGCTTTTGTTTAAAGCCTAACACACTTGCATGCATATAGGATTTATGTTTATATAACCATGTTTAATGTAAATGTATACAAACTGTAATACAGGGAGAGGAAATATATATCTCATTCGGTGTTAGTTACAATCTGTATTTAGACTATGCATCTTATATACATGTGTAAGTTTCACTTCTGTGAACTTAACTTTGAAAAAAATACATGTCATTAGCAATTTACTTGTTTTTTTTTTACATAGTACCCATATAAAAGTTTATATGTTTAATGTCTGATAGAATTATCAGAAGGTGCAAAGTGAGGAATGCTATTTTATGTCTGACAGAATACATTAGCTCCACTGCAGATTTTATTTTTCTCTTATAAAAGGCCAACTCATGACAGAGGAATACATAAGATAATACATAGCAGACATCAAGGGTAAATTTGGTTTGCCTAGGAGCTTTTTAAAGTTTGCACTTGAATCTGATTTTTTTTCCTTGTTTTGAGCTTTGTTTCTTTTTTTTAATACACAAGTTTTAATCAGATAGTTCATTATCTGCTTTGATTGTTAGAAACATTTTACAGTGTATAATCAATAGACTGGTCAAAATCAGTTGAGCATTATGATTGCTTCTGCAAAAAGTGGTATAAGTGAGAGTTGGTGATCAGTTGAGAACATAACATGAAGATTCAGTACACTTTCTCTCTATTTTAGTCTGTTTGAGAATTGAACTGTCAAGAATTAGTTCTCTTGATTCAAAATCGCAAAACTTGAGTATGATATCTGTTGACTAGATATGTAATTTGAATGTAGAAAACACAACTGTGTTATTAAAAAATACATGTAGTTACAAGATGTGTTTCTTTCAGTGTAGAAGTTTGTGGTGTGGAGTGGATACAAAATCTTCTTTTTTACCACATTCTTAATTTTCATCTAAAATTTTGCTCATTCTTTGCTGACACTCTGGATTTTATTTCACTTGAAGGACATGTAAATCATAAAGTAAACAATACTGCAGTGTGACAAATCTACCATGGTATTCAGTTCAGATGCATAGTAATGTAACATCAAATGCTTTATCGTATAATGGGTTTTTGTAAAAAAATGTCGGAAACCCAATGCTAAAATAAAGGGTGAATTGGTGACAAAGATAACAGCTTTAAGTTATTCTTAAACACTTGCCATTTGAAGTGGTTTGTTTGTATTAAAACTACACTCATTTATTCATATAAATGCACACACAATCTAGTTATTTACTGCAGATTTATTTAAGCATACATTAGATAATGCATGTCAAGGTTTTGTGATAAGTTGTAACTGGAAAAAGAAACTCTCATTTGCAGTCTTCCACTGTTGCATCTCTCCACTCATGTTTTACATTTAATTTAGTGACTTGAAACTGTTTTTAACTCGGTATGATAATAATTTGCATGATATCAATATTAATAGGTAAGATAAGCAAACTTCTGTTGTACATCACTTGTTATCAGACACCTGCAACCTATAGAATTACTTTTAGAATATTTCTTATATTGTTTATGCTGGCACATGCTGGTATAATTCAGTTTTTAATATATCTCACCAGATTTTGGTTTTTGCAATGTTATTACAGCACGTCTATGGATGATGAGGATTTACCTCCCTTTTCACAAGTGGAACAAGACCAATACAAAATGCACAGGTTGGTCACATGGTCAGTCAGCTGATCACACAAATCAACCAATCATGTTGTAGCAAAGCACCTTCATTATGCCCTTCAGTTGCAATATTTTTGCATGAAAATTCATTCTTTTTCCTTTTATTTTCCCAGTCTACACTTAGATTTTACATCTGTTTTTTGTTTCAGTATTTTAGTTCCAAACAGATGTTACAAAAGATAGTTATTCAAATTTTGATGGTGTCACACAAGGGGTGTCACATTTTGTGTCTAGATGAAACCTGATGCAAAATTGATTTTTAAATTTAAAGAAAAAAAAGAATACCTGAAGGAAACTTATGGTAGGGTGACAATCTAATAATAAGTCCTCTATTTTTGGAGTAGGTGGGACGCGTCTGTTAACAAGGCATGTTATATACCAAAATACTCGTGAGGGTCTGTAGTTTTTCAAAATGCCTGGCTCTTTTGCTGCAGCTGGTGGCGTTTCGAGAAATCCAAGATGGCGTCCAAGATGGCCGCCACCTTTGAAACATTACCATTATACTAAACAAATGAATTTGGCAGACATGACTCAAGAGATATTGGAAATACAGTGCAATAATTTTATAGCCTACATACAGCTTTTGAAAAATGTTTAACTTTGGGAAACAAGAATTACAAGTTCAACGTCAATTCAAGGTCAAAATAGAAAAAAATGCTAAAATCTGCAAACTTGCATCGCATTTTATTTATATCTGTGATCTTTTTCCAAAAGAGCATATTTAAATCACAAACAATTGACAGTGTATTTCACAAGCATTCATTGGCTACACATATTTAGCAAAGAATTTCATTTAACTGCATGAAATGCTTTTTCAAACAGTCCATGCTATAATTACCCCACCCACCAATTTTATTAAGGATATTTTTCATCCCCCGACAGGCAAACTCTTACCACTCAGTCTGTTATGAATTCTGTTTAACTTTAACATGAGTCAGATATTTATCAAATATTTTCAGAAATTAACTTTAATTAAGCTGTTTAAGATGTGTAATGTTCTAAATCAATTAAAGTATATAATGTGTATACTATAAGTCAGAAATTTGCAGCGATTCTGTTAAATAGACAGTTTGAAAGGGTATATTCTTTTCTTCATTCACACTGTATATACATTTAACTGTATATATTAACAGTATATGCTGGTTGTTTGTTTTTATATACTTATATAATACAGACAAACAAACAAAACATTAAACATGTATCTACTAATTATTATATATCATTACTCATTAGGGTGAACTCAGCTGTATGAGAGTCTAATCGGTGGACGATGTCAGTTACTCATATGGGATGAATGCAGTTAAAAGATAAAATTGCATTTACAACACAGCATGTAAAATAATATATGCCATGTATTTTGTTGGTATTCTAAAAACATTCTACGTCCAACAAAATTTAAATCATTAGAAAATATAGTGCATCAGCAACATATGTCAACAAACAGTTTACAGTGACAAATTCGGCAGTTTAAGTAATCATGTATGTTTTACATTTCAATATGCAAAATGAACATTTGGGGTCTCAATGGATTTCCATATAACTTCTGTATAACTTCCAGAATAATTAAATCATTTTCATCCATTACCATTATCAGAAAGTAATGATAAATAAAATAATTTTAGAGCCTGCTAGGAATCTACTATCTGTGGAGAACAGTAACTGTTGACATGAAAGGAACCCACAAGGGCATACTGTTAAGGCTAATCTCAAGACTGGAATGTACATGTGTCATCCTCAGAAGTTACATCATCAATTGTTGCCAGTGTTGTGAACAAATTGTTACAGAAATAATCACTGTCAACAGAACCTTCACATATACATGCCTTTGTGCATGGCTGTTCATTTTGGGAGCTAACACAATTGCCCAGCTGGCAGTCATCACTGCATTTGCACAGCAGGTCACTTAACAGCTCAGGTGGGGCAGCAGACTGAGCCATCATCTGGGGAACATACATCCCATTGTTCGGATCAATTTCATACCTGAACTCTGTTGGATTGGGCAAAACAACATTTGCCTCTAGTGCAGATCTCCAGATCATCAACTGGTACAGACAGCAAAGCAGATGTAGCAAAAGACTGTTATCAGTTGGAGGAAGTCTGCGAGGTTTAGTTTTGGACCTTTCAACAACCATCACTGCTCAGAGGGAATTCAGGGATATACATGAGCTGCAGCCATACAACAGCCCAATGAATGTCAGCGCTGCTGCTTTAACTGTCTGTGTTAGGCGAGGACTTGAACCAAGGTCTGCTAACTCTGTAAACTTGTCAGAATGTCTTTTCATGATTTGAAAAGCCCTTTTCTTACCAACACCAAAGAATGATGAACAAGTGTCACAACCTGTGAGACAGTATAAAGACAGCAGGACCTTCCTCATGGCAGGAAACAGTTGTTTATATATGACATGAACTGGAATGTATCTTGTCATATCTGTGTAAACAGTTTTTTTGCCAGTCCTAAAATAAAGACTGTCCAGGTCAAATTTCGGAAAATGGTGTATAAGCAACACCAACACATCAGTATCTGGACTGAAAACAACAGCCTTTCTTAAACCTGTAGACTTTCCATACATGCATAGATTGAGTAGTAATCTGGTGACTGCTTCCTCCTGATTTGATGTACCTTGAAAAAAAGATGGCATTAGGAGAAACTTTAAGAATATGATCACCTAGCCCACCTGAAATGTAGATTTCTTGAGTGTCAGTCAAAAAATTATGACAGTTCTCTGTCAAGTAACATGTGTACAATTTTGTTAATTCTGCTTTGCTTCTACTACTGGATAACAGCTTTTTCCAGTCAGGAATTGGCATATTATACTGCGCAACAACTGGCGTGAAGGTGGTATTAATCTCAAAAACTTAGAAGCCATGTCATAGAATGTCAGCTTGACCCCTGGTGTAGGCTGCAACATTTGAACTATGGCCATGCCATCAAACAAAATGCAGTCAGGCTGTTCAACACTACTAACACTGCAGGGGGCACCAGAAATGTTTTCTAGTCTTTCTAGAAAATCAGATTTTTTTTTTGTTGACATCATAACACCATCATCAGTGAACAAACTAAGAGAAACTGTTGAGTTCTCAAATGACAAGACCCTTTCCAGAGGCACCTTTTTGAAAGCATTAATTGCTAGCAACCGTAAAAACATTTCTTCCCCATTGATCAGAATACCTTTGTATTTAATTGGCCTTTACTACAGACTTACTGAAGATGTGGTCATTGTCTTCACACGGGGTCTTGCCATAGGTTCAAAGAAGCCTTTCTCTGCTTCAGGTGTCAGTCGCTCAGAAACAAACATAAGAAGCATTTCTTTACCTATCTCATGACAGTTTAACAAACTTGTCTCAACATCTTCAGTGACTTCAACACCAGTAGCAAAGTTCACTAATTTTGATGGAGGATTTGTAAGTCAAGGGATCAATGAAAGTTTCATCAAACAATTCAAGCATGCTGTCCACTGCATTATTGTATGACTGTGTATGAAAGTTTGAATCAGAGTGGTGCTTCTTTGTCAGACTTGTAGGGTCTTTGTTAGAATTGTATGCTACAGAATATCTAGCTGTGCCTGATCGTGACAGAAACCATCGACCCAGAGCCTTGTCATATGAGTTATGCCAATAATACCACCAGAAGATTTTAAGTGACCTTTTCAGTGACCTCAAGGACATAATCACTCCATACTGCATTAAAAGAACCACCTGTTAGTTCAGTCACAAAAAGACCTCTGTTAAAAAACTCTTGTAACGGTTCAGGTAAACGCCTCATAGCAAGCACTTGGTAAGTCATGAATTTAGAATAGACAGTGTGATTGAAAGCAAACAAGAAGGGCAACAGTTTTGTTTTGGCATACAAATTTAGATCCCATATGCCAGATTTTCGGTTTTTTTTTTTTAAACAAACCCATTTTATTTATTATGAATTAAAAGTTTTTATTTAAATTACCGGTATCTGTATTTTATAATATTTGTAATGTCTGACTAGTTTTTCACACTTTCTCTGCAGTAAATTACCATAAAGAGACTAGAAAACAAAAATACTGACAGACCAAGGTTATCAACACTTTACTGTTTGTTAACATGTTTGAATATTGTGGAATAAACACTTTTAAATAATAATTTATGTATAAAAATTAATACTATCAGGTAGTTTATATCTTTAAATAATTGTTTACCTGTATCTTAAATATAATACATAATATTTCTTATGTTAACATTGGTGACATTTAAAATTTGGAGCCACAAAAACTTTTCGGTGCTTATGTAAAAAATGCCTCAGGAAATTGGTCCTATAAATTTTAGCATTGTAATTTTTAGAATGGGTTGTGAACATTATTTCTGGAAGACTAGACCTGGATAATATTATCATGAGACAAGAAATAAGTACCTACCAAAAAAACATTTATACTTAATAGATTTTTAAAAAAATAATCCACTTCTTTTCTTCACGCAAAAAACACAGCATGCGTTATCGCACATAGGGCTTTCATCAAAATTTTCGTTTTATAAAAAAATACGTAATTTTATCCATTTTAAAGGAGACATATCTGTTGTACAGACTCTGTTTTACATCAAAATATTAAAAATAAGAATAAAAATAAATGGTACTCTGCAACATTAACATTGTCAGCCACCACTTACACATTTTTTATGCTAAATTTGACCTTTTAACCTTCAGAAATTTTTTTTATGAGTACTAAGAAATGATATTTTTGTTTTATTGCATACACTAAACATTTCTTTTACAGAAAAGTTTTTAAAAGCATACATACATATTTATTTTGAAATGTCTTTCTTCATTTTTAAATACAAGAATGAAGAATTTTTCTTGGCGGCCATCTTGGACGCCATCTTGGATTTCTCGAAATGCCACCAGCTGCGGCAAAAGAGCCAGGCATTTTGAAAAACTACAGACCCTTACGAGTATTTTGGTATATAACATGCCTTGTTAACAGACGAGTCCCACCCCACCTTTCCATATGGCCAAATAGTCACTCTACCATTATCTTAAAAGATATAAAAAGTTTTCTTGCGTGGTCTGCTTTTCTCTAAACAAAAGTGATATATACACAATGAAAGATTCCAGTCAAGTGAATTAAAATTTGACATGAAAAAGTTCTTTCTTCTTTATTTTGAATAGATTTAGTGGCTTGCCTGCTTTATATGTCAATATTAGTTACATGTATATGCCTTTAAACTTCCTGCTCACTTGACTGAATATTATGATCACTGTTCTAGCCTAGAGTCTGTCAAAAGACAGGGTCTTGTTGAAAAAGGCGCACACAGATGTATTATGGAGTTTGTTTAGTTTGTTTATCTGATGAATATGTTTGATAATTTTGGGATCATATATCTTAACTACTTTCTTTAAATGCT
The DNA here is from genome assembly GCA_012932295.1 of Cyclina sinensis. Classification (NCBI taxonomy): domain Eukaryota; kingdom Metazoa; phylum Mollusca; class Bivalvia; order Venerida; family Veneridae; genus Cyclina; species Cyclina sinensis. The sequence continues at coordinate 71,207,292 of JAAONU010000001.1, read as the reverse complement.
AACATGAGAGGACAAGTGATTATTCATTTGTTTACTCAAGATATAGTGCTAAATCAAGACTGTAATGATGATGTAAGGCAGGGTATGAGCAGGGATATGTTTATATAGGCAGGGGAGATTGTACCCTGCTTTTTGCCTGGCTAGAACACTGATGATGATGTTGATGATAATGAAGTAATACAAACGCTGCTGTGGCATTCTCTACTACTAACATATATTGTAACATACAGTTTGTTAGCAGTCTTTAAGTTTAATGGAGGAAATGTAAGGTACTGTCTTGCCAGTGTATGTTTCAAGTGTTCTGATAGTCATTTATTGTACAAGTTCAGCAATAATGAAAAATACTGACCCATTCTCTACTTTAGCAACATAGGCCAGTATCTTTTCATGACTTACAGTCTGAGTAAGGTTAAATGAGGCTTAGGTGCTTTACACTTCTTAAACTTTACTGGGATTTGAACTGTGGTCAGATGTTATTGGAGCAGAAGTCTTTTTGCTGTAGGCAGTTGATTGAATCTTTTGTTTTTGAATTAGTATTTACTACTCTACAGTTATAACTGAGTGAATGAACCATGTTTTTTTTTTTACATGTTTTATAGAAGGAGTAGAAGAACAATGTAAGTTCAAGTTCATAGTTTATGAGTTTCTTCTTTAGTTAAAGCAGAAAGTATACTTAATTATGGAAGCTTACCCAGTCATGTCTGGCTCCATGACTTTCTGTAAAACTCATTTACGTGCTATTCTATTTTTATACAACAAGCTATAGCTGCATAGGCTATATCCATCAAAGAAAAAAAAAAGACTCCACCCCCCATCCCCCACTTGCCCCTTTTACAAGGTCACTCCTAGTGAGCTCAGTGCTATTTTCTGAATCAGATGGATTTATTTTGATAACATCTTTACAATAAATGCTTAAAGTCAGACAATGGCTATTGCTTTCTCCAATTTATTTGTATTTTTAGTGTGCATTACCTTGCTAGCGCTGGATTTGATGTTAAACTGTTTATTCTTATTTGTGAATTACCAAGTAAACAACTGTAACGCAAATAAAACCATTTGCGTTAATTTGTTTTATATATGTTTTATGTAAAAATGCTTTTAAGACTTGAAATTTATTATCTTTTTTGAAAGTATGGGAAATGATGTTACAGTTAATTATTATGTCTGACAGAAAAGCTTGCATGGTAACTTAAATCTATTCAAGGGGATCTAGATTTCTCTTGTTAAGAAATTAATTAACCAGGACTAGTTTTGCTGCAGTGATGTTAATTAATAAATTTCACTTTGAGAGGTTTAGTAATGCTATGGGTTGAAAGTTAATGGAGAAAAAAGGACTGTGATTTATTTAATGTAAGGAGTAGCACATTATGCTAGCAGTCTAATAAATTAACCCAGTTATATCTGTGGCTGTGTTTTCTGTTCAGTCAGTGTAACTAAGATTTTATTATTTGGTGTTGTTGAGTAAACCATTTTTATGCCCCTGGAGGTAGGGGATATTTTTTGGGGGGGCTTTCCATGTTTTTTGTTTGTCACAAAACTTTAACCTTGACCATAACACGGAAGTCCCTCCACCTACAGCCTCCATACTTCACAGGTGCATGCAGCTTGATGTACTCTACCCACTTTGAGGTCACTGGGTCAAAGGTCAACACACCCCCGGGGCATGGGGTTCATTCTAAGGTAGCGCTTGTTTTGAATAGGACCTTGAATAATCGACTGTAGATCTAGATTTCACCAAACCCCAGAACCTTCCCCCTCAAAATCCATGTACTGGTTAATGGGATTGAAAACAATAGTTGCACTTCAACTCTATGTAAAAGGAAAAATAAATACAAACACATCCAAGTTTTATTTTCTTTAATATCATAATTTATCGAAAAACACATTCACTTCTTTTCCAGCTTTTGTCTTATTCTCCATGTTATATAATTATGATTGAACAGGCCATAAATTGTTACTTATTGTAAGTAAACAATTGAATGTTCTCTATAACATGAAGTGTTATGTACTGAGTCATAGCAGGAATTCATTAAAGAAGCGAACTAAACTAGTGACAAATATTTAAACTTGCTAGATTGAGAAATTGATGATACAGTGGTTGTACTAAAGCTGAAATTTCTATAAACTGAAGTGCTTGTAATCCGTGTCCTTTCAACAATTTTTTTTTTTTTTGGTAGTTCAGATGTATTGCAGTGTGTATAACTAGTCCAGTTTACACAATATGTCAGTGTTAACCCTTAACCTGCGGGAACCGAAATTGATTAGCCTTTGCCACCAGTAAAGAGCCAGGCCAGCCTGCACATCCATGCAGTCTGACCGGGCTCTATACTGTTGGTAGCTCCATTTTTGTACTTTGATATTGAAATCCCTTAAACTTTGAATGGACTGTTCAAATTTCAAAGCTGGGCAAATCCATTACAAAAATTCAGCATGTTCAGGGTTAAACATTGTGTTTACATTAGTTAGAATAAGCAGTTGGTTTACTTGATATTGACAACATGTGCTTTGAAATTCAGTATTATTCTAGAAACATAAAACAAAAGAAACTTGTTGACAGGGTAAAAAGTAATTTCAGTATAACAAAAACTGAGTCAAGGTATTTCAAGTTTATTTTAAATAAGATGTTGAATTAAAGTAGAACAGACTGTGTTTTCTGTGATTACACACAACATAATCGGTTGAAAAGTCTTAAAGTCCCTTTAGTAGCAGAATATATACATGTAATAAATAAATTAGCAGATATGAAAGGAAAATATTGCTTATAAACAAACTGAAAAAAGAAGATATATAATGATTAAGAAACTGTTCAGTATGGTAGTTCATGTCTATTTTCAGTCATGGAAGTACAGATGATGAACTTACAGCAAAAATGAAGAGTCAGATGAGGAAAATACAAGGTAACCGAAGCCAAACACAACACTTACACATTGTCTGGAACTTGATTCACTGTTAGACACAAACATAACATTTACACATTGTCTGGAACTTAATTCACTGTTAGACACAAACACAACACTTACACATTGTCTGGAACTTAATTCACTGTTAGACACAAACACAAACACAAAACTTACACATTGTCTGGAACTTAATTCACTGTTAGACACAAACACAAACACAAACACAACACTTACACATTGTCTGGAACTTAATTCACTGTTAGACACAAACACAACACTTACACATTGTCTGGAACTTAATTCACTGTTAGACACAAACACAAACACAACACTTACACATTGTCTGGAACTTGATTCACTGTTAGAGACAAACACAAACACAACACTTACACATTGTTTGGAACTTGATTCACTGTTAGAGACAAACATTAATGCAAAATTAACTAGGAAACAATGTCACTGGTATTGAGGTCACCTCACTGTAATGAATATGATAACAATTAACCATAGGATATCATAGTGAGAGAATTCAAGCCATTGCTGTGATGTGTTAAAGATATGTATGAATTATGCAGTTATTTTTAATATGTTCCCTATTCAAATCCCTTAATTCTTCCATTTATCCCTATGAATATTGAAGATTGAAAGGTCTTGTGGGTAAAAAAAAAAATAAATAAATAAAAAGATTGAATTAAATAAGGTTTTATTTTATGGAGACAAGAGATTCAGAACTAGAAAATTCTTTGGTTTCAGGTTTAAAGAAAAAGATTCGCCAGTTTGAAGAGGCGTTTGAAATGGAACATGGTTACAAGGTTAGTTTCTACAGAGACATTGAACAGACTGGTATGCTGTACCACAAATTTATACAGTTATTTCTGGAAAATGAAGTATTGTAAAGCCAACCTAAGTATTCTTTGCTTTTCATGTTAGTGTATATCCGACTTAGCATTGCCAAGATTTAGCAGTGACTGGATGTCATTGTTACAGTTTTACAGCAGGTTCTTGTGTGGGCTTTGTCAAATCAGGCCTCTAAAACTAATACAGAGGTTCTGCAGCTTTGTAAATTAGATGTCTGAAAATATAATGTGTTTGCAATGAGCACTCTTCTTTCAGAGTTTTTATGTCACTTACTTAATGTCAGTAATTTTATCTGTAGAAATTGTCCAAGCAGAATTTAATTTATTGCATTGATTTTGAACAGAGGAACAAAAATGTACAAAGAAATTTTACATTTCAGCCATCACATGCAGAGAAGGCAGCTAAACCAGAAATAAAGAAATTTATGATGGAACTCAGTAGGACTAGAAAAGAAGCTAAAAGTATGGCTTTCTTTTTATGTCTCACTCATTTTTTTTCTGAGCAAATATTTAATAAGTTCTTTATTTTAAAGTTATTGGTAAAAAGATAAAAGTGGTCACAGTAAACATGAATTAAATAAAAAAGTCATTTTCATCAGATCTGTGTTCTTGAAAAAAACTCTAAATACAGTGAAAAAAGTTTATCTTCCATTGAATGAAGTTAGACATGTAGAAAAAAAAAACAAACCTTTATTTCACTTGCCAAGTCTAAACTGAAATTAGCCACTAATGGCAGGTATTTTTTTCATTCATCTTAGTTAAAAAAAAAAAAAAAAATCTTTGTAACCATTAGTTTTTTTTATTTCAGTTTTTCTGTTCAATTTTGATAACTCTATTTTGAAGACAAAAAGATGGCAAAGTTGTAGGTTATTGAATGTTTTTTTTTTGTAGAACTGAAAGAAGAAGCTGAGATGGGTAGCCGGTCCCGACATGGAAGTGGCGCATCGTCAACAGGGGAGCGCACTGAGCCACCAGACTTGCCAGACATGGACCCGACCATGTCACAGACACTAGATGTGATACAGAGGAAGCTTAAAGAGAAAAGAAAGGAGGCACAGAGACCTGAGGATATTGAGGTTAGTTATAAAATAAAATTTATTGGTTGTTACAGGACCTTCTTTTAGCAAGCCAGTGTTCCTTTAACTCACCTGAGCTATTTATATCATTGCATGAAAAGAAATTGGCCACCATTGAGCATACTTTTCCTTATAATTACATGTATATCATAATGGGGAACTTTAAACATTCTTCTGGCTTCATTAGGTGATCCTCTGTATAAATTATGAAATATATGTGAACAAAAGGGGAAGGTATTATTATTTTTTATTTGTCTGTGTGGGAAACTTGAAAATATCTGCTTAGAAACTGCTGGCCCAATGTGAAACTTTTTGGACAAATGTTCCTTCGGTAAACAATATAAATTTCTCAATTTATATTGTGAATTTTGTAAATTTTGAAATTTATATTGTACCATGAAAAAGCATGTCTGTTTGGGAAACTATAAATGAAAGAAAGAAAAATTGACTAAATCATGTATATTTCATGCATTTATCCTCAGGTGAGCACTTTAAGGCCGTTATGGCTCTCTTATTTTTTTTTTATGACAAACAGAAATTAAGCAGTTCTTATAGTACAGTGTATAATCTGTCTTGTTATTACAGCTTATGAAGCATGAACAAGTGCAGGAGGAAAAACTGGCAGTACAGAAAGCCCTGCTTCATTTTGAAGGAGTTCATGGTCGTCCTGTAAGATTTCAACTTTCTTATCTATAACTTACATATTAGATAAGAAGTACTTGATGTATTTGACAACATTTGTTGTAAAGGCTGTTCTGTCTGTGAAAGAGATGTTTAGGCTTCTACCTTTCTAGCTAAGAAATTAAAGTTACTAGTTCCATGATCAGTTAGTTGAGCCCTGATAAATAAGCCATTGCTTTACCTTTCTCTGATTTACAGAGTTTTAGCCCTATCACTGACTTGACTGTGTAAGAGTTTGTAGAATTTGTTGTATTACAGAAGTGTATATCTTAGGCTTCCTGAAAAGTTAAGTAATACATAGTCAGGAAATTTAATGAACAAATTAATTTTTCAGATGTTTTCATAAAGTTTTCATAATTTTGCCTGATGGTTTCTTTTAACTTTGCCATTTTTATTTGCTTTCTCTCTAATGGCATTATTTAAAACTAACTATAGTTTTTTATTTCAAATATAGTTCTTTTGTCATTATTCCTGATTTTTTTTTTTCAGAAATCAAAAGATGAAAAAGACTTGATGAGACCATTGTATGACAGATACAGAACAATAAAGCGACTGTTATCCCGACAGCCAATGTCTGTAAGTATCTATAACACGGATGACCACTGTATTAAATTTTCCAAAAAATATTCCAAGGTTATATGTCTCCAAGCTAACATACTCAATGCTGTGACAGTAAAATTGAAACATATATCTTCCTGTCACTCAAAAGTAAGATACTAAGTCAGTATATGTAATACAATCACTGGCTTTAAATTCTTATTAAAATAGCTTCACAATAGTGTGTAAAAACAATAGCAGAAGTCATGCTTTAGAAAGTGACAGGGCAGTGTTGAAATATTTATTTTGGATGTTTTAAATTAAGAGGAAAAAAATTACTATATTCTCCTGCAAATGATAATTTTTGTAGCCTAAAAGTTTGTAGTACTTGCATTTTGTGATATGTTTCAGCCGAGGGGTAATCTGGAGTTGCAGGCAGTGCCGGAAGATAAACCTATTGATATTCACTCAAAATTTGTAAGTGCTTTAATTGTTGTTAAGTTTGTTTAAATTCTTTTCTTAAGAGTCAAAATATCTTATAAATTCGTTATTTTCATTGTTTGCAGCATACTAAAGTCGTGTAAGTATTTTAAATATTTTCAAGTTGCCTCAGTTTTCACTTGTTTGAAACAAGTTTGTGCATTGTTGTCTGAAAAAATTCAGGTACAGGCTCAAGTAAGACTTGGCTAAGTATGACATAAATGCTGCTATTATTATTTTCCTTTCATGTAGGATGATGCACATATGTTTACTAACCACCAACAGAGTGCTTTTCCAATCCGGGTACCGACTGCAGCCATGGAGAATGACGAAGATGAGGAACAGGGGCTGCCACTCGGTACAATGGAATTTGCCGTGACGCGGGACCTTTCGATACTGAAAACCAGGCCGGTAGCAGTGGATGACCAGGGTCCACATTCACCAAAAGCACGAAGAAAACTGGAGATGAGGGAAAACATCGAAAATAGAAATACAGCAGACTCAAATCTACATGAACTTGCTGTGTATATAACCTTTTCCTTATCATTTGTAAACATTTGCAAGATCTCAAACAAAAATTAATTTTGAAATTATGCATTGTTATTAAGAAGTTCATACTAGCTTGCTCATTTGCAAGTTCTTTTCATTTTTTTTCTTACAAATTTATCCCTTTCTTAGTTAAGTGCATTAACATAAAAAAGGTAGCATTTTATTTAGTTTAATGTTTGATTTGTTTTCCTGTAGTCCCGAATTACAAGATGAGCTGATACGATCTCGAAATAAAAAGAAACTGTTGCGGAAAACATTGCGAGAATTTGAAGAAAACTTTCATCGGAGAAATGGAAGGTATTTAAAACATATTTATTTGGATTGCTTTGTAACTCTTTGTTGGTATGAAAAACAATAATCAATCATAAATTCTATTCTGATTGTATTTCCACATAAAATTGCTTCTAAACCATTAGAAAAAAAAAATAGACCAAATGATTCCTGCAGAAAAAATAATAATAAGAGTGAAAATGAAGAACAACTATTTAGAGCTGCCATTTTGAATGAAACACTTCCTGAACTGTGTGCTGGTTTTATACCTGAAGGGTGTGCCTTAAATAAGTGCCTTAATAGTCTCTTATTCTTTTTCTGTCATAGGAAAGTTGTGAGAGATGACCGGATGCCTATGCAAACAGAATATAATGAATATAAGGTAAGTAGCTTTTAAGGTCCAACTTTATTTGGCAATATTTCTGATAACAGTCGCAAATGTTGAGATAGTCATCTGCAAAAAAAGCATGTTTTCACAATGCATACTGTTCTTTCATGTCAGCTGAATTATGTTAAGAAGTAGATTGAAACATATATATCTTCCTTACATTTAAACCTCCGTTTTTCTCTTAAAACATGTAAAATGTATTTTCAACTTGTTCATTTGTTGTTTTCAGCAAATAAAGGCAAGATTAAAGTTATTAGAAGCCCTATTGTCCAAGCATCACCACTCAGATTTCTAGTCAGAACACTTCCAGACTGTATATAAACAGGATGAAAAAAAAGTTGTGATATTACGAACCACTAGGATCCGAGGTGATTGCTGTATGCGAAGAAAATATTGTGTGCTTCTGTCAGGAAGCTTATGTCTGCTGATGGAGTTGTCCTCATGGTGACTGTGTAACTCGACCAGGATTTCAGTTCATGAAATTTCAGTGCAAAGACTTCTATTTATAGATTTTTTGGTCATAACACTAGGGTCAGGATCACTTGTAGTAGAGAGTGGGGGGAGGGGAATGTATTGATGCTAAGTATCAGGAATATTACAGTGGGTACAAATTGTGGGTAATACATCTGACAAGATGTTTCAAAGATGACTTGTTTACATAGAGGGAACAAAACTATTGTGCCAAAGGTGTAGTGTAAATGAAATTGGGTATATAGATGCCATAGGCATGCAACATATATAAGGATATTACTTAATACTAAATATATTTGCTTATTCAAAGCAAACATTCTTCACTGCATCTGATTTAAAATATGTCATTGTTTGCAGGTGATTTCATAATTGCATACCCCACTGTTTTTGTAAGTGTTAAAGTTCACTCCCCTTATTTATATGCAGAAAAAATACCGATGATATGTGTTGTTGTACAAACAGTATGCATGTATCTAGAGTAAAAACTAATATCCAAGGTTAGGCATAAAATTGGCATATTTCTTGCATTAAGTAATTCATAAACTGCACTTTCACTATATAGAAAATTTATGCATAATTCTGTTATTTTATATAATTTGAAAATCTATCATTTCGCTTGTTGTTCTCAAGATGTATACCACTAGATATGTGGAGCAGGTTCTGCCAAAGACACAATATTGAAGAAATATTAGAAGCAGTTTAAAACTATTGCATTTATAATTGGCATCAAAGTACTCTTATATACTTTTCTGACAAAATGATGCAACTTTTTAGGCAATATTTTTTTTTAGGTTTTGTATGTCTTAAATAAAGGCCAATTTTTATTGATAAACACATCATTTTAGTTTTTCTAGATATGCATACCAAGAGGTTGTTGCATTTTTTTTTCAAAGCATTTTTTTTTTTTAACAGAAAGACAATTGCAAAGGTGATTTAACCTCAAAACATCTTGTACCTTACCTAACTTAAAATCAGGTGTAGCTTATAGAATGTCATTAATAAATGTTTAAAATACCTGTGGTTAATTCAAAACACAGTTGTCTTTAACCTTCTTCAGTTTAAAGATAAGATGTCATTTTTTTCATATTATATACATTATATAAACCATTGATTAGTACATGCACTTTGACAACTTTGATTTGTATATGCTATTTCTGATTGTTAGATAGAGTAGGTATACCTGGGTGACATAGTTTTTTTGTTTAAGTATCAACCAGTACTTACAAAGTCATGCAGTTGGCAAATCTGATTAGAATTATTAAGCGCTACACGTGTATTTATAAAACAAATACCACAGACGTTTGAATACACATGGAAAAAAAGGAAACTGTTGCCAGATTGTTTTCTGAAAAGCTGTCCTACATATGTAGGGTAGAGTCTTGAAAACACAATCGAACATAGAGACAGAATTGTAAAGACATGTTCATGGGTGCAGTATACAAACATGTTTACAGTCCATCGATATTTTGTGAGTTAAAAGATCCTTTGGAATGTAATGATACTGACTCATACATTTTGATTTATATTTGAACTGTGATGATATACTAGAGTGCTTCAATCCAACATGTACAGGGGTAGTTGATAACTTGTTTCCTGTTATATTTATATTTTGATAAGTATTCAAGAAGAAAACTGCAGAAAGTAATGTCTTTTCAACTCTTATTCATACCAGTATATTTTTTTGTGTGTGAAATCCATTGTTTTTTTTTTCATTATCTTATTCTTGTTAAAGGCATCCTTGCAAAATATTTCTGTAAGGAAATCACATGTGAAAAATATTTTGTAAGAAATTTTAGACTTGAACTTACTGCCAAAGAAAATTTACTTGCCAAGGGTGACAGAGTTTGTTTGTATGTAAGAAATATTTTATTACATGCTGTAAGATTACATGACATATGACTGTTACTCCTATTCTCTGGCAGTAATTATGAAATAATACAGCTGATAGGTCGGACAGCTGTAATCGTTTTTTTTTCTTTTAAAAGATTGTTCTTTATAGATACTTTTATGATCTAATTTTTATGCCTCCATTTAAAGACATGGAGATATATTGCTTTGTTCATGTCTGTCAGTCAGTCAGTAGATCAGGTGGTTTCCAGTCAATAACACAATAATAACAATAGGCACAGAGACTTGAGATTTAATGGATAGGATGGGTATTTAGTGTAGATGAACCCAAGTACTTTTGGGACTGCTAGGTCAAAGGTCAAACCCACAGGGACCTATACTTCAAAAACGATTTCCAATCAATAATTGAAGAGCAACTTCCTCGATCTTCATTATTTACAGGATGTTTAGGCAGGATGAGTAAATGATCCCAATTGATTTTGGGCCCCAGGGTCAAGGTCACAGGGGCCCATAGCTAGAAAACTGTTTCCGACCAACAACTGCTCCCAGGACCTTAAGTCTTTAATGGTGGTTAAACTTTGATGTTTAACATGATGAGTAGATTACCTCTGTTGTTTTGGGGCTAAGAAGGTCAAGATCACAGGTGGGGCATGGTGAGTAGATGAGTCCTATAGTTTTTTGGCCCACAGAGTCAAAGCCAAGAACACGGGGGCTTGCACTAAGGAAAGGGTTTCTGTTCAGAAACTAAAGAACAACAGCTTCTGGGACCTTGAAACTTAACAGCATGGTTTGGCATGATGAAGGTCAATGGTCAAGCTACAGGGGCCTGTAAGAACTTGTTCATAAATCCCTAAAACTTCGCAGGTTGGTTAGGTATGTGTAGATAAGTCATCTCTGTTTTGTACTTGTTGTATCAGATATCAGGTTCACAGGAATCTATACTTCAAAATTGGTGTTTTATCAGTTACTTAAGAATGGGTGAATATAGGAATTTTGAATAGTTTATCATCATGAGTAGATGACTTGGATTCTATTGTTTTAGGCCCACTGTGCTGAAATGATAGTTCCTTTACTTATTGTAGGGATTTCTGTGGAAAAGGGGGTCATACATTGTGTCATTCTAACAGCTCTTGTTTAATTACAAGGCAGTTCCAAAAACATACTAGGTCTATACTTTCATCATAGCCTGAAGTACAAACAACTCGCAGATAAAATGCTTAAGTATGCAATAGATCAATAACATGTATGTATATAAAGCGCCATTGCATGTAAGATTTAAAAACATGTCTCATTTCAGTCCCGTTTTCAATACTTACATAGCCCAGTATTATAACCTTTATACCATGAAATGGTTGAAGTTATGTTTACATATTTATTCAGTTATTTTTCCAATTTGGAAGAAGTTTGGTTGTGTATTTATAATATTTTGCCTTTACATTAGGAGTAAAAGAATCGTACATATTTCAGTTGTAGTTCCAGGTTTCAATAGAAACAGTTTGAAAAAAATATTACACTGTTTTCAGACTTCTTTATTTGCAAAGCCCATCATTCTAATAGTGTTAGTAATGTTTTCTATTTGCCTGTATAGTCAAGTGGTCAGAACCACAGACCTTTAATGCTTTGTTCACTCAGCTGCTTGTATGTTAAGTACTAACTGCCTTAGTACTCTCAAGGAATGTTGTTACATTGGTGAACTTTTTATCTTCATAACTGATATGTTTATTGTTGAAGTAACGTAAACAGAACATAACCAGTGCTCTGAATGTCAGAGATACAGGAAGTGTGTAATATAATTTGTCTTCTTCAGAATCTGTCATTTTCTCTTTGTTCACAGAAGGCTTGTCTACTTGTGTTGTAATTTAATGCCAGGTCTGTTTCACAGGTACAGAGTACATAACTTGGATCTTAAATATGCATCAGAATCAACCAAAATAATACAACTTTCAGATAATTTTCAAACTTTATAACTTTAGTTATATCCATACAGTATCGTTGTAACAAATGATGTTGAAATTTTTATTCCCCAATATATTTAGGGTCCTAGTCCTGAGTCTAGTACCTGTGGTCTGTATCACTTAAAGTTAAGTTAGTCTTGTCAGTTTGTTGTACAATTTTGCTAATGCAACTGTCTGATTTACTTTGTATGACAAACAAAGCATTCCACAGATAATGTATACACTGTATTTTATAGGATTATGTCTTGTTCTAGGAAGGACAGAAACACCAAATATGTAATTATATGATATATATTAGTGCTGCATTTTGACATGAGAATCACTGTTTTACAGGTTCTTGATATTAACTTCTCTCCTCAGTTCTGGGTAGGCTAGCTTCTTCAAATAATTGATTTTTGAACAGTTAAACCATTCTTTGGCTATTTTTATAAGTGTACACATATTTGTGTGAGGTTGCTTTATTCAAAATGGATTTTTACTCAAACATTTAAAAATGGTAGAACAAGTAAAGAAAAGACTATTGTTATTTCAAAAGAAGACAGACAATGAAAGAAGAAGGAGGCTTTTCAGTGTCATTCAGTTTGAAATAAATGTGACACTTTATTTAAAAACTGGAAAAAGTAGCCAAGATATTTCTGTGGTAAAATTCAAATTTGAAAACTAGATTTTAACTAGATTTTATTGTTTATTTGAGTCTCTTCATGGTACAAATAGCACACAAATATTACCGATTAAAACAGTAAGTCACACAATACAAAGCCACTCATGATAGAAGATTAAGAGACTAATACATATAATAATACAGAACATCATTAATAACATCACTACATCATCAGTGGCATCACATATTACATGTTCAGAAACCAGAAACAGCTTGTAAGCTAGCAGGATATGTCTTTGTCAGAATTGAGTGTAACAAATGTAGTGTTATATGAGGGTCCAGAAGCCAAGATGTATTCAAGTCTGTTTATGATACTGTCACAAGCTACAGCTGTTCCAAGAATTCCTTCAGATGAATTTTAAGTTTGACGAGTTTCCACAACACTCCTAAGTATAATATTTTAAGCGAAGTTTTTGTGTATCTTAAGACATTTAAGTGTTTGGCTTCCAACCCTCAATGCATGTCCTATTTAAAGTTGTGTTAAGTTTATGTACAATGTGCATAGTTGTTTGTTGATAAATAGAAATTATTTATTTTATAAGTTTTACATGTTGATAATTACTAAAAAAAATGAAAACAGATGTTCAGTGATCTGTGTAGTTATTGAAGAAAAATAACTCATTATATTAAAATATTGCTTAAAGTTTGTTCACTTATTTACTGATTAAGCCTCACCCCAAAATCTTGAAAACTGATCTTGTCTGAAATTGAAACTCACAGTGAGGTCAGGTCTTAAAATAGCCAAATTTTGATAAACCATTTAGGAGTGATTTTTGGGAATGGGTGTAGAAGATTCAAAGATATCATATGTATGAGACAGTAGTCGACCAAACGTACTCCAAGGGCATGTGATGTACCAGTGCACGTCAACGTTTCTGTGAATATGTTTGATCTCATTTTGTATGATAACTTTGTATGCTGACAAGGCCTTGGTATAAATAAAACCATTCTCCCTTAAACGTGAAAGATGGATGACTTAAATTCGAAATGTCCACATTTTTCGAAATATTTTGTGTTTTACATTTCATTGTATTCTTGAAAAGCCGTCTCCAAGCTAAGAATTACAAACTAGCCAATAGTTACTAAAAAGCGGCTGACCTAAATTTTGTAAACATGAAGGACATGTGATACTGTGTATTTTAACTTACGCCTCTCTGTGAGTGTATTTATCTTCAGTACCGGTTGACCATATGACCGACGCCCCTTGCAGAGATTAGTTCTTTTAGCTCACCTGAGCACGACGTGCTCATGTGAGCTATTGTGATCTCATTTCATCCGTCGTCGTGCGTTAGTGCGTCAACATTTTCCTTTAAACGACACCTCCTCCTAAACTGCTAAGCCAACATTGATAAAACATGCCTGGGATATTCCTTGCATGAAGCTGTAGCAAAGTTGCTCAAAGAATTCAATTCCAACAAGAACTCTGGTTGCTATAGCAACTTGAAGGAAAAACTTTGAAAACCTTCTTGTCTGAAACCACAAGGCCTTGAGCCTTAAGATTGGTATGTAGCTGTCGAGTGGATATCTACCAAGTTTGTTCAAATTTGGCCCCACCCCGGGAGTCAATTGATTTTACATAGGCTTATATAGTGAAACTTCAAAAATCTTCCTGTCTGAAACCACAAGGCCCTGAGCCTTAAGATTTGTTATGTAGCATTGTCTAGTGGACCTCTACCAAGATTGTTCAAACTATGCCCCTGGGGTCAATTTTGGCCCTGCCCCGGGGGTCAATTGATTTTACATAGGCTTATATAGATAAACTTTGAAAAAGCTTCTTGTCTAAAACCACAAGGTCCTGAGCCTTAAGATTTGGTATGTAGCATTGTCTAGTGGACCTCTAACAAGTTTGTTCAAATTATACCACTGGGGTCAAATTTGACCCCACATCTGGGGTCAATTGATTTTGCATAGTGAAAACTTTGAAAATCTTCTTGTCTGAAACCACATGGGCCTGAGCCTTAAGATTTGGTATGTAGCATTGTCTAGTGGACCTCTACCAAGTTTGTTCAAATTATACCCCTGGGGTAAAATTTGGCTCCACTCGGGGTCATTTGGTTTTACTTATGCTTATGTAGTGAAAACTTTGAAAATCTTCTTGTAGGAGAGGTAACATTTTCAGTCCAAATGATCTTGAAATTTGTCAGAAAGGTTGTTTCTATGATTTCTAGCTCAAGTTCGAATATGGGTTGTCTGGGTTCAAAAACTAGGTCACAGAGCCCGAAAATAGAAAAACCTTGTTAACACTCTAAAGCTTACATTTTCAGTCCAAATATCCTGGAAATTTGTCAGAAAGGTTGTTTTGGTGATTTCTAGGTCAAGTATGAATATCGGTCATCCGGGGTCAAAAACTAGGTCACATAGCCCAAATATGGAAAAACTTTAACACTCTAGAGGAAACATTTTCAGTCCAAATAACCTGGAAATCTGTCAGAAAGGTTGTTTCAATGATTTCAAGGTCAATTTCAAATATCGATCATCTGGGGTTTAAAACTAGGTCACAGCCCAAAAATAGGAAAAAAAAACTTGTTAACACTCTAGAGACTACTTTTGTGTTCAAATATTCTGGAAATTTGTCAGAATGGTTGTTTTAATGATTTCTAGCTCATGTTTGAATATGGGTCATCTGGGGTCAAAAATTAGGTCACAGACCCTTAATATGGAAAAACCTTGTTAACACTCTTAGATGTAACATTTTCAGTCCAAATAACCTTGAAATTTGTCAGAAAGATTGTTTCAATGATTTCTAGCTCAGTTTTGAATATGGGTTATCTTGGGTCAAAAACTAGGTCACAGGGCTAAAAAGTAGAAAAACCTTGTTAATGCTCTAGAGGTTATATTTTCAGTCCAAATACCCTTGAAATTTGTCAGAAAAATTGTTTCGATGATTTCTAGCTCAGATTTGGATATGGGTCATCTGAGATCAAAAACTAGGTCAAAGAGCCCAAAAATGTAAAAACATTATTACACTTCAGAGCTTACATTTGCAGTCCAGATATCCTGGAAATTTGTCAGACAGGTTGTTTTGATGATTTCTAGATCATGTTCGAATATGGGTCATCTTGGGTTATAAACTAGGTCACAGAGCCCAAATATCGAAAAACCTTGCTAACACTCTAAAGGTAAGATTTTAATTCCAAATAACATTGAAATTTGTCAGAAAGGTTGCTTATATGATTTCTAGCTCAGTTTCGAATATGGGTCATCTGGAGTCAAAAACTAGGTCACAGAGCCAAAATATCGAAAAACTTTGTAAATGCTCTAGAGGCTACATTTTCAGTCCAAATGTCCTTGAAATTTGTCAGAAAGGTTGTTTTGATAATTTGTAGCTCAGATTTGGATATGGGTCATTTCGGGTCAAAAACTAGGTCACAGAGCCCAAATATCGAAAAACCTAGTTGACACTCTAGAGGCTACATTTTCAGTCTAAATAACCTGGAAATTTGTTTGAACGATTGTTTCAATAATTACTAGGTCAAGTTCGAATATGGGTCCTCTGGAGTCAATTAACCAGGTCCATAGCAACTTTGTTAAAAGCAGTCATATTCAGATGAGCGATACAGGGCCATCATGGCCCTCTTGTTTATGTTGTAGGGGATAGTTCAAGATACAAAAAGCATCTCGTTCCAAAGACACCCCTGGTACTTTTGCATCCTCGGTATATAGCACTGATACATGGGACGGTTTAACGTCTCATCAATTAATTATGTTAGTAGGGGGCGGGGAATCGATCTCGCGACCCATGGGTTACCAGTCAAGCTTTGGACCACTGATCGGCCCCGGAGGTGTGTTACTGTGTACTATAACTTATGCATGATCGGACAGGTCAATAATATGACCCGCTTCCGACGAAAATGGGGATTGATTCAATGTGAGATCGTATGTTTCCAAGGAAGTTACTATGCAGTGTTACATTTTTCAGTGATTCACTGTGTCTTACAAATTCCACATGCCTATTAAAAAAACTAACAAGTCATTTTGAATCGGTTTTCTGGACTTTATTACATAACCTTTTTATGACATATTGAAGTAAGATAATGATATAAAACACTCGTATAAACAATAACACAAAAAGCTGATATTACAGAAATAAAGTGAATATAAAACTTCCTAGTTATTTTGTGGCTAATTAATGACAAGAAAACGGAAAAGGATCGCTTAAAAGACCAGTATGCTTATGTTAAACTCTGTTGTGTGAAGATGACGCCCCTGCAGAGTCAAGTTAATTTAGGTTGTCGGCGATAGTGAACAGACAGAAAGCATCCCATTCCAGAGAAACCCCTTGTTCTTTTCCATAGCCAGTGTAAAGCTCTTGTACATGGGACTTCGGTTAAATGTCTCATCTGAAAGAAATTGCGATCCTTAGATTAGAAGTCCGGCGCGTTAACACTGTGCCACTGATCCACCCCTGTAAAGGGGACGCAAGGATACCATATGTGTTTTTTTTAAAATGTTTTGACGCGCTATCGTTGACAGAAAAGGTATCATTGCTCGGTAGTGTAGGGATGAATACTATTGTAAGCAAGGGTCATTTGCTCTCCCTGTGTCAAGAAGATAATGTGATAGTGAAATTAGGGGCTGTCTTCTGTCTCGTCAATCCTCGCACATAATTATTCTCTCTTGAAGTTCTAGTATTCAACGTTGCACCTGCTACTGATGATGACGATGATGTCACTTTCTGTCTTTCACACGATGATGTCACTTTCTGTCTTTCACAAGATGATGTCACTTTCTGTCTTCCACACTGGTGATTCGATAATTTTAATTTCATCGTTTCTTTAACTTTTCTTAAAAGATTTATTTCTGAAACAAGCTGATCATGTTCTTTTTCAAGATTCCTTATTTCCTGCAAGTATAATAATAAATAAAACCATTTCAGTATGTAAACAAGAACATCAAAAACAACTCATATCAACATTCAAATTCGCTACTATTCATTAATTTGAAAAGACATACTATTAGGCTAAAAGCCTTTTGCTTTCTTTAGTAATGGCTCTGTGTTAAGTAAGTGATAGCTTCTTAAACGGTGTGTGAGATGTGATGAAACGGTAAGATTTATCCAAAATATTGAGACTATAATTGTTTTGTATCAAAAGCGCTATTTCTCTATGAATTCATCCATCATCAAATCCGTCCGTCCGTCCATTGATCAGTCCGTTCTAAATTCCGACCATCCACCCATATTGATACGTTATAACTTATATCCTTTTAGGTTTTGTTGAAATTGATGAACTATTAGATGAATTGAGGATCTATTAATGAAAAATATAATCAAGTATTCAATGAGAACACAATCTGTTACTTACAGTTTCATATTTGTACTAAATATTATTTATTTGTTTATTAAAGTTTATATAGTTTAATGAGTAAATCAAATATTGATATATAATCAGTTCAAATTTCATTAATATATTAGAAATTTTGGTAACTCATTCATTTATTTATTCTTTTTTCCCCTTAAAAGATCTAAAAAAGAACAATATAGATCTGAAGAAATATAAAGAATTAAAAGAATACTTTATGACATAACACAGAATAAACGATTTTAGATATATAATCAAGACTAGAACTAAAGATATTATTACAAAGATCTTTACAGACCGATAAACCTTTTCATAACAAACGAATTTACATGCATTTGTACAACGTACTAAAATGTACAAATACATGTGTATCTTAAATGCATACAAGTATAGATTTATCTTAAAACACACTATATAGGTTCAGTCTACACTTACCTGACATAAAGACTCTTCGTGTATTTTCCTTTTAATACGGCTTTTATTTGCCGACTCTCTGTTGCGATGTTTTCTCTTTTGTACCTTAGCGCTCTCCTCAGGCGAAAGCTGAAATATATGGACATACCACTCATTTATTTTCTCATAGATCAATATATAACAAAAACTCATTTTCTTCCGAGAAATTACAGATCTACCTACCGGGTATGATTTGGGAGGTTCGAATTGCACACGCATTTCGCCCACTCCTTGCGAAAGCCTTCTTGTTTGAATTTTGGCTTTTAGTTCTTCTTTCAGACTTAGCTCACGACTAAGGCCTGTTTTCACAGTGGTACCTGGTTCGTTTTGAGCCTGAAGCTGAAAATTTGCATTTTCGGCACATATTGATCGCAACGCCTCAGCAAGATTTATGTCAGCAGACGCGCCATTCGGAACTTCATTAATCTCGAACGATTCTTCATCGTCCCACTTTATAGAACTGCTCTGCAAATCTGTTACAGAAGTGTTTTCGAAAGTTCCTGGCAGGTCATCTTGAAGAATTTGCAAGAATGACTGCTCAAACTGCTGCTCCATTTCCCGAGACAGAAAATTCTATTTGCAACTGGCAGTTTCGGTTTCGGCTATAATCTTGACTGCCGCAAGTATGCTATGCTCCTTGGTGCACTTGACTTAAAATCGAACTGTGCAATGGTTTTCGTTCGATATAAACCAACCTTAATCTACAGCTTTTTTTATCCTTATGCTTACTGCGTAATCGAATGAAAAAAATGAAAGAATGCTACATGTGGTTAATTATCAGATGAATCCCAGATAAATACCTAACAGTCCAATTTTTGTGAATTTTAAACGTATAATACTAAATATTAATCCGTAAATTATTCTCCGAATCTGTCATGCAAATCTTAAACCGTACAGGTGAAAGCATATTGAAATGAAACTACAAAAGTACTTGGAAGCCGTTAATATTATAGGAATTGTTTCGTTACCGAGAATTTTTTATTAAGAAATTGTGAGCTAAAAATAATTTATTGGAAACCCCCGTTTAGAAATCACTTCCCTATAGTAATCGCTCTAACGTGGCTTTATCATATAGAAATTCATGCTCTGTGTAAACCACTTAAAAAATGGTGTGTTATTTCTTATATTACATCGTACATTTTATTTTTTCAATTAAATTCTGAAGCAGAACTGAAAATTTCGAATGGTATCATAATACACAAAAGTTTCAAACAACTAAACCCCAGCTACACTGATTTATGGGCCGCTTAAATTGACATATATATAGGAACATAATTATCAAAGGTATTATATAAAGTCGTAGAAATATTTAATCACGTTTGTCAAGCAAATTATCAAAATAAAATAAATGATGTTGACCAATCTTCTCAAGTAAAACGAAAATTGAAGCCTTATTACGCGTAACAGTTTTACACCACATTACACTCATATAAAATAATGGAAGAACCAATTACTTAGTTGAAAGAACTTGTGGTCCAAACCTTTTGCTTTTGTTTTGTCAATGAACTTTTGTATATGTCACATTACATGTATATAGCAATAAAATATACTTTAACTTAAAAACATATAAAATACGACACCCAATTTCAGAGGTGGACTTAAAATTAACAATTTAGTAGGACTTGGAACGGGGTGGGCGAGTGGAGAGGGTATGAGAGGGTTAAGAGGAGAGGCGGGTAAAGAGGGCAAGTGGGAGTGAGGGTTTGGAATAGGGGGTCTTTCATGAGGGCGTGGAAGGGTTGGAGGTTAGGATTTGGAAGAGAGGTGGAAAAAGGGCGAGTTGAAAAAAGGTGTGGAAGAAGGGCGGGTTGAGAGTGTATGGAAGAGGTTGGTTTGACGGTTGTGGAAGATGGGCGGTTTGAGAGTGTTGGAAGAGGGCGGTTTGACAGGTGTGGAAGATGGGCGGGTTGAGAGGATATGGAAGAAGGCGGTTTGACGGGTGTGGAAGATGGGCGGCTTGAAAGTGTATGGAAGAGGGCGGTTTGACGGGTGTGGAAGATGGGCGGCTTGAAAGTGTATGGAAGAGGGCGGTTTGACGTGTGTGGAAGATGGGCGGTTTGAGGGTGTATGGAAGAGGGCGGTTTGAGAAGAAAGTCAGTTCTTGAAATTTTGTTTCTTTGAAGAATTAGTTGAAGAACTATTCGTTTCTTAATTCAGAAGTACTCACCAGCATCAACAAAGTGTACGTACTTGCAATCAGATAACATACAAACAGGGACTGTACATGATTGTATTGCAGTTAAAACCTTATAATGCGTGAAACCTGATGTAGAATGATTAGTATTGGCGTAAATTCAGAGCTTCATGTCCCACCGGATATTGAAATACCATTGATCTCTTCTCACGTTGTTTACTTTCATGCATTTCAGAATCTTTGATATTTTTTCATGATATGTCTACCGCCCCCAGAAGCTAGCTTTCGATGAAAGAGTGCTCGCATTCAATCACATCGACATGTGAAAAGACTTAATAAATGTTTAAATTTCTTTGGTAAACTTTAAAACGCTTCCTATACGAATTTCGAA
The DNA here is from genome assembly GCA_012932295.1 of Cyclina sinensis. Taxonomy (NCBI): domain Eukaryota; kingdom Metazoa; phylum Mollusca; class Bivalvia; order Venerida; family Veneridae; genus Cyclina; species Cyclina sinensis. The sequence goes on along the minus strand of JAAONU010000001.1, from coordinate 71,186,341 downwards.
AACAGATTACATTGAGTAACCAAGAATAAGAGGAACGCTAGAAAGTCAGGGAGAACCAATGACATCCACATTCAAACTCCCCGCAGCGGTTACTTCCCCTGATCAGTAAGTTAAAGAAGCAAAGTGTGACGTAAGTTTGATCTACTTTAAACTGATCTCCATCGAGAACGCTAGAAAGTGGAGAACCAAGGACATCCACATTCAAACTCCCCGCAGCGGTTACTTCCCCTGATCAGTAGCAAAGCGTGACGTAACTTTGATCTACTTTAACATCAACCTTCTACTTTATTTCACATTTTGGACACTGATACAGACTTGTTAGGTACTGAACGTCTTACGTTTTTCAGAAGTGCATAATCTTATCAAGTATACTGTTCACAACATCTCAATGTTAGTGATTTTAGCTCATTTGATAAGTTACTTGGTAAGTCAAATAAAGATCAGTATCTTCGAAAACTTAAAGAGCCTTCACAATTCTTTAATAAAAGTATGTAACTTTATTATTCCTTTTATTATTGCATATTTTGTTTGTTATGTCATTACAATATTAACAATTCACCATTCAGCTGGATGGTACATCACAAAAAATATAAAGCTAAAATTAATATCCTGACCTCTTGGAAAGGGCGTTGTTAGACCGCATTTGTAACAAATCACATTTTGTAACAGATATAACACAAATGTTATCACATGCGTAACAGGTGTTACAAATGTGTAATGGAAATCAAGGACATATGTTTTACTAACTTATTTTGTGACGAATGTGTTCGATGCCGATTTTTGATTTGTCACTGGTCAATTCTCATACAGAAAAGGGAACAAAAAAGTACATGTTTACAGTTGAAACTCAATTTTTTGTCACATTTATTTTGGAGTTTTAGTGTTATAACAGCCTGGGTCAATATCTGGATTTGTTATATGGAAATGAAACGTGACCGTGTCATACATATAATTTCCTCTTTTTACATTCAGAGCCATGTTTGTCCTATAGAGCATATAGTCGCCAAAACTTCCTTCCTCATGTCTGTCCGTCCGTCTTTTTTCCCGCGCGAATACTCAGTAAGATCGTCAAATTATCCTGCTATTTTCCGTTGACATAGTGTAAGTAATAAAAGACGTGACCAGGGACGAGAAATCATTAACAGAGTCACGCTAAATAAACCTTTGCTTGTTATGAAAATAGAAAGTTATAAGACAGCGGAGTCGAGTGGTCAAGATATAGGGACTTATCTTTATTGCCTTGACGGTCCTAGCTTCAAACCCTGCCGTCAGTAATATTTTTCTTCTTTAAAAAGTAAACAGAAGACAAATTAAACATTTGTTCCTTTCTTAGTGTTAAATATATAAAAAAATAACGATTTATTTTAAAAAAAAAACATGTGAAAGTTACTTTTACTGTCACAAACATTGGAAATAAGATATAAAAAGCCTCAACTGTCTGAAACCCTTTTGATATTACTTTGATATTTAAAATGTACTATACATTCTAACATTAATGATGACTTACTTAGGAATGCGGGCATTCGCGCCTAGTAGTGACCGACCAGTCAACCCTCAAACATACTGTGGACCTAAGCCTTCCGCTTCGGCCCGCTATGTTAGGACTGGCTGGAAGGTCACTATCAGGCTAGAGGGACCGAAATGATGTGTACTTTTTATGCAACCGAAAGTTGGCATACAGTATTCGCGTTGTCGATCCGTTATTCTGTCTGTCCGTCCGTCCTATTTTCTGTGCGCAAATCTTTCTACATTTCCCATGCGATTTACACCAAACTTTCACAGAATGATCATTATGAAGTGCCGCAGCGCATATACTCCGGCTTTCGCGATTCGATTATTTTTGTCATAGTTATTGTCCTTGGTAAATTTTACTTAATACTGCATGAACAACTCCTCCTACAATTTTCATATGATGTTCACCAAACCTTCGTAGAATGATCATTATCAAGTACCACAGTGCACATTATCAGGCTTTTGTGATTCGATCATTTTTGCGGAGTTATTGCCCTTTGTTTAATTTTACTTAATGCTTCTGTGCGCAACTCCTATAATTTCATTCTTAAACTATTTTTTGCTTATGCTGTTCGACTGGAGCAAAAAAAAAAAAATAAAAAAGGTAAGAAACTGTTTTGGAACTTTTTTCTGTAAAACACATATAGTGTACCTATGGGTACAAAACACTAGATCAGTATCTTTTGAAACACATCAGGTTTGGAAATTTATCATTTTACCAGCCATACAAAGAGTTAAAGGACATATAATAGCCTTGGACGTATCGGTCCTTTGTTCAGTAAATAATCAAGGTAACATCAAGTTATAATCTACTTAATGCAAAGAAGGAACATAATGACGTGAGGTATAATATAACAAAATTGTTTAGGGTTAAGGGAATGACATTGGCCGATGTACAACGCCGAACTCCCTCTATCCTTGTACCAACGGTTCTGCTCGTAAGGATTTGTAATCACCCTGACTCGAACCAGCGACCCCGGTAACTTAGTACATGTGTGTGGCAATACCGATCTCGCTAGCCGAGTAGTAGTATGTATATGCAGAAGTAATAACGACAATGGTGATGATAACTTGCGGTACTAATGGAAGATACATAATGCTGTTCCTATTACTAATTAAATAACTGAACATTGTCAATCAAGAACCCAACCTGTTACATATGTGCTTTTAATGCCCCCCCCCCCCCGCCCCCTTTAGACAAACACAAACATATAACATTTCGTTTCCGTTACGACTGTGATCACATTCGTAAAAAATCTGTTACATATGTGATTTGTCACGAATGTGGTCTAGCAAGGCTGTCTTTAATGTTATTATTACTTGCAGCCCAATCCGGTTCAATCTTTGTTCATAATTCATGTCTTAGCTGGATTTGTATTTGTTAAAAGTTGCAATAAGATATTATTAAACTACTATTTATTTACACTAAAAGTCATAACGGCCATCCGGAAGTTCATGAACCATTTTAAATGGAGAAACGGTTCCGCGACTGAAAGTCGTGAACGTTGGCTCGAGAACAGACCAGCTCCGTTAAAGAAATTTCTATCGGCAAAATAAAACCCTAGTGACATCGCAGCTGCACATTGAAATAAGGTCAAAGAAGATGATAAAGGTCATTGTTCTCACGGGGAAAGTTAAAACAGGCATTACTTGAAAAGGTCCACTGATGCTTGAGTTGTCTTTTCGAAAAAGGTTTGCATGTATACCAAAGTTTCTTTCAAAATATTTATACGTCATATTAATTTGAGGAGGATCGGTGGTTGAGGGGTTAGAGCTCCGGGCTCCCCATCCGGATGTCGCTGGCTGGAATTCCATCAGGATGAGAGTCTACAGTGACTTCCCGCATTCTTCGCTTTCGGCACGAGTACTGGTTTAAACCGAGGGTTTAATGTAAGTTGCAATAACTTGCATCCCGGTCCATTTAAAACTAAATATATTGATGTACATCCTTTCAGTTATCCTCAATTTATTAAACTTTTGCACATTCGTACACATGCACGATATTTTTCAAAGGCTTTCAATATTTGTATGAACAATCTTGAAACTTTAACCCTCTTTCACTATTTCCTTTTTCTGTAGTGTTTTAATATTCCCCCCTCTCATCACTGAATCACACTCACTTATATCACATGTAAAACTCAATTAAAACCTCTGTGTATAAGATCTACAATTTATTTCATTTCAGAAACATATAATTGTAACTGTTTGTTCTTCTTTTATCTATGTGAAAAATAGCATTAAATAATGATAACCATATACATTGTAAATGTAGTTACATATATAATCACATAAAGTACAAACAAATTTGACAGGCATTATGAATAATGAGGTATACATATATTTAGTTTAAAAGTCTACATGGTTGCAGATGTACAAAAAATCATTTTAAACAATAACGTCGTTCTATGACACATGATAAATATATCCCTTCTTTTGGATGGCATAAAAACAGACAGACAATAAAATGTATGTATTGTGGTGAAATTTGTCTCCAAAAAACTCTTTGACAAAATTGAATCATCTCGTAATACTGTTGTAACAGACAAAATGAGTACACTTCATTCAGGTGTGTGCATAAAAATATAATTATGTTTATCTTAAGACAAAGCATTTCTGTTTGTTATTACTTATATAAAGACGTTTTTTTTTGGTGTTGCATATGTAACGTGATTGTACCGTTGTGACCAAACAAGAATTTCAACCATTAAGTGTCGACATCTGGCTTGATAAACTATGACAAAAGGGTTATTGCTCTTAAAAGAAATATTGTTTTGAGTCAAACACAGCTTCTATTCAATGCATGATTCTTTTAAAAGTAGGCTCCTTTAGTTTGTTTTTTATTGTGCTACTTCATGGCTCATATGCTAACGCTGCGTGTATTTGTTATGTTCATAAACGTTTTCTCGAAAAAGCAACTGATGGAATGAATTGTATTTACAAACAGGAAATTTCTGAAATTTCACTATTAACAAATCCACAATAACTTTCTCCTCTATTTCCGAACATTGAATTCGACCCTGATTGCATTGAGCGTCTTGGATAAATTATAGTTTACAGAGTGATCAAAGAACTGAACATAATCCATCTCTTGATTTTGGTGGAGGTTCCAAGGCCACCTTGACCGCTTCCTCAAACACTGTGGTCACACCTTTCTTAGTTAAAGCTGAACACTCTAGGTACCGTCTAGCACCGATTATTTTCATAAGATTATTACCTTTACCAACAGATATATACAGTTTATCATGATCCGTTTCGTCTCTAGTGTCAAGTTTTGTACCTACTAAAATAACTGGAGTGGTTGGACAATGGTGTCTCACTTCCGGAAACCACTAAAACATAAGAAAAAGTCACGTGACAGTGATACACGTATAAAACTGGTGGTACATGTTTCAAAATTCTAACCAAATACTTTGTGCTGATGATATATTTGAACTAACAGATTTTCCTTTGGAATCTAAATTGCCCCACTCGACATGGTTAATAAAAATAAAATACAACAGATAAAATCTAAATATATTTCTCTACACAAATTCAATCCATCTGACTTTATAATGTATTTTCAAAGTCAGTATTTTCATGGTTCAAACTCAAACAGGAAAATAAATTTTTTTAAATGCTCTCATTAATTTTTTTATTAATGAAATCGCCCGACAAGTTATGCATGATAGACGCATTTAATCTTGCTTTAAATTCATTCAAGTTGAATAAACGTAAAGCAGGAATCTCACTCTTGTACATGTCAGTTTGTCGGCGTATTTTGTAGAATAAATGTGTGACTTTGGATCAATACAGCGCATCTACTGCTATCTACAGACACTAGGTATTTAACTTTTTAGAGTGCAAGTTATGTCTATGGAGCGGATCAATGGTCCAGTGGTAACGCGGTGGACTGGTAATCAAGGAGTTGCGAGTTCGAATCTCCAGCTCCTCCACTAACATTACTTATTGCCTTTCGGATGAGACATTAAACCATGGTCCCATGTATCACTGCTATGCCTGTATCTTGCACTATCCCCCATAACATGAAATAATTAATATCTGCAAGGGGTGTCGGTCATATGGACAACCGGTACCGACTATAAATAAATTCAGATCGAGAGTGTTATGTTCATAGTACCTGTGACTCTGACTCTTAATGACAGATAGGTCCCAAACACTGTTTGGAACTGCCTATTTAAATACCAGTGACTTAATTATTATGACTTTTAAACTATTCGGTTTCTGTTTGGTCTAATGTTGATCACGTGTGAGTCAATAGGAAGTGACATTCATCTCGAGAGATATTGTTGTTAACAACACTGCGCACGTGTTATCTTTTATAATAAAAGGAATATCACGCCTAAATAAAACACCATTTTTAGACATAACAGACATTCATGGTGATATTGGTGAATGTCACAGTTTCTGGATTATGTTTTCGAATAACATTTTTGTTTATTTCTGAAGTCTTTTTTATAAAACAGCTATCGAATGATGATATCAAAGAATATCCCACTCTATCAGCCCGTCCCAGCAATGTAATATTTACCTTGGCCTTCGACCTCTGAAAATATCACATTCGCCAGATTCATACACTAGAATACTTATCTTATCATTATACAATAGCTGTAAACTATAAAGGGTATAATACAGTTTACGCGATCACGTGTCATACATGAAAAATTTGTAGTATTTACATTGTAACTTCCTGACTGTCTGCATTTCTTACTTTTTACGTCTCTGGTTTTCTTCTTCTACGTTTTCAAGTTTTCCCTGTTTTTGTTTTCAAGTACGTTTAACAATATCGTTAAATTAACTTTTGATATGTAACTTAACTCCATCGCAAAACATAGTGAAATTCTTATTTAATAAAGGCAGCGAGTTTAGTTATTCAAAATCTACCTTCTTACGAACAAGGAAGTCCTTAGAATACACAACCCAGAGCGGGATTCGAACTCCGATCTTAGCGCATCGAAGCACTTGGCCAAAGAATCGACCCCCTGACGCAGATGTCAGAGCTTGTATTAATTCAATTATACGAATTATACCTTACATGTGACAGATTTGAATTTCTCAAATTTAGACTTCGACTCAAGTTTTCACTGATTTCTTTTTTTTTTTTTTTTTTGGGGGGGGGGGGGGGTGGGGGTCCGAAGATTTTTTTATTTGGTGCACGCTAAATGCACAACTGCGAACACGGAGTCACGCTGTGAGGAAGATGATCCTGTGTAAAATTGTGCAGACATGAATGTATAAACGGCATTAGCATAACTGAGCGACCACAATATCTTCAGTTTCATTATTTCGTACTTCCTTTATCTTGAAATGCGTTTTTCACATTCTACTTTACGCTGTAGAAGTCACGTGTCTATAATTTCCATTTAAATGTACGTGAAACTGGCGGCCCTGTATACCACCCGACACTTACCCTAAGCCTTACGTTGTCATAGGAATCTTTATTGTTAACAGCAAAACATAATAGAAACACATCCTGAAATTGTAAAAATAAAATTTATAGACATTTTCGTTAAATACATATTTACATATTTACAAAGTTCTTATTTGAACATCAATTTGTTCAAACAGAAATATCAACCATATCGGTGAAACCTTGGCAGGCACTTGTCAAAAACATTACTGTACATATGATATCTTCAAAATGAATTTTATCTTTCAAAAGGATTTTGTCTTTTGATTCAAATCTTATTTCTTGTCGCGTGAACTTTTAAAGTACAGACTAACTCAGTTGTTGCAACTTCTACTGTAATATAAAAATCTTGCTTTCGATATCCATTAGCTAGAGAAAGACAAATAAAACATTTTAAAGACATTTATAGCTCTCCTATAAAATTCGTGGATCTAATGCAGAGGAAAAGTTGTGTAACTTGGTATAATTGTTATAAAATAGAAGAGATATAATGCGGAACATATACGCTGTTTCCCATCAGCTTACGTATATGATGACGCGGAAACGTCGAGGGGATTTAGCTCGAATCCAGCTCGGAAAAATGGGTTTAACCATTAGGGGCAGCTGAACTTATCTATACAGTATCAATTTTGTACTAAAACTTGACTCTAACATTTCATATGAAAAATTCAAGATCTTAAAATAATTGTTAATACATGTACTCTAATTTTGTATACCAAAAAATGCAACGTTAAATTGTTGTGGTATAAAACATTGCCTACATACGAAATGCACCACATCACTTCCTGAATGCAATAAAACATTTTTGTAGTTATAAAAGAAAATACACTATTTGAAAACCTGGACATATTTGATAATCATATTACCGTCTGAGGATAGGCGAGTGGACGAAGTCTATCATAGTTGCTCTGACCGGAAGTGTCCCAGAGGCCTAGATTTATATTTTGACCGTCTATCCGAAGAACAGCTGTATAATTATCGAACCTGAAATCAACAGAAATTGAGTTTAAAACTGCATTTGTTTTTTTTTTTAAATTGTGGGTCCTCTCATTAGATATTGGTAATATATCTGTGATATTTAAAAGATGAACTCTATAATCTTAGGATCAGTGTCACTGCAGATCAAGGCCATCAAGGAAAGTTTGTTCTCTAATAGGAAAAAATGAGTTGGCAGTTTCCTGGAAGAAAGGTTATAAGAAGCACGCCTACATGCTGTGCAAATTGAAGACACTTGGCAAAGCAAACACATTTTGATGACTTGACATTTTTTTGCACTTAGAAAATTGAATAGACTGTCAAGTAGCTATAATGTAACACAGACATTCAAAGAAAATAAAATGCGTAGTGCTTTGCTTCAGTCGTATCAACCCGTCATTATCAAGTTACTGATTCGTTGAGAAAAGTTTGTTAACAATGTTATAACTGAAAATTGTCGCGGCAGATATAAGTTCATTGTTGTTTAGATCAGTTTAAACAGACTTTGTGATCATCGAATGCAAGTAAGTTCTTGAAACAAACTAAAACCACTCAGTGTCCGATTCCTGGATTAAAAACAGTACTAAGAGAGAGTTTTGTGAAGCTTTGCAAAGCTTTGTAAAGGCGCAAGCTTCACACTTTTGTGAAACTTACGTATATTATTGCACAAAAATAACTTGAGTGTTATTATTCGGTGTGGTGAAGAAAATAAGTAAAATGCCGGCATTTCCTTTTTTGTTAAATTCTTTACCCGATAAAGAGATATCTTTAACTGACCTGAATTAATACTATTTTTTTTAGATCAGCAATATAAATAACAGAAACTATTTTCGAAAAATGTCACAGACGATAAAATGGGAGAAATATTTCTTGTTAAGACATACACACTGACTTACTGAAGTAAATAAAAAGCTAACCATGATCATGTTCCGTCGCCAACCTTGTTCTCCATTAACCCTGAACATGCTGAAATTTTGTAATGGATTTGCCCAGCTTTGAATTTGGAACAGTCCATTCAAAGTTTAAGGGATTTCAATCTCAAAATACAAAAATGGAGCTACCAATAGTATAGAGCCTGGTCAGACTGCACGGATGTGCAGGCTGGCCTGGCTCTATACTGGTGGCAAAGGCTAATCAATTTCGGTTCCAGCAGGTTAAGAGTTAAGGCAAGTGTTTATATATAAAGGGGGCTACATATGAAATTTATGAAGTCTGTGTGCAACAACAAATATCAGTATATAACCTTTTTGTTAGATTCACACCGTGTAAATATTACGTAAGCGTGAAGCCTACATTTGTGTATAACAGGATGGAAGAAGTTCAGCTTCCTGGTTTGATATGTCACTCAACTTTTTCAGTTATCTGTCAAGTACAGGACCCAAAGATGGATGACTTGATAAAATGTTTAACATTTTTTTACAATCCATAATATAATAACAGAATGTTGTAACTTTGTAAGCTTTATCAATCGCTGTGAAGATAGCACAAGTAAGAAAATGTCCGTTGTTCAATGCGAAAATCTGTTGACTGTATCGTTTCTGAACAACTGAAAGCAATATGTTCAAATATTACATTTTTGGCGATAAAGATAATTCTTCGCATTGATGCATTTAAAATGATTTCGAGTTTTAAATGAGACACTGACCTTTGGTGTAGCCACCTCAAATTCATGAAAAATCTTAAAATATATGGCCAGTCTTGCTGTAAAGTTTGAAGATCCTTTGTCTTCTTGCTGTCAGGAATATAACTTAGATCCTAAATATACGGATGGATGAAAATCACAACTTTGAACAGACTGTCATACATTATGACTACCCATATACATAAAGTCATAACGTATGGCAAATTAAAACTTGTGATTTTTCAATCAGCTGTGTTCCTACTATCTGTGATTAATAGGGTTCTAGGTCTAATACTGTTTTAGTCATTCGTCAGATATCAACTTAGAAGTGAAAAAAGTTCGAGTTAGAAGTAAAGTCATTCATGTTTTTATTGTAGAAGTGAAGGTCGTTCATGTAAGAAGTGAAGGTCGTTCATGTTAGAAGTGAAGGTCGTTCATGTTAGAAGTGAAGGTCGTTCATGTTTATATAATAGAAGCAAAGGTCTTTCATGTTAGAAGTAAAGGTCGTTCATGTTAGAGCTGAAGGTCGTTCATGTTAGAAGTGAAGGTCGTTCATGTTAGAACTGAGGGTCGTTCATGTTTATATAATAGAAGCAAAGGTCGTTCATGTTAAAGTGAAGGTCGTTCATGTTAAAGTGAAGGTCGTTCATGTTTATATAATAGAAGTGAGGGACATTCATGTTATAAGTGAAAGTAATTCGTGTTAGAAGTGAAGGTCGTTCATGTTTATGTTAGAAGTTAAGGTCGTTCATGTTCATGTTAGAAGTAAAAGTCGTTCATGTTAGAAGTAAATGTCGTTCATGTTAAGAAATGGACGTCAAATGTCCGTTGCCATTTGCAAAGTTTACAACTTTGCAGCTAATCTTTCACATATAAACTTGGTGTTTATCAAGTATGCGATCATAAGGTTAAGTGAACCACGCAAATCATATATATATTACAATCATAATGCACTTAATATTATCAAGTGAATACGCCTTTATCTAAAATCTAAAAGCTACTACATAGGTTATATATGTTTCTTGTTACATTACTTAAAACACATTTAAATGTGAACAGAGCTCTTAAATCAGTTTTTATATAAAACATTTTTCCTATTTTGAAGATGACATAAATGGCTCTACGTAAGCCCGGAAATTAAACAATTTATTCAACCTTATTACAGCAATGGTAAAAAACCTTTTTTTTCCTTCTTTGTTTTTGAATTGTCAAAAGACAATCTGTTAATTTAAATATACTGTACTAGTAGTCATAAAAAATCACAACACACAAAGCATTTAACACGTAGAAAAAATACATAGACAAGTCGTAAATTAAGGTATATAGACACCACACGCAGGTTTTGGTCAGTTGAAATTGTTTCTCAAAATAAATTAACAAATATTTTTCATATGTGTCATTTATAAAAAAAGTATCCTAAAAAAGGGATTTCATTTTTTGCCAAAAGAACAGTCTTAAATGTTTTGAGCTATTATTTCTGACTAGGGAGAGACAAACGCTATACAGTTATACATGTATGTTTTACTATTCCAATAAACACGTACAATAAGACAATGTTTGCCATAATTCAATATCAACAAATAGTCTCCGGTTACTTTTGAATAAGCTATTTTATTTCTGACAAAAGAACTGTGTCATGTTCCTATTGTATGACGCCAGGACATTGTTATAAACTTGAATTTTCCCTTGCTTTAAATTTATTTCTTATCCGTGCAACAATATACCTAAAGTCTGAAATAAGTTAAATAGCTTTATCTACAGCATATGTGTGAGACGAAACATCCGACAGCATGTTCGTAACAAATGACAACTCGCGTTTATTCCCCCCCCACACAAACACACACACGCCCAAACAGTTCTTTGTTTGAATTATGCTGTGCTTCGATAGCTCAGTGTTTAGAGCATTCGCCTTTTGTTTTGAAGACAAGAGGTTCGAATCATAGCCGGACGACGGGGTCTGTCCTTGGGTAAAGCCACACGTACCTCAGTACACCCAGCTCTGAATGGTACTAGTAATGAATGGTACTTCTGCTTCTCTCAAGCTCATATCTGGATGGTGAGCCAGATACAAGTCCACTATCGAACTTTATTCAATATGAATTTAAAATTATCCTGCTATTTTTAAAATTAATTGCTAAAGCAGATGTGTTATATGTTTTACATATTTAAACTTAGTCAACACTTTTCTTTTCCTAAAACAATATATTACAGCATTGCTATTTTGATAACAGTGTTGTTAAGTTGTTGCTCATTGCAATTGTTCATATTATGATCGTAGGGTCAATGGTCCGAAGTTTCTATGACAAATGTAACTTGTTTTAAATGTATTTAGTATAGAAGAGAGTTCTAGAGCATAAACGGATATATTACAAAACATATAAAAAGAAAGTGTGTAAAAATACTGAAAAGTGCTTGCTTACACTGTTGGCACGTATTCTGCGGGAAAACAATCATCTACGTATGTTTTCATCAAGCATGTTTTTCCCACACCCCTGAAAACAATACAAAATTTAATTTTTATTACGTTCAAAATATATATGAAATTTGTCATACAGAGTACAAAATTTTTGTCACAGAGGATACAAAATTTATGTCATACATGATAAAATGGAAAACAAAATAGCTCATACAAGAGTAACCGGAGGGAAATTTGTTTTTAAAAGCGAACAATCAAATACAATAATAACTTGGGCATTTTTGTTTGTCAGAAACGACATGGCTCAAACAGTAGTAACCGGAAGAATTTTTGTTTGTCAGATCCGAAATAGCTCATCAGTAGTGACTTATGGTATTTTTTTTTCAGGAACGAAAAAGCTCATACGATGGTAACGGTGGTATATTTGTTTCTTAGATCCGAAATATTTCATACAATAGGAACATGACACAGTTCTTTTGTCAGAAATAAAATAGCTTATTCAAAAGTAACCGGAGACTATTTGCTGGTCAGGAACGAAAATAATACAACAGTTACAGGAGGCAGTTTTCTTTGTCAGCAACGAAATAGCTCATATGAAAATAACAGGGAGCAATTTTGATTGCATAAACGAAAAAGCCTATACAATAGTAACCGGGGGCATTTTTGTTTGTCAGAAACGCAATAGCTCATAGAATAGTAACGAGAGGAAATTCTGTTCGTCAATAAACGAAATAGATCATACGATAGTAAACGTGGCATTTTTGTTTGTAAGGAACGAAATAGCTCATACAATGGACAACGTAGGCATTTTTGTTTTTCAGAAAGGAAATACCTCATACGACTTGACTAATGAATTTTGTGTAACCAGAGGTATTTTTGTTTGTAAGGAACGAAATAGCCCATACAATAGTAACTAGAGGCATTTTTGTTTGTCAAGAACATAATAGCTCTTACAATAGCAACTGGAGGCATTTTTGTTTGTCAGGAACATAATAGCTCTTACAATAGCAACTGGAGGCATTTTTGTTTGACAGGAACGAAATAGCCCATACAACAGTAACTCGAGGCATTTTTGTTTGTCAGGAACGAAATAGTTAATACAACAGTAACCGTAGGCATTTTGTTTGTCAGGAACGGTAAAGCTTATACAATAGCAACTGGAGGCATTTTTTTCAGGAAAGAAATAGCTATACCAATAGTCACCATGGGCATTTTTGTTTGTCAGGAATGAAATAGCCTATACAATAGTAACTGGAGGCATTTTTGTTTGTTAGGAACGAAATAGCTCATACAATAGTAATTGGAGGCATTTTTGTTTGTCAAGATCAAAATAACTCAAACGATAGTAGCCGGAAGCATTTTCGTATGTCAGGAACGAAATAGCTAATACAATAGTAACCGTAGGCATTTTTGTTTCTCATAAACGAAATAGCTCATACAATAGTAACTGGAGGCAGTTTTGTTTGTCAGGAACACAACTGCTCAAACGATAGAAGCCGGAGGCATTTTTGTTTGTCAGGAACGAAACAGCTCATACAATAGTAACCGTAGGCATTTTTTGTCAGGAACGAAACAGCTCATACATTAGTAACTCGAGGCATGTTTGTTTGTCAGGAACGAAATAGTTAATACAACAGTAACCGTAGGCAATTTTTGTCAAGAATGGAATAGCTCAAACAATAGAAACCGTAAGCATTTTGTTTGTCAGGAACGAAATAGCTAACACAATAGTAACTCGAGGCATTTTTGTTTGTCAAGAACGAAATAGCTTATACAATAGTAACTGTAGGCATTTTTGTTTGTCAGGAACAAAACAGCTCAAACGATAGTAGCCGGAAGCATTTCTGTTTGTCAGGAACGAAACAGCTCATACAATAGTAACCGTAGGCATTTTTTGTCAGGAACGAAATAGCTCATACATTAGTTACTCAAGGCATTTTTGTTTGTCAGGAATGGAATAGCTCAAACAATAGTAACCGTAAGCATTTTGTTTGTCAGGAACGAAATAGCTAACACAATAGTAACTGGAGGCATTTTTGTTGGTCAGGAACGAAATAGCTTACACAATAGTAACCGTAGGCATTTTTGTTTGTCAGGAAACGAAATAGCTCATACAGTTGTAACTGGAGGCATTTTTGTTGGTCAGGAACAAAAAAAAGGTACACTAAAGTAACTGAAGGCATTTTTGTTTGACAAGAACAAAATAGCTCAAACGATAGTAGCCAGGGGCATTTTTGTTTGTCAGGAACGAAACAGCTTATACAATGGTAACCAGAGGCATTTTTGTGTGTGAGGAACGAAATAGCTCAAATGAAAGTAACCGGGAGCTATTTTTTCTCAGAGACGAAATAGCTCATACAATAGTAACTGGGGGTATTTTTGTTTGTCAGGAACGAAATAGCTCAAATGAAAGTAACCGTTTTTTTCAGAAACGAAATATCTCATACAATAGTAAGTGGAGGCATTTTTGTCTGTCAGGAACGAAATAGCTCAAATGAAAGTAACCGTTTTTTTAGAAACGAAACAGCTCATACAATAGTAAGTGGAGGCATTTTTGTTTGTCAGAAACGAAATAGCTCATACAATAGTAAGTGGAGGCATTTTTGTCTGTCAGGAACGAAATAGCTCATACAATAGTAACGGGAGGAAGTTTTAATAGTCAATAAATCAAATAGCTCATACGATAGTAACCGGGGGCATTTTTGTTTGTCTCATACATAAGTAACGAGAGGAACTTTTATTCGTCAAAATATGACATAGCTCGTAGGATAGTAACCGGAGTTATTTTTGCACGTCAAAAACGAAATATCTCAAACGAATGTAACCGGAGGCATTTTTGTTTGTCAGAAACGAAATAGCCTATACATTGCAGCAGAAAAATTTATCATTACATTTATTTTCTTTAAAAAAACCCCTTCTTGTATTTTTAGAGATATGATTTATGATCATCGGATCCAAAGTAAATTAGTACAAGTACTATACCAAAGTGGATTCACTTACGGTGACTCATACTCAAGACAGTAAAAGAATGAACACATATGAGTGGTAGTACTGACTATTAAAGTTATCAAGTCAAACCAAATGGCTTGTACTGCGTCATTTTCCTTACAGAAATAAAAACCTCAAAGAGAACACTTTAATCGGAAATAAATATAACGGAAATAAATGAAGTCATCACTGATCTCACATGCGAGTTTGCAAATCAATACTGTACGAGTTTGATTTCACGAGAACCTTTCACAATTCGGTCACATGGCGAAATATCAATATACATGTATAAAAGAGCTTACTTGAGTTCTTTCTTTAATGTGCCCACTTGCACAACTTAAAATTTTTTTAATGCACTTTCTTTAAAACTTGTAAAAACTGTTGAGATGTTGATTTAAACTTTACACTTATAAGCAATAAAACATATTATTTAAGCCATTTTGTTGAGCAGATGTGTTTTTTTAATTGCATACGATAGTCACAGGAGTTTCTCACCCCTGGTGAAATTCAAACTAGCGACTCGAATGCCCCGGGTCCAATTCCTTGATCACACCCCTCCATGAAAATGAGTGGACGGAGAGACAGTCAGATAAAAATAGAAAATAATTGCATATCTGATAACAAGTTATTGAATATGCGCTTAACAAATATAATGTAAGAGCAGGTTAATAAAATCCAAACTTCCGGTATAACATAATTTTACTTTAATTACTGCTTACTTTTAGCCATTACCTTTTTTGCATTCAGAATATGTAATTTTACTGAACGTTTCTGGTAAATTCTTAAGCATGCAGGCAATGTCACAAACAAAACTTAGCAAGATTCGGTAAGGGTTTACAACATTTCTGAAATTTAGTACTGATTGACCTCCGTTAGCCACATTATCAGTAACTGCCGAGCGGAACACGTAAATGAGTCATTATTCAACCGTTATGATAAAGATTTAACAATAGATGTTATCCGGAACTCGGCAAATGTGGGTTTTTCCCAGCTAATCCGGGGGTACAAACAAACTTTTACCGTTATGGCTTCACGGTACACAACCCTTCACAAAAGGTTGATCAACGTGTTGCGCTGATTTACCTTGTTGTAACTGTAAAAGTTTGTTTGTACCCCCGGATTATCTGGGGAAAAACCCAAATATTCTTTATTCCGGAGTACGTCTATTGACCTGTGAGGGAAATAAAATAAGGTGTAATAAAATTCGCTTCTTTTCACCTATTCCAATCGCCAATCGTTAGCTTTTAACAAAGGGACACAAAGATCACAGTTACTATTTCGTTTCGCTGTAAATATATTGTTTGTATCTATGTTCTTAGAGTTTCTTTTTTGAAACGGCTTTTTCTTTCGCTTAACTTTTGAAGTGTAATATAAATTAAGCAACTCTGTACCCTAAATGTAACCAATGCTGACGATTTATTTTCATTTTTATCAATCTATTAAAATTCTAGCAACATACTTCATCGAAAATGACACTCCACAAGTCCTTGATTCAGCTGATTACAACAAATAGCTTATCGATAAGTAGAGATACTCCTAATGTATAAGCATAAGCATAATGTTATGATAAAAAAGATGGTCGAGAGGTCAATATCACCATTAACTTCTAAATGACTGTCCAGTTACAAAGCGGGCCTTTTTTTTTTAAAGAGGAAGTACCTTATACAGGACTGGTATACCAATATACAGCCAAAAAAGACGTAAAACTTGAAAATAAGAATGTATACAACGGAATTTTGTAAAAAGATCTTTCGAACAAAGTGTATATCAAAAACTTTTAGCAAATGTAAAAAGGTCAGTACAGTTACGGTAGACCTATAAGAAATTAAAATATGCTTACAAGAAACTGGCCGTCGAGTATGAAGGTATTTCTCTTTCGTTTAAAACAGATTTGAGACACGTCTTTTTACTTAATGCTAATAAACAGGGCCTCCAAAAGCCATGGTCCTCAACTGGTTCACATTTGCCACATCTCCAAACAAAATAAAGATATTAGAACGCACAATAAGGCATTAAGGTGTTTAACCTACCCGTCTCCAATCACTACACATTTTATAGCAGAAGTCATAGCTTTTCTCACAAACTAATTGGAGTACTCCATGATAAAAGATATTATGCGACGAGTTTACCGATTAAGCACATCTGATTTCACACAATATTAAACTCCCACATTCATGTTCATCGGAAAACTACCTTTGACACATTACTTAGTCACTTAACCAAATCGTGTTTCCATCTTGAGGGTGTACTAGGAATTTTGTTACACTTAACACTGTGTGAAATAAATTTCCTTTACGAAACATCTGCAACCCCTTCCTTGTTTAAAGTTGTAGTTTTCTCTCAATATTTTATCTTTTAAATAGTAGTTTCTTACAAAAAATAGTGTAGCGAATTCAGCGTTTAACCATCACATTGTTGTAGAAATTCAAATAAAATGTACATTTTACAAGCACATTTTATTGTAAAAAAGGGTCGCGCGCTTTGTTACAGCCGTTCCTTAAACCGGTTATCCGCCACCACTTATACATTTACCCCACTGCGCAATGTCTTAACTTCCTGTTTCAATCAAAATACATTTCTCATTCGTGTACTTAAAATCATTTCCGAATCTAATTACTGCCTATCGTTTCAATCAATACGGACGATAGTAACTTAAAACTGTCCGTATTTTTGTGACTGTACAAAATGCATACACTTTAGAACATAGACTGTCATTGAATAAAAAAAAATCACCGTTCATCAGTAGAAAATTAGTCATTTTTTACTTGCATAAAGTAATGTAGCGTTTATTACACAAACATGTGTCATTTAAAAAAAACACCCAAGATCGTTTTTAGACGTTTGATAAGATGTTTTCGGACAGATTTACTTAACATAAAAATAAGATTAAAAAAAATCACAACAAAACACAGACAAAACCAACGCTTATATGGTTAAAAGAACCTGTCACATTTAACAAATTTAATCTCATTTGTATCGTAAACATTCATGGAATTCTATCTATATGAAGAAGACACATTTTCTTGAGTAAAAAAAAAAAAGAAGAAAAAAAACATGGCAGCGATGAAAGACTCATGATTTACAAGATGTTTTGTTGAAGTTGGTTGCACGTTCGAGCTATTTCTGCATCTGAGTTTTATCTTATTCCACTCCCTGTTTTTAATGACATCAAACTATTTGCTTATTCGTGCCCTATTAGAATTATGTTTATTTTCTTAGTCATTTTGTACGACCTTGCATTTGTTGCAGGAAGCTATATTCTTACGAACATGAAAGTCCGTAACAAAAAGATGCAATTTTGAATACACAACCCAGAGCGGGATTCGAACTCCGAGCTTAGCGCGTCGAAGACCAACACTCTAACTACTAAGCCAAAGAATCGATTCCCTGACGCAGTTGTCAGAGGTTGTATTTATACAATTATAGGAAGGTATGCACTACACCATAACAATATATACTTTGAATACAAAGAAAACTACACGAGACATCCAAGTATGTTTAAATAAATGGAATTACTTAGTTGTTATAATGCATTATAAGTTAAAAATTTGGGTAAATATATAAAGCATGCGTTTGAAACTAAAAATGAAAAAGTATATGGTACAAATAATATATAATAAAATATGTCTGTATAAATTTTAAATTTAAAGAAAAATGTAATCGTTTTATAGCTCTCGAATACACACCTTTATGTTAATGTTTACTTTTTGAAAGGTATATAAAAATAAGACGGTGATACGAATCTTACATAGATTATTTTAATGTAAGATTGGTATCACGCGATCGCATGTCTTTTGATACGAATCTTACACAGTTTATTTTAATGTAAGATTGGTCTCACGCGATCGCGTGTCTTCTGATACGAATCTTACACAGTTTATTTAAATATAAGATTGGTCTCATGCGATCGCGTGTCTTCCGATACGAATCTTACACAGTTTATTTAAAAATAAGATTGGTCTCACGCGATCCCGTGTCTTCTGATACGAATCTTACACAGTTTATTTTAATGTAGGATTGGTCCCATGCGATCGCGTGTCTTCTGATACGAATCTAACACAGTTTATTTTAATGTAAGATTGGTCCCATGCGATCGCGTGTCTTCTGATACAAATCTCATACAGTTTATTTTAATGTAGGATTGGTCTCATGCGATCGCGTGTCTTCTGAAACGAATCTTACACAGTTTATTTTAATGTAGGATTGGTCCCATGCGATCGCGTGTCTTCTGATACGAATCTAACACAGTTTATTTTAATGTAAGATTGGTCTCACGCGATCGCGTGTCTTCTGATACAAATCTCATACAGTTTATTTTAATGTAGGATTGGTCTCATGCGATTGCGTGTCTTCTGAAACGAATCGTACACAGTTTATTTTAATGTAGGATTGGTCTCACGCGATCGCGTGTCTGCTGTTACGAATATAATAACAGTTTATTTTAATGTAGGATTGTTCTCACGCGATCGCGTGTCTTCTGATACGAATCTAATACAGTTTATTTTAATGTAGGATTGGTCTCACGCGATCGCGTGTCTTCTGATACGAATCTTATACAGTTTATTGTAATGTAAGATTGGTCTCACGCGATCGCGTGTCTTCTGTTACGAATATAACACAGTTTATTTTAAGGTAGGATTGGTCTCACGCGATCGCATGTCTTCTGATACGAATCTAATACTGTTTATTTTAATGTAGGATTGGTCTCATGCGATCGCGTGTCTTCTGAAGCGAATCTTACACAGTTTATTTTAGTGTAAGATTGGTCTCACGCGATCGCGTGTCTTCTGATACGAATATAACACAGTTTATTTTAATGTAGGATTGGTCTGACGCGATCGCGTGTGTTCTGATACGAATCTTACACAGTTTATTTAAATATAAGATTGGTCTGACGCGATCGCGTGTCTTCTGATACGAATCTTACACAGTTTATTTTAATGTAAGATTGGTCTCACGCGATCGCGTGTCTTCTGATACGAATCTTACACAGTTTATTTTAGTGTAGGATTGGTCTCACGTGATCGCGTGTCTTCAGATACGAATATAACACAGTACATTTAAATATAACATTGGTCTCACGCAATCGCGTGTCTTCTGATACGAATCTTACACAGTTTATTTTAATGTAAGATTGGTCTCACGCGATCGCATGTCTTCTGATACGAATCTTACACAGTTTAAGTAAATATAAGATTGGTCTCACGCGATCGCGTGTCTTCTGATACGAATCTTACACAGTTTATTTTAGTATAAGATTGGTCTCACGCGATCGCGTGTCTTCTGATACGAATCTTACACAGTTTATTTTTGTGTAAGATTGGTCTCACGCGATCGTGTGTCTTCTGATACGAATATAACACTGTTTATTTTGATGTAGGATTGGTCTCACGCGATCGCGTGTCTTCTGATACGAATCTTACACAGTTTATTTAAATATAAGATTGGTCTCTTGCGATCGCGTGTCTTCTGATACGAATCTTACACAGTTTATTTTAATGTAAGATTGGTCTCACGCAATCGCGTGTCTTGTGAAACGAATCTTACACAGTTTATTTTAATGTAAGATTGGTCTCACGCGATCTACGAATCTTACACAGTTTGTTTTAATGTAAGATTGGTCTTACGCGATCGCGTGTCTTCTGATACGAATCTTACACAGTTTATTTTAATGTAAGATTGGTCTCACGAGATCTCGTGTCTTCTGAAACGAATCTTACACAGTTTATTTAAATATAAGATTGGTCTCATGCGATCGCGTGTCTTCTGATACGAATCTTACACAGTTTATTGTAATGTAAGATTGGTCTCACGAGATCTCGTGTCTTCTGAACTATAGGAATGTAACTAATAACTGGACCGTCAATGCCTTACGTTTCGTTTTCGGTAAGGCTTTTGATGGGGTCGATTTATGTCACTAAAATGAATGATCAGTCTATAAAGTTGATATAAACAATTTTACTACGCAAATTCACATTTGTACTGTCGGTAAAATATGCACACTTAATATTTTTTCCCGATAGTTGAAAACAAAATAAGATTTATTTCAATTAAATTTTGTAAATTCGTTATTCTTAAAAATATATGTTTCATCGTCTTGGTGGTTTTAAAATTTGAAAAATGTAAAATTTGTAAAATCAACATCTTAACAAGAACATGTACTAATTACCAATGAAAAATATTTTTCACAAACTTGACCGCCTTACAAACAAATAATTGTGTTATGTGTGTATATGTATGTATTATGTCATACCTTTCCCAACAACATACCAATATACATATTGGTTCTTTTCACTGTTCCGCTGTATATAACTATGTAATTGTTTGCCACGATGGACTTGGAACCCAGTGGTTTATTTATGATTAAAGTTTTGAAAATCTTTGAAATCTTGAATCTATGTCCCAGGTCATTTGTTACAAACAAATGCAACTGCCCCAGGAGCGTAAAATCTAGAGATTATATGACGGTATGTATATAATAATAAGATAAAGACGACCGAATGGTCCTGGGTCGCTCACATGAAAAGGTACTATCATACAATTATGGGTGAAGTTGGGGCGGGGGAATAGGTTAGAAAAAAAACAAACAAAAAACAAAAAACAACAACAACAAAAACAAACAAACAGCAGAAACAAATAAAAAAAATACAATTGACTCTGCAATCATCAT
The DNA here is from genome assembly GCA_012932295.1 of Cyclina sinensis. Taxonomy (NCBI): domain Eukaryota; kingdom Metazoa; phylum Mollusca; class Bivalvia; order Venerida; family Veneridae; genus Cyclina; species Cyclina sinensis. Next base: position 71,164,752 of record JAAONU010000001.1, on the reverse strand, counting down.
AGATAAAGAGCGGGAAAAGTGCCATGATGATTCTATTTGGTCGGATACAATTGAAACTTATCACAATATCAGCATATGTCAGTAAAAAAATCTGCTTTAAAAACTGTACACATGGGACAAATGTCATGGAAGTAGCTTCAAAACAGAAAGTAGATTAATAGGTCAAGGTAAACCAAGGTCAAAGTTGAAGTCTGTATGTAAATTTATACAAGTAATTTTAACTTCAATGACACAGCTTCAAACTAACCTACTTGTTTTTGAAGCTTTGTAATTCAACTTCGCATGAAGACTTCAACTTAGACAATGACTGATCTTGACTTCGACCTTATGACCCACTTCCTTGTTTTAGAAGTTATATCAATGAAATTTTAACTATTTGTATAATTTTCCATCCAATTTTAACTTTGACCTTGGCTGATCTTCACTTTTGCCTACTGACTTCTATGTAGCTCATATGAAGGTCAAGGTCACATGAAGGTCAAGGACAAAGTAGGATGAAGGATAAGTATCTTCCTAGCCCAACCAATGACCTTTTTAGGGGGGTCCCCAGGAGGGGGACGAGATGGGTATCCAAGTGAGAGCTAAGTTCGTCCAAAGCCCATCTTATTAACTAGGTAATGCTGAACCATCGATATCTAAGTTCAAGGCCTAAAAGTTTCCTATATAACTCTATGAAAAATCAAGTGACTCCTGGGGCGGAGCTATTTTTGACCAATGGCCATGATCTGTATAAACTTGGTAGAAATTCCACTAGACAAATGGTATATATCAAATATTGAAATTCTAGGCGTTATGGACAAAAAGATTTTTAAAGTTTTTTCCTATAAAAGTCTATATTACATGAAATAACCACTGGGGTGGGGCTAGTTCTGACCACAGAGCAATTTTTTGCATCATTTTTGTAGAGGTCTACTAGATGATACTATAAACAAAATATATTAGCTGTAGGTTTTTTGATTTCAGGCAAAAAATTTTCTAAATCTTTTTCCTACATATCTCTAAGTAAAAAGATGTGACCCCTGGGGCGGGACCAATTTGAGCCTGGGGCCATGATTTATTTGATTTTGGTAGAGACCTACTGGACACCAAATATTTAAAATTTAGCCGTTATAGTTTCAGACAAGAAGCTTAATATTTTAAGAGTTTTTTCCAGTATTAGACTATATAAAATCAAGTGATCCCTTGCGTAGGGCCAATTCTGACCCAAGAGCCATGATTTATATAATTTTTTAGAAGTCCACTAGATGATGCTATAAATCAAATATCTAAGCTCTAGGCCTTGTGGATTCAGACAAGAAGATTATATAGTTTTCCTTTCAGTTGCCATGGCAACCAGATTACTGCATGGAGTGTATAACAGCACAACAAATCCTTTCAACATAGCATCTTTAACATAATTAAACTATTGCACATTATATAAATTATATAAAATATAAATAAACACAATTAATCACAGACTTATTTGGTGAAGCCATTTCTGGTAAACATCTGTGGCCTATAAATCGAACGTTATCACATATTATATTGATAACAACTTCTTTTCTTTTCAAGTGAACACTTGTAACAAATCGATGTTTACCGCTCGAACATATTGTACTCCTTCATTAACTGTCTACATAACCCCCTTCCTAACATTCGTTTATGCATTATCTTTTTCACATCACCAAAATCACTATCATTTTCGGCAAATTTGTCAATAAATTTATCACATTTACAAATAACTTCTACAATGTCATCGTCCATTCCAATTCTTTTTTCTATTAAATGTGATATTTGTTCTTGAATTTCTGTACTAATCTCTGAACCACTGAGTACAGTTATACCGTCAACGTTCAACAAATTCAGTGACTTATCTTTGTCAGTTTGTTCGTGAATATACCCATAACCTACCACCAATCTAAGATCAGACTCCCTAACAAAGTCTTTCAATAGGCTTGCACAGTTATGGTAATCTATTGAACATGGGATGTAGAATGAATACAGAAGTATTATAGCATCGGATAATGTATGGAACAGTTTAATATAGTTATTCTTCATGTTTTCAAAAACACCATGTCCACCCTTATCATAAGTTTGTATGTTTCTTTTTGTTTTCTTTTTCTTTCCTGTACGAGAGAAAACCTCTTTATCAATCATTTCAAATAGATGTTTTCTGTCTGGATCAAACAGTCTGCACTCTCCATGTTCAAAAAAGTATCTTTCGCCAGCATTCATTGCAACAGCAACGCGGCCATGATGGACCACTCTTGTGACTATTTGAGATAGGTCATCTACCGTATGCAAGTAATCAGTAAAGTCTTCGAATGCAGAAAAGTCACCTTCTAGAATTTCATCAAAAGATACGATAGAAGTAGCCATGACCTGACTTGTGTGTCTTTTTTCTCTACAAGGATCTAAGATATCACAAATATGGTATCTTGTCTCCTTGGCAACATCTCTGAGGGCAACAATGGCCTTTAAGACTTCACTGTAGTTCTTTCTAATATCGTTCTCAGCCATATTTGTTTACTGATATCTAAAGCATTTCCGGTGCTTGCAATGGTTAATTTAACGAGCTATTTGCTATCCTTTGCCAAACTGAATGTCTAAAATGATAAATAGATATTATTAAAATTAGTGGATCCAAATGATACAAAAGTTCAACAGGCTTAACAAAATGACATTACACAAAGAAACCAGTTTATTAACGGTATATATAGACAGACAATACCGCAGGTGTGAAGAATGTAACTGAGACCTTTAACATAAGTACGAATGATGACAACATTTCTGCAGTTTTCTTTGTCAGAGTAAGAAAAAAAATCAGAATTTAAAAGTTTTGAAGACACTATCCGTGACAGTCCTATCAAGTTCGCTGAGGCTTGAAGTTATTTATTGGTAAAAGTGCTACATATTGTTTATAACTGCTAGATAGTTTGTGTCTTAAAACAGATCAATTTGCATAAACATTAGTTCCTTTTAGTTTAAAGGTGTTGGGTTCAGTTGATTTTGTGTTACTGAACAGAAGACGTTTTCGAATACTAAATGAGCCCACAGTCGACAGAAGTCGTCTAGTTATTATTCTCTACTAAGAATGCTTACAGATAATCTACGCCTCTGCGTTCTTTATTGTAAATTGATCGGAAACCATTTGGTCTACCGACGGGCCGACATACAGCTGTAAACCACCAAATCCCCTCCTCTCTGAAGCCACTCTTGCCTGAAGGAAGGCATAACATTGAAAATAAAACATTTTACTTACCAAGCTTGTCCTTGATATTTTTAACCAAAACGCCTATATATTAACGAGGAATAAATTGTACTTTCGATTTAATATTTTCCAAAAATCGTTTTATTGATAAACTGTTTTAGATAACATGACCCATACGCATACACAACAAATTATAGCTTTTATAACTACTACCGGTTACATGCAGTAATCAGTACGTAACCATATACCTAAAGTCACAATCATCAAATGTTTATGATCTGGCGAATTTACAATGTAAAAGTTGATACTTATTATATTTATATCGTCATATTCTATCTTTTTTATTGATTATCCTTAAGATAGTATCAAACTGTTGACTGTAATAATGTGAAAATGGTATGTTATAAACTGGACCTCAGTGTCTTACTTCGGATTAAGGCGTCAATGTAAGTAAGTTACACATCGTTTTATCATTGTGACTTGTTCTATACAAACTTTACAATATTCATGTAGACGGATTAAGGCGTCAATGTAAGTAAGTTACACATCGTTTTATCATTGTGACTTGTTCTTTACAAACTTTACAATATTCATGTAGACGGATTAAGGCATCAATGTAAGTAAGTTACACATCGTTTTATCATTGTGACTTGTTCTATACAAACTTTACAATATTCATGTAGACGGATTAAGGCATCAATGTAAGTAAGTTACACATCGTTTTATCATTGTGTCTTGTTCTATACAAACTTTACAATATTCATGTAGACGGATTAAGGCATCAATGTAAGTAAGTTACACATCGTTTTATCATTGTGTCTTGTTCTATACAAACTTTACAATATTCATGTAGACGGATTAAGGCATCAATGTAAGTAAGTTACACATCGTTTTATCATTGTGTCTTGTTCTATACAAACTTTACAATATTCATGTAGACGGATTAAGGCATCAATGTAAGTAAGTTACTCATCGTTTTATCATTGTGACTTGTTCTATACAAACTTTACAATATTCATGTAGACAGGATCAATACACAACCGCATGGGACTTAAGTCACTATTGATAAGTGACAAGTAACAAAATGCGTAAATTAAGTTAAACGGAATGAACAATGAACAATTTCAAAGGACATCTTGAGCAGATGAAACATGTGGGTTAAAATCAAAATATCCTATAAAATATCTTATTTTATTATCCACCGTGCTTTCTTAGGTAATATTCAATTCACGTTATTAATCATTTAGTAATTATTGTAAATACAAACACACACGTCTATACAAAAACTCTTCTACAATGTATTTTGTAGTTCTCCGAATTTTCTCACACAACTAATAACGTAATTTTTCTTCATTACTTCTCTGAGTGTAAGTTTCATCTTTTAGCACACTTGATGCCTAATATCCTTATAACTGGGATATTCAATTTCAAAGTAAACTAAATTTTCAATCTGATAACTTTGACATATATAACACGGACTAGGATCTACGTTTTCACCTAAATAACGTCATTTTTTCACCAAGGCAATATACCAGCCTTCTTTGAACAGATTAACAATACATAGTCATTAGTCTAAACGGTTGTCTTAAACAACTCGTATGTGCGCAATTGTGGGCTGCTTTCTACAGTTTTTAACCGCCCTCTATAGAATATTAATTTTCTAACTTATTATATAACTTTAAGTCTATAGGTCTCTGATGAGTGAAAATGAACTAAGAACAAGTTTGTTTGTTATGTGTCTGATCTCACTACATCAATTATTGTTGCATACATGGTAGTCGATACAAAATAACTTCTATGGCAGTCGATCATCTGTCATAGTTACAAGTTTGTTCCAGCAGCGTTACATAATATTCCATCTTCTGTATTTGGTTTAAACAATATTTATTTATCATGAAACATATCAATATATTTGACATTTACACATAGTATAATGTTCACAAAGATATAGTTAATTATACATGTAAAGGATAATAACATGTGGTATATGTGTCACACAGAATTTAGGAAAAAGCTATAAGCTTATACTAACGCCTCGTTTCTGTATATCTTGCAAAGCTGCACAAACGGTGTATCAAACATCAAGACAAATAATTTAACCAAATAAAAATATTCATTTATGATGAAACGAAAAGAATGGAAAAGGAGATTGACAGTAATTATTGGTGATCAATTTACTGCTTTAAATTCGTCAACATGTCATGACATCTGTTTAGGATAAGGGTGTAAAGTAAAGAAAGAGATTTGGGCAAAAAGATTTAAGAGAGAGAGTGATATTGACATTATGAGACTGATTGGTTCGGAGATTTGTAAGTTTGAATGGTATCAACATTTGAAGCGCTGAGTAGTGGTGATAAAGTCTTGTACGTAAGAAAAAAATTTGAGTTTGTTTAAATGTCAAGGGTGTCCATTCCGTAAAGGAGGGTATTTGAAGTGATCGGTGCCAATGGTTTCAATTTGTTTAAAAGGACCATTCGTTGCTGAGTATAAAATGGACAGTATAAAAGATAATGATCTGTATCTTCTACAAGGCCACAAGCACACACAGGATCTTCAGTGATGTTTTTTGAATAGAGATGTTCTTTTAGAGAGCTTCAGTGGATGCGTAGACGCGCATGTTGAATCGATGCCTCTCTGTTACCTTGATAGTAATATTCAGGTACTTTTCTTTTTGTTTTTGTTAAGAGCATTCTTAGAGCCAGATAACGTTGGTAAGTTTTGAGTGGTGGCTGGGAGGGAGTTTCAAGAGTCGATAGTAGAAGGCAAGAAAGACTTTGAGAAAAGTACAGTATTACAATTGATTTTTCTGATCTCATCCGTGTTTCGTAATCCATATGGTGTAGTATGTCCAACAGATGGGGGTACCAAACTTGACAGATATGCTGGCGATAAAGAATTTTTCATTTTATAGAAGAGTATGAGTTTGTGCTTATCTCGGCGATCTTTTAGAGGCTCAAGTAATGTTTCTTTAAAATGGTTGGCATGAGAAACCAACTGAGTTGCTCCAGAGAAAATTCTTGCGGCTTCAGTTTGGATTCGTTCAAGATCGTCTACTTCGCTTTGTGTAATGTTGTCCCAAACAACATCGGCGTACTCAAGCATTGGGCGAATGAAGGAAAAGTATATAGTTTCTAATGATTTTCTATCAAGAGTGAATTTGAACGATCTTAATATGTTTATGCGTTGCCATGCCTTGTTTTTTATTTCTTGTATATGTGTATGCCATGTGGCATAATCAGAAAATGTAATGCCCAAGTGTTTGTGAAAAGTGACATTATTTATTTGGGTGTTGTTAAAGACAAGAGGTGGGTGGGTTGGCTTGTTTCTTTTGCGTGAGATGGTAAGTGACTCAGATTTAGTTAGATTAAAGGAGACTCGCCATTGCTCTGCCCATGAACTAATTTTTGAAAGATTTGAGTTTAATGTTTATGCAGCTGAAGCGGGAGTGTCAGCAATAATGTAGAGTGTAGTGTCATCAGCAAATAGACGGATTTGGAGACGAGATAGTTGACAAAATGTCGTTAATATATACAAGAAAAGGAAAGGTCCAAGAAAGGGGCTTTGTGGAACGCCTGAAGATATTTTGACAGTGTCCGATTGGGTACCCGATATGACAACGCACTGTTTCCTATCGGACAGATAGTCATTAAACCAAGTTAACAGACGACCAGATATACCACTCATGCGGAGCTTGAAGATGAGACCACGGTGCCACACTCGGTCAAACGCCATAGATATATCGCACAACACGGCGCGGACTTCATTCCCTTCATCTAAGGCCTGACAAAAAGAGTGATAAAAAGAAACAAGTTGATTGACAGTGGAATCCTTTGGCATAAATCCTGATTGGAAGGAGGAAAAGAAATCGTAGTCTCGGTAGAAATTAAAAACATGCTTGTGTATGATCCTTTCGAGAACTTTGTCGAGAGCGTTGAGAAGAGAGATAGGTCGATAATTGCTAATTTCCGTAGGGTCATTTTTCTTGAATATGGCACATACTTGAGCGACTTTCCAATGGGAGGGTATCTTTCCAGTATGAAGAGAAAAGTTAAAGAGTTTGCAGGGAGGAGCGGAAAGTTCAACTGAGAGTTCTTTAAGGACGATATTGTTTACTTGATCACGACCTGTAGCTTTAACTGGTTTTAAAAGCCGAAGGGCATCAGTCACTTCGGTTGGAGTAATAGTGATGTTTTGTAATTTTGGAGCTTTTGTGTTAATGCATATGTCAGGAAGTTGTTTGTTGTTGTTGTTAAGTTTTGTCTGAGTTTGGAAGAAGTGGTTGAAAGCATTTGCTTTGTCAAGATTGGTTTCGTATACTTGGTTGTTGTAAATGAGTGGTGGTATTGTTTTCGATGAGTTGTTAGGCTTTATAAATTGCTTGATGACTGACCAAAATCAGAGGATGTGATGTTAGGGTCTTGCAGAGAGTATGCTAGTTTGTTAAAGTGAGTCTGTTTTGCTTGACGTATAAGTGTTGTTGATTTATTCCGTGCTTGCTTGAAGAGTATCCAATGTTCTATTGAGTTTGTTCGTTTTGCTTTGTCATATGCTTGTTTGCGGTGTCTGATAGCTTTGCGAATGTCATTGTGAATCCAAGCTGGTTCAGATGTTCTTATCGTTACTGTTTTTGATGGAATGGAAGAATCGCAAAGAGAAAGAATAGCTGTAGTCAAATTTGCAGCATATGTATCGATATAACGGTCAAAGCAATCATCCCAATTAAAATCTAAGGCTTTACGCCGAAGAGCATTGCAATCACCAGATGAATATTTCCAAATTTTACGTTTGCTTAAGTGCGAATCTCCTTTATCATATCGAAGACAACAGTTGATGGGACAATGATAACGGATGTTTTGGTCGAGAAAAGGTTCGCCAACACCACTTGCAGATAGAATATCAGATGAGGACACAAGGAAAATGTCAATTAGAGAATGAGATGAAGCAGTAAAGTCGGTTGGATCTTGTATGATTTGAGTAAGACCATATTGAATAGCGAGGTTGTCGATTTTCGTTCTTTTTGAATGTTTGCTATAGTCCTGGTTAAAGTCGCCAGTTATTACAATGTCCTTCGCACCAGTATCAACAGCTAGACCAATAGAGTCATGGATCTTAGAAAGAACTGATGAGTTAGAGTTCGGAAAACGATAGAAAACACCAAATAGGAATGGTTTACCCTTGAACCGCATTTCTAACCAAATACTCTCTATTCCTGGAATTTTAAGATCGCCACGACGACGCACAAACAAGAAATCCTTTACATAGACCAGAATTCCACCATATCTATCTGTTCCTCGGTCCTGTCTGAACGGGTTGCAATAATTCTCAAAATAAAGGTCAGTATTGGGTGTGGATTGGTCTAGGCAAGTCTCAGTAAATGCAAGAACGTCAAAATGGTTTATCTCGGCGTATAGAATGTCAGATTTATTTGAAATGCTTTGAATGTTGTAATGTACCCTAGAGAGGTGCGCTTTGAAAGAAGATAGGGTCTGAAATGTCTGTATACGTATTACTAAAATGTGACTTCTGAACAAATATTAATGGAAAGCAAATGTCTTGAATCCATGTAAATTTAATGGCAGGATTCGATTTCTTTATTTAAGAAACTTTAATTTTAAACTTTTAGTGCTGTTATAGTTTAAAATTATATGTAATATTGCTCAAGAAGCTTATCAGATAGATGTAAACTGAAGATATTGTACTGATTGACTTGTCTATTGACTGAAATTAACATAAAACCGTGTAAGTTTCAAGGTAAAATTTATTACGTGACCTTTGACAGCATGTTATATTAGATTAGGTCAGGTAAAAGTCGGTAAGTGTGTAATATCGATTCACTGTGGCGTGAAATGCATGAGGATTTAGCATCTTCTGTACCTTCTGTATTTACTAGATAGTCAACCAATACAACTGTAAAGGTAGCAACTGGTGGAAAGCGATGTGCACCTAAAAAAAGGTCATTGTTCTGAACGAATTCTAGATTTTGATTCTTTTCGAAACTCCGCATACTCATAAGGTAATCTAACAGTAAATAATAAAGGTATTGAATAATTTCTCAAATGATTTTAACAAACAAACAAATCAATTTTATTGACTTTGACAACAGAACACACTTCTATCTTCTATTTTGATGGTGAAACATAGATTCTTATCAAACATACGACTACCTATTTTAAACTCTGTAAATGATATTATATGGAAATCTTTCACAAACTTAAGAGAGCTTACAAAAATGTTTGAACTCTATTAATGAAAGAATATAGAAATCAAACACAAAGCGTTACAAAAAGTTTATAAAAGGATATTGTAAGAGTTTAGAGAAACATCAATACAAAAACTTTATACTATGCATTCATGTATGTAATTCAGAAAGGAACTAGTGTAGCAGCTATTTGTCATATATCATATTTTATAGTAAATTTCAGAGGCACTTTCAGAGTTCAAAACTTTTAAAGTCACATGAACAGTTTTTGAAAATCTCTTCTACTGCACAATATAAAAAGAAAATTGAACAAGAAATGTTTGTAAAACATACATGCCCCCCAGCAGCACCTAATTGCTTGTGGTTGGGCCAAAGCGTTCTCTAATAATTGATCAGAAAACGTTTTTAGGATCAAGATCCCTGTGGCCTTGACCTTTGACCTAATGACCTCAAAATCCATAGGCGTCATCTACCAGCATACCAAGTTTGGTGAACCTAGGTCAAAGCGTTCTCTAGTTATTGATTGGAAACCGTTTTTAGGGTGAAAGTCTCTGTGATCTTGACCTTTGACCTAATGACCTCAAAGACAATAGGGGTCATCTAATTGTGATGGCCAACCAGCATACCAAGTTTGGTGAACCTAGGTCAAAGCGTTCTCTAGTTATTGATCAGAAACCGATTTTAGGATGAAAGTCTCTGTGATCTTGAACTTTGACCTAATGACCTCAAAGTCATCTACCGGTGATGACAAATCAGCACACCAAGTTTGGTGAATCTAGGTCAAAGCGTTCTCTAGTTATTGATCGGAAACCGTTTTTAGGATGAAAGTCCCTGTGGCCTTGACCTTTGACCTAATGACCTCAAAGTCAATAAGAGTCATCTACTGGTGATGGCCAACCAACATACCAAGTTTCATGAACCTAGGTCAAAGCGTTCTCTAGTTATTGATCGGAAACCGTTTTAAGGATGAAGGTCCCTGTGACCTTGACCTTTGACCTAATGACCTCAAATCAATAAGGGTCATCTACTGGTGATGACCAACCAGCATACCATGTTTGATGAATCTAGGTCAAAGCGTTCTCTAGTTATTGATCGGAAACCGTTTTTAGGATGAAAGTCTCTGTGATCTTGACCTTTTATCTAATGACTTCTAAGTCAATAGTGGTCATCTACTGGTGATGACCAACCCGCGTACCAAGTTTGGTGAACCTAGGTCAAAGCGTTCTCTAGTTATTGATCGGAAACCGTTTTTAGGATGAAGGTCCCTGTGAGCTTAACCTTTGACCTAATGACCTCAAAATCAATAGGGGTCATCTACTGGTGATGACCAACCAGCATACCAAGTTTGTTGAACCTAGGTCAAAACGTTCTCTAGTTATTGATCGGAAACGAAGTGTCTACCGACGGACCGACCGACATACCGCCAGACCGACCGACATTCGCAAAACTATATGCCCTCTCATCTTCGATGGGGGGCATAAAAATGTATATCAGAAAAATCACAGTCAAAACACATCCTCCCTACACTGTCAAAAAGTAGAGGATAAGACAGCATATATATTTGTTTTTTAAAAAAGATGACACCACAAACAATTAACGAAAATGAGAACCCGAGGGGTTACCGCCTTGGAACGGTCAGTGGCAAAATATTTGCCTCTGGTGGTTTAAACCAGGTTCTAGGGTACAACAACCTCACCAACAGATTATCATAAGAACAAACAAGAACTAGTTGTCTTCGTTGGTTTGGTTTAGTTTATTGGAGTTTAACGCCAGTTTTAACAGCTGCGGTCATATCCCGGCGGTCAATCCACCTAACCAGTATTCTTGGGCATCTAACCAGTTTACTAACCAATTTCTCCGCAAGTGACTGACAACTTTCTCAATTGCTTTTGTGTGCGAGTGACAAATGACTTATAGACGCATTGTCTGAGATCGTCATCGGAGAGAAATTTTAACGACCCCGATGGGGATCGAATTCGGAACTCCAGGATTGACAATCCGATGCTTTACCGATTGAGATAGCCGGGCCGGCCACAAGTTGTCTTGGTGAATTAACTCCAACCAACCCATCAACTCTACAATGTTGCATGCAAAAGCGCACAAACATATAAAACATAAAAAAAGCTTTTGACATTGTATAATGAAAAAGGGAAGGTTTGTTTACAGTCAGTTTAATTACAACAAATTTTAACATAAGCTATATAGCTTTTGACCGTCCTGCTTAAATCAAAACATATAGCATCTTTTGGAAGACAAGGGAGGATATGAGAGGTCAGGATTTTATCCCGATACCTTGCTTCATTGAGGTCAAGTAGATCAGTAGGTCACATGAAGGTCAATGTCACATTAAAGTCAAGGACAAATGTAGATGAAGGCAAAGTACCTTCCTAGTCCAATCAATGACTTTATTTAGGGGGAGGGAGACCCAGGTGGGGTGGGATGGGTACCAAGGTGAGGGCCAAGTTCGTTTAAAGTCCACCTTATTAACTAGGTAATGCTGAACCAAAAATACTTACGATCAAGGCCTAACTTTTTCCTATATAACTCTATCAAAAATCAAGTGACCCCTAGGCGGGGCTAATTTTGACCAATGACCAGGATTTGTATAAACATAGTAAAAATTCCGCTAAACAATGCTATACATCAAATATATAAATTCTAGGTCTTATGGATTCTGACAAGAAGATTGTTAAAGTTTTCTCCTATACAACTGTAAATGAAATGAAATAACCCTTGGGGTGGGGCCAGTTCTGACCACAGAGCAATGTTTTGCATCATTTTTGTAGAGGTCTACTAGATGATACTAAAAACCAAATATTTTAGCTTGGCTGTAGATCTTGTGATTTCAGACACAAATGTTTCTAATTCTTTTTCCGAAATAACTCTAAATCAAGTGACCCCTGGGGCGGGGCCAATTTGACCCTGAGCCATGATTTATATGAGTTTGGTAGAGGCCTAAAAGACAATGCTACACACCAAATATCTAAATTGTAGGCGTTATAGTTTCAGACAAGAAGCTTCAGATTTTTAAAAAGTTTTTCCAGTATTAGTCTATATAAAATTAAGTGACCCCTTGGATGGGGCCAATTCTGGTCCAAGAGCCATGATTTATACAATTTTGGTACTAGATGATGCTACAAATCAAATATCTAAGCTGTAGGCCTTGAGGTTCCAGACAAGATTATATATTTTTCCTTTCATTTGTCATGGCGATCAGATTTCTGCATGGAATTCCGTTTTTATAGCATTTGAAAGGGCACCATACAAGGATCATTGCTGTGAAGTTTGATCGGAATTGACTCACTGGTATAGGAGGAGATGTTGTTTGAAGTGAATTCTGCACGACGGACTGATGACGGACAAAAGAACATACTAAAAGCTAGACCTAATTTTCGTCAGATGAGTTAATAAGAGGTCTTAAAAACCAAATAAATAATAAAACAACACATTATGTAATATAAGAAATATGTGTTAATCTAAATGCACTTAAAACGTTTTATTGCACAAGTGACCAGTTCATTCACAGACAAAACATTCGTTTGTTATAAAATCAATTATTTATCAAGATAAATATTTGTTGAAAGCTAATGCAATGTCACATTACTTGTCCGAACTAAAAAGCCGGATGGTGTAGCTTTGAAGCGCAGGAGCCTTTGATAGTTCCTTTATATAATCCAATCGAAGTATAACAAGAAGCGCGGCAATGCCTCGAAACCAGTGTTTCAAAAAAATAATTTAAATTCCGAAGACTTGTAATAAACTAATACAACTGTCAATTGCTAAAAAATGTACGATTATCTTCACCTAGACCCAAGTGACATCTATAACAATCTGAAGTATGGTACCTTGATCCTTGCAGTTACTACTCAACTTTGTTAAAAATTTGACTATTATGTTACTGGTGTTATGATTCGTCAATAACTGATCACGTGTGAATGAACAGAAAGTGATATTCACTTCAAAATGTGATATTGTTGTAAACAAAGATGATTTCCTCAAGTTTTTCGTAGGTTTTCTATCTAGAGCACGGGTTAGCAGAGTACTTTCGTCTCTTGTCGTAAAATTAATAGATATATAAAATGATAATAGAGTCACTGATATAGAGATATGATATAGGTTAGTGTCTTAATATGAGAAAGTTTATCTGGCGAACCCGATAAATTCCTACGCCTTGCCAGATAAACTTTCTCAATTAAGACACTAACCTATTATTCTATTTATCCTGTCACCTCTGGCATTGGAAATAATTAACTAAAGATATTGAATTTACTTAAGATGTTGAAAATCTATCTTTAAAGTGTTTCAATTTAGGCTAATGTCAAGGTTATCCGGCAGTGGTACATTTGCACACAAAAAATAGTTCCAAAGTTTCAGTAACTTTATTTCCTTAAATGACCACTATTTTGTAAGATTTACAAATTGAAATACTTAATTTTTTATTCAGGTAGTCTCTGTTTGTAATAACATCAATTTTATCACTTCTGTCTGAATAAAGTAGTCCATGACATATCATGTGCCGTATATCAACGTCACGTGACCAACTGCTGTAGATTAAGAAAAATATTCGGCACTTTGTTATTAGGTCGAAATTGTTATTAGTGACAGGATAAGCCATCATGTATTACCGGTCCTTTTTTTTTTGAGAAAAAAATCTTCAAGTATAATCTGTTACACAGAAAATATATCGGAGGTATAAAGCAATCATAAATTCTTTACAGATATATAAATACGTTACGATACATTAATACACAGAATTTAATGTAAAAGAGTGTCCCGTTTTAATTTTCACACTTTGGTATTATACTATTTCATATACAAGTATGTTTCATAATATCATGTGGATGATATTAGCTTGTAAGCATACTCCGTGTATAACAGCACCAAAAATCCTTTCATCATAGCGTCTTTAACAAAATTAAACGATTGAACATTATATAAATTATATAAATAAACACAATTAATCACAGACTTATTTGCTGAAGCCATTTCTGGTAAACATCCATAGACTATAAATCGAATGTCATCACGAATATATATTATATTTAAAACAGCTCCTTTCCTTTTCAAGTGAACGCGTGTAACAAATCGATGTTTACCGCACGAACATATTGTACTCCTTCATTAACTGTCTACATAACCCCCTTCCTAACATTCGTTTATGCATTATATTTTTCACATCACCAAAATCACTATCATATTCGGCAAATTTGTCAATAAATTTATCACATTTACAAATATCTTCTGTGATGTCATCGTCCATTCTAATTCTTTTTTCTATTAAATGTGACATTTGTTCTTGAATTTCTGTTCTAATCTCTGAACCACTGAGTACAGTTATACCGTCAACGTTTAACGAATTCAGTGACCTATCTTTGTCAGTTTGTTCATGAATATACTCATAACCTACCACCAATCTAAGATCAGATTCCTTAACAAAGTCGTTCAATAGGCTTGCACAGTTATGGTAATCTATTGAACATGGGATGTAGAATGAATACAGAAGTATTATAGCATCGGATAATGTATGGAACAGTTTAATATAGTTATTCTTCATGTTTTCAAAAACACCATGTCCACCCTTATCATAAGTTTGTATGTTTCTTTTTGTTTTCTTTTTCTTTCCTGTACGAGAGAAAACCTCTTTATCGATCATTTTAATTAGATGTTTTCTGTCTGGATCAAACAGTCTGCACTCGCCATGTTCAAAAAAGTATCTTTCGCCAGCATTCATTGCAACAGCAACGCGGCCATGATGGACCACTCTTGTGACTATTTGAGATAGAACATCTAGCGTATGCAAGTAATCAGTAAAGTCTTTGAATGCAGAAAAGTCACCTTCCAGAATTTCATCAAAAGATACGATAGAAGTAGCCATGACCTGACTTGTGTGTCTTCTATCTCTACAGGGGTCTAAGATATCACAGATATGGTATCTTGTCTCCTTAGCAACATCTCTGAGGGCAACAATGGCCTTTAAGACTTTACTGTAATTCTTTCTCATATCGTTCTCAGCCATATTTGTTTACTAACATCTAAAGCATTTCCGATACTTGCAATGGCATATATAACAATCTATTTGCGATCTTTTGCCAAACTGAATGTCTGAAATGATAAGTAGATACAGGGGCGGATCCAGGATTCCAGTATTTCAGGTTAGGGGTGGCACAAAATGAATATGTCTTTAAATAATATACTTTATTGTTCAACATTGAATTGAATAATCATGTGATATGGCAAAATCAGTATACTCTAGCATAACCACAACCGATGAAATGAGGTAGAAAACGGACACAAATTGGGCCAAACATTTTAAGCCCCCCACCTGAAATCCTGGATTCGCCCCTGGAAACGAGTTTATTAACGGTATATGTAGACAGACAATACCGCGGGTGTGAAAAATGTTGCTGAGACCTTTAACATGTAGTAGAAATTTTTAAAACCTCAAGTTGAAGCAAACAGTGATACATTTGAAAATAAGCTAACTTTAGGAGGCTGAAGCTTAATCTTAATTCACTATCTCTACCTCGAAGAAGAGTACTAAAATCCATCAAGACGTTTTGGTAAGAGATGTTTTCACTGAAAGTCATCGGTTCGTTCCTTTCTTGAGTCATTTTTCTTGCTTTCGTTTTTCGTATTGGTTTTCTATTTTTACATATTATAACATAGAATTTCTTTTCTTTAAAATATATTTCGAATGTTATAATGGCTTTAAACATGTTGCATAAATGAAAATGCAGGGTATAAACGACTTCAGCAATTCATTTTAACTTCATGATAAACACTGATGAAAGTTTGCCTTATCACTTAGAACAGCGTAAAAATGAATGATTAGCTGATTTGAAGCCTCTTTGACATGTTAAATGTGCTCTTCCTCTTCATGGTGTGGTAAATTGACACGATGTCTGTAATCACATTTCATTAGTTCTAACTGAGAGTGTTTTATGGTCAACGGACAATAGATTTTCATTAGAAGACATTAGTGCGAATGATGACAACATTTCTGTAGTTTTCTTTGTCAGAGTAAGAAACAAATCAGAATTTAAGAGCTTTAAAGACACTATCCTTGACAGTCCTATCAAGTTCTCTGAGGTTTGAAGTTATTTATTGGTAAAAGTGCTACATATTGTTTACAATTACTAGATAGTTTGTGTCTTAAAAAGTTCAATTTACATAACCATTGATTCCTTTAAGTGTAAAGGTGTTGGGTTCAGTTGTGTTTTGTGTTACTGAACAGAAGACGTTTTCGAATACTAAATGAGCCCACAGTCGACAGAAGTCGTCTAGTTATTATTCTCTACTAAGAATGCCTACAGATAATCTACGCCTCTGCGTTCTTTATTGTAAATTGATCGGAAACCATTTGGTCTACCGACGGGCCGACATACAGCTGTAAACCAGCAAATCCCCTCCTCTCTGAAGCCACTCTTGCCTGAAGGAAGGCATAACATTGAAAATCAAACATTTTACTTACCAAACTTGTCCTTGATATTTTTAACCAAACCGCCTATATATCAATGTGGAATAAAATGTACTTTCGATTTAATATTTTCCAAAAATCGTTTTAATGGTAAATTGTTTTAGATAACATGACATATACGAGTACACAACCAATTATACCTTTTATAACTACTACCGGTTACATAGTCACAATCATCAAATGTTTATGATCTGGCGTATTTACAATGTTGAAGTTGATACTGTTTATATTTATATCGTGTGACTTGTGCTATACAAACTTCACAATATTCATGTAGACAAAATCAACATACAGCCGCATGGAATTATAAGTCACTATTGATAAATGACCAGTAACAAAATGCGTAAATTAAGTTAAATGGAATGAACAATGAACAATTTCAAAGGACATATTGAGCAGATGAAACATGTGGGTTAATATCAAGATATCCTATAAAAATCCTCTAAAATATCATCTTATTTTATTAGCCACCGTGCTTTCTTAAGTAATATTCAACTGACATCACTATTCATACAGTGATTACTGTTAATACAAACACACGTCTATACAAAAACTGTTTTGAAATGTATTCTCCGAATTTTTTCTCATAACTAATAACGTAATTTGTCTTCATTACTTTCTTGACTGTACGTTTCATCTGTGAGTATGTCACACGTGATGCCCAATATCGTTATAACTGGGACATTCAATTTCAAAGTGAACTTAAGTTTCAATCTGATAACTTTAACATACTTAACACGGAACAGAATCTACAACGTTCTGTTTTCACCATTAAAGGCAATATACTAGATCTAAATTGAGCCATCTTTGAACAGATTAACAATACATAGTCATCAGTCTTAACAACTTGTGGGCTGCTTTCTACAGTTATTAATCACTCTCTAGAGAATATTTCTAACATTTTTTATACTTGCTAATTTTAAATCTATAGGTCACTGAAGAGTGAAAATGAACTAAGAACAAATTTGTTTTTATGTGTTTGATCTCACTGCATCAATTATTGTTGCATACGTGGTATGGCTTCTATGGCAGTCGATCATCAGTCATAGTTACAAGTTTGTTCTAGCAACGTTATATAACATTCCACCTTCTGTATTTACAAGGTAGTCAACCAATACAACTGTAATGGCAGCAACTGGTTGAAAGCGATGTGCACCTAAAAAGAAACAGATCATTGTTCTAAACGCATTCTGGATTTTGATACTCTTTGAAACCCCGCATACTCGAACAGTAATCTAACATTAAACAACACAGCTACTAAATAATTTCTAAAAGATTTTAACAGCTTGTTATGCACTTCATCATACTGGTTTGCTGCTCTACCAAGTATTACACTGTTTAACGTAAAATCGTATTTTTGGCTAGATACTACGCCTAAGTATCTATTCTTGCTGACAGTTTCTAAGCCGTTATTATTCACATAATGATCTAGCACGACGACTTTTTCTGAAAAGAACACACTTTTATTTCGAAGTATTGATCAACGTCATCCATTTCTTGCACCAGTAATGTAGAATATCCAACATGCATTGTAAGTTGTCATCGTTATTTGCAATGAAAACGATGTTATCAGCATAAAGGAGAATGGAGACCTTGGAACTGCCGGCGAAAGAAACTCATTTCGGAAAACAAATAAATTTTATTGACTTTGATAATAGGAAATACTCATTTTTTGATGGTGAAACATAAATAGCTTTATCAAACATATGAATGACTATTTTGAACTCTGTAAATAATATTATATGGAAATCTTACACAAAACTTAACAGAGCTTACAAAATATGTTTGAACATTATCAATGATTGAATATAGAAATCTAACACTAAAACTTTACAAAAAGTTTATAAAAGCATATTATAAGAATTAACAGAAACATTAATACAAAAACTTCATACTACGCATTCATGTATGTAATAAAAAAGGAATTAGTGTAGCAGATATACATCATATTTTATAGTAAACTGCAGACGCATTTTCAGAAAACAAAGCATTTAAATCCACATGAACAGTTTTTCAAAATCTCTTCTACTGTACAAAGCAAAACAAAACAAAACAAAAAAGTTGAAAAGAGCATATCAGGAAAAATCACAGTCAAAAACACATCCTCCCTACACTGTCAAAAGGTAGAGGAAAAGACAGCAGATATTCATAAAAAAGGGGGGCACCAAAAACAATTAACGAAAATGAGAACCCGAGGGGTTACCGCCTTGGAACGGTCAGTGGCAAAATATTTGCCTCTGGGGATTTAAGCCAGGTTCTAGGGTGCACCAACCACACACTTGCCCAAACAGCATATCATAAGAACAAACAAGAACAAGCTGTCTTGGTTGGTTTGGTTTGGTTTATTTTGGGGTTTAACGCCAGTTTTAACAGCGCGAGTCATATCCCGGTGGTCAGTCCACCTAACATGTGTTCCTTGGTATCTAACCAGTTTACTAACCAGTTTTTCCGCAAGTGACTGACTATTTCCTCACTTGATTCAGAGGTGAGGGACGAATAACCAACAGACGCATTGTCTGAGATCCATTATCGCGGAGAAATTTTTACGGACCCTAATGGGGATCGAACAGGATACTCCAGGATTGAACTAGCCTGGCCGCCCACAAATTGTCTTGGTGAATTAACTCCAACCCACCCATCATTTCTACAATGTTGCATGCAAAAGCACACAAATATATAAAATATAAAAAGCTAGTGGCATTGTAGAATGAAATAGGGAAGGTTTGTTTACAGTCAGTTTATTTACTGTCAGTTTAATTACAACAAAATTTAACATTAGCCTTTGACCGTCCTGCTTTAATTAAACAATCTATAGTATCTTTCGGAATACAAGGGAGTATATGAGAGGTCAGGATCTTATCCCGCTACCTTGCTTCAATGAGGTTACCAATAACATAAAGATCAGTCCTTAGGTGATAAGAGAACCCGACCCATACCATCTCAAAATCACAAACTGATTTTGCTCAAGGAACGTTACCGTCAGTAAACCGTTCACCTTGGCGCCTGTACTAAATAATGCGACCATCATTATGCTGCAAAGAGAACCTCAAATCGTCAGTGAACAATTTTGTGTCTATTGACGATGTTGACGTGCCCATGCGACCCTTGATGCCCTAACCAGCGAATAAACATGGGCTCACCGCTTGATGTCTTGGACGAATGTTCCTCTCGCGTAGTCGGTCCCTGCTTGTCTGATCACTAACGTCGGTGCCAGTAGCAACTTGTACCTGATCTTTGAGGTTATTGTTTTGTATCAATGATTACAATAGCTACAGTATTAGTATAGTGTATGTCTTTATATATATATCACAACTCCCTGTAAATAATTCAGTTCAGTGCTAGCATACGCCGTGTTTACTTGTGTTTAACAACAAAATAATTTTGGCGACGAGGATGGGATACATTTAAAGACAACATGAATTGAGATAATAGCATTATGGAATCACATGAAAAGTACTGATAATAAAGTGTCTGAACTCCAATTTTGGACAGTTTTGGATCAAAAGTCAAAAATGGCAAACTTTTCAATTGGAAATATCGGAGAATACAATGAGTTAATAGAAACTTGAAAAAGTTCATGCATTGTTGGCTCTTATGGGTGGAACACACTTTTGTGGAATATTACCATGCCGGATGGACCAGCAAAAATTTTTTGAAAACATAATAACTCTTCTGAATGATGATTTGTCACCAAAACCTTTGGTTATCGCTGAACTGTTCAGATTCATAATCGTGATCAAAAGCATGGCGTTACTATTACAGTTTACGTCGCAGAACTGAGGAAACTCACAGAACATTGTAGATTTGGAGTCACTCTCAATGACACAATACGTGACAGATTAGTCTGTGGAATAAAAAGTGACACAATACAGAAAAACAATATTATCAGTGCAGTACCCTACACTTCAAAAGGCTATTGAAATAGCTACGGCGATGGAAACAGCTTCAACAGATGCCATAGAGCGCCAGCAGCAAAACAGGACAATGTCCGTTTACAAAGTTGACAAAATGAAAATTTCCAAGTACAAGCCCATGGCAAAGTAACAAACATTAAAACCATGGTTTAGATGTAATGGAAAAACCATTCTCCAGAAGAATTTTTCTTCAGAAACGACACCTGCAATGACTGCAAAAAGAAAGGGCATATTGAACGAGCATGTCTGAGTAAAAGCTCTCGACGCAAACCTCCACACTGAAACCAAAGTTCTGTCAAAAATGTTGAGGAGGAACTACTGTCTGTTAGCATAAATACGATAATGAGATCGGATGTTATCACTGTTTCACCAATTACAGAGAGAAAATGTTTGAAAATGGAGCTTGACACAGTTTCAGCTATCTCAGCAATGTCAAGAAAAACATTCAATAAATTATTTTCTCTTAAACAATTATCTAAAACAGATACATGTACGAGTTTTAAGACCTATATGGTGAAATAATTAAGCCACTTGGGATAATTAATGTATCAGTGAAATATGAAGATCAACAGCGCAGTTTGAATGTTTTGGTGAAAAACAACAACCCACCATTGTTTGGCAGGTCATGGCTAAAGTTTACCCAGTAAACTGGAGTGAAATCGAAGTTTTTTAGGCAGAACCTAAAATAGCACGGAACAAAAACTAGAATAAATACCAAAAGGATATTGTTCTCTGTTTGGTGAGGAAACTGGAAATGTAAAAGACATGAAGGCAAACATCACTTAAAAAGGGGATGCTCAGCCGGTCCTTCTCAAAGCTAGACAAGTTCTCTATGCCTTAAAATCGTAGAAAATGAATTGGATTGTCTTGAAAGGGAAAGAATCATTGAAAAGGTCGAGCTCAGCGAATGGGCAACGCCTAAAGTTGCAGTTCCAAAAGGATCAGACCGAGTCAGAATCTGTGGAGATTACTGTCAATCAACAGTTAAAGGTCAATCTGTACCATTTGCCTCGTATTGATGACATATTTGCAACGTTGTCTTCAGGGTAAAGTTTCAAAAAAATCGATCTCCGTCAAGCATTCCATCAACTGGGCTGTACCGGTACAGTTCACTTGCATTTGGAATAGCGTCATCGCCTGCAATTTGGCAACGCACAACCAATCAAAACCTATAGGGAATTCCTCAAACAAGATGACATATTAACCACCGGTACAACAGACGATAAACACCTTCAAAATCAGCAGTCATTTCTGCAAGAATACAACTTGCGCGTCAACAAGGAAAAATGCAGTTTCTTTCAAAATTAAATTGGGTACTGTGGTCATAAAATTGACGAAGATTGACTGCAAAAAATGCCAAATCGGAAAATATTTCACAATTACGTGCATTCTTAGGTCTGGTGATCTATTATTCAAAGTTTTTGCCGAATATTTCTACTGTACCGCACCCGCTACACGAACTGCTCAAGAAAAATGTTGAGTTTGTGTGGACATCAAAGAGACAAAAAATTTTGACAGACTGAAATCACTAATCAGTTCAGATACTGTGTTGACTTACTACGACCCCGATATGCCACTGAAACTTGCATCAGCATACGGCCTAGGTGTAGTCATTTCGCATGTTCTTAAAACGGGCGAAGAGCGACTCATAGCATTTGCTTCGCGTTAACTGAATGCAGCAGAGAAGAATTACTCCCAGATAGAAAAAGAAGCCCTAGCTCTTTACTGGGGAGTACGCAAATTCCATGTTTACTTATTTGGATTATTTCGCTCGAGATTAGATTTATTCAAACCAAATATCAAGGACACTGTTGAAAAATCACAGTTTATAATTTTAACACCTAACAGAAGACAACAGTTTAGTGTTTGCGATTATGTAATGGTACATGATTACCGGGACAACGCTAATAAGTGGACTGACGAACAGATAGAGAAAACGGGACCAGTATCGCACAGGGTTAAAACTGGTGAAAATAGCATATGGAGGAGACATGCAGATCAAACCGTTAAAACATCAACAAATTCCATACTGCAAGAAATAATTCCAGAAATTTTGGACTGTATTTTCAAAGAGGACAGAAACCAAATAAAAACAGACTCACTGCCTGAATCAGAAACAATTACTGCCGAGCGTCGTTACCCTGTAAGACCATGAAAGCTCCAGATAGACTTACATACTACAAAAAGGGATTTCTTATTAAGCGTTACAGATAACAGTGCACAATACTCCCTGTCTTTTAATAAATGAAGAGATAAGTGAATAATTCAGATAACAGCAAAGCCAGTTTTATTTCAGACAGTCTGTTTCTCCTTTAATTTTTTGAATGAATTTTTTCTGACAAAAGTTTATATAAGATGAATATACTTCTTAAATGTCAAAGTGTAATTCATGTTCAGTTACAGAGTTATTGAAACATGATAGTCTCAAATAAAAAAAAAACATCAATCTCGAGTATTATTTTTATAAAAAGTACATGATGCTATGTAAACTGAATTTTGAGAACACCGCATCCATAAAGTGCATAGAACTGAATGAGGCATACCAGACATGACAACAAAAAATTGAAAAGAATACTTTTAATCTTAAAGGGGAGGTATGTGCTCTGTATCAATGATTAGAATAGCTACAGTATTAGTATACATTATCATTTTAGTCCGTGGAATAAAGTAACATGTTTCCGTTTATCAGTACCCTACTGAAAATGCGGCATGCTGGTGATATTGGCGCCAGTACAGTGGCTGTTCTAGTTTTCATAGACTGCATTTTTTGCACAAATGATCAAGGTAACATTAAGTTACAAGCTACCCTGACTGTGACAATTGCCTTGTTTCGGGGGCATTCGTGTCTGGGTCACATTTCTTGTTGTTAATAAATTTATATCGTCGAGAACTCTATTCCGACGCATCACTATCTCAACACCACTTTTGTTTTGACCTTGCTTTTGGCTTTGAGGACACCCCGTGACGTTAGTCTCGCTATAGTGTTTTGATTTCATGTGAAGCACACCCGTTTACTGGTTGCGAGAACAGCTGGTTGCGAGTAAAACAGCTGTACGTTACTTTCGGGAGGTTTTGCACTTGGGTAAGTTTTTTCAATCCTGCAATTTATTGCTGCAAAATATATTAAAGAAAATTATGCCTATAAAAAGTTACGTAGAAGTAGAACATAATTATCTTGTGAATCAGGTTTAAAACTGACATACATCAAGTAAGTAATGGGCTTGGTACAGTGGGCACGGGGAGAAAATAAAGTTTTATTTGTTTTACCTGCCCATACTTCACATGTGCCGGTATTACAACCTATGGATGTGGATTTTTCGGCCCATTTGAAAGGATTTTAACATTAAACATTGTGTCTTACAAGTTCATGAGAGATAACTGTGGCCGTTCTATCACAAAATATGATACATGCAAGTTAGAATGATCTGCATACACAAAAGCATTGGCCCCTGAGAACAGGCTGCCTTCAGAAAGACTGGACTTTACCCATTTAACCCACAGGCAGCAATTGAATTCCATTTCTTTCCTTTTACAGCTTTGATGCAAGAGGAAACTGATCATGAGAATTTTGTCAGTTCATCAGATGGAATATCTAAACCAGTAGCCCCTCAACTAGAACCACTTTCTCCTTCAGCCTTCTTTAGGACCAAAGACATTCCTTTGGCTCAGAAAAGCCTATCACAAATAAAAGAAATTATCTCAGTACCATTGTAAGTGGTAGGGCCATAACTGAGGATGATATGCTAAAAGTCATCCAAAATCATGAGACTGCCAGGAAAAAACCTTCAGGTAATAGGTGTAGAACGCAGAAGTCCAAAGTTAAAACATGTAAGTTTGTCCGAGTACATAGTACATCTGGCACAACCAATGAAAAAAGAAGGCAACCTGCTTACACTTATAATAATGATGATAGTGATGATGATGATGCTGTAGATTATTCTTAGAATTAGTGTGTATGCAACAAGTTTACACCTGATGAGGGTAGAAACAACACATCCTTGATTTTCACTAAGTGGGTCTAGTGTGATTCATGTGTTCGCTGGACCCATCTTGGATGTTCTGCAAATATTGTTGTAATCCGAAGTGGTGATAAATTTTGCTGCAAACATTGCAACCCTTATGAATAAACTGTATTCTTAACCGTTACCATTTATGTTTACTGACTGATTTATAACTTATTATATGCTCAATAAATATTACCCTTTTTAACTCAGCGATTATCTTAAGCTTGTGTCTTGTGTAAATGTTTTATCAAGCGAAATGAATTAAATCGTTTCATGTAGGATTCATATGTTAACTGTCTCCCATTCCCAAAACATTGTTGTAGTTTTTGCTGTTAGTGGAATTCCAATGTTAACAACGTGTATTTATAGAAACCAATCAAGTGTGTCGTTTTATTGTATTCTCATTTAGGCCATGTTTGTGACATTAACCTGTCAAAATGTAAATTAATTTTTTGAATTTAAATTACACTCGCTTGATAACTAAATGAGAATTTCGATGAATGAATAAATATTCCAGGGAAAGGGTATTTTCTTTGTTTCATTATTATTGTTCCATTCAAGAAAGATTTGTTTCTTAGGAACGTCGAAACTGTGCGCTCTATGATACAACCTCAGTGATCGCCCCTACATTCTTTGGAAAGATTACTGTACTGAAAGTATGAAAGGGAAGTAACCGCGGTGTGGAATTTGACCTTTACACAGTCATCGCCATCTTGAATGACGTCAGAGTATGGAAATGTTAGAGCCTTTTGTTTGTTAGTATTTCGTTTTTTTTATTTGACAATAATCAATATTCAGTATTTAATCTCAGTATGTAGATCTAGAACGGGGAAGGTATTCATTTCAAAAAGATAAAATGAGTAAGTTCTGTTGCTATACAATTAAAGTTCCTCTCTTAAAACATTTTAAGTTGAGTACAACCTGTCAGGGTTCTTACAGACGTTCAGAACACTTGCACAGTCGAAGGAAAATAAAATAGCACTATTGTTCTTATTCAAGTAAATCAAAGATTTAAATATTATCCTTGATAATGTTGGATGACAGATGGAAAAAAATCTTCGTTAACTGTCTTTAGATAACAAGTGATGGTATCAGGTTCGGCAGACACCTATCTCACCTGCTGGTACCAGAAGGCAGTAAAATAATATTCTTTATATCTGCCCACTCAACATTTCCGGAAAAAATCGACTGCTAAAATAAGTTATTATTTTAGACATTATAATACATTGCAGATGCTATAAAATACCAATCATTTTCAAATTCATTTATTTAGGTCTATACAGCAAGATACAGCAGATACAGCTTTTTCAGTCTATCCATCAACCACTTATTCAATTATCTTTGCTGTTGAACAAAGCTATTCGGATTCTTGAACAATAATTATAAATTGAATCCAAAGCAACCATACCTAGTTAACTTCACCAGTCCGAGTTATTAACTGAGTACGAATCACACGACACTTTGATGCTTGTATTCAGGTTTAACACGTCTTAAATACTTGTCATTTGGTTCTGTTATCCTGTTCAACGAATACAGGTATTGTATTCCTTCGTAAACTTCCTACATAATCCCCTTCTTAACATTCGTTTAGGCCTATGATTTATTTCTTTAATATCTTCAAAGTCATCATTGAAATCAATGAACGCAATCAAATCATTAAGTCTATATCCGTATCCAATAACGTTATCAACCAATGTGTGTCTAGTTTTCCCCTTCCAAAGCTCCATGACTATTATATTTTCTGTGTCCAACCATTTCAATGCCGTATCCTTTTCGGTCCCTTCATATACAATTTTGTAACCTATGGCCATGTTATGACCAGATTCATCAACAAAATCATGCAGCAGTCTGGAGCAGTTATGAAAATCTATCGTACAAGGAAGATAGAATGAATACAGAAGAATAACAGCATCGGAAAATGTTTGGAAATTTTTGAAATAGTTATTCTTCATGCTTTCAAAAACACTATGTCCGTCTTTGTCATCTGTTTGTATATCTTGTCTTCCATTACTTCTTCCTGTGCGAGACAAAATCTCCTCATCTATAATCCTAAACAGATATTTTTTGTCTGGATCAAAGAGTCTGCACTCGCCATGTTCAAAAAAGTATCTTTCGCCAGCATTCATTGCAACAGCAACGCGGCCATGATAGACCAATCTTGAGACTACCTGAGATAGGTCATCTACCGTATGCAAGTAATCAGTAAATTCTCTGAATGCAGAAAAGTCACCTTCCAGAATTTCATCAACAGAAACTATAGCAGTAGCCATAACTTGTCTTTTTGCTCTTCTGTTTTGACATGGGTCTATGAAGTCATGAATACGGTGTTTTGTTTCAATGGCAACATCTTTAAGGGCAAAAAGAGCTTCTTTCAGTTGATTTATACTGGTGACGTTCGTAGCCATTTTACCTTATTTATCTGAAGATGTCTCAAGGTATGTTAAATGGAAGAATGATGATCACCTTTATGTGATGTCTGAAATATAAATATTTTTGTAAAGACAAAGGATAAACATTTGACAAGAGCGTAATATCAATTTAAAGTTCCATTACCATGAAAAAATATGCAAACTTTTCAAATAAATGCCTATTTACATGAACAGACATAAGTTTTATGTGAAGGGATAGCAAAGAGTCACCACTCATTTTCATCATACAATAAAAACAAATAAATACAAAATACAGAATGACGGGTCGCTTTTTTGTCCCCCTTTCGGCATAATACCAGTTTAGTCCCCCTGGGGTGTTTTACTTTTTTCCAATTTTTGTCCTCGATTTTCTTGGCTATTTTGTTTATGATCTGGGTCATCAGACGCTTTGTATTCATACGCAATTAACCGCATAACACCTTCTACATACACCAGGAACTACTTTTTTATTTATGTACATTAGCACATTACCATTGGGTTTTATATAGATTCTACCTATGACATTCATTCCGTTATTTACTTTCATTTTAACGGAATGAACGTTATTTTCAATTTAATATAAGAACATATAATAACCATTGTTGCACCAAATGTAACTGAAATTGTATCCATAATGCTTTCAAATAAGTACATGAATAATAAATCATTCTGTATACGTTAAAACTATCTTTGTGTTGTCATGGAGTAAACACATTTCAATTTAATATTCTTTAATAACAAAAATATATCTGTACATACCATTTAATTTCGTCGACTAGCATGTACGTAAGTGCGTACTGTTCCGTCTAAATACTCGTACTTATTGGAAGTAACGTTATAGGCATATAAACTTCTGGAATATTTTCCAGCCTCAAAACTCTTGAAAAGTTCTCTAAAATGCCTATAAGCATCTCTATCTGAAGCCAGGTTTAACAAGTCCACCCACTCATAAAAGAGTTCGGGGTTCAATCCGTTTACATAGACAAAGGTAGAAGTAATAATTCTATCAAAATGTTTCAGTCCACTTGTCCAAAAATTCCTACGGATTCGCTTAGGCCAAAGCTTAGCGTTCCCTACTATATCTTGAATAGAAGACCACAATTCGTATATTTTACGATTTCTTGATTTATTTTTCTCAACTGCTGACATGCTTGCTAGATATACTGAATAAATTCCATTTCTACTTATTGTCGACAGTTATAACGGTAAATTGATCTGCATGAGTCCGTGATAAGTGACAAATAAAATGTAACATTATTCAGTATAGAAATCATTTATTTCCAATAATTTCTTTTCATAAAGATATAAAAACAGGTATTTGGTTAACATTTCCACATTTAATCTGGTAAAGGTAAGAAGTGGGGATTTACAAGAAACCAATTACATCTATCGATACAGTTATGACATTCATTCCGTTCCAGTTTCAAAAAATGAACATCTTTTCATTAAAACATAATTAAATAAAACAAAATTGTTGCATGAAATGAAACAGACGTAGTATGTATGAATAAAATTTATTTCCACTTCATTCCGTCAACTTTCGTTTAATGCATGTATTACGTTTATATTATATAATCTTAAAACGGAATGAACACCATTCACTCATTATAAATATGTCTCAACGACGGAGATATATATAGGTATAAATAGGTCGTTGTATGTATCAATGAATTAATGAAATCTAGAAATATGTCTAAGGAATAACACCATGGTATTTTACTTTTAGCCCCATCTATATATGTACATTACACTATTATATATATACCTTTTCATAAAATTTCATACAATTTAAGACAGTTGCCCCAAAAAGATTGCCAAGCCCCAGTTTCGTAGCATGTCATGCCCCCCAGGAAAACCCTCTCCCTGGGAATGTATACCCTTTCCAAGGCATTTATTTAAGTACAAAATAATTTTCTCTCACTCTATATATATACTACCGGAATAGCACTAGGGTGCTATTCCGGTAGTATATATATATAGAAAGACGAAATAAATATTCATTAATAGTTTATTATATTTGCCTTGGAAAGGGAATACTTTTCCCAGGGAGAGGGTTTTCCTGGGGGGCATGACATGCTACGAAACTGGGGCTTGGAAATATTTTCGGGGCAAGTGTCTGAATTCATTCATTACTAATGTAACTGCATTTTAAATTATACAGGGTGTTGTTCTTAAGCATCCAGGTGTTATTCCGGTAGTATAAGATATAGATGAACGTAGATATTATATTTAACGGATTACTTGAATTATGCTTTATAATTGACTTCCAAATCACGATATTGATTGAAATAGATGTTTAACTTGTTTCCTCAGGGTGTTAGTCTAACATTTTCATTTCCATTACGGAATGAATGGCATTGTCATCTATAGCACCTTTAGGTACCCCAATCATTGCTAGTGTACAGTTACCGTTAATTTGAAATGCATCTCATGTGAATGCATGAGAGAGCTCATGTGAATGCATGAGAGAAAGGGAGAGAGAGAGAGAGAGATTATTCGTCATAATAAGAAAGTTTCAGTCAGTAGATAGACATATTTTTGGGATATAGCGCAAGAGAGATTGATTGCTGTTGCAGGAAATTATCGGAAACGGAAGGAGGAATCAGCTGATATCAATTTTCAGGATTTCAGTAATCCATGGACTTTTTATGGATTGTTCAGCAAATGGGATGAAGTTGTTACTAATTGGTGTGTCAGGCATGGTTTGATAGCGGGATCAATGCCTTGTGGACGCCCTGGTTGTGATGGCCAAATGAAGTTATGTAAGAGGGCTGGACGTCCGTTGGGATGTTCCTTGTGATGTAACAGAAGCAGAGATCACGAGGTATCGGTCCTGAAAAATTCTTTCTTTGAAAGGTCCAAGTTGGACGTCAGGGACATTCTTCATTTTACCAGAACATATCTTGAAGGTCATGCCCTGAGCACCATTGCTCGTTCTACAGGTATCAGTTACGGTGGTTCGGCAGTGGATTGGGGAACATTCATACGTGAACTGTTCAAAGAACATTTCTATTTAACTACTAGATTCCGTAAGTTGTTTGGCGTAATAGAATTGGATGAGAGTCTTTTTGGTAGAAGAGTAAAATATCACAGAGGTGATCCGACTAGGGGATTGAAGGTATGGGTATTCGGTATGGTGGAAAGATCTTCCAACACTCTCATTTTGTACCCTGTGGCTGATCGTTCTGCAAAAACACTGCTGCCATTAATTCAACGTCATGTTGAAATTGGATCAACTATTTACAGTGATGGATTTTCGTCATACTTCAACCTGAATGAACTAGGTTACAGACATTTTACTGTCTTGCACAAGTACAGTTTCAAGAAAACATACAAGAATGTTGAAACTGGTGTTCTAGAAGTTGTCCATACCAATCGAATAGAAGGTGCTTGGAAGCACGCCAAGGATTATTTCCGCAAGATGTCAGGTACTAAAGCGGATCATTGGGAAGGACATATGGCTGAGGTAATTTATTTATATATTCGTAATACATGTCAATAGATATATATAACACGCAATAAGTGTGTCATTGCAAGTATTAAATTGAAACCGTATTTTCAAAGAAGTAATGCATTAAATTGCGCATGAATGAAACCAATAAGCAATTTCTTTTGTCCATTTAACTGTTCCACATATCATTGATTGTGCCCATTTCACAGAAATTGTGGAATGCGTGATGACAACAGTGCATAGAGGTAATTCACATTGGCACTTTCTCATTAAACCTTGTATTTGTATTTATTGAATTGCAGATAATGTGGAGGAGCGAATTTAAGGCTAATGTGTATGAGCCTTTCTTCCAGTTATTGCGTTCTGTTTATACACTGAATGAACCTCCCAACTTCACATATCCAACTCCCCTTTTCCAATCATGGGATGGCTTCGGTACTTGCTCAAATGATGATATGCTGCATCCTGCATTAAGCACTGAGGAGAGCACAGATTCTGAAGTACTAGAATTACAGGCAGCAGATGCAGCGCTTGAAGTCGCAGATGAAAATGTTGATGCAGGTAGGCATTACCTTAACAACATTAAATATTAAATTCAAAATTTTATTTTCAAACACCATTGCAGTTTATATGTCATACAGATAATGCTATTTAAATTGTTTATAAACATTTAAAGTCATTCTAGGAAATAACATTCCCAGTAGAAATAAAACATTACGAATGTTTGAAGACAAATGTCGGGTATTCACAATTATAATATTAGTCTTCTTTTTCAGCTGCTGCACCCAATGTGTCTGCAATTGTTACTGAGAAATCTGACAGAAATGGGACAGGTCACCCGTGTAGACGCCTACATTTATCGAAACTTAATGTAATGTCTGAGTTACTTCAAAGCTCTAGCGATGACGCCGACACTACATTGCATCCTGCTACGTCTACCCCAAAGGTCTCAAATCAACCAACAAAAGGCAGCGATCATGTATGCTGTCCGGCTGGATTTAAGGCCACAAAGAAGGAAGGCAAGCTGAAAAAGAAAGCACAAACTGTCAAAAATCCGTATTCCAATTCTAATTTCTTTTGGGGTGACAACATGTCATCGGATGACGATTTCCAACCCCCAAAATCAAAGGACAGGCCTAGACGTAAAGCTAAACCAAAGAAGTAAAATAATTAAGAATGTGTACATTGTAAATAGTTGTATAGTGTACCATAGAACTTGTTTTATTTATTACAGATCATGAACCGTAATACCATTCTAGCCCACAGTTTACATCAAGGACTGTTATTTAACACAATTTATGACAGTAATTTTCAACTTTGACATGTATGCTGGACTACAATATAAATGTATTTACCTATGACACAGTTACAGCGATTAATGATTTTTTGATGGAACTACTTTTTTCAAGCGTCTGTACGACCCTGATCATGGAAAGGTAAGAATATCAATACATTATTTTCGGTAGAAAAATTGAAATCCCCTGTGGGGCTAAACTGGTATTTTGCCCCACTTTCTTGTTTTGCATTTCCCGCCTGTTTTCGTAAATCGCTTTCGGTAGCGTCCGTATAACTACTTTCCATACAGACTTCAAATTTCTTAGGATGATTGCCATCATTGATTACATGACCCCTATAATGTTCGGGATAAGTACTTAAAAGTTCAAGGTGACAATCAACTAAACAATCAATATTTCTGCACTATAACTTGATAACCATGCATCACAGCATAAACATCATAACTTCTGAAGGACTGACATTTATACATATTATAAAACCTAAAATTCAGATATGATAAAAATCTATAAAACTCTAAAACTAGAACTTCAAAATGTTAAAAATCATAATAAATATGTATGAAAAACAAAAAGTTCAAAATTTAAAGCAAATAATATAATTCCAAATCCTTAGGTTTTCTCCCTTATATCACAAATGCATCATACTTAGAAAAAAACACCCTTCGGGCATATAATGTCCCGCCCAGGGGTGTTTTTGTTACTAGTTTATGGTGGTTTGTTTTCCACACACAAAAAATGCACCTTGTTTTATACTTTTTAATTTAAAACTACCCGTTGTAATTGTCCAGGCCATTTTCATTTAAGCCATTTGTAACACCATTTTTATGAGAAATAAATGTGGATATCAGAGAAGCATGACATGAATAGACCGGATACAACCTTCAAAGTTTGATCACTTTTCAGATCTTTTCAAAGAAACACAAAGTGCACTCTTGGTGTTCTCAGCCAGTGTTAAACCGAGGTTTGCATAGTGGTGATTTCCTGATAAGCAGTACCATCTTAACATCTGGAAACAAGTTCGGCAAACTTGCAATATGGGCCAAACAGATGAGCACGAAGTTTCCCTTTGTCAAAAAGAATTCACACCATTCAAAGGAACTATCTTCTTCCAGCCAGCTTTGAAGATAATTTGGAGGAAAACAAGGCAGACGTGCTCAATCAGTTTCATGGACAAGATGTAATTTTGATGATTATGTGGGTTATTTTTTTTTCATTTTTGCAGAATTGTTTGGTACTTGGTAAGCCTTATTTTATTGTACCCTGAAGACAGTTATTTTTGTCTCTGAAGCTGTATCTTCTTGATAATATTTCAAACTTCCCCAAGTGATATTTTTCATAAGACAGCTGATTTCATATTGTTATTAACAAGTAAGTAAGCTCTATCTCCAAAAGGCCATATGTGATCATCATTTGTTTAAATGATCAAATGCCTGTGGCTAACAGGACTATTTTATTGAGACAAAGCACATGTTAACATTATATAGTCCTGCTATGTTGTATAATGTCACAAGAAATAGTTTTGCCAGATCTTCTTACATTACTGATATTTGAAATACTGATGAGTTGAAAGCTCAGTGTTATATTTCTTTAGTTACAGTAAGAAGTCAAAAAAAATCCTAGTTTTATGCAAGAAATGACAGTCCAGGTCACTGTGTCCAGTGCTGTTCGTACACCCTTATGGAATACAAAGCTAAAAAGATTATGTCGCTCCAGACAGTTGACAAGAGGGAAAAAGGGAGAAAATTGCAAGGTTTGAATGAAACAGAATAACCCGTTAAGTTCATTAGGTTGTTGTGTGATTCACATTCATGTTTCAGTAACTTTCATAGACGGAAGTTATTTAAATCGAATATAATACTTGAAAAATGGAGATGTGGAATGTAGTGTATATTATGTTTGCATTATTTGTTTTCAGGTAATCATCGTCTTTTTGTTGTTGTTGTTGTTATTCTGAGTCGATCAGACGATACACCTAACACTTCATTCTAAATAAAATACAATGATTTAACCCGAGAATAAGACTTTTTTCTACGTTGCTTTATGTCTTTATTTAATGCGACAAAGGAAAGCATACCTGCGACATTGCGATACGTGGAGGATTGTTGATAATACATGTATATTGATCAGCGATTTTCTATTTTGTTAGCCACGTTTTGGATTACAGAATGGTACATTTTTAGAATTTGGCGAATGATGTCACGATTTTATACGAAAGGACTTCGTTACTCATCGTCAACGGCTAACTTTCGATTTTCCCCGAAAAATTCAAATAGGAATACTGATAAAATATCCGTTTTATAAGTGAATTTTTTACTTCAGTTTGTATTTATTGTAATACATTTCGGCGATATAGTATCATTTACAGGCCGAAAAGGGTTTACAATTTATGACTCTAAATGACTCAATAGACCGTAGTAATGGATCTTTAAGTAAAAATAAGTAAACAGTATACTCACTGAGCTAACGTCAAATCAGGGACCGTATATTAACACTTATTTCCATGTCATTTTTTTTGTTAAAAAGCTAACGCCAATATACACTGCATTTTCGTTTTGAAATAATGCAAGCAGCTTTCAACTGAACTCACGTGTAAATATCATATTTCCAAATTCACAACTATTGTTCTCAAATATATACGACACATTGTTCATGAGAACTCTACCTTTATTATATACATCGAAATAAGTGATATGTTAGGGAACTCAGCATTTTACCTTTGATTATAATTCATGTTTGAGATAACACTGTAAGCGATTCACAAAACGTTTGTTGTCGAAAACGATTAATGCAATTTATAATTTGATTGCTCAGCAATTATCAACACACAAGGTAACGTGACTGCGATTGCATGAGAAAAAAAAACTTCTATCATACCTGCCATATTTTACGGACATGTTGGGGTATCGTAATTATTTTTGTTAAGTTTCAGCTTAGTTTTCAAAACAAATTACACAATAAATGTAAGCAAACGGCTTCACATTTTACATGTACTCTATGTATCTTTACATTATAAGAAATGTCATTTAGCACAGTGGATTATCGTAAGAAAGAGATTAAAAAAAGGTTTCTTAAAAAATTGTTTCATAAAAAATAGATTTTAGAAATGACAAAGGAAGTGAAAATTGCTTAGGATTTATAATTACAAAAAGGTACGTACTTATACGAAAAAATACCCTCTTTATGTAAATAAAGATTTAATAAAATTAAAAAAAAATTCTTTCCTTTTCGCATGAAATAACTTCAAATTAATAGGAAAGCAAGAAATGTATAGCAATGTATGACAAGTAGAAGGTTGATTTTCCAATAATATGCAATTTACATGTAGTCCAGTTATTACAAAATAAGACAACAAAACAAGACAACCCCCAACAAATCAACAACAACAAATCAACAGTAATAATTGCCATTTACATTTTTCTACATATTCATATTTACATATACTATACTACTATATTCTACAATAAAGTTAACATTCCATAACAATAAGAAGAAATAGGGAAGGGAAAACGTTAATACATTTTATGCACATTATGATCATTTTACGATCGCTAAATAATGACATTGAAAGTTTTCTTACTGGTCAGATGTTATTTGATAGGTATTACTAAGGACAAAACTAAATATTGTTACCAGGGTCAATTGCTCACATATGTGTAGTGTCTGTAACTCTGTAGTACTATACCGGTCATTTATAATTAGCCCCGCCTTATTATAATGCAGCATCTTTGTACTCTCAGATAGCAGAAGAATGAGTCTAGTAGTCATAAAGTTTAGATATGATGTAGAACAAGTAAATATGAATATAAAATAAATGTAACCTAAGAACATGTTGTTTTTTAAGTCCTTACTACTCATCCATCATATATAAAACACAAAACAGTACAATGGCGACAAGATAATAAATAGATTTTAAGTGTTAATGGATTAACTAGATTTCTTTGGAATTTACTGCAAACACTGACACATACAAGTTCGAATTAAAACAATGAGTTTAAAACACTTTGCTGGATAATACAGTGACATAATAACTTTATTGATTCATTAAGAATACTGATGTTTCAATAATAAAATGTCACAAGGAATACCAGTGTTGCCAAGCTTCAGTGTTAGTGAGGCAGCAGTAGATACTCGTTGGAAAAAGTGGTGCAGTAGGTTAGATAACCTACTCATAGGGCTGGACATTAAAAACACAAAGCGACAACGTGCATTGCTTCTACATTATACCGGCGAAGAAGTCAACGACATATTTGACACACTCCCAGACACAGGGGATGACTACACAACAGCTGTAGAAAAACTCACAGAGTACTTCAGTCCAAAGAAATGTATAGAATATGAAGTCTACAAATTCAGACAAGCAAAGGAAAACAGTGACGAATCCGTGGACAGTTTCTACACCCGTTTAAGAAAACTGTCTTAGAACTCTGAATTCATTGACAGAAACAGAAAAATTAAGACACAAATAATTCAAGGCTGTAAATCTACAAGACTAAGAAGAAAAGCACTTAAAGCAGACATGTCACTGGATAACCTGATACAAGGAGCCAGAGTATTGGAACTATCTGACAAGCAAGCATCAGAAATAGAAAATCCAACAAAAAATCATATGCATTGAGGTCTACAAGAAAGACTACTTCAAAACAGACCACCGAGACACATCAACAGAGGCAAACAGACAATATGCCCAGAAGAAAGCAAATACAATGCAGATACAAGACAGGCACAAGACAGGCACCAGATGCCCAGCAGCAGGAAAAACATGTATTTACTGCAAAAAGAAAACCCATATTGAAAGGGTTTGTCGTTCGAAAAGGATGAACAAAGCGGTTCATAATCTAAACAGTGATGACAACTACCAAAGCGAAAACAAAAAAGAAAATACCCAAGCAGAAAACAACTATTCATTTATATTATCATGTGAAAACATAATTCAGTTTAATCACGTAGACCAAAAATTCAAGTGTACATAAATGGTCATCCATTGAAGGTTCTCATCGACACAGGCTCGTCAATAAATGTTATAGATAAACAGACATACAATAAGCTCAAAAGAAAAAACCAAACTCAGCAAAACAGACCCTAAAGTTAATGCATATGATGCAATTCAGTGAAACTACTCGGTAAATTCCAAGCAACAATAGAAACAGAATACAGGATTGTAACAGCACCTATATTCATAGGCAAAGGTCACAGTGGAAACTTATGATCCTACTCAACATCTGTAGATCTTCAAGTAATACCTGAAATCAACACTCTCGACACAAACAACGACAAAGAACTCTGCGACAAATACAAATTGGTATTCACTGGAATTGTCAAATTGAAAGACACTAAGGTGGAATTGCATATCCACGTAGACGCAAACCATTTCATCTAAGACAACAAGTTGAGGATGAACTTGCTCGTTTAGAGAGACTAGACATCATCGAAAAGGTAGAAGGACCTACAGACTGGGTTTCGCCAATAGTTATTGCACCAAATCTTAAAAGCAAAGCCAATGAAATAAGAATCTGTGTGGACATGAGACAACCGAATCAAGCCATAAAAAGAACTCGACATATAATACCAACCATAGACGATCTGATAGTTGATCTGAACGGAGCTCGCATATTTTCGAACTTAGACTTGAGCCAAAGTTATCACCAGCTAGAACTCTCTGAAAAATCACGAAACATCACTACTTTCACAACACATGTAGGGCTTCGCAGATACAAACGTCTAAGTTTTGGCATCAACAGTGCAGCAGAAATCTTCCAGAATGCACTCCGCACAGCACTTGAAGGGCTAGAAGCGTAAGAAACATAAGCGACGACGTGTTTGCCAAGACACAAGAAGAGCAAGACAAAAGACTCTAAGCAGTCCTACAAAGTCTTCACCAGAAAAATCTCACTCTTAATAGACAAAAATGCGAATTCAACAAGAGAAAGCTAGAACTTTTTGGTTACGTATTTGGCGAATCACGCATGTCAGCAGACCCAAAGAAAGTAGAAACGATAAAAACACACAAGCACCCAAAAATGTATCGGTAGTCAGAAGTTTTCTTGCCATGACGAACTATGTATCGCGCTTTATACCAAAGTACTCCACTATAACAGAGCCTTTGCGAAGACTGACCTAGAAAAATGCTAAATGGTCATGGGAAAGCGAACAAGAAGCTTCGTTTCAAAAACTGAAAACTGTACTTAGCAGTGACACAGTAATGACATACTTTGACCCACATAAGGAAATTGAAATAATAGTAGATACAAGTCCAGTTGGAGTCGCAGCCGTAATGCTACAAAAAGGAAAAATTGTGTGCTATGCAAGTAAATCTTTGACAGACGTCGAAACAATATACTCCCAAACTAAAAAGGAAAATATAGCAATCGTATGGGCTATAGAGCACTGGCATATTTACTTATTTGGACATAAATTTACACTGGTTAATGATGCAAAAGTTCTTGAACATATCTACAATAATCCAAGGTCAAAGCCACCTGCAAAACTAGAATGTTGGAGAATGCGCTTACTGACATATGATTTCATATACAAGCCAGGTGAATCAAATATGTCTGATTACTTAAGCAGACATCCACAACTTGGAAAATGTAATGCGATGTCAACTATTTCTGAAAAGCATGTGTCATTCTTAGCAAATCATGCTGATCCAAAAGCTATGACTATGCAAGAGATAATTCAAGCAACAGCCAAGGACACTTACCTTCAAAACGTCATAAATAACGTCAGATCAGGCAAATGGAGCTATTCGAGCATTAACAATTCTCTAGACACATTTTCGTGTTGTTGATGATAGATCATGTCCGGGCCATAACTTCGCAATAGGTGGAAAGACTTTAAAACACCTAGGTGTATTTGTTCACCTTGATCGGACGGTGTGTCGCATGTAAGACCCAAGTCCCAAGATTAAAGGTCAAGGTCACAGTTATTATAGGCAAATAAATGTTGGTTATAGACCTTGTCCGGGTAATAACTTCTCCATGCATGAAAGAATATTGAAAACCCTTTTTTATTCCCCCCCCCCCCCCGATGAGACTTGTGTCGCGTGTAAGACCCAGGTCCCTAGCTCAAAGGTCAAGGACACAGTCAGTTGTCAAAGGTAAAAAAATGTTGATTACAGACCTCTTCTCCATGCATGGAAGGATTATGAAATACCTTGACATATTTTTAGGTCAGTGGCAAATCTAAGATTCAAGTTACTATCTCAAAGGTCAAGGTCACAGT
Source organism: Cyclina sinensis (assembly GCA_012932295.1). NCBI lineage: Eukaryota > Metazoa > Mollusca > Bivalvia > Venerida > Veneridae > Cyclina > Cyclina sinensis. The sequence goes on along the minus strand of JAAONU010000001.1, from coordinate 71,125,593 downwards.
GACTTGTCAGATGTAAAAATTGTTGACAACAGACATTGCTCGAGCCATAACATCTACATGTATGAAAAGATTTTGAAACTCCTTGGCATATGTATTCGTCTGGATAAGACAGCGTGTTGGATGCAACACACATCTCCCTTACTGAAAGGTCAAGGTCACTGTGACTAGTCAAAGGTAAAAACTGTTGATGATAGACCTTGTCCGAGCCATAATTCTATATAATTCTGTAAATAATACAAGCAAATAAAATAGCATCCTAAGTATGTTTGTTTACTCCACTGCCATGCAAAAATTTTACAATGACCCCTTTTTCTTACAAAGCCTTCAAACCTGTCACCAAGTGAAGTGTTAGTGGTATTCGTCACTTCAAAGCCCCAGAAAATCTGTGACGAACGACAAGTTTTTTCCCATTAGTTAAGTCTTAAAGAACGTCCAATGGCATAAATGAACTCAGAGAATGAATTTGAGTCTTTTTTGATGGACCACTATTTGCTTCTTGACACGTTTTCTGGCCGGTTTACCATTACTGATAGTGTTCTATGTAACCAAAGCACAGTCTTTTTGCAAGCAGTAAGTTACAGTCCACACCGACGGATTGTTGTGACCTACTTGATTCTTTAAACAACTGTTCAAAGATTCACATTAATTGTTAGTGCGATGTTGATCATTAATTGTTGCGTCATAAATATTTCAGGTTTTGGGTTTAAACCTATGTGGCGTTCATCTGAATCTCATTAAACCAGATCGATCTAACACTGAACGATAAGTGCCTGACATATAATTTGAATCGAAGTAATCTATGAGTGCAGCTTAGCTGTTCTGGATTGACTTCCTTCACAACATTCGTACCCTCGCTCACCCTGTCAACTGGAAGAGACGCCAAACCGTCGATCATATCGACAAAGTTTCTAATTTACTGGTTTCTTCGTTGTCCGTATACAGCGCATGAAAACCCTCAGCTTGAACGTGTGGCCATGTGTTGCGGGTGAGGTGAATCAAGCAGCCTTTGATATGTATGTTAGGTCTTACGACGGACCTATGTTTGGCGACCTCGTAATCGATGATGTTGCTTGATAGTTTTCTATTAGAAAGAGTGACACTAACCTATTCCAGACTTATAGAAAAGCAATAAGATATAATGTTATTTTAAAGATGTATAAGAAGAAAGCTTAAAATGTAGCTTACTTCACAAGGTTTTAAAATTTTGTGATTCTTCAAAAAAGAACTACTTTTGCTTTTCGGTAAGCAATATTTCCCCAATCGCTCCGCCGATAACGAGTAAATAAGGGGCTCAACTCCACTAGATTAGCCATTTTAGTCACACGGAAGTTGGGTAGGCATCGAAAACAACTGAAGCTAAATATATTGGTTTTTTAAAGTATAACACATCTAATTGTAATAACAACAAAAATCCATTATCTTGCTTTTACTTAATATTAAATCACTGATTACACTTACTTATTTTCTTTATACATGCAAAACAGTCACAGGTTCTTCTAAATCAGTGTCAGAGCCCGTCGAATATACACCACCTCGCCCGGTCCGGAGCACGAGGGCGTTGAATACGTGACGTCTAACCGACGTTATCTAGAGCACATTGTAATGATGCATGTCGTTCCCTTTTCAAAGTGAACACCATTCAATAGAAGCAATTCATATGTCGCTGCACACATTTGTCGTACACAGTTTACACCACTGAGTGTCTATTTTCCTTACTGCATTTAGTGTGGCAGACTGACCGTGCCACCGATAAATGAGTGCCCGAGACACGCCTCTTCCGCCCTCTGTCATTTCTAACAATTTTTTTTGTTTCCATAGGGGTTTTTCAAAGTTCTACGCAAAATTTAATTTAAGCTCGCTGCTCCGCCTTTACGTCATTATCCATTTTGACGCTGTTTCTTTGATAACACAAACTTCTGATAAACGGTCAGAACTTGTTTACGTTATGACGTGAACCTAATGAAACTTAATCGTAATAACGGAAGAATAACGTAATGTATATGACGTTATTTTAATAGATGTTTTCCCGCCATTTCAAAATTGTTTAAACTTCTATCCGAGTACGAATGATTTGAACTTACCAATTTTTTCGGCGTGCTCCGGGTAATTTCACCTCCTTCTGTTTCCACATAATATACAGTTTTAATTAGTAACAAGTATTAAATTTGTTTAAGCCATTCAATTTATCAAAGGATAATTGATGTTTAAAATTTTATATACATACGTTTAGTTTTTCTTTCGAAACATACATTGTCTTGATAATTTCCGAACAAAGCCTTTTACACCATTATTATTTCTTCTAGCCGTTGAAATTTCACTCGTTTGAGTTTTTTTAAGCTCAGCTAAGCCCATAGTGCTCATACGAGCTTTAAAGATCGGTGGTTGTCCGGCTTCCGTCGTTATCCTTCGTCCACAGTTACTTCAAAGGACATCTCCTCTGAAACCATCAATCCAGATTTGATAAAATTAGCCTGAACTGTTCCTTGCCTGAAGCTCTATCTAAGTTGTCTAAATGGTTTAAGTCCATCTCAGATCTGGACCACAAGAGCTAAAACTAGGTTTTAGAAGAGGAATTTCCAAAACTCATCTCCAAAGCCGCAAGGCCTAGATCTTAAGATATTGGTATTTGGCATCGAGATGTAGGGCCTAGATATTTTGCATTGAGCATCGTCTATAGACCCTCTACTCAGACTGTTACATTTTGCTGCGGTTAAAAGTGACCCCGCCCCAGTGTCACTTGAGACTTGCATAAGAAAAACACCTTAAACTTTTTAAAAAAAGGTTTATTTTTAAGATAATTGATGTGACATGTCCTAGTGGACCTCCACAAAGTTCATTTAAATCTTACCCGTGGGTCAAAATTGGCTCTGCAACTGAGATCACCCATGCTAAATAAAACCTTTCTACTTTTTATCATAGAGGCTTTATTTATTGACCGATATCTTAGAAATTTGATATATGGACACGTTACATGAATCGTTGCCTTTCACTGTAGTCAAGCTCAAGGTCACTGAGGTAAAAAATAATAGATTTTCTCTTTTCCCTTTAGGGTCTTCATTTATTGACCGATATCGTAAATATTTGGTATGTATGTACCATGGGCATCTGCCCTTTGGTTGGATTTTAAGTGACTGGGTTCAAGGCCACCAAATTAAATATAAAAATTAGTCCCTCCCCAGAGGTAACTTGGTTTTATATAGAGTGCCATAGGTAAAACCTAAAAAAAACTTTAAAAATCTACTTGTCAGAAACTACAAGGTCCGGAGTTTAGATATTTTGTGTGTGAATGAAAGTAGTTGCATTTGATTCTTCAAAATCATTGGATGATCCATATATATTTTTAACATTTATTACTATTAAATTATCGACATGATAAATCAATTTCCCATTTTCTTTACCGAAAGTCGATAAAAAATTGAAGCTGCACTATTTATTTAAGAAAAGAGGTTCATGGCAATAGGCATCTGTTTCCACATCAAGTTTATTAGTTTTAAATATCATTTGTAATATGATTATCCCTCAGTACTCAGTTTCAAAGGAATTCAAGTTTTTAAGGTTGTGATTCAAAGACATCTATGTGTGTACATCTTTCGATAGTATTGGCTAAAATTTTCTTACTTTCTATCTTTATTGTAACTATTTATTTTACAGGGGTGATGTAGATAAGATTTCCAGTTGCTTGGGTCTATTTTTGTAAAGCTCAAATGAGAGACTTGGCGTCGAAATTCGTTTAAATTAATCTGAACTAAACTGAAATGAAATGATGCTTATTTTCTCCTCTTGGATTTTCGATACAATTTCACAATATAAACATGTAGTTTTAATCTCAACGTTTTGTTCTCTTCTATTATTTTTTTACATGATTGTTTACGTGACTTAGAAAATTCAACTTCATCGTTAATGTCATCTGTTCTTGTGTTATTAGTTTATTTATATTGAGCAATGTCGTTTTCTTTAATAACTTGTGATAGTTTGTTGTAGAGTTCAGTGGTTATATCTACTGATTTTTGAGAGAAATGCATGTGTTCTTAGTTTATTTAAAGTTACGACTGTCTTTTTTTCACTTTGCTTAATGATTTGTAAAATTTATTACACACTTTGAAGCGATTTTTTTCCAGGTTCTGCTTTGTATTCGGCAAATTTAGACAGAAGTCAATTCTTGTTTCACTGATGCCTTCATCCAACTATCATTTTTCTTTTATCTTCAGTTTGTATGCACCTTTTAGCTTTGTTTCTATGTCTATTAACCGTTTGTTGATTCTTATGTCTAATCATACCAGTCATTTCTTGGATCTGTTTTCGGACTTTATGTTAATTTAAGAGAGTCTGTCAGTTCATCGTTAGTTTTCTGATAATATTCTACTGTTTCTGCCAATATTATTAATTCTTTTTACGTTTGTCGTTTACTTCAATTATTTTCCTTTCAATGCTTATTTTAAAACCACTCATGTTTATAAAAAAAGAAACGTGAATGTTGAATACTGAAAGGTAGATTACTGGAGTATGTTGATATGTTTGTAGAAAGACATAGTTAATGGCCGTTGCATATCACTGTCATAAGCTCCGTCTTGTTTGAACATAATAATTATATCATACATATGTCGGGAACCATCACACACAAAAAAACAACAACACCAACAATAAAAAAAGCAGCAAAAAGATTTCTGGAAGATGTTTTATTTTCTATATCATTGCAATTTTAGCGTCTTTAGTATTTCATACTTTGTTACAATGCAATTGTAAGTTTTCTTGCAATCATTTTTGTAAGTTTTGTTTTCGATTTTGAGTTAATAGTGTAGTCATACATAAAATTTATGATTCGTTTGCAAATCATTGATCCTGTTTCAAAAAGTAAACTGATAATACAGAACACTTCATTCATCGCGTTATTTTCCCTAGATATATATCTACAAGTTCAAGGCTTCATAAATACCATGTATCTAGTCTTATCAGTTGATACTGTTGACATATGGGACAAAAATACCAAACGATTTTGCCAATGTCAAGTGTTTATGTAATATACTGTCAAAATACTGTTAAATTTTCTTTAATAATGTAATATAAAACTACTGAATTCAACTGGCTTATTTCCTTCGTTTTGGTATCGGTGAGTGAGTGATCGGCATGTTTTCGTCTCGTCATTTTGCCTTCTCACTAGTGCTTAGTTGTAAGCAACTACGTTGTCCCGTAAAATCCACTATAGTTTCACTCTGGTGATCAAAGGCGAAAGTATGATAACACAATGCGAATCAACGGATATTGTATGCGAGAACACGAAATAACGATACAATGGCACACAAAAAGACACGATGCGCAAACGCACTATTAATTTCTCACCAATTTATCATGATGTCGCGACTGTGCATCGTATTTTCCCGTCTCCGCATCGTCGAATCGTTGTTTCGCCTTCGGCGTTGAGTGGGCAAAGTCGCAAAGAGAGAATGCGATAGCGAGATACTAATAACGTATTATTGCATAGTGTTTTTGTGACACGTCGTAATTTCGTGTCCTCGCATCGTGTTTTTGTGACACATCGTAATTTCGTGTCCTCGCATCGTGTTTTCGAGACACATCGTAATTTCGTGTCTTCGCATTGTGTTATCGTATGTTTGCCTTTAAGACGCTGGAGCGAAACTACGATGCGTATGTTTCAAGTTCCTTTAAGTAACTATACAACGAACGCAAGGCGACAACACTTGATAACTGAAAATGGCCGTTCTATCTTTTTGTTGTAATCTCGTCAATTCGTGTCGTAGCTTTTTGTCTTTTCAGTGGCGCCGAAACGAAATGAATAGATATTACATGCACCGGTAACTACTCATAACGGCGCTCTTCGCTTCGGTGCATTTAGACATTTTGTTTTGCTGGGTTCAGTCGTCGACTTTTCATCAAGGCGCTGGCGAAACATGAAATTACGTCTACATAAAACGGACCGATTTGCGACATTTCGGTTTCCTTCTACCGCCTACGCGCTGATACCAGCATTGAAGAAATCGGCCACCATATGCGAAATCGGCCATCATAATTTTTTGCACGACATACATTTCAGTTCGAAACTAATGGGAAACGTAAATATTTATTCTGAGAGGAAGAGGCGAGTGCATGACGTAATAAATTTCAATTTCCCAGATTTCAGTCACTAGAGTAGTAAGAAATTATATTTCTACAAGACTCAATTCAATGCTTGAATTCAACAGTGATTATAATGATTGATACTGACAGGTTACAGAGGTATCTGAATTATAAATTGAATAGTTAGCAGACAAACTGTAGCTTTACAATGAGTAGTACAGTACAGCGGAACATGATGCCTCCACGATGGACACAATACAACACAGCGGGACACAGTGCAGTACAGTACAGCGGAACATGATGCCTCCACGCTGGACGCAATACAACACAGTGGGACACTGTAGTACAGTACAGCGGAACATGATGCCTCCACGATGGACACAATACAACACAGCGGGACACAGTGCAGTACAGTACAGCGGAACATGATGCCTCCACGCTGGACGCAATACAACACAGTGGGACACTGTAGTACAGTACAGCGGAACATGATGCCTCCACGATGGACGCAATACAACACAGCGAGACACAATGCAGTGCAGAACAGCGGAACATTGATGCAATACAACACAGCGGGACACAGTGCAGTGCAATACAGAGGAACATGATGCCTCCACGATGGACGCAAAACAACACAGTGGGACACAATGCAGTACAGTACAGCGGAACATTGATGCAATACAACACAGCGGGACACAATGCAGTGCAGAACAGCGGAACACGATGCCTCCACGCTGGCCGCAATACAAAACAGCTTTATACAATACTTTGACAGATTTTGACGAATTAGAGAAAGTGAAATCCAAAATAGTTATGTATATAAAGTGAGAAATGTGTATCAACTATGGAATTTTGTTACGTTAGAGAAACCAACCACTCTTCATGGATAAAAATCCAAGCTCTGTTAATCGTCAAGTATGGAATAATACTTAGTAATTTTACATCAGCAGGCTGTACAAAATGACAGAGGAATGATACAGATATTAACTTATCAGTCAAGGTCTGAAGGCAGGGCTGGTTACACGGTCCATTATCACTTATGTTATATAAGACAAATGAAAATTAAGACAAATGAATAGCACAGAAACTTAACAGTTGCCTTTGTCACAAAGGTCTGGCAGGACAGTACAAATGGAGCAAATATAATGTATAGGAAGTGAGCAGTAGCAGTACACAGCAGTAGAAAAATTTGAAGATGACAGTAGCAGTAACAGCAGTAGCAGTAAAGAAATCGTGAAGCTGGCAGAAGCAGTAACAGCAGTAGCAGTAGGCAAAACGTAAAGCTGGCAGAAGCAGTAACAGCAGTAACAGTAGGAAAAACGTGAAGTTGGCAGTAGCAGTACAGCAGTAGCAGTAGGAAAAACATGAAGATGGCAGGAGCAGTACGAGCAGTCGCAATAGGAAAGTCTTAAAGGTCGGGAAAGTTGCAATGAATATAAAACATGTTTTAACATCCACAGACCCTCCCGAGTCTATTGCGAAGGTCTACGACTGTTTTTGACACTCTTGCAGACTTTCATAAATTGGTGTCATTCGAAGTAAATGTCTTTTTTGATGTTATGAGACCCTCCCGGGTTGATTTAATCGGTCTGCGACTGTTTCTGAATCACTCGCAGACTTTCAGGAATTTTGGTGCCAATCGGGAAAATGTCTTTTTTGATGTTAAGAGACTCTCCCGGGTCAATTTTACCGGTCTGCGACTGTTTCTGACCCTCTCGCAGACTTTCAGGAATTTTGTTGCCAATCGAGAAAGTGTCTTTTTTTGTGTTAAGGGACCCTCCTAAGTCCATTGTTACGGTCTGCTACTGTTTCTGACATTCTTGCAGATTTTTAGGAATTTTTGTGCCAATCTAGAAAGTCTAGGGACCCTCCCGGTTCGATTGTTTCAAAGTCTTATGGCCCGTCGATAACTACGATCATTTTCGGCGCAATTAATGTTGTTTAAAAAGAACTAAGAAGTAACTATTTTGTTAAAAAGTTGCAATGATGTAAAGTTCAAAAGTTGTCGCTAGTATGTAAAATATGATGTAGGTAAAACTGTGACTGTTTTAAACATTCTCACAGACTTTCAGGGTTTCCTACTGCTACTGCTGTTACTGCTACTGCCAACTTCACGTTTTGCTTACTGCTTCTGCTGCTACTGCTGTTCCTGCTACTGCCAACTTCACGTTTGATTTAATTGTTTCTGCGTACTGCCACTGCCTACACCTACTGCCAACTTCCTATTAGTATAAATATACAAGTACTATCAATCAAATACATATGTAGTTTATTCAGTTGATCGTGTTTTCATCTTTCCTTCCTCCTTTTGCATTGATCATTCTTCCAAGTGTAAATTTTTGCCGTCTATAGACTTGGTTGTATATGCTCAACATTGTATTGTAGTGCACTTGCCAACTTGCTAATGAATAAATATTTGAAAGAAGAAGAACGTTAAACTAAAGTTTTTTTCCTAAATTTAACATTCTTCCGTATTGGAATTGCTTTCTTCTTATTTCGCGAGAAAACAAAAAATGGTGAAACACGTCATTTGGCATTTTTACCGTTCTCTGAAAGCTCTATTTTTTAATGTACGCGTTACTTTTGTTAAGACAGTGGAGCAGACGATTCATATTCTGCTGGCTTTGCTGTCTGTCCAATGTCTGTTTCAGACAAACATCTAAAAAACATAACTCACTACACTTAACCTGTTACCCTGTTTAATTATACTTTAAAAAGTACACGTTTAGTAACATATCAGAGATAAATATCGGTGGATGTTCCATGTCTGTCACCTTTATGTCGAGTCAATGTACATCGTATTCCTTCTTTCAAACTATTACTCATACCGAAAGTGCAGAATGCGGAAAGGCACTGGAGACCACGAGTCTGTAAAAAAAACAACACTAAATGTTTTTTTTTGAAATACTATGAAAAAGAATTTTAGTGCAAATGGATGTAACAGATTAAACTGGCGTATGGAACGTTTTAAAATCAACAAATACTGCAAACAGAAACATTTCAAATAAGCTGGTCATTTCTGTAAGGATGGTACTTTAATAAGCAAAACCAAATACCATTTTAATCGTTAAGCCATAATGTAAACCGTGTGGAATTCAAATAAAAAGTTCATGTAATGTTTGCATTTTGTGCACATTTCTAGTGTTTACAGAAGAGCTGTTGTTTTCACAACATTTTGTAATTAAATTTTTTGTAGCGTAAGTTTTGCAGTCTTTTAAGATACATTGAATTACATACTGAACAGCGTTCTTTTCTATTAGCTGATATAAAGCAGGTTTGTAAACTGTTATCTGTCAACACAAAAATGACTCGTACCATGACAATGCTAACTGAATTTGGAAGCCAGTTTTCAAAACACAAAACGAAATCAGATAATCGGCAGAAACTCTATCACATCTGTATGGCGTTGTGTTGGGAGAAGCTTTCGTGCACTTACGTCAATCATCGGCAGTGTTGGGAGATGAAAGCATTTGGAATAATGATGCTTTTTATATTTATATCTTTAATTTACTAGATAAGACTTTATATTATTTTAGGTAAATTCTAGATAGAGTCTGTACTCTTTACTTTATGGTTTTCAAGTTGTTTAAAATGATTAAATGCGTTATTTTTTCATCAGCCAAAGGTGTGATTTATCTGAAGTTTATATCATGTTACAGAAAGGAGTATTATGTAGAAAAGAATTGCACTGTGTTTATGAATGCAGACACATGTAGACTCAACTGCATGTAGTCACTCTCATATTATCTGCGATCAACTGTAAATAAGCACCGTCAGTAAATGTAAACAGTTTATATTGCTTTCAAGCTGCACTGAGTTGCCTGCTTGAAATACACTGATATTCGTATTAAAGACAGTGGTTTCCAAGGCAATATGTGCTTTTGATTACGGAAAATCGAACACTTGTAATTTTATTCCTTAAGAGAATTAACATTTATCAGATGTCGACATAAAGAAGTTAAAGCTACCTTTTCAAGTAATATCGAATTTTCAGTATCTTAAAAATAAAGGAAGAAATAAAAAGAAGAAAAAAAAACAACCAGAACACACAAAAACGGCAGAAATGCATAGGAATGATTCTACATAATTACTGATTGATACACCCCCAAATCTCCAACGCCCCCAATCCCAGATAAAAAATGAATTTCAATTAGAAACTTTAAAGTATATGTTATTATATGTATTATTTTTAGGCATATTTTTGGACGTAAGATTTCAACATTTAAGATTATGTAAGAAGAAACAGTAGAGAAATGATTTCAAGAATAAAGAGATTTTTGAAAAAAGAAAACAGTAACTTATTTCATACAATTCATTGAAAAGATTGCTTTAAAATGTGTTAAAACACACTGCAATAGCGACAAAATAACTAGGAGCTTAAATCGACTGTTAACATTGAAAGCTTTCGTATATCGTTATTAAAATATTTCACCTTAGTATGTAGCAAATAAATATTTATATGAAGTCTTAATTGATACAAAATATGTTTTAAGTAGAAAGGGGTAGTTTTAACATAACAAAGTTAAAACAGTTTTTTGGTCGCATTTCAATAAAAAAGAGAAAAGGCTGTCATTTGTCGAACATATTTGTATTGTAATAATCATTCACTATTGGCTCACATGTCATTAAAATAGTTTTTCACAATAGGTGGGCGCATGTATAAAGGTCATGCTATGAAATTTGAGGACAGTTTAACGTTTAAAGTAAATTTCGTAAAAACGATATGCGACAGTGTTTGAGCAGTGAGTGATCTTTATTTTTAAAAAATAGCTGAAAAAATTATAAGTTTAAACTCAACAAGGATAATGGTTTTACTTCACCTAGTTCCTCACTGGTCGAAAAAGTTGGAATAGGTTTTTTGCCGATTTGGGGATCGCAGAAAGATTACATAAAGTCACCTGTAGTTTTGAATATTCATAATGTTATCATTGGCGAATGGAGGACTGACTATATGGAGGACTATATAAATCTGGAAACGGTCCGTTTAACGCACATTCTTAACTAGGCCGTGGTAAGCACAACAGTGTTTTATTTTCCTGTTTGTTCAGTGCATGTGTTTACAAAACTAAAATGAACAATTAAGTGAAGGATTTACGTATCAAATAACTTTGCTGGAAATAAAGAAGTAACCATGTCGGCGTCGGCGTCACGTGACAACCGTCGGATGTCGGTTACCAGGGAGATTTACCGACGGCAGTCAAGAGATATATTTGTTCACAGGAACTCAGCTCCGTTAGTATATTTTTCATATGACAGAATTTTCTGTTGAAAGATATATACATTTAACATATGCAGTTCCAATAGAAGTAACTTTATATACATGAAGTATGTTTATTGTATGTATACGGCGTATATTTACATCACACTTTGCAGAATTTTATGTCTTTTAATCCTTCAAGAGAATTATTTTAAACTTAGATACCTAAAAATATTCATTAGATATTTCAAAAGAGGTATAAGTGAAGTGATTATGTACATTTTAACATTTAATGCTCACAGTGAAGTTTTTAAAATAGTTCATAGGTCAGGAAATTGAATGTGTTAACCGGTATATTTAATCATTTAAAAAAAAAAAACCTCTCCAAGTATTACTAATTAGCCCTCTTCTAGTCTGTTAAGTAGGATTCATACAGTCGGTCCTATTTTTAAAGTTTTGAGAAAAAAATATGTATGAAATATCTACAAGTATACAAATGTCTTTTAACGAATCTTGTTTTTAGGCGATTAGTCTATTAGTTTCACACGACATAAAATTTACCACTGTACTGATATCTTATCAGACCGAGCAAGTTTAACAAATTAATTACAGCTTACCGAGTTATCTGAAATTTAAAAGTTGTGCTTTGTAACATATATAATTTGGTCGTAATTATGTTGGTCGTTTTATTTGAAGTAAAATAGAAAAATAATTGGGTAACAAATCAGTTGAAAGGGGAACATTCTCCTGTCCATCGGTCATACAACGACGATTGCACTTCAAGAGCGATATTCATCATTGGAATGATTTGAACATGTACTCGATATGTTTAACCTTTAATACAGTTTTTTTGGGGCAAAATCAGCTGCGTATTTTAATCCCTTTTCTGTTTTTTGAAGCGATTGATTTGTTTAAGACGAAACAGAAGAAACCCACTCAGTTCGAACGGACCAATTTATTTGAATAGGTTAAAGTTCGACATTTCAATTGCTCAGATTTCAGCTGAACTTTAGGATTATTACAGGATGATTTGTCAGAAGAAAAAAAAACTAGGAATATAACTTTGTAAGGCGTCAAATCATACTCGAATGTGTGCTTCAGTTGAGAAGAAATGTATTTTACTCACAGTTTTTAAAAACAGTGTCTGAATGCACGACGTCGAGGTAACGCTTCACATTCTGCAAATATATTTGCAAAATTATTTTTGACGTCTAAATTCATTAATTAAAATTCATTGCAGGGTTGAATACATTAAACACGAGATGTTTAAAATGTAACAACGTCTACAAAATCTGTTTGATGTATCATTTTGTTTACCTAGGCATAGCTAGATGAAATGAAATATAATTAAAAGTTTATTTTATATATCAAGACAATTTTAGAAGTGAATAATGTAGCATGTCAAAACTAGCAGTGTAAATACAGGCGACTTGACTTGAATTATTTATCAAGTCGTTTGCATCAAAGTACACATTTATTTTACAGCATAAATTCAAGGTCGTATTTTATGAAATAATTTTTCATGCAGCCTCAAATTACGTAGTGTCTGTTCCTTGTCCTCTCACTCAATCTTATCTATTTTAAGATTCCAGTGTTTTCATTTTGACAATAGTATCACCTTATTTGTATTCTCTATGCACTGCATTACTTTAGCTTGTTTTATTTTGAACAGCCTCAGTTTAAGTATGTTTTGGAACATATTTTTTTAAATGTCTGAGTGCTCAGTGCTGTGTTCTGAGTTTTAGAACTAAAACTACTCTTGCAGAAGATCTCTTTCTGCAGAATCAACGGCTGTTTTTCCCAATTTAATTTTTTTTCAAAATTAATTCCCCAGGAAGTTGTTTGAATAATGATTTTATATTTCAGACATGCAGTGACTGCGACATCGTCTCCGGCGGGAATACGAAAGCGACGACCGTCTGGCCCAAAACCGCACACCCTAAAGAGATACTTTGCGACTGTGCCTGACGCAGACAGAAAATATCTGCTTGTACCAAAGTCATTCCGCAAAGCACAAGAGAAACCCGCGAAAAGGAACTACCTGCGACTAGCCTTTCAGGCTCTTCGTAAGCGAGTGTCAATATTTGATACTGTTTCAACCTACAATTTCAGAGAAAATGTGATTCCGGATCTTGTATCAGGTCTAGCAGTGACGGGGCTACATTTCCCACAAGGTCTCGCCTATGCCCTGCTTGCAGGGTTGCCACCAGGTATTGGAATGGTATCGACTATATTCCCTGTGCTAATCTATATGTTTTTCGGATCGGCAGCTCATACATCTATCGGTACCAATGCCATTGTATCTATCATCATAGGCGACATGCTTCTTGAGCCTGCAGTTCAGGCATATATGCAAAGTGCATCCAGCTCTACCACTTCCGTTAGCGCCATAGGGCAAGTGCTTTTAAACACTACAGAACAGACTATTGCTAACGTTTCTAATACATATAAAACTGTTGTTGACACGGGCGAGGAGAACGAAGATATCATGAAAATAAGAATAGCTCTAGTTGCAGGTGCTACGTTCTATACTGGCATAATATTTGTCGTTATGGCTATATTTAGAACGGGATTCCTCGTGACTTACTTGTCACAGTCCTTTATGAGTGGATTTACCACCGGTGTTGCTGTGCATATTTTCAGCAGTCAAATCAAAACTGCTCTTGGACTGAAGCTACCTCCCCTCGAAGGTGTTGGAAAACTTGTCAAACTGTATTATAATGTTTTCAAATATATATCAACAGTTACTGCAGGAGATCTAGTCGTGTCAATCGTATGTGTAATTATACTGTTGATTGTTAAAATTGGGATAAATGAAAGATTGAAACTAAGAGTACCAATACCGGTAGATTTCATACTGCTGGTTCTTGCAACTATCATTTCGTACCTTGCAAAGCTACCCACTAACTTCGGTGTGCATGCGCTAGGAAAGGTAGACCTAGGAATACCAGCACCGCAACTGCCAGCATTGCAACCAGCAGGACCATTGATTGTCTACGCCATTCAAATAGCACTTGTCACATTCTTCTTAAATATCTCAGTTATCAAAATCATTGCAAGGAGAAACGGTTACGAAATCAATGAAAACATTGAAATGAACGCTTATGGAATGTGTAATGTAATACCTGCCTTCTTTTCAAACATTCCAGCAAGTATTGCGCCACCAAGAGCCTCACTTCTGTCAAGCATGGGAGCAAAATCTACGTTAAATGCTGTGTCTACTTTTGCCATAATGCTAGCACTGATATTCTATTTCGGACAGTTTTTTGAAACATGTCCAAAGGCAGTATTAGCATCAATGATAATGGTCGCAATGAAAGATCTACTCAAACAAGTCACGGTACTCCCAAAGCTATGGAAAGTCAACAAAAATGATTTCACAACTTGGTTGTTTGCTGCCATTACATGTGTATTTACAGATATTCCATATGGTCTCGCATTAGGTGTCCTGGTTTCACTTCTCTCCGTCATCAACCAGAGTCAGAGGGGTTGGGTTGCAGTCATAGGCAAATCTGATTCAGAAGATCTATATTTAGACGCGGATGATTACGGCGCCATTCATGAGATTCCGTGTGTGAAAATAGTACGAATGGAGTCGTCTTTGTACTTTGCTACTGCAGAGAAATTTAGAAAGAGTATTTACAAAATCATAGAAAAAGATTCGGATAAATACAGGGAAGAGGATGAACACATTCCATCAACAGAGAAGAAATCTCTGAAGAATTATGTGGATGGCGGGGAGACCGTGATTGGCCATGGGGATGTATACAAAGATACCATTCAAGAAGAAGATGACGAGAATACTCCCAGTTCTGACGAAGAAAAGGAACGCTGTTTCAAAATTAAAGTTTTAATCATCGACTGCATTCCAATAAATTTTATTGACGGTACAGGGCTAGATATGCTGAAACTGGTTATATTTGAGCTGGGATGCCTAGATATATCGGTCTACCTGGCACGTTGCTCAAGATACATGCTTCATTTGATGGAGAAGTCGGATATGTACGATGAATTTCCACGAGAAAACGTGTTTATTGATCTTCCTGATGCTGTCGATGCTGCACTGAAAGCAATTAAATCTGACGTCAAGGATCACGTGGCTGAGATGGAACCGGAAACAAAACCACGCCCTCCGCCGAAGGTTATGTCACTTGTATCAATGGACTCAGAGTATGACAAATTCATTCACCGAAACAGCATATTCCAACCGTACTAATGTCTTATCTGAACAATTCAATTTATGAGACTCATACATGTTACACATGGATTTTCCAATGACCAACATGTGTTCAAACTCCAAGAAATCGTTTGCATCTTTCATCTCGAACCAGAGTGTCAATTATATGTACTTACGTAGTTCTATTTGAAAAGATTTCCTAGTATTAACGAGTTGGTAAATATTATACATACAACCAACGAATGTACGTACTGATAATATCAAAGCGACGGAATGCGGAAAATATTTTCAATTTTAATGTAAGAAAATCTTTTTGGCGTTAATTATTTGATAAAATGTTGAGAGATTATTTTCGTTCAAGGACATTTAATCATGTGGACTAGAAATTTAAGTTCTCAGTCGTTTCATTTTCCATCTTATTTTTGTGCTTTATACTATATCGGTATAAAATTGTTTGTGAATCTTATCTTGCAAAAAAAGGGAATTCCATTGTTTGAAAATATTTTAGGGACTCAGTCAAGTATGGGGCATAACATTGATACATTTGTTTCATTTTGCGTCCTTATGGATGTTTGAGGGATCAAAAGGATCATATATTCAGGGCGGAGTTCAAGCCACAGAGCTTCTTATTGCAAGTCAGATGTTCTAACTGAGCTAGTTGGGAGCTTGATATTACGTTCGATTTTTTTGTGTCGGATGACGGGTTAAACGGGTACAGGATTTACATCAACCCAGAAATATTTTTGTTTTCTTCTTCGTAGCGATGGAACCATGTTAGTGCTCCAAACAGCATTTGCGGTGTTCCATGTGCATTTGCTTCATAAGAATGTCAATCGTCAGCCTGTCTCGCCAATAAATGACGTTTAAAACTGGAAAAAAATGAGGTACTCGTGTGCGTGACTCATTTTCTAATGTCTACAATGTAGATTGGTTACGTATGTTTGTGCATGGTGTAAATGATGGTAGAAGGTGTGAATATACTATAGGTATGATTTACAAGCTTTACGAGAGTGCTTGAAGTTTTATAGTCATGACAGCCATTGATTCACTGTATACACATAAACAGGTATAGATAACCATTACGTGCATTTGTTTTATTTTACACCGTGTATTAAAATCAAGTTAAAAGAACCCAGAAATCGACCACATTTTTTCACGCTGAAAATGGCTCCCTGTAATCGACGTTTGCATCTGAACTGTGACCTCTCTCCCATTCTGAAATCTCCCCGTTTCTTCGATTAATCGTCTGCAGCAAACACAATAATTTGACGGCTTTTTGTCAGGATGACGTAGATAAGAAATGTAACTCCACAGTACCGTTAAAGTCTTAACGTAACATTAATAATGTTACATGTATTTCTTTTTACAGGTGAAGCAAAACTAAGCTTACACATTAGAAGTGGTAGACATTAACAATGTCACTGTCAAACAGAATGACGAAATGTTCGCGTTATTCGTACCAGGTTGCTTTATAAAATGTTGCACACGAATAATGAGTGTTATCAAACACAAGTATTAGCATTTCCAAAAAATGCTTGAATTCGCCGTTCAGCCATGTATGACGTCTTATCCATAGATGAATGTATTCATTGATTTGATAACTTTATAACTTGTTTTGCAGTGAAAAGCGAAGTTATATCTGATAATATTCACACAGAAATAATAAAGCAGATGAAGTATACATTGTAGTTTTTATTGTAGCTGGGCTATTTTTGAAAGCGGATGATTTGGCTTCTTTATGAAAAGCATGCCAATATCTTTATACATCATGTTAAAATTTGCAGCATTAAAAACCTTGTAAATGTTGCTTTGTTGTAAACCAGTCTACGCATAATTAATTAGCTATTTGCGTAGCTTTTTACTTTATCTATCACTAAAAAAATGTTTACTTAACAAAAGCTAGATACTATTCTTCAATATCATAAGAATATTACATGTAAAATTTAAACAGAATAAATTTTAGGTAGAAAAATACGATATTGCCCTGACCCTAAACAAGCATATATTAAACACGGATATACCCTGATCAAACTCCTCGCACCAGGTACGTCACGATTTGCTACCAGGGGAAGTAACCGCTGCGGGGAGTTTGTATCCTGATTAGAATCGCCCGGAAGCAAGCATTTATTTTTTTTTCTTTAAGTGCAAGTTTTGGAAAAAACAAACAAAACATACTCTTATTTGGACTACATTCTCTAGTTAGAAATGACATGTAGCAAAAATATTGCGATTATCTTGTGTTATCCCGCAAGAGCCTGAAGACTGGTACTGAGTTTGTACATTGATGATGGTATTTTTCAGTTGTAAGAATAAGTAACCCGACAAACATGGCGGTTGGGCGAGTCCATTTACACATCCCTTGCTGAAGATTTTTGACGTCCATTTTGTTATTATGTGATATGAAATTATTCGCTTTGATTGGCTAAAGGCAGGCGGTGTACAGGCAAAACTGTTCAAATCTTGTTAATTGTATATATCGCCGTCCAGGAACGGCGATAATAATAAAGAGATCATGCGAGATCTGTCCTTATTTAGGCTCGCCTTTTTCATGGTGCCAAAACAAAATGGTAGAAGTCGGCCTTGTCATCGTGTTCGAGCTTGTTTTCTCTGAGTTCCCGTTAGTATTATTTACAAAATTTCAAGCCTTTATTGACGTTTAAATTTAAAAACTTTTTCAACAAAGCCTGATATGAATGACACGGTAGAAAAAAATACACCATCGATAACAAATGCACCTTATTGCATCACTACACCTGTCATCTACAAACCAACATATATCCGGAAATATCCAACTCCCTCTACAAAACTTACACAGCAACATGGTGATATTATAGACTTTCAGTGTAGCAATACCACGTGACCGTAACGTCACTAAAGGCATCAAAACCAAGACAAAACTGACAATATTGGCTCCGCTTGAAAATAGAAAATTACCTCCAACTATTTCATTTATTCATTGATTTCTATGGGACATGTGTCCGTCTAAGGAAAAAAAGATAAGCTTTCCAAAAAATATAAGATTTCCATCTGCAGCTGAGCTTTTTTTTCAAGCACTACGTGAAACTTTTAAACTTGTTTGTATGCGAGGTTTCACGTATTGCTTAAAAAAATGGCTTAGCTGCTGATGGAGATCCTATATTCAGTTGAAAACTTATATTGTTTTCCTTAGACGGACACATGTCCCATACAAATCGATGAAGAAATGAAATACTTCCGGGTAATTTTCTATTTTCAAGCGGAGCCAATTTGTTTTGATGCCTTCAGGGACGTCACTGTCACGTGGTACTGCCACACTGACATTATAGTTCAGTAGTTTGGTTGTTTAAGTAAGAGTACATCACTATTTTAGAATAAAGATAAAAAATGTTCAATTTCAAGTAGGAGTTTGTGTTCTGTCGCTCTGACTTGCAGGCCTTATTGACAGAATTATAAACGCCGTGTAAGGAGGTCGTTTTATTCTATCTCGTATCAAACATTTGTCATTGTGTTGTACATACTTGAGCGACTGACATTGAAATGAAACAACGACAAATGCTGAAAACTCATTTTGTCTTGTTGACAAAGCAAAACGTCGTATTCTTAGTAAAGATTTTTATAGTTGAGACTCTGATTATAGAAGACAGATTGAAGTAATTGAAAAAGAAAACAACATATACTTACTATTTAGAACCATAACAACTTGGCTTTTTCTACTTTAGTGTAATGCAAGTTCTACCTCTATTCAATGGCTGCATTTTGATGTATGCATGCGTGTTTAGTCTATACACATTGTTGTGTGACCGAAATATACCTAATATAGTGAGCTTGCTGTACACTGTTGAAATGTGTCAATCATGGAAGATTTGATGTAGTAATTTAAACAGATACTGGTATTCGGAGAAAAGAGATCTAAATTAGTAGCAAATGGTTTACAGAGCAATTACGTATGTGTTTGGAAACTAGATTCCTTTTTAGGTACACCTGCATATCAATTTAATCTATTTTTAAAAATCGATCCAAATAAGCAAACCAAAGCAATATAAAAACAAGAGTTGTCACTGGAAATTGACTTATTCTCCCGAAATGTAGCTTTGAAATGAAACTGGTGTAAGTATATCAATGAATATGCCTGTGGAAAAGAGATCAGACAAAAAATAGAGCATGAACTGAAGGTAAATGGTAAAGTAATGTTTTTCTGCTTCAGATTCTTATATGAAGGTTGATGACATACTTATTCAATGAAATAGAAAGTTGTGAGTTTGGCCTTGAATACAAACAATATTGTTTTATTCCCAACCCCCACTGATGTTTTATATATTATAATAAAATCCCCCAAGCGGTTTTGGAGGTGTAGCTTGGACAAGATTTTAATATAGAAGTTACAGTAAAAAATGACTAAGGGCCCATAACACTGCAAAAATAATCCGACTAGAAACTCCTGACAATATGCACAGCTAGGTTTGGTGACAAACATTCCTGTGTAGTTTCAATGAAATCCTACAGTGGTTTTGGAGATGAGGCGTAGACAAGATTTTAACATAGAAGTTAGAGTAAACAATGACTAAGTGCCCATAACTCTGCCAAAATAATCTGAGCAGAAACTCCTGATGACATGCACAACAAGGCTTGGAGACAAACATTCCTGTGAAGTTTCAATGAAATCCTCCAAGCGGTTTTGGAGATGAAGCGAGGACAAGACGTTAGAGTAAAAACAATGACTAAGTGCCCATATCTCTGCCAAAAATAAATCGAGCGGAACATCCTGACGATATGCACAACTAGGCTTGGTGACAAACACTCCTGTTAAATTTCAATGAAATCCCTCAGGCGGTTTTGGAGATGAAGCGAGGACAAGATTTTACTGGACAAACGGACGGACGGACAGACAGTGCGATTACTATATGCCTCACTTCGGGAGCATAAAAACAAGTATAATGGATGATAACCAAAAGCAACAGACAATACAACCTGATAAAATGACATTTTGAAGTTTAACACTAAATCTAACAACGAAGATATGATCGTATTTTCATATAATCCAATGTCAAAGGGGATTGATAAATGATACTTTATCAACATTAACAAAATATATTTTTTCTCGATGATATCTAAGTGTAGGCTACCGTTGCGTTCTACTACTTTTGACAAATGGAGATTTATTAGAGAAAAAATAAGGATTACGGTAAGTTATTGACAAATGCTGACGTACATTTGGGGTATTTTCTATTTGTTCTTAACAGTAAAGTTGGTTTACAATAATAAATAAGAGTTAAGTTAAAAAGAATTTGGCCAATGTCCTAATGTATGTAGGAATTATGGATGATATTTCATGTATATATGAAAATATCATGAAGTTATACTTCATATTTAGTACATTTCTCCTTTTACAAGATTATCATTGAATTTTAAAATTCAAAGCTTTTAAACTATTGTTCTGTTCTCTTAAGTAATGATAGATGAAAAACATGTACTGAAATTGCATTTTTTTTTGTTTTATCTACGTCACACGTAGCAATTTAGAAATATAAACTGTTTCGGTTCTTAGGGATTTATATAGCCAAGATATATCGAGTCTTATATCAGCGGATAAAAGTAGGCTTTCAGTTGTCTAATCAAAATAAAATCAAACACAGGAGACATTCTTTTTCATTTAGCAGGAACATGATATGTTATTAACATTCATATTTTCATACCGTGCATTTTTATCTTGGCGATCCCATAGGTAATAGAAAAATGTGATCGGTAAATATAAGTTTGGTTTTGTTTGGTCTAAGTTTTAGTTACGCTTTTTCTCGCTTCTTAATTGAAGCTAAAGGGTGTGAGAAATGTGAAAACAAAACTGCAAATTTAGACAAATTCTATTGTGGTTAACAATGTTCTGTCATGTTTCCCTCCTTTCGCAATTCGCCATTGCGGCGTTGAAAAGTTACAGTGTCTATAAATCATGAAAAAAAAATGATGTAAAAGATATTATTTCAATATATCTGTGAAATCAGTTTAAGAACACTTAGGGTAAAATTTATAGTTTAGAATGACGTCATTATTTAAAGATCCTTCTGAATCAAGTGTGTGAGAAATGTTCATGCTTTGTTAACTTTGATTTTATCATCGCGTATAATACAAACGATTTTCACCTACTTTTGAGGCGGGTTAGGCGAGCTGCTATAAATCATATTGATAAACCATAAAAATGAAGAGTTTTGAAACTTTATCAAGCTAAATCGATCATAAGGGAAAAATACGGTGGCACAGAGGTGACATGCACAACTTTTTTTCTTTAATTGTACTTCTCTTTTTTATCTCGTTCCCACGAGATACTAACTCGAGGGAACGACTTATTATCTCGTTCCCACGAGTTACTAAGTCGTGGGAACGAGATAAAAAAGAGAAGTGCAATTTAAAAAAAAGGTTGTGCATGTCACCTCTGTGCCACCGTAGAAAAAAAGCAAATCTTTCGGCTTTAAAAACATAGTCCTTAAGTAAGTTTTTGTAATTTATAATGTTGATACCTGTTCATGCATAATATGCATATTTATACATACTGTTTGATCATTTGTTTCATATATCAATACTCAAGAAGCGTATAATTCGAACTCGTGTTTAAAATATTTACCGTAAGAATTAAATGCAACTGTTGTCGTAACTTGCCTTCGGGGTTGTTTTCGAATTTATAAATAGTTATAAAAAAGTTGCACATGTAGATTTATTTCGTGAAATTGTTGCATGGTAATAGTTTATATAAAAATAGTTATCGCTGGTGTGCGTTTTGTTTGTTTGTCTACACATATGGTCTGTAGTTTCATTCCTAATTTTAATGAGAGATTTTCAAAAAAAACTATCAACCTGATTATATTTGTTCTGCCGATGTTCGATGTATCCCGCTTAACCATTACCCTGCTGGAACTGAAAGTGATTAGCCTCTGCTACCAGTGTAGAGCCAGGCCAGTCTGCACATCCGTATACTGTTGGTAGCTCAATTTTCGTATTTTGATATTGAAATCCCTTAAACTTTAAATGGACTTTTCCAAATTCAAAGCTGGATAAATCCATTACAAAAATTCAGCGGGTTAAGGGTTACTGCATTTTAAAGACAGATACTTTAAAGTGTCTTTAGGAGGAGGAGGCGTTGGAACGATGTCTGTCTCCATTAGTGCTCTAACATTTGCATATATATGCAAATATATCGTTGTGTCAGTGGATTTCTATTTTTTTCGGAGAACTTCTCGTTCCTTTGTTTGTATGGTGGCTGACTTTTGGCAAATTCTGTTCGTATTTCTGTGCTAGGCTCGACGCATAGAGCTTACGAAGCATAGAGCTTACGCCTGAGCAGCATGCGTGAATGTCGCACAGAGCTCACATACAAGGTCTGTGTGTCGAAAAGGCATGACCGTTACGTATAGAACTTACCACAATGAATGATTATGATGTATTATCTGAAATTATACCCACTTAATGTGCAAATTTACAAAGGATTTCGAGTGCATATACTAAGATCGACTTTACGTGTCTGTTTATCAGGATTGCTTCAGCAGTAACATGGAATATCATAGGGAAGTTCACTATCAAAAGTTTATGCAAATATTAGTGCATTAATGAAGACAGAAATCGTTCCAACGCCTCCTTCTCCTCCTCAAGCGGAATTATTTTTCATAACTTAGTGTGTTGATATCAACAACTACCGACACTGAGACTTATATTAATTTACTCTCATACTTAAATTGAAGAAGTAGAAAAAACATAAACGATATAGGTGTTTAAAGTAACTGATTTTAAATGTTATACAAAATACACTTACACACATGCCCACCCACTCGTCCATCCATAAAGTAAGTTTTTATATTTCAGCTCTTCGTGTCGAAAACTCGGTCATCGTTTTTTTGTTTTTATTTTACATTGTTTTTGGTGTGTTATTTCAACATTTTGTCTTTTGCCGGAATGATGACATATCTACGGTGTCATCCCCTTTCAACGTCGTTGCATTTCCTCATTAAGCAGTTTTTTATTGTGTTCAATCAATGTTTTTTTTCGTTTCGACACTAGAAAAAAGTACTAAGATAATGCCAGTACAAGCCTTTTAAAAATCAGCCATCATTATAAAGGTCAGAATCCAATAAAATAAGAAAAGCTCGTGTTTCTACAACGTAACCATGGAGACTTATTTCGCCTTATATTTGTATAACTTGTAATAGTCCCCAGGAAATTTGACCGTTTGCAAAAAGCTTAGACTAGATTTACTGGTGTCAAACAAACACACACACGCACGCACACACATACGCACGCGCGCGCATACGCACACTTACACATATGCATGTAAAATTATTACAAAATTGTTCCTTTATCTTAACACATCAGCAGTTTATCGTTTTGTTTTGTCAATGAAATATTCAAAGTAATAAAATTAGCGCATCAATTTGTTTTGACTGATGACATGTTTTCGCCATCTTTTTTACTAGGAAAATCAATTAGAGCAGTTTAATTAATTAAGCCTTACTGTTGGGCGGGGCAATAATCACCCTTTGTTTACCAGCAATAATGAAGATAAGTACGAAATATCATGAAACATATATCCAGTACTTGAAATTGTAGTTACGTAGAGTTTCATTCACGGACGAGTGTTAATTATTGAGGACTATGATCGAGGGTTAGAACGCCAGACCTTGAGTTCCTCTATCATTTTATGAAATATAAATGAATTTCAATAAAAAATTTTAGTGTTATGCGCCAGACAAGTAAAGTATATAAAAAGGGAGATAATTTACGACTAGGGCGAGGCAGAGCTATTGCCCTTAAACACTGCACTTCCTCTCAATGCTTTAATTATTATGAAGTTTATACAAATTCTCTTCAGTCGTTTTGGAGTTCTGCTCCGGACAAAAGTGCCACGGAGACCATTTCACTACTTCGGGATAAAAACGTAAACTTTTTACCTGAGTACAAATAAATCGTGTATCGTAAAGACAACAGACAAAATATATAATTTAGACATTTTGTATCTGAAATAAATTACTGTCTTCGAAATTTTTAATTGATAAACAACTCAACTCAATATTTCACGTTTATTCTGTCTTTAAAGTGTAAACAAAGTTAAGTGGTTTTGTGTTACGCCAGCACAAAAAGTGTACATATAAAAAGTAAAGCCCTTTGATTTAAAAACAAAATATACAATTATCTTTCTGCCTCTGCAAAAAATTACAAGCGCGATAAACAGCAGAAACAGTCCACACTTTGTAGGTGAATCATTTTCTTTCATACCGAAAATTATCAACACATATTCTCCGTATAAGAGCTCACGGGCAATGATTTGTAAAAATGACAAGTTAACACAAGACAATGTAATTAAACAAAGTGCTCATTTATACATACCTTCTTAAATGTTTTGACATACCTTTACAATAAAAAATACACCAGTTTCAACAGTGTATAAAAGACTGCTCAGTTATGTAATGAAGTTAGACAACAGATATAAGTCTTCATATTTTGTCTAACCTCAGCTGAAAAAAAAATCAACAACACGTGTCCTTGGACTTAGAACACGTCAAAAAGGCACAATCATCCATTACTTTAAAAAAAGAAAAGAAAGAAATTAACAGGATTAACATTTTCTAGATCATAGATAACTCTTTATGGTTACGTGAAAATACTGGCCAAACTAACTATATAAGTTTCTATAACATCGTACATGAAGACTGAAAGCAAAGAGGCTTTATTAGCCGGCTACTTTATGTACATGCTAATAAAACCTTCACGCTTTCACCATACCCATACAGATGTAGAGTGTTATTTATGTGTTATTGATCATTCATTTTCGTTTCAATACTTCCTTACAACAAAAGAAATCAACAAATTTCTGTACTGGCTTACTTGTTCTGTAAATTTACCCGTATTAATATGTAAAAAAGCCGAATTAGGGATGCGTCAAGGATATTTGCTTTACTATATAAGACCTGGCAAAACTACTGGAACAAATCAGTAACCAAGGACGCTGTTTTAGTACATACGTATATTATGGAGATTTAAATAAATTATACATACCTGGCAGAACTTTATTCTGCAGATATTTTCCATCAGTTTGATAATGTCAAGTTTTCAAAAACTCAATTTGCTTAAAATAACTTTGACTTACAGTCTTAGTAAGAATATTACGTCTGGTATTCTAACATAAATAGTACTTGCGGACGATATGCATAATCAATAATCTTCAACCTATAATCACGTAGTTCGCGTCTAAAAAATACATACACCTTTTACAAATGGAATGCATTTCGATCCGGTGGTCTTTTACACAAGACAAAGTCATCTTGTACTAGAACTGAGAAACTTCGTGTTCCGCAGAGTCATTGTCTCTGACACATCTTGCATTTCCGGTTTCCGTTAATAAAGCCACGTTTTCACACGGATAAATCACATGTTTGTTTTTATTGTTTTTAGTGTACCTAATTGTAGGTAATGAGTTCTCCGTTTTCTTTTTAAACATTGGTTCTTGTTCACGTTTTGAAGATACAAAACGACTGTTACATTTTAACCTTCCACTGTTTTCAACATTTCTACGTTTCTGTTCATTCACCTTGGCATTTTCATCTTTCACAACAAGATCTTTATTTTCATCTAATTTGACTTTGTCACATGTTTTCGTGTCTATAGCGTCAAACTCGGTCTCATGAACTTGTGTTCCTGTATCCTCACAGCGGCTGTTTCTTTTGGCAATGTCGGAGTCCCCTAACTCTGATACTCTAGTTTCTAATAAAGGCAGGAAATGGTCGGTCTCGCTCGAGTGGGGAC
The DNA here is from genome assembly GCA_012932295.1 of Cyclina sinensis. NCBI lineage: Eukaryota > Metazoa > Mollusca > Bivalvia > Venerida > Veneridae > Cyclina > Cyclina sinensis. The sequence goes on along the minus strand of JAAONU010000001.1, from coordinate 71,099,389 downwards.
AAGATGGTGTCGGTACGAGATAGTTATCCGAATTGTACGTCTCGTTACAGACAGTAAATATGTTCACTTTATCCAAGTCTTCTCCGCTGCTATCATTTGTAAGAACAGTATCTGTTTCAGATTTCAAACCGTCCTCTTCTTGTTTTTCTAAAAAGCATTTTCCCAAAATATTAATTTGTTAGCGGTATTATAATTTCCAGAATCAATTAATGCCTATTATTATAATTGGGATAATTTACATATTTCAGGACTTTCAGTAAAAAAACAACAGAACTGCAGGCTGACTAGGACAATACTCTATCTACCTTCACAGATGAACTATTTTCAAAAGTTAACTTAAGGACTGGCGACTACAATCCATGAGTTGCCCTAAATGACTTACTAGTACCCTGACATCGAGTTATTATTCTAATAATACCATTCAAACTTACATTATTTTGAAGAACATGGAATACTAAAAGTCTAAAGGTATGCCTCTAATAACTGTTGCAATCATAAAAAAGTATAACCATATCATAACGAAGATATTGGAACTTACCACTGTGGCTGGATGTAAAACACTTGTTATACAAGTCAGATAACTGACTATTGGTCTGTGATAAATCTAGGTAACCCTGCAAAATATGTGGACAAATTAGAAATGACGTATTTTTTTCAAAGAAATAAAAATTGTTCATTTCTGTCATTAAAAAACTTATTTTGCTCTAGCAATGCGGATTCAAGATCATTTGATATGGTTAAGATTACATATCACCTTGACAATCTAAAGGTTCCACCGTCAATGCACTTCGGTACAGTTTTTTGACAATATATATATACAACATGTTTGTCAGCCTGACAAATATTTGAAAAAGTGTTTGTAATTCTTTTAGGTTTATGTGCACTACGTGATTACATGGTTCGGTGTACGTAATGTTTAAGGTGAATCCGGCATTCATAACTTGCCGCACATTACTGCACGTGTCCAAGACGTATGTTTTCATAACATAGAATAAGTGAATAATCTGTGGTAAATTCATTTCTACTGACGTAATTTACTTGTAAAACAACAACAACAAAGTTCAAAGAGTACCGTTTTCTCCTGTAGAATTCTGTCAAATATAATGGCTAATGTAGCGAATGAGGGTCTGTCTGCAGCATCTATTTTCCAACATTTCTGCATTACAGCATACCTTCAAATAAAGAACGAAATTCAAACATTCAACAGCTGAATTTTCACTTAACACAGCATACGGCGTCGTTAAATTTTGTTGTGAACGTATGATAAAAATATTAGAATTACTTTAACTTTATGATAAGTGTCTAATTCACTTAGAAAACCTAAGGCATGAAATCAACCATCACCTTACATTTGGAGCTAACCAGAACCAATTAAAATGTTCTTTTCAACGTTATTTTGAATTACATTGAAATGAACCGTGTAACAACTGCTGGAGAAATAGCCTGAATTTAAGACAATAAAGATGATTCACTGTATAAAATGCCATGGACCTATATAACATGCATACTACGAAGGACTATGATTCTCAAATGATAAATAATAGTACTATTTGATATGAAACAGTATATCAATCTCAAGTGGAAACAATGGACACTCTCATAATATCGTTTTCAATATTTATTGTGTGAACTGTACTATAATTTGATGCACAAATAACTTACATTTCGTCAGGACAATTCTCAGGTTTGTCCATGCGGTATCCACCAATCAGAAGGTTGTACAGTCTTTCTGGAGGAATGCCGGGATACGGTGGAGCCCCGAGCGTCACAAGCTCCCATAATACAATACCATACGACCATCTGTAGAGAAAAAAGATGGACCTCAGTCTAACTCACTAAACTGATCAACAGTTCTTTTTAATCATGATTTTTTTTAAAGTTGTTGCTAAACACTCCCATCTGCATTGTACATATTAATGGTGGAAAATGGCCTTTATAATTTGTTTGCTCGTCTTTAAAATCGTGTCACGCGCCTTACCTAAGGTATGGTCTCGATATATGTCACGTGACCAAAGATCAGGTCACCTGTTGTTGCAATCTGTAGTCTTCCTACTGACCACTTACATCAGACGTGATTTTTAAAAATCAATCAGTAACACCAAACTCATTGAAAGTAAAAAAATGAGTGTTACTGAGATATCGGGTTTACCTTTAGATCATTAACATTGATGTAAATTGCATGTTTATAAACAATAACAAAAAAGAAAAAACACGACAGTGATATGCCAGGTCATTTTTAACTATATTTTGCGTAACATTTCACAAACTGTTTGCAAAACAGATGTCTCGAAATGACAAGCCCACTGTAAACATAACACTTGTTTATAACAACAGTTTATTTCATCTATGACTGTTTTAAAAATTTAGTTTCAACACCTAGTTTTCTTAACGACATACCGCGAAACAGTTACCGAGAGCCGGATATTCCCGTCTGTACCGGCAACCAGTGTTTGATTATTTTTCTTGCATATCACAAATACATTAAAACTCGGAATAAAATAACGAAAACTAATATTTTTATTCAGTTCTATTTTCTATAGTAGCGTATGAATTTACAACTTCATTCATAACGGAGTGACGTCATTTAAAGCACGCGACTTATCTTACACGAAGTTGTAAAATGGGTTTTTCTAGCACCGGTGTAAACAGTAGGAAACCCAGTCTGATATGCAAAAATAGTTAATTTGAATCCGTCGTAAGGTATTGACAATTAACTGCAAAATATTTACTTTCGGACTGATTATGGTATGCAAAAGTTCAGGTTTCCAAAACTTTTAATGCCGCGTTTACATATACATGTATCTGCTTTTCGTAGATGGAGCTTTAAAGTTTTGGCCTGACCCGTTTACAAAAGGTAATCAAAATAAATATACGTAGAATAATATTATTCTTCGTTGATATTTAGAAAGGTAACAACCAGATAAAAAAAGCTGCTATGGTAACATTTCATTTCATTTATATTATTCTGCAATCCATGTTTATTGTAAAATCACCTATTTCTAATTTATTTTATTCAACATTGCAAAGACACCATTATAACGTGAGATCTGGTTTGACTCGTCTCGCGAGCGCTTAAGAAAACTTTTGTACTAAGAAAACAATTTCAAGCATGTGTAAGATGCACAACATGATTGATATTTCCATCAAATTATGAATAAATACATATTATACGGTAATTAAGACGTCAGGTGGATTTTTGTTTCATTTTAGTTTTTAGTGAAATGCAGCCACGGACGCCTGACGCCACTGAGGCTAAGTGTACCTTAAAATAAGTCAATCTTTGTGTCACGTGGCCACACAACATGACAAGATAGGGAGATAGGGTTGCTGATAACTAAAATTTCTGGACCTGACATAAACTTTATGGTACTTTTCCTGGTACAAAGGAACTACTGCATTTGCAAGTTGAAACAGTTGAAGAGTTTGATTTTGCAAAGTGGATTATGTTCTTTTGCTAGGTTTGCGTTTGACTCAAAAACGACACCATTGCCTGAAGCCAGGCAAAAGTTGAACTAAATAGCCTACTTACATGTCACTCCTTGTTGTGTAGATCTGAGCATACAGAGATTCTGGGGCCAGCCATTTCACCGGGATTCTGCCCTGAAACAATCAAGATAGAACTATTGTTCATATAACTCAAATAAAGGACATACTGCTGTTGTGAAAAATATCTGAACCTTAAACAACTCTCTGTTTTTACCGTTTTACATGAAGTAAAGCACGTTTATGTAACACAAACGACTCTATTCATGTTTGACACTTTCATTATCAATGCGTAATTGCATTTAATTGTTACGATTGTATAACAGCCATTAAAAGGTTGAATGTTCAAATGTACACACATCTTTAAAGTAGATTTTAAAGTGATTTATCGGTGTTTGAGCATTAATCACTCAAGCCTTGTGGGGCGTTTTATTGTTAACATGGTGTAAGAGGAATATTGAACGGTATTCAAATGAAAGAGACAGAACTACAAGGAAGACAGATAAATATGTTTGTTGTTGAAAAATGTTGTTGTGAGGTTTATGTCATAATAAATGTAAATCTATTAGAAATATTGTTTTTCGACCCCCCTTAGATATGTTTATACTCTGCCTACTAGAAACTGAAAGAATCTTGATTGTATATATGCTTACAGACTATGCAGCGGTGGAAATAATTTGTAAAAGCCAAGAAAATCATCCTCTGATCTGATCGATTAAATCACAATAATACTGATTTTGTCATGATTTAGTTTAATCTTAAATAAATCAAACAAACTCACAGCTCGTGCTTTTTCTTACGATATCTGTCTCATAACTTATTTCAAACTGATATTTTGTTACTAATGCTCGAGTTGTTTACTGATAAGAGAGAACTGCGTAAACAATGTACATGTAACTAAACGGTCTCGAAGTAAACAAGACAATAAACAAAAAGTAAAATAAAAATACAACAATCATATCACAAAATACTTGTTTATTCATTCTTCTGTAATTCTAACGTTAATGCCTATTCCCAGCTACATGACAGTTGAACAGCGAATCATTACTGTAAGTATACGATAGAATTTGTTTTTGTATTTTTTGTCTGCAGAGAAAAACTTCACGAACCAACAAAATTATAAATATGATCTGAATTCGTTATTCAAATATATTGTAGTTTTTACAGTCAGTGCTTTTCCTTGCCGAGCCGACAATGAAATTGAGCCATACAGGAATATGAATGCAATGGTCTCGTGTTTTGTATTTTGTCAGTATCATTTACTTACTTTGCTTTTTTTCAAGTATGTGTCAGCTTCATACACATCTCTGGTCAGCCCAAAATCGGATATCTTCAGTACTTTTCCAGAGGCTACAAGGATGTTTCTAGCAGCCAGATCACGGTGCACTAACTATAAATGGAGGAAAAACAATGTCATGAAAAATGTAACGTGTGGTATCGTTTCTGTTCGTTTATTGTAGCCATTTGAGAACATAATTTTCAAGATAAAGAATGATTTTCTCAAAGTGTAATCAAGTTTTATGACAGTTTAACTACAAGTCGAATTAACGAGGCGCAACTCGTCTGGTATGTGCTGTCAATGAACTAAAGGATTTGGCCTTGTCAAGTTTAGTAGTATAGTATTGTACCAGAGGTATAGTACTGCACTTCTTGTCCCTATTTTACCCCCTGTCCCGAGCTTGAATCCTGCTCAAGGCATGTGGATTTTTCCGGGTACATTCGCCACATAACGCTTACCTCCCCTGTGTAGATGTGATGAAACTCGTAGTCATAAAACTTTCAAACTTAAATGGTTCAAGAATAATAATTCTGAAAAGGAGGGGTTGTATGTAATACATCTTTGACACAGCACTTCTACACCCTTGCCTATTAGCGAACGTAGTAGAGTCCGTTCTGTAAATTGAGGGTTTGAGTTCGAATCTAGCTCGGATTACATTCAGACGTACTTTAAATGTAAAATATATGTCCTTTGAGTTAAAGTAAAAACAGAAATATTGATCTTGTATTTCATTCAGAATTTTATGATACAAAATTTTATTCTGTAGAGGCTTGTGATCTTGTAGACATTTTCTTTACAAAAAACTAAATCTTGCTGGTGAAAAATGAGACGTTGTTTTCCCTAAGATAATTTTGATACGTACTTAAAGGAAATCAGAGCTACTGACAATACCTACGTATATGCTTCTCACTTCAACTTTCAGGCTGTTTTAAGACATTAAGATGTTTTAAGATGGATAACTATTCGACAGTATCTGCACTTGCCTTCTCTTAGTATCTTTTATAGCTCTATCTGTAGGTCACTGTTTGACATTATAAACCTTGTGAGCCATAAAAACTCTTAAAGAACCATCTTGACCGATTTTACGATACAAATTATCTATTTTATGTCCCTCTTTATCCACTCCCTTATTTTAACAAAGTAATTTCAATATACTTATGTATATTTGTAAATCTTCGGTAAATACATGAAGATATGTAAATTTCCACTGTTTTGAAAATTTAGACGAAGATTATATCCAAAATGAATTGTTGATAAAAGATATGTTACTGAAATTCATTTTTAGCTCGTCTGTTTTTGAAGAAAAAGTCCAGCTATTGTGGTCACTGAGTCGTCGTGGGCGTCGTCGCCGTCGGCGGTTGTCGTGCAAAAACTTTAATGTAGCTGATTATTCATAAACCATAAGTAGAGTTTTGATATTTGGTGTGTAGTACTGTCTAGTGGACCTCTACCATGTTGGTTCAAATTGTAACTCCAGAGTCAATATTGGCCAAACTGGGGCTTACATATAATGGTATAGGAAATACTTTAAAAACCTCTTCTCTAAAACCTCTGGACACAGAGCTTTGTAATTTGATGTGAAGCATTCTGTAGTAGACCTCCACCACGATTGTTCATATTATGTCCCTGGGGTGAAAATTAGCCCCACCACAAGAGTCACTTGGTTTTGCAAAGACTTATATAGCGAAAAACCTCTAATGGGAGCACAAAGCCTAAAACTTTACTATTTACTTACATGGGATGGGAAGGTACTTCCTTCCCTCCCTCCCCAGTGCATGGGACCCCCGTAATCCCCCCACACCAGATAAAAAAAATCAGTTTTCTTTTTTTATGCGAAGGTACTTGCTGGGACTCTCCTCCCCACTCAACCGTAGCCCCTTCCCAGAAAAAAAAGATTTTTCTTTATTTTTTTATGCAACTCTTATGCCCCTTCCCTCCCCCCACTCCACCAGACCCCTTCCTCCCACCCTCCCCCTCCCTCCAATTGTTTAATGTACCTGCTGCACCCTCCCCCCATTGCTGAAAAATTAAAAAAAAATTCAATTCTTTACTGTTCGGAAGAGCTGGTTCTAGAAAATTCTTTTCTCTTTTTTCTGGGATGAGTAGCTACTTGCAATTTCTTTTTTCATTTCCTGGTTTTACTTTTTTTATGATGGGTAGGTACTTTCAAGCTCGTTTCCGATAAGTAAAACATACGAGCGTTGGTGCCGCTCCGCGCTGCTCTTGTTTATATAATGCAAACTTCATTCTAAAATACCTGCATGACACAATTAAACATTTAAACAATTTGTCATTGGCAATGAAAAATGAAATTAGCGAAGTATTATGAAAGCTAATGTCCTTCATGCGAAGTTGTCACATTAACACACAAGCTGCATAACGTATAAATGATATACCGACAAAGTAAGTAATGGATCCAAGTAAACAACTTGACTATTAAGTAACATATGTTAAAAATTCACATTATTCTAATATACTTTTATGTACATGATGTAAGTTGTGTTTTCTATACAGAAACAGTAGCTGTTTATTTTGTTCTCACACAACTCAGAATTTGTCATTTCAAGTGGATGTTTTTGCAAGATATTTACATTTCTGGGAATTATAAGACATTTTATTCAAAACCAAAACAAATCAATGGCTTGCTTCTTACCCAACTTTCCGAATGACAGAGCTCCTGGGATGATTTAAATGAAATCTCTAAAAACACTATCATTTTTAAAGTAACAACTTCAGCTTCAATTTTTTGGGCATTTTTTATCACATGATACAATGTTAATATTTGTTGTTTACCGCAGTTTTATTTCACGGAGATTAACTTACGCCTCTGCTATTTACAGTATATTTATTTCAATGAGATAACTCAGTCATTTATCTTTTTTTTGCAAACTACATTTATTTCAATACGATAACTAACGGGTTTTATTTTTTGCAGAATTTTTATTTGACAGATAGAACAGAATCTGTAACCTACTTCTACAAGCAAAATATTGTCTTTGCTGAAACAATTCATTCTGTGACATAATTTCACCGAAACAGTTACTTCCCAGACCATGTTTTCATTAAAGCACTCAAGCATTACCTTTATTTCACTGAGATAGCTCATGCCTTTGGCTATTTGCCAGGCAAATGAGAGTAGATCCCTCATACTGAGCAAGTCACCAGTCAGTTCTTGGTCTGTCTGTTCATTTACGTTAGGAGATTTAAACCTAAAAGTAGAAAACAATCTTCATTTAATGTTCATAATAAATTATCCGAAACGAGACTTATCAACCTTTTCAAACAGATAGGGTACTATGTTTTGTCACAGCTAGTGGAAACATTTTAAAATCTCACGTTCTTGAAATGTTTAAAAAATGATACAACAGCCCTTGGCTAACAGAATGACGTAATAATGTAGCAAAAATTGCATCCTGGGTATACCTTGTCCCCGAGTTAACATAGCCATTCTCTTCGAGGCGACTACGGCGCAGGTACTTCAGCAAACATCCGTGCTGACAATATTCCACCACTAAATAGAATGGACCTGTAACAGAAAGGTTTTACAGAATGTATCTATGTAAATAACCTCATAAAAAGACCTTCAAATATTTATTATGGCGGAGGATTTCTTTCTGCAAAATTATTAAATAATAAATCTGTCTATGAAAAGCCAACATTTTAGACATTTGATGTTGAAAGATTTGTCCTTAAAGCACTGAATTCATTATGAACAAAGCCAGCATTTACACAGTGAGGCAATGGTCAAATAGGACAAAGATTTAAACAAAATTTACTAAATTAGTTTTCTTACACTATCATATTAACTTTTAAATCTGCCATCTCAGACACTTCACTTCAGCAAGCAGACTTTCAACTCCCACCGATCTCTGTATACCAGTAAACCAAGTTAGGTTCTACTCCAGCAAGTATGGTTTCTCAAGAGTGATTTATACAATTCAAGAGAGCCTGCACTGCAACCTGACTATTCTTTATTGTATATTTAAAAAACCAAAACGCGTAAACACTGCCGTATATAACCTATTTAACCATCTCTCTATTTAACTAAAAGAGTTATTTAGCTATATTACCATCTGTTGTACACGCGCCAATCAGCCGTATGACATTTGGATGACTAACGTCCTTGAGAAGGTTAAACTCAGACCACAGGTCCTGCTCCTCTAACTGTGTAGAGCAATCTTGAAATCATAAAAAATACAAGTAAATATTGTCATCGTCGACTATGAATACAATTTCTATGGTTTGGTTTGCTTTTGAACCCGATTCAGAAAGAATATGTGTGTGTCGTTGGAAAGTGCCTCATTGTTCTGTAACGGCCTTAACTCACACAGCTGGTGATCTGACGACAACACATTAAAAGAATTGTCTGCGTTTCTCAAGTGATCGCCTAAAGCAAGCAGGGAGTCTAAGGAGCCATGAAAAGCTGGAAAGACTTACCTGAACTTTTCGTAAGAAACTATAACACTTCAAGGAGAGAACATGTTTAAAATTACTCACTGACTTTAAACTGAGTTAGACTGTTACGTGCTTTGAATGAGTTCACAAACGGGACGAGTAGTTTTAAGACTTTTGATATTAAATGTCGTAAAATATGAAGCCAACTGTCGGTTCGGTAATTCATAACAGACGTGTAACATAGACAGCAATATTAATGTAAGGGAAGTAAATAAACCGCAGACTTATTATTATCAGTAGGAGTGTAAAAGTAACAAAGTGGTCATAAAATATGACTTACATTTTGACTGATAAACATACTTAAATGTTGCAGTTCAATAAAAGTAGTGGGTGTGTCATATTGTTTAAAATTCCGAATCTGAACTAAATACCTGATTTTCCAAAGGTTGTTCTAATTAAGTGTTAATGCAGTTCGCATACATAATACAAAATATGTGCTTATCCGTTGTTTAGTTTTTTTTCACTTTTTAACAGTATCGGTCAAACTAACCTTACCACCTGAAAAACGTTTTTTTTCCAAAATAAATTCTGCGTGGTGAAAATCATCTAAAGGAGTGTTTTTATAACAATTTACAGTAGTGATTTATACTCTGACAATTTTCATCTCGCCAATATTAAAAATCAAATGATCTGCAGATCTTGTATGAAATTGACTTGGGTTCTTTTGTACACTTTTCCTTTAAGAGATTTTTTAAACCAACGTGATTTCCATCAATAAGTGACTTACGCTTGAGCATTTTAACTGCAACGTTTCTGACATTTTGATCACCGTCTGCTACTGTCAGCCTCGCTTTGACGACAAGCCCGAATTCACCTTCACCCAGGGTCTTCTCTAAGGCCAAGTTCTCTCGGGAAATCTCCCAGCGTTCATTGTCATTATTCTGCGTGTATTGAAATCGTAAAAAGTTCTAGTATAATACCAAAAAAATAAAAAAAATAAAAAAGTACAAAAATACAGAGCTGTCTCCTCCCCCCCCACCCCCTGAAATAATGCCCTACAACCTTGACCTTTGTGTTGGATGTTTTAAATGAAACATGCATTATCTTTATTGATAGAAAATTATTGATGTTTTCAGCAATAATGTGGGTACTCAAAGGCTACTTCAATTCAATTCACTTCAATATGTATTTCATCCTCTGTCAAAAAAGTAATAAATTGTAACTGACAAACAGATAAGCATGCGTTTTATTTATATAGTGTGAACAAACAAACTTGCAACTATATTGACATGTCTACAAAATACAAGAATAGTTGATTCGTATATTGTTCAGGGCAGGCAGAAGCATATTATTTATATTATGTTTGTATTATCCACATGTTTGACAACATTATATGTTGACTTGTTAAAAGTCTTCTGTTATACAGGAAAAGCTAACATTCTTTACATGTCTTACCATTGTGGGGATTTGTGTGGAGTATATAGGTCCTTTCTGTGACCAGTGGTCAGAGGAGTAAGATAATCTTCTCTCACGTTCTTCTTGGTAGTCCGAGGGAAGTCCAGAAATGGACACTACGCTTCCAACGTGCTAGCAATCATAAAAGTTGTACAACTTATTATTTAAGAACCAACACGATACTATTAGCATGCCATACTGCATTGTATGATTTACAAAAATAATATACAAAGACAATAAAAGTAGAATTCAGGTTCACGGGAGAAACTGGCTAGATTACCTGTAGTATATTTTACCTAACTTACTCTTTTTAGGTAGAAAAAACAACAGAACGAGAATACATTTATTTGAGGGGTTTTTTTTCAAGTTCATTTTGACCTACTAACAATGATATAAAGGCATGCCCGTTTAATTGTTAATAAGACAATGGTTTGATAGGTATAAAACTTCGACGTATAATCTATCAAAATTACTTTATCCACATGACATAATGTGCCGCAATTCAATTTAAAGGCGGTAAGATAGCATATAGATCGTCTGCTGTGTTACCTTCATATTTGTTTTTCGTCTGTCATTCTTTTTCTTTGTGAACCAGAGCATGAACAAAGAGAAGGAAATGAGGAGGAATATAGTCAGTCCAACCCCTATAGCCACACCACACCCCTTGTCACATACCGCGGCCTGCTCCGTTGCAAGGGCTGAAAAAAAACCCCATATGAATTCTATGTTAATAAAATGTAGTTAAACACCACCATTTTACATCGATTGTACGTTGAATATTGCCCTATTTTGTAACGGTCATGCTAAATGTGTCCCATATTGACAATATTTTGTCATAAGGAAAAAAAGTAAATTGCGGGTCTAATACGTTAGGGTACCGTGGTATAATTGCAATATTATATATAAAAATATTTTTTGTACATGCGCTCACAGGAAGAGAAGTTAATATTCATGTTATTTGTTACGATATTCAACTTCTAACGCCGCCAGACTAGACAAGTTTTTATTAGGTCAGATCATTCGGAACATCAGTGCTGCGATAAATCAATCACAGTATAAAACTTTATAATTGCTGACAAACAAAACAAAATGTTCAGGTAATAGTATGATCTAATGGAACGTGATAATAAACTTATGAAAAAAATGGCTCGAGGAGGATTTGATGTAAGTTCGATCCCGCGATGTTTAATGAAACTGTCTCTAACCTCAGCAAATTAATGGGATTAAATACTCTTCAAGGTGGAGGTAATGCATTGTGTAATAAATTAAGGGAATTGAGTACTTTTCCAGGCGGAGACAACGCATTATGTATCTATTAACTTAATCAGAGAGATAAAAAGTCCGCTGCGATTAATCGACTGATTCACACAAGATTCTTTTTAATATAAGGGAGACCATTCATTGTTCTCTAAACGCTGCTTATTTCAGAGTTAATGAACCACATAGAAAACAGAAATGTAGGACGCGTGGACGACTGCATCAATTTTTACTTTGTATGCCATTACAAGATATTATACAATTATCTTTTCATCCACTGATACGGGTGATTTCGTAATGTAAGGGCTAATTAATAACTAGGGCTAATTAATAACTGAGTCAGGGCAAACGATTCAGAGGGCATTCCAAAGTCTTATCTTTGAGCACATGTGTATTAAACTCTACCTCTGTTCAGGTGGAATGTTGGTAGAGTTAACATTACTTCTTAGAAAGAACGTGTTAAATTTTAAGACGCACCTATGGAATCAGTGTATAAGGTTCCATTTTCAGAATGTGTCACAGGTTGTTGTATAACAGCTGACGTCTTCTCGGAGCCATAACGTACACCCGTCTCTGTTGATAGTTTGGATGTCGTCTGCTTCTCTGTTTCCTGTAGCAAAGCACCTGCTGATTTCACATTCTGCAAGAACATCCAGTTTATTACTGGTGTGCAATTTCAAATTTAAAGGCATATATCTACCTAATATAATGTCTTTACTATAATAAAGCAATTTATTATTAATTTCTGCTGGGGAAGGTACATTTATCATAACTAAAAGTTACCAGACATTTATTCCTATGGCGCTAAATGTCATTTTAGAATTGCAATACGTTCTCGTCACAACGCAGAGCTATCTTCAGATGTCATTTACATATGATCAAATTATTCAAGTTAAACCATTTTCTATATCTACATAATTTAGGAAGCACGGAATATTAATGCAAATTTTGCAGGTTTCATATAAGTATGTTACGTTCTGGAATGAAATTTGTTTTAATGACAGTGTGATAGTTCATTTAGTTTGGATCTTGACATTAATTTAACTGAGCACTGTAGGGCCGCATAGAGCTCATGTAGTGGTTGGGTTGCGAGGGTGGGGGGGGGGGGGGGCGGCTAACGCTTCCGGGAGCGCTATGCGTAAAATGTATAAATCATAATGGATCCTTTACTATGACGTATAGAGCTCCAAACTTAAAACTAAAAAGGGCTGACAAAAGCGGGCCAGGTGGCGCAATTGTAAATACATTCGTCTTTCAATCCCAGGGTCCTGAGTTCGAAACCCGTCTACTGTCTCTGAGATGATGTTTTGATCACGGACGTTGCGTCTAATGGCCATTCGTCTCTAACCGCCTTTTCATGAGGGAAAGATCCCATTTTCTTATGGAGAGAGGGATTACTCAAGGTGGTAAATCCAGGATATACTGGGTAACTTGCCGCACTTATTTTAATGTACTTGCTGATCGGAAAGGCGTAAAAAACAGAGTGACTGAAAATAATTATGCATATGTTGACTTAGTACTAATAAGTTAGGTATGTATAATTAATTTTAAGGTTTACTGAAATCTGACTTGTGGTTTAAGAGAAGAAGTGTCAAAACACATACTGACATCCAGACATCAAAGCGGACGGGCGGAAAGCTCGCAAAATGTCACACTTCCAACTACGAGAGGAGGACACAATCATTTCTGGTGTTACTTATGTTGTTTTTGTTTTGCTAGCAGTTTTAGCATCAAAAATAATATAATTCAAGGTAAGAGGAGCTGTGTACGTCATAATCAGGCATATTCACGCATAAAGCTCCCCGGGGGCTCTATCTGTTTTTTTTATACGACGTATAGAGCTCTTCCGAGAGCTCAATATCTCCAGAGTTCAATGTGATTTTACATTGCTGTATAATCATATTGCTTGGTTTTAAAGGCTACTTAAAAACATGCTGACATTTTGCTCTCGAGTGTGAACAAACAGTAAGCGGATTATACTGAGGGTAGAAACAAATCTGATCCGATTCAGACTCGATGCTGATAAAATTGGATATAAACAGTTTACAATTAGAGGGTTCAAAATAGCTTTTCAGTACTCATGTACTGGGTACATTGGTTTTCACTACTCACGTACTGGGCACAAAGGTTTTCAGTACTCTTGTACTGGGCACATAGGTTTTCAGTACTCTTGTACTGGGTACATAGGTTTTCAGTACTTATGTACTGGGTACATAGGTTTTCAGTACTCATGTACTGGGTTCATAGATTTTCAGTACACATGTACTGGGTACATCCTAATGGTCGGAAAGTTTGACTGGCATATTGCAAATCAAAATTGAAAACACATAGCAAATTATTGTAGCTTGAAATAAATTGAATATTTAACAAAAAGAAAAACAACACTTCCTTTGCAGAAATTCATCTCTTTATGACAACTTTATGACAATTCTATACAGTAAAGGCTGAACTAGAACTACTGTGCAATTTTCACATTCTACTTGTGTTTTATTGTTTATGAATTTACCTTGCTTGTAGAAGAAGGGTCATCAAGGGGTTCAGGGATGTGCATCGGCATACAGTAACAATTTATGTCATAGTCTTCCTCGCACCAACAAGGGCTTTTAGCCATGACTATACCCTTGTATGGATACTCCTTGTTGATGATATACGCCCCTGCTATATTTGCTGGAAATAAACATGTATACAGTTATCATTTAAGTCATATCGAAACGGAAAATCATAAATCCTGAATAGAAATTATGGAGATATAAATACAGACATTGCCTATTCAGCATTAAAACCAAGAACTGTTCTTGCTTTCTTTTCAAGGACAGCAGCAGGGTATATCTTTATCGGCAAATGTTTTATCAGCTATCAGGCTACCAGTTGAACATTATTAATTAATTCACTTTTACAATAAATATTGCATTGTGATTTCAAATGCAACTCCAATATGTAAATTACTTCGGCAAAACGGCTAAAACTCTCATTCATTAATAAATAAAAAATGACGTTATTAAAAACATATACATTGGGGGTATCATGGTCCTAAATTGCTCATATGAGTATAACTGCTTAAAACGACATTAACAGTTATGACCTTTGAGAACTGTATAAACAGAAATTACAGGAGTCTTAACTATATGGTTTCTGACAAGAACATTTTTAAGACAAATATGGTGTCTAAGCGTTTTCTTTAGTTGTCAAATTCGACCTTTATGAAATCACTGTTTTACTTTCGTGTTTTGACACACACCATCTTGAATACTCCCTGGAACAAAATCATTCCGTTTCCAAAAGAAAATTACTGAAGCAATAGAAGACCACCAATCAATGTTTGCGAGCAAAAAGCGCAAGTATATTTTTATAACATTTGACTTTCAATCAAATCTATTAATGCAATTGGCAGAAGTGGGCCACATGATAAATTCTTTATTCCTTGTGAATAAACAAGTTTATGAGAATTCAAGAAAAATCATGTGCTATGTAGAGGATGGTTCATAAATAAAATTGTCAATAATTCAGTACTTTCTCACAGGCATTACAACTGGACTGAGGACATTCATATCGGCTTGATGGATATAGGGATAATAAAATGTTGGTTCGGACTGTAAAGAGATTATAGATAACTAATTAGCATTATTAGGGAACATAATATAAAATAAAAAGGTGATACACGTCCTTACATGGATGTATCATGTGGAGGTTACATTCAGTTTTATATTACGGTGCATAAAAAGATGTTCAAATTTCATTAAGTAAATAAGTTTGAAGAGGATAGAAAAAATAATTACTTCTAAAAAAAATCTTTAAATACTGAGACAAACTTTGAATAATTATGTAACTAAAAAAATAATCCAAAGTTGCGATAACGAAATACACTTTCGACTTCACGAGGCATTCAAACCCAATTTTAGTTGGTCTTTTATTTACGAATAAAAGATGGGTTAGCTGTGATCTTAATCGATGAGAATTATAACGAATCTTCGACGTTTACGTGGATCACGTAAATCATACAATGAAAAATACATGATAAAACTTACTTGAGCAGTCCTGTGGGCAAAGATACGGATTTAATTCTTCTAACTCATCACAGACAAGATCCGGGCACGTCCTCGTTTCGTGGGTGCACGTGCCGTACTCCTTGGACATCTGTTTATTTCTGTCACTGCCCCGCATCACACAGTTCCCATTGGTCAGTCCAAGACCGCATGAACCAATACATGAACGTGCAGAGTCATGCCTTGAGCAGCCCTCGCCTAAATGAAAAATAACACTGCGATTTGACGACCAGGCATCATCAAAATGAATGAAATTTTGAAAAAACAAATCAAGGTACTTAGCCATTCTGGTGGGACTCACAGACATTTGGGGTAAAAAAATAGTACTTGTTTCACAAATGCGAAGATATAAGGCACTCATATACCAAGTTTGGTGCCTGTCTGAGAACGTTTCAATAATTGCTAAAATTCACTGAAATGCCTTATAAATATAAAGATATAAATATTTGTCAGATGTAAACGATTTACATCGCGTATTTTTCTCGTTCAATGTATATCACTTTCCTAACGCATGCCTGGTGCAGGTTTATTTAGAATGTATTTTAATCAATTCTTAAGAGTAATTTAAGCAAATTTTGCGATTTAAAAAACTCTTAGAGTTCACACCTTTGCAAAACTTGGAAATACACAAGGATCAAATATACATAGCAAACACTTCACTTGTAAAAATAATACAGGTGACAAATAAAACATGTTAAAGTAATTCGTGATTCGCCGAGCCTACTTCGAGTGCACAAGAAAAAATATGATCATATTTCGTCAGGAATAACTGCCTGTAATAAGATTATATCAATTAAATAGCCTTTAAAATTACATAGGATTGGAAGTTTACGTGTGTTTATGTGAGAGTGCACTTTTATCACGATTTTACTTCTGTGGTCATTTAAATCGCAACTAAGTTGCGTGTAAGAAGCTATTTTCGTGATTTTTAAAAGCCATACGTAAGTCGAATACGCAGTGTATTTTAATGAAGGCAATTTCAGGTAATACAGAAAACTTTGTAGCACCTTGATGGATCTTTATAGCTTTTACACGGATCACATTGCTTATCTTCTTGTAAAGAACGCGCCTGGGATACAGTGGCGTGGGTCGAACGCTTTTAAGATCAAATTTTCGTATCAATTTTACCACATTTTGTATCACATGCATTGCCACGAGACACGGCCCGTTTCTTAACCACTTTTAGCGGAACCAAATACACCAAATAATTGGCTAATTAGGTAACGTTATACAACATGTCGATATATTCAATAATTAATGTAAGGTTTTCTTGAGAATAAGAAGCCATTTATTTCAGTGTTATTTATGATTGTATAACCTATGATCATGCCACAATTTAAACAAGCAAACGAACAAACAAAAACAAACGAAATAAAGAATAAACAAGAGGGCCATGATGGCCCTGGATCGCTCACCTGAGTACTTTGGCTGTAGTTTTGCTGTTAAGCAGTATTTCATTTTTTAATTGAAAATATGTAAGTGCCTACAAACCAAATATGTAAAATATCAGTAAATAAATAAAGGCTCTATGACAGAAAGTAGAAATATCTATTATAAGCTATGGTGACCTTGACCTTGACCCAGTGACCTCAAACCCTACCCATAGGTAGAATTCCATGCAAGGAACCTCTATACTGAATATCAAAGATATTGGTCTATAAATGAAGGCTCTATGAGGTACAGTAGATAAATCTACTTTTAGCCTCCGTGACCTTTAACCTAATCCAATAATTTGAAAAAGCTTGATAAAGCTTGCTTCATGCCAAATTTTAAAATTCTAGGTCTTGTGGTTTCAGACAAGAAGATTTTTAAAGATTTTCTTCTATATTGTTATTTAAAACTTGTGACCCCTCGGGCGGGGCCAATAGTGACCCCAGGGACATTTTTCTAAAAACTTGGTAGAGGTCCACTAGACAATGCTACACACCAAATATCTAAGCTCTATAACTTACGGTTTCTGACAAGAAGATTTTTTTAGATTTTTCTTATATAACTCTATGTAAAACTAGTGGCCCCTGGGGCGGGGCCATTTTTGACCCAGAGGCCAGGATTTGAACAAACTTGGTAGAGGTCCACTAGACAATGCTACACACTAAATATCTAAGCTCTATAACTTACGGTTTCTGATAAAAAGATTTTTTAAAGATTTTCCTATATAACTCTGTGTAAAACAAGTGACCCCCGGGGCGGGGCCATTTTTGACCCAGAGGCCAGGATTTGAACAAACTTGGTAGAGGTCCACTAGACAATGCTACACACCAAATATCTAAGCTCTATAACTTACGGTTTCTGACAAGAAAATTTTTTAAGATTTTCCTATATAACTCTATGTAAAACTAGTGGCCCCTGGGGCGGGGTCATTTTTGACCCAGAGGCCATGATTTGAACAAACTTGGTAGAGGTCCACTAGACAATGCTACACACCAAATATCTAAGCTCTATAACTTACGGTTTCTGACAAGAAGATTTTTTAAGATTTTCCTATATAACTCTATGTAAAACTAGTGGCCCCTAGGGCGGGGCCATTTTGGACCCAGAGGCCATGATTTGAACAAACTTGGTAGAGGTCCACTAGACAATGCTACATACCAAATATCTTAACTCTAGGCCTTGTGGTTTCTGACAAGAAGATTTTTTAAGATTTTCTTATATAACTCTATGTAAAACTAGTGGCCCCTGGGGTGGGGCCATTTTTGACCCAGAGGACAAGATTTGAACAAACTTGGTAGAGGTCCACTAGACAATGCTACACACCAAATATCTAAGCTCTATAACTTACGGTTTCTGACAAGAAGATTTTTTAAAGATTTTCCTATATAACTCTATGTAAAACAAGTGACCCCCGGGGCGGGGCCATTTTTCACCCAGAGGCCATGATTTGAACAAACTTGGTAGAGCTCCTCTAGACAATGCTACATACCAAATATCTTAACTCTAGGCCTTGTGGTTTCTGACAAGAAGATTTTCAAGTTTTCCCTATATAACTCTATGTAAAATCAACTGACACTTGGGGTGGGGTCAGTTTTGTCCCCAGGGACATAATTTGAACAAACTTGGTAGAGGTCCACTAGATGATGCTTCATACCAAATATCAAAGCTCCAGGCCTTGTGGTTTCGGAGAAGAAGATTTTTAAAGATCCAACTTATAAAATCTATTTTTAGCTCCAGTGAACTAGAAATGCAATGGACCAGAACCATTTGAACAATCTTGGTAGAGCTTCATGCAAGGAACATCCCAGGCAAGTTTCATTAAATTTGCCCCATTGGTTTCAGAGGAGATGTCGTTTGAATGAAAAGTTGACGACGGACGGACGGACGGACTGACGGACGGACGACGGACAAAGACCGATCAGAAAAGCTCACCCTGAGCACTTTGTGCTCAGGTGAGCTAAAAACGAACAAATGAATCGTCGGACGGGGAGCGCCTAGATTACATCAAGACTTTATTACGTACTTCTGTTTTCCTGACAGAACTTTTATTCACGTGCCCGGCTTTTTTAACATTTATTATGCAAATCCTTACATTTTTATGTAATAGAAGTTTTTGTGGTTCTAAAAATGAATTTTTAGATTTAAAGCTCGCTTAACTGATTTGTTCAAAAAATGAAGTTTTAAATAACCAAAGGGGCCGTTCATTTTCTTGAACGTTTATCATTCTTATAAACTCTGTTTTTCATTTTTTGAAATTGAATTTACTGTGAAAGCAAGGGTTACGATCGCTCTATTGACAAAGGAGATAATAGGAATTTTTTAAACATCAACATACATTTATCATGAAACGTTATAAGTTAACATAATTACATATTATGTTAATAAAACCATCAGCGGTCGACGACCTGTAAACATAAACAGTGCAGAATAAATCGATCCGCAGTTTAGAGCATAGGTCATGCCCCTTTTGTTACCTCTGTCTATCATTCTCAGCTTACTGCCAAATTCATGTATGAACAATATTTACAGGACCATACAGTTTAACTAAATTTATTCCTTTAAAGGAAAACTTTTAACTCTTTTATAACAGTTCACTTACTACATGAGGTTCGTGATCTACCCTTGCCATACAGAAGAACATCTAATGTGATGCTTGGACCGTCTGACAGCATCACAACCAGTGGGTATCTATCCGGAGCCACTGCAAGTCCCTCGGGGTTGTTAACATATATAATGCCAGTCTTTGGGGTCACTCGGAAAATTGCATCTTTCAGGGTATATCGTGTATTGGTTTCCATATCAGATGTCACCTTATAAATCTATGATAAAGTGTAAGATAGGAAGAAGTTAAAAAAACCCGAATTATTTGATCAGGGGTTCATGGGAAAAAAAACTCCTCATTGTCACGGTACTGGTCTTTGCTGAAGAGATTATTACATAATATTATTCTGGTATTTAATGATCAAGTCAAGCTACAAATTTTCTGTATTTACAAAAACTTTACATATAAAGAATAACCCTGTCATCAAAGCAGTAGAGTATATCTCGATTTATAAATAAACTACACATCAAGATAATTCAAACTTTGTACCCTAGCGAGACGAGTGGCATTTCTGTAAAAACTTATGACAGGTGTTGACTTGAGCGACATGGCGGTAGGAGTCCCAGATGATGGTTTGTGTATGTTGATGACAATCGTCGCCTGAAAAAGCAGAAAGCATACAAAGACTAATAAAATGTTCCTCAAGATACTGAATAAAAGGAAATTCATATGCACTAAACAGTTGTAGAAAACGCATATCACATAATACATGAAAAATAATGTACTGTATATCATATGTGTAAATTGTATTCAGAGCAGCTTTATGTAAAAAACGTCTTTTGTTCTGAGAACAACAAACACAACAACTATTATCTTAATTGCAACTTGTTCACATGTATCTAAAACCTGCAATTCGTTTCTAGAAACCAGAAAAATTTATCACTCCTTGCCTCTACACAGACTTTCCTGTAGCAAACGGCATATGCCCTGTTGTGTTGATTTACTTTGAAACTTAGTAATATTATGTTACGTTGTTTTCTTCCCTTTTTTCTGTTTTTTGGAAATTTTCAGTCAAACACTACGAAACTGTTATGAACACGCATACACGAAAGGTTAATACAAAGGCGTGCTTAATAAAGTTTTAGATGTGGTTTCTAATTAGGTGTGTGTGAGGATAGGTGATATTGCACGCACCGAGTTGTTCATCGTCTGGTCTGCAGGAACCAGAAACTGTGTGTCGACAACAGCCACCTCACACCTATATAGTGTCGCAGTGATCCTGTTTATGTTCTGTAGATGGATACCTAGAATGTAAAAAGACATTTGTGTAATTGCATCAAGACAGAAATATACGTCGTAAAAGTACCATACGACACTTTTCTCTAGAGTGCAACAGGAGTTTTGACCATTTAAGGTGAGCAGCCCCAAAGTCCACTGTCAAACGTCTCCTCGCCGGAAAAATAAAAGACTACAGCGTGCACGCACATGGAACAAAACAGTAGCTATTTGTTAAAAAATGGATACAAAAATACTTCCAGACAAAAATAACACTACTTTTTGATTTTGAAGCTCCATACATAACAACAAATTACATTTAGATTAGATTGACCATCGTCCTAAATAAAAGCCTGCACAACAGTTATATTGAGTAAAATATTTCTGTAAGTGCAATAAGACAAAATATTAGTCCTTGAAACCCGTTTATTACATCACATAATATCTCATACCAGACACTGATGAATGTATTCAATAATACAGTTCTATGGCACAACAGACACTGGATACTGACTGATCATAATAGATTAGCTCTTGCGATAACAGAATCAGGACAATTTGCTATAGCACTTTATGATATACTGCTGTGTGCTATTTATAGAACGCAAGGGTCACATAGTTTAAATATTACACAATGAACCGAGACAAAATGTTGTTTCGTAAAGTTATTTTTTGTGAAGTCTGAGCACGAACTTACAAACATAAAGCTGTCATAATGATAACTTCAGTCTTAGCAGAGTTTGGAGGCCTAGACATTAGATCACGTGACCGTAGGGAAAAGCGAACTAATAACATGCCTCAGAAACACTACCCGTCAATTATTGACAAAAGTGAATTCATTATTCTAATTCCAACATTCGTAAGACGTGCAATGTTCACTTGAAGTGTTTGGGAACTATTTTAAGTCACAAAATTGAACCGTTTTAGTTTCGAGTATTAAGATAATGGTTTTTTTTTAATTTCGATTTTGTTTCTATTTTAAGCTGATACCAGCTTCGGAATAAATTTAAAACAGCCAAAGATATAATTTAATTCGATTTAAAATGTCGATGGTTAACGATCTTAGAAAAGGATTGACACCTGAACTTAGTGACTCTAGTTTTGTAAAAAAAAAAATAATACTTTAATTGTTTCACACTATTCAATATTATCACTTTCAGAAAAAATATATACTTAAAATCTTTCACAGTTTTAACCTAAATATTGTCACTTCCAGAAAAAACTGATCTAATGCATTGCTTCATACAAATCGTACACTTTCTGTAACAATTAAAACGATTTTTTCAACAATAATTAAAAATGCTGAAATTAATGGAACAACCAATAGAACTCTATTTAACAAGTTTAGAAAATTTTGTCAATTTTAACATGCAAAGGTTTCAGACGGTTTTGGAAGACATTTTTTACGTAAGAAAAATATATACATTAAGGACATACTATCTGCACATGTCAAAAAGCATGCAAAGTTTGAAATCGTGTCAAAACCTTTACGTGCACTAAGTGATATTTTAAAAGCTTACTCTACTTAAGTTTTATGAGAGTTTTCTTGGTTACTTCGTACTTATTTTTATCAGCATTCGACAATCAAGAACGTTTAAAATTTCTTCAATATGTCTTCCTAGTAAGTGTTTTCTAAACGTGACATGAGTAGCTGATACTTCGAATGTATTTAATTAACGTTGACTATTGACATGCTTTTTCTTTTCAGGAATATGAAAATTGCAAACTATACCAATGATTTCTAGAGCAATTTAATTGTCTTTCGGTATGCCTGTAACAAACCATATTGAACGAATATTGTTGATACTGTCTTGCACTCGAAGTGGCGGAGCGCTGAAGTGCCACAATGCTTCTATAAAATAACAATGAATCTAAGAACATATAGCTTTAAAGCTAGAAGATTTCCTAACATTACATGGTTTTGACACTGATCGATCTTGTTAGATAAGCCATCAAGATAACAATAGGAAAGCAACCTGACTACGTCAGGACCTATTTATAATTTGGGTCACACAGAGTTCACTTTGGTTACATCTTTGACGACAAAAAATGTCTGCTGGAAAGGCATTTTTCCCGGACAGAGAGAACCAATGTTTTCATAGAAAATTGTTAATTAAGAGATAATGAATCCTTTTTTAGTAAAAATGCCAGAAATTTTGAGCTAGAAGCTGAAAAGCGTATAGATTATAGACCGTCGCGGGGCATGAACAAAAAACACACATCGGAAAATATGTTTCAAATTAGCGGTGACCTATATGTTATTCCAATTTCACACAAACTTGACGGACACTTTTTTGCATTCTGTCTTGTCACAGACGCAGTTTCGTTCACTCGATAAATTGAATTCGTTTTGATATGCCAATTTCGGTTAATCATATATGATTTACTTTGAATAAATGATTAAAAACACACAGTTCTGTCGTGCTAAACAGTTTCTGTTATTAGATTAAGATATATTTGGTGCTGTTGTTGACAACAAAGCAAAATTAGTTTTCTTCTAAATCTTAATGCGACAACAGTTCACATATATAATTTGAAATGATTTTTCTTTTCTGTTGACGCGAACATTTGAATGCCAATAAAATTAATGTTGTTTAAAACCGCGCCCAAACGATATTATTCTAATGAAACGTTGCTGATTAGAGTCAGTCGTGTATGGGACATTAAGTTTCAACAGAAAGTGACCACTAACTGTTAGAGAGCATTTGGCTCCTATGTAACGTCAAATAATTTTCTGTAAACAAATAGAGTACAAAGTCTTTCTGTTTAATGTTCAATGTTTCTACTTAAAAGCAATTTTTACCATATGCGCAGCACTATTTCAAATCGTGTCTATAATTATTTCCTACACTGAGAAGAAAAAAAAAATAACAAGAAAATTGAGATATGTGAGTCTCTGCTTTTCTTTTAACCAGATCTCAGGCATTCTCATGTTATTGCATTACATTTTTATGACGAAATTAAACTATCATATACGCCATAATTTCTTCATCGTGCATTAAAACGTGACACAACATGTGCTTATAACAGTAGGAGGTTTATTCTAAAGTTATCACAATTAGTTATGAGCTGTGTACACAATTCAGACAAGACCCATTCCAATCAGTTTTGCTTTAATTTTAACCTATATCAAAAATGATATTTCACCTAGAATAAAGATATATATGTGTAAAAAGTTATATATTGTAAAATACATCTAAGCAGAAATAGACATTGTAAAAACGCACAGACAGTTAAGTACATTGTAAATACGTTCAGACAGGAATGCACATTGTAAATACGTCTAGACAATAATGTATATTGTAAATACGTCTAGACAGTAATGCACATTGTAAATACGTCAAGACAGTAATGTACACTGTAAATACGTCTAGACAGTAATGCACATTGTAAATACGTCTAGACAGTAATGTACATTGAAAATACGTCTAGACAGTAATGTACATTGTAAATACGTCTAGACAGTAATGCACATTGTAAATACGTCTAGACAGTAATGTACATTATAAATACGTCTAGACAGTAATGCACATTGTAAATACGTCTAGACAGTAATGCACATTGTAAATACGTCTAGACAGTAATGTACATTGTTAATACGTCTAGACAGTAATGTACAATGTAAATACGTCTAGACAGTAATGTACAATGTAAATACGTCTAGACAGTAATGCACATTGTAAATACGTCTAGACAGTAATGTACATTGTAAATATATCTAGACAGTAATGTACATTGTAAAAACGTCTAGACAGTAATGCTCATTGTAAATACGTCTAGACAGTAATGCACATTGTATATACGTCTAGACAGTAATGCTCATTGTAAATACGTCTAGACAGTAATGCTCATTGTAAATACGTCTAGACAGTAATGCACATTGTAAATACGTCTAGACAGTAATGTACATTATAAATACGTCTAGACAGTAATGCACATTGTAAATACGTCTAGACAGTAATGCACATTGTAAATACGTCTAGACAGTAATGTACATTGTTAATACGTCTAGACAGTAATGTACAATGTAAATACGTCTAGACAGTAATGTACAATGTAAATACGTCTAGACAGTAATGCACATTGTAAATACGTCTAGACAGTAATGTACATTGTAAATATATCTAGACAGTAATGTACATTGTAAAAACGTCTAGACAGTAATGCTCATTGTAAATACGTCTAGACAGTAATGCACATTGTATATACGTCTAGACAGTAATGCTCATTGTAAATACGTCTAGACAGTAATGCTCATTGTAAATACGTCTAGACAGTAATGCACATTGTAAATACGTCTAGACAGTAATGTTCATTGTAAATACGTCTAGACAGTAATGCTCATTGTAAATACGTCTAGACAGTAATGCACATTGTAAATACGTCTAGACAGTAATGTTCATTGTAAATACGTCTAGACAGTAATGCACATTGTAACTACGTCTAGACAGTAATGTACATTGTAAATACGTCTAGACAGTAATGCACATTGTAACTACGTCTAGACAGTAATGTACATTGTAAATACGTCTAGACAGTAATGCACATTGTAACTACGTCTAGACAGTAATGTACATTGTAAATACGTCTAGACAGTAATGCTCATTGTAAATACGTCTAGACAGTAATGCACATTGTAAATACGTCTAGACAGTAATGCACATTGTAAATACGTCTAGACAGTAATGTACATTGTAAATACGTCTAGACAGTAATGCTCATTGTAAATACGTCTAGACAGTAATGCTCATTGTAAATACGTCTAGACAGTAATGTACATTGTAAAAACGTCCTGACAGTAATCTACATTATAAATACGTCCAGACAGCTATGCACTGTTTTATGTTTAAAGATATAAAAAGAATCATTGTTCTGTTCAATAGACTTTATAATATTTTAATATAATCAGTGTACATGCACACTTACGAAATCTGCAAACAGTTTTGGCTTGTTTGACATTGTAGCAGTGCAGGCTAGGATTACAGATGTCTAAGTTGTCCGCAACTACTTGTATCTGATGTATATTGCTCTCCGTCCCACTAACGGAATCTATGTCCTCGACAACTTCTTCAATATCGTCTAAAGACTAAAAAAGGGAAAACATGTATATATAAGTTTATAATCAAACGATACTGCTAATAATCTTGTTTCAGGGGAAATTACAGAGGCACATATTTCAAAAGATAATATGTTTTATTTTCAGAGCTTCTTTGATAAAACAAATAGAGACATTTTGTTCAAACTTTGCAGAATGATTATCAGTTTAAAAACAAAAATTCCAGGATAAGAAATTAATTCTTCAAACACACATACTAATGAGAAATAGAATTGGTAATTCAAACCTTAAAGGACGAAAATTACATGCTTTGACTGACAATGAGCCACTTGCCGTAAACTAATAACTGGTGATTATAACTATAATTTTATCAGCAAAAATTTAGTAGTTACGATTTGAACGATTTGGGATTTAAATTGGGTTGACTGCAATCTAACCTGATTTGTTAGGTCATTTTGGATTTCCACGTCTTTACTTATGTGTTGTGAACCATTATGAAAGTGAAATCGGGGTGGATTATCATTTACATCAAACACCGTCACGTTAAGACGGTGCCTCTCTGACTTATACGTGACGTCATCTATTTTGACTGTACAGTTTATCCTTAGCGGTTGAATACCAAATCTTTTGTCCGGTTGACCTTTATTTTCTCCTAACGTTTCTCTGTCCAGCTGTTTAATTAGTTTCACCTCAGATGTAACTGGGTCTATAATAAACCGACTCTTGGCTGAAAAAAGTAATAAAAATACCGTTATAAATTATTCTTTTCTGAGCCTAAGCAATCAATACTATCCAGGTTAATCGCTGAATTTCGTATCTGTACTGAATACAATTTATCAATTAACTGAGCTTAAACTATAGGTTAGTGGTTATAAGCAAGCTTTAGGCGCGATGCATCATTAGTTTTATTGGGTAGAAGTAATTGGCAACTTTAGATGCTTGTAAAATTTATTATTTAAAATAAGTGGAATTGAAACTTACACGTCATCTCACGTTTTGCTAAAAGTGCCTAAGTTTTGAATACTACTTTCTGAATTATTTCGTAATTCTTATATGTGGCCTAATTTTGCATTTTATTTACTAGCACAAATATGCATAATTCTTGTCAAAACTTAATAAAAGAAAGAAAAAAAAACAAAAACAAAAAAATATATGTAAACATATCTGGTATCTTAATATAGTATTTCCTGATATATGTTTAAATGTCTCTTCTCTAAAATTCAGCTAATAGAATCATTTTTTTTTGCAGTCGAATTTTAGCAAGAGAAATTTTACACTGTTTGCTTCATAGCAGTAGGAGAGTTAAGATCACTTTTTAGTATTTCAGAAGCCGATATGACGACAATGCCCACAAGGGTATTAAACCTTCAGTATTACATAACATTTTATAGTAAAGAGATTTATTACAGCTATAAATGTCTTTGATCTCTAAAATAACAGTTTTATTATTGCACTAGATGGATATTAAAAGATGCATGACAAGAGATGTCATGAGTCTTTAATTTCAGGAGCAGTGTGATTGGCATAGCTATAAAAATCTTTACACGACCGGCTATTGTATATAAAGCATTCACATACTGTTTTCAGATATGCAGGATGTGTTTTTATTTGTGCAAGGTTCGTGTGTATTCGGCACACTTCAAAACTAAATGGAAGTGCAACGCTTGCCCTACAGAAATGAATACACACCATTATAGAAATTCTCATCTGAATGTGTCATTTTTTTCTAGAAGTGAGGTATTTGGAATGATTGTTTTTTCAACTAAACCAAATAAAGGTGGCCCTTACGAACTCAGATCGAGTTTTTAAAAAATAGAAGGTAACTCGGTAACTTGGTACAATATATCTTCTTGTCCCATATACATTTTTTACGAATGACCTAGAACAACTAGACGGATCCCTTGAACAAAACGCAAAGACATAAAGGCATTTTCATTGAAGTCTTTTGATATACATTCAAGTGAACAAGGTTTCTAATGTTCAGTCATTCCTCACTGTGTTTTGGAATGAACGCTGAAGTAGTTTTCAATTTCCGATTTAACTTAACGCGTCTTGTAAAACATTTTGCTGAGTAAGGTCTATTATTGTCGGAATAATACAACTCTGCTGAGAACACGAATAACCCATTCAATCACTGAAAGTGTTTTCACGGGCTCAAACAAAATATCCCATATAATATTTCTTAGTACAAAAATATTGCTTTCATAACGAAAACTGAGTGGAAATATATTGATCTATCAAAAACTAATTTGTCTGCAGTCATGAAATGTTTCGTGCGTTTTTGTACGGAAAAAGTTTATTCTACAATCCTTGTAATATTGTCACATTGCAATTTTCGGTTCATTATTACTTTTAATTTGTTTTACACTTACAAATAAAGTGTTATAAAATATACATTGAGAGTCCAAAATGTTGAAGGTTAATGGCAAACAGAACAAAACATTCAACTTAAAAAAACAAACCATATCAATTCATTCTCTTCACAATTTGAAGGAAGTTAAAAAATCTCTTCTGGTAACTTCAGCCATAGCTACCCAGGTGACCCATGAGTCAGTGAAATAAGCTTAATAACAATATGGCTGATGGAAAAATAAGGCCACTATAACCTAAAATGATTACTTTTAATAGCGAAAACTTCAAGAAAATCTGACTTTTTATAACTGAATTCATACCGATTCCAAACCTTCGAACAGATCGAATGCATGTTATTTTACCTATCTGAATTTTGAGATTTCTGAAACGTGACCAAAAGCTTAGACACTGAAGCGCGGTCAACCAAATTTTAAAGAACCAAATGCATTACTTGTAAAATATCGACTAAGAATTAAAGAACTTTTAAAAATTATAGAATTTATAATAGTTAATCTTGTTACATAACTTTACATTTAAAGATGTCTTGGGAATTCATCAAAAGTACAACATGTAATTATTTATTTGGAAAAAGATGTTGCATGTCTGTTGCTCACAGACGTTTTCATAACAAATACTGTTACCGTTAGCTGTATCACTGACAACATCAATTACATGCAGAACGTTCTGGTCATTGTCTAGGGAGATATAAATGGATTATCCTTTTTGCTGTGTGTCACAACAGATGGGAATACCAATATCTTTACTTACTTTTTCTGTACCAAAGCGATCAATATCTTATCTATTTGGAACTATATGAAATGAAAACTCTAAAATATTTTGAATTGTATTACACGAAAACCTTAGTTTATTTTTAACTATATGACATGAAAACCCTAATTTATTTGGAACTTTATGACATGAAAACTCTAAAACATTTGGAATTTCATGACATGAAATCCCTAGTTTATTTCGAACTATATGACATGAAAATCCTAAATTATTTGGAACTATATGACATGAAAACCCTAAATTATTTGGAAATATATGACATGAAAACCCTAGTCTATTTGGAACTATATGGCATTAAAACCCTAATTTATTTGGAACTATATGACATAAAAACTCTTATTTATTTGGAACTACATAAAATGAAAACTCTTATTTATTTGGAAATAATATGAAATTCAAACCCTTTTTTGTTTGGATTTATATGAAATTAAATATCTTATCCATTTGGAACTTTATGAAATTAAAACTCTTAGTCATTTGGAATTATATGATATTAAAACTATAATTTATTTGGAACCTTATGGAATGTTAACTCCTATTCATTTGGAACTGTATGTCATAAAAACTTCTATCTATTTGGAACAATATGAAATGAAGAAAGATTAATTATTTTGAAACTATATAGTATTAAATAATTTGGCATAACCTGTACACATTCAACAGTCTATTTTTTCTAGTATACAGATGGGCAGTACACCTAATCTGTTCGTTGTTCAAGTTTTTGATGGACCTATATATGTTTTGGAAATTGCTTACTTTCTGAATAGAGAAAGGTGGATCGTGAAGTTTAAGACAGTCATTTAAAATATTCACTGATCTTACTTTCAAAATAAAAGAAACCGCAAGAAGATAAATAAAGCAAAGAATACAGTGAATATAGAACACTTTTAATGATGTTTAATTCTAAAAAGAAAATCTTTCCATTTCACCTGTGACAAAAATGCATTAACATGACATTTGACAACTGATAAATGTTTTATAACACTAATCTATAATAATTCACTTATCTATAAGTAATGTCTGTTGAACATTAGGCAACGCTCGTAATTTCCTAACGTCATTTGAACGAAAAGTGATCAGTATAGAAAAAGTATTCTTTTTTTGTCTAATAAGAACAAATATGTCGCTGTCTTTTTTAAAAGTCTCGCTTAAATTTGTGCGAATTCCTTCTGTTTTCTTCTTTAATACAAACCTTGAACGATGGAAAACATCCTGACGTTTCCAATGCTTCACGTCTGATATGCAGCAGAGAAACAATAGCCTTATATAGCATATAGGGTTTCATCTGAGTATCAACCCATTTATGCCACACTTTTATTCTATTTACAGCAGAAAGTCCTTTATGCAAGCAGTGAAGACCCTGATCAGACGCCACATATTGCGGTGTCTGATCTGGGTTTGCACTGTTTGCCAATGCCTACTTTTATTGACACTAGGCATTAATGGGCAAACAGACACATTATTTCACTTTCTCATTTTCAATAATTATAGAAAGGTACTCTACATCTATTCAATTCCCTTTGCGTTATTCTATAAGCGAATAAGTGATTTAAAATTTCCTTTTTAACTTGATGCATTTAGTAAAATGTTTTAGTGAACAAAGACTGTTATTATCAGCACTGTAGACGTTTAGAAATGTTCGAACAATCAGAAATGATCCATTTTATGTGTGAGATGTTATTCAAAATTTCTCTTCAAACATCCTATGTACTGGTACACGGACCAATAGATTGATTTCTGTTTTTGGATATGTATATTAATAAAAAACAATTTTACTTTCACTTGATCTGTCCTGTAATAAGTCATATTAGTAAACAGCTGTGTATTTGACAAATGCGACAGATTCGTGCCTGGTTTATCAAATATCGATTTTGTTAATCCCGAGATTTTGCAAAACAGCAATTAATAAAACGCTTTCCTGACAAAATGTGATATGTCTGCTGCCAAAAGACACGTTTTATTAAAAATAGTATGATTAAATCTAGACAAAGACGTTCTTTCTTCAATTGTACAAGAAAGAAGATCAGGTTAGTACCTTGGGATTTTCATTTCTTCTGGATCTTCTCACATCAGACATGAAACAAAATAGCTTTTTCCTTTGTCTTTACAGTAAATATTAAGAAATTCACATAGCTAACCTTATGCAATTTATATTTCTACATTCAACCGTTTGTTTTTTTTTAAATTTACAAGCATACAATTTGGTTATGCATATCTCTAAACTCGACGAGACAGGTTTACTTCAATACACCTAGGTATCAAACCTCATTAAATCGCATCGCTCTGGTCGATTCTGAGACAATCTAGCAGCTAATAACATAGTGTCAAAGGGCAATAAGTTGTTCTACATGTCGTAGTACAAGTACCGACTTCATAAAAAAAAATATTGAATATATTTGGTCTCTGATATTGAGAATTGCAATGATATTGTTACATTAGCTCTAACATTCACGACACCTTCTGAATGTAACAGTTCTCACGTCAAAGTAAAGCAGTTAATGTTGTTAATAAAACAGACGGTTTATCGGAGCAATTCCAGACGAAGTAATTTCCCCTTTTCAAATTAAAATGATCGATTACAAGTTGTCTTTTGTCCATTCATTTTCTCACGGTGTTATTGAATAAGCACAGAAGAAGTTTTCTATTTCCGATTAAACTCGATGTGTCTGGTAAAATATTTTGATGAATAAGGTCTGCTATTGTCAGCATAATAGAAGTAGCAACAAGGAAATACTGCGAATAATAGAAAACACGAATAATCCATTCTGTAAGTGGGAGAAACAGTCTTTAGAAAGGCGTTGTAAAAGTCCTATAGAATGTTAGAAAAGAAGGCCCGATTTATTGCTTTTTTTTTATTGACAAACTGTGTTACAATATACAGATTTATGAAAACGTATTTTATCATGATACCATGCGCCATACTGGGATTACCTCTGTACTTCAGAATGACCGCTTTTCATGGGATCGTGTAGGCTAATAAAGGCTATGTTGTTTGCTGGTCAAATATTCATTCCATTAAAAATTATATAGCTGGTCAAACTGACGTTGAATATTGAAACAGAATATATTTGCAATGATGTGTATCAAAGAAGATTATAAAATTTTTCCTTAAATATATTCACTTAAACAGTTTTCTTCCATCAAGTTTGAATGAGGTAAAAACCTACATATATATCCATCTTAGAAATGAAGGTGACACTGTTATAAGGTTATATCTAAACTGTCGGGGATCTTAAACATTTTGAACACATAAAACTTTAAGCTGAATTTTGTAACACAGAAACGATGCTAACATTGATATAACTTGAATATTAGAACATATGGGATACCTTTTAAAAACAAAGCAACCCAGTCAGTATTTATATTTTTGCTTACAACATTTGATCAGGGACTGTTTTTTTTATGACGTTAGCAGTTAAATGCTTCTTTGAAGCGTTTTAAGCTAATGTAAAAAACATGCACATTATCTCCCTAAATATAAAAAGAGAATATGTAAGTTTTTATTAAACAGACATGAGTGTTAAAGACACTATTAACTAGGTAGAAGACAGTGTCGACATTTAAGACTGCCAACTGTTGTGTCTATGCAATTTCGTTTCAACCAAACCATTTACCTCTAACAAAACTAAATGAATTTTATAATGAGTTTGCTTTTGTATTTGTAGACATCGATATCGTTTGAAATATCTTTATTTCTTCTTATTTGTTTTTGAGTTATGGGCGTTTCTTTTTTGTGTCTGACCCTTACCCCACGTGCTGAAGCAATAAAGTTGATACTATACAAATGATTTGGTCCAAAATGTTTTTCTTATTTAATCCATTACGATGCGCAATAAAAATATAATACCAATTTCATATGATAAAAGAATACTAATAAAATGCGTTTAAGAAATGAAAATCAAGAGTGTGTCCAAACTGCAGTTAACCAGTTGGTTTACTTATAGAATAAGTGGAATCTCTGTTCGCCTGAACTAGTGATTTTATAACAAAAGGATTTCGCTGAAGCTGCAACAATGTCTGCTATAATTACATGAATATCTTATCAGCGTCTCGGGAGATATACCAGTATTATCATATTGGCTATGGTGTTACAACAAAATAAAATAGCACATTCTTTTACTTAGTTTTTCTAAATATAACTATCATTTATATGAACGGAAGTATTACTTGCTTTATCAGGGTTCGTACAAACTATCATTTCAAGATGGCGTACCTGTAAAATACAGCAAATTCTCTAATCTCTAAATATTCAAAATTATTTCTTAAAAAAGACATCAAGTCTGTCATGAACATTAAACACAAAAAACTAACTTCCTTTACAACTGACACCATTGTTCAACACAATGAAATTATAACATGAATAACAAATCTCATATAGATTTAATTCGCGACTAGACATATCTCTTTTACAGCGACAAATTTTCCAATTTTTACACACAAAAAATATTTTTTATATAAATTTATCTTCATTTTTATAAAACTTTATCAAAATCTTAAAGATTTCCATAGAAAATTATATATTGTAGGAAACTTAACGCCCTTTTTTTTCCAATTTTCTTTATTTAACAGGTTGTCGTTTTTTAACTTATTATATAATTTTCTAAAGACGTTTTATATCATATTTTTTTCTCAGTATCTGATAAAGAACATCAGAAATAATACTGTCTGGTGACTGTTTCAAGGGGAAATTAATAAACTCCTAATACGCACTGTACGTTCTCACTTGGGAGAAAAATTCAATATTGCTGATATTTTTAGAGATTTCAAATTACATAAGTGTCTTTCCAGGAACACTGTTGGGGTTTACTTTAACTGCTGCGTTCGCAGTAATATTTGCACTTTAAAAACAAAGCATCTGGGAAAGCCATCCAAGTTTCTTTGTATAACAATTATGGTCTCATAGATCTAGAACATTTCGCCATTGTTGTAGACAAATGTGACACAGTGATTAATGTTGTGAGGAACAGGTTAATAGAGGCTTTTGTCATAATTTGGTTACTTGTTTTTGATATATCAATAAGATGTTTATTTGATGTACATTGTATGAATAATTCAATGATTGAGCTGCGAAATGTGAACATTATATAAACAGTTCATTTATTATAAGCTTCTTGTCATCAACTGTTATGTCTCAGTCACCTTGGCGACTTAGTTCTCTCGTGTGTTACAGGCAACTATATATCTATCTCACTACATTTAAATGTCTGTTATAGTACATAGCAACTGCATTAATTCTGCGTTAAAATACTGATATTTTTTGTCAAAGGCAGCAAATTTCATTTGTATTAAGTATTCACTTTATTCAAATATTCATTAGGTCAATGGGTAATTTCTGTTTGGCGTTTACATCACGCACGATTTAATTAAATAAAATAAATTGACCACACGCGCACTTGTTGAGTGCTTGGAATTACGCATGCGTAGGATATTACGGGTTGTTTAATCAGTTAAAAGCATACCATAATTCCCATTAGACCTTCGGTCGTTTCAGAATACTTTATTTACAAGCATATGGCATTGTTGACACAGTCTCTTGATTTATTTAAGTCCGGTACTTTAGCTGAAAAGGCTAACAAACTTAATAACGGTATAAGAGGCAATGAGCGTGATGACGGCCTCCTACTGTCGTAGGCTTATTGAAAAAGTGAAATATCATCTATAAATGCGTATCAGCTAGATTGCATGGTGAAAATCAAGTTCTAGTGCCATTTACTCTCACCATGCTCAGTTCAGTTACATTTGAATGTATCACCTTGCAAGCATTCCTGTGTATACATTTTTTATAATACTTTTATTTTCAAAATTAGCATTAGAAAAAAGTTTCTAAAAACTTTAAAATTAATTTTAGAAAAAAAGTCAAACACTTACTTGAAAACACCTATTACTATATAAAAATTGTCCTAAATCTTATTATACAAAACTGAGATAAGGCAATTTGCCTTCAACTCTTGAGGAAATAGGAAGAATAGATGTCATGCTGGCATCATAAGAGAGAGAGAATTAAATCAGATTTATATCTCAAAACTTACGTTTGTCTATTATGTATTTCCTCTCATACTTGTGATCCTCCCAGCAGGTATTCAGTCGTGCTAAAACAATATCTTTTACATTTTCTTCAACAGTTAGGGTAGAGTTCTCGGCTATATGTGAAAAACAAATGTGCTCAATTGTTTCTTTATCCGGAACGATTTGGTTGGTGGCAAGCTGAGAATTGTCCACTTCTTGATGGAAGTTCACGGTTACTAAGGTGTCTGTTGAAATGACCTGACCCTCCCGATTTATGCAGGAGGTGGAAACTCTGAACCAGACCGGACCTTTAAGACAAAATAAACATAAAGAAGCAACTGCCTTCCTACAAACTCTATACCAGACAACGTGTAACTGCATGATAATCTGGTAAGTCGACTCAGTAAACTCTAGGAAACATTTCTTTTTTTCAACCTTGAACCTTACCCTTTGACCTTGCCATAAGTTACACTAAACATGAAAATCTTATTGTTCACCCAATCCATGTTTGAATTGTATGTTTTGCATTTATATTTTGATTTTCTAACAAATGAAGAGTCAAGTAATTAAAGGTAACGTTAGTAGTTGCCTTATACGTGTCGTATTTAATGATAATGTTTAAATAATCATAAGATATAAAGACGTTTATTTTCAATATCGAATAGGAAAACATTATATCCACTTTGATGTGCAATTGTCTGTCTTACCGGCTTCGGTAGCAGGTATAAACTTTCTTAGTATGACAAATCCGGTACTATTTGCTTCAAATGTTGTATTTTTCCCTACTACGTCATAGGTAAGGACCTCTGATTTACCGGA
This sequence comes from Cyclina sinensis, assembly GCA_012932295.1. Classification (NCBI taxonomy): domain Eukaryota; kingdom Metazoa; phylum Mollusca; class Bivalvia; order Venerida; family Veneridae; genus Cyclina; species Cyclina sinensis. Next base: position 71,063,207 of record JAAONU010000001.1, on the reverse strand, counting down.
CGAGGCCACGCAATGGTCGTCCTCATTCTGATATGCGTACAACTTCCCAACTACGGTTCCACTTTCAGATGGTATATGTAAACATAACTCCGGGTTCTTGTGGGCAAAATAAATAGCTTCCGTCACTGAAACGAGAATCGTAAATACAACAAATTGATCATATCTAGAAAAGTCATACGGATGTGTTTGTTTTGTAACAGTGACAGTTCAACTATTATTGGTCATTCCGGTATTATGATATATTTGTCTTGGAGTTGTTTGGGTCAATGTAAACAACAGATAAGATTGATTTCATTGATGTTTGAATGAAAACAGGATGGGCTAATTAGTTATTAATTACAGACGTGTTATATGACACCATAAATACTTATAATCATTCGACAGTTTTTAATTTAATGTTTGCGTGCTTACGATGCCTTTCAAGCCGGAAAGAAATCAGATATGTAATATTCTTGTTCTGCAAATAATTACCCAGCTCAAAATTAACTGAAAAAATTCTGTGAAGTCCTTGTAAAATGTGCAGTAGTATTTAAGGTTTGATCAGGAAACATGAATGTAAACTCCTACTCAAGTGATTTTTTCACCCTCCCCCCAAAAAAAGTACTTCAACTAGATAAATATAATGTAAATAATATGTTGCAGAGGGATCATTATACCTTTTACAAAGTGGACATAGGGTATGCTCAAAAATGAAAATGTTATTCAACAATTTTCGAAGTAACAATATTAACAAGTGCAAATTTAAGAAATCACTTGTCTGAGAACTTCATTAATATAACCACTACCCTGAAATCGAACTTAAGATATAAACTTAGTTAGTGACGTCATATTAGGACGTCTGTGTAATTTGTTACTGTTAATTCCTCGACTACAGAACTTGTATACTCTGTTAACATTTTAAATCATGATACAGCCTATTTATCTCTGACGGTTCTTAACTATCTGAATTTTCAAGACGAATTCTGTAAATCTTATAATAATCATTGTTTCGGCTGTAATAAATTACAAAAAAAATATACAATAATAATTATTGTAATATTGGATACAATACCGGTATTTTTGTTTTAATAATGCGTATTCCTTCTTGTCTAGTTTTTTTATTGATAATTTGGAATATCTGCGTAAGGTTTTTCGATAAAAAAATAAATACCAGCTATCACTGAAACAAATAAAATGTTATTAAAAATGTAAATATACAATGAATATCAAATGAAATTAACTGTCAGAAAAAAGGAGCCAATGAGGAAATATCAGAAAATGATACATCTTACTTTCCAGCAGTTTCATGAATAAAGAAACTGTAAAACTCTCTGAAGTGACGCTGATAAGTTTCGTTAAATTGAAAGTGGCTGGCACTCAACAAAATATTGAGAAAGAAATTGTATAACACACGACGAATATACACTCTGATGGCATGATAGAATTTGATTGTGACTGGCACACTATTGGATATAGGCGTCGGTCAGCACGCCGAAGTGTATCATCAGCAATTTATATCTCCACAGTCTATCTTCTAATTCGGAAATAGCAAACATATTCCAGTATTTTATGATAAGAAATTAGAAACTCGTATTAAGTGCGATGCAGCATGCAATAATATAACTGTAATGTATATTTGATTAGATAACTGTATAAAACAGTGTCAGGAAAACATGGATTTATTGCCGATTCTAAAGAACTATGCTCTTTTGTCACGAACAACATCCGAAAAATGTTACGTTCGGGTAGTTATAGACTTAGGGATTACGTTGATGAAAATCCATAATATCAAGGGGTACAGAGTTAACCTCTCTACAACATCCCAATAATTATTTGCCTGACTATTCTCTTTCAATTAATTTATATTTGAAATGTGAGTATTTTACATGCGATTTACTGCAATTTCTTTTCGTTTAAAATTTTTCAACAGCCATACGTCTAAAAAGTATGTCTGTAGTAAATGACAGAATCACCTTTACGCAAGATCAGGGTTCTACGTATAGGCTAGTGAAATTAAATTGGTCTAGGATAGCTAAGCCTATACAATTTCATTAATGCATACTTTTTTGGTGGTTGAAACTATTTTTTGTATACGGACTAAGTTTGATCGACTTACTTAAATAGCGGATGACACTGATTTACCTATATAAAGTGTCACGAAAAATGAAAATCCATAAGATTAAAAAGTTTTGTCATTTCAAAAGCACCAAAAAAAAAGAAGCGAAATTTCATGTTTTGCATTATCCTTAGATCATATCAAACGTTGCATTCTTGTTAACTGTATGATTGCTAATTTAATTACGTGTCACTCTCGTGTTTTCAGCCCTCCAACACCAACCAAATGGCCAGTCAGATATTAAGACAGCGGTTAATGACCCTGCTTTCTGTTCCGTGTAACTACGGATTATGTTATTTCATTCTCTCATATGTCCTGGGAATGAAAGCAGGCGCACAAGGTATTACCCATGAATATCTGTTAACAAACTTGAGCATCCATTTTTGAGCTTTGTTCACAGCATCAGATCCACTTACAATCAGACAATATAAATTCAGAGGGAATATATATTTCGGCTTATTAAACTTATTTTACCAAGTTGTTTGACCGCAAAGAGTTTGCAAGAACATTATAAAAATGGCATACAAAATCGATACATTGACTTTAACTGTGTTTTATTTGTATTTTTGTACTCCTTTATAACCTTCAGAAGTGAGAAAAGTCTTGTTTCAATTTCAGAACAGAAACAATATTTTGTTCTGTTGATAAGTTATCAAAGATTCGAACTTTTGCAGCAGTTTCATTGGTGACATACAAACATAAAATCCCCTTATGCTCATGTTTCAGACTGAACACTTCTGCAAAATATGCCAATATTTACAAGAGTACCTGCTTTAATTCAGAAGGTTTAATAATTATTAATTATGTTTGTAATGAAATTATTTAATTCTTAATAAACTTTTAATCAACCCACAGTGAAATGAGCTTTTAAAGAAACTATACTATCTTTTGACAAAATATAAACGGGACAAGATGTTTTAAAGTTAAACTTTTCATGAAATCAGAAGTAATAACTTAAAATATCTTATTTACTTATTACTTATTTACTCCACCCACTTCATGATGGGGAGGGGGGTGGGGAGGGGGGGGTGATATCGAAATAAACTTCAACATTTATCTTTCGGGACTCACATAAGTTATAATTATCTTTATTCATATACTGTTCTAAACAATTAGGCAAAATATGAGAGAGGTTTTCCATGTAATTTTGGAAAAAAAATTAAAACTGAAATAACTGATACCCAATATTCATGTATTAAGCAATCACCTCATTTTTTATAACAATTTAAATATATTTGAAACGAAAGAATTTCAATTCATTTCCGATAAATGTTAGTGTTTAATGTAAAAAGAAATTAAAAAGACGCTACAAACTCAGAAAAAAATTGTCGACTGGAATTTTAACTAGTGTCCTTCAATGAAAATTGAGAACTCTTGAGATTGCAGGCAGGCATTGTGGATCTAAGTATCTAAGGTGAGGTAATCTTAAAACAATTTTCCTTTGAATGATTCGCATGCTTCCCTTTTTGAAACACCTAACAGCATGAGTGTCATCCATCTGCTTTGTTTTCTATCGCTTCTATCGCTCAGGAATAAAATCTCATTTTTCAGGAATATTGATAACTAGGCATATTGTCGGATTAATATATCTATCAGATGTGCAACAGGTAACGTCATGTTTATTCATTTTGACAAGCAAGTCACATCAAAGCGTATCAGAAGACCAACTTATCTCAAGTACACGACATGTGCCTTTCAATAAAAATGTCCGTCCAATGATTATGTGTCTAGGAGTGAATTCAGCTGATTAGATAAAGTGTTTAAGATTGATTGGGAGCATTTCATACCTTAGTGCAGCATGGTTTATAACATCAGAGAGCCAAACTAGACATTCTCTGTTTAATGTTTTAACAATGACATAAATTCGGTTTTCAATAAATTACTTAATATACTTTAAAACAGGGAACCATGAAATTTCTGTCGTTAGTATTAATCTCATTAGAAAACCTCACATGGATCTGTTACCTGATCGTTGCATAAATTGAATAATACGAAATCACCGGCGTTGGCATGCACCATGCACAATCATGAAATTAGTAACATTAGCTCGGGAAACTCTCATACAAATACTTAAAAATTGCCATTTCGAAGGACTTCGTTGACCACAATCAGTTTTATTAAAACATTAATAATAATCAATGCACGAATATCTCTTCTCTGTCTTCTGAATACTAACACAATATTCAAAACTCAACAACGATTAGTACTTTTTGAATTATCATCGGCAACATTTAACATAATGTAATACGTAAAAAGTTACTTTCATGAAAGTCCAAACATTTTCTACCTTCCTCAAATTTTACACTGTATATCTCAACACATATAATGATGTCTTCTGTTTTAAGATTCAGATCATCTCAGAGCCAATATTTGAATAATATGACTGAAAAACACAATTCAGAAGTTGTTTAATTATCTCTAAGAAAACTTGATAGAAATTCAGTAAGACATGATAGTTACACAGTAATGGCGTCCGTCAGCACACTCAAGTGTATCATAATCAAAGTATTAATAAAGAAAATATATCTTGTTATTCTAAAATGGCAGACGTATGCCTTTTTATGTAATGGGAAATATGAAAATCTTATCATCTTAGCTGCAGCATGCACATTCATTATCTTCATCAATTTCCATCTGCCGGCCAGCAGCATAAAGTGTCAATAAAGTAGAATTTGCTGCTAACTTATTCATGAAACACGCAAATTTTATTTCAGTGCACCTTTGGGCAATTTCGCATTTATGCGTTTATAGACTGGAATTGATACAACGGATTAGTAAAAGTCGTAAATATATGGTACGTACATTCGGTCATATCGCAAAAAAACAATACTGAAATACTGTAATATTTGGATGATAAATAATTAAAATTGTGTGTCTTATTGTACTTCTTATATTTTTGGCAGTATAAGTTACATTACTGTTTGTTGAAAGTTATCACCATTTAACGTGCAGATAAATAATAACTCTTTTACAACTTTGTCTGTATCTAATTCAATATCTGTGACGGTCTTGACAAGAATCTTGAAAATCAAATCTTACTTTGTTTCCCTAATGTGTAAAATCTGCAACTTTCAAAAGATCTAAAACAGCAGAAAAACACTCTTTGCAATTTAGATCTTTACAAAAGTGATTTCCATTAGTCTCTTAGAATTTAAGATGTTTGAAAGCAAACATTTGACAGATACAAGTACCTACACCTATTTCTTTGTCTATTTCTCTGCTACTGTCAGCATCAGTTGTCAGTTAAAGTGCTTTATAAAAAAAACTTCTGACAATCAGAACTAGGTTTTATTTGACACAAGGTTGCTCTGTGATACAAATTAAATTATAATCATGACACAAATATGAATGTACACGAATCGATGCTACAAGCTTTTTATAGGATACATTAATATAGTGTGCGTTTTATTGTGCAGAATTTTGATATGACGTTTTGGTATTAAATGGTGACTAATACTCTCTTCAAAGATCAAAAGGAAAGCTAATGGGTTTTGCTTGAATTCTACTCGGCACTGCGAGTGAAGTTTGCTGCATTTGTTTCATTGCTATTTGTAAATGTTTCTTATCTGGAACATAAATATGATATAGTACAGCCATTAATAAAACATAAAACATGCTGAACTTCAACTGGCATACGTCGGCAGGACAACGACCTAAAAGACAACATTTAAAGAAATTTCATTCAAATGAAATAAATAATAAGATTTTGAATTATGCCAATAGACAGACAGTTCGGTTTATTACAGAAGATCTTAACACTGTACACCTACAAAAGTGGAAGTCATTATTTGGTCAAATTGACAGCTGATAAACAAGGTTTATTTATATTACAAACGCAAAGATGAAATGAGTTGTAAGTGAACAAGTGTAATTACAGAAAAGTAATCAATTCGTTGCGTATTGTATCAAGACTAATATTTTTGGTATATGCTAAATAACAGGATAGTTTTTATTTAAAAAATATGAAACAGTTTTGCAGTTTCTGAAAGCTCAAGTGCTTCCGAATATGTGTTTGGACAAGTGCCAATTTTATTTTGTCTTGAAAAAGAATTAATCCTTAAAAAGAGTATATTGGAAGCTGATACAGCATAACGCAACAAAGACGCAAGTGTTTCCGTTCCATGTCAAAATTACTTTACGATATAAAGTATCATTTTTTGATTTTTATAGCAAAAATATTGAGGAAGCACAATGAAAACCAAGAACAGATATTCCATCCAAAAACACACTTGTTTAAATACACATTCTTAATGTTTCTGTATGGCATCCATTCAAGCATCTATCAATACCTTCAAATTAGGAAGAAATCCGAATTACTGTGAGTGTTTTTGTTCCGATTTGTGATATATGTTCAGGCTTTTCATGTCCTTTTGTTTCTAGCTGGAAATTTGGCGCGAAATATTTTTTCTTTAACTGCTGTAAAAAAGTATCGAGCATTACCTTACTTGATTTGGTTAGATAGTAATAATTCAGTGTTTAGTATTAACCCTTCATGCAAAAAACACCGTTTTATAAATATGGGATGCTGCGTCCACGTAATTATAGTGCAGCGTGCATTCACCTGATTAGAAAGCTTGTAAATTACACGGGTGCATTTGCCATTTGCAACAAACTTTTGCAAAGGCTCAATGATAAAGTCATTGACTCCTGTTTGTTTTTGTATTGATCTCATTTCAAGTTTAATGGCAGAAATAGTATCTGTTCTCATCAAAACACTTGCAGTTTGATTTGACGTCGAGCTGGTTAATTTCTTTTAACAATGGTCATTCATTTGAAACAGTATGTCATATTAAAATTGAGTTTGGAAACGCAAACAAAACATTAGACAACGACAACTAAGCTCTAATTCTTTTAGGCGAACAAAATAAAAAAAGACAATTCTCAGATTTAAAAGTACTGATGAGCCAATTTTTCTAAACATTGAAAACAAACCATGTAGCACTGAATAAAGAAAATCAGATCACTTCACCTTTTTTTAATCAAGTCAGTTTTAGAAGAAAACTAATGAGCCATCCTTTGAAAAAGTTTACGCTTTCTTTGAATCTCACCAAGCACTTTTATTACAGACAACTGGAACATTACGGGCTGTAATGTTTTCATCGAAATAAATAGAATATGGAAACAAAAACGCAAAAATTTATCAACTAATTAAATACAACTTTCTTCAGCCAGGGCGACAGATGTTAATTGGGTTATAATATTTTCATTCAACAAAATCAATTTCATGATTTTCATAAAATGTGATCAATGTTATACATTAATTACTATAATGATAGAATTCATTATAACGATACTGCTGTACAGATAAAAGTGACACTTTAAGCCAGTCTACCGAGTTGGCCTTAAATAACCTACGATGATACAGAAACATGTATGCCTTAGAAAGGTATAAAAATCGGTATTTTATAAATTAAGACCATGTTGTTAGTCAGTCATACTCAGATCAAGGCCATATTGTGTTTTGGTTATAATCGGTCGTGCAAGGAATATGCTTAGTGGAATTGTGAAATTATTGTATCAGTTATAATTGCGTCAAACACGTCTTAACAGGTAATTACATCATTCTGAGATATATTTCACTTTGCAAGATTTTAAAAATACTCTCCCGAGCCTATAAGTAGTCATCTAAAGTGTGTAAGTTCCTCAAAACTAGTGTCCAGTTTATAAATTATTATTCGGATTAAACAGTTTATGTCTAAATTCTATGGTATTTTTCATTAGACTTATTCATATAATTCTCAGACAATTATTCCTACAATTTTGTCAAATCGTTTGCCTTGAGAATAAAACACTTATGATAACTCTATTAAAGTTTGACCATTTTCCAATTATGTATCGTTGTGAAAGTCATCATTTCATCAAAAACCTATGTTACTTATCATCTGTAAGAAAAGCTCAACAGTCTTTATCTGCATAAGTTTTAGAAAAGGACAGTTTCAATCTCAGTGGAAGAACTTTTCTCTTTTTAAACATTCATATTTTGAAACTAAAGCAAATTTCTTTCTAATGCATGCTTGTCTCAACAAGAAAACAGAGGTCAGATGTGAACTAAGCACCAGACATCAACTGACAACTTCTTACACGTGTAGCTGATTAATGTACTTTTAACAAAAATATGTATTCGTCCCCCTTCGCTTGACTATAATCATTGCTTTGAACATAAAATAAAGGTTACATACCAGGTTTTGAAAAGTTTAAAAGTCTAAGTAATGGCATACAGTAATTACGAACCTTCTATTTATTTTAAATAAAATATCTCATGAAACTTTCACGCAAATGCTATACATTATTGTTTTGTATAGCACCAAATTGAATGCACATGATTTGGTTTGGTGTAGACACGAAATATTAATAAAGCAAAGACAATATTGCGTTTTTCCTTCTAAATGTAAAAAGTGGTTTTACACATATTAACTTTTAGCTCCTTTTTGGCTAGACAAAATCAAGAAATGCTTTCTATTTTCATTTTTTTTTCGTCTACATTAAGATAAATTCCAAAAGATGACAATATCGGAGACATTTTAAACTTACAGGTTCATTCTTAACTTGAATATCTAAATACAGTCCTTGTTAATAATTATTCTTTGACATACGAGTTTAATTTCTACTTTCACTGACGCCTCCAAATATCTAAAATGTCAGATAGAATTCAAATTTCATGCAAATGGTAAAATTGTTACTTAATATATATTTATATAACTTTACTGAATTGAACAAGTAGAAACATAGATGTATGTAACTTAAAAAAAACAACAACATTTTCTACATCTTTGTATCAACATTCTTGGTCAACTCAAATATTATGCATCAGCAGTTTATGACCTGTTGAAACGATAAACTCACAATTCCCGACCATGACCATTTATTCTGTCAAGGGTCATTTGTTCAGCAGTTTGTACTTGTTCGAAATAAATGTCAGTTTGAAATTGCCCTTCCACTTAGTAAATAAAGAATTCGATGAAGTCATGAGCCCGATGTCCGAGGGGACATTTCCTCATCCTGTCCGTCCATGCTTTATGTAAAGTCTTATATCAAGTCGTTCTTGAATTATTAATCCGATGTTAAGAAAAAAGGTTACCGCGAACTTGACCTTGGACGAAGTAAGTCTAAATACATTAAGGGTTATCTCCCCCCCCCATGCCCAATCGCAAGCCTTATAAATTGTATAAGTCTGTGCTTTCTTACAATATTGGCTCTTCGACCGACAAATGTCTGCGAAATAATAATTATATCGTCACGTTTCCGGAGGCCGCATGAAAACTTTTTTTTTTCAACTTTTTTCACAGATTTTTACTTTTAATTCGGCGCATAATGTGTTTTAGGATACAAAAAGAAATCTACTTTAAATCGACACAACACACAGCGAAAGTACTTTAGCATTTCCATTATCGGATAAAGATAGGAAAATGAAAATTTATTGTACCCGATTCCGGAAATCCGCTACTTTATTAGGACGTTGAGTGATAATAGATTTAAAAAATAGTGATAAGGAGGCAGCATATTGGAAAACCTTGTTAGGTTTATCGTGACATATCAACAATATGCATATTTCAACTTTTTTGTCGATCCTCGTTTGGTACTTTCAATTTTGTCTACAGAAATTGACTCAAATACGCTAAGTTTGGCCCCTCCCATGAAAATTATTCATAAGTTGTAAGCTTCAAAGAGATCTATGTAATCAGCTGTCAATCATTTCATCTGTAATTAAAGGACATTTGTAACATTTCATTTCAGATATACAAAATTTATATTTCTAACAAGTAAAAGTTACACCTGTATCTTCAGCTGCACGCACCAACCTGTCATTTTTCGCATATCTGCATCTTTAAGTTCTCAAGGAAAATGGGCATTAATCAGATATTTAGCAAAATATTACAGAACATGACAAACAGTCAGGTGAAAAGAATATAGTGCAAGTAAAATTTAAGGGACATTTTTAACAAGGCCTAATACTAAGCAATTACTTAAGGCTTAATCTTTTTTGCTATCAAAATGAGTGTAAAAGTATAGTACGTTTCTGACTCCTACGTGTGAAAGAAGGTATAGACCAGAGTGTATGTTTTTTCATACTGATATATGAAATAAAACCCATTTGAATTCAAAGACGTTTCGATCATTGACACATTGAACACTGTTACAATCCTGATGGAACAAGCTTTGAATTTGGTTTTAAAGAAGCTTTCCGGTATGCAGTTGTTTCGCTGGTTAAAAAAAGTTTTCTTATTTATAACGTCAAACATAAAAACGATAAAAGCTCCAATCCTTAAGGGGACAGCACAATCTGAAGATTCTTGGAAAGTATGAAAGTGTAGATTTTGATTTTTGTTCAAACTAAATTGTGATTGAACAAATATTTCCATCTAACATGCATCAACATTTTACCATCTAACTACATAATTTGGCTTATTCTCTTGTGCATTTCATTTCTAAATGTAACTGCTAGCATTGTTACAACGCCTGTGACGTGTGTAGGAAAGTCATGTCAATACATTAAACTGTCTGTAGATATTTTAATCGTTTTCTATAACCGTTTAGCGCGTATTTACGATCTGGTGTATTTCTATTATTTCTATTATTTCATAATCAATCAGTAACTCTTTGTAAGAATATTTTCAATAACCTTGCATCAAAGACGCTAAGTATTGTTGACCGATACTTAATCAGCTAGGACTGAAAGCCACTTAGTACCTGTGTAGGTTGAAATTGTATAACTGACAGAAGTCCATAGAAAAAAATAATCTTATTACCTAATCATTAAACGAAACCTATGTTCAAGTTAATAAACTCAGAATTCTGATTTTGATAAGAAATGACAGAACATTAACGTGACAGATTTTCAGGATATTTATGTTGCAGACGACAAACACAACTTTACAATCCTTTTAAAGTGTATCATTTTCCTTTCATTAATTCCTGCATCCAGTAATCAGTTGAACAATCTAGGAGTTATATATCGATCATGGGTATTCAATTCCATCATGATAAGACCAATTATGTAATCGATGCGCAAAAATAATTACAAAAATAAATTTGGCCTTATTTTCAATGACAGATGACGTCATAATGATTCTATATTTAACATCATTATTCTTGAAATGAGCTCTAAACTAAAACTGCAGAAGATACGAAAACACATGCATTTGTTTTAACATTCAAGCAAAAGCTTCGTATGTTAAAGTTGATTTACAGGGAAAGTTTTATCTATAAATACAAAAATGTGTAATTTATAAATTGTGAAACATAAATTTAAGTCGTGCACATGAAAAATGAAAATTAGTGTAATAAATAACTAAAACAACATCGCCTTTTTAAAACAATACTCAAAGAAATTCAGAATTGTGTGAGTTATTATTCTTTAACCATGAAGTATGAAAATCTCTTTAATCTGGTTTAACAGTCTTGTCGCAGACGAGATTGTCTTGTCCAAAACATGACTGACACGCTTATAAGACAATTCTGAGTTACAACGTCTTGAGAATTATTTAAACTAATCACTGCTTATCAAATTCTCCTAGCGTACAGTGTCTTTTGCAATTTATATACGATAAATGTTACTACTGTGATCTGCTGTAAATGCATGTTCTTAAATATGTACAGTGATGTCCTCAATATTGAAAACGTGTATTATACAAAGTCTTAAAACTGAGCAATTCAAACATTGTTCTTATCTTTCCAGTTTACAGGAATGCAGAAATAACAACAATTTGATTATTCAGGAGAATCAAAAAGGGTCTTTTAGCTCTGCAAAGGTTCAATCGGCCAGGGTAGGTATCAATCATTATTCGGACAAAAATGTTAACTTGGCGACCGTTATATAATCTCTGCTAACTACATACTTCAGAAACGACTCTGCAATATGTCAATCCAGTTTACAGACTTTATTAATTATTTTTCTCTTTTCTTGATTCCAACATGATTTCTAACATAAAACCCTTTATGTTCGCGTTACTAGTAATGATATACATAAAACTATTTCCGAAAATATTTAGAATAGCAACCCACACACGTGACTGGATAATTGTCAAGTGCCATTATTATTTACAGTTTGAAGAAGTGTATCATATAATTGTTATATAATAATTTAGAACTGCCGTTTCAGATTTAAGCTCTTTTATTTTACATTAATTTGGTAGCAAGTTCTTGCATCTTATACTGAATTGTGAAAGTGTAATGGTGAAAATGTCCGGAGAATCTTATCCCTGCTGGAGTTAGAACCTGCGACTTTCGGATCAGGAGTCCAGTGCTCGGCCAATGACCTCACCATAATGCTAGGAATTGTTTCTTTTTTTTTTAATTTTTAAAAACGCTTAACCAATAAATCAAATAGTTATAATTTTCGTCTTGAAAAAAACAACAGCAAAGACTCGCGTTCCTGTTTTTTTATTTTTTTATTCAAATATATGACAAAGTCTCATAAAGCTGTCAAATACGTAATAATGAGTCTTTTTCTCAATATTTAAACAAATTTTCCATATAAAAACAAATACTGTAAAAGCATATTGCATTGTTTTCTGCTTCATACATTCACGACTGACTTTCTACTTTTTTGTGGTTTTAAAATATCTCAGAAAAACACATTGTTCGACAAAAAATTCAAATGAAATCTAATCTCTCTAAAGCCAAACAAATTAAGTGCACTTCAGAAGAATTATATTTTTTGTTCTGGTTTTAAATTTGGTAAAGGCATAGAAGGATACGGGTAAAAACAACAAAAGCACTTCAATCAACACGGCGGCACCGATCATTACAGACTTTAAATCATCATCGGTGAACAGTTTTCTGACTTTTATATTTTAGTAAATTAAACTCAAAAAACTATTTGCCATTTTACTAGATATAACAATTGTATACATACGTACAATGACGCAGCTCTAATCTGTACAGTTTTACATGGTAAACAAATGATGCAAGCATTCCTCCCACAGCCCACTAAAAAATCTCGACTTTTATATAAATACAAATGCCTGACGTTTCCAAAGAAGGTGGAATAAGTATTTTATTTCTGTTCAAACTTAATGAAATAAATTCCCTAACGTTTGTATTTCTGGAGTGCAATTGTACATCTTTGCATAACTAACGACGCGAGTAGTTTGCTGACAATCAGCATATTAACCTCAAAACAGCAAAGCCTTAATACACATCTTCTTTTGCTGTACCTTTTCAAAAGTACGAAATAAATATCTTTAAAGATTTATAACATTTGGCCCATTGGTTTGTCAATTAACTATCGCGGGTATCTCGCTACGAATCCTTTGTTCGCACATCTGTAAAAATGGAAGCTGAGAAAACAGGATTTCTATTTACATTTTACTTACAGTAGAAAAAAGAAGAAAACAAGACTGTTTTACAAATTATACTCACATATAACAGAAAAAGGAATGTCATTCTTATACTGATAAAATGGAGTCTCCACTTTAAAAATTACACTTAAAAACGAAAAGGTATATCTTATATACTGTTGCTTCATCTTAGTGAGAGTACAGGTATGACTTTTAACTAAACACTATTCTTACACCAGTGTTTTGCAATAAGACACCTTTAAGGTGTTAGCTGAGGAAACCTTTGTATGTCAGATTTTGAACAAGATACAACGCCATATTATGTACTTTATTTGTGCAGTCAAAATTTTTTAACAGAGCAATCATTGTTGAAACAAAACTTATTTTGAGAGGTAAGATAAAGTGGGGCAATCTTTTTCGTGTATTAGTTACATCCAGCCAAATGTTGAACCAGTTCGACAAGCAGCACATTTAAGGAACAAAATTCACTTAAAAGAAAAACAAATCGAATTCAATGTTGACCAAGCTCGACACTTAGTACAAAATACGAAAGCTCAAAATCAAAAATACTGAATGAGTAACGGTTCATTTTAAAAAATGAAAAAAAAAGACTATTCATCAAAATCATAGAAAGCATTAACACTATTCTTATAAAATCTTCAGTATATCAGCACTAACAAACTCAGTAGCACATGTACCAAGACCTTACAATAACTAATTAAAAGAAGATCAAATTGCTTTGCAACCATTCCTCGAATTATGATCTCGGTTCACATCTAACGATTAATGGAACTAATCCCTTTACAAATGAAGCATTCTCTATTTTACATTGTAGCCGAGTAGCCATTATTATACAGGCTGCTGCTATTATATTTAGTACCATTTATCTTTAATTATTGACCTATCATTGTCAACTATCTTTGACAATAATTGCTATTGCTGTAACTTTGATATTCTGTTTCTGGTACAATAAGAGACAAGATTATCTTCATGTTAAGGTTGATATAATCAGTATTGTTTGAATCTTGTTTCAAAGTTCGAAGACAATATCAAACTAGGAACAGCATATAATTAATAAAATGATATATATTCTTTTTCAAAATAGATTCAAAGTCAAGAAGTCCTGTCGTCCACGCCATGTCATCGAATATTAGTATTCATCCTATATAAGTTAATAACTAATTAATCATTTTACAATAGTATGCAGGCACTCCTTAGATAATCCCGATTCTATATTTCTGGAACACTATCAGATTGACCTGTCGGTTCGTGTCACATTGCATTTATTCTGTTTGACTACAGCAAAGATAATACTATTACGAGGGATCTTTTCTCTCGAATACAGGCAGCAGATAACTAAATCAACTCCCGTTCACTTTAAGGCAAGGACATGGTGATACTTACCGAGAAACAGAAAAGATAACACTAACGAAGGTCCTTTCATGCTTGAGGAAGGTCTTCACACATCACTGAATCTGAAAGACAAAAATGGCAAGTGAACAAATTAATAATCAAATAAAGAACTTTCAACATAAAAAAGAAAGTTTGTTTACGCTTCACTGAAGTATACTTTAGTATGAAATACAGTGTTGTTTGGTCTAAATGTCAAGGAATGATTTTACTCGCTTTGTACTCTTTATTTAACTCGGCAATTTTTATACCTACAGTATTAATGCATCATTCAATGTTTTACCGTTTGTGTGTAGGGTAGAGGTTTGTGAGAGGGGATCGGGTCAATACCCAGTGGGCTAAGAAAAACGGCAAATCTGGTTACCTAATTCCTTTTATATATAGTAAAACGGGCAAAACTTTTATATATAGTAATAGGGGCAAAACTTTAATATTTAGTAATACGGACAAAACTTTTATATATAGTAATAGGGGCAAAACTTTATATTTAGTTATAGGGACAAAAATTTTATATATAGTAATAGGAGCAAAATTTTTATGTTTAGAAATAGAGGCAAAACTTTTATATATAGTAAAACGAGCAAAACTTTTATCCATAGTAATACGGGCAAAACTTTTTAATTTTTAAACTCCGTCTGAACTGTCTGATGCAATTTATGTGAAAATCTAAAATTATTCCGTTGGTTTATAGTCAGTATTTTTAATAATGAGCGTTGGAACAATGACTTGATGCTGTCAGTACGTAGTGCACTGTATCTGCGGTCTTTAATGTCGGCTCAGACATGTTATAGCATCGTTTAATCATCTACAGCAATGACTTGCAATTTTAGATTTAGTATTGTTTTTACCAATGTAACAGTGATGCATGTTCTAATATAATGGTAATAAGAAGAAATTTGACACCTATACAAGCATCTCCATACAAATATCAACCATTAAGGAACGTTCCAGTGACTGAAGGACTGTTACTTCCTTATATTAGCTTATTTCTATATTAATGATGCTCGTTAAGGAATTTATATCATATTTGTACTGTGGCTTTTATATTGTCTGTTAAACAATGAGTTGTCCAATTAACTATAAAACAAGCCTTTTAATTATAAAGGAAACACCTAACACGCCTTGCACTCAAATACTCAACTCAAATATCAAAACAGGTTTCAGCCATTTAGTTCTGAAAGTGATTGTCACTTTGAAATGAGCATTTCAACAAAAACACTCTAAATAGTAAATTGATTTTTATTTCCATAAGGTGTTTATATGTATTTCAAAATTATCTTAATACAGAAAACGAATAGGAGTATTTACTCTTGTAAATAGTTTCAATAACATCAAGTAACCACTAGGACTTAGAAAATGCAAACAAGCAAAGTATTCATTCATTTATTGCAAGAAAATACTGTTTTTTAAATGCACTCGGTGTGTTGAAAACACTTAATAATCTTTTGCATGCTGACGAGCTCATGAAATATTTAATTTCAATTATAAATTGATAGACGATGTGCCATTAGTTAACATAAAAGAGAAAATAGCTATACGGCATTGATAAAATTAAGAGACATTACTGGTGCAACTTATTGTCTTTTCCTTTAGATCTTGGCTTTTTAAAGGTTAATTTTTACACTATATATCTATAGCAACAATTCAGGAGTTTTATTTTTTAACAACGTTACACATTTTCATAGTTTCCAGACAAAAGTTACAAGAAATATGTTTAAAAAGATGACCGGTGTGGATACAGTACAATATTTATGCCCTATAAGTGAATAATTTTCGGACATTTGCAAAATTGAATGTGCATCGCATCGAGTGTCCTTTTTCCAAAACAGTTTAAGTTATAAACAAAACAAAAAATGTTGAGTTGAATGCTAGAAGCGTCAGTATCATTTTCAGTAAAATAAACTAATTACTTAGTCAATTTTTTATATATTGGTTACAATTAGTACATTTTTTTCACGGTTTAAACGTTTTGACACCAAATTTACGACTGTGTTAATGATACTATTTTTGCATTTTTTTCAGAGGCAATTAAACTAACAATTACAGATCCCGCCCTTAAAGTTCATAACAGCAACACTTTTAACCAACAGCAAACTTCCTACTTCAGCTGAAGATTTTGTAACGAACAATTTCATTCGTTACAAATGTAGGTCAAAACACAGCTACGCCGAATAAAGGTAAAAACTTCTAACTAAAGAGACGGAATTTGTTTCTGACATACCATCAATATAAGCTCTGATAATAACGTTAAGTAAAACACTAGTGACAAAACACCGTGTTACATTTGCAAGAAATAGATGTGTTTTAGTCCTCTCTTTGAACATTAATGTTGATGAATTATTTCTTTTGATGTACGTCTTCCTTAATTTGACTTTTCTTAGTGTGCCCTAAGACATGTAATTTTAGTAATACGGGGATGGTTTCTCCATTATGAAAAAATACCCAAAGAAAATGATACTGATTTGTTTTTCAACAGTTAATTTGGAAAGACAAATTAAAACTATAAAACATTTCTTACCGCAAAAAGTCATCTGCTACAAATATTTCCATGATTTTGACGCCGTTGTCGACATTTCAAGCACACTAAAATGCCTCGATTAAATCTACTTTTTTAGTGTTACCCTTTTATATGTACGTACATATCATGGGTACTGACACATGCAAACAAACCACCTAAACTGAAACTCAATATGCAAATTTATTAAGCTAGTGTTGTATAGTAAGATGTTATCGATAAGATATATGTTTTCATCGTATACTATTGTAATCAATTAAATCAGCTGATTCAACTTGTTTTTCGTTACTATTACTTAACTGGAAATTCGAAACTCGAATTGTTAAACTTTGGAATATGAACACGTAGTTTAAAAGATCGAACTTCAGTTTTTACTTTAATCTTTTTCGGTATGATATTTTGTTACTAATGGATATAAACGTGAAAGAACTGTTGCAAAACATGTTGTGCCTGTTAAAGTCAGGTAGTTTCTTGTCATGAAACAATATATTCCGAAAAAAGATTAGAAAAATACATTACTTCGATCATTAAGTAGACTGTCGCTAACAACTTCTTTCCGCATTTAATTGAGAAACAAAATGCTACCATTACACGCTGTAAAAATGAAATTGCCATTTGACTGGTCCGAATTACAACGTACATTAAGATTGGTCAGAATTACAACAGTAACTGTGCTTTATGAAGAACCCACATTATCACATCGGTAGAATAGATTCTGCCCAAGGTCCTTTAGAAACGACTTCTAAAAATTTTTTTAATAATCTGTCTAGTGACGAGCATAAAACATTCTGCCTACTGTCGTGTGTTGCATGGAAGAACCTAACTGAAAATAAAGTATCAATTCCGTTCTGTTCATCAACCATATCAGATTCGAAATAAAAAGTTGCGACAGCCCATTTGTATATGAATTAGAACAAGTTTCATTGTACAATAATTTATTTCTGAGTCGTGAAATAAACTTCTTTTAAGAAAATGCAATCATGTTGATTTCTAGACAGATCATATTACCACAAATACGATTGGACACCCACCTACAATCAATTATTAAAAAGAAAACATTTGACTAATGTTTTGATTTGCAGATAAAGTTGACACAAATTGATACAATTTTCTGACATCGGAGAATCCTAGCCCTGTGCATGTAAATGAAATCTTTAGAAGCAATTTTACGGATATTTTAGACGGCATGAGCGATAATTGTTTTACACTGTCACGTGTTCGGCAGAACTCGGAACGTGCGGTTTATATGGTGAAAATAAATGTCAATTTAGTTAATTAAATAAATTAAAAACCAGTATGACCTCAAGTACTACTAAATAGAAGCACAATAAACACATACAACTGTAACTTAGATAACAATAGACGTACAACTGTATCTTTGATATCAATAGACGTACAACTGTATCTTAGATATCAATAGACGTACACGTGTATCTTAAATAAAAATGGACGTTAAATGTATCTTAAATCACAACAGACGTAAAAATGTATCTTAAATAAAAATAGTACGTTCAAGTGTTTCTTTAATAACGACAGACGTACAAATGTATATTGAATAACAATTGACAAAACGTTGACAAAGCTACACATTCTGCGAAAGAAATTGATTAAACAACAAAGGCATGGTTCAACTTATACTCAAGTTAATTATTAAGAACATTTCTTATTTTACTCTTTACGCATTAAGAGTATTATCATAATTCTTTATTTTGAAAGTATTTGATCAATATAACTGAAATTAGAAAACTGAAAAGGTACATTACTTGCCTATATATTTCGATTCAAGTATTCATTTCCAGTAATTATATAACATAACAAGAGAACACGTGAAGACAGGTTTGCAACTGTTGACGTTTTTAAGCTTGATAACAGAATATCTAAACTGTATCAAGAAGCTAAAATGGCTTTATTGACACTAAAAATAAATACATAGTTCTTTAAATGGACACACGTTTTATATGATAAAACTTCTATTCAGTGAGTTATGTTTCGAAACTTAAGCATATGTATATAATAACCAATTTATACAATCATATACCTTATTCTAGTGTGCAAAATGAAGAAAATTTTACATTTGTTTGTAAGGAGTTCCAAATACAAGATGCTCAATGTTTTCTATGATAGTGTTAAGTAAATCTGATTACCTTATTCTATGAGGTGACATCCCTGCGAGGTAATTTAATTTCTATTCATTAATTTTTCACGTTTATTTTGACTTAAAAAATGAAATTTACCATAAACTAGGTAGCTTTTAAGATTTTAATTTTTCATAAGTACCATCAGACCCAACATAAGACTGGGTGTGTTTCACCTTCGTACAGGCAGTTACAAAGACATTTATCGAAAAATAGCCAAGCCTTAAAAACATCAGACTAGAATCGTATCTGCTGTAGCCTGTAGCTCAGGACGTAAAACGGTGTTAACACTTCTCCTGCTGGCGACAATTGTGTTTGCCTTTGTGACTAGTGCAGACCAAGATCAACCTGCACATCCGTGCAGTTTGATCATGGTCTGCACTATTCGCCATTCAGTCGGTAAATTTTCAATAAGCACCCCCTGAAAACAATTAATGGATCTGTCAAAATTGAAAGCTGGACTAGTCCATCTAAGATACTTAGTAGGCTAAGGGTTAAAGTCATTTTAAACTTGAACCAATAATTTTGTTTTGATATAAACGTACATAGACATCCTAACACGAATCATACCCCCAAAATAAGTCTTTGAATATAGGATATATTCTGTTTGAAAATTAAGCTGAAGAAGATATGTATCTTGCTATAGTTATACCATTAGAAGTAAATAAATAATAAAGTAAATAACAATAAAGATTACCTGATAGACATAATAATAATTCCCGTTAAAAGCCTCTAAACTTTTCACTCAAATAACGAAGACCCAATTCATTTAACTAATAAGTAACGATTCCTGAAGATAAGTTTTAAATAAAACTCATAACGTCATCTTTCATCGACCGTGAGTATCACATGAAGCGGTAGCTTTGTCTAAACCTGAAGCACAAATACCAGCGAGTGAATTGATTCACTTTTACTCTTTCAACATGTCACGTGCGTTAATCTGCATGTCGCGTTCACGAATATCGAATTTTATTTCCGTTACTGATTGAGCTCGCACACACTAGTGAATCGATATCCAATAACCATTGCAAAAACAAAACTTCATAATGGTCTGCTAGCATTATCCATCAACTTTTATAGACATTTTCTCTTTCGTTGACGTTATGCTATTGAATTCATTAGCGGTCACAGATAAGAACCAAAAATCATTCTAGTGAAATATTATATCAACTGTTATAAAAGTTCTTACGCTGATATTTTGGTCAGTGCATTGGTTAAGATCGGTCTTTAGCAAGGTAACCTTAAAAAAGTCACAGTTATAATATAACTGCCAATCTTACGCTATCTGAGCGTTCACAGCATAATGCGCATACGCTGTAATGTCTGTGAGAAAATCGGAAAACCTTTTTCCAGTGTAAATACCTTGTCCCACTTGACGAACAAATATTGAAAGTGTCACAGGCGGTTTAGAACTTTTAAGCTCACAATTCGCAATGCTAATGTCACGCAGTTTATTTTTTCGCTAAATAAATAATAATAATACGGCATTAGTCTAATCGTTTTGAACCGTAGTGCATTTTATGTTTCACAATATGAAAAGAGCAAGCGAAAATGTCTGTGATGACAGAGAGTTTTGACACGCATTATCAAACACAGCAAAAACACTCGATTCTTTCAGACTTGATAAAAACCCATTTTTTAAATAGTTTATGTCACGTTTACCTGCGACCAGATGCAGAACATTTAAATAACAACTTGAGAATAGTTTAAGTCTGACTGCCTTGATCCTGAAAAAGCCATCCATTTGCACGGATCTATAATCCAAGAAAAAAAGGAAGAAACCTCACCAGTGCCTTTAGTTAAATACATGTATATTCAATGTGAAAAATGAAGTAAAGGTAAGTAAAATAAAAATCTTAAATGGCTGACCCAGTCATAAACTAAATTTTCAACTATAATGGAATATATATTTCTATTCATATCTATCTCTGAAGTTAAAAGAAGTCGTTGTTACTTCTACTTTACAAGATATCTGAACATCCCACCGGGATTTTAGCGGCTTCTTGATCATTTTAACAGGAATAAAAATTGTAAGCATCTGCGAAAAGATTAAATCACGTTATTCTTATAATAAGTGCATGGACATAACTTTTTCATAGCAAAACCATACTTCACTACACGAAAGTTAATTTTTTGTTTTCTCTCTAAGACATATCAAAGGTATTAACCACTTTAACAATCACTAAGGCCTTTTGTACTGACTTTCTTACCCTGTAACATCATTGCATTTCAAAGCTGACTGAGTTCTGAATCATGCTACTATATGTACCTATTAATATTGTTTATTTCTGCCAATCAGATTTGATTATTTTTCCTCAATACCTTAACACCCAATAGAGAGTCTTCAAAAAATGACATTTTGAGTACGTTATTAACAAGTGTCATATAACATTAATTCCATTTAATTACTATAAGACACAATCATATTTAAAGATTATGGCACCTCGTTCATTCGGTTATTTGCAGTGGACTGTTAACTCCCATTTTATTTGTAAACTGTCCTAACACTACTAAAGTGTTTAATTTTATGTCTTTTGTAGCAATTTGTGGAATTCCAACTGACCAAAATGTGATCAAATGTTGTTTTTTTCCTTTTGCTAAAGTTGAAATATATCAGTTTTCTAATTAGTTTCCAAAGGAATGTTTTTACTTGAATTGCCATTGTCTCAGCTATACTGCCTTTTGCTATCATACTGAAGTCGAAATTTAGTTTCGAAGTAAGTTTTATTTTTCTCAAGTAACACAAGTTAAATCTATATATGTGCTTATCATTAAGACATCGTTGACGATGTTCGTAATCTTTACAATTATAATCTTTTTGATCTGAGAGTAAAAGATAAGATTTGTTCTGTTATAATAGTGGATGACGAATATACTGAAGAGGTTTTGTAAACAGAAGATGCTCCTTCAAGCTAACCTAGAGTATCCAATCAATTCGTCTTATTGCTATAAAATTGCGTATCAATGACTTGCAATTTCACAAACTAATTAAAGTGTTGTATTCAGTAATGAGATCGATCGAAAAGGCAAACAGCTCTGTTTTGATTTTTACATCTGGTATCTGTGTACAAATCAATAAAATGCTATGAAGCATCTTGATAAATAAATAGCCCATTACCAATATCTATATAAACGAAGGTAATTATGGAATTAATATCATATTTACATAAAAAGGTTTAGGCTGTTAGAGCTGCCTGATTGTGTTATATATCAAAAAACGTAGCTTTATTTTAGCTTGAAGTTATGACTAGACTAAAGTTCATTAGCTTTGGGTTGACCGTGAGTTTGACAATAAATGGCGTTCTTTGTTTCAGAATAAATCATAGTTAGCTTTAATGATGATCTTCCGTGTCTTATAAAGAAAAAGAAATTTTAAAATCATGTCAGAAGATGCATAAAAACAAAACAAGATTTTTTTAAAGAAAAGAAAAACATCCCCTGACAGTAGGTATTTCATCAAAGAAAAAAAAGAACAGTCAGATATTTCGTGCTCAAGAATTACATATATTATTGATTCTAACTTTCTTCACTCGAACTAATAAAGACACCATCTGTTCTTGAAAAGCACTCAGTACGTGTCGTAACAAGCTTAGACGACAACAGAGATGTTCATTTCCTGGGCATACAGACGAGTTCATTTAAATTTTAATCTCTCTCTCTCTACGGGTGAACGATACTATTTAACACCATCATTACAAAAGCAACACTACCCAAATACGTGTCCTTGATCATATTAACAGAATGACCTAAAATTACTCCTATGGAGACACTGTCACATTTTTGTCGAGAAGCGGCATAAAAATAGCTGACTTGCAAATGTCACATTGAACGTGTAGAGGATAATCATTTAGATAAAAAAAATATCGATCGACGTAATGTTTTCGACAAAAAACAACTGAAATTGTCTGAGATGTTACAAAATACAACAGGAAAATGGTGTGGACCAATAGAAGCCAGATAAGTTAAAAACAGTACTTTTTAACGTTGCTGTTTGATTTGTATGTATATGAAACGTTTATAAAGAAGTTTTATGATTTTGTAAATCTAACTTGATTTCTTAAAATTCTAGCAAAGGCTTCCCAAGCCTCTTTTTTTAAAAAGAGCTGTAATAAGTAATCATTTTGGAGCTATAAATAATGTAGTATATTAATATTATTTCATTATGCAATATATTATTATATATCATCACTACATACCTTAAAACTTCGACGTTATTGCCAATAGTCCACAGTGCTTGTGTTATTGTCACATTATTTTTGTCAACATTTTAAATACACAATGTTCTCTTAATAAATTCCGTTTTTCTGTAAACCTCTAAAATTTAAATTTTGTTATGCAAACACACGTGGTTGTACTGCTGAAAACCGATGTTTTCTACCATTTATGTATATGTATTTTGCCCTAAGCTTTAGTTTTAGTCAAAAATAAAATTCTATAGTACTTTTGTCTTTGCAACGCGTAAGTTGCGAATATTATATTTCACTGTTGTTCTAGTTAATAACACCCAAGAAATAAAAAAATCTTTTACTAGTATAACATTCCAAGAACGTTTCCATTACCATCTGCTGACAGTTTGATGAAAGTTCGTATCCCAGCATTTATATATTTCAACTGGCATTGTCACTTAAAGGTTACGCATAAATATTGATGACACCACCGCCAACACTGAAGACTGCACCTTAGTATAAAATAGTGTTTACAAGTCCGGGAATGAAAAAAAAGCACTAGCCATTAGAAATGATAGTGAATTAAGAATATTGTCTGTCTTTAACGCCTCCATGCATTACTATTTTGCAGCCGCATGACATATTATTTTCAATAGAGTTGTAAATAAGTTTGCGGTTGAACTAATAATACCTGTTGCTATATATGACGCACTGCATTACAGCTAGCTGAACTATTCTATATGTCTATTTATCAGAAATATTGAATTAATGTAACTGAATTGCAGATTAAGAGCAAACTATGAAAATTCAATTGCAGTTTAAAACAGACTATGAAAATCAAATTGCAGATTAAAAGCAGACTATGAAAATACAATTGCAGATTAAAAGCAGACAATAAAAATCCAATTGAAGATTAAAACAGACTATGAAAATCAAACTGCAGATTAAAGGCAGACTTTAAAAATCCAATTAAAGATTAAAACATACTATGAAAATCAAATTGCAGATTAAAAGCAGACTATAAAAATCAAATTGCAGATTAAAAGCAGACTATAAATATCAAATTGAATATTAAAGCAGACTATAAAAATCCAGTTGAAGTTTAAAACAGACTATGAAAATCAAATTGCAGATTAAAAGCAGACTATGAAAATCAAATTGCGGATTAAAAGCAGACTATAAAAATCAAATTGCAGATTAAAAGCAGACATAAAAAACCAGTTGAAGATTAAAACAGACTATAAAAATCAAATTGCAGATTAAAAGCATTTAAAAAATCCAGCTGAAGATTAAAAGCAGACTATGAAAATCAAATTGCGGATTAAAAGCAGACTATAAAAATCAAATTGAACATTAAAACAGACTATGAAAATCAAATTGCAGATTAAAAGCAGACTATAAAAATCAAATTGAACATTAAAACAGACTATGAAAATCAAATTGAAGATTAAACGCAGACTATAAAAATCCAATTGGAGATTAAAAGCAGACTATGAAAATCCAATTGAAGATTAAAAGCAGAGTATAAAAATCCAATTGAAGATTAAAAGCAGACTATGAAAACCAAATTGCATATATAAAGCAGAGTATGAAAATTGCGATTACACAAAAATGCTTTAAATACAGTGCTATTCCCAAAACTGTAGCATATTTTAAGACTCATCAGCAAAGCAGTTGTAAAACCATTATAATTTTATACCCTTTTAAAATTAAGATTGATTTAGGCGTTTTTAATTGTTTTCATTTATCAGTTTCCAGCAGTTTTTTATCATTAAACGGTTAAGGATGCATTCGTAAGTTTCATTCCTAAGTCATCATTCTAAGATTTGGACAATATATTAAGAATTAAAAATCTACTTATAATAAAATGAATGTATTGCATTTTATGAAATTATGAAACCGTAAACAAACATGCAAATACATCACCTGTCTACAAATACTTATGCCCATTAATTCAGACACTTAGCGGAATTAAATTAACGTGTCTCTACAGGGACACAGGGGAGAGTGTTAAAATATGATTAAAATGATATTATGAAACTGTTGGAATTTCAGTATGAATTCTTGAAAAGAAAGGAGCATAGTTTTATTCAGTATTAACAATTCAAACGGAGACAGCTCGTGTTGTTTCAGCCTTAATATCTTTGATCGATAAAAGAATACAACGAGCAACATAAGGACTAACACAAACAATCAAGTTTTCTCAAAACTCATTCGTAACCGTATAAAAACCTCAATTGTACACTGTGAATTCCCTAGGTAGTCTTATCGAGTTGAAAAGGTTACTTAGAAAATTATCTCAAATCAAATTTTAACTGCATGAACAAGTCTGATGTACACTGTTTCCTTAGATAGCCTAGGAGAGTTGAAAAGGTAACTGAGTATTGACAAAATCAAATAAACAAGTATAGAAGAAGAAATGAACATATCTTTTCCGGTCTACATAGCGCAGTTAGCCAAACATTCATTGAATTGCAATATAATGTTGGACACTTCATACAAACATCTGATAATGTCGAAAAATTCCATTACGTCAATGAATGCATTATGATAGCATCAGCAACGGAATCAATAATCATTCTGCGAACATATTGCGTAGATGAATTGAAAAAAAATAAAATAGGTATAAACCTAATCTTTATCAATCAAATCCTCAAGAATCCGAATTAGTGAACCAGATATTGTTTTAATATTCAACACAAAAGTGGCAAAATAAAAGCACCAGTTTAAATGTGTGTGGTTTGGTTTTAAATTATAAGTTATCGGTATAAGAGTGTCTAAAATAAAAATAAACCTAAGATCAGAATTTTGATAAGTACTTAACAGATATCAAGTGCTGTCGTAAACCTTGCGTGTACAATACTGCATACTTCAAGCCATACAAGCTTTCAAGGAAATCAATGGCTAATAATATTAGCAAAAACTGAAAAATCTCAGACGGTTATTCAATCATATTCATCATAATAATTATTCTCATTTTTTTCAAAATTGTTGCGTCACAACCACAATCATAAAGCTTTAAAATTATATGACAAATCTTACAAAGTCATAAACAACTAAAACTAGACGTATCAGATTTCTGCAGAATAAATCCAAACCTATTTACTTAGTAGTTTATGTCATGAACACACAATTGTTTCCAAATATAGGTACTGGATAAAAACTATGGCTGGCATATGAACATTGTACCCTTTCCTTGAGAAGTTCAAATTATCAATCCGAGTTTTAACCCTTACCCTGCTGGCGGCAATTGTGTTTGCCTTTGCGACCAGTGCAGTCTGATCATGGTCTGCACTATTCGCCGTTCACAGTGACCTGTCAAAAAGCATAAATTATATTTGTACACAACAGTTATGAGACGGTTATAAAACCTATTATTAATGAACCAAGACATATTTGAGGCTATATTGTAAATTTAACGTGACATGAATCAAGAATAGGAAAACAATAATTCGTGAAAACAGGGCCAATACGAAATAATCAGGGCCAGTACGGTTTTCACAGGGCCAATACGAAAATGGGCGAAGGTGATTGGTTGATGCACCAGAGCCAATAGGATATTCTTTCTAAACAAGTTCTTTGTCCGCCATTTTGATTCAACAAATTTTGACGCTTAAATTATGATTCAGACTCTTTTTTTCAAACAATTAAGGATTTTCCGCCACATGTTTGGAGCAAATTTAGTTTACATACGGGCAAAGGCAATTTAGTAGTGTTTAGCCTTCATTTTTTCACGAGTTGTTAAAATTTCAATGAGTCATTTTGCGCTGTAGCAGACGAACGCTGTCGGGAAAATGGCAAAGCGGAATTAAGAAGATGAAGGCGAAAGAATTCTTGAAATGTAAGCAAATTACTTATTAGAGTTAGATCAATTAGCTGAAAACGACATTAAAGCAACAAACAGGCATTTGGAAGTAGATCATGGAGGGCTTGGTCGGTTTTTTGTTGTTGTTGAGAACGACGATAACACGACGTTATCCATCGAGGAAAATAGAAATAAAAATACTATGTACAAAACCAACAGTGACTTTAAAAATATTAAACGAGTGGGCTACAAGCATCGATGAAACTCGTCCCCTTGAAATTATTCCACAGTCGGAGTTGGACTTTCTTATTGCTAGATTCTTTCTTGCTCTTGGTAAGAATTTTTTTATTTTTAATTTTATTTTTAAATTATTTTCTCCTGTTGTTAAAATAAAACAAAGTTTTGTTGAAAAAAGGGTTTCTTTTATATTCTTTAATTTATGAATATATTGTTTAAATTGTATAAGTTAATTAACAAAAATGTCATTAATCAGGTGATTTCATATTGGCCCTGTTATTTGGCCTCGAGCCCTGCTCCGGCCCGGGCAAATACGACAAGCCGAGGCCAAATAACAGGGCCAGTATGAAATCACCCGATTCATTATATTATATTCTAGTAGTATTCAACACTTCAGAGTAACGACAATATTTTACTCACTGAATAATTGTTAAGTAAAAACAACCGTAGTATTTTTCATGCTTCTAGTTAATCGGCAAATATTCTTGTTTCTGAAATAAAAGGAGAGAAATTAATTAATTCGATTAAAAAATAGAACAAAAAAAAAGAATTTTACAAAAGGATTTGAAATTTGATATAAATATTCAAAGATGATTTTGAATACTGTATTCTTGCATTGACAATATACGAAGTTCCTAACCTAATTACAAATGTATAATATACACCAAAGATAAGCAAGACCTGTTAGCATTTAAGGGTAAATAAAACTGAAACGGACGAATTGATTTGCCTAAAATAATCTGAAAAAGCCTTGCCTATGTTCGCATAGGCTACTTATTAAATGGTTCGTAAATTTCAGTTATGCCTGCATAACAACAGTAGAAATATCTATGTTTATGTTAAGGCAAAATTTGGCTGGCTACGAGTACATGACCAACAAACAAACGAGTTGGCTATTAACTTCAGTTTTTTTTTTTTTTTTTGGTTATTATATTTATTTGTAAATCTATTTTTTTCTTTTGAATATTTTTTAATATTTAATTTTTAGTCCAGTCGGATTTTTTGTCATTTTTGCAACAATGATAACAAACATAGTCGTATAGCAAGATGCATTAACATTAACTACATGGAGTTTTTTCCAGGAGTTATTGAATCCCTGTGTCAGAGACTTCTGATGCAAATATATGCTTTCAAGAACATTTGTCTTGGCACAGTTGTTACAGCATCAATGTCAAATAAGTCATTATAACAACTATAACGGTCAAATAAAAAAGGCATTTTGAGAACATTCATCACAACAAACGTTTCAACATTTCTAAAACCTTCTACTTTTACTATTATGAGGCACTTTTCAACCATTTATAGAAACCGAAAATCATTTTAATGGGAGATGTCACTGTTTTTTTAGTTTGTTTTGTCCATTTAATAACCTCCAAGTAAACTCCAACAAGTTTTGAAACAAATATTTTCTTAACTACTTCATCAGCCCGTCTAACTTGATGACTGACTCGTGGTTTGATATTCATTTGAATTACTTTTCTTTGCTATTATTTTCTTTTGCCAAATAATATTCGCAGCTGTCTGATCTTAATCTTGACTGGCTGGTTACCCCGTTCGTTTCACGATTTGTATCGATATATGATCGATATAAGATAATACCGTTAAATAACTTTTTGATTACTAGTTGCGTTTGTAAAACCATAAATACATTCATATGAACGACAAGCACCTTACCATGAACACGGGGTAACATTTATAACGTAACATGTGATAAGTATCATACATATAAGACATTCTTTCTTGCAATGTTAAATGCAATATTCTATGTTTCACGTGTATTTCAAATGTGGTTATGTAATATTCTAATACTACCCGCATTTCGCCGAAAATAAACTAAGAAGAAATTGACCGTGATATATCTTACACGTTATATCACGCAGAACACAAGCGCGCGGCGCTGACGTCACTGCGAACGTCACTGTAAAATAGTGCACATACTTGCGCCCCTTATTTATATACGTACGTGTTAGAATATAAATAGATTTTAAGATTTTCATGATCTACCGTCGTATATATCACGGTTTCTCGTTCATATGCGTAATTGTTTAATCACTCAGGCCTACAGTCTTCGTGATTAAATTACTACCCATCTGAACTCGACACCGTGATATATTCGACGGTATATCACTCAAACTTAAAATCTTTTTCCTAAATATACAACGTTTGTTGCTTATAATCTATCTCAGTTACAAGCAGCTAATTTACGATTTGACTATTATTTTCATGTATTCAGTTTATAAGACATAAACTATATCCGGATGAAGCATGGCATAATGTCTATGTTAAAATTTACAAATTTTGCATATTCAATATCAACAAACGATGTTAATCAGGACACAATTAGGATATCTGGAAGATATGTTGCTAGAATGTTCTTAAATGATTAGCTTAGTCGAGAAACTGTCTTAAACTCGCTAAACTTAGGTGGTCATCAGCTAGATAAAGTATGAGCTTTGACATTTGTTCAACCAGACAAGAATTCCTAATTTAACTCTAGGTCGACATTCATTATCACAATAAACTCAGACGCTACATCTAACTTATACTTTGATTCAGAAAAATACGTTCGTACATTGACTCGATTCTATTCAGTTAACGGCAAAAGGTTGACAATCAACATCAAAATTATTTATCGCATGATAGAAATAGTAAAAGCAAAGAAAACATACATATCCTTCTCAAAAACCTGCATGAAAATGCCTATATTGAAACAGATTTAATCATTAACCTCTGCGAATAATTTGTTCATTAGGGATTCCATAATTTCTCAGCACGTTTGTTACTAGCAGAACAAATAAAATGTCATCTCTTTTTCACTTAAAACGGAACTTTTCTATTACGGGCTTAAATATTCTTTTTGAAATTCAAGTTCGCAACACGATATATTTATCCATAGCGTGTCTGGTCTTTAAAGCTTTGTCATAAATCTCAAAGACATTTTACGATAGTAAGACCACACCTTAGTGTAGGACTGGTTCACTTCCCACAAGTCTGGAGAAATTTATTTTCAAATATGTACAAGCCTTATTCTTTGAGAAACATTCTTGTAGAAATGTTATTAAACAAAATCAATCTGACACCATCTCAAGTCTGCCATAAAGATATTTTTCTTTTTACAGCAAAAGAAGATGCCGATGGAACAGACGAGCAATAAGATTATTTATTATATATCTAATAAATGTAACCAATCGACAATCTGCATTTGTACCACGTGACCGTCCAATATATTCCCGTATTGGATCCAAAAAATATATATTAATTTCATATTGGACGGTTGGGTACATGTGCACTAAACGATGCTAGTCTGGTTTCCGATTTCAATCTCTAACGAATTAAAGACCGGGAACCATGCATGTATAAAGACGCTTGTTAGTATATGTTTAAAACTGCTTGTAAAGCGTCTAGCTGACCAGGAAGCGTTGTTTTGTTTTGGTATTGGTGGTGGTGGCTTTGTTGGGGATGATGATGATGTATTTTTCAAATTAAACGAAAGATATATAATAAAAAGGTTATTATACATTTAACTGTACAATACGGAATATATTTGGACTCGTACACAGCTTGAAAAGTCATATTAGACTCGCCTATCGGCTCGTCCAATATGACTTTTCAAGCTGTGTACTCGTCCAAATATATTCCCGTATTGTACAGATAAATGTATAATAACCTTATAATAATAATCTGGCAAGAAAGATTTCAGAACATACATTCCCTACAACATTGTAGAACTTGATTTTTATTGTTTTTAGTTAAGACTGACGCACGCCCCTTTCAATAACATCAGATTCAAGCACATATTTATGAGACGAGAAAAAAAAAAGTCAAAGAGCTTATAATCATGTCAGACTATACTTTCCCTCGTTTAATATAGCTCTTTTTATTACCTTTTTATTAATGATTAGGTAAGAAACAGATTTTGAGAAACGGTACTAAATGTTGCAATACTATCCTTAAAGTTTATCAACAAATAATTTTAACCTTTTTGCACTATTGAGCCACGATGTAAATAATCATATTCATGACAACAACAACAAGAAAAAAACACAAACAAAACCAGTTAGACTCATTGTAAAGAAATAAAACAAATATTAATAATGAAATAACAAAACCTTTATAGTCAAGACCAAAGGTAGAAATAAACAATCTTATTCGTGGAATATTTAATCGAATCAATCATTTGAAGTTATCTTAAAAATAAATAAAGAACACACTGCATCAGTACAGATTAGTTTCACTGCAAGTTACCATAATTATTCTGTAGTAACTGATATCGACTTGAAAAGAGAAGAATGCGTTTTCATTCCTGAAATTTCTGATCCAGAAAAAAATAAAAATAAAACAATATAAAGATACAAAACACATACCTCGTAAAATATTTAATCTATCTCCTTTACTTTTCTTCTAAAAGCAAATGTTCAACCAACCAATAGAAAGTAATTGAGATCTTTTAATGATCTTTTTTTAACTTTTATCAAAGTTCATTTTGTAGGTATAAAATCTCGGATCAAAAACATTAATATCGTGAAAGCAGCAACTCCTCAATATGTCGTATGCGTATTTCTGCATGTCGTTAGCCAACACCACACTTATATCACATTTCCTGATGCTTACTGAGTTAATTTCCACAAATAAAACCGATAAATGAATATCCTTGTTAAGACAGAAAACGCCTTGTGTCTCTTACATTTAAAAAATGTTTTCTACAGTTTTATTTACAAAACTTTTGCGTCACTGCGCTCATTGAGCTGTCAAGGTTGGTGAAGAAAGTACCAAATCAAGTTAAATTTTTATAACTATCCCGATATCTCTTATATCTTTAAGAATATTCCCTTTTTTGTTATTAAATATCACATTACATGAAAATATAAATTCTGACATAAGTTGGTAATATTATCAGAACCAATGT
The DNA here is from genome assembly GCA_012932295.1 of Cyclina sinensis. Classification (NCBI taxonomy): domain Eukaryota; kingdom Metazoa; phylum Mollusca; class Bivalvia; order Venerida; family Veneridae; genus Cyclina; species Cyclina sinensis. Next base: position 71,030,659 of record JAAONU010000001.1, on the reverse strand, counting down.
GATGCTATTGTTCTATTTCATAACACTGAACGTAAATGTTTGGGAGACTGTGAGAAAATCGGATAACCCTTCCAAATATAAACAATATTGCGTCCCGCCTGTAGAACAAGTATTGGAAAGTATCACAGGACATTTTGAACTTTCAAAGAAAATAATTCGCGATATCCATCTCTTTTTGTTTATTTTGTGGTTATGTAAACAGAACATTAAGTGTAAATGTTTCTAAAAATGCAGTTCATTTTGTGTGTCTACTCTGCCATTTGAAATGGGCGGCAAAACCCGTCTCTTTTTTCATGCCCGTTATCAGAAAAACAAAACAATAGGAGTTAAGGCTTGATGTTACAACTTCCGAACACTCACGCGAATTTCGTGCTGAATATCTTTTTCATCAGAACCTTGTTTAAATTATGATATCGGATGCGTATAACTATTTTATGTATTTCATATTACGTTACCACTGACACAAACTTCCTGTGGGTGGACGGTCACGGCTTAGAATCTCTAGTCCTGTAAGTGAAAACACTGGAAAGAACCAAGAAACCCACTGAATGAAACAAAAGATAGATAGTATTGTATAACATATATATTTGAAAGAACATATTACAGAAACATACTTTGTTTGCCAAAAAATCTCTGACTGACTAATTGGTTTGACATAAATAGCTTATTTCTTGCCAAGTAGTTAGTCCAATATTTTACAAATTAAATTTGTCCCTGTTAATCATGTATCTATCTTGAAATAATAGCTAAACTACCTATTGTAGTGAACTATGAGAAATGAAGGAAGTTCCATAAACAGTATCTATTATCATAAAAACAACAACAACACATGCTAAAGCGAAACACTGTATACTACAATGCCATTAGAAAATTAAAATTTGATCTTGATTTAGAATAAGTAAGTTCTTCTTACATATTATTATTGAAACTGTATAACGTTCTAAATTCACCTTGAATTAAAACCATAGCAATTCACATTATTCCTGACACTTGTTTGTCTGAGAAGATGTCAAAAATATTATCAATTTATAGAAGCATGTTATATAGACTGAATCATTGAAAATATTACTTCATTCATTATTCACTACTGATACAGTAAACTGTTAAGCATGTTCAGTACAATACAGATACGATTTGCGATTATATTGACCTTTCCCCTTGTGTCACATCTTATTAATATTATCTGTATACGAAAAGAGGGTAATGAAACGATAATTATATCACAGTTAATGCGCTACAAGGTCTCTCTACTCACCACGTTAAATACAAATACAGTAACATGTAATTTCTATAAAGCGTTTAGAAGATCTGCTGACAGTGCTAGGTTTTCATAGATTATGAATACAAACTTGCAAATCAAAGGCAAGACAAAACAAAACAAGACAAATTTAAAATATACCAGGAGGCAATAAAAGGATAAAGAGAAAAACAAGGAAAGAATTTCTGCGATATAATAATTATGTCTTTTCCACGTCTTAAGATGTTAGATACTGTACTGTAAATACGTTATAAATTGGAATATTCAATATTTTAAATTTAACTATAAAATGAAATTAAAATACTGTTTTAGATCATGTATTGCGGTGCTTGCCCACAACACACAAGAACGTTTGTGTTATCTATGCATTGATATGGACGTTAAAGAACAGGAATTTGGGAAATGTTAACCAAGAAAATGTAATAAAAAATCTGTTACAACTTCCCATCATCGCTTATAAGGATGTTACCACATACTTAGTAATGAATAACATTTATTTCCTATCCTGTCCATAACGACTTTTTTGAAGTTTAACAAGCTTTGCTACAGAAAAAAATGTTTTCCTTACAATATGTTTTTAAAAACATAAATAATGCATTATTCTAAAATAAATATCCTTTCGACAAGCAGTGAGACAAATAACTTTATTTTCATAACATCACGTTCTCCTATTACTTGTGGTTTAGGTTCTCATTCAGACTTGTTGGTTTTATTGCTCCAATGTTGAAGTGAAAAGTGACACGCAATGTCACCTTTTTCTTTCATTTATAATGTGTACCCTTTTGTTGCCTGTCTTATCAAGATCTCTGTTTACTAGCCTCCTTGCTCATTAGACGGTTTGTACCCCTATAATATTACAATATATTCATTTCATTAAGTACATTTGTTTTCAATTGATGTGACACAAACGTATAACTTTTCAAATTTAATAGTGCTCTAAATCAGAGGGGGATTTGCCAAACCATAAATTTTAACACTTGATAAAAGCTGTATTCTTCTTTTACAATACGCAGAAGATAATAATCAATTTCGGAAATGTGCAATGTGCAAATACAAACAAGATGTTTAAAAATCTATCCGACGTATCTTTTTCAACTAACAGTTAAGGTACTGTTCAATCGATAGACTAGCGGTAATCGACTTTGCATTAAAACCTGCACAGCTTAGATTTCCTTATAGATAATCATAAAGTACCAACTGAAATAGATCAGGTCCCGACCAAACAATAATGTTTTCAAATTGTAGACATAAAATCTATTTTACCAAATAAGTGTTTCTAAAATTCTGATTTTTAAGATGACTGCATGTATTTTAATCTTCTTTAAATTTGTATAATGCAATTTCATTATGCCAGAGCAGTAAGCTGTCAAAATTGTTCTTCTATTTTTGCAGACGAAAATTGCATGGGAGAATTCGTATGAATTTAAGAACATAGATAAAATTCGTTCAATTAAAACTGTTTCTAGCAAATGCAACGAATCAGTTTTAAACAAGCCCACAGTAATACATAAGTCAGCTTGTTTGAGTTGCAGAGCATGAGTAACTACAGTTGAATATATAACAACATTGTAACATTTGAAATTCTAAGCTAAAGTTAGACACAATGTTCTGAGATATTTTTCATATGAGAAAAATATCAGTCTGTCTTTTAACATGTTATTTTTGTTGAAACATCTAATTATAATACACAGTTTGGTTTGCTTGTAGATGGATGATTTGAATAACACAAATGTCTCTTTTTTAATTTGATCTATTAATCTATAAATTTATGCTATATTTTCCTCTGCTTTTTTTACTGTGTAAGGAAGCTGTGTTTTCTGACTGTGGTTTTTCCTGATATTTTTTTAAACTTTATTTTTTCATGTAAAAATACTGCACTCTATAAGCACTGAACTACTTTTGTGAACAACTCATTTCAAGATGTAAGATGTATTGTTTACAATTCAAACGAGTTATTTTTGTCTAATGGCAACTGGCGTAAAAGTTACACTATATGTACCTATATATTTTCTTGAAAACATAATAAGTATAGATTTCGTCTTACCTTTAATTTGCTTACATCCTGTTCATGTTTAAAATTCTACCGATTCCAATTATTAAAATTTTCTAAAATGTCAGGTTGAAATTTAACAAAAGTTCGTTTGTAGAGGAAAGAATTTAAATATATATCGGTATTTCAGCCTTGATTCAAATGTAAATATAGGTTAGTAACAAACATCATCAAAGTTACATATATATATAAAATGTGAAAAAAGTTAACCCAGCCTCCTTTTTAAATACTTTAAATGTAACTTGATAAGATGTTATCAACCAATTGTATTTATTCATGATTCAACTTGTTTTGCCAATAATCCTAAATTTGAAACTCAGACTTTAACAAAATAGTAAAAAATGCTTATTTGACACTTTAAGTCAATTTTGTAAATTAAATTGAAGCTTTGTTTTCAATTCTAGGAATAAGGCGTTATCAGACTCAATTTTTTGGCGATTCTGGTGTATTCAATTTATCTTTTAATAATTATATTTACTTTCGCAACATAGTATTCAAAAGTCGGTAAGTATAAATTTAGCGTTGTTTCATACAGACTCGCATTTAGATAAAGAAATACGAAATTGCTATCGACTAAAATGATACCATTTATATTCAGATCCAGTGAATGGTTCCATTGACATGAAGTGACTTAACAAAGTGCGGCATTGAAAAGTGTACACTACTTGCTTTTATTTTTTACCAGAACTCTAACAACTGAACATTGAGCGAGTTAACTCATATATTGCGAGACGTAATAACTTACATATATCTTTCTTATATCTCAAAAGAGATTTAGAAATTTAAAGTAAATTAAAAATTCAATTTTAATGGTCGTTTTGTGTTTAACGTAAGATCTTTATGCAGGAGATATTAATTCATTTTTTTCTTTGCAAAATTTAACACTTCACCATGACTGAGAAGTGCAAGAAATGTCTGAAATCAAACATGTATTGTATATAGATATAAAATCAAATATCGGAGAAAAAAAGTCTTTGCTTTACGTATGCCTTGTGTGGAAATAACGACATCTTTTTGCATATTATATATTTACTTCGACATCATTATCAGTACAAGAAAACTTTCAATTTTATCAAGCACAGCTTCTAGTATATGTTGCCATGTATTAGTTAAGTCTGTCCTCAGGAACATCATTATAACATCAAACACATCGGCTTTGCTCAAAGGGGTATTATGTATTTTACTTCAAATTGGAAAGTAAATGACTTTAAATATGGTAGTCGTATTTCTAAACAAAATATTTTCTTCTGATCGCATTCAAAAGAATTTTTCATAAGCATACGAAATGAATTGTTTTATTCCTTGATTTTTGTTAGGACGTGTTTCTATGTTTCTTGTTATGCCATCTTAAAAATTTCAGGTAAGGATGACAATACAAAACCTTTAAAAACGCATGCTCAGCTGGTGCTTACATATATACATTTAACCTTTTCTAAAGTTTTGAAATCATCTCCTTGAAACATTGTTTAGTGTCTGCGTAAATATAAACGTTAAATGTGAGACCCATCTGGAAATGAAACGGTTTTCAAAAGTTCATAATCACTTGATCTGAAAGTTAATGAACTCGCTGCTGATCAAACAATAGTTAAACAGTTACATGAGAATAATATATGTCAGAACAATCGACAGTCAGCCGTTTTCCTTCAGCCAAATTAATTTCTTTTTTTTCTGCTTATTTTTATTACATATAATGTGTAATTTGTCTAGCAATTCAAAAAAAAAAAAAAAAGAAAAAAAAAACCTTTTTAATCAAGGCATTGTTACAACCCGTTTTGTAATAAAAACGAGAATTGTTATAATTATTACAATTCTCGTTTTTATTACAAAACGGGTTGTAACAAGGCATATATGTACAGGACGTTAAAAACCACTGTAGTTTAGCATTTGAATTTCATCTGAAGTTCCCTGTTAGTATGTCAATATTTATTTCTAAACGCAAAAAGCATCATAAACCGAAAAACACCTTATGATTCTTAAGACAATAAGGAAATCAACGTTATTTTAGTATGATATTTTCTATATTTTACAATAATCTTGAAATATTCTTTCGGAGACATTACAGGTGATGTATAATAGAAAGCAACAATGCAGTCATGTAACTTATTGTTACCATGAAATATTTAATAAAAACTACATTCTGTAGAAATCGTTTTTTATTCCCTACAATATGCAGGTGGCGACACAAGTCTCATTTATCTGACTAACAAAGATAAAACTAAAAAAACACTTGTAATATTTTGAATATATTGATGGCGGTCTCTTCTGGCGGCTTAGGTATACTTTTTCTCTTTAACGAAACAAAAAAAAAACGATATAAGGATACAAATGTTCGAAAATTTCCAAAGCAGTTGAGATCATGACATTACGTTATGTCCAAAAGCAATGATTGTGTTTGCATCTGGGCTTTTCTGAAGTCTTTAAATCATATTAAAGACATGAACAAACCATCTTAATCATAATCATTTCAATGTTAGTGATTCGTATGTCTGCAATTCATTTACGTTTAGACGCAAGGGCAACACGTGAGTGTGCATCTGGATTTTATGAAATTTTAAGAAAAAACTCTATGAGTAATGACCTTTTTGCAAAAGAGGGAAACAATTGTTTCTATTAAGTAAAATACTATATTCTTATTGCTAGACTAAATCTTTTGAAGAATAAGTTCCTATATTTTTGTTGCTTTTACTATTTAAATTTACATTTATGTTTAACGGCATGGTAAAGCTTAGTCTCTCTCTCAGTTTTGAAACAAAATTGTTTTTTTTAAAGCGTATGTGACGTATTATCTCTAATTTATTTTACTCAATCAATACCATTGTCATTTGGTACTAATTTAATTTTAATGGTAAATTCCTTTATCGAAGCAAAGCAAATGAAATACAAGGCAACAAGTTTTTTTTTTTTTTTCTTTTTATTTTCTTTTTTCTATTCGTCATACTGACAAACAATAGGATGTCATGACGGATAACGATATATATATATATATATATATATATATATATATATATATATATATATATATATAAGTTCATGATCTGTTTATTATTTATTCTACAACGTTTTTGTTAATCTAGGAAATTACAGTTAAGAATATGTATTGGTTTTTTAGGATGTTAAACTAGCATCTTAAACTTTTAATGTGTGTACATATTTATACGGCTTTTCACTTATATGTTTGCCAGACATTAAAAACCTCCAACGCTCTTTTCAATACCGTTTGTTACTCTCTACCATTTACAAAATATAACATCATATATTAATTGCTGTAATTGTCTCTGTTCAATGTTAAAGAAAACATTAGGAAACGTAAGGCATAAATTTAGTTTAAGTACTTCGCAAATGACTCTGTTGCTTGTGACATGGTCTGACTTCAAAGTTTAAAACTAAAATCTAACAATACAGTAAAAAGAATATGTCTGTCTGTAAATGTTTGTAGAAATGTAACCCTCTTTTACCTATAAATCCTGCAAATTTAAGGGACATTCTGTAACATAAATACACGCGATTATAAGTTCAAACTCTTATTGTTCACTTCAGTATAAAGCTACTACCATTACAATTAAAACACTAGAAACACACGTTATTGTAAGCACGTTCTGTCTTGGCAGAAAAAATATATACTTTGAAAAAGTTCGCTAATCACATTACTTCGTGAACAAGTAAAGACGTTTTAGTCTTTCCTGCCTCTGCATGTTTATAACTTGCAAGAAAACTATCGTTGACCGCACATTTTTGTACAAAACACAACCTTATAATTTGATATCAATGAAGTGTAACTGAAGTTTGAATTATAACATCTGTATAAATACAGAAGTTCTATCAAAGTAATATCATATTAAGTCTATACATTATACTTACTTAAATTGTCATAACACACGCAAAGGCTGTCAACAATACAGCTGACAATATATCAATACACTTCTTAACAAATTTAAGTGAAATTAAGTAGCAGTTTCCTGTAAAAGTGCTATACGTGACTTTAGTAGTATCCATTATCTTAGACATGCGTTATAGACAGTACATGGCTGCAGACTTAGAACGGAAGTATAGGGAAAGTCTGCAAAATATTAATATTCTAGATTCTCGAAATATATCTAAGAAGGAATGAAGTATCAATTATTCCGTTCTGAGTTTACCTCATGTCCAGTTTTTTTCTGCTCTCTTTGATAAATAAGAAGTTTGATAAAAAAAAGTCACCATAACAAGCTGGAAGGCTAACAGTTAACTTAGATTTTATTTTCTAGGCTCATTTCCGAATTAGTAGGGAAATAGTAATAAAGGTTTTAACATTACCAAACTTGTAAAGGACAAACATTTTCAGCAGCAAATTCCCGTTAAAAAGATATTTAGTAAAGATTAGTGTAAATTTGTACCTATTTATACAAAAATAAACTGTTCAACCGTGGCGAAGTCTCGCAACCAAGCAGGTGACACTGATAAATCTATTTTATGTGTCATATAATTTGAAACATGCCGAAACTGGATTGGACAAAATATAACTGACCACTATTAGTGACAACAACAAAGCGGTAATTTGCAGGTTAGAACAACTGGCTGGCTATTAATAATCTGAGTTTCTTAGACGTGAAAATATACATTTAAATCATTCAATATATAACCAGTAAAGACACAGACAGAAATTAAACGAAGATGCAAAGAATCTTGGAATCGTTTCACCCTTAACTATTTTCGTCATTCACTGTATTCATATAATCATATCCATCACATAACAAGTAAGATGTGTGTGTGTTACGGTTGCCTGCGCATATGCTTTGATTTGTACAAATTCTTCCTCTGACAGCTGCGTGAGGGAATAAATTCTTTAACTCAGTCGTCTAGAGCGTTGGGTTTTCATACAACACATACTGAAACTTCAAACAACAATTACTGACTTACCCAATTCTTGTTTCATGAGCTTTCATGACCCAATTCTTGTTTTATGCCACAAATATATATTCACATAGCACTTTTCTGAAAGATAAAGGACGAGGCTACGCAAAACAATTTAAAGACATCACTGAAAGAAACTGACCTAAAGTATGAGATATCCACAAAAATATTACGCTATCGGCTTTTTTTCACTGGAAATATACTTATCTAAAAATTTAGATAGTAATGTAAAACATAAATAGTTCTTCTAACCTTAAATCCAGAAGATGACCATATAAGAATCATGAATTGTTTATGGAAATGTAATGGAAACTTTTAAGTTTGCTGCAGTCACTCCTGTTGAAATTAAATTCCGAAATCTACAGTCAGCGAAATCTGATAAAAAAAGAGCTATTTACCAAAGATAATGTGATACGTGTTTACATTTTCGTCAAAATTTCAAAATTACACTTGTACGTATGCTTAAAAAGTATCATCAGGAGGGCCATCCATAAAATGTCACTATGCCACTTACATTCACGAAGTGGCGTTCATATGATTTCACTCACTGCACAGGCTTTTAAATAATGATACTCATTAACATCACCCAGACGAATATCAAAAGGACTTCAGTTGTTTAAATCTCAGTAAGAAAGATCGAGTGGAAAGAATACTTATTTGGTTTTATACCTTTTCTGCCTCTGACAAAATGTGAAACAGATTAATTTTCTTCAATTACTTCATGGCTACCTCTAACTTTTATGTTCTGTTCCGTTTTTTATAGTGTTGGTAAACTTGTATCGTTTTTGAAGTGATACATGACACCTAAGGTCAGTCTTCCCTTTCGTTTATAAAGTGCACTTTATTTGCGCTTGTCTTATCCTGATCTCTATCAGCTGACGGCCTCGCTAGTTAGATAGTTTGTACCCATATATCATTACAATATATCTTTTATTAAGTACGTTCGTTTTCAGCTGATGATACAATAAAAGGAAAAGAATGTATGTTTCACAAGTTTAAAAGAGCTTTAAATTAAGGGTTGTTTGCAAATCCATAAATCTTATTATTTTTGGTAAAAGGCCTAGTGTTATTTCCCTTAAAATATATCGCAGGTAAAACGTCAGGCAATGAAAAAGGCGTACACGAAAACAATTTATGTCCCTAGAGTTCCATGATTCTACGCACATATTTTTTCCACTCATAAATAAGAATTGATGAATTAAGTTTCTAGTGCAAATATTTCTATAACAATATCAAACTTCATCGTGTTATAAACGGAGCCCAAAAAATAAGTTTATTCGAAAAGATGATCTTTGCAAAAAATAACTACAAAATATCTGTTTTACACAATTAAATTAGAAACTTTGGAATACAATCAAGTAACTGCTACAGGTTTAGGTATTCAAAGTTATACAAGTGTATTTATCAAGTAGTATCAAGAACAAAAGTATCAATGATTATACTTAATTTACATCGCACTCACACAAATACTCTCATATACTGTACTTTTCTTATATGTAATCAACAGATGCATTAGTAAGAATAAATATATTTGACAGACCATACTGGTACTCAGATTTTTTTTCTGGAAATCGACTTTTTCTTCACATTGAACAAATTACATTTCATCATGTCTGTCTGAAAATGTAAGCTTCCTCCATAAGATTTAAAAAGTACAACATGTCTAAAAGCAACATGATCCACACAATTGTTGTTCTTAACACAGAGGTCACCAGCTCTAATTAGAAGTAAATCATTATTGTAGTTTTATACATTTATTTTAGTTATTTCCCTGTAAAACTCTACACCTTTTCAATATATTATATATTGTTATAAAACTGCAACTGTTAACACTCACTAGTTATATTACTGTTGTAAAAAGAACTGTCTCCATTTACAGTTGCCAAGGTAATGGTCTTCACTACAGGCACTTTTATAAAGGACAAAAGCTAGGTTATCTCATTGTTCACTTTAATTTAAAATTTGAAGAGGAAGTGAAATTTGTAAGTTTATGCGCATTCAACATAAAAATAGAAGATGTCTGAGAGCTTTTTATCCTCGTGCCGTCGGTCTTCTGATTTCTCCACATGAACCCAGCGGAACGTTGTAACATCTTCATAACGACAAGGATCTTACGACGATTAAGTATCCTAAGCCCTTTTTACAGTTATTATGGGAAATCATTTTTCAGTCTAAACCAAACCATAAAAGTAGATTTTCTCACTTCCCCAAAACTTAATTTTTATCTATCTAAGTGTTAATGAGAATGTTGACTGACCTCCATTAAAAATATTTACAAGAACATACCATGTTAAGCTCCATAAATTCTTCAAATGGGTCTATCAAACGTTTCTGGAAAAGCAGAGAAGCAAGCGTGAAACAAAACAAATTAAAAGGAAAAAAAATAAAATCGAAATGAAATGAGCGGTTCTTACCTTTATAATTTCAAGCATCACGATATTGATGATTCTCTAAAAAAGAAATATGCCTTTTTCAGATATTTATTCCCATTGACGAAAGCCAAATATCGTAATTAAAATGCATACATCGTAAGGTTACATAAATCTTCAAAGTAATATAACAAATGTAACAAAAGTAAACGCAACCGAATGTTTAATCACATCTATTGTAACCAAGTAAGCAATTTATTAATTCTTTTTTAAAACAAGATGTTATCAAAAGTAGAACAGAGTTTTCGATTGTTCACTGTTGTATTCATCTTTTATACATCGATTGAAAAAGTTAGGTTATTTAACTCGTTTTTGTCGCTTATCGGTTAATCTTTAGTTTGAGACTGAAAGGGAGATATTGTTTATATCAAACGCCAAAATACCAGCACACCCGATTTAAAAACACAAACCTCGTTTTATTCTAAATTGATTCAATTAAACTACTTGCGATGAGAAAGTCTGTAGCGGAAACCTTTTATCATAAACTAGGAAATGAAAATGCCTTGATCATATACAAGGAAATGAAAAAAGGAATTGAAAATACCCTTGTAAACTAGAAAATTAAAGTATCCTCAGTATAAACTAGGAAATGAAAATGCCTGCAACCTTAACTAGAAAATTAAAATTCCTTTCAGAATGAGGAATTGAAAACGCCATTTTTGTTTTATAACCGGCACATCTCGTCAAGGTAGGTTAGATTCCCATCATGCTTACCTCATTAAATTGACCACTTATCAAACTGGACTTTAAAACGATCTTCCCTGATAGCCAGGACTCTGCCTATACCAGAGTTTTTACGGTCATAAAAATTTAATCAAGAGTGAAACATTTTTGTAACATATTAATGATTAGATATTGATTAATAACAACAGGCTTACGCTGTCATCAGGAAGGCTTTCATCTGAGTACGGCTCAGTATCCTTACCAGAGAGGGAAGGATAAAAGAACCAAACTTATTCAATTGCAGAACGGCACTAAACTGGAAACAATCTTAAAAGCTTACATCTGTCGCACAGGAATAACGAGTCTAAGATCTGTAGAACACGTGATAGACAATACCAGATTATGGAGACTTATGTTGTTTCCAGGTCGGCAAGAATATGTCAATCTGACATTATTTCTTTTCTGTGGTAGACGCTGTATGTGTTTGTATAAAGAATATAGGTTTATTGAAAATGAATTATTTTTGAAATATTGATTAACGTCTTTTTGAAATATTTATAGTAAAAACAGATTCATTATGCAATTACCCCCAGCATGTTTAAACTTTCTAGTCTATGTACTGACTCAAATAAAAGCAGCCTTGTATGAGTTTTTCTCTTTTTCTGTAACAAGAGTGTCGGGAAATGAAACCGAATATCTGTGTTGCTTCATAAAACTTGGAAAGTAAATGGAATCACAATGGTTGATAACTTGTACTTATTGCAGAAACTCGCAGCAGCAGTTTTGTGTGTAAACACTGCAATATTTAGCTCTGTGGAATAGGGAGACGCATGTTAAACAGTAGATATGCGAGATAACATCCGTTATGTTATGGTACTGTGACAATTTACTTTTATTGTGAGGAATCAGAACTGTTGGTCTTCGTGCTTTCAGACAAGATGAATATTTAAGTTTTTTCAAGATATTTCTGAGTAAAACATGTCACTCAGGCCGGGCCAGTTACTACTCATATTGCAGAATTTAAACATTTTTTCCTTTAATATCTTCATTAGTCACTAAACAATACTGCATACTGAATATTCGAAGCGTTATGGATTCAGGTTTTCCTTTTTTGCCAAAGCAACCGGACTTCTACATGGAATCAAGATTTCAATTGAAGACAAAATATTTCTTACATGTCAAGTTTTAACAAATATAATTGTTGCATCTGGCATTTTTGTAGATATTTAATCTATTTCGCGGTCTTTCGCCAGCTTAAAAAAATTCCATAATACGTATGTGTTTCAGAGTAATCTCACTATTTTTAAACATACTTATAAAATGGTCATTGCTAAACCTAGAGAAATATGGATGCTACACATCATATGCACAGGGAACGTAACTAAATAAAAAAAAAGGTGTTTACCAGTTTTTATTAAAAAATAAAAGCTATCACAAAGATAAAGAATGAATAATAAAAAATTGACAACCATTCAAGTTTGTGCGAAATGACAGAAATTAAAGACACAGCCACGCACTATTGCAAAACACAATGGTTGTGGGCTCTGAAGTTCATATTTCTAAATAAATGAACAAACAATACTAACAACCGACCTGTTTTCTTCCGCATGCTTGATCGCAGTACGTACGATCACATACCTTTAGCCTCAAGTTGCTCATAAAGTGCATGATCTAATATATACATGGTAAGGAAACAAGTGTTAGTGCTGATAAAAGATAAAAGTTCTGTACTGTCTCGGGAATTTGTCTCTTAATTAGCACTAATGACACTGATTATCTTGAGATTGATAATCAAAGTCGTCTGGTACAAGCAACGACTAATCAATATCAAATCGATTCCAACACACGTGACCCGCTTGTTAAATTTTATTTAATAGGCCTTTTTATGTTTCGAGAGAAATATTTCAATCTAAATTTTTCATTCGACTCATCTATTTAAGTAGCTGGATTAAGTTAACACGGCAATAAATAAGTTTGGATAACAGCTACTTAAAATGATAAAAACAGTAAAGAAGGAATTTGCAACTCTTTTGTTCTTTGATCCAGTAGATATAAAATGATCTTCAAAACAACATGATAAAGCATAAATAGTTTAACAAAGCACATGTAGTGCGAGCTAAATACATTAAGTCGACGATAAAAAGGATGACAAAGAACTTAAAAACGAACAGCACAGGAAAGGTCTGTGTCATATTGTACAATAAATAAACTGTTCCAAAAAGCAAATGGGCACCCAGGGAAAAATAATATATATTTTTTTGAGTGTTATGCTATATGATTTATTCTTTTTCATTTATTATTCTGAATGTCATTATTATACTGAATTGTCAGTTAAAAGCATATCTTTACTTAAGTCGTTTTTTTTTTATTTTTATGAAGAAGTTTATGTTTACCTCATTATAAATAATGACTGAAAACGAAAGTATACACACGAATGCTCTAAACATTTGCACTTATCATATATTGCATCAAAGTTAAGTAATTCATTTTTTTATGAAACAGATATTATCTCATAGAGCTTCGATGTCATCGAACACTATGTTTAGTTATAAACAGGCTGTGCATCTATGTTGCATGTAAGCGAACTGAATCTGATCAATATAACATGTCTGTACACCAGCTCACAATAATCATAATGTTGAAAGATTTTAGTTTTATATAAAGATACAAAATATATAATACAAACAAATCGTTATAAAATGCACACAAAATAAGACAATCAAGTCCTGATACAATATGATACAACCGAACCCTTTTAAAGCCCCTATATAATACAATTTCTAAACCTTACTGAAAAATACCGAATATGGGTCAATCAAAACCTTATGAAATATACTCTATATGATACAACTAAAACATCATGAAATTATCCAATAAGATATAATCACAACTTTTCAGAAACGTAACAACAGAAAACAGACAGAACCTGCTGAAGTATACATTGTATTAAACAGAAACTATATAAAAAATTCCTAATATGATATAACCAAAACGTGAAGGAAATATGTCAATTATGACAATCAAAAGTTTACGCAAATATACCAAACATGAGATAAGTAAAATCTGATGGAAATATACCCAGTATCAAGCAAACAAATCCTCATAGGAATAAATCTGATACGATACAACCAAAACGTTATAGAAAATGAGCCTTATATAATACAATCAAACCTTAAAGTAATTTACCCAATATGAGAAAAGACATAAACCTTATAGAAATAAATCCAAATATGATACTACCAACATTATAGAAATATACCCAATAAGATTCAATCAAACTTTATGAAATATTATCTGATATAATGTGACCTAAACCTTGTAAAATATATGATACAGCCAAAACTTTATGGAAAAATACCTCATATGAATCAACCAAAACTTTATTAAATATATCCTATATAATACAACCAAAACGTTATGAAACATATGCAGTAAGATATAATCAAAACCTTATGAAGTATGTCCTATATGATAAAATAAAAACCTTTTAAATACCAAATAAAACCGAAACCTTATAAAATTGTATCAAGTATGATACAACAAAAACTTACAGAAATAAATACATGAGCGAAATCAAAACCTCATAGAAATATACCAACTATGATGCGAAGATAATCCTATAGAAATAAACCTGATACGTTTCCATGAAGACCTTATAGGAAATACCGAAAATGACGCAATTAAAACTTCAAAGAAATATACTCAATATGATACTACAAAAGTTTACATAAAAACCATAAATGAAACAATCAAAACCTAATAAAGTGTACCAAGGAAAACTTTATCAAAATATACCAAATATGATACAATGAAAACATTTTCCTTCATATTACTGAGCACAACACTTTTCCAAGTGAGTTAGAAACAGAATGTAGAAAATAGAACAAAATCTGAACTCGCTTGTCAGCGCAGAAATTACATGTACTCGAATTGTTGACCCGGCAGACAAGTCAGTTGCCTCGTACTTGCCAAAAATAAAAGGAGGCTTTAAAAAGTCCCATCGTAATGTCTTAACAATTAAACATGTGGACCTGTCTTGCACACTATCATTACTTTATACGATGTATTTGTGAATAATAAAAAAATCAAGATCATGAAATAAAACGTTAAAGGTAAATCTGCAAACTAACAGCTGGATACAGTTGGATCTGTTTCTATACAGCTAACCAATACATTAAATGGTGTTCCTTCATATAATAATGTTATTTGCCTGCTTACTGTTAAATTTACTCATTGGCACTGCTATTGTGCTTACTTTTATAGTCTTTATGCATGCTGGAACCTTCACCACGCTTGTTGTAACTTTGCTTTCTGGTTAAGGCACTCTCTGCATCGTCTGGGCATGCTGATGACACGTCTGTTCATATTCTGTAGTATGGCATCCCATTCTGCTACAAGAACATGAGAAAGCTCACAGACGTTCTGCACAGGGTTCGGACGCGAAAAAAGTCTAGGAGAAAGCATGTCCCAGACATGCTCTATTGGCTTAAGATCGGGAGACCTCGCTGGTCAGTCTATGACCTCAATACATTCATCATCAAAGAAGTCCCGGACTATTCTTGCAGTGTGTGCTCGAGCATTATCTTGAACTAAACGAAAAGTTTCAGCTATTGCACCAGCATATAGCCTAACAATTGGTTCTAGGATCTCGTCCCGATATCTCAGGGCAGTCAGACTACCTCCTGGAATCACATAAAGCCATGTGCACCCGTCAATGGATACCTGCCCACACCATAACTGACCCACTGCCAAACCTGTCATATGCAATAATGTTACATTCCGCATACCTCTCTCCTCGGCGACGCCACACCCTCACACGCCTGTCACAGGTCGAAACATGGTAGCGGCTCTCGTCTGTGAAGAGCACAGATCGCCAGAAGCGCAGTTGCCAAGTGACGTGTTCCTGGGCAAACTCTAAGCGAGCTCTCCGGTGAGCTACGGTCAGAATTGGTCCTCTGGCAGGTCTTCGGGCATCCAAACCATCCTCATGAAGACGATTTCGGACTGTTTGTGTGGACCCCTGTAGCTTGTCAGAAGTCAGTTTCAATGCAAGTAGCAGTACACTGACGATTTCTGAGGGCCAAAGTTCTCAGATATCGGTCCTGACGAGGTCTGTAATGCGGTGACGACCTTGTCCAGGTCTTCTTGTGGATTCTCCAGTCTCCTGATAACGACTCCACAACCTGGCAACAACGTTACGAGAATCGTCTAGAACGGTGGGTGGCCACCTCACGTTGCGTAAATCCATTTTCGATCATCTACACCGCCCGAGCAACATCATTAGCTGTTAAATGACGTCGCACACCCTGGGCCGTTGTCAAAAGAGCAGATACAGTAAACACTAAAACATTAATTTTGTCAAATGTGCTATCGTGAACGAACTGTACTCATGCAAAAGTCTAAACCTTATTCGGGGGTTACACAACAAAAACAAAAACAAAATACCCATGCTTTGTAAATTTATTGTAAAGTGCACGGGTTTCTTGAGGATATTGACGGTCGATACCTTCAAACGGAATTTGCAGCGAGTATCTAGTATGGTGGGGGAATTTACGCCATAACATATTTACGTTCCTTTCAACAAGCCTGGACTGTATATCTGAATAGATATTTCTACATTGTTCTGTTTCAATGCTCCAAGAACAAAATACACGATATGACCACATAATATGGAAGATGTAAACAGCCACTAAGCAAGCTGAAGGTTATCGTAATGTCAGTTACAAAATCGTATATCACATTTTGATAACAGGTGTGCGCCCGTTAGTAGATTTAACGAATGATAACGAAAATCTTCGGCCTATGACGGAATTCAATTAGTTGTTGCCTAAACCTTTTCACAACAGTTAAATCACTATACATATTCGGATACCCTCGGTGTCTTTCCGACAAATAATAATTCAAATTAAGGAAAAACAAGGCCACTTGAACATAACGCCCCCAGTTGTCAAAATGTGACTTTCAATTTTGCATTGACATTATGCTTACTTCTTTTTTGCCTAGTGACTGATAACAAATATCTATATTGCTCGATCCCTTTGTGTATTTTCTTCTTTGTTGCATTACAAATGAACCAAGACAGCCACGGCATGATGAAATATACCATTAAGCTACATTGAACTGTCATTCAGTCAAATGAAAATATGATAAACGTATCATGGCCTAAACAGCATACAAGTTGTAACTTTCAGCAAGCATGGTACCATTGTCAAAAAGCGTGATGAAAGTACCAGCATGCATAATGACTGTACCCTTAAGCACTATAGCAGTGTCAGTGAATAAATTGTAACAGTAAGCAGGCATTGTGAAAAGTTTACCTAAATAACATTCCATACCTTCAGGACGCAGATCTATGACATTTAAATATAAGTTTTAGTCCTGCTGAAAATGGTAAATAGAATTTAAAACTTGCTTTATTTTTTTTTCAGACCGATTTTAATTGACAATTTACATGATAAAGCAAATTCACTCATGAAGCTTATTCAACTTAAATCAAGTTTTGTTTCGGGAAATGTTCGATTGTACAGATATGGTTGAGTGATGTATCGACAGCAGACATATTCCAGAATAAAATACACGACTGAGTGAGACACACCTTTAAACGAATTAAAAAAGTATCGTGAAAAGGCAGAAACACTAAATCAATATTCCGCACAAATGAAAATCAGTTTTGTTACGGTAGGTACTATAATCATTACAACTTGACTTCTAAAAACATAACTTTTATATGACATTTTGATTTTTGTTTCTTTCCTTTTTAGAAAAGACACGTTTTTTTGTCCGAATAACCCCCAGTATAAACAGCAATACAATCGATAACTTCAAAGACTGAGCAGATAACACAACGCTGCTTTTGCTTTTTGACCTTTGATACCTTATTGAAAAATGTTAAAAAATATATTACGGTCATAAAAATGTGCTTTTTATCTATATTTTGATTATATATAAGGGTTAATCAAGCAGAAAAAATGAGTGTTTGACGTAATTTCAGAAAATTACTCCGAAACTGTATGTTTTCAAGTTATTTAGCATGATTATCTTTTATTCCGTTTTTTTATTAAATGATTTTGACCCTTTTAAATATATCGAGATAAGTTAACGACTTCAAGGCAATCTGACTGAAGTTCACGATCTCCCTACGGTTAGACGCATTTATTTCTGTCTTCCTGATAACCTGGAATTCCCACTATTCTATTTATATCGCAGCCAATGACACTGCAGCTTATGACGCGTCTCGAAAGCTTACCTGTACACAATGCTTGTTCAAACAGCGTGTAAACTTCTCTAGCATAACAATGTTTATCAGCGGAGATTGAAAGTGCTTAAATATTTTGAAAAAAAAAATGTTATTAATCACAAACATAAATCTCATTTTTTGAAAGATTTTGACAAATAAATTTAACTGAGTTCGGTGACAGTTTATACATGGCAGATAATTGTTTGGAATCCCAGCTCTATAAATAGATTTTCACAAGTTGAACATTTACTTTCATGAGGGTGGAAGCATTGCTGTGATTGGCTGATGGATAGGTCACAAGAAGGTGACCTTCTTTAGGTCGTCCTCATATCCTAATAGCATAGCGATGTTTAGGATATGATTTTAATCAGATTGGACTTCAAGGTTTCCTCCATATTACACGTGGTTTCATTCTCATTTATACTGGCTACGTTGAAGCTGAGCGGGACACGGAAATGTGGTCCTTTTGTTTTTTCATTCGAAAGTGTGCACTTACATTCTTCATATTGCGAGCTCTTTTGATCAGCTGCATTTCTCGTTTATTCTTACTACTCATATGATTTTTACACATTATCTTGTTCGTAAAAAATGTATGTGATAAAAATTACCAAGATGATGACGGTCAGAAATGCTGATAATACAGTAAATATTAAGATATCATTTCAAGTAGAAATAACAAAATGTTGTTTCTCTTCGAAGGTTGATGTGAAACAAAATGGCCATTCCTGTATGGCTGTTTATTAATTCATGACTAGGCCAATGATAAAAGATTTTAGAAAATTATACTTTGTTCAGTGAGTGTAGACTTTTTTTATGGTGAATTTAGTGAGGTAAAAAGTCAGAAAACTGTTTTCTACACATATTAAACGGTAGAATATGATTCTAAAGAATTTTGATCTGTCGTGCAGTTATAGAAATGTCTTAGTACTATCTTAAAGAGTATGATTCTGTTTGTTAAATATATTACCTGTGGTAGTTTATAAGGTAAGTACTTTCTCGGAAGAACAGTTTTTCTCCTTTTTATGACAAGATTGATTGCATGCATTGAAACATGTGAATTAAACAACTTAGAGTAAGATATTTACGAGACTTAAAATGGAACTGCTTTTTCAAGCATTTCTTAAACAAAGGCTATTATATGACAGCAAAGGCTAGATTTTACATCTAAACATGAATTCGACAAAACATTTGCAAGTGTCATTAATTCTATGAATGGGCATGGTTTGCTTAAAGTGACTCTCAGGTGACAGAAACCTGTGAGTACTTCACTATTTCCAAAACCATTGAAACATTTGCGGCAATTTTTTTTCTGAACAACTTATAAAATACAAAGGTGATCGATAGTACAAGAAAAAAAGCAGGCAAATTGTTCTGTTTAGGTCGTTTCGCACTGCACTGTCGGTTTAATTTATTTACAGTTTTAAATAAAGTACTTACATTTAAAGCAACGTTTATTGCAAGTAAATATTCGTGAATTTAAGTACCTTATTGAATCGGAACACATGTGATAAAATGTATGGAGTGTCATTTTGGTTTTTGTAGACTGACCTACCAATCTGTAATTTGCCGAATATTATCGTCAAAAAGGTTTTTCAAATATGTTATGAAACGAGTTTGATTTTTTCCCTTAAAAGTATCAACGTACGTTTTTTTTTCTTTTCTTCATTTTTAATCATAATACGAGTGAACATTTTGAAGTGTTAATGTGCAATGTACATATTGAATATGTACAATGTAAAATTCAATATATACTTGTATATCGTATATATCGTATTAAATTTCATCTTCTCGTTATACCTGAACATTCACTTTAAAACTTGAAAGTTAAACAACAGAACGCTAACAGCTCATAACTGAATATACTTTAGTCTCCTCTTTATTCCCACCAGATGAACTCAATTAATTATCCGCTTTAATTATTCAGTTCTGAAGTCATCTCATGTTTAATTAACGCGGCTTCATTAGATCAATATTTGATTCAAACACAAAGAGTCGCCTACACAATAAGAAAAATGTTTACATTTTCATAGGTCGTTTGTCAATTGTATGCAACAATTTCATGATCCTTTTTTTCTTTCATTATGTTAGCAGCTAGATAAATGTTAAACTATCATATATAAGAATGTCAGAATGACAAAAAAACAGCAGTGATAACCTTTTGAAGTTCTTTTGTTCTCTAGATATTTGTTATCTTTTAAAACGAAATTACTGGATCTAGTTCCATGCAGGTGTATATACTGTGGAGGCAATTCAGATTGCAGTAGTAAGAATAGAAGAAATTATAAGAGTTTGTACAGTAATAAGACCAATAAGTGAAAATATGTTTGAATTCTTAAAATAGAATTGTATGGACTGTTTTTCAAGCAAACCAGATAACTACTATTACTGAAGCCTGACGAAGAAGAGTTCAAGACATTAAATATTAGACCTTTTACAACATTTCAAGCAGTAAAATGAAGTGTATAGCATACCTGTACAATAATTACCTTTTCTCCAATAAAATTACAAGTTCCATAAAAAGATAAGTCTCGCAGAATTCGTTACAGAGTAGGATAAAGATAGTTTAGTTTAAAATCCATCAAGCTGTATAGTTTTTAACATATAATAAAATAGAAGTTTTAATTGACAATTTTTAAATAATAAATCACAAGAATAAACTAGTAAACTGAACCACATTTAATTGTTTTCAGTACGTCACGAGCAGTGATATTTCCGCCGGTGATTGAGCTAAAACCAAACAGTTAATCAATGGCTGATAACCTTTTGCGGGAAACAGGAATCGCCTAACAACTCTTCGATTTTAACCCACACATTTTAGTTATTCAAAACTATTAAGAAGTTTTTTGCGTCGCTGCGCTGAATGTGGTTTTAGAGAATAACATCTAGAAAAAAAGGACATTCCCACAAATATAATTATCTCTCAAATCTGTAATACACCTTTCTTGTTGATAGAAAAAGTCTAATGGTTTGGTAATATAACTCCAACAATCGGTTCTTTTGATAACAACATGACTTTGTAAGTCTGTGAATAAAGCAGATAGAACAAACCTTGTCAACTTTGTCATTATCTCCCCTGCTCACCATTAGTTATAAATCTGCCATTTTTGGTAAGTTGACATTGAACAGACAGAGTAAATCATTTGATCATTTTTTATAACTACGTCCATTTTGTTTTCCAATAATTTAAAAAGTGATCAGGATGGGAATCTATGTCGAAAAACAGTCTTAATGCATTATCTGTCACTTCAGAATAGTAGCTCTTAAGCATAGACAAGAGATTCAGAATGTAAGCCTTATAGTGAACATAAAACAATTGAAAATAGAATCTCCTTGCAAACTGCATGTTCAAACTTGCCCTCAGTTGTTGTTGATTTGGTATCTTTTCTATTGCTAAATGCACTCTTTGTTGTCCATGTTATGTTTTTGTCCTGTTACATACTTTTATCCTTTAGGGACAGGAGATATTTAATATTTACTTATATTTTTTCTGGCAAATAAAAATCATATAAAGTAAAAAAACAGGGTAAATCTCCTTGTTACAAAATACAGACACTCGGTAAGCAGATCTAACGTGAAATATCATTATAAGAAAACTACTGAAACAAATTTTTATTTGCAATTTAAGTGCTGTCATTCCATCACTTTGCTCGAAATTTAGAGCGGAATAAACGTAAAGTTGTTAACGATCTAGGATTAATAATACGTAACCTTTAGGTTGTTTATGACAAACTTATTCGTCTACAATATGATTTGTTCCATGATTCACCCTGTAACTATTTCCAATATATTGATCCAGATACGTTATTTGTGCCATATTTTACAGTTTTTCAGGGCTAGTCAACAATTTTAAATATCAGTTTTGTCATGTCCCTGTAATGGCATGGTTATCAGGAATCTAACATGTAATCGTGGAACAATTTTGGCTGTGTTATTACTTTAAAGTCTAGATGAACAGGGTAAGCATACTATAAAAACTACTGTTTAGCCGTCAGGCCGATCACAAAGCCAAAAACTTTACATAAAATATTGATAATTCACTTTTCCACTTGCACGAAGGAACTTCAATGCCAAACATACAGTCAATGTACGGCCATATCAGTAGCGGCGGTTTTTGATTGCTTATACATGTCCCAGTGATACTTTGAAGAGCGGACACACGGTAGTCTGAAGTCTGATCTGATTTTGAGTTTTCAGTTTAAAAAAAAACGCTGATGCTCGAGAGTACCACACAAGAGCGAAATTACATTGCAAGCTTATGGGATAAATTGTTTAGGAAAACGCAATAAATCCAACATAAAAGGCTTTGTATGAGAATTTTCTACAGTCAACAAAATTTCTTTATTTTTCCATGAACGATGTTACATGATTTTATAAATTCTCATGAGATGTAATGCAAAAATCTACTTTGATTATAGCTGTCTCTTTTCCTCTAATACAAGTGCTTATTAACCCTGACGGATTACGTTAAATCTTTTTAAACATGCATGGATTAACTCCATTGGTAAGATAAACGTTCTTTAGAATCATTGGTTGTTTCTTTGAATAAGTTGCTTTCCTAAAAGTATAAGAACATTAATATAGAATCAGACGTTTCTGTCTGTATAAGCTTTGTCTACAAGGAAAATAAATGAAGCATAAGGGCCTGTGGGCACAGTTATTTGGTATGAACACGTTGCTGAATTAGTTCGAACTTTTGGTTCTATTCTTAAATATAACATAATAGGTTTAGGGTGAGAAGACATTTTAATATCTTTCTTAGAAAAGTAAAACGGATAAGAAACAGTATGTCTAAGCTCTGGAAAATATACACAGTAAGCTACCAATGTGAACAAATGGTGAAAATAATACTTAACTGATACTTCGATATAAAGCTAACCAACTGACATTTTACATACACTATAGCACAGTGATTTAATCTAAGTTCCCCTTAATAGGGGACACTATCTTTTTGAACATCAAACCAATTATTTGCAACAGTCATCTGCAAACAAAGATTTAAAAAACGAAATAAACTATCAATATTTTTTGTGCATCCATCCTTTAATCAATCATAATCCAGCAGCAAAAGTGTACTTTATAGATATAGCGTTTTTATTTCCCACGAAAGGTCTTTAATTGTTTGTCATTACATTTACACACTACGAAAGCAACAGACAAATTTGACAATGCCTCGGAGTATCAAATTCTCATCTTCTCTATGTTGAAACTATCATGGATAAAATGCACAACAAAATATTAATATGTTATTCCCGTCAATTGTTCCGCATTCATCACATATTTCAATCACATATAGATATCAACACGATACGGCAAATCTGGTTTTCAAAGAGTTAACAAGTTATTTTTGTAGATGAGTTACATGTAGAGACAACTAATTCTATTGAAATCCTGACATCTTTGATATCTTACTGCACTTTTTGCACTTAATATAATATTATTAATAACATCATTCCCTCAATGATATGTAAAATGCTTCCTTCATACATTTCCTACAAGATTACTATGGACTCGTTTTAGGACTTTTTTATTTTTTGAATAACGAATATCATTTCTGTATGTACCAAGAAAATGAGTTTTTGAGCTTTATGTTTAATAGTTCTTTGCTACACTATGTAATCTTTGAATAAACGAGATTAACAATTTTAAAATCAAGGTATGGTATGAAGAACGGACTTTTAGATGTCTTAATATAGAACAAGAACATCTTAGAGCTAACTAACCAAACTTGCAGCTATGGGTTAAAATTATTAAAGAATAAACTGAATAACAAGTAAGAAATAATAAAAAAAACATTGGTAACCTATAAACATTTACAAGATGATAATAAAAGTCTGATGCTATCTTCTCAATTCGATTGCTACTCTGACATACTATGAAAAAAGCAAGAACATTTGTCAAGGAAGATCAAGAAAATAAAACAGCTAATGATTCATGAAGTTTTTAAAAGTTTTCAAACAGATTATTTTTTATATATTTCAGTGTGATGTCTTTTTGGCTAGATATTTGATACATTTTACACGACTGACTCTGAATACTATGATAACGTGGTTTGCTTGAGTCTCACTAATAAAAACAAATATATATGGACGTACATGGTCCTTTATGTTTTTTTTAATTTGTTATATTAAGGCTGCAGTCTGATGTTAATGACAAGATAGAGAGAAAAGCTAATGAGACACTTAAAACAGTCATGAAGGTTCACTTTCTACTAGAGTGACAAAAAGAACTGCCAATATGTCAAGTGTACTCCATGAACAGCCACTTCTGCATCTGAACATGTTACTTGATGGCTAGTGATTTTTATACAAATCAGACATGTGCATGTCTGAAGTTTTATCTGATGTTGAACAGGCTGTCAAATAACATTGATATCAAGGGGGTAACATACATAACAAAGTTTAAATGTTTATTTTTTTTTTTGACAAAAAACATCTGTGTAAACTGATAGGCAGTGATTTTTAAGTCGATAGTCGAAACGTTGTTGGACTATGACTTTGCAATTAACAAGAAAGTACACTTGATTATGTCTGAGCACAGGCACTTAAGAAAAATAAATAATTCTTATTTTATCTCATCAAAAAATTCCCTCTTTATCTGAGAAAAAACATTGAATTTGAGTCATTAATTAAGTATTACGTTAGAAAATTGGCTTAAAAGAGCTCGCAAGTGTTTTTCTTCACGTAATTTACACGAAGAAGGGGGAAGAACAGACAGTATATCTTATTTTCAACACTGTCATCTTGTAATAGGACTTAGATTTGAATCTCAGCATTTTTTCTAAAACGATCAATTAATTAACTCATTTCGATAAATGACAAAATGTTTTGCTTCAAAATCTACACAAGATATCGTGAAAACAGTATAATGTCAAAGCTCTTGAAAACGTCTTTTCATAAAAATGTGGTTATCTTTTAAAAAAGAAATATTTCAACCAGAGATCGAATGCAACCCAAATTCAAAAGCAAACATTAGCATTCATTGTTCAATGCATGTCTGTGCATTGATTCTGTTATCAGTCCCAATCTAGCAATAAAGGCCTCTGTCGGATGTAGCAATAATTTATCTTCAACGGAAGGCTTTTCTCTCCCTTGTTCATTTGTTTCGTTTTCTACATTGCTGCAACAGACAATGCCTTAGGGAATCAATGTGTCATCTTCTCTGGTTCAAATTTATCATAGATTTAATACACAACAAACAATTTGTCTTCTACAATAGAGTGGTGTACAATTAAAGCGTCTTTGTCATGTATGTATGTATGTATGTATGTATGTATGTATGTTTATATGTATGCATGTATATAATGCCTTTTTCTTTCTCCCTGGATCTTCTCGTTGTTTTTAAGCATGTTTCTACATTAGTTATTTTACAATATCTGTGTCTAGGATGAAGTAACAAAATTATTTATAATATAAAGTGGTATCATGTTTGTATTAGGTCGTCATGAGTTTTTTGAGCTCACATGATTTAAATAAAATTTAATAAATGTCTGTCTGTCTGTCATTTCTTTTTGTGATACAATATCATAGCTTCAAGCATTACTATGTGTGCTGTAAAACATTAATTCGAAAATTAATTTCCTGCATACACCAGATAATCGATGGCTTCTCTTTTCACTATAACCATAACAGTTATTTTGCAACTAAAACAGAAACATATAAAGTAATATTTCATCAAATACCATATTAAGCATTTTCAGGGCCGTTTGTGCAAAGTTAAAAAAAATCATTGTGAATTGGAAAAAAAAGTTTCGCTCCAAAATACCAAACAATCCGACAATTAAAAACATCTGGTTATACCACCTGATCAAGTTTGTATTTGGCCTTTCCCAACAGATCGATAACCAGGGAAGGTATCCGATGCATTAGGGAATTGATTAATAATACTATAGTTTGAATGTTGCGTTTTAGACCACTCTAGTTTATCTGAACATTTTCTTGAAGCAAAATCTCGAAATCTCAAAATTCTGTCTTTACTTTAAACGACCTTTGCTACACTTAATCATTAATTATCAGTTAAATCTAGTCTGTAGTCTTGCTCCCAATTATATTGACATGTCCAAAGGTAACATTCAGAACTTCTACAGTACATCCAGTTCATTGACTAGGGTTCTTTGTAACTCAAAGTAGTCACTTCAATTTAATAGCCATCATAAATTGGAAACTGAAGAACTAATGAATGAGATAAATAGAAAAAAATTAATCATTAGAAGGAATGTTAAAAATAGAACTGCAGGTGCTTATATAGTTAATCTTCAAGTATTTCCCAATACACGATAATGCCCGTTATTAGCTCAATGCTAATGAATTACTTAGCGGTATGCCATCAGTTATTTCTAGTGTTGTATCGTAGTATCGCAGGACCGAAACAGTGGCTGGCTTGTCCTGTAGGACTGTTCTTACTTTGTCCATGAAAATTATTTTTTTTTAAAAATAGTAAAACATTCATTATATACCATTGTTTGCATATGCGTTGCTATCCGTAAAACCTGCATTGCGAAGATCGTCACTCAAAAGCGATTTCAGTGAAATTTTAAACTTTGAGACATTAAGATCGTCATTTTAAACGGTTAACGAAGAACCGCATCTTTTGTACTAGTTATATACAAGAACAAAAATGGCTGTAGAGATTTTTTGTTCAAATGTGAGTACATGTACCAGCTATTAATTTATGATGAGCCAGGTAATTGTATGTGAATTTACCAAGGAGTAGAAAAGAAATAGTGTAAGAGATCATTTACGTTGAAACTTTTCTGTATCTTTTGCAATCATTGTTTGTGCAATATGACTGAAAAAGCCGAATCCAAAAGCATAGGACTACATTCGGTTCATTACTTATAATTCTATATTTAGAATACGTTTGAATAATGTTGAAAAGAAGACTTTCTGCTAAATGAAACTTCAAGCACTTAAGCCGTTAATTTTGCTATTTTCAAATCCTCGTTTCTGTCATAAGAATTATATCTTAAACAGATGAATGATTTTTCATGAACCGCTGTGGGTTTTTGCTTTAAATTCCGGATATTTTTGTTTGTCTGTGTTCTGATTGAAATTAGCTTTTGTTTCTGGTTCTTTTCCATAAAGCTTAGAAATAAATGAATTTAAACAGTAGCTTCATAGTTATTACCTTAAAAATATCGCTTAATTTTTCTTTAATGGAGCTGCAATAAACAATAGAGTAATAGAATAAATCGAATGCGGGCAAACAAGGTTCTATTCCAGTGCAATGACAGAGATCTGTTTTTGCAGTTATCTGTATTTTATTTAGATATTTACCTCGATATTCAAAAATGGAGGCGTTTTTACTTATTCAAGTACTTAGAAGATAAAATCTCAGACATCAAAATATTGGTGCAATCTTATGATAAAACAGAATCATGTAGAGAAGAGAAAAAGATAACACTTCAGCTAAATTTGTTTTTTTAAGGTCAGGGTCACTGCTATAACTCTTGGATTATATTTCGAAAATCTGGTTAACAAAAATATGAAGCTGAAATTTATCATTCTCTTAGGAATAGCGCGTTTTCTGTAAATACCGTTGTACAGTTAACGCTGTTTCATTCCGATAACCTATACATTGATTCTAACATAATTACTTGCGACATATAAAGGACAGTGATGGACGTCAACCATAGTATATTCTGCAATATACTACAGTACAACAAAACGTCATCAAGCACCAAAATATGAACCAAAATGTAGATGCAAAAACAGAAAGTTTCATCATGTTAGAATTTAAATGAACAACGTTGTATTTGGTGTACCGGCGAATTTTTACCGTGACAGCGTTCAGATGCTTGCAATTAAAACATTTGGACTTAAGCCCTCATGATTAGAATACTATGCATCTGAACTTCGAGCCAACACACCATGCTATGACGTTATGTATTTATATTTTATAATAGAACAATGCCGTATATCCCTATCTAGTGGACCTGCTTGAAAAATATCCCTGTGTAGTGGAACTGCTTGAAGTATATCCCTGTGTAGTGGAACTGCTTGAAGTAAATCCCTGTGTAGTGGACCTGCTGGAAGTATATCCCTGTGCAGTGGACCTGCTGGAAGTATATCCATGAGTAGTGGAACTGCTTGAAGTATATCCCTGTGTAGTGGAACTGCTTGAAGTATATCCCTGTGTAGTGGAACTGCTTGAAGTATATCCCTGTGTAGTGGACCTGCTGGAAGTATATCCATGTGTAGTGGAACTGCTTGAAGTATATCCCTGTGTAGTGGAACTGCTTGAAGTATATCCATGTGTAGTGGACCTGCTTGAAGTATATCCATGTGTAGTGGACCTGCTTGAAGTATATCCATGTGTAGTGGAACTGCTTGAAGTATATCCATGTGTAGTGGAACTGCTTGAAGTATATCCCTGTGTAGTGGAACTGCTTGAAGTATATCCCTGTGTAGTGGACCTGCTTGAAGTATATCCATGTGTAGTGGACCTGCTTGAAGTATATCCCTGTGTAGTGGACCTGCTTGAAGTATATCCATGTGTAGTGGACCTGCTGGAAGTATATCCCTGTGTAGTGGACCTGCTGGAAGTATATCCCTGTGTAGTGGAACTCCTTGAAGTATATCCCTGTGTAGTGGACCTGCTTGAAGTATATCCCTGTGTAGTGGAACTGCTTGAAGTATATCCCTGTGCAGTGGACCTGCTGGAAGTATATCCCTGTGTAGTGGACCTGCTGGAAGTATATCCATGAGTAGTGGAACTGCTTGAAGTATATCCCTGTGTAGTGGACCTGCTTGAAGTATATCCCTGTGTAGTGGACCTGCTTGAAGTATATCCCTGTGTAGTGGACCTGCTGGAAGTATATCTCTGTGTAGTGGACCTGCTGGAAGTACATCCCTGTGTAGTGGACCTGCTTGAAGTATATCCATGAGTAGTGGACCTGCTTCAAACGATAAGATTATTTATCTGCATCAGGGTCAAAAGTGTCATCCTAGGACACAAAGCCGAAAATGTATTCCTATCATACAAATGGTTTTATTATATCGGTCCGGACATCCATCAAATAAACCAATATAGGTTTCTCCCAACAAAGTGATTTATATTTTGGCAGAAGATCTCTTAACCTCTTGGCCACTTTCTTCTCATTTTCAGACAAGTAGAACAGACGACTTTAATGTTACAACGTTACAGCTCCCAAATGTCTTTCAATAATATGAATTGTATGATAATAAATCAGACTTTGTCTGCAAAACAAAAACTTACCTCTTGGTCAATACAAGATATGAGGATATTTTCAATTTACGATGACACAATTACGTTTTCATGACATAATAAACGTTATTCGTGACACGGTGTTAAATATGGATCATGTTTACATGTCTATAAAGTTGATTCCTTTATAAATAATATATAATAATGATGATATATAAAGCAGTCGCGTCGGATATTTGAAAAATGATCCTTACCTGCTCAAAACGGGACAGATATAAAAACAAGAAGTGTGTCACAGACACAATTGCCCCCGAAACAAGGCAATGGTCACAGTCACGGTAGCTTGACTTGATGTTACCTTGGTCATTTGTGCAAAACAAATGCAGTCTGTGGAAACTAGAACTGCCACTGTACCGGCGCCAATACCCCCGCTTGCCGCTTTTTCAGTAAGGTATATGAGAACATGTTACTAAATGGCCCGGACTAAAAATGTATGAAAAATTTAAAAGTATAATAATTAAAAATTAATTGAGATTTATTTATCTATGAAGTTTCAAGTTGATACCTTCAATAGGTTTTGAATTATGCCCCGGACAAACAAAACCCGACAGCTACAAAATTATGCAAAAGAGACTTATGGTTCTTGGGCACTGCACTTCCTCAATGAAATCTATTAATCTATCAAGTTTCAAGTTGATACCTCTAACAATTTTTGAGTTATACCCTGGACAAAAATTAAGTATGAAACATTTCAAGGAACAACAATTCCAAAAGTATGGTAAAAAGAGTTATGTTTCTTGGGAAATGCATTTTTTATATAAAATCTATTTATTTATGAAGTTTAAAGTTGATATCTTCAATGCTTTTTGAGTTATGACCCGGATAAAAATGAAGTATGAAAAATTTCAAAGGACAATAATTCCATAATTATGCAAAAGAGAGTTATAGTCCTTAGGCACTACTTTTCCTCAAGTGAGATCTATTTATCTATTAAGTTTCAAGTTGATACCTCCAATACTTTCTGAGTTTTGAGTTATGCCCCGGACAAGCAAATATGACAAAGAGAGATTAATCAAAATGTAAGAGAGCTGGAGTTATGCTTCTTATTTACTGCTCTCCATCTCATTACCAACAACCTATATTCAAAGTTTGAAGCCGACCCTATGTATAGTTTGTGAGAAAATGTCCGGACAACGAAAACTGGAAAGAAGAGATAACTCAAGAATTAGCATAGCTAGAGTAATGTATTTTGTACACTGAACTTTTCCTCATCGCCATCAAGCTATATTTCAAGTTTGAAGTCAGTGCCTTGTATACTTTTGGAGTTATGCTCCGGACAAAATGGGGACTGACGGACAGACTGACGGACAGACGATTCGATTACTATATGCCCCCGGGAGGCATAAAAAGAAGAATTACCGCATGCATTTCAATCATCAATAAAGTGCCTGCGTCGCAGAGTTCTTGAAAAAATGTGAAAGTCAAATAAGGAATGGCGAACCATTTCCTAATTCCATATTCAAATCTGAATAAAGAACAAAAGAAGTTACGCAAAGAAACAGGGCAATTGCAATGCACTTTTATGGAAAAGTGCCACATCAGGATAGCAAGGTCCAATCATCAAAATTACCTCCTAACGCACCAGCATACGGAAAAATATAAATAAAGCTAATTTGAAGCCTCAATATGTTTATTGGAGTTTTCTTTGATTTGTCTCCACTTCATGAAATGGGTGGGGTAAATTAGTTCCATGTTTGGTATTATATTTCATTAGTTCTTACTCTGTGCTTGATGTGTTTTTGTCAGCTTTGAGCTATAATGAAAATTTACATACAACACACATTGAAGTTGTTTTATGGTCAGGCTTTGAAAAAAAACAATGTTTTCTCATCACTTAAAGTCCAATAAAGCCTAGTGAAATTTAAACCTAATATTTGTCATATCTTGAAAACCTCATGATAAAAGTGTGTTTTAATGTTTTTAAATTTTGTCAAAAGAACGTGTCGGTTTGTGTGTTGTTGTTGTTGTTTTATTTCGTTGTTTATTTTAAGAGATTGTAGTATCCTTGTTTGTTTTAAATTTATGCTTTAAATATATTTTTGTTCATAACCTTGTAGCGAAAAAGAATAAATATTGTGAACATGCATGTGTGTATTGTCTGCTTATATTATCTTTCTTTTAAATAATAAAAAAGAAGTTTATATTTTGTAACTTGTACATATAGTACATCATTACGTAACATTTTACAATATGTAATGTGCGTTTTTAGAACAAGAAAGATTCCAGAAGTGCCCTGTGCGTTTTAGGGATTCCAATAATGGCGGACATTATCGGAATTCTAGAATTGTCGACCATTATTCAGGGTGGTCATACCACGTGATATATGATGTCATTTAGGCTATCGCAAGCAGCATTATTTTGACTCGATTCGGATGAGAAAAGTGCTGTAAGTATTTTATTTCTACTGAATATAGGGGGCATAGTGCATGCGAAGCGGAAATTTGCGCCCTTCATACAGGCCCTAATGATTCTTTTGCCAGATGTACAGTTTTTTTCTGAACATTTGGGAAATAAAGAGTTCGTAACAATATGTTTGCTATCGCGAAAAGCGCATCAGTTTCCCCGAATGTTATAAAAAATTCTGTACATCTGACAAAAGAATCATCAGGACAAATGTGTAGGACATAATATCCCGCTTCGCATGCGCTATATACCATTAAAATTGATGAAGAGATAAAATACTTCCTCCAAATCGAGTCAAAATAATGCTGCTCGCGATAGCCTAAATGACATCATATACCACCACGTGGTATGGCCACCTTGATTTTTGGAATTCCAAAACCGCGCAGGACAATTCTAGAACTGTCCGTATTCCAACAATGTGCGGAACAAATACACAAGTATGCAACAGAAATCATATGATCTTGATGACAAGAAAATAATCAAAATCAGTGTCATACTGCCTAAGTCATCTCAATTGACAACGCAGGTTTGAACGCTATGAGATAAAAGGATTTTTAACAATTAACTTTTCAGACAAAATGATCCAGTAATGCATCTCGACTCATTAGAGTGTATCATTACTTGAAATAAAAGTCGCAGTACAGATTATTAGTGAACTTCTCTTAGAACAGGATATGTAGAGCAAATAATTAGTATCATTTAACAGACGTCATCTTTTAAACTTAAATGTGACGTGCACCTTTACACCATGTGTTTTCACTCTATATCATGATAGTCCTTAAACATTTGTATTGACAACATACAGTGGGCAACAAAAAAGTTTGAACACCACAGTATACAAGCTGGAATCAAATCATTAACATTCTGGCAAGCTTGAGTGATGAGTACAATTTATCTTAAATCATGTTTAACCGTTTCTTGTCTGAAAATTTCAGTCCTCCGAACAAAGAAGAAATTTCTTCTGTTCTTCGATGATATCCACTAAAAAAGACACTTTTAAAGGTATTCAGCTTTTAACTTGAATCACGAAAAATTAGGTTTAACCTCACAAAGTCAGAAAAAAAATAACTTAAGAAAATAAGGAAACGAAAAACAGTCTGGTAACTTAAACAATGTTAATATAAAGTTTGATTAAATCTAAATGCGAGGACTGTTTATTGTGTTTTTGCTCCTGTTTTACCTTGCAACGTGTTGAAGTATTACGTTGTCCTGTTTTAACGGATTTCGTTTAGTACTGTGTTAAGTATTGTGTAAATAGCTGCCACAAATTTAATGACAGATCATTACTTGTTACGTTAGGGAATAAGTTTAATTAGAGTGTAAAAAGGTTAGGTATGATTTATTGAAAGAATACTAAGAAGGTTCTAGAGCGCATATCAGAATTTCCACGAAGTTTCCGCAAAGTTAATTACCTTTTGTTTTCTGAACATTGGATTTTAAACTGTCCAAGAGAAATTATTGATATTTTAAGCACCGAGTACATTTAATTCGTATACGCAAATGGTTTATAGTACATGTGAGTTGTTAAATAATATATGAAGTTTTGCTAAAATGTGCTGTGTAAAACAAATACACAAATGTAACATTTCCATTTAAATGCAATTTGATATACATATTATTTCATAAACTGAGACTGTTTTTGACAAGTTAGTAATTTATGAATATTTGTTTCTAGTTTATGACTCTTAAGGTAATAGTACTTAGTACTTCAGCTTTTATCTTCAATTCTGTTTTAACCGTTTATTGTCTGAAAATTTCAGTCCTCCTAACAAAGAAGAAATTTCTTCTGTTCTGCGATGATATCAACTGAAAAAGACACTTTTAAAGCTATTCGGGTTTTAACTTGAATCACGAAAAATTAAAAAAAAAATACATGTGATCAAACAAAAGAAATAGTTGATTTGATACCGCCCAATGAAACGGTAAATCGATCGCCATGGCAACCATTTTCTACTAGAACGAATGTAAATATAGTAATATTTCATTAAAGAATTAATTAATGGTTTATCTGCATATCAGTCCAGAAAATATAATTAATGATGTGTATTTAAAGAAAGATAGACTCAGTCTGAACACTTTACAAGTAACCCTTGTAAACGCTAGAAATGGTAGCTTATTGTTTAGTGTCTTTCGATATTTTGAAACGCTGATAAAATTTTCTGTTATATATTGTTAATGCTATGAGAGTTTTAAATGTTAAATGATTCTTATGGATATTTGAGGCTATCAGAAGCCATGCTGTACGTTATAAATTATACCGTGTATGCTCTTTCACGCTGAAATAACTGTCAGAATATCTAGCTCAGTTAATATGAAATACTTGCTATTGAAAATCAATTATCTGGAGATGTAAAACTGAAATAACGTCAAGAATGAACGTGAAATTTCATTTCATTAGCTTAAACTATACAGTTTGAATAATTTTCCACGTAATCACTGTACGACCACCCACTGAAGAATGATTGCATTCACTGCATTCCTTTAAAAGTACCCGGCCACCTGAAATGTCATACATGCATTTGCATAACTCGCTAAACACAGCAACCATATTATACAACTATTGCTTATATACATATGGAAACCTTTGGAATACGGCGAACCGCATCAGTATTGAAATGTGAACTTTCTTTGGAATGCGGTGTTATGGAATGCTCAATATGAGACTACTCATTATACTAAGAGGTAAATTATGGCATTCAGTTAGATATGATCAATTAATGTCATGGCACTGAAATACAGATCGATATTAATTTCAGAACACATTGTTCGAATGAAAGTAGCTTTCCCACCCTAACAGTGACGCCAAGGCAAATTTTTATTGTAAACTTTAAAATAGTGCACTAAATAAACAATACTTATAAAAAACAAGCCGGAAACCTGCTTTTAAGTTCAGACATCGACCAGTAAATTGAAAAAAAAACAGTCTACTCACCTGTTATAAATGTAGCAGGCTTCCTGAAAATGCTGTACACAATTATTTTCAGGTAACAAAGCTAGAATAGACCATCTTGTCTCCAAATGTACACTGCCTATAATTAAAACTTCAAGTATATTTATAAAGCCAAAAAATGTATTCATTAAAATGTCTTCACCTACGCTCTTAAAAACATCATGGTACATAACAATTCACTGCTATGACAAACCATCTTTGTTTAACAAATATTCTGAGTTTCAGCTCTCTGAATGAAATAACCACTGGCCACTTTAAATTTTAATCGTTCCCTGAAATTTCAGAAACTTTATCGCGCTGAAGTTTCCTGTGAAAAACAACAGCAATGAACTAGCGACAGTTTTATATAAC
This sequence comes from Cyclina sinensis, assembly GCA_012932295.1. Lineage (NCBI taxonomy): Eukaryota > Metazoa > Mollusca > Bivalvia > Venerida > Veneridae > Cyclina > Cyclina sinensis. Next base: position 70,995,205 of record JAAONU010000001.1, on the reverse strand, counting down.
ACCCAAGGGTTTCATGATGTCCTGGTCGTAAACCGCCTGGCCTAGAGGTGAGCCTTCTGACAAATCAGCAAATTACTTCCAAGCACTGGGAAGGTATAGCAGATATGCCAGGATGGTCAAGTTATGTGACAATTCAATTACGTATCACACAAATTAATGTTTTAAACCGATCGAACAACCATTCCCTTTTTCCACAACATTCCTGGCACTTTACAACAAAAGGATGGTAAATTATTGTCTTCAATAATAAAAACATCTAAAAAGTAATGTCACTTCAAGTTAGTTGAATAAAAAGCAGATACAGTGTCGATGCAAACAACCGTGAAGAGATGTACAGGTTTTTATACATGTCAATATCTATACCCACTCATTTATGGATTACCGCATTTACATTTTAGCAAACAAAAACAATCTATACCTGAATATCATCGACTCAGTTTCTCACAATCTACAGACAAAAGTAGCTGGAATGTAATACTTTCCATTATTGCATTTTTTCTAGGCTTTGTATGTTTTAGGGTTTAACCGAAATGCTAGGCGGTTATTGTAAAGCCGTCAATAACCTAAAAAAATGTCCGAAAGTTAATTTCAAATTTCCTTGATGCCACAAGTACGAGTTAGTACATGTTTGTTTGTAATAGTTTGAACATACGTAGAATTGCTACAGTGCATGGAACTGAATATTTTTATCGGTCCTGGAAAGTTTTACTTTAAACAGAATTATTTGTTAAAAATATTTATGAGCAATGGATGCAAAAGAAAACATTATCATTGAATTATTCCAGAAAGATATAAACTATTACTCCATTATTTTGTGACAGAGATTTAGATAAAAAAGCTATCAATATTATTATGTTCATTTTACCAAAATGATAAAACCAAACGTTCTACCTTGTAAGCAAAGCGGTTAATTAAGATGTGAAGTCTTTGATGTGCAATGATGCATTGGCATAACAAATAGGTTAGGATGGTCATTTGAAAATTCAATTACCAGAAACATTTCAATCAATATGCCATTCTGCCATTCCCATCTTTTTTCTGAAATCCATTTGTGTTACTTAATACACGACCTGCAAGTCGTTTTGATGAACAGTGAACTGTTAACTTTAGGATGTAACACAAGTACAGTAGAAACAACAAACGGATTCTAGTAACTTAATTGTAACATGATTATAGTTGTGTTCATGCAGTGTCTTGATATTCGAATAAATCATTAGATATAAAGTATATCAATTTGAAAAAAAAATCTTCTCGGATAAATTTTGAATTATAGTCAATAAACAAATCTTGATTTGCTTGTCAATGTGAAGCTGTTTTTCTGTTTAGTGTTTTATCATTTCTATATCTGTGTCTTCTACATGATTAACAATATTGAACCATGCCATCATGATAAATACGCATAGTAAGGTCAGGGGTCAATTAAGCAATACTTAAATCACCTACTTCTATCAAGGAATCTGCCGGAATTTTTTTCCCAGGAAAATTCTTCATAAAATAGATTTGAATGGTGAAAAAAATCAAACAAATATTTCAATATTTTTACATCTTCTTTGAAGTCATTACAATTTGTCAGAATAACATATCACTGGAAGTTAAGTAACACGATACACTATAAATATCAGATATTTCTGTTAGGATATATCATGTTGTACAGCTTAGTCAGCAATCGTTTAAAACATTAAGCACTGACAATCTAACTGCCGCTTTGCAATGTCACAGTTGGTTGCACTAAAACTGTTATTATAGTGTTCTGCATTAATTGATAGTTATTGAAAGTTGATGCATGTTCGCGTATCGTTTTTTTCTGATATTTGAACATAGTGATAATCTATGGGAACCCCGTGGGACAAGGTCACAATGCAAACTTGAGAGATAAAAGAGTTTCAAAAGAAAATGCCATTAAGAGTTTACACAACGATTAAGTAATACTGGTAATAATTAATGTAATAACTAATGTCATAATGGTTAGACGTATGCAAAAGCTATATTTACAATAATATTAATTAAGATGTTTTGGCTCGTACATAACTAAAAACAACATTAAATAATACGTGTATATCTGTTCAGTTAACATATGGTGGGTATCTTCCTAGTTCTTCGCAACATGAAGATAGTCTTACAAATTTTCAAATGTTAGTTTTCAATTTGTTTAGACTTTATAAAGCCCCAGATTTCGCTTCTGTAGGTAACTATAGATGCAACAAAAGAATCAAAGAACTGAGGAGCTACTTTCAGCTTAGGACCGTTTAAGATTACAAATTAGTGTATCCTTTGCCATGCAAAGATTGGGTATTTAATCTAAAGTTTCCAGTATAAATTAGCGTAACACCAAGATATGTGCAATTACTAACAACTTCAATAATTTTGTCATTGTACAAGCAGCGTTCGGTGCTTTTTTATTATTTTTTTCTCTCGAAATGCAACAATTTTACTCTTAGCTACATTTGCTTTTCTAAGCCCCATTTCGAGCAGTATTGACGCACAAGGACATTTGTAAGCCTTCTGGTGTTTGACCCGAACATACTATGTCGTCCACAAAAAGACGGAATATATATATCTTGTAAAATAAGTCCACAGTTTATCCTATCCTACAGGTATAAATCGAGCTCTTCAACAAATAGAGAAAACATCACAGGCGAAATTATCTCATCATGACGTAACCCGATTGAATATAAGAAAACACAGAGAACTTTTTCGCAATAACATACACATGATTTTATAGAACCATACATGTTTCTTATAATAAGTAACAATTTTAACCATAATGCATTAGGATTTATGGAATCAAGACAACGTTTTAGGTCTATAAAACAACAACAGTGTCTATTATTTTCACCAAATACCTTCTGAATTAGTGAAAAAAGTTTAAACACATCGTCTGTAGTTGATCTACTGTGTCTAACGCAATATTATGCATTAGATATAATATTGTTACTGCCGCACCTTGATGTAATGCGGTGATTTAATACACATTTAACTAACTTTCAGCTATTACTTAGAAGAGGAATATCTCCAATGATGAACATCACTACTATTACCTTTTTACGAAGAGGTAGTATTACACTTTTAGTTCAGGCACTATATTTTCTTCACTTTTGAAGTACTTCCAAAAATCTCTTTTAAATTTTTTAATTTTTACAACGTTTGAATTCATATGTTCTGCGTTTCTTTTAAACAATATTTTTGTAATTGTTTCTTTGTCGGCATAGATCCAACCTGTTATTTCCGAATGACATCTATTGTACAGAATTAAAGCATCTTTATAAAGCCTTTTGCTTCCCTACACTCTATGTCAAACCATTTACTACTGTCTCTCAAAGTAATGGTACTCAGTTTCTGAGGTTATTGTATCAGAAGAAATATTCAAAGTGACATTCGCTTCTTAAACTGTTTCCGTTCAGTATTACCAATACTAAATCAAAGTCCCTGGCCATGCTGAGAAAATAGGCCCTTTCTCCAAGGCTCCTGCTTCAAAGATAAATGTCAAAAACGCTTTATAAAGCTTTATAAAGCGTTTTGGATCCATAACTCGGAAAAATGTCCTTCCACCCTGGAAACTGTTAATCACATTTGATTTGACAAATTTTGTCAGAGTTCAAGGTCACAAAGACAAAGTATTAGCAATAGACTTACTCCGGAATAAAAAAATATTTTTTTCCCCAGCTAATCTAGGGGTACAAACAAACTTTTACAGTTACAACAGGGTAAATATATCGAAAATAAGCGCAACACGTTGATCAGCCTATTGTGAACGGCTGTGCACCATGAAGCCATAACTGGAAAAGTTTGTTTTTACCTACGGATTAGATGGGAAAAAACCCACATTTGCCGAGTTCCGGATAACATCTATTTAGCTGCATGTCACTAAGAGACTTGCTGTGTTAATCTAATGTGTTTGAAAGTTTAAATAAGTTTTTATGAATAAAGAAACAATTAATTCAAATAAAATATAGCTTTATTTATGATATTTTATATTTCATGTATGTGCACTTTTATCAACATACTAAATAAAAAAACGGCTGATGTATATATGTATAAACACAAGGGCAGACAGACTGGTCCAACCTTCACCTTAGTCTTAGGCTAGACGCTCTAGGCAATCAGCTGCTGCAAAAACATTCATACTATATTGCTGGAATAAGAAATGTTTCATGTTGTCAGGTGATAAGATAATGACAATCTGTATCGTGTACATTAATGAATTGCTAGTTGAATTGATTGAAAATGAAGATAAAATATAATGACAGCACACGGCCCTGTTAAGCCACAGTAAAGATGTTGGCAGTATACGTCATTTGAATTGTGACATAGGAAGCTTTGATAAACGAGAAGATACTGGTAAAGATCAATCCAGTTTTAGTTTGACGTGTACGTTTAAATTTTTATAGACATTTGTAAAAATTTCCCAGACATTATCTTGTTTATTTGAAATTGAAAAGACAGAGGCATTGACCAAACGCTCCTTTTCTTGTGCTTCTATTTTCAGGGAAGTAATACGGATAAGCTATTAGAATCTTCCTGTTTTCTGTAAACCAAAATATATGTGTAAAGTAAAAACAATCATAACTGAACAACTAAAAGTATAGACCAAAAACGATATATCAAAACTTTATTCTTCTTGTGCTAGTCAAGTCAGGAAGCTTAATTTTTGTTAATTTATACTATACAGTTCACATTAAAACGGAACGCATTTAGCTGTTTCTAACTATTTTCCCTTTTTTCGGAAACGTTCATTTTTTTTTTTTTTTGATTTACTGTAAATTATAGCAGTGATAATGTTTTCTGTGATTACGAATAAGCACGGAATCAGATTATACTCGCCGTTCCAAGGTTTAATCAAAACTTAACATTATTTAGTTTTTATTCCTTACATGGAAAATCACTGTTGCGGATTACTGATCAGTGGTTATTAAAGCCAGTGCAACCGCCTTAACAGTGAACAGTGGTTCAAGGTAAAGCCCTGGACCGGTGATCCAGGGGTCGCGAGTTCGATTTCCCGTTCCTCCACTTACATTAATGAGACATAAAGCCAAAGTCCTATGTATCAATGCTATACACCAAGCATGGAAAAGAACCAGAGGGGTCTCTGGAAAGGGATACTTTCCGTGTCTTGCACTATCCCCTACAATATAAAATAAATAATATCTGCAAAGGGTGTCGGCCATATGGGCAACTGGTACCGACGATAAATAAACTCAAACAGAGAGAGTACAGGTTATTTGGGCTCAAACTGCCCAAAAAAAGTTTTTCTTTCAATGACATCCCACACCCATTCTTTTGTGTTAGATTTATAACTGTATCTTATTAACATTTTACTTTGCAATATTCAGTATGTGTTTCATTTTTTTCTCAATGAAGATAAGTAACATCTTTGTTGCTATAAACTGAAGAAGAACGTTTCATTTGTATGAGAGAGGATGGCTTCTGAGACTGTTAGATTATTCGCAAATTATATGTTGTTAGGTGACTGGATTTTACAAATTATTGTTCCTTGAACTTTATGGAAGCTATCAAGTCTGGAAGCTTGCACGAGTGTAGGATTGTTTACTCGGACATTTCCACACCCAGATGTTTGGGCTGATCGATAATTTATACCTGTAATATTGTTGCTATAAGTGCATGGACACAGACATGAATGGTTGTGGTATATCTTTTATAATTCAATACATTGTACTTGTTTTAGAATGAGAATTTAGATGATAAATCATTATAATAAAATGCATATTGACCACTTTGTACCGTCTTATTCCTATTAGATTACAATTGTTAATATCAGCAAATGAATATTGTGAATTTCTGCAAAGACCTCTAAACCTACTTCCTTAATTAAGTGAAACATCCCAGAGTTTACCGAGGGATTATGTACTGGTGTCAATGTGCTTTAATAAAAAGATATGTTCAGAAAAAATAGCTTATTACTCCTGTTGGGGCAAAAACATGTTGTGCTAGGAAGGTCAGGTAGCGAGCTTTTTCAATTACCAGACACAATATCAAGTGTTTTTACAGGTGATTTACAGATTCACTTTTTATTTACAACAGCAGAGGAGACATTTATTGCGATAAGGTACAGGGCCAGTATGGCTAGATGCTAACCCGAACCGTTGTTTAAGCATATTGTCAATAATCACTGTAAATATCACATTGTTAATCGGTCAATTCACTTTACCACATTTGATCATCTCCATAGTCCACTATGTAGAAGTCCTTGTTTCTTTTTTATTGAAAATTAACGTCAACTGAAAACAGTTATTTTTAACTAAGATAAAATCAGAACATTTCTGATCGAAACTGTGTAAAAATTAGCTTGTAACTTTGAACATACACTTAATTTAAATAAGATGTTAATAAGTCTATTTAGTAACTTAGTAACTATTAACCTAAAAATTAAAACATATACATGTATATTAAACTTAAATAACAACTGATCGATTTACTTGGTTTACAATGGTTTCAAGCAAATGAGTATTCTCCTGCGGTAATACAAGCGTGTAGTCATAAATAGACAGTTAATATAGGGTACGGAACTTCATTTCTGGGTAAAAAGATATAAATTAGACATAAATGTATGTAAAACTGTAGTAAAAGCCTGAAGAGAATAGTGCACGGCTAAATGAAGAGATTTTATGAAGAGCTTATAAAATAATAAAAATAAATCTAATTATTACTTAGCTGATGCGTAAAGCAAACAGTTTGCCTGTGTGTCCTAAGGTAGACTAGAAAATGAAGATTAAGGTTTTTGTTAACTTTCTGTAAGATAAGATCGCAGTGACAGGGAAACCGTGCAGATTTAAAGGCAAATATTACTTTCCTTACATTAAATAATCAAGTTTACACAAACCCAACGGACTGCATATTAACGTTTATCAAGCAAAAATTCTAAATCAGAAAATTTTCAATGTTTCAATCAAATGGTCAGGGCACTTCTTGTAAAACAAATAATAATTTTGGGAAATCAGAAGCTTTTTATTTTACATGGCTTATTTACAAAATATAGTGACGTTCGGTTGCCTATGGTTTGCCATGTTTTAAATTTTATAGGTTCAACTATGCAAAACAATTTTTAGGTGTAATGTTTTTGACGTGCAAATGCCTGTCTTACTAGATATCTAACCATTTACGTCTAAAATAGTAAATCTACCAAACTGCAGTCGAATTGAAATTCGTTTTAACCCTTTCCATAAAAGAGCATAATGTACATATTTTATTTTTCTTCAAAATCTGTAACAGGTTATTTCTTATTATTATATTATTATCTTAGAGTTATTTATGCAGAAGTAATTGCTAATGAAATTCTAGCAAACACATACAGACAGACGTTTCTTTCGCTGAAAACATTCAAAATAAGCGTCGATTTAATACAATCCTTTTAAATGTCTGGTCATCGTTTAAAATTTATACATGAAGGAAGGAATCAGAAAACAGGTAAAGACGGACCTTGTTACTGCTTTTTCCGTTCGACTTAATGTACATACATTAACCGAACTTTTTCCCCACTTTCTAATCCCTATGTTATAGCTCTTCCTTTTTTTAAAATGAGACTAAATTATTTGGAAAATCAGCCAATTGAACCTTTCATGACCTAATCAATTAACGTGAAAGTAATTCTTCATAACTGCACGTTTGCATTTTTACAGCTACACATTAACAAATGTCTTAAATTCCATACTTACTTTGTTTGGGCAGAAAACTAAAATAGAAATGCCGAACCATTTCGTGCATTTTCTTTAAATGTAGCTTGGTAAATTGTTTCAGATGCCTAGACGTGCTACATTTCCCTGTTAAATGCAAATATATCAGATTATTTTTGTGGCACGTTATTGGAAAAGTGACGATCGGAAACCCGATGGCTGCAAAAATTTATACTTATTTAATTTATACATTAAGTTACCTGTTAATGTATGTATGATATTCTTAAGTGTTGGCTTTGTACATTATGAGCTGATTCTTACTTAGTTTTACAAAACAAAAGACATCAATTAAAACAAACCCTTGTTCGTCTATTTAACTGCTTTCTTTGAAATTACCACCGTTCGCTTGTTGAAGGAAAGAAATGTGTTACTTAAAACTAAAAACATGATGAATATAGTTTCAGACTAGTTGATGGAATTTCGGATGTAGCCGATATATTTTCATTGCTTTTGTCTCGTTTATTTTTATACTTGGTCTAGGTTATATTGCTACTCTTCTTATCAGGAAATTGAATCTGATTGCAAACTGTAACACGAAAGGAAAATACGATTTGGTTCGTGGGGTAAATGGGATAACAAGGTTAAACTCGTCAGTATACGCTAATAGATGTTCCGCTGTCCAACATCTTAACCGTGAACCAAATTAAACTATAATGACGAATTAACAGATAAGATTTATTAACGGATGGACAAACAGACAGATAAGCCTAGTTCTCGTGCTTTCATATCTAAGAATATATTGTTTAACGTATTGCAGGAAACTTTATGAACCAAGAAATTTTCTCACATCCACTTCTGTGTTTACAAAAAAACTCGTTTTAAAAAATGAAAATAATCATTTTTTTTTCTGTAGACGTTCTAGTATTTTATACTGCCTTACATTTACGGCTGGAAATTAACAGGAAACCTTTGATTTGAGATATTCTAAATTCAATGTAAAAACTATTTTAGAAAAGATTGTTCTGCACTTTTGGCAGACATTTAGTTCATTGATTAGCACGAGTCATTGAAGCTAACGAACAACTTCTTCTGATGTCCTTAATAAACATCATCGCCTTTTCCTGGAGATAGAAGGTACACATTTCTGAAACGACATTTTATTTAATCGCCATGCTTCAAATATGCCAAATTCGATTAGAATGTCTCTTTTAGACTTAGCATTTATTTCGTTTCTTTAAACAATATTTATATGAACATCTTATGCTCTTGCAATTAAACGATGCCTGTTTATGTTTCGATGTTGCTTTCAATTTTGTATAATTTTTTGGTATAGCTTTATTTTTGAAAAGTGCGAGTTTTGCAAATTTTATCATTAAGTATTTTGCCATTTTTAAAGACTTTCGAGTCTATCTTTTTTCAAATACAAATGGGTACAATGCCAGTGAGCACAATATATATGTTTCATCTGTGCACAATATTTTGTAATTCATATTTTGAAAGTTTAATCCAGTCCCTTAAGATTTTTCTTTTGAGTCAAAAGTCCTAAGGAAAATTATATGGCCACACATTTTCAACAAATTGTTAAACGGCTGCACGTAAAAAAATTCTTAAATGAATGTTTCTTATACACAGTTCGTTCTTTTGTAGTTTCAATCAGTATTTTAATCTAGATAATCTAGTCTTTTATTCTAAACATTATATCAAACGAACATCTAAACGAACAATCAAAATACCATGTTTTTACGTTCAAAAATAAGAAATATTTCTGATTAATACGAAAGGTTCATGTTTCTTTATATGTATTGTCTAGACTTTGCAGTGATAAATGTAAGCCCTAAATTTAAGACTTGATCTAGTTATAATTAAGCTTCAGCAATTTTTAGGCTATGAATGATAATTAGCAAAACAAAATGTCTAGACAAAGACGATTATAAACAAAATTGGAGCATCGTGACCAAATAAAACTGATTGAACACACATGGTAAATGAGTCTATGCGCTTATTCTAACCTTGGAAATAATACAGTAAACGCATATGATAAACCTTAAATCATGACAATTAGAAACAACATAATTAAAATTACTATTATTATTTTATTATTCAAATATATTCATTTAGAATAACGTGGTTAAAAGTCAACGCCATCTAAAGGCTATTCAGTATACACTAACTGTTATTCGCCACAACCCTTTCATGTCTTTTACACTGTCTTATAATTCAAAAGCTTTTGCATGAAAGGTCAGCACAGACATAAAAAGTCATCATGAAACTGAAATCTAAGCGCTTCATCTTCGTTGTCAGTTGAATGTTAGTTAAATTGAACTTTCAAAACTTTAAGGACGTAGATTTAACAGCATATTTCTTGGATTGCTATTTCATAATGATTGTGCAATATTGGGTTATTTTCCTGTAGACTACCCGTTAACAGTTTTAAACATGCAGGAGGCAGAAAAATTAAAAATAAATTATTACATTTATAATAGACATATTACCGGTCTTGCAACCATCTGTAAAATAAAAAACTTTAGAGAGACATTTTACACTTTAAAGAATTTCATCAAATTTAAGTCATCTATGTCTCAAGTAATAAGAATTAAAACTGAGCTAACTGTCTATGTTTAGGACAGCTTAAGATGACTTGAACTTACGACGTAACAGCTATTTGATCAGAATGTTTTAGTTAGAATGTTTAGTCATTCAGTTAGCACAAAGATATCTCTGCAGAAAATAGAACGCTGGTGTAGAAATCGGAAATAGTAAATAACAAAAAGGACGGTGCATATCAGTCAATTATCAATTAATTTAAATGACCTCACTATCTCATTATAAACTCTGTATCTTTTTAATTTAAAACTTCAAACAGTAAAAATGCACATAAATCTGTGTCCTATCTGGTTTTTCTTATCTGACGTATGACACTGCGTTGTAACTAACGATTTTAATGGTGATACATGAAGCTTGTTTATTACATAGTTGACATGATACTATATAACACATGACTGTGTTTTTGCACATATTTACTGAAATTATAATTCCTCTAACCTAAATTATAAAATGTTTTGGTCGCCGACGTTGAATATAACTGACCCCGTTCACAATGCTGCCAGTAGTAGTAGCCACCTTATAAATGCGAACATTGATGTATGTGAAATGATGTTAATGATTTCTGGTTTGTAGATATCGGTTGTTACAGTTTCAAAAAATACAATATATAATTCTATACTGCACTGACACTGCACTACACCGGCACTGTACTGTACTGTACTGTACTGACTTTACCTTTGAGGAACCATTGGTTGCTTGATAAACATTCCCGTCTTAGCACATTAAGTTGATAAGTCGCCATTTACTTAAATATGACGTTTTTTTTGTAATTTGTGATTTATCTTAACCCAAGAAAAATATAATTAAATGGCATATACATATTGTTGTGTTTGAAAATCTATCCGAGGACTGGTTTTTTTGCTGTTATGTTTTGAATAGCAATGATGTTGGGTACTCTTACTATAAAGTGTGTCTCTCGGACAGAAAGAAATGTATACTTCCAATTAAATCAGTTTCTACAGGCACAGAGGAGCTACTTAATACCTGAATTGAACTTTAGCGCTCATAAAAGTTATGCATTACACCGGTGACTGATCATGCAAAACAAAAAGTTGCAATAAAACACCAGGAACCAATATTTCTAATACCATGCCAAGCTGATTGTCGACTATTACCGGCTAATATAATGACATGATGGATTTTAAGGCAATCCATCATAGGATGTGTACCCCGAGGGTAAAATCCATTTCATTTGAGGCTTTATTGACGTAACAACATGGAATCATGCAAAGTTGGTGAGCATACTTAAAACAATCATGCCGTCTCTGATTGTATAACCGAGGACCAGTTTTGTTGCTGTTCTACCATCACTATCCGGAGTATAACAAACCAACACAATTTGTAAAGAGAACCAATCAAATAAATGATGAATAGATTTGCAAAAACAGTAACTACAGAGCTTCTGTATGCCTATAGGTTTCGAGTTCATTTTTAGTTACATAATTAACTTGAAAACTGATATGGCTTTAGATGAGATAAAAATACAGTGCTATAAGTCGGCGCTGTAGCTATTTGATATTGTCAAAGTAGGCAATAGAACCATCCGGTTTTGTGTAAACCAAAATACACGTGTAAGGTAAAAATAAACAATAATATTTGAAAAACTGAAAGTATAGATCAAGATCGATATGCATAACTTTCTTCTTCTTGTACTGATCAAAAACTGGAAGCTTATTTTTACGACGGTTTGTTACTTCATAGTATATGGTTCTCCTAAAAAGAAACGTATTTAGTTGTTTCTTAACTATTTTCATTATTAGGAAAGGAAACCAGGAAAACGTCCATTTAAGTTTGTATTTACAACAAATTATAGCAGTGATAATGTTTTCTGAGTGTGCACATATGAAGTAAAGAAGCAAACTATTCTTACTGAAGTGTGTAGGAATATATTTACTGTCGTTTCACGATATAATCGATACTTATCATTCTTTAGTTTTTTTTCTTATAATGTCACTGTTGCATTTTTTAATTACTGGTCAGTGGCTATTAAAGTAAGTGTAAGGCGGGAACAAGAGCGGGAGCGGATCAGTGGTCCAGTGGTAACGCGCCGGACTGATAACCCAGGGGTTCCCAGAATCCATCCCCCGCTCCTCCACTAACATTACTAATTGACTTTCGGATGAGACGATAAACCGAGATCCGATGTGTCAGTTTTGTACACTAAGAATGCAAAAGAACCAGGGGTGTCTTTGGAATGGAATGCTTTCTGTATCTTGCACTATCCCCTGAAACATAAAAAAACTAATCTCTACAGGGAGCGTTGGTCATATGGGCATCCGGTACCGACAATAAATAAACTCAAATAGAAAGAGAACAGGTTATTCGAGGTACTGATACCCCCGCCCCCCCCCCCCCCCCCCCCCCATCATCACCACCTACCGTTTTGTGTTATATTCATAACTGTATTTTTAACTTATTACTAAGGTATATTGAAGTATGATCTGTTTCATTTCTTTTTTCTCGTAGTAGACAAGTGCCATCTTTGATGTTACAAATTGACGAAGAATGTTTCATTCGTTTGAGAGGAGATGGTTCTGAGACAGATTATTCACAAATTATATTTTGTTAAAGCGACTGGCTCACATACTTTAGCTGATTGTTTTCTTTAAATTTTAAGAGAAGTTAATATTACGTGGAAAAAAACTTAATGTTGTGCTTCTATACACCATGAAAACTGAAAAAAAGTTTTCATTTTACTAGGATTCGAACACATACCTGTTTGGTCACTAAACTATTTAACAATGATCTAAACCACTGTTATAAGTGAGAGGACACAGACACCACTGACTGTGGTATATATTTTATATTTCCGAACCATCTTGAATGAGTGTTTAGATTGTTATCTATCACAATAAAATAGTTTTGCCTGTGGACCACTCCTTTAAGGTCTTTGTTGGTTTTTCTCTTCACAAAGAACTTGGTTGATAAGATGGAAAATTATTTATGTCTGTCTGAATATAATGAAAGAAAACATAATTAAGCAATATGTCACTCTGTTCCGTCCCGTTTCTATACATTACAATTGTCATAAATATTATCAGCAAATGAATATTGCATATTTTGGCATAGACCACATCGTTTTTCCTTTAGTAATACATCTACGAGTTTACCAAGGGATTATCTACTGGTGTCAATATGCTTTTCCACCTTTAAGGTGTGTTCAGACAAATTAGCTAATTAATTCTATGTTTCGGCAAAAACATGTTGTGCTAGGATGGTCAGGTAGCGAGCTTTTTCAATTACCAGACACAATATCAAGTGTTTTTACAGGTGATTTACAGATTCACTTTTTATTTACAACAGCGGAGGAGACATTTATTGCGATAAGGTACAGGGCCAGTATTGGCTAGATGCTAAGCCGAACCGTTGTTTAAGCATATTGTCAATAATCACTGTAGTAAATACCTCAATGTTAATCGGTCAATTCACTTTACCACATTTGGTCATCTGCATAGCCCACTATGTAGAAGTCCTTGTTTCTTTTGTCTTGACAATTAACTTTAATTTTATTAAATTCTCTATGAAGTGAAAACAATTCTTTATAAATAGAATCAGAACATTCCTGACCTGAAATGTATAAAAACTAACTTGTAATTTTGAACAAAACGACTGATGTAAAAAGGCCTGTTCAGTAATTTAGTAACAATTAACCTAAATATTAATATCGATACAAATATATATTAAACGTAAATAGCAAAAGATCGATTTACTTGTTTTACACTTGTTTCAAGCAAATGAGTATTCTCCTGCAGTAATGTATAGGAAGTCAGCAGTAGCAGTACGCAGCAGTAGAAAAATGTGAAGTTGGCAGTAGCAGTAACAACAGTAGCAGTGAAGAAAACGTGAAGCTGGCAGTAGCAGTAACAACAGTAGCAGTAGGCAAAACGTGAAGCTGGCAGTAGCAGTAACAGCAGTAGCAGTAGGCAAAACGTGAAGCTGGCAGTAGCAGTAACAGCAGTAGCAGTAGGCAAAACGTGAAGGTGACAGTAGCAGTAAAGAAAAACTTGAAGCTGGCAGTAGCAGTAACAGCAGTAGCAGTAGGCAAAACTTTCAGTTTTTCAAATATGCAAACCGTTTTTACGTGTATCGTTTCTGACGTGCGTGTCTTACTAAAAATCATTAGACCTCCCGACCCATTTACGTTACGTCTAAAATAGCAAATCTTCCACACTGCAGTCTAAATGGAAAATTGTTTTGACTCATTTCATTAGATTAAATTTTAAGACATGGTCAAAAAGTAGAAGAGTATAGTGTATATATTTTCATATTTCTTCAAAATCTATAACAAATTTTCAAAACTTCAGAGTTATATCTGCACACAGTATTTAAAAACTGTTCGAGACATTTTTAAAATCTGGAAATATCTATGATGCGTAGCAGTGGTTCAGCTGATAATAATGGAACATTTTGTCAGAGATCTATATTTATTTCTAAAATACTCCATTTAAATGCACACAATACAGACACATGTACGGTACAAGTTGTGACGACAGGTGTCATCAATAATTAATATACAATAATTTCCAGTAGTTACAGTATAATGTGAATCTGGCGCTCATGGTCAATTAGAACTGAATGATTCTGATAAATATGAGTTTCATAAGAACGACAAGGTATCGTTTTATGCTTGCACTGATATAAGATTTTCATTTAATGGGAAAAACTATATATTTAACCGATGACTGCTCATACAAAACAAATACATTCTACTTCGTTTCAAGAACCAATATTTTTGCTCCATGCAAAGTTGTATGCAGACGATAACGAGCAAATATCATGACGTGACAGATTTTATGGCTTCACTGAGCAATACATCAAACGTCCAGGGGGTAAAATACATTCCATTCGATCACTGTAATCCTGCACGTAATGTCTAAAGTTTTAACAGACGTTCACCATGTTCACAACGATGATTTATTTTTAAAAAGTAATGAAAACATCGAAAGTGATAATAGAAACATATCAAATTTTACAGTAGTAGCTTACAAGACAAACTTAAAAGGCAATTAGTACAATAAATGTATCGTTTTAGGATGATTGCCCTTACTGAGCACAAGAACCCTTTTGATTTTAGGGTCATTCAGTCAAAGGTCAAGGTCACAGGGGCCCGAAGAGTGAAAACCGTTTCCGCTCAATAACTGGAGTTCTATTTCACCCAGAGCCTTCAAACTTCATAGTATATATAGAATGATATAATGATATGTATATATATAATGTTCTTACTTATACCATAACAAATGACAGAGGCATCTGTTTGAGAAAGGTTATATTTTTTCCTTGGCCTTCCTTCAATCGGGTGCAAGGGGGGGGGAGGGGAGACATGCGTTTTTTCACAAAAAAAACATCTAGTTTAAAATTTATATTCGAAGGAAGGAATATAAAAAAGTAAATACAGACCATTGTTTCTGCTTATTTGGTTTGTTTTAATATACATACATTTACCTGACCTTTTCCCCATTTTCTAGCTCTTCCTTTTTGTAAATGAGACTAAATTATTTGGAAAACTATCTGCTATCAATTAACGTGGAAGTAATGCTTCATACTTTTGCGTTTGCATTTTTACAGCTGACATTTCTCTTCACATTAACACATGACTTGAATTCCAAATTGACATCAGCTTGGAGAAGCCAAATTGCCGAACCATTTCATGCCTTTCCTGGCTAGAAAATTGTTTAAGATGCCTGGAAGTGCCACATTCCCTATAAAAGCAGAACTTTTGGATTATTTTTGGCTCGTAATTGGACATGTGACCATCGGAAATCTGCTGGCTATAAAATTTTATACATATTTAAAATTTACATTTAGCAACCTGTTAATATATGTATGATATTCTTGAAGTGTTGGCTTTGCAAATTAACGGATGGTTCGTACTTAGTTTTAGCAAAACAAAAGACATCAATTAAAACAAATGATAGTTCGCATAATCAACTGCTTTCTTTGAAATTACAACCGCTCGGTTGTTGAAGAAAAGAAATGTGTTACTTAAACGGTCATATAAAAAGATCTTGAATATTGTTTCAAACTGATTAATGGAACTTCTGATGTAGCCAACTACATTTCATTGTTTTTATCTCATTTATTTTTATATTTCATCTAGGTTCTATTGCTAGTCCATTATCAGGAAATTGAATCTCTTTGCAAACTGTATCACTAAAGGAAAATACATTTTGGTTCCTGGGGTAAATGAGACAACAAGATTAATTTCGTCAGTTTACGCAAATAAATATTCCGCTGGCTTAAACTTTAACCGTAAAACAAATATTTTAAATATAAACTGTAATGACGAATTAACAGATAAGACTAATGAAAATTTTTATCAACATCTTATGCTCTTGCAATTAAATGATTAATGTTTTTGTTTGTTTGTTGTTGTTTTTTATGTATAGAAATATTTAGAGAGATTTTCAAATTTTAACCTTAAGGTATTACAATACTAATAAACATTTAATCTGCTCTCATTAAATTGAGCTTTTTTAAGAAATATACTATCCTAGAACAAAATATAGACTATATAAGACACTTTTACCATGGGAATTTCAAGAAATGACTAATATTCACTTCAAACATCACCCAACTTAATGGGTTTATAAGGTAAAGAGAAACACAATGTTTTTTTCTTTCTAAGTCTGACCATAAAAAACAAGTGTTACTTGATATGTCATCATTCACATTATGACTTACTGACTGCTAACAAAAATCAAACAAAATGAAAAGCCAAATGTGGGAGGAAACGAAATATGATTATAAACATGGCTCGAATTTACCCACCCTCTTCATTATGAAGGGATGTTATCAACGTAAACTTCAACATAAATCTCCCGGGCTTTACATTAGCTACAATTAGTTTTATTCATGTTTTATTCTGAACAAAAAGGCAAAATATCAAATATTTTTACCGTCTAGTTTTGGAGAATTTAATAACTGAAATCACAGATAACCAATTTTCATCAATTTACAATGTTAAAAAGATTTGTTACAATTGAAATATATATTTGAAATGAACGAAATTGAATTTAAATTCTATAAAAGTTACTGTTGTAAAACCAAAACAATGTAAAACTGCCAAAAGCTAGAGAAAGAGATGGCTTATGGGGTTTGAACCCATGTCCTTCAGTGAAAATGTCTCAATCTTACACAAGTTAATGGAATTTAATACTCTTCAGAGTGAAGGTAGGGTATTAGGAATCTAATACCTTAAGTATTTTGTTTATATTAAAAAGTGTTGACCTTTTTTATTAAAATATATATGGGCATAATGCCAGTGAGGACAATATATAGTTTATCATTTGTGCACGATATTTTTTAATTTACATGTTTTAATTTAAACTTTGACAGATTAATTTAATTTCTCAAGCATTTTTCTTTTCAGTCAATTAGTCCTATGGAAAATTGACAAGAACACAAATTTTCAAAAAAAATGTTAAACGACACAATGCTATTATGTACTTTTAATATAGGTATGTCAGCTCTTTATTAATACATTATATCAAACAAACGTCTAAACGAACAAAGTGTTATGTTTTTACATACTAAATATGAAATATTCCTGATATATACTAAAGATTCACGTTTAAGATCGGTATGTTCTTAATATCTATTGTCTAGACTTTGCAGATATAAATGTAAGCTCTAAAAGTCTTTGTGATTTTTAGGCTATGAATGATTATTTGCAAAAATGTCTAGACAAAGATGATTATAAACAAAATTGGAGCACCGCGACCAACTAAAACTGATTGAAACTATTGTTCTAACCTTGAAAATAATACTGTAAATGTAAATGATAAACCTTAAGTCAGGACAATTAGAAATGGCATAATAAAAACTATTATTAAAATTATCAATAATTATTCATAATGGAAATGCATTCATTTTCAATTACATGTACTTGTTTATAGTTAAGACCGTTTAACGGCTATTCAATATACACTTACGGTAATTCCCCACCGTTTTGTGTGTTTTACATTGTCTTATAATTCAAAAGCTTTTGCATGAAAGGTCAGCACAGACATAATAGGTCATCATGAAACTGAAATCTAAGCGCTTTATCTTCGTTGTCGGTTGAATGTTAATTAATTGCAATTTCAAAACTTTAAGAACGTAGATTTAACAGCTATTCTTTGATTGTTTTTTTATAATGATTGTGCAATATTGTGTTATTTTCCTGTAGACCGAACACCTATAATCATGCAGGAGGCAGAAAAAAATATAAATTAATTATTACAGTTATAATAGACCTCTTTGCTAATCATTGAGTGGTATTTTCTGAAGAGTTTCTCTCATTTCAACTTACCTTAAAAATCACATCAGACTTTTGACACACTTTGTTTTTCTTTCTGTGAACTAATTCCGACGTCTGTTTCAGTTTGGAACTTATATATCCGAAAACTGAGATAGTTTCTTGAACATTAGTCATAAATTAAAGCTGGTGTTAACAAACATATGTTAGGAGAGTGATTCCGGTATCATAAGCAGTTACAGGCGTGGAAAGTACCGTATACACCTGTAGTGAAGTTAAGTAATTTTAAAATAAAACTCCTGCATTCAAACAATGATACGCCATACAAACGTGGGGAATCTTTGTAAGCAGTTCTGTGCAAAACTGGTCGTCTTGACGATAAAAAGAAAATGAAATGACGTGGTAGATTTCAAGGTTCCACAAGGCATTGCATTACAGGTCTTGCAACCATCTGGAAAAATAAATACTATAAACATTTAACACTTTAAGGAATGTCATCAAAATTAAGTCATTTATTTTCAATTAATAAGAAATAAAACAAGTTTCGAATCTTAGCAGATTGTCTATGTTTAAGAATGCTAAAGATGACTTGAACTTACCACGTAACAGCTATTTGACCAAAATGTTTTAGTTAGAATGTTTAGACATTCAGTTTGCACAAAGTTATCTCAGTAGAAAATGGAAGGCAGGTGTAGAAATCGGACATTGTAAATAACGAAAACGGTGCTTATTAGCCAGTTATTGAACAATGCAAATGACCTCACTGCCTCATTATAAACTCTGTATCTACATATTTTAAAATTCCAAACAGCAAACCACAAATTGCCATCAGAAATTAATAGATGGCCAAACACCATATGGTGAATGGTTACGTCCATCTTGCTTAATTCTTGGTGATGAATTTCATTTTCTTCTAATGTTTAGACGCTTACGTAGCAAACGAAAGTAACTATTTCTAATGTTTTATTTTAAAAAATCCAAATGATTTAAAATATAGTTATCTTCTTGATAACAACCGTACTAAACTTTAAAAAAAACTACACATATTCGTGCTTTTGTTATACAAAAAATGCACATTGATCTGTGCCCATTCGTGTTTTCTTTTAATCTGACGTATGACACTGTGTTCCGACTACATCACTTTCTACATGCACGTAGGAGCTATTTTATATCTGAATTGAACTCTGGCGTTCATTAAGGTGACTGATCATGCAAAACAAAAATTGCAATATAACTCCAGGAACAAGTATTTCTAATTCCATGCCAAGCTGGTCGCCGGCTATTGCCGGAAAATATCATGACATGATGGATTTTAAAGCAATCTATCATAGGATGTGTACCCATTTCATTTGAGATTTTGAGATATTATAAGTGTTATTAGTCGGCGCTCGTGATATTTAATATTGTCAAAGTTGTATTAAAGTTGTTACTGACGATTAATTCTTTATATTTTTATGTCGTTTCATTGAAAAAAAATTACATTAAAGCGACTGACTCACAAAATTTTGCTGAAATTTTTTATTGTTTCAAATTTAAGAGGATTTAATATACTATGGAAAAAATATAATATTAAGCTTCTATACACCATTAAAACTGAAAAAAAAGTTTTGACTTAACCAGGATTCGAACCCACGACCTTTCGGTCAGTAAAATGTAGAGCGACGACTTAGTCCACTGAGCTACGACGTCTAGTTATCATATTGCATCAAAATTAATCTTATAACTACAGTATCTACCCCGTGACTAACGGGGTAAATTTTAACAGATAAAAGTGTGTAAAACTTTATATTTTGATGTTTTTCTTTCACAAAAACTGAGTCAGTAACTTAGTTTAGATATCTTCTTCACGATTACAGCAAGAATTTCAAGATGTATAAACATTTTCTTTTTATCATCGTCTGTGAGTCAGTCGCTTTAAACCAAGGTATTAACTTGAAACAATGATGAAATATTTCATCAGAACGAAAATGAATTTAAATGAATACGTTTGATAATAACAATAATACTGCTTGCATTAACTCATTGAATTATGCCCTGAAGAGTTAGTGTATTACACATGAGTGCACACCTGTGTTTGTATAGGTACAACCATTGACAAACATGTCAGGGAATCAATACTATTGCTCAGTTGTTAGAGCGTTGGTTTATCAAACTTCTTATGATCGAGGTGGTGAATAGCACTCGTAGATGGTCTATTTAAATGCATACACAGTTCGACGGTATTTAAATATTTTGTGCGTGAAATTACATGCTCTGACACTTACGTCTGTAGAATCTTCTACGCCAACTTGATCTTCTGTGATTCGTTTGTGTAAATGGCTTTACCTGTACTTAGTTTTCTAAATCATTTTTGTTGGAAGTTTGCACATCTTCAAGCGTAAAGTTTAATTAATATTTTGTCCGTGGTAACAATGGGAGTATTACACTTTTATATTATTAAGTGGTGTTCTATTCAGCAAACATCAAACATATTCTCTATGCGCAACATAAGATACACGCTCAAGAACTTTCTATGCTAATTTTGTAACCATTGTTTCTGTGAAAGTTCTCTGGTTGACTGGAGTTCGCCAGAGCTAGATTTTATACTAAAATAATCCTAAACGCAGAACATTTAAAATACATCTAAAGTATCTATTCAAATCTAATATAGAGTGACCCTTTGAAAGTGTATTTCTAATTCATTATTTACTGTTTAGTTTAAATGTTGGAACACACACAGGACTTTATGCCATTTGAATTTAAGCAGTATCTGCTGCGTGCTGATACAAACAGTACAGAGAAAGCGCACCTTGGCTGTTATTTGAAAGACACGTTCTCGGAAGTGTGATACAGATAAAAGTACAGAGAGAGTAATGGCTTGCTCAAGATGCTTAGATCCGAAATTCACTTTTTGAAATTCATATTTAACAACGTACTGTGACTGAAATTTGTGGGCATGAACTGGAGCTTTTCTACGAAAAGATTACATATACTTATCGTAACAACTGAAATAAGAGCACCGCTGGGCGGAGTATTATATGCCCGAAGGGTGTTATTTCTAAGTATGATGCATTTGTGATATAAGGGAGGAAATCTTAGGCTTTAAAATTACATGATTTGCTTAAAATTGTGATTTTTTTTACCTTTGACCTACTGACCCCAAAATCAATAGGGATCATTCACTGAATGTGTGCAACCATTATATAAATTTTGAAGTTTTTATGAAAAATGGTTATCGAGTTATAGAGTGTAAATGATTCTAAATATTTAGGTCACTGTGACTTTGACCTTTGACACACTGACCCCAAAACGTATAGGTTTCATCCACTTAATGTGTGCAATCAAAATATAAAGTTTGATGTCTCTATAACAAATGATTGTCAAGTTACATGGTGGAAATGATTTTCAATGTTAAGGTCTAAGTGACCTTGACCTTTGAACTACTGATCCCAAAATCAATAGGGATCATTCATTCAAAGTGGGCAATAATCACATCAAGGTCAAAGACTGGAGGCCAAAGAGTACTCACGTTATCCCCCAGAAACCAAATTGCTAACGATCGGACGCCCTTTACCATAACATAATATGCCCCCTTCGGGCATATAAAAAACGAAATGTCAAAACAGATCAAAGATGTCGTTAAAAGCAGTCGTTTTGAAAAGATAATGTCTAAAAAGTCATAACAAAAACATATCTGTTCGCTTATGTTTGGATGAAGCTTCTGCAAGCAGTTTAAACCCCATATTTAGAAGACATCAGAGGTTATAGATCGGAATGACATTGCATGTTTAAAGTCCGAGCTTAAAGCTTGCAGTGCCCAGTTTGTAAATATTTATACTGTCTAAAGACTATGTTTAATTTGTTAGATTATACCAGATAGGTGTAGGTATGTTTCATAGATATAAATGATACTGTTTTCTTTGATTAATTCGTTTTTATCAATCAACCTTTACTATTCTGAAAAAAGTTTACCAGATAAATAATTCCTTGTATCGATTAACGTTTCTAGGAGAATGGTTTTTGATATATTATGTCAGATTCATATGATTCCGAGTGCTGCTCTCAGCTTAGTTATTTAGAAGTTTTAAAAGTTATTTTAAATCATTTTATCCAACAACTTAACCACGTGGTTTGCATTATGTCCATTTGATTCCCGAACATTAGCTCCCAGGTGTTACTAATATTTCAATTTTTCAGAACATGTAATTTCACACACAAAATATTTAAATACCGTCTGCAACTTTTGGTGTAGTGGTCATTTTTAAGAATATTAGAACAGCGTTCTGTGATGTTTACTCACCAGTTTCTTGATTTTCTCCGCCTGAGTCATTTATAATAAGGTCTAAGCATAAACTAAGAAGGCGATGTTTAAGACATTTTATTCGTGTTTAGTGGTATTATTCTCCATAAATATAAACGGAAATAGAATACTTTAATTCCTCAAAAAATACCGCAAAAATAATGTTTATCAAAACATTCTTGTGACATGTTTTGGTCTGGGGAGTGAAAACGCATGTTTTTTCTGCAGCTTGTAAGATATATAACATGATAACCAGAATTGTTGTAACTGTGATATTTACTGCTAATAGCTAAATGCTTTTCACAATGATTTAAATCACTTTTGTTCCTACCAAATGTCTAGGAGTCAGTCTGTCCAAGGCAGGTTGGTTTTTGTAATTGGCAGGATTACTTCTGTAACAATACTGTAATATTTTCATACGATACCTTTCGGGCATTTAAATGCACTGCATTTATGAAAAAAGCAGGTTTGTTTTGTTGTTATTGTTGTTAACTTTGTTTTTTTGTTTGTTCTCCTTATGTGATGATGACGTTATCTGTTTAATTTGACGTTGTCACAATCTGAACAAAACGTCAAAATTCTGTTTTTCAATTTTTCTTTTCATTTCTTAACTCTTTTGGCATGTTTTTTCTTATTTTTTTACATAATACATATATTTCATTAGATATGGTTTAATGTAATGTGGTTATAATCTTCAGTGTTTGGAAAATATACTTTTTTGTGAGAATAGTCCGGGAAGACTGTCCCTTATATATGGAAATTTTAAAATATTAAAGCGCTTAGATAAGTGTTCTGTTCTGCTTTACGTGGATAAATATCATTTTATAAACTTTTTTGAAGAAGTCCTTTCTCAGCAATTTTAGAAGTAAGACTATTTTCACCGATAGTTTCCTTAGGAAGAATTGTAGTTAAACTCACTACATAGCTATAAAATACATTCATGAACCTAACTGTTTGAATCCATAGATACAAACTGGATTCAGTTTCTTAAGTTACATAACAATAAGATAAACAGTGGATCCTTTTCTTAAGCTTTCGTATAATCTCTGATGTTGACATAAATCGTCATTCTCAAACCGGAAGATATAATTGCTGAATATCTGCTAACAAAACTAGATAATTTAATTCGAATCATGTAAAAATGGAAAATCAGCATACTACATTGACTCCTTTCCAGCTTATTGAGAACAAACGTTTCGTTTTTGAGCAATAATACTATAAGCTCAAGAAACAAACTGACTAGTGGCAATAATATAGACATTTAGAATAATATATCATTGCAGTCACAGTTGCTACATGCAAAGATGGTGTTTTAGTACTTTATAGTACTTCAGACTTATCTTTAGTTTAAATCCGTTTATCTTACCCCGACTGGCAAATAATTTCATTTCAAAGGAGTCCGGCGCTCTAACCCTTTCATCATTGTTCCTCTAACACTTACCTTAAGAGCCAGATAATCCCCTACGCTCTTCGTATATCTCCATAAACTATGTGGAAAGATGTTCTGAAGCAAGCACGATTTTGTGCAACAGTCATCTTAAAACGAATGATTCCAATGATTTAATCCACTATCTATAGATAAATAAAGTGCACTGTATTCCTATTTGATGTTCGATTTCCTTAATGGATAATTGATGCATTGAAATGCTGACTATTTATGCTAAACAAATACATTGAAATATCAGGAGTCCATGCAAAGCCGGTACTGGCGACGATTAAGAGCAGATATCATGGCGTGATGTATTTTATGACTTCACCTAGCAATCCATTTCAGCTTGTGAACCCAAGGGGTAAAATACATTTTATTCGATCAATGTTATTCTACACAAAAGGATGATAAGATAGTTAAAAAGACTGACATAACTTAGACTCGTACATAATTAATGAACATCATGTTGCAAATGTGGCTGGCTCCGCAAAAGAAAGTAAAATACAGAAATGCATTGTAAGACATTATGTATAACACTAAATTTTCTTTGTACCCTTTTTTTTGTTGCAGGGCATATCGGTTTTATCTTTAAATTAAAATATCGATAAAGAAGCAACAGTCAAAATTGAACATTTTTCAAATAAATAAAGAGTAACTTTTGGATATAATACAAATATGGCGACGTTTCGCTAAAATAATATTGTTGTTTAACATATCTATAGGCATGCGAAATACGTTTATTTTTTTTCTTACAAATGTACCAAATTCCACTGACATATAGTGTTAATACTGCCATTATTGTGCGTACAAAATTTCAAACCTCGCAGTAACGGATCACCGTTCATGTGATGATGTCTCAAACAAATACAGAAAGCAAGCTTTCAAGTATTTAGTTTAATCTGAAACTTGGTCTTAAATATTTTGATGCTAGCGACAAAAGCCAATGACAAAAGATACTGTTTAATGGTTTATAAGAACACATACTTATGCGAAATGTTTAATTGTTCATAAATATTACAAATGCAGTTTCAAAAAAAAAATTAAACGAATAAATAAATAAATAAATAAAATAAATAAAAATTAGAAAAATAACCGTGAACATTATCCAGTGTCTTTATTTATTTTCTGCTAAAACATTAACCGGATTAAGTCAGTTAGCTTAAAGACATATTACTCCGAGACAAATGCGCAGATTATGCTGAGGAAAACATATATTTTAGCGGCTAAAGTATTTGAATTGAAAACCAGAATGAGAAAAGCCTTATTCAATGTGACAATGTACTCGCCATTTTAAGGAACGTTAGTATGATTTATTGCCTCTGTAAATAGTTGATGGTGATGTTAAAATTCATTATTGGCATTTATAATCTTTATTGAAGGTGCTGTTAAACAAAAACACCTATTTAGACAATTTTACTCTTCACATTGGAACATTTGATTTCAATGAAATCACTGAGAATGCTAAAATTAATTACATGATGTAAGTAATGCCTTTAAAAATCAAATCAAAATGCAGTGATATTGGAATTGAAGAGTCTTTGACGAAGAGACAGATATGCGTTTCTCCTATTGTTTGAGAATTATATAATATTTCTGTACTGAAAACAGTGAAAAAAGAACTTGGAAGAATGACACAGTAATGATATCTTGGTACTTGTATCGAAGACAGTCGTTATAACATATGAGAAACATATGTATGGTAAAAGAGATCGATTTATGGTAACATATAAATTCTTCCATGATATAAATGACACAAAGACATTAACGGGTCTGCAACGTCTAAGTAATGATGTGCCGTCTATAATCACACTTTAAGTGGCAGCGTCTTCAAAGTTCGAAGGCAATTTAATTTCGCTCAAACGTCGAGTAAATTTAATTGTTCCTTTAAGCACATTCTAGTGTGTATCCTGTGCCAACCTTTTCTTCGAAGTCTTGCAACATTCGCAGTTTACAGATTTTTTTATTTTCTATTATTTTGCATTTGCCATTGAAATTTTCATGTTTGATGAATTTTAATGTTTGAAAAATGAAAATGCTTATTCATCAATATGCAAAAGGCACTTGTCCACAGTAACATGGACAGTCTGAAAACAGAAAATATTAAGATGATCATTTATCATCTTTGAAAGAATTTACGGCTCAGAAAATAATAATAGCTTCCTCTGAATAATTTGGGAAAAAAGGTCAAGATGTCAATCCTGTTTTATAATTGTTCAATAAAGGTATCTGATTTTACACATATACTTGAATTTGCAAACCGTGCTTTTATCGTTACAAAGTTGTTTACTTCTGACTTAGCACTATTCACCATATTCTTTACACAAAAGTTCTGGCATTTTTTCGTTCACTTCTTGAAACAGATTTTTATTTTCCTCATCATTTTGTAGAAATACGTTCAAGATGCGTAAATCAGTATCAGAGGTCAAATAGTCTCTCATCTTTTTATTTGTTATAAAAGTGTTTTAAAAATGGGATACTTACAAGTATTGGAAACACTTGCTGGTTTTAATTTGAAAAGTAAAAAAAAGTGGTTTTAATTTGAAACTAAAAAACTGGTTAAATGTCTTATATTTTTACTTTTCAGAGAAACATCTTAATCGATATCGTCAACTTAATTTTCTATATTGGCTACAAACGGATACATTTCTTACCGCTGTCGTGTATTTCAACAGTCCAACACTTCAGCAGGCATTGATCTGATCTCATAAAACATCAGATGCTGACCAAACTTTAACTTTGATAGAAATATTGACTCTGAACATAAAAGACGTAAATCGAGAAAAGAAATTACATACTTGTAATATCATATAACCAAAACAAATGGTCACCTATTAAATTGGTAAAACATATTGTTCGACAAGTATTTCCTTAAATTATTATTGTACTATCATAGTCATAGAAATGGTAATCTTAATTTTGCAATTGAGTATTTCAAGGTTTTACGTAGGTCTTGTGTCGATTTTATCGTTTAATTTTCAATATCAACAGTACAGAAACATGTTGAACAAAAAAACTGAAACAGTATCAACCGAAAGAAATCACTGGAAAAAATCTCCTTCCGCTAGATCTCACAAACCTGTAACGATTGAGAATGAAAGCAAAAGTAAAACATTTGTTACATTAAATTACATTCCTACATTTAAACGGGAGACTTAATGTTATGGACGTCTTGAAACGCAAAAGCAATCACATGTAATGATCAGCCTAGTTTTCAAAAGAGAAAACCTGCATACATCTTATTTTCAAGGCATTCACTGTACAGTTCGACAAACTGCCCACGTTTTATTACGTTATCAATATGCAAAGAACATAAATTATACTGCTGACGTTGATGCAGGATAATTCCTGAAATTTGAAAGGAGACACGCACACATGTTAAAGGTCTGTAATCAAAATAAAAACAAAACTCTAATGAAAGTGGCACTAAATAGATCAACCTTTTAACACGGAAAATTTCCTTGCTAAGTCGACATTAAAATGCTGCAAATGGAATAAATGTGCTCAGACAGACAATTTCCAGACTTCTGTTGAATGTTAGCTTTTAAGTTTAAGAGAAATCTCTGCGTTCTTTTTTTAACAGTGTTTTCCGGACAGAAAAGGTTTTAGAGTGATATACTAGCAACAGTGTGGAATAAACATGGACACGTTAAACATTTGCAATTGTTGCCTGATTCAAATGATTTTGACAAAAAAAAAAACCTGCTTAAGGTTATTTAGAAGTATGTACAGTTAAAAAGTAAAACGGACAAATGGAACTTTAAAAACAAACACGAACAGTGACAGTAACATCGTTAATACCAGTATGAATACAGACTTGTTTTCTATTCACCAGCAGTTAATTCAAATGACTGGAATTATTTAAGAGCTACAGGATATTGTTAAGTTAGTTCTAAAGAAAGTTGGTGTTTATAAAGTGTTCACTTCAACCTACTCTCCTGCGCATCGGTCGAATGTTTCACTTTCTTACCTCTGCTAAAATTCAATTTTCAGAACGATATTTTTATTTTTAGACAGGGAAAACCACGGTTACTTTTCAGCCAATCAGTGACTAGTTTACAACGAAATGTCCATGACAACCCAAAATGTAAACAAACAATGCATTTCTGCAAGTTACTTACGTTTTTCACTTTTGAAAGTGTTTTTTAATATGTATACGTGAATAAACCAATCAAATTATCAAAAAGGTTAAAATCATGATGGTATGGTTGTTTTTTGAGTTTAATTGCTGTATTAAGATGTTTACGTAAAGGCGTAGTTGAAATGTGTTTACAAAATTGTCAGAAAACACCCGTCTATATATAATTTTTGGAATCACGTGATCGTTTAAACCAATAAAAAATGGTTTGAAGATTTTTCGGTTTTAGGGATATTTGTGCACTTTCATTGGTTGTTTAAAAGTTCATTGTAAAGGTCAATATCATAAATCTACTGGTTGGGGGGCGAATACTTTCGCCCTCCAAAGGTATAACTATGCTTGCCAAATTTTCAGGAAAATCGAGACATTTCACATTAGATTTCAGAGAAGTAGTAATCCTACGCTTCGAAATAGTTCGATCATTTTTTCATAAATGAATTTAAAATTGTTAATCAATGATGGACTTTTTGTTCAGCTTTGATAAAGGTTCTTTATTATGTGTTCATTTTTATTTTCAAATGAGACCAAAAACCGAACACTTTTTACTGAAACAAAGTGATTACGCGCATTGATTTCGCAATGTCGGATTATATTTCTTAGCTTACGGCCATTTTGGATCGTGCAGCCGAATTGTGATGGAGGATATAATTAATAAAATAAAACAGCATTGTAAGTAGTCTTTTTAAAATTATATTAAGCAAATTATTATTTTCAGATATGTTTAAGGAAATGAAAACAATTTTGTCTTTGAGCGCTTATTCTGAATGTCACGCATCGATGTTAGAAAGTAGGTCAACCTTCTGTGTAGGCTTCAAACTTAATCGTTCGGCGAATTACATTTTATAACAGAGAAAAAACAAGATCTTGGCAGTTGCAAATTTAAGATACGGAGATATCGAGCCATCAACATGGTTCTGAATGTATATTGTCGACATGACTGTTTTGACATACATGTATTGCATCATTTTTGCAAAAAACATTTACATGATTAAGTATTTATAGATCAGCCAATCGAAACGCCGAAATTTAGACAATGGGAATTCCGGAAGTTATGTTGTAAGAAAAGGAGGAGAAATTTCATGAGGTTTGTGCCTTTTCTCATAAAAACGTTTGAACTAGTCATTGAATTATCCGCTAGACTGTTCATTGAGTTGAAGTGAAGTTCTGCGTAATGATAATATGGAATCCCTGATTGTAGCCTAGTTAAAGTGAAAGTGAAAATATCAGAACTGTCAATAGTTTTTCCTTGGTTTTCTCAATAATAACAAAGGTCTGTAAAATGTTGGTTGTGCCTATCAATTAAGTGATAATTACAAGTGTATTCTACACATCAATATTTGTCTAAGTGAAAGAATAAGCTTGAAATTCAATAAGAACACTCAAAATTAACTTGTCGCCACATTTTTTTTTGAGAAATAATGACAGCAGGAGACAGAGATGGGAACTAGTTCCCAACTTCAAGTGACTGTGGGCCCAATTACGTTGGTTAAGTTGCATATTTTGAAATAAAAAACAGAAGAGGGAACAACTTTATTTTCTTAATTTAGAAAAAGAATGAAGAGAACTGCAACTCAGTCAGTTGCGCCATGTGAGTTCTAATTTTGCTTCCCTCAAAAGCACAGTGACACAACAGCACATTGACCAGTGAGCCATGTCCCTGTGCTCAAAAGTAGTATGTGTTCATTGAACAAAAAAACTACAAAGAACTCTGTCTGCATTTAGGGTTTTTTATCGTACCAGTTGTCCATATGACTGATAGCATAGTTATTAACTACTTATTTCTCTGAAGTTGCATAAAATTAGTTTTCATAGCTGCAAACAAATAACAAATTAACATACAAAACACTGTGTCTTAACCCAATTTAAGGAAGATTGTCATTCTTTTGTTTCATGTGTATCAGTCAATGCTGAGAAACACAAATAATAAAAATAAGCAACTTGCAAGATGAAGATTTAATGCTCGAAATATATGAAAATGATAGCTTAAATACATTAAACTAGATTCTAAGTATTTTTTGTTTACATTTCCTTTCTGTCTGCTCATTTATTTTAATATAGGCATTAAAGATAAAGGAAATTGTAATTATTCTTCATTACTATTATTTTGATTACCATAAAAGAAGCATTTTTTCCTGCATAGGATAAGTTATTGCTTTTTAAATTGAAATCATCTTTGAAATTATCATGTGTTTTCTGTTTTTTGTATAATTATGTTGATCAATTGTTATCTCAAAATTTGTGACATTGAGAAATGGGGCAAAATGTCTTATTGTTTTCTTTGCAAGAATGGGTCAAAGAAATTGAGGAACTAAACAGAGAAATGATTTGACAAGGCTGACTTTTTAAGATAAAGCACTGTAAACACTTGTGATCGTATGTGACATGGTTGGTGGTCACCATATCACCAGTTTCACTCCACTTTTACCATGTATTATTTGGCTTTTTTTGTTAATCCTTATTATGGTAACAGTAAGTATGTGCTTACTGTGCAGCTGAAACAACCTGATATTCCTAACCTTTGAACTCCAAAGATTAATAAAGAACAAATTGACTATGAAATTACAGAATATTACTATTATTTATCATTTTTACTCTTGTTCCAGATGAGCATCATTCTAAAGATAGTAAACAATGGAAGTGGACCGTATGGGATGCCAGTACAAGTTATGGCACTTGCACAAACCACTCACTACAAGGGCCCTAATGGAAGTGATAGACTGCACGGCCATGTGATGGAGGCCTATGCAGTTATGTGACTTTTTAAATAATCATGGTCTGACAGGTAAACCACCAGCCAAAAGGAGGAAACTGTTGTTTTGGGGGAGGTAATTTTGAAGAGGGATGACAAACCAGCCTACCTTGTTGCAACACAAGCAACAAACGTGTTTATCACAAATAATATGATAACGACAGAGGAGCACAGAGTTAACTGTGATAACGTCTCTACGGAAGTACCCCTGACCCTTGCTCCTACTCTGCATGTTAGAGTTCACTGACCTATGGTTAAACAAAGGGTCTGTGTGTACGGAGGGTATGATTATAGAGGTGAGTTGTGTAAGATTAAACAAAACAAATTTATAAGATTTCTCATGTTTAACATGTCTTTATTCTAATTCCATAGTTATCATACATCCTTATATTGATAGATATCATAATAAAAAACAAACATTCTGTAAAAAATGCTAGAGATGTTTTATTGTAATATTTTTTATCTTTTGCATTAAACCTTTGTCTTGGTTTTACTTCAGGTCAGTTGGTTAGAGTCACTGACTTGTAAACCTTTTTACTTAAGTCTAATAAAAAGGGCAGTTGGTTTGAGCCCTGCTGTACATGTATGTTAAATAAAGGCTGCAGATTCTCAAAGAGATCAGGAGTGGAGTCTGGCACATTTATGTACTGATCATTGTCTGACAGATAAACCACCTGCCTGTGCTAGATGAGGCACAAAATTTGTTTAAAATGTACATAAAACTCAAAATTAGTGAAACTAGTCTTCCTTGGTGGAAGTTATGTGTAGTACATGTAGGTTGCCTAGTATAGGTCATTATGTTTGAACAAGTTTGAACCAGTGAGTAGTTCAGATATTTTTACTGATTATTTCATCCTGCAGGAAGACAACCAGAGAATGTTTAAGGTCAAAGGAACAGATGTTTCAATAAAACAGTTACACATTAAGATGGATCTCGGAAGGCAATGATCACACTCTAGTGGGATGCAACATGTTGTGATGCCACTTGGGATTTTGTGGAAGTAACAAAGGTGATGTGAGAAAATGAGACTTTGTCCACAACTGTACAAACATCAATTAAGGTATGTTTGATAAATTTCAGATGTGGTATCAAAATGTTATGGTCTGTTTCATTGTATGATACCTTATTATGTTACATTTATTACTTTATGGCCCTTAATGGTGGCAGTTTCTTATAGAGACTGGCCATAAAAGAAGGATGGTTAGATAAACTGCCCGCTCTGATAAATTATTGAATGTGATATGGGCATTAAATTCAAAACAAACCTAAAAATAATAACTACAATAAAAATATATTTGAACAATATTTCTGTGAAGTTTGAATACGATTCTATGCAGAATTTTTTACTTATAATTATTACCTATCTAAATTAATTCCACAATTATCTTGTATTTTACTACAATGCCTTCTTAATGTGTCATTACAGTGATCTATATATTTTTTTGTGTCGCCTGCTACAAAGTAGCCACGACAAATAGGTATCACTTCTCTGTTGTCAGTCTGTCCATCCGTCACAAAAATTACTTCTCGGAAACTACAGGTGCAATTTCATCCAAACTTTACAGGAATGATCAGTACCAAGTCTAGTTGTGCATATCATCGGAATTTTCCAGTTTAATGATTGGCCCTTTAATGATTTTTTTAAACTTCTCTTATACTACTAACGCAGTTTGAATGAAATGTTACAGGACTGATCAGTACCTCAAGTACTTGTGCGTATCTAATGGGTTTTTAAGTGGAATAATTTTTTGGCTGAGTTATGGCCCTTGATTATAAAAAGGTGTTTTGGCCCGTTAATGATTTTTGTGTTGCCTGCTTCACAGTAGCTGCGACATGTTACAAAGAAGCCGTTACATGCAGGGATCACTTCTCCATTGTCTGTCTGTCCATCCGTCCATCTGTCACATACTTGTCCAGACTACTCCTCAGAAAGTACTGGTGCAATTTCATCCAAACTTTACTAGAATGATCAGTACCAAGTTAAGTTGTGCAAATCATCGGCATTTTCCAATTCAATGTTTTTTGTCAGAGTAATGGCCCTTTAATGATTTTTATTTTTAAACTTCGTCTGGACTTCTTCTCTTATACTACTGAAGCAATTTGAATGCAATGTTACAGGATTGATCGGTACCTCAAGTACTTGGGCTTGTTTAACAGGTTTTTCGGTTAAATGATTTTTGGCTGAGTTATGGCCCTTGAATAAAAATCTCGTTTTAGCCAACAATCTGTCCAATCACCTCTCAATGCAACTGCTTACTTGGCTATCATCAGGCGACACATGTGATCACTGATTGCCCATGTATTTCCAATTAAAGTTTCAGTGAAAACATCTTTTGATATTTTGACTTAACATTGTGTAATTATGCCTGTTCACCAAATGTTTTTTTTTCATAATTTTTAGAATTGTGAAACAGGCTTTGCATTTGAGGAACTGCATGTAGTTGCGGTCAGTATGGAAGACAGCAAGGCAGAGTTATTACTGCAAGATACATTGTCATGGTATTGCCAGCAGATGTTCTCTTCTTTGCTCTTGGTGATGACCCTGCCACTGTGGTTTGCAGAACATGGATCAGTTCATTTGGAGATCGAAAAGCAAGGCAGTGAAATTTTAGGAGTTAAAATTGTTGAAACTTGGAAATCTAGTATCCAAAATCACAAGAACATTATACAATAGGAAGACAAGTGCATTAATAGATGAATAATTAATGAAAACTTCTTGTATATGAAGGTGCATAAACATGATAGAATAAGTATATCACAGAAAAAATGATGCTCAGATTTAGAAAAACTGTAACTTAGTTATAGAAAAATCTTTTCTGTTAATTTTGTTTTTATTTCATTTTGTTGTCGTGAACTTTTTTTTTCTATTATATGATGCAAAGTGTGGCCAGTTTATTGTTTGAATAAGGTCTTGATTTGGAAATATAAGTACAAGGTTTATTTACATTTTACTGTGCACTAGACTAGTTTAAATTTTCAGAGCAGAACTGAATTCCTTAAATAGCAATAATCCAGAAATAAATTAACCTAAAACAAATACATTTGTAGTCTTAGTTAACATTTAATTTTGGCGATGCCTCGAATCCCCAGTCTCTCAGTAGCCTTTATGCACAGTTGTTGAATGACATTAAGAAAGGTTTACATGTACCTAAAAAAGTGATATAAATGTCTTGTCCTTTCTTTGAAGAATGTATGTGAGTGGAACTTATGTTGTCTTTTACAGTTCTGCTTACTTTTTTTAAAATTTGTTCCTATGCATAAAACCACTGGTATATACTAGTCTGATCTCATTTATTTTATATTCTAGAGTAAATGTTATATTGACCTCGTGTTCTTGTCTGTTTTCAAATCTCTTCCTGCTGATGACTATGTAGGCAAAGTTACATTGTGTGTTGTTAAGTTTCTTAACATGAAAAAAATAGTTTTACCTCCGTAGTAAGAATGGGTCTATTACACTTCAAAATACATGGTACATCTACAAGTTTCAGAGATGATCACCAAGGCTTCTTAAGATTTTTTTTAAATGAACAAGCTCATGTATTAAAGGCTGTAACTGTCAAAATATTATTAGTTTTGTGGGTTTTTTTTGCTTTGCACAGGTGATTGTCCTGAATGTAAAAAGCAAAATGCTGTTCCTAAGTTCAGAGACCTATTTTTGTAAATGAAAAATATGTCACTTGCACTGGTGAAACGTTTAAATGCTGTTATTTAAGTCGAAGTTCCTAAAACGGACAATAACTAGAAAATGTGATAGAGAGTCATGTGCGTCCTACCAACTACTGTGTCTGCAAAGTTTCAGTTCTGTATCTTCAAGGTTTCCACGATACTGATGTTTCAAAAAAAGTGACGGTATAAGTCAAAGAACTGAAACACGATCAGACAATTTCCAACATTTTGCAAAGGAATTGTTACTTTTGAAACTCTTCATTGTATTCATTCTTCGCCCCCATCAGTACTTTCAGTGCTTTGATTTTAAAGCAGCGGTGTGAAGTAACGGTAGTGTATTCATTTAGCTGCTGAGGGAGCGTAACTTCAACCATAAAAAAACAACATTTGAATAGACAGAAAAAAAGAAAGACAGAAGCAATAGGTAACCAAGTCAAGAATTTAACACAACAATTCATAGACAAAATATAATATTTAATATTGAAAATAATTTGAATACGGAAAAACTTTTCTAAAAGAAAGAGTAAAAGAAATAAAATTACATGTATAACCATGTTAGAAACACTACACAAACAATAAGAATAGAATAACAAAATGAGTAGGGAAAGCAACATTACAGAAATACAACTGAACAATACTCACGCAACAAAATCATTGATCTTCCTGAGAGTAAAACCGACAATACTGAAGAATTCACAAAACCTTACAAACTTCGAAACAAGATACATGTATATCACTTACAAACACATAACCTAGCTATTCATCGAATTCCAATCAAGACGGGTGATACAGGAATAGGTTAGATGTACAGAAAAAAATATAAATCTCTTTTCAGAAAGTAAAATATTACAAATAAACCCTTCAGAACTAATTAGGAATAGTGAAGAAATGAAGGTGCTAGAGTAAACCTAGATGAATACTGCAAATATCAATAGATCAGGAGCCATAACTCTAGAAGTACTAATTCAGTACATTCTCTGTAAATATAATTAGAATTAGCCAATAAATAAAAGTGCTCGAGTGTAAAAAATGTTAAATATTGCATTTTTTTCTAATCGTACTTCAGGAAGTACTGATGTGATTCAGTAAATAAACCTAGCATCTTTTGGCCATAATATGACCATTGCCTCATTCTGTTACAGACTTTCTTGTACACAGTCTATACAAGGTCTATAAAACAGATTTTCGTCTTTCGCGGCTCAAATTGTGGTCTGATTCATTCAATAATTAAATTTGACCAAATGATTGTAGCTATACACAGTATGTTCAAGTTTAAATCACAATTGAAAAAGAATAGAGGCTTTCAGATTGTTAACAATGTGAAATAATTCAAGTTTGCTTTATCAGGGCCCTATTCAGGGGCAATAACCATTGAACAACTGGTGAGATCTGGCCCATAATCGATTTTATAACCTTATAGCAATACCTTGATTCAAAGAATGATTAAGATTATTGCACAATAGTGGATGCTAAAATGTAAACTAGTTATAGATAGAAGGACGAACAGACAAATGGTAAACATTCAACAATCCTAAAAGCTCATCATAACCACTTCGTGGCCAAGTTAGCTGAAAAGGCATCACTGTTCAAATTTATAACGACATTTTTTTCCGTGACACCTTTATGTTGATTAATGGTTAATATTGACACATACTGACGAGCGATTCTTTATTGTTCCAATATAATACACATGCAGATTTCAATGATAAATTGACAACCGTAACCACTATTCGTTGTCTTATTTTCTGCCAGAACTTTACCGATTTAAACTCAAAGGATTACCCGATGGTAATTGCACACAGTCTGCTGAGGCCAAGACATATTTTGATAAATTTATATGGCTTGGCGGTCACTACTGATTGCGCTTAATGCAAACGCAGCAAAAATAAATACTAATCAACCAAT
This sequence comes from Cyclina sinensis, assembly GCA_012932295.1. NCBI lineage: Eukaryota > Metazoa > Mollusca > Bivalvia > Venerida > Veneridae > Cyclina > Cyclina sinensis. Next base: position 70,958,573 of record JAAONU010000001.1, on the reverse strand, counting down.
TGCTTGAGAACTGATTGATTGCAAAATGATAAATTTTATTAATACGTCTGTCAAAGACATAAAATAAATTTCGGAGTTTAAATTTAACTTGTACTATATTTGTGTAACATACATTGAACCTATAAATGAAATAATATTATAATTCTTAACGTTGTGAGTATAAGGTATTGGCCTTGCGTCTGAAACATCCTGTTCTCCAACAACAAAAGAAATGATAATGTGAATAGAAGCTTTTGAATCAAAACAGTATCAGTCAGCAACCTATAAATGTTGTAAAAATGTTTAACTATGATAGTAGTTATCAACTATTATCAGAAGAGCTGCATAAACATACCCGCTCACTAGAGATTTAAAAAAATGTATTATCTTATTTTAAAGTTTCTTTTGTGGTAATAAATATAACTTTCAAAAAATAGCAATAAAATATTATTAGTAAGAGCATATTTGTTACCGCCATCATCATCAGGAGGAAAAGACCGCTCGTAACTTTTTTTTTCAAAGAATTATTATCGAAACGACTGATAATGAACGTTTTGGTTTAAGTTTGGCGGTAAATGTACTTTCCGCTAATTTGAACAGAAAACCATAATGTCAGAAAAAGCCATATTTCATGTCCCATTGAATTGGCCATTTAAAGCATGACTTATTGTTTCTGTAAAGAGTTGCTGCTGATGGTGAAATTCCTTTTCTGTATTAGCGATCTTTATTCTAAGTGCTGTAATACAAAATCACTTGTTTAGACCATTTAACTATCGACAATGCAGCATTTCATTACAAAGAAACACTGAAGGTACTGAAATTAAGTACATAAATGTGCAGTTAGTAATGGCTTTTGTAATAAGTTTGTAAACGGGTTTTAAATTGGAGGGATTTTAAATTTCAAGAAACATTTCTGTGCTGATTTCAAGAAACAAAAACAGAACGACACTTGAAGTAATGATGTCTTAAAAATTGTATTGATAGCAATCGTTATAATCTACCTGAAACATTAAAATATTAATGATAGCGATAAACGTCAATATATAAATGCTTTCATGATACTAATGACACAAGTCCATAAACGGGTCTGCAGCATCTCAATTATTGATGTACTGTATATCAATCACACTTCTCACTTAATTAAATGGACATGCGTAGTTCGAAAGCAATTTAATTTCGTCGTGTTAACTCAATTCGTTACTTAGTGCACTCTAGTGTTTCTCCTGTCCCAACATTTTCTTTGAAGTCTGTTCGTGATTTTTAATTATTTAGCATCTGTCCTTACAATTTTCCTGTGTCAAGAATTTTGACAGATTCAAAAATAAAAAGTACAATTATTCATCAATACAGAAATACAGTTTATTTTAGTTTAACAATAAATTGGAGCGTGATGTTTGAACCATTTCTAAGTAAAGGAAAGGGTTGAGGTTTAAACTAACAATAAAGCAGTAATGAATATGTCAGTAAACACTGGAGAGTATTTAATTACGAAACCACTAGGCTATTCATAACAGACATAAAAACGAGACAAGTGAGTGGAAGAAATGGGCATTTGTCGAGTAAAACTTATCCGGTGCCTCTTTTAAACTAGAGACAAAACGTTTTGCATTTTTTTAAAGCGCGGGGACAATTTGATGTAAAGATAGGCCTAGTTTTCAGCAGATAAAAATCGAATACATTTTATTTTGAAGGGATTTACATTGAAGATCGACCTAGATTTGAGTAGACAAACTGCGTATGTTTTATTACGTCATCATTATGCAGCGCATATTATACTGCCGATTCATATTGAAGATTGACCTAGATTTGAGTAGACAAACTGCGTATGTTTTATTACGTCATCATTATGCAGCGCATATTATACTGCCAATTCATATTGAAGATCGACCTAGATTTGAGTAGACAAACTGCGTATGTTTTATTACGTCATCATTATGCAGAGCATATTATACTGCCGGCGCAAAATAAAAAAAAATATTGAAATTTAAATTGAAGAAGACAGGCAGAAATTCTAAATGAATTAGATAAATGTATCAACATTTTAACTTGGAACACTCCCTTGAGAAGTCGGAATTACAAGAATGCCAATGGGCAAAATGTGCTGAGACAGCCAGTTTTCGAAATTTCTGTTATAAGTTAACCTTCATGAATAAGAGGACTTGTAAACATTGTTTTTAATCTTTACGTCATATTTTGCACCTTCGTGATACGGTTTTGGCCATACATTCACGCGATGTTTAAAGTCAATTTGATATTTGCTGAATACTTAATGCTCGGTGCATTCAAGTGTGTTCCCTTTTGCAATCTAATGTCATGTTACTGCAGTTAATTTGCTGAACTTGTTCTTCAATTAAATTGCACCTAAGGTTAAGCATTATGGAAGCGTTATCTGACAGACACATTTTAGTGCATAAAAGTGCAGAATCATGCACAACATTCTGTAAAAAGGAAATGGGTGACTGTATTTTAAAGGAAGTGTGACGCTGAATACAATGATTAACTTTTGTGCTTTGCTTTATCTGTCCGTTTGATCGTGCATTTTTCTAGCAATATTTCTACACCCGGTAACATTGATCTTAAATGGCGTGATATGTTTATCTTAAAGCAATTATCTTGTACTTTTAACTCTATCAAATGAGCTGCTACTTAAGTACACCACTTTCCTTCTAAAACCAGTTTTGTTAACACATGTTAGACCATGAGAAATTTGGCCATCTGTATGTATCGCATAGACAATGCTTTATCGTTTGGCGCATTCGATTGGTCGGTTGTCGTTGAGAAAATCAGCACCGCCCCTACGACGCGCAAAAAAGTGCTTAGTCGAATAGGATTTTGTACATTCTCAGCAGCTTACTTCCGTACTAAAAAAAATGTTACCAACAAGAAAAAACAAAATTGCAGCAGTTTTCTCCCTGTTCGACATGTTTGAATGCAAAATCATCTAGTGAGAACAGTGAAAGTGACGATGAAGCGCGTATAGCTTTAGCTAAAAGAAGGTACGTTCCTGCATGAATAGTTTTGAAATTTAGTAGAGGGTTTCTGGAATTATTGTATCTTGCCGAATGACAATACTGGCAGCAGGGTTCAAACCTGGGGGCGTTCCGATAAGAAGTGAGCATTCTACAACTGCGATTTGGCGTCTCCACTCGAACAAAACTTTGTAAAACCTATAAAAAACAAAGTAGTGCTAAAGGCAACTAAAACCCCACTATGAAGTTCTGACTTTCATTTGCGACTTTGAACTTTAGCTGATCTTAGAACGCAAACTCAGATGAATTCCTGTCCAAAACTTAATAAAATAAATTAATTGATATCTGAAGATCTGACGATGTAAATGGTCATATGAATTCATTTATCAAATCAACACAACAAAATCCCTGAAAACTTTCATGTGTCTCTGTCACAGCTTGAATATGTTTAATTGAACATACACATAACAGGTGAAAGAAAGAGTATGGGTTCACGAGGAATATTACGTTATTTTGAGCAGCTGCTGCTGCAGCCTTCGAGAAATAACATAATTATTCACGTGAACACATACCCTTTCTAACTTGTAATGACGACCCACCAATAAAATGCTTATGTTGAATTTTACATTTTGGTTGACAAGACCGAGCCATCTAATACTGTGTTGGAAACCATAAAAAATACTAAGTAGCCTTTAAAAGTTATGTGACACTAGGTAATGCTTATCAATATCAATATGCAGCCAGTGGAATGGGGAGAAATGTTCTTGTTTCTGTTAGTTTGAGACCAGTTTAAAATGCTAATGATAACACTTGCCGTGGACTTATGATTTTAATTAAACGCCAGTTCTAGCCACTACCTTAGCATTATCAAAAAATGCCAAAACGTCACAATCGATAACATATCTAATTTCAGTAATATGTTCTTTAAACCATTTCTTCAATGTATAATAGCTTCTTGTTGGTCTACGGCTTCCACTTAAATTAGCTCACAGTGTTCTGCAAATGCAAACGGACAGACAGACTGCGCAGTTTGCTTTGTATATACACTCCACTGCACCAGCTAACAATGTTTTTTCCAGATTCTTCTGTATGAAATTTTGCTGCAGCAAACATTCAACTTGTTAAGATATTATTTCTAGCCTTTTAAAAGGAAGATACTTCGAAGGTACTTAAGTTTTCTAAAGTTTTGTATTGCTTAGACTCTTTGTCATAGTCTTTATATATATGTTAAGAAATGGTATTACCTATAGCCGAAACTAAGTTCACCAGATCATCTTCAGAAATTTGCTTCTCACATATACTTGAAATAATATAATCAGTCTCGTTTTTCGTTTCTTTTTGTGTGTGTTTCTATTCTTTCATATTGCACACGCAGTTGACATCGGTAATAGCACTAATTTGAAATAAGACCTTCTTTTCTTTTTTTATTGGAAAGTTTGAACTCGGGGGAAATAGTACATCCACTAAAACGCTCGTGCTATTTGCAACTACAGCTTAGCGTCTTTAAGGTTATTCAATGTTTAATAATTTAAATATCCATTTTAAATGACCTTCAAAGAAGAGCGATACTACGAAAATAAGGAAAAATATATAATGTTTTTATTAATCATATCAAAATATTCACAAACTAACACCTTATACATTTAACCTAAAGATAAACAGATTTCATTTAAAAACAAAATTTTGCAATTTGTATTTACCAACTTTCAACATTGAAGGGAGGTAAATCTGAAAGAAGAACTGGAAAGTTGAGGTCAAATAAAATCAAAAGGAAATATTTATTAGAAAATTGATTGTTATTTTAAGAAAAACATTCTTTAACAAAACTTCCTACTGCTTAAGCATCTGAAAGGCTGCAAGTTGTATACGATGACTGTTATGATCAAAGTTAGAATCCTGGTGCAGTTTTAACGTTCTCGGATCATGCGCTTTTCGGATGAATAAAAGTTGTAAACGACACAAATCGATTCTTTCGTTTGAAAAGTAACTTAGCTCGATTTAACTATTATAGCTCTTTCGGGAGTATTCCTCAGCCTGTTTATTGAACGACTGACAAAAATGGCTTTCAAATTGAGAGGGCAATAACATGGTAAAGCTTTGTCCTTGATTACTTAATATTTATTTCAGTACGTTTTGAAAATATTAATTATAGGCAAGGGCATAACGAATTTTTTAGAAAAGTTTACCTGCCCTTGTTAATGCCATCGTTCGACCATTCAATGTCTTTCAAAATTCACTAAACGGCTCGTCAGTTTCGGATAACATATGGTCGTCATACCGGCCATGACGCTCTAGTACTGTCCGTTGAATAAAGGCTATGATTTTATATGAAATTTTCGGGGGATAATTCTTACCATCCTACCTCCGTCATTCCACAAGGAATCTCGATTATTAATTAGAGACTCTGAAGCGAGATCAAAGGGGACAGCGCCATGGTAACCTTGCAAATTTAAACTCTGTTGATTACGCAATTACGCCAAGTCCACGTAGCAAAACATTGCCCAGCAGTTTTGGTATTCGTTCATTTTTCATCTTTGATAAATCATTGTTTGTTCCATTCTAACACGTATCACGGTAGTTTTTACAAGCAGTACCGTTTTACAGCAAGGATTAGTTTACGTCTCAATGTACATGAAAACCGACAAAATCAGCACGAGTTTTTCGTGTGTTGTTTTTCACGAGGTCTAAATCGGATAGAAAAGCACGTGGGGTTGTCATTGACACTCGCTAACGCTCGTGAAGACAATCCCATTCGTTTTCTACCCTTGGAAACTTTCACGAAGTTTAAAACTTCTTCAGTATATATGGTACTTGATTTCAGGAGGGTCACGCCTTTCATGCTTTTAAAATATAGTTTTATCCAGCCAGGATTGTTCAGTAAGATAATTTTATATATAACTGATTGTTATTTTTTCTGAAAGTGTAAATCCCTCGTGTAAAGTGTCTAGATTTGCTAAACATTCGAGCAATAACTTGTAACAATGGCCAGTTTATAGACTTCCAATGTATCGTTTACCTCACCGTGACTCAACTGATCCCTTCCTGCCTTCAGAAATGTAACTTTTGGTAGAACATCTATTTTATTCTAAACGTGTTCTGGAGCATTTTCTCCCGCTGTAACTGTCGAAAATACATTTTGACAATTCGAATAATTAGTTATTCATTTGTCATAAGTCTTAGATATCCATATAAAGAAGAAACTTAAAAGCTTTCAGCTTTTGTAAACCCAATAAATGCAGTAGTGTATGATATTTTGAACCATGTCAAACAAAATAAAACGTGAACTCAGTCAATAGACAATAAAACCACGAATTCCGCTTGACTTTTTTTATAATGCCCTCGAAGGAAGGTATTTAGTTTTTTTAACTGTCCGTCTGTCATTCCGTCAATCTGTCCGAAAACTTTAACATTGTCCATAACTTCCTTTTTAGTAAACGGATTGATGCAATACTTGAACACAACACCCCTTTGGACAAGACTTTCCAACTGACATAATTTAACATGACCTTGACTCCTAAATGACCTTGAACTTGAATGTCCGATTGTCAAAAATACTTAATATGTGCCATAACTCCCTTATCACTAAACAGATTTAGTTCCAATTTGCACACAACAACCCTTTGATAGACATTTCTTATTACATTGACCATGATGTCCAATTGAAAAATAAACAAGACATTTTTGAAGGATTTTCAATTTATATTCATCTGGTCTCGGCTCAAAGACTACATTGGTGGAATTGTCATCTCTCAGTGACAGTTCTTGTTTCTAAAGTAATCCAAAACTCTAATCAAACCTGGATATGACATGAAACAGGAATCTGATGCCTTACTGGCCGTCTGTTGGTATAATTTTATACCCATCCCTACTGTTACATTTACACGTATATCGTGCTCTTCAAATTCATATTAAATGCATACCTTGTGATTTAAGAGTTGACAGGCATCTCACTTTCAGGAATAAAACATAAAACTTTTTTTTCTAATAAAATAATCAATTCTTCTCATGATATTTAAAGCGACTGACTCACAGAAAAAAAATGTTTATATATGTAAAAGTTATTGTTGTAGTTGTAAAGAACATATCTAAACTAAGTTACTGTCTCATTTTTAATTACAGAAACACATCATCATGTAAAGTGTTTTCACAATTTTACCGGTAAAACATTTACCGCTTTAGTCACGGGATAGGGACTTTGTTTATATTGTTAATTTTGACGATTGTAAAGAACATTTCATTTTTAAGCTAAATTCTGTGAGTCAGTCACTTTAAACTATATAACAAGAAAGGTTACATTTTGACTACAGCAATATTAGTTCCTCCAATTTCTGTTGTTAAATAGGCTGGTGTCTATGAACAACCGAAAATATTGCTCCATTTTTGAGGAGCTGTTATCATGGAGAACCAATATAAACAATGATTGTCTGCATGCAACTTGACACTATATATAGAAAAGATCTGATTTGCTGCATGCATACAATCATTGTTAACTGTCAGATGACTTGACACCAAACCAACAAAACAAAATGCACTGTATAAATCATTTTAATATTTCAAAATTAACAAGTATGCAACAAATATTAAATAGTTAAATTGGATATGGTAAGATATTACGTTTGGCAATGTATGGGCGCGACTGATGCACTAGAAATAAATCCAATTTGAAACTTATTCAATAAATTCAATTACAATCCAGTATCAAATTCCAACAAATATTAAATAACTTAAATGAACAGGCCTCCGGAAGCTGCCGGCCAACTTGGCAATTAATGGCTAGCTCCAGACCTAACTTAAATTGATGAATCGAAAGCCCAAAATATTCAAATAAATGCTGGCTTATGGAAGCTGCCGACCAACTTGGTAAATATGGGCTAGCTTCAAACCTAACTTTAAATAAATTTTATTAATCATAAGCCAGAAATAACTTCCAAATATCAATTGAATTATATACTGAATAAGACAAATAAATTAAACATTCAGCAACCGAAGTGAGAGCTGGGAAAAACAGATAACTCACTTAGTAGTTTAATTTAAGCTTAAAATTAATAATCAAAATAATTATTAAATTTCCTATAAATTATAGAGCAAATATTCGTTGTTTATGTACGCTTAATGCCTGAATACAACTTGACTAAAATGAAATAGGAGACTTAAGCCGCATTTAAGAGTCAAGACCAAGTTGTAATTCAAATGAAGTTGAGAAATTAGAAAAAATACACTATACACCAGTCGCACCGAATCTCTTTAGAGGAGTACTTGAAATGTCGGGAACCATAGGGTAATGAACACTGAAAGACTGTCTTATATTCCCTGATCATATTCCTCACGTATGTATCGCCTCAGGTGTATCTCTAGACATCTGCTCAACTATGTCAATTTATTCAAAACTGAAAATATAAAAATACAACAGCAGCAAACAAGAAACACAGGAGTGGGAGGGAGGGGTTTTTAAGAAGCAAATATTTGTAAGAATTCTAAATCTGATTTCAAGAAACTACCTTCCTCCTTGCTTGCGGAAATGTAATGGGCGACACCGTAAAAAACACCCGCTATTACAATAACTATGGTTATAGAGCCCTAATTTTTTTGATTTTTAGGTACTATACCTCTAAATTAGAGGAAGAATATTGGCACCCATGATAACTGTGACTATAGGATAAACCATAGTCCCTATTATGAATGATTGGGGATTTGTAATCGCAGCCCATGATTTTTATCTTTCAGTTTTGCGTAATATTTATCTGAAGTTGAAACAAGACGATGTTTTATATAACTTTATCACGAAACTCAAGTAAAAATACTACAAGACTGAATTTGATTAACTATTTAAAATGACTTATAAATAAACATGCCAGTATACAAATATCCCAGCAAGATACTGCACATTTTAGCTCCCTTGAGCTCATCATCCTCATGGTGAGCTTTTGCGATCGCCATGTGTCCGTCATGCCTTGTTTTGTGGACCTCTACCAAGATTGTTCATAGGAAAAAATTATTTTAAAATATTCTTGTCAGAAACCATAAAAATGATATTTTCTAATTTGGTGAGTAGCCTTGTCTGGTAAACCTCTACCACGATTGTTCAAATTAAGACCCTGGAGTCATTATTCGCTTCACGCCAGAAGTCACATGTTTGGCATGAAAATGTGCAGGAAACTCTTTCAAGATACTTTTGTCTCAATGAAAGGCTCAGAGTTCTGATACTCGGCATAAAGCATTGCCCAGTGGATCAATGCCGGTGTGAGGAGAGCCGACTTCTCAATTATTTTCCTAAAATATGAAGAAATGTATTTAAAAAAAATAGTGAAGGAAACCTTTTAAATTCATTTTTTGTATAAACAAAATAGCTTAAGCTTTGTTATTGGGCATTCAACATTGTCAAGTTCTTGCTTTATTTTGATAATTAACATCTCAATGTTTTGAACAGTTATTCTCAGTGGAGCGTTTAATGGCCACTATGACCCTCTTGTCACATTTTCTCCAGCATTTTAGCTCACCTGTCACGTAGTGACAAAGTGAGCTTTTCTGATCACCTTTTGTCCGTCGTCCGTCCGTCCGTCCACAATTAGTTTGTTAACACTCTAGTGGTCACATTTTTGCCTCAATTGTCATGAAACTTGGTCAGGATGTTTGTCTCATTAATATCTCGTACGAGTTCGAACATGGATTATCAGGGTTGGAAAACTAGGTCACCGAGCCAAAGTATAGAAAAACCTTGTTAACACTCTAGAGGCTACTTTTTCAGTCCAAATATCCTGGAAATTTGTCAGAAAAGTTCTATCTATGATTTCTAGGTCAAGTTCGAATATGGGTCATCTGGGTTCAAAAACTAGGTCACGGAGCCCAAAAATAGAAAAATCTTGTCAACACTCTAGAGGTTACATTTTCAGCCCAAATAATCTGGAAATATGTCACAAAGGTTGCTTTGACGATTTCTAGGTCAAATTCAAATATGGGTCATCTGGGTTCAAAAACTAAGTCACAGAGCCCAAATATTGAAAAACCTTGTTAACACTCTAGAGGTAACATTTTTAGACCAAATAATCTGGAAATTTGTCAGGAAGGTTGCTTCTATGATTTCTAGCTCAAGTTTGAATATGGGTCATCTGGGTTCAAAAACTAGGTCACGGAGCCTAAAAATAGAAACATCTTGTTAACACTCTAGAGGTAATATTTTCAGCCCAAATAATCTGGAAATTTGTCCGAAAAAATGCTTCAAAGATTTCTAGCTCAAGTTCGAATATGGGTCATCTGGGTTCAAAAACTACGTCACAGAGTCCAAAAATAGAAACATCTTGTTAATACCCTAGAGGTAACAATTTCAGCCCAAATAATCTGGAAATATGTCAGAAAGATTCTATCGATGATTTCTAGCTCAGTTTTGAATATAGGTTTGGGTCTTGGGTCAAAAACTAGGTCACAGAGCCCGAAAGTAGAAAAACCTTGTTAATGCTCTAGAGGTTACATTTTTAGTCCAAATGTCCTTGAAATTTGTCAGAAAGGTTGTCTCAATGATTTCTAGCTCATATTTGGATATGGGTCATCTGGGATCAAAAACTAGGTCACATGGCCCAAATATTAAAAAAAACATTTTTAACACTCCAGAGGTTACATTTTCAGTCTAAATATCCTGGAAATTTGTCAGACAGTTTTTTTGATGATTTCTACCTCAAGTTGGAGTATGGGTCATCTTGGGTTAAAAACTAGGTCACAGAGCCCAAATATGGAAAAACCTTGTTAACACTCTAGAGGTAACATTTTAATTCCAAATAACCTGTAAATTTGTCAGAAAGCTTAATTCTATAGTTTCTAGTTTGAATATGGGTCATCTGGACTGGAAAACTAGGTCACAGAGCCCAAATATTGAAAAACTTTGTAAACACTCTAGAGGCTACATTTTCACTCCAAATGTCCTGGAAATTTGTCAGAAGGGTTGTTTTGATGATTCGTAGCTCAAGTTTGGATATGGTTTATCTGGCGTCAAAAACTAGGTCACAGAGCCTAAATATCGAAAAACCTTTCTAAACACTCTAGAGGCTACTTTTTCAGTCCAAATATCCTGGAAATTTGTCAAAGAGATTGTTTCAATAATTTCTAGGTCAAGTTCGAATATCGGTCATCTGGGGTCAATTAACCAGGTCCATAGCAACTTTGTTTAAAGCAACACACTCAGGTGAGCGATACAGGGCCATCATGGCCCTCTTGTTAGCCAGATCCTAGCATCTTTATAGTCATAGAGGGCCACAACGCACTTCTGATAAAAAAATAAAAAATGTATTTCTCCTTCAAGACAATATTTAAAACATAAACTAAAAATGAAGACCTCAAGGCATTAGTTTCTGTAAAATAGCATTCTTAGTAAATTTCCTTTCTTCGTTAAAATTTATGAAATGCTAATCTTGAAGCAAGCAAATGTAAGCAAAATTGAATTATTTCCATAGATCGATCTTAACGGCTCCTAGACGACCCTTTCGAATCGGAATTTAAATAATCATATTTCTATTATCCGTTCTGCAGATAACCTAAATCAGCAATTTAAAGCTCCTGATTGATGGTTCAGTGTCAGATATTGAAGATTAAATATCTTTTAACGAGATCTTTTGATGTTTGGTTGCTGAAGAAACACAGCAGATTTTAACAGACAATAATTTAAGGGAAAACTGACTAGACCAGACGCCGGGCAGTAAATTAAAACACTAATTATCAACCTAAACGTGATTAACTCTGACACGCATGACAAGTGAGTAGAAGAAGTCAATCTACCTTCTTTCTCCTTATGGTATGCGACAAGAGTGTTCATCTTACCTGTAGGAATTAACATTTCAAGTAGGTTTGTTTTGATAGGGTTTTTTCCAGCAAGCTAGCTAATATGTTTCAATATGAAACTGTCTGCTTAATTATTGTTCGTGTTTTGCTGATCTTATCAACAATTAAACTTGGTGAAGAATGTGTCTATCAGATTCTTTTAAGAGAATGTTTTTAGTCCCCTTCCGGTTTAACCGGAGGGTACTATAGGTTTACCCTCTGTCCGTCTGTCCGTCCGTCCGTCCGTCAGTCTGTCCGTATGTCAAAAAAACTGAATCCCGTGATAACGCAAAAAGTACTGAAAATATTTTAATGAAACTTGAAATATGGGTAGATGGCAATCTGGAGATTATGCACGTTTTTTTCCTCATATGTTGAAAATTTTGGTTGCTATAGCAACAAATATACTTAAAATATAGCAAATATAACAATATTTGTGATAACTCAAAAAGTTCTAAGAATAATTCTATGAAACATAAAATATGGATAGGTGGTAGTATGGAAATAATGCACCTCAAGGTTCACAACTCCAGCACCAAAATTATTAGATTTATCCCCCCTTGAACTTAGAATTTTCATGAAAAAATGTGTGGTTTTTTTGTGAAACTCAAAAAGTACTGAAATATTTTTAGGAAACATGAAGTAGGTGACAGTATGAAGATAATGCACCTCAAAGTTCACAACTCTAGCTCCAAAATTATTAGATTTATCCCCCTTGGACGTAGAATTTTCATGAAAAAAAATGTTGTTTTTTTATATAACTTCATTATTTCTAATGTATCTACTTCAAACTTTAAATATTGGTTTCTTATCATCACCCACATCATATGTTACAAGGTTCATAATTATAGCACCTAAATTGTCAGAATTATCATCCTTGAACTTTGAATTTTTTCTTCCTATGTTGAAAAATTTGGTACATTTGTCTTTCCCTAAAAAACTGTATCCAGAGATCACTTTTGAAGTACTTGGAACTTTTCCAACAAATTTACTGAGAATAAAGTAAAGTTGAAACATAAGTTAAACATAGTAATCCTGAGAAAATTTAAGCATTAGGAACTAGTTTTTCATGGGTTTTCAACAGAGGTCAAGGTCAGATGATAGTTGAAACTTAGTATTAAAGATTATGTGCAACTTGTTCCAACTGGGCTACCATCCTGTGACAAAATTCTAGTTTTGCGATCTTTTTAAGTCCCCTACCGGTTTAACCGGAGGGGACTATAGGTTTACCCTCCTTCCGTCAGTTCGTCCGTCCGCAAAAACTGGATCCCGAGATAACGCATAAAGTACTGAAAATATTTTTATGAAACTTGACATATGGATAGATGGCAGTATGGAGATTATACACGTCTTTACTTTTCTTCCTATGTTGAAAAATCTGGTTGCTATGGCAACAAATAGACTTAAAATATGGCAAAAATAGCAGTATTTGTGATAACTCAAAAAGTACTTTAAATTTTTTTATGAAACTTGAAATATGGATAAATGGCAGTATGGAGAATATCCACCTCACTTTTTTATGAACCTAAAGGAGGAACTGTCCGTCCGTTTATCAGTCATTTCCTCCAAACTACCATTGGCCATATTTTCCTTACTACTAAATGAAATTACTTCAAACTTGGCCACAACAATACCTTGGACAAGACCATTCCAATGAAGTACATTTCTGTGACCTTGACCTCTGAATTACCTTGACCTTTAAAGTTTTCTTGTCCAAAACCCATAAGTTTGGCCATAATTTCCTTATTTCTGAACAGAATTACTTCAAACTTGGTCACAACAACCCCTTCGATAAGACCTTTTCAACAACATATATTTCTGAGACCTTAACCTCTAAATGACCTTGACCTATGACGTTTTCTTCTTTGATGATAATTTGTACATGGATAGAGGATCGTATGGAGATTATGCATGTTTCAGACAAATTCTTTAGTCAATTTCCACATATGTGTTGGAGTTAGGGAGATGGACATTGCACCGGTAGGGGACTGTTGCTTTGTCTCTGACAAGCTCTTGTTTAGAAATGTTTTTACCAGATACACACGTTATGTTTTTACGTTATACACACGTTATGTTTTACGTTATATGACGTTTTAGTACTTCTAATATGTATTGGAGAAAGTGCTTTTTTTTCTCTGGAAAGTTAAAGTTGAAGTCTATAAATCATTTGGAAAATCATTGATAGGATTTATGTCATTTATAAATTAATTTCACAATTATTGAAAAAATAAATAGGTTTAAACTGTATTAAAATATATATCTTTCAATTATATGCCAAAAATATTATCAAAGTATAAAGCATGAGGTGAATGAATATGTATTAGCAAGTAAGATACAAACATTTTAAAAGCATAACCTTTGTCAAGCTAGAATTAAAATATAAGAGTCCATTTTTACAATAATTTTTAATAATAATTAACTTTTTTTATAAATCTGAACCAGCCATGATAGCATTATCATCAGCATGATTCATTAGAAAAGTTTTCAACATACCAATATCTCTGCCATTAAAGCACTGTAAAGCAACATAATTCTTTTTATTAAGAACATCGAAAATAAAACGGTACAGATGTTATATTAAACACATTGAAGATTTTCAAAATGTTATATTCGATATATTCTTTGTTTCAGAATATTGTTTAAAGAAAAACACAGACTATAAACATTTCGTATAAATATGTTAAATGCAAAACAAAGTGTATTTGACTTAAATTTATAACAGGTGGTTTCGCAGCGGTAAACTCAATAGATATATATAATAATCTTTAAATTTTCAAACACCCTATCGTCATTCGCTCATACAAATTATATATGATAACTAGTGATATTAAAGCGCTACAGACTTAATCAAGAAATATATGGCGAGACTCTTTGACAGAATATATTCAGTTTTGTTGGCCAGACGTAGGTCATGACGCCTTGTTCTACAGACGATGTCATTAAGCAGGCATGGCTTTTAAAAACAATCTAATTTCCTGTTAAATGGATGAGAACATTTAAACTATTACCTAGTGCAATGTTTTGTGTACTTTGCAACAATCTGTCTATTAGATTCTGATGTTACACGTATCACAGTAAATGAGTTGGCGTTGTATTTCTGCTGTTTTGCACCAAGGGCTGAAGATCATATAAAGAAAGAAATAAAAAATCAACCACAGGTACTGTCTAATAGAACGAGTTTCATATAAATACTATTGTTACATATATGTAACAGGAATTAGCATCACTTATGCGCGTATATTTTACTCAAAGTCTTTCTATATGTTATACTCGTATATATGTAGTAAGCGTTCTCCTTCACTTAAGAGTCTTGTTTTATTACTTTCTGGCTACCAAACATCCATGTGAATACGTCTTTAAGAGGAGAGTTTCATGAATCTAATACAGTACAGCAGACAGAGACATTTGAAATCATCAAATAAAATGTATCTCGAATTACACCAAAAAAATCCAAACTAATAATAGTTTCAAGCATTCAGATGATATTTTTTCATAAAGCTAAGTTGCTGCATCATAGAAACAATTCAAAATATATTAAGTCTGGTGAGTTAAGGAGCTTAGGTCACCATTAACGTGACACTGTTACACAAATAGAACTCCGTTTAAATACATATAGTCATTTTTGTTTTTAACAGTGCAGGATATCGAAACTGGTTTTTTTTCTGACGTATTTACAAACTTTCTTAAACACGTTAACTGAAGCAACAATAATTATTTATATAGGTGTAAACGTAAATATATCTTTGTTAATTTCATATATATATAAACAAAGTCATACTAGTTTGAGGCACAGTATTCAGTAATGCTAGACGTTATTACGATTATGTAGACATATCTTACAGTCTATGGTTTTTGTCTTGAATGATTTTAAACCAAAAAGTAAACTCTTTCCTGTTGCAAAGTAAATGGTTTTATATAATATATATTTCCATGGTAGGTAAATATGTGCATAATATATATATATAATTTCTTTTCAGGACCTTCAAAAGAAGTGCTTTCCAAATGTAACGACACTTATATCCATTCAGTCTTATTGTAGAAGACTTAGTCAGCAAGTATTCAGACCAGTTCTATGACTGCGACTAATGCTTTATTCTGAAAGATGTTTTGGAAAAGCTCAATTAATCATGACAATTTAAAGTCTCTCAGCAAACCAAAATAAAGCTGCATGACATTTACCGCAGAAACTCACGAATCATGACATCTTATGTGGCATTATTAAATGTCTGTGTCTAATTAATGTAAAAACTCTCCAGGTTGTGTGAGAAAGCTCTAATGGAAACCTCTGATAACAACCCTTAAATAGAAACAGAAAAACTAGTACGGATGCATTTCGCAATTATAAACGTTAAAGGTTCTATCTCCAATGTTAAATCAACCAGAATGTTCTTGAAATATTTTTTCAGCCTTTTGAGATGTTTACACAAATTGTTTATAACATGATCTGATGTATACACACACTCAGCCACTTCACCCACGCTTCCAACAACCACCCTATAAAACTTCTACTTTGTAGTAAACTGACAAAAATGCACCAAGTAAAACAACATTTCCAACCTGTATAAAATTGGTCTACCATACTGTTAATGAAAACTTAAGTTGGAGGCGTCAAACTAAGTTCTTGTAAAGAACAACAGTCCAGGTAAGTTTGGTTTGGGTTTCTTTTAAAACTCAGTCACATTGTTACAGAACTAATAATTGAATAACTGTCAACTTAACGTAGGAGTTCAAACTATACTAGTAAACGGTCAATCTTAGGTCAATCGAAGGTAACAGCTGAGTTTTTCTACAGTGTTTTTCATATAAAAACACTGTTCTTGAGTGATATGTACCCGATTTGTGTTCAATAACAAATATGTATAATAAATGTCTGCATTTATTAATAATATAATTATGTGGATATATACATATATCGTACAATTTTGGAAATAATCTAAACGTCCATATCTTTTTCATAGGAAATAATTATTTTGGTCGTCAGAGATATTATGTTTCATGAAATTTTTTAAAGTATACATGTCTGATAAGGAGATTTAATGTATTTCTCAGAAAACATATTAAAACATAGAAGACATCTTACTATTGTCAATTGACATAAATTTAAGGAATGGCTCTTCTGTTGTTGTTGTTATTGTTGTTTTTCGGCAAAACTGGTGGTTGATTTTATGCCATCTTCACGTTTCGCATCTTTGCATTTAACAACGCAACCCGACTAGGTAAAACGCGACAAATTGGCATCCTTTCGTGTTTTTGCTTTTGTATGTTTGTACCGCCGGGTGAAAAGTCAAAATTTGAAGACAAAAATACGACACACATTTTTGTCGTGAAGGTGGGTAATTAACTGACGTATGGCGCCCTATTTTAAGATGTTTTCGCCCTTTCGCCCCAACATCATCGGAAGAGACGACACATTTAGTCATTTTTTCAACACATTTCAATATTAGCGTTCCAAGGAAACCAAAAAACCTTCTTAAGCTGTCTAAAATAGAATCACATTCTGGAAAATATTTCCTATTGGCAACTGTGTGCCTAGTTAAGAGATGTCATTACTTTTTGCATTTTTGTCTGCCATTAACAATTTAAGGTTGCTTGAAACGTTTACGATCTTTGTCCTTTGAAAATTAGTACTAATTGCTAATCTTCTTTCTAGGAAAAGTTTCTTTTATCGCCATATTTCTGTGAGATTTAAAGAAATATATATTTACAGTTGAGCGATATAATTGCATCTGTCATGAAAATTTGATCGACACATAAGTTTCAAAATAATATATTTTTCAAACTAACTGACAAACAGTAAAAAAGTTATTGGGTGCGTGTTGATTCCGACCTTTTTGCTGCATGTAGATATTTATGACAAACACACATTTTAAACTTAAATCTATCGAGTTGTAAAAATATGTTATCTGCAAGCGTTGTTTGACTTAAATTTATAGAAGGCGTTTTACAGCGGCTGACCTACGGGCCTACGCTAGATATATTGGACTATCTTTGAATTTACATTCAATTAAGTCGTTATTTTGATAATAACATCTGATGAAAAGGCACTTCAGAATTAAGTTAGAAATAAATAGCTAGATATTAGTTAATATTTCAGGAGGAACAAGCAGCCATATCAACAGGTTTGTAAACTATGTATTGTGAGACAAGAATAAACAACAGGTCATTGGGCCCAGGTCGCTCGCAGAATGGTATTGATTAAAATGCTGTAAGTTAATGAAAGTGTTTATCAGAAGAATTTGAACAAGAACCACCGCAACTTTTTCCTATTTCCAAAGGAAAACAGATCGGAGGAAGCACATTAAAAATAAGTTATAATATGCTCATATTTTGTAGTAAGCTTTTTCCTTCATCTGATAGTCTCGATAAATAACTCTGTCGCTACTAAACGTCCCTGAGAATGTGTCATTTAGTCATGGGTTTTACATTCTAAATAAATCAGCAGGACGTTCCTTTTCAAACATCTTTAAGATAAAAAAGATTTTAAAACGTAGTTGATACATTAAATAGAGGAGCTTTGATTACACAAATAATGTAATTAACAACTAAACATTATTTCAATTGAAAGGACAGAAAGAGATTTATACCATATCTAAATGTAGAAACACGATTTCAGAGACATAAAACCTGCCCGACAAAGTTCTTTTTCTTTGTTGTTGTTTTCTGGCAGGCAAATATCTGCCTACACAACAAAATACGGAAGTATCCGTCTCAATATATGTCCTAAAATAGAATAGGCGGTAAATGATTGAAAGACGTCTGCTTTCAGAGATATTTTGATGTCTCTCAAACAAAACTACAATTTCTGAAAAAAATCAAGCGTGCGTTTTTATTCTCACCAGTTTGTCTCATACAGTACTTCATTAAAAGCTGTAATAGAACATGCAAGATGAATTAATTGCCTTTGAATTGCTTTTTTTGAATAAAACCTATACAGCTATGTAATAAAGGAACCGTTACGGGATTAACTACAAGGATTTACAAACAATTCTTTATATGCTTTTTCTGCGAGGATTATTCTAAAATCGTTTTTAATTAAACACTTCTGACGGTGTGCGCATCAACCTAAGGCTCATTTTAGGAAATTTAACTAACATAAACATTTGTTCCTTAGTTGAAATTAAATTAAATTTCTTAAGTGTAACATGAAATAAGATAGGCTGTTCCACTCAAATGACTTGTAATCTCAGAAAAATGTTTTACATTACGTGGGATTATGGGAGAATAATGCGTTTTAATTAAAAAAAACCAAAGCAGTTTTTCTAAAGGACAGGATGTATAGGAGAAAGGCAAAAATCTGAAAACTGTCATAATAGCTATTGACTACGTATATACTTGAAATTTTGCTACATTGTTTATGCTGTTTATATAAGGCAACGATGCTTCCTTCAGCCTTGTCTGTAACCTTTACTCTTTGTATTTTTAAGTTTAGGCCATACCAAATCGTTCTTTCGTTTAGCGTCTGCGGACCGATAGGTTTGAGCTTCTGAGGTAGGAAAAAACAACAACATTGTTTTGCCTTGCGACCTTACTGTATAAAGTATTAAATGCTCTCCGGTATGTTCGAGAATTTATATGTGACTCCTTTGCATCTTTACCCCAATTTTGTATTTATTGAGTCGTGTAAAAAAGTTCCATGTGTGCATAAATTTTTTGGCGACATCAGAAGAGGTTAGTTTCTGGTCAGTTATAATAAGATTTCAATGCATTTTATTGTTTTTCAAGATAATAGCAAGTAAATGATTGTTTTATGTAAACTGTATGCGTTGAAGTATTTGTTATATGTTTTCGCTATCAGTCGAATTTCTCAAATGTAGTGTATACGCAAGCTGCAGCTAGAATTTGTTGATGAAGTTTAATGTAATTCAAATAGGTAGAGTCGAAAGACATAATTTATGACATTTTGTTAGTAGTTCACAAAGCAGATATTCCTTTTGTAACATTTTTGCTGAGAATTCTTCTTTCATAAGGGAGACAAATTCATTTGAATTATTTAAAAGAATTGTGTTATCTTCGCAGTGAAGCCAACAGACACTCAGACAAAACAGATAGAGAAAAACAAATACCAGTAAAAATGATATTTGATGTTCAGTATTAAATGTTTAAGTAGTGTTTACTTTTTTAATTTTTTACAGTGATACCTCATTTGGATATTTCGTCTGTGTTTTCAGGATAGCTAGATAGGTTTTTGAACTTAGGGTGGACGCTAAACGAAAAAACAATTTGGTATGGCCTTAGAGAATAACATTGCTTGCATAAGTACGACAAATTGCTCGCGATATTAACAGAAACTTGGTGTAATTTTCTAACAAAATAAATAGGATGGAAGGACCTGTCTAATAACATGAATGTGCATCAGTTTTATAGATTGTTGAAACTGAGTTGATATTGACAAGTTGACTCCAAATATAGACTCAGTTTTAAATTTACCTATGCAGAAATATATTTTCTGTTGAATTTATAGGTGGTTTGATTGAAAATACTTTAAGAAATGCATTAAAAGTCTCTACAAAGTGGAATGTGAAACTTGATAATTATATCCTGGTGTAGATACTAGTCAGTATGACTTGTTTATTTTTTGGGGCTTCGCCTGTGTTTTCAGGATAGCTAGATAGGTTTTTGAACTTAGGGTGGACGCTAAACGAAAAAACAATTTGGTATGGCCTTAGAGAATAACATTGCTTGCATAAGTACGACAAATTGCTCGCGATATTAACAGAAACTTGGTGTAATTTTCTAACAAAATACATTTCCACATTTATAAGGTTTCTAAGCTACCTATCAATCTATTTGTTACCCTCTATTTTACCTGTGAGGAATGAAAACAAGGCAAAAAGATGTTGTTTGAAAACTCTGTTTGTCTTCCCCCCTAATAAAATGCGACAGGATTATTCATCACCCTGAAAGATATTGACAGTTCAAAGAATGCCTGGTTGTTTTAGACAAATTAGCAAAACAAACGTCATGTTATAAGAATGTGGCTTTTTTCGGCGTAGCTGTGTTAAAATTACATTTGTAACGAATGAAATTGTTAAATACAAAATTTTCAGCTGTAGAAGGAAGTTTAACATTGGTTAACTGTGTTGCTGTAATTGTTAGTTTAACTGCTACTGAAAATAAAGCAGCAATAATAATAATAATAATAATTATAATAATAATAATAATAACAACAATATTAATACAGCCGTAAATTAAAAATTAAAACGTTTTAACCATGAAAAATATACTAAACTGAATAAATATAAACCAGATATGACTAAATATTTAATTTGTTCCGTTGAAAATGATATTGGCACTTTTTACTTTAATCTCAATATTATTTGTTCATAGCTTAACCTTATATGGAAATAGGACATTCGATGACTCTGCGCGTTCAATATTTGCAATGCTCGCAAACCATACACCTATAACCAGTACTCTCTTTCACCAGGGCAATAAAACATTTTCACGAAAAATGAAGTAGTCAAAATCATTCTTCGTCGCAAGCTTGCTACCTGCTGTCGACAGTTATGTTGTTGTTTTTTTAAAATTAATTTCTATTTTGCGGTTTTGAGGATAAACTACAGGGAGCAAACAACAGGCCCTGAGAATAGAACAAAAACACATTTGTCGCGCTTCCGCTTAAACTATCTGATGAAACATGTTTTTCAAACAAATAATTTTTTTTTGTTCTCATAGCTTAGGATAGCTTTGACATGTCTGTGACGAATGAAATCACCCTACGCACAAAAAAAAGATATTTCTGCAATATAATACTGGTACACTCTTGGTAATAGATAAAATGTTTACTGCTTCCGATAAGATAAGGAACCAAAAAACACACACACACACACATGATGAAATAAATAAACTTAAACTTAAAGAATTTTATCACGAGTTACATAAACCTTTACCTTTTTCTTATAGGTATTTCAAAGTAGTCCAGTGCCCTAGCAGTTATTTCAGGGAGCACGGAGGAGTCAGTAATAAAAATGTCAAAACTTTAGTACATTCGTTAGAGAAAATTGTTTTGCCTACCTACCAAACAATGTACATGTACAGTATCAGAACTTTTCAAAAAAAGTTCTACTGTATTTCTCATATCATGTTTTTGTAAAATATGTAATTTTCAAAAGTTTCTTACAAAAAGAATAATGACGAAACACATTGTCCTATTAAACTTCAAAATGATTTAAAAGCCTTCAGAAATGTGTTCTTCAAACGTTTGAAGCTTTTTTAAGCTAAACTAGCAATGTTCATGTGAATTAAAATGATCGAGATGACGACTTTCTATTCTATAATCATTAATACAACGGTGTTTTGGAAACTGTATGTCAGTTAAGTAAATTAAGCATCACAAATTAAAGTTATTGAGCAAACTAAAATCAAGCTGCATGGCATTTAGCAAAGATATTCCCGAATGATGTTTACTTATAAGGCATTATCAAATGTCTGTCTCTAATTGATATAAAAACTCTCAAGGTTATGTGAGGTAACTCTAATGGAAGCCTCTGATAGCAGCCCTCCAGTTGAAACAAAAAAAATAGTAAGGACGCATTTGACAATTATTACAGTTGAATGTTTTAGTTTAAATGTTAAATCAACCACAACATCTTTCTGAGAACTACCTATCAGCGTCGTCAAAATTTTATGTTGACGTCAATGGTGTATATACATGCTCAGCAACTTCCTCGCGCCTCCTTTGTATTGTTTTAACAAAGCAACCAACCACGCCGTAGAAGTTCCAGTCCATTGACAAATAGCTCTTAGTAAAGAATTAATCTACAGTTCGGTTTATCAATTACTGCAAAAGATTCACCATTGCTATAAATAGCGTATTTATTTAAATAGCTGCATGTAACTGCATTTTACAAAAACATTTTCCCTCGAGAAATCGTGCACATGGTTTGTATATAAAACCTGTTCTCCTTGAATACAGAGTTCAGAATGAATAACGTCGTACTGTTAAGATGGAAAACTATTTTCATAACACGAGTTGTTGAGTTCCGAACATTTGTAACGAAGAAGAAATGAGATTTCAAAATTTCTGTCATATACAAATAAATTGCAGTTATTCTAGCCGAAAACTTCAAAACATTTTTTCTCTCTCTTTTTTTCCTTTTTTATACCTATTATTATTATTATAAATTGTATTCAGAGTTAACTGATTTTGCATGCCGTTATAAAAGAACATATCTATTTAAAACAAAATGTATGGCGATGTTATAAATACTGCAGGATGGATCAATATGGAATTTCATTTGTTTGAGACAGACCAAACTGTATAGATCACAAGTTGTTTGCATACCTATTATTCATTCATTTTAAAAATTATTTTCAGCCTTACCTTGATATTACTTTATGCACACATTAAACGACAAATACCTTCTCGTCAATTAATATTCTATTATTGACTTATTTAAAAGGTAACGCAAAATTATTGACTTATAGATTAAATACCGGGAGAGAAAACACGAATCCTTGTCGTAATCCACAATATACTCAAATCCGCCCGTATTAAAACCGTTTACTTTCACACATGAAGAAAAAGTACAGTATTAGGACTTAATTGCTAAAACCAATATACCTTTTGTAAACTGTACAATTATTTTGATCTTTCTATTAAAATGTATGTTTTTTTTTAATCAATAAATGTACAATATGTCGATTGTCTTTGTTTTCGACTGGTTTCTATCATATTTGTTAAAAGAACTTGCCTATTTTGCTACACTTTTTTTGAAAGTCGTTCTGTTCTTTAACGACTTTATTATTATCATCACACCGTTTGCTAAGTCTAGCATTTAAAATAGTGCCATAATTGATAAATTAATTGCCGTCACTATGAAGGTCAAGTGCCCGTCCACCATTAAACGTCTACTAATACCTCGCTACGATGCTAGGTTCCGTATAATTTTGACGCGTTTCAAGGTTAAGCTTGCCTTATATCGCGTGAATTTTGTTGCAGAATGAACATCATTTTATTGTATTATTATTACTATTGTGTATGTTTTATTCTTAAACATAAACTTCTACATGACAAGAGATTTCTAGCGTCGTTAGATAAAGACTTTGTTACAGGAGATAATTTGCATTTTGTTTGAAACCGGTCTGTTTATACTTAGACCTACTTATCGAACAAGTGTACTATCTATAGTGAGTGCCTAACACTTACTTCGCATTACTTTAAAAATATTACATTAATAATGCATAAGTTTGTATATATAATAAAAATAGAGTTACAATAAATATCCATACGTGCTCTATAGACAATACAAGGGCGATCAATGATCACATATGTCGACTGATGATAGCCAATTAAACAGTAGTATTGAGAGGTGATTGGACAGTTTGTAGGCTTAAACGCATTTGTTTTATTCAAGGGCCATAACTCAGCCAAAAATCATTCAACCGAAAAACCTGTATGACAAGCGCAAGTACTTGAGGTACAGAACAATCCTGTAACATTTCATTTAAATTGCTTTAGTAGTATAAGAGAAGAAGTCCAGACAAACTTTAAAAATAAAAATCATTAAAATGCCATAACTCTGACAAAAATCATTGAACCGGAAAATGCTGAAGATATGCAGAACTAGAGTTGATACTGATCATTCCTGTAAAGCTTGGATGAAATCGCACCAGTAGTTTCTGAGGAGTAGTCCGGACAAGTTTTGTGATGGACAGACAGACGGATGGACGGACAGACAGACAGATGATGGGGAAGTGATCCCTATATGTCTTGGCTACCTTTTAGCATGTTGCAGCTACTGTGAAGCCTGCAACACAAAATTCATTTTTTAGCTAAAATGCCTTTTTCATTCAAGGGCCATAACTCAGCCAAAAATCATTCAACCGTAAAACCCGTTAGATATGCGCAAGTACTTGAGGTACTGATCAATTCTGTAAAATTTCATTCAGATTGCATTAGTAGTAAAAGAGAAGTAGTCCGGACAAACTTTTAAACTAAAAATCATAAAAGGGCCATAACTCTCATAAAAAATATTGGACTGGAAAATGCCGACGATATGCACAACTAGGCTTGGTACTAATCATTCCTGTAAAGTTTGGATAAAATCGCACCAGTAGTTTCTGAGGAGTAGTCCGGACAAGTTTTGTGACGGACGGACAGACGAACGGACGGACGGACAGACAGACGACGGAGAAGTGATCCCTATATGTCGCGGCTACTCCGTAGCAGGCGACACAAAAATCCTAGAAATTGTAGATAATTTTTGCTTTCTCGGAGTAAAATTTCAAAAAATGGGATGCTATTGGAAGCTATTAAAGCAATATCAGATCAAGCACTTATTGCAGTTAATGGACTTTTCTCTGTATTTTCCTGACTAAAATGTGAAAATTGAATTAATACTTTTAGATAGGATGGTACATTCTATTTTGCTGTACATGTACTGCTAGAAAGTTTGGGGCATATACAGTTCGATACAAGTAATCGAAAAGATCCAAATATAATTTTGTAAAAATATTCTTGGGGTAAGATCAAAACATCAAATATGGCGGTACTTGGCGAATTAGGATGATTTCCTCTAACGGTTTTATGTCAGAGCGGGTACCGAAATTCTGGCTTTAGGATCTTATCAAATCCAGATTCTATTATTTACAAAATATTCATGTAATAATTAAACAATATCCAAAATAATGCCTGTATACCTTGGGTTAACTGTGTTAAAAGAACCTTAGATGAAATTGGCTATGGAAACTTACAGCAATCACAAAATGTTAATGTGAAAATGTGTCCATTACAACAAAAACGTATAAGGGATCAATTTTTGTTCAAAAATAGCACAATGAAAATTTCTGAGTCGCCAAAACTACTATGTACAATCGAAAACAGAATTCCAGTTTGAAAATTATCTTGTAACTGTAAACAATGACTTTCTCAGAAAACTTCTTACAAGATTGGATTGCAGTTATCATCACATTGTCTAAACATTGAAATAGGCAGACACATTGGTATTGATAGAGAAAATCGAATTATGTCAAAACTGCCATTTCAATCTTATTGAAAATGAGTACAACTTTGTTATGTACTGTCTGAAACATAGAGAATTAAGATTAAATTTTCTTCCAAAAGTGTGTCATAGGTCTAACGTAATCAAATTTACTTTTCTGCTTAAGTCAAATAACACCAGAACAGTCACGAAACTGTGTAAATATTTAAAAGAAGCATATAAAATAAGAAATTAGTTTGACGATAAGGTACCATTTTAGACAAAAAAAATACTGGAAAACATTTTTTTGATTTCTATTGTATGTTTAAAATAACGCATGTTGTAAACATTTTATATAGCCTCATTGTACGTTGCAAAAGTCATATAAATGATGAGCTACAATAAGATATCGTTGTTGTTGTTGTCCTATAACACTGTTCAAATGAAATTCTGTAAATTTGCCAATTCCAATATTTAAGAGCTCTTTCTTTACAAATTGTCCAGAAAGGATGTCTGCTGAGTTCGCTTATATTCTTAAAAAGATCGCCTAGAACTACCAAATTTGATGTTTGTTGGCGTACACATAAAATATTCTTGCAGAGGTCACCTAGAACTAAAACATTTGATGTATGTTGGCATACACCTAGAATATTCTTGCCTCGAGATTGCCTATAACTAACAATTTTTGATGTCTGTTGGTTTATTCTAGAATATTCTTGCCGAGGTCGACTAGTACTAACGGATTTGATGTATATACGTGTACTCCTGGGATATTCTTGCCGAGGTCGCCTAGAACTAACGAATTTGATTTCAGTTGGCGTACACCTTGAATATTCTAGCTGACGTCGCCTATAACTAACAAATTTGATGTATGTTGGCGTACACCTTGAATATTCTTGCCGAGGTCGCCTAGAACTAACATATTTGATGTTAGTTGATGTTTTGTTGGCGTACACCTTGAATATTCTTGCTGAGATCCCCTAGATCATAAACATTCGATGTCTGTTGGTGTTCACCTAGAATATTCTTTTCCAGGTCGCCTAGAACTAAAACATTTGATGTCTGTTGGTGTTCACCTAGAATATTCCTATAGAAGTCGCCTAGAACTAACAATTTTGATGTCTGTTGGCGAACACCTAGAATATTCTTACAAAATGTTATGTGTAATTTAACGACTTCATTAGAAACATAGATACCCCAGACTTCTGCGCAGTACTGTAATACTGGAGCCACCATAGCGTCTAAACAAAAATGTAACTTAGTCATTATATCTAAAGATACTCTATTAATATTAGAGAATAAACAATTAAACGCCTTTTATGCATGCATAGATAATGTTTTAACTATATTTTTCATAGCAGTATTAAAAACGATATAATTTTTAATGACAGGTATTACAGTTGTATTTATAGATTATAATCAATTTAAATGACAAGTAGTGTTTTACTTTACCATGGGAAACTGCAGGTGTTCTCACAATTTACAGCAGTGACATTATGTTAATAACTTTAAACAGTGTATTTCACATTGTCTCATCGTGTCCTTATTTTCAAGGTAAACTTCATCAGTATTATGCAGATGACATTGTCTGAGGTTATTCATGCATTCTGTGAATTTTTGTCTTATAAAAAAGCATCTTTTCTGTTAAAAATGTTTTAATAGTTCAGAAAGATAATAAGAGTAGAATCTTATCCTGACAACAATTTTGGAAATCACTCCTGGGACCCTTTAGTAACGAATTTACCGTTCTGTGACAACGGGTAAAGTTGAGGAAGGTTATAAAGTAACAAAGTTTTATTAAATTATACAGAGAATACAAAAATCTTCTGAAAGATCTTTTATCTGGTAGAGTCGTAGTTTCTTCCATTTCTTATGTGCCTTTTTGTCTCACGCTTAGTATTACAGTTATTTGTGTTATAATCTAAGTGTCCCTGTGTTATTCAACTATTAGCATTCTAAAAATGAAGATGATACGACTGACATATTTATTGGCATGGCTAATGTATCATGTTTGCATAACCATGTCAAGTAAGTGAGACCCAGTCTCTTTGGTAATTTGATACGTTGATAAGAGTCATAAACGCGTCAGAATTATCAATTTCTTTGTTATTTTTATTGCCTCTGTTCCGATATATAGAATAATTAACCGTAAAAACAGTCTTGCAAAGGAATCCGTTTTTAAGAATCAGTTCATTTTATAATTGTCTGCGTTTTAGTCGTCTGGCACAAACTTTCAAAGACTTACAACGTACTCTTTCATCGTTTGAGTGTGTTAAGGTCAAGGGTATTAATTCTTTCTTTGAAAACATGAGATATTTTCTGTCATTTATTGAGAATGATTTGAAAACAAAGCAAAGAACTAAACAAAACTAAACAAAGTTATTAAAACATTTCTTCTTTTTTAACATCTCTTGAATCTCTTTAGCATGATTTCTAGGAATTGTGATTGAAAAGATGAAACAACAACTGAAACAACCGTCATATAAAATTTTTATTTATATACAAGGTTTAGATCTATTCTGCTAAAACTAAAAGTTTCAGTAGTTTTCTTATAAAATCGAAGTTCAGGCGCTCTGACGTTAAAGGCATCTGCTTTTGAAACATCATTGTTTTGAATTTCTTACGATATATCCTAGCAACTGAATACTGCAGATATAGTAACAAAAAAGAGAAATTATCAATGAAATCATTGTTGAACTCGAAACAAAGGTTGAATTGCTTAAACTGTCAAGCATCATGTCTAAATTTCAAACAGTAAATATCTCACTAACAAACTAGCTATGACACTCATCAAGGAAGAAAGAAATTAGTAGGACAAAGACATTATTTGAAGTCAATTGATCTCGTTACCAAATAAAACGTGACAGGCTTATCCATCACCCTAATAGAAATTGACAGCTCAGAGAGCGACTGGATGTTTTAGGAAAATTAGCAAAACACAAACGACTCTTTTTAACCATCCTGGCAATTTACTACTGTTCCAATGACTTGCTTCTGATTACATGCCCCTGTATGGTCCGGGGCAGCATAATCGTTATTTAAAAATTGCTTTTTTAGTTTTACAACAATGTTAAATTCAAGATGTTCGTAAAGAGACACGGTTTCTTTCGGAATTAAAATAACTCATCACATAACAGCTTTATAAATTATATCTATTCATTTTCTTTATGTCTTATTTTTCCAGCATTTTTCTGTTGGTTTGATACTGTCATTAAACAAACAGCAATATGCGACCATGACTATACATTCGCTCGAAGAAACCAGAAAAATTTCTCACTTACAACGTTGAATATTGTCATAAGAAATATGTTCTGATATAAAAATACTAAATCTTGTAGTTGACGATGATGTTTAAAGATTTTTGACAGGTGACATTTACTTACGTTTGAAAAAGCAATCCTTGCTGAAACAGAAGAAACGAGACTGTTGCCCTTACATTACGTTTGCGGTTACACACAAGACACAAATGTTTGCCTTTTGCATTCTGTAACTAAAATTAGAATGCGTGGTAAACTTGGGAATATTAAATTTCTATTTATTGCTGTACGTGTTTAATCACGTACCTAAGGTAAATGGACACAACCCACGAACGCGAGTCAATAAATACGATTATGTTTATAATATCATTCATCAGATATTTATTGCATTGATAAAACCCTTGTTACTAGATTTACTTACAAATTAAGAACACCTGTTTTTAACAAGCCTTAAAATGTTTTTGAAGCAAAAAATTACATTATTGAGAGACAAGGTTTCTCAGGTTTAATATGTATATTTCAGACTGAGGTTAGTTTTGGGCTAGTTTAAGGTTCAGTGTGTAAGCCTGTGGTGCTTATGTGTGAGATTAAGTTTTATGTATGAGGTTCAATTTAAATTCTAAAAATGAGGTTTACTTTGAATCATGGTTAAAAGACGTGTTTTATTTATGGTAAGGGTTAAGTTTATATTTGGTGTTAAACGTCTCGGTAATGGGTAAAGTGTGTCAGACTGAGGTAGATGATCAAGTTTGTGATATGTTTGAGTTTCGGAATGGGTCAAGGTTGAAAGATTCTTTGAGTTTTAGGTTGAAGTTTATTTTTTAGGTTTATCCAAGGTCATGGAAAAGATTTTGTAGACTTTAGTTTGGAAAGATTTATGTAAGTAGATTGTTTGAGTTTTGTGTAAAATGTTTACTTTCATTACTTTTTTGGAGATTATGTTTATCAATGTACTTTTACGAACTAAACCATTTTTGTTGTTACCAACAGAAACCATAAAATTCGGACTACGTCAGCAAACAATTTATGGAAAATACTATCTCACATCTTCTTACACTGACCTTTTTTCAGATATTATTGTGACACCAGATGCAATATAGTAAAAAGAAGAAATTATTTCGTTTCACTGGAGACTATTTACTGTTGTGAAAATAGACTTTCTTATCGAAATACATGTAAACTCTATTGTCTAGGAGAGATGCAAGAAAAATGATATCGTTGCTATTTTTTCTCGTTTCAGAGAAACAATTTATAGAGCGATTAACATTGTTGTAAGAAATGGTGTCATGGAGGCAGTAACTATGATTTAATAGCCATTGTTGCAATTTAACTGTTATCATCACGCCGTGGCTATTAGCAGATTGGCATATTAATTGTCATTTCATATCTGTACAGTTCATATTACATTTGTAACAACTTTAATTGAAGCACAATCTGTGTGGTATTTATTCCTTGATAAGCCCCATTAATGATTCTTAATAACTTGAGTTCAGTATCACAGTTCACTTTTTCAGCTAGATAGCTAGAAAGTATCGCATTGGGAGCAGAGAAGTTGGTAATCCACTGCAATTTGTTCCCTTTTTATTCGCACGTCGAAGACTGGTCGTTTTATGGGAACACCCATGGCGGACGTTCGGGCGGCGTCCACAATGATGTCCACTCTCTAATTCAAACAGTTGTTGTCCAATGTTCATGAAACTTAAGGAAAATGTTTATGGGCTTAATATCTCGGCCAAGTTCGATAATCAGCCAAATCGCTTTAGCCACCTCAGAGTTATGAACCTTTATTTGTACAAAAAAGGCAAATTGCCTTGTCCACTCTCTAATTCAAACAGTTGTTCTCTAATCTTCATGAAGCTTGAGGAAAATGTTTATGGGCTTAATATCTCGGTCCAGTTCGATTATCAGCCAAATCGCTTCAGCTACCTCAGAGTTATGGCCCTTTATTTTTATAAAAAATGGCAAATTACCCGCAAATGGTATTAAACTGGCTGGTTATCAAGTTCATTATGGTAACAACGGTTCCCATGCTTTAAATGCCCTGTAACTTACTATTAATGTGGCTGGTTATCAAATCCATTATTGTACGACATGTTTCCTGTGATATAATTGACACCTCTGCAAATAGCCCATAATTCTTTGGTATTAATTTGGCTGGTTATCGAATTAATTTGGGTTATAAGGATTTCTGCATATACACACCTATCTGTCAAACTTTTCAACCATTTACCAAAATTTTTGACGGGCGTATTTTGTGGCAGTTTGGCACTCTTGTTTGTATTTTGTTATTGATGTCTTAACTTTGTTTTTGTCCTTCTAGTATTTCAGAACCCCTCTATTCACATAACTTATGTGGCATTATCTTGTTTGCAAGACTTCGAGATATATATGTATATGACAATGTCGTGAGTTTTATATGATCTATCGTATAATATTAGCGAATGAAAAACTTACAGTTGTTTTAATAAAACCCAGCTGGAATACAAATCAGTTTATCATAACTACACAATCTTGATAGACAACTTACTTATTTGAAAACGGAGATCGTGACAGATTGAATTTTCACGGGTTTTAAAGGTGTCTCTTTTTATATTTATTTTGAGTGAAATGACGCTAACACCTTCACATAGCAAGTAATCTAGGTAATTTATTCTTGATCTTTGATTCTTTATTTTTTCAGTTGTCTTAGAAATGCATATGTTGCCGTTGAAACTCTGTTAAGACTGGTAGATTCTCCGTTAATCCCCTTTACCACGATTGATTATTGAAAATTGAAAATATTGTCTGCGTTGGGGGCAACTTGTTGATATTAGTCTGCCATATTTTGTCCTTCAAATAGTCAACGTATAAAAGATTAACATGACATCATACATTCACTAAGGAGCGGATGTGGTCCGGTGGTAACGCGCTGGACTGGTATACCAGGGGTCCCGAGTTCGATCCCCCGCTCCTCCACTAACATTACTAGTAGTCTTTCGGATGAGACGTTAAACCGAGGTCCCATGTATCAGTGCTATACACTGAGCATGTAAAAGAACCAGGGGTGTCTCTAGAATGGGATGCTTTCTGTATCTTGCACTACCCCCATAACACAAAATAACTAATCTCTTCAGGGGGGTCAGTCATATGGGCAACCGGTACCGACGGTAAATAAGCTCAAATAGAGAGAGATATATTCACTAGTAAAATGGTTTTGAAAGCAGTCCTTATTTCTTTATCTCCAAATATTCTTTTTTCAAATACCGGTTAGTCGTTATCTCTAAAGCCATCTCATTGTTGCATGACAACATTTCTAATAACAACATACCGGTAGATTAAAACATGTCGGAAATAGCTAGACCTGATCTCCAAAGAGAGTTATTCCTTCAATTAATAGTGACAGCTTTACGACAAACCTTAGCGCCGCAATTCTCAGACTGTAACGTGTTGACTGTACTGTAGCAATACTGGCTGGATGTGTTGTCTTGTCTTCATTCTCTCTCTCTCTCTCTCTCTCTCTCTCTCTCTCTGAGTTAATTTACCGTCAGTATCGGTTACCCATATTAACGACGCCACGTTGAACAGTTTATGATTTTGGGGATAGTGCACCCCTATCCAGAGGCATTCTTTGTTCTTTTACATGTCAAGTGTATGGCAACAATAACTGAGGCCTAGTTTAACGACTTACGCGACAATCAGTAGGGGAAAAGGAGCGAGGGGTCGAACTCCCATCGATTACCAATCCTGTACTTTATTATTTGACTACTGATCCGCTCCTCTTGACACAATTATCCACTCGTTTTATTGCCATTTATTCAAACCATGATAGGCTTCATATGTTCTGCCGGTGATTAAAACGTTTTACGATTTTCGATTCTTCCGTTTCAGTGTACAGTTTGCTTATGTCAAACAACCGAAATGCTTTCATGGAATAAAAAAAGAAATGTGTTTTGATTAAAGAGCTATCTTATTTTTGCCATGGTGGCTATGACGATTAACATTTTAATTGCAATAGCATATCTGTACAGTTTATACAACACTTAACATTAGATGAAGAATGGTATTAATGGTAACACGAGACTCTGATAATGAAATATTGTCTTAAATGTCTTTTCTTGTTTAGTATCATTAATTATGATAACGTTTCTCAATAGGAGATGAAAAGTGTCTGCAGTGTCACAGTGACTCTCAAAAAATTTAAGATCGGGAAACACTTAGAAACTAAGATAAGATCATACTGTGTTGGGTATATTCCCATTGCCTTCATAATGAACGCTCTTTCATATATTTATGTAGATAATTTAACGTTGTATTATATATTGAATTGTCCATACTAGTATCTCATCGTCACAGACTGCATTTGGTACTTAAACGTGTGGTAACAGATCTTAACAGCGAAGTGTTGAGGACGTTCACATTAAATTTCAAAACCTCATTTATTCTTAGGCTTGTCTGTCGGTCAAAAACATGTTCTTATGTAACAGAATAAGACAACACAGTTTATTGAGTTTCATTCATTTTTATGCAAAGCACCAGTTCAAGGCAGTTGTACAAACTTTAATATTATTTTAAATCAGACAGTTCTAACTTTGTAAAAAAATCATTACCATATGCAATGTGGTTTTGCGACCCGCTCTGTTCTGAGTCTGACAGATGAATGCCAGAAGCCAGGAATTGCTGCTTTTATATGCTCTTATAGGACCAGCACTGCTACTATGGTCTTTTCTTGCTGGGATTCTGGCAGGAAAGACAGAAATTGCAGGAATGGTGGCCATGTTGCCAGGAATAATTAAAAAAAATATGCATTAGCAGATCAACATTATACATAGATCACTTAAAACAGCATTAAACATGAACCTTAACAATATATCTTAATGTAAGACAAGATAACTTGATGATCTACAATGTAGTAACAGAAAAATGACTAAACAATGATTCCCAGCTGTCAGGATTTTGAATTTTCCCGCCTGCAAACTTAAGAGGTCATTGCAGCACAAATAGTCTTTGTAATTACAGAAAACCACACAAGAAACCCCAATATTATGTGTGTCCTAGGTAAATACATACTAAAAGCTTTCTTTAGACATATAATTTACTGGGTGCCGACCCTTTAAAGGCTGGGATCAGGGGAGACAATACCGTCAGACAAATAATTGTCCAAAACAGGAAGGTAAGGAAAAAGTGCAAATACTGCAAAGTTACTGTAAAGATAAAGTTCCAATAATGTCCTATATACCTATTATGGCCTATTTTACTCAGTTATCGTATTTCTTTTTATTTGTACATGTACTACTTAATAGAGGCAAAAGAGTGGTTATTGTACTGTCCAAAATGGCCAGGAATCCTAACACTGGTGAGTGATTTTGTTTGAATAAGTTTCTGACAAATAACAGTAAATGGTTGAAATGTTAACTGTCTTATGAAGTAGAATAATGTTTAGTCTTGATAAAAAAGCTATTGCTGTTTCTTTAAACAAGTTTATAGTAATGTTATAGATAGGCTATCTTTTACACACAAGTATTTTCTGTTCTCTTACACTTACCATAAGATAACTATTTTAAAGTGGAATGCGCCATAGAAACTCTACAAGTGCTTTTGTATGTTACATTTCATATTTTATTTGATATATATATTTCTTCTCGTAACTCTTTTCTCAGTGCTGTTAACTTTTCGTTTTAGATACACCTAAACATTTGATTCACATTAAAGTAAATATTAACATGTCTCAATAGAAATCGAAGTTTTGTCTATTGCAATTTCTGAATGTCATTCCTTATTGATTAATGGTTCCTGAAATTCAAACAATTTAAACTTAAACGAGAAGCGAATAATAAATCATTGACTTATCTATAAATTCAATAGCATATTTCTAAACTTCACATCCGTTTTAGTCGTCGTTCAATGGGTTAACCTATCGTATTGCTTTCTGCGCTAATTGCCTCGATTTCTTGTTCTAAGCAAATAAATTTTATATTTGTTGGGAACTTACAAAAGAAAATGGCGTCAGTGC
Organism: Cyclina sinensis; assembly: GCA_012932295.1. Taxonomy (NCBI): domain Eukaryota; kingdom Metazoa; phylum Mollusca; class Bivalvia; order Venerida; family Veneridae; genus Cyclina; species Cyclina sinensis. The sequence goes on along the minus strand of JAAONU010000001.1, from coordinate 70,923,652 downwards.
CGTTGAAAAATGTTTACATAGCAAGCACTTCTACACTTCCGAAAGACAATTGAACAACTGTCAGAAAATGAAAATCGTTCGAAAACCTAGTGTTAATGTTTTTAGTTCTAGCACAAGCTTTGTTTGTAAGTGTCGAAATACATAAAGTTGCTTTAAGAACAAGCAGTTATTTATTAGGTACCTTTATGACAGGGTGTGATAAAGTCAGATAAAAGAATAAGAAACAGTTCCGCAGCATTTTATACAACAAAACTGTTAACTCGTTTACAGACGCAAATAGTGCTGATACATTTGAATAGTTTGTTTTAATCTCAAAATGACGAATGAAATAGTGGTACCGTTTCGAAGTAAACTTGAGGAGATATCTGCAAATGTAGAAAAGTGTAAAACAGAACGCCAGCGACGCCATTCTGAGTTTACTAAACGAATAGAGGACGTAATAGAAAGGTACGACAAAGTGATGTCGGGTCGTTTAAGGCGTCTTAGTTTAGAAGGGATTGTGGTTGATAGTGATTCTTTTGGAAGAAACAGGCGTGAAGCTACGTTTCACACACTCAGAGAAGTAAACAGTGATCATATGTTACTGGATATAAATAGACCAAAAACAGTAAAGGGACTGCGCGCTGTTGGTGGTAAATCAACACCGTCGGAAATGTTGAAACTTAACAACAGTGAAAGAGCGAAAGCATACGAAAAGGCACCAAAGAGTCCATTTGAAACAAGAAATAACCAGAACGTTTCGTTTCAGTTACGTCTAGAGCTGTCTTTTGACAGCAAAGATCCAAGACCGCTGCCAAAGATTGAATCACGAATAGAAACTTCCAACGAACTCAAAATCCAGCGAAACAGGACAATTCACAACCTATATAGCGGCGACAAGAAAATTCTAAGACAACAAAAAATGCAACGAGCATTTGCGAAGGCTGTACAAATCCAGCAGGTGGCCACTCTGCATCGCCACCATACAGTACTGCCACTAGCGCCAGTAGATATAGGGATGAAGTCGCAATTGCCAGATATAACACACTTTGATAAACACTGGAAAGGATATGGTAGCCCACCTGCCAGTCTTGGAAGGCTGCATCAAAGAAGTGGCAGTCCAAAGGGCACAATCGATCGTCCGTCGTCACGAGAATTCCAGGCTGCTTCGGGGAAACAAAAGCTTCAAAGAGCAATGCAGAAACTTCAAAGTGTAAAGAAATTCGAGAAACTGTATGATCCAGGAAAAAAGGATGGTGTTTGATAGAAAGGAGAGAAAGAACGTTGTTTTGATAATAATGAGTTTGATAGCAAACAAGAAATAGAACCATCATAGCTTTTTCTTGCAATCCATGTTTTTCAGGTTATTTTGTGTTTTAATATATACACAAAACCCAGTGAAAAAGATATAAACACAGAGCGAATGTTATTTAAATTTAGCTGTATTTTCCTCAAAGATTTAAAACCTGTTTTCAAATCGTTCATTCTTTGTATCAAAAATAGGTTACGTGAATGTATGCTGGCTTTTATCGTGTATCTTTATGAAAGACTTTGCATTTTAGGCTAAAGAACTAATAAATATTATGACGTAATCTTACATTAATGAATTATACAAATACATTATATTTATTTAGCACAATATTTAAAAAAAGTATTCTATTGCGCTTCAGAATTAAACAAGTGATTTGCAAATATGAATTTTACATTTGGCACTATTACAAAAACACCGACATAAAAATAAAAGGGAATCTATATCATATTTTCAAAGCAAATAGTTCTATTACACTACAATTAGTAATCTCAAAAGAGCACAACTATTGTTCATAAAACTTGCGAAGCAAATCTTTCTCATGTTTGATCGAAAGTTAACTTCAGACTGAATAATTTTCAAGTACATGTAATTAGGAAGATTGTTCAACCATTTTGGATTGAAGACGGCCAGAGATCTGCCTGCCATCTTTTTACCACGTCTTAGAATTTTACTCTGTGTTCAGAGACGCTAGGAATGTACCAGTTTCAATAGAAAAACTATTACTAGGTATTTGAATATGATATCTAGCTCTTACTTGAATTCTTATAGAACCTCAGCACTTGGGTGATCATTAGGAGCAGTTTTGAAAACTCTTGCAGCATGATTTTGGACTCACTGTTATTTGTGAATTTGGTAAGCTGAATTTTCGGTAAATAGACCATTGCAGAAGTCAAAGTGGGAATGAACTATTCCGTGCACAAATGTTTCTGTTGACTCATCTGTAGGTTGTTTACGTATACTTTTGACGTTTCATAGTTGCATATGTGCTATTTGACACTTTTTTTCTGAATATGATGACCTTAACTACAATGCAAACGTAAGTCAGATTAACTGTTCAAGATAACTGGACGAATTTTCAAGAAAAAGGGCTACCAACTGCTGTATCTATCTAAATATGTATTACTACCTTTACCATTTTTCGGGAACGAATGTAATTTTCAGTAGGGGACAGAAATAAAGAGTAAACATTTGGAAACAAAGTAACATAGTGCCTCTGCTCATTCAGTTATGCATTAATTATAACATATGCTCGGTAGCAATGTAAACAGACCATTTATTCAACAGTTACGACTTCTGCTTGACTTTCAGGCTATACAAGAAAACCCATTTTTTGTATTAATTACCGACCGGAACGGTTTTATTCTTCATCCGTTCAATAATTCAACTCAGATCCAGTTTCCTCCCTTACATATAATACATATTCTTCTTTCCTTTTCAAGATAATATGTAAAATCAGCATTGTATTCACCCCTTCTACTATACTGAAACGTTATGCTATATGCAATACATTACGCTACATTATATACATTGCATTTCTTGCATGCATTAAATTACAGTTACGTGTAATGCAGAACTCGTCAGGTACGCACTTCCGGAAGTAGATCTATACCTTCCTAATAGATATGCAATTTAACGCAACTTTTTTTAAATACAAAAATAACAATATACAACAAGTGCCAGAAAAAAAACGCACACATGTCAATTTTAAAATATTTAAAATTTGTAAATAAAGAAAAAAATAATGCGGTTACTATTTAATACTATCTAATAGTATTAGGTTTTTGTAAGTAAATTCAGCTTTGTTGTCGAAAGAACTGGTTGAAATTTTACCTTTGCATATTAACATTCCATTTTGTTTTTTTGCCATAATTTGTTTTAAAATATCAATGATGCATATCTTCTCAACATTTAACACGTTTTGTTACACTTTCCCACGTGCTCTAGATTATCACGCCAGTCAAAATATAGTGAATTCATGTAAAAATTTACCCGATTTTCATATAACATATTCATTAAGCAGGAATGTGTGACTGCTTAAAAAATAACATCCAATGAAATGTCAAAGATCAATAGATTACGCCTCGACTATGGGCTTTATACACATTAGCCTAAACATACAGACCCTTGCAGCTGTCAAAACAAAGGAATTAACAATTCCTTTTATGATCCAAACATTGTTAAAGTTGAGACAATTAGCAAAATGTTTCGGCGAATGATTTTACAAATTGACTGAATTACTTTTGATCTGTTACACTTGTGAACACTTTACGTAACACTTGCTTCCAGAAGTACTTTAATTCCATGCAGATAAATACTAAATTTAATTTTATGTTATGATTATAACAAAAATCACTTAACCTTTAAATATAATTCAATAATAAAAAAATCAAAAACAGTATTTTTTTCTTATTCTTTTTTGAGTGCTCTTTTTACACAGCGTTTCAGTGCTATTTTATATTCTTTTATATTATACGTTCTTTTACTTATTTTTTTACCCTATTTCAAAAATTTCTTGGTGCTGAAATAGATGTTCATATGTAATTAAAAATTCCAACAGATTCATTTCTCTCCACCTCTCCATTACGCTGTATCAGCGCGAACTGATTGTTTATCGTATGTTTAATTCTAAAATTATCATTATTTCTCAGCATTGACTTTCCCTTTTAGAAAAAATGATACCTTAAAAATCTTAAGTTTAACTTGAAGCTTCTGTGGTTGTTTGTTTCTAAATATATCCGCATTTTTCGTCTAGGCTGAGACCTTAACCCTTCTATAGAGTTATTATTATAAATCTGTTTGAATATTTTGTTTGCCAGTGTGTTTTCTATCTCCGGTGCTTTGCAAGGTAAATTTCAAAAGCGGTCTAAGGGAAATAAACGCTACTATAGATTTTTACAATTAACTGTAAGTATTGTTGAACAACGCAAAATGTCAATCAGTATTCCGCAATGTTAAAAAAAAACATAAACATTCACTCGGACAAGTCACAAGTCACTCGGTGCAGTGAATATACTATATTCAGGACTTTTTAAGGTATTAGAATACTAATAAACATTTTGTCAGCCCTCGTTGAATTGAGCTTTTTCAAGAAATATATTATCCTAGGACAAAACATAGACCATATAAGACACTTTACCTTGGGAGTTAAAAAAATGACTAAGATTTACTTCAAACCTTACCCGACTGTTTATAAGGTATAGAGAAACACAATGTTTTTTCTGAGACTGACCAATAAAACAAGTGTTACTTGGTATGTAATCATTCACTTTACGAAAACCTGCTGACAAAAAAAAACTGAATTTGAGAACAAATGAAATATGATTATAAACATGACTCGAATTTACCCCACCCCCTTCATTATGAGAGGAAGTTATCAACGTAAACTTCAACACAAATCTTCGGGGCTTTAAATTAGCTACAATTATTTTTATTCATGTACTATTATGAACAAAAAGGCAAAATATCAAATATGTTTACCGTCTGGTTTTGGAGAAATTAATAACTGAAATCACAGATACCCAATTTTCATCAATTTTCCATGTTGAAAAGCTTTTTTTACAATTGAAATATATTTTAAAAAATGAAATCGAATTAAAATTCTATAAAAGTTGTAAAACCAAAACAATGTAAAACTTCCACAAACTAGAGAAAACATTTGGCTTGAGTGGGCAACAGGTCCTTTTGTGAAAATGTCTCAATCCTACACAAATTAATGGATCTGAATACTCTTCAGAGTGGAGGTAGTGAATTAGGAATCTAATACTTTAAACTGCAACAATGAATACAGAGTTTTATGACGCGTAAAAATTTATAACTCACCTTTCTTTGTGTGTAAAACAATTATTCACTTACCCCATGTTATCCAGTTTTGAAAACAAAGAATAATGTAGGATATAGGCATAAGTATTCGACAGCATTTCAATAATCAACAAATAAATATAAACAAAAAACATAAACCGTCACAGCAATAGAAGAAGTGTCTTGCTTGTCTCTTAAGTGGCATGTTTACCTGGAAAATACTAACAGAATGTTACGTAGACTTTAGAGAAGTCTACTGACTTATATTCTTAAATAAAGTATATTTGCTGTTGTAAAACTGCATTTCTGTTAGTAACAGTCGAAGCAAGAAAAATCTTGTTTAACTTGACAAAAATAGCGCTTATATTTCGAGAGCAATTAGGAACAAATTTAATAGTTTTTGACATGAATCTTGATTCGATAAAATCTCTTAACCAATATAATATCAAACTAACGCCATTTTATAAAACTTTACTACATGTCTGGGTTGAATTTATAAATATAAGGGACAGTAAAACAAACATTAAAGATTTTTATTCCACAAGAATCCAAATAATTTGGGGAAATAAGTTTTTTTAAATATAAAGGTAAATGTCTGCTTTACAAAAACTGGACAGAGTCTGGCATTTTATTCATAAATAACATAATATCAGATACAAGTGAAATAAAGTCCGAAGCAATATTACAAAAGCTCATTAAGAAATGAAAACTGGATTTCAAAAGTAAACATAATTAAAAAAAGCAATAGCTAGAAATTGGCTAGAGAAAATAAAACAAAATAACTCAGTAAAAAGTAGAATAAATACACAACAGTTAAATTAAAACACCAGAGGTTTAAAAAAAATGACTAATCAAGATATATATCAAACATATGTTAAATGCTTTGAAAAACCACTTATGCATCGATATTGGAAAAACCTTTTTTAAACGGACAATTTCTTGGAAATTATTCTGTCTTGTTATGAACAAATTTAACTACGACAATAAAATAAAACAATTTAAATACAAAGCTCTTAACAAACTAACTGCAACGAATTTTAATCTATTCAAGTGGAACTTAAGAGACTCACCTTTATATAGCAGTTGTAACGAAATAGAAGATTATGGATATTTCTTTACAACATGCCAGTACTTAAAGAATTTATGGAAGAAAATAAATGAGTAAATGAGATCTTCGCTAAACGTGGATTATCGAAATATTTGAATAATTCAGAATATATAATAATAGGTTATAAGATAGAGCCATCTGAATACAATTTGTTTAATACTATTTTAAGTCTTATTGGATATTTTATCTACCGTTTCTACTTTTTAAGTGAGAGGAGAACCAAGCCAATAAAAATGTTTTTTTTATTGTCAGATGGTTTATTAGTACATTTCGAATATTTTACATGTAAACATATTAATACATACATTCTAAACTCATTTATCAGATGTTTATATAATTAGTTATTTGAATTGTAAAATTTTATGATTTTGGCTAATAAAAAATTTAAAAAATATATAAAAAATAAAATGTTGTTTCCAACACTCATCTTTCCAAGAAGTGGGAGTTGGGGGAGGGGGTCAAAAAATAAAGTTTCTGATACAACGTCCTACATTTGTCTAAAACAAGTCTCGAGTGACGATTTGAAAGATTTACTCGTTTTAGCGTATGTGCGCCCAAAATGACCGTACTTGTCGACGGGCCATAAAACTCCATTCATTCTTTATAGTGTATGTATTAATCATGAAATTTTCGTGAAATCAAGAATAAAATAAACATGATCTAAAAACTATGTTGAAGAGCAACAGACATTGACTGGCGAAAGGCAACAATGAGAAACGTGAATAACTTTATATCTCTCCAGTAGATGACCAGAAAATGTTTTGTAAGATTTCAAACGACTAGGTTTCCGTCTGTTTCTTTGTATTCTTTCTCTTTTATCAGATGACCTTTCGTTTGTCCAATCTTGTCGTTTAAATTGGCATTCATTGTCTCCGGAAGTCCGGAAGTACCCACAATACACAAAACAGAGACGCCAGCGCATGCGTAATACAACAATCCGGGCACGTGCGCATTCTGAAATATTTAAAGATACGTTTATGTGTCAATGAGGGACATTCCTGATAACAAATTATCTCCCTTACACAGATAACATCAAAGGTAGACCAAATAGCACATTGGTCCTTTCAGTTGGAATCCTCTGACTTTATCCTAATTTTAATTGTCATGGTCTTGACTTTTAGTTGTGTCACTTATATATTAAATAAAAAGTTAAGATTATCAAAAAAAAATAATAATGGTGTATTAAAACATGTTGCTAAACTTAATATGTAATCTGACTTCCAGTGTTGTAAATAATTAGGCTGAATTATTACCATACCAAAATAGAAAATAGCGATAACAGCAGAGGAATCCAAATGGAAGGACCAATGTAATATCAGAGAGTATTCAGGGTAGATAATTCACTAATATCCCCCAATTTGCAGTTAGACATTTTAGATAACAAAAGTCATGAGAAATATGGTAGTCGCTTATATAAACATAAAAGAAACAGCACATACCAGATAGACAAGCTGTGGACCAACCATCGCCCCGATTCTTCCCGCCACACTTAAACTACCGAAAGCAATATTTCTGAAATTATACATAGCTATAATCAAATTACTCTCTGCACACACTTTCACTTGCGTCCTTATTTAATACATTTTGTAGACTCTTCAAAAAGCAATCACATAAAAAACAGTAATATTAGACTTATTTTCAAGAAAATAAAAACTGACGTCGGTGCCAAAATATCTAAGAGACGTAATCGCTTTTTAATCTTTTTCATAAGAATAATGTATCTTTAAAGATGCAAACTCTCGTGAAATAAATAAAGAATACCATGTTTGTTGTCATTATGTAATTACTCTCGGTTAAATCACAGAGTAAATTATCTATAGACGTGAAAGAAGTTCTGAAGCCTTTCCCTGCAGTCTGCAGCAGACAACTGATGTATAGTATTACCTTATGACAGTGGGATATAATTCTATGGTCATTGTTTGGACTGGTCCCCAAGCTGTAGTGATACCAATATTTGCTAGCAATGCGAAAGCATTCGTCACCGGGTCTTTGTTGGGCGCATCTACCAATAAAGTGTAAATGTTTGATACATAAAGTTGTGGTGTGTTGTTTTGTGTTGTAAATGCTGTTCTTTGGTTTGGCTGGCCAAACTATGATTGCATGACAGTGTTAATAGATGACTCATGAAGTATTAGGAATGTTGAGTAGTGTGGTAAGGTGGTGTGGATTCGATTGTCCTGTGTTGTTTGTTGTGTTATCATATAATTCTACAAAATGTTATCTTTTAGGGCGATGTGTTGTGCTGTAAAATGTGACTTGGTATAATGTTATGCGATGCAGTATGACACGGTATATTTTGGTGTATATTGTGTGTGTATCAGATTGCGGGGTGTAACTGTTTATTGTACTGAATTCAGAGGTATGTTGTGGTGCATTGGTAGCACTGTTACACAACCTCATGCAATGTTAAAGTAAGGTTAGCGGTATAATGATACAAACCGAAACAGAATAAAGAAAATTGTATTTGACTTTATGAGTGACAAGTCAATCGATATCAACTTGTTACGCCTTTATTTATGGCTTTCATGACCACAAAGATAAAGAAATAAACCTACCAATAGTTTGAACAATGCCGACCACGAATCCACTGATTCCAACAATGATATAACACAAAATGGTCGTACATCTTCTGCCAAACCTAGAGGTCAGGTATTAATGAAATCAGTTTAGATGGATTTTTCTCGTAAAGCTCTGAAAATGTTCGATTTTGTTGAAAGTTGAGTAAGTTTTTAAATAAGTTTGCTTTTTAAGCTTACTTTTTTTCAGTATTTCTTCTACACTCAAACAAAAATGACACTAACAAAGTGAGAATTAATAGTACGCAATTAAGATGGCTGCCGATTTCGGTTGTATATAGTGAAGAGAACAAACAGCCGCGAAGTAAAAGAAATGACATATTATGTCGTGCAGGAATTCGAAGCATACCTATTTTGGAGCCATAAGGCTATTCCCTTTGACGGTATACCAGTTAATGCAAACAGGAAAAAGTTCAAGTAGAGGTTACCAGACAACGATTGGACGCCATAACTTATACCATAGCTTACAAGGCCTAACCCTACCCTGTAAAACGAACGTAAGATAACATTATTATGATGTATGGATGGTATGGTATGGTGAGGTTTATTCAATAATGTGACGTTGTGCCCTACATTCTACATGAATACAAACATTAGCCAAATGGTACTTTCAAATGTAGTTTAAACTAGCTACTTAATATCAAAATCAGTGTTTACATATGTATAGATAAGATGCGGCATTGTCAAAGGCTGTAAATACTGCAGCATGTGAAATCAACTTTATGTGAATTGATTCAAGAGAGATAATTTATAATATATTGTTCTTTTTAAAGGTGTGTTTTCAGAAATAATTCACAAATACTAAATTCTGTAGGTCATTAAAAAGTTGCCTGTCTTCAAAAGTCGGTGTTTTAAAGAAGATGTCCACTTTCTCGATTACGTTTATCTATTGTTTTCACTATGCTTAACATACACTGACTAGAAATTGACTTAAGTATAACAGAGGAGCGTAGGCTTCCAACACTTTTTTATGTTGACAGTTTTCAGAAAAAAAGGTTTTGCATTATTAGTTCGGATAACTTGCTTGTGAATTATCACTTTTTATGGTCACCCAGTATATCGTTTAGGAGTGTTTTTTTCCAATTCTCTCAGGATCACTACTAATCATCCTTCATATTTTAAGGATGACAGGGCAAGACCTACCTTCCCATCAAACTTAGAAACAATGTTGAATGTTCTGTCTGATTATGTTGAGACGAGCCTGCTGTGCCATTTTCTGGCCTGGTATCACCTTTGACAACACGGGACTGCACGGTAAAACATAACCAGGTACGTATATAATTAAACTAAATGTATTAAATCATGACTAATCTCACCAATTGAGAGCTGAAAGAACTGTCATCTTGATGAGTTTCTTTGATTTAAACAGATGAATGAATGTATATTTCCTATCACTTGTATCTTTTGGTTTCTCAAGATGGTGGCTTACGTCGAAATCACTCCTTCCGTTGTAAGCGGCAACCTTTTTGATAATACCTATGGCCTTTTCGGGTTTATCGTGGGCAATGTACCATCTAAAACTTTCTGGAATCACACTGTAAACGATTGAAAGAAGCTTGATTATATGATATTATCAACTTTAAAGGTCATTGATTGCGGAAACTACCGATGACGAAACGGAAACGCCGACATTCAAAACACGTTTTTTTTTTCTTATCAAAAGCAATATTTTCATAATTTCGTAACTGATTATTTTGAATAGACAAAGTTGCTATAGTCGTGTCCCTTTACCTTTAATACACTGCTTGTACAAGTGCTGATGCGTTATGTTACATTATGTCTTACGGTCAAAGACTGACTATGTTCATTATAATAAGATATTACCGGTACACTGTTGTGTTTATGTCGCATACATTTATAAGAATGGATGCAAACTGTTCTTAAGACAGATGTATTCTCTATAATTTGCAATTTGAAACATATTGAGAGCGTCCGTTTCTATTACCTGCTGAATTTTAACGTCAAATAATAAAAAGACATTACATTGTAGTAAGGTTAAGACGGTGAAATCTTCATGTTTCTTGGTCAGGGTATCTAGAGAGTGATATGTTTGAGGCAAAAGACCAAGAGACTTATTACTTCGTCGATAATTATGTCCCCGGCATGATTACTATAGTCTGTCGACGGTTAAAGGGCATGGATTCGACATTCGACCTGTCCCGACTTTGAGAAAAAAACTTACCATCTAAATGCGAATCCACACAGTGTAATTAACAGGAAAGAATGTCAGATACATCAGCATGTACATAACTAAAATACTGTAAGAAGTCTTTAACAGAACATAAAGAAACCAATAAAAATCTGTCTGTATGTACCCAAGATGACAAAGTCAATGTGGCTGTTCACAACTTCCCATCTACACTGTAATCATACTATCACTGTACTGTGTAAGAGTGTTTGAAGTAAACAACAGTAGGGAGTACCATTAACACCGTGTCCATACGTTACCGCCGGTGGAGATGGTGCACGTAATGCTGGTCTGCGGTGTATAACGCCGGTTTTGCGGTGGAAATTGGAGCCTTAGGTAAGAAAATTAAAACATTTATACGTGAAGTTTGACATTAAGACTACGCGCAAGTAAACCACTATGCCACCAGTCGTATCGGCATAGTCACGCACAGCACCGCCTACACAAGCGTTACCGTAAAATGTCTCCTAAAAATATCTTTCTTGATAGTTTAACATGTCAGATGGAGTAAACAGGGTTGAAAATTGGAGACCAGAATTCGTAAAAATATGAAGTCATCTTGCGCGTAGCCCTAATGTCAAACTTACCCGAGTGTCTAATTTCCAACGTAAAACCGGCGTTATACAACGCAGACCAGCGTTACGTGCACAACGTCCACTGCTGGTTCTTGAACAGAACTCGGTCTTATTTCGTTTGGTGCGAAATAGAAAACTGATGTCAGCGAAATTTCTATGATCATGTGTAAAAAATATTTCCATTAAATGTTTTAAAACGTACTGAGAAATTTATACTTCGCTTTACATGCAAACAAGATGAACTCGCTAAAAAATTCGCTAAATAAATTTCACTTTTCCTTACTAACCCCGTACCCTAAAACTACAGTCACCCAGCTGTCTTACGTATGCAATTCTTCTTCACGTTGTTCATTATATTTTATTTTATACTTCATTTAGAATGAGCCAATAACATATATATGGAGTATATCACTGGTTAGCTTTAGGATCAATCGTAACAACTCGGCCTTTTCCGACAACTTCGTATAAAGACCACGTATGTAAGTGTATGAATACACCAAATGGTAATTCGCCCCGGCTTTAATAAAAATATAAACAAACATGGCAGAACTCAAGCAGTGTTTGTCTTATGCATTAGAAAAAAATGAAAATAAATGTTTATTTAAAGTATAAAGAGGTAGAGGCTTTAACAAATGTTTTCAATTTAGCAGACACCACCTGTATTATAAAACAGTCCAATATGGCGCCTACCACATTATTTCCGAGGTGACTTATTGAAGTCGCCCGAGGTGTTCCGAAAGCTTTAGGATATGTCCCTTTAATACCACCTTTATCTATATAAATTTTGTATACTTACAACCAGGCGAAGAGGCAGGGAACTCCCATGATGGCAATGAGCAGCTGTATGTACCTCCAGTCCTGTATAAGCCAGGCACACAATGCCAGTACACACTGCTCGATCGGCCAGGACGGAAAGCCTACAATCCATACTCTCCATTTCGACAGGGAGAATTCAGAGAGCAGACTGTATTGTGTAGTCAGGAAAAACCCACACCCCATACCAACAATTAATCTCGCCACACCAAACATGATCCAGTTCACAGACAAAAATCCTACAAGATTTGCTACAATAATTAGGACTATGGATGCGAAGAATGGTGGTTTCCGGCCTACCAGATCAGCTGTTTGTCCGGCTAGAACGTTTCCGGCGAGAACACCTGCCAGTTGTAAGGTCATTATTGTGCTCGGTATGTAGTCACGATCACACACCAAGTCAAACTGAAAAATAATCAATTTATTCATATTTTTGGGAGTATATTCGGTGTGCACATTTTAAAACAAAATGTCATTTGTTTGCAAAGGGAGATTTATTGCCGTTTCTGAATAATATAATATACAATACATAATATGTTTTCTCTGTTGACTAGTTTGCAGACACTGCTTGTAACAGAGCTAAGTGTTTATAGGAGGCTGGATATTGTCAGAAGTACCAGAAATTCGTGCCTTCAATGGTGCGTTAAATAATCGATTAGAAAACGTAACTTACAGATGGAATCGTAGATGCAGATGGTCTTTGTGTCTGATTAGTCCTGAAATTTATGGACCACCCCATTTTTTGGACATCCTTATTAATTTTTTTATAATGTATATGCAACTGGGATTTTTTTTAGTTTCTTCCTTTTTTCATATCAAACGATTTCGCTTTTATCAAAATCAATGTACAAAGAAAATATAAGAACTCGGCCGTAGAATCCAGATTTGTTCGCCATCCCCTAAATGTAGTCTGAAGAGATTGCGTATTATATGTGAACAGAAAACTGTAAAAAAAAACTGTCTCAGATAAAAACTTCGTGAAATTATTCTGTTACGAGTATACTAAGTAATCTAACATGCTTTTGACAACTACTCCTTTTCAAAGTAACGTCCCTTGCATAGTATGCATTTATTCCACCGCTGGGCCTATGACTGAATCATGTGCTGCAGGCCATCACGTGACAATGACATCTTCCGCAAATTTCTGTTTACAGTGCACCTCAACTCCTCTCGGGACTTGTACTTCTTACCATGCAGCCTGTTTTTGAGATTTGGAAAAAAAGCCAAAACTGTTACGCAACAGCAGCTGTTGCCGGCTATTAAAAAGACCGACGACAACTTGAGTGACAGGTCTGAGACTGTTGCACTCTGATAACACGCCAAACCATAGCAACTGCATTATATCGGACCCAATCAAAGAACTTGGTATAGAACTGATACTGCAAGCTCCATATGCCCCAGATTTGGAAATTCGCAACTTTCCAGTACCTGTAGTTTTTGTAGGAACAAAGTGATATAAAATTAGTCCTTGTATATCGCAAAATAAAATCGTTATTACTTTACCGGTAGACTTTGAAATCAACGCTTTTTTCGGTGAAGGCGAAAATGCTTCCAAATTGAACTCTTATTACAAGCTTACTTTCTGGCTAAAAAGACTGTATATACAAATATGTAGGTACTTGACTAACCCCCCCCCCCCCTCCCGTATGGGACCCCCCCCCCCCCCAAAAAAAAAAAAAATAAATAAATAAATAAATAAATAAATAAATAAATTAATTAATTAACTATTAACTTATTTAACTTATATGAGATGCGTCATTACTCCCCCCTCCCTCTACATTGGGGAACCCCCTCTAACGTCTTCACCACTTTACCCCCCCCCCCCCCGGACTGCCCCCTAGGCCCGATTTTTTTTAATACATAGGTACTTGACTTCCAATCCATCATCAACCCCGCCCCCCCTCCCAACCTCTTTCCACCCCCAGATCAGCATTCACTTTAACTCGAATAAAATGAATTCTGATCTGGCTTGTCGTGCTTTAACTCAAATAAAATGAATGCTGATCTTGCTTGTCGCGCTGAAGGGGTTAGCCAGGTCAGCATTCGCTTTTGCTCAAATAAAATGAATGCTGATCTGGCTTGTTGCGCTAAAGGGGTTAGCCAGGTCAGCATTCGCTTTGCTCAAATAAAATGAATGCTGATCTGGCTTGTCGCGCTAGAATGTTGATCTAGCTCATCATTCGCTTTAACTCGAATAAAAAGAAAGCTGATCTGACTTGTGGCGCTGCAGTGCTGAGCAAGCTCAGCATTCGCTTTTGCTCAAATAAAATGAATGCTGATCTGGCTTGTCGCGCTGGAGTGCTGAGCGAGCTCAACATTCGCTTTAACTCGAATAAAATGAATGCTGGTCTTGCTTGTCGCGTTAGATTGCTGAGCCAAGTCAGCATTCGCTTTTGCTCAAATAAAATGAATTCTGATCTGGCTTGTCGCGCTGGAGTGTTAGCATTTGCTTTAACTCGAATAAAATGAATGCTGATCTGGCTTGTCGAGCTGGAGTGCTGAGCCAGGTCAGCATTCGCTTTTGCTCAAATTAAATGAATGCTGATCTGGCTTGTCACGCTGGAGTGCTGAGCCAGGTCAGCATTCGCTTTTTCTCAAATTAAATGAATGCTGATCTGGCTTGTCACGCTGGAGTGCTGAGCCAGGTCAGCATTCGCTTTTGCTCAAATTAAATGAATGCTGATCTCGGTTGTCGCTCCGGAATGTTGAGGCAGGTCAGCATTCGCTTCAGCTCGATTAAATGAATGCTGATCTGGCTTGTCACGCTGGAGTGCTGAGCCAGGTCAGCATTGGTTGAGCTGAATGTCGATTGCTGTGCGGTGTGCCAACTTCACGACTTCTATAAGTTTGCGTCATTTACATTTTTTCCTTATTACTCTCGAAGCATGAACTTCGAAGTTTTGTTGAGAAGACAGTTTTGTTTTGTACCGTATATTAGTATTTGCAATTTCTGTTTTAGAGGCAATTGTCATGTAAACAAAAATTAGTAGTGCTATATTTTGAATTTGACTAATCACAATGAAAGGTGAAAAAAATATAATTGTGGATATAGCTGTGGATAAATCTGTGTAAACTAGTGCTTGATAGCGGAAACGGGTGCGTATTAACAAGTTCAAATAGCAAAAAATATCTTAAGGAATGACATTGGGTAATGTATACAATTTCTTGCCTTACAGTGAGTTTGGGGGCTGAAACTGAGTAGCTTCGGATTCACCGTTCTTCAGTGGATTTTCTGTGAAATTTTGAAAGGTGACAATTTGCCCTCGGATCGAGCCAATATTAGGCTAACTTCAAAAATCTGCACCATGACTACTATGTCGAAATGAACTAGAAAGGAAATTGTCAGATAAATTTCAAGACCTAGTCAGTTTAGCAGCAATGTTGTACTTTATTTCTTTCAGGTTTGTTTTAATACGGATTACTAGAGAATTTCGCGATATTGGTCGTCTGCGACTGTGACAGAAAGCTTGAAAACCGTTGTTTGCCTCCTAAACTGTGTATCATTATCATGGATTTATTTATTTATTTCATGAAAAAACATACCTCACTGACGATAGTCTTCATACTTCCACTAAACACGAAACTAGAGCATCTTGTATTATTGGCAACATAACATGACTTCAGTGGACATGTGGTGACTTCACTCCCGTTTCCGACTTGAGTGCATGACGTACTATTGTTTACTTGCAATATGGCTGTATCCCCACAGCTCCAAGGTGGTGTTGCTGACATGAGTATCATAGACATAACGGTGAAGCAGACAACGATTTTCATGACGTGTACAATAACGCTCATGCGAATCTGATAACGCCCACATCCTCCAATATCGTGAATAATCTCATCAGGACTTGTTTGCCCCTCCATTTTCATAATATCTGGAAAAAAAATATTGTCTAGAAATGTTACGTCAAGACTACCACAAATCTGATTATGTCAGAATACCTGTAACAAATATTGTACTACATTGTCATGATTGTGATAGCTGAAGATGTGGAGATACTCGAACCAGAAGCAATCACCACCAATGCATAATTTCATAACCCGTACACTGTGCTACTGCTCAGGATAATCTTTGAATAGTTGCAGTTTATTTTAACAGGTGTATTACCATTTGTCTAAAAAACTATTAATGATTTCAAAGTTCATAAATTATTTCTAATGAAATTACGGACGGATGAAAAGACAGATACGTACTAATCCTGTTTATATCAGACCCATCACTGAGATCTCAGAGTTGATCAAGTTTGATTAAAACTACATGAAGTTTTTCATTTTTAGAAACAAACATGTTCAAAATATAGAAAAAAATACTTACATCTTTACTCTCTAGTGCAAATTCAATACTTAATTAATTGCCTTCAAAATTTTTAACTTCAATCATTGTTAAGTTAAAGTTTTGACATATAACATACTAATTATAGGTCAGACTTTAATATTCAGACCCATGCTTATGGCATGTTCTTGCATATCTGTTAACACCTTATTTTCTCTTCTGTTCAACTATGATTCTATATTATAATTTATGCACACTATTGTCCACAGCAATGCAGAAGGTAGATTCATTGCACAATTAATTGTACACTAAATTGTGCATTTAATTATTCTATTTAAATAAGAGGGACGCTGATTAAATGCATACACATATTCCACTTTGTCTTGAGAAAAGCGAATGAGGAACGTCAAAAATGTAAATACACATATACTACTTTGTCTTGGGAAAAAAATGAGGAACGTTAAAAATGTAAATACATATATTCCACTTTGTCTTGAGAAAAGCAAATGAGTAAAAATTGTAAGTACACATTTCCACTTTGTCTTGAGAAAATCAAATGAGGAACGTTAAAAATGTAAATACACATTTCCACTTTGTCTTGAGAAAATTAAATAAGGAACGTAAAAAATGTAAAAACATATATTCCACTTTGTCTTGACAAAAACAATGAGGAACGTTAAAAATATATTTCCACTTTGTCTTGAGAAAACCAAATCAAGAACGTTAAAAATGTAAATACACATTTCCACTTTGTCTTGAGAAAAGCAAATGGGAACGTTAGAAATGTAAATACATAATTTCCACTTTTTCTCGGGAAAAGCAAATGGGAAAGTTTAAAATGTAAACACACATATTCTTCTTTGTCTTGAGAAAAGCAAATGAGGAACGTAAAAATGTAAATACATATATTCTACTTTGTCTTAAGAAAAACAAACGAGGAACGTTAAAAATGTAAACACACATATTCTTCTTTGCCTTGACTAAAGCAAATGAGGAACACTAAAAATGTAAATGCACATATTCTACTTTGTCTTGAGAAAAACAAATGAGGAACGTTAAAAATGTAAAAACATATATTCCACTTTTTCTTGAGAAAAGCAAATGAGGAACGTTAATTCGGTTACAAAATATATTCTATTTTGTATTAAGAAAAGCAAATGAGCAACAATAAAAATGTAGATACGTATATTCCACTTTGCCTTGGGAAAAGCAAATGAGGAACGTCAAAAATGTAAATACACATATTGCCCTTTGTCTTGAGAAAAGCAAACGAGGGACGTTAAAAATGTAAATACACATATTCCAGTTTGTCTTGAGAAAAAAGCAAATGAGGAACGTTTAAAAGGTAAATACACATATTCTACTTTGTCTTGAGAAAAGCAAATGAGGAACGTTTAAGTTGTAAATACAGATATTTCCACTTTGTCTTGAGAAAAGCAAATATGAACATTAAAAACGTAAATACACATATTCTACTTTGTCTTGAGAAAAGCAACAGAAGAACGTTTAAAATGTAAATACACATATTCTTCTTTGTCTTGAGAAAAGCAAATGAGAAACGTTAAAAATGTAAATACACATATTCCACTTTGTGTTGACTAAAGGAAATGAGGAACGTTAAAATGTAAATACACATATTCTACTGTGTCTTGAAAAAGCAAATGAAGAACACTAAAAATGTAAATACACATATTCTACTTTGTCTTGACTAAAGCAAATGAAAAACACTAAAAATGTAAATACACATATTCTACTGTGTCTTGAAAAAGCAATTGAGGAACATTAAAAATGTAAATGCACATATTCTACTGTGTCTTGAAAAAGCAATTGAGGAACATTAAAAATGTAAATACACATATTCTACTGTGTCTTGAAAAATCAATTGAGGAACATAAAAAATGTAAATACACACATTCTACTTTGTCTTGACTAAAGCAAATGAAAAACACTAAAACTGTAAATACACATATTCTACTGTGTCTTGAAAAAGCAATTGAGGAACATTAAAAATGTAAATGCACATATTCTACTTTGTCTGGAGAAAAGCATATGAAGAACATTAAAAATGTAAATGCACATATTCTACTTTGTCTTAAGAAAAGCAAATGAAGAATATTAAAAATGTTAATACACATATTCTACTTTGTCTTGAGAAAAGCAAATGAGGAACATTAAAAATGTAAATACACATATTCTACTGTGTCTTGAAAAATCAATTGAGGAACATTAAAAATGTAAATACACATATTCTACTTTGTCTTGACTAAAGCAAATGAAAAACACTAAAAATGTAAATACACATATTCTACTGTGTCTTGAGAAAGCAATTGAGGAACATTAAAAATGTAAATGCACATATTCTACTTTCTCTGGAGAAAAGCAAATGAGGAACATTAAAAATGTAAATAAACATATTTTACTTTGTCTTAAGAAAAGCAAATGAAGAATATTAAAAATGTAAATACACATATTCCACTTTGTCTTGAGAAAAGCAAATAAAGAAAGTAAAAATTTTAAAAACACATTTTCACTTTATCTTGAGAAAAGCAAATGAGGAACGTTAAAAATGTAAATATATATATTTCACTTTGTCTTGACAACAAAACTGAGGAACGTTAAAAATGTAAATAAATATTTCACTTTGTCTTGAGAAAATCAAATTAAGAATGTTAAAGATGTAAATACACATTTCCACTTTGTCTTGAGAAAAGCAAATGAGGAACGTTAAAAATGTAAATACATACATTCTACTTTGTCTTGAGAAAAGCAAGTGAAGAACATTAAAAATGTAAATACACATATTCTACTTTCTCTTGAGAAAAGCAAATGAGAAACGTTAAAAATGTAAATACATATATTTCACTTTTTCTTGAGAAAAGCAAATGAGGAACGTTAATTCATTAAAAAAAACATATTTTTTTGTCTTAAGAATAGCAAATGAGGAACAATAAAAATGTAAATACATATATTCCACTTTACTTTGGGAAAAGCAAATGAGGAACGTTAAAAATGTAAATAATCATATTGCACTTTGTCTTGAGAAAAGCAAACATGTAAATACACATATTCCGGTTTGTCTTGAGAAAAGCAACAGAAGAACGTTTAAAATGTAAATACACATATTCTACTTTGTCTTAAAAAAAGCAAATGACGAACATTAAAAATGTAAATACACATATTCTACTTTGTCTTGAGAAAAGCAAATGAAGAACTTTAAAAATGTAAATGAACCCATTCTTCTTTGTCTTTAGAAAAGCAAATGGGAACGTTTAAAATGTAAATACATATATTCCACTTTCCTTTGGGAAAAGCAAATGAGGAACGTTAAAAATGTAAATACATAATAATATTATATTCCACTTTGTCTTCAGAAAAGAAAATAAAGAACGTTAAAAATGTAAACACACATTTCCACTTTGTCTTGAGAAAATCAAATGAAGAACGTAAAGAATGTAAATACACATTTCCACTTTGTCTTGACAAAAAAATTAGGAACGTTAAAAATGTAAATACATATATTCCACTTTGTCTTGACAAAAAAATGAGGAACGTTAAAAATGTAAAAACATATTTCCACTTTGTCTTGAGAAAATTAAATCAAGAACGTTAAAAATGTAAATACACATTTCCACTTTGTCTTGAGAAAAGCAAATGAGAAACGTTTAAAATGTAAATACATATATTCAACTTTTTCTTGAGAAAAGCAAATGAGGAACGTTAAAAATGTAAATACAAATATTCGACTTTGTCTTCAGAAAAGCAAAGGGGAACATTAAAAATGTAAATACACATATTCTACATTGTCTTGAGAAAAGCAAGTGAGGAACTTTAAAATGTAAATACACATATTCTTCTTTGTCTTGAGAAAAGCAAATGAGAAACGTTAAAAATGTAAATACACATATTCTACATTGTCTTGAGAAAAGCAAATGAAGAACGTTTAAAATGTAAATACATTATTCTACTTTGACTTGAGAAAAGCAAATGAAAAACGTTAAAAATGTAAATACACATATTCTACTTTATGTTGAGGAAAGCAAATGAAGAACATTAAAAATGTAAATGCACATATTCTACTTTGTCTTGAGAAAAGCAAATGAGGAACATTAAAAATGTAAATACACATATTCAACATTGTCTTGAGAAAAGCAAATGAGGGACATTAAAAATGTTAATGCACATATTCTACTTTGTCTTGAGAACAGCAAATGGGAACGTTAAAAATGTAAATACATATATTCTACTTTGTCTTGAGAAAAGCAAATGAAGAACTTTAAAAATGTAAAAACACATATTCTACATTGTCTTGAAAAAAAGCAAATGAGGAGCGTTAAAAATGTAAAATGCACATATTCTACTTTGTCTTGAGAAAAGCAAATGGGAACGTTAGAAATGTAAATACACATATTCTACTTTCTCTTCAGAAAAGCAAACGAAGAACGTTAAAAATGTAAAAACACACATTCTATTTTGTCTTGAGAAAAGCAAATGAGGAACGTTTCAAATGTAAATGCACATAGTCTCCTTTGTCTTGAAAAAAAGAAAATGAGGAATGTTTAAAATGTATTGGCACAAATTCTACTTTGTCTCGAGAAAAACAAATGAGAAACGTTAATCAAGTTGATACACATAGTCCACTGTGTCTTGAGGAGGGCAAATGAGGAACGGTAATTATATTGATACACAGCATGAATGATTCGCAGCATGTATGAGCATGTCCGATGTCAAGGAAAAACAACAATAAATATTCAGACTTCTTTAATAAAACAGGGTGAAATGTGTTCGCCTCAGCTATAATATATGTTCATAAATCACTTAATTGAGTTATATTTGAGTTCGAGACCTGGTAGTGGAATAGCATTTGATGACATCACTTTGATATCATTCTTGGCTGATAATATGGTGCTGATGTTTGATCGTGCAGATGACCCGCAACAAAGCTTAGATGATTTACAATCTTACTGTATCCGATGGGGACTTCTTGTTAACACGGGAAAAACTAAAGAGATGGTGTTTCGGTCGCGAGGACTGATACGATGATGTGAACCAGGAACACATAGCGGAGAGGAGCTAGATATTGTAAATAATTTCAATTTTCTTGGTGTTGTTCTACTTTGTCTTGAGATAAGGAAATGAGAAACGTTAAGTGATACACATATTACACTTTGTCTTGCGAAAAAGCAAATGAGAAACGTTAATTAAGTTGATACACATATTCTACTTTTTCTTGATGAAAGCAGGTGTGAAACGTTAAGTTGATACACATATTTTACTTTGTCTTGAGGAAAGCACATTTGGAACGGTAATTAGGTTGATACACATATTCTACTTTGTCTTGAGGAAATCACATTAGGAACGTTTATTAAGTTGATACACATATTCCACTTTGTCTTGATGGAAGCAAATGTGAAGTGTTAATTAAGTTGATACACATATTCCCCTTTGTCTTGAGGAAAACACATTTGGACAGTAATTAAGTTGATACACATATTCTACTTTGTCTTGATGAAAGCAGATGTGAAGCGTTAATTAAGTTGATACACATATTCTACTTTGTCTTGAGGAAAGCACATTTGGAACGGTAATAAAGTTGATACACATATTCTTCTTTGTCTTGAGGAAATCACATTAGGAACGTTTATTATGTTGATACACATAGTCCACTGTGTCTTGAGGAAAGCAAATGAGGAACGGTAATTATATTGATACACATATTCCACTTTGTCTTGAGGAAGGCAAATGAGGAACGGTATCTAAGTTGGTACACATTTTCCACTTTGTCTTGAGGAAAGCAAATGAGGAACGTTAATCAGGTTGATAGACATATTCCACTTTGTCTTGAAAAAGCAAATGAGGAACGGTAATTAAGTTGATACACATATTCCACTTTGTCTTGATGAAAGCAAATGTAAAGCGTTAATTAAGTTGATACACCTATTCTTCTTTGTCTTGAGGAAAGCACATTAGGAACGGTAATTAAGTTGATACACATATTCTACTTTGTATTGAGGAAAGCACATTAGAAACGTTAATTAAGTTGACACACATACTCCACTTTGTCTTGATGAAAACAAATGTGAAGCGTTAATTAAGTATCCACATATTCTACTTTGTCTTGAGGAAAGCAAATGAGGAACGTTAATTAAGTTGATACACAAACTCCACTTTGTCTTGAGAATTCTACTTTGTCGGTTTTTTTAAAAAGGACATCAGCCACAGACTACACACCTTAATGCAGCATGTGTAAAAACGGCAATTGTCTTTACCGTGCATTTACTGATATGGAAAAATGCTTTGACAGTGTCTAGTGGAACGCAGTTTGGTATAACATTAAATAAAGTTTGCAAAATTGGGATTACTGGTAAAATTTTAAGAATGATTCGCAGCATGTATGAGCATGTCCGATGTCAAGGAAAAACAACAATAAATATTCAGACTTCTTTAATAAAACAGTGTTCGCCTCAGCTATAATATATGTTCATAAATCACTTAATTGAGTTATATTTGAGTTCGAGACCTGGTAGTGGAATAGCATTTGATGACATCACTTTGATATCATTCTTGGCTGATAATATGGTGCTGATGTTTGATCGTGCAGATGACCCGCAACAAAGCTTAGATGATTTACAATCTTACTGTATCCGATGGGGACTTCTTGTTAACACGGGAAAAACTAAAGAGATGGTGTTTCGGTCGCGAGGACTGATACGATGATGTGAACCAGGAACGCATAGCGGAGAGGAGCTAGATCTTGTAAATAATTTCAATTTTCTTGGTGTTGTTCTACTTTGTCTTGAGATAAGGAAATGAGAAACGTTAAGTGATAAACATATTACACTTTGTCTTGCGAAAAAGCAAATGAGAAACGTTAATTAAGTTGATACACATATTACACTTTGTCTTGAGGTAAGCAAATGAGAAACGTCAATTAAGTTGATACACACATTCCACTTTGTCTTGAGGAAAGCAAATGAGAAACGTTAATAAAGTAGATACACATATTTCATTTGTCTTGAGGAAAGCAAATGAGAAACGTTAATTAAGCTGATACACATATTCCACTTTGACTTTTTTTTTTTTTGACTATTTGACTATTTTTTTCCAATTTGTTTGATATAACGATGTAAATTTGTGTGTACAAGTTATGGAAATAAACTCTGTTCTGTTCTGTTCTGTTCTGATACGATGATGTGAACCAGGAACACATAGCGGAGAGGAGCAAGATATTGTAAATAATTTCAATTACCTCGGTGTTGTTATTAATTCGAAAAGTGAATTCAATCATAATTCAAAAATGATGAATTTGTTATTGTACAATGCAAAAGAATTTGATTTCTCTGTGTGGCTTATTGTGTGCAATTAATATTGAAAAGAATTCAGATATACATGTCAACTCAACAAATATGCCTTCAACATATAGATATAAATATGACTGACATTGTTTTTTATGCCTAATATACGTTATTTCTTATATATTATTGACCTTGATAAGTGTAAATTGTATGTTGAAGTTGATGAGATACTTGCTCTAATCCCAGTAATAATATTGCTCTGTTCTGTTTTATCTTGAGAAAGGCAAACGAGTGTTGTTAAATTAGGTGTTACACTTTGGCTTGAGGAAGGCACACAAGGGACGTTATTTGTTACGCTTTGTCCCTAGAAAGGCACACGAGTGACGTAAATTAATTGTTTACACCTGTCACACTTTGACTTGAGAAAGGCACACGAGTGACATTTATTAAGTGTATACACCTGTTACACTTTGGCTTAAGGAAAGCACACGAGTGACGTAAATTAGGTATATACACTTATTCGACTTTGGTTTGAGGAAGGCACACCAGAGACGTTTATTAAACTAATACACTTATTCCATTTTAGCTTAAGGAAACGAATGACGTTAACTAAGTTTAAACATCTGTTACACTTTGGCTTGAGGGATGTTCATTATGTGTATACGCTTGATGTACTTTGTCTTGAAGAAAGCCAATCTGACTAAAGTATACGATCTCCCTGCGATTATAGCGTAGTGATTTTAGGTTTTTATCATCAGAGTGAAAGAAAGCGCACAAATGACGTTGATTAAATATTATATAAATAACACACATTAGCGAGGGTGATAGAGGATATTGACAACCCGAAAAAACAATAACACCCGAGGCGACAGCCGAGGGTGTTATTGTTTTTTGAGGGTTGTCAGTATCCTCTATCATCCTCGCTGATGTGTGTTATTTATTTTATTATACCGAACCATACATGTGATCATGTTATATATACCTTAGGACTGTTTTCGTTTGGTAACGAGTCGAATCAAACGCCGCTAAACGCTTACAGTCATTATATTCAATAAGCGCCTTCGACGTCATCAGAGGCTTGAATTTTCTGCAGGGTGTGCAAAAAAACAATAACACCCGGAGGGTTTTTGAAAAAAAAAATGTTACCCTCTGAGCTAATGCAAAATGTAACATTAGTTTTAAAAGCCCGATCGCCTATGGGAATTTAGTATTGGCAGTTTACGTGAGGTATAATAAATACACCTGTTACACGTTGGTTTAAGAAAAGCACACGAGTTATGTAAATTAAGTGTATACAACTGTTACACTTTGGCCTGTGAAAAGCACACGAGTGACGTTAATTATGTGTAAACACCTGCTACACTTTGTCTTGAGGAAGGCACTAAAGTTACGTTAATTAAGTTGAAACATTTGTTACACTGTGGCTTGAGGAAAGCACACGATTTACGTTAGTTAAGTTTATACACCTATTACACTGTGGCTTGCATAAAGCACACGAATGACTTGATTAAGTTTAAACACTTATTACACTTGGGCTTTGGGAAAGCAAAAGAGTGACGTTAATTAAGTTAATATACCTGTTACACTTTGGCTAAATAAAAAAGTAGTGTCTGTATGTCTGTGTGTCTGTATGCCTGGCTTTAGGAAAGCACACGCATGACGTTAATTAAGTTTAAACACCTTTTACCTTTTGTCTTTCGGAAAGTACATGAGAGACGTTAAATAAGTGAATACACTTGTTCTATATTGACTTGATGAAAGGAAATGGGTGACTTTGATTAAGTGTATATACCTGTTACACGTTGTCTTTAGGGAAGTACACGAGGGACGTCAATAAAGTGCATGCACCTATTCCATACTCACTTGTGAAAAGCACATGTGGGATGGGACGTTAATTAAGTGCATACATTTATTCAACGTTAACTTGAGGAAAACATACGACGGGCGTTAATTGAATTTACATCTTTTCCATTTGTCTTGAAGAAAGCAGACGAGGGACGTTAATGAAGTTGATTCAACCATTCAATATTGACATGAAGGGCGGTAATTAAGTGTAACTACATATTTCACCATGTCGTTGAGAAAGCTACTTTTTAAAAAAAAATCTCTTGTCTCGCCCTTTCAGGTTAACATATATATTGGTGAATCACCTGGGGATAGACTGTCGTCTGTGCAATGCAAACGCTATATAAGACGAAAGTCACTTTCTTTTATGTTGTGAAGCATTCATAACTATTCAAAACACTGTGTTGAATGGAATTATAGAGATGAATGATCAAAATGTCACACCAACACAAACATAAAGATTATTATGCAATCTTACCCAAGGCGAACTGCAAACTTTATCACAAAAGCCTATTTACATAGAAAAAGGTTGCTATGTAGTTAGACTATCATTATCACATATATCCACATTTATGTGCTATATTTATACTGATATATCTATTTCTGCTTATAAACGTTAAATATCTGCTTTAATTATTCATATTTACTTATATATCCTACATTGATGTTTGATTGTAGTTAATTTCATGCGTATTTTTACATGTTTACATGTATAACTGTTATTAATTGAAGCATTGATATATTTCACGGTTGTATACATGTATGCTCTCGATTATCAATATCCTCAATACAACTTATTTCGTGACCTCTATGTTAAATATGTAAGTTATTAAAACTATTTGGTGACATATAGGTCCATCGGGCCGGGTGTAAACTATTGTATGCATTGATCATTTGTTTTGAATTATGTTAAATTGCACATGTCACAATAATAAACAATTTTCTTCTTCTAAATACATACTACCAAGAATTTAAAAACTTTTATTTGGAGTCTCACAAGGAATAAAATGACATATGCCAACATTTAAATGTTAAATTTCACCTGTATTTCCTCGCGAGGCTTTAAATTCTCGCTAGTATTTATGTTCACCTGAAGGGCAAGACAATAGACTTTCTAAAATTTCGAAAGTCAACAGTTTGATACGTGGCCCGAACAGGATTCCGTAAAATGAACATTTATTTATTAATCACTTACGTAATGACCCCTCGTGTACTTGTGGTCATTCAATTGAAAAAGTTGAACACAGTTTCAATGTTCATTATATACAGAAAATAGAAGAAAATTCTTTTATTCGACAGGGAAATTTCACCCACTTATAAGTATAATTATTTAGCAAAGTGTATTATTATGTAAAATTAACCTAGATGACACTTCTCTTTTTCTTAACGAACAAGAATATATTCGTGACACCGAACGTTTTAATGTTTTTAGATACATCTAACGTTAGCAACATTCAAGTGTAATATTTACTAAACAAGACTCAGTTTGGATAAATTCTTCTGTTTCTTTTTCTTTGTTTCTTAAATCCTTCTATAGTATGCAATGTTCTTTTTTCTTTCCTATTGTCATCATGTAAATTAATGTCACCAACCGTTTGTTACTTCATTATGTTGGGAGAGGCCTGTATATGATGTTGGAAGAACTTTTGGTCCAGCTATTTTGCTTATTGTGTATATATATTCATGTTAATGTTCTGTTTGATGTAAATGCCTGCAATGAAATATGTTTCTATCTATTTTAGTTTATTTATCGTCGGTACCGGTTTCCCATATGACCGACGCCCTCTGAAGAGATTAGTTATTTTAGTTGTGGGGGTAGTGCAAGATACAGAATGCAACCCGTTCCAGAGACACCCCTGGTTCTTTTACATGCTCAGTGTAAAGCACTGATATATGGGACCTCGGTTTAACGTCTCATCCGAAAGACAATTAGTAATGTTAGTTAGTGGAGGAGCGGGGGATCGATCTCGGGACCCCTGTGTTACCAGTCCATCGCGTTACCACTGAACCACTGTTGTTTAAGCTGAACTAATCATTTTATAAGATCAAAAGGCTACTTTCAATACATTGAACTTCAAATATACCTTTTATCGTCATGTTCATGCTAATGGGTAGTTTTATTTTAATGAAACCAGAAATTTAAGTTTAGTTTCTTTAATAAAGTTTATGTACAATTAAAACTTATCTTTTTGTGTTCTTTTATTCTTTATTTTTTTCTTTCTTTTTTTCTGGCACTTTTTCGTTCCTTAATGTTTTCTATTTATTTACTTTTCTTCTTTCCTTCATCTTTCTTGTCTGTATTTCCTTCTTTTTCCTTTTTATTTCATTCTTCTCTCATTTCCTCTCTTCCTTCTTCCATTCACTAATTTACATTGTCGCTCAAAGAAACTAAAAATTTAATTACATGTGCATATTCTGGACATTTTTTGGTTAAATTTTAAAGTCTTGTCTGTAAACTTTTAAATGAAACTTAAAAAAATGTTTCTCAAATATGTAACTTGTAGTGTCTGTATTTTAGGCTAAAGACTATGTAATTTGTCTATAGTCGAAAAATTATTGTTGATATTTTTGTACACTTGAAATAAAATTGAGAACATCAATTAGGAAAGAAATTATTATGATAAGCAATAACCGTGTGTTAATGGTAAATTAAGTTGTATTAATTATAAGTACGCTTGTACTTGCATAGCGTGTTTGTCTTGTTTGCCACGCCATCTCGTTACCACATACCTGTGAAACGCACTTGGCCAAGCCTGAGATAATTAAGACGCAAGCTGCCAAGCTGTAAAACAGTATAAAGATTGCGGCCAGAACCGTCACTGGTCATACACATATTGTATACCTATCTAACAACCATAAACATATATTTATAAACATACGGCAATGGAAAGACGCTTCAAGCTTCTCGATGACTTGTTCATTACGGACCAAAAGCTGCAGAAAGCTTATCAGCAAATCCTTCACCTCAGCCAGAAGATGAAGATGTTGAATCAGCGGTACAAAAAGACGGAGGAAGAACTCAACGACCCTTTCGTCTGCATTCTCCAGTGTAGAATGTTGGTTGTTGAGGGCATGCTGACAGCATATGTAAAATACGCTAGTCTCAAGAGACAGGAAATTCTTGACATGCGTTTCCATCTTTTTGGCGAGCGTCCAGAACCACAGACACTTGGGGTAAAGAAATAGTACTTGTTTCACTAATGCGAAGACATAAGGCACTCATATACCAAGTTTGGTACCTGTCTGAGAACGTTTCAAAAATTGCTAAAATTCACGAATTTGCATTATAAATATAAAGATATAAATGTTTGTCACATGTAAACATTCAACACGCGTTGATTTACATCGCGTATTTTTCTCGTTCAAAGTATATCACATGCAGTACTGATGTCATGCGACGCAGAAATGATTTATCTTCACGATCATGTAACTCAAAATACCTGTTATCATTGTTTGCCAACACAATTCGTAGCGAAACACCAAAATTTCACAAAATTTCCTTCATTTACACAATCTTTCGAGAATTAGTCTGCTTGAAGAGAATTATAATCAAAGAGAACATATTCTGTGAGGAAACTGTCAAGTGTGCAGACTAAAAAATCACTTTAAACATCATAAAAAATATCATAAAATAAAAAGAGAGTATTGCTTTTTTAAAAATCAAAGTCAGTGTTTATTGGTGAACATTTTTTGTTTTAATTTTGAAATGTCAGTGCAAGGAAGAAAAAAAAATCGATTTACATAGTGATTACCGCATGGGTTCTTCTAGTTCCTACGTGTACCGCGCCGTGTATTAAAGAACTAGGGAAGTTAGGAACCAGCAGAGTACCTGTCGAAAGATTGTGTAAATTGATGAAAAAACGTTGAAATTCGGAAGAAATTAGATGTTTTCTCTTGGCTAATTCTCACAGCGGGTCTTTTCGTGTACATAATCCTGAAGATAAATCATTTCTGCGTCGAAGGACACCAGCGGTGAGTGTGAATAATGCTGAACGAGTAAAATACGGGATGTCGCTTTGTGTACACTTTTAAAGTGAAATACGGCATCCACCTATCAAGCTGGTACCGCCCAGTTTATGTCACGTGATGATATAGAGCACTACCTACAGAAAAAGCTTCCGATAATGGTGTGTAAAACTGCGCAGTAGCTTATAAAGTTCATGTTTTACCGATTTATTTTACTAAAATACAATAATACCGCTGAGAAATGTTCTTTTTTTATAATTGACTTTTTTTAGTGAACTTTAACAGGAGACAGAATAAAAATAATGTGTATTTTTTATGTGAAGGAATGGTGTATTTTTCATAATATTTCGCGACATGCTTGTTTCTTGGCGAACTTAGTGTAACGTTTTTGTGTCATTTTAAAAATAGTTATTATTATAATATCCGCGTCATTCGTTCATCGGTATAATTAATAGAATGTCGTGTAGACCTAGGCTAGGTAGATATAGAGCCAGATTTAGTTCAAACAGTTCATTATATTTTAGTATCCCACCTTTTCTAAAACTCATCACTGTCTTTTCTCAAATTACGTTTCTACTTTGAATGCAAGCACTCTCAAATTTTGAGAAAGTCCACCATCTGTAGTTACTTTTAATGGCCCATAGATATCCGAGGCCTAAGAAGGCTCTCTGCATATTTGTCTTTTTTACCCAAAAGAATTCTGGCAGCTTGTCTGGCATCCCCAGGTAATTAAATACAGGTCTGGGCATTCAATACAACCCTGATAGGCCTGAATACCGATTGGAATGTTTAGTAAAATCAGTCTGCGCAGACCAAATGGCTGTAAAATTATTTCAGAGACATCAAAATTTAATGTTGGTTACTTATGGAATTCATTGCTTAGAACTGGAATGTTTATTGAAATCCCCAAAAAGCTGGAAAACTATTGGCCATAGTAAAAAGAACAATATTAGGAGTGGTTTATCAAAAATCAGTTGTGTCAAGGCCGGGTCTTTAAGAATTTTGGCGGAAAATAGTTGAGAAAGATTTTGCTCTACAGGATATCAGGTTGTCCACGTTTCAGAAACCTGCCTTACATCAACTGGGTTAAAACATTACAGGAATACATAATTAAAGAATGAATAATAATAATAATAATAATAATAAGAAAAAAAATTCAAACATACAAAAAAAATTCCGAAATTACATTTGTAATTTAAAGAAGATAGGAATGAATCTGAAATAGTAATAGAATTGTTAAAAAAATAAACTGAGTTAGAATACTTAACCCGGACCCAGCCGAAAAGAAGAAAAAATATCCCTGTAGGTAAACGTGGGAAGTAATATCCCACCTGGAATAATTATTACTGAAGAAATCATCATTTTCACGCTTATTCGCACTACATAATACAAGTATTGAATAGGCCAAACGGGAACGAAAAAAAACTTTTAGGGAGAAAAGATGGACGTACAGGCAGATATCACTTTCTTGTAGTTCAAAGACAAATTTAAGCAATATTATACATCCACTTTGAAAGCCGACATAGAATGTACTCAAAGCAACTAGGAATTTTCCACATTTCACTTATAATGGAAAATAATAAGATTTCGAAACTAAGGTGTACACCTTTCAGGTAGAAAACACGGGCGTACACCTGTCAGGCAGATATCTCTTTTTTCTAACTACAAAAGTGATAAAAGCAATATTTTTAGTGGACTTTGGAAGACGTTATGGAATAATAGTGCTACATGCAACAGACAATTTTCCTACAGTGACTTATAACTAATCATTCTAAAATTCAAAGCTGTACACCTTTCAGGCAGAAAACACGGGCGCGTACCTCTCCAACACATATACCTTTTTTCTAGTTTTAAGTCAAACTAATGCAACATGATATGTAAACTATTAAAGCCAAAATGGTATGTTCTCCAAGCAACGGGGATTTGACCACATTTTATCTATAAATGATAAGCTGTACACCTTTCAGGCAGAAATGATGGGCGTACACCTCTCAGGCAGATAGCATTTTTTTTTATTTATGAGATAAATTAAAAAAAAAAAACATCAAATTTAAAGTCTGAAATGGAATATTTTCCGAGCAACTCATTATTTTGCACATTTTTATTGATGATTATACTAAGTTTACACCTTTCAGACAGATAACATTTTCGTACACCTATCAGGTAGAAATTTCTTTTTTCTAGCTATACGAAAAATTTAAACAACGAAGAGGATTGTTCTCCGGGCGAAATTGAATCTTTCACATTTTATTCATAAATGGTAATTATAAGATACTAGCCTGTACACCTTTAAGGTAGGAAACTCAGGCGTACACCTCTCAGGCAGATATTGCTTATTTTCTTTTTCTAAAGGAGATAACAGCAACATTATATGTTAACTTTGGACGACACGAAATGTTCTACAATAAACAGGCATTATTCCACAGGCTACAGTATGTGCTTTTATAAATAATAATTTTATTATAGCAAGATGTACACCTTTCAGGGAGAAAAGATGGACGTACACCTCTCAGGCAGATATTCCTTTTCTGTAGTTCAAAGACGAATGTAAGCAACAATATACAGTCACTTTGAAAGCCGACATAGAATGTGCTCAAAGCAATTGGGAATTTTCCACATTTCACTTATAATGGATAATTATAAAATTTCGAAACTAAGGTGTACACCCTTCAGGTAGAAAACACGGGCGTACACCTCTCAGGCAGATATTCCTTTTTTCTAACTTTTAAGGTGATAAAAGCAATATTTTTGGTGGACTTTGAAAGACGTTATGGAATGTGCTACATGCAACAGACAATTTTTCTACAGTGACTTATAACTAATCATTCTAAAATTCAAAGCTGTACACCTTTCAGGCAGAAAACACGGGCGCGTACCTCTCCAACACATATACCTTTTTTCTAGTTTTAAGTCAAACTAATGCAACATGATATGTAAACTATTAAAGCCAAAATGGTATGTTCTCCATGCAACAGGGATTTGACCACATTTTATCTATAAATGATAAGCTGTACACCTTTCAGGCAGAAATGATGGGCGTACACCTCTCAGGCAGATAGCATTTTTTTTGAAGTTATGAGAAAAATTAAAAAAAAAAAAAAAAACATCAAATTTAAAGTCTGAAATGGAATATTTTCCGAGCAACTCATTATTTTGCACATTTTTATTGATGATTATACTAAGTTTACACCTTTCAGACAGATAACATTTGCGTACACCTATCAGGTAGAAATTTCTTTTTTCTTGTTATATGAAAAATTTAAACAACGAAAATGGCCGATTTTGAACAACGAAGAGGATTGTTCTCCGGGCGAAATTGAATCTTTCACATTTTATTCATAAATGGTAATTATAAGATACTAGCCTGTACACCTTTAAGGTAGGAAACTCAGGCGTACACCTCTCAGGCAGATATTGCTTATTTTCTTTTTCTAAAAGAGATAACAGCAACATTATATGTTCACTTTGGACGACACGAAATGTTCTACAATAAACAGGCATTATTCCACAGGCTATATTATCTGCTTTTATAAATAATAATTTTATTATAGCAAGATGTACACCTTTCAGGGAGAAAAGATGGACGTACACCTCTCAGGCAGATATTCCTTTTCTGTAGTTCAAAGACGAATGTAAGCAACAATATACAGTCACTTTGAAAGCCGACATAGAATGTGCTCAAAGCAATTGGGAATTTTCCACATTTCACTTATAATGGATAATTATAAAATTTCGAAACTAAGGTGTACACCCTTCAGGTAGAAAACACGGGCGTACACCTCTCAGGCAGATATTCCTTTTTTCTAACTTTTAAGGTGATAAAAGCAATATTTTTGGTGGACTTTGAAAGACGTTATGGAATGTGCTACATGCAACAGACAATTTTTATACAGTGACTTATAACTAATCATTCTAAAATTCAAAGCTGTACACCTTTCAGGCA
Source organism: Cyclina sinensis (assembly GCA_012932295.1). Taxonomy (NCBI): domain Eukaryota; kingdom Metazoa; phylum Mollusca; class Bivalvia; order Venerida; family Veneridae; genus Cyclina; species Cyclina sinensis. The sequence goes on along the minus strand of JAAONU010000001.1, from coordinate 70,889,984 downwards.
GAAAACACGGGCGCGTACCTCTCCAACACATATACCTTTTTTCTAGTTTTAAGTCAAACTAATGCAACATGATATGTAAACTATTAAAGCCAAAATGGTATGTTCTCCAAGCAACGGGGATTTGACCACATTTTATCTATAAATGATAAGCTGTACACCTTTCAGGCAGAAATGATGGGCGTACACCTCTCAGGCAGATAGCATTTTTTTTATTTATGAGATAAATTAAGAAAAAACAACATCAAATTTAAAGTCTGAAATGGAATATTTTCCGAGCAACTCATTATTTTGCACATTTTTATTGATGATTATACTAAGTTTACACCTTTCAGACAGATAACATTTTCGTACACCTATCAGGTAGAAATTTCTTTTTTCTAGCTATACGAAAAATTTAAACAACGAAAACGGTCGATTTTGAACAACGAAGAGGATTGTTCTCCGGGCGAAATTGAATCTTTCATATTTTATTCATAAATGGTAATTATAAGATACTAGCCTGTACACCTTTAAGGTAGGAAACTCAGGCGTACACCTCTCAGGCAGATATTGCTTATTTTCTTTTTCTAAAGGAGATAACAGCAACATTATATGTTAACTTTGGACGACACGAAATGTTCTACAATAAACAGGCATTATTCCACAGGCTACAGTATGTGCTTTTATAAATAATAATTTTATCATAGCAAGATGTACACCTTTCAGGGAGAAAAGATGGACGTACACCTCTCAGGCAGATATTCCTTTTCTGTAGTTCAAAGACGAATGTAAGCAACAATATACAGTCACTTTGAAAGCCGACATAGAATGTGCTCAAAGCAATTGGGAATTTTCCACATTTCAATTATAATGGATAATTATAAAATTTCGAAACTAAGGTGTACACCCTTCAGGTAGAAAACACGGGCGTACACCTCTCAGGCAGATATTCCTTTTTTCTAACTTTTAAGGTGATAAAAGCAATATTTTTGGTGGACTTTGAAAGACGTTATGGAATGTGCTACATGCAACAGACAATTTTTCTACAGTGACTTATAACTAATCATTCTAAAATTCAAAGCTGTACACCTTTCAGGCAGAAAACACGGGCGCGTACCTCTCCAACACATATACCTTTTTTCTAGTTTTAAGTCAAACTAATGCAACATGATATGTAAACTATTAAAGCCAAAATGGTATGTTCTCCATGCAACAGGGATTTGACCACATTTTATCTATAAATGATAAGCTGTACACCTTTCAGGCAGAAATGATGGGCGTACACCTCTCAGGCAGATAGCATTTTTTTTGAAGTTATGAGAAAAATTTAAAAAAAAAACAAACATCAAATTTAAAGTCTGAAATGGAATATTTTCCGAGCAACTCATTATTTTGCACATTTTTATTGATGATTATACTAAGTTTACACCTTTCAGACAGATAACATTTGCGTACACCTATCAGGTAGAAATTTCTTTTTTCTTGTTATATGAAAAATTTAAACAACGAAAATGGCCGATTTTGAACAACGAAGAGGATTGTTCTCCGGGCGAAATTGAATCTTTCATATTTTATTCATAAATGGTAATTATAAGATACTAGCCTGTACACCTTTAAGGTAGGAAACTCAGGCGTACACCTCTCAGGCAGATATTGCTTATTTTCTTTTTCTAAAAGAGATAACAGCAACATTATATGTTCACTTTGGACGACACGAAATGTTCTACAATAAACAGGCATTATTCCACAGGCTATATTATCTGCTTTTATAAATAATAATTTTATTATAGTAAGATGTACACCTTTCAGGGAGAAAAGATGTACGTACACCTCTCAGGCAGATATTCCTTTTCTGTAGTTCAAAGACGAATGTAAGCAACAATATACAGTCACTTTGAAAGCCGACATAGAATGTGCTCAAAGCAATTGGGAATTTTCCACATTTCACTTATAATGGATAATTATAAAATTTCGAAACTAAGGTGTACACCTTTCAGGTAGAAAACACGGGCGTACACCTCTCAGGCAGATATTCCTTTTTTCTAACTTTTAAGGTGATAAAAGCAATATTTTTTTGTGGACTTTGAAAGACGTTATGGAATGTGCTACATGCAACAGACAATTTTTCTACAGTGACTTATAACTAATCATTCTAAAATTCAAAGCTGTACACCTTTCAGGCAGAAAACACGGGCACGTACCTCTCCAACAGATATTCCCTTTTTCTAGTTTTAAGTGAAACTTATGCAACATGATATGTAAACTATTAAAGCGAAAATGGAATGTTCTCCAAGCAACGGGGATTTGACCACATTTTATCTATAAATGATAAGCTGTACACCTTTCAGGCAGAAATGATGGACGTACACCTCTCAGGCAGATAGCATTTTTTTGGAGTTATGAGAAAAATTAAAGAAATAAACATTATCCATCAACTTTAAAAGCTGAAAAGGAATCCGAGCAACTCATTATTTTGCACATTTTTATTGATGATTATACTAAGCTTTACACCTTTCAGATTGATAACATTTGCGTACACCTATCAGGTAGAAATTTCTTTTTTCTAGTTATATGAAAAATTTAAACAATGAAAATGGTCGATTTTGAACAATGAAGAGGATTGTTCTCCGGGCGAAATTGAATCTTTCACATTTTATTCATAAATGGTAATTATAAGATACTAGCCTGTACACCTTTAAGGTAGGAAACTCAGGCGTACACCTCTCAGGCAGATATTGCTTATTTTCTTTTTTTAAAAGAGATAACAGCAACATTATATGTTCACTTTGGACGACACGAAATGTTCTACAATCAACAGGCAATATTCCACAGGCTACAGTATGTGCTTTTATAAATAATAATTTTATTATAGTAAGATGTACACCTTTCAGGGAGAAAAGTTGGATGTACACCTCTCAGGCTGATATTCCTTTTCTGTAGTTCAAAACGAATTTAAGAAACAATATACGGTTTCTTTGAAAGCTGACATAGAATGTACTCAAAGCAACTGGGAATTTTCCACATTTCAATTATAATGGATAATTTTAAGATTTCGAAACTTAGGTGCACACCTTTCAGGTAGAAAACACAGGCGTACACCTCTCAGGCTGATATCTCTTTTTTTCTAATTATAAAAGTGATAAAAGCAACATTATAGGTGGACTTTGAAAGACGTTATGGAATGTGCTAAAAGCAACAGACAATTTTCTACAGTGACTTATAACTAATCATTCTAAAATTCAAAGCTGTACACCTTTCAGGCAGAAAACATGAGCGCGTACCTCTCTAACACATATTCCTTTTTTCTAGCGTTATGTCAAACTAATGCAACATGATATGTAAACTATAAAAGCGAAAATGGAATGTTCTCCAAGCAACGGGGATTTGACCACATTTTATTTATAAATGATAATTTTTAGATAGTTATCTGTACACCTTTCGGGCAGAAATGATGGGCGTACACCTCTTAGGTAGATATCATTTTTTTTGTAGTTCAATGATAAGAAAAGTGAAAGAAATAAACATTATCCGTCAACTTTTAAAAGCTGAAAAGGAATACTTTCCGAGCAACTCATTATTTTGCACATTTTTATTGATGATTATACTAAGCTTAACACCTTTCAGGCAAATAACACTAGCGTACACCTCTCAGGCATATATTCCTTTTTTCTAATTGTAACAGAGATAAAAGCAACATTATACGTCCACTTTGGAGGGTGACACGAAATGTTCTATAAACAACAGGGAATATCCCACAGGCTACATAATGTTTTTAATTAATAGTAAGCTGTACACCTTTCAGGCAGAAAAGATTGCTGTACACATCACAGACAGATATTCCGTTTTTTCTAGTTACAACACGAATTTAGGCAGCATTTTATGTCCTCTTTGAAAGCCTAAATATACTGTTCTCAAAGCAACAGAGAATTGTCTACATTTTATTATAAATGATAATTATAATATCGGCGTAAGCTGAACACCTTTCAGGTAGAAAATACGGGCGTACACTTCTCAGGCATATATTCCTATTTTCTAATTACAAAACAGATGTAAGCAACATTATAATTATGGAAACTTTGAAAGCCGTTACGGAATGTTCTGCAAAGAGCAGGCAATTTTCCACATAAAACTTATACCTGATCATTATAAGATTCTAACCTAAGTTGTACACCTTTCAGGCAGCATACACGGGCAGATTTTATGGGCGCACACGTTTCAGGCAGATATTTCTGTTTTACAATCAGGCAAGATATATATATGCAAAATTATATGAACGCCTAAAAGCTGACAAAGCATGACCTTCTTCTTCTTTATAAATTATATTTATTTTCTCTTTTCTTCATAAAAAGCAGTGTATACATTTTTTTTTCTTGCAGGAATAACACGTTTACAAGCAGATACATGTACGGCTTCCAGACAGATTGTATCCCTTGTAAAGCTTTAATACTGGTTAAAACTATGGCAACCTTTAACAGATTTTATTAATAATGATCTTTTAAGTTACAAAGTTTTGCATCTTTCTAACAAAAAAAAAAAACAAAAACAAACAAACAAAAGAAAACAGGCGTCGTGCATATCTCAAGCAGACATAATTTTGTTCAGTTAAAAGACAAGTTAAAACAACATTATATGTAAACTTTAAGTAGACACTGAATGTTCTCGAAGCAACACAGATTTTATTAACATTATATATATAACTAATAATTTTCAAGACTTTTCAATTAGACAAAAAAAAACGGGCGTACACCTTGTAGGAAAAAAAGAAGAACGGCGTAAACTTCAAGGCTGTTATCCCTTTCTGACAAATTTATGCTACATTTAGTGAGCTAGAAAAGTTGTTTAATTTTATCATTTATTATAATAGTTTGTTGTTGTTGTTTTTTTTTGCTTGTGTGTTGGTTTGTTTGTTTCTGTTTTTGTTTTTTTGATTTTTGTTTTCTTTAAAATGTAGATATTCCGTCCACTTCTCAAGCAGACACGCATTTTAGGCCTAAAACACGGTCGTACTCTAAACAGAGTGATTTATGTATTTTATATAGTTTCATAAGAAATCAAAACGACATTATATATCAACTTTTTTCGTGACAAGGAATGTTTTTCCAGCAATAGGGAATTTTTTTATTAATGATGATTTTCATAATACTAAGATGTACACCTTTAATATATAAGACAGAAAACGCAGTCGTGCACTTTTCAGGCAGATATTCCTTTTTATCTAGTTAAAAGAAAAGTAGGTTAAATTGCACATTTTATTCATTTGTGATAAGATTTGCACTTTTCAGGCAGAAAACATGAGCGTTCACCTTACAGGCAGATATTACATTTTATGTAGTTTTTAGATATATCATGAAAGTATAAAAAATAATTTTTGAAAGTTAAAATGGAATGTTCTACAAGCAATTAGTAATTTTCCAAGTTTCATGTACAAATGATAATTCTCAAATGACTAAACTGTACACCTTTCAGGCAGAACCTACGGGCGTACATCTAAAAGGCAGCTATTCCTTTTATCTTGTTACAAGGCAAGTTAAAATAACATAATTATTATGTCAACTTTAAAACTCCACAAGACTGTTCGCTAAGCAACAGGATATGCTCCTCATTTTATATTATGATTTGATGTACACCTTTCAGTCAGAAAACATCTGCGTACACCTTTCAGGCAGATGTTCCTTTTTATTTAGTTATATGAATAATAAAAACATCATTATACCTGAACTTTGAAATACAACACGGAATAATCTCCAAGCAACAGGTATTTTTCACATTTTATTTATTTATAATCACTATATATAATGACATGCACACCTTTCTGGCAGATTTTTTTTCTTCATTTTAAAAGAAAAAAACACTTAAAACAATATAATGTGTCAACTTTGAAGGGCCTCATGGAATATTCTGCAAGCAACACAGAATTTCCAAAAGTTGTTTAATGAATGATAAATTTAATACCTTAATCTGTACACCTATAAGGTAGAAAAACACGGGCGTACACCTATAAGGTAGAAAAACACGGGCGTACACCTATAAAGTAGAAAACACGGGCGTACACCTATAAAGTAGAAAACACGGGCGTACACCTATAAGGTAGAAAACACAGGCGTACACCTATAAGGTAGAAAACACGGGCGTACACCTTTCAGGCAGATGTTCCTTTTTATTTAGTTATAAGAAAAAATAAACATCATCATATGTGAACTTTGAAATACAACACGGAATAATCTCCAAGCAACAGAAATTTTCACATTTTATTTATTAATAATCACTATATATAATGACATGCGCACCTTTCTGACAGATTTTTTTTTTTTTGACATTTATCAAAAAACATTTAAAACAATATAATGTGTCAACTTTGAAATGTCACACGGAATATTCGGCAAGCAACACAGAATTTCCAAAAGTTGTTTAATGAATAATAATTTTTATACCTTAATCTGAACATCTTACAGGCAGAAATGACGCGTGTACACCTATAAGATAGAAAACACGGGCGTACACCTATAAGGTAGAAAACACGGGCGTACACCTTTCAAGCAGATATTCCTTTCTATCATGTTTTAAGACAAATAAAATTACATTATATGTCTTATTTTAAAATCACATACGGAATGTTCTCAAAGCCACATGCAATTTCCACAGTTTATTAATTTATGATTAGCTATACACCTTTTAGAAAGAAGATATGGGCTTACACCTTTCAGGCAGATATTTATTTTTATGTAGTTCTAAGAAAATATATGTTAACAAAATTATATGTCTGCTGTGACAGCCAATAAGGAATGTTTTCCAATCAACATGGAATTTTCCAAATTTTATTTATAACAGACTAAGACGAACACGGGCGTACACCTGTCAGGCAGATATTCTTTTTTTATCTAGTTATGAAAAAAAGTATTATATATTTTGAAAGTTGACACGCAAGAGGGAATGTTCCACATTTATTTCATCGATGATAATTTAGAGACACTAAACTGTTCATCTTTCAGGCAGAAAACTTAAGGCATTGCAACACTGTGTGTAACCTTTTTTAAAATGCCGACATATTTTGTAATTTAAGTTTGTCCTAAAATAAAAAAAAGGTATATCTGCCTGAAAGGTGTACATCTTAGCATTTTACAATGATAATAGATAAATACACTGTGGAAACTTCCCTATTCCTTGAAGAAAATTTCATATCAACTTTGTATCATATAATACTGTTGAAATTTATTTTCTTACTTTATTAAAACGAATATCAGCCTGAAAGTTGTACGCCCTTAATTTCTGTCTGAAAGGTGTACATCTTAGTATTTTGGAATGATGATTAACATATATTATGTGAAAAATTTCCGGTTGCTTGAAGAACATTCCATCTTAACTTTCGATGATATAATACTGTTTGAATTTGTTTCCTAACATCGTTAAAACGAATATCAGCCTGAAAGGTGTACGCCCGTGTTTTCGGTCTGATAGGTGTACATCTAAGTATTTTAGAATGATGATTAACAAATAACATGTGGAAAATTCTCTGTTGCTTGAAGAACATTTCATCTCAACTTTCAATCATAAAATACTGTTTGAATTTCTTTTCTAACTTCACTGAAACGAATATCAGACTGAAAGGTGTACGCCCGTGTTTTTGCCTGAAATGTGTACATCTGTGTATCGTAAAATTATAATTAACAAATAAAATATGGAAAAATCCTTTTCTCCACGGAGAACATTCGGTGATGGATTTCATAGTTCACATATAATTTAATTTCTCTTGTAAATAGATACAAAGGAATATCTGCCTGAAAAGTGTACACCCGCGTATTCTGTCTTAAAGCAGTACAGCTTAGCATCTTGAAAATCACCATTTATAAAAATTAAAGGTAAATTCCCTGACGCTATGAAAACAATTAGTGTGAACTGGAAACGTACATATATAATGTCGTTTTAATTCGTTTGTAACTAGATAAAAAGGAATATCTGCCTGAAAGGTGGATGCCCGTAATTTATACCTAAAAGATGTACATTTTAGTATTTCAGAACGATAATTAATGAATAAAATGTGGAAAATTCCATGTTGCTTGAACAACATTGCATGTCAACTGTATATGATATAACACCGTTTGATTTTCTTTTCTAACTAGATTTAAACGGATATCTGCCTGAAAGGTGTACGCCCTTCATTTCTGCCTGAAAGGTGTACCTCTTAGTATTCTAGAAGGATAATTAATAAACGATATGTGGAAACTTGCCTAATCCTTGGAGATATATACAATTGCACTTTCGATCATATTATACTGTTCGATTTTTATCTCTAACCTCAGTAAAATGAATATCAGTTTGAAAGGTGTACGCCCGTGTTTTCTGTTTGAAAGGTGTACATCTTAGTATTTAAGAATGATGATAAAGAAATAAAATGTGGAACACGGACGTACACCTTAAGGTAAAAATCACGGGCGTACACCTATAAGGTAGAAAACACGGGCATACACATATAAGGTAGAAAATACAAAGTACATCTATAAGGTAGGAAACACTGGGTACACCTTTGAGGTACAAAACACGTAGTACACCTTTAAGGTAGAAAACACGGGGTACACCTGTTAGGTAGAAAACCAGGGGTACACTTATAAGGTAGAAAACACGGGGTAAACCTAAAAGATAGAAAACATGGGGTACACCTTTAAGGTTGAAAACATGGGGAATAACACTTTAAGGTAGAAAACAAGGGGTACACCTGTAAGGTATAAAACACGGGCGTACACCAATAAGGTAGAAAACAAGGGCGTACATCTATAAGGAAGAAAACACGGGATATACCTATAAGGTAGAAAACACGGGGTATCCCTTTAAGGTAGAAAACACGGGGAAACCTGTTAGGTAGAAAACACAAGTACACCTTACAGGTAGAAAGCAGGGGCGTACACCTATAAGGTAGAAAACACGGGGTACACCTATAAGGAAGAAAACACGGACGTACACCTATAAGGTAGAAGACACAGACGTACACCTTTCAGGCAGATATTCCTTTTATCTTATTATAAGACAAATAAAATAATATTACGTGTCATATTTTAAATCACACACGGACTTTTCTTTAAGTCACATGTAATTTTCCACAATTTATCAATTTATGATAAGTTTTCCACGATATGGGCGTACACCTCTCAGGCAGATATTCTTTTCCTTGTAGTTCTAAGAAAATTTCTGTTAACAATATTATATGTGAACTATGACAGACGACACGGATATGTTTTCCAGCCAACATGGAATTTTCTATAAAAAAATAAGATACTAAAATGTACGTACAGCTGTCAGACAGATATCTTTTATCTTGTTATGTAAAGAATAAAACAGTATTATATATAAACATTTTAAGTTTACAGGCAAGAGGGAATTTTCCACATTTAATTGATCTATGATAATTTAGAGATACTAAACTTTCATTTAACAGGCAGAAAACTCGAGGCATTGTAACATAGCGTGTAAGCTTTTTAAAAATGCCTACATATTTTGTAATTTAAGTTTGCCTTAAACTAGAAAAAGGTATATCTGCCTGAAAGGTGTACGACGGTGTTTTCTGTACGGACGAATATTATTTGTAATTTTATTGCAGGTTTACAGCTAAACATGATTAATAAAAAAAATATAAAAAATCCACGTTTTCTGAGAAGACAGACAGGGTTTGATTTTTGGTTTAAGCTTGATAAAGGTGAACAGACTTGAAGGTATACAAATGCGTGTCCGCCTGAAAAGTGGACAAAAATATCAACATTTAAAAACAAACAAACAAATAAACAAACAAATAAACGCACGAACTAACGATTATAACGACTGATAAAATTAAACAACTTTTCTGGCCACAAGAAATGTAGTACAAATTTGTTAAAAAAGGTTATCAGTCTTGAAGTTTAAGCCGTCTTTTTTTTCCTAAAAGATGTACCCCCGTTTTTGTCTACTTGAAAAGTCTTGAAAATTATCATTAATAAATGTAATGTCAATAAATCTGTGTGGCTTTGATACCATTCAGTGTCTACTTAAAGTTTACATATAATGTTGGTTTAACTTGTCTTTTAGCGCAGCAAAGGTATGTTTGCCTGAAATTCGCACGACGCCTGTGTTTTCGTCAGAAAGTTGCAAAGCTTTGCACATGTAACTTAAAAGATCATAATTAATAAAATTTAAACTTTTTTTAAAGGTTGCCATAGATTTAACCAGTATTAAAAAGCTTGACAAGGGATATAATCTGTCTTGGTGGCATACATCAAAGTATCTGCATGTACCCGTGTTTCATGTCACTTTCCAAAGTGGACATATAATGTTGCTTCTACCTCTGTTACAATTAGAAAAAAAGGAATATCTGCCTGAGAGGTGTATGCCAATGTTATCTGCCTGAAAGGTGTAAAGCTTAGTATAATCATCAATAAAAATGTGCAAAATAATGAGCTGCTCGGAAAATATTCCTTGTCAGCTTTTAAAGTTGACGGATAATGTTTATTTCTTTATTTTTTCTTATAACTACAAAAAAATGCTATCAGCCCGAGAGGTGTACGCCCATCATTTCTGCCTGAAAGGTGTACAGCTTACTATCTTAAAATCATCATTTATAAATAAAATGTGTTCAAATCCCCGTTGCTTGGAGAACATTCAATTTTGGCTTTAAAAGTTTACATATTATGTTGCATAAGTTTGACTTTGAGTTAGAAAAATAAATATCTGTTGGAGAGGTACGCACCCGTGTTTTCTGCCTTATAGGTGTACGTCCGTGTTTTATACCTTAAAGGTGTACCCAGGGTTTTCTACTTTACAGGTGTACCCGTGTTTTCTACTTTATAGGTGTACCCTGTGCTTTCTACTTTATAGGTGTACCCTGTGCTTTCTACTTTATAGGTGTACCGAGGTTTTCTACTTTATAGGTGTACCCAAAGTTTTCTACTTTATAGGTGTATCCGAGTTTTCTACCTGATAGGTGTACCCGAGGTTTTCTACCTTATAGGTGTACCCCGTGTTTTCTACTTTATAGCTGTACCCGACGTTTTCTACTTTATAGGTGTACCCCGTGTTTTCTACTTTATAGGTGTACCTGAGTTTTCTACCTGATAGGTGTACCCGAGGTTTTCTACTTTATAGGTGTACCCCATGTTTTCTACCTTTTACATGTACCCTGTGTTTTCTACTTTATAGGTGTACCCCATGTTTTCTACCTTTTACATGTACCCTGTGTTTTCTACTTTATAGGTGTACCCCATGTTTTCTACCTTTTACATGTACCCTGTGTTTTCTACTTTATAGGTGTACCCGACGTTTTCTACCTTATAGGTGTACCTCATGTTTTCTACTTTATAGGTGTACCCCATGTTTTGTACCTTTTACATGTACCCTGTGTTTTCTACTTTATAGGTGTACCCGACGTTTTCTACTTTATAGGTGTACCCGACGTTTTCTACCTTATAGGTGTACCCCGTGTTTTCTACTTTATAGGTGTACCCCATGTTTTCTACCTTTTACATGTACCCTGTGTTTTCTACTTTATAGGTGTACCCGACGTTTTCTACTTTATAGGTGTACCCTGTGTTTTCTACTTTATAGGTGTACCCAAAGTTTTCTACCTTATAGGTGTATCCGAGTTTTTTACCTGATAGGTGTACCCGAGGTTTTCTACCTTATAGGTGTATACCGTGTTTTCTACTTTATAGCTGTACCCAACGTTTTCTACTTTATAGGTGTACCCCGTGTTTTCTACTTTATAGGTGTACCTGAGTTTTCTACCTGATAGGTGTACCCGAGGTTTTCTACTTTATAGGTGTACCCCTTGTTTTCTGCTTAATAGGTGTTTCCTGTGTTTTCTACTTTATATGTGTACCCAAAGTTTTCTGCTTTATAGGTGTACCCGGTGCTTTCTTCTTTATAGGTGTACCCCGTGTTTTCTACTTTATAGGTGTACCCGAGGTTTTCTACTTTAAAGGTGTACCCCGTGTATTTTACTTTATAGGTGTGCCCGACGTTTTCTACCTTATAGGTGTACCCCGCGTTTTCTACTTTATAGGTGTACCTGAGTTTTCTACCTGATATTTGTACCCGAGGTTTTCTACCTGATAGGTGTACCCCGTGTTTTCTACTTTATAGGTGTACCCCATGTTTTCTACCTTTTACATGTACCCTGTGTTTTCTACTTTATAGGTGTACCCGACGTTTTCTACCTTATAGGTGTACCCCGTGTTTTCTACTTTATAGGTGTACCCCATGTTTTCTACCTTTTACATGTACCCTGTGTTTTCTACTTTATAGGTGTACCCGACGTTTTCTACCTTATAGGTGTACCCCATGTTTTCTACTTTATAGGTGTACCCCATGTTTTCTACCTTTTACATGTACCCTGTGTTTTCTACTTTATAGGTGTACCCGACGTTTTCTACTTTATAGGTGTACCCGATGTTTTCTACCTTATAGGTGTACCCCGTGTTTTCTACTTTATAGGTGTACCCCATGTTTTCTACCTTTTACATGTACCCTGTGTTTTCTACTTTATAGGTGTACCCGACGTTTTCTACCTTATAGGTGTACCCCGTGTTTTCTACTTTATAGGTGTACCCGACGTTTTCTACCTTATAGGTGTACCCGGTGCTTTCTTCTTTATAGGTGTACCCCGAGTTTTCTGCCTTATAGGTGTACGTCCGTGTTTTATACCTTAAAGGTGTACCCAGGGTTTTCTACTTTACAGGAGTACCCCGTGTTTTCTACTTTAAAGGTGTAACCGTGGTTTTCTACTTTATAGGTGTACCTGAGTTTTCTACCTGATAGGTGTACCCGTGTTTTCTACTTTATAGGTGTACCCTGTGCTTTCTACTTTATAGATGTACCTGAGTTTTCTACCTGATAGGTGTACCCGAGGTTTTCTACCTTATAGGTGTATACCGTGTTTTCTACTTTATAGCTGTACCCGACGTTTTCTACTTTATAGGTGTACCCCGTGTTTTCTACTTTATAGGTGTACCCCATGTTTTCTACCTTTTACATGTACCCTGTGTTTTCTACTTTATAGGTGTAACCGACGTTTTCTACTTTATAGGTGTACCCTGTGTTTTCTACTTTATAGGTGTACCCAAAGTTTTCTACCTTATAGGTGTATCCGAGTTTTTTACCTGATAGGTGTACCCGAGGTTTTCTACCTTATAGGTGTATACCGTGTTTTCTACTTTATAGCTGTACCCAACGTTTTCTTCTTTATAGGTGTACCCCGTGTTTTCTACTTTATAGGTGTACCCGAGGTTTTCTACTTTAAAGGTGTACCCCGTGTATTTTACTTCATAGGTGTACCCGACGTTTTCTACCTTATAGGTGTACCCCGCGTTTTCTACTTTATAGGTGTACCTGAGTTTTCTACCTGATATTTGTACCCGAGGTTTTCTATCTGATAGTTGTACCCCGTGTTTTCTACTTTATAGGTGTACCCCATGTTTTCTACCTTTTACATGTACCCTGTGTTTTCTACTTTATAGGTGTACCCCGTGTTTTCTACCTTATATGTGTACCCCGCATTTTCTACCTTAAAGGTGTTCCCCGAGTTTTTTTTCCTTAACTGTGTACCAACAGTTTTCTACCCTATAGGTGTACTTTAGGTTTTTTACCTTACAGGTGTACGCCCTTGTTTTCTACCTTACAGGTGTACCCCCTTGTTTTCTACCTTAAAAGTGTATCCCGTGCTTTCTACCTTGTAGGTGTACAGTGTTTTTTCTACCTTAAAGGTGTACCCATTGTTTTCTACCTAATAGGTGTAGGCTAGTGTGTTTTATACCTTACAGGTGTACTTCCGTGTTTTCTACCTTAAAGGTTTATTCCCCATGTTTTTACCTTAAAGGTGTACCCGTGGTTTCTACGTTAAAGGTGTACCAGGGTTTCTCTACCTTATAGGTGTATCATGCGTTTTTTACCTTACATGTGTTCGCCCTTGTTTTCTAGCTTAAAGGTGTACCCCGTGCTTTCTACCTTACAGGGGTTCCACGTGTTTTCTACCTTATAAGTGTTACCCGTGTTTTCTACCTTGTGTAGTCGTACCCCATGTTTTCTACCCTATCGGTGAACCCCGTGTTTTCTACCTTAAAGGTGTTTCCCGATTTTTCTTCCTTAAAGGTGTACCAGCAGTTTTCTACCTTATATGTGTACTTTGGGTTTTTTCACCTTACAGGTGTACCCCGTGTTTTCTACTTTAAAGGTGTACGTTGTATTTTCTACCTCACATGTGTTAGCCCGTGTTTTCTACATTATGGGGTGTACGCCCTTGTTTTCTACCTTACAGGTGTACGCCCCTGTTTTCTACCTTAAGTGTACCCCGTGCTTTCTACCCTATAGGTGTACACCGTTTTTTCTACCTTATAGGTGTAGCCATTGTTTTCTACCTAATAAGTGTACGCCCGTGTTTTATACCTTACAGGTGTACTTCCGTGTTTTCTACCTTAAAGGTTTATTCCCCATGTTTTTACCTTAAAGGTGTACCCGTGTTTTCTACGTTATAGGTGTACCAGGGGGTTTCTACCTTATAGGTGTACCCCGCGTTTTTTACCTTACAGGTGTACACCCTTGTTTTCTGGCTTAAAGGTGTACCCCGTGATTTCTACCTTATAGGTGTACGCCCGTGTATATACCTAACAGGTGTACTTCCGTGTTTTCTACCTTAAAATTTTATTCCCCATGTTTTTTAACCTTAAAGGTGTACCTGTGGTTTCTACGTTATAGGTGTACCAGGGGTTTTCTACCTTATAGGTGTACCCCTTGTTTTCTGCTTAATAGGTGTTTCCTGTGTTTTCTACTTTATATGTGTACCCAAGGTTTTCTACTTTATAGATGTACCCGGTGCTTTCTTCTTTATAGGTGTACCCCCTGTTTTCTACCTTTTAAGTGCACCCTGTATTTTCTACCTTGTGTAGGTGTACCCCGTGTTTTCTACCCTATCGGTGTAACCGGGGTTTTCTACTTTAAAGGTGTACCCCGCGTTTTCTACCTTAAAGGTGTTCCCAGAGTTTTCTTCCTTAAAGGTGTACCAACAGTTTTCTACCTTATAGGTGTACTTTGGGTTTGTTCACCTTACAGGTGTACCCCGTGTTTTCTACGTTAAAGGTGTACGTTGTTTTTTCTACCTTATATGTGTTTGCCCGTGTTTTTTACCTTATGGGGTGTACGACCTTGTTTTCTACCTGAAAGGTGTACTTCTGTTTTCAACCTTACAGGTGTACGCCCTTGTTTTCTACCATAAAAGTGTACCCCGTGCTTTCTACCTTATAGGTGTACACCGTTTTTTCTACCTTATAGGTGTACCTGAAGTACACCTTTCAGGGAGACATCAACGGCGTACACCTTTCAAGCAGATACTTTTTATACGTAAAAAACAGATTCAACCTGATCAAGCTTTAATGATACAATTAACCTTAGCAACCTTTCAAGTCAAAACGGATTTTTGATCGATATTAATTAAATTCAGATACTTTACACTCTAATCTGAATGCACAGTTCAGGCAGAAATCAACGGCGTTCTCCTTTCATGCAGGTATCTTTTTGTATACGTTATTGTTAAATTCCACCTGATCATGCTTTACTGTTAATATTAACTATTGCAACCTTTCAAGTCACAACGGCATTTATATTAATGATATTTAGACTGTACTATGAGCCGGTACACCTTTCAGGCAGAAATCAACGGCAGTTGTAAGAAAAAATTAAATTAATAAATATTAAGGCATTAAAAGCCGACAAAGGAACGATATAATGCCTCTGAACATTACGGATAGAATTAATCATAAATTTGGTAAAAAAATAAATAAATAAAGAAGTTTTCAACATTTAAATAAGACCTGTTGTATATATAGAAATATAATCCTAGCTAGTTACTAAATTGTAAACGATTAGATATTCGCGGCCTGCTGTAATGACGTGTAGGCGGGATCTGCCTCATAGGTGGCTTTGCATCTGCTTGATAGGTGGTTATAAAGATTTAACGGTAAAATACGCGGTGTAATTCGACGCGTGTTGACAATTTTCGTAAGACAAACATTTATATCTTTATATTTATAATGCAAATTCGTGAATTTTAGCAATTTTTGAAACGTTCTCAGACAGGTACCAAACTTGGTATATGAGTGCCTTATGTCTTCGCATTAGTGAAACAAATACTATTTCTTTACCCCAAGTGTCTGTGTCCAGAACCACAAGACGCGGAGCAGTAATGGCACGATGCCAACACACTGAATCAGGGTCAGGACATGTTTACCTGAGCCCAATGTGACTACTGGAAAGTCACACCAACCTCATCGAAAGAAATACCGCTCAGAGTTGTCTAAATAAATAATAAATAAATAAAAACATTTGAGTGCGTGTGTGTGTTGCTTAATTAATTCATCCAGTCCATAAAAATTGAAATAGATTAATTATGCCCGAGTCTTACTATAAGTCAAGATCAGCAGTCTCCATTTTTCACTCTTTTTGCATTAAAACACACTGGGAATTGTCAGTACACATTTCTTACTCCACTCATCTAATTCATACGAAAAAATGTCAGCTACATAATAATTTTCCTAAGACTTTACTTTCATTAACTGTGCCTTGAAATTTAAGAAGAATCGCAACTTGTAAATTGGCGTGGTTAACGAGTAACTGGGAAGATAAATTCAACATGACCAGAATTATTGTTAGGTAATCACCCTTGCATTAACACGGATCTGTATTATCATTAAGTCCGAAAATCTGCTTTTGGTTCACCTGTTCTTGAGAAGCATTTACCCCGTAATATGTGTAAACATTTGATATAACGAACAGCTATGTATACACCGTAGAGAGTTAGGAGAAGAGTATCATTATCTCTTTTTTGTGCCCATTGTTTGAAAACTGTAGAACTCAATACATTGATAGATGTACTATACAGAGAGACCTAGTATGTAGAAATTCATTAATCACGTTTACAGTGAAAAATGTAACAGACTAGAAAGATATGTTATTTTTTTTAATTATTTTTTTTGGTACGTGAAAAAATCATTGGTATGCCAAGTATTCATCCGAAAACATGATGCCCAATGTAACGGTCACAAGTATTTATATACTGTCTTGTAATATTGTTGAACTACGTAATTTCCTTTGATGTGAATTGGCTTTGTTGTTTTTATGTTGGCCACCCATTATAATTGCAACTTAAGATATTGAAAGTAGCCGTTTTCCATTTACATGACGTGACATCGATTATCATGACATAAATAATGTAATGCTAATGTATATCACTGCAGTGGGAGTTAAGCACGCTGTAAATAAAATAAATTGAAATTGTATTAAATTATGAATATTCTTGTATTAGACTTATAATTTGTAATTGTTGTCCACAATTGCTGAGGATCGGATGCAAAGTAGACGGTGTCCCTTTCACACACTGACCCTTAAGGACATACGCAATCTGACTTGCGACAAATTAAATGCGAGCATGACATCGCGTACATCAAACTTATTTGCATATTGCATTCAGTTGTGAATAGTTGTAGCAAGTGATAATGAAAAACCTGTAAACACTGGTGGACTTAATGAGAAGAAATTAAATTTGCTTCAAGGTTAAAGCTACTCGTTCACATTTCATTGACCAAAATTTAAATTTCCTTATCATACACGAGGTCTGGAGACTTAGTGTGATAGAAAAATAATTCAAGGTATATTTGGCAGGATTTATTTCAGGCAAAAAGTAAGCCCTAAAAACGTTACTAACGCTTGGTGCTAATTTTGGGTCACTCTGTACCGCTGATTCCAGATACCTGTCATTGAATTTTGAGTTGATGAGGTTGATAAACATTCACATAAAACAGGCTTTATGAAAATCATAATTTGACCCAAAAGCTATGAATAAACACCTTTAAACATTGAGAAAACCATCCTGAAGTGGTTGTTTTTTTTTAATTATTGCAATGATAGGAATTGCAAAACATAACAAAAACACAAAGTTTAAAATGTACCCCAGAACTTTTTTTTCTTACTAAAATCGGACTTTAATGAAAGTAAATCTTGCAAAAATTAATTAAAACATTTAGCACTTTCATATTTTTCTCAGATGAAAATAACTGATGTGTTTGTCTGACAGCTGTCAAATAGAATCAAAAAGGGCCAACTTTTTTACGTAGCTACCCCGAGGGAACTGTCAAAACGCCGATAAGATTTACGTTGGGCTTGTCAAGATGCAGGTACAACAGTGGACCAACTTTGACGCGACATGCTTTATCGTTATCGTATGTTGTCACAAGTTAATTGGATGGTGTAGTTTCCAATATATGAACGTGTAACTCAGGCATGAAAGTGGTGAAATTCTCCCGTGGTTTTCAGCATTTCACTTTTGTGGCGCAAGAACTGGTGTGAAATCAGAAACGGGATATATAGACGTTGCAAAAACTTTTAATAATAGATTTTAACTGTAATTTCAAAGCTGTGTTTGTTAAGTGTGAAGTAGTTTTACTCCTACAAAATTATAAATCTCTGTAAACATGGCTGACACCGTATTTCAGTTTCAAACGTTCAACTTAATTCGGCTGCATTAGTAGAATAAAAAATAATTATGTGTCAATATGACCTGAATCTCCAACCGACTTCCCAAAGGGCTGTGGGTTACTGTTCAAAAAGACTGCTTCATGTGTTCTACCCACCTCCAAATCAGGAATTTTAGATGAAACAAACTGTTTGTACTTTTATGATATCACAAACAGTATCGACCAGAATAAAAACGCAACAAGAATATCAAAGATGCTACACTTTTATTTTGTTTTATATTAATTTATTTTGTGTTATTTTGCCAGAAGTTTTCACTAGAAGATTTTACAATATAAGAAGCATCTTCGGTTTCTTTAAATCATATTTAATCTTTTGTGTTAAAAACTTAGGAACAAAGTATCTATATAAATGTTAAAACAGTATAAAACAACTATATACATAGTGGTGATAAAAGCAAATAGACTGTGTATTACGCTAATGTTGATGTGTCATATAATTCTTAAATTCAGTATGACAAACTCATCTTGTAATTCACATACCTGTCATTCCTACCTCGTTACTACAAAAACATCTTTTTTTATGAATGATGCATTGTTTCTTAGAAAACCTGCAAGTAATTTATCTTAGTTAAAAGGCATAAAATCACTGTGACAGCAAAAGACCCTCTTTCTAGCTTGTGTCCTCCATGTGCTACATATTCCTGAAACTGGGATGTCCAATTCTTTTGACCTATGTAACAATCAAAAAAATATAAACAACCAGCTTCAAGCATGTATTTATATTCATTATGATTATTCTTTGCCTCCATAAAAGTACAAAATACATGGACGTAATTCTGTGTATAAAATCATATAGGTTACATAGTTTATCACATTAAAAAACTCTGGACTACAAAACAAAAGCTACCATGCCCAAACAACAGAGATGCCTAGCTCCCTTGGTATATCCTCTCAGCTAGACAGGGCCCGCCTCGCCCCATTCACACCCCTCTCATACGTGTATTGCACATTCACGCTATGTATCCTCAACACACATACACCTTACTGAAAATATGCTTCGACAAAACTATCATCTATATTACAGTAACATATTTCATGTTCATGACTGAACTGTTATTAGCCATAAATCTATTTATCTTCTTATCAGCTGTAAACATTAGTTGATAACTTTCTACTTTGGTGTATTATGATTTAGAAACACTTCACTCCACTGACAGATGAACCAATACACAGTCTGCATAAAACACACCTGTGCACATGCTAACAGACAGAACAATTCAAATACACATTTTTCAACATTATGTATGTGCAGAGGATACAAATTAAAAATATCTTTTCCCTGAAATTGATCATTTACACTTAATGGTAAAAATGACAGACAATAAAAATTTTACAACGCTCTTTCTACACAAGATGCATACATGGACCTTTTGACCTACTTTCAAGACATCAATTTTATGGTTCTCTTCTCCATAACTTACTCAAGGTGTTTCATATTTGTACAAACACAACCAGATATAGAAACATGATATTCTCAAGTTGTTTACACATGTTCAAAGTTTACCAAAAATAGTTTCAAGTTAAGAGATTTTACTAGGTAATTTAGTAACAGTTACAAGATATAACACTTACAGCCTTCGAGTATTTTGGCCAGATATTTGATGTACACATCAATACAACAATCACGTATTTAGTTGTGCCAATAACATACAATTGCTACATTCATGAACACAATAAAAGCATAATGCAACTTCTTAACTACAGATCTTGAAAGAAAATAATTTTCACAAAAAAATGTTTTAACTGAAATTATTGATCGTGAACATACAGACCTCAATGGCACATCTAAAATGAAAAGCTAGTTTAAAAATCTCACTCACTCAAGATGACATCATTTCTACTTCTAATTCTATTAAGAATAAAAAGGAATGTATATGGGATGAAGATGTTGTGTATATTTATTGCATTTATAAGTGTTCACCAAAGACATTTTCAATATAACCTTGAGCTTTAAAATATAAGCATCACAATTATACACATGTACTACCAGTTCAAATACTGGTCAGAATTTTTTCTGCTGTTTTAACTTTGGGTTTTTTTAATACCAAATAAAAGTTTGTATTTTTCTAAAGTGTTTACCAGTACTGCTTTAAACCAACATTGTTGATTTCTTGCAACAACTTTCTTAAGCATTTGAAATTTTTGCATAGATCTTTAGTACACACTGATTTCAGAATGTTCATTCTAATTAAGAAATAAAACATGGTTGGTGTTACAATTTTCTAAATAGAAGTCCAAGTGTTGTAAGAGCAGGTAAAATCATCATCATCATTGGGATGTTCACAGACTCGGCTCCATTACACCCGTCCTGGTTGTCACAGTGGCAATAGCGCATCTTCACACGGTATGTTCCGGTACGTTCCATACACTGACGACCCTCATCAGCGCCTACCTCACCAGATGGGGCACACTGTCGGATGTATCGGACGTTCCATTCATCATTGTAGTATACTGAAAACAGAAAATAGTGTTTATCGACACTCATTAAAGCACAATGTTCACAGCTTAGTCGTTAGGCCTATACTTCTCTTGCCAAACTGCTATCAGACTTTTTATGACAAAAGTATCTTGCAGGTAAAAATACCATAATGAAATCAACAGTTTCAGAAAACATGTGGTAATTACAGCACTTTGAAATGCTTATTATAACCTCGAGTCTCAGTATCAGTAAATATCCTGTCTAATATATACTAAAGGTATGTGGAAAATCTTAAGTGCTACAAAAGTTGAAAACAAAGGCAGTTAGTACTTTTTTTAATATTCATCTCTCAACAAAATTTTTTTCAATCATATCAATCTAAAACTTCTACCAAGAAAATGACTCTTAAGTAACTCTACAATATTTTGTAACATCTTCATTCCACTATTATTACTATGAAAGCTGCAGGGCTTTCATTAAAAGCGGGAAGGCGGGTATTTTCCCCTGCAACTTTTCTTAAAATCAGGCTTAATTTATAACAAACTGGCAGCAAATCACCCGCCAACTTTAAATGTACTCCCTCCAACTCAAAAACACAAAGAATCCTCTGGATCTGTTCTAAAGTTCTAAATTTGACTAAACTACTGTGTACCTTCTTGGACAATTTTCCTGCACATGGTGACCCCTTCAGGGCATTCTTCAAGGTTGTATGTTCTGTTATCAAACCAGTCAGCGCATGTCTTCTGGAAATAGGAGTTGCATACGTAACACTTCCTTGCAACACCTGAAATAGAAGAAATGATATCCTGTTAATAAATTGCCCTTATGTTTAACAAAAAAACTTGACTAGCAAATATTTATTTTGTTGGATCTCCAAGACTCTTACCAACAGGAGTTTTCATGTCTAGCCAAATTTTTACACTGGAATTTTTAACTTTGTTATTTTTTACACTTAAATGACTGGTGTGAAACTTTTTGACAAAAGCAGCAATCAAATCTGTGAAGATCTGAACTAGTTGATTTACTGACAATTTATGTGTTTCACACATTTTAACTTTACAGAGATAGCTTGAATGTATCAGTAACAACAAACAAATGAAGTCTTTAGTTATTTAAGGAATATATATATTAACAATTATTGTAGAAATTGACCAAGTATGTTTAAGTTTGTGCAATTATTTCAAAGTGATATATAAATTAAAGAAACAAAAATGTTTTGTAAATATATTAATGAAGCTTTCAAATTGCGTTACCAGATTATTAATGTTTAGATAATATATATGTATATGTAATTAAACCTACTTTTATGTTTGCCTTACAGGTCCAAATTAATGAATTTTTTTTTACTTTGTATAAGGAAGTATGACTATTAGCCATCATATTTTCATTCATATGTCATTATTTATTTAGTTTCGTCCATCCACTTAATATCATGTTAACTTCCATGTCATTTGTATTTCTTATGCCCTTATATGTTTGCTTGTATATATGTTAAAAACCTTCTTCTTCAAAAAAAAAAGCAATCGAAATAGAAATAATGGAATTCTAAGTAAAGTTCATCTAAAGAAACTATAACCAAAACCATTAATGTACAATTAGTATGATTTTCAAGTAGGATTTTTTCTTATTTTTCCCATCATGTCAAAATTTAAGCTTTATAATTATGCTGACATAAATTTTATAGGTTGCAGAATACAATTATTTAAACCCCGTTCTTCCTTCTGAGTATTTCTTAAACTTTTTTTGTGCGAACATTTCTATTTATCATTCATGATAATTTTATTTCAACCATAACACGTAGAAGAGAAATTCATTAATTCAGAGTAACAATGACAGTTTCCTTTCTTCAGGTCAACCACAAATCTCCCTGAGGCAATGTCTGTCCTATCACTGTATCAGTGAATGCATTGTTAAAGTATACTACCGTGACATAATGATAACCTCAACTACATAGGTAGTATCTAGCAAAGCAAAACTATAGCCTCCATTCGTTCATGCACAGAATCACATGACCTTTAAAACAATCGTCTACTAGATTTCATTAATGTCAGTAACAACTGGCACAATTATATGCAATTTAGTTCTACACGTTACAAATGGTAAAATATGCAGAAACCTGTTCTTTGCTTCTGAAATGCTTGTTAAACATACTACACAAAAAAAAACTTAAGTAAGCCTAATACGTAATTCATAATCTCCATATCCCAGTATAAAAGTTTAATGTATCTGAAATACTATTTCAAATAACTTATCAGTTTGAGCTAATTCATTTTTCATGATAGGAAAGGTGTTCTTCCAACTTATATTGATCCCTCTCGATGACTGCTTCCTGGGTTTAAACCAGTACTTGTGCCGAAAGTGAGGAATGAGGAATGTCAATGGAGACTCTCACTCCTGGTTGGATTCGAACCAGTGACCTCCTGATAATGAGTCCTGCGCCTTAACCCATCGAACACTGTTTCTTATATATAACTTATATTTAAATTCAGACATACAGTACCAAACCCATACATTTTTTAGCTACATCAGACTTTTAAATGGCTTTTTCTTTTTCGAAAAAAAAAAACTTTTTAAATCTTTAACATTTTTGTCATCAGTCTTAAGACTATCTGGATTATTCATGCATTCAAAAAACTGAATTCCATATATTGACTGAATCAATATAAAAAATCACTGAGGAGATAACTGACTAATACTGGCTAATGGCAGAATTTTAATCCCTACAGAACATTAAAGTTAAACCAAACTGTATCTATTAACTTTAAAGACAAATCTTCTACTTCAGTTTTGTTGGGTAAATCTTCACACCTTCAAACTATGAGTTTGATGTACATGTTTTTTCTCAACAGTGCTGCATTACAATATAGTCAGTGCTTAGGATATTTACACAAATTATGTCATGCCCTACAGGAATAACCTATTGTGCAATTTGACAGATACTGTATATCTGTTATGTCCTGCAAGTTTGTCCTTTGTGGTCAGTCGAGGGTCTTTGTGTTGATAAGTGAAATACCCTGGGGCAAGAACACAATGACAACCTTTCAACGTAGAGATCTTAAGTCATTTTGCGATGACGGAATGTTGTATTGTTAATGCTAGTTTATGAAAGCCTGGTCAAAATTAAGCTTGATGAAACTATATATCATTCTTTTAGACCCATAATCAACGTTTCCTCGATATGGTCAAATTTTTCACCTTTCTAGACTTTGTAGGTAGTTCCAACAATGGTAGTTTTGTTGTCAACACCGGGTGAGATTTTTATAAATGCATTTAAAGTAACTCTACACTAAATCAGTCCATAAACTGACACGTATGAAATATGCGAATAAAATACATATTAATCAGTTCCTTCAGTGTCATGTATTTCCCAAACAAATGATATTTCAACAACAACTTTGTCCCAGATATTTTTTTGCATGGCTATGGCTGCTGCTACTGCCCATGTCAAAAGATGTGTACCTGCAGATTGTTCAGACATTCTTAAGTAAATCAGCTTAAAATCTGAATCAAATGAATATCAAAAAAAGCTTACCTTGATCTATGATCATAAAAAGAGCAGCTGCTCCGATCAAACATGCTATAAGCCACTTCATTTTTCCACTGTAGTCTGATGGAGGTCACAAACCAATTCGTAGAGGACAGTGTTAGCGTCACGCATGCGCGAGGTGTCGAAATATACAACCGTGACGTCAAAGAGGCTCCTAGAGGTTATTGCGAAATGCTCCACAACCAGATAAAGCCTACAGATAAAATATCAGAAATATCGGAGTGAGGGGTAATTTTTGGAAAGTTGAGAATTCGCTAAAATAGGACTGAACATTTATTTTCTATTCTTCTGCATGGGAAAAAAAGTAAAAATCTGTCAAATAGATACGATCCTGGACTCGTGTTCCTATGAATATCATACGGCCTCTGATTATTCAATTCAATATTGAACAAAAAAGTATTCATTATTTAAAAACATATTCAAAACAGACCTACAATAACACCTATGGTCAAGGATATTTAGGGGGGCGCGCGCAGGGTGCCCGTCATACTGGCTATTATGACGGTGTCTAAAGCTATCTTTTAGGAAATAAACATTTTGAGCACTCAACAAACCAAAGAACACTTCACCAGTTAAATAAAAAGCGATTGAAATTTGAAAATAAAAAACTTTTATTTTTTTGTTACAACATTTTCTACGCTGAGGCACTACTGGTTCTTTTTTTCCCATGCTAGGTTTTAAAAATTATCCGAGCATGAGCTTAGTTCCAGTGCAACCATACTAATTTCACACACTTTTCTTTGAATGGGCAGTGTACACATTTAACGAATGTTACTAGATTCTCTCGCATGTGTTTTGTGCCATCATGAGTGGTATCTGGAAGAATTTTTGATAGAGCTGGAATACTGGAAAAACTGGTACCGCAACTGATTCCACCCCGCCCCCCCCAAAAAAAAAAAGTTAAAGAAAAAACACTTAGGATTTTATAAACGAAAGTCAAAGGTTGAGAATATAACATGTGATTAGCCAGAATTTTAAGACTACGATCCCCGCTCCCATCTCATGCCACACACCATCACTCCATTTTATACCTTTTTTGTATTTATTCAGTTTGAGTTAGGCTGTTTGCCGTAACAAAGACCTTGTTTTCGATGTTGGTCTCCAAAATGAGAGAAGGGCTTTTTCTCGAGTAAGGAAAGTGCATTTAACATTCCTTCTTTTACATGCATACTTTAAAACGGCGATGCATGATCATGGCACTCAGTCGAACGTTTCTTTCCTAAGACCAGTTACGTGAAACTTCTTTATCTGTTTGAGTGTATCTATCAATGGTACCGGTTGCTCATATGGTCGACGCCCTTGCTGAAATTTGGTTATTTTAGTACAAGATAAATAACGCATGCATCCAATTCCGAGAGAGACACCTCTGGTTCTTTTGCATGCTCAGTGTACCGAACTGATACACGCGACTGACTCGCAGAATTTAGCTTAAATAGAAATATTTTTCTTTAAAATCAAGTTAATATATAATAGAAAAACACTATTTTATTATTTTATTCTTCTTTCAACCGGATTCGAACCTATATCCTTCTGGTCATTAAGATTTGCTGGAAGCTAACCCACTTGGCCTGGCATATAATGTAAAATATATAATATAAACTTAGTATCTACCCCGTGACTAACTGGGTAAAAGTTTTACCGATTTAGTCGTGTAA
Source organism: Cyclina sinensis (assembly GCA_012932295.1). Lineage (NCBI taxonomy): Eukaryota > Metazoa > Mollusca > Bivalvia > Venerida > Veneridae > Cyclina > Cyclina sinensis. The sequence goes on along the minus strand of JAAONU010000001.1, from coordinate 70,863,848 downwards.
AACTTTGTATTATGGTGTGTTCTTGTAACAAAAAATAATACATTAACTTAGTTTAGATATGTTCATCACAATTGCAACTTTTTTATGTAGAAAAATTTACTTTTTATGCATCGTCGACTCGTCTGTAAGTCGGTCGCTTTAACATCTCACCCGAAAACAGTAATTTTATTTGAAGGGCGGAGTTCGATCTCGCGACCCCTATGTTATCTGCCTAGCACATTATCGATGCAAAGTTGTGTACCCTTCAGTAACCTCCTCTTATGCGCGTGCGCATTTACTGTCGGTAAAGATGAAACAATTTACCTGTACACCGATCACGTGATCAGTTAATTGTCGTCTTATGCAAATGAGCACAGGTGTAAAGCGACACCAAGGTGAACAACATCCGCCAAAATGGCGAAGATAAAAACAAAATTCCTAGCATTATTGCTAGGTGTTTTTCTTTGCATTAAAGAAGGTTTGTATTGTTACTGAATCATCTACACATTTAGAAAATTGGTTTTATTTGAAAGTTTACCTGTGATTTAACAGTAGTTACCTGTAAATCTTAAAAATGCCAAATATCTGTTCAAAACTGAGTCACGCATTTCCTTGATTTGTTTTTTATTCATTGTCAATATAGAAACTACAAATTAACGTTAAATTCGGTTAGGAGGCACAAGCTAGAGAGTAAGACAGTATCTTGTTGAATCATTTTCCATTTATTGGCAATAACAGGTATTTCTTTCTTTTTTTCCCCCGCACCTGTGCTATGCTATGGGAGGCAACCGAGTTTCGAATGTTGTCCCAAAAATTGGATATTATTTAAATTTAGTTCGACGTTTTGCCACTGACACATTTTGGCATAAGTTTTTTTTTATTGCCTGACATTTGCTTTCAATTCACTTTGCTCTTAGACTCCCGCCATCTAAAGAATTAGCAAATTTATAAAATTTGCATGCTTCCTATATCTGTTCTTTGAGAAAATGAATCCATATTACTTCAGAAGCTAGTACAGGCAGACCTAGTTATCCCAAAGATCCAAATATGGAACTGTAGGTCTTAATCTTATCCCTAACTGACAGCAGACATCGGCTCAAGACCTAAAGCTGTAAGTGTCTTAATGAAGTCTTGAAATGAATGTACATGATGTAGGCCTACTGTACTGGCAATAAAGTTGTCACCTGCAAATAAGATGAAGTGCTTATAAGTGACATAGATAGCTCTGGCTTGGCTTAAGATTAGTGTTGCAGCATCATAATAATGTCTGGTTTATTGGTGCTTTAATATATACTTTCAGGCTTTTTATAATTACTTCAAAGAAGCAGTTTTTCAAGGTTTTAAAGTCGCTCTGCTTTGGAGAATAGGAAATACCTGAAAGCAAAGGGTTATAACATATTGCTGGAAAAAAAAGATAAAGTTTTTTAAGCTTTTGTTAACCACAACTTGAATTTCTAATTGAATATTGGCCACTTTGATGGACTTAGCTGATTTAAGGTAATGTAGCTTGTGCAGTCCATATTTATATACCAGATACATAGTTTTTATTACATTTGCAGGATATGCAATTCAGTGCTACCAGTGTGACAGTAATGAGAATCCAGATCTGTGTCCACAAGAGACACCTTTTGACACGTCTATCAATGCCATGGTTGACTGTAACAGCTTTGAGGCAAACACACCCGGACAGTTCTGTGTGAAGATTTACCAGGAAAGCCCAGGATGTGAGTGTTGTCTAGTCTGTCACACCCTAATTGCTCTATAACTTGTTTCTCAGTTGATGCTTAACTCTCGATTTGCTGTTTATTTATCATTAAGATGTAAATATGTTGAGGTGCAACTTTGATACCAGATAATATACAAAGGAATGTTCATGTAATGTTCATGTGAATGTAGATGCTGTAAAAGAATTAGCCATTGAAAAATAACCTTTTTATGAATAGGTGTGCTGTAAAAATGACATAAAATGGAAATGCATGAAACATGTAACATTGTGAAATAATGGTATTACTCTGGTCTTTGGCTGTATGTGTAAATATATTTGTTAACAAGTGCTAGATTAAATGCCGATATTTAACCACTATGACATTCAAATTAATTCAAACAGTATGTATGAAAGTTTCGCTTTGCTATTTTTTAGTTGGAGCATGGATCAAGATAACACGTCGCTGTGCATCAAGGACAGATCAGGGTGTGGCTTGGGGTTGCCGGTGGTCCTGGGACAATGTTGGCGTGTTTAAGAACACTTGTTACTGTGAGAGTGATGGCTGTAACAGCTCATCTAGAATGTCTGTCAGTGTTCTTTTAGCATCAGTCCTAGCAGTTTTTGGTGTACTTGTGAAGCAGTTCTTGTGATAAAGTATTGTAACATTGAAAACAATAATGCCCTACTGATTATCAAGGATATTCAAGCATAGCTTATGTATATATTGCCTACACAATATTTCTACATCGACACACAATGTACTGTTTTTGAACTTAAATTTACCTTATCGAATTCTTGAAAGGAATTAGCACATACATTCCAGCATTTTCAGTTACGCATAGTTCACATTTCGTACAACTACATAAAGTAGATATGTAATCAGTAGAAATTTTATAAAGTGAAATGAAATGGATAAAAATACTTGCTGAAATAACATTCCACTGACATTTGTATCTGTTTTTTCTTTTTCTGAATTTATTTTTATACATTTTTCCACATACCTTTTAAATTCCAATACAAACAAGTCTGAGAGAAAAATATTTCAGTGACAGCTTCATGTGAAGCAGATAATAGTTGTATATTGTAGAAATACTTACTAGCTAGATGGAGATTTTTTTATAGCGTCTGTAATATAATGACATTTCTAACAAATGTTTCAAGATGTTCTTGAAAACAACTATCAAGTGTCCATCAGGGAACCTCAACATTTAATTCAATATTTTAATCCCTTTTGATCTATGCAATTGGAATGTATGCCTTGAGTGAATGTTGGTAATGATGCCTACATGTTGCCTAATTAAAACATATTTCCCCACATTTGGAAATCTATTAGAAAGTTCAGTTTCTTTCAAATCTTGATAACAACACTACTGGCTGTGGTTCTATTATTTTCAACAAATCAAGGTTGTGCTGGAATGCTGTATGTTACTCAATGATGACTATTGACTAAAGTGTTTTTACTGTGTGAATGCGTGAATGTGTCTGTATGGTATAAAATTTATGTGTAACATTTGTATGTCTGTATTACAAAATGATTGCTGGTTAATCCACCAATATATCAGATACATATCAAATCTGTACATATCTGTATGTAATTTCATGTATATATTTGTAATATATAGTTTTTTATACATATGTAAAGATTTTTCTATTTTTACTTCCATTAAAGCTTCATGTCAAATTCCGGAAGATTCATTATACTTATGTATTTAAGCAGGTTTCAGAAACAGGTAACATTCCATAAAATGTAAGCAAAATGTTCAGTCTATAACTTTTAGTGTAGTGAAATAAAAAAAATTGTAACTTTCCTCACAAATTCCACAGTTTCAATAGCAGAAGTCTTGTTCTCATATCTTACAATCAGTCTGTCATTCAACTTAGTATTTGAACCCAACTAGTGCTTAGAGTGTCCTGTAGTTTTCTCTATTCCACATTCTTGGCAGGGGTACTGGTTTGAACCCAGGAATTAGCCTTCCATAAAGTTAGTATCTTACAAGAACCTGTTTCAAAATTAGTGTTATACAAAATAGTAAGTCACGTTGAGCAAATGCAAATAATTTTCAAGTGCTATAAAACAAGCAGGTAGCATATTTTTGCATGAACCTGTCAGTTTATACAGAATTCAATATTTCAGATGTGTTGTTTTAGATCTTTCATTTGAAAATTTTGGACTTCTTTTGTCATTATATTTTTGTATTTAAAGGAAAGGAACTTTTATCATGGAATTTTTATTGTAACCATAGACTCATCTTTGGAGTTCATGTATTTTCATTTTCTGTAAATAATCTTTTATACAAAAAAAAATAAAGTATACAAAACAGAAAGTGTAAATATATTTCATTGTTTTCTTTTTCATCATCTGCATGAATATATTGTTGGCAATTACCAAAGGTTTCTTTATTGAACTGGATGGAAATTAATTTCAGAGTTGATTGTTGGTGCCCATTTGCATTGCTTCAATAGAAATTCCTAGATATAATTTATACATAACAACCTTCAGTTTTATGTATAAAAGAATTCATTATTGCCAAATAGTCCACAAAGTCATATTTTCTATAGCTGTTGTGGTTGATAAATTTTAACATTTCATTGACTTGCGAGGAATTTTTAACCTGGCTTTATATCAGGGGGAAAAATGGCAGGTTTTACTGACCTTTTACTAATCTCATCAGAACATTGAACTTGATGCATTGTTGAAGATGCAAATAATTTCAATTTCCTAGTTCAGATATAAGTTTGATTTTCACCTAAATGCATCTTTTCTTAATTGGCTTACTGGTATAAAGAAAAAGAAAATTTTTGACATTTCCCATAAAATAAAGCTCATTCACCTATTCCAGCAGGTTGGTTGTACTATAATTTATTTAAGTGACACAGTATGTTAATACTGTTTGATGTTCTGTAACATGATTATAAGTATGATGCGGTTTATTATTATAAACACATGAAAATGGTTAAATGTTTTCGATGAGGCATAAAATTTTACATTTTTTACTGGATAAACATTACCATACATTTATGGTTATGTTCTGTTCTCTTAGACTGGTTAGACTCGACAAGGGAACATCCTTTTCATGGTAAACAAAAATTCTCAAATTCTTAACTCATTCCAGAATAATTGCTGGTCAGATTTCCCGGCAGACTTCCAGGTAGCTAGAGTTGCAAGAGGTAAGTGTCTATTCAACTGACATAAATGAACTAACTTCAGCTAAACATAAGTCATTTTTTTACACATACTTTATTTATCACAGAGAGATAACAATCACTGTTTTATTTACATCTTTTCAAATGCTATACTTTTCTAAAACAAACAATATTTCACAGAAAATTAATACTAAACATGTTTTTGACTATTTTACCAAAGTAAAGAAGCAGTTACAACAATATCACTGCTTAAAACAACACTGGCTGATTTTTAGCCCAAAAGAAATATTTTGGAATCAGAAAATACAAAAGATATTTGTATACTGATGCAGAAAAAACTATCACAATGTTATTTTCTATTCATGGTAAGAAGAAAGTTAAAACTAAAACAGACATGTCTTAGTTTCATCCCCCTTCATTACACATGAAATAATATTTGACTATTCCATATCAATAGAATAAAGACACTACATCCTTTTGCTATTCTGTTGCAGAAAATTACTCTGTATATTAGTTTATACCAAATTTATTTTAGTTCGATTGTGTAGGAAGCTTTTAGCTTATAAACACACTCTCGAATCCGTTCCTGGAACTAACCAGTACAAAGCAATGAGTGTAAAGTTTCTTGCTCAAGGAAACAGCGGCTTAAACACATCTACCCCATCGATATTTGGCAAATTGTATATTCTGCACTGAAGCTTAATTTTCATGCACTGAAAACTGGACTGGCCAACACCTAACAATAAAAGCTCAAATATACAGCAACGTTAAGCTTTAATTTCACGATATTATGTGCACATCAGTGAAACTTTCAAAATTCCAATCCAGTTTAAACTTGTAAATTTCATGAACTGTCCATTTTCTAAAAAAGAAAAAAAAATTAGGTTAGAATTGTTTTTCAGTAAATGTTATTTTTTTTTAAGTTAGTTAAATGTAGTTTAAATTTATAGTTAAAAAGTTACATGCTGTTTTCATAAGTGAAATTTTAACAGGACAACATAAAACATCTGTTATATTGACTATTGTTACACACAGACAGAAAATGTTGCAGTGTTATGACAATATCACAACTATAACCTTTAATGTAAAATATATCACAGACAATTGAAAAAAACAAAAACAAAAACACTTTGGCATACCATAGAAAATACATACAGAAATACATTATAAATGTGTATAAAATATTTATTATTTATTTAGCACAAAATCAACAATATGGTTGTAAAACATAATACAGGTTGGTTTAACAATATAGTTACTTATGTACATGTATTTCCCTACTTCATCAACAAAAAGCATGCATATTTCTGTAGTGTTCTATATATGTGTATTTTCATCTTTAAGATTAAAAAAGCAGAAACCGTAAGGGTTTAATGCAATACTGTTGCAATCTCCTACATCATTATGAACTAGACTTAAAGATTTCAAAATTTCAACACAAGCTTGTCAATATAATGTAGTGTGTAAACTCTGCACAGAAGGAAAATATCAACTTAAGGATGCACAGCACTCAACACCCTAAAAATGGGACTTCTTTTTTTGTCACTATATCTGAATAGCAACAGTGATCTATAAGATCTTTAATTTTAAATGCACAATATATGTTTTATAAAGGAAAAATAAGGATTCTCGTAGGAAAGTTTTCAAGTAAGGATCCTTTAAGATACATACATGTACATGTTGAAGTAGTAAAGAAAAAAACAACAGATAATTCAAGATGTAAAGACTTGTTGTGTCCATAAACACGAGGTATATGGGCATACCCTCAGTAACTCAATGGAGTTTTTCTTAGAAAATCTAAACAGATGAATAAAGGGTTAGTGTAAAACAACATAGAAAAATAAATACTTAAGTACACTGTTTTATTTTGTAAATATCTGTGATTTGGCATAGCAAGGAATGTTTTGGACCTGTTCCATAAGTTGATATAAATAAATGGACGGAGAATCAAACACTGCCTCAGGGACAGCAAAAAGCATACATATATAAGTTCAGCTGTATCCCTTACAAAATACAAATAAAATGCAATCACAAAATAGCAGAGAAAAGTATTATTTGAAAGTTTAGTCTTTTCACAACAAAAATGTAAGCTGACATGTTTCCCTCTCAAATTTCAGGTAAACAATGTACAGAATAACTATCCTCAAATGTCAGATAGAACTCTGAAAATATTGTCAAGTTCATATAAAAGCTTGGATTAAAATGTTTAATCATCTAGCTGACACAGAGCAGCCACCCCTCTGTTTATCCAATGAGACTGTGGCTTGTTGGACGGAATCTCAATATACAACACAAAGTTAGTTGAGTGACCAGTGGTGGACAGCACACCTCGACGTGCTGTGGTCTTGTACACTGGACACTTATAGATTGGCTTCTGGGTGAATTTGGATATCTCATTAGGTTTAAATAACATTACTGGCATAGGATCAAACAGGATCTTGGGCAGCGACTCCCCTAACACTTGATTCTCCCTGTCCCAGCGAGAGCCTTCCAAAAACAGCCCCTGAAGTAATAAGTTCAATATATATTGTAGAATTGTACCTTGTATAAGATTACAAATGTTTTGTTTATGTGAAAATATATCCTAAAATAAGCCAAAAAAAATTCAGTCAATGTCTTGCATTCATTCAATGCGTTTTTAAATAAATTTCCTACAGGCTCTCATTTTAAATAAACAATTTTCACATTTATCATGCATACATTTTGTTCAGCTTTTTCTCTTTACTCACTTTTAAAGTGACATACTTGAGAACTGTATGTTCCCACTGAAATATTTAGACTACTGAAAAAGCATAAGAAAAGATCTGATAACTGAAGAGTGTTCCGTAAATCTGTGACTTACATAAATAAGAGCACCATCTGGTGGTCGTTTCATTCCCTCTTTATCATCCGACATCATCTCAAACTCAAAGCCCACAGTATCTATAGGAATAGTATACTTCCTGGCAAAGTTCTGGGCAACACCTGAAACGAACACAAAATCATCTGAAGCAAACTGTAACAATACTGATTTGTAAGATAAACTGTCGAGGAAAAAGACACGTTAATGATATATTTATATTATAAATCTAGTGACAGCTTGATCAACTGAAGAAAATTAATATAAAAGATAAACTTTCTATTGCAAAAATACTGTTCCGACAAGATATCTAACGAATTTATTTATATTCATGTACCCGCTGTAGGTCAAACAGCAACAACATAAAGAGGGATTGAATGAGACAAGACATACCAGTAAGGAAGGATTGTGTGAAGTAGAATCCCGAGAGCCAGAATGTCTCAGGGGCTCCGTTGTCTATCCAATCTTTGAAGAACTTCAGTCTGAAATACAACACATCTTTAGAATACTATATCAAAAGATTACAAGAAATGTAATGCTTGCTCTGAAACTTATCTAAATGCTTCAATATATCAACCTCCCCCAAAGACAGAAATAGGATGAGGTTTCACCTACTGTTACATATATCTTCACACGAAACTTACTTTAAATTAAAAAATAAGTATCATTCAAAATGCAAAATATAAACAGCCTAGATGACTTGACAAAGTTACAAAACAAGAATGACTGTAGCATGTTTACGTTTATTAAAGATTAGATATTATCTACATGGTTTAATGTGATACCTTTGAAATTTATGAGCAATATTTCCTAAGAACAGCTGTAAGCATGTTGATAATCTTTTGTTAAGTGCAAAGCAACTATTTTCAAATAACAAGATAAATGTAAAAAAAATCAATTTATTTACAATAGCATAAAATGAACAAAAAGTTTTGTATACCTTGCAAGGAGATCTGTCACATAACTACCCAGTGGTTTCAGTGATGGGTATGATTTAGCGGCCCACATAGCTGGAACCTTTCCAATCATCATGCTTGTAAACACCTCCTCAAGCTCTGCGGACATGACCACCAGACCCTTGATTGCCTTCTGTAAGTTCTGCAAGGAGGATCGAACCACCTTAATTAAACGGTTGAACCGGATCAGCTCCTGTCTAAGCACAGTGTTCATTGACTCTGTGTAGATCACTGGGTACTTCTTGATCACCTGTAAACCATACGTACATACATACATTTAACTTGAACCTTGAGAGGTAATAAATAAATCCATCAAAAAGCTATATCAAAGAACTATGTATAAATGTTTTATGTAGATTAGGACAAGTAACTGATTTTAGAAAAAAAATTCTGATTTGGGAAATATTGTGTGCTATACTGCATAAAAATATCACAGGGTTAACAAAAATGAACAAACTTTTAAAGGATGAAAAAAAAAGAAAAAAAACCTATAAACCCCCACCTTAAAAAAAGACTGAAAATCTTGCACTTTCTATTTGTGCAATACTGGACACTAGAAAACTGACTATTTCTATTTTCATTTTTTGCCTTTTTTCAATAGGCTATTAACATTCAGATGACAGAACCAATGATAAAATTTTAAACTGTCACACTAGAAATAAAACAAGTCAATTTCATCAGATACAAATAAACCACTGTAACAGTAATAAAATTCTCCTGAGCCATCTAGAGTATGAGATGTCACCATATGAAACATAAACTATCAACAGAGCTGTCAAGAAAACAAAGTTTAAAGCAATAAAAATTGACAGGTAAGTTCTTAAGGGTATGATACCAAGGCTGGACTGTTTTATGAAGCTGTATCATATTTAGCTAGGAATATTTAATAGAAATTATTTACAGGAAATAAGGCTATAAGATACAGTTACAAAAAACTTACCATTTCCAGATCATAGTCAGCTGGCAACTTTCCAAGAATATCTGCAGATAACTTTTGTATAACATCTCCAGCTGATTTACCTCCCTTGCCCGACTGTCTAGGTAATGTCAGTAAAATACTGTCAAACAGCTGAAAACAGAAAAATGTGATTATTAGAATAATAAAAATATGACTAACTGTAGGTAAATACACATAAAATAATACTTCTAATGTGTTTTGATAACTTCAACAGCAATGACAACTTTATTTAGGTAAGTAATTTCCAATCAGTAAGTAATAATAAGTGAATAAAGAAATCATGAAAAACAAGGAAAGTTTTATTGAGAAATTCTGTCTTCTGTTTTTAAATTGAAACTAAATAAACAAATTACGACCCTAAACAAGGACAGGTCTGAATCTTAAAGTTAGCTTATATCAATTTCAAGTTTCTGTATCTGTATCTACACGGTGTAGCGCCTATTCAGCATTGAATACCGGGGGAGGAGCATTAGTCATAAAGGACAACTTTAAAGGCCTCAAATGTCTGTGCGCCGATCACACTACTGTCCAGATGGTTCCACAGGTCTTCTCAAAAAAGGAATTTTTTAATTGCTCTGTTTTACACTGTTTGATTATAAAGCCACGATCATGGTTTATCAGTTTTCAATAATATTAGAAGTTACACAGTCTTTGAATAGTTTAGTCTTGATACATCTCTTTGGTTATGCCTCTATTAAGTACTCAAAAGGTGGTAGTGCTGGCACCAGGCCCTTGGCCACCTTATACAGAAAGGTAAGTCTGTTTATACATTGATGGTCCTGGAGTGTTGGAGTTTAAGAGACAAAGAAAAAAAAACCACAAACAAACCTTAAAAAAAGGAAACTTACAATCTGAGTTTCTTGGTTGTCCTTGGTGATATCTGCATTGTCATGGAGACCAAACACTTCAGGGTTTGGGTTCAGTGGCAAAGATCTCAGATAGTCAATGTAACCCTGGTATGGTGACTCAGCGGGGGCATAGTACAAACCACTCTCCGAAAACCTGTATGTGATTATAAATAATTTATTCAAACAACTGCGCTATCACTTTGCCTGAACTACAATTTATCATATTCTTTACTCACATTCATATTTCTAACTGTTCATTTTATTTCTAGTTGTATCTTAGTCTATGTTAAGTCTTTCATTTATAGCTAATTCTGAGAAAGTATTATTCATTTCTTATTGTGAAATGAAAATACAGTCTAAATATTATAAAATGTTAGAAGTAGTGTATATATTTTCAACCAGTCAGCCTTAGCATTAAAACTATAGCCTTAACATGAATGCTCTGACTAAACCAGTCTGTCAATCAGTACATCATCTTCTACAACTGTCTGTTTACCTATAGTTGTCATCATCAACAATTTCCTTGCAGAAGAAGATGGACAAAAGAGAATTCAGCAAACGTCTGTCCTTGTCATCTGTGACACGGCCTCCATAGTTACACTCGCCTGTCAAATACAGCAGCGCTTCTAGCGGAAGCTCTTCGTAATCGTTCAGGAACATCTGTAATAGTTATATCACATAGCATGTTCATTTCAATCTCACTTATAACCTAAAATATGTGCTGACTGACAATTATGTCAACTGCTTCCTATAACAGAAACAGCTTTCTTCATCACTGTGACAAGTAACAAAATTATGAACCATAGATACAAAGAAATAGCAATCCTGAACAGAAAACATGTATTGTCCCTAGAAACTTTGAGGTCTCAAATAGTGTATAAAAACAAGCACTAGTTGAAGAAGTTTCTCCGAATGGAAGGTTACAGTTAGCTATAATCCAAAGAATGAACTGGTAGTCTGAATGGAAAATATGTACATGGGCATTAAACGCTTTATCAATGTCACTTAGAGAAAGACTGAACATAATAAGTTAGTTTTAGAAACATTTCAAAGTTAACTGAATGTTAAAATTAAAACACTGGCTATCGATAATTTACTTACAAGCATCTGTCTGAGACTGATGCGGAGATCTGACTCATTGAACTCATATGGGATGTTCCATCCAAGTGGTCCAAATTTACGTCTCTCCTGAACCATGGCATGGAAGAAACATAGGCCTGTCAACATCTTGTGGAAACGATGAGGCTAAATGTGGAGAAAAAAATTCTATTTTTGAACACTGTTGTTTCGATAATTCAACAACAAACTACAGATACATGTACTGTGTTATTATGATGTCTAAACTAAACTCTCCAATCTCAAAGCTGCAATAAAATCAAGCAAATTCTTTTCTACTAAAAAAATGAAATTCAGTTTAAGAAACTGTAACTTGTATTAACTTTGAGTTGGATAATGCCCTTCAACAATATTCAAGTCTATCTATCTATTTGAGTTTATTTATTGTCAGTACCGGTTGCCTATATGACCTCCACCCCAGCAGAGATTATTTTATGTTATGTGGGATAGTGCAAGATACAAAAAGCATCCCATTCAAGAGACACCCCTGGTTCTTTTGCATGCTCAGTGTCAACACTGATACATGGGACCTTGGTTTAACATCTCATCCAAAAGACAATTAGCAATGTTAGTGGGGGAGCAGGGGACTGATCTCGGGACCCCTGGGTTACCAGTCCAGCATGTGACCACTGGACCACTGATCTGCTCTACAATATTTCAGTTCTATAGATGAGTTGTTTCATAACCAAGCATTCTTCTTTAAAAGAACGGGTCATGCACTGCCAATTTTCTAAAACGTGAAACAATTAGACTAAAAGAGGGATTAAAAACCATTACATGGGAAATAACTGAGCTAATCTGAGTGTTATGGCCAAAAATATTCGTAATTTACAGTTGGACTCACCTTATTACAACCGTTGAAGAAGTTAGGATCTGATATCGGATCATTGAGGAAAGATCTAAGCAGGTTAGATTTCAGTCCCTTGGGTGGTTCATTTGTCATCTTCACACCTGAAGGAATGACATGGAACATTTAAACATGCTACACCTACTGCTGAAAGGTTCTCCACATACATTTTAAAGATCTGAAGAAACACAGATGTATATCTTTTTTGCTTCACATGTAGTTTCTACAGGTTTCTTTAACTCTGTGAGAAAACAAAACTGTGGCTCCTACTCAAACTAGGTCTGTTGATGCATGACAAGAATATACAGCAATAAGGCTTGACCAAATAAAATAACTCTTTCCCTTTTTTGTTTTAGTTTTACATAATATTAAGTTAAAATGTTCTCTTTTTTCTTTCTGAAGTCAGAAATACATTTGACACTACCTTTTGTCATAAAATTTGATTATGTAAAAAGCTATAAATATTAAGAGGGCTTTCTAAAATTGTTACATATATATATCGGGTATGTGTTATTTTACAACAATTGTGCTTTCTTCACAATAGACAATCATCAACTTTATCATCTAATTCTGTTCTTGAAATGTGTAAACCTACTAAAATCACACGGATTGTAACAATTTTATGCAAGAAATAAACGTTTACATATTTTTGGTAAAAAATGAAACATCTCAGGATTTAATTTAGTAATTTTAAAGTACACACAAAAATATAAAGATGTATAGGAGAACTGCTTTTGTCACTGTTGTACCCTGAAACATTATCTACAGGTATTACCAAGTAATTAAGTCTTAAGTTAAAGAATAAGATGTTTTAAAAAAGCTCTAAAAATAAAAATAATCAAAAATCTACTTGAGCAACGTATTACTGGAAATATGTAGGAATCCATTCACTTTTTATAAACTCCCCAACATCTTATTTTCTGATTTATAATTATGAAACCCTAACTATTACAACATATTGGCTCAAAGCATAATTATCTTAACTTAGTTGTAAATGTTGTAAATTAAAACTAAAAGCGCTTCTAATCTAACCCCTTACACTAATGTTGAAAAGCACAATTATAGCTGCAGGCTAACTATAATAAAGTTTAAGGAAAGCTTGACTGCTGAATGTGATAAAGTCCTAAATGCTATAAGATACAGAAGCAGATGGCACTTTTTTCCTTTCACTTATTGAACTGATCTTTCTGCTTTTATTAATACTTTTAACCCTCTTTGATCTTTGCTCTAACTTGAACAACAATGTGTTTTAACAATAACTTGAACAACAATGTGTTTTAACAACAAATAGACTTTCAACACCTATGTACAACATATATGTGCTGATAAAGACATACTAAGTTCTGTAGAGTTCCATATATGACAGAAAGAGAGATCAAATAAGACATGAATCATTATCTATGAATAGTAAGTAAGACAATAAAATGATTGGTGGTTGAAATTTTATTCTGTCCAATCACATTGTTTTATTCAAAAATCTTGACACTGTATGTTGGCTAAGCACTATCACCTGCTGGTGCAGTTTATTGACTGATTTTAGTCAGTATACAAAATATAATTTCAACCATTTAGCTGGTTAGTATTTATAAGTAAGCTTAATGAAATTGCCTTGCCTGACCAAATTTATTTTATTCAAGGGTACTTATAAACATAATCTATATAAGCTAAGAAGTAAGCTATTACAAGAAAGATTTTTTTTTTTAAATGAGTGGCAACACTACCTGTACTATAATGTTAAGTAGACTGCTTAGCATCAATGAGAACAAAAATAACATTAGATTATAATTCATTACAAAATATATATATATAATGATAAACTTGTTTAATATTTGATCTGATCATTTATTATGTAGAAATGTTTTGAAAACTTATTTTACTGATGTCCTAAACCTGAAAATCATACCATTCTGAAGAATAGACACTGGGAACTGGTCTGAGGGATAACTAGTCAACCAAAGTCTGAAGTTCTCATGTGTCTCCTCTGGGCGAATAACTTCTTCACAAATCTTCTCTAGTTTCGGCATCCAGCTGGTTGCCAAGTGACAGTTCTGTAGCACTACCCATGTACCATCCTTGATTGCCTTCTCGATCATCTTGGCTGCGATTGGTCCCTGTAATTGATTGATTGATTGACCGATTGCATGACTGATTGACTGACTTACTGACTTATTGATTTTGTTGACTGATTGATTGACTGATTTCTGAGTTTGTTGACTGGCCGAAAGAAAACTGGTTGACTGTTTCAACAAATGACTGATAGTCACTAATTAAGACAGAATTCTGAGCCTTTGTATAATATCTGATAAACTGATCTTAAACTAATGCTCATTTCAATCATCTAAAAAGTTCAAAAGAAAAATCTGAACATGTTTGAAACAGAAGGGTTCTGTTAAGGAACAAACAGCTAGACAGAAAGACTGAATTAAGTCTATCATTCATTAAAACTTTTCAAATAAAGACAATACCTTACATGCTTTTCAATATTATAGCACACAGTAATAATGTATATTTACCTGTCCTTGACCTAGGGATATTGTCTGAACTTCTCCCTTTGCCTGACTCAACCCCTTGTCTTCAGCAAACTTCAGAAGGGCTGCCATAGGGTCTGCACCAGGCGAAAGCACAAAAATCAAGGGGGCACAACAGTTCGAGTCTGCAAATGACCCTGCCAGGTCAAAGGTCGGTGGTTCTATATATGTCTGACCAAGATTGTTGATGATGAACTCTTGGACAGCAGGAACCATCTTGTCTGGCCGGAAACATCTCAATACAACCATCTTGTCCATGCCTTGTAGTACATCAAATGGACTGGGGTACTTTTCATTCTGAGGGGTTGGAGAGTCATACACTTTTTTCCATTCATTTATGTTGTCACTTACATCTAAAATGTACAAGACCAGTACATAGGTCAAACTTACAAACAAAAGTGGTGACCATTTAAATTCAACCAATGTACATCATAAATAAATGAGAAACATTTATAAAATTAAAATGATTGAGAAATTTTGATAATGAAGGAAGGTCAGAGATACTGGTTTTATATATTAAAGATAAAATTTTTCCAACACTTCACTGCTTATATTTTGCAGTTGAACAAAGATTGTACCTGCTTGTTTTATACTCTTTCGGTCCCCTAATTATATCCTGAAGTGAAGCATATATAAAGTGAATAATCTGAATTTCAATCTTTAAAAATCTGGTAAATACTTAAGGACTATGAAGAAAATCTTAAATAATAAACACAAAAACATCCATTTACTTACGCTGAAACAGGCCCTTGAGTGCTGGTAGATTTGTAGCTCTAACAATCTCTCCCCATGACTTGTCACTTAGCCACTCAGGGGCTGGGTTAGGGTGGGGATTCTCTAAGGCCACACCTCCAGTCAGGAGAAATCTCCAAACATCTTCATCTACACGACCTCTGCAATGCATTTAATTAAGTCTTATTAGAAACAGCTATGGCTGAAATATTTTCATAATAAAAGTATTATTTCCAAGTAAAATCATATTATATTATCTAAACACAAAACTCAAGGTACTAGAGTAGTATCTTTTCAACTATCAAGAGAACAAGAAAGCCTGATTCTTATGTTTGGTAATACAAACTTATTTAAATTAGCTTCTGCCTTATCATGATCACCAGACACATATACACTGCAGTTTCACAATAAGTTCTTTTACTAAATTTATACCTTAGAAAAATTACACTTTATCTGGTTAACAAGAAATGCAGCAATGCCATAAAATCAGGTTTTCAACAATATAAAACATTTAAGCAATGACATTCTGAAGTGTTGTAGTAAACTAAAGGACTGCTTTTTTTTAAGTATTGCAGATTTATTTATATAAGGTAATAAAAAATGTATTGTAACCTTCACCTTGCCTATAGTGACCCCTAAGCCAATCCCAAGTGAGGTAATAATATAGGCTACCCTATAACCAAGTCTTAATGAAATATGCTAAGTGGAACTTAAAATATTGAGAAGAAACCAAAATTTATTTTTAGTAACAGTGAGTGACCCCCTTAATCTGACATAATGCTATCTCAGGCAAGGTCTTGTTAAGGCTATCAACTGTCCAAGATTGGTTACAAGAAGCCTTGTGAATATTAAGGTATTGAATGGAAACCAAAAATCTATATCTAGTAAGTAATACTGAGTGACCCTTTAACTCTAGTAACCCTTAAAGCAATCCCAAGGGAGGGCTTGCTATAAGCTATCAAATGTCTAAGTTTGGTTACAAAAGCTAAGTTGAACTTAGGATACTGATCACAAGCCAGAAATCTATTTGTAGTAACAGTGAGCAACTTCTTGACTCCAGTGATCACAAAGGCAATCTCAGCATTTCACTGAAAAACTAGTTACCGATAATTTAAAGTTGATACAATAAAATCTTACTGAAATTTAGGAAAGTAAGTAATCCTTTATTTTAAGCATATGTCAACTGCTACTTATACTAGAAACATTTCCATGAACAGCATTGCTTGTTGGTGGTATGCTACACTAACAAGTTGTGCATTGCAGTGTGCAGTTTCTAGCACTACCTATTTTATTGTAACTACCCCATCACCAAATAAGGAAATTTCTTACGACAAGATAAAAACATCTACAAAATATCTTTGAAGCATCACTATCAAGTAATCTTTTACAGATCATCTACCTTGTGATCAAGGAAGCAGCTTAAAGCATTGATGGAAGCAGTTTAGAAGTGACCATGAAAGTTTTTACAGAAACTCTATGAAAGAATTTACATGTACAAAAGATATAAGGAATAATCTACTCAATGTCTGTAGAAATAAGTTCTAAGAGTCAAAGGAAACATCTACTTCATGTCCATAGAAACAAGTCCTTAGAGTCTATGGAAACATCTACTCAATGTCCATAGAAACAAGTCCTTAGAGTCAATGGAAACATCTACTCAATGTCCACAGAAACAAGTCCTTAGAGTCTATGGAAACATCTACTCAATGTCCACAGAAACAAGTCCTTAGAGTCAATGGAAACATCTACTCAATGTCCACAGAAACAAGTCCTTAGAGTCTATGGAAACATCTACTCAATGTCCACAGAAACAAGTCCTTAGAGTCTATGGAAACATCTACTCAATGTCCATAGAAACAAGTCCTTTGAGTCAATGGAAACATCTATACTCAATGTCCATAGAAACAAGTCCTTTGAGTCAATGGAAATATCTACCGAATGTCAATAGAAACAAGTCCTTAGAGTCTGTGGAAACATCTACTCAATGTCCACAGAAACAAGTCCTTAGAGTCTATGGAAACATCTACTCAATGTCCAACATCTACTCAATGTCAACAGAAATAAGTCCTAAGAGTCAAAGGAAACATCTACTTCATGTCCATAGAAACAAGTCCTTAGTCTATGGAAACATATACTCAATGTCCACAAAAACAAGTCCTTAGAGTCTATGGAAACATCTACTCAATGTTCATAGAAACAAGTCCTTTGAGTCAATGGAAACATCTATACTCAATGTCCATAGAAACAAGTCCTTTGAGTCAATGGAAATATCTACCGAATGTCAATAGAAAAAAGTCCTTAGAGTCAATGGAAACATCTACTCAATGTCCACAGAAACAAGTCCTTAGAGTCTATGGAAACATCTACTCAATGTCCACAGAAACAAGTCCTTAGAGTCTATGGAAACATATACTCAATGTCCACAGAAACAAGTCCTTAAAGTCTATGGAAACATCTACTCAATGTCCATAGAAACAAGTCCTTTGAGTCAATGGAAACATCTATACTCAATGTCCATAGAAACAAGTCCTTTGAGTCAATGGAAATATCTACCGAATGTCAATAGAAACAAGTCCTTAGAGTCTGTGGAAACATCTACTCAATGTCCACAGAAACAAGTCCTTAGAGTCTATGGAAACATCTACTCAATGTCCAACATCTACTCAATGTCAACAGAAATAAGTCCTTAGAGTCGAAGGAAACATCTACTTCATGTCCATAGAAACAAGTCCTTAGAGTCTATGGAAACTCAATGTCCATGAAGATTTAGGAACCAAAGAAGCAGTTTTATTCACAGTGCTGATTAGATACTTTTCTTTTCTCTTGGGTGTTTATTGTAAGATCTACTGAAAACTCTACTTGATGGAAGCATCTACTGCTATGTAAAGGATGCTCTCAATTTATACAGAAGTATATGAACTCAAGAACACCTGATTCAGACAGTGTCTTCTTTAAATCTTATATCAGATAACAACATTTGCCTCATAATAAATAACAGAAAGTCTACTAGTTCTTCTATAACAATGATAGATATTTTCCATCACTACACTTTTCTGTCATTTTTCCATCTACAATATCTGAAAAGCATCCTTTACATTCTAAGCTGTGCAAGCAAAACTCAGTTAAAAATGTCCATGTTTCATCTAGAATATGTTTCAGACAGCATTCTGTGCAGGCCAAGCTGATGGTATCTAATTTTCATCTAGATTATATAACAGTCAGCATCCCTTGTTACACAAAAGCTGTGAGAGCTACAGTCTATAATTCAAATAATTCTTTTTCTAAGTATTAACTTGTTTTCATCTAGATTATTGATAATATACTATGCTAGTTGTTAACTTACACAGCTGGATTATGTCTAGGTTAGAAATTATAATAAACCATGAATGTTAATTGATACGATATCCTCTGTTCTATGTCTTCTGTAACTTCAAACTTATTTTTCTCTTTCTTTTTTTTTTTGAGGAGGAAGATTCAAAGCAAAGGCAAACATAAATTTACACAATATATTTCCAGGTAACAGTCATATTTTGTATTCAGGTCAAAAAATGATGACATCCGAATGTCGGAACAAAAGACATAGAAATGATTAAGTTTAGTTCACTCTCAAAAGCAAAAGTGATTAATTGCATGAACATATATTTCTCCTTGAAGTTTTAAATTAAGAGATTCTGGCAGTTCAGACTGCTGTGCAGCTCACCCACAAAGACACCAAAACACAGAAAGCTTAAATCAAGAGGCCTCAGACACACACATAATTTACTACTATGCTAGATACAGCAATTAGCGTAATTAGGCTGTTTGTATTGGCCAGCTGAAATTCTATGCACAATTTGAAAAAGCAAGAATCTTTCAAACTTTCAATGCTGCATTTTTAAACATAAAATTGAAATCTGTGCATCAGCACATCACAGCTAAAATTCTGTATACCCATACCCTTTTGCAGAAAATCTAAAAAAACAAAATACCAAGTTTTATAAAATTTTAAGTTCAACCATGGATCACCAGTAACAATTCAAGTACCACTTTGCACAATGTACTCACCCTGTACTTCTTATTCTGTTATGGAATATATTACCACAGATTTCAGAAAAAACATACATGTAGCAACTGGTTATGTTCTGTCCAAATCATATTTATGCATAGTCGGTAGTTTTCAGAATATATGTAAGATCCACATAATGTTAACATATTAAGATCATACAGTGTAAAATCACTAGGGCTAAAATTAATACGCAATTAGGTGAGCATTAGAACACAGGTAAATATCATTACATAACTAGTCTGCCATAAACACAAGTTTAGAATTGAGCCAAGCTTTATGAATCAAGCACCCCTAGTTTTGAGTTCAGTTCTTTTTAATGCCCTTCAGCAAAGTTACACAACTGAAAGGCAAATTAAATCTTCTCTGGAAATAACTAGTTCATGGAACCAGTCGCAAAAAAGATACTTAACTTCAGAAAAATATTGAGAGCTTGGCTTCACAAAGCTAGACTCAATGATGCTTTGTTAATTAATTACAACATTAAGCTGTTATTTGTAACTATCTTGACAACACACTGAGCTTAAAAACTTTATGTACATACAAGATCACTTTTACTGTTTTAAATCTTTCAGTAAGGGCTTTACTTAGAAAATCAGCTAGGGATCCATTGCTTCCTATCACAATAAAAGTTCATTTTATTCCAAAAGTTTCTACTCTTCAAATTAAAGACTATTTCATTCAGAACATAACAGAGGTTCAATGTGTTATCTGTGACTTTGCAAATTTAAAAGGTGAATGGTTAATATGATTTTAAACAACTTTCCACTCTTACCCTGTTAATAGCAAACATGTTAAAGACTCAACATTTTCTTGTAAGATTCAAACTTGTTCTAACTGTTAATACAGTGAGTTCAAAATACAAGGAAAGGGTCAAAGGTCACTTACTGTCCCTTGAGGATGTTGACACAGAGAATGAAGGAGAATAGTAATTTATCCTTCTCAAACAAAGATCGACAAACGTTCCTGTATATACTGTTTGTGAAATGGTCATTCAGGTTGAAAATTCTTTCCTCCAGTTCTTCTGAAGGCTGGCTGTTCATGATTGACTGAAATATAAATAAGACAATATAAACGCATGTGAAAAATACTGAAGTTTAAAGATATTAACAACAAACTAATTATAAACACAAAATTTTTTGATCTCATGCCAAATAACCTTACTGACAGTTTCTTTAAATTCTGACCACTACCACAGCCAAATTGATACCTACAAACATACTGTCATATCATGCCTCCTCATGTTTACTTTCATAAAATCTAAAAGTACATAAAAATTTAGTTTACTTCAAGAAGTTAAATATTTTAACAAACACTTATTTGGCTGAACCAGTCATCAATCAAGTCATCTATCTATCAAACATAAGGTATATCTTTCTTAAAATTACCTGTAGATAGAGGTTGATGAACCAGGTAAGTGAGTACTGGTACATAGGTTCAATGTTAGCTAGATCAGAGATACAGAAGAACAGTATAGATGAGTGGACGGCGACGGGTTTGTAGCCATTTCTTGTCTCGTCAATCATCTGTTCTGTCTGCTCAGCAATCTCCTGTTTTGCCGCAATCTCCTGTGACAGCACCTTGGATGATGACAGGATCTTGATGGCTGTCTCATCTTCCAGAATGTTACCCTGGAAACAAATATACATGTGTAAGTTACTTTGGAGTCCTTTTGATTTCTTCAACAAATTTGTATGGGTAAATTTTTCCTCTGGCACATTTTCCACCAAAGATTGATCAGATCCTCAAAAAATGCTGGTAAGCTAATATGATTTTTGTCTCTGGCTGAATTAACAGATAGAATATACACAAACTTGTCTACATATTTTGCAAGCAAATTTACTCTGCGAGCTTACTTGTGATGTGGACAAGACTTCAAGAATTTTGTCCTCAATTTCCTTCAATTGTTTCTGGTTGGCTGCACTCTCCAGGATCAATTCATTCTTCTTCTCCTCCAGTTCTGGCTTCTCCTTGGCTGCTACTATACCCAACAACTGGTCCTCCAGACCTTGAGGGGTGATCATGAAGTTCACTAAACACACCTGTAAACAGTAAATTATATAGAACATGAGATCCTAAAACAGATTTTGTTGTTGATGTTCATAATGAAAGGAAAACAATTTCTGTATCGTAAAATACTGTGCTTATGCAAAAACGTGAAAGCTTGAAGCTGGGGCTTATGAAAAACTAACAATGGTTTCATTTTTTATTTTTAACCCAGTAGCATTCAGTATCTTAAGTAAAACTTTTCCACTGACCTTGACAGCTACTTCTGGCAGATAGTGAGGATTTCTCAGTCTAGTTGTAATGTATAGCTTGAAATCTGGAGAGTATTCAATCACATTGTCACCCAGTTTGATGTAGTCCACACCCTGCTGACGGAATGTTAACTTCTGTAACACTGGTTCCAGGATTGGATCAAGCTCTTCTGCAACATTCTCTATCAGAATTGGGGAACCAAACTGGATAGCATTTTCCAGCGATCTTAGGTAATTTGCATCAGAAAGTTTCAACACTCCAAGTTTGTTTTGTCGCTCAAGATTTTTCACAAACTTATTAGCCTGCCCCTGTGGATCAATCATTAAGGGCCATCTACGAGAGTTGTATACAACAATACCATTGTCTATACTGAAGTTATCAACAGGCAGACCTGCGATATTCCAGGCACGAATCTTTACAGGGTCTCCGAGTGTCTGGTTCAAGGAAAATACACTGGAGCAGGGGATTTCCTTCTTCTTACATTCTTCTAACCAGTCTTGGGTAATGTCCTGGAAGCAGTAAAACACTTCATGAAAATATCAAACTGAAGTTCTGTTTTACCAATAAACTTGTAGATTATGCTTAGCTTTAGTAAAGAAAAATTGCTGTCTGAAAAACTGATAGTACACCTATCACACAGATTAACTGACTGACTGACTGACTGCCACAACTTATGTATCAACATTCTTTGACTAGTAAATGGAAAGTCACAATTCTTACCACTTTGCATATTAAGAAAGTCATGATCAAAATTACTTGGCATATGGAAAGTCATCATCCATATTACTTGGCATATTTAGAAAGTCAAGATCATTACTTCTTGGCATATAAAGAAAGTCATGATCCTAATTACTTAGCATATTAAGGTCATGATACAGCAATGAAGAAGTGACTATGGTAAGGAACTGTTTACACTCAACAAAGCTACACTCACATTTCTAAAGTCAACAGTGAATGCTCCTAAGTAAGCAACAACACCAGATGACAGCAGCACATCTCCTGTGATATTAGTGTACTTCTCTCCCAGTGTCTTTGCTGCCTGTGTCCATCTGTCCTTTTCTCCACCCAGTCCACCAATCAGCTTCTCAGCTCTGTCCAGTTTCTTAGAGCAAAGGTCAATGTTGTCCTCTAATTCTTTCTTCTTCTTTGTCATTGTTTCAAACTCATCATTAAGTGCTTGTAACTTGTCTGTGACCTGTAGAAAAAGTCATTATACAGGTCATATACAAAGGTACAGACTTCACTACTTTTTTGTCAAATCTTCTGTAATGTTTAATTAGAAAACAAATCAACCATAAAAGTAAGAACTTAAAGAAAATATATCTGGATCATTACTGTAAACACTCATTCAGTGCAAGTTATACAAGTAATCTGAGTAAAGTACAGGATCTTGCTGTGGTTAGAGCTTCTTGATCACCTTGATTTCCAATAATGTTATATATATCCCAGTCAAGGATATTGCATTTTATGAAGTGACTTTATATAGTTTACCTGTACACAGCAGGTGTTAAATGAGTATTTAAACTTCTAAAGGATAACAGTGAAACAAACACAAACAATTCAAATACCTTTAAAAGTATTGTCGGATAAACAAATTTTCCTTCAATCTGTCTAAGATAATTTATGTTTTGGCTTGTATAAGTGGAACAGGTATTTATCAAAGTATTAGCATATTGACAAATATATTGACAAATATATTAACAAAAACAGCCAGGCCTGCTCTATGTTTGATTTCAGTTAGGTAAGTTATACAAGCAAATAATTACTCTCAGGAATAAAAACTGGTTACAATGTACTTAAAATATCCACAAAGGTCAAGTTTCTGAACTTCAAATGGTAAAGCACATATGTGACTAACTCACCTCTTTAAGCTGTGCTCGTTTCTCATTCAGTTTATCCATTTGTACAGCAAGTTCTGACTCAGCACCTGCCAACTTGATCTTCTTTGGTGCCACAACTTTTGCTACTTTGTCATAGATATCCATGGCTTTCACCCAGCGACACAGACCCTCACAGGCTGTTGAGGCATTCTTAATGACCACTGGGTCAAACTCAGGGTTTGGGATGTACCTATGACATATTGCAGATAATGAAATCATGAAATGTGTTTGTTCTATCCAAGGGTACTTCCCGTAAATCTACAGTACATGTAACAAATTTCATAAACAGGTTTCTTTGCTTCTTCATATCAGATTATTTTTTTAAAAAGGCATATTACTTGACAATGAATTCGAATTGTGTGTTGTTTTTTTGTTTTGTTTTTTACTTCTCTTTATCAACATGATGTCTTGCTCTTGACTTGGTCTCTAGACAAAATTTATCTATTCTGTCATGTTATGATCATTATAAACCATGTTGCAACTACGGACTTACTTTTCACGAATTCTCTTGATAACAGGAGGTGCAATATTATCTTTGTCATAGGTTTTCAGTTTATCCAAGAATTTCATGTCACCAAGCACCTTCTGAGATGTTCCCCAGAAATCTTCAATCATTTTACCAGAGCCTGAGGGGTCAGGTTTCCTGTCGGGCTTCAAACCCAACATGACACAGATAGACTCCATCACAAGTTTCACTACTGCTGGTGGATTCTGAGAAGAAATCAATATGAATGCATTAGGTAAAATAAAACAATTTGGTACAAACAACAAAACCGTTTTAAGTCTACTTAAATATTGCTAAAAAAATAACTGCTCTGGTGCATCTCACAAAACAGTAAGTGTAAGATAAATACCTAGTAATAAAAGTTACCAAATACTTACTTATAAATGACAGAAGTGTGCTGTTTATCATAACTAAGAGACCATGAAATATAAAATACATGAATCATTAAGCAATGGCATTTGGTCAAGAGTCAACAGTTACTTGTTACCTTCATAGACTTGACTAGAGTGATATCGGCTGGTTTGAGGGTGTTCAGAGCCTGTATGGCAGCCTCAAGAGCAGGAATGGCCTCAGCCAGGTCACTCTCACACTCATCTTTGATGGCCTGAGCAGCCGCTGCAGCCTCGTTAGCAATGGCCTCATCTGCTGCAACAACCTGTCATTATAAGGAAATATAAATACATTAACCTACATAACAAAAATAATGTTAAACAAAATGTCACATAAAAATACATTGTATCAAAAATTTTCCATGGGAAATTTTGATTATAATAATATCATTTCTAGCTTTTTTGTTAGAAATTAAACAAACTAGAACTCAACATAGTACATGAAAATTACAAACCTCTTTCTTGGCCTCAACTTCAACAGTGTCTTGTTCAATTTTGATCATAAGTTTCTCAGTTTCTGCTGAGGTTTTGATAAGTTCTGGTTGCAAGTCCCTAAGTTCCTGTTGCATCACAGACACCTGTGAGGCAGCAAACTCTAGTTTCTCTAGACCAGTCAAGTAACGGTTTCTCATTAGCATAATAGCATCACGCTTTATACCAAGTAGTTTCTTAAATGTCAGAATCAGTTCCAGGTAGGAAGTTGGTGTCACATAGTTATGGCGACGTAACATATCAAAGAACCTGAAACATAGCACAAATGCATTACTGCTCATCGGACTTACAATGTAAAGATAAGAATTTACAAGTACAATATATTTTGTGCAACTATACTGGTGTCTGTTTACATTCTTAATTTTCTTGTCAGATATATCTGGTATTTTATTGTTCAAACAATAAAGAAAATTTATGAGAAAACTTAATTTCTCAGTTTGTCCACCAATTCAGTGTTACAAAGAAAGTATCTAATCTACAAAAACAGACCACTTTAAACTAATAAATAAGTTAATAAAGTACTGATTAAATAAACAAACACCTATTATTTAATATTAGGAAGTTTTACTAAACAAAAAGTATTTAACAAACCTTTCAGAGAGTACGAAGACACTCTCGTGGAACACCTTGCACATACTGACCACCCCTAGCCTGATATTATCCTCAAGTTCCACATCCTCCAAGAACTTGTTTGCTACCATCTCTAGAGCATCAGAGGGCCATGTCTGTAATACAGCAGGGGTTATACAGTATGCTTGAATATAAGCATTCTGTATAAGGTACATGTACATGTAAGAAATTAAAGAAGCAGCCTCTGGCTGTATCTTCTCTCCTTGGTTTGACCTCATCAAAGGGTCTCTACTGGCAGTACCAATAACTCACACAAATCATGGATTTCCTTATCTAATGCTATTTTAATGAAACAACTATTCTTCAATTAGATGCATGTTGAAAATAAAATAAATTCACAGAATTTTCAAACAATAAGCAGGAACATTACCCTTCCTTGAGCTGCTGTTGTACACACAAACACATCCTATATATGACACAAAGCTTGTGAACAACTGACCAAATCATGGACTTTACAATTACATAGAGAAGAAACAAATATCTGATGAAATGATTTAATCCATTACCTGGAACCAGTCAATGGTACAGCAGTTGATGAGGGACGGGAACATTCTCAGCCTATTCCTAAATGCGTCACCAATAGGACTCATAGCTAACACAACGTGTAGGTTCTGTCGTACTCGATCTATGAAATAGTTGTACATTGCTAATGGTGTAGCTTCCATTTTCTTACCCTGGAAATTGTGGAACAATAAAAATATCAGTATATAGGAACAATTTTGCTATGAGCTAGAAAATATGTTAGAAAATCTACAAAATGAATGGTTTAATTTAAAATGTAAGTAACTGCATGGGAGCATTGGTGATTAACATGAAGTTTTGATCAGTTGTTATTTCTTGTTGTGTGTGTGTGTTTCTTTTTCTCAATATATACCATCTTACTTTATAAATGTTCTTTTTTGAGTCTTTCATGTTATTTACTATAGTTTAAACCAATTTCACAGAATCTCATTGATACTTTCTTCAAAAATTGATTTTTGCTTTATTCAGTGTTTTTTTTTTTTTTAATGTTATGAATATTTTTCTTATACATATACTGCACAAAAATACAACGTCAAATAAAGACAGAAGATAAATGCAACTTAACACACACAATTTGTGTAGTATAAACATTAATGATACATGTGATACTGCAAGAACACAGTTACCTGGAGTTGTCTGCTCATGAAAAAATTTTCATTTTTTTTCTGTACCTTTTTCATAATAGATAATAATACAGAAATACACAAAAATAACTTATTTCACAAATAATTCACCAAACAAGACTGAATTCACTTTTAAAAAGAGCTTTTAAATATTACTCCAACAAACATACAAAACTTTTACATTTTTACAAGCTGTTCTTCGTAGAGCGTTTACTTACAATTAACTCTATAAATTACTCTTTACACTCACTGCCTTTATTAACTGACTTGAGTCAGCCAATAAAGGAAATCTAACAATTTGCAAAATAACGAGCTGCAAAAAGATCTGCATTACGAAACACTCAAATAAATACTGCTATGAATACATTGAAGACGGGAAATTTGATTAAATACATGTAGCAATTTACTATTTCATTTGTTTTCTTATACATTAACTTTCACTTACAATCTTTAAGAACAGCTTGTAAATTTTACTCAAAGCATATTCATATACACATTTGCCAATTACACATGGTTCATAAAAGGTACACTTTTATAGACAATATGAACACCCCATCTAATAATCACCCCAGCATAAAATTCACTCTCATAAGAGTAAAAATTAGCCTCGTTGTCAGGTTGGGGACTAGGTGTACGCTGACTACCATCAGCCGACAATCTTCCACTGTCAGCATTTTCCTTTGTTTCATTCTTAATGCAACAAATATAATATATTATAAACTGTAGACAGTATTACATAACCACTATGATTTTATGAGCATATCATGCAGGCAACTACTCAGGAAGATTTAAAGATATTTCTTAGTAATAACTTCATATAATACTTAAACAAAATACTTTCGATGCAAGAGAATACAAAAAACAATGGTATTTACTAATTCAAACCCCCTAAAATGTTTAAATAACGTTTCATAACAATCTCAGGTGAATGGACAAAAACCAAAATATTACAGTTCAAAAGATTAACATGACAACAGAGTCAATTAACTAGTCAAGTCACTTTTTCAGGCTCATGTAGATGACTTAGCTTGCAAAACACCGAATACAGTAAAGACACAAACTTTTAGCTTTTAGTCCATTTGAATACAACAAGAGATAAAGGGAACATTCAGGTCACCTTTTTTGTTTCTGCTCTTGTCCAAGTACTTTATGTAAAGACTTAATTATCACTGGTGTATGACTTGAACAGATATAGTTACATGTAAAGAGGGACAAAAAGAGATTTAATGGATTTATGAACAACAATGTTACAAAACAAACCAACCATTTTAGCCATAATCGCCTGTAAAAAGCCCAAATTAGATAAACATGATCAACCTGCACAAAAAGTACATCTAAACAAGATTTTGTTTTTCTGGTGGAGGTGGGGAGGGGAGGGGGGAGGGGAAAGACAGCAATTTAACTTTGAAATGACTATCAGAGGAAAATAAAGGCAATGATTTACCCTTCCAAAAAGACCTTTACAATATCTCCAAGGCAGAAAAAATGTTAATAAAAGTGAATTACTCTTGTGGTAATAACTTCTATATGTCTTAAGCTTTTTGTTGTAAATGATAGGTGATGTATACCTCTTGTCTTGCAACAGCCTGCATTTTCTCAATAAGTTCTGCTTTCTCATCCTGAGCAAACAAGTTTAGTACATCCCCAGTGTTCAGGATCATACTTATGTCCTCCATGAACGACTCATCCTTGATCTGGGTGTCGGCAAACAAGAACACTGTGGGTTTGCCTTCACTACCAGTTTTCATGAACAGCTGCAAAATTATTTGTTCTAGTTTATTTCAGTGTTAATGAACAGATTATAAGTACTAGAATCTTAGGAGATAAAATAAATATTTTACTTCAGAAAAAAAAACAAATTCACTGTAAATTAAACACTATGATTCATTTATAAATAGCAGCAAAACATAACATACTTAAAATATAAGTCCATTTAAAATGACCTTATTTTTATTACACTGTACAGTTTGTTCATTCATTTTTCAACATCTTCCATTACTATGTGAAAATTCAATTGAATAAACACTACGTAAGCCCGAACCTTTTTGATATCTTCTCTCCACTCTGATGCTGTATAATTTCTGGTTATCTCAATTACAAACAGGTCATAATCTGCCATGAAAGTGGCAAGTTTAGCAGCACTCTGACGACCGCTACCCCCAATACCTAGAAGAATTATCAAATACAAGCAATGTACATGACAATGTATTAAGATGACACTTGAAAGCATTGTTCTAAGGAAATTTTCTCAGTATGCTGTTTAGAAATGATAAAAATCATTTGTATCAATATCGTCAACTTAAGCATACAGATATTAAAAAGATTACAGCGAAAAATTCATAACTTTCACACTGAGCATTGTTTCTGACATCTGCTTTAAACGTCAAGTCATAAAAGCAATGATGAATATCATGTAGGTAATTTCATTTTCATAAACAAAGCAACAGTTAGTGAAACACTTACCAACAAGGAGGGCATGTCCATTGTCCTGCAGCAAGACACGGGAAACACGAGATATGTGCTCAATAGCAAACTTAAACATTACTAGTCGCATTGGAGCTTTGCTCACCACGTTATACTCATCTAGGTAGCTGAAATATACAACAAATTTAATATACCTCTCAACCCTCAAATTTAAACTGGAATTTTTTCTTCTACATAAATCATATTGTTGTTGTTGTTGTTTACTTTTCATTAGCTTCACTCAGGATTGTGTCAGTCAACCATCTTCTGCTGTGCTAATGGCATCTACTTAAGAATAATTTAAATTCAAAACTGAATAACTTTATATATAACCTTCCTGTTGAATAGTATGAGTCAATCAGTACTAAGAAAATACTTTTCAGTTTTAGCATGAAAAACACACTCACCCTTCCATAGCTTCAGTGAGAGTCTTGAAATCTGTCACTTCATTATACGCCTTCACTTCACCTTGCATATAGTCTCCGAAGAATAAGCTACGGACATTGTCATCTACAACAGTACCACTTCGAGAAAGATGACCCAACACTTTGTCTATGTTAACTTTAAAATGATCTTGGCATTGTGTCTTCACAATAGTAAAAAACTTTTCTCTGAAAAATTAAATAAAATTTCACATTATGGTATGAATTCAATTTGAATTTGCAAATACTTTTCAAAGACATTTTGTAATTTACACACACCTACAAAATAAATTTTTAAATATAATGCATGCACACATATATTTTTTAGATTTTATTATCTTCAAAACTCAGTTTAAGATAACAATGGCATATGCTTATGACAATACCATTTTTCTTGACCAGCATGATTTTTTCATCCGAATTTATTTCAGTGATGATGTAAACTGGTTTGGAGCCAAATGGCAGGTACGATTCAAAACTCAAAAGAGAGACACATTTAAATAACTCACCTATCCTCTTTATCTGTGAGACGATCATAGAAGACACGGTACACTTCATGTACCCACAGTCTGTGTAACTTGTCGGTCTCTGACATACATGTTGATGGTACCAGTAACACACCCCGAATAACACGTGCAAAGTCACGCAAGTTAAATACATAATGACTCTTGGTTGGAGTGGGTAAGAAATTCTCTATGGCCTCTTTGTATACTCCCATAGTAGCCTGAACTAACAACTGTAACAAAACAAAAGACTCCTCAAGAAAGAGTAAAAAATCTCTGAAACAACTGACGCTATATATGTGGAATTAAGGAAATGAAGTATACATTGAAAAATAACTAAACCAGTGACTTAAGCTAGCCATTACCCTTAATATGCATGAACTGTCACTTATAGCAGTGTTCAAGATAACTTAAAACTCCCAAGTGACATGACACTGTAGTACTGATTAATAAATGCCTGCCTAATATATTTGGAAGAATATCACTATGTTTATTAATAGGACGGTAAGATTGACTGGATCTTTTTTTTTCCATGTAGACTTGGGCATGAAAATATATCATCAAAAGTAGAACTTCGAAACTACCTTCCCATTACGGACAAATGCCCCTTCAAATCCTTTAGCAAAGTGCCAGTCTGTAATCGCTGTGAATATTCTGGTCATGGTTGCATCATCAAACTCATCAATAGAGATAACATTCATGTGACGTGTGAAGCGTCCTGTGATATCGTTCCTACCACCTCCTGGTGGACCCATGGCTGCTACTAACAACTGGAAGTAGACAAAGGTCTCATTTATATTTGAAAAGCCAAGTTCAACACACTCTCAGTCACAGAAGATAAGTATAACAAGAACAACAAGATTCATAAAATTAACAAACATCATACTTGGACTTACATGTACAGTATGACTCTAATTCACCTCTTATTTAAGCATAAAAGGAATCTGCATACTATTAATCCTCAAACAACTTAAAATGCTTCAATCTCAGCCTATGAAAATAGGTGTTTATTGTTTAATGCCTATTAGTTGTATGATATTAACAGATGTCTAAATATCTTGTGGAACACTCACCACATCTACAAGGAAGAGTTTAGATGTATCTTTCCTGTCGTACCAATGACCATGATCTTGCCACTGTCGCAACAGTTCTATTGGTGGCTGTGCTCCGTATTTCTCCTTCTGTGGCATGTTTAGATCATCAACAAATACCACTGATTTCTTACCCATGGGAGGACCAAACACACCCTTACGTCTACGGTCCAACTTGGACATGATAATGTCCTGGGTCTGGTTTGCCGATGTTCTTGCGGAGAAGTTTAGCAAGTTTGGAACATACCTGTAATAGATAATTATGATCCGTAACACAAGCAGCGCATTTGCTCTAAAATTTTTAATGAAATCAAGCTTAATCATAACTCAAGTCCTAAAATGCATTAATATGAGATGATGCTATGACTTATATGCCAAGTTCCTTCAAAAATTATGAAATACATGACCTACTGTACTCTTATTCATACTGTGGTTTATTCAGTCTGTAAATGGTATATAGCAAATCTGTTAAAGTAGCTACTATCTCTATGACACCTGTACTTACATGTCTTTTGGCAGTCCAAGAAGGTGACTGTTTGTTATGGCGGACTTTCCAGTACCAGTGGGACCCACAAACAGTAGAGGTCTCTCATGTGTCAGGAATGTATGCAGGAAGAATGACTGGCGAGCTGTCTCATTTGTCTGTATGATCAAATCACTCACCTGGAAATCGTAAAGTTAAATAAAATTCTTCAGAAATATTCAGCAATGTCATAAATTAATAAGTATACTGACAAAACTAAATCATATGTCACTTTTAGACAAGGGCTTACTGAGAGTGTGTTCAAAACTGCACTTTTAAGCTGAAAAGAAAAAGAAAATTGCAAAGTGCTATGCCACACCTGGTCACACCTGGCAAATTTCATTCTCAAATGTGTGACTGTAGTACATTTATATTTATGCTATTTTATGCATAGATTCAATATAAGATTTATTCTTTCACTAACATTTCATATCATATCAGCTTTACAATCTAAATGTTACTTCCAAATAAAACTATAAGATGTCATTTTACTAAAGGGAATGTCAAATATTACCCTTGGATGAAATCTTATCAAAACTTCATTCAAGAAAGTGGTCAACAACCATGACAAATGATGAAAATATTTCACCTTAAGTGTTTTCAGCATTTTTTAACATACATGTACATAAGGAATGAAAGAGTTTGGAATGTATAGATAATTTTCTAATGAAGCTCAGAGGTTGACATGCAGAGACAGCAATAATTTATGTCATGCTAAGAAATATGTGAAAAGTAAACTTATGTAAGAAAAGACGAGGCAAAATTACATTTACATGTGGTCAAACAAAGACTAATGCTTTTTTGCTAGTGCTGACCAGGAATATTATCAACAATATTATCTATTTATAGAAGTGGGCATAAAATTTCAGCTTTACTGAACGTAGCATACTGTCTCCAGTTTCCAGTACACAAGTCTCCCTCCATCTCCTAGCAATTATAATACAATTGTACATGCATGCAAATATAAAAAACAGACAGTCAAAAAACATATGATCCATGTAACATAGGTATGTGTTGTACAAGGACATGTACAGGAAGTGTATAATATGTACATGCATAAGATAGGAAAGAGATTATTGAAAGGAAAGTCTTTATTTATACATTATGCCGAAATACACGACATGCACTAATGGATTAAAGTATACATTGATGAAGATGTTACCTTTGGCTCTGGTTGGTTAGGATTCAAATTCTAAACACAGTAAAAGCAAAATAATAGTGAATTCAAAAAAACAAAAGAAAAAAGTGAAGTAAAAAAAATAAATAAATAAGAAACAGATACTACACCACAAAAACTGGTTTAAGAAAATTTCCATAATAAATACTTGAGTGGAAAAAATAATGACTGGTTAGTTTTCTTTTGACAGTATTTCAAACAGATCTAGTGAATTCGCTATTTAGCATCAAGGGAGCTAACTTGGCAAAGAAGCCTCAGCTATCTCCCTTAAAACTGAAACTTTTTATGGTACTATTCTTTTACAAGAAAACAAACTCCAGAGATGTTTTCATTAACTAAATAATGAAAAAGATTGTGGGCTGTACATTGCGAAATGATATACGTAACAAAGAAGACAATGAAACAGCATATTTGCCATGATTATACACTGACTGTGGTAGATGTGTTTAATATTAGGAATAAACACTGCATCAAACACAATACATTTTAAATGTTGATAAAAATATCACCTATAAAACTGGATAATAAACCAGTGAACTAATTCTGTAAGTGTAATAATAATTACTTTAGCATCAGGGGCCAGGGTGGCATGCCCTTTATCTAGGGTGTCCATCCAGTCAATCCATTGTCCGGGTCCTTTCTTCTCAAAACAGAAGTCATAGATGGTGTTTCTTTCAGGGATTGTGTTACTCTGAATGAAAAAAAAGTATATTTATGTAAGAATGTTGTTTCAGACAAACTAATGAGTCTTCTATTATCTTAAGTTTCTGCACACTATTACAAACTGGATAAATCTAAATGTACAAACCTATTTGCTGAAGCTGATTTCAGATTATCTAAAAAATTGTAACAGTTCTACTTTTCAAGTCTAATATTTGAAAACATAATGGATGTTACATTTAGAGGGATAGAACTTACCTTTGTAATTTTGATACTCTTTGGTTTGGGATAGTCAGCATCTGTTCCATTGATGATATTTCTAAAGAAACCATCAAACTTTTTCCTACTGTCTCCTGCCAGTGTAGCCCCTATGGACCAAATCAGGGAGAACAAGAACAGTCCTTGTAGATGTAGGGTCACCTACAACAAGTATTCCATATTTGTTAACAATATTTACATGTATATCATTGTTGGTCATTCAGGGCTAAATCAACAGAGTAAGTGATAAAAAAATAACTTCCCATTTCAAACTAGAAACATGAACCTGAGCTGAAGCTCATTCAAACTATAAAAAGATGAAAGGAACTCATTCCATGAAAATCTTAAGGTAAAAGGCTTTTTTAAATAGAGAATAATTTATAGATGCTCATAAACATTACGAGGTTACAATGTAACCATACCTGTTGGGCAGAGAGTTGTCCATGGGGTGGTGCTCCTTCCTCACCCTCCTTGTCCTGTTGTTCGAGCGAAGCCCTTATCTCATCCATCAGACTCAGGTATAGTCGCATCAATGACTGTACAAGATGCATCTCCGACGTTGTGAGGAATGTTTTACAATTTTTTCGGATGAAATACAAACAGGGGTCAACCAACCATTCAAACAGGTCATTGACTAATCCAAGCTGCTCTTCTGTCAAGCCCTAGAATAGATAAATATATATATATAACAGTTACTTCCCTTTGTTAAAGAAGCCAATTGTGATAGTAAATGAACTTGAACATGTTAAAGCCGATAAGGCTGCATTTTTTTTTTTGTTTGTTAAAAATTCCCATTTAGAAATTTAAACTGAATTTTGTTATTCAAGGTCTTTAGACCTAATTTGGAGCTATAAATATGGTAACTATAAGGAAAGTTTTTAATCACCATAGACAGCTGGAACAGATTTGGTAACCGACATACCACCCTGAAGGAGAAAATAAACAGGAAAAACAAACACCATCAACAACAGAACAAACTGTAATATCAATGACTTCTTTTGTTATATATAAACCAAATACCTTCGGCAGACTGTGTTGCATGAATGTCTCTTTGGAAGGTCTCCAGCCCATCTGGTGAGGCTCAAGGTAGATCATACCACATCTGCTGACAGTGGCAGGTGAGGCCTGCTCCAGGTCAGCTGGTTCAAAGATCAGGTTCATCTGGTTGGTCATTTGAATAATCTCACCGCTCATCAAACACAGCTGAAACACAAAGACATACATGTATGAGCCTTCATAACATCATCTACAAGAGTTTTCACAACAGTCTAAAAGTCTCTGAACTAATAATCAAAGATGTTAAACACTTACACTGATTGATATTAAATGATATATTTTTTAATATATAAAAATTTTCACATTTTTGGTGTATTCTCAAATATCTATGGAGATAGGTTAAGAATAAAACTGAAATTTAATCATCCATATCAACTTGGTCTAAGCTTGAAATTTAACTAACTGTTTAATTATAGAGCTGAAATCAACATTTGATGCTGATGTAACACAATGTAAAGCAACTGGTAATTCAAAAATTATCACAATAAACACTGTTACATTTAATACTGGAAGAAAACAAACTTGCCGTTACTTATTATATTGGTTATATATGAGTACAACCCTGAAATTCACCTTAACTATATACATTTAATACAGATCTAAATACAAATTGTAGCATTACCTTTTTATTATCATCCAGTACAGTGTTCATGTTTTCAATCCACACAGCATCAACTGGACCATCAAACAAAATCCATTTTCTGTCTTCATTCGGGTTGCTTGCATATTCCCTGAATGTGTTGGCCAAAACACCTGTGTAATAAAACACAATTGTGGGCATAACGTAAATGTGGAACGATGGCTTCATTAGACTAATGCAGTCAGGGCATCTCCTCATTACATCAAAATATTTGTTAAGCTGCAAGTATACATATTTTTTTTTCTCAAAAGACAACTAAGGATGTACCTATCTCTCACATTTTTTATGTCAAGGTCTGTGTAGTCCCTTTCTCTTACAACAGAAAACTGCTGAACCTTTCTTAAGGGTTTTATTAATCGCTTACATCTAAATAACTAGTAATTTACTAGGTCTCAGAAAAGAAATGCTTTTTAACACTTTAGCATAGATACACTTAATAAATGTGCGGGACCAATTCAAACAAGAGTTTACCATCTGTCCATTCATGTGAGACAGGGTCAAAGCATCCATAAAGCTGACCCATGGTGATAGACTTAGGGTTGATGATTCTGTAGATAGTCTTAAACTCTGGGTACAGTCCTGACACACACAGGTCTGACAAGCCATCTGCAAGTACTTGCCACGCTTGAGTCTTACCACCAAGAGGTTCTCCGACAACCATCAAACCGTGACGTACCAGGATCATCTCATATACCTGAAATTGATGAATTATGTTCAGTGCCTTCACTTTGACTTGTAGAACTAGCTTATACTGTAGCGTCTATGGACTATGACTTCAGTAGACTGAAACATGCAAATATGGAACAGGAAAAAATAAACTGTTTAAAAAATCAATATCTTATTTGTCTTATCTTTTTAATTTCTCAAAGGAGAAATCTGCACTGATAAGACCATCAAAAACAGACTTAGGTAATATTATGAACCATTTCTTGATCAACAGACAAAATTAATCATTTATCAAAATGAGAGTGGTGTTACCTGAATGATTTTATCCAGGAACCATGGCACAGGCTGAAGCTCTCTTTTGGCAATGTTGTCTTTGAGAGCTTCCATAAACACACCATAGTCGGGTTTCGGGCACTCTACTCCGGGGAACAAGTCAGAGATGATACCCTCAAACAATGGCACATCCTGAAAGATGAAGCACAGTTATCCTTTATCATACATGAAAAATATATTATGCACCTGCTATAAATGACAGTATATTCATCAAAGTACTTAATAATAACATGCTAATTCATTGATTTTATGATGCCTTTATCATTTGGAACAAGAGGGGCACATGTAAAAATCAACCATTTATCTTTGAAAAATAAAAAGTTTATCTTTAATCTACCCTCATCATTTTTAAAGCAACTTCAACTATGCAATCACATATGGAACATTAACAAGTAAGAATGTTTGTTCTACAGCTAGAATGCCAGATTCAGCTAGACCAGGCTCCTGGTTTGAGCCCAGATGGTGACATACCTACAATGAGATTGCTGAAGCAACTAATGACCCTGGCAACTGTATGCTCCTACTTCAGTTGTATCAAATAATTTTTGCCCCACATGATGCTTTTTGTGCATTTCTAATAACCATGAAATATTGTATTTCAATGTAAAAGGCTTCTGTGTTTGAGTATAACATTCTGTTATACAACACAATGAAATAAGAAAGCAGTATAAGATAAGCAGTGGAGACACACCTGAGCCAAGAATTTGGGCAGGTTAACATCCATGATAGCTTTCAGAAGCAACACAGCTTCATCTTCCTGCTGGTGCTTCAGTTTGAGGTTTCCGGCGGCAGTCAGCACTGACTTGACAGCTCTCATACCATAGTCATAGTGATGTTGTGATGACAACTGTTCTGAACAAAGACGGTATGTTGCAACAATTTTTCCTGCCAAACTGAAAATGAAATTTAGATTCTACAGAATACACATTGACTTTGTATTAATTTAAAGTAATATATATAGATAATTCCTTAACACTTCAAAAAACAAGAAGTTAACTTATTATTTACTTTTATAATTGAAAATATAAAGGATTTGTAGCACAATAGCTTTTTTTAAGAAGTAATGAAAAAAAGAAGACAAAAAGGTTTGCACTAAAAAAATGTAAAGCATTCTGTGACATTATCAATCAAAGACATTTTCTATAATGTGATTTATTTTTTTTTAAATGAAGGACATAATATTCTTTAACCTATGTCCCTAAGTTGTCTTGTTTGCTCTGGCTCTTTACCAGGCAAGTAGATAAAATAAGACAATTCATTGTATCCACTGTGACACATACATGTAAGTCTAGGCAGAGTGAAGAGTGTGTGTCTCAACATATTTCACAATAATGATGTGCATGTTACCTTTGCTCCTCTGGCTAATTCAACTGTCACAACAGTTTACAACTTGATTACAGACAAATTTCAACAAAGTGATTTATGTACAAGACATGGAATCTTAAAATGTTCAGTAATCATGCAGTCTTCCTGTTCTCACAAAATCATATCACACAATAATGTGGAAACAATGACTCCATATTTATGTTCTAGAGCTGTAGGCAACACACAGTATATCTATGTTGTTTAAAGGAATATGCTACAATGAACGAGTATACCTCTGACCACCCATCTAAACTGGGCCCATTATTGTTGCAAGCCTTTTTTTTATTTTTCTTAAGAAACAGAATTAAGGATGAAAATCACTTAACTAAATCACTTCAGCCGACAGCAGAAGTAAACAACCTTGCTCATATCAACATTCTACACAAACCCTTATCATAATTCATTTCAAATATTGTACATAAACTTGCTTAATCTACAAATCATAAATCTTTCAAATTAAGCTTAGCTCAAATCACTTTGCAGCACATATATCTGTGTATCTGTAAGACCTTCTTATTATATAAAGTGCCATTTTTCTTTTTGTACACATTTTTGTTATCACAATATTGCTAGGCACAGATTTTAGACTACATCATAATCACATGACTTGCACATAAAGGTGACGTTCTACCTTTGACCACTATTAGAAGTGGTGTTATTAAAACCTGTTAGTTCTAACTTTGCTTTGTCTTCAGGTTTTGCATAGTAACTAAAAATCACAGTCAACTGTTATTACATTTTTCAATTAAACTTTAGACACATTTTGCATCTGATTATGAAATTAAGGAAAAGAGGGGGAAGTCAAATTTTCATTAAAAAATACAATTACAAAGGTTTAAGAGGGTTCAATGTATCTTTGTAATAAAAAACAATTCTAGACTAATTCTTATGAAATGAATTCATCTCCTTTATACAGGTTGCGATAAAATTATGATATCTACTATTAAAATATTTCTACTAAACACATTTAAAGTCACAAAGAAGAGATAGTTGTACAAATGCAAATCTTCTCACTTGTTCTTCTTATGCAGCTCCAAAATCTGAGTGAAATGTGACTAATATTGCTGATAAACTTTGAAAAAAGTTAAAATGATCATTTGTGATTAAATTCATGGGCATACATGTACAAGATTGTCAGGATATAAAATCTTTGCCTCAGTCCTATTGAAATGAAAGTAGTTAAAGGTATACCTTCTGGCATCCACAAATCCCATGGAGTACAAACTGATTTCTCCAATCATAGCATAGTCGGGTACCATCATAGCCACAGTTCTAAACAACACCTAAAAACAGTGAAGTGGCATTTTTAGATGTTTTAAAGAAAAAAATTACATGGAGGGAATAAACCACACAACTCATGAAAATCAGATATAAAGTAATATAAGTATCCAATATTAAAAAACTTTCCACTTTTTTAATTTTTCTTTTTAATAGAAAAATGACCTGAGATCTCCAGTACTACTGACAAAGGATAATGTTGAGAAAACCACTAAAATTACTTTGGTTTGTTGA
Organism: Cyclina sinensis; assembly: GCA_012932295.1. Classification (NCBI taxonomy): domain Eukaryota; kingdom Metazoa; phylum Mollusca; class Bivalvia; order Venerida; family Veneridae; genus Cyclina; species Cyclina sinensis. The sequence goes on along the minus strand of JAAONU010000001.1, from coordinate 70,824,185 downwards.
GGACTGGAATCTGCTACCTCTCTGACCATCTGTTGTAAAATGCAGAACATGGAAAAGAATAGTTTTTTGTATCAGTCATATATAAAGTAAAAGTTTCATGTAGTTATATACCTTTAGGTTATCAGGAAGTTCTTGTCTACCTGCATAACCTGGGTTCATTGTGATGAAGAGTGTACATGTGGGGTTAAGGGCCAGTTCTGTCCCCTCAAATACAAATCTCTTGAGGTGAGCTGCAACGGCTCGCTGGATACTGGCAATCTGCTGGGCTACCACTGACAACACCTCCAACTCAATTCTACAGAATAACAACAACAACATTTAAAAATTAACTTTATCATATTAAATCATTCATGTTCATTATCTTAACTGCCATCACATTAGAATTAAACTGATCAGACCTACTGGAATATCTTCAACTCTTCATACCAGAGGATTAGTTCTGTCCTCAGACTAAATTTCTTCTCCTTCTTCAAAATGGTCAAAAACTTCAAGACATGCACAACAGAACTATAACTGCTGTAAAACGTGCAAAAAATAGACTGAAAAAGTTGTTCCACACAAAAACTTATTGATTTCAGTAATCAAGAAATATTCTCAGTGAATATACAAACCTGTTAAACTCATCAAAGCAGGCCCATGCACCAGCCTGTGCGAGACCCTTGAAGAATTTTCCCATGGCCTTGTAGTCTAGACCATCTGAGCAATTAAAGACGACACACTGCTTGGCTACAGCCTTGGCCAGATCCTTACATGTCTCTGTCTTACCAGTACCAGCAGGACCTTCTGGAGCACCACCCAAGTTCAACTTCAGGGCTCCCATCAATGTTCTACCAAGTAGGAAAGAAATAATAAGTTGAGTGCTATAAAGTTGTGTCTCTTCTACCAGCAACATTTTATGATATGGTATCAAGCATTTTATGATATGGTATAAAGCATTTTTGTATTAAAAACTGGCTTCCATACATAGATAAATTCCTATTGGTCAAAACTAACCTGTTTTCATTATGCAAGATACAGGATTTGCAATTTTACTAGTACCCTGTATTGATCACTTTAAAAAAATTCTTGAATAAAATGCAACATTTTTCAAAGAAGGTAATAAGAACGACAGGTATCCACTCTAAGCTCACTTTTTCCTTCTTAATTACCTTTGCAATAATGACCCCTAAAATATGCAAAACATCATTGTATCTGATCTCACCTGTAACACCTGTCTGTAAGTGGTGTAATGACAAGTCTTGGAGTATTACCCAGGTACTCGTAACCATAGTTAATGTCTGTTGTTATCATACGCACAATGACGTCATCCTCCCAATAATACCGTAACTGTGCCAGCCAATCAAATTGAAGGGGGCTATTGACCTTCTTCTTTACAAGGTCAACTACAGTGTCACGAGCTAATGGAAAATAAAATGTATTATACTGAAAGAACCTCAAAAAATCATCATCTTTGTCACTTTGTTATTAAGCTCACGTAATAAGAGGAGAGTTTTTTTTAGAAAAGTAAACAATTTATCATTTAACCCAAAAAATGTGTGGATTTACAATGGGATTTATTACATGAGGAGTGAGCCTGGTATAAAAACTTACCATGCACATCAAGTACTGTGAGAGCACCAAGGGTAACTCTGTGTCCAGACTCTAGCTTCCCTCGCACAAGTTCTACAATCTGGTCTATCTGATGATTTAGTAGTTTAAGGTACTCCTGTAATAGATATATTAATTTATTGACATTTTACACTTAACATACAGAAGGACAGTTTCATTACAAAGAGGGCTATCATCTTGCTTTACACTGTACTGCAGGGAGGACTCAGAGAATCATCTCAGCTGGCATTGTATGGGACTTGGTTTATTGAAATTAAGACAGTGAAAAAGCATTGTCACAGGCTCCTGTAAACTATAAGGTGCAATTATGTTAGTAAATAAAATAGGCCTATACTTGACACTTCTAAAGATTTCTGAAAAGCAAACCACAGCTCTTTCACTTAGGAACACGCATATCTTTAGTAAAGTTATTTGCAGATTGTTACCGCTAAGCCATTCCCTCCTTCTTTCTCCATTGCCTCCACTACCTCTGTTGTCCAGAACATGGAGCTTACACACAGGACCACCTGCCCTGGCCACTGTAGCACCCACTGGTTACGTGGGCTGGTAGGGTAGGCATTCTTTGAATCAATGATCACTTTACGTAAACTGCTGATCATCACATCTTCCACCTGAAGCAGCCATTTCTCTACCATACCCTGTCAAGTAAACAGTTTATTAGCATTTGGTAAGTAAAAACACAATCTAAAGTCTAATTTGGGTGTTAGTGTCTTCATATTCAACTGAGATTCTTCAGGATTATTCTCAGAATGCTTGTCATCATTTTGAAACACTACAAAGATACATCTTAAATACCATGTTATTAGAAATGGACTAGTTTTACTCTTAAGTAATACTGTTCTTTTCATCATTCAGAGGGTGCTCAAGAGAAGTTCACTAAATGAAAAGCATAAGAGGTAGATACTGATCAGCTGAATAGACTGAAGAATAAATATCTTAAGTAAGAGCTGAGCAGCTTTCATGAAATTCTTTTGAAAAGACAGTTCTACATTCTGACCAGACACAATACACCAATAATGTCTTTAAAATGCTAGTGGAGAGATTTATTCATTATTTTAATGAGTTTATTAACCTTAGCTTTTGCTGGGTAAATCTTTGTATTAAATGGCACAGTTTCCTTTTCTGCTGACACCATGCCGAGGATTTCTTGCTGATCAGAGAACTCCAATCTACTGATACCCTCAAAACATTTCTTCAAGTGTGGCTGTACACGCATTGGATCCTTGGTCTCAGACAATATCTCCAATAATTCATCATTGGACAAGAAGAAAAATCTGGAAATGTAAAATTTCGGAATTGTAAATTCAGACATTAACTAAAAAGACTTTCATCCGTAACAGCAAAATCTATTTTTTGTAACAAAATTTATCTTTAAAGAAGTGAATGAAGATGATGAAAATCTGCTTGCATAGCAAGTCAGTTCTTTGGCTTATGCCTGACCCTACAGTAGCTGGTAGCAAAAGCATAAGAAAACAGTATTAATCTAAGGTCCTACAGGCTGACAAAAAGAATAAAAGATAATTTACAAAATGCTTTAATACCAGCATGCTGTGAGTATCTTGGATAGTAAGGCATGCCTTAAAAGGTACAACCCACCTTGGGAAGTAGAGACGTTTTTTCTCCAGGTAGGCATTAAGTCCTTTCTGGATCTCTTCCAGAAGTACATTAGCTTCTCTAAGTCTACCCAACATGTTGTTCTGGTCTGTTGCTGCCAGGCAGTGGTTGTCCTTGGATGCCTCTGTCATCAGGTCACGCCAGATACTGTCAACAATACCAAACTTACGACCTTCCTCTGGCATCTGGGCCATGATGTCTTCAGAACTGAAGATCGGTTCCAGATACAACCATGTTGCCTGACACTGTAATAAACCATAACCATGTTTTCATTTTTTGGTTAAGAATCCATATTTTAATATTAGAAATGATGGGAATCTAAAAATTTCAGTTAAATCCACAGGCGGCATTTTGGTTCAGAAATCCATCTTTCTTCTCTCATACTGACACAAAATGAACTATTTACAGATTAGTAGGCAAAACTCTCTCCCACTTCATCAGAGATTGTCTTTTGCAGATTATGTAATTTTTTTTTTATCAATCAATACGGTTTCTCAATTAGACAAACAGTACTTTTTTTGAAAATATAGGTAACTTTAACAGTATTATTAAAACACTATACGAGTGAATGTGAATGAGATTTGTTACCTTAAGCCACTCATCAAGAATATCCTGCATAGAGATGAGTTTCTCCTCCCATTCCTTCATCTCTGTTTCAAATGGTTTGATGAATGGTGAGCCTCTCATGGTCTGTGCTTTCACAATATGGTCATCCAATAACATCTGAATGTCATCCACACTAGACAGAATACATACACCCTGAAATAGTCAAACCTCAAAGTTCTAGATTTTTATTTCATCAGAATGATAACATTTTGAATAGAATAACCTTTTTCTGAAAAAGAAGTTTTGGAAGATTTTATGATGTGAGACTCATATAAATGATTGTAGGACAGACAAATATCTGGATTAGATGATCTTTTTTTTTAAACTGGTGTAATGATCATACATTGTATCACAAATATTTTCAAAGGTATACGAATTATATGAAAACTTACATATATAATTATACTGCTAGGTTGTAAAGAATGTCTGAAGTGACTGAACAGGGATTTAGTAAATACTAAAACATACTACATTTATCAAGAAATGTTCCATTCATTTCATTAATGACAAACATTCTCAGTCAAAAGTACCCTTAAGAATTTTTAAACATGACAAATACATAATGTGTTCAAAATTTCAAAAATTCTGTCTACAAAATACCACAAAGATAAAAACACTGAACAATTATATACATGTACATGTTCAAAATATTTAAAAAAAAATACTGATAAGGTGTGCAAAAAATGAAAGATCCAATGCAGTGAATACATATGTGCAGCAATCTCCTTTCATTTTCTGTGTTAAATGATTGTTTTTCCACTCTAAATTATACACTGCACTTTAAAAAAATCAAACATCGACCAGACAAAGAAGTTTACAGTTGTCAAACCAAAAAAAAAAGGAAAAAAAACATGAGTTTTTTAGGGAAAAAATGTTTGGACAGCAGGAATGAGCCCTCCCATTCAGCACAATTACAGACAAGAGAGAAAAATATGCTACTCTTAAATGTCATATTTGGAGCAAGCAAATTTATTCTAAGATAACTTTGGGGGAAAAAATGAATAACTTTGCTGGAAAATGAAACAGATATCTATGTTCATAAAAACTAATCATAGAAATTCTCAAAGTAAAACAAATGCACATATATACAGATGTGACAAAAAGTGAGTCAATACTACATAAAAAATGTGGTTGTCACATACAGATAAACATGGAAATAAACTACATGCTTGCTGTCATGCATCTCTCCCTAAATAACAAGCTGAGTTCTTGCAAGTCACAAATGATAATGTTAAACAAACTGCAGATTATGTTTTAACTTCGTCTGAAGATAAAAAATTGAATTAAATTTGAACAATTTGTTTTTGGGCAGCATTTGCTGGTGTTATAAATGGGTAAGAAACTACTCTCAAAGATAAAGTGTTACAAGTCACCTTAGTTACTGTTATTACATCAAAAACAGCTAATATATTTTTTTGAAAGGTTTAAAGGAATTCAAACAGAGTTTACAGTTTGTCTTTCTCAAAAATATCAGCTTCATTCTGTGAAGTCAAACCATGCATAGACTCTATACAGTCTGTGAATGAAGTAGAAAATTCAACCTGTGGAAAACTGTAAAAGTTATCTATTAAATAAGATTTACTCTTTGAAAATTCCTCTATTGGTAGTTGTTCTATCTTACTTCCATATACTACTGAAAAAAAGCAAGAAATAAGCATTTGTTTACTTTTAATTCATATATGAATTTACTACAAAACTACTGTTACACATAGGGACAGCAAACCATAATGCAAGATGTACCAATATTCATTATGTAGAAATAACCACTCTGTCTTCGACTCCGACCAATGTCTATACAGAAATGTCTATGTATTCTGGGCCTGTGGAGAAAAAGACAACATTATATAAGGCAGCATGTTTGTGGTGCAGCTACCATCTAACACCATTATCAAGTTTCTTCCACAGAAAGCTGTCTTTCATACATTTTTCTCCTCAAGATAAAACACATCCATACAACACCGAAGACAATGACAATCTACACAATATGCTGACATATATGTAATTCTATATGTACTTTTCTGAAGACAAAATGACCTTGAGGCAGTTATATCAGTGACTGTAGTGTACAAATTACATGTGAACTGACAAGATCTTATATTTACATCTGCTGTATTCAGGGCATTAGGGTCGCAGTTCACTGTTACACAGCTATGTTCATTTGGTAAAGGGGTCTCTGCCTACATAGTCACAAACAGAAATGCATTTTAGAAATAAATAGTCTGTGAAATATTTTTTGAAATTATAACTGAACAGAATCTCATCTTAGATAAACAGAAGTATGTGGATGGAATTGCAAAATGTCTTATTCTTGATCATTTACAGCTAGCAAAACATTTTGAATATCTTCTTTTTCTTTTTAAGTATTAATTTAAAAACTTTGCAATATAATATCAAATACGTTGAGTTCTAAACATACAAACTTGGTTTTATCTGTAAACAGACAAGAAGTATTTGATTATTATGTAATTCAAAATTACTGAACTGACAGCAACAAAAGAATATGATACCAGAGTGTGAGATACTCTTTGAGGAAATTGTGGTATCAAGGATGTTTTCTCTAATTCTTTACCAAATTCAATTTCAGCCTATAATATTTTGTAAAACTACAGCAGATGTATAGAGGTACCTTGGATCTATCAGCATTTTCAAATCATGCTAGTAGTCCAGATGTTAAACCAATAATAACGTGGCTTCTACAATCCTTTTTCACTTCTAAACTTAGAATGAACCACATGTATACAAATGTTTGTTGAAGCCATTTTGAATTAAGATTAACCACAAACCTGCCAGTTTTGAACATTTGTGAGCAAAAAAAAAAGGACTAACACGTTGAAATACAATATTTAAACAAGAGTTTGTATAAAACTGTGTACAGTTATAAAAGCAGATTCTGGTGAGATACAATGAATATAAAGAATGACAAGTATTTTTGCAGCCATGTACACGTATACTGATCTGTTTTGTATTTTCTTCAAAAGTTTTAAAGGGGTCAAATCTGTTGCTATCAGAGTTATAAATACAAAAGTACAACAATTACATCACTGTTCCTTGCAGATATATCTGAGTCACAGTCAATCTGAAATTATATATTATTAAATACTGAAACTATTTAAAGGTAAACAAGTTGTTTTTTTCTTTATTCTTCTTATATATTTTTTTTAAATTGAAATTGTCTCCATAAAGGCTAAGAACCTGTTGATAAAAAAAAATGATAATTAAAAATGTATCTAGTTATACATGTACAATGGTTAAGATAATGATGACTTCCATGACAACTGTTTGATAATGTCTGCAACAGAAAATAACAATTATTTATCTAAATGTGAAACATAAAATATATCTTCAACATGGAAATATTTACGGGTCTGTTACCAAGCTAGGTTGTACAATTTCTCTCTTCCTAGTTATTTTCAGGGCATTTTTATTTGCACACATATTCAGCTATGCTGACACAAATAATTTTCCTTTAAGCTGTGAATGAGAAACATTTCTGCACATTTTGATCTTAAAAACTCGCAAACTCAGTTTTTCCTTCTAAAAATAAGAACCTATCAATCAATGATTTTAATGAGTATATACATGTACTTACAGTTTCTCTATATGGTATCAATTCAAACAACATGTCCTTCCATTCAAACTTCATCTTCTCAAGTGCCTTCTCCAGGGAGTACTCCTTGGCAGCGGCTGCACCAATCTCCTCCAGTCTGGAAATTACACCAGATATATTACATATAACCACAGGTGAATACAATCCTTGCCCTTTTTTATCTGTAAATTATCTGTATCTATATAGCTTAATCTAAAACTTATGAAGTTTCCAGCTAATGTTAAAAATAGACTGTAAAATAAAATCAAACTTTTTAGATTTTCCATAGGACTTCATTATCTGAATCGGACATAAAATGAAAAAGTTCATTTTGTAAGTTCAGGTGAACAAAATAAGCTATGGATAATACAATGAAACAAAGCTTGAATTAATTTTGTCACTCAATGCAATTTAGTAATTCTAAGTGTTTCGTTCTACCCATAAAAGACTCTTCTCCAATTTGTTACATTTTTTTTTAACAACATTTTTCTGACTTAAGGGACTATGTCCTAAAATAACTAAATCAATATCAAATTAAAGAACTCTTTCCCCACTGGAATATAATTGCAATGATAAATTCACTTAAAAAATGATCCCCAAGTTCCCAAAGACAAGAAAATATGGTAAACTTTGTGTGAGAGTAACTTGTTATAAATGTATTTTATCAGCTGCTAAAGCACGGCTCTTTGTTTTCATTTAATCATAAAATAATGACAGTTTAACCACATGAAGAAACAGACAACATGAAATTGACACCAAACATGCAACACAGCGAATGGCAACAGAATCATTCAAATATCTGGACCACTTGGATAAACAACATTTCATGCAAGTTCAACTGAATACACAAACCTGAATAATTATTCACATATTTGTCACTGAAAATGAGATTCAGACATGAACATAAATCAAGGTTTCTACACAGTTTCTACACTTAAAAAATAAAGCAAAATAAAAGCTTGAAACAAAATCATGTGAAGGTACAATACAATAAAACTCAGTTTCTGTAAATTGGTTCTGTTAAAAGTCTCGTTTCAAAAAGAGCAGGATTTCAATCTAATAGATTGGCCCCTTTCCTAACTGATGGGGTTTGCTGATAATGATCTCTGATTGGTCCACTACAAACCTTAAGTCATTAGAAATAAAACCTATTGTGTCAATAATGTTTTACCCTATAACTGAGTTTTACTGGTATCCCGAAGCATGAATGTTAATGTGAAAAAAAAGCATTTTCAAAATAATAAAAAGTAAAAAAGGACATAAATTCATTGTTAAAAAATAAAACCACCTGTTCTGTGGATAGGAATAGGGTCAGCAAGAAATACTTGTGATTAAAACTAATGAAACAGGTCATTTTCAAGAGTAAATAATAGAAATAACTTAAACTGTGGTCATTTTCAAGAATAAATAATGGAAATAACTTAAAACTGTGTTTTTGGCAAAATAATATATTTCTAAAACACAAGCATTCCTTGTTTTACAATTACATTACTGGCTTGTGGCATGTGAAATACAAAATAAAACTTATACAAAGCAGCAATAGTGTATGACTAACTGTTATATGACTACCTCTTCATGAATAAATCCGTACTCTGCTTACTGGAAGAACAAGGTCAAAGGTCATCGTTACCATTTTCATATTATTTATTTTATGAATTTATTAATGACTTTATAATATTAGTTATTGCCATTGTAAAATATATCATAAGAACTATAACATTTCACTTGCTCCTAACAAATGATTTTGCTCTTGTTACAAGTGCAGACCATGGACAGTCTTCAAGTCTGCAGAGACTAATCATGGTCTATACTGCTTACTGTTTAGTTAGTAAGTTTTTCACCTATACCCTTTTAAATGATAAATGTGTCTCTACAAACAAAAAAAATGCATTGGGTACTTGTTGTTAACACATTATTTTCATCATCTTAGATGGTATAAACCCCAAATGCAGTTTCAAAAATTACTTAAATTTAAACGACTGGACAAAATCTAGAATCGGTTGTAGCATTTTTAAAGCATTTTTGCACTAATAAGTTTATAAGAATGTGTCACAGCTAACAATGATATACGTCATCTACTTAAAAGCTGATTTGTTAAAATACTCCTGCTATAACAACAGCGGTGATACACAAAAGTTGAATTTTTTTATGAGACAGAATGTTTCTAGTTCCAAAATCTATGGAAAGAATGAATTCTATGTGACCTTCACCATGTTAGTAAAGGTACAGGTGTGTAGCTTACCTCTGAAGGTGCTTGTTAAGACCATACTCTAACATGTTGTGCAGGGACGTATCTGGCTGGGGCTTCAGGTCAAACCCTACAATGTTGCTCATCTGAAACACGTTTAAACACATCAGTATAATAATCTAACATCTGAAACACATCAGTATAATAATCTAACATCTGAAACACATCAGTATAATAATCTAACATCTGAAACACATCAGTATAATAATCTTACATCTGAAACTTACACTGCATAGAACGTATAACCTTAAACTCAAAGATTCATATAATTACTCATCACCAAACAAAATATAAGTAAATGAGATGGTAGTACTTACATTAACCTGAAAGAGCAAAGACATATAATGGTACATGTAACAACAAACAATGCAGCAATTTATGAACTTTCATGTTAGCTAAGTCAAATTTCTTTTCACTATTTTACTAAAGGATCTATCAGCTTTATAGGAGAGAAGGGATTTGTCCATTTTCTTTTTTCTACAGGGCAGTTATACTATATTCTGTGAATTGTAAGAAATATGTGGTTTAGGTTAGTCTGGGACTTTCAGATGTTTGACTTAGCTTAATATTCCAAGAAGAAGCAAGATAAATTAATACGATGTTAACTTAGCCACCACCAATTTCAAGCCAAAACCACACTCCTACAGAAGTAAGAGTCACTTACCGCGTCCCAATGCCGATCTCTGATACCGGGGTTACAAATGGTGTGAAGTATAGGCAAGTGTTGCTTGAACTTGTCTATTTTACCCTTCACACTATCTGCAATACGCCGCGGCCCTGGCTGGTCTCCGAATGTCTTTGTTAACTTGTACATGGTACGCCACATGTCACCAACTTCATTCTCAATCTCTTCAGCATTCAAACTTGTGAAAGGACCTGATATATAACAATCAAAGTTTATAAAATGTAATAACTTGAGTTTCATCCTTAAAAGATTCTAGACAGAAATTTTTAATGGATAATACTTGCTCACTAAAACTGGCTTTATATTCACACAGATCTTCAAACAATTTACAAGGAAATGCCCATTCTATCAATCATTCTAAATATACACATAACTTAAGGATGTCAATGATTAACTGGTTAACCGGTTATTTGTTTGATGCACTGAGTATCAATTACAAAAGTTACTATTCCAATACTTGAAAAAAAATTCTTGTTTTTAAATAAAGTCATCCTGTAATTTTAGTTCAGCTGCATTAAAAGTTGCTTAAAAGTATAAAAGTTGCTTAAAAGTATACTGGCATTTAACCATCACCTTTTGAAACATGTTTATAACGGACAATTTGAATTAAGTGAATAGCTTACATCGTTGACAAGTACTGTGTTATAGAAATTAATATTATTGCTTCAACAAATGACATGCATGCTTAGATCTCCAGTTAAAATCTATTTTTCTGCCTATATCAAGTGTATTAGTTATATGTACTTCTGCATGCAAACATGATACTGACAATAAAAAGGGAAGATTTATCTTGAATTCCATTAATTCAAAATACAATAAAGTATGATGAATAAAAACACCATTTCACTAAAAAAAATCAAGAAAACCAGATAAAAATTGCACCTTTTTTTTAATTATCTCCCTTTAAACTACGCTCAGATAATGATTTTTTATTGACATACATAGATTTTACAAGTAACCGGTTAACAGTTCCAAATTTATTTTGAGTACTCAAATATTAAATCTGGTTCACATTGGAATCCATAATGCATTAATGTTGCAATCTGATATGTATAAATTGGATTATGCATTATTTAAACCAGCCAATCATAATATTTTGGTAAATACATAAGAAGATACATAACAATTTCTAAATTTCCAAATTTTACAAAAAGTTTTTAAAAAAGCATTCATTAATTGTCATTGTTTGGGACATTAATCAAAGTAACACAGGCAGATTTCTGAAAGTTGAAATGTTATGTTTCAACTGTCTGTGGAATATCAAAATCAGTTTTATGAGCAATGTTCATGAGTTTACACACAGCTTGAAGCATTAAAGTCACCAGAGGAGGTATAGAACATGTATTGTATGTCACATCACCAATGATACAGAAGCAACTGGACATACACATGTTATATTACCTCCCCTGATATGGCAGAGCAAGCCAAGAACTTGGAATAGTCAGTTAGATTTCTGGTTATACAGACAGATACAGAACAGCAAACAGAACTAGCCCTACATGTTTATATAAACTGATATCAGATGACAAACACTCAGTAGTGGATGAAATATTTCTCCTATCTACAAGGTTGCATTGAGAAACAATATCTCAGTAGCAACAAAGGTAATATTTCTAATTTATCATCAAGATAAAAAAAACAATTATTAGCTTCCCAGAATTTTTCCCTAACTCATAGTTCTGTGGTCATTTCTATTCATATACAACTTTCTCTCTCTGTTAGTTTTAAACACACAATACAAATACTGTATCAATTACTTTATATCCAAAATAGTGTCAAATCTAAGGCTGAAAGAAATGTCTTTCAAATTCATTTGAAATAATGCCTCTTCTAATAAAGTTCAAACACAAACAAAATTACTGGATTTGTAAGAATACTTTTACATTATATTCTTTGACAACCCAGATATCACTGAAACAAAAGAACTATTAGACTGAATGAAACAAAACTTCTGTTGGTTCTACCATTCATCCAGTTTTCATGTTTCTGATGGAACGCCCAAGCAGTGTTCCAGAGTTTATCGTATGGTTCCTTGAGCTGGAACATGGTGTTAAGCTGAGGGAACACACTCTGTTCCCATTCTAGCAGTCGTTCCTCCTCGTTGATTCCCTCAAGGTCATCGCGAGCTTGTTCTAGACCAGCCTGAAGTTTTGCTAGCTGTTCTACATTAGATTTCATCTCATCCTGTCCCATGAACTGTCAAAAAACCAATATGTTTAAAAACTTACAAAACCACATGTAGGAAAGAATATCTGCCTTTACCTAAAACTCAATTTACCAGTTTATCAATCAGAAACATTTGGCTTAAACCTGTACCTATCTGCTTTAATGAAAAATTTGTAATCTGGATACATGTCACTTTGCAAGGCAGGACATAAATAATTATGAAAGTACATATTTTTTACTTTGAAAGTAAAATTTGTCTGTAGACAGCTTTATAATTTTTTAAATCAATGCTAAAATATTTTTTAAATGTTTCACTTCATTAGTGAGTTAGTAACATCTTTTTTAGAAAATGTTTTTTTTGTGTGTTTGTGTGGGTAAATAACTACATTGACAACTTTATCAAGAAATTTCTTAGCAGATCATTTTGTTCCCTTTTCAAACTGTTGGAATCAAGTTAACTATTACAGTAATGTAACAATTATTCAGATATATCCCTATATTCTTGTACAGAGCGAAACTGACCTCTTTCTTCTTAAATGACTCAACTTCCTTCATCATATCATTCAGCCTGTCTTCGTAAGCACGAGTCCTGCTACGTAATTCTTCCTCAATGTGTTCACGTTTGGTCATAATCCTGTTCTGACTCAGCTCAAACACAGCCTTGATGTTCTCGGGCCAGTGGAATACCTGACTGTTCAACTTAATGTCCTCATCTGTAATCATTATAAACTAATACATCAATCTGTTTAATTCTCATAATGTTAAGAAATGTTCAAGTTATTTGTCTCCCACTAGTTTGAAAGTTACTGGCTACTTTCCATTACAGTAACATTGTAACAGATTGGGAAAATGACTCAACAAAGCAAATTTTTGTTTTGAGTTTACAGAACTAAAGAAAATTATTTAGAATTTAAGAAATTACTTTTTAAAAACAAAATAAAAATGTGGCAACAATAATCTTTTAAAATGCAATGACTCTGCTAACAACTTTAATTTATTTTTTTCAATTCATATCATCTGAAAAACATAACAGGACACATGCAATACTAAATTTACGAACAGCAAAAAAAAAAGGTGTAAAACTTTAAAAATACAAGTAATTAGAAGAAAGAAAAAGAGACGGAAAGAAGCTAGCAAAGAAAGAAGAAAGGAAGAAGCTTACACAGGAAGAAAGGGTAGTCTATAAGAAAGAGCAGACGGTTTGCTGATACTTTCATATCTTCCTCTTGTTGTACACTATTCTGGGACTAAAAATACACACAAACACACACACTGAAAACATAGGGCTTATGGCATAGTACAATGGCATATGGTGATTTAGCTAGAGAAAGTACCTGTAGACTTGAAAGAAGATCCAGGAGAGATTTATAGCTGTAAACATGTAAATGTTTTGATTAGTAAGAGGTAGAAGAATATGTACTATAGAAGTTTTCTAAAGCTTCTATATTATAGAAGTTTTCCATAGCCTCTATCCGTTCACAGAGAGGAGATATTGATTAGGATCTAAAGGGATGTAACATACAGTTGAGAAAAAGGAAAATCTCATCTGCAGTGATCTCCCCTTTATTCTGGGGGGTTAACCTTTTGATAATTTATTTTCAACTATCATCATGTAACAAATCTAGTGGCAGTGGTTACTGTACTGAAAGGGAAGTACCCACCGTGTGGAATCTAGAAAGAAAGACAGGCATAATGAAAGGAACGTAAATAATAAAGAAGAACATACGAAGAAAAGAAACGGAAGAGAACATAGAAAGCAGCTTACGAAAACAAAAATTCTACCAAAGAGATGCTGAAAGAAGAAATCAATGTTTCCCAATGAATACATGTAGCTAAAAGGAAAGTAACAGAAAGATTACAGACAAAAGGAACAGCCTACACTAAACACACTGTAAAAGAAGTAGGAGTGCATAACCCTTATAAAGACAATATCAAGAAATCTAACAGTAAGACGAGAGTTAAGAAACTGTGCAGGAATACTAAATAACAATACATTTAGTGGTAAAAACAGAGTGGAGTAACAATACAGCTGAAATAAAAGATAAGTGAATCTGCTGTCCGAGTCTGAGTATGAAAATCACTCTCAACCTGGAAGGGAATGTAGACTGTGAAAAAATAGAAGTAAAAGAAAGAAAGGTTCAAAAGACAAAATGGAAAAGCTATGTATTGAGGGTCAGAGAGAAGACAGAGCTATTCAGACACGCCTGAAGTACTTACACGGAAAGACTGCATAGTCTAACAGAAACATGAGTCTGTTTGAGGCATCCTCAATCTCATCCTTAAGTTTGTACACAGTTATGTCTTGTGACTAAAACAATAACACCAGGTTAATAAGCACATGTTAAAACTCTGTGACATAAATGTTATATGACAGTGCGCTCACAATGAAACCATCTCAAACTTTGCCCAAAGACTGTTACCTAATTACGTTCTGTTTATATGTGATTTGTTAGTCCGTCTATCTACCCTGTATCATTACATCGAAATATACAACTGCAATTTACACAAACTTCAATTCTTTGATTCAAGAGGGATGGTTTCACAGCAAGCTTGATGTAAATATTTCTTGGACAAAACTTTTTTATTCCTAAGCCATGAGCAGCATCACCTGGAAAAAAGAATCTGTAAGGATGTGTTAATTACACATTCAACCATACATGTAAAGCTTCCATACATAAAATCATTGTCATTCTCATATTGTACATTTTAAGAATCGATTTCAGAGCAGAAGCCTTTTCAATTGATCCGATAGTAACTACTATTCATTTATTATTGAAAACGGTCCTAGAGATATTAAATAAGTCCTGTATGTACTCATTAGAATTTACTATTAAGTTTACCAGTGTGTTTAATTACTAAAATAATGAAGTTATAATATTCAATTCCATTCTTAATGTAGATTTTTCCATCACCAGGTTAGTTTCCCTCTAAGACTAACAATGATTTTATGTATGGTCTTCATCTGGGATACCCATTCTATATTTAGAGATGTGAACAGGAGGCTAAAAATAGTAACAGGATAGTGCACTTTGTGTCATCCAATCAAAACTCCCCCTAGATGGAATAAGGGTAGGTGAGGTATCACACACTCCCTTACTTACATGGGAAAATGCCCTGATCTAAGATAAACAGAATTCTCTCGGCAGCTTCCTCAGTGTCTTTTTTCATAGCTTCAACAGTTACATCTTGGGACTACAGACAAACAGACATATACTGTTAGACAACGTTGACAGGCTTTGGGTATTAATTTCCTCTTCAAAAATGCTACAGAAATCACAGCATCCTCAACAGGTCTGATGCAAATTCAAGCAAATGACATTAATTTACAAAATTTTAATATGACATTTTTGTGTTCTTTGAACAGTTTGGTTTGATAATTTCTTGAATCAGCATTGTCAAACATCTTAATGAAACAATTTAAATTTTGCTTGGAATAAAAACTCTAATAAAGGTTCTAAGAACACAAAAAAGTAAGACAAATGTCCAAAATAAAACAACAAAAACTTCCATACATGATTTTAAAACACAAGTAAAGCAAAGGTACATGTTCTGAGCTATCCTCCACCTGAAAATTCATGTTAATGCAAGTCAGTTAGCAACATGGTGACACATTTTACCTTGTAAAACTTACTAGGAAATATTCCAAACTCAAGAAGATACAACAGCCTAACAGCACAATCATCTATCTCTTCTTTCAGAGCATGAACAGTCTTATCTGATGACTACAAGATACATGTATGCTATAAAAGATTTACTGTCCAGACAGACAATGTACAAGTATGCAGCTAGAAAAATGCTAAATGAAACTGAGGACAGATGGTCAGCATAACTGTGTTATAGCAACAAATAAACACATAAATATTTTACTCTTTCCTTCTTTTATTCAGATGTGACCTTTAACCCAAGTTTAAGAGTACATGTATATTTATAAACTATCGGGGTTTTTTTGGTTAAAAAATATCTGAATAATTAAAGTATTCAACAAATAAATATGATATTTCCTTTTGACACCTAAAATAAGTGATCAATAAAATCTTTATACATGTATTTAAACTTATGAATTGGTTTCTTTGTGAAACCCCTATTTTACAATGTTTAATGTGATTTTTATGTTTGTTTCTTAGAAAACAATTGAAAATGTGACAAGTGAACTTCAATGATTTTTACATAAATCCCTTGTAACAGTGACCATTTAACCAAATGAAATATCAATATACTTGATAAAGAATTACAGAAGTATGTAGTGATAAAAATATGATACACAGAATGTGACAGAAAACATATAAAGAAGAGATTCATTATAATATACTTGCTGAAAGTGAAGAATGAACAGACAATATACATGAGAACTGTCAAATAAAACAAACAAACAGACAGACAAAACACTGAAAAAAACAACAACAATGGAAATAATGGTTCTCAGGATGTGTGATTTTATGTAAATATTGTGCAGTCTTTTCAAATTAAGTTTACACTTGGGAACCATGCATTCTAATAACAGGCATTTATTACCATGAAAGCTATAAGCTTTGCAAATATAAAGAATAGATTATTAATGCAAATAATAATTCCAGTATACTAGTTACTGATTTAATACAAAGATTTTGATAAAAAATTTGAAGTAAAAATATGCTTAGTAAACCTGCAAACTGTAAATGCAGATAAGAAATAGTATTCTCAGACTGATGAACCATTTATACAAAAAATTTAAAAACTAAAGAATTAACACCATGACAGGTTTATCCCAATTATGAGATATAAAACTCATTGCAATATTGCCAAGTTAAAGCCAACTGATGGAAAAGACAGATCTAGAGGGATGATATATACCTGTTTGAGGTACTCCTGTGTTTCCACAAGGCTCACTGTGTTATCAGGAACTTCACTGACTCTGTTGGCCATCTCATCATAACGCTTACAAATGCTGTAACAATAAGTAATGTATTAACATCATGAACATTGACAATCTTAAACATATACATTCTTAGACTGATACAATTTCAGAGCCTTTAAAGCTGATTTCAAGCAAAACTGATTGTACATGTAGAGTAGGGCAGCTCTTGTGAAAGGTTCAATGTTAACTTTATTTCCAGCTAGAGATACAATATTTGAAGATTCATTTCCTATTACTGCTTTCAGTTAACTTTCTGATGTAGCACAATGTTTGTTTGCATTCAGAGTGAGACATGAAAGTTCCAAGTATGAATCTAGCCCAGGTCAATTCATGTCAATGTTTTTCATTCAAACATATACACACTGTTTGGAGCAATGTATAATATACAAACATATCACAGGGATGATTATATCACAAGAAAGAACAAAGGACTTTTGGACTTTAGTCTAGGTTACACTAGCCACTGTAAACAGCTAGTGATTATAACAGGGTATCAAACTTACTTTTTGTTCAGTTCTCTGTTTTCATCGATCTCAAATGTGATAAGTCTTTGTTTCAGTTTCTCCGCCCGTGTACACAGGTCCTGGTTGAGGGCCACACAGTCTAGACAGAACATACTTAGTGGCACTGTGATACGTAGCAATGATATCTCATTCTTCAAGTCCTGGAAACTGTTGATTTTCTGAAAACATGTAGGAATATATTGTAAATACATCAATTATACATTAACTGGTCATGATCATCCAAACAGGAGAAAATCTCTAACTTTCCTACTGTCCAGCTATGAGCTATTGATAAATTCATAAACCAAACTGAGATAAAAAAAAAAATACTCATTTTAAAAAGTAATAAACAGTAAATTTCTGATCATAAAGAGCTGCAGTAAGCAAAGTAGTAACTGTTACCTATCAGAACTGAGAACCAAGACATTACAATTCAAAGCCAAAGTGTTCAAAGAATGCCCTGAGTCCAATGAAGTGCAGTTTATGCCATGTAATTTCAAAACTTAATTAAGAAGAAACATGCATTCCAAGAAAATATAGCTTTTGACCAATCTTCTTACGTTGCTGTTGTAAATTTTGTCTTTCTGTGTACAAGCAGCTTTTATACACTTATCACTGGCTGTATGTTTCTACACAGCCATTTCTTTAAAAGCTTACAATGTTATAATGAAAAAATTATTAGTCTAAATTGTTCTCAATTGTTCAAATGACCATACCTATCATCAAACAGCAAATTCTATGTCTTTACAAACAATAATTAAGTTTAATTTTTATACTTTCTTTCTCTCATTTATATCAATTATCTTGGTCATAACAGTAACACGTATTACATCAGAGCGGGCAATTCATAATGATTTGGTGTTAACAAATACGGCTTGAAAAATGTCACTACCCTGGGGCACTCAGTACTATGTTAAAGCTCCAATAAAATCAACCACTAATTGCTTATATTATAACAAACTGACATTTCATTTTAACAATGGCACAAGTTTACATGGACAGGCAAAATATTTGCACACAAAAAAAAGATTTACAAATAAACATTCTGCAAAACTAACTGGCAAAAAAAAAATTGATGTACAGTAACATGTTGTTGAAAAAACAACGTGACAACAAATTACAATATATCAGGGATGTTCGAACATTTGGACCAAATGCGCATTTCGACTCACAGCACTGGGTTACGGTAATTCCACCTCTTAATGTAATTTTGAAAACAGAAATAGAAATTAAAGAATAGATGTAAATAATTACAGAGTTGCTTATGCCATGATATGTTTCACCTTTTACAAAGTAAATTGTCTACATGTGTAAGATGCACTTTGTTTATCAGTAAAGTCATATGATGAAATCGGAAAATTTTCCGACTCAGTAAATATTACATCAGCCAGGTCAATAAACTAGGATATACCCCCCATCATCATACAATAACTACATGTATAATATGCACATTATGAAACAGAAGTTGTGTAAAGCTTTCACACTCTTCATCTCTCTGTCACACAGTAAAGTATTCCAGCAAACTCTTCTCACACACTGTGTGCACAGATGATGTGCTTGTAAACACTGTACCAAATGTTTGTGTAAAACAACAGTCTTTCAGAGTACAATGTTTTCTGACACACACTGATATACATTTACAATGCCGTTGTGCATGCAATTACCCATGTTATATAATAAATCAAGTTGCACAATAGTAAGTGCACAATATTCAATAATTACATCCAGACACTGGAGGAAGAACAGATAATCATCTTCATCAGCATCTGTTTCTTCATCAGATATATCTTTCACATCATCACTGACTATATCAGTATCTGCATTTTCATCCCCAACTTTACCAGCATCAACCTCATTTTGTCGATCATCAATTTCACTCCCTCTTGATTTAGAACTAGGTTTGATTCTATCCAGCTTTTTATAGACAGAAAAGCTTTCCTTTCTACCAACAGGGCAAATATTGAATATATCTATTTCCTGTAACATTTTAGTGTCCATATCAACACTTATCCCAGTTCCAAAATCCCTTTCAAATGTACTTGTTGTTGTAACTTTACTTATTCCTAAGGCAATATTCATTCCATTTACTAATGACCTTTTTGTCTCAGCTCTTTTTTCCACTCTCTTACTGTCATTTTCTGCTTCTTTATTTACACTATCAATGTTTTCAAATTTATCATCAAAACCACTATCAGCTCTAAAACAGTCAGTTTGTTTTTTACTCGGTTTGATTTCTATTTCAGTTGATAAGTGTCCAGATACTCTAAGCCTTGGCTCATTAATCATGACATTATTTTCTTTTTCAACTGTCATGCAATCAGTGACTGTTTCAGTGTCACCAGTTTCCACAGGTCTTTGTGAATCAGCCATGCTTTCATGCTCATCCGTAATAGTTTTTGGACTATTTTCCTCACAAAAACCACTAGATGAAGTCCTAATATGTTCCTGGTAGCATGTCAAGTTTAAATATTAAGTAACATTATGTAGTTAGTAGAAAGGAGGGCGAAGAAGTTGTTTAAATTTGATTTAAAATTGACGCAACATTTGCAAACAATTTTTCTCAAAATAAGACTTCAGGCAAAAGTTAAGAACTTTATAAAAACTCAACTTTTCAAACTTCTGAAATGTTTTAAAATATCTTTCAAGATGTTAACATCAATAGCTGAATTTACTGAATTATATTTTGTTACAACTATAAGAAAAAGTATACACTATTGACACCTATGGTACAATAATGATTTATAAAGAGGTTATCTAGAAATGTATTTGCACAGAAATAGTTGTAGTTTTCTATCCTGCCTTCCATCATTCTAATGGCTGAATGGAAGCTGCAATACCTGATTGTTTCTCATCAAAACTTCAGTGGTAAGACAGACATAGAAAAACAGTTATAACTTTTTGAAGGGAAAACATATATTCCATTAAAATAATCAATTAATAGGTGCAACCATAAAGGCAGTATGAGTTCTAGTTTTTTAGAGAGAACAATACTCTGAAAGGTAGAAATGTAAACAACTTAAAGGTCGAGTGTATGAAGTCTGCTGAGAAGGAATGGGACCCAGACACTTACAGATTTGAAAGCTGCAATTGAGTGAGACTCTCTCAAGAAAGCAGAGACATCTTGCTCTGCCTTGTTGTTCAGAAGGTCAAGGTACTTCTTGTATGTTGTCAAGTACCTAAAAAAATATCAGCAATGTGTATATGAAATTAATCTGTAACACATTAAAATCAACCAATGAAAACTGTTATTTGATAGCTATAGTTGAAATTCCATTTTCAAGAACTATAAAAAAAACACAACTAACTGATCGTAAGAAACATGCTGTTAAGTATCTGAAATCAATAAACTGAAATAAATTACCCTTGAGTGAAGAAAATATTGATTCTTATAACACAGTTCTTTTTGCCAAAATCAATATCAAAGAATAATGAGAATTACTTGTTAGACAAGCTATGCAAATAATCTACAATATAAAATTTGGCAGGGAAAGCTTACTTTTGTGGACCAACAGTGTTGAGTTTGAATATTTCCATTGATTTATCAACATAGTCTGTGACAAGAGACTCATCGATCTTCACTGAACGCAACAGCAGTTTTTGTCCTCTCATGTCTGGGAATAGCTGGCACTCAACCTAAGTAAACGATATATACCTAGTTATCCAAATAAACCATTTTTTTTCAATTTCTGCAGATTTGTATAAAGCTTGCGGTAAGACTTTATAATTCTCTATAATTTAAAAAATTCATATTTACAGAGCAGTTCTTGCTTTTTATTATTATTTCTATAGAGCTATTTCAACAGTTTATAAGTAAACATAAACACATGTAATCTGAATTGAAAAGAACCCCTTGTTTACATGAATGCAAATTTTAATAAAACCAAAGAAAAGACTTTAAAAAGTTGAACACAATAAAATGTATTGGACAACAAATATTATCTGTCATCAAACCTGATACCCATGAAAAGGGAGCTTACCCTCATAAGACCTTCTCCAGATGCAATGATTTCCGAGAAGCATCTCAGTATAATATCCCTGATCTCCCTAAATGGTGGGTCGAACACAATCTTAGGCTCCTCTACCCTTAGTTTGATGATCATGACCTGGGCCATCACATACCTCAGATCGTCAAACTCTTCACCATAGTCATTGCCATCCTGTAAACATCAACTATGTTTTAATGATTTACTTTCACACTCAGTTTTTTAACATGTGCCTTTGAATTGTCTGAAATGCCTGAATGAAAAAAATCACCTCCCAAAATACCAACTACTTTAAAATCACTTAAACAGATATGACTTGTGCTGATTTCTTAGCCAAAACAATTCTTTTCCTTTGAAGGTTTAGCACAAGACAATCTTCCTTTCTACTTCTTCTGTGGAGGATGTTGGTAAATAACAATAAATAAATTCAATAACCTTGTGTGTTTGGAAGAACTGCAGGAAGTCATGAAGTGAGTTGATCACCATACTTCTCAGCTGGCCAGACATGATGGCCGCCACTGCAGAGAAGAACTCTTGTACGAGCTCTGTACTGTCTGTGTCACTGGGTCCAACCAGGTACTGCCAATGGTCGGCATTGTCAACAAACACCTTTGCACAGGTTGGGATCCAGCTAGAATAACAATGTCAATAATCACTTGATGCTGTCAACCAAGACAACCAATTATCAACGAGAGGCATATACATGTGTTCATTCCTTACTTTTACTGTATATATTTAATAGTATATTAAAACTTTATAAATTAACATTGCTATGCCAACTGACATCTAAATCCAAATATCTGGAAAAATGTATCTCTTTGTTGTGACTGCTCTGTTTAATATGGACAGTATTATAATAGTGTATCTATTTAGTCCATCTGCCTGTAAACTCTGTTTTCCTTAGCCATACCTTTTCCTGAGGACTTCATGAGCCTCCCAGCACTGTTTCCTGATCAGAGACTCAAATTCTGATGGCAGCAGAGGTAGATCTGCTCTCTCCAATTCCTTCAGATTGATAAACCGCAAACTGCTGAATCTGTAACAAAAGTCAGCATATAAAATGCCCCTTCCATAAACATTTTCTAAAACTAAAGAACAGATCTGCAGTAAAATAATCTTATGTACTTTAATGATAATCATAAATGTTTAAGGTTCAAATATTTTAAACAAATTTCAAGCAAGCAGTAGAAGTAGTCTTGTGTACATTAATAAAATAATGCATATGACACAACTGAAATACAAATCATTCCCTTTGTCTTTCTTACAAAATATTTGTTCATTCTTCTTATTAATTTGTTAACATTATCCTAACTTTCATTTTCTAAAAGAATAGAAACATGCCATATTTGGCCAAATATCCTAATAAGACTCTACCATAACTTTGAACTACCATTAAACAGAAAAGAAATAAAATGGTAACAACTGAAATAGCATGTCAAAATCTTTATACATGTTCCATGTAGTTCTGGCTAGAATTATGTCTACATCTTTATACATTTTCCACTTGGTACAGGCTAGAGTTATGTCTTTATACATGTTCCACATGGTACAGGCTAGAGTTATGTCTTTATCTTTATATATGTTCCACATGGTACAGGCTAGAATTATGTCTTTATACATGTTTCACATGGTACAGGCTAGAGTTATGTCTTTATCTTTATATATGTTCCACATGGTACAGGCTAGAATTATGTCTTTATACATGTTCCACATGGTACAGGCTAGAGTTATGTCTTTATCTTTATATATGTTCCACATGGTACAGGCTAGAATTATGTCTTTATACATGTTTCACATGGTACAGGCTAGAGTTATGTCCTTATCTTTACACATGTTCCACATAGTACAGGCTAGAGTTATGTCTTTATCTTTACACATGTTCCACATGGTACAGGCTAGAGTTATGTCTTTATCTTTACACATGTTCCTCATGGTGCAGGCTACATGCTGTATGTGGTACAGGCTAGTTTTTAACGTGTTAAGTGAGTACACACTAGAGATACATGTATATCTTTATCTTTACACATGTTCCACATGGTACAGGCTACAGATATGTCTTTATCTTTACACATGTTCCACATGGTACAGGCTAGAGTTATGTCTTTATCTTTACACATGTACCACATGGTACAGGCTAGAATTATGTCTTTATCTTTACACATGTTCCTCATGGTGCAGGCTACATGCTGTATGTGGTACAGGCTAGTTTTTAACATGTTTAGTGTGTACATGCTAGAGATACATGTATATCTTTATCTTTTACATGTTTCACATGGTACAGTCTAGAGTTATGACTATATACTTACTCATCAAACCAGATATCCTGTAGTTTCTGCATGATAGGGTTGGTGATGAACAAGTGGGTCTGGTTGTACTCTTTCATGCCTAGAAATGTCTCGTGCCAGGGTACTGGCGCTCGAATCACCCTGCAATGTAGCAAAATGGACATCTGTGAGGATGACTAAAGTTTTCTTTAAGAGGAATGATAACAAAATGGTGATAAGGAGGAGACAGACAAATCAGAATAGGATATTTTATGTGTTAAAACAGTTTCAAAATCATCTATTACATAAATAAGTATGCAATGAGTTCTATTTAGCAAGACCATAAAAATCAAAATATGAAGAAATTTCATTGATTTACTGTATTTGTTTCACATCCTACATGACCTAAATATCAAATCTGCAAATGTAGTAAAACAATGAAATTTGTATAAAAAAAGGTATTTTTAATGAGAGCAGAAAAAAACACAACCAAGGTTATTTTAGTGATCTCTATCGGTTCTGCTTAACTAAACTTAAATCATGAAATCATTGATTACAATACTTCTAACTAGACTTCAAATCATCACATTTAAAGATTAATGCTTTCTGGAATAATTCCAATACTGAATATTGATAGCAAGCCAACTTAGATCTCCCCTACCCTAGTCATAATACAAACAGAACAAAATACTATTAACAGAATTAGATGTATAAATATGTGAATTAATTTGAGCACTGATTAATACGTGTTTACTGCTTCAAAATTATCAGACAAGTGAAGGAAGGAAAAAACTCCCCAGTATAAAATATACTGGCAATATGTCAGAATTACACTGAAGTACAAAAAAAATCAACTAGCAGTAGTTTATGTAACTAGATAAAGAACATGTGTCTGAGGTACAAGAACACTGATTGAACTGCACGTATAATCTTTTGCTTTCATGATAAAATATATATCTTTATGTCTTTTGCTTTAAATTGTGAGGCATGTTTTCCATTTAAAATTTCAATTTTAGTGAGGGCTATTTTATTTCACTCACACTTGAACAGTTCTCATTTATATATAAACCAGTACTTAACTATAAAACAATTCTAATTTAGCTGCAGTTTTATATCTTATGTAAGAAAATAACAACTTTCTCACATAAGAAGACAGGACAGTGACAGACTTTATCCCATGTTTCCAAGTGACTTGCCTACTACACAGTGACCTAGACCATTTAAACATTGTAGCCTATACTTAACCAGAATATCAAACAAATTTATTGAGATCCTACATCACATTTTTTGGTTTCCATTTATTACATATAGTCACATAAATTTTGTACTAATACATACCTTTGAGGGAATGACTTTGGCACAGTTGCAATATGTAATCTGGCTTTCTCTTCTTCATCTTTCAATATGTAATCAACTGTAAAATATGAATAAAACCATTAGCTGAAACTTTAAAAGCTCCATGCAATATCTTTGCACCTATACTGAGCATTTATCAAGACTAGCATACCTCAGTGATATAACAGTATCTTTTGCTATGAAATAAAATCAAGAAATTTTACATGGAACTAGTTGTAGTGTCAGGAAAATCCTTAACCCTTTACCACATGGTTAAGTGTTAAATCTCATATGCGACCAGTGCAGATCCAGATCAGCCTGCACATCCGTGCAGTCTGATCAGGATCTCCACTGTTCGCTTTTCAGTCAGAAATACTTTTATGGATATATAAGCGAACAGTGGAGATCCTGATCAGACTGCACGGATGTGCAGGCTGATCTGGATCTGCACTGGTCGCATATGCGTTAAAACACGTATCTATGGAGTAAAGGGTTAAATATGTCAAATCAGAGATATCTTTGCTATGGGGATCAGAACAAGTCTACAAGATGTCATTACAGCCCCAGTAACGACAATGCAGTAATAATGACAGAAAGATAGTGAGATAATGGTAGTACATTATTTTCTTCATTAGTAACATGTGTTGAGGGTGTAAAAAGTTCTCTTACCTATGCTTTTTCTGACACTGTACTCATAATCATGGTTGATTTCTTCTGACAGGTTTTGTATCATGGGGTCAAGGTCATGATTTGTGAGAAGTGTGCTGGGTACCATACTGCACACACTCTTCATAATACTGGGGTCTGGCACAGCAATCATTGACCTGTCTATACCTCTGTCTATATAGTAATGGTATCTCTATAAAGAAAGTACATAATAGATATAATTTTCATTGCTTTAATTCCAGATTGAAGAAAAAAAATTCCTTCAATCTCTTAAATAAATGAACAATTACGTTTCACCAAGGAAACAAAAGATTACTCACAGTTAGACAAATCTGGTTCTTTGAAGTAAAATTAACACAGATAATTATTAATAGCTGCATCAGTTTTATCATTTAGGAAAACAATACCTCGAGGTCACGACTAGTAGGTAATCCTGTCTTCACGTCATCTTCATTTTCTATAGCCATCATGATGTCTATCTGCTCATGTGGGGTCAAAGGTCTACTAGGGGGCATCTCCTCCACCTCTGCTAACTCTGGGGAAATGTTCAGATCATATCTACAAGAGTGAGGAAATAATTATTTTTGTTGAATCAAAGGATCCACAGGGGTTAAGGGAGGGCACTGGAAGCATAGCCCAGAAGTTTCCTTTTAAAATTAGTGTGGTTATGTTAAATCCAGTACACATCCATAGACTTGCTTCAATCCACAATCTCCAAAGCTTTAAGAATGGAGTACGCAGCACTGTGCCATGAATTTCTTTTTTTATCAATTGAACAGAAAACAGGCATAAGATCACATCCTAGCCTCTAACCCCCCATTCAAAATTCTTTCATAAGTAGAGATGCTAATTACCGATTAAAAGACTCTCTGTAGAAATCTGACATACATATTTCAATACAACAAATAACAATAAAGGATACACACCCATTCTGACCATGTCCATTTGCAGCTCTTCCATTTGGTATTTTATCTAAGAAAGTTCTACTTCGAGTTGCTTGTCGTGGACTTTGCATCAACGGACCATTTATAGATGCTGAAATAGATACGAATCAGTTCTAAAAGCTACTAAACCACTCATCCACATGTATAAAAGCAATGCAAAACAAAAAATAAAGGCATTTCAACAGTTAAAACATTTAACTGTTTCATAGTGCCTTATTTCATATACACACTAAAATGATGATAAAATACAAGACTCACCTCTTGTTTTTAGTCTCTGTAGTTTTGGCAAGTCTTTCATTTTGAGATCACTTGCTGTTGGTGTGTAATTGTTGGCTATTGACTCACTGGGAGTCCTGTGGTATTTCTGTTCCTTGAAAGGGGCTGCAAGGGTCCATGATGTCCCCTTCATGATAGGAGGGTGCTCACTGTTTCTTAGCACAATCTGAAATTACAAAACATTTACCAGTTTAAGAATTAACAAGCTTTATAGCAATGATGATGTTTGTTTTTTCATTAGATTTTATTATAATCTTAGTTTTCTGACTAAAATCTTTGATATCTAAATGATAGGTCTGAAGGGCAATGATCTGATTTTGACCTGAATCCAAGAACTGCACATCTTACTGTAATATGAGCATTTATCAAGACAAATTGTTTGAATCTAGATACTATTATAACAATTTATTCAGTCATTTCATATGAATTCAGACTAATGTTATAGTTTTTGCATGTAATACATCTAGAAAAAAAGCTAAAACAAGGGTTCCTGGAATTACTGGTTCCTGAGTTACTGATCAAAAACCACTGAGAACTTGACATTTGATGCAGAGAATCAATAGGGTTTATCACATGCAAAACCATCCTGAACAGATATAGATGAGAAACTATTTTCACAGAACAGGCCCCTGTGAGCTTGATTTTTGAGTCAGCGGACCCAAGAACAATCCAGGTAATCTACTGATCATGTCTCAACATCATTGCTTGGAGCAGTTATTTTTATGTTATTGAACAGAAATCATTTTCAAAGTATGGTGCCTCTGTGTGCTTGAACTATGAGACTTTGGACAAAAGAAAAATATGGATCACCTACATATCATGCCTAACCATCCTGTATAGTGTTAAGGTTCTGGAAGCAGTTTTTCTTAGTGCTGATCCCTGTGAGCTCTGGTCTTCTGCTCAATATGCCCAATCATACTATAAAGTTTTAAGGTCCTGAATACAACTGTTCTTGAGTTATTTACTGGAAACCATTTTTAAAGGAGGGTCCCTGTACTTTAATAATAATGGACATTTTCATATTAATACAGACCTTGTAGAGATCAGAAGGTTCTTTCACTGCCTGTGGAAGGGGAGGTAACCCTGGCAGACCCCTCGTCTTGCTGCAGCTTTGCAGTGGGGTTGGCACACACTGAAAATTTAATCAAACATTTCCTTAATATCAAGGTGTTTATGTTAAATAGAATTGCTGGTGAATTACATACATGTATATAGTTCTTAATTAACATATTTCATACTTTTTTCAACATAGATGTTTAATTGTGATGATTGTCTTATATTTCTTACCAAAATCTGTCCAATGCATAGTCATTTCACACATAAAAATAGAATTTGAACTTAAGCTGAGATACAAAAGAAACAATATTTTCCTTTGAAGTCTTCATGAATGTAAAAGCATTGAAGTTTTTTTTACAGAACATTAAAATAAAATACAGTCATGTGAAAAGTAATCTTCTGTTAAATAAAGTTCTATGTCCTTTCAAACAAATTTATATATGTAAGTTGTCTGTTTGAAGGGTATTTTT
The DNA here is from genome assembly GCA_012932295.1 of Cyclina sinensis. Lineage (NCBI taxonomy): Eukaryota > Metazoa > Mollusca > Bivalvia > Venerida > Veneridae > Cyclina > Cyclina sinensis. Next base: position 70,795,281 of record JAAONU010000001.1, on the reverse strand, counting down.
TTCATTTTGTGCTCATAATATTGTTGTTATATAGATGATTACAAATACTTCTTAATCTACTATTAATATCTAACTACAAGGCCAGTAATACTGAAGCAATATGAAAAGAATCTATTTTCCATTGTACATTTGATTTGTACAGAACTTGGAGAATTAATATAGTATAATATGCATAGCCTTTAATTTTTCTTTTACAACTTTTAATGTAAGCATTGTGTAACATAAAGGCTTGATGTAGCTAACTTAGCTATATACATACTTAGCCTAAGTTTGTTGTGTATTTATTTATTGTCAATAAACCTCAGTCACTTGAAACATTGTATAGCCGCGATATAAAGCTTGTTCAGTTTCACTATTGATCTCTTCTGCATGTTCGAGAAGGTAGTACAACAAATACAGAGCAATCAAGGCACTTAATCTACTCTCTTATCAATGATTAACATTAATACAGTAGAAAAAAAATCAATGTTCATCTGATTATTTTGACATAAGGAACTGTTCACAAGCCATTTCATATTCTAGATAAGTAAATGTTTTACAACATTTATTGGCAGATCCATTTAATACATAACTATCACAGGTCTCTTGGTTTTGAATAATTAATGACATGTCTACATTAATCGCTATTGGCAGATAGTTTATGTTCTATTGGCACTTTAACAGAAAAACTTTTTACATATAGTGGAGACTAAGGTTTAACCTTCCTCACATGAATTAATCATTTTTTAAGCACCCAGAAACTTCATGTATTTTAATTCTTTGTATGAATTCCCATCAAATCAATATGATTTTTTTAAATGTCTTGTCCCAACTTTTCAATAAAAAAAGTTAAGGGAAAATTAGTTAATTTATACATGCACAGAATATGTAAATATTACAAAAGGAAAGGAAAGTGTCCCTAAAGTCACCAAGATCAAAAAAGAACTAAGATTTTAAATGCTAACTTATTACTAAATCTTTTTGAAAGGTTTCTTTTCTGCTTATAATGAATTTAACAAGTCTGTTTTATCTTTTATTAGGTCTAAACTATGCCACAAAAATTTAATGTTAAAAATATAAAGCTGCAGTTGCAATGGAATTGAAATATTTCTACATATCCAATGACTTAACTACATGTAAGGCCATGAATAACTGGAAAAGCCTAAGCTTTAGTCTGTATGTTAAATCATTAAAAAAATACTAAGTTTCTGCAGCTTAGTACAACAGTTGAAACTGATATCAGAAAAGTACAACAATTAAAGAAATGTATTAATCCAGAAATTATCACTTAAAGTTCATCATTTCTGACTTTTGTTTAAATTATAGATGAAAGTTCATCTAAAACTTTGACTGAATATAGCTAGATAAGCAAGCAGGCATACATGTACATGTGCTAATAAAGACAAAATTCTAATATGGAGTAGTTATTAATTAATATGAGCCTCCTGCATTTTTAATACATGTTAATTTGTTAGTTCCTTCACAGAAGTGTTTGTTATAAGAAATTTTTGACCCTGTTTTTACATGTGTGCATCAAAGAATTTAACTAAATATTTGACTAATAAAATTGCTAAGTAAGGAATGCAATGTATGATAATAAGCGAATGTAATACACAGTTAAAAACATACCTTTGACTGAAGTGGTGTTATAATAAAATTATCCTAAAAAAAAGGAAGGATATCAGTATGTATTCTCTTAAATTTTAGCTTTTATATTATGATAACAACTATTTCAAAACTTCCAGTAATTACAGAAATAGACTGTGGCCTCACTTTTAAACAACTTGTTCTTGTTCGTAAGTAAACCCGTTAGGGCAAGTGTGAGGTTGGTGCACCCTAGAACCTGGTTTAAAGCTCCCAGTGGCAAATGCTTTGCCAGAGACTGTTCCAATTCTGTAATCCCTTGGGTTCTCATTTTCGTTAATTGTTTGTGGTGTCTTTTTTTAATTCGGGTATAAATAAACTAATGCTACCTTTTTCTCTACTTTTTGACTCTTTTTTACTGTGGTTTTTCCTGATAAGCGATTAATATTTTCACTTTTTTTCTATTCTGCACAGATTCTGTCTTCATACATGTATTAATACATAATGGTTTTTCAAGAAACTTTTTTTTAGAATTAATTTAAGATAATGTCACTGATATGCAACAGAGGTTGCAATGTTTTTTCTGTATTAAAGCCAAAATTAATTTCAACTGAAATGAAACACATGGCAGCATGTTCAAAAACACAAAGAAGAACAAATCAACTAGATGCTGACTTCAGAAATAGATCAATAACTTAGTAATAAACATAGGTTTTTGTTCGCAATAGAAGTTAACATCTCTCTCTTATTTCTTCACTGACATCAATGTCTTATCAAGATAAAAGTCAATGTCAGACCAAACCTGAACATTGATCTACGAATAATAGTCAAATCTACTCTTGAAATGATATTTATAAGCTGACAAATCAGTATCATGTTAGGATCAAAATCACTGAAAAATAGACTTAAGGCACAAGTTAAGTTTTAGTTTGAAAATTAATGCCTTTTGTAAGGTCCACATGTGTTAGGAACTGTACTATGCACAGTAGTCACAGAAGATGTACATAACAATTTGCGAGTGAAAACTGAAATTGTGAGTTGCCTGAAAAGGAACTTGCATTTTTTTGCAAGTACAAAAATCAACAAAATGAATCAGAGTTCAATACTTGCTGTTATTAAAAGTGCTTTCCATTGCCATACATGTGCACACAATAATGATGTCAGTTCAACTGAACACCAGCCAGATGGGTTTACATTCTACATATTTATTTCAACAAACTTTTTGTGGACAGTCAGAAATTTTTTTTGTACACTGGAGAAGATGGCTGCCAAACTCAATTACAAGCTTCTTTGAGCTTAGAGTGCTGCAGAACAGAAACTTATTTTCTGATAAGTACCATAAGCTGTAAGTAAAGATTGAATTTTGTGAGCTGAAATTACAGGCCCTACTGCAGTCAAAGAATTTAGGGCCAGAAAACCACAAGCCATTCAGGCTACTGGTTGGCAATATCTACTAGCCCAAATTGGTTTTCACAAGCCCAAAATTTTTTAACTTTTAAAGTGGAAAGTAAAGTCAAGCATAATGATTAATACAGTTATTTCATAATTTTTTTTTCCATGGACCAAGGATAAATGTGTTCAATTTGAAATTCAGTAATTTCATTTTCAGAAAATAAGGTGATCGACTGCTAATATTTTACAGGCCAGTGACTTGGAAAATTTTACAGGCCAGACTCAAATTCTACTAGCCACGGGCTAGCGAGCTACTGCTATATTCGCAGACTGCACTAGCAAAATTTTGAAACACCAAAAAAATTAAATTTGAGCCCTGAACTGCCTTAAACAGTTAAAACCTATAACTCCTGGATCAGGAGTCTAGTGCTCTAACCCCTTGACCACTGCTCCTCTACATTTCTTGGAATGTAATGCATCACCATTTCAAAAGATATAATTATGATTATCAAATTAATGAAATATAAATGAAACATATAAGTTTTGTCAAAATATGACTTGGACTTTTGACCATAACATCTTACAAGAGAGCACATAATGCAACTAATAAGTATGTTGTGCTATTCCATCTAATCATATATTCAGTTTATTTTAATTCAGTTTCTAAGACAAGATAGTATGTGCCCCTATTCTTTACCAAAAGAATGAAATTAAACTCATAGCTATCTGAAGTAAAATGTATTAAAATGAACATGTTCTATCAAATCTTGCAAGTGTTTAACTGTCTGAAATATTCAAAACTAGTGTGACTGATGACAGTTGTAAGGTAAGTCACGATAAACGAATCAAAATATAAATGTTAGCTGTAATAAATTATTTTTTAATAAACAAACAGTGTCACTGACATTTAAACACAAAATAAGCAAAGCCTAGTTATCAGGGATTCATACTTATTCCATGTTTCAGCGCCTACAGTAACCTTGCCTCACAATACTTATTGTACAACACCTAAACTGATACTTTTTCTAAAATACCTGAAAATAATCCTTATTATGTCGTTGTAAAACATTCTTTACCTTCGCCCTTTCGAGCGCCATTTTCCAAGTCTAAATTGTCAACGACTGAAACAATATTCTAGCGAATTTCTTGCAGATTTTTCACAAAGTTTAAATGTTTGAAATTCTTTCCAATATGTGGACTAGCTGTTCCAATACTGGAGGATATTAGGTCGAAATATCCATGTTTGGTATAACCCTAATTGTAAACATCCGACCTATGATTGTCCTCCATTTTGCAACAACATCCGGGACTTGGTTGCCAAGATTAAGCCTCGTTTTGGTCGTAATAATAAACATATGTGACGCATATAAATTTAGTAGTTTATGGTCTAGCTACACTGTGGTTAAATAAGACTAAAATGAGTTATAATAAAGTTAGAAAAATAGAGTTCTTATGCTAAATGAATGTCCGCCGTGTGCTTATATGATATAAGACTGAAAAAGTCGATAAAAAAATCAGCAAACGTAAAGCTAAGTTGAAATAAGTAAGGACAATGTCGCATTGAAAATTGGCAGTAGCGATCGAGGTTCAGAATCCACTTCGAAAATAGGTAGCTTTATTTTGTTTCATTATCAGTGATTCAATTCTTTATTTGATGAGATTTTATTAACGACAAGTAATCAGCTGAAATTATGAATATTTGTTCTTGAAATTTATGATACTTCTTTAATTTCTAATGATGGGATAAATAAATTTATCTCACAAACTTCGCTAGTTTTACAAATAAGTTAATCATTCGTTCGTTCGCTCTTTCCATCCTTCCTTCCTTCATTCACTCACTCACTCACTGACCCACTCATTCATTCATTCATTCATTCATTCATTCATTCATTCATTCATTCATTCATTCATTCATTTATTCATTAACCATTCATCGATATTTAGTTATACTCCTGTTTCTGTTTGTTTATTTTTTTCTAGTACCTATAGTTTATATGATCAGTTAATCCCGTGTTAAATAGTTGATTGAGTGTAACGCTACGTGCTTCTCTTCGAATGATTCTTGACCACTTTTAATTATATATTTCACAGGTTGTAAAGACGGTTAATTTTGTTATCAAAATGGATTTAAATTGCTAGTTTAGGACCTTTCCGATAATAGCTAGGGCGTTTCAGACATAAACAGTACAAATATAGGAAAAATATGTCTATCTGACAAAAATAAGTTGTGTGAGCCTTTCAGATCAAGCAGTCAGGGTGTGAACAGGATTTGTGTTTTGTGTCCAACGGTAGTATAACATTTGAAAAAATACACAACGGAAACACTTATGTAGTCAGTAGATTTATAATTATCATCTTTTCTGAGGACCAATGGCCATATAGTGTATTGTTAGGACGGAGAAGAACAGTTGGCGGAGCTGACAAAGTAGGTATTTCTTCATTCCTAGCCTAGGCCTAAAGGTAAGTCACTGACTTGTATTTAAAGGAAAAAAAGTTCTCTTAAATTGATTTTTAAGTTATGAGTTCGAGCCCTACTACTGACCTTAATCATTCACAGCCAGTAAGTGCTTTATTATTGTGACACGTGCATATAATACATGAAATGACAACAATCTACAGAAAATAAGCACCCAGCACACTGGTCTTTATGTCACCGTACAATGAAAAACAGCATATAACATGGTCCAGGCACCCAGCACACTGGTCTTTATGTCACCGTACAATGAAAAACAGCATCTAACATGGTCCAGGCACCCAGCACACTGGTCTTTATGTCACCGTACAATGAAAAACAGCATATAACATGGTCCAGGTTCAAAGCTTCAGTTTTAGTGGTTATTATTATTATTATTATTATTATTGGGGTTTAACGCCAGTTTTAACAGCTAAGATCATATCCCGGCGGTCAGTCCACCTAACCAGTGTTCCTGGGTATCCAACCAGTTTACTAACCAATTTCTCCGCAAGTGACTGACTACTTCCTCCAAAGCTTCAGTATAATGGTATATAGTTAAGTTAGAAAAAAAAGATTTTACTTTTGTGAGGCATAATAGTTACGGCTCTTACGGACACGGTATTGAATAAAATACTATGTGTAAATATGATTTTTTTCTTATCAACAAATATTAATGAACCAGGTATTTGCGGAGTTTTCTTCTATATTTCTGCTGTAAGGTTAAAATATTACAAGGGCGATCAATGATCACATGTGTCGCCTGATGATAGCCAATTAAACAATAGTATTGAGAGGTGATTGGACAGTTTGAAGGCTAAATCGCTTTTTTTAATTCAAGGGCCATAACTCAGCCAAAAATCATTCAACCGAAAAACCTATAAGACATGCGCAAGAACTTGAGGTACAGAACAATCAAGTAACATTTCATTTAAATTGATTTAGTAGTATAAGAGAAGTAGTCCGGACAAACTTTAAAAATAAAAATCATTAAAGGGCCATAACTCTGACAAAAATCATTGAACTGGAAAATGCCGACGGTATGCACAACTAGACTTGGTACTGATCATTCCTGTAAAGCTTGGATGATATCGCACCAGTAGTTTCTGAGGAGTAGTCCGGACAAGCTTTGTGATGGACAGACAGACAGACGGACGGACGGACAGACAGACAGATGATGGGGAAGTGATCCCTTTATGTCATGGCTTCTATTTAGCATGTCGCAGCTATTGTGAAGCCTGCAACACAAAATTCATTATTCGGCTAAAACGCCTTTTTCATTCAAGGGCCATAACTCAGCCAAAAATCATTAAACCAAAAAACCCGTTAGATATGCGCAGGTACTTAAGGTACTGATCAATCCTGTAAAATTTCATTCAAATTGCTTTAGTAGTATAAGAGAAGTAGTCCAGAAAAACTTTAAAAATAAAAATCATAAAAGAGCCATAACTCTCACAAAAATCATTGGACTATAAAATGCCGACGAAATGCACATCTAGACTTGGTACTGATCATTCCTGTAAAGCTTGGATGAAATCGCACCAGTAGTTTCTGAGTAGTAGTCCGGACAAGATTTGTGACGGACGGACAGACGGACGGACGGACAGACAGACGACGGAGAAGTGATCCCTATATGTCGCGGCTACTTCGTAGCAGGCGACACAGAAATTATTATCTGCCAGACGATATATACATTTTAGGACAAAATGCATCTCAGATTCTACATTATCAAAAGCACATTGTCTACACAGTCTTCAAGCCGTTCACCCATTATAAAACCTTACAACATCAATACGTGGGGGGGGGGGGGGGCGGGGAATTCCGGTTTTCAGTTCAGGAAATAATGTCTGTGTGTCTCCGTGTAAATTCAAGTTTGCTTTTAAGATACTCTCCTCAGGATTTTAGCTTGTTTTCCTCAAAATAAACGATAAGTCAAAATACCTTTTTAAAGAACTTATTGATTTTATGCTGCTGTACGGCTTAGAAATGGAGGAAAAAAGGCCGCTTAGGAACAGGATTCGAACCCATGATCCTCGATTCAGTAAAACGATAAACGATGAGCTAATATACTAAACCAAACTAACTCACTTTCATGTTTTGTACTTTACAATATTATGTAAGTATCTACCCCGTGACTAACAGGGTAAAATATTTACTGATAAAAAGAAACTATTTCAACTATTTAACTATGTATTTTCGTCACAAAAATAAACTTAGTATATAAGTTTTGATGCGTTCTTCACAATTACAACTAGAATGTCTACATGTATAAACTGGAGGTCATTTGCTTTATGTTGTTTAAATCGGTCTGTATATCTGTAAATTTAAGCACTCTGAATACCATTCGACATGCCCAGAAACGACTGGATTTTTTGTTTACAGAACGTTCAGGTCTCTGTATAATAAGATTTCTATTGTTTATAAAAAACGTTGGTGCACGGTGCGTCAACAGTACTTGTTGACCTATCACAAACTGTGGCACCTGGTCTTGTGTTGGCAGTATCTCCTGCAGCATCGCTTCTGTTGTTGAGCTGCCAAGCACGTCGTAATAACATCTTGTCTACAGATTTGTGGAAAACAAAACAAAACATAACGTGTAATATCACCCTTAGATATTCGACAACGTTCGCCCAATGTTATTGTTATTTTTCTTGTTCAATCAGATAAATAAGATGTTCTTGCTGACATTGCTTACATTTTACCAATTCTTATATCTTTTTGATGATCTAACAGTAATTTAAGTGCAGAACGTTATATTGTATATTTTGACAGGAATTTTGCTAATCCCAAATTGAAATACAATCGCAAAATCAGTCTCTGTTATGTAAACTTATGAAAATCTTGGATAAGACAGATCCATGGGGGTGGGGATATTTCTAGCTAACATTTCTTTGATTTGCTTATAAATTTAACTCTTTCGCATTTGTCGAATGTGCAAATTATGAAAGTATTTGTATATATTTGTTTAGGTGGAATGACTAACATTTTTGCAGAGATTTCTTTATAACCGTTGTTTTCAGATTCCTTTTTCAGTCTAAGATAATGCTACATAACACACGAAGTGAATAAGGTGTATTATATTAAAATTATGGCAACAAATTCAAATCATACTGTTGTTAATGTGCAACAAAATTTTTTTGAAAGTAGGACGAACAGTCAAGACATTTCTTGTATATATAACCATGCGGAAATGTACTGTGGTAATTCCGTTAATGCTTTCTGTAATGGAAGAGATAACTGGACAGAAATGAATTTACAAGAGAAAGGTGACTGTCAATTTCGTCAAGGGAACGACAACGTAGATCTGCAAAGAAATGTCGTCCCGTGGTGCGAAGAATCACAAGAATGTATGTGTCACTGTTGCGGACAATACAGGGATGACTTGGCAGCCTTTAACAGAGGCTGGTACCAGTCTATGGATGCTGCAGTGGAACCAGCCCGATGGGACAACCAGTCCGCATCAGAAAACAGCGAAACAGGAAGTGAACCATGCAGAAATAAAACAAAACCTGCGCGACGCGTTCCGGAGTTGGTGCGTTTAGGGGCGACCGTACGGGAGAGAACACGCATGCATATGCTGAATGACGCATTTGATGATCTCAGAAAAGTAGTCCCGAAGAACAGTCTCGGGGAACACCAGAAATTGTCAAAAATCGCGACTTTGCGACTAGCTATTCAGTATATTGCAGCGCTTGTGACAACACTTCGCACTTCCGGAGTGGAAATTGGAAAAATACGAGGGTCTTGTGTAGGGGACAGGAGAGGGAAGCGAAGGTCAAAACTGGTAAAGAAATATTTTGTGAAATGAAATGAAATGAAGAAAATATATTTTATAGAGATGTGTTTGATACAAAATTAAAACAAACGTTTTCAAAAGACGGACCCTTAAAGGAGCACTACAGATCAATTGACATGGATTTACAAAGTGATGTTTTAATGATCTTACATTTTTTATGATGTGAGCGATTCTTCTGTTTCTGTGAAATCTTATATTGCCTTTAGAATAATTGTGTAATTATCGTTCTCCTTTGAATTACCCGTACCGATATTAAAAGTAATCTTACCCGTGTTTTATGTTTTTATGATGTTCAGAACTGAAGATAATTATTTTTATGACTTTTTAATTTCGGTATGCTAATTCGCGACCATATACAAAGCGTCCGCCCTAGAGCTTGACTCTAAAAACAAATGATGTAATGCATCAGCCTCGTTTTTTTTATCGAGATATTCAAATGGAAAATGTTAATCACCCTGACTTATAATGGAATTGCTGCGAGATAACATTTGAAAGCTACAAACTCCTGTGACCTCATCATTAGTCGGTCGTTGGAGCACATATGTCAACTTTGTTTTGATATGTTCGTCTTGTTTCTAAAATTTACCGTTTCCAAAACGGAACACAATTTCAGTGCTAGTGAAATACACATTGTAGAAGCTATGTGACAAAAAATGTATGACAGGAACCGTACTTGCGGGTTTTAAGAGTTTAAAGTTTGGGACAATGAAGTTTTCTTACTTATTTGAATAATAAAACCAATAACATCGTAATGTCAAAGGTTATTTATTAATATTACTCATTTATATATTAGCTCCAAAATTTACACACATTAGAATCATTCAGATTATCAAATAGAAAACGATTTTCTTGAATTTCACATATTGTACAGATAATGATTACAATGCATTTTTTACCGACAGCATTTTTTTTCAGCTTAGAAAATAGTGTGTTCTCTTATAACGATGGCACTATCAATTTTTAAAGTAAATTTAATTAAGTAAATAAAAAGGAAATAAAAATTTGTGTGTTAATTTCAACAGTAAATACGGTAATTTTATAGAACGTCAATATTTCTACCCTTTTAATTTCAATGTTAATTAATGTTAGAAAATAAGAAAGATTAGAACCGAAATCTACAGCCTATTAACGGGTTCTTCTTTAAAATGTACATGTCTTGTATCTATTATTTACTGATATCCCCATATTGATTTTTTTCCAAACGCATTTTTTCTTCTTTTTTTTATAGAAAAACTTTGAACAGATGCGCGCGTGCCCTTGACGGACACGTGTGATATTTAATGGGATATATTTTCATATCGGATAGTAGACTTGTCTGAATCGAACAGTTTCTGCGTTTGATCTTTAATTTGATCTGTAATTTAATTGTAACTCTCAGCAAAATTGATACGTTGACGAGAATTTAAGAAGAACCTTAATAAAAGGTTATATGCGTGCAGAATAGAACACAGGTTTTCACTTCCGTGGCCGCTCTGCGTTAAAAAATATTGCCGGACTCACTGGATCTGTAAAATGCGTGCAACCACTGCTTTTCCTTAAAACACATTAGAGTCAAAGTGATTTGTCAGAAATTATTTTTTAATATGTTATTTGCCATTTTTTGCACGTGATCTCAACCAGCGTTTGAATACATCAGAAAGATTTTTTTACTGATTACAGATCAATTTTGAAAAGACAAGTCATGAAGGAAGACATTTTCACCTTTTTCCCATATTCAAGATATCTAAAATTCATTAAAGCCTAAAATATAACTGGAATTCGGTAGACCAAACGACACACGCATCCTCGTGCATTCGCGTGCCGTCAATTGCTCCTGATATACAAGGGAATAGTAAATTAGCTCTGTCTTGATCACATTTCTGACTGAACATTATCCGTTAGTGAAGATGTTATAGTCAGATAATTATCCAAATTTATCACAAACGCTCTAATAGTTGCTATAAAGACTGAGAACGTAGAAAGTTGCTGTAGGGGAGGTCTTTATGAGCATTTCCGTCCATTTCAATAAATACAGGACCCGTTTGATCTCCGGGTCGGTATTGTATTTCTGTAATGTTTCATTGCAAGAAAATTAGGTTCATTTGCACTACTTGCAATATTAATTTATATGAACATAATTTTATATGTAGTTTTCAAGTAATTTCGTTCTTTATTGAAATAACATTTCAGGATGAAAATGACCATTAACTGACCATTAGAATTACAATCCGTCTACCCAGTATTTTACTTTAAACAAATAAATGAATAATGGAATCAATTTATTAATTAAACCATTCTTTCTATCTAGTTGACATATTTTCTAAGTATGTTTCTTTTGTCATAACTGGCGTTTAAAGTAATTGGAATTTGACAGTTACCAACTGCAAAGTTTTAGATTGTCAGTAAAATATATCATAAATGTACGTGACATTGTATATATATGATGACCTCTTAATTATTTCTAATTGTGCAAACATAATAATCACGTTGAGGGTGAACCAAGTGGAATAGGTATGTTTATATTCTTCTAAATTTATTCTACAGTATGTAATGTTGATATTCTAATATCTTAGATACAGTGGAACACAGTATTGGCACCGCCCATTCACGTATCAATACATCAATCGGTCAAGTACTTTTTTAAATATATCTTTTACTTGATGTCTGCCCAGTTAAGATTGCATACATTTTGACTTTTTATATCGGCGTCGCTTATATCAATGAGAAAGTAATCGTTACATCTGTTGGCTACCTCTGTATTTACATTTTTGAACAAACACAGATTTGATCCGATATCCGGGTCTGTATAGGCCGTCCGTTTAAACAAAGTATCAACAAGAGAATAGAAACTAGTATCAAATCTTCATATCAAGTTTTACGACGTTACTTTAAAACATATATCTTACAAAAACAACACTTCTCCTGAAATAATCTGTCAGCCAGCTTCATTAATAAGGCCGCTGACCCCTAATTTGGATTTTAATCGCCCGGATGAGTGACTCCCCACCTTGAGGTAATGAGCAGTCCAAACTGAAATTTAAAATGTTAACGTCTTTTCTCAATTGTGTAAAGTTTGTCAACCCTCGAGATTTTGGTCTTGATTTACTCATGGAATGAAACAATAGAGTGTCTTGGAAACAAAAACAGCTTTTGATGGTAGCTCCCACAAACTGGTTGAAATGCCGATTATTTTGAAAACGCTCAGCGCTGAGATTTTAATCATGACAAAAGCTGTTAAATTTATGGTAACATCGACACTCTCAATGTAGCCGAAACAAGCAGTTTATTTAAATAAGATTTTGCATTAATTAGTGGACAGATAAAAATAAGTTATCGTGGGTAATTAACGTGTATTTATGAGCAGTTGGACTATTCTCCACTTGGTCTTACCGTAATACCCTGTTCACGGTGATTATTTTTTCAGATAAAACTGCGGGTTTTGTGTCATACGCCTAGCCTTGGTATTTAAGGTCTCTGATACCTTCTTACAGATGAAAGGTTTTTGTTTACAGCCTGTACTTCCGTTTGATACCAAACTGTAAACGAAGAAAATTCTTCTGATTTGAATAATATGTCTCGAAACCTCACTACCAGTGGAAGGAATCAGCGAGAAAAGAAATGTTACAGGAATCCGTGCACAGCTTCGAAGTTTTAGAAAAAAAATGGCGACTTGTGTTTTGACCAAAAACATACTTCGACAGTACCAGTACTGGGACTTGATACAAAAAGAGCTTTAAGCAAATGGCTTAAGAAGTAAGCTACGTAATTCAATATTCAGCATATCTCTCCTGTTAGCTTTGAAGACTGCTACAAAGTTTTGCTTCGCAGCATTCTTTTATAATGATTGCTTACAGAAATATTCAGATCTTCAAAGACGATATGAAAGTTATGCTGACCTCAATCGAATACCGACGATTAAATAGGGGCTGAGTGAAACAGTTACCTCCCCTGTCGTTCGGACAAAAACACGTTTCGACTGATGTAGAATGCAGATAAAGATTAAGTAATTAACGTAAAGTAAAAGCTACAGATTAACTAATTAAGGTAACGCTTGCTTTTTGAGCTTCAAAACAGCGTATACATTTCGAAAGACAGTGTAGTTTACAAATGATGCTTATTATTCGAAAAAAAAAGTTAAATCTTCCAGCTGATAATTTTGTATCAAATTTATGATAATCATACTCTTGTCTACTCAGAAGTTTACTGTTTTGATGCTATTATTTAATTTTTGAAATTATTCAAGCAGACTTTTATTTCAGAGACCCGAAATTCTTTTTCTCAGAACTTTGCTCTATTGTATTTTTATAGTCGGCATGTTTTCGAATCTTCAAAAAGAAACAAAGACAAGGAAGATAAAGGTATCACTGCCAGTAGGAATTTGGCTTTATCTCGACCTAAAATTAAACATTCCGCATGAATTATCTTAGAGTAACTGTGTTGATTAATTTAAACTGAGTCAAAGATACAGTTTCCAGTTAGAAAATATGGAAATGAAATAAAAATTGACATTCGGGTCAGGACCTTATAAAGGGGTTTGCCCGTACGTAACAAAACCTTAGAAGCCAGAAAAGAGGAAAACAAAAGCGTAAACTGGTCGCCTTCAACTCTGATTGAATAAGATTAATTCCTGGGTCGACTCTTATTCAACTTGGATATGACCTATTCAAAAACCCCTTCTAGCGGTATTGATAGCGATTGACGGGTTTTGACTAATTATGCATACAAATTTTAGCATTATTCCAAAAACTCAGCGATTTTCTATGGTTTTAAGAGATCGGCTGATTTTTCAAGCACGTGTAGCATTTTAATAAGCCCTTAAGGTTATTTTGATATGCAGAGCCCCACAAAAGATCAGACACCCGGGTAAGATATTTGCTGGTGGCACAACAGCTAGATAATTAAGATAAAATTCGAAAATCGATGAACGTGAAGTAGAAAATCTGCCATGTCGACATGGCTAGGCTATAACACACCCATTTTTCATCAACGGCACTCCATAAGTTTGCATTTTCTTCTGATTTGTTCTCCGACACTTGAGTTTCACATAACACTAATGTTATTTTCTTGAGATTTGAGGTCGATCCCAATCACAGAGCACGTGTCTAAATAAGAAATACAAATAAATCCAGTCTCTGATTGTATTGTTTTGATGTTAAAAACTCACAAATTATCCATTTAGTATTGATACTTTAATAATTAATGTTTTTGGTAACAGTTACGTGAATTATATTGCAACAAAGAAGTTAAAGAATGTGCTTTTGATAACAATTTGCAAATGTTAAACATTAATTTTCGTCTCATTTTTAACGATTTGTGTGTGTGTGTGGGGGGGGGGGGGGATTGAGGGCCGGGGGTGTGAGGAAGTAACTGTTTTACCCTGCTGGCATACTAAAAAATAGCTATCAATGTTTCTGTCAAAGACTAGTACACTTTATTTTAACTTTTTTAACAATAATGTTTCGCCCGTTATTGTCTGACAAAATTTCCTTACTTTATCATTTTTAATATCTGCACTTGCACAGATAAATCATCTTTAAATGCAGTCAGTGTAATGCATCTCAATTTTTCTAACAAGTAGGCGAAATATCAGACATTAAAGATCCAAACACATATGGCACGGGTCGAATTAAATTGTCCGTGCTACCTTTTTTTGCAATAAAATGTTCTTAATATAACACCTAAAATGGTTTTATTTAAAAAATCGAAATAAAAAATATTTTTAAACTTTTAAATTATTTTAATGAGAGTCTTGACATTTTTTATCGTTTCACACTCGCGTGCTCGGCATGCGACATGTTTTTTTTAATGTGCAGGGTAGTTCTTTTAGCCCCGGTCAGAAAGTAATTCCAACAGGCAGACAATTTGCACTGTGTTTATAGTATTAGGGTTTAAGGTTCCAAGTCGCAGGTTAGAATCTTGTGAATGAATGCTGAGTGCCCTAAACCACCCCTATCAGTCTGAGCCACAAACTGGAGTCAGCCGGAGAGGTTTACACATTGCAAGAACTTTAAAATGTTTCCGTTTCAAATGTTTACATCAAAGACATTTCAACTGCCTTTTGATGGTCACCGAAACATGTCACAAAATTAAAAGAGAATTATTAAAAACAAATAAATAACAAATGAGTAAATAAGATACAAGTCACAAATCGAAAGTTTTTTAAGTTAAACTTAACCCACTGTTGAATCTTTTCAAATTACCGCTAGTTTGGATATCCGCTGTAAGATACAAAGTTCTATAACATTTATCAGAATGTTATGTTATTGGCCTTGTTTTGTTTCTGTTCTAGACGTTGCGGTGATGAAACATCAATAATATGCATTCAATATTTAGGAAACTGTTCTAATTGCAAGTTATTAGTATTTGGAAAAAATAACCTATAGCTATAGTAAGATATGAATAAGAATTGTCCACCTAGGCCACATAAGTCCTGATTTGTCCATACGCACTGTCTTGCCAAAATTACAAACGATTTATTCTTTGGTCTGTGTTCTAAGTTGATGCCGATATATTTTCATTTAAAGTTTTTCTGAGGCAACTAGATTTATTTAATCCAGTTTCAAAATCGGTCCTGTATTTGGCTTTTTTTTCCTTTTGAAAGTCCTAAGACTAATATTTCGACGAAGATCGATCGCAAAAGAGCCCAAATCCATCTCTTTTAGAAATCGTCAATGTGCCTATCGATTGCTTTCTCACGGTTCATTTACGATTCTGGCTATTTTTATATCAAAATAAAATTTGCAAGTAGTTTTGACTATTAAATTCTCTCGTAGGGACAGGTGACCACTTCGGACAATTTTGACCAAATGAGTGACCGCTGACCGCTCGGGCTCTTTCCTGAGCGCTATGACCTTGTGTCCGCAAAATGACCGGTCCGAAATGACACACGTATTGTTCAAAGAGAATTGGTATTATCGTTTGATGAAAACTGCACTGACCATTGGTCATTTTCTTTTGTCATTCAACTGCAAGCTAAGCGCACAGCCTCTATGGTCACCTCAGGTATCCGCTTAATAATATATACTCGATATAATCGACCGTGACAACTTTAATAAAACTTGGAGAAATAAATTAAACGCAAAAAGAAATAACGAAAACAATCTCTTCTTTGAAATTGTCATAACTTACAACAGCAACGATATCCGGACCCGTGCCGAGAATGGCACAGCGCGACTTTATAGTGGTCAATGTTGTCTGAAAAAACATTTAACATTCCAATCACTTTAATACCAAAAGCAATTATGAAGCTAACCTTTCCGATGACTTTTTGAAATTTATAACCGATATAATACACATAAAAAGGGTATATTGACAAAAGGAGCGAATAAACTGTTTATTTTGTAAGTCCACACCCCTGAAGCATTGAGCCAGGAAAGAGCCTTTAATCCTTAACGAAGCCAAAATAACAGATGGTATGTCGTCTTAGTATTGTAGACTTACTCAGCCCCTTTATATTACAAAAGTGCAGTGATCGACAAATATAAAAAAAGTTCAGTCAAGGTAAATAGTTTACCCCGTTAGGTCAAATTTTAAGTGCTTATTTCATATATAGGAAGTTGGATTCAAAAAGCCCTTCTATACCCAAGAAAAAAAGAATAATAAGATAATGATGATAAGACTAAAATTTCAAAGTTCTATGTCTAATATTTCCATTTAAACATTGATTTGGTTCTAATTCAACCGATTTGAACTTTAAATTAACCTTTTCTGACCCTTAAACGTACATCTTATATATATTTATATATTTAATAACGAAGAATATCTGCTAGATCTAATAGCATCTAACATTTTAACCGTCTGGCGTTCAAACTGTTCTATTTAAAACGAAAAAAGAGGAGGGAAACTAGCAAATATTAAAGACTTGAACACGAGAAAATGGAAAGAACTTTTGTTGTCTCTCAAAACAATTTATGCCTTTTCCGGTGACACGTCCTCAAAATAATTCTCCCTGATAATTGTAGTTAATGTTGGTCCTTCCTAATCAATTTACCGCCTTCCCTAACATTACTAGTTTTAAATAGCATTTAACTGTTCAAAAATTAGAAAGTCCAAGAATAATGCGACTTCTGACCCCGCCTTTTAAGAAGTCATGTTTAGGTTTCGGCTATAACATCTTCAGGCTAGATTAGGACACGAAGAATAGAGCCGGAGACATTACGTCACCCTGCTTTACACCACTGAACAAGCGTTAAGTGGTCACCATTTTAACACGGTATCAAAACTGGTAATCTATGGCTAATTACGTTTCAGCGTGGAAATTATCTTTTCATTACTGGAAAAATCAATTTTCAGCTGAATAGAATTAAAACCGGAATAAAAAGTCAAAAAATAGACTTTGTCAAGAAACATCAAGTGTAGAAAAGGATCTAAGGGACGGATTATTATGTTTAATTAACAACTGACGGACTTTGGTATTATTTTGAAATGTATTATAAAATCATAATTATTAAAATTGTAAATTTACCAATTTTTTATCAACCGACTTGAAGTAATCATGTGTCATGTGAATGCAAAGCCGAACATAACAATATTTCCTCCTTTTGTTTTTAGTAGATTTTAACTCATCCAGGCATTCTCTTTAGTAAGTGATTCTATCTCATTTGTCTGAATTAATAAGTTATTGAAGTAATAAGCGTGCGTATAAATGAATAAAAAAGGTTGGGATGAAAGAAATTGTCAATCGCTCAGCGACTATCGTAACTGTATATGCTAACAGTCATTCTATTATACTGTCTTGGCCAGCTATGTCAAACAGTCGGTCAAAACCTTCAGGGTTGGCAAAACCGAATCACACTTTTCAGAAATGCACTGAACACATTAACAAATGCATAAATAATGTATTTAGTGGCGGTAAGAAGCAATTGGTTGGTAAAACATTCCCGCCAATATTTAGCATTTCTCAATGCAATTTGTTATAAAATTCTTCAGATTGTATGTGATTAGTATTGACCATGTCTTTGATGACTTGTGTTCATTGCCTTGCTACCATACAGAGTATTAGGAGTCTTGCAAGATCTATGGCTATGTGTGCAGACACATTGTCCATGGCTACAAAAGCTTCAACATGCTCTACGGTCATTTAACTCACCGTGCAACGCACTTAAATCTTTTTGTTCTTTACAATTATTAATCAGTAAATCAGACGAAGTGTTTTTCATATCTTTAAACTCGCCTTTTGCAGTTATTGTCCAATGTTTTCCAATTGTTCCTTTCCCTTTCACATCACACTGGGGCTCTTGGTAATTTCTGACTAGTCGCCCTTATCTTGAATGATTTCGGGCCCGTCCCCGCTGTGAGAGATGCAATTTTTAGAGCAACATCTAAAGAAGTGCACAGAATCTCCAAACATCTTTAACCATCTATGACATTTAACAACAAAGCTGACCTCTTGATCTTAAGATGCAACTTTGCGGCATATAGCTCATAAAACGTTGATCGCTCATGCGCGATGCACGCCGTTTGCTACAGTGGTCAAGCATTAAATGCACTTAAAGGCACAGCATTGTGCCTCTAGTTATATTTTTCATGCCCATTTAAGACCAACGCGTGCTTCAGCCCTAGAGAATAAATCATTGACTCCTTATCCCTTAATGCATTGAATTAATTCATTATTACCAAATGAGAAGGAAAAAAGTACGTCAATCCGTGCAGGTTTTTTCTACACGTGCATAAATTATCAACCTTTTTTATTTTTTTTTCAAAATTGACGAGATATATAGATCTGATAAAAAAAGTTAATCACAATCTTGATGATAATAAATTAAGAGTAATTGCAGATTTATGTCAAAAGTTTCAAAATCGTTTAAAGAATTAAGCAGTTGAAAAGATAATTATGCATGCTTGGCTTTGTGGGCGATCGGATCAAGGTTGACTGCGGATGCATTTGTTTCATCTTTCATGTACAATCCCATGCTTGAGGCTGTCCATCTCTGCAGGACACGACAAAACAAGCATCAAAATAATAGGATATATTGGTCCGGGTACAGGCGGGGAGATAATGGACAAAATAGAAAATTTATGTAAATGTGCAGGTTTTCTACATACAAAGGTGCACGGGGCCAAGGGCGTCCGGTGTTTTGTATAGAATTACAAGTGCTAGGCAAACGAAACCGACCCATATTAAAAGAAATCGACTCATAATGCGCATCTAAATGCTTGGGTATCAAATTTATTCCGATTTAAGCACGGGGTACTTGTCTCTATGACAGTGTGCATCGCAATCAAAAATCAATCCACCTTAGGCTGCTTTTACAGAAGCCGCAGATGCATCATTTAAGGGATCTCACGGTGACCTTTGATCCCTTGTCCTAAAACGTTCCTTAATGCAACATCCAGGCGTGTGTCTTTGGCTGAAGGAATGCAGTGCTAACAAGAGTCGGAATAGTGTTGCTTTACTCGACAGCAATAAATTCTTCGTGATTCAAAACAATTTGTTTTGCTGCATTTCAAAGACAAAGAAGTTATTTTACTTTTGGAAATGGCCAGAACGAATCCTAGTTTTTTCCGAGATTCTTCTATATAAATTGTATATGCTAAAAGAATTTAATAATGCTGTTCTTGGCAAATTGTGGCAGTCATAGCATGAATTTGTCTTCCTGGAAAAAAGACAGTATAAAGTGCCTGAATTTGTTTGATATGCAGGAATAAAATAGTGTAAAGCTTTTTGAGTATATTGAGTAGGTGTGCAAATTTGTTGGAACTTGATTGTCCCCATTTCAGTTTAGCAGATCCAGTTTCAAGGTATATCATTTGGCTCTATATTGTAATGATGCATGTTTTAAGTACAGTATTCATGTTAGTTGTGCATTTTCACAAAACATAGTAAGAACAACATCTCCTGTTTCAGCATCATCTCTAGCAATAGCAACATCCCAAGACGGATAACATCATTGTGCAACTCACACCTGCAGTGAATTGTCCCGCCTGGACACTTGGACGCTCTCTAACATCTGTCAGTGACCACGTGCGACATGCATTCCCCTGCAATTTCTTTAGATAATGAAATACGCTCGCTCGGATTCGTTCAGGCCCTGACCATGTAGTGTATAAAAAAAATTGTACAGAAGTTACAGAAGTTGAACAGTTGTGAAAAGTGATATTGAATGACGTTAATAAGTTGGAACACACAAAGGCATGTAAAGCTGGATGGTAGTTGGCAGGTAGTTAATAATTCGAATCCCAAACTGAATTCCAAACAGGTAGTTGGTAATTCCAACTTTAGTAAGATATTACAAATAATTTCTTTAGCAATAGAATAAAGTTTATACATAAACGTACATGAAGTTAGCAATTCATTATAACAGTAATATCTTCGCCCCTCTAGGCAAATCAGGATACCCATGTTGGTAATTCGCTGGAATCTCCAACTACCTTCAAGATGGTAGTTCTTAACTCGAACTTAAGTGAAATATTACAAATGATTTCTTCAGTAATATGATTCAGTTTGTACAAATATGTACATGAAGTTAGCAGCTCAACCTAACAGTACTGTTTTAATCCTCTGGGTTGATTCGCCCGAATCCCTAACTTCCCTTCTGAAGATGGTAATTCGCATTTTAGTAAGATGTTACAACTAATTTCTTTAGCAATAAGATAAAGTTTATAGGTAAACGTACATGAAGTTAACACCTCAACCTAACAGTTCTGTCTTCGCCCGCTGGGATGATCAGGTTGCTCAGTTGGTAATTCGCTCGAATCATCAATTACCTTCTTGACAGTAGCTGGAGATTCGAGCGAATTACCTGATGAGCCTTGGTCAACCCAACGGGGTGGGGGCGAAGACAATATTGTTATGTTGAGGTGCTTACTTCATATGCGTTTATGTATAAACCTAATCATATTGCTAAAAAGTTAGAATAACCATTCAGTTGGGGATTCGAATAGCCAACTAACAACCTGCTTCACATTCATAATAAAATACCCATGACATAAAAAAGAAGTATTGTGACGGTATATGTTTCATGTGCGATCCTTTTCGCTTCCCATACACGGCTGTGTGTTACGTACTTAGTTTTGTAGATGTTCACAAATTAACTAAATTCTACATGTCACAGGGATGGCGAAGGATTATAATTTATGGTAACTATTATCTGACTGTCTTGTCAAGAACATTGCAACTGTTACAATCATGATTATCTTCTGGTCCTCTCAATCATTTGATCGTTTTAAAATTATCTAATGTTTATACTATTATCACAACTTAGTAAAAAAAATATGCAATGAACTTTACTCAACAAAATATTAGTTGACCAAGTGGAACATTGTTGTATAGAAATATTTCGTCGTTTAAATTTCAACCTTACCTTGAATGTTTATAATATTTGGTCAGTTATTCAAACGGTTTATAGTATCTTCCCATGAATTACAAAACGAGTCTGGAAGATGGGGAAAACCAATCAGTTTACCGTTAGAAGAAAGAAAATGTCCAGTTTGCTATGTAAAAGAGGATGAGTTTCATTTTGTATTAGAATTCCACATTTACAATAACTTAAGAAAATATATAAAAAAATAAAAAATAAAATAAGAAATATTGGTAAGACCAAAATGTTCAAATAGACGGGACATTTGAACTAGGAATAACAATTGAATTGACAGATATAATGCCTTTGAAATAAGAGATAAGATTGGTAATATTTTAAAGATAAATTTCGTACACTTTATTCTTTATATAATGATAAACTGACCGGCTGCTTGATTTTTTTAGAGTTTTTGTTTGCCTTGTATTTCTTTGTGTCTCTTATTTTCTTTACAAGTATCTCTGCTAATAGTGTTATCAAAATTGCTGTTTTGAAATACAAAACCACTGCTAGTTGTGTTATGTCATCTTGGGCTTTTTAGCTTTTAGCATATGAAAGGGCCATCGTTAAATGCATAACTTTCACCACAATTCCTGTATGTGTCGCTTATGAACATGTAAACTTTATACGTAAATGTGTGAAGCGTACAAATCTACAAAGCATTTATCATCAACAAACTTTCATAATATTTCTGAAAATATCAGCTGATGTAAAATTCTGTACAACACATCTCTGTGTGGCAAATTTCGAATAAACTATCCATATTTTACGATTATGAACTCTACTAGAAAATATAAGACCTTGTAACATATGTGCGACCATAAAGCCTTTGTTCTGGGTATATCTGTATTTATATACGGAACCAATGCAAATTACAAGACGGTTTTATAACTACCTCTCCAGTATCATGAAAATTACTTAAAACTAAAGGAATCAATGCTCAGTGGGACTTAATGCTTAGATTTATAGACACGATTCCAGCAAACTTTTATCTTTTTGAGATGATCGTTTCATGACTTTAATAGGCAACTTGACTTTTGTAGCAAAAAATCCATACATGCATGTATTGGCAGCACTAAGCTTTTTAGTCATGTTGACGATATCTGTGTTGTAAGCCGACTTGTGGAACAAATCTTCCTAAATGCACACATAATTTACCTAAATCAAATCCCGACAAACCATGCTGTTTTCCTGACAGACTGTGGTTGTTGGAAAAGGGATGCTACCCCCGCCCTTTGCACAATGCGTGATTAAAACATGGTGTAAAACGTAATTCTACAAACCAGCGTGCGTTCAAGTCTGTTTTCCCAAGCTTCCTGGTGTCAGCGATTAATGCGGTGGAACAATAATATTATGTTTTCAAATTTACATTTGATTTTCCATCCATCTTGTCAAGCCGTGGCATGTAAAAGAAAACTCTACACTCTTTTGTTTCGTAAACTTGTCAATTAGACAAATGCTGTTTTAATTTCATTCACCGAATTATCTTGTCACGATATTTCAACTTGCTGCCATCTCCTGATGTCCATGTAACTGTCCGAAAAACAATACTGACCATTGTATAATATTCCTCACCTGTATTCAAGCCTTCTGTACAGTCCATTTATCACAGCAAGCTTTCTAATTTTCTTTTTATTAACTGCAGTCCTTGACAGGCGTGCAACATCCAATGTGCTCTATGGAAGAAATTGCGCCATTGTTGGTGCGGTGCATTATGGGAACATGTCCGTAATGTAATCCACGGGGGCGTCCAGCTGATCTATTATAGGTGACAAATAGAGCAAACAAGAACAATTAATATCCGTCAAGGCGTAATAGAACGTCTTACAATGAACCTTTTTCAGAGTATGTCACAAATTACTCTGTAATGATCATTATTTGTCAAAACGGTAATGTTCCACGGTACCTATGGTAACTTGATGGTGGCAGAAGTATTGTCTGAGCTAACGACCTTTCACCGTCGTGTATACGTCACTGCCACGTGTCAGGGATCGCAACTCCGGCCCCTTGCAATACACTTTTTGACATCATTAAGGGTTTTTGAGAAGTGGTCACTATTAGAGTTTGACAGAGGTTCAAAAGTACCGGTGTCACGTACATTGAACTTTGAGTAGGGGTCCGACTGTTCAAATATTGTTCACGCTAATTTTTCAAATTGTTACAGAACTTGACACATTCTAGACACATAGCAACCATCTAAAAATTTACGGTCCATGAAAAAAACATCAAGAAATACACTTACTTTGAGAGCTTGACAGTTTCTTCGCATGCCAGAGAAGTTCTTATGATTTCTTTGTATGCCAGCAGAGAATGTTAGCTGAAAAAAGTGCCCGGACAAGAGGTATTATCATTTTTCTTTTATGCAACCCTATACTCACACAGGTTTACAAAAAATCTTTTAGCAGAAAGAAATATTCCGCCGTTAATTTTTTTAGGGACAATGAAACTTTTCAATAAAATCTTCTCACCGTTCTTAACATTGTTGTAAACAAATCGATGCCTTATTATTAGCCAGTAATAACCTCGGGTTTTTATGACCAGCACGTGTTTGCTTAGAACCGAGGACCACCGTGCGCTGCCTGCTGATATGTGGTCAACCACAGTTTCGCACAGTCATTCTGCCTGAAAGGAAAACTATCATTTGAGCAGAATAACGCAAAATTTAAACTGTAAAGCTGTAATAAAAATTTTCTAAGATAGCGAGGAGTTTATGTTTTTAGAAACAAAACATAACGTGAGACTTTGGCATACTGATTCTAAACAATGCAGTCCTAATGAAGGGTTTAAATAACCTGGTTTATTTCAACAGCCGTTACAATTTAATACCATCAAGAATAAACTGGCCCCCACTGGCGACAGTGTAACACCACATAATTTCATTTTTCGGACAGAGCTCCCCAGTGTCCTGTATATTAAGTAACTCACATACAATAAACACGTTAATTTGATACGACTGTTCAAATCAATCACAATAAGTTGCTTATAAGTTTGTTGATACTATTCACCTGGTTCAGTCTTCAATAACCTGGCACTATTGTTTTTCTTTGGCCAAAATTTTATCAAAAGGGGATGTGCGAAAGAGTGCAAGAAATCCTTCAAAGCTGTAACGATGCACATAATTTCATTTGGATCTCAAAGATTAATTACTTGTTACTGCCAAAAGTCAATAATGACTATACTAGGATAAGTAATTAATAAAAGATTAATTAGGACATGGCAGAGCGGACAGACAGACAGACAGACAAACGAAGGTGAGCTTTTGGGGTTACAGTGCGACAGGACCTATCTGAGTACGTTTTTACCTAAAATAATTTCAGGAAAATGACCAAACAGGATGGGACTATTTTAATACTTCTCTCGGTTGAATTTCTGTCCTAAACACGTCCATTTATGCCTGTCAGCCAAATCTCTGTCCGTAAGCACGTTCATCTTTCGCTCCTATATTCTGCTTGACAATATGTCTTGACAATATCATGCCATACCGAAGCCTTGGAATACTGACTTGTTAAGTCATGAATGTTAATGTACCGTAATGACGGAATTGTACAATATTTCTTGCAGTTATTCTTATAATAAAAAAATGGTAAAATACTAATCTTAATATGCTTCCGGATTTATCAATGCTACAATTTTCGAAGCTTTTAATCCAAGAAGGGTTTTATTTATTTAATTTCTTCTGCAAACATGAAACAGAAAAAGAACAAGCATTTTAATAACGACTGCAGTATGTAGCTCCTCATCTGTTCAATACACTTCACATAAATATCAAAACAGATCACGTCATTGTCACTCTTATAATGGTTACTGTGGACATTCAATCAGTCTATCAACATGATTTGACCGAATAATAATAAAGAGATTTGAAGTGAGTCTGCAGGACGCGTGTGTGGCCAACAGTCAGCCGAAAAGTCCAGTTTAAACGTCGTTAGGTGAGCCATTTTATGTTGAAATTTGTAACTGATACATTTTAAACCAGCAATTTGTAACCCATCCGAATTCAATCCTTATTTGTCGAATTTGGATGAAAACTAGATTCATTTGTTACTCTGACATTTTGCAACCCGAACAAACTCATATATTTCTTTTATGTTATTTCATTAATTTCTACGCCAATACAATCCACATTTATTCTTAAGTCTTAATTCGTCATTATGCTACGTATTTGTGCACCTAACAGTCATTGAATCAATTAAGACACACGAATTTAACGTAATAATTACCGCGATTACGGAAAATAAAACACATTTGTTCCACGTTGGATTTTTTCCTCGGCAATAAAGATTTGATCGGCAGATAATTCCCGCATTTTGACGTTAATTAAAATCAAAGATCAGTAATTAATTTCGGTCTCCCATTTTGACGTAACAGTTCTGTTTCTTGTAGTACATTAAAATAACCTTTGAACTCTTTCTTTCTTGTTCACTACCCGCAATTAGTCGACAACGAGCCATGTCCTCTCGGTTTAGAAACTTGCCTCCAGTAAAACTTCCATACAATACCCTCTGTCACAACTTTTGAATGTTCTAAAGCCATGAAAGAACCAAGTGAATCAGAAACAGTTTCTCTTTTGTTTCTTTTTGTTTTTTCGCTTAAATGTTTTACAGACTACACCTGCAGTGGTCTTTCTGGAAACACAGTATTCCCGTATGCAGAGATCTCGAGTCCGCCGCGAGAATCTACGCGATTTTCAGGATTTTGCTTCAAGATAATTACCGGTTTGGAATGCGGATCCCCGTGAAGGGGGTGGAGTCGTAGTTTGGTTCCAGGCTTTATAATTACTATCGCAGAAACTGGAACGATAAATTTTACCCGGAGCCATGCTGATTTTCGGTTTTCTGTCACGTTTCATTACCTCCGGCAGAGTGGCAATAAAATTTGAGCTTCCACGATTCCAGCCTCTACATATCTTGTTAAAAATATAATTTTTTTACCTGTATCTTGCTAGAGAGGGAGAAAGCCCAAAATTCATATATGGAATTCCTTTTTGTTATTCTTCCTTACATAGATACATTTGTCCAGTATTAAAAACAGGGCTTAACATTTTTATAGTATGAAACCTCTTAGACCTTTCAATGTTTTTATCTTTTTATTTAACAATTTTATTTTGAATGAATAGGCAAATACGCACTCATCGTTTCATTTTTCATGCACATGTCTATTACGTGAGAATTTGTGGGATTTATTTTAAAATAATTAATAACAACAAAAACAACAAAAGAAATAAACAAATGTAAATACGTAAATAAATAATCATGATAAAATGATAAATTTTCTCAAAATCCAGATAAAGATAAGTCATTTACAAAACTTCTTTAATGTTTGGTTTTTTACTAATGTCAATTTACTTTGACGGTAATCATAATCTGAGAAAAAATGTCAAGAAAAGATGACACAAAGGAATGATCACGACTCTCAGCCCTTCTGAATGTTCTGTTTTATGATTGCTTGTATGTTTTAAAATACCATTTCTTATTTTCCTGTCATATTTCTCTGCAGCGTCCTTTTTATCCTCCACACAAGCGTCTTAGAGAAAAAAAAGATAAACGACTTGACAATCGCACGTGCTGGTAATTATCTCGTGCTAAAGTTCTCAAACAAACAAAACGCACGGATCAGCTGAATAAAATTTGATTAATTTTCGGCAGACACGCCTTACACAGATAGGATAGAGAGTTTTAAAGGAATACTTGGGGCTGAAAGGGGCTGACGGGAACAAATACAACAGGATACCCATCTTCTTTGCTTAAATATATTTTGGTGCGATGAAAACGTATGTTCCTGCAAGTTACCTCTTACTTTAAGAAAAGAAACTAAAAAAAGGCCGCTTGCAGAGACAGTTTGTAGATAATTCAAATAAGATCTGTTAATCATGCAACTAAATGCATTTTCGTTATGTTTTTGTTCTGCTTTCATTCTGATAAACATAAGCGGACCCTAATAAATCGGAGCATATCAGGTTCCAGGGATGAATGGGCACGCGTGACATTAATTGGTGGACAAAAAGTATCGTAATGTCTTAATCATAAGGAAAACGCCCTATAACTTAATCAGTTAACATAACTTTTTTTCGTGTGTAAATATAAATGAAATTATTTCTACGGTGTCCCACCCCTCTAAAATCCCGTTTATCCTATTATCGCTAGCCTCGTGTCGATTATTTGTCAACGTCCATTCGATGTTTGGCAGATTAATGGATTCGTTAAATGTTTGAATCAAGAGATAACTCCTTTCGCGAAAAAAATAACGAAGTTAACACGTATCGTACGGAAGCCCTGGAGGGACATTTATTACTTATTATTTATATGTTATTTCTAATTACTTATAATTTATAACTCATTATTTATTACTTATAATTTATAACTTATCATTTATTAATTGTTCCCGTTGTCTCTTTTGTTGGCGGCAATGAGCGCTCCAGGGCCATCATGACCCACTTGTTATTATTTTGTTCAGTTTCTAATAATGTTTAAGGATTTATATTTTGTTTTGCCTTACTTACTGTTGTTTGTTATAATGTTCATGCTCATTTGGGCTCCGTTTGAAAATAGAAATTACAAAAAATGAAACTTGCTTGATAACAATTATACCCCTGCAGGTGAAAGTTTTGGGGTCACTGTGTCTGTTAGCTGGTCGTCCTTTGGTCCGTCTGTCGGAGTGGTTGCATTTTCTTATGTACCTTTGGCAAGATTATGATTACCAATTCTAGGTCATTTAAAGAACATTATTGACCTGTTCGAAGTCCCGTTTGTCAAGTTACTGTTTCAACGAATAGAAATGATTTTGCCAAATACAATTGGACAGTTTATCTGCCTGACACTTGCACTTTCAAATAATTTTGAATCTCCTGGAATATGTTTAACATTCGTTTTACATATATACTTATGAATTAAGGTGTGAACAGTCGAGATCTCGTGGTTCAAGGTCAGGGTTACTAGAAGTGAATACATGGTTGTTAATTATTGTTAGTTTTTCAAGATTAGCTACTAATAGGAAGTAACAATGGTTTAGCTCTGAATCCAGTGTATAACTGCTTGTAATAAAAGTCTAATAAGCTGGTGTTCACGGTTAAAAAATACTTAAGCGGAAAAACTTTATATCAAAATGATTTTATTGATATCTCTCGGTGCTTCAGCAAAAAGCATAGGATTTTCATGAAGAAACACACTAAACTCACTTTCACTAGAGTTGTAGAAGAATTTTTTTTATGGGAAACAGATAATATGAATATGGTATGGACATGCATTATCTGATGTTTATATGGCCCAGGTCCTTGAATGGGACCGCTGTCATTTATATATACCGCTGTCTTTATATATCATCTGGAACAGATCAAAGGGGATTTCCTGAACAAATTATACATTGAATTAAAATAGCAACTTTCTGTTAAATTGAAGTTGTTTGTCAGTGGTAAAAACACCACTTCACCCGCTAGCACTGGTTTGAGCAGAACTTGATTTTCAATGTAGTCAGTATACATGTACATGTATCAATATAGAACGCATACATATCTCAGAACCAGTAATATACGACGGCTGTGCCTTTACATTTAGCACACACACACAACAAGACGTACAATCCACATCCCCATAAAAAAGGATGGTTCAATCACGGACTTACATGTATATACTGTGGGTTTCCACAAATTACAGTCTCACTGGTTCTGACATTTCAAGGGAGATAAATGTGGAGTGAACTACTCTGAAGTTAAGTACGGAGCGACTTTTTTACAGCTGCCACACAGCACATGACACTTGCAGTAGTGAAGTGTAAATATATATGTAAATGATCCCGAAGGACCAGAGAATAAGTAAAAACAAACAATGACGAAAGCACGCTGCAACTTAAAGCCGAAACACCAGCACCTGTATCAAATGTAGTAAAATGTAACGCAAGTAGGAGTCATACATAAATTCCCATCACCAAGGTACAAGTAAAACATACACGAAATAACAGGTATAATTACGGAAGAAAATTTGCATGTTCTAATATTTTAATGACGATCGACAGTAGACAAAGCACATTCGCATTTGCATGAAGTTGTACAACTGGAAGACGCAACCTAAAAGACGAGGTTTCAGTGACAAGTGGAGCAAAATGCATTCTCAAATTTAAATACTAATCGCCAAAAGTGAATAAATATTTGTTTTGATTTTGTTGGTTTCGGGCGTTCACAGGGGCAACAGTTCATTTATATTCATTAGATGTATGTTCGGCTTCCGCCTTGTAATGTACTCATCTAAAGCTCAACAGTACGATGATGAAAACGCGATCTCGTAAATCTTTCAATTTATTAATCCACCAATGGACTCCCTGTCGCCTTAAGTAACTCCACCACGCTTCAATTCTCTGATTCGAAGTACTTTTCCCGTACATGAAACTTTTCATACCCGCCAATGAGTCCCTGTGATTATAGCGAAGAAGCGGTTGTAAGAAGCTAATATTCGAATTTTCAGTTCCACAATCCCCTCGTATAACTCGTGGAGCACAATTCATTTTCTTAATAGTATCAAGATAATTGTATGCGATACATTTTGGGTCATTGTTACTTGCTCCGACCTCCAGCCACATTATTCTACGACTATATCCATCTATAGCCCCATGAATGCAGAACCCAAATGGTTTTAGTTTATCGTAACCGTCTATATGCCAGACGAAATTCGGACCCTTTACATTATACCGTCTTCTCTTTAGTCTGTGGGCTTTACGGGATAAAACACCTTCCGGATCTACTTCTTTCATTATACGCATTACTTCATTTCTTTTCACCTTTATTTTATAATCATTTTCCAAACGTCGCCACATGCTTCTGTAGCCAATACACTGTCCACTTAACTGAATTTCGTTTGTAATTATATTCTTAACCTCTTCAAATGGTGTACTTTCAACATTCCGACGGCGAAAGTTGTTTACTTTTAAAATGCGTTTTAAATGCCGAATACTTATGCTGATATTGTGACATCTGTATAATATAAGAACAATTTCACAGCATTTAAATCCCGCGAAAAAATACTCTTTGATCTTCTGAAGTCTGCTCAATGCATCATGACTGTCTGATCGCACATATGAGGTCCCTGTTACCATAGACAAGTCTGTTGTCAACATAAAAGCCAGACAAGACGAGAAAAGCACGGCCGTCGAAATCTGAAAAGAGGAAAGTGGCATGAATCAGATAAGTATTTCATTAGGTGGATTATATACTATGCTATAGCTTAAATTCAGCTGAAATCTATATTTAATTACTCTACAAATGGTACATATAAGGTATTTCATATTCTAAAATATGCTGTTGGAGATCTCAAACGCTTGCTAAATATACTTCTGTACTTCAGTCGGCTTTCTATGTTAGTATTTAGAATGCATTATATAAGTACTTGATTTGAAAAAGCAGACTTCTACTCTTCATCTTATAGCTTTTGAGGGGTTATATGGTGTATGGTATTTAAAATATGTAGTAAAATAGAGTAAGAACTATTGAATTGTTTTTAAATAATACTACAGATTTTTTAGGTAGACACATCATTTTATACTCATTTAGCAGCACCTTTATATGTTATTTTAAATGTACTAAATGTATTATCAAAATTAAGGTTCTTTTTTACATAATTTTCATAAGGAATACTTACACAATTAATTTCGATTAAACAGTTTCCATTTCTGTGAAAAATAACTGTACGTCTTGTTCACAAAAGAGCATGCTCTCAAATGATGCGCTCGAAGCCATGCCAAATAAATAATAACTTATAAGTAACAAATAATAACTTATAAGTAATAAATTATAACTTATAATTAATAACATATAAATAATAAATGTCCCTCCAGGGCTTCCGTAGTATCGTGAAATCCTTCTGTTTTCTTAACACATTTTGTGTTTACACTTGTTGACACCTGTCACCTTGACAACGACGTGTCACGTGTTATATCACCTACGTTACTAGAATACTGAAGTAAATTTCTTGTCTAAAAACAACGTAACAGATTGTACCCAAAAGTTATAATTGTTTGCAAACTTGCAATCATGTCAGTCATCTTAAAAAACAGCGTATTGACAATGTCAGCATCATTTGGTACAGCGAAATAATTCGATGTTGTCATCAGTTCAAAAAGTAATTTCGTAATAGGCTGCTGATCCATCTAGCAAGACGTCATTGCAGTATATGAACATGAGTGTGCAAATCACGGGCTTAAAAGTATATTTATTACATACATCAAAATGCTAGACTGACTTTACAGCTTTAGATTCAAATCATCTGAACTTTGTTGACGACAACAAAGGTTTAAAAGATTTTATTATTATTATTTTTGGAAAGAAAACATCGTGAATGAGCGCCTTACAGTTCGATACTAAGTTATATTCACAACGCTCGATTTTGCGAGCAAGCCAGTCCATAAATTCATCAAAGTTAATAGAAAAAAAACATTATTGACGAAATTAAAATCTGGTCATCGTTGTTTTTTCTGGAAAACGTTCTGGTTCGTCCAATTCACCTGTCGTGTGTTGACGATACATCATTTCCGCTGTATGAAAAAAAAATGGCAGCGCCCTCTGGCGTCATGTAATTCCGTTCGTTTACGATAATGGATGTTAATGAATGTCGGATTTTTTTGCTTTGTTCGATAGTTATTGAATTTCGATTATGTATTTTATTCTAATAAATCGTCAAAAGTTATCAAATAAAAATCGATTCCTTTCAAATAATCGTTCTGGAAATGGCGCTTATGACTCTAGTAATATGAAAAATAAATGAACGAAAATAAATAGAGGCCCAATAAAGTGATGATGAGTAATAAAAAAAATCTAGTTAAAGCTTGAAGTATTTTGTTTAATGTATAGGGAAAGGCTTTGTAATATTCATTTCAAAAGTAATTACTTCTCGGAAAAAAAATATAACTTAATATTGCATCAAGAAATGCTTAATCCAAACGGCGTGATGAAGTTAGCTGCACTATGTTTGCTTTCGTTCTCCCCGCGTATTACTAAAATAGCCATGAATATATGATCAAAAAATCTCTGACACGTGTTAATGTTTAGAATGTCAACAATAAAAAATTACCGTCATATCCTCACGTATGAGGGTAATTTAATAGATTCACATCATCTATAGTGCACTGTGTCGGATTTGTTCTGATTTTATCGCAGATTTAACATCTTTTATCTTTTTCTATCAAAGAAGACGACAAAATTCTTTCAGATATTTTGCCGAAGCAGAAGACAATTTTTGGCATGGACATGTCAGCGAACATGACAGTGGTCAAAGGTGATTGACAGGTCTCATGCTGTATTGCTGTATATGTCCATTGTAATCTGCAACCTTGAAAGGAATTAGTAATTTTGTTGGCGTTTTAGTCATAAATTCACTGACAAAATGTATCAAAAATTGACTTGAATTCCATACCTGCATAGGAAATGATAGGTCATGCTGGCGTAAATATAAAGTTATATATTTCTTTTGCAGAGAGTTATTTTTTAAAGTTCTCTCGATCATATACTGTCTGTAAGTTTCAAGTTTTAACTCGTAGAAAGAATACATGAATAAGTTAGATTTTTGGATCGATTGTCACACAATTGATCCAATGTTACAAAGGACACCGAAATTGCTGTAAATCACCTATTAACGACTTGAATTTTCTACCTACCACCAAAACAAAACATACATGTTATGTTATATACCACCAAAACAAATAGTTCTGTCTATTCAAACATTTACTATAAATAACATTTACTCAATTAAGTTCAGTGATCCTTTAGCAATATAGAAGTTACATAATTCAAAATGATTCTAACTACCGTATTGTTTTTGATTTTTGATTTCTATAATTTCCTGTCAAATATTCTTTTTTTTTAGATTAACGTCTCCTAGCTCTGCTATTATTGCACAAAACTATGCAGTTTGATTAGAAAATATGAATTGTTAAGCAATAAGCGTTATAATATACCACTTAGGTCTTTCTGTAAAACACAGTGACGGTTTTTCTTTATTGTTATTTTTATTTATTTTCAGTTACTGATTTACCTAATCATACTTAGATAGTATATCTTTATAAATCTGTTTAGACTTTTATTCTCTACAGTAGATGAATTACCAAACGTGGCTGAGTTTGTAAAAAATTAGATTACACAATATGAAAATCGTGCGCGGCACGTGACCAGTTTACAATCTTTAAATGTCAAAAACAATCAATCCATCTGGTTTTTTTTTGTTGTTGTTGAACATTGTAAACTTTGATTAAAATACAGTGCCGAGGATATAAATAAGAAACTATGAGCATATCATTTGAGTTGCTTTTGATGACCGTATAGTTTTGTGTTATGTAATCTAAAGATAGTGCCTGCACGATTTTCTTCAAAGCTTTGATTTTTTTCTTGTTTATTATTCGAATAGACGTATATTGCAGTCACTTAAAACTGAAAAAAGTGCATACTTAAAAAGTGATTACTAAAGTTTAAACTTGTTGAAATGTTAAATTACACTCTTAAGGCTTAGTATTTGACAAGCATACACCATTGTGATGCAAAGACCACCTTGAGACAAAGTGTTACATTTCTTTCACGTGACAGTCCCGAACATGCAGCCTACACAATTATCATTAACTCTCGCTTAAACGTAGAATTACAATAAAATAAAAGATTGTTTTTCTTTTGAAGACAGACTTGCGCTGTTTATTGAGTATCTTTTGATTTTCGTATGTAAAAGCAAGTTTTCGTGTGAAAGATATTTTTTAACAAGCGGTTAAAAGATTTCATACCATATGAATGTTCAAACACGTTCACATTTAAGACGCTTAATTGTTAACTTTGGAAATGCATTGAGAAATTTAAGAGTTTCTCAGCTGTGTAGAAAAAACAACAACAACTTTAGCATCATTACGGACATGTTGAAATCTTATAGTGTGCGTGTAATTCAGGAAGATGATATTTGTGTCTTAAAATCTTAATGTCAAAACTATAATTATAAGGTATGCGTAAACACACAAAAACAAAATAAAGTCCTTTTTTGTCAAGTAGTCAATGCCATCAATCTGACTGAAGTTCACGATCTCGCCATAAGAAAATATATTGATTTTTTATTTACTCCGACATTGTTAATGTCTCGTGAATCTTGCAGCCATTCGGATAAAAAAATGTTTAGAAAAAATAAATACAGAGTGTTTAGAGGAAATACATCGGACGTCGGTAGAATATAACTTTCTTTGTAGATTTTTTTCCTTGCGAGCAAATATATGTATCTTTTAAGTTTAAGTATTACGAATTAATCGAAAAATTAGACCGTAAATTTCGTTTAAACTGAAATTTTACAACATAAGAGAATCATCAATCTGTGAGAGGCTGTGATCTAGGCAGAAATTATCACACTTAATCGTCGATTTGAAAATACTAAATAACTTAATTGGGCTTTAAAAACTTTAGTTCAACAATAGCGAAGATCGTAATCCAAGATTAATGTTATTTTGGCAAAAGACGTTTGTCAGACTGCAAAAATTACGGTGACATGAAAACGTGTGTTTAATGTATTACTAGAAACAAAAAGGTAACAGAGTTACACGTGATAACGGACATTTATGATGATGAACCGACTTTGAAGTTGTCGTCTGCTGCAGCAGGTGGAGATTTTTGTGAAGGATGTCTTCGTTTAGCGAAGTGGGTGTTACTAAGTATTTTATGGAGGTGTAAGAAGTGTGGTAGGCGCGTGCCAAGACTTCAAAATTAAACTTTTATTGTTTGAAAAGTATTTGTTTTTTTTTTTAAATAGATCTTCAAAACCAGATAAAACAAATTCATTAAAGCTCGGAAACATTGCATTTTCAATCAAACAAGACTGACCTAAGTCCAGTATCCGTGATTAGGTCCTGGCCGATAGTTTTTCTGCATAAATAAACTTACCCGAACGTAACTCTGCAGGGTGTGTGTTTGGGTGTGTGTTTGTGTGTGTTTGTGTGTATGTGTAGGGTGTTGGGGAGGGGGCATATAGCAGCGATACCTGAGGCCTCGGTTTAAATGCTCATCCTAATGGCAATTAGTAATGTATGTGGAGAAGCGGGAGATCGAGTGATGTCTGAATTACAACTCTGTCGCGAAACCTATTTTGCGAAGTCACCAGTATATGCGACTTTTGATTGCATCAGATTTTTTTTGTCATTTATTAATTAATGTTCAAAGAAAATACATTTATTGACAACACAAAATGTCTACAGCCGAAAGTTATTTCAGTGTGTTATGCAAGACAAAAATATAGAAAAAAATATTAGAAAGAAGAGGATTAATTTCTTTTTTTTTACTATCAATTATTTTTATTATGATTATATATTGACTTCTGGATGCGACATTTCTAGAAGATCTTCCCTCTGACTTTTTATGGAATTTCTACTGTCGATGTTCTATAGAAACTATCAATTATTTTGATATTAATTTTGGTGAATCTTTGGTAAAATGCACGTGCGATGTCAAAGGAACAATTTTTCTGAGAGCAGACGACAAAGTATCCAATGAAATGCGGGTTGTTATCACTTTTATTTCGACTTTAAAGTAACGTTACAAATCAACGTGTTATATGAGAAAATGTGGGTCTTTGAGTACAATTTGGAGTGGAATCACCAGTAACTATAGGGGTCCAATGAAATGCGATCATGAAATTTCTCACGAAGATTTAAATGCCCTATATTGCATTTTAACCCTAGTTGCAATACATTGTTGAACGTAACTAGACTTTTATATGCAAGCTTTTAAGAGTTCTTGCCATATTAAACTTGCTAATTGCAGATGCTATATGAGGCATATGGCTTTTTACGACATAATATGGAATATTCAGATTAAAACAAATATATTACTGTTAAATCAGGGTAGAACAACTGAAGCTATGGACCAATAAAGGCGAAAGTAAAGTGAAAAATGACGAATTGTTTTTTTAAGAAAGTAAACAAACAAGTGCAAGAAATATTGAGAACAAGACGGTGAGAAAATAAAAAAAAATTTTAGTGCCGCAATAAGATTAGCAGAAAAAAATGCAGGAAACTAGAAGCAAACAGAAAAGGAACACAAAGAATCAAAAAAGCTTATCTAACACGACACAAAGTGATAGATGATTTTCTTAAACAATGATCAACCTGAGCTCTACAACCTATCTACTACGTATTTCATGTTTTTTTTGTGTGTGTTTGTTTGTTTGTTTATATAATTATATATATGAAGACAGGAATTGTTCGCCTGCTGAACAAAACGTCTGATGAAGATACATTCATTTAAACAAAAGAAAAAAATCCGTCACATGTCTGTTTGTCTTTGTTGAATGAATGCAAAAACCCTGTCAGTTTTTCAGCGAAGAGGGCTGAGTAATTTTCACTATATATTTCATTTTACTAGATTCAGAGACGCTTCAGTCTTCTGCTAAGGACCACGTGACTATCATGAGCACGCGCCGGATATCTTTTCGTATAAAATATCTGCTCGTTTTAATAAAACGCGTAGGTAACAAGCAGGCAACATGCAATATTAATTACATTATTATATGACAAAACCAGGTGATAAATAAAATTTTACAAATTTCGTAAAAGGGTGTCATTCCCAAATGCTGCTCTTTTTGCGACAATGTAATAATTGTTTAATTGCTTTTCACTGGCAGGTTTGGTAACAAAATGTTTTAAAGAGACGAACATAAATGTTAGTAGTTCAATGTTAACACTAGATGGGCTGATTTACGACCGACATCCTTTTACCAGTATGACAAACGAGTCTGTTTTTGTTTCAATTGATTTAAAATAGGATAATTACATTTTTTTCAACTAAGGACGGGTTTAGTTAAATCAACTTTTTCCTAAGCAAAAGTAATATTGGACCTTTTTCTCTTCAAAATATGCCTTAAATGCACCAAAACAGTTGCAAATTATGTTTTAACCTTTTAACCCATAGATCTGTCAATTGCATAGGAGCAGTAACTAAGGAGCCTTTTTATTTATATGTGCACCGTAATTTTTGTTACATCAAAGTCAAAAAAAACACGCAATTTCGCGCTGAACTTTTAAATCATAGACTTGCATGTTGATTGATGCAAATGTTACATGAACAAAAAGTATGAAATTTATAAATGAGCAATCTAAGATTTAAAGCATCGTACTTCCGCTAACTATGTGACGGTTACAACCATGACGAACCCCTCCATTACAACGATTTTGTTTTGGCTATGGTTTACTTATTACCCTTCTACAACAACAACAAAAAAACATTGCTAAACTCTTTGTCGTTATTGTTGTTGTTGACCTCTGTTTACATGGAGGTAGAATGTTAATCAAACGTAAAGCTGAAAGAATAATTCATGCTTTGCTGAAGGTCAAGGTCACTAAAAGTCTTGTGCACAACTTCACTTGTCAAGCGGTCGGGAGTTCGTTTCCCATCTTTTCTACTTTTACTTCCAGTGCATTCAGGATGTAAAGAAACTAAAGTGTCTCTGGAAATGGAATGCTTTCTGTGTCTTGCACTAATCACCTCAACCTAAAATAACTAAACTATTCAAGGTGAGTCGGTCATATCGGCAACCGTTACCTACGGTAATAAACATAAAATGGCGGACTTACTCGCAGGTATAAGTATTCATATTGTAGATATAAAGACATCGAAATAAATTTCGAACTTTCCACCTCTTTGTTTTCAAATTTCATGTATTAAGAACTCTGACAAGTACTTGTCTTATGTGCATTTCTCAATGTAAGACAAAATTCCATTCAGGATACTTATGCCTATTGCCCAATTTATATATATGTTGTTTGTAATACAATATAGCCATAACATATTTATTTATTGTCATTCTTAAAATTTGTTATCTTATAGACGTCCAATTTCAAAGAGATGTCTTCTGTGTTCAGAAGTATTTCCGACCTATTTTGACATTTCATTTAGAACTATTTTCTTGGCGAATGTTTTGTAACAGCTTTTTTTGAAGTTTTTCAGTATAGTTCAAATAAATATAACTACGATAAAACCCATTTACTGTTGTTTTGGTCATGTGATAAAAAGAATCTGACACTCGCTAACATTTCATGTTAACTTTTATACAGCTTATCAAGGATTAATGTTATTACGCTCGCCAGAGGCTCGAGCTCGCTAGAGGATTGCTTAATCACATTTTCCTGAACTTGTTGAATAAAAGTTTCTATGAAATGAAAACTCCTGTCAGATCCTATATATATATAATTTTTGCCGATAGTCTGTCGATCTGTCTCAATTTAAGCTTAACTCTCGCCAGTACAGACGAGATTATGCGAGATTAATATGCAAATATTGAAAGTCCCCATAAATCCATGCACGTGCGAGAGGATTCGGTATACCTCTGTTTATTTGCACAGTTTAGAAGAACAGTGTTAACTGAACAAAATCTGAGAGTGGATCTGTACTTTGTGGCATGTTCAGTACATAAACATCCGTCTTACGTCGACTGTACTTTCAAACTACAAATGAAAACAAATATGTTTTCATTCCACAATCTGATGGTAATCTTGGAACATAAAATCCGAATTCGATACCCTATGTTTTCACGCTGTAAGGTAAATGTTGGTTTTTCGACTGGTGGCGTTATGAAAATATTTGAGAAACGTTCGGTCTAGCTTGACGAACCCCGGGGCTTAATTTTCTGAAACCAGCGTATGTTCCGTCGTACACCAGTGATTTTCTGCCTATTTCGATTGGTTGAAATTTCTTCTATAGACAGACCAGAAAGAAAATAATGGGGACAAGGATTCTACAAATTTGGAATACACATAAATATTGAAAGAAAGGGAGTCGGTTAATTGAATAACACACGTGATGTCGCGTGCCGGTGTGAGGTCGGCCTCGGGGTAAGACGTTCTTAAGTCAGGTGTTCTCATCTAATATTTAAGAAGCTAAACAATTAAAGATAGGGACACTTCTCTGCCGTAATAATCATTATACCAATGTATCACCTTTATTAGCGATGGGATTGAGTAACGGATGATCTTGGGAAGGTCCTGAAGATTTTATATTCATTTAATGAGGTTACTTCCAGCAGAAATAACAACTTTTGGAAGAAAAAAGACACGATTTCTTTAAAAGAAAAGTTATATGTTATTGATTAGACTTGTTATATATCAGTCCTAATGTCGTAAGAGCATGGGAAAGAAAGAGTGCGGTGGATGTAAGGCAATTTCAGTATTACATTTATTAGGATATTGTAGTGAGAGCAGGGCAGGGCAGGGCAGGGCAGGGCAGGGCAGGGCAGGGCAGGGCAGGGCAGGGCAGGGATGAACAGAACAAAGCAGAACAGGACAGGGCAAGGCAAGGCAGGGCAAAACAAAGCTGAGCAGAGCAGAGTAGAGGAGGGCAGGGCAGGCAAGAACAGGGCACGGTAGAGTAGAGGAGAGCAGAGTAAAGCAGGGCAGGGCAGGGCAAGGCAGAAAAAACTGAGCAGGGCAGGGCAGAACAGAACACAATTTAGATTTTTTTTTTTTTTTTAGTGAAACAGTTATTTCGTCAAACATAATGCTAAGTAGATAACGATTGTAAGAAAATAGGTGCAAAAGATGCAAAAGGTAGCTACCTGATAATTTCGTATTTTTATAAACTTGGTAAACCAGTAATTATATTTTTGCATTCAGTAGTATATCGTGCCATAGTTTCAAAGCTTTCATACTATGCTAGGTTATTCAGAACTCCCATGTATTTCAATTTCAGCACTTCAGTAAGTTTCGAGTTTATTACTCAGTATTTCTGAGCCAATGTTTGTAAATGATCAAACTTAAAGCTCATATATTCATATATACACGTGGTGAAAACGGCTTTGAAACAAATTACATTGAATAAAACCTTTTAATGTTCTACCAGAGACATAAATTTCTCTGGTTCTACAATTGTTGGACGATTCCGACAGTAGCTAAATACCATAAATTCATGTAAGTTGGTGAAAAATGGGAATTTGCTAGCAAAAGGGATAAAACTCACTCACTTATTTTATGAATATTGCAAAATCAATTGTTGAAGCAACTTATATATTTTGAAAGTTGGTGCCAATTATTGTACAAAAGTATGTCTGTTTTATTTATTGATTTATTGATTTATTTATTCAATTCTTTCTTTTTTGTATTTAGCATAGACCAAGATTATGTATTACAGCCAAATTGAATTACAATATGTTTATTCACATTTCTTTGTTTTCTTTTTCTAATTCAGAAAGTTACAAACATGTCAGATTGTGACATTTCTCCCTATATTCTTTCCATCGTTTCAGTTGGCTGTTACTTTTCAAGCTTATTATAATTTTGCTAGTATCGGCAAATCTGCAAAGAGATCATTTCTCCATCAAAAATCATTAATATTAATCTGTGGGATACCTTGTTCTTGCATGCTAAACTAACTACCCCCAAGGAACGCCAACTACCTTCAAAGAACCCAAAAGAAACGAAATCTCGGAATCGGAATAAATTTGATCAGTTTTTGTCCCATTCACGCCACTCTAAACTTAAAGTTGTCATTTTCTATTAATGAAGTAATAATTGTATTCAACTAATGCCCCAGAAATCGGTAAATATCGATGCTACTTGACGAGGCGATGGAACAATAACAAAGGTTTATCGATCTACGAAATCACTGAACAGTTGGTGACTCCTACGGTTAACAATTTTGATTGGTTGATAGTAAACTCGCGAAGATTCAGCTCTCACGTAATTTTCTACATTGTCTCTGAAGTCTCCAAATAGGTGTACCAGCACTAAATGATAATAAAAGGCTGCAAAAAATTAAAATTTAAACTGTTAAAAATAGTATGCATGAATTCGTTTTGATCTGACCTTAAAGACTCCTATGTGAAAACAAACCGATCAGAGGCGTTATGAAGAACAGAACAGATATTTTATTCGTAACTTAAAACAATACAGTATATACATTTGTCTCAAATTCATTATGAAAAGTGAAAAGAAAAAAAAACACACCAATTTTCTGACTTTGTCTAATTTTACTTTTCTTGACATATATAAGGTCAAACAACTGTTTAGTCTTATGTTTTATGTGAATTAATATTTCATCAGTAAGTTGCACCAATGTAGGTAGTTTTCATTATTAACTCATGGAAGCCATAAAATGCATTTTGTATGATCTGAAAAATGTACTTGTCTTAAACAACACAAACACTACGTTCTGCATTAACAACAGTAAAAATTAAAAACGTGAAACGTCAGGAGTAAAAAAAGCCAACATGAATTAGTGTTGATTTATGAACGACGTATCTTATAATTGACATGCGTTGTCTCGGAAGCGCTTGGTATTTAGAAACTTTGCGACATTTCCCGAAATTACTTTCACTCAAGTGCCTTTGAGATTATTATCAAAA
Organism: Cyclina sinensis; assembly: GCA_012932295.1. NCBI lineage: Eukaryota > Metazoa > Mollusca > Bivalvia > Venerida > Veneridae > Cyclina > Cyclina sinensis. Next base: position 70,753,479 of record JAAONU010000001.1, on the reverse strand, counting down.
GATCCAGATTAGCAAAACTCGTGTGCAGGTCTTAACAACGACGCAATATTCCGCTTTTCATTTTCTGCTCCAGTCGATCTGAAACGAGGCTTTACGCTAGTCACGTGTTTGAGGGCGTACGTGGCGGACGCCCGGTCACGTGCGACGTCACAGATCAGTTTCCGCCACAATGAAATCAAATTGCACTGACTAGCGACTGTGTTGCAACATAGTTACGCACCATGGAGTTTTATACTACTTAAATAACTACTTTAACATCATTTAGAGGCTAGAGCAACCACTTAATTATGGCTCATTTAACTGAATATGATCACCTTTGCTTTCTACGTAGAACTCTTTAGTTCGTGGTCGTTTGACCATCGAGTGTCATATTATTCCTATCATTTAGTAATTATTTTACCATGAACATCTTATTATTAAGTGGCCGCTTGTTTTATAACTCGTTCATTATTTGTTGTAAGCTACCTTCAATAGAGTAGAAGTTTGACATGCGACTTACAATATGTATGACCATATTTTTTTACAGCAATGAAACATACGGTAACCGGAAATCTAAGCATATACATAAATTATCGGAGACTTGAACCGTTTTAAAATTAATCAAAGATTGATTGTTTCTTGTTTGTAGAACCAAAGACCTTTGGCAGAGACTGTAATAATTACAAATGAATGATAACGATTTGCATTCTTAACAAACAATTCAAGTGAAGACAAAAACACATTCTCTGGCTACTTTCTCTGTTATTCGAATTATCGATAGTTATTATAAATTTCGAAACTGTTTCCTTTTCCTTAGAGACAGACCTTCTTACCAGGCTTTTAGGAATGTAAAAAAACAAGATTTAAAAATAAGCACTCTAAGTGATCAGAAACGTTAGCAGATACATTCACCACAAAGAAGCGATTGAGTTACGTTTGTTTTCCTTTAATGATGTTTGTTTCCTTTAATGACGTTTGCAGACTTACTTGTTTTGCAACTTGTCGAATGCTTGCTTGAAAAACGCCTAGGCTGGGGGTAAATCATGCGATCAAGACAGAGACAATCCTTTCATCATGTACCGCTTCGTTATTTGAAGTGAAAGTGGAAGCGATACGTTGTATTAGCACAGGTTCTGTCCATGTAATGGTTATAAAACTTCTTTTTTGGGGTAAGCCATAGCACAGTGAGTTTAGCGGTTACCTTTCATTTTAATCGCATTCTCTACAAGAAACCTGACATTTTGACAGATTACCTTCACAAACGTGTTAAAACTGTCGCTGTTTTGATCACAGATCAAAGGCAATTTTGAAAATCAACAATCCAGCCTCTGATCGCCTCCGCGGGATTCCAGCGCCCTCTGCTGGTAGGGAATTCGTCTCCCAATATCACCTAAACGGACCCAAACATAATTTTCAAAGAACCTTCAAATAGTGTTTAACCCTTAAGGGCCATTCATAATAGAATATATTACAATATAATGCATATAAATAGGATATTTTGTTGAATGAACGCACCATTTAAGCCTGTAAAATCCAGCAAGGATCAAAGATAGCTTTAATACACCCGTGGTCTCTTCATCACCTTAATGAACTATTAATACACAGTTCAACTTAAATACTCCCTCACTGCCAGGTAATTAGTCCATGCTGAAAAAGCGGAATTCCTTATTATACTAAAATTCGATCATAAGTGGAAAAGCGTCAACAAATAGCTACAACGAGTATCATAATAATACCAGAAAGTATAAGTAAACCCCAAAATGCACTGTGTCTGTTAACCTTCAACCCTAGGGATATTTATAATAAAAACGCGGAATCAAAAGCTTTCTCTAAACCAAGGATATTGTGTGTAATGGTAATTTGGGTATGCTCCAAGTAAGGACACGGACATTGTTTAAGTATATAAGATGAACTCAGTATAAAATAAAGTTCCTTCGTATGTAAAAGTTTAACGCTCAGTTCAACTGAACTTTTAACGCCTGTCATTTTAGACTGTATGACTTTGTTACCGACTTTAGCAGACAGTGAAAGTTGATACTGTAGAATTTTAATAGACCACTGAGATGTTTAATTCTAATTTGATTAACACCGTGTAGTTGACTTCAGGTCCGACAAAGAAAATGTCGCGACCATTTTGGCGTAAATCTAACACTTTGAATGAAAGGCTAATTATAGCCAGCCCTGACATAAAGTAGTGCCGTGCGTTCGAAACATGGTAAAAATTATCTATAGAATATTTCGGTGAAAGTCTATTATATTCTTCAACTAAATTAAATTATTCTCGTATTTACACACTTTTCTGTAAGCAGACTTGTGATAAAAATCTGCGATTTTTTCCCTTTGAAGTATTTCTTTTGGCCGTCTGCTCAAAAAGAAGAACGCGGCGTCCGAGCAGACGACCAGACTTTCATAATTCTTCGCACGCGAATCTGATAAACTGCAAACATACTCGCGTGACAATGCATAGGCGGGGACGTTTAAAGGATCTTAGTTTAGACATAAACGCGACTAAGGAAAATTCGGTAATAGCAGACAGCAGAAAAGGAACTAGCAAAGTAATGAAATATGTAGACTTTTGATTTTGATATATTCTCTTTTCATTCCAGTTACATTTGTCTTTAATTTCATCTCGTACATCTAAAGACCAAAAATGGCATTTAATGTATTTGGCACATCTCAGCATATTTCTTTCCTTATAAACCTACGCACTGGTCATCTGTAGTTTTTTGTACTCGCAGTGGCGTGAGCATATGTAATGTATTCTAAATGTATGTCGATTTGAACTAAGTAATTAAAATCTAAATTATAAAAAAGTTGAAGTTTTTACTTAATTATTCTTAGCCTGATATATATCTATAAGCTTTCTTACTTAAAGTATATCGATGAAGTTATTTGGCTCGACTCAATTCACGATCAGGCATTTTTTCTCTCCAAAGTTCGACAGACTTCCTTGCTAAACCGTCCAAAATAACTAATTCGGTAAAGTATCTTTAAATATAATCACTATCACTTCAAGCTTATCAGTAACACTAGTTCATAAAGGTCATCGTCATTTCTAAATTGAAACCTCCAGTTTTAGTGAGCTCTCGGTAAATTAAATTGATATCATCTATTTTCGTTGATATTTTTCCGCTATAACCGTTAATTGACATCTAATTTAATATCTGTAGATAATCTATCATTGTACAGATTTTTTTAAGTCCTGTAAACCTGTTTTGAACATCGGCAAAGCGATAAAAAACCGTTGACATACACATACTGGCTATAATTTTTGCGATATGCATTTTGTGTGAATAATTTTTATACTCGGAATGCAGAAAACATAATTTTATCTCTCCAGTATCTGGAAAAAGCCTCAACAAGTTTGACGATTCAATTAAAGTCGCCTTTTATTAAATCAGAATAAAACTTTAATGATAGTTAACAGGGGCATTAGACGCGTATACTTTTATAGCCGCCCGTTCTCGGTGAAATTGAAAGCGCCGACCAAATTTGTTTCAGAAAATCACTTACTTTCACAATGGAATAAATTGTCCCCACCTAATAACACTTCTGTTTAAATGGCTTTAATATTTCAAAGGCAGGGTGATCTCCTGGTGGAAAGAGTCGGTTACTAATTTTGAAGTGTTTATTTTATACCGCGCGCGGGGTCATTTTTTGTTGACATAGCAACGCGCGTGATAGGGATACCCGGGGATTATCCCTATTTTACTGGACAGGTTCTCACCTCTGGTGACAAATATCTCTTCTGACTTAAATGATGGCGGACTCCAGCAGTTCTATGGTTTCAGAATTTCTTTCTTTTACTCATACACCTTAACAGAAGTGTAAGACTAAAAGTCAACGCCTCTGTCTAATGACTTCATAAATGCTTAAAAAAAGTAAGATGTAAAACACAAAATAAGGAAACTATTGAGGAAGTAAGGTTCTTTGACTGACTATGACTCTGTCAGACTTTGTTATTGATACACAAGACATTCAAAACAATAAACAGACAGAGACGCACATTAGGAATCTGTCATAAAACTATCTACGAAGACTCTTAGCGGCCATAAAATCACAACCTCATGATTGTTTCGTCTGTTTGGGTCTTTCTCACTGTTGCAGACGAGATGTCACTTTATACAGACATGAGAACTTGTAACTGCATTTTGGGATTTACTTGACCAGTCACGTGGGTGACAGAGGTCATATTTCGATTTTTAATTATATTCCTTTGTTGTTGTTATTTGACAAATGCAGGTATTTAAATTTTTGTTACAACAACTTCCATGAAGGATAATCTTCCTCTTCAAGGGGGGTCACTCTACTCACACCTGGGTAATGGTGTATCAGCATCTGCTTCCGTAGGTAAAGGTTACAACAAGGTTAGCTTAACGCCTGACATGCATGTATAAACATAAAAAAAAATCATCAAGTCACGAAAGCTTGAAATTTAAGTATCATTGTGTAATTTATCACTGTGTCCCTAGGTGACCATCAAAGCATTTCTAGTTTTTCCCAAAGTAAGTCTGTGTCAACAGTTAAGGTCATTTTCAAAACCTAAACAAACTTGCACTCGGTCACATTACATTATAACATACTTTGGTGTGTGTTCAATTTCTGCCATTTATCCTTTTTTACCAACATTTGAACAACTTTGCTTAATGAAATTGTTGTTCAAGGCATAACCTTTTAGCAGCCAAACAACGTTTTCTTTACCACCTTAAGGCGTAATTTACATCTTGCGTAAGTACTCAGGTCTCGTAAGAACTTTGCGTATTCAGGTCTCGTAAGATATTTGCGTACTCATGTCTCGTAAGAACTTTGCGTACTCAGGTCTCGTAAGAACTTTGCGTACTCAGGTCTCGTATAAGAACTTTGCAGATTGAACTCCCATGAGTTCAGCTAAAATCAAATATCATTGCCATAACTTAAGTTATTGAAAGTTTTGACACTAAAACATATTTTTATTTGTAATATTTCAAATCCTGCACAGATACACAATTAATCTAATTATAAATACAATCTTAATATAATCTTATAATGACAAGAACTGGTTCTAAACACATTATGAAAATACACAACTTAGGGAAACAATGTGTCAAATATGGCTGCATTATGCCAAATTACATGAAACAAACGCGATATTTATTTTTTTCCATGAACATGAGGCGGCGATAAAATCTGGCTGATGGAATGAAAAGTTGCCCAAAGACAACAATCTGTCAGAAAGATCGATATCAGAGAAAATCTAAATAATGGAGGTTTAATTTAGAATTCATTGTTGCGTTGCACGCGCCAATACACATTTGCTTCTTTTTAGAAGTTTCCTGTTACCAGCCGTCATAATTTTGTGACTGATTTTATACCTCTTGATAACAGCTAATTGAAAAACTGATGCAGTTTTTTATTTTAATGTCGATATTTTAGATGATAGATGACCTTTGGAACACTGCTCGATGGTCACGTGCAGCGGTCATTTCACAGTCACGCGCCACCAGAAATGTACATTTTGCTACAATCACACCTCTTTAAAATGATTATTATCTCTTAATGAATGAACGTCTACCTTGAAATGGTTACAGAAAATGACGTGTTTCGCCGCTTGTGTAGATTAGATTTCTTCCTTCATTGTAGCTACGTAATAGATTTTTAAGTGGCACTTTCGATCAAATTTCGATAGGCTTCGTCAAGACAAAAGCAGACCAGTTCGCTGACAGCTAACACGTTCATAGATGACAATAATGCACATATTATTACAACCTCTGCAACTAATCGATCAATTTCATAAAACAATTTAAAATTTGTAAATACTGACAAATTGTTTTCCTAACTGTGGCAAAAGTTGTTTTTTTACGTATCTAAACAATGTAAAAATAAATAAATTCAAAACATACAGCCTCATATAAAAATATTGACAGAAATTAGCAAATTTCAAATTCTTTCTGTCGACCATTTAACTTTTCTCTCAATTTGTCATGTGAAATTTTATTGACAAATTGTGATTTATCGAACTGATAAGATTTCAAAGATAGACCTTTCAACCTGACAAGGTATACACCTTTACTATGTGAGAAGAAACACCGTGTTATTTGCTGTCCTAGAAATATACATTTATAATATTCACATTTTTATTTCGCTGTTATTTATACTCAGATATAATTAATGAACGAGATTTTCTTTTTATATAGACCTGTTTCTATCCCCACTAAATAAACAGACAGATTATTATCAAGCTATATCACCTTCTTGTGTAAATCTCGTCTATACTGTTTTAATTTAATATTTTTGCAATTTTGCGGACGTCAGATACCCTCCCAGTGTAAAACTGCGTCATGAGGAATTCACAGAGCCAGCAAGGAAACGTCATCGGGCGTACACGCGAAACTGTAAATGTTAGTATAAGTTATGTTGTCAGAAACTACCAGAACCGTTTATATTGTTTTCAGTTCTGTTGACAAAAACTGCCAGTACCGAAAATTTTAGTGTAGGTTCTGTTGGTAGAAACTACCAGAACCGTATTGTTTTAAGATCTGTTGTCAGAAACTGCCAGAACCGTTTATATTGTTTTAAGTTCTGTTGACAAAAACTGACAGTACCGAAAATTTTAGTGTGAGTTCTGTTGGCAGAAACTGCCGGAACCGTAAATCTTGTTATAAGTTCTGTTGGTAGAAACTGTCCGAACTGTAAATTTTGGTATAAGTTCTGTTGGCGGAAACTTCAGAAGCCGTAAATGTAAGAAGCTACCAGCTATCATATATACAACTGGAACTCAAGCTCAAGCCATAACCCTGAGTCAGAGGTCAGTGACCATCACCTTTTGACCACCTAAGCAGTCCCTAAGGGAGTGAACTATGAGGCCCAGCAAAGTTCATAAGACGTTCTTCATTTTTAAAAGTTGGGATGATTCTACCATTTGTCTATATTGTCTTATGAATAGGTCAATAAAAATATCTAATTTTATCTATTACGATGTCAAAATGTACGGTAAATGGTATAAATTGAGGCATTTAAAGGTTATTTTCGACATTCTTATGCCAATATGAATGATTTCAAGCTATCATATCATTACGATTATGAGATAAAATTTTCATATATGTCGTAAATTTAAAATGAAAACATAAATTTCGTCACTTTTCACTCCAAATAAAGATGTAAAATGGAAGCATTTGTCGGAACGCTGTCTTTTTACAGGTAATTACGCGTTTAACTATAAATCTTGGGTTTTAAATGCAACTATTTGAAATTTATGTAGAATTTCAGTCCCAATTAAAAACGGAGAATATTTTTATGTGATTCAGATGTTAGACTGTAGTTAATAAATAACACGGCACCTGTAACTTTTATGGCTAAAAAAGATTTATAAGTGAGTCATCACGTTGCTTCGTGCCGTTGAAAGGACTGTAACGTATTTCTGAGGACTTGTGTGGTTTATCAACAATTATAATATACATGTGAGGACAAACGTGCTTTGTTAGGACATGGGTGCTTTGTGAGGACATGGGTACAGTAATATATTTTTTCGGTTTTCAGAAGAATGATACAAGCATGAAGAATCCATACTCCAATGTCCATACTCTGTCATTTAATCCTTATTTCAAGGTCTGTTATCACGTAGTGGGTACTGGTGGGTTGAGTATCGGGGATGTTCATTACAATTTCTAGTTCTAGACAGTAAACTTTGTTTTTAGTCTCAAATAGTTTTGAAAAGGGAGCTCACAATACAAACAAGATATAATTAGTGAACTATTAAATTGTACAGGTCTCTTCTATGTATTACATTCTGCTAGATATGGCGTCAGAAACAGTTTGAACTTTCTTCGTATGACCTTTCTATTTGTTGTTTAGTGTTGAATATCTAGCACTTTGTAAGCCATAACATGAATTATACAACTCGCTGTTTCAAACGAGCAACAGTATTTGAAAACGGAAGAAAAATAACTGTGTTTCGTTGTGTTTCCAATTTATTTAAATCTTAAAACTTAATTTCTCTGTATAAGTACATATAATACAAAATTTACAAAATATACAAAATATACAAATGTACTAAATATACAAAATCCGAAGAAAGGCACCATTATAGTGAGCAAATTGATGTAAAGGCGTTTGAATTATGTATTTCATTCTAGTTCAATAAAACGAACAAATATGAAAGCCTTAAAATACAAAAACATCTTTTTTACTGTCTCTTGGTTTAGTGTCAACATCAAGTCAATTTTAAACGTATAAAACAAGATTAAAGCATTTTTATCACATTTTGACAAAGTGGGGGTGATTCATTATAGACAATTTTCTGCATAATCTGCCAAGCCCTTAACACTAATTGAAAACGAAATGATAATAATCACTTGTACGTCTACTGTTGAAATTTACATGGATGAACACTTTAACTTTGACAGCTGACGTAGATCCAGATAAGTGAAGGTATCTTGACTTGATTAAAATAAAATTTGAAATGTGATGAAAGCGATACTCCGTCAGATACAAAAACGATATGCTAGTAACGCCCCCTCCCCCACATAAAAAGTTTGAAGACAGCTATAACACGAAAAAGAACTACCAAATTTATATCAAATGAGAATTATCAGTAAAAAAAAAGAATACAGTTATAAGTAATAATTTAGAGCACTGGTGACTTAGCGAGATTTGATAATTTCTCATATAAAACTTAATGTCCTGTAATTTTCTTCTCCGAAGGAAAAAAAGGAGAAGAGAAATTTTCGGTACATAAATGAAGAAAAAAACGTGTCACCCTCGACCAGACCCTTTATTCGAAACGAAAATATAAAGGGTCTTTAAGGGTTTAGTAATACTAATATTTTTGTCACGAAAGGCTAAGGAGGCAAAAAAATCAAAATAAAAGATTTGGATACAATAACAACCGCTTTTAAATAAAAGTCAAGTTGAAGCTCAAATTTTAGCTAAAAAAATTGCCTTTTCTCTAATGAAAATTCAAAAATTTAAAGTAAATCTTAATATTTGAAGTTATTCAACTAATTTTAAATCTGGCTATAGATTCTTAATACGAAACGAAAACATCACGTATCCAAGCCAAACTTTTAAAGTGTTAATTACTATTTAATTTTAACCTACGCATCATGCATTTCACGAAAATTTTATCCAATATTTGCCTGTTTATGTTTTTTAAGGAAAAATATTGTTTTATTTCTTCTCTGTAGTGTTGCTTTCCGAAATAGATCGACGAAAAAATAGCCATATTATAAATAAGTGATCAAATGTCAATAATAAAAAAAAAAAACATTACGCAGCGAAACTTACAAATAAATACTCGTTATGAATTTCAAAAAAAAATGTCAAAAAGAAATAACTGAAAAGTATCAAGGAATCACTACTGTAGTCTGAAACAGAATATCAAAGTGTTATTACGTTACAGAATGATTCAGATGTTTATAATATGAAACGGTATAGAAAGCAAATTAAGATCCTGTGAAAAAAAATGTACAAGATCATAATAGGACATGTATTCGTTGTCTACAGTTAAATAATTATTCAAAACATTATATGATGCTGAAAGTTCTTGGATTTCAAAGCACATATCTGGCTATAAAAAGTATCACAAAAAGGTTTGCATACCCACATATTATAACATGGAATGTACACACGAGGTCAAACATAACGATATAAAAAGAATCACATAAGCTCAAATGTATATCCCTCAGAAGTGTCTGAAAATCCAGCCGGTGAGTGGGGATGATCAAATGTGAAAACGTTAGTAGCACGTGGACCTCCGACCCAAGGAACTTGGTTTGAATACTGGGTAAAGCACGGCATTGACGATGATAGCACACAGTTCTGTGATTGAGCAACTGTTACTGAAAAGTCTGGTACCTGATTAACTGTGGTCGTTCCTGTTGAGAAACATTGATCCTGATAAATATTCTGGTTGGCAGACGAAAAGTTGTGGCAGTGTTGTGAGGTCACTGGTTCTATTTTTACGGCGGATGATGTTTGCGGAGTTTGAGGTAGAAGAACGCCAGTGGTATACTGCTGAGGATGGTGGTTGACTGGCGATATCTGCTGTTGGCATGTCGTTTGTGGCATCTGCTGGTGGAGATTAACTGGCGATAGCTGAGGTTGCTGGTTAACTGGTGATAGCTGGGGTTGCTGGTTAACTGGTGATAGCTGGCAGGGTTGTGGCTGCTGCTGCTGGACATGCTGTTGCTTCTGAATCTGCTGCTGGCGATGAATGTTGGAGAGAGTTTGGCAAGCAGACGGTATTTTCATTGCAGCCGACATTTGAGCGGAAAACAAACTTTCATTTATATCAATAGATTCACCTCTGTCCATCACATTTAATGTCTCTCTCAAAGCAAATATGTAGTTATAAGCAAACCTCAGTGTCTCGATTTTGGTAAGTTTGTTCTCGTCGCCAGAATTTGGGAGAATTTTCCTTAATTTCTCAAGAGCGTCATTAAGATTGTGCATTCTGGCGCGTTCCCTGTCGTTGGCTTTAACTCTTCGAGTCTTTTTCAGCTTCTGCACAAGTGATGGACTTCGATTCCTGACTCGAGACTTTGTGTAACGTTTCTTCTTTGGTGTGGTTTCGAGTTCCATAGTCTCAGGTTTAACACACACTGTTCTGCCTCTGTTTATGGATGTCTCTGAATCAACAGAAAGTCCAAACATGTTGTTATTTTCCATGTCAGAGTCAAACGAATCAGACGACGAAAAGTCGCAAACAGTTGAAGCAGACACACTGTTTAAACGATAATGTCCCGAACCTGGAGTCCCAGGGGTTGTTGCACTGCTTACACTCATCAGACTCCCAGCCGGAGAGCCTGCAACGCTGTCAATTTCCGCCTTCATTTTTTATTTTTAATGTCCAATGTATCACTTTAAGGCACTAGTGAAATGGTCTATTTTGTATGAATCAAATGTTTGAATGTGACCAAAAATTGTGACCAGCGAGCTTTTATACAGATTCTTAAAAAGTTGAAGGCATTAAGGATGAAATGTCAATTTGAGTTGAGAACGACACAATAGAATGGCCATTAAAGGTGGGATAATTGCTTCACCGACAGCCAATGGAGCGCGCGCCTGCGCACTGGGTCGTGCCGAGCACGCGACAAAAACCAATAATCGTTTCTGATTGGCTGACGGCGCGTGACTGAGTCAACTTGACAACCTCCCTTTTTGCCACTTCGATAGTAGCTTGAGATTTTAGTAAAAGAAATTACCAAACTCGGCAATGAATGAAAATTGCATCTATTACAGCAAATCTTCTTTACAACGAAAATTGTACTGATACAATCTTGTAACACCCTCAGACAATTGCCCACGAGTCGTGACTGATAGAAAATTATCTTTACTTGAAGCAGACTTTTGGGTGCGAAATTTTGCTTAAGATTTTACTTTCGGGTACATACAGACACTTTTTGCCGCCAAAATATCAGTTTCTCGTAGTGAGATTGCGCATTTATCGAACTGTTGTTATTTTTCAGTTATATATACAAATGTCAAGACTATACGAAGAATGAAGACACTAAGAGACTATAAATAGGTGTCACATGTATTTTCTGTTCGTCTACATTTAAAATAAATAAATTACTGGTATATTGATTGTAACTGGTCAAAATTTAGGGCGGTTTTGCCGGAAAAACATCAAGTCAAAACATTCGATATTAAGTTTACATAAAGATCTTGTTGAAATAAAATATATTGAAAAGGAAAAAAATAAGGATTTCAAAAAAATCTGTAAATCTTTATTCTCTTTAAGGTAAAAAAAATGCGGGCCTATGTCTTCACTTTAGTAAGCAATCCTGCTTCATTTTCATATATAAATGCTGATTTTACTTTAAAATCAAATCAGTTTCAATTCTAGCGTTGTAAATTAACGTTCTTCAAGCACCATGCATGCTAAAAAGGATCCCAAAAGAGTGAAACAACTTTATTTCTGATAAATTTTAATTCAATCGGGCAACAATTATATAGTTCTTTTTTCTCGCTCTCATTTACGGAGCCTTTTTATTCATTATAGTGAAAACAAAACATTTTTTGTTTGTTTGTCAAACGTGTCTTTATATTAACAAAAACTTATAAAACATTTCAGTTATTTGTGAATAATCTTTTAAAATGATCCTGGTTGATTTTAACACAGAATGGACAGGAAAAGGAAAAGAAGTATTAATTCAATATTTTCAACTTTTTCCGCATTCATAACAATATATACAGTGAACCAGGGACAATGTAGCATAATTGTTGGGCTTGACAAGATAGTACAAAAAAGACAGGTGATGAGAACCGATCAATAAATCGATAATCAACCTTCACCCCGCGCAGCAAGCCATTATTGTTCATAAACTACGATCTGGTGTCTCTTTTTGAAGAATAACCCAATAAAAAGATAACAGTCGCTCCCATACAAGTCACGCCACTACCCGCCTATTGAGGACAATTTGAACAGAATCTTCGTTACCACAAATCTGTTAACGATAAAGAAATTTCAACCTTTTTGAAAGAAAATGAAAATATTTATTTGCGAAAGAATCTTATCATAACTAGGATCAGGGATAAAGTTTTGATTTTGAAAACCCGCTAAGTGTGTACGTACATGCCGTTAGTAAACATATCGCTCTTGTGGCTACATTTGCCCCTGGCTTCCGGGGAAAAGATCAAAAGGGGACTCGTAATCCGTCAAATAATCAAAAGCTTTTGTTCATTTCGCAAAAATTATATTTTTCGCATGAACATGGTAAGTTCAGAATGTCTAGCAACTTCATCGGTCACATGTGGTAATTATTTTCTCTCTATTTGACAGTTGTTTGTCGGCGAAATGCCTTTTATCTTGATAATGTAATTAAAATTAGTCAATTATCGAATTACAATTTATAACTGTGCATTTAACAAGTTCATTGTAGATAAATTGACCTGTGATTGTTTAATTGCCATCAGCTTGTTTACTTTTCCTTCTTTAATCGCAATTTGATGCTTAAACAAAAACAAAAATGTGATGCAATTAATTTTCATACAAAAAAGAAATCTCTAACATTGTTGAAAAAAGTGTACAGCGGCAGATGGAACAGCAAAGCTGAGATTTTTTTCTACATGTTGAAACAAAAAGTAATTAATGTACTAAATTGTTTCTGTCCATCATTGAGAATAAACATACATAATAATTTGTATTTTTTATAACTTGCAAAATATAATTATTTTCTAGCATAATTCTCCTTAATTTCAATATGAAGAATAAGACTTTATTTCAATTTGTAAATGATACTATTAACGTTATTTTAATACTTATTGTAAGGAGGCTCTCTGATAGGTTAAAAGTTGTGTTTCATGCGAGATTTCAAAGCAGGCGGACCAAAAATCAATCTATAGCATTTCCACGTAAAACAAACAAAGGTATGGTGCAGACAAGAAACACACCCTTCAGAATATTGTTTGTTCTTAAACAAAGCAAAATGAAAGATACAGACAAGGGTTTAGCATTTTTTTCTTTTCAAAAGGGAGACAACTGCCGCATGCTAATCTTAAAGTTTACACGTGGTTATGTGTAGTAGTGCGCTTTCGTCTTAATGAGATGTCCGGAAATTTTATAAACATATTTTTTTCTTCTTCTGCAGATGCTTGAAAGATAAAAATATAGATTTACTAAACTGACAGCTAACCTGACAAATACCAAAACGTCTTTTTTTGAGGCTGTGGTCGATGGGTAGAGCGCCTGACTCCCGATTCGGAGGTCACTGTGAACCATCTGCATTTCAGACTTTTAGAGCGTGTACTGGTTTGAACAAGAACAACAACAACCCTGATTATTATAAATTGTAGAAACTTGTTTCTCAACCAATGTGAGATAAATGAATGAAAACCAAAACAAAAGGTAACGTATGTTTTGGTGTACAAAAATACGCTGAAAACTGCATATGGATAGCTTATAGAATTTTCAAAGGATTGTACAAGTAAAGGAACTCTGGTAAATGATAATAATAATAAATAATAACAAGCAGCCATAAAATGTAAATGTAGTGTTGACATACTAAATAGTACTAATAGCAAAGCTGACACTTATGATTTTGCTGAAGATGATATTATTTTCTGTATCTACTAGTATTTAAATGTTTGAAAGTGAAAAGATGTTAGCATCTGTAGATTAACATAATTGTTTTTATATGATATATAGAAGAAAACAGATATTTCAACAAAAATATATAAACATGATGCGTAATATGTAGGAAAATGTGAAAGCATGCTGTAAAGTAAATAGTCAGGTAAGAGATAAATTTTCTTATATGGGTATTCAGCAAGGCGAGCCATTATCTCCTTGATTGTTAACGACATATATGAGTCATTTAAATGTGTAATTGTTTCGATGTTTACAGTAAAACAGAAATGCAGTAGATTTATAATTACTTGAAGATGATTCAGCATTGCTTTCATATACACAAGCAGGGTTACAGTTACCGTCAAAGATGCTAAATGATTATTGCAATTGTTATGGCATCTCTGCTATAGCAACTGATGGAATTATTTGTTATTCAGTAACGTTAGGGCTTATTATGATAAAACTATGCTTAAAATTGTGAAGATGTTTACCAACTTGGGTATTACTCTTTCTCTTTCTTCTAACGAAAATATCAAGCTCAAAATAATGTCAGTAGAAGCATTGAAAGCCTTTTTTGACATTGTTGACATGAAAATAAGTAAAAATATAAAGCTTTTCAGCTGTTTGGTATCACCGAGACTGCTTTATGTGGCTGGATTTTGGAGACTACATAAATGTCTGGATATTAAAAAAAGACGAATTTGAAATTTTCGAAGCACTCTTTAAATGTTAGTCAACAAACAGCGAGCGGCATATAGTGAAATCGTTAATCCACTGGCAGTTGTTCGAAAAAATATAAATTTAAAATATAAATATACTACTCATATGAACTATTACTCCTAAATCAATAGAGTGATGGCAATGGTTGACAATAATTGATTTTTGTAATGACTGCTTTTTGAATGTTAGAAATTTTATCGGATCTTGGGTTTGCTTAATGGTGGAGTGAAAGTAATATACCTTAAAAAGAAATCAGCTTTATCAAAAAGAGAATGCATTATCAATACCTATAAACAGTGTTTTAAATTGTGTTCATTTCCGAAACTGCTTGTTTTTAATATCTATATGAAGAATTTTAGTGAGGAAAAATATCTGAAATGCATATAATCAGAGATCAGCATTACCGGAAATAAGTTGTTAAGCTCACAAATTACCATGGGAAGAAGGCTGGTACAGTAACATAAGTAGGATCGATCGCGTTTCTGCACAAAATGTAATCTGCATATAATCGAATCTGAGTATCACTTTTTACTAGTCTTCCCTTTACAGAACTTGACAAAAGAACCATGCACCTAGAATTTGGAAAAAAATGAACTACTTATGAGCAGTATTTGTGTGGAAATGATTAGAAAATGTTGGTCACATTTGTTTTCCTACAGCTATGAGTTTGCACAATGACATTCAGTTTTGAATTTATCAGTTGTAGTAAAAGTGTATTTAAGAATTGCATGTAGCTATAATCATACCATGACATTACTCGTGTACTTATGAGTTGTTCGTGTATGTAAACATACCGATGTACAGCACCATTCGAATGCATTATATCTAATGGTCATTGACATAGTTTGTAACCTTTGCCTTTCCTTAGCAAAGCTGGTCTTGTGTTATATGACATAATCATATTTATTCTGATGTGACCATAGTAGAAAATTTAGTTTAAGATTAAAAGTCAACAGACAACAAGTGCAAGGTCACTTATCAAAAGGTTTTTGTAACTAAGCATCAAAAGTAGTGAGCCGCACATAAGATTAAAATAATTTAACATAAATGTTCTTAAGTATGTGAAGTTGGCTTGTACATTGTACATCGTAATTCAGCTTGTAATTCGCCAAATACAAGCTAGTAGTTAGGTATTCAGCTTGTAGTTCGGACCAAATACACCAGCATACGTTATATTTGAATGACAAGCTAGTAGTTGGGTATTCAGCTTGTAGTTCGGACCAAATACACCAGCATGCTTTATATTTGAATTACAAGCTAGTAGATGGGTATTCAGCTTGTAGTTCGGACCAAATACACCAGCATACTTTATATTTGAATTACAAGCTTGTAGTTGGGTATTCAGCTTGTAGTTCGGACCAAATACACCAGCATACGTTATATTTGAATGACAAGCTAGTAGTTGGGTATTCAGCTTGTAGTTCGGACCAAATACACCAGCATGCTTTATATTTGAATTACAAGCTAGTAGATGGGTATTCAGCTTGTAGTTCGGACCAAATACACCAGCATACTTTATATTTGAATTACAAGCTTGTAGTTGGGTATTCAGCTTGTAGTTCGGACCAAATACATCAGCATACGTTATATTTGAATTACAAGCTAGTAGATGGGTATTCAGCTTGTAGTTCGGACCAAATACACCAGCATACTTTATATTTGAATTACAAGCTAGTAGTTGGGTATTCAGCTTGTAGTTCAGCCCAGATACACCAGCATGCGTTATATTTGAATTACAAGCTAGTAGATGGGTATTCAGCTTGTAGTTCGGACCAGATACACCAGCATACACAATATTTGAATTACAAGCTAGTAGTTGGGTATTTAGCTTGTAGTTCAGCCCAGATACACCAGCATGCGTTATATTTGAATTACAAGCTAGTAGATGGGTATTCAGCTTGTAGTTCGGACCAAATACACCAGCATACTTTATATTTGAATTACAAGCTAGTAGTTGGGTATGCTGATGTATCTGGGTTGAACTACAAGCTGAATACCCAACTACTAGCTTGTAATTGGCGAATTACAAGCTGAACTACGATGTACAATGTACAAGCCAACTTCACATACTTAATGTTCTTACACATTATTATATATACATAACATAAAATAACATGCCAACCATGTCATAATATTACTGTTGTAATAATGATCCTAATAATCTAACAAAAACATACTTGCAAATAATAACATGAATGAATAGCCGAACAGAAGGTGTATTTAACATAACATGACATGAGGAGCATGGTTAATTATGAAGACAGTAAAACATGACAATACATTGGTTATTAGTCGAATCGTTTTATATTTTATTTCTCTAAATAAATGTGAGTGAAATATAACAAAGTTTTTATGTAAAATGTGTTATTATCACTGAAAATTCCTACAAGTAAAGCTTACGTAAAATGATAAATGAAATTCACAGATGTGTCAATCTTACGTACAGCTGTACAAAAATGAAAAAAAGAGCTATGTTTATCTTTACAATTGTTTAAGACGAGAAGACGTGTTTCATTTTATCATAAAATGTTTTACATATTTTACTAGGCTGATTTACTAAAAGGTACAGATAACTGCTTCGATAGGATAGGGGTTCATGTGATCTGTTTTAGAACTGAAGTTGATAAACTGCTCAATTTGTTTTATTTGTTGATAGTTCATAGTTTTTACCATAAGGGATGAGACAAAAAAAATATCAAAGATTGTTAAAAGAGTTGCCTAATTACGTCTCTCTCTGTTAGCAGACGACTGCACAAAAAGCTGGTTGAGAACCTAGAAGTTCTGACGAGGATTTACATATGTGCTACAACTATGTTTTCGATAAACATTTCAATTATTCGAACAGGTGTTTACAACCGTATCTTCTACACATCTGCAGGAAACACCAACAGGTTTCATAGACATTTTGCTACATCATTAACTACGGTCACGTGATTAGTCACAAGAATCTAGGCAGATCTAGATTTATTTTAAACATAACGAATGTTCCATATCTGTTGAAGGTTTAGATTTAAATTAGAAGAATAGTTGTGGCCCCTTTGTAACTCCTGTTATTTAAGTGTATTTTAGCTTTGCAAGTTAAACTATATCTTTAATCTTTACAGTATGTGTAAGTATATATATTCAATAACTATAACTGGCAAACACATCCTCAAACCCAGCAAACGAGAGACGAATTTATCATTGATGTCAAATAGCTTGTGTGACTAAATATATGAACTAAATGGTCACTGCTCAGAATGCGGACAGTACCTCGTATTCATATTATATAGATTTAATGTTAAGTACTGCATATTTTACATCTTACTGGGGAAGATCTTAAATTGGTACAAGCAACATAAAAGACTTTATGTAATAATTATGATATATATGTCTGTCATAGTAGTGCTCAGTATATCATAGTTCAAGTTTTAACAAGAAGTTATCGCGTTGTGAAGAATCACACAACAAAAAAATGATTGTTTCTAAAAGTATGAAAGAATTTACTGGTTAATTCATGGACAAATAAACAGGAACAAGTAGAGTAGAGACTAAAAGGCTGTTTTACTTCTTCTCCGAAACATATGGATTGAACTCTTGTCAAAAGAATTCTTGTATATTAAAGATTAACCTTGCATGTTCCTAGTGAGCCAGTGGAAAAAGTCCGTTCTTACAAGATGGTACTGAAACGCTCACACAGCTAAGAAGTACCACTAACTATAACATTTTCCTATTTTTTTCACATGTATTCATATAAATCATGCAAATCTTGGAATCATGACTCTATAGACATAAATCAAGCAACTTTCGAAAACGTCCCAAAAATGCTTCATGCAAAATATTAAAGCACCGGGCCTCGTGCTTTTCTTTCAATTTTCCCGTATTTCTCTCTGTTTTAGCAGAGCCAATATTGACACAGGTGGCATAATATCAGCAATCTTTCAAAGATCGACTACGCAATACGAAATATGAAAGTTCTAACGTCTCGTGATTTCAGACAAGATTTTCGAATGGTTTTTCTGTACATCTCCATGTAAAGCAAGAGACACATGGGCAGGGCCAATATTGACCCAGGGTGGATAATTTTAGCAAACCTCGTTAAGATGCTTCACGCAAAATGTATAATAAAAACTCCAACGCCTTCAGGTTTCATACAAGGATATCATTTCTGCCTATAATCTCTTTGTTAAGCAAGTGATCTTAGAGTTTAATAATGACAATGTATACTATCTTAGCAATTATCATAAATGTCCTGGAAGCAATTCTCTAGGCCTTGGGGTTTCAGACAAGATGTTGAAAATGTTTCCTTCTAGTTGTCATAGCAACCAATGGCCTGAGTGAAATTAAATTCTTTAAATCATTCTTTAAGAGCTTCATGCAAGGATCCTCCCTGCTAAGTTTTATTAATAGATATGCAAGGGTATATCAGGTAATGTTGTTTAAAGCTAGAATGTTGATGACAACGACGACGGATGACGAACAAAGACCCTGCTCACGTTAGCTGAAATACAGTATTACGGACAGACTGACAAAACGGCAAGACAGTATTGTAATCGATAATTTAATACCTACACACAAAACATAAATGTCTCGACATTTCTAACATTTCTAAAACATTTTGACTCTTGAAGCTTTCTGTGGCTACTCATTTTGGTCGTACCCGTCTATGTTGGGTGCTGCAGTTTAATGTTAAGAAAAAATAGTTCATCGATTAACAGTTATGTCAAACAGGCACCGTCTATAAATTCAAGTCAACACTAGATGTAAGTGATGCATCAGTACATTTATAAACAACAAGCTTCTGTTCCTAAAACGCTTGTCAGAAAAGAGTCGCCGTTTCTGAATGACGGAATATTCATTGCAATATGCGACACCATCTGGATGTGTTTCTAGAAAGGTCTTATATCTCAGAATAAGAATAAAAATGACGTATCACTGTTGGCTTATTTCTTATAAAGGAAACGAAATGATATAAACCGTCTCTATATATACATGTACTATTATCTATTAACCCTTTTCGTTGACATGTAAAAATTACCTGTTTAAGCGGGCACATGTTTTAAAGCTGTTGTTAAGAGCAATAAGAAAAAATAAATGTTGCAGAAAATGTAATTTTTTGGTTTCTTCAGGCAATGAGCCGTCGTCATATATCAGATAAAAAAATAAGTTACTGTCAATATTTGTTTTCATGTTCACATGGGAAAAAAAGCATTTTATGTTACATATTTATTATAGAGAAAACATTTTTGTTTCACCTTTGAATAAAGAACATTCCAATGCATGTACAAGAATTAACTGAATTCACACTGAATTAAGCAGATAATTTAGCGCGCATTTTAAACATCTGTGTCTGAAATTTACACCTTTTTTATAAAAGAGGGTGCAAGGCATGTTGTCTGCCCAATAAATATCGAATTTATACTTCGTGTCGATTTGACCATTTACTATCAATGCTGTAAGACTTTCTTATTCCTAAAGTCTGAATAAAATTCTTCGTCCATTTTTTCTGATTAGACCAACTTTATCCGGCTTATACAGAGAACCGTGCAGAATAGACGATAGTTTTAGAAAAGAAGTATCTCTGCAATTTGTTTTATTCCAGTATAACATTTAAATTCTGAACAGTCGAAAATATAATAACTTTTATTGTGTACGTAGCATATCGAATTCATAACCAACAACGGCCGTGTGGCCTTTATGAATGTAGACGCGAATCTATAACCGAGCTGTATACCTTTGGCTGTATGTTGATATTATATTAAAGGGAGGCTACTTCCGAGCAAAGAAATTGCAAACTAACGTCGTTGACGTGCCGATTCTTTGGGAAAAAGTTCATAAGGTTAAAGATGTAAATTAAATAAAATTGGATAAGTTTTTTCCTTGTTTTAATCAGATAAGTGACATTAGCACTAGGCGCTGACCACCAGTCCGATCAGCTTTGGTATTGACGCTTAATTACTTTTTTTTATGAAAAATGGTTAATCTGAGTTTGAACCTTTAAGAAAGTATCGGTGCATAACAACTAAAATATTTATCATAGATTCAACGGAACTTCCGGCCGGGGACCGTGTCACCGCTGAGAAATAGAACCAAACAGGATACTTGATATTTTTCAATAAATAACGTTTGTTATGAAGTAAAAACAATGAAAAATGGAATGCAATAGGGAATTATTCAATGTAAATGCAATTAATCCATTTGGAGTTCCTTGGAATAATTCCGTATGTCTTGAACATGATTACAAGTGATCATATTACCAATGTTAAACGTTGAGCAGTGACACTGAAATGCTTTTTCGTGAAGAAATAAAAATCATAAAGTAAAATCTTAAATTTGATAATTATTCATACAGCATTATACATACAAATTGTGCCTTGTCTTTCTTTCATACAAATTGTCCCTAACCTTCTTTTCATACAAATTGTCCCTAACTTTCCTTTCATACAGATTGTCCCTAACCTTCTTTTCATACAAATTGTCCCTAACTTTCCTTTCATACAGATTGTCCCTAACCTTCTTTTCATACAAATTGTACCTAACCTTCTTTTCATACAAATTGTCCCTTGTCTTTCTTTCATGCAAATTGTCCCTAACCTTCCTTTAATACAAATTGTACCTAACCTTCCTTTAATACAAATTGTGCCTAACCTTCCTTTAATACAAATTGTACCTAACCTTCCTTAAATACAAATTGTGCCTAACCTTCCTTTCATACAAATTGTACCTAACCTACCTTTAATACAAATTGTGCCATGTCTTTCTTTCATACAAATTGTGCCTTGACTTTCTTTGATACAAATTGTCCCTATCCTTCCTTTCATACAAATTATCCCTAACCTTCTTTTCATACAACTTGTCCCTTGTCTTCCTTTCATACAAATTGTCCCTAACCTTCCTTGTATACAAATTGTGCCTTGTCTTTCTTTCATACAAATTGTCCCTAACCTTCCTTTCATACAAATTGTCCCTTGACTTTCTTTGATACAAATTGTCCCTAACCTTCCTTTTATACAAATTTTCCCTAATCTTCCTTTCATACAAATTGTCCCTTGTCTTTCTTTGATACAAATTGTCCCTAACCTCCCTTTCATACAAATTATCCCTAACCTTCCTTTAATACAAATTTTGCCTTGTTTTTCTTTCATACAAATTGTCCCTAACCTTACTTTCATACAAATTGTCCCTTGACTTTCTTTGAAACAAATTGTCCCTAACCTTCCTTTTTATACAGATTTTCCCTAACCTTCCGTTCATACAATTTGTCCCGTGTCTTTCTTTGAAACAAATTGTCCCTAACTTTGCTTTCATACAAATTGTCCCTAACCTTCCTTTAATACAAATTGTGCCTTGTATGTCTTTCATACAAATTGTCCCTAACCTTCCTTTCATACAGATTGTCCCTTGATTTCTTTGATACAAATTGTCCCTAACCTTCCTTTTTTACAAATTTTCCCTAACCTTCCTTTCATACAAATTGTCCCTTGTCTTTCTTTGATACAAATTGTCCCTAACCTTCCTTTCATACAATTTGTCACTAATCTTCCTTTCATATAAATTGTCCCGAATCTTCCTTTCATACAATTTGTCCCTTATCTCCCTTTCATACAAATTGTCCCTTGACTTTCTATGATACAAATTGTGTCTTGTCTTTCTGTAATACAAATTGTGCCTTGACTTTCTTTGATACAAATTGTCCCTAACCTTCCTTTATTACAAATTATCCCTAACCTTCTTTTCATACAAATTGTCCCTTGTCTTCCTTTCATACAAATTGTCCCTAACCTTCCTTGTATACAAATTGTATCTTGTCTTTCTTTCATACAAATTGTCCCTAACCTTCCTTTCATACAAATTGTCCCTTGACTTTCTTTGATACAAATTGTCCCTTACCTTCCTTTTATACAAATTCTCTCTAACCTTCCTTTCATACAAATTGTCCCTTGTCTTTCTTTGATACAAATTGTCCCTAACCTTCCTTTCATACAATTTGTCACTAATCTTCCTTTCATACAAATTGTCCAGAATCTTCCTTTCATACAACTTGTCCCTTATCTCCCTTCATACAAAATGTCCCTTATCTTCCTTTCATACAACTTGTCCCTTATCTTCCTTCCGTTATCATTGTTTTTCAATTTCCGTTCTTTTTTCTTTGCATTCATTTACTTTTTAGGTGAAAAACTTCACGTTTTGTCCTTTGACACGTAAAAGATAAAGTCATACAGTTTGATCGAGGTATGTATGTATTGCGTATATATGATCTCTAGGTCTTTGAAACAGTCTATCTGCAAAAGAAATTTCATACCATAGCGAATAACCCTTTTACCCGCAGTTTTGTATTGACTGCAGCTGAAGTACTCAGCAGTTGGTTGCAGCGTTGGTGCTTAAGGGAAAGGCATTCCGAAACTATTTTAAATAAGGTACTTCTAAAATTATCCATCAACCAGTAAAGTATGCTGTGCTCACACTAAACTTTTCATTTAGTCACATTTTATTTGCAAATCAGCAATACATGTGTTTTTGCTAGGTACATTTACAACAAAATACATTCTTATATGGCAGTGTTTCATTAAGTTAATATATTGTTTAGTCTGCTGCAAGAGGATAACAATGGTGTTGACCATACTGTTACTTTTGTAAACATTACAGAAATTATTTTACAGGTGAAAAGGAGTACCTTGCTTTTAATCTTGTCATTCAGCATTTCAAAGTTTATTGAACTTCAACACCTACACCGTCATCACATCACGTATCACACACTTGTGGGATTTACTCAGTGGATTAAATTAATGAAGATATCACAACAAATATGTTTCATACCGCCCATGGTATAACAGAACAGAAACAGAACAGTGTATATTAGGACTATTATAATATGACAGAGTCTGTGGTGGGTTTTCTAGATGTTTTGAACATTTTAAGGCAATATTACCTTATATTATACTTCTATTATTGAAATTCCTTTTTTGTTGTCGCTGGCTTTTCTTTGTCATGATTCCTGGCCTGTAACTAGTTAATTTGTTAATTTTACTGCATCAGGTTAAGGGCGAGTTTTCTTATTTTCACGTTAAAATCACAGTGAACTACCAACCACTTTCGAGTGAACTACCAACCATTTCCTAGTAAACTACCGACCGCTTCCGAATGAACAATCAACAGGTTTCGAGTGAACTACCTACAACTTTTAGTGAACTACCAACTACTTTAGAGTGAACTTCCAACAACTTTTGAGTGAACTACCAACCACTTTCGAGTGAACTTCCAACAACTTTTGAGTGAACTACCAACCAGTTTTCTAGTGAACTACCAACAACTTTATAGTGAACTACCAACAACTTTCGAGTAAACTTCCAACCACTTTCGAGAGAGCTGTCAACTACTTTCGTGTGAATTACCAGCCACTTCTGAGTGAACAACCTACCAGTTTCTAGTGAACTACCAAACACTTTCGAGTGAATAACCAACCTATTTCGAGTGAACTACAGTCCAACTGCATGTTTGGCTGATTACATGAAATGAATTAAGTTTAAATAATCTGTTCTGTTTTTAAGTGATTATTTCTCAAAGAGCCCTCATAGGCAATACATTCTAGTTGAATTCTAATTAGTTGTTAAGACAAATAACTTCTTGGACATGTTTATAATAGTGACTAATGATAGTGACCTTGTTATGCTACCGAAGGAGGGTATATAGTTTTTTAACGTCTGTCGGTATGTCATTCCGTCAGCAACTATATTATTGCCAATGATATTCTTATCATCAAATGATTTTTTTTCAAACTAGAACACAACACCTTTTTGGAGAAGACGTTCCCATTGACACCTTTATGACCTTGATCCCTGAATGACATTGACCTTCAACGTCCAGTTGTCAAAATACTTACAACAAAGACAAACATTTATGTTGGCCATATCGCTCTTATTACCATTGGGAGAGATCTTTCCTAGGATATATATTTATTTTGTATCTTGAGGCCTAATTTATTTTAAGGTCAAATTGTAAAAAAGACACTTCTGTTAAATCAACATTTTTAGTTTACCTTTGCACACAACACCCTTTGGGAGAGATCTTCCAAATGATAGGTTTTGAAATGTCCATGAGTCAACCGTCAGTCATTCCGTCTGGAAACTATAAGATTGCCTATACCTTTTTAATTAGTTTATGGATTTCCTTAATACTTGAACATACACCTTTTGACAATACCTTCCCGGAATGACCTTGGCCTCGAAGGTCCAATTGTCAAAATACTTACAACTGCCCATAACTCCCTCATTACTCAACAGATTTAGTTCATATTTGCACACAACAGAGATCTTCCCAATGGCATTTGTTTTACCTTGACCCCTTAAAGACCTTGATCTTGAGGTCAAATTGTCCAAGACACTACTTCTGTTGAATCAATAGACTTCGTTTATGTTTACACACAACAATCCTTTGGGAGAGATCTTCCAAATGACATATATTTTTTCATCTAGACCCTAAATGACCTGTCAAATGTCAAATTGTAAAAAAAAAACGACTTCTTTGATGGGTCGACAATTTATCTTCATCTTCTCCTCAGCTCAAAGGTTAAAGCACCACTTCGGGGGCATTGCCATCTTTCAGTGACAGTTCTTGTTATATATAATTATACTTATCTTATGTTTAAGTAGGAATCTCATCGAGTTTTCTACTGAAACAATAGACAATACAAGCCATGAAGATCTTCGTGGTTGATACATGCCTTTGTAGGTGTACTAAAAACTGAAATAAAAAAATTGATAATTAATATTTGTATTGTAGGTGTATGATTGTAGAGCCGGAACTTAGGCGAACCTTACTAAAAAGTACAGGTTTCTTTGGAAAGAAAATGTTCGTGAGCTAGTCCAAGTACAAGTTAAGTCTTAAAGCTAAGTCATTTGAATATATTAAAACTGTTTTCTACGCATTGCTTTCCGTGACTTACATGTTCGGTAAAGTTGTACCGTTCAGGGTTGTTCCCTATTTGGTGGCACATTGTTGCACGGTTGATAACTGAATAACTCCTGTTAAATGAAGAACAAAATGTTCAACGTTCTCTGTTGCCGTCGATAGTTTTCGCGGTCTGATTATATGAAACAGCCATCTTATACTAGTAAACTATGATATACACAAAAAGCTGTCATAAAAATCGTTACTGAAAGGATGTAGAAAAGTTACGATGCGCATTATTAAAAAAATAGTCAAGAATGCATTTTGTTATCTCTGCTTAGTTAATGAATGAATTTAAACAAATAGTTGACTGCTTGAATCTTTCTAGATTCTCGATTAAAAGATTTATTCCAGTGGTCGTTAAGATAAATGTACAACATAACCTTGTGTCATTTTGAAATTATTCTATCATAACCTTATAACAACGCAGAAACACGCGACTTAAAGACGGCAATTAATATTGTATTGAATATTATAGAAGAATTATGAGACCATATTTTAACTTTTAGACTTTGCAATATGATAGGGTATTGTACTGGGTTGTTCTGACACGTGTATAGAAGAGCAATGCCCAACAGTTGAAATTAATTTAATTCAATAAAGTTAGAATGTTATGTCAAACACATCAGTAATTTATATTTTCAATTCAAAGATTTTACAGAGAAAAATGCAATTCAAAGTATTTCAGTGATAAGAATATTCCTGGAAGTGGGACATCCGTCCACAAACCTTTCATCTTTTGTTTCCGCTTAGGAAGCTTACAATGTTATTATAAAATTATTCAAAGTGCTTTTAATAGGAACGTTAACGTTTAAAAAAAAGGAAAGTATAAAAAATATCAAAATATTGATTTAAATATTGACCGTGTTGTACCCTGTTTGGTAAAAAGCAAGGATATTTAGATAAACTTTAGTCTATCTTATGGTGATATGGTACGCCCGAGGAGTATGTTTTTATTAACTTCATACAAAATATCCACATGTATGTCTGTTAACTGTCGACATTTTTAATCGACCATCTTTTGTAACTGTCTCCACAAACTTTGATATATGAAATCAATGAACGGTCGAAAGCACGCAGATGATAGAGATATTTTTTAAAATGAATTCATGATAATAACTGACTGCTACTCACAGAAAGTATTAAAATATGTTTATATAATCTGCAAGTTCGAGAATATCGTTGATCATGAAGCAAGTAGATCTGAAAGTCTAAACTCTTGTTTCAAAATGATATACGACTAGCCCTCATTCTGCACTTGCAAATGCCATGAGTCGACACGTATGTCGTTTTTGCCGACTTTCAGTATCTAATGTCCCATCTGGATGGCATAAAGTCATCAAACGCCACGCATTGTATATGTCTGTCCATCTGTCTCATATTCAGTGTCAGCTCCGTATCACATGAACCCTCCGAAAGATTATAAAATTACTCAGAAAAAAT
The DNA here is from genome assembly GCA_012932295.1 of Cyclina sinensis. Lineage (NCBI taxonomy): Eukaryota > Metazoa > Mollusca > Bivalvia > Venerida > Veneridae > Cyclina > Cyclina sinensis. The sequence continues at coordinate 70,726,364 of JAAONU010000001.1, read as the reverse complement.
ATCAAATATAGTCACATTATATGGAGAATATACGATTAATTTTGCTCCGTTCAAGGTCAAGGTCACACATGAGATTAGTTTGCGTCAGTCCCATCGGGACTGTGTTTGAACCATATTTACCACAAAGCTAAAATTCAGGAGTGTGGACAGACACATAAACATTTCATTTATTCATCTATTTATTCATAACAATATTTGTTGACGAAGATTATGAAATATCATTGTGCGGCTATTCAGAAGGACTTCTATGGTTTGTGTGATATGGCACGCATTTGCAACAAGTATTTTAATCTAATACTGGTTTATATTTACAACACAGACGAACATTTTTAGTGAGTCGTTTTTGCTCTTCTGTTTGATACATGACATTCAGGGAGGAGGCATTTGTCACAACGTTTGACAGCTCTTTTTTTAAATGTACTAGTCCAACTTTGAATAGGGCCTGTTTTCTCATAGCACTTTTTTTTCACTGGTGGATGAAGAAAAATATATGGTATCAAATATGTGATTTTACTATCTGAATGCTGAAAACTGTAAGTGACATTACTTTTAAAAACCAGTCAGCCTGATTTTTTTTTAAAGCTAGCGAAGCGGAAAATGTTGAAATTCTCTGGCTCGTCTGTAAGGTCTATGTAAAATCTGTTCTCATCGGTAAAGAGCAACAGCGTGGTCCAAGCATACACAGTACGAATTCCCTGAAGTATCTTCTGCGGTGAAAGTAACATTTTCATTATGATGGAGGCTCGTTTGTCCCGTCTTGTATTCAGCAATGCGAACACTGGCCAACAGTTTATTTAATCTTAACCACACTCGGGAACGTCTGTTGTTCATGAAAAGGTAACTCCTTGACTCGTATGTACAGAGCATTGGAGTCAAGCAGTATAGTCATGAGAAAAGATAAATACGTTCTGGTGTAGTTATTTGTGTTATCATTTAATGAATGGTCGAACATTAGACAGTAAAACCTGCATTTTGTAAACAAATCGTTTGTGTAGATATTCGTATTCCAGTTGTATGTTGAAGGTTGTTTCTCAAGAAAGTAGCATTCAATAAACGGTTGTGTTGAGCTTGGAAAATGATAAATCGGTCTTGCGCACGTGTTGTCGATCTAGACGGACATCCACCATGCGAATTCGTTATGCTTCCATAATTTTATAACAGTTTCACATTCGTTCGATAAAAGTGTGATGCGTTTAAAGTGTGTGGGGCATGACCTCCACTTTATCTCTTCTTCTCAAATCTTGATTCACCATAAATGCTAACGTTACAAGCAGCAAAGTGACGTTTCTCAACGAGAACACAAAATATTTGTGTATAGAGGCTTACCTTTTTTAAGGAATTTGAAATTCAAGAGCATAAATAAAGACCAAAACCTTTAGTCTGGTATTAAACGTATGAACCTGATTTTTTGTTGTTGTTTTGTTTGTTTGTTTATTTAACGCTGACCAAAAACGAAAATGTGGCCTTTGTCAAACTTTTTGAGAAGTTGAATTTTTTCTTGTAACACGATAATGGAAATGGGTACTGGTGATTATCGTCTTTTTTCTTATTTAAGGTCTTAGGCAGTACCAAAATGTAGTTTGTATTCTTATTTTGGCTTCAATTATTCTAAAGCAAACCATTATATTCAACATTTATCTGTTTCACATTTAACAGGATGACAGCTGAAACATTTAAAGTTACAGATTCGATCAAAGTTTTCGCATTTTTTGGATCTCCGTATACAGTATTGATTGTTTTGTTTTTTGTCCCTGTATGTTTTTAAAGAATTGTCAAGATTCAAACTTCATATAGTTACTATAACATGCGGTGGATAAAACCTTAAAGCGATGGAGTGCACAAATTTATGATTGTTGATATACGTCCGTTCTTCTCTTGGGAATAAATTTATGACAGATGTTGCACTTTGTTTTTTAATATAATCTTCTGATGCCTTGCTAGATCTTTGATAGAAAACAAAATACCTTTACAGGGTTGACAACATGATTCCTTTACTTTTAAGAACATACAAAATGTGACAACTACTTTGACAAATGACTAATATTTGGAAACAATCGTCCGCTCTCTCTAAACGGATTGAGCCCGGACTTTGGGAAGGCTTATTTTAAAAGAAAAAACAGTTCGGCCTATAAATGAATATACATGAAATCAGTTTGATGTACAGACTTCAAAACATGGATCGTGTCAAACATATTAGTTTACCTTTTTCTATACAAAGAGTTCAGTCGAAACATTTGACGTTAGTGATTTTTATTCACACGTATATTCACAATCCTAGTTTTGTTTCCAATACCTTTGCTTTCAACATCTTAAAACAGTCAAGTTCGGAATTCATTCAAATTCTTATTGGTGCGATACATAAACAGTAAGTTTTCTTGCTTTGCATTCCCTAAACATACAGCGAATAATCGAAGACCATGGGAGTAGTGTTTCTCATCGGTTGTATTTGAACGCAGTGCAAAAGTGAATGCCTCTTTTGATTGTTTTTAACCAGCCAGATCTTCGCCTACAGTCTACAGTGTACAACAAGAACAGGATAAACAGTTAAATGACCTTAACAAGCCAATATACAGAATTAACTATTTTCCAAGAGATGGTCGACTTTGTGCCTTCGCTAACCTCTGTAGCAAACTAAAACCACTGGGCGTGTGTATACGATTTTTGAATTGGATAGAACGAAATTGCAAATGGTCTTCAAATACTATCTTTTAGGAGCACCTGTAGAACTTGGTGAAAAACATTGTTCGTAAAGATATTAAAGGAACAAGAGTATCAGAGCACTGCATAGATCTTCAAATAGCATAAAATTTGATGACTGACATGACCATCTCCGTCGAACAGACAAGTCAACATGTAAAGCGACAACGGTTATCTCGATACTTGACAAAATTTTGACAGATCTGAAGGAAGAAGAGTATTGGGTATTGGAAAGGTAAAATACATAAGATTCTGTAACAGCTTGGCTTTTCCTACCAACGTTGCAAGTCAGACAGAAAATATCAAATAGAACACACAGGTGTTCGTTTTACACCGAAATCAAGACTTGTGGTGAAGTACGTCTGATCTTTGGCTATATACTGTCACCGTTCTATCCCGTAATTGTGATGGGTCTCTGACATTGTTCCATTTCTACAAGGAAAAATCGTTGAACTTATTGATATCGGAGTTTACAATTTACAAAAATAGTACACTGTTCTGGCAGTCTGTAATTCAATATTCCTTCTTTTTTTGGTTTTCGGGAACAGATGATCAATCCTCATGCAAGAAAGGAAAGTGGTTTCGTAAGTAATAATCAACCATAAAAGCCAACTGACAACCAAAGTGAAATGAATACAGAAACTTCCCTGCGACGGTTGTATCAAGCTGATATCTTACTTGCCTCAAAGATCGGTTCTTGAGCTTGGCTACACTCGTTATCTCAATATACTAAACGATTGATGTTCTTCGTTCACAGTCGATCAGGTTTTTGCCAGACATGGTCACGTTATACAGAGTTTGCTACCATACTTCAACCACATGTAGATCAGTCAAGGTACTTTTTTGACATTACATTAAAACAATGTCATTGTGAATGGGGAATTTAAATGTAAGGAAATAAAAGTAATTTATTTATACTTAAGGTAAAATTCGAAGGAGAAATGTTCATTTAGAATATCAAAGTAGAAACTAATAATATTTCAGGGAATTCTGTTGAAAATTGTTTGTTCCAGTTAGTTTCGTGCTGTCACGGATTTGGAAGCATACTATTGACCCAGCAACAGGAACAAAGACATCTTTAATGCAGATGAGGCTAATGCTGTTATTTGTATTGTAAGAAACATGGTATATAACCAAACTATTTAACTGGCCGTTTATGTTAAGAAGTATAGTTCCAAAGCCCCAATAATAGAGGTATCATTAAGTCAAAAGAGTACGAATTATGCCATTTCCATTGTAAATAAGACAGCACGTAAAACAAACGGTTCTAATAGCTGTTTTCAAAAGCATGTCGCGTATAATCTGTCAGACTAAGTGATACCTAGAAAATAACGTCGTGTTAATGACATAAAAATGGCTAAATGAATGTTGAAGTAAACTAAAAGAGTAAATTTCAGCGGATCGCGTCTGATTGATTCTAGTCTAAATAAGAAATATGCGTGCCATTGCTTGTTTGTTCCATTCTCCCACTACGTTTTCTTGACTTTCTTATGGACATCTGTCCGAGACAGAAGGACACATGCAAGAAAAAAGTCAGTCTTATGTAGCGTTCGAAATCAATGCCCACTGGGTCATGAGAACAAACGCTATAAACAAGAGAGCCAAATAATCGATTCATTGACGAAGTTGACAGAGGTAGAATCTATACAAGCACAGGTTGTAGGTGTGCAACGACTAGAATGCCATCATTTTATGGGACCGACGTGAGACTTGAAGATGTCATTCTTATATTTTTCGTGGCTGATTTCTGCCAAATCATGTATTCACTAAGCGGGGCGAAAATGCGAAAAAACACAGATTTGTCTTTTCTTCGCCTCAGATGTTAAAAAGGCAAAAAGGGCGAAAACACGAACGGCGGGCGTTTAAGATGCCTCGGTGCAATAAAAATGTCTTCCTTTATGAAGAAATCAGCGTATCATTTCATGAGTTTTGTCGGCAAATTTTCATGATATATGTTCTCGTGATAAGACAATACATATAAGCCATGAACTTTGTTAGGACTTTAAATCTATGCTTTACTCTATGCTTAAATGGAACGGAGTTAATGAAAAGACATATGTTCATATTCTTTCTTCTATTATTTTTCATAACTTTTAAATTAGCTTTAGTACGTGTTGCATGCAATCAGTCCTTATTATATGAATTTCTGAACTTTTAAAGCTTTTTTTCAGCATTATTTCACTCTTTTTATCTTTAGCTCTATTTTCTTTCAGAAGTCGAGGCACACCCACACACGTCTAATGATTTCGAAATGTTTGTAAGTGTTATAGACACTTCCAGGAAGAACGCCAACCGATGCCGCTTCACATGCAATTTTCATTAGTCATTAGATGACAGGAAAGTTTAATTTTCCGTCTACATGAAGAGGATTTTTATCTTTTGACCATTGATTTTCCATCGGTCACCTATCAGAAGCTGGCATCTTTCGAACGAAGGAATCACTATGAATATTTCAAATTCTTGCAGACAATTTTTACTGGATAAATTTAAAGCACAATAATAATTCACAAGATATCTAAGATTTATTTTTCGTTAAGCTAAGCCCTGGCAAAAGAAAGCTGTAAATAATTATGCAACGGATAGTGGGTGTATCATAACAGTATTTGTTTATTGTAGCAATGAGCTATGCATACATTTTTATACCCCCCCCCCCCCCGATAGAATATGTGGGGGCTGTATTGGATTTACGTGCGTTGGTCTGTCGGTCCATCGGTCCGTCCGTCCGACCGTTTCTAAACAACTATTTCTCTATTAATAGCACTTGGCATGAATCATAAGTACCAAGCCTAGTTGGACATATCGTTGTCGCGTCCCACTCCGATTACTTTTTTACTGAGTTATGGACGTTTGATATTTTTTGCATATCAATTTACCCGGATTGTTTTTCATCAATTATTATTTAGATTTTAATAATACTTTGCCAAAAAAATTTTTAAAAAAGATAAGAACCAAGCATAGTTGTGCATGTTATTGCCACGTTCAGCTGCAATGATTTTTTACTGAGTTATTGGCGTTTGATTTTTTTAATACATAAATTTGTCCATACTATTTCTGAGCAACTGTTTTCAGATTTTAATAATACTTTGCAAGAATCATAAGTATCAAGCCTAAATCTGCTTGTCATTGTTTTGTTCCAGTCCAATTCATTTTCACTGAGTTATGGCCCTTTGATATTTTTTCTAAATATAAAAGATAAAATGTTTGTCCAGTGTAAGTTTGTCTGCGCTTCTTTCAGCACTTATTACTTGGAGTATAATCAAACTTCTTAAGTACTTAGCCCAGATTTTCAGATTTACATGTAGTGTTTGTATTGATTTCTGGAAATCCATATGGCTGACTTATACTGCTGAGTTAACTTTCCACAGAAGTTTGAGTTTTGTAATTTTCAGCCTTTTTTTATATTATGGCAGACATACTATAAATGTAGAAACTGCTGTGTCAAGGCGGTATCTGGGGTATTCATCACCTTTAGTGTTAGCTCTTCTTAACCCAATAGTGCGGATAGGTTATGGCCGAGATATCAAAATTAATGTTTTCATGTTTAAACTTCAGTGCACAATGAGCTTCTCGGAAGTCATGTAAAAACATGAAACTCTTATCCGCTTACCTACAATATTTTCGACACAATAGTTTGCGAATACTTTATCAGTTTAAAGATTTACTTGTATGTGACGATATAAAAATCAAGATGTAAAAAGATGTGAGATAATTGCTACTGGATTCGAGTATTCCTTTGATTTCACCACGTGACTTCATGGACTTTGTATCTAGGGTAATCTGTCCTGGCTTGATTCTTAAATAACTATTCTTGTTTCTTTTGCTGGTTTTAGAAGGTATACAACCTAATCATGGGCGATCACTCTCATTTTCAAAGTAGAGGAGTGAACACACCTTGAGACAACGATAACTACCTCAGCAGTTACTGGTCAGCTGAAGCAATTAGAACCTCGTTAGATAATATTTTCGCTGAAAAATACATTTGATATCTGTATACATTTGTTGTCTCTCAGACGAATCTTTCAAGAAATTATGTGTATTACTTTAATTAACCCATGTTTATCAGCAAGAAATATCTATTCAGTCACAAATGACTCATTTGAATAGTATCAGAGAGAATTCTTGAAGCATTTCTTATTCTAATTTGTAATTGTTTTAAATTGTTTAATACGACCCTCTAGGTGTACGAGCAATGAATGTTGTTTTATACGACCCTCAAGGTGTACGAGCAATGAATGTTTTTTTTTACGACTGTCTAGGTGTACAAGCAATGAATGTTGTTTTATACGACCCTCTAGATGTACGAGCAATGAATGTTGTTTTATACGACCCTCTAGGTGTACGAGCGATGAATGTTGTTTTATGTGACCCTCAAGGTGTACGAACAATGAATGTAATTGTTTTATACGACTCTGTAGGTGTGCGAGCAATGAATGTTGTTTTTTACGACCCTCTAGGTGTACGAGCAATGAATGTTGTTTTATACTGCCCTCTAGGTGTACGAACAATGAATGTTTTTGTTTTATACGACTCTTTAGGTGTACGAACTATGAATATTGTTTTATAACGACTCTGTAGGTGTACGAGCAATAAATGTTGTTTTATACGACTCTGTAGGTGTACAAGCAATGAATGTTGTTATATGTGACCTTCTAGGTGTACGAGCAATGAATGTTGTTTTATACGATCCTCTAGGTGTCAAGCAATGAATATTGTTTTATACGACCCTCTTGGTGTACAAGCAAAGAATGTTGTTTTATACGACAATTCAGGTGTACGAGCAATGAATGTTGTTTTAAACGACTCTTTAGGTGTACGCGCAATGAATTTGTTTTATACGCTCTTCTAGGTGTTGTTTTATATAACTCTCTAGGTGTACAAGCAATGAACGTAGTTTTATACGACCCTGTAGGTGTACGAGGAATGAATGTTGTTTTATACGACCCTTTAGGTGTACGAACAATGAATGTTTTTATACAACCCTTTAGGTGTACGAGCAATTAATGTTGTTTTGTACGCTCCTCTAGGTGTACAAGCAATGAACGTTGTTTAATACTTCCCTCTAGGTGTACAAGCAATGAACGTTGTTTAATACTTCCCTCTAGGTGTACAAGCAATGAACGTTGTTTAATACGACCCTCTAGGTGTACAAGCAATGAACGTTGTTTAATACTTCCCTCTAGGTGTACGAGCAATGAACGTTGTTTAAAACGACCCTCTAGGTGTACAAGCAATGAACGTTGTTTAATACGACCCTCTAGGTGTACAAGCAATGAACGTTGTTTAATACTTCCCTCTAGGTGTACGAGCAATGAACGTTGTTTAAAACGACCCTCTAGGTGTACAAGCAATGAACGTTGTTTAATACGACCCTCTAGGTGTACGAGCAATAAACGTTGCTGGCTCCGTCTCATGTTGTTTTCTTTGTTCTTACAATATAGCAATGTAAATTTTATCTAAAATCTGTATGCATACAAATATACAAACAATAAATAATGTTCTTGCATATCACTTACAATTCTGACTGCTTGAGTAAGGATTAAAAAAGCAAGGAAATTTTGTAAAGAAGTCAAATGAAAGAACATAAACACGGAACTATTGAAATATAAAATGTACAAAGTGTTCGAGAAACTGTTAACGAAAAATTGCGGACAAACTTTAATTAATTTGAATAGCTACTTGTATTTTTCCCTCGATGTTATATATTATGCTGCCTAGTCCATAAATATTGTAAGCTCATACATTTTACGGTAGACAGGCATTTTACCCATTTTGACATAAATGAAATACGCATTTAATGGGCGTTGAATTCAATGAACAACTTAAGCTACATTAGCAAGGTAACGAAACTTCGCTTATCATTTTACACGTTTTAATGAATATGCTTGTCATTTGTTGAAATTAAATTCACATTTTGAACATAGTTGTTACTTAGATATGTAGACAGGAATATGGAGTGTTTTATGTCACATATAAAAATTAACGGCTTCGTTATCGCCACTAACATTTACAGGTAATTTACACTAAGTTATATCACTACCATCTTTATACTGCAGAATTATCTTAATTTATCCCACATTATTCTAAATGTGAAATATGAAAACTTCGGTCTACATAAGTGATATCACAAATCTTTATTTGAATTACATTTAAGGAAAATGCATTTTGATAAAATGTAAAAGACCTTTTCATTTAATTATGTTTATTTGACAGATACAATATAATATACTATAATATTATATGCTACTATGCCTGCAATACTTAAATTTCAAGTAAATTTTAGAAAATATTTGGTCATATTTCGTAATAATTGTCAAAAGTTTAGGGGGAAAAAACTTGTAAATCTGGTTATATCATTCCCACCCTTGATCAAACCGGGGACGGGATTTAAAGATCCTCATGAAATAACATCGGACAGCTGACGGACACAGAAACATCCGCCTGTCCTATCTAAGTCCCTTACATGCGTCCTCATCCCAACCCCACCCCGATGGGGCAGACTACATCACATATAGGCTCGTTATATGTATTGAAATTATATGCTTGAGGTTCAATAGACGTCCGACGGTTCAGTAGGCTCCAGGGCCCATTCCAGTCCCCTTCGTTTACATTGCGGCATGTCACCAGATTTGAAACATACCTTGAGCCACCAATGAGGCTAGTGGTATAAAAGTTCAGTTATAACATTTAAATAAGAGAAAATTTTATTCACAATCATAGTTTTTATGATATTCAATGTTATTAAGTACGCCTTAACAGTAGAACACAGCGTCCCTTTGAATAAGATTTTTCAAGCTCCGTGGTAAGCCTCAGTAAACGCATGTATATAATTAGCCAAATTTCAATATGATATTAAAAACCCATTTATTACATCAGCATGACTGGATTCGCTATGCTTCTCTTTTGAAATTATTAGTAGTTTGATTACATAATGATTGTAACTCCTTTATACTGGGTTTTACAACTAGTTGAGGTTCTCGCTTTATGATCGATAACTGCCTTAGATTTAGTCTTAAAGATATATACTCTAAATTTTAGAGCATTCAATTTCCTTCAGAACAGTAGAAAGGATATTAAATGAATTATTACCGCCTGTCAAGGTGTAGGTTTAAAATGTAAGTAAAACAGGTAAACTGGACGATAAATATTAGTCTTTAGAGAGAGAGAGAGAGAGAGAGAGAGAGAATTAATGTTGTACCATCTTTGGGTGGATTGGGTGGAGAGTGATTTATTACAAATGAAACATTCTAAGTCTCTGTAAGACCTAAGGAAAGAAAATGAACTTATAGACTTCTTTACAACATCAATTATTCTTAATGTTATTGAGAATATGTCAATAAAATACATATACGGTACAACACCTGTTGATTTCAGGGTATGTACCTTTAAATACATGTATGATCATAATTTGAAAATCATTATGTTGTCATTCCATTTATCTAACTGATTTAAATTTATGATGTTATTGGTTGTTTATATTGTGTATTTTCTAGTGTACTATTGTTAAGTATCATTTTATTTCCATGTATCGTAAAATAAAGCACATGCACTGGAAGGTACATGTTTTGAGCAAACAGCACGTTTGTTACCGTGGTATATACATGTACATGTACATTATTTCAATGAAATACATCTGTACTGTATGTTCAGCTTGAAAATGACATTTTAATGTTGCAAGTGTTAAATAAATTGCATTGCCGCATTGCGTTTAATTCTTAAATTGCATGATAAAACTATGCATGATAATGATAAAACTATGCAATGATGTTTTCCTACTTTTTTATCATAACTTCTAACACTAGTTCTTATTTCAAAGAACTCTGTAAGCAAACTGCTTATAACACCATCGTTCCTAGGAAGTACCGCCTTATCGGTGGCGAGGTTCGAATCCATGGTCCTCCACTAAGCCTCATTTAGTGAGAGATTGCGATTGATTATTACCGAATCCATAATCACTCGTATAGGAGAGGCAATAGAACACTGAATTTATAAGAGCGAATAGCTTATTTTGCATACAACAACATTCATTTTCGTGTCTCGATTCTTTGCCCTCGACCTCGTTTTGTGATTTAGTATATCAAAGTTTAGCCTAAAGCAGTAACATCCTTGTCACCAGGGTAACGAAATCTGACTGTACAAACTGTACGGTTTGATGTTGGCTTGTTTCCTTTATTATTTGCTTTTCTTTTGCAATTACACGTACTATGGTTACAATCCGGGATATGCATTTAAAGAACTTTAAAATTCAAATTGAATCATGCATTAATCGATCGTAAATTTACAAGTAAATTGCACCTTCCTACACAGGTATCAAAAAGTTATTTTGAGTGAAAAGTGATAACAAAAGAAACAGTAATAGAATCCCATTTGTTATTTAAGTTTTCGTGAGGCTGTTATGTCTTGCATTTCAAACCGAGTTTCTTTAGTTTGCAATACATTTGAATTTGAACGTTAACACAACGCACAATGTCGAGGCTACGTGGGTTTGCTCATGTACATTGTAATTTTGTGCTTGGCATTTGATCATAGTTATAGACTCTTACTACGGAAGGCATGCATTGCTGTGCCTGGCCTTCACAACTTCTTAGTACCTTTGTAATCAATCATTTTACTGTCTTTGCTATTTTTAGAACTAATTAAGACATGTTCAATTATTTTCACCTTACTAACCAACTCTGATGAGTACCAGTACATGAACACTTTGCTCTCGTTAAGGCGTACCTTTATTTCCCAAAAGAAGCACTGGTTACAAGCCGAATCTTATGCCACTAAATTCAGCATGGATTAGTTCAATGGCCAGCTATCTAAACCTTCGATCACAGTAGCGTTTGAATGTGTCAGAGAGGATATTTTCTCGTGAAGGATGCTTGTTAGGTTTGTTACCAAATGATCGACATCTGTTCGTTTTAACTTGAGCGCGCTTTTTACATTTTAAAAGAAAATTTTGGATTTAGGATTTGCGGTTTCCACGCATGTATGAAAACTTAATCCACCTGTGTATATGTGTACCTTTTAAGATTAAAACGAAGATTAAGACACCTAATAAACATAACATTTAAGCATCTGATACTATCAATAGTATTTTGCAGCACTGCTGTACAGACAAAAGTCGTTTTTTGTTGTGACAGTGTTTGTTATAGAAATACATGTATTTTGATTTGGATAAGACTTTTAAAAGCAAAAAGGATGAAGCGTGATATATTGGTATATTGGCAAATACACCACTGTACGAAGCTCACGTGGTTGATAATTTTACCATGGGGGTTTAAGCCCAAGTGGTTGAATGACAAGCAACTGAACGCCAAAAAACCGTTGCCATAGTAATGGCCATCAAGAGATTTGATATAAAATAGCCATTTATGAATGTCAATATTCAGGCTATTAATGTTTTACTTTAATTTGAAGAGGATGAGAAATTTGCCTTTTTCTGATTTTAGTTCATTGTATTTTAATAATATTGCAAATGTCCCAGTGTCCCTTGCCTCTTGTCGTCGGTCACGTCGCAGAATATACTACGGTTGACGTCCTTCTTTTCCCATATATCGTCACATTACGACCTTCACAACTTGCTAACTTGCCGGTTGACAGTCCCTCACTATGAATTCATGTCTTAACGAATCAACATCTATTACTTGTGTCATGGAGCAGTTCATAGCTCCTCGTTCTGTACTGCTGAAGCCAGTAAGTACATGTAACTATATTACGTACATTTGTATACCTCATTCCCGTGTTTATTCAAACAATCCGATATACATGTTCAACAGTTAAGTTAAAATAAGGTCAACATAACATATGCGATGTTTAAGATGATTATGAAAGAGAAAAAGAATATGTGCCACATATCTAAATAATGGAAGTTACATACAGAAGAGTGTAAAGGCATGCATATGGAGCAAGAGTAAATGTTTCGACCAAACCATTCCCCAGAAATTAAAGAAACAATATGCGATACCAGAGTACAGAGTTACTGTGGTCTGACAATTTGGAATCAGCAAGGTTAGTTCTGGTACAAAGGAGATAGCGACACGAAGCTCCTAGAGAAAAAAAAGACGAGTATAAAATTTAGCACCTAATGGACACTCGATATTATTTCATTTCCTGTAACACTAAATAATTGACTGACGTTGTTGTACAAAAATTAATACCATAAACACACAGCTGATATAACCTTTATTCCATTTACAATATGCATCTACCAGTATTAATGACTTTAGCTTTCTTCACATAATTTCTTTTGAAGACGATATTTTCTTGTTAGAGACCTGTGCCTAAAATGATAAATGACAAGCGGTGCTTGTGACAAGCGCTATCTGTGACCATCTTATCTGGCCTCTCATTACTCTTACTGAATTAGACATAGTGTGATGTATTCTAATCAACTTAATAGAGATTAGAATCTTAACTATAATTATTCTGCGATAAAAATCATTAAACGGGCAGTTACATTGAAATTAGGGTAACTGTTCACAAAAATCAATAACAATAGAGTGACGTCCCCTGAAAGAGATAGAGTGACGTGCCTTGAAATAGATGGTTTGTTCGATTGGAGAGCATGTTTGGTATGGGAACATACATTCTTTATGATCTTTATTATCGTTGTCATAACTAAGATGAATAGATTCTTGAAATGGTATCATTTACAATAGTTTATGCATGTGTATGTACGAAACAGTGTACTTTTCGTACAACGACAGAGCTTTAACTGATGCAACAATTCAAGAGTGAAGTTACTATGGATATGCTACGTCAACATAGATTTCAACAAGCGAAACATATATGGCCATCGACTTGGTGCGTTCTGTAATGAAACCTTGGACACTTACATGGTCTGTACCGTTTATCTCCGTTATTTACAATGCTTTCGTCTTGAAACATGTCAATTTGGCTTTAACAAAATGGAGTGAGGGTCTATGGACTGCTGTAATGTTAATTTTGCTTAACATGTAAACTGGTGTGCTTAATGCGTTCACAACTTTCCCGTTACCTCCAAACCAATTTTGCCCTCGAAAATAAGTCTCATGAGCGGAAATGATACTTTATGTATTGAACAAGAATGACTCTAATGTCACCCACCTGATTTCTCTTGTATTAGAATATTGTTGCAGTTGTATGTCTGACCGTTGGCTAAAGTAATAGATCTCTTTACACGTACATTATTCTTCTGTATGCATCAGTTGACAAATCCTGTGGAAGAAAGAAAACATTGACTTCAAGTTTCGAAACAAACGTAAACAAGATTGTTTAATCCTCTACTCAAATTTTAATACGTTAAAACAATAGTCGAGAATACAGATGTTTAAATCATAGTTCGAAGAAAAATTTCAGTGTTTTGTTACAGAAAGAACTTACGCAGACGACAGTTGATGTTTATTTCTTATGCAGCTACAGCATATGCATGTCTAAGTTACCTTGCAGGGTGTTCAGCCAGACGCTAATATGAAACCCATTCCTATCATAGACAATTATAGCTTATGAAACTTCAACTACAGATATACAGCAGTCTTTATTGTGTTTCTGTGTTTGGTACATTTAACAAACATACTACAAGACTTTCCAAGGGAAGTAATTGTTATGTAATCCGAGATAAATGCGGAGGGCGCTATGCAATTACAGCCCAAAGATGATACAATTTTTCTTTAAGGATTGGCATCTTGATCATAAAAGTGTTGTACTTGTTTGACAAATATGATATCGTACTGTTGATATGGTATTCAGGTTCTGAGGCACTCTGTTGTCCTCTGATAGGCACTTGTAATTCATCTGTTTGACTGTCTGTTAAGAGGCAAAAACATGCAAGTTGACATATGGCCATATCTGCCTGCACCAGATTTTCTTCTTCAAAGTTCTGCCCGATCTTAATGTAATCTAACCATTATGTCACATTAAAACGTCCCATATTTTTCAAATTGCTTGTTAAATGAGCGATATAATCATTCGAACACAGATGACCCCATGTGCATGCTTGCAGGATGGCTGCACCTTGGAAGACAGCCATCGACGTTCTCCAGAGCATGTTTGATTTGCTAAACATAAGGCGTACTCTTGAACCGAGGACCTCTGTTTGCGCATATTAGCGTTTATTATGACCCTAAACAGCAGGTATACGCTGCACAAGTCTGCTAGCTTTGTTGCTTATCAGCAGTGATTGGCAGGTCGGCTTCTTTCTTGGCGTCTGAGAGACTGCGCGCTGCGTTTGTCGTCCACGCACGTGTGCATGTCGTGCATTCACGACTGCATGATTCTTATCTCACAAGAACTCTTATAAATTGATTGCAAACGCACCATGGAGCATCGAGTACTTGTAGAAAAACTATCCTAGGTTAATAAATTTGTCTCTCAGGCAGCGCTAACACTGTAAAATGTCTTCTTTTTTCCTTGCAGGTGGGCGAGGCAAAGCGGTTCTAAAGGCAGATTTTGCATGATTAATGCATCGGTTCCATCTCAATTACGTATAGAATTTAATAGATGGGCATATTGAACTTCGAAAGCTTTGAAACAAATGGGAAAAATTGAACCAGGTGTCGGTTTTTACGAAACAAACGCATAAAGAGATCCTGGCGCTGACTAGATTGCTGCCACTGCATATGCTGCGCTTTTCAGAGAAAATACAACAAAATAAATCAGAACAAACCACAATTGTGCGAACAAATAAGACCCATTGTGTTTAAAATTAACAAATTTATGACAAAATGCATTTATAGGGCTAATTAAACGAACGAAAATCCCTTTGAAACGCACAAAACGCCCGGGCGGAATTTAAATTTCCCGCCGCTAAGAGTTTTACACGCATGCGCAAATTCATCGATAATTTCTTAACATGACTGGAAAGAGCGTTTTGAATGCAGCGCATGCACGCAGATGCACCACCATCTTGTATGACTCTGTCGTAAATAGAATATACATTCTACGGTTTCAAATGAAGGAATATCTAATCAAGATATGACAGTAAAACCATTTTATTTGAAGATAGAAAACAGAAAAGCAATAAATCTTGATTTTAGGCTATTGAAAACTTTTGTAGTCCTGTACAGCATACGAACGCTTTCAGTGCTTTTGTGCAGATGTGTGCAGCTAAAATATTTACCTTCTGTAATATCAGATCTTCAAACTAATCATTAGAAAACAAGTACCAAAAAAGGTTTAAATCACGCTTACGCTAACAAGATATGTAAACTTTATGATTAAATTGCGTTTGTGAAAAAAGCACTTCAAAATCCAAGGTTTCTTTGAAATGTACTATTTTCACGCTTGAAATTTTGTGCAAGTGCAGAATAAAATAAAATACGAACGTGGTTGCATAAACTGTCCTGCGAGACATCTTAGTGTTTACAATACCGAAGCCTAAAAAAACATATTGCTGTGTGTTGATATTCTGACCACTTTGCACATCTCCATAAATAGTTACGCGGCACTAAGAATATACATGTATATACAAGTGTATATGCAAGTTATTCACTAGTACATTAAACGGTTGCATGTCGGGTTTTTTTCGATTGATAAAATATAGATTGAAGAGATAGTTACACATTTTTGTGTTTTTGTAACTCTGTATTTTTACATACTGACTTTCAAACATTGAACCAGCTTAACTTAATATTCTGTTTGATAAGCTAATGTTTGCATATAAAAGTGCATTTACAGTCTGGTGAACAAGTAAACAATACAATCAAGTATTTTACAGGGATGTTGAGACGCACAGAAAGACAGTGGTAGGTAGAATCCAAATAGGGTTCACCAAGGACAGTCGGTCCTGTTTTGCCTAGATATATTATTTTTGGTACCGGTTGCACGTGCAGAAAACAAGTCATGAAATAAATATTTAAGTAAAGTTTCAGGTTAAAGGGTGCAGTCGTGTCAGATTTTCTATAACAAATAAGTTTATTTGAAACGGCCAGGGCGAACACTGATACATGGGATTTTAATATGAGTTTACATGTTACAGATGAAAAGTTACAAGAATCGGGGCTCGAACCTGTGACAAACAGAGGGACAGTCAGTTACGTAACCACCGAAAACCGGACCTTTCGGGTGGCTTCATTTTAGTTCAGTTGTAACTGCTCAACGAAAAGACGTTTGATGACTCAGCAAAACTGCTACTTGTTTGTAATAAGGAACGGGCGTTAATACCTTTCTTATAACTTCATTACAGAGATTGAAATCCGCGGAAAAACAAGATTTATGCGAAGCAAGTATGCAATACTATCAGTTGCTTTCAATACTGATTCTGACATTCATTTATATAAAAAATGGACATCCATTGATTGCCTCAAAGAGTTATGTATTTTTTATTGTTGCTGAATATGTTTGTAATAAACATACTTTACAACAGCTGATAAAGAAAAACGTTTTACACCCAACTTTACTTCCGTGTTTATACTGTGAATTAGCGACATTAGTTGATTTAAATGGCTGTCGTATTTTATCAGCTATAAATAAATCCTATTACATGAATCATTAGGTTGTCTGTTTCACAGTCTGTCTCAGCATTCCATGGTAGCTTATTAATAGAAATTCTCAATTTTAGACCAATGTTCTTCTTTAGAATCTTACAATGTTCTTACACAGTGTCTGTTTCGTAACGGAGCGAACCATCTAGAATCAGACCTCGTACATGTAGTCAATTTGCAACCAACAACAATTCAAGGAATTCAGATTTCGCATTAGTGTAACCCAGAATAAACCTGCCTTGTCATGACTGCTTTATCAGGAAATGGTCAAAATTAGAAATTCAGTGGCCAAAAGTTATAAGCCGTGCATTGTCAGCTGCAGCATTACGTATATTTAAACTTTTATAAGACCATTCCCCCTTTTTGAAAAATAGAGATATAAAGTTTGGTGCGTTTTTTTGTTTCCTATATTTTTGACTACATATAACTCTACCTGTTTACATGTCTGTTAGAGACAGCAGTGAATGTATATGTTCTGATACCTGTATATGTCTGTTGCAGACAGCTGTGATTGTATATGTTCTGATACCTGTATATGTCTGTTAGAGACAGCTGTGAATGTATATATTCTGATAGCTGTATATGTCTGTTAGAGACAGCTGTGAGTGTATATGTTCTGATACCTGTATATGTCTGTTAGAGACAGCTGTGATTGTATATGTTCTGATAGCTGTATATGTCTGTTAGAGACAGCTGTGAATGTATATGTGCTGATAGCTGTATATGTCTGTTAGAGACAGCTGTGAATGTATATGTTCTGATTCCTGTATATGTCTGTTAGAGACAGCTGTGATTGTATATGTTCTGATACCTGTATATGTCTGTTAGAGACAGCTGTGATTGTATATGTTCTGATAGCTGTATATGTCTGTTAGAGACAGCTGTGATTGTATATGTTCTGATAGCTGTATATGTCTGTTAGAGACAGCTGTGATTGTATATGTTCTGATAGCTGTATATGTCTGTTAGAGACAGCTGTGATTGTATATGTTCTGATAGCTGTATATGTCTGTTAGAGACAGTTGTGATTGTATATGTTCTGATAGCTGTATATGTCTGTTAGAGACAGTTGTGATTGTATATGTTCTGATAGCTGTATATGTATGTTAGAGACAGCTGTGAATGTATATGTTCTGATAGCTGTATAGGTATGTTAGAGACAGCTGTGAATGTATATGTTCTGATAGCTGTATAGGTCTGTTAGAGACAGCTGTGATTGTATATGTTCTGATTCCTGTATATGTCTGTTAGAGACAGCTGTGATTGTATATGTTCTGAAACCTGTATATGTCTGTTAGAGACAGCTGTGATTGTATATGTTCTGATAGCTGTATATGTCTGTTAGAGACAGCTGTGAATGTATATGTTCTGATAGCTGTATATGTCTGTTAGAAACAGCTGTGATTGTATATGTTCTGAAACCTGTATATGTCTGTTAGAGACAGCTGTGATTGTATATGTTCTGATAGCTGTATATGTCTGTTAGAGACAGCTGTGAATGTATATGTTCTGATAGCTGTATATGTCTGTTAGAAACAGCTGTGATTGTATATGTTCTGATACCTGTATATGTCTGTTAGAGACAGCTGTGATTGTATATATTCTGATACCTGTATATGTCTGTTAGAGACAGCTGTGAATGTATATGTTCTGATAGCTGTATATGTCTGTTACAGACAGCTATGATTGTATATGGTCTGATACCTGTATATGTCTGTTAGAGACAGCTGTGAATGTATATGTGCTGTGAATGTATATGTTCTGATAGCTGTATATGTCTGTTACAGACAGCTGTGAATGTATATGTTCTGATACTAATTTACAGTTTGATCCACCGTAGCATACTTGACGTCAGTGGTATGAAAACACTGTGCAAGATAAAAAAGGAATCGAATAGTTTTATCGAGTAAACCGCCTCTGATAACCCAGAGTCATATCGGGCACGCAGTTTACCCAACCATCGTTTTTAGGAAGGACCACTACTGAATTCCCATCCTCAGTAAGAAACTGCCAACATTATCTGATAAACGGTTATGATCGGTAGCGAACCAAGCACTTGGAAGTCAGTGAGCTTAACCAGTGATCACAGAGGCATGGCCCATATACCTTCCAAATC
This sequence comes from Cyclina sinensis, assembly GCA_012932295.1. NCBI lineage: Eukaryota > Metazoa > Mollusca > Bivalvia > Venerida > Veneridae > Cyclina > Cyclina sinensis. Next base: position 70,707,107 of record JAAONU010000001.1, on the reverse strand, counting down.
ATTCACAAAGATGGAAATTGCTTTTATAACGAGAAGAACTGTTCGCAACAACAGTGCTCTCTGCTTTAGCTAAATCAGCAGCGTGGATGGTCTTCCCTAAAGATTTTGCAACAAAATGTTCCAACAACTAATTGAAAAAAACATTTCCGCAAGTTGAAAAAAGATCTTATTCTTGCATATAAAATGTATCAATATTGCTTAGTTAAGTCAAATACAAAAAATGCAAAATTAAAGGCGTTTTTTAATGCATTTAGTTTTTCTTTGAGAGTCACTATCCATTTTTCTCTTTGTGTATAAAACGACCCAATGTTTTTCTAATGTTTTTTGTGAGTAATTTAATCGCGATTTTTATTTTTTTCTGAGTGTTTTTGCTTCATTTACCGTGCAATTCAAACACAAGTAATATCCATGTATTTTAAACGTCGGAGGGATTGCTATCCGCTCCTTGGCGTTCTAACACGGCACGTTTGATTTCAAGAAATTCCTTTCAGTATTGTTTTTGATGTGTAAAATGCAAGCAAGTCCTGATGTATTCTGATACAATATTGCCCAATAATAATAAAGCTTAACATTGAGCGCATATCTTTATGAGCCTAATAAAACATAATCAAAGTACTCGCAGGAATCCGAGAAGGCAATAAAACTTCCCCTTTGACATTTATTTTTCGCCTTATGCTTGCATTATATCACGCACAGACGTTTTTCTGCTGTCTTTTGTGTTTCGTCTTAAAAATATGAATTTTTCTCGCGAAAAGCAATTAATTATAATATTTTGAAAAATTATCAAGGAAAGATTATTGTTTACATGTCAATATTTGATGTTAAAGTGCAATGCTCGAACGATTCCCTTTTTATGATCAGAATTTATTTTTTCCTTAAATTACGCTTTTTTTTCATTCTAAAAAATTACCAGTCACTCAATCGAAAAGATTTCTTTCAGCGGGTTCATTATTGTTGTTGAATCATAATTTATTACGAAGACGTAAAACATCTATTAAAAATGTCATACGTTCCGTTCGGTAAAAATAATCAGTAAAAATTACTTAAAAACAAAAAGGTTGTGATCCTAGGGACAACACTGTTGCAGGGGACATTACGTGAAGAAATCGGAGATCAGTGATAGAGTCAAGTGTCGCGCAGTAGAATCAAGGGCAAAATAAAAATTAAAATAGCACGTGACCAGCTCGAGATAAAAAGAAAAATTGTCGCTTGTTTTAGGTCGCCGAGCGCTGACATTTTTTTTAGGGAAAACAATGGTCTTAAAAATTGTTATGAATGTTCTTATAAACTAGGCGGTTAAAAGATTTTATTGTGTGGCTAAAACAAAGAGTTAAAAAGGTTAAAATGGAGAATTATGCACGCGTTAAAATAATAAATCCTTTGCAATTTGAGAAACCTATGGAAAAAGTAATAACTTCAATTTCTTGGCCGTTTATTATGATACGTTTGACAGATAGGTTATGTAGCGATTTGGGCCGACATGATTGAAATAATAAAAAAAACCTTGACATTAAAAGTACTGTAGCTTTTCTTTGTTCATAGAACCTTTTTGCATGTTAAGTTGATAGTCAAATCTAAAACGTTAGGCCTCAACCTATACTAGAGAAACATGATTGTTCAGCAGATAGTCAAACCTTAAACGTTAGACATCGACCTATATTGGAGAAACTTGGTAGTAATATCAGCAACAACAACGGCACAAGCAACAGGTTTTGTGGGTGCATTTTTTTCGAAAGAATAGGGAGACAAAAATGGGAGAAAAGGTTTAGAAAGAAAGAAAGAAAAAAGAAAGAAAATATTTTTTCGAATAAGAATAATTGGCATGCACATAAAAACACTATCAAAATGTCACATTTTATATCATTACCTGATCAACTCTGTATGAAGGGTATTACTTTTTTTCTGATTACTTGGAGAGTGTACATGTTTTTTTTTCCGAGTTATGTCTTCAATTCAGTTCACTCTCCAAAAGAACTTGACTTTTCAAATATTTCACACGACAGGGTTCTCAGTAAAAAGCATTTCAATTCATGACAGAAATTGACAGTTTAAGTTTAATTAAATTAGTTTGAAAAGGTACAAATCAGGCTTGTTAATGGTAAAATGTTTTGTTAATATGACATTTTCACTACAAAAAATGAAGCCAATCGAGTGTCAATACCAGCTGATTTGACCAAAGGTTACAGTTACTATTTTTTAAAAGGGTGACAGAAAGCGACTCTTCTGTTCGCAGTCAAGTGGTTATTATGATTACCTTATTGTACAAGATGCACCGCCCAGTTGCACAACTGCGCATGACACCCGGGCAATTAACATCCTGGCGACTGGAGGGTCACTCAAATTCATCTGTCATGTGGTGTCGATTTCGAAAATGGACAAAATGGTTTAATTGAAAAATCAACTAATTTAAAGAATCTGTTCAATTCTATTTGTTGTGTTTTGTTTCTTGACAACGTGTCGGACCATGAGCAAATATGGCGCGCATGTCATACCACAACTGTGACAATGTAGCCGTCAGAATGCCAATGTTCTCATTACGGAGAGTTGAAAATCAGAATAACTCCAGGGCTGCTCTTCTGCCGCTATGCGATGAACTTGAATGGTTAAATTCTGACCCCAACGCTTCTTAATTTTTCACTTTGTTGATTTAACCAAACTGACCACCAGTTTCGAATTTTGGAACGTGTAAGCAAGGAGCAAAAACAACAAACTGGCTTTAGGTAAACCATGGACTGTAAAAGATTATAGAATGGCAGACGACTATGTTCCAATTGACTACTGACCTGAATTATCTGCCTCCCATGGCGTGCACATGTCACTGTTACAGAGTAACATGCAGCTGATTTCCAGTTCGATTTTACAAATAGAAGTTTATCTCATCATATTTCAATTATATAATTGGAGCAAATGAAAAATGATTATATCTCTCAAATTTGCTTTTGCATGTGCATATGTTTGTCGTTCAGCTTTTATCAATTTGCATTTCCGTTTTTATTAAATTTAGTTTATTTCCATGTAAGCGATATTATAAAATTACAGAAATTGGCAGTTACAGTAAAAAAATATAGAGTCATTTTGATACTGTCAAAACATTACAAAGGCGGGTTATGATCTTGTCCTACTCGGATTACTTGACTAAGTCTACGCATTCAAATAGTACTTGTATGCCGAGGGAGCTATGGGGACGCTGACAATTTCACTAAATTAAAGGGCTTTGCTAAAAAAACACTTAAAATAACTTTGAGCTAAAAATACCATTTGTTGGATAGCCTGAACACCCAAACGAAGATCTTACGCACCGATTTCTCGCTCAAAGGTTACCTCAGTGTGTACGGCCAAAAGCTTTCTTGTTAGCCAACACCAGAAGCCTCGCTTAAAGCTCGGAAGTAAAGGCTGCGTAAAAAAATTATGTTAATTTTTATATTTACTAGTATGTACCGATCTTGCTCTGTTACATTCGATTATGTCTAATTATGTCCCTTTGAATAAAAAGGTAGGTAAATCGTAACATTACTATATGATATATTAAATAACATTTTATCTCAGATCTGGTTGTAATGATATTTTATTTCAACTCTTGTTGAAATGTGTTAAGTTTCATTTTATCTTGATGAAATCAAACGGAATGTGTCACAGTTTATATTTTTTCACCATCTGACAAACATTTTAATGTCTGCTTGAAATTTACTCAGTCTGAAATAAAGTTTTCAAGAATGTCACTACAGTGTATGAAAATGTAAACACTGGAAAAAAAAATGGCGGGAGAATAATTAACTGTCCATCAAAAAGTTTTGTAGCGACCATTTAAAATATTAAAACGAGCATGCAGTGTGCAAAGTCTGTCAAGTGCACACTTTAAGTGTCACAATTTCAAATGCAAAATACACAGCATGCAAGTTTTATTACAGTAATTAAGTTTAAAGTGTAATTTAATGAATACCATTAATTCTGTCAGTCTTAAGGACAAATTGACCGCCGTGCCCTTACCGGAAATATGACACCTGCAGATAATACCGTCAAATTAATAATACTTATGGGGAATGAGTAGAAGTTTTTTATCTTTCTGTTGAAGTTATATAGTTACGTTCAGTGACTTTTTTTAAATGTTATCCGATTTTATACAATGCATAAAAAACTTTCCACCAGAAGGATTTTACCATCAAACCACGAACTTCTTTTTTTTTCACGAAATTTAAAGTTTTTGTTTTCATTTCTTTTTTTTTTTTCTTCTCTTAAAATCAGTATTTTTTTTGAATGTTAATGTCACTGTATAACCGCTGTTAGTTACAAAAATAATGGTAGTTTACTGATGGTATGAACTACAGTATAATGTTAAGTAAAAATGCAAATCGAATATTGAATCTTTTCAATGTATCTGTCAATGAAACTCGTGGCTGTTAGCCCTTTTATTTTACTTAGGAAATAAATGTTTCTTGTGTACTAAAGATGTGTTTTCCTACCGGAGCGCTTTAGAGAGATGTCACGTGCAAGTTTTGTGTCTGCACGTCTGAAAGACACGGACTTTGTGCGTAGTGCATTTAAACATAAAACCACTGAAAATATGCATTGCATCATTTTTAAATGCCTGACGTATACGTACTAGAAAGCACTGTTATGCAGAACAGGATATAAAGGATATTTAAAGCTATCACCCTGAACAAAATGACATTCTTGCCAGTTTAGTACATACATTTTTCATTTCGGGTGTATAAGAAAAACTTAAATATTTTAAATGACTTCCGGATATGAAAAGCGTGCGTATTTTCAAATACGTTCTGTACAAAAGTCCTGGATGATAACTTTAAATAAATTTTTAGTTTATCTGTTGGATATGGTTTCATATCATACGAAATAACTGGTCACGTTCAGCAGTTTTTTTTTTCATTGGTAAAACTTCATTGTAAACTAGTTTTCGGTCCTCGATTGCAATCAACGCGAAATCACATAGCTCTGTTTTATTTACACACCCAAGCGCGTGCCAATTTATAATTATATTTTGCAGGTGACCTTAAGGTCAGACCAAGACAAAAGGTCCATATTTGGCCGGAGTTGACCACAGCTGGACGTTGGGTCAATCGGACATGCGAGGTGGATTTAACCCAGAAGTCGTTTAACCCTAAATGACTTCAGATCGTGCGTACAAAACAAACCATGCCTACTTATTTGAAATATTAATAATTAAAGGGAAAGAAAAAGGTTTATAAAAACGAAATTAAATTGAGCGAAAAATGCTGTGCTATTGAAAGTTGCAAAAAATGACCAGTGCTTATAATTATTTACGGGGCTTTCCTCAACTTCAAACATTTGTACTTTACAAAAACAGTGACGCGTTCGGTTGAATGCTTTTTTTTCGTGTTCAAAACCGAAAGCAATTCCCTAAAAGCGGGAAACTAAGCTAACTTGCTGTAGTTCGCCATAAGAATGCAAGTTGTTATAAAATGAATAATTTCGTTATCATTTCTCGAGGAGAAAATGCATCTTCATCTACAAAGATTCCTGAACCATGTCAGCAAAGCTGACATATTCCCAGATCATGAATTGTGTCGACCCTCTGAAAATATTGCGCTTGGATTTTTGACTCTACTGCTTAAAGAAACAACCATATCTAAATGTTGTCATAAATACAATAGGTATGTTTCATCAAAAATGTCTTCTTACAGACGTTAAGAAAGCGGTTCGGTAGGGAAATCAACAATTTTTGTCCGAGGCGAAGCCAAGGAAAAATTGTTGTTTGTCCTAGCAAACGTCTGTAAGAATGCACTTTTGAAGAAATACGAGTAAATGTATCTTGACTTATACGGCGATTAAGTGTAAAAATTAAATAAATACTAGTCCCCATGGAAGTTAACAGTTATTAAAATTGTCTTCTTACAAACGTAAGAAGACACTTTTTGAATAGCTCTGCTGGGGGTGTAGTGGTATAACTCTCTCTCTATTTAAGCTTATTTAACGTCGGTACCGGTAGCCCATATGACCGACGCCCCCAGAAGAGATTAGTTATTTTATGTTGTGGGGGTAGTGCAAGATACAGAAAGCATCCCATTCCAGAGACACCCCTGGTTCTTTTTCATGCTCAGTGTATAGCACTGATACATGGGACCTCGGTTTAAAGTCTCATCCGAAAGACTATTAGTACTGTTAGTGGAGGAGCGGGGGATCGAACTCGGGACCCCTGCTTTACCAGTCTAGCGCGTTACCACTTGACCACATCCGCTCCTGTGGTATAACTTAGACTGCAGTAACATTTAATATCATGGCCCGTATATCATAAATCATAATTCAACGGGAGCATCAAAATTGATAAAGTAAGTATTTCAAGCAGACGACAAAAAAGATGACGTTTAAACGGTATCTACAGGTATCATTAACTTGAAGTATTTGATATCTAAATTAACCTACATTTGTTTTATTAAATTTCATTTTATCGCCTTTGCCTTTCATTACAAATATATCCAAGAAAGTGATTTTGCATCTCGTAGAGTTTACCTGTCATAAAACTGTGTCACTGGTTTCTTACCTTCTTCTGTAAAGTAATTTGATCTCTTAAATAACATACCATCTTTCTCTATTTGAGTTTATTTATCGTCGGTTGCGGTTGCCCATATGACCGACGCCCCCTGCAGAGATTAGTTTTTTTAGGTTCCGGGGAATAGAGTAAGATACAGAAAGTATCCCATTCCAGAGAAAAACCTGGTTCTTTTCTATGCTCAGTGTACAACACTGATACATAAGACCTCGGTTTAACGTTTGTTCCGAAAGTAATGTTAGTGGAAGATCGGGGATCGATCTCGCGACCCCTGGGTGAACAATCCAGATTGTACCACTAGACCACTCCTATATGACTAACAGACTATTTGGAATACGGTATGTTTAAAAGACCGTCCGTGCAATGATTTATTGTTTGTAAATATTAACTTCTCTCATTTTCCACATCTTCAAGTTGTAAGCAAGTTTCGTTGAAATGATAACGAAAACGGCCTAACGGCTGAGTTGTTTGCACATGACACCTCTCTACAGGAGTTTGACACCGTTGTTACTTTAGCTGTATTGTATTGTTTACATAGAAAACAAAAAAGTCATTTATAATAGGGATGCGTGCTTTTTTGCCCAAGGGCTACAATTTATGAAAAAAGAGTCGGTGAATTCTTTATCTAATCGTATTCATAAAGTCGCGTGTATCGTGACCCTGGTTGACAAAACGTTATCATAGTTTTCATATGTAACACGACACCGGTGCGACGGTATGAATAAAATTGAATTTTTATTTGTCAATGACTGACAACGCCATTCTGCTCCTTGAATCAATAAGACCTTGGTCACGTGATATGGGGTAATCAAAACCTCTTCTCTTTCAATTAAGAGTTCTATATTGACCTCAAGCGACATGTTTAGAAGCTTGACCACTGGTCGCACGCGTGTCCAAAATTAAATAGCCGTATAACGACAACCATTGACGATTGTTTCAGCGCAACTAGCCACACAATATTAGCATACCGTAATTGCTAAGAGAGCTTAATTGACTGTCATTTACGACACTATGACAGAATGTCGCGCAACAGCATTGCTCAGGGCGTGGACATTTAATCCCAGACCATACTGGCAACACGAGGGGCACTTCAAGATCTTATCTTAAATGTCCTAAATTTTGGATGACAACATCATTATATTAATACAAACTACTTTTTTGTCAGATATGAGAAAAATGTCAAATTTTGCCTTAAATCATCACGTGGATGACTGCCCGGCAGTTTCATTATGTTCTTATTTTTCTAAATGATATGTTAACGCTTTTGTTCTGCAGACATTTAATAGTTTTTACATTTAAGCTTATAAGTTCACCTTCTCTCACATCTAAACTTGTGGCATGAAACCAACTTCAGAACTCTTACAGTACTTTCGTCACGAAAGGTAAAGTCTGTGAATTCCACGAAGTAAATTGAAGGAACAGTGACATGTAAGCACAGGTTTCTACTTCATTGATTTATTCCAGTAACTATCAAATAATATGTAGACCAGATCTGTTTACAAAAGTCTGCGAAAAGAGAATCACAACCCCTTTCTTTTTGAGTATAAAAAGCAAGAAATTTCCATCTAAATCTTATATTACAGAAGATAAAATTGAGAAATACGAGGTTTGTCTTTAGAATGGAAATACGTGTGCCTCCCTCTACTCGACTGCACACATGTTTATGATTAGCAAAACTAGGGTTGACACTCACAGTGATTACTTCTGTGAAGTTTGGTCGAAATCTGCCGGATGGTATAGACGAAATAGCGGAGGCATTAAAAAATTAAACTTCTACTCATAAAATATCAATAAACCAAAAATGTTGAATAAATACAAAGCTAGCCTCGCTTTCGTGATGTTTGGCAGAAATTCACCTCAGGGTATAGCAGAAATAAGAAAAAAAAAACATAAAAAGTATACTACTCAAATTTTGCTAGGCCTCAAATGTTTCAGTGTGAATATTTTCGGTAGTGATTTAATTATCGTCGTACAAATGATTTTTAATTTCAATTCCATGTTTAATAATTTTGATTGAAGGATAAATTTTACATTTTTTACTGATTTTGCATTAGTTATTTGCCAGAGAAGGGGAAGACCCCATATATCAAAGTTTTTTAGACACACAACTTGTTTTCCAAATTTTCATAACCCAATTTATGTTTACAAGTTTAAACTCAGTAGCGTGTGTGTGACCCATTGCTAACAACTGCTTGGCAACGCCTTCTCATGCTCCCTATGAGGTTTTTGACAGTCCTAGCGGTGATGGCGACCCATTCTTGCACCAACATGGCCTCAAGCTCCTGGATGCTTTTAGGTTGCACATTGCGAGCTGATATCCGTACCTGCAGCTCATTCCACAGGTGCTCAGTTGGATTTAGGTCGAGTGATCGAGCTGGCCAGTCAAGGCGCTCAGTACCCCCCCCCCCCCCCCCCCCCCCCCCCCTCTGCAAGTAGTGCTGGACCACCCGGGCCCTGTGGGGACGCGCATTATCGTCCATTAAAACGAACTGATAGCCCACTGCCCCGGCATACAGTCTAACCTGGGTGTCTAACATCTCATTGAGGTACCGCTGCCCTATCAATGTACCTCTGTTTAGCACAATGAGGTCAGTCGGTCCGTCCCAGCTGGTACCTCCCCACACCATAACTGATCCACCCCCTTAGCTGTCGTGCTCAGCAATATTTCCGGCTTGAAATCTTTTCCCAAGTCTTATCCAGACTCTTGCACGTCTGTCAGCAAGGTCTAGGCAAAACCTAGACTCATAAGTGAAGAGAACATGCCTCCAGTTTTGTCTGGTCCACCTAACATTCTCCCACGCCCATTCCAAACGGGCCTGGTGGTGCCGACGAGTCAATGGAATTCTTATACAGGGTCTTATTGATCGTGAATTACCCTCGTGCAACCTTCTACGCACCGTCTGAGTACAAACATTAACCCCAGAAGCATTAAGAAAGTCAGTACGAAGATGCGTTGCTGTTGCAAACCGTCCTCGTCGGGCCTGGATAAGCGGTCTTGAGCTGCTGTCGTCACCTTTTGTCTGCCTCCGCCATGCCTCCTGACGAGTGTACCATACTGCTGGTACCTTGCCAAGGCTCTGGTGATGATGGTGTGGTGTACACCAAGAGCCACACCAACCTCACGGTGTGTGGCCCACTGCTCCACCATCCCTCCACGTCTCTGCTTAACTCAAATGCCGTCTTATCATAGCGTTTGCCATGTCAGTCACCATTGTAAAAAAGTCTGACCTTTGAATGACCATAAATTTGTAATGTCGGTGTATAAGGACAATAATGTCTTTGCTCCCACTAAAAAAACAACAGAAAAACGAGGGGTGCATGCTTTCCGACCACGTTGCGAGACCTACCCGACAAAACAGCTTGCATTTAGGTTGGGGCTATTTCAAATCATTGCTTAATCAAACTATGCAAAATAAATAATTGAATCATTTTTATACTTTTCATTATATAGTGAGAAACTTTTGGTGCTTAGCAAAAGTTGAGTAGTATAATAACTCTACTGAAAATCAATGCATTTGCCTGGCACTAATAACTTCTGTCATGTTTAGCTGAAATCCGCCGGACGGTACAGGAGAAATTTAAACAATCTGGATGCATAAATGGACCTTAAAACGTGAAAAATATGCACAGCTAGGCTTGGTACCGAACATATGTGTGTAATTTGGATGCATTCAACCAGCCGGAGTCAGAGTTGTCTGGATAGCCTCTGAAAAATCAATGCATCAAGGGCAATAACTCAGCTGAAAAATCAATCGGAAAATGCCTAAGCTAGTGTTGTGCAATTTTGTTGAAACCAACCAGGTGGTTTCATAGTTGCCCACACAAACTTTGCGTCAAATCGACAGGACAAAATAAAAATCTTTTTCCCGCTAGTCTTGAGAGTTAAAAATAAATTATGTGACAGGAGAGTAGTCTACCATTGCTTGCCAGACCTATATGAATAAGAAATTTGTATAAGGAAATATTAACACAAGAAACCATCTTAATGAGTCTGCTGACTCTTTAAACATTTTCTTAAGTGCTGTCTGAAAAACAATAACATTTCAAGAGTAACGGTTAAGATATTTTAACACTGCCCCAAAGAGTCTTTTTTCGGATTGTGTCATATGCAAAGTCTCGATACTAAAAACAAAGCAAATTGCATTCCAGTTTACCTGTGAGTATTCCAGCCTGATAAATATTATCAAGACAGAGAAGAAACACAAGTTCTATTGAAAATAATTTTTATTCATGAAAAAAAGAAACAAGTAATGAAACAGCACAATCATGTACAAATATTATCAAACTTTGGATTTTTATTTTCTATTAATCACAAAACTTCTGCACTTCTGTCTTTAGATAAGAGATCCACTATGGCCCTAAACCGCTCATCTGTGTATCTGCTAAGATGGACAAGTGCTGAATTTGACCAAGAAATTACCATGACAAGCAATTTGTTAATGAGTCATGACTGAATGCTAAAAGTGACTCCTTGATTGTTAATGGAGCCTTCTTTTGATTTAACAGCTATTTTTTGATCCCAAATTCAAAACATACCAATGAATCATCAAGGCAAACATTTTGACCAAAAATCATGAAGACTGTATCAAAATGTGGCCTCTGCAGTGTTTACAGGAGTTTCTTTTGATTCAAGCCAGTAAGTTAGTTTGTGACCCATATTCAAATGGACTTAGAAATCATCAACACAAATACTTCGAACAGTAATCATGATATCTGAATATAAACTGAAGCCTCTAGAGCTTTTACAAAGTTTTCCTTTGATTCAAGCCAATGACCTTGTTTTTAGATTTCAAACTTGGCCTAGGAATGATCAACACAACATTTTGATTAAAATTCATGATGACTGAATTCAAAATTGGCCTCTGAAGCATTAATAAGATTTTCCTTTCATTTACACCAGTGACCTAGATTTTGACCTCAGGTGACCCATATTTGAAACTGACCTAGAAATTATTTAGATTAAAACCTTGACCAACTTCCATGCTCAGTATATGTAAAATGTGTACCCTAGAGTGTTAACAATCGAAGTGTGGACAGACAGACACATGTTGGACATCAAGCAATCACAACAACTCACTGTGAGGATTTTGTGCTCAGGTGAGCTAAAAATACAACCCTTTTTAAAAACTTTTTTTTCATAGATATTGCTGGAAAGTGTTTCTCCTTTAATTCACAAAAATCTCAAATAAGAATAAAGATAACGAAATGAATATTAAAAGCATATGAATAAGAAACAAAATAGAGTTCTTTAAAATACAAGGTGTCTCAACAAGTTTTCTGTTTTAGTAGGGTGGAATGTTTTACGACAAAATCTCTATATAAAACAAGTGAAACTAAGCTCTAAGTCTCAAGTGAATATGATGTTTAAGCTTTCATAAAATAAATATTGCTTCTTTTTATTCATCCATTATTTTTATGGTGCTTTACAGAAATAGAAAAAAAAAAATACCTGTCCAGAGGTAATAGTTCATATGATTATAAAGATACATGTATATACAAAGTTAAAGAAAACTCTTGAAAGCAAATCTTCCACAATCACACATAACAATACAAATAAAGCTACAAGTATTTTATACTATCTTTTAGTGCAATGTTCACTTTCATACAGTACATTCTATTCCAAGTATACTATCCTACTTATCTTTTGGGCTTTCCACGGTTTCAACCTTCACTTTGAAACATAACGTATCAATACCCACTAGAGGCTTACTGAAATAATTTTCAAATTCCAGGTATACTTAACTTCCTATGATGATGCTATCTTCAACACATTTCCGAGCTATGTACCCTTCCACCCTGCATCACCCATCCTTAAGCTAACAATTTATCAACATGCTATGTTACACTGTAATCTCTTCTTGGTTATTCTTCGTGCAAAATTTGTAAAAAGTATTATAAGCTAAGAATATAACATACAATAAAGAAATTATATAGAAAAAGATCTTTTACTTATACCAGTATTTTGTGTAAAATGGACAGCTTTCTTCAGTTTAAACTGTAGTGATCAAATTATTACATTCTTCTAAGTTAAACTGTATGTTCAAATAACTGCAGTCACCATGACCAAATTAATAAACTTCAAACTGCCGTTAAGAACTGTTAACAGAAACTGTCTGTGGTATCTGTGTGGTATCTGTGTGGTATCACATTTTAAAAAGGGGAATGAATACAACTTACAAAAATCTGCAGACATCTCAGCTGACTTTATGCTTTATAATGCCATTTGTGTATCAGATACAAGCCTCTGTTGAACAGTTAAAGTTACACATGTAGTAAAAGAGTCATGCCAAGCATTAACCAACAAAACAGACTGACATAAATAACAAAGAAGATTCACACACTGAGGCATATTTACAGTAATAACACATCAAACCTTAAAAGGGAAGAAATAAATAACTAAGTAGCATATTTTTCTGATATAATACACGAATCATCTTCTAGATATAGGACATGCTGATGACCCTGAATTGGAAATAACTTTAATAAAATTCCAACAATCTTATAATTTGATAATCACACAAACTGGTGTTCATCTGAAGATCTTTTTCAGATTAAAAGAAAAATGGTTTAACCGTTTCCTAAATCTATGCATGTTGTCATACACTCACCATAATCCTGACATTAACTCTTGGAAAGAACAATATGTATTAAGCAATCAAAAACAACGTACCATTTATAGCTTACACAACATTCATGTATATCATTTATGTTTCTTCTATGACTGATACATTTATGCAAGATAATGTTAAACACCAGCCATTCAAATGGTTTATTAAAATGATAACCATCTACTGTAAGATATACTTGTAAGCACATATGAAAAGATTTTGCAAACACTTATATGGCAACAGGTTTAAAATATGCAACATGAATCAAACACAAATATTTTTACTACAAAAACAACCTTTCAAGTTAAATGGAAAACATTTGGGTTGTGTCACGAGATTAACAACAATATGGTCAAATTTTGCAATTTCAGGATTTTTGGACTTTCAGATAATAGATTGTTTTGAATTACTTTTTATCACACACTGACTACCAGAAAGTACACTTACAGTGCAATAAGGAATATATATATATAACAATTGTTTTAATCATTTTCACATCACTGACATTATACCAGGTATCATGCAATATGCAATCAAGTTGCTAGGTTAATCTGTGATCCATATCCATGTTTTAGTAACCTTCGAAGACTTAATTCACATTTTTCAAGGATAGCACATTTTGTTTATTCAGAGAAGGCAGGAAACATTGTGTGTTTAAAGAAATCATTAATTAATTAATGATGTCAAACTCTGACATCATTTTCTTGATGATGTCAAATTGTTCAGATTGTTGATTTTGTCACATCATGTCATTTTATTTGAAAGAAGTTTATGTCTTATAAAATAAGACAGAAATCTATTTCATAAATGTAACTATTAACATACAGTTATCTTGACTTGTCAATAACTTTTCTTGATTATATAGATTCTAACTCTGCATTGCTAGTACAATACATCTGAACTCTGACCTAGTACAATAGTCTTATCCTAACATTTATGTTCTTTGATCAATATTTTCTTTTTAAATATTTCAAAAACGTTTCAGTGTGTAATAATACCAAACAAGACATTTACAAACAGTTATACATGTCACTTAATAAACTATGAGAAAACTTGTTTGTAAATGATTATAGAAATTTTGCATTAAAATAAAATCTTGTATTCAAATTCAATTTGAATGTCTTGCTTTGCCGTTTTAGATTTTAAAAAGGTATTTATTTAGCTGAGTGTATTTATTCTTACTAAACAGATATATAACCAAAAGTTGCAGCATTATTTAACATTTCACAATGCGGTGTAAAATCACATATCAAGGGGTGAATGAAAAAAGTGATATCTGCTTCATTTTACAGCACTTAGAAATTTTTCATATTCACCCCTTGATACGTTGTATGCAAATATATTATTCTTTAATCTGTGGGTGTTAATTATACTAAATATACAAAATACAACAAGAAAATTGATTAAACAATTAACATTAGTGGAATGACATAATTACCATACAGTGTCTTATTCTACAACTTTCATTCATTTCTTAAAGAAGCTTGCCTATAATAACTCCATTAAATTATCCTGCAGCTGTTTAAAAAGTTTAACAAAATTCCATGTTATCAATCAAGTTTTATGCTTTCAGTAACTGTGGTTTTGTGGAGAAGGCCAAATGTTAACTCAAGGTATACTCAGTTCCACACATGTCTCATACAATGCTCCATGGCCTGGAAATAATAATAAAAAAAAAGATGTAACTATATTATCCATAGATTTGTTAGGAAACAATTTACACTTTTACTGTAAGAACCAGAAAAAATAAAATACAAGAAATGTGTCACAGACAAGACAGCTCCCAAAACAAGGCAATGGTCACAATCATGGCAGCTTATAGCTTGATGTAAATTTGATCATTTGTGCAAAAAAATTTGCAATATGTGGACACTAGAATTGCCACTACACTGGCACCAATACCTCCAGCATGCCGCTTTTTCAGTACAGTACTGATATATGGGAACTTGTTACTTTATGCCCCGGACTAAAATAAAGTATGAAAGAGATCTTGAATACCAGGAAGCAGTTTTTTAGAGCTCTTGATCAGAAACCATTTTCAAAGTGGAGACCCCTCTGAGCTGGAAATTTTAACCTTTACGCCCAAAACAACAACAGAGATCATCTACTCATCTACTCATCATACTTAACAATCCTATAAAATCTGAACGTCCTGGGTGCAGCTGCACTTAAGTTATTGACGAGTAACTATTTTCAAATCGCAAGCCCCTTTGAGCTTGATCTTTGATCCTGTGGGTCCAAATCAATAGGGTTTATCTACCCTTCATACAAAACCTACCTACTAAATCTCAAGTTTTGTACCCATGTGTTCTCAAGTTGGAAATGAAGTGGTCTACCAACCGATGGACCAACAGAAGGACAAGTTTTGCAAAACAATATACACCCTCTTCTTTGAAGTGGGTCATATGACAAAGATAATAAAAACAACCTTCAGATAATAAATTGATTAAATTATTGAACTTACATTGCATTCCATAGCATTAGCCTTGTTGGCACACCAATATGCAGGCCCATATGTACACTTGTTCTGTCCCACCAGTCTCTGAGGCTTGTAGAATAAAGGTCCTACTTTCTTATGTGCCACTGTGGTATTACTACACAGTCCAATTTGCTGTAATATATGATATGACATCATCTGAGCAGAAAATACATATCTCTATGAAAGTGGATTGGATGAGGAAGGCATCATGATGAGAGATTATTTTTGTATGCATTGTAAACATTTAACTTAAAATGGTCCTATTTCATCGTATGAACGAACCACTGTCAAACACTTAATTACAAAGTCCTATAAAATAAAAACATATTGTCGTTTCATTGTTCAGCTGTCAAAAAAGAAAACAAAATGTGTAGTTTACCTGACAGATTTCATCTGGTTTAAGATCCTGATCTATTAGAGCAAGTATTGCAGGGACATATTGGTCCACCACATCATGGCACTGGAAATACAAGTAATGTGTTTATAATGAAAGCATCTCCTGACATAATAAAGGACTGTAAAATATCATACCCTTGAAATACTTACATCATGTTACTTTAGCTAGATATTACACTACCCTAACGCCGCCAACAGTGTTTCACATTTGTATGCAAACAGATTAGCTGACTGTTGTAACTTGCTACAGAATCTCTATCATCCATAACAAACTGTTCAGTCCCAAACACCAGAGGGCACTGACTGAAGATCCCAGATCACTGAGAATATTTACAGTGTTCTATATATATAGAGTATACATGCATTCCCTTAATTCAGCTGTTTGAAAGTGATTTTTCAATACAGGCAAACTGTTCCAATCAGACATTGAACCAACTGTCACTGGTATACATAGATAGTTACTGATAACTTATTACAAACACATTTTTAACTAGCAAGAAAGACTTTTTAAGCTTCTTTCTTTAATTCTTGAACTTTACAAATCTTTATATTTCTGTACTCATTCCTGTAAATAAACAGAATACTGAAGTGTTCAAAGATACTTACTGACAACATCCCAGAAATGAAAACATCTACCTGAAATTTGGTGTCTCCCTCACAATTTGAAAATAAAGTCTGTCAAACAGCCTAAATGGGCATATATGCTTGAAAACTTCCTTAATGAAAGATACAAAACAACATATCTTTACTTTTTCAATCATATTGATTTTCAGAATGTTATATTCAAGAGCCACTGAAACAAACTCTTGTCTCTGAAAACATCAGTCAGTATACTTCATATTTACCTGAGCAGTGACAGTATCTGGTAGCTTATCACAGAGAGTTTTTAGAAAATCCTCCACCTCGTCTTTTGTGCCATTCTCTTTCAAATACTGCTGGAGATTTTCAACTAATACTTTACACAGCTCACACTGCAATGCAGCTGTAACAAAAAAATAATACTATACAAGGGAGTGAAATCTTGTATTTACATATATGCTGAATCATTTTAGAGTTGTCCTTCTTGTCAATTTCCAAACTGGAAAGTAACCCCAGAAATATATAAAGCTATATAATTTATTTTCAAAACATCTAACAGTAAAACATAAGTTGTTTTTTTCTTGTGCAAATACTATGTATGAGAAACTATTTTTCAGCAAACTTTTAAGCAAGCTGCATATGTGTGCTTTTTTACTCTGAAATCTGAGTTTTTATATAGCAACAGCTTTCCAGCAAGTTGCATGAGCACTTAGAAAGTGCTGCTTTGTCAGGAGGGTATTGATATATGGGAACATGTCACTTTATGCCTTGGACTAAAATTAAGTATGAAAAATAATGAAGGGCAATCACTCCAAAATAGTGCAAAAGAGTTATGGTTCTTAGGTAACTGGACTTCTCTTCAACCAGATCTATCCATCTAAGAAGTTTTAAGTTGATATCTTCAAAACTTTTTGAGTTATGCCCCTGACAAAAATTTAGTATGAAAAACTTCAAATGGTAATAACTCTTTTCTCAGTGCTGGATAATAAATTATAAGCCAAGTTAAACAAGAGGCCCAAGTGAAAAAAATTGTCATGGGGGAGCCCAAGTACCTAGTCATATAAGATGAAAAATAAAAAATTCTTAAAAAATTTTCTTGGTAAGAGTGGGGATGGGGGTCGGGATCCTCAAGTACCTAGGTATTAAAAAAAAAAAAAATAAATAATGAAAGAAAAAAATGGGGAGGGGTAATGTAGGAGGGTGTGGGGGAGGGGGAGGGTATGGGTGGTCCCCATGCAGAGGCGGGGGGGGGAGGGGGGGAAGTACTGACCCATCTCATGTCAGTTAATGTTTTATTTCTAGGCTAAAGAAGTTTATTTCCTATATACAAGCAAAATCAAGTGACCCCTGGGGATGGGGCTAACTTTGACCCCAGGGACATGGGTACCAACAATCTTTGCAGGGGTCTTGCTGGTGATCAAGTATTCCATGTTTGAATGGAATATCTTTGACACTTTTTGAGAAATAGACATTAACAAAAAGGTTTACCAAGAAATTTTAAGTTGAAAAATGGGCATAATATTGCAAAAATAAATTTGAGGGTTATCTGCCCTTGTGAAATGGTGTTGTCTTCAGCGATACAATTGTAAGCATTACAACTGGAAAGTTTGATGAAGAAATATTAAGAAATGGCATAGTTATAGCCAATGTTAAGTTTTCATGACAAAATCCAAGTATAAAATGGGGCATAACTCTGTCACTTGTGACCTTGACCTACAGATTTTGGCATCATTGCCACCCTGTTGTCGTAAGCTATATATCTGAAAGTTTGATGAGGAAATGTTAAGAAACAGCAAATTTATAGCCAACGTTGAAGTTTAAAGTTGATACCTCCAATATTTTTAGTTATATCTTAAAAATCAAGTATGAAAATTTCAAAGGGCAATAATTCCAAAATTATCCAAAAAAGAGTTATGGTTCCTGGACAATGCACTTTTCCTCAATGAGGTCTGTTCATATATGAAGTTTAAATTGAAGTTGATACCTGACGGCCAAGCTGATTCCAGTATACCTCCGCCCCCCCCCCACCCCATTTACAACTTCGTTGTGCGGGGGGTATAGTAACAGATCACTGCCTCATAACTTTATTTTTTAACATAAGCTAACAATACTTGGCACAATTCTTGACTAATATCTTGTGCATAAATTGCCTGGTACAAAATAACATTACATGATGTCACTAACATGTGAAGGATAATCAGAGCTTTTTTCTCTAAATCTGTGAACTTAAACAGAAGTTAAAACATACTATTTAGACAAAGTACCTTTATTTTTCTCTGGCAGGAGTCTCACAAATGTGCCCCACTGTGCCTGCTTAGAACAGACTCCAAGCGCAGTACAGATCTCCTTAGGATCAAGCTCTTGCACCAACAGTTCAACAATTGTGTCTCCATACTTGTTCACAAAACTTATACATTCCACTTTGATAGAGTCAGGAAAGAAACTACAAACTTTCTTCACAGCTGTCTCTATAGCAATCTGTAGGATATTATAAAAGAAATGAAAATGTTTTTAACAGCTGCTGCGTTTCAACAGAAAAGAAATACAAACAAGAAGTGTCACTGTAAGATGACCATGCCCCCGAAGTGGTGCTTTGACTTTGAGCTGTGGACCAGTCATTCAAGGGTCAAGGTCAACTAAACATAGGTCAATAGGAAGGTCTTGTCCAAAGGGCTGTTGCGTCCAAGTATGCAATAAATCGACTTTATTATAAGGAGGTTACGGGCAATGTTAAAGTTTTTGGACAATTGGATCTTCAAGGTAAAGATCATTTAAGGGTCAAGGTCAAATAGATATGGGGTCAGTGGGAAGGTCTTGTTCAAAGGGGTGTTGTGTCCAAGTATGAAGTAAATCTACTTACCAATAAAGAAGTTATGGTCAAATTTAAAGTTTTTGGACAATTGGATCTTCAAGGTGAAGGTCATTCAGGGGTCAAGGTCAAATAAGTATAGGTCAATGGGAAGGTCTTGTTCAAAGGGGTGTTGTGTCCAAAAATTAAGTTAATCCACTTACTAATAAGGAGTTATGGCCAATGTTAAAGATGGACTGACGGATGGACAGTTCAAAAACTATATGCCTTCCTTCAGGGCATAAAAAGCCATGATAGCCCTGACTCACTAATTAAAGTAAGATAAAAACATAAAGATTGTCACAAAAATCATACTCAAAACAAACGAGGACTTATGCTTGAGAAACACACATGCCCTTCCCACCTACCCCCTGCCAAGCAAGATAGTTATCCCTAAATAAAATTTAATTAAGGTTTGGAGCAGACACTTACAAGCAACAGGAATCAATTACTCATGAGGTCAAACAACGTTTGAGGGTAACTGGGTCAGTAGATCTCAAATTACTGATTACTATAAATTTTCCAAGCAAGTACTATTGATCTTTGACCCAATGGACCCCATAATGTAATATCAACTTATCATATGCAAGCATCCTGGAAAATATGATGGTCCTTGGTCCAGCTGTTGAGTAAATGACAGAAAACTGTTGTAAATATGCAGATTGTCCCTGTGCATGCTTGACCTTCAATCCATTTGGCAAAAAAACTGATAGAGATTACTAGCTTATAATGTAAAACAGTCCTGCAAAATCTGAGGCTTCTGGATTACAACTGTTCTTTAGTAATTTATTAGAACAGTTTTTAAAATTGCCGGCCTTTTTGAGCTTCACTTGGAAAATGTGTAGCCACAAGTTGATGAGGTTTATCTACTCAACATACCAAACCATTCTTTTAAGTTTGAGGGACCTGGGTCCAAATGTTCTAAAAAAGTTACTGATTAACACTGCTTTCAAAATTCAAGCGCTGTGAGCTTGACCTTTGATCCAGAGGGCCACAAATAAAGGGAATTCATCTATTCATCTTTCCATACTGTTAAAAGGTCCTTGATTCAGTAGTCTGAGTTGACTGAAAACCATCCTTTAAAAGGATGCCCCTGAGAGATTGATCTTTGACCCCCTGGGCCATAAATAGGATTCACCAATTCAAATTGCTAAACCATCCTATGAAGTCTAGTGGTCCTTGTGTTGCTGTTCTATAAAGGTCAAACTTTCTCTGTTCAGTTGTTCCTGAGTTAATGATCAAATCTGTTGTTAAGCCCTGCTTTTTACCTACCTTTAAGCTTTTTCAGAGTTCTTACCACTTCTAGTGTAAAACAAATTCACTAAGCAATGGATTTTCTTTGCCTGTGAATCTGAGAAAAAAATCTATGTCCTCAAAAGACATTCTCTTTTCAGTTCCAGGTAATGTAATCAAATCTTACATTTCCTTATCAGGAGTCATGTATTCCCTCTAGCCTGCTGACCTACATTTTTGAACTCATGATCCTTCTCTGAACAGGACCTAGATATCATCAATACAAACAGTCTGACAAATTTTCATCATGTCTGGGTAGAAAATAGCACCTCTAGCATGATGACCCACTTTTTGACCACATGTGACCCACTTTTGAACATGACCTAGATATATCAAGACAAACATTCTGAAAATCTTCAGAATGACTGTTTAGAAAAAATTGTTTCTGGAATGCCAACAAAAAGGTTTATGTATGATT
Organism: Cyclina sinensis; assembly: GCA_012932295.1. Taxonomy (NCBI): domain Eukaryota; kingdom Metazoa; phylum Mollusca; class Bivalvia; order Venerida; family Veneridae; genus Cyclina; species Cyclina sinensis. The sequence goes on along the minus strand of JAAONU010000001.1, from coordinate 70,685,960 downwards.
TGACCTGGTGGCTTACTTTTTGACCCCACTAGGAACACTTCTGAACTTAAACTATAATTCAACGAGACAAATATTCTGAAAAATGTCCATGATGATAGGGAAGAAAACATGGCTTCTAGGATTTAAGCTAAGTTTTTTTTATTATCTGACTGGATGACCTAGTTTTTGACCACATGTGACCCATGTTTCAATTCCTCTTAAAGATCCTCAGGAAAATCATTCTGATTACTTTTTGTGAGGACTGTAAAGAAAATGTGGCCAGTAGAGTGTAAACAATGATTGCCTTTGACTTGACCTAGATTTTGATCCACATGACTCAGTTTCAAACTTAACCTAGAAATACTTATGAAAACCCTGACCAATTTTAAATGGATGTTAAATGCAACCTGTTGACTGTTTACAAGGTAAATGTGGATGGACAACAGACAGATGACAGACACCTAACATACGGCAATCACAATAGCTTATCTTAAGCATTATGCTCAGTGAGTTTAAAAGTAAGCAAAACATTCACCGAGGAATTAAGATCATATTGATTACAATATATGCAAGAGTACAAATTTTAATGAAATGATTTGCTTTCATGGATGACTGTCTTCGTTGTTGAGAAGAAAAAAAATGCATGGAAATTACAAACATTTCAATAGTTAACTACACTTTTAACTTTTATTAAACTAACCAACTCACCCTTGATTTGTTGTTACCTAAGGCCGTGTCAACTTCTCTCATTACAAACTCACAGAGTACACATACTCCACTATCATCTACTTTGCTTGTATCTTCAAAAGACATTTAAATAATAAGAAGTTTATTTGATAAACTTAATGTCTGAATCCCGGAACAAAAGAAATATTCATATTAATATCTAATTATATTTATAATTAGAAAACTTTTCTTCAAGATGAAAATGTGTATCACTGCCAAGGCCTTATGGTTCTTAGAGGTCAGTTTCATTTACGAAGATAAAATATTCTTAAATAACAGGTTTTTCATATGTATGAACTATATAAACATGAAACAAGATTGCTGGCTCTGTAATTTAAGCTGTTTCTTAACTCAAGGGCAATAACTCTACTTTCTCTGCATCAAGCAAACTACAAAGGTGCACAGCCTTGTACAGTGCTTAACATTCCTATATAACTTCGCTGTAGATCATATGCTTATGCAGGCTAGAAGTACAACGTTTGCTAGTATTTTAATTGCCATATTGTCTTGAAATATATCAATCAGGGTGACTAAACTACTATCACTTATAGAGACATTAAAGTGAAAACAATACCTTAAAATACATTTATAAACAAAATGTTCTGCATACATTTAATTTCATTTCTGACCAAAATAAGATTGAACTGAAGTTTTCAAATCCCAATTACAAAAGTGACCCTATAAAATCCAATGGGTTGAAATCTGCCTCTGGCCTCTCATACTGTTTACAAGTACTACAATTTTACCCAATTAACTACACATATAATGAGACCTTATTCAGAGTCACCTTTCTAAGCATCTATAAGGTGGGGTCTCTTAACACCGGTTAGCTGATTAATACTAACCTGTTACTACACTAGAGTATTTACCTTTTACTGTATGCATGATTTTCTCCACAGAGGGTACAGTCTGTGCTGTACACAGTCTAAGAAGAGTGCATATTGTGGCTGGATCAATTTCCGCCACCAGCAGGTTGATTATCGTGTCACTGTATTTGGCAACAAAGCTATCACATTCTTCTCTAATGGTATCCGGCATGAAAGAACACACCTCTTCAAGAGCCGACTTTATAGCAGCCTAAAAATATAAGCACAGCTGGTAATTTCAACTTGTCTTATCTCTGTAGTACAAGTTCCCTACTTGTCCATTCTAAAGAGGACTTCTTCAGTATTTCAACTTAGGGTTTCGGTTGAAAAAGCATATTTATAGAAAATGCTCATATTCGAGAGGCAACATCATACGCATGCATTTTCCCTCTAAAAAAAATTGAAAGAGCAAATGATGTTTCAGTTGTGAAGGAACATTTACAGCCGTGACCATAACAGTCTTTATGTAAAGTGGAGTGAAAAATCAAATATTATCACTCACCTCTGATTTATTATCCTTCAAAATGGTATCAACTTCCTTGATGACAAATTCACAAATGACACATTCAGGGCTTGCTGACATTTTGGACACTCCTGAAATACGCAGAGGTTTTCAAATCTAGCACTATGATGACTACTTGCCAATTTTAGGTCATATGAAGCAGATATTTCTGTTTCACATAAAAAGAATTCTCCACACCATGACAGAAACCATAAGACATACAGTTCAAAGAAATTTTAACAACATAGATTGTGGAAATATGTTCTTGAAACTGTTTCACCTACTCTTGACCTTATGTTGTTATTATGACAAGACTATTCTATAAAGAATTGGGTGTAAAATGGATCAAAAAGCAAAGGCCTAAAAAAGCCAATAGAAAACTTCATCAAGCAAGCTGAAACATTCTTCTAGTCTCAAGAACTTACTGTATATGGTAATGTCTTGTATATCTATGACATATCAACTGTCGTCTTGATCTTGCAGATTATGTTTGCAATTATTAATCACTTTTTTCTTTCAGTTCTGACCAAAATACACATACAGAGATGGACTTGCATGAGTTCCAATACAATTTCCACTGTTAGAACTAAAGCTGTGACCTCTATTCCACCAGCCTGGCACTATAGCCCTGCATAACAAAGGCTCCTTTATCACTCAAAGATATGTTATCCAATTAATGGTGCTAGCAAAATACCTTTAACATCCTTCATTAGCTTCACATGCACAGGCTCTGGGAGTTTTCTGACCCCAGCAGGACAGAGGGATAATTCCTGGCAGATTTCATCAGGACTAAGATCCAACAGCAAGAAGTTGATTATGGTCTGTGTATACTTATTAACAAAATCTGTACACTCATCCTTCAATTCACCCAGGTCTGAACAAAGCTTCCCCAAAACAGCTTTGATATTTTCCTGTACATGAGAAAACATATATAAATTCAAACACATCTCAGAAACATTTTTTCTATCAACAAATGACAACATTTTCGAAATATGTTTCTTTTCCGATAGTTTATGTTTGAACAAATCAAATATAACAGTTAAAAACATAATTCTTTGCAGAAGAAATTTATGACAGAAAAAAAAAATGTTAACACAGCATTTTTGCCCATTTCTTGGACTGTCTTGGCATATTGTTACTTGAACAATTTAGGTGATAATTGATAAGATTAATCAGGGCTCTTGCTAGACTCAGAATTTTGGGAGAAGTCACTTCTCCCTGGGTTGAAGGTTAGGGAGAAGTGGACAGACTTCAGAGAGAAGTGGACATTGTTTCGTTACTCTTTGTTTCGGACAACGTATGCTTATATAATAATAAATTTCCCTTTAATAATTGATCCCTTTTATCAACCAGCACCTATGATCTATGTAAAAACAAATCAACAGTTAATAACTTAATTTTGAACATGCAAACTTTAAACTCTAAGTATGATAAAATACATGAATGCCTACTGAATTGCCTGCCTACTTATTTTACAAAGCCAATGTTTATTTTCATCCTGAATGTACCAACTGAACGATGCCTGATTCATAGATTTGGTGTTTTTTTTTAGGCAATTCTGTTTGTTCAAACTCTTCATTTGCGTTTACATCATGGTTTGGGCGAGTGCTCTGTAACCAGGCTGACAGAAACATTTCAACTTTTATTCGAAAACTAATCTTTGAAATCAACTTTCAGAAACATAATGAAACTAATATCAACTATTGATAAGGAGACCTTTTGGAAAACAATGATCAACAATTAAAATGTAACACTTCCGAGGATAAACCTTTCACTGCTGACTTGTTTTTCACAGAATACCTGATACATTGCAACTTTATTGTCTCGTGATACAATACAGATACCTAACTCAGTTTAATCGCCGTCATTGCTCAAAGGACACCTGACTTAATTGCCAAAACATCCCCATCAAATAGTGATTTATAAACACTGAATTCAGCTAAAAATATCCGACAGGAAACTCATTATTATTCATTACTAAATAGTGCTTTTTTTTTAAACTAAATGCTGATTGGTTTATTTCGCCTAAGTGTCGTTATCGAATGTTCTGGTTGAAAATATATAAATAACATGGGCAGAGTCTTCGTTCTGTACGTCACAATTGGCTATAAGCCAAGAAATAGCGAGAGGCGGAGTTTTACGGGGATTCCCTAATGAGTGACTCGCAAGCGATTGTTTGTGTATTATAAAAACACTGTGTATCGTAAAAAACTGCCACATTTTATGACACCATTGACTCTTATCTATGTTTGCCCAGGGCAACTTAATTTTGACAAGGCGACTAGATTTTCGCTTTGATCTTCACGTAAGGCGAAATCTGAGACAGCAAGGTGACGATTTTGCCTGAATCGCCCCCTTGCGAGAGCCCTGAATAATTCTCTTAGGAAAAAATTGTTACTGCATACTTTCACAGAAATGTATGAAAATCATATATTTGACTTCTTTGCTTCTAATTTGAAGTATGCCAAACAAGGTCTAACTGCCAACTAATGGTGAATGGGAAATTTTTTCAGATTACCTAATTCTAATTATCTGCCATTCCAACTCTGGCTGGGGTAGTAAAATTAAGACACAACACCATAATGAGTGTGTTGACCTAAATTCAGCTTTGGCGGTTACTTTTAACAGTATAACAATGATGCAGACAGACATTCATTAATCCTAAGTAATACCAGTACACTGAGTACGTCTGGAGAAAGAATTCACAAGCTCCTTTTAAATGCATGAATTCCTACCCAAGAGATCCATGGGAATTCAGTGTTGGTCAAAAAATTAAACTCCTACATTCAACTGAATCCACTGCCCTGAGGTTAAGCACCAAAGGGGTAGGAAGTTTAGATCTCATACTGGGTTGCTCATAGGTATGTAGTGAAAGTAAGCAACCTAGTTAAAGAAAGTTTCTCTCTGCCAACCTCTTTGGTACCATACATGGAAGGAAATGTTTCACAGTCTAAAGAGAATGGTTCCTTCAACAGGAAACACTTTATTATAAACATTTTTACTTGAAAAACATACCACAGATTTATTATTCTGTAACTCTTTGTCCAGGAGATTCATGATGTACTGGCAAGCCTCACATTTGATATCACTGCCTGCACTGTCTGACTCTAAAAGGTAAAAGAAATGTATCCAATTATATATCACATGACATGTTTGGCTTGGACACTTCTTTAAAGGTACATGAACAGTAGCTGCTGCAAGAACAAGTTATAAAAATTTTATTATACATGTATCTTCTTATTCAATTCTGCTTATTATCACATAACCAGTCATCTCTTCTGTTCAAAAGGAAAACTATTACAGTCACAGGATTTATTCTGTTTGAATACAAGTCAATAGTTTGTTTCTTCATAAGGATATAAATACTCTGTCTGCAGATGCTGTTTCACAAAAGAGGAGCATCAAATATCTCCAGGATATTACCACTGATATTTTCAGTTTGTAGTTCTACATGTATCTTGATATGAAATCCATCAGTACCATAATTACAGCCTATTTAACTAAGATTATACACTGTCTTCAATACATATTGTTAATATTAAAGCAACTGACTCACAGATGGGTGGACTATGCATAAAAAAGAAATGTTTACGAAGAAATTCTAGTTGTGATCGTAAGAATATATCTAAACTAAGTTTCTGTCTCATTTTCTGTTGCAGAAACATTATTTCACACTTCTATCATAAAAAAATTTACCCTGTTAATCATGTGGTAGATACTTTTTTTATAATCATTGTTAATTTTGACAATTTGCACTAACAAGTCTCTTTGGCTCAGTGGTTTAGCTTGCCAGCTTTTATAGACCAAAGGGCATGGGTTTGAATCCTGCTGAAATCAAATTCTTTTTTCTTCAGTTTTCATTATCTATAGAAGCATAAAATTATGTTAACTTTCTTTTAATTCAACGAAAAACATTTTTAAGCTAAAGTCTGTGAGTCTATTGCTTTTTAACCAACACAGGTCATAAAATTAAATGAAAAATGTGTATACACATCATTGTATTAAGAATAAACCAAAGTTAAGCTTCTGTTTCTGCTGTTCAACAAGAAATAAAAGTTCCTGTATCAAAAACATACACGCGTCTACTTAAAAAAAGTTCCTAATATTCATCGTATATAATTACTCTACCTTTTTTATCACTGATAGGCTGTACAATGGGAAGGGTATCATAAGGGGACATAACTGCTGAGAGGGATGACATCTGATCACACAAGCCGATTTTAACACAGATCGTGTGCGCATCAAGCTTCTGGAGAATATAGTCTATAATCTGACTACCGTACTGCTGAATCAGCTGATTACACTCTGCTTGGTATGCTTGCGGGACTTTGGTACAGAAAGTTTCTACCTCTTTTTCAATTTCTTCCTACAAACAAACAAAAAATAAGTTGCCTGGGATATTAATAAACAAATACTTGATTCTGAAGAAATCTGGTCAGTTGTAAGATGTGTGTCTCGGTTAGGCCAACTACATTTAATGCTTTTCAGAAATAATATGAAGATGTTTCACATAAAGCTTTTCCGTTTTGTTTACATAGGTATTAGCTTTTAAATGAGTGACCCTAACAAAATCATGTGACTCACACTAGCCTTTAAGTTAATTTTACCATAATGGATTTATTTAAAACGTATATGTTTACCTTCGTGGCATTTTCACCTATATATGAGAGCAGCATACCCATGCCCGTATTACAAAGATCACACTCTGCAGAAGACTTGACAGCTTAAAAAATAAAGGATGTTTCAATTATGTCACAGATATAACATACAAATGTTCTATACTAGATACCTAAGGACAGATAATCCTATCTATGTCATGTCTGTTAATGTAGCTATTGTGGCTAGAAAGCTAGCCTGACAAAATGATCATTTTCTTAGTTCTTTCAAGAGGACTTGTTGCTTCATTTTCGTAGAATTAACAATATGGTGAGCAACGTATATGTTATTACTTTGTTGTTTTTTTTCAAAATAGAGATATTTTCATGTAGACTTCTACACATTGTATAAGGAAACCTGGGTAGTAACTCTGTGAACTGGTCAGAAAATCAGAAACTTAACTCAAGATACATTGAATTACAGATATCAGAAACTTCTAACAATTACAAGCAGGAAGACAACACTTGACTAAACATACCTTCTTTATGCTTTGGAACTTCTACCAGTGGAAGAGTATCATAAGGGGACATAACTACAGACACTGCTGACAACTTTTTCTTTACAGCTTTGCAAAGACCTAATTCGGCACAGATCTGTGATGCATTCAGCTCTCTGGTGATAAGGTCAACAATTTTATCTCCCTCTTCTTGTACAAAGACCTCACAAGGTCCTGATAATATGGCTGGAAGCTCTTTGCAAACTAAATCTAGAGCCTGTTTCACCTCTTCCTGGAAGTACAGATCAAACAGCTATCCTGTTAATGTACAGACTAAGCTTTCTAAGATCCAACATTCACAAAGGAAAGGAGTCAAGAACAGAGATGTTACATGGCCTTAATGTGCTGCAATTCTGATTGTACCATTCTATATGAGTGAACATTACATCTTTAAAATAACTCTGTTCTTGAAGAAATTAAATTTCTGTAGCATAATATTCAAGATGAGAATATTTTTCAGTGTTTGTGGATCATTTTGATAATTAACATTAATATACCATCCCCTTTTATTGACCAAAATGAGTAGTGTTTAATCGAAGTGATGTTTCCATGAAACAACTCATCGAAAATGATTCTGCTGAAATTAAACATCTGCTGTAAAAAAAGCACCACAAAGAACAACCAATTCATAATACTAGTAACTTGAGCAGTTCAAATGAACTTACTTTTGTACTGTTGTTTTTCAAAATATATTTGAGCATGACGATAACTGTATCACAAATTTTGCACTCTTCTGAAGGTCCATTCCGGATTGCTGAAATAAAACGATTCATGATGAAGCAGTTTCACAACAGTGATATTTTATAAATCAAAACTGAAGCACATAAACATCTACTACACATTTTTTAGAACAAATAAAAGACTCATCTTTACATCTTGAGGAATGACATTTAAACTCATTATTTCTGGTTTTTTTATCTGACATGACAGATTTTTAAAGTAGGACAGATCACAGGCTTTACTTTGCAGGGAAAGTTGGTCCATTGGTCTTGAGGTACACGACTACTGGTCTTTAAAAGTTAACTTCAAGGGCCCATATCAAAATATTAACATGAATGCTGCAACTTCTTTCTATTCTTGTTTTTATATACAGCACAATATATTGCTTTCTGTTTAAGTTCAAGTCACATCTGTCTATCATACGCTGTATAATAAAATTCTAGGTCTGAAGTCTCCGTTATCTCAGCAAAAAAACAGGATAACTTATACAAATACTTATAACACATACGCAGACTTTCTGGTATAGGTTTCATCATGTATGGTACATGACTCGCATTGCAAGCTGTGACCAGCTTGCACAGTGACTTGGGGTCCTCCTTTGACTTCAGAAGGTCAATGACAAGTGAACCATACTGGGTGACATACTTCACACATGTTGCCGACAGATTACCAGGTAGGTAGCCACACACACCATTCAAATCTTTAAGCAGGTCCTTCTGTTAAAAACAGAAATGTGACGTATTTAGGAAACAAGATTTGAAATTTGAGTTATCTACCATCAAATATATCACAGTGTCAAATTCAGATGCATAGTAATTTAATCATTAAGGCTATAGGCCTGAGCAGTTAAATCATTATGCATCTGAATGAGAAACTGTGATATATTCAATGGCAGATCACAAAAACTTTAAAATCTATTTCCATCTAACACATATGTATATCTATAACGGGCACAAGTATGTGCACTACTTAACGGTTATTGTCCCTGTCAGGCTATTCCGTTCACCCCACTATTCATTTCCCATGTGGAAATTGAACCAATGATGTCATTTTCAGTATATCAGTTAATAACTAGTATTTAATTTCTAGCAAATATCTAATATTTTATCTCAGATGAACATCAAAGAAGGTAATTTAGTCTGTAACAATATTTCATTTATAAAGATATTAAAGAGAAATTAACAGTTTACGATGACAAATCAGAACAGCCAGAAGTAGTTTGCAGTGGAGTCAGTGGGCGTACACATGTCTTCAGCATGATATAACCTATAGGATATATCACGGTCAATTCCCTCTTTGTTAATTGTCAGTGAATTGTGGACAGTGTTAGAATAAATGGTAGATAGCCTTTTCTGTTATATATGTACTGAAATCTTTTCAGTCATAAAAAATTCTTTCATCATTTTTACTTCTTCTAACCTCTGTGCTAAAACAATTACATGTTGCATATCAAATCTGAATATAACACAGAAACAAAAGTCTCTATTAGCTGAAAAAAAATTGTTAAAAAAAAAACCTCTTTGGGCAAAGACACCACACCATACCTGTCTAAGCTCATCAAGCTCTACATGAGCAACCATTTAACTAAATTTACTCACTCTTTGAAGTATAGGTAATAGTTCCATCAAAAGATATGAACCAAAGAGTACCTTCGGTTATTGTAAATCAAAACAAGAAATTGGTAGAACTGATGGATGCTCCCCTAATAAATACCAATTCCAAAAGGGCTATTGTTTAATATGTATTTTTTTTTTAAGTATGAAAAATAACAAAGGGCAATAACTCCTAAATTATGCAAAACAGAGTTACAGTTCTTGCACGCTGCACTTCTCCTCATAAAGATCTATCTATCAATAAAGTTTCAGGTTAATATCTCTTATACTTTGTGAGATATGCCCCGGACAAAAAATAAGTATGAGAAATTTCAAAAGGCAATAATTCAAAAATTAATAAAGCAAGAGTTACGGTTCTTGTGCACTGCACTGCTCATCAATGAGGCCTATCTACTTATAAAGTTTCAAGTTGATAACTCTTATACTTTGTGAGATATGCCCCGGACAAAAAATAAGTATGAGAAATTTCATAAAATTGGTAAAACCCATTAAAAAAATTGACACTAAGTCTAACCTTGTTTTGACTTTGAAAATGTGGTCCTAAGTAAAATAAGCTTTACTATCATAATAATGGTTCCTTCACATGCTTTGAATTTGACTTTAAAGGATGATACAAAGAAAGAAAATACAAATAAAACATTTCGCAGACACGATGAAATAACACCTGTCCAGAACATATAATCAAAGTATTGGGAAAGCTATTCTTAGTTTAATCATATTTTATTACTTTTGCAATACATATATCAATACAAATATTTATATAGCATGCAGAATAATAAGCAAATATTACAGTATAGTATAATGGGTCAAATGCATGTAAAATATTTATAATGTCAAAAGTAAACGGGTTGGGCCACAAGTTATGGCAACATTAGAGATTGGCCCGTCCCAATAGTCAACATTTAGGTAACAAGATGAGCATTATGTTAATTGTATTGTCGTAAGTATACGGAAAGTAATATAAACAGTAAATTAAAAGAAAGGGAAAGCTATTCAAAAATAAAAAATAAAACTCAATGCAACTGGGGTTCTTATCTAAACCTGTGTACAAACAAGGAAAAACATGCTAACAAATTACCAAAAATGTTCTTACTTGTAAAAAAAAATAAAGATTAAGAGCAGCAATTATCATGCAATAAGGTTATGATAAAGTTTATTTTCTCCAACACTTATCAAATTTAGTGAGGGTAAGCACCAAATTATCATTCAATTATCAATGTCGTGACTCTCGACAATGCAAATTATGTTACTGAATATATCAGGGGATAAACCTTGACACATTTGCTATTGGAAAACAATGGAAGCTCTGAACACAACCGTTATATTTAAACAGGTCTTTGTATTTTTGAAATTCATTTAGTTATGTTATTGTTATTTGCTATTAGAATACACATTTACTTCATCCGTACTTTTTACAATGAGAATTTGGAAAATAAAGCATAATCCATGCTTCTTCACTGCCATTTATAAATATATAAATATATATATGTTTCAAATACTATGGGTAATAAATTAACAAAACTTTTTCTGATGGTCTGGTTTGATTTTGTTGGGGTTTAATGCCAGTTTTAACTGCTATGGTCATATCCCAGCAGTCAGTCTACCTAACCAGTGTTCCTGGGTATCCAACCAGTTTACTAATCAATTTCTCCACAAGTGACTGACTACTTCCTCATTTGCTTCAGAGGTGAGTGACAAATGACCTGTAGACGTTTTGTCTGAGATCAAGTATCACAGAGGTATTTTGCGGCTTTTATTAGTCATTGTGTGAACTCACTTACTTTAGCAGTCAATATCTAACATAAAAATTAAGTAATACACAATGTATTTACTACATCAGTTCAATTACCCTTATATATTGAAAAGAAAAATGTTTCATTTCTTTACTGTACAACAAAAGTGTTTGAGTCAGTTGTATAAATCTGTCAAACAACTTCTATGAAACACTGTTGAAAAAAACTTCCTGATTTAAAGAACTTGCACATTTCTCATGTATTAATCTATTCAAATATGGGTAAGAAATAAATATAGAAATGTTCAACCCATGATTTTTAAACCATTGAAAATTAAAATACATGAAAAACAACAACATCAACAAAGAACTTATAATATGATGTTACAAAATAAAACAATACAGAAGAAAACGCGATTCTTTTGGAAACATGTAAAAAAAATATGTCCCAAATTATGCATGTGCCAACAACGTGCCATTATCTGTGTGCGTCACTCAGAGACATTTACACATTTTTAGCACCATTTAGCAAATTGTCACATTTCTTACATAAACATGTGGCAGAAAACATGTAACATCATACTGCTGAAGCAGATATTTTTTGGGCATTGGAAAGTTAAGAAGCAAAAATAAGCTGTGAGTATCTTTCAATTTTTTATCACAAATGTTTAAAAAGAATTTTTATTTTCATAAGATTTCTTGTAATTCAGACAAGCTACCAATCTTTTGATCAAATCTATGTAATTCTAAGAAAGACTGATTATTTATTTTTTTTATATAGTTTTTCAGGCTTCTTTTCATTTAATAATAGTTACTGATGCCAAAATAAAAACCTTGACTGTTTCCTTTGTAAGATGGCAGCGTAAAATATTAATAACTGAGGTTTTTTTTCCCCATAAACATATTATTTCACCTCTATTTATCATAATATCTGACAAAAATCATAGTTCAGTTGTCTGATTATTTTGATGACTTCAGACAACAGCAATGAACCTAAGTGTAGGCAATCTCGACAATGAATCTTTGGGTAATGTTACAACAATGAGCAAAGATCAGAGCTATGTGAACGATGTCATAGCAACGGCTGAGAAAATGCACTACATCACTAGTGGGTTCTGCACGCCTGTCCTGATGATTGTTGGAATTATCGGTAACATCCTCTCTATTGTTGTGTGGCAGAAGAAGTCACTTCGTTCCTCAACCGGCCTGTACTTGATAGCCCAAGCAGTCAATGATATCGGGGTGCTTGTGTTTGTATTCGTATCCGACAGCCTGCCAATCCTGTTCCCGGAGATCAAGACAAGCTATCAGTTCGGGGTGTTTCATTCGTATATTGGGTACCCTATCTTCTACTTCTTCGTGGTGAACAGTATATGGACTCTTGTTGGAGTCACTGTTGACAGGTACATTCAAGTCTGTTGGATCACACAGGCAAAGGTATATTCACAAAAACCAATATTGGGAAACTGATTAAAAAGTAATATTTTGAACTTCAATAAATTCATTCTTTATCACCTGTTCAATATACCTAAACTGCTTTTCAATTCATATGGCTTCTTGCAAACCGAAATTACTTTTACTTGTAATAATTGTAACAATTATTTTGAAAATAAGTATCTTATTTTTACAACAATACCGGCTAGAATTAAGGTTTTTCTTTTAGATGAGTGACAAAACGACAAGTATCTAAAAAGTGTAAAAAAAAAGATTGAGTCCTCCACAGACACTGACTAGTTTAGATGTTTAAATGTTGTATACATGTATGACGTAAATCTCATCAAGTCTTTTAACTAGTATTATTTGCCAAAGGAACAAAAAGCTGAATGCAGCAGGAATATTTGTTGTATTCTAGATACTGTGCACTGACAAGGCTGCTAAGACTGGTATTACTTTGATCAGTACCCTCTGTTTCATCATCAACACTCCACACTTCAACACTTACTACCCTATCAACTCTGTTGATCGTGCACCAGGGGAGCCAGCCTACCATTACACAGAGTTTGGTGCTGGAACTGGGAGCCAGATGTATGAGTTCTGGGTTCACTGCATGTTTCTAGTCCTGGCTCCCTGGATCTCGATATTTGTCTTAAACATGGCTATCCTACGCCGGGTTACAAGCCTTAACAGGTGTGACTTATTTATAATTATTATCATCTTCTATCTTCTTTTTTGAGTTGTCAGTAAAACATTTCATTGATTCAGACCTAATAAAAGCTCAGATATAACTAGTGATCTAGAAAATATATTAATTCTTTTATCTAAAGTGGGAATCCATCTTTTAAAGTATATTTCCTTCCCCCTTTCAGACAGATGACAGAAATGCGTGGGGAACGGGCCCAAATGAAGGCACAACGCAAGGAGAACCAGCTGACCAAGCTTCTTCTGACTGTGACCTTCACATTTCTCATCCTGATTGCATTACAGTGCATTACTCAATGCTTCTTCATGATGCAGCCAGAATTTGTAAGTAATGCTTCACATAAAACAAAAACTCAGTAAGAAACATTATTTCATACAAAAATTTCCAAAGAACTTCATTTTACTTTTGAGCTTAGTGTTGTTAATGGAGGTGATTCAAAAACGCTCTGCCTGCAACTTTTAGTATTTCTTTAGAAATTTTGTGAAAAAATATATTGTAAATATATAATGTTTCTCTGAGTCCTCTTCCTGAACAAAATTTTGTCCTACATATTTCAGTCTGACACCAAGATTGTGAATGAGGCTTATGCCATTGCAAAACTTGGCATTGTCATTAATTCATCAATCAATGTGGTGCTGTACTGTATCTCCGGCAAGAGGTTTCGTCGTGAACTGAGCCTCATCTTGTGCAGCAAAGTGGGATGTAGATTCATGGTTCCAATGTCTGACACAAGTGACATGTACTCCGAGGAAATACGGAAGAGAAGTGGTCCTAGTGAGTCCGGGAGTCATACTGGAAGCCAAGCCAGTTTATCGACCATCTTCCAAAGGATGGACACACCCCTCGAGTAGCTGGCACTGACAGAGATACTTATATGTCCTGTGGTACCAATCAACAATTTACAACTAATTCGTTCAATTTAAATCTTGTCATTCAACCTTTGATATACAAATTTACAACCTGCTGACATTAAAATTTAAAATTGTGTTATATCAATCAGTAGAGTGTTAGGAGGAAACAATTCAGAATATTCAGCAACACCATCTTAAAGCGAATGCATTTTAAACATATTTTTGAAAAACGGTATGAAAATAGGTGTAGTGAAGACTCAGTTACACTTTTTTTAAAAAAAAATTAAGAATTATTCATTATCAGCAAAATGATATCACACAACATGTTGTTTCAACTTAATCAGGTGATCTTTCAATGTGTGATGTCAATTCATATTTGAAAAAAAAAAAAATCTGGACTACATTAAGTATTATTACATGATTATGCGGATAACTGCATCCATTATACTGAATACATTTAAGTTTGTTGTTTTTCCCTTACATGCAAAAATTTCTTTGATGGTTTGAAATTTTTTAGATAGTTTATACTCTTATTTGAATAACTTTACTTTCTTGTTCATAATTTTATTTTACTCAGTTCCCATACTGTCATGACACTTGCAAGAATCTGTCTAGTATCTGCACTTATGTTAACTGCGTGTTCACATCAAATAATCAAACAAAATAACTGAGCATTTAAATACTTATCATATGGTCTTTAGGTATACATATGTAACAATATTTTCATCAGCTTCTTTTTTGTTTTATTTTACAAAATATCTGGCATGTTCATATCAAGCCAATGGTATTTTTTTCCATTACATGCAAACTGCATCAAAGCCACCGTGGTCCAGGGGTAGAGCGCAGGGCTCCGGATCCGAAGGGTTTGAATACCGTCAGAGGCGAGATTCTCTCACGATCTTCACATTCCTCACCTCGGCACGAATACTGGTATGGAACCCAGGAAGCAGTCATCTAGCATGGTGATTCTAAGTTGTAAGAACTTGTATCGCAATCGATGTAAAATAAATGAGTCTAAACACTGCATCAAACTTGAACCTGACCATGGAACCATCAAATATAATGGGTATTAGAACATCAAAGAAAGTACTGACATCAAGAAATGACTGTCTTGTTTAATCTCATTGTGTATTGCTATAACAAAACAGGTTATGACTTAAAAAATTAATAAAACATGTATTTGCAGGGCAGAGATATTTGCTTCATTTTAAGATGTGAAATAACTTTGGAGATGGTTTAAAATATTTAAATAAATTATTTGGCTTTTGGTACCATTTAACAAAAAGTATTCTAACACAAGAGGGAAAAATGTAACTTAAACTGTGTCATTCTTTGGAGAAAAAATTCTTGAAATGGAAATTATCTTTACAACTCTTTCAATGTAACTTTCATAACTTACTGATACTTGAGTGTGAAGTCTTGTGTAGTAGTATCTTAATAAAGATCAAATTTTGTCAAATGTTCTTTTTCCCTAGAACTATTTGAATTCAAAGACACAAAGAATAGGAATATTTATTGAAAAAAATTCACTTTAAGACAGAATCTTGAGTGTGATAAAAACAAATCTTACATCGTTTAATCATATAGAAAAATTGTGAACCCAGGAATTTGAGTCTAAAAATCTTTATTGTATTTGAAAATTTTGTTCCCAATAGTGAGCTGTTCCACTTGTCAACTGTGAACAATAAATGGTTGAAAAATTCAAAATGTTTCTCGTTTCTGATGCTGATGAAAACAACTGGTAGGGGCCATTTATAGGCCGAGTTGTATTAAACAACATAGAATATAACACTCAGGACTTGCACATCACTTCTGGTTGCAAAATTGTCTCTGATCTAAATATGACCAGAGAAACACTTAACGAAAACAGCACTGACCTTCCTTAATTATCTTAATTCTATCTTTCCATCACAGAAGTCCGATTTACACTTAATCATTATGTCATCTGATTTAAACAGAAAACAGTACAAACCATGATATGACTGTATGGATGTACACAATCTGGCCTTGTTCTGGTGGCAATAACAGAACCTGCTGCTGTTAGCTGAATAAAATTCTGAGTGCATCATGCAAAACATATTACAAAACTACAGAACGACACAAGCTACATTACTTACTGTGGAGATATTTGCAACTAATTCTTCTATTTCAGAAATAACCAGGATACAAATCTGACACTTGGCATCGTTTTGGTTCTGGATCACCTTCTGTTGTGACACTGTAAAAGAAACATATAGTAACCAGAACAATAGACCCCTAAATAGGTGGATTTCTTTAAAATGACATACAGAAATCAGTTTTTCACCTGAACAGAAAATTTGTAATGCTTAGACAAATACTAGCTCAACCAAAAAATATCTACATGCATTCATAAGATTCTCTTGACAAGGGGCATGATACAATTTTGAATTGCATTGACAATATTTTTTATGTACAATTCATGAATAACTGATACAGGGTCTTAACTGCTTGTAGAAAAGGCAAAATAAAAATCTATCCTCAATGGACAACCCTATTCATGTATCTTGATTAGAAATTTTAGCTAATTTCAAACGAAATCCTCATAGAACAGGTGCGAATCTGCTTAAATATAGTATGTCTGATTCAGATTTCTTCTGGAATAGTTGATTAAGGGCCATAAATGCTAGGAAACAGCTCAAAACAAGAACTGTAACTATGAGGTAACAAATGCTCCCGAACGAAGCCTCGATTTCAAAGCAATAATATACACAGATAAAAGTGAGAATAAGTAAACTTGAACACTAGGCAACTGGGTACCTATCTCTATTTTAAGTTTAATACCTTTGATAGTTTTTACATAAAACTGTAGACAAATATTCATTATATTAAAATTAAATAAAGGGAGATAATTAAACTAGAGCTATCACTAAATGTGTTTAGTACACCCACTATACCATCTTGTTGGATGTGGAAATATAGAATGCTCACACATCTTCAATTACTGGTGACCTTGCACAGCAAATTTTAAACTGACAGTCCTATAACTAAAAATGTGGATGTGTTTGCATCACAAGATTTTGCTATGATGGGCTGAAAAACCAAAGCACACACTCACACTGGCATGCATGAAAACTGTGTCTCACACATTATACTTATTGTTGAACATATTGGAACTATGGGAACCACAGGAAGAGGTAATATACTTAACTAAGCATGCCTGTGAATGAAAATCATAACTTACAAATAACTTTACTGCCTTACAACTACACTGGAGGAGTAGATCCATATAAAGAAAATGTATCGCTGAAGCCTGCCACAATCGTAGTTTAGGCAGTATCATTAACCTTGTCATATGCTGTATTTCAGAGACAAAATTTCAACAAACTTTTTCCACTTGTCAATGGAAAACTTTTTTATCAAGAATTCGGTTTTAGTTGAAGAGATAACAGTTACACACTGGTACACTGGTACATGTACTTGGCCCCTTAACTCAGACTTCTTAATAATCTGACCAAAGAGGTAATATAAATAAGGAAGTCTTCACAACCACTGTTTCAAAATGTTAATATATTTTTTCAACAAGAATAGGCAAGCTGCTTTAGGAAAATCAACATTACAAACAGAATGATAAGATTCACACACCTGTTGTTTTGCTACAAAGTTTTAATTCAGTACAGATTGTTTTTGGATCGAGTTCCTTGGCAAGGAGTGAGAGAACCAATTGTCCATACTCTTTCACAAAAGCTTCACACTGAGAAGTTAGTTGTTCTGTAGGCAAGCGCTTGCACACCTTGTCAATAAGATCTTCCACAGTATTCTGTAACAAACAAGCTACAGTGCTACTCTATGATTATCTTCAAGAAAATGTTGCCATAAATTTTGTCTCTACAAATATTTCGCTGGTAACTGTTGTGTTAACAGATTTACTTGATTTTTTTTGAAAATAGCATAAGTAGTAACAACATTACTGTATAAAGATTATGCTGCTACAAAAGCTCAATATCTGGATAAAATAACTGACCAAACTGACCTTACTCTTGCTAAACAAAACTTCATTATGCTAAAGAATATATAACGACTTCCTCCATCCTTCAATACACTGAATGCAAGAGTTTCAATGCTTCATTAGAAAAAAACAAAACTGCTGTCAATTTTTTAGCATAAAATTTATATAAAGATCAAGGGTTGCTTATAGCAAGTATGAAATATCCTCTTACTAAATGTTGGATAGTCTTTGATCTCTGTACCATGAGAAATGAAATGTGTATAAAAACATTTCCAGTGGTTTTGCTTTTTTTAGCTAAATTAATATCTTGAACTCACAATAGTATCATTCTCTCTAAGAAGGCTGTCTACTCCTTCCATTACAACCTTACATACAGTGCACTCGAGTGAATCCTTCATGTAACCTGGTCCTACCAGAGAGGAGGGTTCAGCCAGCTTAACCTCAGGAACATGAGACAAGCTGGGTACCGTACAAAGGCCTACAGTTTCACACACTGTTGCAGGGTCCTGAAAAAAAAAACTGAAATTCATGAAAAGATGAATTGGTTCAGGGTGACAGCCACATGAATTTTTATTAGAATATTCATATTTGTTTTTTTAATTTTTGAATATTTGGCAAAATTTTGAAATAAACCACCTCCTACCACTAAAGAGCTGATCTGAATCCCAACAGCAAAATTTGACCACAACTATAAATAAACCAGATTTTTGAGGAGAGTTGATGAAAACTCTAGACAGGTATCTGATGACTTTAATTCCCTGATGGAAGAAAGCTTTTACAACGAAGGAGACCAAAACGGAATGGCTGGTCATCAACATAAGAATATAATCTAAACTGTTAAACAATTATTGAATTAATGGTGACAAGATGTAAACATGCGACTTAATTAAGTTACTATTATAAAGATTACTTACCAATTCATTTACAAGAAGCTCAAACAACATTGGTAAATATTCCTCCACTAGTTGCTTGCACTGATAAAGTAAATTATCATTGTTAAACTGGGGATAATCATTACATCAACATTAAACATTTATGAACAACTCTTTAAGAAAAACTTTTTTATGCAATCTTCTTGCAAGAAACTGGCAAACAGACAAAGTAAACTTGACTTGAATAAGCATCAGCTCAGAATGCAGGCTGACATTTCAACTCATGAAACATCAAGCCCATACTGTAAATAACTGACTTTTACTCAACTGTATTTATGACTTGAATTCATCTGGAAATAATCTAATACATAAGCATTTTAATAATAAATTTATGATTGAAAAAAAGAAATATGACACAAAAAATACATAATTCTAGATATGATTAAACCTTATAGAGAATGAAAGATCTGTAAAACTAGATGGCATTGTGTTGATATGAAAGTATTGTAAACTTTCTCTGTTTTACCTCAACAGTGGATTCTTAATGACATCTGAATAAAGAGATGCTATATTTCTATTCCTTTTCATGCATTTTAACTGAATTTTCAGAATACTACAGGTATATCAGCAGTAAATCATTCTGTCTCTGGACATTTCCTGACAAAACACTTGTCCTCCATTAGAAATATTGTCATCTTTCTCATGAAATGACTTCTGTCAATGATGGAGCTTTTAGCCAAAAATAATAACGTTGTAAGAGATTACCTAAAGTAGTAACAATACAAAGATTGGTTATCATAGTAACTAGCGATCTTTTTTAAGACAATGTTTTTCTAAATGTATATTACCTCATCTTCTAGACCACCAAACATTGTACAGACCACATTCTCTAACTCATATTTCACTTTGTCCTGAAAAATTGAACAAATATATTAAACACAAATGTATAACAATGAAGGAAATTGTATATATTTGGTTAAAGGTATTCTGTAACTTTACATAATCATGATGAAATTTCAAGACGTAGAATATAAATAACTTCATGTTAGAACCTTCCTATCAACAGAAGTAAACTGAGGTTGGAGTCATACTGCTTTTGCCTATATATAAATACGCCACCAGTCCTACAGTCCATTGTTAGAGAAGCTTATAGAAAGCCAATGTTATCCTACAGTCCATTGCTAGAGAAGTTTATAGAAAGCCAATGTTATCCTACAGTCCATTGCTAGAGAAGTTTATAGAAAGCCAATGTTATCCTACAGTCCATTGCTGAGAAGTTTATAGAAAGCCAATGTTATCCTACAGTCCATTGCTAGAGAAGTTTATAGAAAGCCAATGTTATCCTACAGTCCATTGCTAGAGAAGTTTATAGAAAGCAAATGTTATCCTACAGTCCATTGCTAGAGAAGTTTATAGAAAGCCAATGTTATCCTACAGTCCATTGCTAGAGAAGTTTATAGAAAGCAAATGTTACCCAGCCTAGAGTGGAGAACTGTAACAATTGTTGTTGTTAAAGGCAGTAATCCAGGTGGTATCTTTTCAATACATCTTACAATAGTAATAAAGTTAATATACTAAAATTAAAGTACAGCTTTAGGAACTGAACTGAAACAAAAACAATATCTTCATATCAACAAACGTGATAATAATATATGTGGGCAGATGGCGGTTGCGACTGTCACAGGACCAATATTAGTGAAACAGTTACTAATGTACTATCATCTGCCCTGTTAGCTCAGTTGTTGGAAGAGCACCTGACTTGAGAGCACGGGGGTTGGGGGGTTAGAAGCCCTACACTGGGTAAGAGTTTTCTGAACCAATGACAGGGGACAAATGTCCAATGTTATGCCATTATAACTGTGGAATATATTACAATTTAAGTCTGAAGCAGATACCTGGTTTGTCTTGTCTCTGAGCAGTTCATCAACCTGGTTCAGCAGATCTTTACAAATGTCACATTCTTCACCTGATACCTTTGAAGAGATCATCTGAAACATGGTCCTCTATGTTTTTTATTTTATATTTATAAAGCATACCCATTTTCTTCATTCATTTGAAATGATCATAACTCTTGTTACATATAAAATATTTGATCTGACAATTTTGTTTTGGTTTTGGCAGAAAAAAGGATAAAATGATGACCTATCAATAAACACTAACATAAACAGATTTGATTTGAAACTCAGCATTGATTTATTTTTTAAAATGGAAAAAAAACAGCATTGACTGCAATGTATTACAGCCAAAATTGCAATGCTATCTTGCTATACCTTTTTGTTTTCAATAATGAGTTTGCAATATGTGCCCTAAGAAGCTGCCTCCATTTTATTGGCTACAAATCCTTCAGTACAAATATAACCATACCAGCACTCACCTTTGTCTTCTTTACTCTGAACATACTTCTCACCCTTTGTAAAATGTCTACCTTCTTACCATCTGAACTACACAGGCCTGCTATCTGACATGTGATTTCTGGATCCTTTAAAGTGGAAAAAAAAATTGCTATGTACATGTTTATATATAAATACCTTAACAAGAACTGTAACATGTAGAAATGCTAGTAAATATTCTCATGTCTAGTTAAAACTTATTTTTGTTATTTTCATGATGTACAACCTTCTAAAATTTCTAACTAAAGATCTCTGTGACTGCTTGCTGGTTCTCATCATCAGTCTCTCCATAAAGAGCAGTGGAGGTAAGAGAAAGCTTTAAGGGCCGGATACCAACTACCTTATGTTTCAAACTAAGCAAAATCTCTTCTTCATTGCTAACATTTTTAAATTAATTTCTTCAAACACTTACATACATACTTCCTCTCGGAATAGACCTTACTGAGAGAAATCTATTGTCTTTTTTTCTCATGTGACCTGCTCAATCAACTATGACTTCTTGCATTAACTTAAGAATATCAAGTTAAAACATCTTGCCATGCATTCAAGTCTCAGATTATTTCCTAACTAAAGCTAACTTTATTATTAAGAAGATGTTAATTTTACAGATGCTTTTAAGAACCTCATTGTACATCACAGAGTACTTACCAGCTGTAACTTATCTGCCAACATCTGAATCACTTCAAGTGCATACCCGTCCAGTAAATGCCTACACTGAAAATAGAATGAGCACATTAAAATGACAGCATTCACTAAAATATCTAAAGCTTTCACATACACAATTAGAAGTTATTTATAACAAAAAAATCAACTCAAAAGGACCCTTACATGTACTTAAATTGATCTTCTTGAGTAAAGAAGAGTGACTGAGACATAACCAAGTAATGTGTCCATAGAACACTGATGCCCAAACTACATGTGCCTGTCATAGAAGTACAATAACATTATAGGCATGTATGTTTTCGTGAAAATTAAACTGTGTTGAGAAGGTCATATTTCAAATTAAAAGTGTTGTTAGCCAGAATGATGACTTACTTGTTAGAAGAAAGACTAAAAATGACAAACAAGGATTTTATACAGGCTGTCACAGTATTCTTTGTTTTTCTGACCTCAAAAGCAATGGGGATCATCAATTCAGTGTACCTAATACTTGTATAGGCCAATGTTTTCCCCAGTTTTTAACTGGTCAAGTATTTTACACAGGCTGTCACTCTCACCTTGAACTCTGACCTAATGGGGGTCAATGATCCTATGATGTTTAATGAACCTAGGATCAAGTGTTTCACAATTATTGATCAGAGAAGGATTTTACAAAGGTGGTAACTTTGAGTGTGACCCAGTGACCTCAAAATCAATAAAGGTCATATACAGGTCATGAATACCAAATAACCCTATGAAGTTTCATTAGCCTAGGCTAAAGCTTTCACCAGTTATAAATCAGACAAAATGGTTGGACACCAAGGTATGGAAAGACAGACTGAAGCAATGTTATATTCATCCAACTTTTCAAATCCATAAGAATATATTATACAGATAAAATGCCATGCATTTCTATTCCCACCTAGCACTTAGTAAATCATGGCAGTCAATTTTTCAAACCAATAATAGCAGTATCCGAGTACAAATAATCTGAACCACATTCATGATTTCTTTACTACTACTGGTTAAAGACATTTCCTGCTGAATTTCTGTTAAAATGTCAATGCAATAATGCTAAACAACTGCCAATAAATGAACCACTTTATTCATTCATTTATTTTTTTAAATATATTGTAATCTGAGAACAGCTGTAAATTTTCTGACCTAATTTGTCTCAGATGTAAAATAAGCTACACGAAAGACTGTAACCATTTTCCACCAAGTCTATGAACAGTGCAACATCATCACTAATGCATACTGAATCATGCACATTCAAGACCAAATGCACTTTCAAACATGCTAATTTAAAAGTATAAATATCTTGAGATTAAGCCTAAGTAAAACTTAAATTTTCACATGTTTTTTTTATGTATTTTTAAAATATTTGTACTGAAACTCTGCAAGATTTGGCATTTGCAAAAAAATGTTTCAGCTGTTTTCAAACAAATTTCAAACAGGTGAAACCTTAAGTTATGTCTTCAAAGTCTTCTTAGTTGAGAAAAAAAAAAGATGAAGGGATATTAAAATATACAGAACCTTTAAACTAGAATATGTAAATATACCATATACCCCCATTTAAACACCTCATCATCATAAATTTTCTCATTCATATTGTACACGATGACAATAAGTCTTACTATAATGTATGAGGAATAATTTCTCATGATACTTATTGGCTTTAAAAATATTTTCTGCCTCAACAAATGTAAAACTGTCGCGGCATTTTGTAAAAATGACTTGAAGAAGTTTAGTATAGAAATTGGGGGCGCTTAAAAGGGGGTACACTGGGACCCCGTTATAGCGCTCTAGTTGGGGTCCAAGGTTTCAGACCGCGATATAAACGGGGTTCCGATATATAACGCGCCTACCGAGATCGTAAAGTGGACCTGTTGAAATGCTCGTATTACCCCACCCACATGTATCATTTTGTTAAAGTTAAAACATTCAAAAGAAACAAATTTGTTTGTAAAACACTCAAGATACATTTTGTATAGAGAAAAATATTATTTGGTAAAATATTACCTGCTTTGTTTAACAAGAGGGCCATGATGGCCCTGGATCGCTCACCTGAGTACTTTGGCTGTAGGTTTGCTGTTAAGGAGTATTTCATTTTTTAATTGAAAATATATAAGTGCCTTCAAACCAAATATGTAAAATATCAATCAATAAATAAAGGCTCTATGACAGAAAGTAGAAATATCTATTATAAGCTATGGTGACCTTGACCTCGACCCAGTGACCTCAAACCCTACACATGGGTAGAGGTCCATGCAAGGAACCAATATACTGAATATCAAAGATATTGGTCTATAAAAGAAGGCTTTATGAGGTACAGTAGATAAATCTATTTTTAGCCTCCGTGACCTTTATTCTTATCTAATAATGTGAACAACCAAACAAGCTTTCTGACAAACTGCCAGGATATTTGGACTGAAACAGTAGCCTCTAGAGCCTTAACAAGATATTTCTATTTTTGGGCTCTGTGACCTAGTTTTTTACCCCAGATGACCCATAATCGAACTTGACCTAGAAACCATCAAAATAACCTTTCTGACATATTTCCAGAATATTTGGGCTGAAAATGTTACCTGTAGAGTGTAAACAAGGTTTTTCCAAATTTAAGCTCTGTGACCTAGTTTTTGACCCCAGATGACCCATATTCGAAATTGGGCTAGAAATCATTGATACAACCTTTCTGACATATTTCCAGGATATTTGGGCTGAAAATGTTACCTCTAGAGTGTTAACAAGATTTTTCCATATTCAGGCTGTGTGATCTAGTTTTTGACCCCAGATGACCCATATCCGAACTTGACCTAGAAATCATCGAAACAACCTATCTGACATATTTCCAGGATATTTGGGCTGAAAATGTTACCTGTAGAGTGTAAACAAGGTTTTTCCAAATTTAAGCTCTGTGACCTAGTTTTTGACCCCAGATGACCCATATTCGAAATTGGGCTAGAAATCATTGATACAACCTTTCTGACATATTTCCAGGATATTTGGGCTGAAAATTGTTACAATTTGAGTGTTAACAAGGTTTTTCCATATTCAAGCTGTGTGACCTAGTTTTGGACCCCACATGACCTATATTCCAACTTGAGCTAAAAATCATCTTAACAAGCTTTCTGACAGTTTTTCAGGAAATTTGGGCTAAAAATGTAGCCTCTAGAGTGTTAACAAGGTTTTACCATATTTGGGCTGTGTGACCTAGTTTTTGACCCCACATGACCCATATTCAAACTTGAGCTAGAAATCATCAAAACAACCTTTCTGACATATTTCCAGGATATTTTGGCTGAAAATGTTACCTCTAGAGTGATAAAAAGGTTTTTCCATATTTCGTCTCAGTGACCTAGTTTTTGACCCCAGATGACCCATATTCGAACCTGGGCTAGAAATAATCCAAATAACCTTTCTGACATATTACAAGGATATATGGGCTGAAAATGTTACCTCTTAAGTGTTAACAAGGTTTTTCCATATTTGGGCTCTGTGACCTAGTTTTTGACCCCAGATGACCCATATTCGAACCTGAGCTAGAAATCATGGAAACAACCTTTCTGACAAATTTCCAGATTATTTGGGCTGAAAATGTAGCCTCTAGAGTGTTAACAAGAATGTTCTATTTTTGGGCTCTGTGACCTAGTTTTTGACCCCAGATGACCCATATTTGAACTTGAGCTAGAAATCATAGAAGCAACCTTTATGACAAATTTCCAGATTATTTGGGCTAAAAACATTACCTCTAGAGTGTTAACAAGAATTTTCTATTTTTGGGCTCCTTGACCTAGTTTTTGATCCCATATGACCCATATTCGAACTCGTCCGAGTAATTACTGGGAAAAACATCCTGACCAAGTTTCGTGACAATTGGAGCAAAAATGTGACCAGTAGAGTGTTAACGAACTAAATGTGAACGGACGACGGACGACAGACGACGGACGACGGACGACGGTCATTCATCGATCCTAATAGCTCACCCTGAGCCAGCTCAGGTGAGCTAATAAAAAAACAGATAAAATCGCATAAGAAAAATGTAAACATAAGCAAATCCCGGGAAAACCGCGGCTTAAACGTTACGAAAATAAAACCGTGAAAATCAGTAAGTTACAATGTGTAACGCTGCACTGTAATAAAGTAAACACTGAAAGACAACTCTCAGATTTTTAGATGCAGTCCTGTAATATCTTCGTGAGATACAACGAACTTTGTGCCGGTCGATAGAAAACGCAAGGTTTTTAAACAGATTTTCGGCTTGTGTTTGTTACCCAGTTCATCGATGTTTGCGCATCGAAGTTTTCATAACAGTTTGATACCTGACTGAGCATCGATCACAACGAACAAAGAAGCGGATTAACGCCAGACTTTGCATGCCTTTCACGCCTTAGAGCGTCCTAATTACATAGTTAATTGTACTTCGCTGACACATTAAACAAGCGCTGTTTTGGATACAGCACGTAAGTAAAACCGTGAAAATCGGTAAGTGACAATGTGTAACGCTGCACTGTAATAAAGTAAACACTGAAAGACAACTCTCGGAACTATGTGCCGGTCGATAAAAAACGCAAAGTTTTTAAACAGATTTTCGGCTTGTGTTTGTTACTCAGTTCATCGGTGTTTGCGTGTCAGAGCTTCGAATTTGAGGTTTTCATAACAGTTTGATACCTGACTGATCATCGATCACAACGAACAAAGAAGCGGATTAACGCCAGACTTTGCGTGCTTTTCACACTTTTCCCGCCCTAGAGGGTCCTAATTATGTAGTTAATTGTACTTCGTTGACACATTAAACAAGCGTTGTTATGGATACAGCACGTAAGACATGCATGTAAAATAATTATGGTTGGTGAAAAATAGGTACATTTTTTTCTTTTTTTTTTTTTTTTTTTTTTTGGGGAGCCATGACCCTTGAGCATTATACTGAGGTTAGCGTTATAACGGGGCGCGTAGTAACGGGGTCCAAGTGTATATGGTGTATAGACTCATTTATTATCCTAAGATTAGTTAAATGGTTATGCATAAAAGCTGTGAACAATTTTATTTGAAATAATCTCCTTGGTTCAGTTTGTCTTATTTCTTCAACAGTAATTTTTAAGTAAGAACTAGATGGGTGTTCAGTGGAACACTTGTGTCGCCCTTGGGTACTCAGTTAGAATAACTAAAAAGGTAAACAAGAGCCTGCTGGGGTTGAGGGTGGATGGGGAGTCAAGTACCTATGTATTAAAATTAAAAAAAAAAAAAAAATATTGGGCCCGGGTGGGGGGGTGACTGGTTGGGAGGGAGGGGGGGGGGGGGGGGGGGGGGGGGGGGGTTGAGGTAGGGGGGGAATAAAATGCATATGTTTTAAAATTAAAAAAAAAAAATGGTGGTGGTGGTGGTGGGGGGGGGGGGGGGTTGAGGGTGGATGGGGAGTCACGTACCTATGTATTAAAAAAAAAAAAAAATATTGGGCCCGGGTTGGGGGGGGTGACTGGTTGGAGGGGGGGGGGGGGGGGGGGGGAATAAAGTGCATATGTTTAAAAAAAAAAAAAAAAAAAAAAAAAAAAAAAAAAAAAAAAAAATTGGGGGGGGGGGGGGGGGGGGGGGCGGGTGTGACTGGTTAGGGGAGGGGGGGGGTTGAGGTAGGATGGGAAGTAAAGTACCTATGTTTTAAAATTAAAAAAAAAAAAATTGGGCCCGGGGGGTGGTGACTGGTTTGGGGGGGGGGGGCGGGCTGGATTCCATGCAGAGGGGACAGTCGGGGGGGGGGGGGAGAGTACTTATCCATCTCATGTCAGTTAATATTTTATTTCTAGGCTTAAGAAGTTTTTTTTTATATATAAGTTTAAGCAAAATCAAGTGACCCTGGGGGTGGGGCTAACTGTGACCCTAGGGACATGGGTACCAACAATCTTTGCAGGGGTCTTGCTGGTGATCAAGTATTCCAAGTTTGAATGGAATATCCTTGACACTTTTGAGACATGGACATAAAGAAAAAGGTTAACCAAGAAATTTTAACTTGAAAATGGGGCATAACATTGCAAAAAAAAAATTGAGGGTTATCTGCCCTTGAAAAATGGTGTTGTCTTAAGTGATACAATTGTAAGCATTACAACTGGAAAGTTTGATGAAGAAACATGAAGAAATGGCATAGTTATAGCCAATGTTAAGTTTTCATGACAAAATCCAAGTACAAAAAGGGGCATAACTCTGTCAATTGTGACCTTGACCTATACATTTTGGCATCATCATGACCCTTTTGTCGTAAGCAATATAATTTGGAAGTTTGATGTTGAAATGTTAAAAAATGGCAAAGTTATTCCCAACGTTAAGTTTTCATGACAAAATCCATGTATAAAAAGGGGCATAACTCTGTCAAATGTGACCTTGACCTAGAAATTTTGGCATCAACCTGACCCTGTTGTCATAAGCAATACAATTTGAAAGTTTGATAAGATAATGTTTAGAAATGGCAAAGTTATAGCCAACGTTAAGTTTTCGTGTCGGACCGACGGACAAAGCGATCGTATCACCTTTTCTTCGAAAGGGCGACACAAAAAGTATACCACCATTAGCAAAAGCCAACCACTTCAGAAATTTTTCAGCTCTTTTCACCTAAATTTTTATTTCTTTCAAGTTAAATGATGCAATCAATAGTGAAAACAATCAACTTCCTGTTGTAACAAATGTTTTTTTGTTTTAGTATCTTTTAATGGAACAAAAATGCCAGTGCCAAAAAGCATCTGTTGAGCCCCTAGCACTGGCTTTCCTATGTTAAGATTTAGGTCCACTTAGGTTTGATCATATGAAAAGATTAAAAATGCAAAACTGATTAGATATTACACTGTTAGGTAAAGAATGAGACTCCTCGGTACACCTGTTAAAAATCAATTAAAGCACCTCCCAATGTGTTTCTTTCAAACTCCGCCTTTTACCTGTCAACGGTGTCATTCTAGTGAACGAAATGGAAAAGCGGTTAGGAAAAAAAATATTGAGTGAAGCTTTCCGCTAGCAATGCAGCGACAATTATGATACAGCAACTTTGGCCCCGCCCAGGCACTTTTTTCTGGCTGTGGGTAGATTGCAAGATGCTGTTTTATTGACAGGTATTCCTGAGAAAACTGCCTTGCTGTGATTGGATGATAAGTAAAGTGACAGTTTAAGCTACTGAAATAAACATAGTAATGTCACTTTTTTACCGCGTTCCGAATATGTGAAACTCTAATCAGTTTTGCAAGTGGTAGTAAGAACTACAACAACTGAACTGTTTACATTAAAAGATTAAAAGCTGTCTAGTATTACAAGACCTTCAGAAAACTTAAGATTTGAACTCCAAAAAGACTTCAGTAAAACTCTTCAAAACCAGTGAACTATTTTACCTGTCTTTCAAAGTCAACTAGTCGAGGGCAGACTAGCTCTGTTATTTGATATGCCAACATTTCCTGTAAATGTAATGATTTAAAAAACAAGGGCAAATTACTCTCTCAAATCTGTAATCTACAAGCAAAATATCATGCTGGCATCTGACTAGCATATGTGACCTTCAAATACAGTTAAACATTTTACCTGTAATTCAAAGGCTCCCAGTACAGGACAGAATGTATTCTTTATTTCATTTGCCAACAGTTCCTGTAAAAGTTTTATGACCTTTATAACAAGGGCATATTACTCACTTAACCTGTAAAAGCTTCAAGCAAAATGTCATGGTCACATCTGACTGGTTAACATTCACCTTGGAATTGTAACTTGGAAAAGCCTCTTAATTACAGGGACATCGTCCTGTGTCAAAAGATAGAGATTTTTGCTTTCAATGGGTTTTGAAAGTTCATATCTGCTTTAGATTATTCATTAAAATGCATTTTTCCATTTTTTAGTAAGGCACATTAAACATTTACTGTCCAAGACCTAATAACATTATTTCGTAATCTACAAGAGAAAGACCTCTTAAAAAGAAAAATTGTAACCAATCAGATTCTACCATTCATATCCATTTACAGTTGTGCTACCAGAAAAAACATAAAAGCCCATTACAACAATACTACATGCTCCATAACTATAACAGATACAATCTGAATCATAATAAAAGAAGCCTTTATTTAAGAATTGTGTGACACACATAGTTATTAGAAATTAAACAAGCGAGCCAAGATGAACCTGAATTACTCACTGGAGAACAACTAGTCAAGCTTTCTTATACATATATATCTTTCTTTATGCAGTCTATATAAAAGTCCACAAGGCAATGCTAAATTAAGAGCTCCTGGCCATGTGGTTTCACAGAACAAGCTTTTTTGTAGTATCTTCTATACATCTGAATTGATCAGGTCACTTCTGGGCAAGGCCAGAAAAAAAACAACACAACAACTAAAACATTCTTTGCAAAGGTCTTCTAGACAATGCTACATACAAATGACAAATCACTAAGCCTTATTGTTTTAGACAAGAAGAGTTTTCAAGCATTTTCTTTATATCTCTCTGTAAAACAATAAACCGTCAGGGAAGGTCAAATAATGAGACCAGGTTTATGATTGTAGCTATCTCTGTAAAGGTCTGACATATGTCATGTTTCTTGGTCTTGCTGTTTCAGGTGGTGTTCAAATTATTTCTTCCAGCTGCCATAGCAACTGTATATTACCTTGATGTGACACAAACACTTAACAATAGACAAGGTTCTTACAAGTAATACACCATCTTCTTTTGGCAAACAGTCATTCAAAGTTACATTTGTGTATTTCAAAACAGCAAGATCAACTGCATTTATTTTTAAAACTTAGACAAACAATGAGACCTTTAACTTTGAACAATAGACCTTGCTCTTACATCTGACATTTCTTCCAAACGAGGAACAAATTCAGTATCATTCTATGCATTGTAACAGTGTGATCTTGACCTTTGCATCACTCAATTCATGGTTTACACTTATGTACAACAGTTATAGAATCACTTGAAGCATGTCTTAGTTATGGCCTGGTCAAGTCAAATTGTGTTGCTTTCTTACTTTAAACAGCTATCTGTGACCATGACCTCGGAGCAACAGATCTGGTTTTTAAAGGGACAGACTCCTAGATGGGACAATTACGCATAAAAAAGAAAATCTTTATACATATACAAATTTTGAAGTGGTGAAGAACGTATCTAAACTTAGTTACTGACTCAATTTTTGTTACAGAAACATGCCATAATATAATGTTTTTCACACTTTTATTGGCAAAATAATTAACCCTGTTAGTAGATACTTTGTTTTTATTGTAAACTTTGACATTTGTTAAGAACAATGGTGAAGTTGTCTAGATCGCTACCCCATATTTTACTGACCTGAAGGGCATGGGTTCAAATCCTGTTCAAATCAATTTTTTTCTTTAGTTTTCATGATGTACAGAAGCATAATTTCTTTTCATAGTGTATTAACTTTTCTTTAATTTTAACGAAAATCATTTTTAAGCTAAATTCTGTGAGTCAGTCACTTTCAATGCAACAATATGTCTTGCAAACTTACACATTATTTTGTGCAAAATAATTTCAAAACTTCCCCTAAACATCTCAATGTAATGTAGACTGTAAAGAAACAACTTGGTTAAATACAAATGTGTGTAGTAGTCTTATGAAATACTTCCAAGCATGACTAAGTGAATGCCAAAGACAAGCCAAAGTGTATATACATTTTACCTTTGACAATTCACTGTGACCTTTACCCTTGAGCAAATGACCTGTTTCTTAAATAGGACACTAAGTTGTCCAGGTTAACATTGTGCAAAATTATTTCAAAACCCCTCTATGTATGACAAAGTTATGACCTAGACAAAGTTGAATGCATGTACTCACCGATGCACACACAAAAATTGAACATTATGTTGCCTATATTACATATAGCTCCCATAATGGATTTAAAGCCAGACTGCATTTTGTGAAACCCAACTCACATGAATTTACCTATTGTTCTGTGAATACTGAACAAATTGACTGGGATGTTCATCTCTTGAAGTCATAGCCAATCAGAAAAAACTATTAATCAAGAGTTTTGTCCAGGTATATCTTTAATGTCAAAAAAATTAGAAATGTCACATGCCATGCAATGCATATATTATTATAGTCAATGCAGAAATGCAAGTAAGCGTGATAAAAAGCCTGAGAAATGAATCCATATTTACATGGATCAAAGCAAGCTGACATTTTAACACAGGCAGTCTAAAATAGGCTATAACATTTATAATGTCAGCATTAGTAATTAATCCCTTACCAATTTATCTGTCATATACTTTTGCTTAAGGAATATATGACTGTTCTGAGTCTGAGTCTGTGTAGCAACATCGTATAACATACCTGAAGTGTTTTATTCTCCATCATTTTATTGATGTCTGTGATGAAACTTTTACAGATGTCACATTCTTCACTGGATCTATACTTCAAGGCACCCTGAAATGTCAGACAGAAGGTTACATATTCAATCTAACTTTAGAGGGACTACTGGTCTGTATGAAACAGACAAAATTAGAACCATTCCTCAATATGGAACGGACACAATAATCATCATATAGCAGGGGGTCATATGAATAAAGCTTCCTTATATAAACTTACATCTTTTTCTTAAAGTGACTGACTCATGGGACAACGAAAAAAAAGAAAATGTTTAAACATCTGGAAATTCTAGCTGTAATTGTGAAGAACATATCTAAACTAAGTTACTGACTCATTTTTTGTTACAGAAAAACATCAAAATATAAAATATAAAGTTTTACACGATTGATTTTTAGATCTTAAAGGGACTGACTCAAAGATGGGCTGACGATGAAAAAAAGAAAATGTTTATACATATGGAAATTCTAGCTGTAATTGTGAAGAACATATCTAAACAAAGTTACTGACTCATTTTACTTACAGAAAAACATCAAAATATAAAGCTTTACACACTTTTATGGTTAAAAAATTTAGTCACGGGGTAGATAATTTTGTTATATCATTAATTTTGACGAGTCTTGATAACTAGTCTCCCTGGCTCAGTAGTGTAAATCATCCCTCTATATTTTAATGACCAAAAGCGCATGGGTTCGCATCCTGATGAAATCTAAACTTTCTTTTTCAGTTTTCATGATGAATAGAAGCATAATTTTATGTTTTTTTCCATAGTATATTAACTTCCCTTAAATTTTAAAGAAAAAAAAAAAAATTCAGCTAAATTCTGTGAGTCAGTCACTTCAAATTACAATTTTTCCTTAAGAATCTCAATTCAATAAATAAGAAAAAATTAAAACATTTCTTTCCATTTCTTGTTCTTGACAATAGAATGAAAATAGTCTGAAAGTTTTACATTTATGTAATAAAGCTGCAAACTGATTTGCAAAATTCTGACTAAGTCAAACTTTACAAAAAAACTTAAGACGCTTGATAAATACAACACCAGAGCTCATAATATGTGCACCTTTATAGGAAAAATGTAAAAATTTAATGAAATACATCAAACACAGCATACACGCCTTGCTCAATTAAATTATATAAATGAAACAAATATAAGAAGTTATTTTCTTTAACTTGAGGGATATTCATATATTCAAGTCAATATTTTAGAGAACTTAGTTATGAATGGCTACTTATTCTGTACCTGTAAGTTCAGTTCAGTAAGAATATTTTTCATCTTGCTGACATCTACCTGTTTATCTCCAGTACCACAGAACCCAAACACTCTGCATACAATATCTGGGTCCTGAAACATAGGTAAACAACAATTACTGTAAGTATACTAAAATAAATTTGATAAATCATTGTTTGTGGGTCATGTTTTTTTTGGATCACCCTGTACATTCTGCACTGCTATCAAACATTCAAGGAAAATATTCCTTTTGAAAATTATTTCCCTGATATCTGTTCACATAACAGTTTTGACTCAGTAGTATCATAAATAGTCTTTGTTTTCTATAAAAGGAATATTAATTGAATTTAAACAATTCTAGTGTCTTAACAAAACTTCTCTTCAAACTTCCTTTGCAGTGAAGACTGTTATATACAATAATACCATTGGTTATCTAGGTCCTTTTTAGTTGTTAACAAATATTTAGTGTTACTACCACACTAATAATATGTATGTATAGTTATCTAACAGACAACTTACAATCTGGTCAGCCAAGGTTTGTAGAAATACAGGCAAATATTGTCTCAGAAAATCATTACACTGAAATAAAAACAAAAACATATTTACTGTTTAGCTAAGTTACATGTAGATATTTATCATAAGTTACACTGTCAGCTCAATTACAACCTACATGTATACATCAAAGATGACAGATCCTTGACTAGCTCTTCTAACAAAAAAGAAACTGCAAAATATATATAGACCTTAAGACACAGAAAATAAAGAAAATGTATTATGTAAGACCTAGTATGTATAAATTTTAAGCATTGCTGAATTGTGAAAATAGACAAGTAGTATATATGTCTATTAAGAAAGCACATTAAATTTGAATAACATGGTATAGATTTACACTAGCAAAGATTTTTAATGTTCTACAAGTCTAATGTTATAAAGCCATGTGCATTGCATTTGTTTTTTATTATGTACACCTAAAATAAAGTATGTTCTGTTCTGTTCTGTTCCATATTTTAAACAAACAGCATGACTTCTGTTTAAACACCAAGCTGCAATATGTGAGACAGGCTACTAAGGTCAACCAAAGCTTACTTTTGTTCTGTTGTAAAGAGCTTACTTGCTCACTATAACAAGGTTTTTATTTACATTCATATTTTATCCAACGAACAACGCTACTCTTCACTGATTTAACTGTAGTCACATGTTTTAGAACTGCTAGATTTCGTGATCAAACATTACATCAAGTGCTAGGAAACAAGATATGTAAGGGTATCTTACTATTCCTGCTAAGCCATCCAGCTTGCTACACAATGTCTGGTTAAACAGTTGTTCTAATTCATTCTGAAACAAATGGTTCAAGTTTCATGTGATTCATGTTTACAAATTTATCAAAGCTATAAAGATTTCTACTTACATGTACTATTCAAACAAATTCTGTATGTCAGAAATAACTTTTAATATTAAAAAAAAACAAGAACCAAACCAAAAATCTTTTGGCCTGTACCAGAGATTATTTATACAAAAGTAAATGTTAAATTACAGTGAAACTCATTATGAAGACAAGGAAGAGATAAACTTTACTCATATGACTGTTTTACACATTTATAAGTTGCCTGAAGAAAAGCAATAACTTCTAAAAAAAAAAAAAAATAAAAAAAAATGAATAAATAAAAAGCCAGTCTTTGTAAAGAACTTGATGCTCTTAAACCTTGGAGTTTTCATTCTGTGAGGTAAGTTCTGTAAATCTTAACAAACACTACATGTATTTACACGCAGTCTTACCAATGTTTCATTGGAGGTTATACTTTCTTGAACATCATGAAAGAACTTCGTACAGTCGGAACAATACGTGTTATTCATAGCCTTTTCGCCATAAGGACTCCATCTATCTTCCAGACCGGAACACAGACCTACTGTGGCACAGATCATGTCTGTACTCTGTAATTCATACACAAGCATGCTGCTATATCATTCTCTGTCACTGTATGATATCAGACCTTTAGATTCAAGGCTACAGTCAGAAGGTAGTTTGAACAAATGACAGATGAAATATAAAATTTGTATAAAAACATCAATGCTTATTTTCAAAGGATATTATTACTTTAATAAATTCATCTTTAGTTCAATTTATGGTAAGATACAGCACAGTTTTTTTTTAACCACCCTCAATCAGTTCCAACATTTTGTACAAACTAATAATAACATATCTGATCTTATCCCATTAGACAAGGTTACCTAATATTTTCATGCTTAAATTGAACAATGTGTACAATTACATGCATCTTTACATAAAACTTAAATGATATGTAAACCTGAAGAGTTCCCCAAATGTGAAGATCCAGATTGCTATAAATAGACAGGGACTTACCAGATGAGAAGACAAGTGAATCTTTGATTACATTTAGTGTTTATCTAGGATTTGTAAGCAATGATTCTAACTAACAAACAGAAAAGATTTATAACTTACAACATCATTATCAAACATCTGTAGAAGCTCTGGTACATACTCAGTAATGATGCCTTTACACTGAAACAAAACACATCTTTTTGACATTCAATTCAACATATATATACTTAACAATTCTTACAATTATCTGTAATGTCTGCTGATAACACTATTTTATTAACAAGGTTCTGGATTCCTTGGAATTTATCACAAAGTTATATAAAATCAAATTCATAGGAAATACATGTATCTATGTTTAGTGTACTTGTAAAACAAAAATTAAAAATAAAACTAACTAAATTGTCACATGTATTAACATCTCTTTCACTGAGACACGGTTTCCTGCAAAAAATGGTGCTGAATCAGTGTTTAAAGTTGTGGTAAGAAGAGGAAGTAAAAATCAAGACAAAGTCTGTGGCTAAATGAACAAAGTGGCATCTTCAAATTCACTGTGATATCCTAACTTCAAACCACAGACTTTGTAAGAGCCAGAGTTACCATATTTCTGAAGTCAGAGACAGGGAATGCTGCACATTTATTTGCCAACATAGAGGCATGCTCACCATATTTCTGAGGTCAGAGACAGGGAATGCTGCACATTTATTTGCCAACATAAAGGCATGCTCACCATATTTCTGAGGTCGGAGACAGGGAATGCTGCACATTTATTTGCCAACACAGAGGCATGCTCACCATCTCTCTGAAATCAGAGTCAGGGAATGCTGAACATTTCCTGGCCAACATTAATGCACACTCATCATATCTCTGAA
Source organism: Cyclina sinensis (assembly GCA_012932295.1). NCBI lineage: Eukaryota > Metazoa > Mollusca > Bivalvia > Venerida > Veneridae > Cyclina > Cyclina sinensis. Next base: position 70,649,032 of record JAAONU010000001.1, on the reverse strand, counting down.
GTCAGAATCAGGTAATGCTGCACATTTACTGGCTGTCAATGATGCACACTTTCCATATCTCATAGACCAGAGTCAGGAAATGCTGTACATTCACTGGTTTTGGTTCACTAATGATACTTCTACAGTCAGAGTCAAGGAATGCTGCACATGCATTGGCCAACATTGAGATACACTTACCATATCTCTGATGTCAGAGTCGGGGAATGCTGCACATGCATTGGCCAACAATGAGGCAATCTTGTCCTGAAATATACAGTAAACAAGACTGAATAAAGAAATTGAAATATTTATATGAACAAGTATTTCACCAGTCGCAATCTTTTTTGTTCTTATTCCAGAAAGTATTTAGTTATGATGAATAAAAATCTTCTCAGAGCTAATCATTACAAACAATTACAGATGCTTTACAAAAGCCTTTGATACCTACCCTTTTAAAATTATTTTATCATTCTAACACAAACCTCTGTGACTTTGTCTTCAAGTGCATCTTTCAGGGCATTCACGATCAGTTCACAGTATGTACAGGTTGCTGTCTGAATAAATAAGATATACATATGTAGTTACAACAAGAAATGTTTGTAAAACATAAATGCCCCCCGGCAGCACCTAATTGCTTGTGGTTGGACCAAAGCGTTTTCTAGTTATTGATCAGAAACCGTTGTTAGGATCAAGGTCCCTGTGGCCTTGACCTTTGACCTAATGATCTCAAAATCAATAGGGGTCATTTACTGGTCATGACCAACCAGCATACCAAGTTTGGTGAACCTAGGTCTAAGCATTCTCTAGTTATTGATCGGAAACCGTTTTTAGAGTCAAAGTCTCTGTGAGCTTGACCTTTGACCTAATGACCTCAAAATCAATAGGGGGTCATCTACTGGTGATGTCCAACCAGCATACCAAGTTTGGTGAACCTAGGTCTAAGCATTCTCTAGTTATTGATCGGAAACCGTTTTTAAGATGTAAGTCTCTGTGTTCTTGACCTTTGACCTAATGACCTCAAAGTCAATAGGGGTCATCTACTGGTGATGACCAACCAGTATACCAAGTTTGGTGAACCTAGGTCAAAGCGTTTTCTAGTTATTGATCAGAAACCGTTTTTAGGATGAAGGTCCCTGTGAGCTTGACCTTTGACCTAATGACCTCAAAATCAACAGGGGTCATCTACTGGTGATGACCAACCAGCGTACCAAGTTTGGTGAACCTAGGTCAAAGCATTCTCTAGTTATTGATCAGAAACCGTTTTTAGGATGAAGGTCCCTGTGATCTTGACCTTTGACCTAATGATCTCAAAATCAATAGGGGTCATCTACTGGTGAAGACCAACCAGCATACCAAGTTTGAAGAACCTAGGTCAAAGCGTTCTCTAGTTATTGGTCGGAACCGTTTCTACCTACAAGGTCAATGTGACCTTGACCTTTGACCCCTTGACCCCAAAATCAATAGGGGTCATCTACTGGTGATGGACAATCATCCTACCAAGTTTGAAGTTCCTAGGCCTAAGCGTTCTTTAGTTATTGGTCGGAAACCGTTTCTACCTTCAAGGTCAATGTGACCTTGACCTTTGACCCCTTGACCCCAAAATCAATAGGGGTCATCTATTAGTGATGGACAATCATCCTACAAAGTTTGAAGTTCCTAGGCCTAAGCATTCTTTAGTTATTGGTCGGAAACCATTTGGTCTACGGACCGACGGACGGACCGACAGACAGACAAATGCAAAGCAATATACCCCCACTTCTTTGAAGACGGGGCATAATTATTGTACTTTATACTAAAATGAGGAGAGTGTGCCTGTCAGATGTTTGTCCATTTTAATTTCATCACTATCTAGATCCTTGTTGGAGTATGGGACACTCAAAATCAGGTTGTTATCACTTGTTTCAGAAGCGTGTTACTGAAATTTTACACTGTAAAACCTAAAGGCTTTTCAATTTTTGATATCTTACCTCTTTATTTGTGTGATATTTCAGAGGGAACTTACAGATTTAGGTTTGATGATCTGGTTTTTCCATACAGTCTGTAGACAATGATTTGTGGCACCACATTCCCGAGCATGTGCCACATGACTACACCAGTAGGATGGTCCCCACACACATTTTTCCTGGCCTAGTAGAGCACTGCCAAGGACTGTAAACATATATCAATTATGTGTACTGGATGCAAGAAAAATTAAAGAAAATTTCTGAAAATGTCTTAACTAGATGTAAGTGCTGAATTATACAACTATCAATAGGGTGCACATTGGTACCCTTAAAGTGCAAACAAATTTCCAAATGGATGGATATTGATAGAGTCGTCTGCCAGATTTAATTTCCTAGGATATTTTTTTTTATTACACAAGCAACTCTGTTAATCTGAGCAAATCTAAATTAGACCCACGGTTGGGATTTGCAGTTTATCTTAACGCCCTGTGTACACCACAACTAATCCTTCCCAGTGATTGGGCAAAACAATGACAAGATCATCACTTGTTCATTTCATAAACAAGTAATATTAATCTGACGCTAAAAGCATTTTTTTTTTGCAGTTCCATAGCACAGACTTGAAATATCATTTGCCCATAAATGTAAAGTTTATTGTTTAAACTGTTCACTTATATCATCCTTTAAGCTTACAAGAAAGTAAGAAACAGAAAAAAATGAAAAAAGTATTGAAGTATAGTAAGTTTTGGGAAATATCTATCACTGACCAGCTGAGCAATAGTTTTTATATTATATGTACATGTTTAGTGTTTGTATTTTACCTGTATAATATTATACTGAATCAAACGAATCAATGACCATTACAGCTAAAATGCAGTACATTTCATGATTCACTAACAAAAGAGAGTTCTATTTTTAGAATGTAAAATACCTTTGATGCAAATGATATCTTGATTTGTTAAAAATTAAAGTTTTTTAAATTATATAACAATTTTATTTCATTTTGATGTCCTTTTATCCTTTAATCTCAGAGCAGACTGAATTTACATTTCCTATAAACAAATTACTTAAGAGTAAGTTTCATGAAACAAAAATACATATTAAACAATATGTTAACCCTTACCCTGCTGGAAGCAACTGACTCTGCCTTTGTGACCAGTGCAGACCAAGATCAGTCTGCACATCTGTGCAGTCTTATCATGGTCTGCCCAATTCACCATTTTCAATAAGCACCCCTATAAACAATTCACAGATCTGTCCAAATTGAAAGATGGGCAAGACCATTTTAGATATTTAGCGTGGTTAGGGTATAGGCCAAAAAAATAAAGAATTATATAGAACTATGACATACACATATGCTACTGAATCTCCCATCTCTATAATAATATACAAGATTTATTATTCATTACGGTCATTTGCCAAACTGAGAATCTGAAATTTCTCATTCTGCATTCTTGAAGCTATGAGGATAGGGTGAACAGTACTTGCTAACACAATTGAGGTCACATGACAATGACGGCTTGATCTACTTCTTATGTTAATTGTTAGGCATGTGACTATTGTATTTATATACATGTACATAAAGGTTCAAAATACAATTATTACTTCCTGTCCAAAATAACTGCAAAGATAAATATCTATAAACTGTATTAAGAAGAATGACAGCTCAACAACAATAATTTTTTTATAAATAGTTAGTATTTGTTTAAATACCCAAAAAGAAATTATCTCAAGATCTTGCTCAAACAAGGAAGGGAGCTAAGATTTAAGATTTGCTAAAAATGTATTTTAATGCACTGAAAATCATCATGCCAAAAATAATAATTAATTATTTAATCAATATTGGAAAGATAATTTCAACTACAAATTGTTTCTAAATAAAAATGAACTGTAGAAACTGACAGATTCTTTGCTTATTTTGGTTAAGTAAAGTCTTACTATATTCTTTTATGACTGTAAGAAAGGCATTGTGATGAGAAAACAAGAACTGTCACTGTAACTGTAAAATGACTATGCCCCCGAAGTGGTGCTTTGTCCATTGAGCTGAGAACCAGACATTCAGGGGTCAAGGTCAAACAAATATAGGTCAGTGGGAAGGTCTTGTCCAAAAGGGTGTTGTGTCCAATATGAAGTATATCCACTTACTAATGTGGAAGTTATGACCAAATGTTTAAGTTTTTGGACAATTCGATCTTCAAGGTTAAGGTCATTCAGGGGTCAAGGTCTAAAAATATAGGTCAGTGGGAAGGTATTGTCCAAAGGGGTGTTGTGTCCAAGTATGAAGTAAATCCACTTACTATTATATAATACTAATGTGGAAGTTATGGCCAATGTTTAAGTTTACAGATAATTGGATGTCCAAGGTGAAGGTCATTTAGGGGTCAAAGTCAAACAAATATAGGTCAATGGGAAGGTCCTGTCCAAAGGGGTTTTGTGTCCAAGTATGAAGTATATCCACTTAATAATGTGGAAGTTATGGCCAAATTTAAAGTTTTTGGACAATTGGATGTCCAAGGTGAAGGTCATTCAGGGGTCAAGGTCAAACAAATATAGGTCAGTGGGAAGGTATTGTCCTAAGGGGTGTTGTGTCCAAGTATGAAGTAAATCCACTTATTAATAAGGAAGTTATGGCCAATGTTAAAACTTTCGGACTGACTGACGGACAGACGAGGGCATAAAAATCTCATTGTAAAATTGTTGTATCTGGCATATATCAGTAGCTTATGATATAACTTTATGACATTAAGATTTTCAGCTGATAAGGTTTAGTCCTCCCAGTAAAAATTGTAGGTAAAAATGAGTACTATTCAAAACTGGCAGGTGACAGGGACCATTTTGGGGGTATATTCCGTCCCTTATGGCAGTTTCTGGACTGAAAGTTGTGTAATCGTCTTAATTTGTTTTACACTGAAAGTTTAAAGTTTGCAGGCTGTGTGTCAAATTTTACTCAGGTTATTGAGAAGAAGCTGTTTCCGAATTCAAGGTGACAGTGACCTTTGACATACTAACCTTACAACAACAGTGGTTTTCTACTTAATAAGGGCAAAAATCCTATGAAGATTGAAGGCTGTTGGTCAAATGATACTCGTTATTGCGTGGAAACAGTTTTTTTAATTCAAGGTGATAATGACCTTGACCAGGGCAACCACTCCATGAAGTTTGAAGGCACTGGGTGAAATGATACTAAGCGGAAATCATGTTTTACACTGAAGGTATCTGTGACCTTGACCTTTGACCTACTGACCCCAGAAAACAATTGAGTTATTGAGTGGAAACCATTTTCAAATCAAAGGGTACAATGACCTTTGACCTACTGACCCCAAAAACAATAGGGTAAATTAGGTCCTGCCCCCTCCTCCCTCAAACACACACACACACACACACTACACACACACGTTAATCAAATGGAGCTGAGACAGGGCTATACATTGTTCGGCTTATGTTAAAATAAATGTTACTTAATTTAGTTCAGACATTAAAGATAGATATGTCATTTGACAGTCCAAATAATTATGCTCAGTGAGGAATATCGTATTATTATTTAAAGTGTCTATATCCACTTTCATACAACTGGAAATGTCAATCCTATGAAGGGTTCAGCCTTTGCCTTACAAATATTGTGACTAGCCCTTAGGTCTTTTGTTTTACTTCAGTAAAGCTTTTGACAAAGTAGACCACCACAAACTCATACACAAGCTAAAACACATGGGAGTTCATCCACACATCAGTTCATGGATACAAAACTTTCTCAAAAACAGATCACAACAAGTATTAGATCTGGTGTCCCACAGGGATCGGTCTTAGGTCCATGTCTCTTTCTTGCATACATCAATGACCTACCAGGAAGTGTCAGGAGCCGGGTGCCTCTATTTGCTGATGACACCATAGGTTATTTAACAATTAAATCACAAGCATCTGCACAAACCTTACAAAATGATTTGCACTACCTTGAAATATGGGAAAAAGAATGGTCAATGGAATTCAACCCTGACAAGTGTGAAGTACTCAGAATACACAGGAAAAAGAAACCAGTCATCTTTCCATACACCCTACATAACACTATACTGAAAACCACAGAAAATGCAAAATACTTAGGAGTTACAAGAAGTAGTAACCTAAACTGGTCATCCCATATAAACAAAAAACAGCGTAAGGTTCATCAGACGAAATGTCAAAACACAAAACAAACAACTAAAAAAAGTAGCATATAAAACATATGTAAGACCACAGGTTGAATACTGCTCAAGCATATGGCATCCATGGCAAAAATATCTCACTCACAGAATAGAAATGGTCCAGATGTCAGCTGCAAAGTATGTTCAAAATGATTATCACTAGACAGACCGGAACAGTACACGGACACTTTTTCTTATATGTAACTTATCCGTGTAAATCAAGTTGTGTTTCAAATCATCCAGACTTTGCAGTTTTAAAGATGAATCCTGGCCTTCAAATTTACAGGAACTCGTAATTGTAAACAAAACACTACACATGCGCAGTGAGGCATCGCGGCAGTTACATTTACGACTCAAAATTATTGTTATTTTTAACCAGTATGCGGACACCTGTTTATATCTATGGAAAAGAGGTCAAATAAGGCGAACTCACCTGAACATGTTTTTAAATATGTATTTATTTTATTTTCATATGATACGAAAAAAAACAACTTTATTTTTGTTTAAAAATAACAAGTTTGAAACAGTCAGTGAAACTGCAAATATTGATTAGTTTATGATCTTTTTTGGAGTTCGTCCGCTTATAAGTCAATAAACAGGAAGTGTAAACATACATGTATAATACCGGAAAAAGGATAAGTTAGTTATGAATAAGGGTATGTAACTTCAATACCGTACGTGATGTTTTACACGTTTTTAAACGTGCCGAATACCGGGGTGTCTGCGTACTGGTAGCGTCCGTGTACTATTCCGGTCTGTCTATACAAGCAGTGTAACAAACATGATCAAGGAATTAAAATGGTCAACTTCAGAACAAAGGCGAAACCATGCCAGCCTGGTCATGCTACACAAAATAAAAAACAAACAGGTCAATGTCAATCACAATCACCTTACAAACACAAGAAACAGCAAATTCCTCATCCCAAAATCAAAAACACAACATCAAATGAACTCATTCTTCCCAAGGACTATACGACTCTGGAATGAATTATACCCGACATCACTATTCTCACGGTATCACTAATCTCGCGGTATGTCAGTCGCGCCATATGGGCTGTGTTTACAAACAAAGTTTGTGACCCATTTTTCTCCCGCGAAGATATAACGCTCTGACTTGCAATCATGAGCAGTTTCTTGGAAAGTTTTAGTCCATACTTTAAAAAAATCCCATTACGATGCATTCGTTTCCCAGACGAGTAATTTTGTGACAGTGACTCAGTAAACAGCGTTCATTTAGTATTAATTTTGATGTTGAATAACAATTTATCTTTTTTAAGCAATGTTTGATCATTCCCATTAGTGTTTCGTTGACAGAATATAAACATTAACTGCAATATAATGTTCTAGAACCTTTTGACCTATTTACCGCGAGATTAGTGATATGACGTAATTCAACAATATGGCTGCCCACTGTGATAAATTTTCCACATGATTGATTTTCTTGACATATTTAAATGGCATTTTACACATTCGGCGATGGAAAAAGGATGAAATATTGTAATGATTACCAAAATTACTAATTTTTATTGTTTGTTTTTTAATTAAAGTTAGCCAAACGGTAAGTACCGCGAGATTACAGATGAGCGGTATACCGACCGAGATTAAGTCTACCCCAACCGTGCCAGCTTTTATCAGTGGACTAAACAAGTTTTATAGATTTTAAGAATTTACAATAAATGTTTAAGTAAGATCTTCAGTTAAATTTTGTTTTCTTTGTTATTATCTTTTATCATTTTAATGTTCCTGACACGCGCCTGCCTAGTATAGTCAGTATTGACTTTTGGCACATAAGTTGAAGCTGAAGTTGTTTTGACAATTGAAAGCATTCATTCATCTATATGACAAAAAATACACATGGATCATAAGCAGTTATTCTCATATTAAGCATGTTTTATCGCATAATTGTATTAATATGTTGATGTTATTCTACTAAATTAAACTTCTGTTTACAGTTTAGATGATTCATCATCACCTGAGCACACTGGATTTTATTTTTTTGCAAATTATTATCATACATGAATGATAAATAAATGTACTCACCTACTGGCAAAAGAAACGAAAGAATTAGAAGCCTCATAACAGTATTTAAACTGTCAGCGTAATTAGAAAATAATAAAATCCCCTTGAAATGTTCTTCTTTTATTTTCCTAACTCAAGTATAATCATGTGATATGTCACGTGAGGCGATGAAACATAACAAACCCAACGGACGAAGTACCAACAAGATTAAAAAATAATTAACTCTGCGGAATCCACACAGCGGTTACTTCCCTCACAGTAAAGATTCCGTCACGTGAAGATCATTGCGAATAATCAAACAAACTAAAAGTGGGCTTCTTAAAAAAGAAGAGAAGTTAAGAGATGTTTATCTGACTTCTGCTTCGAAATTTTTTTTGAAAGAAAGGCTGTTATGTTTGTTGTAGTATATGGATTCAATGATCAACTATAACTCTGAGTCTAGTTTTCTCTGTAATCCTAATAAGTAGGCCACCATTTTATTAGATCACCGGTATTTAGTATTAAGTATGGCCAGTATATATGTTTATTCAGTGAGTTCTAATCAGGAAGTGCTATCAGAGAGGAAAAAAAACAAACAAATTATATAAAAGGTGAACTCTGTATAATATGAGTGTCTGCTTGTGCTATAAGCGTTGTCTCCCTTGTAACAAAGAATATAAGTCCGCATAACCCGGATATAAATCCCACATAACTATTTTATATAGGTAGCCTATATTTAGGCATATTTCGGGAATTTAGGTGCGGTCGCAATAGATCCCCTCTAGCATGCTTTTAATATTGGAAATTATGGATTAACAGAAATAGAATGTCCATTATTTTAATATACATATTTTTTAATTTATTATTTCATTGTTTACCTGTTTTCAACAAACTATATCGATACACTCATCAAGACCATACTCATGATTTAAGGTCTTGTTTTTTCCGAACATAGATTTTCGTCACAGTCAGCGGTTATGGGTTTTTAGACTGATTGCAACGTTAAAATTTTCGTTAAAATAAAAGATCATTCGTGGGTTACAACAGTCCCAAACTTCAGACCCAACATTAATAAATAATGATTGAAGTAAAACAAAGAGATAAGCAACAACTTGTCAAATGGCATATGTACCGTAGACTAGTAGATACAAAAAATTGAATTGTCAGACTGATATACGTACCTTGACTGGCCCTAAAATGTAGATGTGCCATATATTTGCTTCTTTGAATTCTTTAAATTCTATATCTGTGTTTGTTTTATATGATTTTTTATATGAATAACATTGCGCACAATTTTCACAACTTTTACTAAACATACAGCTTTATTTTCCTATTTTATTGCTATATGTTTAAACTACTGAGTTATTTTTAACTAATGTGGTTGTTATAAATGATCTCTTATCTATCGATGGTATTCGTATGTTTTAGATAAATGCTTTGATTGTCATGAGTAAAAGTTGTTGTTTATTCATTTCCGACGAAAAAAACTTTGTCTTGTATCTTTTATCTGGAAAAACAATATTTCTAAAATAGCTTGCACAAATACTTCTGCTCATTCTTAGCTCAAAATAAACTTGTATCGGTAATGGTTACTGATACGACGTGTTAAGTATATCTGCACGGAGTTTGCCCAGAGTCCACCTTTCTTGCTCACAGACTGTTTAGAGAGCGCAAAAATTACATTAACATTTTACACAGTAGACAAAGCATTTAATATTTCAATGAATCAAAATTCAAAACTGAAGAGTTTCTAAAACAAGTTTACAAGTGTCGTAAATGAATACATACTTTGTCTATGGCTTTGTAATTTGCATTTTAGCACCCAGAAATCTTAGCAGTTTAGTCCAAAAAGGGGAAAATAAAATTAGATAAAACCTAGAAAGAAAAAAAGAAAGAATAAGTTGTTATATTTAGTTCATTACAATCAAGGTTGATACTAACACTTAGTTTTCACACTACATTTATAACAACCTGAAACCATGGGGTTACAAGAGTTTACAGACTTGCGACTTTATCCACCTTAATTAAAACTCTAATAAAGTGATTCGACAGGCATCTTCACGGCAGTCTTTAATATTGTCACAGGAAACAGCAAATATTGCTTGATACACATAATGAAATGTTCATTGTATGTTTGTGAACAGACAATATATATATAAACAAAACACAGAACCCACGTGCATGTTGAATATCTCAAAGAAATATCATCGTACAAATGGGTTCCTGGTAAGCAAGAAATTTCACTTTACTTTTCTCGTATCATTTGTACATAGAAATCACGACATGCTTGCATAAATCTGATATTTTATATGTGTTAACTTTTCATGACAGGTCTTTAGGACAAAAAATTGCATGGGAGTCTGTAAAACGGGAGAAAAGTATGATTGCACGTTGTTGCAAATGCTTACCTGTTAAAGATCGTCATTTAATCCTTCATGCACCTTTTGCAGCAAAGTTTATAAACAAATAAATAAATAAATAAATAAATAAATAAATGAATAAGCCTTACAGTAAATATATGTTATTTCTGTTGGTGAAATGTGGAACTCGCCAATAATATGTACTTGCAAGAGTTAGATTCATTTGATGCGAAAATAAGATTAAGTGTTGCATAACGCGTCTCATTGTCACAAGATACGTGGTATTTTGAACTGAAAACGCTCCATTATTTATAATATGTCAATTTTCCTAATGTGTTACACCAGCAGAAGGTATTAAGTAAGGGAAAACTGACGGGAATATCGGAAAACCGTTTAGCTTTGTTGACAGCTGAACTGCTATGGAAACCAGTGACGCTGCCGCATCTATTGCGCATGCCCAAAATATATCGACAAATGTGATAACAAATTATATTCATGATGTCAGTCCAATTCATTTATAAGAAAATTTATGATGTTTATTTGTTATAATGTGAATTAAGGTTGGTTTATCCGAATCAAAGAAACATTAAGGTAAGATTTTTAGCTTACTATCGGTAAAACATATTGTGTATATGGGATTTGAACGTTCATCTAAAGCAGTAGAATCGATCCAACAGTTAATAACAAGCTTACAGCGATTGTTAAATCGATATCGTAATTTGTGAATGTCCATCATGGTAGATATTTTCTCAAACTACTGTTGTTCTGTTTTAAACTAACTCAATAACAGTACAGGAACTCTTATTCACAAATCAAATTATTTCAGAGATATAGACTTATTGTCATCATTCAAATATTTATGTTACATGTGCAAATTTTGAAGACGTTGTAGAAATTCTTATTTTCCGTTAGCCAGGATGCAGATCGAAGTACTAAAAAAAATCAAACAAAACATATGGGCTTTTCTTCTTTGCATACAACCTTTTCATTTGTGGTCCGATTTTTGATAAGCAAGGTCTAATTATTTTCTATAAAAGTATTGCACGATGCAATTCGTTTTTAGCAAGTTTAAAAATTTCTTGAGGTATGATGCAAATGATCTGCGGCTTTGAGAGGTTTAAACTACCTACCGCGAGACTTTGTGAGATTTGCACACGTAGCCAGTCTTCTGTATTTTAGGTCTTTAGCTACACCTGGAAAACCGACTGTATTTCAAAAGCACTCAATACGATTATCCAGTTTAAGTCAAAACGTTTCACTGTCAAAGCCTGTTTAAACTTATAAAACGCATTAACATTACCTAGAATATGAAACGTTATACGAAATTATTATATTAAAAAAGAAGGGTTTACTTATTATAATTCTTAGTAAAGGTGTAGCTACCACAGGGGCAAATTTGTCTATACTAGGTTTATATATTTTGAGGTTTCCTGTTTGTTTTATATTAAGCCAGGCTTCGATATGAAAGCTATACATGTATATGACAAGCTAAAATTAAAGTGTTAAATGGTGTAAATACTTATTAGATAATAAATTTTCAGAAAAAAAGTATAACCGAAAGGCTTCGATGTGCAGATAGATTGTGAATATTTCTTACTGTTCATGTGCTCGTAATTAACCGTTTTCAGTTTTCACGAAGCAGAATTACGACAACATGTAGATTACTTCAAAATTAGAATGTCCTTTGTCCGTCCACACGTTCCTGCGTCATGACGTCACCACTGATTCTTCTGGTACTTGGAGCCGTCACTTCCGGCGTGGTTGGCAGTCTGTTTATTATTATCTCCCTTGCTGTGGACAACTGGGAAGAGGTGACCTTTGACACTGATATATTGTCCAAGTACCAGACCAACAACAGTGAATATTACTGCGTGGTGGCCACCTCGCCTAACAGTTACAGTTTGCTCCGCCATAATAAAACAGAAGTAAAAAATGGAAATGTTACGAGCTCGTTTGAATATTACTACTTGTTCTCATCATTCAGCGGAGTTTGGAGAATGTGTGATAATTTATCTGGTAAACATTTCTTAATTATACAAATTCATTCTCATAGTTTTGGTTTCATGTATTGTACACAAAACACATAATTAAGATACAGTTTCTCATTACTGAATATATCCATACAGCCTTTGAAAGGTTAACTTCTGTCAATGTAATGGTCATACGGGTGGTAACTTAGCACAGACCAGTCTCTAGTAGACCTCACTAAAAGCCAAGGGTGAAACCATCAATGCTGTAAACCTTTGACATTCAATATTCACTGCTCATATAAACAAAGTCAATTTCAGATTAGTGTGTTTGCAGATCCCAAAAATAGAATCTACAAAATAGAATGGAAAATGGGAATATTACATCGATTCTGTAATAATGTTTGTTCGCACTCGTCTAATCCTTCTAGCTTCTTCAAGACAACAGTTAGAGGCAGCAAAACAGATGAAGGTGAATCGTTGTTATACATTTGTTACCGACTATGATGAAGAGAACGATAACTTACCAGACATGATGAAAAGTATTGGTCGTAAGTCGTGTTTTCATCTTGATTATTTTTCGCATTTCACATTGTCGAGTCTCCTGACATTTTCACTGCATTCTGTCATCATAAAACTATGCCACCTTTGAAATGATTTTGCAGTCATGCAAAATTTGCGTAATTACATTTAAGGAATGCATATAGACAGATTCTTTCTACAAAACAAAGAGTACGGTCGATCGTTTCTAACAAATGTTTTAAATTAATAGAGAGCACGTGCTTGTTTTATATCATCTGAGCACGAGAGGTTGGTGATCTGTTATGGCCGGTGAATGTCCGGCGGCAGTCATCTTCTGTCGTCAATAGTGTTACCGCACTAGAGGTCATATTCTTACCCAACTACATCATGATTTTTGTCCGGAATGTTAGTCTTGATGATTCCACAGATGGGTTCGATAGTATGTTACGTGCGGTGATAAACTAGGTCACCAGCTCAGATCATTAGAGGAATATTTTGTTACCGCTCCAAATGTTATATTTTATGTATTCTTCCTTAAACTTGTGTGCAAAATTTGTCAAGTTTGACATGTTTGTTGGTCAAGTGTAACTTTGTGTCATGTGGGGTCTTGAACAAGACATCAAGCTCAGATCGAAAGAAAACTTGTACTGATTTAGAGGTTACCTGTTTTACCCTTTCTTTCTGAAACAACTTTAGAATCCTTGTCTTAATGATATCTTGGTCGAATCAAATAGTGGATCAAGTCAGATGAACACCCAGGCAACCAGCTCATATCAAAGGAGAACACCTTTACCGTTCTAGAGATCACTTTTTTTATCAATTCTTCCTGTGAATCTTGTTCAGAATGATTATCTTTATAGTTATGAAATTTAGAATTTTGTTTATGTGGCCACCGGCTCAGATCGAAGGAAAACTTTAGTTTTTATTTTCTTTTAGTTTTTACTTCTGACATCTTTCAAATTCTTTCTGAAACTTGGTCACAAAATAATTGTCCTGGTGTGATCTCCAGGGTGAATTTGAAACTAGGTGAAATGACTGAAAAAAGGGTCCACATTTTGGACCAAATTTTTTTTCCAACTTCGCCAATATGTTGGTCTGTATGATTTCTATAAAGAGATTGAAACTTGTTCATGTTGGTTAAAAAAACTAGGTCACCGACCGAGGTCAGTGTTAAAACCTTGTGAATACTGCAGATCTTCATGAAACTTTATCATAATTGTACTATCATTATCTTCTCTTTAAATTTAAAACTTGAATCTATATGGCATATACAAGGACAGGTGTACTCAGTGAGCGATATAGGACCATCATGACACTCTCATACTATTAAACATTGCCTTTGAGGGGAATCGGCAAACATATATAAACAAATACTAGAATGACCATTTGTCAGTAAATTTTATGTGCGACTTATGTAGTGGATATTGAGATGGTTTCAGTAATTAATTTATACACTAAAAGACAGTAGTGAAAAATAGTTCCACAAAAATTCGTAGATATGTGTAACATCCCCGTGTAAACTGTGATTCATTGAACATTTTTTCAGGAATGCAGAACTCGGCCGCTTCGTGTTTTATTGTGAGTCTCATAGATTTAGCGGCGGCCGCCATAGTTGGAACTTTTGCCATAATACAGAAACAAGTGTCTGCGTGTATGGTAACAGGGGTGCTCTACTGTATGGCAGGTAAGCGTTCGTGCGCACTATTGAGATGTAATGTTTATTGTACAAATTTTGCTGTAAACGTATTGCCATTGGTCAAAATATTTATACACACCCGACTTTTGACGTTAAAAGTAACCCATTCGTTTTGATTTATATACATTATACATTAAATGCAAAAAAGGTTATATATGTGAACTCCAGTCTTCAAGATCAGATCATGTTTTCTTTGAAGAGATTTCCTTTCCACCGCATGCACTCGAAAAATCATGCTATAAAGTATATATGAATTATGTAAAATGCAAATTTAGCGTTTTGTAGGCAAGCATATTTATTCAAAGACATGTTTGCACATTTTTTGTATAAAGTACTTTAGGGAATGAGTCTGAAAGGCGTCCTTTGATGTCACAGTCTTCTATGGGGTGTAAAATACATTTGCGTGTTATATGTTTGTCGCGATAGTGAGCAATTGAAATTTAGATATAATGTATGGTAGACTTTTGAAAAATATGATTCTAATTTGCACCTTTCAATTTCAGGGCTGTTTTCTGTATTCGGATTGACTATTTTCCATACAAAGATGTACTATGAGAAGTACCAGTGTTATTCCTTTGAAGAGAACGAACTGCCAGCGGCCGCGTGCGAGGCACGTAATGTTGATTTAGACTGGGCGATTCCATTAGCTTGGGTAGGGGTGATAGTGTGTGTGTTCGCATCTGGAATGTGGATATTTGTTACTCGTGCCTTCAGGCTGATCAAGTCCAAGACAATGATCTGAAAAGTGTACCCCGCCTTATGTGTTGACCAGGGATGTTCGCTTATATAATACAATTTGGTGGACCAGCAAACACAGTTTTAACAGCAAAACAAATTTTGATATAAATACGTTTTATCCGTCGTTATATCCCTATATGTTTTTTTATACTAACTGAAGTAGAGAAGGCAGTACCAACACTTCATGTGGGAGCTCGCCATCGTTTATCAGTGTTTGTTTTAAAGCATTCGTATTTAAATGAATGAGCTATGATCAAAGAGAATTGACCCTATCATTGTTTGACCTAGATGTGTTATCATCCGACGGATTCCTTTAAGAAATCGATACATTTTTGGCAAATAATACCTCAGAATTAATGTCTTTCGCCTTCAGTTCCTTACGAAAAGCAGATAAGCATGGCTTGTTGACGATAAATTGAAGCAAAAAATTATTATTCTAAATCGTCATTGCATGCCCTCATTTTAAATCTACCTCAGTTCATATTTGCAGAACGTACATACAGAAGGATTTCTGAAAAGATATTTCTTTATTTCATTCAGTTTAAACTTATTTATTTTACATCGATTGGGAAGCAAGATCTTGCAACTTATATTAATCCCTCACGATGATTGCTTCCATGATTCAAACCAGTACTTGTGTGCCTAAAGTGGGGGATGTGGAATGTCACTGAAGACTCTCAGCCCTGGTGGGATTCGAACCAGCAGCCTTCGCATCAGGAGTCCGGCACTTAAATTTGAAAAAATCTCTTTATTGTAAATGTAATCACGCAGCGGAAGTTTTTGTTCTGGTAACATTGCCATTAAATAACAAGTTTCCGTAGTAATGGTCGTCAAAATATCTACGAAAAATTTGAGGAGGGCAACAAGGCTATCTACTACTTCAACTTTGCATTTAAAGCCGACAGGAAATATCCCGTTTAAGTGGATTTTTGTTTTCACTATATTTCAAAGATATAATAGACGTCCGAGTGCAGTTTTAATTTGATATTTTTTTTTAAAATTGTTTTTTGTAATTGTATGATTCCGCAGCCTTCAACACAATCAACAGATTGTATTATATAAGAACATCCCATATATGTTTAATATTTAAAAAAATATAGCTACATATCATAATTGTTTATACTTTACAGATATATGTTAAATCAAATAATTGACATGATAAATCCAGCATTTTTACATGGCATTTATATGTTTGTCAAAATCTACAACTTTTTATTCCACTTAATAAGACTTTTACAAATAAATGCCTTAAATGGTTATTTTTATATTGAAAACAAATCTTTAAAAGATATTGATATTTTCATTGTAGAAATCAAAATTTTGACCTTTTTGTTGAGCCTTTTTAAATGCTTGTTTGAAATAAATCCATCATTAATCTTTCCTAAGGTTCAACGTTAAAAATTAAAATAGAACAGAACAGATTTTTTTCACGTAAGACTTGAACATAACAGTTCCTCGTCTAAGACAACTATTTACAGCATATGCTAATAACAGCGAGAGTAAGATAAACTCTAAAAGTATTTGGAAACATCCAAGATACACACTGACTTTGATGGTTTTCTGTTTTGTTTGTTTTTTATCAGAAAGGTCCTGCTGTCTACAACAGAACTAGCGTATACATCTGTCCCGTTCTATTTGTAAATCTGTGATAACGTATATTTCCTGATTCCTGTAAACTTGTTTGATATTGTTTATGTCTTGTTAATAAAATACAATCGAAAGAATTTCATTTTCATTCTTACTTGCTGCTAAAGCGTTCAAGATGTCTGTTCCATTTACAATCTCAAATATATCCTGTATAAAGCATGGACACATATTGTTTCGGTTTGCCGCTCTAGGTCACTGTGGCTGCTAGGTCAAAGCCAATGCATTGTTTACATTTGAAATACGTATCTACAAGTACTGTATGTTGAAATATGCATCTGACAGTTATAGAGTGTCAAATTAAATTCGGGGTCAGCAGAATGAGAATTTCAATATCAAGCTTTCTGTTAGAACTTAAGGAAGCCGTCACCTTGAGAAGTTGAAGAAAGCTATGCCAACTGTTTAATACAACTAAAAACGTATGTATATCTATGATAACTATCGTATAAGGAACATTTATATTCTGTAGCACTATGCACTGGATCACAAATATCTGCAAAAATGAAACAGAAAATATTTCTTCTTCTGTTAAAAACCAAAACGGTCGATTTTTGACCCTGCATTTAATGAAATTGACTGATTTTTTGATAATCCCATTCTTTTGTTTTCTGATAATCAGCTTCGATTTTTTGATGTAAGTTCTACGCAGTGATATTATTTAATACATATTCTGGCAGAAATTGATTGGATGATGTTACGGTTTAGTGCATACCTTCCTATAATTGTATAAATACAACCTCTGACAACCGCGTCTGAGAATCGATTCTTTGGCTCAGTGGTTAGAGTGTTGGCCTTCGATGCGCTAAGATTGGAGTTCTAATCCCACTCTGGGTTGTGTATTCTAAGATGCATTGCATATTTCTGTTATAGACTTTCTTGTTCATAAGAATGATAAGATCTGTTGAAAGTTAATCATGTCGAACATTTTTATTCTATAAAACGTCTTCTAACAAATCTTGTAGGATTTGTCCATTCTACCACTGTAGACAATACGTGAAACACATTATCCGCGGTAATTATACTTGTATATTTATTTGTCTTTAAAATATGTCCCTTTTCAACAAATCAATGAATAATATGAAATATTCACTTTATTTTATTTTCAATATGGATCAGGTTGATGTTACCAAAGTCTGAAATATAAACACAAACATATTCATCGATAAATTGAAAAAAGATAGGTTTGTATGGCACTGGGTTTTACTTAAGTTATTATAATTCGGACATATGTAATACTGGAAAAAAAAACAAAAAACAAAAAAAAACAAGAGAACCAACCGTATTACTCGCATTTCGGAATATCACACAGCTCCCATATTGTTTCCGCTGGTGGACTTCCTACAAAACACCAGGGTTGTCCTGTTGCATCTGGATCCCGGCAGTAGTTAGAGGCGGCGGCAGCACTACCATCAGGGAAGTTCTCTGAAAACGCGGCACTTTCCCAGCTTACACACGTGTATCCGAATACAGTAACATTCCGAGTTCCCATGTACATGTCAGCGGTTTTCTGGAAGCATTCGTAGCTCTCTGTCGAACGGAACACAAATAATAAATCACAATGACAAATATATAATATTACTAGTCTTTAAACCAAAACGCATAATCCTGATCAATGTATTCTCTGAGGTCGTCACACTCTTTACTGAAATAACAGTTACGTTTACGCGTCTAGTTCTAGACATGTATGAAACACGTCACAAACATCTTAAATACTGTTTATATAAAATTCAAGGTATTCCATTCACTGAGGGAGTAAAATACATCAAATTGACTTGTGGGTAATTTTCTCCTGAAGTAAATAAAATGCTTTGCACAAATTTAAGTTATAATATCAGCAAGAAGCAATTAACGACAGGTGCATTTATAATTTCATATACAGTTACCAGGTTTGCACTTTTTGATATTGCAGAATTCCCACTTCTCATGAGCGTAGTAACACCATGGCATTGTATCATTATCGGGTGAGCGGCAGTAGTTTGAGGCTTCGGCTATTGTGCTTTCTGGGAAATACGCTGGGTAATCTTGGATTGTTTCGGCCCAAGGTATACATGTTTTACCTGATATTGTCACCTGTACCTTGCCACTGTATTCTTGAGCAACTGTGGTAAAGCATTCTTCAGCTGAAAAGTACCCATGTGAAACACCTCCAATAATGTAGTTATAAGGTCGTACTTACATTTTCTACCAATCTTAATATTATCATAAGAATTTAAACATTCATTTTGACTGATTTCAAAAAGCGCACATTAATATCAATTGATAACACAAGTAAATGAGTCTGATTTCTTTCGAAAGAAACCCTACAAATTCGAATACATATTGAGTGCCAATTAATCAAACTTAAAAATACACTTTTCAGTGAAAGGACATAACTACACTTATTTGAAAAGAATTCCATAATTAATTCCTGTAATGAACTTACCTATGCTTAGATCAATTTACATGCATCTTAATCTCTAATTAGAGGTGTCACGCAAAATGCAGTGACTCAATTATCAATTAAGAAGCATGTGTCTTTTGTAAGCTTCAAGTAGCAAATTAGAATAGAAAAAGCATAAAAGTTATCTAACAGTTTTCAAGTTTTTATGGACTAATTTTTCCCAAATGAAACACAAAATCTCTCGGATATTTTATGTTTTGGACTACTTTACAGCGCAGAACTAATGCAAAATTTCTGCAGAGACTCACCATAGAACCAATCTAAATACAACCAGTTTTATTGATTTTTTCTTACAACGTTCATTTATTGCTCGTATTTTCTACTAATTGTTTGATATCTGATTCCAAGGATTCAGTGTGAAATCATCGAACTGCATATGAGACAAGAAGCAGGTCGCTTCCACTACAACTTTGATCTGCCTCGAACGCTAGTCTGACAGTATTTATTACAACTGCAACATATGTAATCCCTCTACAATGATCAGCAATTGACCATTCGCTGCAAAATACGTATACGTAACAAATGTTTCGGACTAACCTTGTTCTTTCTTCGGCGATTTGGTTGTTTTATGAGGAGGACGCGTGGTCGGCAACTGCACTGAAATTAATGTATCGACAAATATGTTTCATTTTAGTAATAATAAAACTGTATAATACACTGAATGAAATTAATTGCTCCATATCTCCATAAAATAATTCAATTATAAAATAGCAGATACCTATAATATATTTTATAAAACCTTTATGTTTCACATGTCGATAGCATTTACTACTTTTTTCATTTTAAAAGCAGTAGTCCATTTGTTTCAGTAAAGCCAAGTGGGCAACACCTACCATTTCGGCCTTGCTTCTTTGTTTTCGGAACACATTTTCCATCTATACACCACTGTAAAAACAATGATTTTGATAAAATGGACGAAATTTTACTCAAACCAAAAAATTCAATTATATGATTTATTTTGCTACCTTACTGATTTAATTCTGTGGCACTTAGTAGGAAATATATGCATGCATCACAATTCGTGGTCACTGTGAACAAAGTACACGATTGGAAAACTACCTCGTAAAAGTGAACAATTTGTCTCAGACTTGTCACTGCTCGTGGGAAGGAATAAAGCAGATTAAGGTCACTGGTCTTAGTGGTCGGTATCGATGAAAGAGAAAAAAGATGGGATAAAGGTCGCTTGCCTGTAAAGACCGGTATGTTTTAGGGTTACAGGTTCGATCGTGCGACCACCCGCATATGAAAAAGTTATTTTCATACCAAAAATAGTCGTCTAGTGCAGGAATTTTTGAAAAAAGTTGAAATACCCGCATAAATCTCTGAACTTGTGTTTCACAACTTTTTATAGAAACACTCAAACATAAAATATTACTCTTTTTTTTTTTTACTTTGAAGATTAAGATTTCGTGACAATATCGAATTAGTTAGCAATAACCAAAAGATTAACCGTGTAAGAATACATTTTAAAACGAAGGAAAGAACCTTGTTGTCCTCAGGTTCACCGCAAGGAGTCCCGCGGGCTGGTGTATGGACTGAACAATATCCTTTTGGCTTGTAAATGCAGTTTAATTGTCGACAAATTCGTTCGTCTGTTGCTGATAAGTCCCGCTGAAAACCAAAAACATTTTACATTATAAATTTATATTTTCTGTTTGAAATACAAGGCATATTGTAGATGGCACCGGTTGAAAAGGATTCTTACACTCGTTTGGTATTTTCCAGAAGCGGAAACAAGGTATTTAGTAGTAAATATTCACAAACACAACGTCTTACACTGTAATTATAAATCATCATGTTTTTGTTGTTGTTGTTGTTTTCTAAAGCTTGTTCTACTGTTTTCCCATTGATCTACCTTCTCCACTTGTAAATTAGCTTAATCAAGAGACATCGCCACTGATCAGCCGACACATTTTGAAAGTTGGCTATTAAACGAACCAAATCCACAGTACTCGTTACTGATTCGTCGCCCACTCTGACCGAAAAAAAAAAGAAACAAGATCCATGATACACATGGTTAATTCCCCCGCCGAGAAGAAGTTACCTGAAGGTCGTACTTTCAAATACTAAATGTAATAATGCGCGTATGCAGTTTGAAGAAAATCCCTAAGAAATAGGCAAGTTTGTTTTATTGTTCTTGCACACTGTACTTCCTACCAATGTGCTATGTCAGTGTATTAAGTTTGAAGGAAATCCCTAAAGTACTTTTGGAGTTTTGCTCTGGATTTTTTTTCAAGTAAATCTGATAAAGGGGAATAACTCTAAAAACAGGTAAGGTAAAGTTATTGTTCTTGTGCACTATAATTCCTAATAATCTGCTATGTCAGTGTATTAAGTTTGAAGTAAATCCCTCAAGTAATTTTTGAGTTATGCTCTGGATTTTTTTTTCAAGTAAATCTGATAAAGGTAAATAACTCCAAAAGTAGGCAAGGTAGAGTTATTGTTCTTGCACACGGCACTCACTTCCTACCAATGTGCTATGTCAGTGTATTAAGTTTTAAGAAAATCTCTTAAGTACTTTTGGAGTTCTAGGCTGGAATTTTTTTGAAGTAAATCTGAGAAAGGGGAATAACTCTAAAAGCAGGTAAAGTAAATTCATTGTTCTTGCACACTGCACTTCCTACCAATGTGCTATGTCGGTGGATTAAGTTTGAAGAAAATCCCTCAAGTACTTTGGAGTTATGCTCTGGACAAAACTTTTTAAGTAAATGTGATAAAGCTGAAGAACTCTAAAAGTAGGCAAGATGGAGTTATTGTTCTTGCACACTGCACTTCCTTCAGTGTATGAAGTTTGAAGAAAATCCCTCAAGTACTTTTGGGAGTTATGCTTCGGACAAAGTTTTCGAGGTAAATCTGATAAAGGGGAATTACTTTAAAAGTAGGCAAGGTGGAGTTATTGTTCTTACACACTGCACGTTCTCCCAAAGTGCTCTTTTAAAGTATGAAGTTTGAAGAAAATCGCTCAAGTACTTTTGGAGTTATGCTCCGGACAAAATAGGGATGGACGGACGGAGACTCTTTCTAATATCCCCTCCGCCTTTGGCGGGGGGATAAATAATCGCCATGGATTAGCCTACACTGCTCGTTAGTTGGATACCTACTTAACCAAATCCGCTCGTTAGAGGAATATTTACCGAACAAAATCCAGAATAGTCGCCACTGACCAGCCTACACTGCTCGTTACTTGGCTACCTATTTAACCAAATCTGCACGTGAGAGGAACACATACCAAACAAAATCCGGAATAGTCGGCACTGATCAGCCTACACTGCTCGTTACTTGGCTACCTACTTAACCGAATCCACTCGTTAGAGGAACACTTACCGAACAAATTCCAGAATAGTCGCCACTGATCAGTCTACAGCGCTCGCCAATGGGCCACTATTGACTAAAATTCGGAAAAGTCGCCATTGATAAGCCTACACCTCTCGTAAGTTGGCTACCAATGGACCCAAATCTGTTTGAAAGAGGAACACTTACCGAAATAAATCCAGAATAGTCGCTACTGATCAGCTTACACCGCTCGTCAATGGACTACTTACTAAACAAAATCCGGAATAGTCGCCATTGATCAGCTTACACTGCTCGTCAAGGGTGTGGAGTTCCCCAGGTAACATTTCGTTATGTTTGTCCCATTCACCTTTATCGTAGTAGTCTCCGTGATCAGTTAAACACTGACCTGACTCCCTATGACAAATACATGATATACATGTCAATCGCTCAAATAATCATTGTTTTCTTTTTTTTAAAAGAATACTATATTAGGAAAAAATGCGATACGTTTATATATGTATCATATCTATCATATGTGACGTAATATTCATTTCGCCTTCGGCAAGATTTAGACCTTTTCCTGTTTTAACACTTAATGAATTCCTTTTATCTATATATCATTATCTGTTAATTCTACTAGGCATAAACTGTTTTTAGCTACCATCAACAGTCACATAGTTCCAACTTTCAACACTGCATCGCTCCTATGATATTTTGTTGATGTTCTTATTAAGATAAATCACACTGTAAAAACTTACGACTGGAAAAATGACTTAAAAGCTTTGATGGAGCATGAAGAAAACCTCCATGGATTCATAGTATATTTCTCCTCGGCAAATAACTGGGATACAGAGGGCGCCATAATGAACAAATCTTCTGCATTACAGTCTTTTGATGTACCGTCACCGTCATGCTCGGAACCCAGACTGAAAAAAGAATATTTCATAGTTACATTTATTCAGAACTTGAAATGAAACTAAAGTATATACACAGAATTAGATACACATTGTTACTTCAAGATTTGTTTTGGAAATGTGGTTGGATAAATAAAGCGATCGTCCGACGTCTCTCATTCTATATCCATTTTTTTAAGCTGTATAGCTTTCCATCATTAAAACAGAAGAACTGATAACTTTATTTGAGTACAGGCCATGTGTATCATTTTCAAACAAAAGTTTAACAAATCTCCCTGATTGATACAAAGCGAAAGAAATAAAACCATGCAAAATTTATGACTTCAGAAATGAGTCGAAACGGCACTTCAATATTTACATGTTTTTACCAAAAAATCAATATGGAACCTTTTCCGACAAGTGTCTATTGCACATTCACCTCATATTTGAAGTAAAATGATATAGATACTAAAGCACTGTTTCAAAGCAAAGAGGTATTACTTATGGCCAAGTTCATGAGCCGAGACGGTGGTGGTGGTGTAATAGTCCCCTTCCTCTTGCAGTGAGGCCCTTTCAAAAGAACATGCGCCTCCAATCCACGCCATTCCGGCAATGTCTTTGTCAGTGATGTTCCCGTCGGAATAAAGTTCACATCTGCAATAGATACAATGTAAATATTTCATTCAAAGTTATAGCCAAGTGAAATTACACATAACGATTAACGTTCATCGCAACTACAGCTTTATTAAATAACTGCTGCCAAAATCCCATGACTTTAGATATTGTCAGTTTGATAAAAATCAAGTCCTTAAACCACTACGCTACGATTGTATACAAAATATCTGACCAGACAAACCCTTATTTTTCAGACATTTCAAAACTAGAGCTATCACAGGAGTGATTAATACGCCCCACATTTTGCTTAGTTTTAATGGATTGGGGACGGGATGTGAGTAGATACGTTAGACTTAAAATGATTGAAAACCTCTGGGTACCCAGTTGATGTGGTTGAAGTCCATATATAAGATTTTAGAACGGTAGATGATAAGAAAGCAAGTTATTGTCTGGAAAACTTTTCCATATTTTGAAACACCGTGACCTTGACTTTTCATGGTTTGACCCGAAATCAATAGGGTTATACTTAATCAAGTAAAAATATATGCGTATGTTTTCAGGCAAGTAGATGGCAAGGAGGGCACTGTGACCTTGACCTTCCACAGTTCGACCCCAAAATTGATAGGAATTCGTCTTCGTGTATTTGAAGACAATATGCAAGTTTTTAGGTAAGTAGATGGTGCAAAAAGCAACTTATTGTCCTAAAATTGTTTTCTTATTTCGAAGCACTTCGATCTTGATCTAACTCTAAAATCTATAGGGGTCATCCTTGATCGAGTAGTAGTAAATGTTTAGGTTTTCATATAGGTAAATGAACGGAAAGCAAGTTATGGTCCGTAAATGACTGTGTCTACGGACAGGCAATTAGACAAACAAACAGACAGACAGACAGACGGACAAGTTGGCTACCTCACATCTTCGTTATAGGGGGTAAAATAACGCCAAAGAACTACTTTCATAAGAGACATTTTAAAAGTCTAACCCTGTAAATACCATAATATGATCATCATGTTTGAGGTCAGTGAGGTCAGTGAGGTCGGTGAGACAGAACTGCCACTCTACGAGATACTCAAGGTATACGTCTGAATCTATGTATGGTTCGCCCTCTTGATACTTGACTGCTCCTTTTGGCACTGGACTACTGTCATCATCAGTCTATTCAATGTGTTAAGAAATTTATCAATTTTGAAAAAAAGTCTGGTAAATATTATTTTAAATGATGCTTCAAATGTCGAAGTCAAACATATAAATAATATACTTGTTAAGACATGGGGTGAAACACAGGTTCCTATATTTGACAAATTGTTATCAAATGACTTAATTTCTTTTATATGTATCACAGAACTTGAATTTCGCATTGCGCATTGGACTTATAATAAATTTTCTGACCGACTTTGATGTGCACTGCATAAAAAGTGTCAAATTATGGGATCACTGTTAAGTGTTTCATATTTGTGTTAATTAACGAGTTACAGCCTTTGCATTTCTGGATCTGTCCAAAAATCAGCATAACCATATAAACTTACGCAAATACATGTTACCAAATAAGCGTACTCAAAGTCCTAGTTACGAAAAGCGTACTCAAATTCTGTGTTACAAAATGCGTACATTTTCGTAACGATGGAAATCGAACACATCATTAATTCTTGCATCGTCGGATACCCACGGTTGATTATTATATGTAATCAAACCGTGGGAAAAATGAACCAATCTGCGTCGATATATAGCAACAACTTCCTAAAATATCGACCAATGAAATCACGTTTAACAAAATTGATACTCTTCAACGGACAGGGTAGAAAACTACCAGAAACAAAATGGCTGCGTCCATGCGCCAAACATGAAACATGTCGCTAAGGTTGCCGCAATCTTGTTTGTAATACCGAACGACACATAGAACAAGCGTTTTGATTGGTTTTAATGGCCTCATGAAATCGTGAAGGAACCAATGAAATAGCTGTCTTTGACACATCTCTAATCGGCTAGATATCGTCAAAAGATCCCACGGCTGATAGGTATCCGATGATGTAATTCGTGAGATTGAAAGCGAAAGTACAATGACACTGAATAAAGAAGAGATAGGACATTACTACTTTTCTCTGTGGACTTGTGAAGTGCTTTGACATACCCTCATTGGTAAGTCATATCATTTGAATATGTAAACATATGGTTTATATGTTTTATATATTGATTTACTATAATGTATACTCATAAATGCCAACTGTAACATATTGAGTTTAAAAAGTTCAGTTCTGTTCTGTTCTTCTACTATATAAGGTATACAGGTAAATGAACGGCTCTATTAATATTCATTTTGGCCTTGCAGGTTCTGTAAAACAAGGAAAATTTGTTTTCCATCAGATGAAAACAACAAAGTAAAAATACCTTGTAAAACCGGAAAGAAGAGATTGTAACATATACATTGAAATCGGGATCTTCAATTGATTCGTACCTCAAGCTCACCTTGAAAAGAAATATATATATATATATATATATATATATATATATATATATATATATATATATATATATATATATATATATATATATATATGAAAAGTACAATGCTTTAAGCATATGGCAAATGTTTAAGACATATTCAGGTCAATTTTAAAATGTTTCGTTGTTTGTTGATTGTAGTGAAGATCAAAACAGATTTGACGACGTTGTGAAATAACAAGAAAGCTTATTTCAAAACCTTCATTTATACAAATTTGAGTTTGTATAACTTTGAAAGTTGAACTTTCATACTGTTTCTAATTATCAGCGATTTCCTACATTCATTTATTTATTATTTCGATGTCTGTAAAGAGGCATGTAACTCCACAACAAATACATACGCCATTGATAACATGTGCCAGTTTTCGTCTAAGCCGATATTCGGTTGCTTCTTCTTTAGTCATACCTTCCTGTGCTTCGGTTTTTTCAAGATACCTAAAACACTCTTTTATTGTTTGCTACAATTATTAGTGGACATGAGCATGAAGAATTACAACTGTAAGCGTTTTGTCGAAACTATCCTGGCAGCATTTTTAAGTCTAGTTCTATATTTCTTGGAATACATTATGGTAGACGTTTTGAGTTGTTAGTAGTAAATTAGTAACAAGTAAATTAGGCAACAATTCTCAAACAAATAAAACATTCATAGAACAGTTTGCTTTACGTTTAAACAACATATTTTGCATATTTTAAAAGCCTTCAGGACCTCATAAAAATCAAATTCAGTAGACATACTTTTTCCAAAGGTATGGATCAATCGTTACAATTATTTCCACAGCATATTCGATTGGTATGTTTTGCTTCACACTGTCTCGTCTAGAAATAATCTACAATAATATATCTTTTACGATGATTGACGTAGAATAAGAATACATTTGACAAAGAAGGAAAATGTTTATCCAAAAACAACAGCAAGAACATCAAACAACAACATAAGATGCAAATGAATTAAAAAAGAGAAAACACACTTAAGATAAATATACTTACAGACTTGCCATTATCTGTAACAAAAATATATATAAATTAACCTTTATACAAATTATCTGTTAGATCAAATGTAAAGATAGAATTCTATTTAAGGCGTTGCTTGAATGACAAATCATAGATAAAAATCTTCTGTACTAATCTGGTAACAACAATTAGAAATGACCAGGCGTCATTTGCTACCGCCGTTGAGTCATTTAATTTTTCTGTAAAAAAAAACCAACTAACATGGCATACACACGATAAAAAATTATAATTAAGAAAAAACGCAAACATATGACTTCGATACTTCCTTTCATAGTATTTGACTGTCTCGTGTTACACAAAGGAAATAAAAAACATCGGTTAACACAGATATCAAATATGACCTTTGTAATCTATGGGGTACTTGATGTCTTCATCCTTCCCCTGATCGGGCATTGATCCGGCAACTCGTGAGATGATATGCAGATTGCCAGCATCTTCGATATCAGCTCTTTTTCTACCAGTGGAATGTCCTTCAGCAGGACGTATCTCAAAGGTGTCTTCGCCAATATTGAAATAGCCCTCCTGCAAGAAAAGTACGATTCTGTGTCAACCGTGTCTGTTAGAATTTAGTACGACCATGTTGTGTTAAGTGTTAAGCTAATGCTTACAGTGGGAAATGCCTAAGTCTTGATCTTTGTGTTGCTGTAGACAGCTGCACAGCAGAAGTTGATTATAATCATAAGCCTTTCGTATGCAACAAAAATAACACAAGCAAGCTTCTTAATGTTTTAAATGCAATACGAACTAGCTATTGATAAAAGTATAATAATGCTATTTCCCCTACCACAGATCGACGGCATTTCATATCTAATGACTCGACACATCTCACGCTAACGGCCGCTCCATTTCTCTTGTCATGATAAAACCTGAATCCCTGAAATTGGAAGTAAACATTTGAGATGACTCTAGAAGTAAGTAACAATTTCTTAGTTAGTTCAAAGCATATCTCAGCCTCTCTGACACTTTAATAAACTTTACAAAATTGCCCAACACCATAATTGTAAACAGTAAAAAGTTTATCCAAAGGGAAGTGTTCAATGAGGTGTAACCAGAAAGTTAAGAAACTGGAAAGCCAGCTTGCTGCCAAACACTGCAAATGTAGCTCTAATATCCATTAGACGTTGAAAATATATTTTGTCCAGTCGAATTGCTTTTTTGCAATTTGTTCACAATTTATTGGGGCTGATCAGCATTCGCCACTGAGTAAATTATATAAATTAATTCATTCAGTAAACGAGTAAATTTATTCATTCAGTAAACGAGTAAATTTATTCATTCAGTAAACAATTAAAAACAAAATCTTTTTCACAATTTCACTGGGGTTGATCAGCATCAACCACAAGCAGAGTATATGTATATATACATTAATTTCAACCACTAAGCGGGTCAATTTTTGTTATTAAGGATTACCATCAGATTTAAACGGTTGCGAAGCTACTCCTTGCCTGACCAATTGAATATTATTTAATGAGCACTTATAAACACTAAAATTTACTTAGAATTTGGAGCAAAATGTCAACAACAGCATTTACTTACATCGATAAAAGATCGGGAAACAGGAAATACAGGTTATTATTTCAAAATATAGGGTATGAGATAATCTGAGATAATCAAACAGTCCAGAGACAGATTGCTAGAACTTGCGATCAAATGATATGTTGCTTATATGCACCTTATTACCTAAATTGTGTATAATCTCTGGCTGTTTCCGAGGAATAAAAAAAACTTAATATCAATTAATTGCAGTTTATCCAGCTAATAATGGGACAAAATGTCGTTCTATTTCCGTTGTTAATAATGTAATATTAATCCAACCTTTAAAAGTCTCTATTCTTCAATTTTTCGGAAATTTTCGTATATATTTAATCACTGCTAATGATTTAACTGTTCTCGTTAACTGTTTCAAAAAATAACCAAATATTAACAACTTACTGCGTCACTGTTTATTAATGTTTAAAAAGTGGAGAAATAATTACATAACAAGTCTATCTTGTAGATTATACTAGATAAATTGTTTAGGAAGAAGTGAGTTTCATTCAGCATTAGTGTGTTTCCATTTCACATGATATTCAATGAAGTTGAAATCAAAGCCCCGCAAACACTGACGTTGTATATTTTCATCGAGAAAGTGCACATACTAAACACTGACGTTGTATATTTTTATCGGGAAAGTGCACATACTAAACACTGACGTTGTATATTTTTATCGGGAAAGTGCACATACTAAACACTGACGTTGAATATTTTTATCGGGAAAGTGCACATACTAAACACTGACGTTGTATATTTTTATCGGGAGAGTGCACATAACTAAACACTGACGTTGTATATTTTTATCGGGAAAGTACACATTACTAAACACTGACGTTGTATATTTTTATCGGGAAAGTGCACATTACTAAACACTGACGTTGTATATTATTATCTGGAAAGTACACATTACTAAACACTAACGTTGTATATTATTATCTGGAAAGTACACATTACTAAACACTGACGTTGTATATTATTATCTGGATAGTACACATTACAAAACACTGACGTTGTATATCATTATCGGGAAAGTACACATTACTAAACACTGACGTTGTATATTATTATCTGGAAAGTACACATTACTAAAAACTGACGTTGTATATTATACTCGGGAAAGTGCACATTACTAAACACTGACGTTGTTTATTATTATCGGAAAAGTGCACATTACTAAACACTGACGTTGTATATTTTTATCTGGAAAGTGCACATTACTAAAAACTGACGTTGTATATTATTATCGGGAAAGTGCACATAACTAAACACTGACGTTGTATATTATTATCGGGAAAGTGCATATTACTAAACTCTGACGTTGTATATTTTTATCTGGAAAGTACACATTACTAAACACTGACGTTGTATATTATTATCTGGAAAGTACACACTACTAAACACTGACGTTGTTTTATTTTATTATCGGGAAAGTGCACATTACTAAACACTGAGGTTGTATATCATTATCTGGAAAGTGCACATTAATAAACACTGACGTCGTATATTATTATCTGGAAAGTACACATACTAAACACTGACGTTGTATATTATTATCGGGAAAGTGCACATAACTAAACACTGACGTTGTATATTATTATCGGGAAAGTGCACATTACTAAACACTGACGTTGTATATTATTATCTGGAAAGTACACAATACCAAACACTGATGTTGTATATTATTATCTGGAAAGTACACATTACTAAACAATGACGTTGTATATTATTATCTGGAAAGTACACATTACTAAACAATGACGTTGTATATTATTATCTGGAAAGTGCACATAACTAAACACTGACGTTGTGTATTATTATCTGGAAAGTGCACATTACTAAACACTGACGTTGTATATTATTATTTGGAAAGTGCACATTACTAAACGCTGACGTTGTATATTATTATCGGGAAAGTACACATTACTAAACACTGACGTTGTATATTATTATCTGGAAAGTACACATTACTAAACACTGACGTTGTCTATTATACTCTGGAAAGTGCACATTACTAAACACTGACGTTGTTTATTATTATCGGGAAAGTGCACATTACTAAACACTGACGTTGTATATTTTTTTATCTGGAAAGTGCACATTACTAAAACTGACGTTGTATATTATTATCGGGAAAGTGCACATTTCTAAACACTGACGTTGTATATTTTTATCTGGAAAGTACACATTACTAAACACTGACGTTGTGTATTATTATCGGGAAAGTGCACATTACTAAGCACTGACGTTGTATATTATTATCGGGAAAGTGGACTTTACTTAACAATATAACAGAATTCTAAAGATTTATCTGACTTTGCAAAAAAGAAATCTGCAGTTTGCAAAATCAAACAATTGTCAAAGAAGTATTAACTAAGTATTGCCAAAAACTGATAGGGAATCAGATCAGAAATTACAAATTTATCAAAGGCATACAATCAACATATCAAGTGACTTTGCATCATGATGAAAATCAACTTAACACAGTGTGAGTCGTAAAGTTCTCGGACTGTGCTTATATTAGAAAACCAGTGTGCTTTTGAAATTCAAAGAAACAATTATATGAATCCTCAATGTTTAATCAATAATGTGTGAAAATATTATAGAAAACAAATAATGTATAACAAAGTAATAGCATTTACAAATAACATACTGTCAGCGGCACGGAGCGCTTCAGCGTCATAAATCGCACAACGCGACGTCGTGAATCAAAATTTTTCAAAGTATTCACTGTCAGCACGAACACACTTCTGGTGACGTTCCATCCACTTCTGGTACACCATGGGGTACCACTCTTGTTCAAATCGCCCTACCTCGGTGCGCACAGCCATCCTGAGGTCTTCCAGCGTCTCGAATCTGCCTCCGCGCAGCTAGCCCTTCAACCGCGGGAACACACTAAAGTCCACAGGGGCCAAATCGGGGCTGTACGGGGCGTGGCTGATGCGTTCATAGCCGAGAAAATCAATGGTCATCAGCGTATCTGTTGCTCTGTGGCTAGGAGCATTGTCCTGGTGAAACAGCAGATCTCCTATGTTAACCCAGGGTCTCTTCTTCCGTATGGTGTTTGTTAAGTCACGTCTCAGAACCTGAAGTGAAATTGAATGTTTTTGCAAGCATTAGCCGAACATTTAATTTTTTAAACTTTGTTTATTTTTTTACAAACATAATTTAATCAATTACGATTTGTTTAAATAGAAAGCTTACGTTCAATTAAAAATACGACTAAATAATTTACCTTTTGGTAGTATTCCTTGTTTATCCTTGGTCTGCCCCTCTGGCACCGCATGTTGGAGCAGCATGCCGCGACTGTCCATGAAAAACACGAACATGGTCTTCTTTGTTGATCTGACCGCACGAGCCTTTTTGTGTGGAGGTGAACTGGCAGTCTTCCAGACCATATATGGATGCCTGCTTAGATTCTGGGTCGAAGTAGCTCAACCATGTCTCATCCGTTGCGACGACGCGGTGCAGAAAGGAAGCGCCCTCACCCTCCCAGCGGCATAGAAATTCACGTGACGCTGTCACACGCGCTTCGCGTTCCTCGGGTTTCAGTTGCCGCGGCACCCATCGCCCACACAACTTGTGCATATCTAGATCTGTAGAAATGATCTTATGTGTTGTTCCATGACTTAGGCCGGTACTTGAAGAAATCTCCTCTACCGATTTGCGTCTGTCTTCTGATAGTTATTTTCTGACGGATACAACATCGGCATCCGAATACGTTGGTCTCCCACTTCTCGAATTATCCGCACGCTCTGTTCTTCTTTAGAAAATCTATCATGCCAAGAAAAAACGATCGATCTGCATCACGCGGTAAAAACTTGTAAGTGTCGGTGGGTGTCATTCCGGCAAGAGCGCAAAACTTAATAACCGCTCGCTGCTCCATGCGTTCGGACGTTGACGTTTTTCCATGACAGCGTGTCACCTATCTTCAATTTCAAACAACTGTATCTTGTTTGATTCTTATCAAATGACGTCAAAACTTTCAGGAAACGTTGTCCATTCATTTCGTTGACGTCATATTTAATTTTATGACGTTTGCGCACCTTAATGTACAGTTAAATTTATAACTTATAATTAACGTAATACATCATTTCCATGCGCGCATACTAAGCATTTGATAATTAAATGTAGACAGACATTTACCAACAATTAACGTTGAAATTAATTCTATGTATACATAACACTTAAAATAAGCTGCTGTGAAATTTTCATTATGAAATTCGGACGTATAGCGAAATAACAATACCAGTCCGAGAACTTTACGACTGACCCTCGTAAAAGGCCTTTTCTGTATTGAATGCGACTGTTTTGTTTTTGGTAACACGTACAATTATAACGAAAACAATTTCATAGGAGTAATACAAACTGTACCATTGGAAAGAATTGGAACATTGGGCAAAACTAAAGTCGATATTTGTGAGAATATTATTCATATAAATTTCTGATATGGTTAATAAAGGAACATTTTTTTCTCAAATTTGGCAAAAGATCGAAACCACGGTTATAACTTAATGTGTGACAATTCTGCATCACGCAGACATGATATAGATAAAACAGATTATTAGGAGTCACCTGGAAGTGGTACATGTTTAATCAGAGGTCATTATCATGACTCATCAACGCTGCCATTGAACTACAAGCTAAGAAATCCCTTGTGCCCTCGATATCCATGATTGTTATCTTTCTAACAATTTCAGAGGTCATTTTCAAATTTTGTAGACACATGACGAACTTGAAATGTAAAGCTGTGGTCAGCAAATGGAATTGTAATATAACGCCTCGATTCTCACTGTTTTACAGCAAAAACTTATTCCATTTATATGGTACACCTATGATATAACTATGGGCGTAACACAAGGGTCACCAGCATAAAAAGTAAACAGCTTAAGCTCCTTTAGAGTAAATATGCCACCCAGTTGTGTATTGTATGTCGTTCACGAGCAGTATGTATTGGGACCCTTGTTTCTGTCCGACGTTTGAGACGAAGTAATCGGACTACTAGTATGCTAGATCACATCGGACACATGACCTAACAGTTAAAAATGAATTTTAAATTCTATGTCGTATATTGTTAATGTATATAAAGATTAACGTGTAGAAGTTCTCAGCATTAAAGGGTGAGCAGGAGGTGGAGGGGGGGGGGGGGGGGTGGGGGGGGGGGTGTACGATAATCCGAACGCAACTTGTTGGCAGACAAAATTACATGTTCCTCTCTTTATTTTTAAATATCGTTTGAAAGCTTTTTCTTTCATCAAAAAAACAAAAAACAAATACATTTTGGCAAGTATTCCGTGTAAAAGCTTCAATTTTCATTGATGTGAAACACAATTAAAGCTTTCCCTAAGATCAAATATCATTATGTCAGATGTCATTGAAATGTCATTTCAGATAACCGAAGTAAAAAAATTTAGTTAACACTTATTTTGAACAACTGGTTTACTAGACTAGACACGTGCTGTAATTCTACATACATTGTGTATAGAACACTTAGCAAAAGCAGTTTACAGGCATTTAACAGGCTTATCATCTAGAATCTGAACAGAGAACCATGAATTTGTAATTGTTTATTTCCAATGGAAGATTTATTAGGATGTGAAATTACTACAGTTGTCCTACTTTGCCTCATGCAAGTATGTCGTTTTAATATAATGTAGAAACAATATTTAATTAGATGTATTTTTAAAGATGACGACATCACGTTGATCTGGAATATTTTAGAAAGTTACCTTAAAAATGTACTCATTCATAATTAGCGAATTATTTAATTTAATTTAATTCAATTTAATTTAATCTAATCTAATTTAATTTTAGTTTAATTTCAGGATATAATTCTTTAAAGCTGTTTTAAAGAAAACGAGGACTTAATCTTTTTAAGTTAAAAATGGTAAAATGTGAAAAAGGTATGGAATTTATAAGTCAACGAAGGTAAATACTTGCCGTGAAAGGCTTTGTCTTTCTCCTCACGTGTCTATGTTCTCCATTGTCACTATAAGCTTCGTAAACTTGAGCATTTTCATTCAGGCGCTTGTTTTGATGTAAATCAAGTTTCGCCACACTATGACCTTCTCTTATCACGCCCATAGCCAGGCGTTCCGGTAACCCAGACTCTCTAGTGAGATCATTTAGCGTTACATAATCTGCGAGGGCTGAAAGCAGTGTATTCAAATATCAGATGGTATAATGCATTTTAGGATTTTGGAATGTCATTATCAATTTATTGTATCCGAAATTCGAATAAACGACAGGACTTGAAGGATGTATGTCTTTGAGAGCATTAATCGTCGGTACCGGATGTCAATATGACTGAAGCACCTTGCAGAGTCTGCTTTTTAAGTTGTGCGCGATGGCGCTAGATACAGAAAGTATTCCATTCCAGAGACACCTCTGGCTTTTTCAATGCTCAGAGTATAGCGGTGATACATGGGACCTCGGTATAAGACAATTATTGGAGGAACAGGGATCGAAATCGCGACCCCCTGCATAACCAGTTCAGCGCGTTACTACTGGGTTACTGATCTGCTTCGAAAAAAGTATGCTCAATAGTAAATCATTTTATGTCATAATTCTATCAAGCATGTTACAAAAATGCTAACTATATATCCTCATTCTTTTTATTGTTTTAATCTATATAGTTTTATGTAGACATTTCAAACTGCTTGAAAGCATCCCAAGACACACAGTAGGAGTAGGGTCAAGTGATTACTTTCTAACTGTTACAAATTAGATTCCTGATCCTCCACTAACAAAAGTACAAGTAATAGTGATGAGTCGTGACTGCTTTTTAAGAGGGTGGGGTTGGGAAGCTTTCTTACTCTTGCACTATCCCTAAGCATTGAACAAAGCTAAAATGCTAAATGTCAGTCAAGTGGACCTCGGGTACGATGATAATCTCAAACAGAATGAAAAAATTAAATCAGCTCTTTTTAAAACAAGCACATAACTATGTAATTTTGAATTATTATCTTAATAATATATTTTAAAACAATCCTAACTTTCCAACACACACTAAAATACAGAATGCAAAACTTACTAACCTGAAGCAAACGACACGGCACAAAGCAATAGAGCAATCATGTTTGGAGTTACCTTTCAGATCCGGACAAAAGTCTGCAAGTATTTATAGCCTTCTTCTTAACGAGGGCATTTTGTAGGCGGTACCTAATTCTTTGAAGTGTTTTATGTGTAATTTGACAGAAAAAGGGTCATAAGTGTTCAGTTAGATGATATTTATTAGTGATATTTCCCATCGAAATGTTTGACATTTGCAAATGGCTGAATGCTTTATTAACGGTGTAATTAAAGCTAATAGTAAAACCATAAAGAGTTATTGTATCTGTCTAACTTTTTTCGATAAACTGATAGTTACTGATAAAGACTACCAGACGGTGAAAGTCAAAGTCACTTTTTTAAAGTGCATACCATACTAACATTGTTGACTTTGTAGGCAAATACCAGCATAAAACCTTTTCGGCTAATTTTCTGTTTTGTATTCAACCTCTGTTAATACCTCATTATCCTACGTTTTTGTCGCTCGGCTGTAAAACATTTCATACATAACAGAAAATAAAATGATATGGAATTTTAGGATATCACACCTGTTTAGACAGAGGAATGGACTGTAATTAAAATATGTAATTGCCGTTCTAGCGTATGATGCTTGATCGATCAAGCAAGTTTTTTTTTACTATAACCTTATTTGGTATTCAACCAGTTTTACGCCTGTATATTCATACCATTCACAACATAGCAGTAAGAAATGATACTCGTCTTCTGTCTCACGTCTGTTACAATAAGTACAACATCACTCGTTTATGTCAGCTCGGTTAGGACAACATCTACTTACCTGAATACACGATGGCTCAGATATTTTCACGGTACATATAAAATCTTACATATTCTGTAGGATCTTAAACGAGTTTTAATTTTATATAAACACTTATTCAACAAGTTAAGCAATAACTTTATTAAGAGAACCTCGGGCGGGCTTAATAACATTATTCCTGGCCGAGTTGAATAAAAGTTTGTGTGAAATGAAAACTTCTGTCAAAGTCTTTTTAACACTTGACCAAAACAACCAGTGTTTTAACAACTATGTCTAACCGTAGCTATATTTACAGGAACTCTACTAAAAATCTTTTACAAAACATCCGTCAATAAAGGTAGTAAAGAATAAAATGTCAAAATATGTATGAAATACATTTATTGAACCTAGAAGACGTCTCTTTGAAATTGGATATATATGTTCTGCACATTGTTCGAATACGGACTATTATAGAATTGTCCTGCCCGTTTTTGGAATTCCAATAATGGTCGACAATTCTAGAATCGGTCTGCGCTATTCTAGAATCGCACACATATTTTATGTCAAAAATTAACAAAATACGTGTTATTAAAACCTGTTTTTAAACAGTGTTTAAATTGTTTGACATTTTAGATACAGAGAAAATATGTTCCATTTGGTTAATAACACAAAATTAAATTTGTGCAAATTACGCTTTCGTGAAGATGAAATTGCGAGTTATTCAACTGCTGAGATAATGAGGATATGGAATATTGTGAAATAATAAAAATTTGTGAATGTGTTGACTTGTGAATTTTTTGTGTAAGTAATAAAGTTATATGTAAACAACATAGTTGTCTTATTTCAACACCTTTGCTAAGATATTAGCTATTATTAAGCAATAATCTGTGGTATATAGAAAAAAACACGACTAGTTTTATGATAAAAAAAAGACTTTTTTTCTAAATGATGAAGACAAATAAATGCAAGCCTTTTCGCAATATAGGCTAGGCACTATGTCATTGTAATATGTGTACATAAAAATTCAATCACTGACCTTGTGTTTTATAACTTCAAATGTCAATGGAACAGCCTGCGGTCAATACTACGTATCGAATGACGATTTTATATCGATATTTATTGTTTATTGATTATCAATTGCTGCATA
Organism: Cyclina sinensis; assembly: GCA_012932295.1. Taxonomy (NCBI): domain Eukaryota; kingdom Metazoa; phylum Mollusca; class Bivalvia; order Venerida; family Veneridae; genus Cyclina; species Cyclina sinensis. Next base: position 70,610,798 of record JAAONU010000001.1, on the reverse strand, counting down.
TTTATTGGTACTTTACGCTAGCACATTGTATAAAAATAAAGACAATGTGTTCTTTCGCTTACGATGTACGTAACAACAACAGTATCATCCATTCACTGCCGTTCAGTTTCTTGGCATAGATGCTTTAAATAGTGATAAAAGAAGTTACGGAAATAACTCTATATCGGTCTTTCAGAAGGAATAAAAATAAATTTGTAAAAAATTGTGACTAAAACAGTGATTCCATTTATGAACTAATGTAATGCAAAAAGTTGTCAACACGGTGACTTTGACTTAACTTATTTTATAAAACAAATGTGGATGTTTCAAGAACGTCAAATACGTAAATACCCTGAGGGACAATTGAAAAGTACGAACTCAATTTGTAAAATCTCAGTTAATAGAAGCGTGCATTTAAGTGCACTATATGTATAAAGTGTTCATTTTGAAATTGCTGTAAGTGGACAAGAATAAGCAATAAACATTAGGGTGACAAAATCAAACATGGGAAATCACAGTACTCCAGAGAACTCGACGCTTTTCGATGGGCTGGACACTCTTGAAGCTGCATTCTTCTTTTTAGAAGCTGTAATTTTTGTTCCAACAATCTTTGGAAATATTCTTATTCTAGTGAGCATTAATAAATTTCAATGGCTTAAAACACCGCTAAATATCTTGATAGGGAATTTAGCAGTTGGGGATCTGTTGATAGGAGTACTTTTGATTCCATTTGATATATTTGGTACGTTTTTCGGACTAAACCGCCTACGATATGTGTGCCTCACTCAACTGGCAATTCTTGTTTCCCTTCTCTTGGTATCCTTGTTAAGTATGCTAGCAATATCGGCAGAAAGGTACTTCTCCGTGGCCTTTCCTTGGGAACATAGAACATCAAAAAGACATAAGCATGTACACATCTTCATTCCATTTTGCTGGGCAGTGAGTATCGGATTCAGCGTTGTACCTTTTTTTGGCATGAACGATTTTATCGACGGGGAAAGCCGCTGTCATCTTACATACGTATGGCCCAGTGAATTACGCACAGCTTTGAGTACGATTGTACTAGTTATAATAATTGTGAAAATTGTTCTTTTTTCGCTTGTTGTTAAAATTGCTGTTGGAAGACTTCCAAAGTATACAGGTCAGGAGGAAGATAATCGAATTCGAAGACACCTCAGAAAAACTTATATTCTTATGGCAATATCTGCTATTTTTATAATATGTTGGGCGCCATATTGTATTATTACTTTCTTCAAAATATTCTTTGATGCTGACGTATTAAAAGTAACGCAGGGCTGGACTCTGTTACTTGGTTTATTTAATTCAGGACTAAATTGGCTGATTTACGGGTTGAAAAATTCTAAAATAAGACATGCCTTTAAATTATTGTTATGTGGTACGCAAGGCACAAATGACAACCGGAATTCAGTAGAGATGGACTCTTAAACCAGCATTCCTGGGTTTGACTGGTATTATACACAAGTTTTTCCTGTTTGTATTGATAAATAAAACAGATCTTTGTATCCAGCTTCAATGGCACATACAAATGCTTCTCGTGAGAATACGCATCGTAAAAACAAGATCAATGTAATATAATTAAAATGACAAGATGAAGATGCAGAAGGTTATAAGACATTATTATATTGAATAAATTTAGATATATATTATTTGTTACATTTACATCATGGTTTTACGATAGTCTTATTAATTTAACGTTGACGGTTTGACCCATTTAATAGACATTTTTTTATTATTGTCAAACCGTAGCGCCTAATTTTAAACTGTCATTTTTGTGCACGGAAAATTTAGCGGCAACACTGCCGGTGGTTTTGGTTGACCTTTTCTGTTACAATATAAATGCATCTTCGATTTCCACTAAACTTCAAAAGAACATATATTTTATTACTATTCTAATTAAAAAAACTTCACTAAAACCTGTCGCCCTAAAGTGTATTTGCCACTTATTTCACTTTTTACTGCGAAACTCTTTCCGCAGCGAAATGTCGCATGACGTCACCGTAAAAATAATCATCCCGTGAAAACTAGTAGGAAAATAACTATGTCTTACCAGTAAAGATGCAGTTAACTAATACGAAATGGTAATTTTGTTTTCTTATATACTGTTCTCTATATATTTAATTAAGAGTTAATTAAATATACCCGACAAACGACACAGGCCCGGATTTACCGGGGGAGGGGGGCTTATAGGGCCCAAGCCCCCCAGATGGCCCGTTTGTTAAAAAATAAAAGGGCTCATTTTCAAAGACTGTTAAACATATTATTCAGCTCTTTTCACCTCGTAACAGAAACACAGTCAACCTTTCAATTTGCAATGGTCATGCAATATTGCGTAATAACTGATAACGAGTTCGCAACTTTATAGCCGTGTATATTACACAATGTACCGTATATTCGGCGGCACGGACTATCAGAGAATTCTCCAGACTGATCATGATGTATAGTTTTCAAGCGTCTAGTAACCTTGACGTATTTGATAAAGTTGTTAAATGAGCGTCTGCTGGCCATGATCAGTTGCTTGATGATATTGTGCAAACTCCAATCGTAACAACTCGGCCTTTTCCGACAACTTCGTATAAAGACATATTGAAGTCGCCCGAGGTGTTCCAAATGGTGCAAACTCCACACAGCGGTTCCATACTTTCAGTACAGTAATCACTGCCGAAAGTCATGTCATGTGATGATGGTCGAAAGTTAAATAAACTTTAAATTTTAAACTTTTTTCAAGTTACATTTTTTAAAATTTCATTACACACAGGCATGTTTAATCGATGCAGTTCCAGTTGTAACTAAACTAAACAGAGAAAAAAATAAATTCTTAAAAAAAGTTCATACATGTTTATATAGCTGAAATCCAGCTAAGGTTAACACGTGTCTGCAGAGATCTTTCTAAAGAATGACGGGGAAATCACTGCGAGGAGTATGGATAATGTGATGACGTTGTTATTTGTTATGAAAATCAATTTATTGATAAATTATTTGTTTCAGTTGACTTTATAAATATAAAATAAAAAAGTTAAAACTTGTCATATGTTTTTTGCTTTAGTTGAACATTTAAAAAAATACCAGTATATTTCTTTTAAATTCTCACACAAATTTCATCATATTTTTATGCCTAAAATGCACCAAAATGAGCCATTTAGTCCACCTTTTTAGAAAATTTTCTTGGGGAAGGCCCCCCAAACCCCCTTACAGAAGGGGGTCACCCCCTTCCGTACCTTCCCCCAAGCCCCCCCCCCCCCCCCCCCCCCAGTCAAAAAATTCTGGATCCGGCCCTGCGACAGACGCCTCTATAGTCGATAGGCGTTGGTATTGATATTTAAGTCAATTTTGATATCTTAAGTTGTTCATTGAAAAATGATATTTCTGGAACTTGTATAAAAATTGTTTCACTAAAAGGTAATGTTGGTCATTTCTCCCAAAGTATGCTAGTTATCGCTCCCAATGACTTCTAATTGCGCATTTTCCGTGCATAAAAATGCAACTTCCTGTTGGACTTGGAAAAAGTCATCGCCTATCAAAAATTTTCTCGATGTCTCTACAGTCTTGATGTCTCTCTAAGAAGTCTGATTAGTAAGTAAGACTAGGTTTTACGAGTATTTGAGATTTATAGTTGCACGTGGTCATCAGGTGAGTATAAGTCATATACACTACGAGAAATTTTCCTATAAATATATATCTGAAACTTAATACCTCCAGGGCCTCAATTAAGGCCGTGATACAACCAACCAAATGACGATACTGTACTAAGTAGTAAGCTTGACACAAGGGCATTAATTGAGAGGGAATGAACACTCGCAAATTGCGAAAATATGGTATCATGCGCATGCGCAGTCGGTTCTTTATAAATACCTCAATGGCGGATAGTATATGTTGTTGCCTATACGATAGTAATCAAATGCTGAAAAAACTTCCAGTCAGAAATTACAGTACAAATTCTAGCCGAATTAGTTAAAAAAATCCTTATTATTTTGATTATCTGGTTTGTTATTTTTCAACGCAACTTTTGCTTGAAAAACAACGAAAAGGATACTCAAATGGAATCGTTGTTTTCCAAAATGGCGGAAAGTATGTACGAATTCTTGTTTTCTGGTCAACTTTCGGTTTGTATTAGACGAAAATGGAGTTTCGAAATAAGTTGGCATAAGATGGAAGTTGATAAGTGGACATAGAGCTGAGCTTTGCAATGGGCTTTATTGCTATATCTGTGTTTGTTTATGAAATACAACACCGTAAACATAGCAGTTTTGACGTAAATACAGTAATTCAGAGATCATCAATGTACCGAATTTCGGGTGGTATCAGTCCTAACAGACTTGATGAAAACACTAAACACGACTTGCATCGCACTCTACTTGGACGATATTGAGATCTGGATTTAAGGTATACGACCTTCTCTTAATATCAACTTCAAAATGGACAGTTAAATATTGTGCTTTCATTGAATCGAGACAGATTTTTACCCCCCCCCCCCCAAAAAAAAAAAAAAAAAAGAAAAAAGAAAGTATTAAGTTGTCTTTTACTTGTCCACTTGCAAAGAAAACTTCTGTTGTTAAAATAAAAAAAAAATATTACAAAAGATCAATGTTTCTTTTTTCTTTCATTTTTTAAATTTAATATCTGCCCATTTTTGACAAAAAATACCGATGTTTTTGTAAACTAGGTGCGAACATTGCACGCCAACTTACAGCTAACCAATGATAGATAATTACAAAAAAAGAGTTGTCTTCTTTTACTCGTCGGCTTGAAAGAAAAATTTCCGTTATGGAAGTAAAAAATAGAAACAAGAAAAGGTCAATGTTTCTTCTTTCTTGGAAATCTCAAATTTTGAAATTCAGCCCATTATTGAAAAAAATACCGATGTTTTTGTAAACTAGGTGCGAGCATTATATGTCAGCTTTCCGCTATGCGTTCGATATAAATAATTATCGATCGATTTTCCGTATAGGATATGCAGGCGAACGCACCACAGCATTTTTTGGTAATTCTTGCGATAGATAAGGAGTGTCCATTCCCTCTCAATAAAGGCCCTGTTGACACATAGATCGATCAACTGTGGTTACCAACAAGTAATAATTACATGAAAGAATTGAGCAAAGATGAACTTTATATAAAGTGTAAGAATTAGATATATGATCCTTTTTATTATAATTCGTGTTAAAAATCACATATCTTCTAAGAATACAAAATTCGAATAAAATCATACAGAGAAAGAATAGAATTAAAAATAGACCTATTAATTTAAATGATTACAAATATATTGAAATAATTTGAATAACATACAAGATTAGAAAGAACGAACGAACATTGGAATGCCCCAAACTTTGTTTCTTAAAGATAAAAGAGTCGAAAAATATTTGAGCACAATTATGTATTTTTCAATGTCATACATGATGTTATTCAGCTCTGAAATTTGTGGTGATCTTTTTCACGGAGTTTACATGAGTTGCGTTTTTTCTGAAGTTCTTTCCAAAACTCATTTTATATAGAAGAAACAACTAAGTGTACAATATTGGGTGAGTGATGTAAATATATTTAACAACAACAACATCCTTATGTCTAAAATGTGTCAATACTCAGCCAACTTGCATATGTTTTAAGCTATCAAGAAAGAAAAATAGGTAAAAAGGTGTTTCCAATTATACATAAGTAAAAGCAAAAACGTAATATGTGGTACGACCTTTTTAAGACGAGGGCCCATCTCTTCGATAAAAAATAAGTGTAATAGTAACTAACGTGCAATATGGGATTTTAAAGTAACTGGCACGGATGTCAACCAGATAAAGACATCGTGTCGCAGGCCACACGTGTGTTCGTTCGTCTGTACTACCAAATTATACAGAATTCTGCTTACTATTATTGTCGTGTCTGCTTTGTAACTCATTATTACATGATAGGGTTTTAAAATAACGACAGAACACTCAGGCAGTCCGTCGCAAACTATCCGTCTCTTTGTTGTCTTTGCCGCAAAATACTGTAGTATCTTGCCTACCTGTTTGTATGTACTCCTTTGAGCTTTGGTGGTTATATATTTAGAATTATACCCATGTTTGTTGTGGCTTTGATTTGGCATTTTAGTCAATAATCAAAATGGTTGTGTATGTGTAGTTGTTTTACAAAGTCATTTCAATAGTCTGTACAGATTTGTCATTTCAACTAGCACTGCTTCAAATCAAACACTTTAACAGGCGATACAATGCGGGGGGATTTGTCGCTTACAGTGACAGACCTTAATCTCGTAAAAATAGCATTAGCATTCTTAACTCTGAAAACTCACATTGCTTACATAAATTGCGCGCGTATCAATCTTGGAGTCTTATAAGACGCAAGGTAAAACAGGAATATATATACAATTCGATGTCTATAGAGGGTAGTCAAACACTTTGGATGAGAAAAACGTGTAAATAAGGTACGTCAAACTGTAGCTATGTCATGTCTTCTATATATATTATTGCGATAGTTTAGAAAATTAAGAAAAACGTTACTGTGTAACTCTGCCTTGTTTGGAAGTAAATATAACTTCATTCCGCTGGTTTTAACCCTTTTCTGACAGGTCTGTGCTTTGTAAAGCCAAACATATGCAGATGTATAACTGAAAAACACGCAGATCCAGGCCAGGACGAAAGACCAGCCGTATGTATAAACTTTGTACCGTTGTAACACTTCCCTATAAGGCACAATGTGGCCTGGGAAGAACTCCATGTTCCGAAGAATGTGACATTTGCCATGGAAAAGAGCAATCCCAATTGTCAGGAAAAAACCTGAAAATTTTAAAGCTAATTTTAGAACGTTGACTTCTCAACGCAAACATCCTCGTGAAAATATTACTTTCTTTGAAATTAGAATATAGCTCTGAGTTACGGCCAAAGTGTATAAAATGTGCACATCAAGAAGAAAAAAGGTTGATCTTAAACAGAAATACTTAGATTTCAAAAGGGTGCACATAAATACTTTGTTTAGTATGACGGAAATGCACTTGCAATAGATAACTATGAACATGAACTCGCAACAGACACGTACGTAAGATGAAGACTTAGCACAAGCTATGTATGTAAGATGAACTTGCTATGACTAAATAAGATGAACAAGCCTAAGATTGGTTTACTTTTTTTTCTCAAGTTGAACGTCATATCACAATTTATTTTAATATTAACCGTATAAATCGAAATTTTCAAACTGTATACGAATTACAAATTTTAGCAATGTTATCTCCATCAGCCGAAACTTGTTTGTCTAAGAAGTTTAAGTATGGTGAAGATTTACAGATATCAGCTGGCAGGAAATTTATGTATTTCTCCGGAGAATCGTCGCAGAAGTTCCGAGGCACAGACGCCATGAAACATGATTTACAGTGCGACTCGTCCTAAAATAGCTTCGTTCAAACATTCTAACACCTCATCACTCTGTAAAAAATTCACCTTTCTCTTGGAAATTGAGAATGCTTGCATTGCAATTGCCAAAAGTTTCCATGTTGAAAGACAAATTTGACTTGGAATTAATTATTTACGAATTTTGGACAGATTTAATCTTTCAGCATTAATAATAAATGAGCTTGTTTCCTTGTAAAAAAGATTGACTGTTACGTTATAAGCTAAATATGTGCATGTGGGTTATAAGGTTATGGCGATAAAGTGAATACTTATAATGCAAAAGGAATATGACCCAGACACAAGAGATAATGCCCTAAAGATCTGTTATGAATAACGTTTTTGCAAATACAAAATGTATACCTATTGCAGTACAAGCTGCATCGGCATTTGGGACGCTCGTATCAAACACCACAGGGAATGGCGTGTGCTTGGACAAAGACCCCCGATAACAAACATGCATCAGCCGATACAGATGAAAATTGATACCAATCACTAAAATTAATGCTTTTCGTGAACCACGAATCTTAGGTGGAAGACCCTTGATGGCCGACCTTGTATAGTGATTGAATAACAGATAAAGCAATTTCTATCTCTCTTACCTGCTACTAGAGATGTACATGAGGCGATATGAAAAGCCAGAAAACTTGAATATCGAACAAATAAACCATGTGCTCCTGCCACCAAAGTTACACAGATTGAGAAAATACACATCATTGCGCATGCGCTGGCCATCACCTCTAAATCTATAAATAGAAATGCCATAATAAACAGCCACCTTAAAATGAGTATACGACAGGGAGATATATCTTATTTGAATTCAGATCTTAAAAGAGTGAATCTATATGAGTTACATATTGTGGTTATATTTCAATGCATTTCAGACGATTTGAAGTTTTTTTTTATTTCCAAAAGAAAGCTTGTTTTTTTCTATGTAATAATATTGCAACTTATTAACAATTGTATAAAGATTTCTTTTTCAAACATTTACAACACTATTTTGAGGGGTTTGCGAGGGGAACCTTTTTCGGTCCTTGAAACAACGTGTTAAATGAAGCTTCAAAATTATAAGGCAAAATCTTATGCGAATATATCAGCAATCAGCATGTATACACTGCGTTTTTGTCTTTCACGATCATCGCAACAAATGATGGCCATGAAGCAAATTTATACATTCTAAAATAAAACATCTATGCTTATATCATATCCATATTTTGTCAGTACGAAAAAGTTTTTCAACCCTCTTTATCGGAAGCAGAGGACAGAATATATAGTGGAAAACATAATGACAGAAAACATGATGATGCAAATTTTAAAAATACCCTAACAACTTAAGGTTATTTGGTTAAGTAACTTACAATTTAATTCCGGCGCATTAATATGGATATCGGAAGACTTGCCGGAGTCATGGAAGTAAACACACTTGTTTGGTCTCTTTTGGTTCAAACCAATTCTTTCTCGAACTGAAACTAAAAAGGCAAACCAACTAGTTTGCTAGATGAATTGGTACGCTTGTCGGAAGCATGGGTGTCACGGACACTTTGTTGTTTATGATTGCTACTGTTCCTGGCAACATCTAAAATATTTATGTTTTCATAAATGCGAAAAAAAAAATGATTTTTTTTTAGACAAAATACTGCGAAAAACAAATAATGTTACAATACTTATTACAAATAATTTGATCAAATCAAATACCGGTTAAATCATATGAAATATAAAAAAAACCTTGTCAGCCCCATACCAGGATGATGAGTGATGTTGTTGTTCTTACCTTCGAGCGAATCACAGTCTCTAAACAGGTTCCCGTATTGCTGAAACAAGTCCAGTTCTAATTCTTCCAAAGTCAAATCGTTTGAAGAGCCAGTTTCGGTTAAATTCGTTATTAAATATTGATAATGTCGCCTGATTAGGAATAGCGGTGCGTGGTAGAAAGATTCGTATTTAAATAAACTATATCCGTCTGGGTTAGTCAAAACAGCAGAATGATTTATCATGACTTTAATTTGAAAATAAGAATCCGTGTCAAACGGAAGTACTATCTGCGTCCCATGTGACTCGGTAACTGTTTCAAGAATTTTCTCTCTGTTGAAGGTGCGATATTCCCAATAATCAGTCGTTAGCGCTAAAATAAGTAACACTGTAGTATTTCCGGTAAAAATTAAACTACTGTAATCACAAATTCTCATGATTTAAACAAAATTATATCATCTGAAAAGTCTCCAGTTAATTTAAATCATCTGGCGACCAGGCAAATGATAACTTCCATCCTGTAACAAGCGAATCCATGTCATAGCTTCTATATCACAACCATCCATAATTCTAAATCTAATCTGCAGAAGCAACGGAAATTACTGGAGCAAATTTTTTTTACTAGGATGACAAAGAAAGCGCATGGGACATTTCAGAGGAAAGCTAGAAATTGAGTTTTCATATATATCATTATAGAAAGACTTTACACTTTCACATATTGGATGAGTTACTAGACTTCATCTGTAAATGTCATTTAAATGCTTTGCGGCTTTGGTTAAAATTATTCTAGTCATTTTTGTTTCCCCTAATTTTCCCAATGCATCCAATAACCAACGTTTACATAAATTTATTCTTAACAAACAATAATGTGAAAATAAATGACTTTTGTCGATTCTGATAACACGGCATCATATGTCAAGGTCAAAGCGACATTTTTAATAGAAATCCTCAAATTTGGCGAAGTCATTTTGATATCATCACATTTATATCTTTTAATAGTTACCGGAATAGAACATACAATTTCAGAATTTCGGTATGAAGGATCACCAAACATTATAGGAAAGTTGTTTAAGTGGAATAATTGACTCAGATCGAAGTTTTCAGGTGACTGCCTAAAAGGTAATGGTCATAAAACTTGTCACTGTGTACAGAACTCTCGAGCAGCTTTATCCCGTACACGTTTACAAGCATTTAGATTATAGGCGCAAAAAAGCTTTCATCAAACAATCAAACAGAAAAAAAACCCAAGTCGTTTCATTTTTTAAACTCTGTGAACTTGTAATGTAAGAAGCAATTTTATTGCAAGATAGAATAAAATTTCCATTGGTGCATATTCTTTCATTTTACTACTACTGCTTGTGATTTTAACAGTGCTTTTGATACTATGAGGACAACTGTGATATAATGCATACGTCAAATTCAGAACTACCAATACAATTTTACTTTCGACTTTTTTGCCTCTCAATCTTGAACAGAGCCCACACCCAACACACACACACACACACACAAAACGTTCAGGGCTTGCCCGCTTAAAATTGAAAAAAAAAATCTTTGAACTTGTCGACAACTTTTCACTTTTGATTTCAGCTGGCAAATTCTCGTTTTCACTATTTATAATAATTTATAAGAACGAGGTTTTTTTATACACTATTGCTACAAAATGAAGCATACGTCTTTTGGAAAGCGGACATTAGTCACTGTTAAAGTTTAATATGGAATAAAAAGCGTTATTATTGACTTATAAATTATTGGCTCTGTGATTGGTCTATTGGTCTACTGATTACGTGTGAGGCAACAGAAATAACATTTACCTCACAAAATGATATTGCTATGAACAAATATTGTTTTTTTTTACGATTTGTACGCGCTTTTATATTTAACACCTATTGAATACCTCTATATATATATATATAATGTAAATTATTTCACAGAAAAATATATTGAAGAGTATGTTCTTGGTACAAGTAAATATACTGCTGTAGCTGGTGATATGGGCTGGGAACCAGTATAAAACGTATTGCTATTTATTTGCATAGAATTTTAAATATGGGTCAAAATAGGTTAACTTTTAAAATGGTTTAATTTGAAAACATCTACGTATTTTTATAATATAGCTAATGGAAAATGTAGAAACTGGCATTAAAGAGTTAAAAATGTACTTTTAAAAATTTAATTGTAGACAATTCAGTGATTGTATAACAAAAAAAGTGTTTGTTCATAGCTTAACACAAAGTGCAATGGATAAATATTAAGATGATTGGAATTGTTCTGTTTATCATAATATTAGAAAAACAAAAATGGTCAAGGCATAAACAAACTTAGGCTTTACCAAGATATCAAACTTAATGATGAACGTGAACATTATGTAGATAAAATAATGTTATCAGCACAGGTCAGCTTTGGCTAAATTTAGAAGAGGAGTTGCCCCACACAGGCAAGAAACGAGCCGGTATGAAAGATTAAATGTTAACGACAGAATATGTGGAATTTGCAAAAATTGTGTAGAAGATGAAATGAATGTTTCATTGCACGGTTCTTTATATAATGATGTCCGCCATACATTGTTTGAAAAGGCTTCAGATATATGCACAAGTTCTAATACATTAAATGATATTAAGAAGACCTGGTCGCTTTTGTCAAATGATAGGATTGTGAAGCAAACTGCAAAATCCTGCTGTGATACACTTAAAATGAGAAGACATATATTATATCAATAAATGCAAATTTGTTTATAGAATAAGTTATTAGATAAGATAAATAAGGAAAATGTTATTACTGTTGTATTGCTATATTCAATTGGATTTAACCATGGTCTAAAATACACTTGTTGATCATGCATGTGAAGCACGTGTTTGATCTGGTCGAACATATCTCATTATTTTACATGGAGCTTTTTGCCATATTATTGAATCTCAGTTTCTTAAGAAATGGTATTAAGGCAGATTTTAAGTAATGATTTACAAGGGTATTTTAGCTTTTAATATAATATGTGAATGTTCTGATATGTGATTTAGAATATTTAATTTTCAAACGTCTCCTGTAAATCATATTATGATTGGTTTTACACGTATAACTATGTCATACATATGGATCTGCATTATGTCTTTGCATGTAAACATGAGACGAAAATAAAAAAACTATATATGCATGTATAAAAGAATTACAGGGTTGCTTATACTTTGATATACTTGAAGAAACGTGTTCCGTGTGTGTGCGTGCGGACATGTTTGTTTTAGACTGTCGGCGTTAAGCCGACAGTTAAGTACTGCAAATCAGGAGCAGGTGTCGATAGACACGCTTTTTTAAACATGTTTTGTCACACTCTCACTCTAATGTTTAATCGCAAGAATAACCAAAGGTGTTCCGATTGTATAACTAGTCACGTTAAGGCCATGTTAGATCAACGAATTTTTAATCATACTGTATAAATCAAAATGGGATATTATTGTGTTTGTGTGTGTTTTTTTTGTTGTTGTTGTCAAACATCTTAAAAATATTGATCTGAGCTTTGCTGAATCGGGTGGCAAGGTAAACTAATCTATAAAAAAACACCATCGTAGTCTACAAATTACACGTTGCATATCCATATCGGTACCCTCTTTGCGAAATTTACTAAACCGGTATCCTCTTCGCCGATGCACGGGTCATACTTTGCTGAAAATATAGCGGCGATGGACCAGAGTCAGGAAAATATACACTCTACTGACGAAAGAAGGTATGTCATCTGCAAACGAAAGTTTACAACGGAACACTAGAATGTTTTTTAGCTGTGTCTCTGTTTGTTATGTGTCTTTGGAGTCTTGCAACTCCAAAATAAGCGACACAAATCGAGATGTCTTGTCTCGACCAGCGCCTCGACATGTTCGCTTGGCTTATATGAACCAGTAGGTTGATTATGTACACACCATACACATTACATGTATTCATTTATATATTGTTTTAAAAAAAAATGGCAATAAATAGTCTGAAATATACGTAAAACTACTTTCGGTTTTGCAACGACACCGGTTACCTCTTTGCTGTTGATATTTTATGTCACAGGTAACCTCTCTCATTTTTTTTTCTTAGCACCGTGATTGCGATATATCTGTAATAACACTAAATGCAGTAGTCGAATTCGAGGTTATTAATTTGTAATAGCCCGGTTTTCCAAAGCTCAGTTTATTGACAGCGGGCTAAGCCAGGTTCAGTTCGAACCCGATAGACCGAAGTCTATCGTGGACCAGACGAAAATATAAAGTTTATTGGCCAAATGACTGTTCAGCATAAGTCTGAATACGGTGACAAGGTGATCGTAAAGTTTTCACTGACTTTGATTTAGGGAATAGGACGTTTCCACGAAAGACAAACACAATCTACTGACGAGTGGTATTTATTTGTATTCTTAAATTTACTACTATTTAGTTCTGTTAATTTATAAGTTTAGAGGTTGAAGTTATTAGGAATATGATAATATATTTTAACTCAAGCTTTCTTAAATTAAACACTTGGTGTTTGAACTTTCAAAGACTAGTGTCTTTATTAAATTAAGGCAGAAAGCCTTGGATGTACTGACCTGGGAAGACCAGTACCAACTCAACTAATAACGTGGAACACTGGCTTATATAGAGATAAAGCACGAGAAAAACGGGATGAAGAGAACTGTAAAAAAAATCAACCAATAACAATTGCCGTAACAAAACTATTTAGAAGATAATCAAAAAAGGCTGCGCCCATGGAATTTTGTTAGTAAAAAAACTGAATGGATAAAAAACGTGTCCTATTACAAATTCAATACGATTCAAGAAAACGCGTTATATCGATATATAGAATGCTTTACGTCTCCTTTCTTACATGTAAGTCATTTGACTCAGTTTGCATGTAGTCAGTACGAAGTTATTATCGCAATAAGCAATGGCGATTTTCCGACCGTTCATATTTCCTGTTGCCAAAGTAAAACTGAAAATTAATTGTTTTAAATTGTTCGAACTTGTTCCTTTGTTTTTTTTAACATCGCGCCGACACATAAGGTCGTATGGCGACTTAATTTTTAATGGTGCAGGAAGATCCCATATGCCCGTCGTGACGGGGGAGCACCTGGGTAGAACCACGGACGTTCGTATTCTAGCTGTGTAATAACGTCTTAACATGAAATACATTAATTTATAATATCAATAATCACGACATCAATATCGTAGTATCGTTTCATTGCATCGTACATGTTGTCAATCAATACCAGCTGTTTGCTTGTAATGCTATGTCGTACTACTGCTTCTTCCCACTTAAGTCGTAACGCCCACACTGAGCACCTTAGTTACCGGGAATATATTATATTGTGTCTTCTTTAGTTTCAGATAGACGAGTTCATCATACATACACGAGCGGCATATAGACACTTAAGAAGAAGTGTTTTGTTTTGAAAATGGTATGCCTAAAATGAATCACACATTTATGCGTATTTTCAAAACAAAACACTTAGTGGTTATAATGGCGAGTCTGTACTGGATGCGTTCAAATTAAATTAATGTTATTTAATAACATATTTATGCTGAATAAAAAGCCAAGAGAACATGTCGAGGCACTGGACGAGACAAGACATCTCGATTTGTGTCGCTTATTTTGGAGTTGCAGTAATTGAAAACAAGACACATAACAAACAGAGACACAGCTAAAACATTCTAGTGTTCCGTGGTAGACTTCGTTTACAGATGACATACCTTGTTCGTCAGTAGAGTGTATATTTTCCTGACTCTGGTCCATCGCCGCTATATTTTCAGCAAAGAATGACCCGTGATGAGCGAAGAGGGTACCGTTTTAGTAAATTTCACAAAGAGGGTACCGATATGGATATGCACCGTGAATAAGGGGAAAAATATTAAACACCTATAGATGTTTCAAAAGTTTTTAACACCGGTAGAAGACATACGTATTTTGTCCCTTGTAGATTTCTTTACTCATTTAAGTTATAATTCATGATTCAGAGAGGTATTTTTAAGCATACTGCATAATTATTTTCACATTAATAACAATGTTGGCGTCTTCCAAGGCATTTATGTTACCCCACTGTACAAAATTGAAACCTATTCAATACTGACGCCGCGTTCCTCGGGGCGTCAAAAATAGTAAGCGAAAACCAAGGGTAAACTTCTTAAACATCAATATTGAGCTAAACAACCGGATAAATCCAAACGAATATGGTATCTTATAAATTAGAACAAAACTCAATTCATATAACAGTTTGTTTTATTTAAATCAACATGTATAATTAAAATACAGGTACCAGCCGCCGGACAATCTTATGCGAGGATATCCTTTCGCTAAATCCATCTTCTAAGAGGGTAGAAATTACTTCATTCTGTGCAATAGTTTTTTTTTGTGACCCGATGTTCAAAAAGTTAATGGCGGACAATGAAGTCAGTTTCGAGACACTGTGAGGATTTATTTTTACTTGGAAGGCAGGTTTACTTGAATAATTATGCCAACTGACTACTCCCTTTTAAATCTACCTTTTATAAACTTTATGTACATTTGAGGACCTGACACTCATATACATTTTATATGTCTCCCGTATTGGGCCGTCTTTTTCCCGCCAGACAAATTTCTGCGTGGAAGCATTTTACGCCCACGTAAAGCTTACTTTAATAATTAAAACCTGCACATCCTTTTACATTGTATATTTGAATAGACTGTTCGTTCGCACACAAGGCAAGGTGGTTTGTTAGAAAAAAATGTTAAACGTGCAGTTGTGATGAATAAAGATATAAAGAACTTTAAGAAAAGAACATGGGGAAAAAGAAAGTAAGGGAAGAAAACAAACATAGAAATAAATACAGAAACGTTTGAAATAAACAAAGACAGAACAACTATCTTACACGAATGCATTGGTTTTCAATTAACTTCTCTGTTTTGTAAGTAAAACTAGCTACAGATCAATTAACATTTAAACCATTTAAAAAATGCATACTAGGAGCTGTAATTTTAAAATGTAACGAAACCGTCAACCTTATTATGAATTTTCAGCTGTCGTTTTTCCCATTCTTTGGCGAATCCAAATATTCAGGACTGACGGACACATGTACATTGGGTTATTTGGTGACATATTACAGGTTGACTATTTTATACTTCTTCTATCCTGTTTCTTATAAGAACACAAGAAACGAAAGAACTATGTTTTATAATTAAAATATAGGTTCCGAGGTAAGGGCCTTCGTCCACAAAGCCGGCCCCCTCCTCATAGACTAACAATAGTTCTTTCTAACATATTAGCCTCTCTGTCTCTGACAAAAGCTTATGGTTCAACAATTTTAAGTACTTTAATGTCTGACAAGTTATTAGTACGTGGGGGTAAATAAGATAAGGGATATTTGACAATAGTAAGCAATATTCGTTTACGAAAGACATCAAAATGAAAATACTGATGCTATCACTATTTTCTGTCGCGATATTGTTTGAAATAAATGTAGAATACTAATACATATGAAGGGAATAAACAAACCTATTAAGCATGTAAGTTGTCAAACCTCGTTTGCTATGCAAGGCATTTAAAAACACACACAATGACAAAGAAATATTTAACTGTACCTAGTCCTAGAAAGGTTCTCTGTGTCTGTCTCTGTGAACTTGTTAAAATGATAAGTTAACGGTTCGGTTAATTTCATTTCTAATGGGTTTTATTTTCAAATTCAGACAGTGTTATTTCTTATCATTTATTTCTTCAGATTCGTGCAGCTCTTACCGAGAAGTTTGATGGATTCTGATAACAGGTTTTTCAACACGTTTGTGCTCTTCAGTGGAAGCCAAGCGGAACTCGTCGCCGACAATGAAGCAGTCACGTCGAGTCTCTGTCATCATAAAATGGTGTAAACCAAATAAAACATACTACATATAAGAGAGACATCATACAAAGTGCAAAAAAAAGAACATAACATGCATTATAAGAGACATCACATAAAATGTCAAACAAAAAGTATATAACATGTATGTAAGAGACATCATACGAAGTATAAGATAAATAGTACATAACATATGGTCTGAAAGACATCACACAATAGTGTAAACAAATAAGCATTGCATGTGTTATAAGGGACATCATAAAATTGTGTAAAACAAATAAGTCTTACATGCATTATACGAGACATCATACAACTGTGTAAAGCAAATAGTTCATTCATTACATGTGGTTTAAGAGACATCATACAATAGTGTAAAACAAGAAGTTATTTACATGTGGACTAAGAGACATCATACAATAGTGTAAAACAAGAAGTTATTTACATGTGGACTAAGAAACATCATATAATAGTGTAAAACAAGAAGTTATCTACATGTGGTTTAAGAGACATCATACAGTAGTGTAAAACAAGAAGTTATCTACATGTGGACTAAAAGACATCATACAATAGTGTAAAACAAGAAGTTATCTACATGTGGTTTAAGAGACACCATACAATAGTTTAAAACAAGAAGTGGACTAAAAGACATTATACAATAGTGTACAACAAGAAGAAATCTACATGTGGACTAAGAGACATCATACAATAGTGTAAAACAAGAAGTTATCTACATGTGGGCTAAGAGACATCATACAATAGTGTAAAACAAGAAGTTATGTACATGTGGACTAAAAGACATCATACAATAGTGTAAAACAAGAAGTTATCTACATGTGGACTAAGAGACATCATACAATAGTGTAAAACAAGAAGTTATCTACATGTGGGCTAAGAGACATCATACAATAGTGTAAAACAAGAAGTTATCTACATGTGGACTAAAAGACATCATACAATAGTGTAAAACAAGAAGTTATTTACACGTGGACTAAGAGACATCATACAATAGTGTAAAGCAAGAAGTTATCTACATGTGGGCTAAGAGACATCATACAATAGTGTAAAACAAGAAGTAATCTACATGTGGACTAAGAGACATCATACAATAGTGTAGAAAAGAAGTTATCTACATGTGGACTAAGAGACATCATACAATAGTGTAAAAAAGAAGTTATTTACACGTGGACTAAGAGACATCATACAATAGTGTAAAACAAGAAGTTATCTACATGTGGGCTAAGAGACATCATACAATTGTGTAAAACAAAATGTTATCTACATGTGGGCTAAGAGACATCATACAATAGTGTAAAACAAGAAGTTATCTACATGTGGACTAAGAGACATCATACAATTGTGTAAGACAAATAGTACATAACCTGCGGTTTAATAGACATCGTATAATTGTGTAAAACAATAAGAGCATTACATGTGATCTAAGAAACAGCATACAAAGGTGTGATACAAATAGTACATTCCATGTGGTATAAAAGACATCATACAAAGTGTAAAAAAAACAGTTCATTAAATGTGGTATAAGAGACAACACACTATTGTTTTTAAAATATAGTACATTACATGTGGTCTAACAGACTTCAAACAATTGTGTAAAATGCATGCGATCTTATAGACATCATACACTTTTTTAAAGCGACTGACTCACAGAATTTAGCCGAATTTTTTTCTTTGAAATTTAAGAGAAGTTAATATACTATTGGAAAAACATAATATTTCGCTTCCATACACCATGAACACTGAAAAAAATGTTTTCACATAACATACGATCTGTCGGTCGGTGAAATATAGAGCAACGATCTACACAACTGAGCCACAGGGAGTAGTTATCAAGTTTTGTCAAAATTAATGTTATAAGTTAAGTATCTAATTTTTATACAACATCTGCTTCTTTCGTATTATTTCCGACAATGGACGACGGCGCTTCCTTCGACGACCTTCGACAAATTTGTACTTGCTGGCGGTTGTCGTCGTCGGTGCTCGAAGACATAGCATCTATTATTTGTTCTCTTCTATTACCGACAACAGACCGACCAACATTTGGCGTGCAACATTTGCATTAGGTCGACGTGGTGGAACACTCCTATCATTCCTATCTAGCTGAGGGACGGAACCAGGCGAGCCAGACCGAACAACCTTCTCATCTTGTTGTGGGACGGGACCAGGCCTATTAGGCGGATCAGCCCGAGCAACATTCTCACCTTGTTTAAGGGCGTGACCAGGCTGATCTAAAGCTACATTTCCAATAGTACAAAAGTGTACAAATACAGAGAAGACAGGAACATGAGCTTACTACAACTGCCTTCCATACCCATTTGAGGTTAAACCATTTAAAATTATATTTCTTTTGTTATCTTATGTAAATATCGGAAGATCGTGAACACATGCAAAAAATTAATAAATTGACGATTCAAAGAGCTGTTCTTGAAACGTCTATCATAAACAAAATTACCCGTCCAGTTGGCTTCTCCCGGCACTTGGGTTTCATACAAGTAAAACTCAAAAGACAGACATTGCATAAAGTCACAGTGCACAGACATTGTGTTGAAGCTGGGCTAGTAAAACAGTCTTTATCTTAGCATCAAATCGTTGTCCCCAGGGGTTGTGTGCCATTGTCCTTGTGAAATATAGATGTGCACAATCGTGAAAAGAATGAATTAATAAATCTGCAATTAGAAGACTGTTAAAACACACACACACACACACACACACACACACACACACAACAACAACAACAACAACAAAAAAGGACTAGAAGAGTTCAACTGAGATCAAATAGACAATGTTTTTACGTCTACATGTTCATATTGCTTTTGCCCTAAATAGTGGTTTGGCACATCACGGTTTGGCAATGGTATTCAGTATATTTTATATGTTTTTTTTTGCAATTCTTAGCGTGTAATAAAAACTGAGAGTCCATTAAACACATGTATACACCATCAAGTATTACACAATTGAATATAAACATCATGCTGAAATTACTTTGGCAACGGGCCGGATGCTAGCTTTTTACGACATATCTTTTAATTTCTGGTTGCCAATAAAAATATTATTTTAGATGAATAAGAACTGAACAGCAGCAGTACACAGCAGTAGGAAAAGCTGTAGTTGGAAGTAGCAGTACCAGCACTAACAGTAGAAAAAAAACTTGAAGTTGACAGTAGCAGTAAGAGCAGTAGCAGTAGGAAAACGTGAAGTTTGCAGTAGCAGAAAGAGTTTTGGTGTCTAGAGACCGTCCCGAGTCTATTGCAATGGTCTGCGACTGTTTCTGACACTCTCGCAGACTTTCATAAATTCTGGTACCAATCGAGAAATCTCATTTCTGTTGTCTAGGGACACTCCAGAGTCCATTGCATTGTTCTTCGACTATTTCTGACACTCTCGCAGACTCTCGGGAATTTTGGTGTCAATGAGAAAATGTCATTTTTGATGTTTATGTCGACGATTTAACCGGTCTGCGACTGTTTCAAACACCTTCGCAGACTTTCAGGAGTTTTGGTTCCAATCGAAAAAATGACATTTTTGATGTTAAAGAAACCTCCGGAGTCCATTGTATCGGTCTGGGACTGTTTCTGAAACTCTTGCAGACTGCTCCTACTGCTACTGCCAGCTTCTTGTTTTTCCTACTGCGACTGCTCTTACTGCTACTGCCAACTTCACATTTTTCCCACAGACGCTTGGATGTAGTAGAGCGGTTCTTGCACCAACGTACATCTTGTACCATTTTTCTGTGACCTCTAGAGTCCATTATAGACATGTTTTGCCCATCAAACGGCACTGTAATAAAGTGTTCATTTTTCACTATATGACTATTATGACACAGAGATGCAAAGCTTTTCAATCGGGCAAACATGGGTGCCTCTGTTTCACTCGTCATTTCAAGACAGTAACTTGCATCTACCTCAAAATTCACAGTGTAAATCAAGAGGCTACACATTAAGCTGCATGCAGGAACCAGAAATGCTTCGAGTCCTTGCTGATACTAAGAAAAATCGGCTTTGATTTCAAAATTTACCCGTGTTTTACTTTCGGTTACTGAATCGGGCGAATGGATACCGGCTTCCTCTGCGTCTGCAAATAGCATTCCGAGCTGGGCGCAAGTTTTTTATGCGCTGACGAATTAAATTCTAAATAAGTTGTTTCATCTAAACCAGTTTGTAACCTTCGTTGACTACCCATGTCAAATAAGAAACCTTTACCTTTAAAACCTTTACCTTCATTGTTGCTTGTACAAAATTAATGTACGGTAACATACCGATATTTTATACTTCATATTCAAAGAAACATGTTTTGATTCTGAACATGTACACAATACCGCTATTCAAAACATACCTATAATAGATCATTAAGACCGTGAAGTAATTAGACATTAAATATACTAGTAATTAGAACCACAATGTATACATGAACGTAAACAAATAGATTTTGCAAGATCTGCCTTTACCTAATACTACCAAAATTACACATGTAATGTTAATTTAAAGCAGATCTGTACTAAAATAGAAAAATTTGCCTTGCTTGTATTAAAGTGAATATGTTTTTGCATTTCTGCTTAAATCATTTGCACGGAATATATTTTTTCAACTTACAGCCGTTCCAGTATAAAT
Organism: Cyclina sinensis; assembly: GCA_012932295.1. Classification (NCBI taxonomy): domain Eukaryota; kingdom Metazoa; phylum Mollusca; class Bivalvia; order Venerida; family Veneridae; genus Cyclina; species Cyclina sinensis. The sequence goes on along the minus strand of JAAONU010000001.1, from coordinate 70,589,252 downwards.
ATACAGACCATTATATAATACACAGTTCATCTAAAGATTGTCGTGGAAAATATAGAAAACTGGAGATATTTGGGGAAAGGAATTATTTCAAACTATTTTCGCTTTTTAAAATAAAAGTTGTTTGAATTTGTTTGAAAGTGACGATAAGAATATGCTGTTTTTTGGAATTCAAACGGAGCGGAAGAGCAAAACTTAGACTGTTTCTGTCTCGTCGCCATTTTGAATATCCATTTTTAATCAAAGTAAAAAAAAAAAAAAAAACATCGTTGTTTTGCACTGAAACATAAAGGAAGCAGAGATGTATGGCCAGGGTATGTAAAATTCATAAAATTCATTAAAATTCATAAAATCGTTTAAGAGACACCATACAATAGTGTAAAACAAGAAGTTATTTACATGTGGACTAAGAGACATCATACAATAGTGTAAAATAAGAACTTATTCACACGTGGACTAAAAGACATCTTACAATAGTGTAAGACAAGAAGTTATTTACACGTGAACTAAGAGACATCATACAATTGTGTAAGACAAGAAGTTATTTTAACGTGCACTAAATGACATCATACAATTGTGTAAAACAAGAAGTTATTTACACGTGGACTAAGAGACATCATACAATAGTGTAAAACAAGAAGTTATTTACACGTGGACTAAGAGACATCATACAATAGTGTAAAACAAGAAGTTATTTAGACGTAGACTAAGAGACATCATACAATTGTTTAAGACAAGAAGTTATTTACACGTGGACTAAGAGACATCATACAATAGTGTAAAACAAGAAGTTATTTACACGTGGACTAAGAGACATCATACAATAGTGTAAAACAAGAAGTTATTTACACGTGGACTAAGAGACATCATACAATAGTGTAAAACAAGAAGTTATTTACACGTGGACTAAGAGACATCATACAATGGTGTAAAACAAGAAGTTATTTACACGTGGACTAAGAGACATCATACAATAGTGTAAAACAAGAAGTTATTTACATGTGGACTAAGAGACATCATTGGATAGCGTAAGACAAGAAGTTATTTACATGTGGACTAAGAGACATCATACAATAGTGTCAAACAAGAAGATATTTACACGTGGACTAAGAGACATCAACAATAGTGTAAAACAAGAAGTTATTTACACGTGGACTAAGAGACATCATACAATTGTGTAAGACAAGAAGTTATTAACACGTGGACTAAGAAACATCATACAAAGTGTAAAACAAGAAGTTATCTACACGTGGACTAAAAGACATCATACAATAGTGTAAAACAAGAAGTTATTTACACGTGGACTTAAAGACATCATACAATTATGTAAAGCAAGAAGTTATTTACACGTGAACTAAGAGACATCATACAATTGTGTAAGACAAGAAGTTATTTACACGTGGACTAAGAGACATCATAAAATTGTGTAAAACAAGACGTTATTTACACGTGGACTAAGAGACATCATACAATAGTGTAAACAAGAAGTTATTTACACGTGGACTAAGAGACATCATACAATAGTGTAAAACAAGAAGTTATTTACATGTGGACTAAGAGACATCATACAATAGTGTAAAACAAGAAGTTTTTTACATGTGGACTAAGAGACATCATACAATAGTGTAAAACAAGAAGTTATTTACACGTGGACTAAGAGACATCATACAATTGTTTAAGACAAGAAGTTATTTACACGTGGACTAAAAGACATCATACAAAGTGTAAAACAAAAAGTTATTTATACGTGGACTAAGAGACATCATACAATGGTGTAAAACAAGAAGTTATTTACATGTGGACTAAGAGACATCATTCAATAGTTTAAGACAAGAAGTATTTACATGTGGACTAAGAGACATCATACAATAATGTAAAACAAGAAGTTATTTGCACGTGGACTAAGAGACATCATACAATAGTGTAAATCAAGAAGTTATTTACATGTGGACTAAGCGACATCATACAATAGTGTAAAACAAGAAGTTATTACATGTGGACTAAGAGATATCATACAATAGTGTAAAACAAGAAGTTATTTACACGTGGACTAAGAGACATCATACAATTGTGTAAGACAAGAAGTTATTTACAAGTGGACTAAGAAACATCATACAAAGTGTAAAACAAAGTTATTTTAACGTGGACTAAGAGACATCATACAATAGTGTAAAACAAGAAGTTATTTACATGTAGACTAAGAGACATCTTACAATAGTGTAAAACAAGAAGTTATTTACACGTGGACTAAGAAACATCATACAATAGTGTAAGACAAGAAGTTATTTACATGTGGACTAAGATACATCATACAATTGTGTAAAACAAGAAGTTATTTACACGTGGACTAAGAGACATCAAACAATTGTGTAAGACAAGAAGTTATTTACACGTGGACTAAGAGACATCATACAATAGTGTAAAACAAGAAGTTATTTACACGTGGACTAAGAGACATCATACAATTGTGTAAGACAAGACGTTATTTACATGTTGAATAAGAGACATCATACAATAGCGTAAAACAAGAAGTTATTTACACGTGGCTTAAGAGACATCATACAATTGTGTAAGACAAATAGTACATAACCTGTGGTTTAGGAGACATCGTATAATTGTGTAAAACAATAAGAGCATTACATGTGATCTAAGAAACAGCATACAAAGGTGTGATACAAATAGTACATTCCATGTGGTATAAAAGACAGCATACAAAGTGTAAAACAAACAGTTCATTAAATGTGGTATAAGAGACAACACACTATTGTTTTTAAAATATAGTACATTACATGTGGTCTAACAGACTTCAAACAATTGTGTAAAATGCATGCGATCTTATAGACATCATACACTTTTTTAAAGCGACTGACTCACAGAATTTAGCCGAATTTTTTTCTTTGAAATTTAAGAGAAGTTAATATACTATTGGAAAAACATAATATTTCGCTTCCATACACCATGAACACTGAAAAAAATGTTTTCACATAACATACGATCTGTCGGTCGGTGAAATATAGAGCAACGATCTACACCACTGAGCCACAGGGAGTAGTTATCAAGTTTCGTCAAAATTAATGTTATAAGTTAAGTATCTAACGGCGTAAATTTTCTGCCGATAAAAGTGTGTAAAACTTTATATTTCGATGTTTTTCTGTAACAAAAAATGAGTCTGTAACATAGTCTAGACATGTTCTTCACAATTACAGCAAGAATTTTAAGATGTATAAACATTTTCTTTTTTTTTCATCGTCTGTGAGGCAGTTCCTTTAAAAAAAATACATTTCATGTGGTCTAAGTGACTTGAAACAATTGTGTAAAACTAATAGTTCATTTCATGTAGTCTTAGAGACTTTAAACAATATTGTCAAACAAATTGTTCATTATTCGGTCTAAGAGACATCATAAAATAGTGTAAAACTTGTACTACCTATGTGGTCGAAGAGACTTTATGCAAAAGTGTTAAGTAAATAATACATTACATTTGGTATAAGAGACATCATAGACTACAAAAGTGTAAATCAAAAAGTTAATTACGTGTGGTCTAAGTCACATTCTAACACTATCCGCAATTCGCCGACAATAAACAAAGAAGGAATTGAGCATGATATATCATATACATTATAGCACGTTGAATACAAACGCGAGCTCCCTGACGTTACTGCAAACTACTTCCGGTTGTTCTAATTTATCATTGTAAACCGATAATTGTTTTAAAATTTTTTTATAAGTAAAATATTGTTCTTGACTAGATTATCTTCTTTGATGTTCATCTATGATAAAATTATAGATATTTGTTTAAACATAACTTATTAACTGATAAACTAAAAATCGCCTTGTTATTTTCATTTTCACGTAGGAAATGAATAACCGCGTAAACGGAATGGCCTGTCAGGGTCAATAACCGTTCAATGCACATAATTGCGTCCCTTATAACTATACAGATGTGTTAGAATGGAAATAGATTTTAAAGTTTTGGTGATCTACCGTCGAAAATAGCACGGTTTCTCGTTCAAATGCGTAATTATTTAATCACAAAGGCCGTGGGCCTGAGTAATTACATTAATACGCATCTGAACTCAACACCATGCTATATTGGACGGTAGATCAAAAAATCTATTTCCTAATTTTCCTGTCTATCCGACCAGATAAAGGGGTGCCGTGTAACTTTTGCGGCACATGATACGTCACGGACTTCTTTTGTGTTGATAATCAGAAGGAAGTTACGAAATTGTTGTTATTACAAACATAGACTACTTGAATAAAAATTAAATATTTCAATATGTAGATCTTACAATATAATGATCATTTAAGGAAATAAAATTATTAAAACGTTGGAACTATTTTTTGTGTGTATGTACACATAGAGGATAACCTTGACATTAGCCTAATTTGAAACACTTAAAAGATAGGTTTTCAATATCTTTAGTAAATTATTTCCAAATACCAGATGTGACAGGATAAATAGAATAATAGGTTAGTGTCTTAACTGAGAAAGTTTATCAGGCAAAGCGTAGGAGATTTATCGGGTGAGCCGAAGGCGAAGGCAAACCCGATAAATTCCGTAGCTGAGCCAGATAAACTTTCACATATTAAGACGCTAACCTATTATTCTCTATTTATACAAAGTGTAAAACAAATAATACAATGTAATGTACATTACACGCAGCCTTAAGATGGACAGATTACTTTTAGAAGTTGTTTATGATATTCACAGGCAAGCGAATGATATTGTGTGCACCTTTATGTAGGAGACAATGAATCGTAGTAATTTTGTTAGACAAATAAGTGGGTCAAGTTAAACAAATAAGTAGTTCAAAACATTATAACGTGATTTTATTGAATATAGTATTGGGAAAATTGTGAACAGTCCATTTATCGTATAGAACGGCTTTCGGCGTAACATTTGCTTTATTTGTTTTCTTGTTAATCAGGTTGAATTAACCATACGAATTATCCCCAAAACCGAAAAATCTTTAAACCATTTTTCGTTGGTTTAAACGATCATGTGATTCCAAAAATTATAAATAGAGCCTTTCATCTTTTTCATTTCTTATTTTCGGTATTTAACTTGTAAGGGTATCTGTGAATAATTGATGCAATTCTGTTACTATACAGCGAGGGCAAAATCCCTCCTCGGAGGGATGGTATTAGAGATGTACACGCGATAGCCCGATGTGAAAGTGGATATCGGATATCTGATATTAGAGTTCTCAAACTTGACATTGAATAATATGTAAGGACATTCATATCAATAGTTGGTTGGTCGCAAATAACTGAACGTAAATATTTCGATTTCATGAAATGTGCACGATACTCATTTTTTTCGGTAGTTGAAAGAAACTATATTTACTATACATCAAGTATCGGTAATAAAAACAGGCAATTATTCTACTATTAGTACAGTGCTTCCGTGTTGTTAACGTTAATCACAGTTTTAGAAATGTCTGGCAAATTTGAAGTCATTTTTAAAATCAAAATAAAACAATACTCTTGGTGCAGATTATTTATTCCGCAACAGTTAACACTACATATAACTCTAGTTTTCATCCGCTAATGACGACGAGTTAAGTCCAAGCTCTCTCTCCAGTCTTGGTAGTTTCCTTTCAAGATTTTTATACAACATCTGCTTCTTTCGTATTATTTCCGACAATGGACGACGGCGCTTCCTTTGACGACCTTCGACAAATTTGTACTTGCTGGCGGTTGTCGTCGTCGGTGCTCAAAGACATAGCATCTATTATTTGTTCTCTTCTATTACCGACAACAGACCGACCAACATTTGGCGTGCAACATTTGCATTAGGTCGACGTGCTGGAACACTCCTATCATTCCTATCTAGCTGAGGGACGGAACCAGGCGAGCCAGACCGAACAACCTTCTCATCTTGTTGTGGGACGGGACCAGGCCTATTAGGCGGATCAGCCCGAGCAACATTCTCACCTTGTTTAAGGGCGTGACCAGGCTGATCTAAAGCTACATTTCCAATAGTACAAAAGTGTACAAATACAGAGAAGACAGGAAAATGAGCTGACTACAACTGCCTTCCATACCCATTTGAGGTTAAACCATTTAAAAATATATTTCTTTTGTTATCTTATGTAAATATCGGAAGATCGTGAACACATGCAAAAAATTAATAAATTGACGATTCAAAGAGCTGTTCTTGAAACGTCTATCATAAACAAAATTACCCGTCCAGTTGGCTTCTCCCGGCACTTGGGTTTCATACAAGTAAAACTCAAAAGACAGACATTGCATAAAGTCACAGTGCACAGACATTGTGTTGAAGCTGGGCTAGTAAACAGTCTTTATCTTAGCATCAAATCGTTGTCCCCAGGGGTTGTGTGCCATTGTCCTTGTGAAATATAGATGTGCACAATCGCGAAAAGAATGAATTAATAAATCTGCAATTAGAAGACTGTTAAAACACACACACACACACACACACACACACACACAACAACAACCACAAAAACAACAACAAAAAAGGACTAGAAGAGTTCAACTGAGATCAAATAGACAATGTTTTTACGTCTACATGTTCATATTCCTTTTGCCCTAAATAGTGGTTTGGCACATCACGGTTTGGCAATGGTATTCAGTATATTTTATATGTTTTTTTTTTTTGCAATTCTTAGCGTGTAATAAAAACTGAGAGTCCATTAAACACATGTATACACCATCAAGTATTACACAATTGAATATAAACATCATGCTGAAATTACTTTGGCAACGGGCCGGATGCTAGCTTTTTACGACATATCTTTTAATTTCTGGTTGCCAATAAAAATATTATTTTAGATGAATAAGAACTGAACAGCAGCAGTACACAGCAGTAGGAAAAGCTGTAGTTGGAAGTAGCAGTACCAGCACTAACAGTAGAAAAAAAACTTGAAGTTGACAGTAGCAGTAAGAGCAGTAGCAGTAGGAAAACGTGAAGTTTGCAGTAGCAGAAAGAGTTTTGGTGTCTAGAGACCGTCCCGAGTCTATTGCAATGGTCTGCGACTGTTTCTGACACTCTCGCAGACTTTCATAAATTCTGGTACCAATCGAGAAATCTCATTTCTGTTGTCTAGGGACACTCCAGAGTCCATTGCATTGTTCTTCGACTATTTCTGACACTCTCGCAGACTCTCGGGAATTTTGATGTCAATGAGAAAATGTCATTTTTGATGTTAATGTCGACGATTTAACCGGTCTGCGACTGTTTCAAACACCTTCGCAGACTTTCAGGAGTTTTGGTTCCAATCGAAAAAATGACATTTTTGATGTTAAAGAAACCTCCGGAGTCCATTGTATCGGTCTGGGACTGTTTCTGAAACTCTTGCAGACTGCTCCTACTGCTACTGCCAGCTTCTCGTTTTTCCTACTGCGACTGCTCTTACTGCTACTGCCAACTTCACATTTTTCCCACAGACGCTTGGATGTAGTAGAGCGGTTCTTGCACCAACGTACATCTTGTACCATTTTTCTGTGACCTCTAGAGTCCATTATAGACATGTTTTGCCCATCAAACGGCACTGTAATAAAGTGTTCATTTTTCACTATATGACTATTACGACACAGAGATGCAAAGCTTTTCAATCGGGCAAACATGGGTGCCTCTGTTTCACTCGTCATTTCAAGACAGTAACTTGCATCTACCTCAAAATTCACAGTGTAAATCAAGAGGCTACACATTAAGCTGCATGCAGGAACCAGAAATGCTTCGAGTCCTTGCTGATACTAAGAAAAATCGGCTTTGATTTCAAAATTTACCCGTGTTTTACTTTCGGTTACTGAATCGGGCGAATGGATACCGGTTTCCTCTGCGTCTGCAAATAGCATTCCGAGCTGGGCGCAAGTTTTTTATGCGCTGACGAATTAAATTCTAAATAAGTTGTTTCATCTAAACCAGTTTGTAACCTTCGTTGACTACCCATGTCAAATAAGAAACCTTTACCTTTAAAACCTTTACCTTCATTGTTGCTTGTACAAAATTAATGTACGGCAACATACCGATATTTTATACTTCATATTCAAAGAAACATGTTTTGATTCTGAACATGTACACAATACCGCTATTCAAAACATACCTATAATAGATCATTAAGACCGTGAAGTAATTAGACATTAAATAGACTAGTAATTAGAACCACAATGTATACATGAACGTAAACAAATAGATTTTGCAAGATCTGCCTTTACCTAATACTACCAAAATTACACATGTAATGTTAATTTAAATCAGATCTGTACTAAAATAGAAAAATTTGCCTTGCTTGTATTAAAGTGAATATGTTTTTGCATTTCTGCTTAAATCATTTGCACGGAATATATTTTTGCAACTTAAAATCTGTATAAATATACAGACCATTATATAATACACAGTTCATCTAAAGATTGTCGTGGAAAATATAGAAAACTGGAGATATTTGGGGAAAGGAATTATTTCAAACTATTTTCGCTTTTTAAAATAAAAGTTGTTTGAATTTGTTTGAAAGTGACGATAAGAATATGCTGTTTTTTGGAATTCAAACGGAGCGGAAGAGCAAAACTTAGACTGTTTCTGTCTCGTCGCCATTTTGAATATCCATTTTTAATCAAAGTAAAAAAATAAAAAAAAAAACATCGTTGTTTTGCACTGAAACATAAAGGAAGCAGAGATGTATGGCCAGGGTATGTAAAATTCTACTGAAAAAAATCGTAGTTAAATCAAAAATTTCAGTGGAATATTTAAAATTGCTTTGTTTGAAGTGTGACCTCGTAGATGAGCAGTTTCATTTCTTTCTGAAATTATCACTTATCTTCCTGTAATGTCAGACAGAAAAAATCTAACAAGTCAGTTTTCATAATTCTACTACGGAAGTAATGAGAAGCTTTGGCGTAACAATAAAAGGCTTCGATGTTTGTCCATGGAGTAACACTGGAGAAGTAGGTCATTAATTTTTCATTCTATATATTTCTTAAAATGATCTGATTTGCTGTCATAGTGAGTTTAATCATTGTCCATATATTCAGAATAGAAAATCAGCTTCTTTGTGAAGTTCTGCTTTCTTGTCAAAGTATACTATCGAAAATTCTTGCACAATATCACGTACACACATGGTGACGCCACATTCTAAATATAGCGCACTGAAAGAAACATTTTTTTTTCAGAAAATGAAATATCTTCCAGGTAAGATTTTGACGACACTACAGGATTCTGTATAACGAAAAAGCAATATAACAATAACAATAATAAAAGATAACAATATTTGAAAAATCAAATTTTCGATTTTTTTTTCAAAATATACAGCAAACAATATCAACATTTTGTCAACATTTTGATAATTATAAAGCACGTTATGATGAATTTATTGAATGGCACCTTTCAGTCCCCGTCTCATCCTATCTTTTGATTATCATTCATCGAGCTAAGCTCTTGGTATGATATATAACAATGAAAATGAAAAAAGGAGTGGGCGGGGTGATGGGGGCTGAAAGGAGTTGCCATACCATAGTCGAATATATGTTCCGTTATTTTGCTTATACTTGATTTTTTTGGTGAAAACATTTAGCTTATAAAGGATAATTTCATCAAGTAAGAGAGTATTTTTTTTTTTTTTAAACATCTTTTCAGGAATGGTCAGGTGGTACATTCTGCAAACCATGAATAAATTTTTGATATACATGTAAACAGATAGAAATACACATACCATTTAATAGAGGACCGGGTTTTTAAAATTAGATTTCATCTCTAGGGAAAAGTGTTCTTACCATTTATTAGAACCTTAGACCTAAAGAACCAGTTTACTTTTTGAACAACTGCCTTTTCTGGTCTTGACAATTTTGTTACTAAATATATAAGAATGTGTTGATTTTTTTTTCATTGACATGCCACGTTTCATTGCGGTCCATATAACTGACCGTAAATCATAAAAGCATTTTAGCGACCTTTGCGTACACACTATGATCGTCCTTGATAAATTTACTTATTTTAATGTTGTTTACCTTTTTACCTTAACCCCTTTTTAATCTGACATCGTTTTGTATTGCTAGATTTTCATTTTATTTTCTATGTGATAAGGTTAGTTATCTTAGATAATTGCTAGACATGAACAAATCTATTTCATGTTTGTTTTGTCAAAAATTTATGTCGTGTTCAAATCTTTCAACATTAGCATATCAGTAGAATTACATTTGGTGTAGAGAGACTGATGGTGTGGAAAACTAACAAACAGCGAACTTTGTGTGCTAGACTATAAACTGCCTCTCTGGCAAATGCATGCATCACTAACAAGAAATATTGAAAAAGTTAAAACTGGTAATTGGAAATGTGTGGAAGCATGTCGTGTTCGCTTTTCTAAGTACAAAAACCAGTGGAATGTTTTGGGTTACCAACTTACTTTTTCATTTATTTGAAAGAGTTTTTCTGGTATTTAAACTCTACAAGAGAATTTGTTTTTAAGATTGCATGACAAACCATGAGACTGTACAATTATTTTAAAGAAGTTCACAAAATTACCACACAATTCTTGCGGCAAAGAATTGTTATATTGATATAAAAAATAAAAACAAAAGAAAAAATATTTTTAAACAGGTATATCATGTATCTAAATAATAAATATTAATCTGTTTAGTCGTTGGCAATAGGAAGTTAATTATTCAAACTTGAGTAAAGTATTACAGCAAATTTATTTAGCAATATGATTTAGTTTACACGTTAACGAAACAGGTTATACATGAACGTATGTGAAGTAAACACCTCAACATAACAGTACTGTCTTCGCCCGCTCGATTTATCTGGTTGTTCATCTGGTTTTTCGAACTTAAGTAATACTAAGATCTTAAAAATAATTTCATAGTTAAATGATTAAGTTTATACGTAAACGTGTATGAAGTTAGCAACTCAACATAAAAGTACTGTCTTCGCCCAGCTTGGTTGATAAAGTTACTCAGTTTGTATCATGCCTGAATCCCCAGTTACCTTCCAGAAAGTAATTGGTAATGCAAACTTTAGTAAGATATTACTTTTACTACTAATCGTTACAGCGTATAGATTAGTACTTTTGTCCTTACGTTATTGTATAACAAAACCGGTTCTTGTACGGTTGAATGCTTGAGCGGTTCGATATAAAGCGAAGGGCGCTAAATAAAATAAATCGGATATAACTTTACTTTCTTTTTCAGTTCATTATTAAAATACGGTCAAGTGTCAACTGAAAACTATACTCACAATCATTCAAGCACATATTCCGATAATGAATTAAATAGCACTCATTAAATTCCAACTCTTTAATAATCCATAAAGTTGAATTTTGTTTCAAAAAATTTTGCTACATCCATCTTGTTTACATTCATTGAAGATCACGTGACAAGATTGGAATTTGCCAAACCATAAGGCGAAAAACGGATAGTAAACCTACAAATCACGGAGCTCGAAACAATTCGATTAACCAATCAGATCGCCTCTGACAATCGGCACTTCGTTCAAATTTTAAAGGTGCTTATCCAGTTTTAACATAAAACATTATTCTTAAAGGTCATGTGACACGAATTTTTGACCTCGAAATTTTCATATGAGCGAAAAATATATATCTAACTATGACTGTTTTACAAATTTCCGCAGGTAATGTTCATCTTTAAGATGTTTTAATAGCAAATTAAAATCCATATTTTACGCACTTGGTCGCACGCACCTGTCACGAGCGAAACCGGAAGTGACGCACATTTATCTCTTGCCACTTTACACAGCTGCCTAGATTGTTAACAAAAACTTTAAAATTATGATGGAAAGTGAAAATGTAGACTGAATATAGTAAAAAAACAAAATTGAACAAGTTAAGCTAACATCATGAATATACATTGAAGATTTTTTTAAATAAATAATTTGAAATTTTGATGGAATTACGAAGCAGCAATATTATATAGAGGCTAGTTTAATCAGGGTTATAGAATTAAAAGATACATCAGTGAAAATATCTAGACTAAGAGATATTTTTTCAAGTAACTGATCCAAAACGATTTTGAATATGCTTATTTTTATCCGATGCAGTTTGTTGGAAGACTTGATTAACTAACTCCAATCGAGAGATTTTTTTTCCATAAAAACATTCTCCTTACAGTGATGTGTTGCTTATTTGTCTGTGGTATATTTAACCTGAGGTACGTGTAAGTAATTTGACTAGATCTATGTTTTTTTTTCATTGTAAATGCATATCTTTTTGGGTTTTTTTGGCTTATTCATTCTACTTTTTTTTTTGACAGAAATAAAAGTTGTTGTCTGTCTGTCTACTTTATTTTGAAAACAAAACAATAATGATCAACAAACAAATAATATGAAGAAGCCCTAAAAACTTAAAATCATAATACAAACACATTGTCTTTTGTTTTTTCAATAATTTGTCCAATTAAGAAGTCGAATGATTTTTATTTTCATCATAAATAGATCCATTACATTTAATTATCTAATTAAAATATGTATCTGCATGGAAGCTTCATAACTAAAAATCATTCAGACATGTTAATTGGAACAAGCTATTACATAATATTTTCACAAGTGTGACTGATCAAAAGTAATACAATCAATTTGTTAGATCTCTTGCCATAAAATTTTGCTATTTGTCTCAACTTTATCTTTGATTGGGTCATAAAAAAGTTAATTGCTTTGTTTTGACAGCTATGCAGAATATACAAGGGTCCCATTTGGGCAGGTTAATTTGCATAAATCCCACAGTATAAGGCGTGATTTATGGATCTTTGACATTTAATTGGATATTAATTTATAGGCAGACACAAATTTCTTCTTGATGGAAATGCCATATTATTATTTTTCAAACAATATCCCAACGTGAAAATACACTGTAGTGTGAATTTCCATTCCAGTGAAACAATTGTTAACACATTAGATCACCTAAATTCACTTCAATTTTACTACACTTAAATGAAAAAGAATTGTTTATGACGTAAACATCTAGTGAGGAAGTGTTACACAGCATGTAAAAACGTGGAAGAGATAGTTTTATATAGAACCACAACATGGAAGAAATTGGAATATTTATTAATCTCTCGGCACAAAGTTTGAATTTACTTATAAAAATCGAGAAGTAATCACATTATTTTATTAAATTTACAATTGATAGTATGTTATTTATATATGTGTGCCTTTATCGTGTTTCTTGCACATGTGGTTTAGTGTTATTTTTTCATTTAAAAACGGATGTGTTATGAGTAGTGTAATTCTGCACTACTGTCTGGTACAGTAGGGATAAATCTACGTCACAGCCAAAAATTGCGGCGGAAACTACCGATGTCGAAACGGAAACAGCCGATCATCAAAAACACGTTTTTTCTTATCAAAAGCAATATTTTCGTAATTTCGCAGTTAAACCATCTTAATCAGTACATTATGATTATTTTGAATAGACAAAGTTGCCATAGTCGTGTCACATGACCTTTAAAGGTACATAACCTGTTTCGCTCTTTTTTATAAATGTTCTTAAACAAAATTTTTAATATAAAAACTACTGATTTAGATATTCATATTTATTACTCTTAATTTTTCGGCAGGTTATGTAAAACAGATATTATTATAGCAGTTCTCTACTCTCTACATCTTTATCTTCCTTCGTGGTCGTGGGCTCCTTCCCCTAAAGCCCTTTTTTAATCTCTTGAGGTCCTGGACTCTTTCCCATAAAGTCCTTTTCTTTATCTTTCCCCTCCAATATAAAATTTACGAACTGCTTTATAGTATATACGAGAGCCTTGCTATTACTAGTGCCAGCGGGTAAGATAAAAACATTTATATATAAATTTTATTTTTACTGTAAATATATACCCACAAATATTATATTTTAAATTGTCATTAAATGTTGTTTTAATAAAACTTCTTTTTAGTGGCCCTAAAAAGGTGACCGTTGTACAGTTAAAAAATTTTTCAAACTCTATTTGTAAATATTAAATTTTTATGTGGGTATAATTAATAAGATTTTTTACTTATTTGTCCATAACCCGAGAACGTTTCAATGGACTTCTAGAGGGGGGGAAGCTTTCAGTACCTACTATAACAAATCTCCACACAATGTAAAAATAGCCCCCATTAAGCAGCTGGCTGCTCAGTGCAGACCCCCGTATCCCGTGGAGTATAAGTTACCTCGGGTCTGCACTTGTTGAGATTTACTTATATAAATTAACAAAAGTATTTCTCAACATATAGTAGGTACATTAATAATTGATATTTAGCTGAAAGGGCCAAAATCATAAAAACTCTGTGAAAACGGAGTTTTAGTTCTAAAGAAAATTCTCCTGGTTTTCTTTACAACTTATAGTTCTCGGATTAATTTTTATATAAGGAAAATTTTGTATTATACGGTAATTTGTTCGAAATTCTTTCTTTTTTAAGACAAAATTTCTTTTATTTAAGCATAACTCTCTGGAACTATTATTTAAGTTAAGTAAATAACAACATAGTATTAAGACACGATAATACACTAAGTAAGTCTTGCTTCTTGTTACTAATATAGATCATTAAATAACAAAGAGAAATTTTGAATATTAAGACCTATGTTTCTAAACGATAATTTACGAAAATTCAGAATATAGAATTTAATTAATTTTTATGCCACTTTACTAAAAAAGTTAAAATATATGAGAACATTTAATGCTCTCATTTAAGATCTTATGAGGTTTGATCAACGTAGTTGACCACCTCTATTTGATCATATGACGATAATCTACACGCGACAATAATTATCATAAGTATTTTTAAAAATGAGTTATAACTATTTTATGTCGTGCTCGGCCATATGGCTTAGGCCGGTGCCGAGGGTAAACAACCCCAAATTCTGTTCTGTTCTAAAATAAATCAGTTCTAGTGGTGACTTCAAACTTTCAAATTCAATGCTTATTAAAGAATTATAGTAAATTTTATTACATATTTAAATGATACAAACACTGTTCTGATAATCGGTAAATCTGTTTGTCGTCAATAGCATAATATGCGTATGTATTATTTGTGAATCATTAGCAAGGAAAGTCGGGGGGTGGGGGGGGGGGTGGACACACCTTTTCTGTTTGCAGCATTTGGATATCACTACCTCCCCCTTCAAAAAAAGGGAAAGAAAGAGAAGATGAGGGTGAAACAGATACAATATAAGGAGTAGGGGTTGGGCAGCCGGCTCGCGGTGGTCCTGACTTTCATTTTAACATTTAATAAAGAACACATCTATATACTTTGTCAAACAGTATACAATGTTCCGTAAGACATGCTTTATAGTGCATTTAAAATATTGTATATATTCGTATAAAGTTTACTGTGAAATTTTGTCTCAATGCCACCACAATATAAGCTCCTCGCAAATCGCAAAACAGTCTGTTGTTTTTAGTTAGTAAAATCGTAGGGACAACTAATTTCCTCAGAACAATGATTAAGTTTATACATAAACGTTTATGAAGTTAAGACCTGAACGTAACACTATGTTTACGCCCAAATGGGTTCATCAGGTTTCTTAGTTGGTAATTCGTTCGAGTTCATAACTACCTTCAAGAAAGTAGTTGGTAATTGGAATTTTAGTATTTTATTACAACCTATGTCGGAAGCAATATGGTAACATTTATGACTAAATGCCAATGAAGTCCGAACCTCAAAATAATAGAACTGTTCGCCCCTCTGAGTTGGTCAGTTTCCTCAGTTGGAAATTGCTCGAACTCCCAACTACATTCAAGAAGGTAGTTAGTAATTTGAACTGTAGTAATGTATTACAGCTTATACCTTTAGCCATATGATAAAGTTTGTACCTTCTAGAAGGAAGTTGGTAATGCGAATACGTTTATTGGTCTACTTTAACATAGGTATAAGTATTATTTACCATATCAAAGTTCGAATTACCAAGTACATTCTAGACGATCTACAAACTGAGTAACCTGATACACTAGAATGATACATATTTTTTCATGCAGACAAAGGTTCTGCTAACATGAAACAGTTTAAGTACTTGAAGATTGTAGAACACAATCATTTATCAAAAATGATTAAAATGCAAGTTGTATCATTTTTGTCATTCAAATCCAAAAACATGATTATCGTGTAGAGAGGTGAGTACTAGAGATTATCAATATATACCGCAATTTTGTCCGTACATTACATAACAGTGAATGGAAGTTGTAGAAAGCAACATTTACGTTTTTGTTTCTACCAACTATATGGCTGCTGTAACAGTTTACTGATGTAATAAGTAAAATCTACTGACTTGATTATTGTTCATATTGGAATCTGCCAATTAAGAGCGAAGTGTTGTTATTAAAAGCCTTCTTGAAGAATTAGGATAGCCTGCCGCTGAAATTGTCGATGATTTGTTGCACAATTTGAAATGCAGATTTTAGGAATCATAATGGTCTTTCTCATGGTAGGACCTTTGATGCAACCTTACAATATTATGTTCGAAGGATGTATGCTGAATGACAGACAATATATGTATGTATTTCAACAGGAACCTCTTTACTATTTTACGTGAAATAAGTATGAATGAGTCGATGCAGAAACTCAGCGTAAGGCTTGTGCTAAAGCAGCTGAACATGTTGACCAACACTACCCTGTAAATATCGCCATGAAAGGTTTATAGAAAGAATGTGAAACGTTCCTTGAGTACGATATTTCTTCGATGGGACATGAATTCTCAATAAATCGCTTGAATGAAGATTGATGATTCACCATCAGACGTAAATCGATAAATGTATCTACACATGTGTCAATTTGTAAAGCGACCTAAGTTGAATGCAAGGACTGAAAACATTGAACATTTACCCCATAGCCCTGAGCTGGCCCCCAGTGATCTCTACCTTTTCCCTAATTGAAAAAGAATTCTTTGAAATATAACTATCTTGTTTAGTTGCATATTTGTTTTAAATAAAATCCTCTGTGTTAAGTTCATTTCTGTCAAGTATGTACACAGAAACATTAAATGTACACGTTCATATACCATACAACATATCAAAATCTCTCACAATTGCAAGTGATAAATGATACAATTTCTCAACTGAAACTGTTTTATAGAGATTCTCACATCTTAAGTGGATGGTAACAAATGATACTTGTAGGAAATGTTTACGTACCAGTCATATATTGTAGAAACATTTTACTAATTCCTAATTCTTTAATTCTTTCATGCGACCTAAGTGAATGAAGTGGTATAATTCCTTCAGTCCAGTCTGGTTAACAAGTAAAGAAAATGTATTACATATACCATTTCTAAGGTGTCTTTAATATGACTCAAATATTTCGAATAAAAAAGAAAATATGTTCGTCTTTTGTCTCTATTATTTCTTTCTTTTCATTTTATTATCTTCTTTATTTCTTGTCGTCACTTGATTATTCTTCAATTATTGCAGTTCACTGTTTTGTCTTCTAGAAAATGAGAGTCATATAGCAGAATCGTCTGCGATATTGATTCAACCGAGCCAGGCTGACCTGACAAACTTAGCGACAGGAAATGCTGGGAATATTGAGCAAACAGGAAATGCTGAGAACACTGTACAAGAACGGCATTCTGGGAACATTTTACAGGACTTGACATGTTCTGATCAAATCGAGCACGATTTTGTTGATGGTATGAAGCAATAACAAAAGACATTTGTTACCACTTTTTCTGCACAAGAAGAACTTTGTTTTCGTCTTAATCTAGTAAATGCAGGATAAAAAAATTTCTGTGGTAATTATTTTGTGTGTAGTGTATTTAAGCCATAGCCTTTTATTCTATTTCTCTTTAAGGCAATGCTGTGAGAAGTTTAGTGACAGATCAGCGACGAGTCGCGGAAGACGAGGCCTTTGTTGGAGGCAGAGCTTACGAGAATGAAAATGGTATGTGTGTAAGTGTTTTATAGACACCCATATATTGAAAGGAAACAGCATCTAATAGATTTCTTCTGAATACATGTAGTCTAAATGTTCCATTAAATCTTGATGTTTGCTAAATTCAGAACACTTTTTAATTGGTGGATAATCGCATTATACGCTAATCACACTCAGTAAACTATTTCCATTTATCACTTCTCAATGTGATATATTTCGTTCAGTGAGGCATAATTTGCACAATTGAAAATTCAGATTTAAGGTATCAAAATGTCTTTTTCTCATGGTAGACTCATTGGTATAATCGGCCTTACAATAATAAGAAATCTTCGAAAAAAATATGCTGAAAGATAAAAGAGTAAGGCTTGACAATATAGCACAGTGTTACAGCATTTGTAGTTTCACCACTTCAAATTACTATTTTATTAGTATGAATGAGTCAGTGCAGAAGCTAAGTGCAAGGTTTGAGCTAAAGCAACTAAATGTTGATCAACATCGCAATAAAACGTTTATAGAAAGTATCTGAAACGTTTCTGGACTATAATATCACACTTGCGGAGAAATGGGTTTGTATACTTGTTGGACACCCAGGAACACTTTTTAGGTGGACTGACCGCCGGGATATGACCACAGCTGTTAAAACTCGCCTTAAAACCCAATAAACCAAACTAAACCAAACGATATATTACTTCGATTGGACAATGATTCTTAATGAATGGATGCATGTATGCATGTAAAGATGGGGAGATATAGCTCTCCCTCAGACGGCAAAGTGGTGACTGTATATAGATGTATTTAAGATTTAATTGGTAACGCGATCTTAGCTGAATGCAAAGGCTGATTGTTTGCCCCAGACAAGATTAGAAATTATGGAACATTCACCTTGTGGCCCTCAATGGCCCAAGTGATTGCTTCTTCATTGTGAGAAAATGCTTTGAAACTCAACTATCCTATTCAGTT
Source organism: Cyclina sinensis (assembly GCA_012932295.1). Classification (NCBI taxonomy): domain Eukaryota; kingdom Metazoa; phylum Mollusca; class Bivalvia; order Venerida; family Veneridae; genus Cyclina; species Cyclina sinensis. Next base: position 70,570,489 of record JAAONU010000001.1, on the reverse strand, counting down.
TTATATTTGTTTTAAATAAAGTTCATTGTGGTCAGTTTATTTTTGTCTAGTACGTACACAGAAAGTTTTAGATTAGTACAATTTTAATGCAAAATACTACTTATTATCACAATAAATTATAATTGCATTTTCAAAAGTAAAACCGTTTTATGGGTATTCTCACATCTGAAGTAGATGTTAAACACAATTTAAATGATACTTCTTATGTACAACCCATAGAAGTATTTCATTCTCTTTTATAGTAAAATACATTTTATGATTTAGTCGAGGAAATCCTTTATTCATTTCAGTTGTTTAAGTGAATAGAATCATATATTTTTTTCTGTTTGGTAATAAATGTAAAGAAAATGCGTTACATATGCTATTTATATGTGCCATATAACGTATAATCACAATAAGTCACAATTGCACTTTGTTTTGTAAAGGGTAAATTTTCAGCTGAACTTTTTTTAGGGAAATGGTCATATCTCAAGTAATTGTTAACAATAATTGTCACCACGTTTTCCTTTCAGGAAGAACTTAGGATTCATTTTGTTCTAGTGAATGTATATCGAAGAAAGAAGTAAGGGTGTTATTTTGTGTTCCTAACCTATGGTTTCTTATTCTATTTCTCTTTAAGACAACTACCTGGAAAATTTAGCAACAGACCAACAACAAGTCGAGGAAGACATGGCTTTATTTGTAGACAGACCTTACGAGAATGAAAACGGTATGTGTGTTAGTGTTTTAGTAGACATCCATATATTGAAGGGGAAAGCTTCTCATTGAGTTGTTCTTTATACATGAAGTCTACCTTTAAATCTGGACGTTTGTTAAATTCAGAATATCTTAATCATTGATGGATAAACACATTTTATTGCAACTTTTGGTATACTATTTTGTCCGCGGTCTGTCTGTCCGTCGTCCACAACTGAATTCAACCAACATCTCTTAGATATTGGTAGTGTAGCATCATCTAGTGGACCTCTAAAGACAGTCTTATAAATCATGGCTTTGAAGTTACAATTGGCCCATCCTCAGAGGTCACTTGATTTTACATAGGGTTATATAGGGAAAAAATAAAAATCGTCCTGTCAGAAACAATAAGGCCTACAGTTAAGATGTTTCATGTGTACTATTATCTAGTGGACTTCTACCAAGTTTGTTGATTTAAAAATCTGTTTTTGAAACCAAAAGATCTAGAGCTTACATATTTGGTTTGTAGCATTATCTAGTGGAACTCAACCAAAAACATATGTCATGTCTCCTGGGTCAGAATTGGCACCTACCCAGAGGTCTCTTGATTTTACACAGAATTTAATGGGGAAAAAAATTCAAATCTTCTTTTCAGAAACAATCAGGCATAGAGTTTAGATATTTTGACCTTAGATGTTTGGCTTGTAGCAATATCTAGTGGACCTTTACCAAAACCATATAAATCATGGCTCTAGTGTCAGAATTTGCCCAACCCAAAGGGTCACTTGAGTTAAAGTTATATAGGAAAATGTTTTAAAAATTGTCTTGACAGAAACCACAAGGCAATGAGTTTATATATTTGGTTTGTAGCAATTTTAGTGGACCTTTACGAAAAGCATATAAATCATGGCTCTTGGGTCAGAATTGGTCCCACCCCAAGTGTCACTTGTTTTTACTTACTTATATAGGAAAAAGCTTTAAAAATTCTCTTACCAGAATACATAGCGCCTAGAGTGTAGATACTTGCTGTGTGGCATTGTATGGTGGACCTCTACCAAGTTTCTACAAATCATGGGCCCTGGGTCAACACTGGCCCCGCCTAAGGGATCACTTGTTATAACATAGAGTTATATAGGGGAAAAAATGAAAATCTATTTTACTGAAACCACAAACTAGAGACTGGTTTTCTAGTGGACTTCTACCAAATTTGTACAAATTATGGCCACTTGGTCAAATTTGGCCCCACCCGAAGAATCACTTGATTTTATATAGAGTAATATAGGACAAAGTTTAAAAATTGTCTGAAACCACAAGCCTAGAGCTTCTAGGTTTGTTTTGTAGCAGTATGTAGTGGAGTTTTAACAAAACCACATAAATCATGGCTCTCGGGTCAGAATGTCTCTTTGGGTGGGTGGGGACTTGATATTCTGTTGAGGGCTTAGGTAATACTGAACCATAATTATCTAAGCTCAGGGCCTTTCACTTGCTAGAAAGAAATTTAAAAAAAGTAAAACGTTTACCTAGATAATTTTGTATCAAACCAAGTGACTCCAGGGACGGGGGCAATTTGTTGATTTGTGTCAGCTTGGTTGAAGTCCACTAGACAGTACCACGCAGCAAATATCTAAGCTCTATGCCTTATGGCTTTTGGCAAGAAGACTTTTTACAGTTTTTCCTATTTAAAATCAAGTGACCCTTAGGGTAGGAGCAATTCTGTCGGAAGCAATACGATAACATTTATGAATAAATGCCAATGAAGTCCGGGCCTTAAAATAATAGAACTGTTCGCCCCTCTGAGTTGATCAGTTTCCTCAGTTGGAAATTGCTCGAGCTCCCAACTACATTCAAGAAGGTAGTTAGTAATTCGAACTGTAGTAATGTATTACAGCTTATACCTTTAGCAATATGATAAAGTTTGTACCTTCTAGAAGGAAGTTGGTAATGCGAATACGTTTATTGGTCTACTTTAACATAGGTATAAGTATTATTTATCAAAGTTCGAATTACCAAGTACATTCTAGACGATCTACCAACTGAGTAACCTGATACACTAGAATGATACATATTTTTTCATGCAGACAAAGGTTCTGCTAACATGAAACACATTAGGATTATCTCAATAACTGCAAAACTTACTCTTTAGTTTAAGTACTTGAAGATTGTAGAACACAATAATTTATCAAAAATGATTAAAATGCAAATTGTATCATTTTTGTCATTCAAATCCAAAAACATGATTATCTTGTAGAGAGGTGAGTACTAGAGGTTATCAATATATATCGCAATTTTGTCCATACATTACATAACAGTGAATGGAAGTTGTAGAAAGCAACATTTACGTTTTTGCTTCTACCAACTCTATGGCTGCTGTAACAGTTTACTGATGTAATAAGTAAAATCTACTGACTTGATTATTGTTCATATTGGAATCTACCAATTAAGAGCGAAGTGTTGTTATTAAAAGCCTTCTTGAAGAATTAGGATAGCCTGCCGCTGAAATTGTCGATGATTTGTTGCACAATTTAAAATGCAGATTTAAGGAATCATAATGGTCTTTCTTATGGTAAATATCGCCATGAAAGGTTTATAGAAAGAATGTGAAACGTTCCTTGAGTACGATATTTCTTCGATGGGACATGAATTCTCAATAAGTCGCTTGAATGAAGATTGATGATTCACCATCAGACGTAAATCGATAAATGTATCTACACATGTGTCAATTTGTAAAGCGACCTAAGTTGAATGCAAGGACTGAAAACATTGAACATTTACCCCATAGCCCTGAGCTGGCCCCCAGTGATCTCTACCTTTTCCCTAATTGAAAAAGAGTTCTTTGAAACATAACTATCTTGTTCAGTTGCATATTTGTTTTAAATAAAATCCTCTGTGTTAAGTTCATTTCTGTCAAGTATGTACACAGAAACATTAAATGTACACGTTCATATACCATACAACATATCAAAATCTCTCACAATTGCAAGTGATAAATGATACAGTTTCTCAACTGAAACTGTTTTATAGAGATTCTTACATCTTAAGTGGACGGTAACAAATGATACTTGTAGGAAATGTCTACGTACCAGTCATATATTGTAGAAACATTTTACTCCTTCCTAATTCTTTAATTCTTTCATGCGACCTAAGTGAATGAAGTGGTATAATTCCTTCAGTCCAGTCTGGTTAACAAGTAAAGAAAATGTATTACATATACCATTTCTAAGGTGTCTTTAATATGACTCAAATATTTCGAATAAAAATGAAAATATGTTCGTCTTTTGTCTCTATTTTTTCTTTCTTTTCATTTAATTATCTTCTTTATTTCTTGTCGTCACTTGATTATTCTTCAATTATTGCAGTTCACTGTTTTGTCTTCTAGAAAATGACAGTCATATAACAGAATCGTCTGCGATATTGATTCAACGGAGCCATGCTGACCTGACGAATTTAGCGACAGGAAATTCTGGGAATATTGAGCAAACAGGAAATGCTGAGAACACTGTACAAGAACGGCATTCTGGGAACATTTTACAGGACTTGACACGTTCTGATCAAATCGAGCACGATTTTGTTGATGGTATGAAGCAATGATAAAAGACATTTGTTACCACTTTTTCTGCACAAGAAGAACTTTGTTTTCGTTTTAATCTAGTAAATGCAGGATAAAAATATGTCTGTGGTAATTATTTTGTGTGTAGTGTATTTAAGCCATAGCCTTTTATTCTGTTTCTCTTTAAGGCAATGCTGTGAGAAGTTTTGTGACAGATCAGCGACGAGTCGCGGAAGACGAGGCCTTTGTTGGAGGCAGAGCTTACGAGAATGAAAATGGTATGTGTGTAAGTGTTTTATAGACACCCATATATTGAAAGGAAACAGAATCCAATCGATTTCTTCTGAATACATGTAGTCTAAATGTTCCATTAAATCTTGATGTTTGCTAAATTCAGAACACTTTTTAATTAGTGGATAATCGCATTATATGCTAATCACACTCAGTAAACTATTTCCATTTATCACTTCTCAATGTGATATATTTCGTTCAGTGAGGCATAATTTGCACAATTGAAAATTCAGATTTAAGGTATCAAAATGTCTTTTTCTCATGGTAGACTCATTGGTATAATCGGCCTTACAATAATAAGAAATCTTAAAAAAAATATGCTGAAAGATAAAAGAGTAAGGCTTGACAAAATAGCACAGTGTTACAGCATTTGTAGTTTCACCACTTCAAATTAGTATTTTATTAGTATGAATGAGTCAGTGCAGAAGCTAAGTGCAAGGTTTGAGCTAAAGCAACTAAATGTTGATCAACATCGCAATAAAACGTTTATAGAAAGTATCTGAAACGTTTCTGGACTATAATATTACACTTGCGGAGAAATGGGTTTGTATACTTGTTGGACACCCAGGAACACTTGTTAGGTGGACTGACCGCCGGGATATGACCACAGCTGTTAAAACTCGCCTTAAAACCCAATAAACCAAACTAAACCAAACAAAATATTACTTCGATTGGACAATGATTCTTAATGAATGGATGCATGTATGCATGTAAGGATGGGGAGATATAGCTCTCCATCAGACGTTAAAGTGGTGACTGTATATAGATGTATTTAAGATTTAATTGGTAACGCGATCTTAGCTGAATGCAAAGGCTGATTGTTTGCCCCAGACAAGATTAGAAATTATGGAACATTCACCTTGTGGCCCTCAATGGCCCAAGTGATTGCTTCTTCATTGTGAGAAAATGCTTTGAAACTCAACTATCCTATTCAGTTTTATATTTGTTATAAAAAATAAAGTTCATTGTGGTCAGTTTATTTTTGTCTAGTACGTACACAGAAAGTTTTAGATTAGTACAATTTTAATGCAAAATACTACTTATTATTTCCATTTATCACTTCTCAATGTGATATATTTCGTTCAGTGAGGCATAATTTGCACAATTAAAAATTCAGATTTAAGGTATCAAAATGTCTTTTTCTCATGGTAGACTCATTGGTATAATCGGCCTTACAATAATAAGAAATCTTAAAAAAAATATGCTGAAAGATAAAAGAGTAAGGCTTGACAAAATAGCACAGTGTTACAGCATTTGTAGTTTCACCACTTCAAATTAGTATTTTATTAGTATGAATGAGTCAGTGCAGAAGCTAAGTGCAAGGTTTGAGCTAAAGCAACTAAATGTTGATCAACATCGCAATAAAACGTTTATAGAAAGTATCTGAAACTCGCCTTAAAACCCAATAAACCAAACTAAACCAAACAAAATATTACTTCGATTGGACAATGATTCTTAATGAATGGATGCATGTATGCATGTAAGGATGGGGAGATATAGCTCTCCATCAGACGGCAAAGTGGTGACTGTATATAGATGTATTTAAGATTTAATTGGTAACGCGATCTTAGCTGAATGCAAAGGCTGATTGTTTGCCCCAGACAAGATTAGAAATTATGGAACATTCACCTTGTGGCCCTCAATGGCCCAAGTGATTGCTTCTTCATTGTGAGAAAATGCTTTGAAACTCAACTATCCTATTCAGTTTTATATTTGTTATAAAAAATAAAGTTCATTGTGGTCAGTTTATTTTTGTCTAGTACGTACACAGAAAGTTTTAGATTAGTACAATTTTAATGCAAAATACTACTTATTATTTCCATTTATCACTTCTCAATGTGATATATTTCGTTCAGTGAGGCATAATTTGCACAATTGAAAATTCAGATTTAAGGTATCAAAATGTCTTTTTCTCATGGTAGACTCATTGGTATAATCGGCCTTACAATAATAAGAAATCTTAAAAAAAATATGCTGAAAGATAAAAGAGTAAGGCTTGACAAAATAGCACAGTGTTACAGCATTTGTAGTTTCACCACTTCAAATTAGTATTTTATTAGTATGAATGAGTCAGTGCAGAAGCTAAGTGCAAGGTTTGAGCTAAAGCAACTAAATGTTGATCAACATCGCAATAAAACGTTTATAGAAAGTATCTGAAACTCGCCTTAAAACCCAATAAACCAAACTAAACCAAACAAAATATTACTTCGATTGGACAATGATTCTTAATGAATGGATGCATGTATGCATGTAAGGATGGGGAGATATAGCTCTCCATCAGACGGCAAAGTGGTGACTGTATATAGATGTATTTAAGATTTAATTGGTAACGCGATCTTAGCTGAATGCAAAGGCTGATTGTTTGCCCCAGACAAGATTAGAAATTATGGAACATTCACCTTGTGGCCCTCAATGGCCCAAGTGATTGCTTCTTCATTGTGAGAAAATGCTTTGAAACTCAACTATCCTATTCAGTTTTATATTTGTTATAAAAAATAAAGTTCATTGTGGTCAGTTTATTTTTGTCTAGTACGTACACAGAAAGTTTTAGATTAGTACAATTTTAATGCAAAATACTACTTATTATCACAATAAATTATAATTGCATTTTCAAAAGTAAAACCGTTTTATGGGGATTCTCACATCTGAAGTAGATGTTAAACACAATTTAAATGATACTTCTTATGTACAACCCATAGAAGTATTTCATTCTCTTTTATAGTAAAATACATTTTATGATTTAGTCGAGAAAATCCTTTATTCATTTCAGTTGTTTAAGTGAATAGAGTCATATATGTTTTTCTGTTTGGTAATAAATGTAAAGAAAATGCGTTACATATGCTATTTAAATGTGCCATATAACGTATAATCACAATAAGTCACAATTGCACTTTGTTTTGTAAAGGGTAAAATTTCAGCTGAAACTTTTTTAGGGAAATGGTCATATCTCAAGTAATTGTTAACAATAATTGTCACCACGTTTTCCTTTCAGGAAGATCTTAGGATTCATTTTGTTCTAGTGAATGTATATCGAAGAAAGAAGTAAGGGTGGTATTTTGTGTTCCTAACCTATGGTTTCTTATTCTATTTCTCTTTAAGACAACTACCTGGAAAATTTAGCAACAGACCAACAACAAGTCGAGGAAGACATGGCTTTATTTGTAGACAGACCTTACGAGAATGAAAACGGTATGTGTGTTAGTGTTTTAGTAGACATCCATATATTGAAGGGGAAAGCTTCTCATTGAGTTGTTCTTTATACATGAAGTCTACCTTTAAATCTGGACGTTTGTTAAATTCAGAATATCTTAATCATTGATGGATAAACACATTTTATTGCAACTTTTGGTATACTATTTTGTCCGCGGTCTGTCTGTCCGTCGTCCACAACTGAATTCAACCAACATCTCTTAGATATTGGTAGTGTAGCATCATCTAGTGGACCTCTAAAAACAGTCTTATAAATCATGGCTTTGATGTTACAATTGGCCCATCCCCAGAGGTCACTTGATTTTACATAGGGTTATATAGGGAAAAAATAAAAATCGTCTTGTCAGAAACAATAAGGCCTACAGTTAAGATGTTTCATGTGTACTATTGTCTAGTGGACTTCTACCAAGTTTGTTGATTTAAAAATCTGTTTTTGAAACCAAAAGATCTAGAGCTTACATATTTGGTTTGTAGCATTATCTAGTGGAACTCAACCAAAAACATATGTCAGGTCTCCTGGGTCAAAATTGACACCTACCCAGAGGTCTCTTGATTTTACACAGAATTTAATGGGGAAAACAATTCAAATCTTCTTTTCAGAAACAATCAGGCATAGAGTTTAGATATTTTGAGCTTAGATGTTTGGCTTGTAGCAATATCTAGTGGACCTTTACCAAAACCATATAAATCATGGCTCTAGTGTCAGAATTTGCCCAACCCAAAGGGTCACTTGAGTTAAAGTTATATAGGAAAATGTTTTAAAAATTGTCTTGACAGAAACCACAAGGCAATGAGTTTATATATTTGGTTTGTAGCAATTTTAGTGGACCTTTACGAAAAGCATATAAATCATGGCTCTTGGGTCAGAATTGGTCCCACCCCAAGTGTCACTTGTTTTTCCTTACTTATATAGGAAAAAGCTTTAAAAATCCTCTTACCAGAATACATAGCGCCTAGAGTGTAGATACTTGCTGTGTGGCATTGTATGGTGGACCTCTACCAAGTTTCTACAAATCATGGGCCCTGGGTCAACACTGGCCCCGCCTAAGGGATCACTTGTTATAACATAGAGTTATATAGGGGAAAAAATGAAAATCTATTTTACTGAAACCACAAACTAGAGACTGGTTTTCTAGTGGACTTCTACCAAATTTGTACAAATTATGGCCACTTGGTCAAATTTGGCCCCACCCGAAGAATCACTTGATTTTATATAGAGTAATATAGGAAACAGTTTAAAAATTGTCTGAAACCACAAGCCTAGAGCTTCTAGGTTTGTTTTGTAGCAGTATGTAGTGGAGTTTTAACAAAACCACATAAATCATGGCTCTCGGGTCAGAATGTCTCTTTGGGTGGGTGGGGACTTGATATTCTGTTGAGGGCTTAGGTAATACTGAACCATAAATATCTAAGCTCAGGGCCTTTCACTTGCTAGAAAGAAATTTAAAAAAAGTAAAACGTTTACCTAGATAATTTTGTATCAAACCAAGTGACTCCAGGGACGGGGGCAATTTGTTGATTTGTGTCAGCTTGGTTGAAGTCCACTAGACAGTACCACGCAGCAAATATCTAAGCTCTATGCCTTATGGCTTTTGGCAAGAAGACTTTTTACAGTTTTTCCTATTTAAAATCAAGTGACCCTTAGGGTAGGAGCAATTCTGTCGGAAGCAATATGATAACATTTATGAATAAATGCCAATGAAGTCCGGGCCTCAAAATAATAGAACTGTTCGCCCCTCTGAGTTGATCAGTTTCCTCAGTTGGAAATTGCTCGAGCTCCCAACTACATTCAAGAAGGTAGTTAGTAATTCGAACTGTAGTAATGTATGACAGCTTATACCTTTAGCCATATGATAAAGTTTGTACCTTCTAGAAGGAAGTTGGTAATGCGAATACGTTTATTGGTCTACTTTAACATAGGTATAAGTATTATTTACCATATCAAAGTTCGAATTACCAAGTACATTCTAGACGATCTACCAACTGAGTAACCTGATACACTAGAATGATACATATTTTTTCATGCAGACAAAGGTTCTGCTAACATGAAACACATTAGGATTATCTCAATAACTGCAAAACTTACTCTTTAGTTTAAGTACTTGAAGATTGTAGAACACAATCATTTATAAAAAATGATTAAAATGCAAGTTGTATCATTTTTGTCATTCAAATCCAAAAACATGATTATCGTGTAGAGAGGTGAGTACTAGAGATGATCAATATATATCCCAATTTTGTCCGTACATTACATAACAGTGAATGGAAGTTGTAGAAAGCAACATTTACGTTTTTGCTTCTACCAACTCTATGGCTGCTGTAACAGTTTACTGATGTAATAAGTAAAATCTACTGACTTGATAATTGTTCATATTGGAATCTACCAATTAAGAGCGAAGTGTTGTTATTAAAAGCCTTCTTGAAGAATTAGGATAGCCTGCCGCTGAAATTGTCGATGATTTGTTGCACAATTTAAAATGCAGAATTAAGGAATCATAATGGTCTTTCTCATGGTAGGACCTTTGATGCAACCTTACAATATTAGGTTCGAAGAATGTATGCTGAATGACAGACAATATATGTATGTATTTCAACAGGAACCTCTTGACTATTTTACGTGAAATAAGTATGAATGAGTCGATGCAGAAACTCAGCGTAAGGCTTGTGCTAAAGCAGCTGAACATGTTGACCAACACTACCCTGTACATATCGCCATGAAAGGTTTATAGAAAGAATGTGAAACGTTCCTTGAGTACGATATTTCTTCGATGGGACATGAATTCTCAATAAATCGCTTGAATGAAGATTGATGATTCACCATCAGACGTAAATCGATAAATGTATCTACACATGTGTCAATTTGTAAAGCGACTTAAGTTGAATGCAAGGACTGAAAACATTGAACATTTACCCCATATCCCTGAGCTACCCCCCAGTGATCTCTACCTTTTCCCTAATTGAAAAAGATTTCTTTGAAACATAACTATCTTGTTCAGTTGCATATTTGTTTTAAATAAAATCCTCTGTGTTAAGTTCATTTCTGTCAAGTATGTACACAGAAACATTAAATGTACACGTTCATATACCATACAACTTATCAAAATCATCTTGACGAACTTGCTAAATTCAGAACACTTTTTAATTGGTGGATGAACGCATTATATGCTAATCACTCTCAGTAAACTATTTCCATTTATCACTTCTCAATGTGATATATTTCGTTCGCTGAGGCATAATTTGCACAATTGAAAATTCAGATTTAAGGTATCAAAATGTATTTTTCTCATAGTAGACTCATTGGTATAATCGGCCTTACAATAATAAGAAATCTTCGAAAAAAATATGCCAAAATATAAAAGAGTAAGGCTTGACAATATAGCACAGTGTCACAGCATTTGTAGTTTCACCACTTCAAATTAGTACATGTATTTTATTAGTATGAATGAGTCAGTGCAGAAGCTAAGTGCAATGTTTGACCTAAACCAACTAAATGTTGATCAACATCGCAATAAAACGTTTATAGAAAGTATCTGAAACGTTTCTGGAATATAATATTACACTTGCGGAGAAATGGGTTTGTAAACTTGTTGGATACCCAGGAACACTTTTTAGGTGGGTTGACCGCCGGGATATGACCACAACTGTTAAAACTCGCCTTAAAACCCAATAAACCAAACTATACCAAACGATATATTACTTCAATTGGACAATGATTCTCAATGAATGGATGCATGTATGCATGTAAGGATGGGGAGATATAGCTCTCCCTCAGACGGCAAAGTGGTGACTGTATATAGATGTATTTAAGATTTAATTGGTAACGCGATCTTAGCTGAATGCAAAGGCTGTTGTTTGCCCCAGACAAGATTAGAAATTATGGAACATTCACCTTGTGGCCCTCAATGGCCCAAGTGATTTCTTCCTCATTGTGAGAAAATGCTTTGAAACTCAGCTATCCTGTTCAGTTTTATATTTGTTTTAAATAAAGTTCATTGTGTTCAGTTTAATTTTGTCTAGTATGTACACAGAAAGTTTTAGATTAGTACAATTTTAATGCACAATACAACTTATTATCACAATAAGTTATAATTGCATTTTCAAAAGTAAAACCGTTTTATGGGGATTCTCACATCTGAAGTAGATGTTAAACACAATTTAAATGATACTTCTTATTGGAAATGTTATATGTACAACCCATAGAAGCATTTCATTCTCTTTACTAGTAAAATACATTTTATGATTTAGTCGAGAAAATCCTTTATTCATTTCAGTTGTTTAAGTGAATAGAGTCATATATGTTTTTCTGTTTGGTAATAAATGTAAAGAAAATGCGTTACATATGCTATTTAAATGTGCCATATAACGTATAATCACAATAAGTCACAATTGCACTTTGTTTTGTAAAGGGTAAATTTTCAGCTGAAACTGTTTTAGGGAAATGGTCATATCTCAAGTAATTGTTAACAATATTTGTCACCACGTTTTCCTTTCAGGAAGAACTTAGGATTCATTTTGTTCTAGTGAATGCATATCGAAGAAAGAAGTAAGGGTGTTATTTTGTGTTCCTAACCTATGGTTTCTTATTCTATTTCTCTTTAAGGCAACGACCTGGAAAATTTAGCAACAGACCAACAACAAGTCGAGGAAGACATGGTTTTTTTTGTAGACAGACCTTACGAGAATGAAAACGGTATGTGTGTTAGTGTTTTAGTAGACATCCATATATTGAAGGGGAAAGCATCTCAGTGATTTGTTCTTAATACATGAAATCTTACTGGTTCTTTAAATTTTGACGTTTGTTAAATTCAGAATTTAATCATTGATGGATAAACACATTTTATTGTAACTTCTGGTATACTATTTTGTCCGCGGTCTGTCCGTCCGTCGTCCAGAACTGAATTCAACCACTATCTCTTAGATATTTGTAGTGTAACATCATCTAGTGGACCTCTACAAAAAGTCTTATAAATCATGGCTTTGAAGTTACAATTGGCCTACCTAGATGTCACTTGATTTTACATAGGGTTATATAGGGGAAAAATAAAAATCGTCTTGTCAGAAACAATAAGGCCTACAGTTAAGATGTTTCGTGTGTACTATTGTCTAGTGGACTTCTACTAAGTTTGTTGATTTAAAAATTTGTTTTTGAAACCAAAAGATCTAGAGCTTACATATTTGGTTTGTAGCATTATCAAGTGGACCTCAACCAAAATCATGTCATGTCTCTTGGGTCAGAATTGGCACCTACCCAGAGGTCTCTTGATTTTACACAGACTTTAATCGGGAAAAAACATCAAATCTTCTTGTCAGAAACAATCAGGCATAGAGTTTAGATATTTTGACCTTAGATGTTTGGCTTGTAGCAATATCTAGTGGACCTTTATCAAAACCATATAAATCATGGCTCTAGTGTCAGAATTTGCCCAACCCGAAGGGTCACTTGAGTTAAAGTTATATAGGAAAATGTTTTAAAAATTTTCTTGACAGAAACCACAAGGCAATGAGTTAATATATATTGGTTTGTAGCAATTTTAGTGGACCTTTACGAAACCATATACCATGGCTCTTGGGTCAGAACTGGCCCCACCCCAAGTGTCACTTGTTTTTAAATAGACTTGTATAGGAAAAAGCTTTAAAAATTCTCTTACCAGAATACATAGGGCCTAGAGTGTAGATATTTGCTGTGTGGCATTGTATGGTGGACTTCTACCATGTTTGTACAAATCACGGGCCCTGGGTCAACATTGGCCCCGCCTAAGGGATCACTTGATATAGCATAGAGTTATATAGGGAAGAAAATGAAAATCTATTTTACTGAAACCACAAACTAGAGACTGGTTTTCTAGTGGACTTCTACCAAATTTGTACAAATTATGGCCACTTGGTCAAATTTGGCCCCACCCGAAGGGTCACTTGATTTTATATAGAGTAATATAGGAAAAAGTTTAAAAAATTGTCTGAAACCACAAGCCTAGAGCTTCTAGGTTTGTTTTGTAGCAGTATCTAGTGGAGCTTTATCAAAACCACATAAATCATGGCTCTCGGGTCAGAATTTCTCTTTGGGTGGGTGGGGACTTGATATTCTGGTGAGGGTCTAGGTAATGCTGAACCATAAATATCTAAGCTCAAGGCCTTTCACTTGCTAGAAAGAAATTTAAAAAAAGGAAAAAAAGGTTTCCTAGATAACTTTGTATCAAACCAAGTGACTCCAGGGACGGGGGCAATTTCGACCATGGTGCCATTTGTTGATTTGTGTAAACTTGGTTGAAGTCCACTAGACAGTACCACGCAGCAAATATGTAAGCTCTTTGCCTTATGGCTATTGGCAAGAAGACTTTTTACAGTTTTTCCTATGTAAAATCAAGTGACCCTTGGGGTAGGTCCAATTCTGACCCGAGAGCCATGATTTATTTGGTTTTGATAGAGGTACACTAGATATTGCTACAAATTTTTAAATTTGTTTTCCAATATAGCTATTTAAGACCATGTGGCCCCTGGTGCGGGTCCAATTTTGATCCAGGGGCCATGATTTGTACAAACTTCGTAGAGGTCCACTAGACAATGGTACACACACGAAATATCTAAACTCTTTACCTAATGGTGTCTGACAAGAAGTTCTTTTAAGATTTTCCTAAACAAGTCTAAGTAAAATCAAGTGACCCTGGGAAGGGACCAATTCTGACCCAGTAGACATGATTTATATGATTTTGGTTGAGGTCCACTAGATGAGGCAACAAACCAAGTATCTAAGCTCTATTCTTTATGGTTTCAGACAAGAAGATTTTAACAAGAGGGCCATGATGGCCCTAAATCGCTCACCATAGTCTCACTGCTCATGTTACAAATATCGTTATTGGTTTTTATGGGTGCAAGTTTGAATAAGTTTGCAATAAGTTCGAAGAATCTGAGTGTAATCGTACTCAATTTTTTAGCAGAAATAGCTTTACTCTACAGGTCCAAGTGACCTTGTCTTTTGACCTACTGACCCCAAAAATGATTTGGTTCTTTTACTGAGAAAAGAAAATCATCCTATGAAGTTTGAAAGCTCTGGGTAAAATGGTACTCCAGTTACTGAGCAGAAACAGTTTCCACTCTACTGGTCCCTGTGAACTTAATCTTTGACCTATGGACCCTAAAAACAATAGCGTTCTTCTGATACAATTATCCTATAAAGTTTGAAGGCTCTGGGTGTAATGATACTACAGTTACTCTGCAGAAATGGTTTTCGCTCTACAGGTCCCTGTGATCCTGACCTTTGACATACTAGCCCCAAAAATAATATGACTCTTTAACTTAGTAAAAGCAATCATCCTATGAAGTTTGGAGGCTCTGGGTCAAATGTTAATCCTGTTATTGAGTGGAAACGGTTTTCACTCTAGAGGTCCCTCTGACCTGACCTTTGACCTACTGACCAAAAAAACAAAAGGGACTTTTTGTACTCAATAAGGGCAATAACCATGTGAAGTTTGAAGGCTTTGGGTCAACTGGTACTCAAGTTATTGAAAGGAAACGAAGTGTTAAAGACAGACAGACAAACAGACACCCATGGACAAGGCAAAAACAATATGTCTCCATCAGAAGGACGGGGTTGGGGGAGAAATAACAACAAACAATTGAAGGTATAGCCCTTGGTGTTTCAGAGCAGCAGATTTTTAAAGTTTTCTCAATATAAATCCTTGTGTAAAATCAAATGATCCCCCTGGTGGGGCCAGTTTTGACCACAGGGTCACGATTTGAACAAACTTGGCAGAGGTCCACTAGACAATGCTGCAAACCAAATATCTAAACTCTAGGCCTTGTGGTTTCTGACAAGAAGATTTTAAAAACTTTTCCTATATAACTCTATGTAAAACATGTTACCCCTGGGGCGGGGCCTTTTTTAACCCAGAGGCTATGATTTGAACAAACTTGGTAGAGGTCTAGTAGACAATGCTGTACACCAAATATCTTAACTCCAGGCATTGTGATATCTGAAAAGAAGATTTTTAAGGTTTTTCCTATATAACTCTATGTAAAACATGTGACCACTGGGGCGGGGCCATTTTTGACCCAAGGGCCATGATTTGAACAAACTTGGTAGAGGTCCTTTTGACAATGCTACATACAAAATATCTAAGTTCTATGCCTTTTGGTTTCTGATTAGAAGATTTTTTAAAAACTTTTTGCTTTATAACTCTATGTAAACAATTGACCCCCGGGGCAGGGCCTATTTTGACCCAGTGGCTATGATTTGAACAAACTGAGTAGAGGTCCACTGGACAATGCTACACACCAAATATCTAAACATTAGGCCTTGCGGTTTCTGACAAGAAGAATTTTTAAAGTTTTTCCTATATAACTCTGTGTAAAATATGTGACCCCTGGGGCGGGGCCATTTTTGACCCAGGGGCCATGATTTGAACAAACTTGGTAAAGGTCTACTGGTCAAGGCTGCACACCAAATATCTAAACTCTAGGCCTTGTGGTTTCTGACAAGAAGATTTTTAAGTTTTCCCTTTATAAATCTATGTAAAAACAACTTACCCTTGGGGTGGGGTCAGTTTTGACCCCACGGTCATAATTTGAACAAACTTAATAGAGGTTCACTAGATGATGCTTCATACCAAATATCTAAGCTCCAAGACTTGAGGTTTCTGAGAAGAAGATTTTTAAAGATCTAACTTTTAAAATCTAATTTTAGCTCCAGTGAACCAGAAATGCAATGGACCAGAACCGTTTGAACAATCTTGGTAGAGCTTCATGCAAGGAACATCTCAGGCAAATTTCATTTAATTTGGCCCTTTGGTTTCAGAGGAGATGTCATTTGAATGAAAAGTTGACGACGGACGGACAGACGGACAGACTGACGGACGGACGACGGACAAAGACTGATCAAAAAAGCTCACCCTGAGCACTTTGTGCTCAGGTGAGCTAAAAACTTGTTCCCTATATAACTCTTTGTAAGATCAAGTAACCCTTTGGCAGGGCCGGTGTTGATTCAGGGGTCATGATTTGTACACACTTAATAGAAGTCCACTAGACGATAGTACACACCAAACATCTTAACTGTAGGCTTTATGCTTTCTGACAAGACGATTTTTTAAGTTTATCCTATCTAAGTGCTATGTAAAATCATCTGGCCCCTGGGTTAGGGCCAGTTCTGATCGCCAAGATCCATGAATTATACTCTACTACATGACGCTACACTACAAATATCTAAGCTCTTGGCATTGTCGTTTCAGACAAGAAGATTTTTCTTTCTTTTAGTTGCAATGGCAACCAGAGTTCTGCATGGAATTTCACCTTTTAAACAATTTTGAGAGGTCCAAAGAAAAGAAAGAAAGAAAAAATCAGCATAACCCAATACGCAAACTACATTCAAATTTGGGCTACGTACTAAAGAAGTTTGATTGCACTCTAATAATTGCTGTAAAAAGAACAGACTTATACTTGACTTTAAGGAAAACGAAAACAACAACATCAAATGCGTATAGTATTTATAAGTGGTGCTAATTTTAATTGAAATCCCACATACTGAAACATAAGACGATGTAACTTTCAATGCACTTAGAAGTGAAGAATAAATACCAAAGAGTGAGAACTCAGAATAAAATCATTGAAGTAGAATAACTCTTGATACTAATTTACTTAGTAATGTTTTCCTAAATTCAGACAAAATATTAATAGTTTATGAAAAATAATGCAGACAAACTTACATCAAAATCAAAGAGCTATCATTCAACGAATAATCATCGGTGCCAAATATGAAAACTATATACAAAACTATAGTCAGTTCATATGATTCCTGCATTTTTTCCAACTAAATGAAACAAAAAGCTGCAAATACTTAAGGCAGATAAACTTCATGTGAAAAAAAAAAAAACAGACAGACAGACAGACAGACAAATAGACAAATAAATAAACAAACATATTTATTTCAATTGAGCTAAAAAGCTTATAAAAACATAACATAAGCATTATACAAGATATCGGCGAACAGTAGTTTACATAATAACAGCAATTTTATGTTGATAAATAATTTTTGTACTTCATCCTAGAAACAGATATTGTAAAATAACAAATGTAGAAAGAAAGGTATTAAAACATGGAGAAGGTCCAGAGAGAAAGAAAAAAATCATTACATACATACATACATACATACATGTACATCTACACCTGAAATACATATATGCTTTCAAAGGAAGCAGTAAACAAGCACTGTTTCCACAAATAATAAAAACATTTGATATAACATCGTTTTATGCACTTAAGCATGTAGCTTGCAAAATTAATATTTTTCCCTGTATATCGAAATATTCATGTACACATAGACGTTATATAGACTGTATATCAGATATTTTTGACTAGTTCAAAAGCATTAAATACATAGATTCCTATGTTTTTAATCACTTTCTAAGTTTTTGAATTCAAAAGATCCATCGATTTAAACATATTTGGTCTAATGCAATACGTATTTTCTTTAATTCATTGTAAAATTGACATTATAATACAAAATGGTATTTATCCCTTAGCACTTGACAATCTGGACGTTTTCTTTCTTCTAGTTGTATAAATTAAACATCAAAGGCCTATAACCAAAGTAGAATGAGCTAAAACTATGCCTAGGCCGGCCAGCCGAATTAACTGACAGATGGACTGACAAACGCATGTAAATCCAATTTAGCCCCTAGAAGGTTTATTTGGGTTTATATTGAAATCTGACATACCGTTGCTTAGAAACAGCACGGACGAACTTTTTATCCTTTATATGTAATAAAATCAAAGGGTCAAAACTCAGTGAAAATTCATTGGACTGGAACACAACAATGATATGCACACGTAGGCTTAGTAATTATGAATCTTGCAAAGTATTCGAAAAATCTGACAAACTGTTCCTGAGAAAAAGCATGGACAAATTTAAGTATTCAAAAAAATCAAAGGCCAATAACATGCAAAACTAGGCTTGGTACTTATGAATCTTGCAAAGTATTATTAAAATCTGACAAATAGTTGCTGAGAAAAAGCATGGACAATTTATGTATTCAAAAAAAAATCAAAAGCCTATAACTCATGAAAACCTCATGGCGGTGCACGTGGAACATGACAACGAAATGCACAACTAGGCTTGGCACTTGTAAATCTTGTAAAGAATTATCAGAATCTGAATAACAGTTGATGAGAAAAAGTCTCAAATGGCCATAACTCAGTGAAAAATCATGGCAGTGGAACGTGACAACGACGTAACTACGCTTGGTACTTAAGAATCTTGCAAAGTATTATAAAAATCTGAGAAATAGTTGCTGAGAAACAGTCCCGACAAATTTTGTCAACGGACGGACGGACGGACAGACGGACGGACCGACCAACCCACGGGAATCCAAGATAGCCCCCAGATATTCTGTCTGGGGTATATGATAACCTCGAATGCTAAAGCAATCGTTTTGATCTAGGTCTCTAAATATCACCGATAAATGTATAAACAATAGGGGGCCTTGGGGTGTAAAGACAGACATTCCTCTAGACATTCACAGAAATCGGATTAATTCAGTTCTCTAGATGCTTAATGGTATCCATTGTTTTCTTGCTTTCTTTTTTAAAGAAAAGAGTTGATTCAAGACAGCAATACTGCACCTTTCTTATATGTCAAGATGCAATATAACAAATTGTACCCAAGCAATCCAAGTTTAACATCAGCTGTATGGAAGGGGATATCCGCCAGTGTATGTCTACTGCTAAATTACAATTTTATGTTATTTACTTTCATATGCGTCCTACTTATTGACAACTTCATTAAAGTTGCATATATTCTATTTATAAGTATTTTGTTTTTCGTGTTTCCTATTGCTATTGTTACAATTCATTCCCATATTCAACTAACTCTTATTTGCACATTTAGAGTCCGTGGTTTAACATTTTTTGTACCGTTGTGGTCTTGAAATGTTCATCTGTAAAATTATAGACTGAAAGTTATGTATTTGTAAGTTCATTTGACTTTGTTGCTATTGAATGTGACAAGTAGTTAACTACTACTTAAATCTTTTATGTTTCTTAATTTGAATGTATCGGCTTTTTTATTCAATATGATTCTTGTTTGCTGCCACATGGCTGTTGTTAATTGAATATTCCAGAAGGTAATCATTAACAACATGAACGGTAGAGAAATATGTTTATACTTCAGGAATAGAGGTATTTAAACATGATGCATAAACTTAGTCTAATCGTCAATCGGTTGTTAAAAGCACAATGTTAATGTAAACTTCGTAGGGAACCAGTAAAGAATTTAAGATTCTAGCGCAAATTATTATACACGGGAGATAACCGTGGAAGAACAAATTTGACCGGTGTTTTCCGTGGTTTTACGGTGAAATAGTTATAACTTGCCAGTACATTTTGGATGAAATGCTAATTAATGGCGAAGTAAGTGAATAAGTAAATATTCCTTTTTCAGTGGTAAACTTCTCCCATCTACACAATAAGTACAAGTTTTGACCGGAGGTCATTTATAATTTCATATGTCAATTGAAATTCTCGGAAAAATGGGTAAAATAATGAAGACTAGAGGTAGAAATCTAGTTATTTGTTTATATTATAGCTTCCTTGACAGATTCACAGACGCAGGCAACATCTCACATCATTTTCAAACATGTATGAAAATACTATATACATGTATAATGGGATTATATTAAAATAATGTGGTCTGTGGACCGATTAGGTTTGAGAAAACTTTTCCATTTTTCTGGACAAATCACCCTTTCTTAACGGAATGCAGGAAAAATATAAAGAAATGATAAATTATGCACAGCGTCTATAAGACTGAGAATATTGCTGAAGTAGATAAGTAGAAAAAATAAACCTAAGGGTTCTCACGGGAATTAAACCCCAACCGCTAGCATGAAGCCCCAACACTGTTGGTAACAACAAGGTTGTTGGAAGTAGCCTAAGCCACTACACTGTAGCAGGGTCTTTTAAAATATAAAAGATAAATATGTCTATAAGTTAAAGACACCATTTGAGTATTTAGTCAAAATGTCAATCGAAAGTGGTTGAATGACTTAACTCTGAGATGATCTATAAAAACAGGAGTCTTTTTCATTTTCTAGTATTTTTCAGCTAATTGAAAAAAATGTCATGAAAATGTTTTAAATGTCATTTTGTATGTTTTATGATTAAGCTTTGTTTTTAGTGAACATTAAAATGAGTGAATTTAACAAAAATGCTTAAATGTGTAGAACTGTTCCTTAAGAGGGAAGATAATCTGTATGAGTCTGGGTAGCTCAAACAGTAGATCAGCGGAACAGTATTCCAAGGGTCTGGAGTTTGAGCTCTTACCTTGTTACTTTTTTATTGATGAAATAAATACAGAAAGCCAAATTTATAATTAATGTAGCTGACATATTATTTGCATTGGTCAGCTTATGCCCTGGCTACTTTAAGTTTTATAGAATACTAAAAGAGAAAATTATTGTTACGAGTTTACTACCGAACGTGTTGACGACGGAAATAATTGTTGGTCAGTGAAAATGTAGGTGCCTGGAGTACTTATGTCTGGAAGAAAGTGCAAATTTCTTAACGAAATAAACTTCTGAAAAAGCAATTTATCTTTGTGTCCTGTTGCATTGTCCGTCTTGGATTGCACTAGTTTGCCTGGTATTTTTTTGTCAATACACCGTGCATGATAAACCTTTCTGCGGAAACTGCCGAAAATAATGGTTCCCAGCGTTATATGAATAACATGTTACAGACGCATTCGGTTAGTTTCATGTTTGCTATTGCTTTGTGGTAACTGATATCTTTAAAGTGAATATGAAAATTTGTTTTTAATACATTAATAAGCATTACACATAACTGCGCGCAAAACATAAATTCCATCCTGAATCGTGTACTTTAAAAGTCTTCTGAAATAAACATTCGACGCCGAAATTACCGAAAGGAAATAATAGATGTTTAAAAGCTTATGTGTGTATTAAACGATATATACAGTTGTAGTCACAAAGAATCACGTCAAAAGTAGTAAGCACTTACAAGCATCAACATTTCAAGGTTATACACAATCTATTAACAACCGAATATGCATTTTCCTTTTACATTAAAAATTGTATGATTTACATACATCGAGTTGCAAAAGCTGCAAGATATTTGCAACAAGCAAAGGGAATAAACTCAAAGGCACGGGGAAATGCAGATTATAATAACGAATTAAACAAAGCAATATGCAATTGTCATACTGCAGTATGCATACCCTGGCGGATATCCCCTTCCATAAAGCTGAGGTATCATTTTACAGTTAATTTGTATTTCCTTTAAAGATAACTTAGCAAGCATCGAAGAAAATCAAGAAATCGCCCAGGAATCAGTTGAGGAAGATGACGAAATGCAACGTAAGAGGCAGTGTTTACGTTTTACATTTTGGTTTTGCGTTCATACTATCTTACAACATTTAATATCTTTTCCTTCTCGGTGCACTTACTCTACTTTTCGTCATTTAAGTTTTTACTTCTTTTTCAGTATTTGTGCTTTTTTCAAGTTTTCTTTGTCAGTATTTCAGAGGCCTCGCATTAAAGATGTTATATTTAATAGAAAAAGAAGATTATCATAAAACATAAAGTTTCCTAATGAAAGCTTGTTTAATTAAGAAGAGATGCCATTATAATTATTATATATATCATCAATTGTACTACGGTAAAGTTAGCAGCCCTAATTTGTAAATATCATTATAAACTAGTTTATTTTACCAGTTACCCAGCATATATATTTTCCAATTTGATTTACTGACATTTCTTATTTCAGAGAACGAAGATCAAATATTCGACGGTTATGTTCAGGGACAGTTCTCTCGGAGTGTCAGACCAATTGACATTTCGAATTTAGGAAATGAGTATCTACATATACCGTGCAAAGAAAACATCTAAGATATCAGTAATATCAGTAGCTCTGTGTGTGTGTGTGTGTGTGTGTGTGTGTGTGTGCGTGTGTGTGTGAGAGAGAGAGAGAGAGAGAGAGAGAGAAAGAAAGAGAGAGTAAGTAAAACACTTATTATACAAATTTTAAGACTCGTTACCAATATCTCTCAATAGTTAGTTGTGTGTTGAATATCTTTTATTTTTCTTTTTTTTTCTTTTTTTTTTTTGGGGGGGGGGGGGGCGAGTGGAGGGCTTTGTTTTGAGCATTATATAACCATTGGCAATGGTTCATGGAAATGAACAAAAAATACTCCGTGGAGCATTATTTTGTTTTACCAATTTCTTGTTATCTTCTAGTTGAAACTTCTTTCATTTTTTTTTTATTAGGTCTTTCTGATTTTCAATACGATAAAGTAGCGTAAAAGAATACCATTTTTTTGTTGAAATATGGTAAAAAATACAAATTTACACTCTATGTTCAGAGGATTGTATCGCATTTGAAAATAATATCTTTAGAAATATTGTTTTAATTCATGCAGAGTAGGCATTTAGATAACAGTGCATTTTATAACCACAACAGTCAATGTTACCTTGAGACTGTTGATAAATTTGCATTTGTCATTATAATGTTGTTCTTAGTAAATTTAGTTTTATTCAGTAACATGTATTCGTACACCTATGTGAAAATGAAGTCGTTTGTTTCTGTTCTTTTAAGACTTTACAATATCACATGGCTAATAGTTTTCTAAGAAGATTTCTTGACTTCAGTTGTATTTATGAACTAAATATATGTTATACTGAATTAGTTCTGTTTAGATAGTAAAACTTTTAGTACATTATGAAAACTAGTGTCCATATTATAGGCTACTGTTACAATTGAACTCAGTAACAGAATACGAAAAAAGAAAAAAAGAGATGGACACGAATAGAGAGATTTTCGACACTGACTTTAAAGTTTAAAGTTATTTATTCTAACAGACACAGTGTAATTAAGAGTGTACTATTTTTACACTTGTATTGTAAATTCTATGTGATTTCTAAAGTTGATATTCATCTTATGTGTTCTTGAAAGTTTAGAGAAATTCTATTGCGCTTGTTCAAGGGCAGAAGCTCAGTTTCTGCACAATTATATTGATCATTTTTCATATTGACTTTAGTGCTAAAAACTTTTTTAATCCGACAGTGCTGTTCTCACAACGACATGTTACCACAATCAAGTACCTCAAGTGAATTAAAATACTTGTGTTAAAATGGCAATATGTTAAATATGTGACATCTAATTTGGTTAACACAAATTGTTATGTTAGAATTTCATGGTGTTGGTTACTCGGTAACATGTCTAATGCAACGGACGCCAGTATAGCTTTTATCTTTGCATCTTTCAACGGAGATAATGCATTTTATTGAAAAACACGCGATGCATTTTATTTGCATTTTGTCTATTTTTATATGTCCGAAGATGCGTATTATGCTATGGTCTTGGGCGTCAGTCCGTTTGTCCGTTAGCAATTTGGTTTCCGGAAAATAACTTGAGAACTTTTTGACCTACAGTCTTTTAACTTCATACGTTGATTGCCCACATTAAGTGCATGACCCCTATTGATTTTCGGGCCAGTAGCTCTCAGACCAAGGTCACAGTGACCTTAACATTGAAACCATTTACGGCATGTAACTTGACAATCATTTGTTATAGAGACTTCAAACTTTAAATCGTGATTGCACACATTAAGTGGATGATCCCTATTTATTTTGGGTTCAGTATTTTAAAGGTCAATGTCACAGTGACCTAAATGTTTAGAATCATTTACAGTCTCGAACTCGACAAGCATTTGTCATAGAGACTTAAAAAATCATAAAATGGTTGCACACATTTAAGTGAATGACCCCTATTGATTTTGGGTTTAGAAGGTCAAAGGTCAAGGTCACAGTGACATAAGCACTGAAAACTTTCCCGCTGTAACACTTTATAATCATTTGTCATACAGACTTAAAACTTCATATGATGACTGATTACATCGAGAAAATGACCCCATACATCCTAGGATAAGTAGGTCAGATGTCTAGGTCAGAATGACCTAAACTCTGAAAAACATTTCTGCTGTATAACTTGGCAACTACTTCCCATACAAACTTCAAACTTCTTAGGATGATTGCCATAATTGATTACATGACCCTTATACTGCTCGGAGTAAGTACATAAAAGGTCAAAGTGACAATCAACTAAAAAATCAATATTTCTGCACTTAAACTTGATAACCATGCATCACAGCATGAACATCGCAACTTCTGAAAGATTTATACAAATTATAAAACCTAACATTCTGATATGATAAAGATCTATAAAACTCTAAAATTAAAATTATAAAAAATGTTCTTAAAAATCAAAATATTATAAATCAAAAACAAAAAATTCAAAATTTAAAGCAAAGCATTCCAAAGCCTAAGGTTTCCTTAATTATATCGTCATACTTGAAAAAACACCCTTCATATAATGCTCCGCCCAGCGGTGCGCTTGTTGTTTTTAATTTGTTATTAAAGGTTCATTTGAAATTCTGCTTAATCTTTTGTTGAAACAAATAACGGACTTATTGTACTTGCTTACTCTTTTGTTAAAGCAATTTTTCAGAAAACCATAGCTATTACACCCTTCTTTAGAAATATGTTTAATGCTTACAAACTACAATTCCCTTTTTACAAATGAGAATATGATTAGGATTTTAGCAAACACCTGTTTTTTATCCTAAATGGAAGACAAGTTTACCTATGTAAATAATGCACTTTTGTTTTAAAGTGTACATAACGCTTGAAGTAATCACATTAGCGTTTATATTCATTAAACTATAAAAAATAGAAATGAATGTAATGCTGAATCTTATTTAAGAAATTGATGTATATTTTTTATCTTGCAAATTCACGTTGATGATATGCTTTTTGGTATTCTTAAACTGAAATAAAACATATCTTTTTTTACAATTGTGAGGGTTGGATTGTTAACCCAAAACATGGCCGTTTCCAAGTGTATTGTCTTACAAATAATTGAAGCATTTTGTTATAATGTAAATTGCTAGATCGTGGGACGGCATCTGTACTTGACTAGAAGAAAACAAAACATTTGTATGTATAGGAAGTGAGCAGTAGCAGTACGCAGCAGTAGAAAAATGTGAAGTTGGCAGTAGCAGTAACAGCAGTAGCAGTAAAGAAAACAGGAAGCTGGCAGTAGCAGTAACAGCAGTAGCAGTGAACAAAACGTGAAGTTGGCAGTAGCAGTAACAGCAGTAGCAGTAAAGAAAACGTGAAGTTGGCAATAGCAGTAACAGCAGTAGCAGTAAAAACGTGAAGTTGGCAGTAGCAGTAACAGCAGTAGCAGTAACAGCAGTAGCAGTAAGCAAAACGTGAAGTTGGCAGTAGCAGTAACAGCAGTAGCAGTAAAGAACACAGGAAGCCCGCAGTAGCACTAACAGCAGTTGCAGTAGGCAAAACGTGAAGCTGGCAGTAGCAGTAATAGCAGTAGCAGTAAACAAAACGTGAAGTTGGCAGTAGCAGTAACAGCAGTAGCAGTAAACAAAACGTGAAGTTGGCAGTAGCAGTAACAACAGTAGCAGTAAACAAAACGTGAAGTTGACAGTAGCAGTAACAACAGTAGCAGTAAGCAAAACGTGAAGTTGGCAGTAGCAGTAACAGCTGTAGCAGTAAACAAAACGTGAAGTTGGCAGTAGCAGTAACAGCTGTAGCAGTAAACAAAACGTGAAGTTGGCAGTAGCAATAGCAGCAGTAGCAATAGGAATCTCTGAAAGTCTGCTAGAGTGTTTGAAACATTCTCTAGTTTTAATTTGTAAACTTAGAGAGATATACCCTAGTGATCTACAACAGCACTGATTGATAGATTAGTAAGTCTTCTCCACCTGAGCTATTGCTTGTGTCAGTTTCATCTTCATAACTAAAATTTGAAGAGTCAGTTTTTATTTTCTTTCCTCGATGAGAGAAAAAAATATCACAACAAAATTAAAAGCATTCTATGAGACAAAAATATATCTAAAACAAAATTTCCTTCGAGTAAATACTATATATATATTATCTCCAGGACAAAGCAACAAATGACCCAGGAGGCATGATATGAACAATTGAAACTAAACTGCAAATTTAAGGAACTTTTAAGAATTTTGTCTTCCTGAAAATTTTGATAAACGTGCAACCTTAAGGGCAGAACCAAATAATGACCAAAGGGGCAAAGGCTTAGCAATCTCTTTAGGGGATGATTGGGAAACGTTTCTAGCCAAATTATATAACCATGTGTCCGTTGATTATAAAGAAGGAGGTTTCCCTACATTGTACACCAAGATGACTGGCCGGAAGGGCAAATGTAACTTTAGTGTCATTAAATGAACAATCCTGGGAGAGCTCTATTTAACATGAATTCATGGCTTTGTGATTTCAGACAAGACGGATTTCAAATATTCACCTATACAAGTGTCATTAACGGGCTTAATTTGTCAACGCTGGTATGGGTCCTTGGTTCTTGGTCTTGTTTGAGTTGCAATGGCCAGTCCGTTTAAAATTTAGGAAGATCATTTCGAAGTAGGTTTGGTCTCAGCATACTGACAGTGCACTATACAGATGTTGTGGGAATGGGTTTTATGTCCGTCATCTTCAAAGGCACAGGAGCCCTTTAATTAAAAATAGAACTTCATTAAAATATTCTACCAGATTCGAAAAAGGAAGTAAACTCCATTTATCCATATATTTTGTGTGTAAACCGGTCCTATAGACTCAAATCTTGCTAAACTCCGACAAATGCTTGTTGGTGTGTGTGTGTTGTATACATGTATAACTTTATTTTCTAAGATTTATATATATATATTTAGACAGGTAGCGTCATTGAATATGTGGGAACAATACATTTTTTTCTCGAGAATCATATAAAAAGGTAGGATTCGTCCATTCTATTTCTTCGTTTTCATCGGCTTTGACCAGTCGTTACGACATTCAGGATAAAGTAACCACTGCAAGTACACCAAGCTGCATGGACATCAAGTGACCGAAATACCCGGAACACTGTCAACAGGAAAATTCACAAGTGAAGGCATCTTAACGTGTGAAATATAAAAAGAAAAACGTATCTGTTTCGATCACGTTATTGGCCATTTTCGTAAACTCGTAAAACAGTTATGAGGTCACCCGACCAATATCTCCTGCTGTGACCAATATCTCTTCACTGAACTCTGGTAATTTGGCATCGGACCGAGACAGGAGTTAGCTTTAACTGGTCATCATACATGCACCATGGTCCCTGCATCGAACTGAGCTGAATAAGAAACTGTCATAATGAATTTTACCTTGAGACCTTTTCGACATTGGTTGTACGTACTTGAGCTGTTGACTGTCTCGTTTAATTGTGACGTGCAGTGAATAGTTTTGCTAAATTTATCTAAGAAACGTAGATCAAACAATTTAAGATAAACATTTAGCTGACTTTAAACAAATCTAAATTAATTAGATTTTATTAAGAATGAAACTAATAAAAATACTTTACATTTATTTCTGTAAATTTCGTCTGCATTTTTCACTATTTTGCGGCTCTCGAAGATCTTATCTTAGTTCCTTAATACTGCCTACGGAGAGTTACTTCCCCTACCCTGTCGCATCAAGAAACATTCCGTTCCACTCAATGATTTGTTAAAAATATGGTCCCAAATCCTAGCTTGTTCTAGATACCATCAAGACAAACTAATGTGACATTTTTTTTGAAAGGTGAGTAAAGAAGTTCATTCGCTTAATTTTTACGACAAAATACCAATAACAACCGCCGGAAAAAAGGCCGGTCTCAGATAATCGTAAGACAGAAGAACAT
Organism: Cyclina sinensis; assembly: GCA_012932295.1. Lineage (NCBI taxonomy): Eukaryota > Metazoa > Mollusca > Bivalvia > Venerida > Veneridae > Cyclina > Cyclina sinensis. The sequence continues at coordinate 70,542,039 of JAAONU010000001.1, read as the reverse complement.
AATTCTACGACTAGACGTACAGTATGAAGTTATACGGTGTCGAGTTCAGATGCGTATTAATTTAATCACGAAGGCCGTAGGCCTGAGTGATTAAATAATTACGCATCTGAACAAGTTACCGTGCTATATTCGACGGTAGAACACAAAAACTTTAAAATATATTTCCATTCTACACATATGTATAGTTTTAAGGGACACAATTATGTGCACTACTTATTATGCCATATTGAACGGTTAATGACCCTGACAGGCTATTCCGTTCACCCCGCTATTCATTCCCCACTTGAAAATGAAAACAACAAGGTTATTTTAGCTTATCAGTCAATAATTTACGTTTAAACAAATATCTATATTTTTTTCATTGATGAACATCAAAGAAGATAATTTAGTCCAAAACAATATTTCACTATAAAAATATTTAAAACAATTTTCGGTTTACAATGAAAAATAAGAACAGCCGAAAGTAGTTTGCACTGACGTCAGCGGGCGCGCTTTTTTTTGCAGCGTTATCTAATATATATGATATATCACGCTCAATTCCTTCTTTGTTTATTGTCGGCGAATTGCGGATGGTGTTAGAATATGATAGTAAAAAACAATAAAACCATTTTTTTACAATCCTGGAAATGTTTTTGAGCATAGGGTGTCTTACTCCCATGTAAACTATACTTTAATAAAACAAATCAGACAGACGGGATATACTGAAACCTATTTTCAAATTGCAGCACCGTTTTTTTCTTGTATTCTTGATTTTACAAAGAAGATAAAATCATACAGTCTTGACGGATGGCAGTACTCTATTGAAGCAAACCTTGAAAGAGTTTTCTCAAATGACTAATTGCGATTCTTAGACCCAATATTTCAAACAGCTTTGCATCGTATTTATCTGGCATCTGGCTTGGAAAATTGGCGCTGTTCTGCGAACAAACAGACGGTTACATAGCAATGCATATATTATATTAGCACCGAAATGCATAAACTACCCTTCTTTGTCAATTACTAAAATCTTTATTTAGATTGTTTCTTCGTCTCAGATACAGCCCTTTGTAATATACCTTCACGTCCCCATTTTCACTTCGTTATACAAATACTTTTGCAACCTTTCTGACAAAATTCCATATCCATTGCATTTAGCAGATTCGTTTACATACATGTTGATTAAAGTTGCCACTGGCCACTGTTTTAGGGATATACATCGAGAAATTGTAAAGTGCCATCACCATTATATCTATCTAGGCAATCATGTCTTCCTGTGTATTTACATGGCAAAAACCTATTAGTTGTGTAGTTTAATCTGTGGCTTTTACCCCCTGTATATCTCCAATGTTCTGCATGTTGATATATCTCTTTGCCATATCTATTCCTGGCAGCAAGCCCGGGATTTTGTGGTACATTCACCCACTGTCCGTCTAGCGATATTTTTGTTGGTGTTAGACCTGCTTTTGATAATATTTCGCTGTCCATGACAGGTTGGCCGAGGAAATCTCCATAGTAACCTTTATAATACATGTGTAAATCAAGCCCCTCGCCAAATTTTAGCTTCTTCGTACAACAGAGAGACGAAAAACTACCTATTGATATTCCCATTTCCTTCAGAGAATGTTCAAGTTTCTTACATGCTGTACAATTTGTAGCTAAAAATTTTATATCAAAATCTAAGTCCCAGGGTAGTGACTTTCCCATCTTCACTGCACCTAAAGTAGTTCCTTCTTGAAGTTCACATGTAACCCCTGATTTCTCGCAGGTTCTCATAATTAATTTAATTGCTTCCTGATTAAGTTGTAGATCACACGGTGACAAGGCCAGTGAGCCTTTACTTGATATCTTATGACCTTCACAACTTCGGTTAAATGTAAGTCCTGTGGGTGCAAACATTTTATATACATTCCATTTCTGCAGGAACACCTTATAGTCAGAGCTTGACTGAGAAATAGTATGAACAAAAAACATTGAATCAGGACAAACAACTGTCTCCTTTCCTTTCTGAAAAATTCCGAGAAACCAATCCTCATACAAGCCACTTTTTTCATTGAAGTTCTGGAACTTATTTTGCTTTAAATACTTTGTGGTTGTCACAAAAGGTCCTTGTATATAATCACAGAATACACACTCGTGAAAAGACTCATCATACCCGTCTACATATTTCAAAGTATAATTTCTGTAAGCAGTCTGAAAGCAGCCTCTTCCCCAGTGACCATTAGGATAACGGAAGGCACCACCAGCAGCCACGACATCCAAACTTTCTATTTCTCCAATCAGTCTTTCTATTCTAGAATCGTTCGTCAGTATCTGAGTGCTCCTAGCCACCAAAATGTATGGCGTGGTGACTTGTTCTATCAACTTATTCAGAGCGGCACCTTCAGTAAGCTTGCTAGTATCAACTATATTTACCCATGAATAATTCATTCTCTGACGATCAGTAAACGTCTCGGAATCCATTGCAATCAAAACACTTACATTGCTGTATGTTTCATTTATAGAATTAATAAATTTGGTGAAGTCGCTAAAGGACGAAAACTGATTTTTTTCTACATATTTGACTACGGTGATAAGGCTGTAAATAGGAACGGCATAATCACAGGCTTTAGTCACAAATCCATTGTAGTACAACGGAAAACCGTAATTTCCTCCCATAAATTCCTCAGGGCACACGCTAGTTGAAACGTCACTCGACCGTTCATAAAATAAGTTTGGATCTATGTTTGTATCTTTTAGAATTTGGTTCATAATAGTAATGGCTGCCTTTAAATACTGTGAAGTTTTTGTCCCTCTCACGTGCTTGCGAGCATTGTAAATCACGTCTGCCAGCATACGCAGTTTTTCTTCTGTCGCCGCTTGTTCCAGAGTCTTTCCATGCAATTCTTTTGCAAATTTTTGAATCCCAGGCAAACTTCTGTAGTCGCCTGAAATCTATTAAATAATACCTTTCCTTGAAATGACAAATTATTCTCATATTGCAAACTGTGATATTTTACATTATGACTATGGTCAAAGCAGTTGGGCTTCATTTATTTACTTAAATTTCTACTTTTCTCTAACCCCTAAAAGTAAAAAGAAAAAAAGAATTAACTGATTCTATAAACCCTCGTTAGATTTATTTTTACCTTGATATTTCAAGTTATTTTAATAATGAATTATGGATGAAATACCTACTGGTAATGTATTGGAATACGAGCTACTGTATTTATAAAAGGACACGGTGAGTAGAACAACACAGGCGACCAGAAAGGCGATAAGTATCTTCTCCGTTCTGTCCATACGAAACATTTCGAAAAACTGAAATATCAAACATACGCAAAGATGGACTAAGTTTAACAAACACACACACACACACACACACACACACAGAAGAAAGAGAGAGGGAGAGAGAGAAGTCGTTTTTTGAGAAATGGGCGACAAAAATGCATGATGTTATACTTGCCTAAAGTCTAGAAAATTATATTATTATCATGTTTTAAGCAAAAGAAATTGCACCATTAACATCATTAAGTAAACTTTTGTGGCAAAGAATCATTAAAAATTAAGGTTTGTAGAAAACTGTCTCCACAGAAATTTACTGATTTGGAGTCTTTCAGGCTAAGTTTTACTCTCTGGGTGTATACTGGTTGTTTTTATCTTATCGAAAGAATTTTCAAACTTGTATAGATAAAACACTTGTTATCCTATACTGTCACAAAAATGTATTCAAATTTGCTCAAATGTGAAAAATCCACAGTAATCCACAGTAAGCCACAACAAAATCCTACATCTTTTTTTTTCTTATCAGCTTTGTACAAGTGGCATTTAGAAAAAGCTAAAACAATATATTTTGCTATTATACCTGTTTATAAACAATACAATTTCCATAAGGTGAGCGATATAACACTTGGTATGGAAATTGTATTGTTTATAAACAGGTATAACCATGCCATATAACCAAAATGCATTTGTTTATAAACAGGTATAGCCATGTTATATAACCAAAATGCATTTGTTTATAAACAGGTATAGCCATGTCATATAACCAGAATGCATTTGTTTATAAACAGGTATAACCATTTCATATAACCAAAATGCATTTGTTTATAAACAGGTATAGCCATGTCATATAACCAAAATGCATTTGTTTATAAACAGGTATAACCATGTCATATAACCAAAATACATTTGTTTATAAACAGGTATAGCCATGTCATATAACCAAAATGCATTTGTTTATAAACTCTGTAAATGTTTAAGGGTGGTTTCTAGTGATTTTGTGAAGAATGATAATATAATACTTATTTTTTGGATCACATGACTTATGTAAATGTTTGTACAACGTCATCATATATGACGTGACATATTTCTTATCACATGATCAATTGACCTGAACATAATCATGTATATAAAAGTAATTTAACTGTAATGAAAAGATGCTATTAAAACACCCGTCACGAAGATAGTTACACTTTTATTTTATAACGAACAACACGTATATGACAACATATTAAAAATATGACAGGAAATACATATATCAAACACTTATTTTTAGGGTAAAAAGCTTTTACACGTGTGCAGTAAGTATACAAAAATACCGGATGGTTATATTAGAAACAACACGTGTCATGTAATAACTTCGCCAACAACTACCATTTTTGCGTATTTTTATAATTTTAAGCTCTTCAGATTTACCCTAGCTGAACAATTTTATTCCTCTTGTCCTCAGTCATATTGTTTGTCAATGTAGAGTAACAAGTCAATGTAGAGTAACAAGTCAATGTAGAAGTCAATGTAGAGTAAGAAGTCAATGTAGAAGTCAATGTAGAGTAAGAAGTCAATGTAGAAGTCAATGTAGAGTAAGAAGTCAATGTAGAGTAACAAGTCAATGTAGAGTAAGAAGTCAATGTAGAGTAACAAGTCAATGTAGAGTAACAAGTCAATGTAGAAGTCAATGTAGAGTAAGAAGTCAATGTAGAGTAACAAGTCAATGTAGAGTAACAAGTCAATGTAGAAGTCAATGTAGAGTAAGAAGTCAATGTAGAAGTCAATGTAGAGTAAGAAGTCAATGTAGAGTAGTAACAAACATTTAATTAACTAAAACTTTATTTACAAAATATTTACTGTAAGCCTAATTTATCAAGTTTCAGGTTTATTTAATACTCAATTCATATATATCATAGCAATCATGTTGTAATATTATCTATTACCAAATGTCATAATAATTTCCTTAACAAACATATAAAAATGCTTATATTAACGACTACTTTTGTGTCTGTATTCATTATAGATTTGAACAACATTATATTTGGCCGTCTTAAATATTGACGATCCAGGTGCCTTTTTCTTAGTACAGAAAGCTTATTACGCTCCAACATATAATGAAATTCATCACCAATGCTACCTAAACAATTGCAAAGTGTACATTTACGCTGGTGAGATACAGTATAATACCAGCTTCCCGTTTCAGCTGGAAGTCTGTTATTACGAGTTCTAAATTTGAAAACATATTTAAGCAGTTATAAGGAGTACTTACTAAGTACGATTCAAACTGAAACGTTTCTTTGAATAATAATAATTTTACATTTGGTAGAATTTTTACCAGTAGAGTACCACCCGTTTAAATATAAATCAGGCAATTTTTGTTTTTACGGTAGTCATCAACCATTTATGGTTGGGGAACTTGTGAGCATCCCGTACATTCAAAAAAAAAAAGTAAATATATACGTATATCCAAATCCCCAAAAGCCCGATAAAGTTGCGAACAAATATGCCTTTTCCCGCCAAGTTCAATTCAAATCATGAAAAAATATCTGCTTGCATTTTGAAACAGAGATAATGGCACACTTTAAACACCTGCATAAGCGTAACATAATATAGAATGATAACCCATGAAACTTCAAGTACATGTATGTGGTTTGTGATAAGACTAGACTTAAATGATGTTTAATAAAAATAGATGAATAAAATAAAGACTTTATCTTTTTTTCTGTTCATAATATACCTGTAAACCACAGCATGAGAAGTTTAATAAATCATCTCCCTTATGTATTTCATTCAACAAAAAACGTCTTTCTTCTTTTTTTGTATATTGTGTACAAAACTTTCACCAGGTAAAGTTACAGTTTTTACATTCCTTTTCTGATAACGATGCAATACACATAATGTTGACAGGAACTGAACTTTAACTGGTATCCATTTCATAAAAAATTACTAGACTTGTCCTTTGCAAAGCAGCCTATGCCATTAATTAGGCAAACAACAAGTTCCGTTTCGGGTCTCCAGACCGACCCTCTTTATTTACACCCGACCCTAGACACTGAAAGGTGCTCCATAAAGGCATCGGATGTACAGGTCCGACGCTCCACATATACAAAAAAGAAAAAAATTCTTACCTACCTACCCTCTTTTTTTGGCTGGAGACTAGAAACAGAACTTTTTTCGCCTTCGTAAGAGTATGCTCTTTTAGATATAAGAATAGAAAATAGTCGATTAAAAAATGTACTCTTTAAGCAACAGTGTGATAACGAAAATGGCACTCACATCGCAAAATCCCCGTTTTAAGTAGGGTTTATCCCGTTGTGAACCCCGGTAGCCAAATTTGAAGTTCCTGTCTTTAAATGTTGGTTCTTTACAGTCTCCTACTAACTGACATTTGACGATAATATTTCTTTAGGAAATCCCATAAATATTTTAAGCACAGAGCAATGGAAAAATGGAAAAAACCAAAATATAATACTTCCTTCAAGTGAATGAAATGGAGCATTTTACCGTTGCTATACTGGAAAAAAACTTAGTGACAGAAATATGGCCAATGTTATCAGTAGAAAATTGAGTGGCGAAGTCAGATAAACCTTCGACAAAAACAATCCCCTCGATTATAAATGGTGCTCAGTCTATTTGTATGAAGAAAGGCTTTTGTGATAAGCAAATTGATTACTACATTAAATGTACACGTAGATCAATGATCACTTTGAACTTTGTAAACGCTTGCCTTTCAAAATATATAAACAAATAATTTTAAAAGGATTTTCCTGAGCATTCTTAAAATAAATGCGAATACTTCAGAGATATATTTGAAGGTAAAAAATTCAATATGTAAAAAGGGATAATTCGACTCTAACTGACGCTAGCAGTACCAACATGGCCTTGGTGATGCGGTGGTAAGGATATCTCCCTTCTTGTTTGAACTTGAAATGGAGCATTGCTTCAATATCCTCGTTAATCTTATTTTCTTAAACCAGAGTTAACTCAAAAACCTCGACATAAAGCGATAAGCAATATCAATGAAGTTTGAAGCACGTTATTATCAGCAAATGTACACCGACCTAACTAGAGCCATGAGAAGAAAATCACTAATTTGATGATAGGATACAAAATATCAGGTTGCATTTTACTAGTTAATTTGTATCAGTTAAAATATGTTTATCTTTTTTTAACAAACATTCTCAACGTCTAAAACAGTTTAAAAGCTGACAATCTTTTGAAACCAAAAGAGATGTGACACCTCGTTTTAGCAATGGTTTATCATTATTTTGGCAGCCAAAATCGAAATGTCTGAAAAAAAATCAGACTCTAACCATATTCTGTTTTTAGTTATTTTTATTGACAGTTCTTGCTAAAGTCTAAAATATTTAAAACATTCGGTTACTCGAGCTACACAAATCAAATTTTCATATTTTCATGCGTTCACAATTACATTAGCAGTCATTTCTGTCAAATAAAATCTTATGAAAATACATATCAGACAAAACAGTAAAGATATATAAAGCAAGAATATCACCCGAAAACTTCAGTATCTTAAAGCTTCACGTCCTACAACATGACAGCTTACCAAATTTGGCATGTGAAGTAATAAAAAAATAAAACAAATAGGTACAACAAAAAAGAAAGAACTGAACAGATCAAATTAACTATTTGCAGTGGCCATATCAGCTACAAGGGCAGATAGACAAACTAAGAGTGACTAAATTGTGCTCGTAGAGCAAAATCGAACATAGGCTATTATAATCAAAGCATAACAATTTATAAACTTACCTGCAAAAATATTACAGCTTCCTACAATGTGATATTGACGCCCTATTTTCATACTCAAATTATCAATGCGCAATAAGCTCACCTAACCACGAGGGTGACTTTCGTCTTTCATCGTCGTCCGTCCATCCGTCCTTCGTCAACATTTTCTCGAAACGACATCTTTTCCTGAACCAAACTTTAAAATGTGTTCCTTAGTTGGTCCTCTTTCAAATTCTTTAAAATCTAAATGATTCTAATTAAAAGTCGGTTTGTCATGGCAACCAAAATAAAAAAATGAAAATCTTCTTCTCCGAAAGCACCAGTCCGAATTTAAAAGTACTTCACAGACATATTTCTTATATTGCATTTATCAAATTCCTTCAATCCATTTTGGCATTTTAAACACGTCACCCACAGAGGGATGGGCCTATTTTCACTGTATGACTATATGGAAAACTTTGAAAATCTTCTAAAAAATCTGGTGGCCCACTTACAAAACAATTTCACATAAATTTTTCTTAACTGGTTCTTCATCAATTTCCTTTGATATATATTGACTTGTAATAAAACATTGGCTGACAGGGGCGTAGCAAGATTTCAGTACTGTAAACCTAGAAACTTCCTCAGACACTATTTTTCACGTTTTTCATACTGTAGACGATTTTGCGGCCACATACTTGCGGCGACATACTTTCTTTAATGGACTATTATCATATTTATTTTGGTTGTATTGGTTAAAAGAAAAATTTAACACAATAGTCATGGACATTTTTGAAAACAGATTCTATTTTGGAAGTTACAAACAATATCTACAATAATTTTCAGGTGAGCGATATATGGCTTAATCATATACAGCAGATAAAAACCAAACCTTTCAAACAAATTCAAGGGTACATTTAAGATAAAATCAGATTTGCCAGCTTTGTTTGTGCATCTCATGACAATCGAAACTTTATCGTTAAAAAATGATTGGGAAAGGCAACTCGTTTGCATTCGTAGTGCATTTTCAGCGCTTACAAACCAGTCAACGTTAAAACATTTCAGAGGTGTTGAACTTTTGGGCTTATGACATTATCCGTTTTCCAAAATCAAATTTCGTTACACCTGGACTATAAAAAATCGATCTTGCAATTATACCTCTCAACGTTTGCTCAGCACTAGGTTTATTTCTCTTCCTGATTTAGGTTTAAGTTGCAAAATTGTTTTGAATTGTATTGTTTATTTTAATATTGATTGTATATGTTATGAATTTTGTGAAGAAATTTATTATTTTGTTGTTTTTAAGCCGTTTCAGCTGTAGATTGTGAAAAAATTTTCAGCGTTTTCTGGAAATCAAAGTTTTCGCGGAATTTGCTCTAAAATGTTTAAAACGAACAGGAATTGGTTTAATGTCGAATAAGTGAGCCATTACTGTTAATAAAGCCTGACAGCGTCTTTCCATGCTCCTAATCAGGTTCTTGATGGAGCATTGTTGGATATTCATCCATTCTTCGACCAACATGGCGCCAAGCTTCTAGACACTTCTCGACTGGACAATACGGACTGTTGTCGCTATGTGAAACTCATTCCAGAGCTGTTCAGTTGAATAGAAGTCGGGAGACCTCGCCGGCAAGTACTGATCCTCTCCCTTCACATGCACTCCTGGACCAAATGGGCAATAAACCCACTGTCATACACTGTTATACATGTATAACAGTACCAAGACTTATAGAATCATAAATGATGCGCTGGGTAATGAGGGTACCGCGTTAAAGACACAAAGTTTGATGCCTCCATCCAAGCTGATGCTTCCCCAGACCATCATTGATCCACCATTATAACGGCCGTGTTTAGCAATATGAACTTATCGCTTGTCTCCACACTCTACTATGTCTGTCTTAATATTCTAAGCAATACTTGGACTCGTCGGTGAACAGGAAGGGTTACCAACCCTCCCTTGTCTAGCCAATGTGGTCTATGGCCCATTCGTATCGCTGGGCTGTAGTTCTAGGCTAAGAGTATGCTCTATCGAAGATCATCTTCATGAAGTCTCATACGGATGGTCTGTGTAGTAACATTGATCCCACTGGCATTCTGGAGGTCACTTCTCGCTAGATGGTCGTTCATTAGACCTCGATAATAACGTGTTACTTTTTGTATGAAGCAAAATTTGAGTAGTATTTATAATGTCCATTTGGTCTCTAGCAATGTGTATTATTCGTAGACAGCAAACGTGTGGTGGGGGTAAAATTTCAATGTTGCCAATTAATGCATGTTAAACTTATAAGACTACAGGTCCGTATGCACCTTTAAAATCTACGGAAGCCTAATAGTGCCATTTTAACTTACAACTTCGATATTAGAACTTGGAACTTAGGAATTAGAAATTAGGACTTCGATATTAGACGAGAGACGCTGTGATACTCATTCTGGTTACTTGTATCTGTGACGTATTAGGCTTCCGTAAAAGCGAGAAGGACGGAGAGAAGGCAAATGTGGTAATTATCTTTTTTCAAGTTACTACGGAAGCCCATTGAGGCCGTTTTGAGTTAGACGTTAGAAGGCAACAATTCGAACTTAGATGTTAGATGTTAGATCTTAGAACTTAGGTCTTTGAACTTGGAATGTAGAAATCTCATGAAAGCGGGAAACGCCATTTTTTGCAAGGAAATCAAGAGCGGTCGGCACACACAAAAATCTATCAAAAGTGGTGAGATATAATTCATTGGGGATATTTTACACGATAAATCTATTCATTCGAGAGTGGAATTTTGATCTTGAATGGCTACCAATAATTGTTACGGTGGGTCCATTGCATTAGAGTTGTTTCAGTGTTTGTTAAAGGAAGGTATTTCTATGGTATACCTAACTCCGCGTCCCGTCAATCATTCACTGTCAGTGATCTTTATATGTAATATACACCGATAGAACTTCCCAATTCAACTCGCTAGTCTATTTATATATTTTGAGTTTATTTATTGTCGGTACCGGTTGCCCATATGACCGACGCCCTCTGCAGAGATTAATTATTTTATGTTGTGAGGGATAGTGCAAGATACAGAAAGCATCCCATTCCAGAGACACCCCTGGTTCTTTTGCATGCTCAGTGTATAGTACTGATACATGGGACCTCGGTTTAACGTCTCATCCGAAAGGATATTAGTAATGTTAGTGGAGGAAGGGGGGATCGAACTCGGGACCCCTGGTTAACCAGTCCAGCGCGTTACCACTGGACCACATCCACTCCTGTTCCAGGATAGTGATTTTGGCTGGCCTTTTATACCAAGGGCTACCCTTTAAGAAGAACACAAGTATCTGTTGCCTGTCTTTTTGTAATTACCCCCTCTTCAAAATTTGGAACGGTATTTAAAATTGTTTAACTGTCAGTTTTCTAATAATTGATACTGTCGGTTTTCTAACGTGTATTAAAAATAATTTGATTATTTTTTCTATTGCTGAATCTTCTCTATTCCTTTTCCAGACGACGAAAATGGTCTCAAAATGGGCATGGATGTTTGGAATCTGGCTGCTTATTATTACACCTGTAACTAGTGTTGTGATCACGGATTTAGCTGTCATTCTCAGAGGGGCGCATTTAACAAGACTAGAACTTATTAAGCACTGCTTTTTCATAGTTTATCATACAAGGATATTATATTGTTATTATATATTGTGCATAATATTAAAGTAAGTTTGCTGCAACTTTAACAAAGCTTTAGCATTAACTATTTCTCGAGTGTGGCACGGTGGTATACCATCGACAAGTTCTAGTCGAGACTGTGATATTCTTTTTAGTGATTAATGTGGTAAGTATCTTGTTTCATGTATTGTAGTTTACTGGTAATTGAATAAAGTTTTATGTTTGAGAATGGAGTAACGTTTTCCTTCTTTTAGCTTCAAACCGATATTTTTTAATTTCTATCTGACTTAAGTTTAAGCTCTAATGTCTTAGTTCTAAAAACTAAGTTCTAAGATCTAAGTTATAAGAACTAAGTTCTAATGTCTTAGTTCTAAGGTCTAAGTTATAACGTTATGGGTTCTTTCATTGTTGTTTTTTGCACGCTTTATATCTAGTTGAATAGCTAGTTTTCACATATGTGTGAAGTTGGTCTGCAGTTCGCAGTTCGCAATTCGCGATTCGAATTGCGAACTGCAAACTGGCATGCAGTTCGCGATTCAAACTTGAAGATTTTCAGTGTTCTTCTTGGGAAAATTTATGACTTACTAACTTCATAAACCAAAAAGAAATAGTTCTAAGTCCAATTGCAAACTAGCATGCTGTTCGCGATTCGAATTGCGAACTGCAAACTGGTCTGCAGTTCGCAGTTCGCAGTTCGCAATTCGCGATTCGAATTGCGAACTGCAAACTGGCATGCAGTTCGCGATTCAAACTTGAAGATTTTCAGTGTTCTTCTTGGGAAAATTTATGACTTACTAACTTCATAAACCAAAAAGAAATAGTTCTAAGTCCAATTGCAAACTAGCATGCTGTTCGCGATTCGAATTGCGAACTGCAAACTGGCATGCAGTTCGCGATTCAAACTTGAAGCTTTTCAGAGTTCTTCTTGTGAAAATTTATTACTAACTTCATAAACCAAAAAGAAATAGTTCTAAGATAGAGAAAATAAACATAAGTCCAATTGCAAACTAGCATGCGGTACGCGATTCGAATTGCGAACTGCAAACTGGCATGCAGTTCGCGATTCAAATTTCAAGCTTTTCAGTGTTCTTCTAGGGAAAATTTATGACTTACTTACTTCATAAACCAAAAAGAAATAGTTCTTAGTCGAATTGCAAACTAGCATGCGGTTCGCGATTCGAATTGCGAACTGCAAACTAGCATGCAGTTCGCGATTCAAACTTGAAGCTTTTCAGAGTTCTTCGTGTGAAAATTTATTACTTACTAACTTCATAAACCAAAAAAGAAATAGTTCTAAGATAGAAAAAAAACATAAGTCAATTGCAAACTAGCATGCGGTTCGCGATTCGAATTGCGAACTGCAAACTAGTCTGCAGTTCGCAGTTCGCAATTCGCGATTCGAATTGCGAACTGCAAACTGGCATGCAGTTCGCAATTCAAACTTGAAAATTTTCAGTGTTCTTCTTGGGAAAATTAAACTAAAAAGAAATAGTTCTAAAATAGAGAAAAAAAATATAAATCCAATTGCAAACTAGCATGCGGTTCGCGATTCGAATTGCGAACTGCAAACTAGTCTGTAGTTCGCAGTTCGTTTTTCGCGATTCGAATTGCGAACTGCAAACTAGCATGCAGTTCGCGATTCAAATTTGAAGATTTATAGTGTTCTAGTTTGGCTAGTTTGCAATTGGACTTGTGTTTTTTTCTATTTTAGAACTATTTGTAGTTCGCAATTCGAATCGCGAACTGCAGGCTAGTTTGCTATTGGACTTATGTTTTGTTCTCTATTTTAAAACTATTTTTTTTTGGTTTATGAAGTAAGTAAGAAATAAATTTTCATATAAGAATACTGTAAACCTTCAAATTGAATCGCGAACTGCAGACCAGTTTGCAGTTTGCAATTCAAATCGCGAACCGCAGGCTATTTGCAATTGTACTTATGTTTTTTTTCTCTATTTTAGAACTATTTCTTTTTGGTTTATGAAGTAAGTATGAAATAATAGAAGAACATTTTCACAAGAAGAACACTATAAATCTTCAAATTTGAATCGCGAACTGCATGCCATTTTGCAGTTCGCAATTCGAATCGCGAATTGCGAACTGCGAACTGCAGACCATTTTGCAGTTCACAATTCGAATCGCGAATCGCATGCTAGTTTGCAATTGGACTAATATTTTTTCCTCTATTTTAGAACTATTTCTTTTTGGTTTATGAAGTAAGTAAGTCATAAATTTTCCCTAGAAGAACACTGAAAAGCTTGAAATTTGAATCGCGAACTGCATGCCAGTTTGCAGTTCGCAATTCGAATCGCGTACCGCATGCTAGTTTGCAATTGGACTTATGTTTATTTTCTCTATCTTAGAACTATTTCTTTTTGGTTTATGAAGTTAGTAAGTAATAAATTTTCACAAGAAGAACTCTGAAAAGCTTCAAGTTTGAATCGCGAACTGCATGCCAGTTTGCAGTTCGCAATTCGAATCGCGAATTGCGAACTGCGAACTGCAGACCAGTTTGCAGTTCGCAATTCGAATCGCGAACTGCATGCTAGTTTGCAATTGGACTTAGAACTATTTCTTTTTGGTTTATGAAGTTAGTAAGTCATAAATTTTCCCAAGAAGAACACTGAAAATCTTCAAGTTTGAATCGCGAACTGCATGCCAGTTTGCAGTTCGCAATTCGAATCGCGAATTGCGAACTGCGAACTGCGAACTGCAGACCAGTTTGCAGTTCGCAATTCGAAATCGCGAACCGCATGCTAGTTTGCAATTGACTTATGTTTTTTTTTTTCTATCTTAGAACTATTTCTTTTTGGTTTATGAAGTCAGTAAGTAATAAATTTTCACACGAAGAACTCTGAAAAGCTTCAAGTTTGAATCGCGAACTGCATGCTAAATTTGCAGTTCGCAATTCGAATCGCGAACCGCATGCTAGTTTGCAATTCGACTAAGAACTATTTCTTTTTGGTTTATGAAGTAAGTCATAAATTTTCCCTAGAAGAACACTGAAAAGCTTGAAATTTGAATCGCGAACTGCATGCCAGTTTGCAGTTCGCAATTCGAATCGCGAACCGCATGCTAGTTTGCAATTGGACTTATGTTTATTTTCTCTATCTTAGAACTATTTTTTTTTGGTTTATGAAGTTAGTAAGTAATAAATTTTCACAAGCAAAACTCTGAAAAGCTTCAAGTTTGAATCGCGAACTGCATGCCAGTTTGCAGTTCGCAATTCGAATCGCGAATTGCGAACTGCGAACTGCAGACCAACTTCACACATATAGTTTTCACAGCATATATATGCATCGATAGCATATTTTGCGCATTCAACATTTTCTCGATTAGCCATCATTCGGTACCCTGCCAATGAGACAGCCATATACTTCCTTTGTAAGATTCTATTGTACGTATTCAGTGATGCGATTCATTATGTATATACTGATGACCTCAATTTGCAGCCAAGAGCAGGTCACACCATCAAGCATTTGTGCAGAATTATGCCCCTTAGTCACCTTAGGAAATTGTAACAAATGGGAATTTATTTGAATACTATATAAGCCAAATCCTTGTCTTTTAATATACTTATATACCATGACGACCCCAATCACTATCCAACTGCTGATAACTTCACCCAGTATTAATACAGAAGTGCAAGTCTTAAAAGTTAAGGCAATGGTTAACTTTTATTTAAGTAGCCACTGTGGTCTTGACCTGGTACAGAAGGAAAGACGGAAGGATTGACCAATGATGCAAAGTGCACTCGGTCCCTTTCTGGGCTTTTTACTGCCTTTACGGAACATCTAAGTTCTAAGATCTAAGACCTAAGTTCTAAGATCCAACATCTAAGTTCTAAGATCTAAGACCTAAGTTCTAAGATCTATCTAAGTTCGAATTGTTGCCTTCTAACTTCTAAGTCAAAACGGCCTCAATGGGCTTCCGTATGTTTCCTCTGTAATTGTTTCTTAGTGCAAACAGTGACATTTCACAGTTTTAATACGTCAAAAAAACAAATAACCAGAATGAGTATCACAGCGTCTCTCGTCTAATATCGAAGTCCTAATTTCTAATTCCTAAGTTCCAAGTTTTAATATCGAAGTTGTAAGTTAAAATGGCACTATTAGGCTTCCGTAAAAATCTGATGGGTGTTAACTTAGAGCATATTTGCAGAGGTGAGATATCAACTGGCAAATGGCTAGGCTTGGAGAGTATGAGTCTGGACTAGGTCGTCCGCTCCAAAACATCTCGTTTCCTAAATCATGCATTTCTGTGAAATATTTTACTGATGAGGATGCTACAAACTCTTTTATAGGCCCTAACGAATCCAGAGTCCCTTCACGGATTAGAGAGTAACTATTCGTTAGATAAGATAGAGGAAAGAAAAATTTCACTACATATCAGCATTATTTAACCGCATTACAGCTTCCTCGAACCAAAATATTAACTGATAAATTGTACTGAACATCATTTTTGTTCAAGTGAGCACGCACTTACAGATAGTTAAAGTGTGTCAAATACTCTCGCTTTTATTTGCAACTTCATAAAACCGAATTTACAACAGTTACACGAATAAGATAGCAAATGAGATAAATGTCTTTACTATGCCAATGGTTTGAAGCATAATAGCAACTGTTAATGGGCTGAAAGAAGCAAAATCTACCAAAACAAGTATTCCTTATGGACTGTACACTCTTTCGTTTGCCATAGTCTGATGACTTTTTTCACAATTTATCTGTCTAAAGTCTGGAGACTCGATTTTCAAAAGTTACGACAGAGTATCCGGAACTGATAGTTATTTCCTCTTTGCCTTTGTTTGGTTAAGACCATGTCTATTGATGTCAAGTAGGTGACCTGATAACATTTCTAAAAACAGAACGTTCTATATAACAGAGAAAATGAAAATCCAAATTATTTCAACACAGCATTCATACCAAATGCATGCGCAGCTAGAGGAAGGAAAATGATTTCAAATGTTTTCCAATGAGGTATTATAACATTCGAGATATTGACAGTTTAACAAAAATTCCTCTTTAGATGACATTGACGGAAATCTTGTATAGAACACGGTAAATATTGCAAAATAGAAACTTCAACATGATGATACTCAAAGCGGGAAAATTATGACTTTTAAGTACTTCCTGAACCGATCCTTGACATTGTTGCGATATTGATATGAAGATCACAGTTCAACTATTTTAAGAATGAGTGATGTACATGTATCACTTTGTAGCAGTGTTTTATGTACTATGATTGACGTGAACAATATATACCTAAGAGAATCTGGAAAAGACCAAGCATGTTTAAGTTAGCCGAGTTGACAAATACAGAAACTCATAAAATACTGAAAAACTTGGCTTGTTTCGTTGAAAAGGCTTGATAAGCTAGGTCTAATTTTTTATGCGTCCTTTTCTTCGACGAGTCGAGATTTTCCATTCATATAAGTGATGGCAGGGTTCGTGTATACCGTAGAAGAAATGAACGTTTTGCCGACTGGTGTGTACTTGAACGAGATCGTTTAAGAGGCGGCGGTTCCGTCTAGGTCTGGGCAGGCATTGCGCATGGTTATCGCACACCTCTCGCCGTGATCGATGAGAATTTGAATGACCAACGCTATCGGGATGAGATTCTGGCGAGGCACGTCATCCCACTGTTTCAAAATAATGCCAATATCACTCTGTCTCAACAGGATAATGACACAAGCCATACTTTATATCACCAAAGTTAAGACATGATTAAACCAACATTATTATCTACTACTCAAATATATAGTTGCGTGCAATTTACCAAAGATCATAATGATTAAACCCCGAACAAAATAATAAGCAATGACTGTTGATGTTCAATGTTGTTAATCTTTTTTATCTGGGCCTTATATTATTCAAAATACTTAGAATTCCCACTATCCAGCACATTATAGTTGATATTGATCTATAAGATGAAGTTCTAATCTAATAACAATATTATATTATTAAGATAGAACGTTTTAACTTTTAGAAGATTTATAATAAAAATATAATTAGTCTGGGTAGTGGAATTCAAAGTCTCTCTCAAAGTGACATTGACCATTGCCAAGTGACCTGACCATATTATTTTGAGTCATGCACTGCAAATGGATTTTTTACCAAAGTTTCTTCTTTCTTAAAGTGTCTTTAGACAAACTTCCATTCCATGACTTGTTTTTTCCCTATATATAGAAGTTATTTTGACTAATTCAAAACAGACCAAGCTTTTACTAGATTGAAATGACAGAACTGACCAAACTACTCATTAAATGGAACAGGTTAAACATGAAACAATCTATTTTTGTTATCAGAAATACTTGAGAGAAAATTAAAACTCCAATAAATAAAACAAATATCTCATAAATATGTTCTAAAATTTTATCTTAGTTACCTTTATAATACGTTATTCTAAAATTCTATCTTAATTATCTTATGTAAGTACATGTATGTAGAAACTTTTCAAAGATAAACAGCATACATAACATTTTACACCACCACAATTACATTATAGACAAGAGGTCCATGATGGCCATAAATCGCTCGCCTTAGTCTAATTGCTCAAGTTACAAGTATCGTTATTGGTTGTTATGGGTGTTCGCTGTTCGTAAGTTTGAATAAGTTAGCAATAAATTTGAAGACTCTGGGTGTAATGGTACTCAAATTTTTTAGCAGAAATAGTTTTACTCTACAGGTCCCTGTAAACTTGACCTTTGACCTACGGACCCCAAAAACTGTAGGGTTTTCTAATATAATTACCCAATGAAGTTTGAAGGTTCTGGGTGTAATGGTACTCCAGTTTCTGAGCAGAAATAGTTTTCACTCTACAGGTCCCTGTGACCTTGTTTTTTGACCTACTGACCCCAAAACGACAGGGGATTTTTTTACTGAGTAAGGGAAATCATCTTATGAAGTTTGTAGGCTCTTGGTAAAATGGTACTCCAGTTACTGAGCAGAAACGGTTTTCACTCTAGAGGTCCCTGTGAACTTGACCTTTGATCTATGGACCCTAAAACAATAGATTCTTCTGATAAAATTCCCCTATAAAGTTCGAAGGCTATGGGTGTTATGGTACTAGTTACTCAGCAGAAATGTTTTTCGCTCTACAGGTCCCTGTGACCTTGACCTTTGACCTACTAACCCCAAAAACAATATGGTTATTCTTTTATTTAGTAAAATCAATCATCCTATGATGTTTGAGGTTCTGGGTAAAATGGTACTCCTGTTATTCAGTTGAAACAGTTTTCACTCCAGAAGTCTCTCTGACCTTGACCTTTGACCTACTGACCCAAAAACAAAATGTTTTTTTTCTACTTACTAAGTGAAATAACCCTGTGAAGTTTGAAGGCTCTGGGTCAGCTGGTTCTTAAGTTATTGAACGGAAATAAAGTGAGACAGACGGACAGACAGACAGACAGAGGAATAGACACCCATGGACAGGGAAAAAACAATATGTCTCCACCAGAAGGGCGGGGTTGGGGGGGATATAACAACAAACAATTAAAATCAAATGACCCCCTCCCCCCTCCCGGGTGGAGCCAGTTTTGACCCTAGGATCATGATTTGAACAAACTTGGTAGAGATCCTCTAGACAGTGCTACACACCAAATATCTAAGCTGTTCGCTTTTTGGTTTCTGACAAAGAGATTTTTAAAGACCTTTTCCTATATAACTATATGTAAAACAAGTGACCCCCGGGGCAAGGTTTATTTTGATCCATTGGGTATGATTTGAACAAACTTAATAAAACATGTGACCCCATTGGGTGGGGCCTTTTTTGACTCAGGGGCAATGAATTGAACAAACTTGGTAGAGGTCCACTGGACAATACTGCACATCAAATATCTTAGCTCTAGGCATTGCGGTTTTGACAAGAACGTTTTTAAGTTATCCCTATTTAAATCTTTGTAAAATCAACTGACCCCTGGGGTAGGGTCAGTTTTAACCCCATGATCATAATTTGATCAAACTTGATACAGGTCTACCAGGTGATGCTTCACACGAAATATCTAAGCTCCAGGCCTTCAGGTTTTGGAGAAGAATATTTTTTAAGAACCAACTTTTAAAATCTATTTTTAGCGCCAGTGACCCAGAAATGCAATGGACCGGAAGCATTTGAACAATCGTGGTAGAGCTTTGTGCAAGAAACATCCCAAGCAAGTTTCATTAAATTTGGCCAAGTGGTTTCAGAGCAGATGTCGTTTGAATGAAAAGTTGACGGACGGACGACGGTCAAAGACCGATCACAAAAGCTCACCTTGAAAACTGTGTGCTCAGGTGAGCTAAAAAAATGAATTAAAACAGCATTTTATATCTTAGGTCCCCAATCGTATACTTTATCTTTCACCCGCAACAGTGACTGGGCAGCTTTTTCGAATCTTCTTTGAACAATCGTTAACCACTGGTTCTCCCAGTACAGAGCTGTTACTCTCCTTTATATGATCAAAGAAAGTCAAGCCCAATGATTTTTTTCATGTTTTTGACTTATTTTCAGAATAAAAATGAATTTACTTGGTCAATCGGCATTGAAAATAAAGCCATTTCCATATTGCAAGCCCTTTTTTGTAGGCTATTCATTCAAGACAGAATTTTGTTTGAGATAAACACCCGAGTCTTTTGAGAATCAAAGTATAAGTGTAGAAGAAGAATTCATTACTTGTACTCCCTTACCTATCAACTACATATAGCTTTTACGGTGACATACTCCAAAGTTAAAATCCAGTGTTTCCAGTTTACATGAGAACAGGGCCTCATTGTACATGACAGAAGCTTTACTTAAATTGATGCTAGACTATAACAAGGAAATTAGGAAATGAAATTAATTAATGCAGAAGGTTTTATAATCAAATATAGTGTAAGGCAATTTCAACTCAAGTCTATGTTTAAAATTCTATTGGGTAGGTTATTAGTTCTTTGGAGTTAGTTCCCACAAAAGTTATAAGATAATCAGCTGGTTAGTTTGTTTCCAAATAAATCTGGATAGTATTAACACTTCCTTGTAGTTTTGTGTAGAAGAAGTGCGCATGAAACATATATACATAAAAAATAAGCTTTTTTATTTAGAAACAGTTCCTTACACAATTGCTTTCTAAAACATGTTGATGTAAAGCAATTTGTTAAAACTTTATAGTTCTTTCTTTCATCTTGATGGAAAATACTGCGTCATATATCAGATAATAGATGTTAAAATTTGAATGTTAAAAAAAGAGGTTAGAGGTTATCCACAAATGACCCATAAAAAGCATGCCAGTGACTACCAAAAGGCCCTTATCAATGTGAAAAAAAAACAATTAAGCCAGATCATTCTCCTCTTTGTAAATTTCTTTGAAACTCTGTTGTTGATAAGTAACAGCCAAAACATGTGTTTAGAGAATACACGTAACTCTGAAAAATTCACGACATTTGGATCAAGCATTGAATTTTTTCATCTTGAAATATTCTGGTTTCCTTCTGGTACCGAAAGATTCTTATGAAATTTTATAAAATCACTTAGAAATGGACCTTAATGGAGGAGTACTATTACTGAATGTGTATGTTTGTTTTCAATGTGCATATCATCTATTATCCAAGACATATTTCAAACAATTTTAATGTAGTAATATGAACCAAAGATATAATTCAATCTTTATGCAGTAATATTTTATCCAAAATATTTTTCAACCTTAATGCCGTAATTTTGATTCCAAGATACTGTTCCATTTCACTGCAGTAAGATTGTATCTTCGATATTTGAGGGACATTGCTGATAACAAATTATCTCCCTTACTCAGATAACATCAAAGGTAGACCAAATAGCACATTGGTCATTTCAGTTAGAATCCTCTGACTTTATCCTTGTTTCTTATTGTGATGGTCTTGACTTTCTGTTGTGAAAATTGTATTTTATGTATTAAATAAAAAGCTAGGATTATCAAAAAACAAAGATAATGGTGTTAACAAAACATGCTGCTAAACTAAATGTGTAATCTGACTACCACTGATGCAAATAATTAGGCTTAATTATCACCTTACCAAAAGAGAAAATAGGGATAAAAGCAGAGGAATCCAAATGGAAGGACCAATGTAATATCAGAGAGTATTCAGGGTAGATAATCCACTAAAGTCCCCCATTCTGATTTAAATCATGTATACAAGATATTGTTCAATCTTCTTGCAGTAATACTGTACCCAAGATATATTCAATCTTCATGCATCTATATTGTTTCCAAGATATTGTTCAATCTTTATGCAGTAATACTTTATCCAAGATATTGTTCAATCTTCATGAAGTTATATTGTAAAGTTGTAAAACATGAAACAAAATATGGCCACAGGTTACAAAATGAGACCCTTGTATTGGTCATCATTCTGATCTACCACCGTGTGCAACAGTTCTACTCTTAAGTCTTGTTCTATAAATGGTAATATTGTTGACACTGCTGAACAGTATAAGTACATGTATTTGGACTTGGTTTTCAGCTAAACTGTCAAATTTAGAAAGACAGGTACTCATTTGATAACCAAAACTAAAAACAATCATCTTTTGTCAAACGAATTTTGAATTGAAATTTAGCTCCATTTTTTTATACTGTCTTACCTATCGAACCTTTTCAAGCGATTCTTTGAAAATACAAGTGACACAGAAAAGGTGCAATTAGATCATTTTGCGAAAAATTACGAATTCTAGAAAAAGAACCCCGGCTTTGTTATTTATAATACGCTATTTATAGAGTTGGGAAGATGTCCGACAGACATTGCGATACATGTACAAGTTATTGATTACTGGAATCAACTTGTGATCGAGTCAAACATTGTTTATAAAATAATGTTATGTTCAGCGCAACCTCTCTTTAAAATGGCTTACAACTTTGTTAAAAGTAATTTGACATGAACCGGCGATAGCAACCTCTTTTTATACCAAGCGAATATATCAGCAAATACTATATGATATTTAATTAATTAGGAAACGAACGTTAATTGACCATTTTTTATCTGACTGGAACACGAAAACAGGTTTCAAACAAAGGAAAACGCTATAATCTTTCTTATATATATTTACACGAGAAAAATAGCTTATGCGTTAACGCACACATGTTTAAGTTTCGAACAGCAAACCAAAAATTATACCTGCTGAAACCGGAGGATGGATCCTTTGTCCCGCGTGCCCATCATTAGGCATCAGCTAGTTTGTAAACGTTTCAGTGAAAAAAGGAAACAGCTCATTCCATCCTATTATTTTCACATTCCAAACTAACAAATATATAGCAGCTTTTGTAGTCTACGTTATGAAACTGAAAAAATTTAAGCGCATTTGTCTATGAAAAAAAGTTTCCTGGTTACATGTACTTAACTCTGTTTCAGCACTAGTGAAACCATAGGGGGCGCACCCGGCGCGCGCTCCCCCTAAGACTGCCGGACCATAGGTGTCAGTAGACATTCGAAAATAAAATACCATTCAATTCCAATGCTCACTGACTCTGGTGTAATGTAAGCTCTGATCTATCCTTTTTGTCCTATCAAGTTTGAATATTGCATCGTGTGCGTAGACACTCACTCTGTTATTCATGTTGAACTTTGCACTCCCGGAAATCCTGGATTCGCTCCTGTAAATATCACACTTTATAACGTTACTTTTGTTTAAACAAAAGTAACGTTATAAACTGATTTTTTAAACTAAAGATCATGGAAGTGTTCCCTGAAGCGTGTTTATGGCGGAGAGTGTAATGTTTAGGGACGAAAGTAATGTTTTAGAGGTGAAATCTTGAAATCTAGAAAAATCAGGATTTGGTTAGTGCTGGATGATAAATATCGTGTATGGTGTCCTCGGGCATTAATTACGGCCCGCATGCTGCTGATAAGACTACAGACCTGATGGTGAGGAAGCTGAGCCCACTCCTCAATGAGGGTCTGTTGCGGGTTCGACTTGGTACACAGAAATGGCTTTCTATGCGTCCTCAGTAGGATATTGATCAGAGGACCTCTCTGCCAATCCATTCGTTCCACACTAGCTCACTGCAGATATTGGTTGGTGACACGGAATCTGTGCAAACGGACATTATCATCCATCAGAATGTGAATCAGAACATAAAGCACTAATGTACGGGTATAGGTCTGTTTTCCCCTGAGTCACTAGTGTACTGGTGTAGGTCTGTTTTCCCCTGAGTCACAAGTGTACGGGTGTAGGTCTGTTTTCTCCTGAATGCTTATTCCCGTCCACATCATGACTGATTTCCCCGGCAAAGACGGTCATACCGGAGCAATACGTTCATTTGGCATTCTCCAACTCCGAGATGTCCATGCAGAATCTTGACACCTCTGTAAAGAGAACAGGGGTCCAATCATTTACTGTCCATGTAACATTAGCTCGTACCCATTGCAGATGCTCTTGAATATGCTGTTTTGTCAATGGAAAGCGTTTTGCAGGCCGCCTTGGATTCAGTCCGACATCATGCAACCAGTTTCTAACGGTTTCCGTACTACTACGTACACAAGTTGCTTTCTGGAAGTCGTTCTGTAACAGTTGTTGCGTTTCAGGACCTGTGGCGTAGGGCTTGAAGGACGATAAATCGGTCCTGGGCTTGAGTGATTGAACGCTCTCGACTTCTGGCATGCAGAACATTTCCAGCCATTTGAAATCGATTCCACATCCTTGAGACAACGCGTCTGAATACCCCAAGGACATGCGCATCCCTACGATGACGTCTAACTTGTCGATTCGCTATAGTTTTTGTATATAACAAATAAAGTTTGACAATAACACAAGACCTGTCCGCGAACAGCTCGCTCCACTTTTCTCAGTGCTGAATAATAAGCTAAATCAAACAAGAGGCTCAAGTAAAAACAATTTGAGTGGGGGAGGGTTAATGCCTTCTCAAGTAAGAAGAGAATTTTTTGCAGGGTTGGGGGAGGGGTGGTGAGTGGCGGGGGATGGAGTAGTCATGCAAATTTGGGTGGGAGATCCCATGCATGAAAGAGGGAGTACCTACTAATCACATGTAAGTGATTAGTTCAGTTCTAGGCTTTTTGCTTTGCCATAAGAAGTTTTTTTCCTATATAATTCTAAGCAAAATCAAGTGACCCCAAGGATGGGGCTAATTTTGACCCCAGAGACATGGGTACCAACAATCTTGGTAGGGGTCTTGATGTTGATCAAGTATTCCAAGTATGAAGGGAATATTTTTGGAAATTTCTGAGAAATGGACCTTAACAAAAAAGTTAACTAAGAAATTCTAAGTCAGAAAAAGGGCATAATTTTGCAAAAATAGATTTGAGGGTTATCTGCCCTTTAGAATTGGTGTCACATTTTGATAGTGAACAAGTATTCTAAACTTGAAGTGAATAGCTTTAAGGAAAATGGACCTTAACAAAAAGGTTAACCAACGCCGACACCGTCGCCGACGAGAGGATCATGACAATAGCTCCACTTTTTGTCTTCGAAAAGAGGAGCTAACAAGAGAAAAATTGATGCATGCAATCATATACATGAAGGCACATGGCTATAAATCACCATATTTCCATTGCTTTTCCTCGTGTTTCTCGTGCAATGTGTACATATCAATAACTGTACTACACGCTTATGGGGTGCCTATATAGGACCATCATTAATAGGGATCTGGTTTCATATAATGATAATTTGAATGAAATATTTGATGTCAAAAAACTGATCCCTAGCAAGTTTTGAGAAGTATATCATGAGGTTCCATAGTATAACTTTTTATAGTATGCACCCTTTTTCTGACATTATCATTCATAGTGTAATATTTCCCCTATCTGTTTTTTAGTGAATGAAACATTTATTTTCAATGACCCCGTAAACGATGTTTTCAAAATAATTTTGTAATCTTAATTTGACTTGGTATTCCCACCAAATTGTATATAAAATGCTTTTGCAACATGGCTGCTGTTACCTTGACAAAAACAGTATACTGTATCATATTGTATAATGTATCCAATATAGTGTTAAGTCTAAATGCAGTAATACTGTATCCAGAAATTGATCAATTTCCATACAGTAATATTGTATCCAAGATATTGTTCAATCTAAATGCAGTAATACTGTATCCAACATATTGTTCAATTTTAATGAAGTAATACTGTATCCATGATATTGTTCAATTTTGATGCAGTAACACTGTAACCATGATATTGTTCAATTTTAATGCATTAATACTGTTTCCAGAAATTGTTTAATTTTATTGCAGTAATACTGTACCAAACATAGTGTTCAATTTTAATGAAGTGACACTGTATCTATGATATTGTTCAATTTTAATGCATTAATACTGTATCCAGAAAGTGTTCAATTTTATTGCAGTAATACTGTATTCAACATAGTGTTTAATTTTGATGCAATAACACTTATTCGTGATATTGTTAAAGTTTAATGAAGTAATACTGTATCCATGATATTGTTCAATTTTATTTCAGTAATACTGTATCCATGATATTGTTCAAGTTTAATGAAGTAATACTGTATCCAACATAGTGTTCAATTTTGATGCAGTAACACTGTATCCATGATATTGTTCAAGTTTAATGAAGTAATACTGTATCCAACATAGTGTTCAATTTTGATGCAGTGACACTGTATCCATGATATTGTTCAATTTTAATGCATTAATAGTGTATCCAGAAATTGTTCAATTTATTGTAGTAATACTGTACCCAACATTGTTGTTCATTTATAAGCTTTAGATCAAGGAGAAAGATGTATACATAGGTGAAATGTGCGCAGCACATCCTCTTTATACCCAAGGCAAAATCTTGACATTGCATCATCTTCGGTGACCTTGACCTCTGACCCGGTGACCTGGTTCATGTGCATGACACGAAGTCTCATGATGAATATTTGTGCCTTAAAAACTCAATTCATGTTATTTGAACATTTTGATTTTTTTAATTGATCTTTGACCTCTTGTGATCTTGACCTTCATTTTGCGCAAGACAACTCAATTCACTATGGAGAACATTTGTTATAACTTATATAAAAATCCACCCATGTCTAAAGAAATATACTCACAAATGAATGTTTTAATTTGTTATTTGACCTTTGACCCTGAAGTAAGACCTTGACCTTTACCACAGACACTGAATTTTTCACGCGACACTCCGCCTCACTATAAAGAACATTTGTTCCAAGTTATATTAAAATCCAGACACGCATGTAGAAGTTATGCTCCGGACATGGGTACTGAGTTGACCCTTCAAGTGTGACCTTGACCTTTGAGCGGCAGATCTGGGTTTTGCGTGTAACACACCATCCCATCATGGTTAACATTTGTATCAAAATATTTTGTAATCCTTTAAAGAATGAGCAAGATATAGACCGGACAAATCTAGCAAGACACACAGACTGACGGACGCACATACACCAAACCACAAAAAGTGAAGAGCAGCAACTAAGTCAACCTAACCACAAGGGGGCTCAACAATTTCAAAATCCTCTGACCACTAAGCATAATACTTTAAAGCATAAGCAAGATACAGCGCCAACAAACAAATTCTAATATTTGTATTTGACCTTTGACCTCTTGTGACCTTGACCTTCACTTTGCGCGAGACAACTCAACTCAACATGGAGAACATTTGTGCTAAGTTATATTAAAATCCATCCATGTATATAGAAGTTATACTCTCAAATGAATGTTTTATTTTGTTATTTGACCGTTGACACCTAAATGTGACCTTGACCTTTGCCACAGACACTTCAAGTTTTTAAATCCTATGACCACTAAGCAAAATACTTCAAATCATATGCAAGATACAGCGCCAACAAACAAATTCTAATATTTGTATTTGACCTTTGACCTCTTGTGATCTTGACTTTCATTTTGCACGAGACAACTCAACTCAACACAGAGAACATTTGTGCTAAGTTAAAATCCATCCATGTATATAGAAGTTAAACTCACAAATGAATGTTTTATTTTGTTATTTGACTTTTGACCCCTAAGTGTGACCTTGACCTTTACCACAAACACCTGAATTTTTTCACGCGACACTCAGCCTCACTATAAAGAACATTTGTTCCAAGTTATATTAAAATCCAGACACGCATGTAGAAGTTATGCTCCGGACACGGGTACTGAGTTGACCCTTCAAGTGTGACCTTGACCTTTGAGCGGCAGATCTGGGTTTTGCGTGTAACACACCATCCCATCATGGTTAACATTTGTATCAAAATATTTTGTAATCCTTTAAAGAATGAGCAAGATATAGACCGGACAAATCTAGCAAGACACACAGACTGACGGACGCACGTACACCAAACCACAAAAAGTGAAGAGCAGCAACTAAGTCAACCTAACCACAAGGGGGCTCAACAATTTCAAAATCCTCTGACCACTAAGCATAATACTTTAAAGCATAAGCAAGATACAGCGCCAACAAATTTTAATATTTGTATTTGACCTTTGACCTCTTGTGACCTTGACTCTCATTTTGCGCGAGACAACTCAACTCAACATGGAGAACATTTGTGCTAAGTTATATTAAAATCCATCCATGTATATAGAAGTTATACTTTCAAATGAATGTTCTATTTTGTTATTTGACCATTGACACCTAAATGTGACCTTGACCTTTGCCACAGACACTTCAATTTTTCAATTCTATGAGCACTAAGCAAAATACTTCAAAGCATATGCAAGATGTAGCGCCAACAAACTTATTTTAATATTTGTATTTGACCTTTGACCTCTTGTGACCTTGACTTTCAGTTTGCGCGAGACAACTCAACATGGAGAACATTTGTGCTAAGTTATATTAAACTCCATCCATGCATATAGAAGTTAAAATCACAAATGAATGTTTTATTTTATTTGACTTTTGACCCCTAAGTGTGACCTTGACCTTTGCCACAGACACCTGAATTTTTCATGCTACACTTAGCTTCACTATGGAGAATACCCGTCCCAAGTTATATTAAAATCCCTCTATGCATGTAGAAGTTACGCTCTTGAAACAGGTTTTGTGCTGTCCCCCAAGTGTGACCTTGATCTTTGAGTGGCGAACCTGGGTTTTAAGTGCCACACACAACCCCATTATGGTGAACATTTGTACCAAATTATTTTGTAATCCTTCAAAGAATGAGCAAGATATTGACTGGACAAATCCAGACGGACGCACATACACCGAACTATACGCCAAAAGTGGTGACTAAGTTGAGCTCACCGCAAGCGGGCTCGACAAAAAAGAAACTAAATAAGCAAGGTAGAGTTATAGGTCAAGTGTACCAAATTTCCTCACTAAATTTTCTACCAAACCTTTCTATCAACACGACTAAGCCAAAAGACAAATAAGCAGGTTATCAAGTCAAGGTAAAAAAAAAGAATTATTTGTTTTTAATATAAGTCTATTAAAAATCAAGTGACCTAGTGGGGGGTCAATTTTGACCCTAGGGAGATAATATGAAAAATCTTTGTAAAGATAAAGTATACGGTACTATGTACCACAGATCTTAGTTCTACAGCCTTTGATTTCTGAAAGGAAACTTTAAAAAAAATTGTATTTGATATAAATAAGACCCTTAGGGTGGGGCCAATTCTAACCCCAGAGCCAAAATTTGTTCAAACCTGGTGGAGGTCTTCTAAAAATTCTGCATACAAAATATATTTTCTCCCGGGCATACAGTTTCAGACAGGAAAATTTTTAATGTTTTCCATATACAACATTATGTAAAACAACTGACCACCTACTTAAAGAGTTGATTTTGACTCAATGGAAAAAAATTGAACACTCTTTACAAAAGAAAGCTATAAAATGCTATATACCAAATATTTAAGGACAAGGGCCTATGGTTTCTGACAAGATATTCAAATTGTTTTCTTTTTAAACAAATAAGACCCCTGAGGCTGGGTAAATTTTCACCCAAATATAATATGACTAATCTTGATAGAGGGCTTCTAGTCGACACTCCATGCAAAATATCTAGGCCCTAGGCCTTGAGGTTCCAATCCCTTTTATGACTTTAGAAATATGCTTGGGACAAGCATAATAACATATTTAATTTAACAAAACTAATAAAAGGAAATAAAAGTAACCAAACAACGGGGGCAACTAGAGTTGTCGTTCTGCTGCACTTCCTGCACACACACCCACTCTATCTATGTGCCCAATATTACTTAAATACATTTAATAGTTTTAGAGTTATGCCCCAGACAAGCAAAATGTATTTAGGGGAGATAATGAGGAAACTAGACAAGATGATATACAGTTCTTGTGCACTGCACTTACTCTCGTGGTCCTCTATAATCTTGTGAAGTTATAAGTGAATCCTTGCATTGGGTTTTGAAGTATACTCTGGACAAAATCCAACAAGCATTTAAAAATGCAATAAAGGGAGACAACTGAAAAATGGGACATGGTAGAGTTATAATTAATCTACACTTCAGCTCATGTATACACTCTTTATCAATATGATAATACCAACAAAATTCTATTTAATAATTTTAGTGTTATGATCTGAACATGCATAATATCATTTTACTGAATCTTATAGAGGGGAAAAAATCAAAAATTGGGGGCAGCCAGAGTTATGGTACTTGAACACTGCAATTCCTGCCACTCCCCTCTATCAAGGTGCCAAATATCAATTAAATGCCTTTCATGGTTTAAGAGATATGCTACAGACAAGCAAAATGTACTAAGGGGAGATAACAAGAAAAATAGACAAGATGACTTCTGGTTCTTGTGTACTGCATTTATTCTCAATGTCCTCTATCATCTTATGAAGTTCAAAGAAAATCCCTTCATAGGTGTTAGTGTTATACTCTAGACAAAACCGGACAGACAGATGGATGAACAGACAAGTCGCAGACTATATTCTCTCAGAGGAGCATAAAAATGAATATTGCAATGTTTCACATGCCATATGAGTATTAATTTGCAGGAGTCTAATTCTGACTACATATGCAGTTATCATTGATTATGCCAAATCTAATTATACCCAATATAAATCATTGCAATTTAAATCTTAGCCAAGACAGGGCAGCAACAACTGACTGATTTAAGGGGAATTAATTTTAGTATCATGTCTGTCAAAGACATAGAATGAACATCAAGAACTTGGTGTTTACCATTTTATTTATGTGATACATACATGAAGCCTTCATAGATAACAAATTTATTAAATAATATAACAATGCATTCTTCACATGATATTTACAAAGTAACTGCCTTACATCTGGACTTTAAAGGCCCTGCTTACATTTGAAACTTATATTGTTTTAACTTACAGACTTTTCAGAATTTATTATCATTTTACAATAGCATTCAAACTTTGAATTAAGATAAAATCAGTAAACAAATCAAACTGGCATAAATCTAAACCACTGTATTTGTAAATATTAAGCAATTCTGTGTAACATGGTGTTAAAACAAACACACTACTGCTGAATGGTGTAAGAAATAGATATATTATTTTATCTTTAAACAATAATGACTTTTCAGACAAAAGGAGTGTTCTTAAGCAAAACTTAACAATACAATTTACTTGTTTCATTCATGATTTTTTTTAAAGATTAAAGCAATAAAACTTTCTCCAAAGAGAAGAACATTCTGTTAATTATACAGTAACTACTGATCATGCAGATAGCATCCCTTAAACAAGAGGGCCATGATGGCCCTGGATCGCTCACCTGAGTACTTTGACTGAGGGTCTACCATTATGCAAACATCAGATGCAACATTACATTTTCTAATTAAAGGTTTTCAAAGATCTCACATTTTATACAAAAAAATCCATGGGGCAGAGGCAATTTCGAGATAACAGCTTGTGAGGAGATGTCATTTAAAGCAAAATATTGATGAAAATCTATTTTTAGCTCTAGCGGCCATTTTGTTCAATGGCCTTTTAGCAATTTTAATATAGAGGGTTATGAAAGGAATATTTCTGTGAAATTTGGTGAAAAATTACCTAGCCATTTAGGAGGAGATGCTTTTTGATTTTTTTCTAGTTTTAGCTTTTGCAGCCCCTATGTGCAATTGAGCAGAACAGCTTTAGCAGTTTTAGAAAAGGGCAATATAAGGAAAATTTCTGTCAAATTTGGTTTAAAATGGCCAAGTGGTTTTGGAGGAGATGTTATTGGAAGCCAAATATTGACGAAAATCTATTTTTAGCTCTGGCTGCCATTTTGTTCAGAGGAGAGGAACTGTTTTAGCAATTTCAATAGAGGGCTATGTAAGAAACATTTCTGTAAAAATTTGGTGGAAAATCACCATGCCATTTAGGAGGAGATGTTGTTAGAATTTTTTTTCTATTTTTAGCTTTTGCAACCCTTATGTGCAATTTTAGAAAAAAGCAAATATAGGGAACATTTCTTTCAAATTTGGTTTAAAATGGCCAAGTGGTTTTGGAGGAGATGTCATTTAATGTAAAATGTTGACGCCGGACCGACACAGGGTGATCACAATAGCTCACACTGAGCATTTGCTCAGGTGAGCTAAATATCAATGAATTTCATTGACAGACAGCAGGACTGGTGTTGAAGTAATTCCTGCTAATTTAAGATGTCGCAAAAACAAAGCGCTCTTAAAACACAAATATTTGGCACTGCAGATTTAAAGCATTATATAGTACATGCCATCAAACCCATTGACCATGTGTTTTATTTTTATGTATTTTTTTTTTCAAAATCTCTTGTAGAAGTCATTCAAGAAATGTTAATAAGAATCAGAATTATGATTTCATTTTACAAAGTATAATCCTCACAAACACTTTCTATTCAATTTCTCAACAATGAATAATTTATAGAGCCCTAAAATGAGCGTAAAGCCACAATGTAACTACATTACTCACCTGAGTACCACTGTCCTTTATTGATAACATACAAATAAAAACTGTCACTCAGAGATAAAACACTTTTTGTCAGACAAGTTTTTGATTCCATCTATCTTTGTTTCAGTCATAAGACTGAGCTCATCAAGACACTTATTCTTATTGCTTAAAAAAGCCTCTTCCTGAGCTGGTGATCAAATTTCAATGTCCCAAAAGAGATTATCTGAAAAGTATTCTTACTGGGTATAGTGTAAAACTTCACACCAGGGTTTAAAATCTGACCTCTGAACTTGGTTTTTGGTGTATTGTTTTCTACCTACAGGCTATATGACCTAGTTTAAGACATATCAAGACAAACATACAGACCAAATTACCAGAAGATAACGTTCCATTTAGCTTATCTGGTGATGAGGTTTGTGACCCTAGCTGATCTAGCTTAACTTGTCTTGGAGATCATCAAAACAAAAAGTCTATGTTTCATGAGGACTTCCTGGAGTGTTCACAATGTTTTGATAATCTAATGATAGTGACCAAGTTTTTTAAACCCACATGATGTAGTTTTTCAAAATTAGATAAATTTTCTGTCCAACAGACATCAAGATTTGGTTCAGGATGAATTAAATAGGTGGCCACTTGAGTATTCATAAAATAAAATCTTCATGACAAACAATTAACAAAGGCTCGTGTCAAAAAAGCTCATACTGAGCACCATTTGCTAATTTGAGCTAAAAACAGAACATGGACTTATTAAGGCTTAGTTATCATGGCTATCAAAATTTAACTACTTTTCAAACATACTCAACTTTAAACAAAATGCTGATAAGAATTAATGTGTCAAAACAAAAATGGATTTATTCTTTGTAAGTGTCAAAGTGTATATAATCTATTTGGTAATTTTACTTTTAACTGCAATTACTTCAAGGGATGACCACAAAATCTGATACTTAAAATTCAAACTTACAGTACTGATGAATTTAAATCAACAAAGTACTTTTATTTAACCCTTCACAGTTGAGTTTCCAACTAAGTACATGAAGTTATAATAATACACGTAATTTCACTGTGATCAGTATCTCCCCTCCTCTAGTTTTGAGGCCAGGTCATTTCGCTGGATTGAGGAATGTCTCAGTGCATCTATCAGCTTATCTCTACTTGCACCCTGTTGCTCTTGTTGTTGCCATGCCAACAAACACTGGTGAATTCTTTCCCGCACTGTTCTATAGTCACAGGATATCACTTCAATTTCATCCTCTGGCAGACCAAGTGCTCGGAAGTAAAATTTCCAATCACGTCCAAGACTTCTGCATAGGAAACTAATTTCTCGACCTAAATCTGAAATTGACATAAATAATAATTACTTCTTTATTAAATAATATACTGATAAGCCTAAATTTACACATATCAATTTAATCTCATTGGCCATGAGAAGAGAGTGCCGTAGCCAGACTCCATTTTACACTGAGGCACTCCCCCATCTGGAAAATTGTCCTATAACGTCTCTGGTGCATTTTGACATTTCAGGCCATATTTTATCATATGGTAACAAAAAATGATCATACATCTACCATGTTAACACAAAAATGAAACTCTTCATTTAAATTCAAACACAAGCGTTACTATTTCATTTCAGCATTTGTAGGCAAAGATGGCTTACTTATGTATCACTTTTTGCAAACCTTAGTTGCATAATATGAAATAGCTTAAAGAAAAAACAGGACACATTATTTATTTTATGCTAAATCTAGATCTCCCACATGATAGTCAGATTTACTATCCTTTAATCCACAGAACCAATGATTCTTCTAATGTATTGAAACTTTTTAAACATTTCAATACATGTAGGTTTCATTTTCTCAATAAATGAAAACCACCAATTCTGGCACAATTTCAAGTCCACCATCTTTTTTGTTTTGAAAACTTGTTTTCAACATAACACACAGATAAGAATTTGTTAGGCCTATTTGAGATTTTGGACTGAGCCTTTGAGGCTTTGACTCTGACACGTTGTTGGGGTCTGTTATCAAATGCTCCATCTTTTAATGTGCCTCAACAGACAATCATCATTTGGAAAATAAATCTAGACTTATTTATGATATTATAGATTTAATTTTGTAAGTATTTTTAATTATATATTCTAAATTTTCCCCTAATTATCTTTATTAGCTAGCTGCAAAAATTTACACCGAGGCACATGCCTTGGTTTGCTTCAGCATTAGGCTATGGCACTGGAAAACATCATGTGTATTAAAATCACATGGTTTATTTAAAAACATTCTATACAATTGATATAAATCAAACAAGTTCAAAAGAAACTCTCTTTTTACATCAAAATATCTTTTGACAGGTTTACATGATTTCTGATCATTCACTATCTTTTCAGCATTAATCTTTATCAGCACCATGCACCTTGGACATTTATAACACATGTATAAATTTAAATATTCACCAGTATAGTACAATTCTAAGAAAGCAAAACATTCTTACCTGGCCCTTCATACCGTTGCCCTGAAATAAAAAAAAAATATCAGAAATAAAACCAATCTAAAACTAGAGCTTGTCACATATTACTGACGAATACCCCCACACTCTGTTTGGTCCCAGGACAGAAGGCTTTGTAAGTAAAGTGGTCAATGCAAAAATCTTGCACGGCAATGGAATGAATAAACATGCTCATAATGCTATTTTATTTGACAGTATGATGTAATAGGAAGTCATAGAATACCAAGAAGGCAAATAATAAGGAAGGTGACATATATTTGCCTTCCATGTATGGAGAATTATGGCCTATACAAGGTCTATCATCAACATTTTTGACATCTGACCAGTCATTTGACCTTGACCTTTGAGCTATGAACCTGGGATTTAATGTGATATTTGAAAATCCTTACATGTATATAGAGGTGATGGCACAGAATAAGGTCTATAATTTGACGAGTCATTGTGACCTAAACCTTTGAGCAAGACACTTATGTCTTGCATATGGCATAACATCAAATCTTGATGAACAAAATATAAAAAGATATCAAAATCCTTCCTTGTAAAGAGAAGTTATGGCCCGGACAAGGTCTACTGTCAATTTTATTTTTTATTCACACTAGTGACTGTGACCTTGACCTTTCAGCTATGGACCTGGGTCTTACACGTAACACGTGACACACTGTTTTATCAAGGCGAACAAACATGCAAAAGTATTTAAAAATCCTTCCATGCATGGAGAAGTTATGGCCCCGACAAGGTCTATAATCAACATTTTTTACCTTTTATTCATGACTGTGACTATGATCTTTGAGCAATGGATCTGGGTCTTACATGGGACACACCCACTCATCAAGGTAACAAATATACAAAGGTATTTTAACATCATTCCATGCACGGAGAAGTTATCGCCAGGACAAGGTCTATGATCGACATTTTTTACCTTTAATCCAGACTGTGACCTTGACCTTTGAGCTACCGACCTGCAGGGTCTTACACCTGACACACCTTCTCATCAAGGTGAAAAAATATGCAATGGTATTTTAAAATCCTTCATAGCCCGGACAAGATGTAGGGACCGACGGACAGAGGGACAAAAGGTGAATACAATATAGTATATAATATACCATGGACATACGTCCTATACATGTACATGTATTTGTAAAACAAAGTGCTATGACTCGGCTATGAGAAGGTAAATCATGAAGAAACGAGAGACAGACAGTATGTGAATATAATAATTTAAGTTTTCAATATCATGTTAATACTGTAGTTTAGGTTAAACAGTTACACATGCTTGAGTTATTAGGTGTGAATGACCCCACAAAAATATTTCACATTTTCCGCCAACTGAATATTCAAAGTGACGAAACATCAAAAATCATAAAAGCGACATACAAAGTTTTGGAAGCCAGAACTAAGGCTGATACTGCTGGAAACAGTACCCGACTGGGTTACCACCCAGTCTTGCGAAATTAGTCATTAACTCAGTCGCTTAATGGATTCGTAGCCCAATGCTCAAACCACTCGGCCATCTTACTAAATTAAACTGTTAAAGGTTACTCACGCTGTTCTCTATGAGTTCCAGGATAAACACTTCCATTGTGGGCAACATAAACAATTTGTGGTTGTTGTGGTATACCAGGAGCATACTGGTCTTGACTTTGAACTGAACGCTCAAAAATTGTCTGTTCATTAGGCACATATCCAGGAATAAAATTTATAGCATAGGATTCAAGCACACGAAGGCCATCAACCTTCCCACTACAACACGTTTTAAGCAGGTCTTTCAAATAATCTAATTTGGTTTCGCCAAGATACCCCCTCTCTTCCAAAGCTGTGAAAAGTTCTGTGGGAAGAGCTATTTTTTCATTCTGCCTTTTCTTAATTATCTGATCGCATTTAAATTTCATCCTATGAAGGTCATCTTTGTCGATCTTTTGAGACAGATCAAGAAGCATGTCTTTGTACGCGTTGTAGCGATCATCCATACTTGTATAATGTGGAACTGAAACAAGAAAATCATACGAAAAAATGAAATGACAATTGGGAAAAACCCAAAAATGTTTGGTTCCACAAATGTAACCTATATTTCGATTGTAGGACCAGGAACAAATTTGCAGTGCAAATCATGGTCAAATAAACGCTTTGGTAACGGGGCATACTAATCAACGGTCCCCGGTCTCCGATATCCGAGACCGTCGTTTAGTAATTTAGAAAAGTTACAGATTATTAATGTTTACATTTAGGCGATCATGTTTTAAAGGTTTTGCACCATTCTTTTTATTCACACAGACTGGTATTTCCTGGGCCAACTGTCTTCTTCTAACGAATATATGATTTTTGTTAGATTTTTTCCCCCTTTTCCAGCTGAATATATTTGTCCTTTTTTAAAATTTGATTGTCAGAGGGGCTTCTGTAAGAAACTACCAAGAATTTTATTGTTTTGTCTAAGGGTAAAAATATCTTAAAATGTATTTTTCTCACCTTTGGACGCTCCCTCACTCATTTTTTTTAAAACAACTGACATGTTGAAATAACGTTTAAATCGATTTTTATAATCCTTATCGTATTGTAAGATAATTTTTTTTTTCTCGCCCTTAAGGGATACAGACAAAAGTCCATTGACGAAGAGCCACTCAGCTGATTTTCAGAAAAAAAATGTAAAAAAGTAATCCCCTCAATTGGCAGACAAAGCTCGCCAGTTAATACTGCAAACTGACAAAAACCGCTTAGTTGGCGGACAAAAGCTTCCTAAAAAATGCACTTCTAGCTTCTATTTGAGTAATAATCGTCAGTACCGGTTGCCCATATGACCGACACCCCCTGAAGAGATTAGTTACAGCCGCGGATTCAGGGCTGCAGCCTTTCAGGTTACATTGTATGAAAAAAGTGTACATTTTGTACATGTGTTTAATGTAAATGTGTATGTTATATGAATAAGAATATTACATTGAAACAAACAAAAAAATACTGAACTAATGTAATTTAATTGACTTGTCCATTTTTTGTTCAAAATACTGAAAAAAAATAGAAAACAATATGCCTCCCTTCGGGGGCATAAAAAGGTCAATTGGTTTTATATGTTTGTTGCCAATATTTTTTGAACTCCATCTATTTGATGAATTTTAAACTTGAATATAAGCATGCTTTATGTGAAATTTCATAGGGACTGTTTGTCAATTTGTAATTTGTAGTTCTCAGCAGATGAATTAATTATCTTGATTTGTTTTAGCATTTATATCTGAATATTAAAGATGTATAAAGTTGTGTATCATCTTGTTGTATGTTGTTTGATAATCTGTGCTATAATGAATGCAACAAAAGACCCAAAAATGCACCAGAATGCACCATTTTAGACCTACAATTTTCAAATTTTCCGGGGGAGGCCCCCGTACCCCCACCAACGGCAGGGGACACCCCTCCCGTACCCACCCCAATTTGGTTCTACCCTTTATGTCAGCCCCCCCCCCCAGGCAGCCCTATTCTGTAACCGCCCCTGAGTTATTTTATGTTGTAGAGGATAGTGCAAGATGAAGAAAGAATACCATTCCAAACACACCACTGGTTCTTTTGTATGCTCATGTACACCACAACTGATCCGCTCCTAAAATGCACTGTCTCTGTTTGAGTTTATTTATCGTCGGTTCCGGTTGCCTATATGACCGACATTCCCTAGAGACAAGTGCAATATACAAAAGAATCCCATTCGAGAGATTTCCTGGTTTCTTTTCATGCTCAGTGTATAGCACTGATACATGGGACTTCGGTTTAACGTCTCATCCCAAATACAGTTAGTAATGTTAGTGATGGAGCGACCCCTGGATTACCTGTCTTCGGCGTTACCACTGATGCGCTACCCCCAAATGCACTATCTTTATGTCAATTTAAATATTATATGCAACATAAATACAATTATTGAGAAACAATTCCTTTTAAAGATTAAAGGAATATTTAAATACTTGAATAATTACATCACTGAACAGCTTCAAAATGTTTGCATTTTAATTGCTAAAACATCTTAATTAACTTAATCATACTTTTTGAACACAATGCTTTGAAGAAATGAACAATCCCTTTTATCCCCCTAACCCCCAAAAGAAAAAAAAAACGAGAAAAACAATATTGACATAAAATAAAAAATAAAATTACTTCTATTTAATCCTTTCGCTGAGGGGCTTTTGCTCATTTTGAGTGTTTTCGACTGCTTTTGACGGTTTTTGCCCCTCATCGATTTTTTGTTGTTGTTGTTGTTTTTTTTATTTCGTCATACTGCAATTTTCTTCTCATTTCTCTATAAACCAACGGAGGGATTTTCGGTCGAGGGGCTTTTGGTCATTTCTCAATAAATCAACTGAGGGGTTTTTGGTCGAGGGGTTTTTGGTCATTTCTCTATAAACCAACTGAGGGGTTTTTAGTCGAGGGGTTTTTGTCCTGCACTCCTATCACCCTGAATATATGTTCTCCTTCTGCGTCATTTAATAACTTCTTAGAAACTGAGAGTGGTTTTAAGTTGAAAATTTACCTACAGTAACACGTGAAACATAATTCCAGTTACATGTATTATTTCTATTCTTTTTAAATGTCAGTTCAACATTTGTTTAATCAATCATTCATACAGCCTTACCTTATGTAACAGATTATGAATATAGTTCAAGTGTCATTTAACTGTATGTGTTCGATTTACATTTATAGATAATAAGAAGAGTAATATTTATCTTTTATTATGCACTTTAATGTAAAAATTTGTAGTTGTTACAGTATGTGTCTTTTAGCTTAAGAGAGAAACAAGTTCTGTACTCTGTAATAAGATATATCTTCTTTTATTCTTTTTTTCTTTGTCTTTTTCTTCCTCTTCTCCAATTTAGTCTGTCTAATCAAATATCGTAGACGTGTGAAACATGTTGGAAATTTCATTAAAACTTCCACGAGAAAAAAATTCTTGCTAATTCTGAAGTTATCCAGTTTTACAATGAATCCCGAAAACCTTTTTTTTTCTTTGACGTTTGTCTGATCATGAGCTTTTACGTATGCATATAAATAATTATACCAAAGCCTTTGTCAATAAGCAAGGCCGTGTAAAGTGGTTTCAGAGCTACCGACATATTGTAATGTTGAATTTTATTTTTTACGTATCCATCAACATTTTATAATGAGTATAGTTTAACAAAGACCTAAAAGTTTAGGTCCATGAGTTTAATTAATAAATATATTATATACTGCCATACTGTCGTGATTGCTTAAAGTTTTATATTTCATTGAAACCAGACGGTTTACCCTTCTAACATATCAAACATATCGCACAGTTATCATAACCAATCTATAAATAGAATTGGTCAAAGACGAAGGGCATGAAGCAACAAAAAATTCGCACTCGTACTATTAAACAACGAACAGATTTTATTGATCAATGAAAACTGAAATTTTTGATGAAATCATGCTTGTAATTTTTGAACTTGTCACACAAATTAACATGCCTCTTAGAAATTTTGAAGCCAATCACTTTCACTGAATTTGGATTTTCAAAAAGAAATCTTGTGGCTTTACAGTTTTGACTGATCTTATAATCAGAACTGTATATAGATCTATTTTCAAAAGAAAGGGAAAAGAGTTTTAAGTTTTATTTGCTTTGCTTATAAGTTGCAAATAAATAA
This sequence comes from Cyclina sinensis, assembly GCA_012932295.1. Taxonomy (NCBI): domain Eukaryota; kingdom Metazoa; phylum Mollusca; class Bivalvia; order Venerida; family Veneridae; genus Cyclina; species Cyclina sinensis. The sequence continues at coordinate 70,501,575 of JAAONU010000001.1, read as the reverse complement.
ATCATTAGGACTGATATAAGTAATTCTCATCGTAGAATTTGAAGAATTCATCTATATATACTGAAAAAAAAGAAGTTTAACAATTTCTTGGTTAGATGTTTATGTATATATGAACATTTGTAGTCAGAATACTAATGTATTATAAAAAAGTGCACCAGTCCTTGTATGAAAAACTTTAATCTATTGTCTGTTCTCAATACATCAGTACATAGTACTGTGCTGGTAATTTGATAAAACACAAATATTAAAAAGGGTGAAGAAAAATCTGGAGGTCTATGGTGACTGATTCGTGCTTGTTTTCGGTGCGAAAAGCGGAGACATTGTTGAGTTTTCGACCTTGAAAACGCGCTCATATGCCTTGGCACAAATCAGCCACCATAAAAGGACAGCAAATTCACACAATACATGTTTTATTTCAAAGTAACTGATCAGCGGCTTGAACGTAAATCTAACGACTCTCACACTTGAGATAGTGAAAATGCGTTTAAACAGAACTCGTGCCGTAAGTGTGGTAAGAGGACAGTTACTCTCGCCTCTAGTGGGAGTCGTATCAGCAAACTTCGAGTAGGATGGAGGTCCGTCCTAACCCTTAACCACTTCTCGTCAAAATTTGATGTCTTTTGTGCTAGTTTCTGTATGTTATTCTTAATTTTAATGAATATTGATACATGTATATAAGATAACATATATTCTTTCTAATGAGCTTTGATGATTAATTCTTCATGCTAAAATGATTGTCACGTGTCATTGGGTCGAGTGTCTTCAAATAATTCTACAGAAAATACTACCATAATGACATGTTTCTGCTGTTACTAATCCTATTAGTCATTTTATATTCTTCATTTTTCGAGAATTTGCGATTTATACTCGCACAAGAATCGTAGGCCCAACTGTGCAACAGAATCGCTTTTAAAAAGTGCTGGTAATATTTCATAATATTGTGTGATGTCAGTTTACCTAACTTAGTAGCCAGGAAGCGAGCAACTTGCTATAACTGATGAACCCTGCAGTTATAGCAGACTAGATATACCTGCACAGTTAAAATGAAATCTACGTAGTCAATGTTCGTCTACTGTGCAAGCGAAAATCAGTGGAAGCTTGGCACATAAGTTGGTAAACACTACCAAAAAAGAAAGCCTCCGACCAACATTAAAGCTTGTTATAATCAGAATCAGCCGGGGCCGGCTCAGTAGTCCAGTGGTAACGCGCTGGATAGGTAATCCAGGGGTCGCGTATCCGATCCTATACTCCACTAACACTACTAATTGTCTTTCGGATGAGACTTTAAACCGAAGTTCCATGTATCGGTGCTATACACCGAGCAAGGAAAAGAACCACGTGTGTCTTTGAAATTGGATGTTTCCTGTATCTTGCACTATCCACCACAACCTGAAATAAGGACAACCGGTGCCGAATATAAATAAACAAAAAAAAAAAAAAACAGAAATAGAAAAGAAAGAAAACAATAGAATTAGATGGAGCGGATCAGTGGACCAGTGAACACGCGCTGGACTTGTCATCCAGGCATTGCAAGTACGATACCCAAATCCTCCACTAACATTATTAAATATCTATCGGGTGAGACTAAACACTGAGCATGGAAAAGAACTAGGGCTGTCTTTTGAACGAGATGCTCTACGTATCTTGCACTAAAATAACTAAAAAATCTTCAGGTATTGTCGGCCGTAGAGACAATTAACCTGTGCCGACGATATATAAACTAAAATAAGTGGATGGATGGATGGATGGATGGAACATAAAATTGTAAAAAGGTGAGAAGTAACAATCCACAGTTCACCTCTTCATTTTTATAATTTAATATTATCACAGGATTACTGTGTATGAGGAGGAGCAGGGAGTCGAATTCGTGAACCCTGGATTACAATGTAAGAGGGGGGAGCAAGGGGTTAAACTTGTGAACCCAGGATTACAATGTAAGAGAGGGGAGCAAGGGGTTAAACTTGTGAACCCTGAATTACAATGTAAGAGGGGGGAGCAAGGGGTTAAACTTGTGAGCCCAGGATTACCATGTTAGTGTGGGGAGCAAGGGGTTAAACTTGTGAACCCTGGATTACAATGTAAGAGGGGGGAGCAAGGGGTTAAACTTGTGAACCCTGGATTACAATGTAAGAGGGGGGAGCAAGGGGTTAAACTTGTGAACCCTGGATTACAATGTAAGAGGGGGGAGCAAGGGGTTAAACTTGTGAGCCCAGGATTACCATGTTAGTGTGGGGAGCAAGGGGTTAAACTTGTGAACCCTGGATTACAATGTAAGAAGGGGGAGCAAGGGGTTAAACTTGTGAACCCTGGATTACAATGTAAGAGGGGGGAGCAAGGGGTTAAACTTGTGAACCCTGAATTACAGCGCAAGAGGAGGAGCAGGAAGTTAAACTCGTTAACACTGGATTACAAGCACGTGTGGTAAAACTAGTATACAAATCATCATATCATATACATTAAACTGGTTGGCGGCACAGCAATGTAATTCACTCATCATTCATAGCTTTGTAGCGTAAATATGGTCATAACATGATGCTGATGGGACGGACGCGACTTTAATATCATGAATTGCTGAAAATCTTATAAACATGATCTGATACCTTTAAAAAAGTTCTACATATATGCCCAGAAAAGAATCTAATAACTTTATTTTGTGCAACCTGCAGTTTACAGCAAACACCTTTTTCTACCAAACCATCCAAGAGTGGGATTGTATGCAACGGAAAATAAAAGTTTTAACAAATAAACATGCTTTTAAAAGGGATTTGAAGTTGGAGCTTATGGAAAATGTGAAAAGTGCTGAACAGTCAGATTTTATATCTTTTTCTACCCGGTAATATCAAATTTTTAAACATTTGTGTACAATTTTTCAGATTTGTTCTATGATATGTGTGTCATTGCTTAAGAGTTTCTGTGATAATGATTTGTTGCTAATCTACCAAACAGCGTAAGTAAATGATAAATAAATGTAAATAGTTATCTAGTCAGAGTTGTCTATCTTTGGTAAATAGGCCTAATGCACTTAGTTCAGCCAATATTGTTGAGACCTTGACTTTTCTTGTTCAGAAGTACACCGTTGGTAATAAGTTAAAAAACTTAATGGGCTATCCTGTGCAATACATATGTCTCAGAATCCATGGGCTTAAATGTTAAAACTGATGTGAAATTTGTGATATTTGATATTTCTAACTATGAAAATTGGTGCAATGATTCTGTGTGTTTTGTGATAATTGAATGTAAATATGACATATATATTCACGAATAAATCCATATATGGATCCACTTTCACTAGCTCTATGACAGTTTTAATAAAACGTGGTTACATACCTTTAATTTCTTGACTGATCACGTGATCAATTTGGATCACTCTCATTTGCCATTTTATTAGGTCTGCGTAAAGCCCGTGAAAGTCATGTTTATATGGTCCATGCTGTACGTAATATAGACGACCAGGAGGTCATGGAGGTGGAGTATTAATAATTGAAAAGACTGCTTGATATAACATATTTATAAAAGGTACGCTTTTTAAAAGTTTTTCATTTTATGCTTACTGTAGAAAATTCCATTTCACTCACAGAATGATGCAGGGTGTATGACTGAAACCAGGATCATGGAAAAGCCCGTACTCTTTTCATACATACCAATACATAGATCACTTAAATTGCGAGATGCTTTAAAGCATAGAGCTATGCATGTCATAAACATGAGTTTATTTACACCATATTCATTTATCTCCGGCGCTTGAAGTCCAAAGTTATCAGTAGGACTATGCATGCTCTGCATGCAACAGGTTTTACCCACAAACATTACCACATGGTCTTTTGTTATTTACTTGTTTGTGGTGAAAATATAACTGCTCTTCTTTGTTAATTTTCCATGCAATTGTGAGAGGTCAGGGATCCATCAATTGAAATGCTTTGTAAAAATAGTAAAACAATATGTGTGTTGTACAGAAACAGCAATACATATGAGTGAATCATAGGCATATAGATTGGAAATATCTCTTGCTGATATTATCTTTGTGACTGCCCAAAATTCAAACTTTTCATGAAACATTTACAGGTGATCCTGTTGCAGGAAAGCCTTACATTCTGACTATTATAATTTGAGATATGAGGTATTAACAATTAAGCATGTAAGTATATCACAGATATTATTTGTTATATTTGTAATATTAAAATATATTAAAATCGATCAAGATATAAGAATTACTGCCTGTATTTTCATTTCAGGTTACAAAATGTTTTTAGGGCATAAGAAAGTTTCTGGTAGGACTTGCCTTGTATTACCAGTTGTTTGTGTTGTTTTTCTGGCAAGCCTTCAGTACAGATACAATAGTTCCTACTTCCAGATACTACAAGTATGTATTGTTTTTTATACTTTGCAAAAACAAAGTTTCGGGCTGGGGGCACGGGAAAATAGGAATCACCATGTTGGTTGGTCCGTTTTGTGTCTGGGCTATAACTTTGTCATGCTTGAAGGGATATCAGAATGAGTTGGCACAATTATGTGTAACAGGTGGTGAAAAATCGTGGCTTGTTCGGGACTTGAACCCAGGGCCTTCAGCTTACAGGGCGGACACTCTACCAACTGAGCTACCAAGCCTCACAGTTCTGCCTTATCAATTTATCACCTATAAAGCTGTACCTGGCTACATATATCCCCTCCAAATTTAGAATTCGTCCCGAATTCTCAGAGTCACAGAGAATATTGTGAAACATTCTCGAGGTGCTGAGGCAGTAGCCAAATTATGATTTAGGTTATTTACGTTGGGGGCCAAATGTAACAGGTGGTGAAAAATCGTGGCTCGACAGGTACTTGAACCCAGGGCCCTCTGCTTACAGGGTGGACACTCTTCCAACTGAGCTACCAAGCCACACGGTTCTGCCTTATCGATTTATCACCTATAAACCTGTACCCGGCTACATATATGGCACGCAAATTTACGCTAGTAAAACTAGGATTTACAGTTGATAATCTAGGTTTTTTAAACGTAAAACCTGATTTTACGATTTTTAACCGCTATTTTCGAGCGTAAACATAGGATAATGGCCGTAAACCGTAGTTTAAACTCGTGATCTTATGTTTACGTTCAATAAACTAGGTTTCTCAAATGATATTAGAATTTCGGTCGTTATCCTAAGATTACCACCGTAAACTTGGGTTTGCAACCGTGAACATAGGTTAACGTCTGTAAACCAATATTTACATTCGTAAATTCATATTTTTTCTCAGTAACTTAGTTTATCAAACGTAAACCTATGTTAACGTCTGTAAACTATGGTTCACGACTGTTATCCTATGTCTTTGCTCGAAAACACTGGTTAAATTCAGTAAAATATATTTCAAAAATAACGTGAACCTATGTTTATGCCCGTTAATCTAGGATTTACGATCGATAAAACAGTTTATTCAATCGTAAAACCTGATTTTTAAAATTTAATAATATATTTTCGAGCGTAAATATAGGATTTTCGAGCGTTAATATAGGATAACCGTCGTAAACCCTAGATTACGCTCTTGAACCTTTATTTACGTTCGATAAACTAGGTTTTTCGAAACAATTGTAAATTTCTGAGGTTAACCATAGTTTACGAACGTGAACCTATGTTAACAAAGGAAATCATAGTATTTGTTCGATAATCAAATTTCAGAAGGGTTAACCATGAATTCGATTCGGTAGCTGAATAAATGAAATCAATATCACCAATATGATAAGATGAAAAATGACCACCATTTTGTCTTTGTAGAAAGTTTCTTGCTTCCCTTTTGGATAAGGGGCTGTGATTGCCTTTCCTCGTTATTCATAGATACTCGTTCGAAACTGTACTTACGATTCCATAAAGACTTTTCTACGATCGTAAACTATAGTTCACGCACGTTAACTTATGTTTATGGCCGTAAATGTAGGTTCGTGCTTGAAAACATAGGTTCTGGATCGTAACCACATGTTAAGGCTTGAAATTCAAGTTTGATTTCATAATCCTAAATATCGAATGTAAACCATAGTTAACGATTGATAAAGTAGGTTTTTCAATTAAACAACGGATTTCAATGGTTATCCTATGTTTACAGACACTATCTTATTGTTAAGCTCGTGAACCCCAGTTTAGGCTCGTAATGGATTGTTTACAAACGTAACCTATATTTTCGACCGTAAACTTGTATTTTCAAAAGTGATCTATGGTTTATGAGCATAAACTATGGTTTACGACATTAACCCATGATGTCGCTCGAAAATATAAGTTAATACTCGAAAAACCAGGTTTTACGTTTGAAAAACCTGGTTTATCAACCGTAAATCCTAGTTTTTCAACCGTAAACATAGGTTCACGTAATAATTGGACAATTGCGTGCCATACATATGTATATCACATTGAGGTTGTCTCTGGTTCATGTCTACTGTGTATAACTTAATCGTGCATCAAGGAATCACAATTACAATATAGTTCAGAAGAAATGTTGCCCACATGATAACAATGTGTCCTGAAGAAACTTCATGCCCCTTGTCTTGACGCTCAAGGTCATCCTTTGCAGAAAAATAAATGCACTACCACTTACATGGGTAAATTATGAGTCATTATTAGTATATCCACTGATTTTTAGAAACCATGCAGGGTATTGATACCCTTCCCCCCCCACCCATTTGGCAAGATGCAATGGCATTGAAACACCACCGAATTCAGAACCTGTTATGCAGTGCTAACAATGCTGGAAAATAGTGCAACCATTGAAACTTCATCAAAACACCATCAAAATACCACAGACACTTGGGGTAAGGAAACTGTACTTGTTTCAAACATGCGAAGCCATAAGGCAGTCATATACAAACTTTGGTGCCTGTCTGAGAACATTTCAATAATTGCTAAAATTCACTGTAATGCCTTATAAATTTATAAGGCATTACTATGGTGGCTGATTTATACCATGTCGTATTTTCGCTTTTTCACCACAAAAATTTGAAAATGTGAAAACAGGAAGGTACGCCAAAGTCAAATTTTGTCTTATCTTTGTGTTTTCGCATTTTCATGGTGAAAAAGCAAAAATATGACAGGGTGTATATCAGCCACCATACATTTCAGTGAAGTTTAGCAATTATTGAAATGTTCTCAAAATACGATTGAAATGGGCAGAAATATGCAAATGAGCATTCCTTAAAAAAACATGAAAAGTCAGTTCTTTTCAATGGTATTTCATTGGTATCCAATGAGGGATTCTAATGGAATACAAATGTTTTTCAATGGTACTTTGTGTCATTTGACTTAAATTTAAAATAATGGTGAATAATGGTGAATCAATGATACAAAGTAGGAATGTCAATAGTTAATAATGTAAGGTATTCTGGGATGGATTTTTCACCTTTCTGAGCAGAGAATGGAAACATACACTGTCTTGTATGAAAATGATAACTCTTATCCTAACACTGCTCCTGTGAAATGTACAGTAAGTGCTCACATAGAATATTGACTTCCAAAATTTGTGAAAAGTATTTTTATATTTAATAATATGAAGTGCAAATGAGAACAGAGCATAACTCGAAAAGTATATGAGATATCAACATGAAACTTCATACTTTGATAGATCTCATTGGGGAGGAGTGGTGTGCACAAGAATGATAAGCAAACATATTTGGCAGGCCATATCAGCATGGCTCTTGGTACTTTGCATTTCCTCGGTAGTCTCAGCCATAGCTTTCAACACCATCATGTGCATAGTAAGCGACTAATGTAACCAGCTATCATCAGTGATGGAAGCAAGTATAAAAACAATCAAATGACAGAGTTTAATTGAAAGACTAAACATTTTATAAACATCCATGCATGCCTGTATTATACTAAATAAAACCTGAACTGAAAATTTTATATTAAAATCTCGTATTTTAGCCACAAAATAATCATGATGAAGGGACAGTTAATGTTAACTGATCAAGTACCATGATGAGTTCTGTATTTTCTTTGCATTATGTCATTTTTTATGCCCCGCCATGATAAAGGCAAGTGGGCATATAGTGTTTACCCTGTCTGTGTGTTTGTGTGTATGTGGGGGCACCATGTCTGGGCACCTTGTCCGAGTCATAACTTGAAAGGTATTGAAAATATTAACTTGAAACTACATAGGTGAATAGAACTTACTGTGGAGAAGTGCAGTGCCCAAGAAGCATAACTCTATTTCACATATTTTTTGAGTTATTGCCCTTTGTAATTTTTCATACTTAATTCTTGTCCAGGGCATAACTCCAAAAAAGGTATTGAAGATATCAGCTTAAAACTTCATAGGTAAATATATCTCATTGTGGGAAGTGCAGTGCTCAAGATCCATAACTCTGTTTCTTAAAACTTTTGAGTTATTGCTCTTTGTAATTTTTCTGGACGAATTACCTTTACAACGTACATCTATTCCGACCCAAGAGAGACATGAGGGTTACTAAAAAAGTACCGTGTATGTGGGTTTGTTTTAGGAAAATATGCTTTTTGTGTTTGTGTCATAAAAAGATGTTGAAAATTCTGTAGTTTCCAAGAGAATGATAAGTTTATTAATGAAATCTATTAGTTTTGGAAATTTACGTAAATAGAAACATTAGTTTATAATGGGAAAATGTCCGAGTTAACGTGACAGGACAGATAAACTTTTTGAACATCTCTTTCAATAATGTATCCGGCTTTAGATTATACATTTACAGCGATAGTGAAGTACCAGCGATTGTCTGGCGTTGTTGAACGTGGGTACCAATTTTTATGCAAAAAAGGGAAGATTTCAACGTAATTTCTTATATATGGTTGATTATGTGGAGTTTTATTGTTAAATTATGTTAAATCTATGGGACCGGTCTTCTTTGATAAAATTTTACGTTTAAATATGTAGAAAATATTATTTAAATGCGAATCAATGTACCCTCGAAACCATATGTGTAGTGACTATTCGGCGTATTAATTGATTTCTTGTGATAATGTTGAACTGGCCCTGCTGTATTTCCAAGATGGCGTTAAACTGATAAACACATGTACATTAAATCAAAGCACTGAAAGTACTGCAAAACCTGTCGCGTAGTGCTGGGTTGTGTTTTCAAGTAATGGATACATGCATGTAATGCAATACCTTTATCCGAGAGAATTTATCTCTGTGCATTAGAGGTCCATTGGAGCTAGTCTCATTAAGCTGAATATGATAAAAATCTTTTTTTTTACCTGCCTTGCCATAAATTTTAGTCCAACTTCAATGGAAATTTTTTTTTGTACATGATTACTGAACACTCTAATCAATACTGACCATCACTGATCTCGATCATTTTCAACACTTATTTATCAAATTTAGTATTGACAATTCCACTTATTTTTCTAAAAACCCTGTGGTACTCCAACTATAATGTTCTAGAAAAGTACATGAGTACTATTATACCAACCATGATTTAAGCATACTGACCAATATTGTAAGTTCTGTTGGTAGTTTACTGGTAACATTTGCAGTCTAGTACATGTTCTCTCCAGTAATTTTAGGAAGGTAAACTGACTCTGATATCAATACAACTGTAAAGAGGGGGTAAAACTTTAGCTGACAATAAGTTTACCACAAACACAAGAAAGCAATAATTGTTTACATTATCTTTATTTCCAAAAATAAAACTATCAAAAACAACAATTCACTAGAAATGTGTCCCATCCATGTATCATAAGCAGATGATAAAAATTAAAGAGGCGCGTGGAGTGTCAAAAGCAGTATAATTGTTACATTTATTTAATGAACAGCGTGCTACAAAACACAACCCTATAAATGTGAAGACATTTTGCTTGTTATCAGAAATTTAGTCTATGAAAGTCAAAACTCTGACAAATTTGGAGATGTACTGTCCAGTTTTGCAAGTAACCTGTATTTTCATAAGATACATACACATGCAAAATATGAAAAAAATCTAAGCATATTTTAAATGAACAGAAATTTCATTTTAGTAGAAAAAAAGTAGGGATGCAAACGGTAACTTTTCAATTTACCGGTTAACCTGACGCTGTTACCGGTAAATTTACCGGTTAACCGATAAACAGTAAAATATTTTCGTGCCGACTAGTTACAGTTTATGATATGTACACTTTTAAAGTGAAACCGGAAGTTGACGGGATAGTGTTTACTATTCGGATATTTATTCGGGACGAAAGAGTATATTGTGATCGCTTAATAGATACATGTGCATTCCCCTCGGATGTAATTTCTTACTGCCTTAAATTCATTTTATAAATGTATGCGATTCTTGTTGGTAATATTAACGTTTTAGTCTGTTTTTTGTTTTTATGTTTCATTCTTATAATTAAATGTAATGCATTACGTACATAGAATAAATAAAAAAACACGGAAGAGTTTTATCTTTTATTTAATTACACATTCAAGTCTTACTGTCGAAAAACAAATTATTTAGACATTACATAAATTGCCACTGCTTCGAAAAACAAACCTGATTTGACGTGCTAATTATTAAGAAATCATCAATGGCGATTTTCCTTTAATCTCAAGTTAAGTTTTTATTTAGCGAGTAGAAAACAAACAATAGTGTCAGTTAAACTCTTAATTGGCAGCGGCAAACAGGAGGCGCAATGTTTATATAATTGTTCATCAATACAATTGCTAAAGTGACAATTACCAAATAAACGAGAGACGTCCTGTGTATAAGTGTTACACGTGTATTGATCTACACGCACCCGGGGTTTATCACCATGACGATCGATAAATACCGTTGACAGTGCGGCGCGCTTGTTTGGTAGTTTTTACTTTTAATGTTTATATTTTTTACATTCTCTCTTCCTTTTGTTTCGGTTAACCTCACCGGAAAATTGTTACCGGTTAACCGATTATAAGGTAGGTTAACCGGTTAACCGATTAACCTCTTGCATCCCTAAAAAAAAGTCAACAAGAGCACTGCTAGGCGGAGCAAATGCCCGAAGGGTGTTTTTAGCTCACCTGAGCAATTGCTCAGTGGTGTCTAAAGATATGAGCCATATGTCCACTTCATGATAATGGCGAGGGGGCATATAGTGTTTACCCTGTCTGTGTGTGTGTGTGTGTGTGTGTATGTGTGCATGCGTGCGTGCGCACGTACAAATTAGATGTTCGTGTCCAACTCGTAACTTTGCTGTGCATGGTTGAATTTCGAAATAATTTTGCATAAGTATCATCATATGAAGTCAACGTGTTGTGTGCAAGAAACATGTCGCTCGCTCAAAGGTCAAGGTCACAGTGGACACTTGAAGTTTTGGCTCTGAGGCCCTGAGCCTTAAGATTTGGTATGGGACATTGACTAGTGAACCTCTACCAAGTTTGTTCAAATTTTGCCTCTGGGGTCAAATTTGGCTCCCGCCTCAGGGGTCGATTGATGTTACACAGGGAAAACTTTGAAAATTTTCTTGTCTGAAACCGCAAGGCCCTGATCCTTAAGATTTGGTATGTAGCAAGGTCTAGTAAACCTCAACCAAGGTAGTTGAAATTATACCTCTGGGGTCAAATTTGGCCCCACCGGGGGTCAACTGATTTTTACATAAGTTCATATAGGGTAAACTTTGAGAAATCTTCTTGTATGAAACTACAAGGCCCTGAGCCTTACGATTTGGTATGTAGCAATGTCTGGAGGACGTCTCTCAAGTATGTTAGAAAAATTTTCCTGGGGTCACTATTGGCCCCTCCCAAGGGGTCACAAGTTTTAAATAGCAGTATAGAAGAAAATCTTTAAAAAAATCTTCATGTCTGAAACCACAAAGCCTAGAATTTTAAAATTTGGCATAAAGCAAGCTTTATCAAGCGGTTTCGAATAATAAGATTAAGTTAAAGGTCACCGAGGCTAAAAATAGGTTTAAATACTGTACCTTATACAGCTTTCATTTAAAGACCAATATCTTTGATACTCGGTATATAGGATCCTTGCATGGACCTCTACCCATGGGTAGGGCTTTAGGTCACTGGGTCAAGGTCACCATAGCTTATGATAGATATTTCTACTTTCTGTCATAGAGCCTTTTTATTGACTGATATTTTACATATTTACATATTTATATTTACATTACTTACATATTTTCAATTAAAACATGAAATACTGCTTAACTGCAAACCTACAGCCAAAATACTCAAGTGAGCGATCTAGGGCCATCATGGCCCTCTTTTTTTGTGTTCTATTTTGACTTTTATAATCTGTTTTGAAGTAAAATATCATGTTGTTATAACCTCACGGCATCTAGATATTTAATTTATGTAAAATGTATTTTTATATCAGATCTAGAGGACAGCCTCTTTAATAGTAACAACACAAACTGAAGTGTAAATCAGATTGCCTGGAAAAAAAAGAGTCAAGTAGGTTGAGATTTTGCAGAATTCTAGCTGATTCAGGAACCATTTTATCAAGTCTGCAGTTGCTAATGGTTTTCAAGTAGTCAAAATGAAAAGAAAGAGCCAAGTATATTAAGCAATGGTAAATCAGTCTTTATTGATGAAAAACAATGGAACAAACTCATGTATTTAACAAACTATTCTTACTTCTTAGAATATATACTGTAATACGATGGTGTTTCAAAGGAAAACAATAGACCAAAATGTGCATGAAAGAAGAATAGTTTCCTGCAATGGAAAACAATATGTTTTAATAGAAATCAATCACTTGAAACATTAATTCTAAAATTGTTTTCAGTTTTTTGTTAAATGGTGTTTAATGGAGAAAAAACATTATAATCAGCTTTGATAAATGGTTGTTCCATGATTTTTCCAATAAATGGTGAATTTTATTAAACTTTAAAGGGTGTTTTATTGGAGTTTCAATGGGTTTTTTTTTACCATTTCATTTCGGTAAGGGATAAACTGTGTCAGCCACTTTTATGGAGTTTGTCTCCCTTTTCTGAATAGGTTATCTTTTTTTCAGCATGTTGGCTATTTTTCACCTTCTTCAAATAGCACTGACAATTTATGACTTTAATGATTAGTACAAAAGATCGTGACACTAAGTTATCTTTGTCAGAGTTCTTGGAGTCATGATATGTCCTAATGCATTAATTTATATCTTACTTATAAATGACAATTTTTTTTTTTAAAATATGTTCTAATAATTATGAATTTGTGTTGAGGTCATTTACTTTTGAAACTGATTTTATTAAAAACTTATGTATAATAAATTTAGATACAAATATGTTATTATATAATATCTCTTCAAATACAGTGCCTGGTCCCTTAATTTTTCAGTAGATTGTGAGTTCACTCTTGCTGAATTTAAATTAAGGTCTATATTGCAGAATAGAGAGAATGCAGACTGCATTGCATTTAAGACATTCCTGAATTTAGTTTATAACATGTGTTAAAAATAAGAGTCTGGCTGTGTCATAATCATAAGTTTGGTTCCTGACAAGAATACTTCTAGGGGCATGTGTGTTTACCAAACATATATACATATAAAATATATGTAGGATCTTGTTTTCATTTGCATTTTGAAATTTTCATATCAAAAGGGTTTATTTACACTTTAAACAAAAAGGTCACTGTTAAACTGGAGACAACATAATGACTAAACTAGACTTGTCCGTCAGACACAATTGGGAATGTGTCACTGAAAGGAATTCATTTCTAGGGAAACAATGGATATATAGTTGATTGCTTGATAGGCTAAGAGTAGTACTTCTCTTTACAAAATGTGTTAGCTGCTAACGCCTCTTTCACAATGTCTTACTTCCATAACTCATTAACAATGCCATTCTTCTGTAACTCATTCACCTATTTAACAATATGTTAATTATTAGTCCCCTACTGGTTTAACCGTCTGTCCATCCGTCAGTCACAAAAACTTGATCCCGTGATAAAGCAAAAAGTACTGAAAATATTTAAACGAAACTTGAAATTACTTTGGTAGATGACAGTCTGGAGATTATGCACGTCTTTTTCTTTCTTCATATGTTGAAAATTTTGGTTGCTATAGCAAAAAATATACTTAAAATATGGCAAATATAACAATATTTGTGATAACTAAAAAAGTTCTAAGAATAATTCTATGAAAACATAAAATATGGATAGGTGATAGTATAGAAATAATGCACCTCAAGGTTCACAACTCTAGCACCAAAATTATTAGATTTATCCCCCCTTGAACTTCGAATTTTCATGAAAAAAATGTTGTTGTTTTTTTTTGTAAAACTCAAAAAGTAATGAAAATATTTTTTGGGAACATGAAGTATGGATAGATGACAGTATGAAGATAATGCACCTCAAGGTTCACAACTCTAGCTCCAAAATTATTAGATTTATCCCCCTTGAACTTAGAATTTTCATGAAAAATATGGTTTTTTGTATGTAACTTCATTATTTCTTAATGTGTCTACTTCAAACTTTAAATATTGGTTTCTTGTCATCAACCACATCATATGTGACAAGGTTCATAATTCTAGCCCAAAATTGTCAGAATTATCCTTGAACTTTGAATTTTTTCATCCTATGTTGAAAAATTTGGTACATTTGTCTTTCCCTAAAAATTGTATCTAGTGAAATATGGATAAATGGCAGTATGGAGAATATCCACCTCATTTTTCAAGAACCTAAAGGAGGAACTGTCCATCTGTTTATCAGTCATTTCCTCCAAACACTTTACCATTGACCATATTTTCCTTACAACTGAATGGAATTAATTCATGCTTGGCCACAACAATACCTTGGACAAGACCATTCCAATGAAGTACATTTCTGTGACCTTGACCTCTAAATGACCTAACCTTTAAAGTTTTCTTGTCCAAAAACTAAAAGTTTGGCCATAATTTCCTTATTTCTGAACAGAATTACTTCAAACCTTTTCAACAACATATATTTCTGTGACCTTAATCTCTAAATGACCTTGACTTATGACACTTTCTTTTTTGATGATACTTTGTACATGGATAGAGGATCATATGGAGATAATGCATGTCTCAGACAAATTCTTTAGTCAATTTCCACATATGGGTTGGAGTTAGGGAGATGGACATTGCACCGGTAGGGGACTGTTGCTTTGTCTGTGACAAGCTCTTGTTTTAGATAGCTATTCAGTGTTATCATAGGTTATTATATGTATGTAAGAAGACCTGTCATCCTATGTTGAAAAATTTGGTATATTTGTCTTTCCCTAAAAACTGTATCTAGTGAAATATGGATAAATGGCAGTATGGAGAATATCCACCTCATTTTTTAAGAACCTAAAGGAGGAACTGTCCGTCTGTTTATCAGTCATTTCCTCCGAAAGCTTTACCATTGGCCATATTTTCCTTCTTACTGAATGGAATTACTTCATACTTGGCCACAACAATACCTTGGACAAGACCATTCCAATGAAGTACATTTCTGTGACCTTGACCTCTAAATGACCTTACCTTTAAAGTTTTCTTGTCCAAAAACTAAAAGTTTGGCTATAATTTCCTTATTTCTGAACAGATTTACTTCAAACCTTTTCAACAACATATATTTCTGTGACCTTAATCTCTAAATGACCTTGACCTATGACATTTTCTTTTTTAATGATACTTTGTACATGGACAGAGGATCATATGGAGATTTATATATGCATGTCTCAGACAAATTCTTTAGTCAATTTCCACATATGGGTTGGAGTTAGGGAGATGGACATTGCACTGGTAGGGGACTGTTGCTTTGTCTGTGACAAGCTCTTGTTTAAGATAGCTATTCAGTGTTATCATAGGTTATTATATGTATGTAGGAAGACCTGTCTGCAGACAGCACACTACACTTTTCTCAGTGCTGGATAATAAATTATAACTAAGTTAATAAAGAGGCTAAACTGAAAAATACTTGATGGAGGGTGGGGAACCTGGGGTGGGGGGGTATGTTTGGGGAAAGGTCTGGTAACTTGGGAGAGTGGATGGGGAATCAAGTACATTTGTACCTACATATTGAAAAAAAAAAACCTGGCAGGGGTGGGAACAGGTCCTAGGGAGTCCCTTGGGGGGTAAGGTATATACCTACCCATCCCATGTAAATAGATAGTTTAGTTCTAAGCTAAGGGGTGGGTGATGGGTTACTCATGAGAAAAAAGAAATTATGGGGTGAAAAAGGTCTGATTGAGGATTGCCGGGGGGGGGGAGCAGGGAGAGTCAAGTACCTTCATATTTTAACAAGAGCCACCGCAAGCGGGGGCCACGCTTGACTTTTTTCTATTTCCAAAGGCAAACACATCAGAGGAAGCACATTGTGGTGAAGGGATTTCAAATGAAACATCATTTAGAAATATAATTATACATAACAAAGTTATGCCAAATTTTAGCAACATTCAGAAATTTGACCTTAAAGGTCAAGTTCAGTTTAACCTTCTCTGGAGGTATTGTCTAAAAGGTAGTTATGTCCAAGCATGAAGACACTACATCCATTAACAACAAAGATATAGCCAAGTTAAGTAATGTCAAGGTCATTTAAAGGTCAAGGTAATGCTTGAACTGTTTAACACATTTCTTTTATTCTCAGTGTTGTTTTGTCCCTGTATAGATCAAATCCGTCCATAAATAACAAAAGTTTGGCTATTTTAGCAAAATGCAATAATTCGAACTTGACTGTAAAGGTCATTTAAAGGTTAAGGTCATACTTGAATAATTTAACGTGTAGGTTTTGTAATGAGCGTTGTTTTATCCAAGTATTAATAAAAAAGAACTAAAAATGATGTTATGGCCAATATTAGCAAAATTTAATAATTTGACCTTGATAGTCAGGGTCATTTGAAGGTCAGGTCACAGTTGAATGATTCAATGTGTCAGTTTTGTCATTTGTGTTGTTTTGTCCCAGTATAAATCATATCGAACTATAAATAACAAAAAATTGGCTATTTTAACCAAATTCAATAACTTGACCTTAAATCTCAAGGTCATCTTAAGGTCAAGGTCATACTTATAATAAATTAGAATGTCGGTTTTGTTGATTTATCAATGTATAAATCAAATCCATAAATCAAATCCAACAACAGTTATGACAATTTAAGCAAAATACAATAATGGGACCTTGACTGTCAAGGTCATTTTAGGGTAAAGGTCATACCTGAATTATTCAACATGTAAGTTTTGTCAAAAGTGTTGTTTTGTCCAAGTATGAATCAAGTCTAACCATAAATTACACAGTTATGACCAATCTTAGCAAAATTCAATAATTTGATCTTGCTAGTCAAGGTTATTTTTTAGGTCAAGGTCAAACTTGAATCAAAATGTCGGATTTGTCAAAAGTATTGTTTTGTCCAAGTATAAATCAAATCCATCAATAAATGACAAAGTTATGACAATTTAAGCCAAATTCAAACATTTGACCTTGGCAGTCAAGGTCATTTTTAGATCATGGTCACATTTGAGTTAAAAACAACATGTTGGTTTTGTCACAAGTGTTGTTTTGTCCAAGTAAGAATCAATTCCAACAATAAATGACAAAGTTATGGCAAATTGTAGCAAAATTCAAGGTTAAGGTTATTTTAACATAAAGTTGATACAGTACACGCAGCGCGGACTTTGACAACGAACACCCATCCCCGCGATTTTACAGTCCGCGTTGAAGACCAAAATGACCACCGCGTCGAATGTTCATTCGTATTAAACGCGGTGGTCAGCGCGGCCGTCCGCGGTGATCAGTACCGCGCCATGTCGCGGCGTCGGGTCGCGGGGGTTTGCGGTGTCCGAAAAAAACGAAGTCGCAACACAATTTTACTTTCCCCTATTTTTTTCAGATGAGTTACAAAACCATGTAATTATTACCAGTTGAAGTAGTTTCTTTTTCTTTTTAATACCCCATCCGGTTAAACTTTTATTTGTTGACGTTCGATGTTTGGTTGTATGATTAAGGGTAACACAGCCGATTATGAATAGATTTACACACCTACATGCCATCTTGTTAACTTTAATTGCTGCAATTAATATATTTTTAAGTCTTCAATCGCTGCCGCGCTTGCGTTAATCCACTCGCAAATAAATTACATGCAAATAAATTACTAACGATCATCAAACAGCGAAAAGTTAATAGATCTAATTTAAACTGTCAAAATTCGAACAAATCCACTCTAATTATGATGCATTTATGTACGAACGCTCCTTTTTGTTTACGCAAAGAATGACCATTCAAAGCAGTTGCTTCAGGAAACAGCTGATCATATTTTCAGAAAATGAATTTTCTGTGTTTTTAGGTCAACACGTGTTTAACTTCTTTCAACATCTGTATCGTCTAAGCGCTTGGCAAAAATTATTGCTATATAGTAACAAGCGTTTTTCAGAAATTCCAAAAACGAAAGTACACAATAAACCTACACCGCATATGTACTTGAAATTTGGTTTTAATTTGACCAACTGAAGTTAGCCACAAAATACATGTAAGTAAAATAAGAATGAGTAAAAAGAAAACCACGTACATGTACTGTACGCTGAGAATGTTCAAATGTAGTAATCTCCAAGTCAGAACATCGCGGGGATGCGCGGCGTTGTCACCGCGACAGGCGGTGATCATTCCCCTCGGCGGTTGTCGCGGTGGTCATTTTAGCGGACATCCGAAATTTCGGGTGTTCAGTCCACCGCGACTGGCCACCAGGAGACGATACCGTTAACAACGTCAAAGTCCGCGTGATCAATAATTTGACCTTGAAGGTCAAGGTTATTTTAACGTAAAGTTGATACATGAAAGAATCATAATGTCGGATTTGTCATAAGTGTTGTTTTGTCCAAGTATGAGCAAATCCATAAATGAATAAAAAAGTTATCACAATCTGAGCAAAATTCAATAATTTGACCTTGACCTTCATTGTCATTTTAAGATAAAGGTCAAACTTGAATAATATATCATGTCGGCTTTGTCATAAGTGTTGTTTTTTTCCAAGTATTATTAACATCCAACCACAAATTACAAAATTAGAGCCAGGTTTAGCAAATTCAATAATCTGACATTGACTGTAAAGGTCATTTAAAGGTCAAGGTCATATCTGAATGAATCAAAATGTCGGATTTGTCATAAGTGTTGTTTTATCCAAGTATGAATCAAATCCATAAATAAATGAGAAAGGTATGACAATTTAAACAAAATTCAATTATCTGACCTTGACGCTCAAGGTCAGTTTTAGGCTATGGTCATACCTGATTTATTCAGTATGTCGGTTTTATCCAAGTATGAATCAAAACCAACCAAAAACAACAAAGTTATGACAATTTCAGCAAAATTTAATTATTTGACCTTGATGGTCATGGTAATTTAAAGGTTAAGGTCAAACTTGAATAATTTATCTTGTCAGCTTTGTCATAGGTGTTGTTTTGTCCAAGTCTGATTCAAATCCAACGATAAATAACAAAATTATGGCCAGTTTAAACAAAATTCAATGATTTGACCTTGACTGTCAAGGTCATTTAAAGGTAAATGTCAAAGTTGAAATAATCATAATGTCCGATTTGTCATAAGTGTTGTTAAGTCCAAGTTTGAATCAAATCTATAAATAAATGAGAAAGTTATGACAATTTAAGCAAAATTCAATCATCTGACCTTTTCGGTCAAGGTCATTTTAAGGTCATGGTCATATCTGAGCTATTCAACATGTCGGGTTTGTCATAAGTGTTGTTTTTTCCGAGTCTGATCCAAATCCAACCATAAATAACAAAATTATGGCCAGTTTTAACAAAATTCAATGATTTGACTTTGACTGTAAAGGTCATTTAAAGGCCAAGGTCAAACTTGAAGTAATCATAATGTCGGATTTGTCATAAGTGTTGTTTAGTCCAAGTATGAATCAAAACTATAAATAAATGAGAAAGTTATGACAATCAAAGCAGAATTCAATCATCTGACTTTGATGGTCAAGGTAATTTTAAGGTCATGGTCAAATCTGAGTTATTCAACATGTCGGTTTTGTCATAAGTGTTGTTTTGTCCAAGTTTAAATCAAATCTAAAGTTATGGTCAATTTTAGCATAATTCAATGATTTGACCTTGAAGGTGAAGGTCATTTATAAGTCAAGGTCAAGTTGAGTCTAGTCCACTTGAAGATCTTGTCCAAAGGGTTGTTGTTTCCAAGTATGAAGACAATCCACCTATTAATAATAAAGTTATGGCCAATTTTAGCAAAATTCAATATTTTGACCTCGAAGGTGAAGGTCATTTATGAGTCAAGGTCAGGTTTGGTCTGGTCATCTTGAAGGTCTTCTCCAACGGGTTGTTGTGTCCAAGTATGAAGATAATCCATCAAGGAATAAAAAAATTATAAACAATGTTAAAGTTTTCGGACGGGAACGGCAACAACACTATGACTATAGCAATAACTCGATTTTTTTTTTCAAAAAAAGTCGAGCTAAAAATAAATGAAAAAAAAAAGAAATTCAGTGAGGGTGGGGAGGGTAAGGGTAATGTAGGGAGGTGGGTTAGGGGTGTCCTCATGCAGAGGAGGGTGGAGGGAGGTAGTACTTACCCATCCCATGTAAGTAAATAATTAATTTCTAGGCGTAAGAAGTGTTTTCCTATATCTTTAAGTATAAGAAAAATCAAGTGACACCAGGGATTGGGTTAATTTTGACCCCAGGGACATGGGTACCAACAATCTGTGTAGGGGTCTTGCTGGTGATCAAGTATTCCAAGTTTGGAGGGAATATGCGACGGAGGGGTCGCCACTTGCGACGAAGGGTCGGGCTCCCCTTATGGTTGCAGGTTTCCGTGTCCCCTTTCTCCCTGGGGCCCAGCCTGGCCTAATGGGGTCAATGGACTATGATGCACCAGAGTCCTAGGGCTAATGGTAGATAGTAGTTAATTTGGGGAATTAAGCTACAGCCCTAGTAATCCTTCAGGGAGCTGTCGCTGGGGTCCACTCTACTAAGTATTAGCAGAGTGTAGATGAAGTGATTTCCACTTTGAAGAATAACACAACACAGTCTTGAGTTAAGGTCTCTATTGATATCCAAGATGTTTCATATAAAATCCAATGTATTTACCCATTTGAATATTTTGAACTAAGTTTAATAATGATTCTTTTACCAAGACTAAAATTAAATTACATTAATGTCTTTTCAGTCTAGTCACAATACTAAATGTCCTGACTTGTATCATAAGCTTCCCTAAAGCTTATACTATCTCCTTGTATCTATCTATTTCTATCTATTTGAGCTTATTTAACGTCGGTACCGGTTGCCCATATGACCGACGCCCCCTGAAGAGATTAGTTATTTTATGTTGTGGGGGTAGTGCAAGATACAGAAAGCATCCCATTCCAGAGACACCCCTGGTTCTTTTTCATGCTCAGTATATAGCACTGATACATGGGACCTCGGTTTAAAGTCTCATCCGAAAGACTATTAGTAATGTTAGTGGAGGAGCGGGGGATCGAACTCAGGACCCCTGCTTTACAAGTCCAGCGCGTTACCACTGGACCACATCCGCTCCTCTCCTTATATCAAGAAACTCTCTTCTTATATATCCAGAACTGTCTCTAATATTAACAACTGAATATATTTTTCTTACTTCAAGTAACCAATGAAAGAAGCGAAGTAATTGTACAAGTTAACCAATTAAAATAATTTTAACAAATATGCAAATTAAGAAATTCTAAAAGTTAAACCCTAATGACATAAAGCTCTGGCTTCTCAATCAGGAAATAATCAACAATCTTTTAAAATAATCAATGGAGAGCCAAGCTGCTAAAATATATTAAGATTAAGTTCATTAGTTTTCCTTGTGCCTTGATTAATGCCTCTTCAATATAACAACATTTCAAAATTCTAAAAAGTAGTAAAAGTGAGAAGTAACACATGTCAGCTAAATGTTTAACACTTTCAGAAAAGAAGAGGAAATGCCTTTGATTAGAAAAATACAATACAATTGAAAGTGTCAAGTGCATTAAAAGAAAAGGAAATAAGTCTTACTTAATAAAATAATCCAATTTGAATGAAAGTCTAAGAATTTGTTGACTTTCAAAATAAATTACATGTATCTAATTTATTTTTTTATATAATATTTTACTATTTTTATTCATTTTATTATTTTTTTTATTTACAATATTTGGGCAGTAGTTTTGCCTGGTGGCAAATATCTTTGACACTTTTTGAGATATGGACATTAAAAAAAGGTTAACAAAGAAATTTTAAGTTGAAAAAGGGGTATTACTTTGCAAAAACAAATTTTAGGGTTATCTTCCCTGGAGAAATGTTGTTTCATTTTGATAGTAAACATGTATTCTTAATTTGAAGTAATTATCTTTGATAGTTTCTGAGAAATGGACCTTAAGGAAAAGGTTAACCTACGCTGATGCTGACGAGAGGGTCATGACAATAGCTCCACTTTTTTCTTCAAAAAGTTGAGCTAATAAGTATGCAAAGATTTAAACATGGTCATAGGAAGAGTTGTGCATACAAGATTTACTATATATGGCAATTATGAAAAACCAACAAAGGGCAATAATCCAGTGAAAACTGATCAGAGAAAAACATTTTTACTTCTCGCTAGGGATGGGAACAAATGTTCGAATATTTGAAAATCGACATAATATTAATTTTAGCATGAAATCAAATTCGAATATTTTATAATGAACTTTTTTTCTAATCAAGCTTCGTTTGATTTTTATAAATGTAAGCATTGTGATTATGCAAAAAAAACCCCAACAATCTGTTTGTTATTGTGTTTGTTTATCGCCTGTCAAAAATGATCCAATTTACAATTAAATTGCAATGCATAATTGGCAGGGGCAATTGTTATGGATTAATAGTTTGCATCAGGCGCAATTGTGATACCTTTTAATCTTTTGTTCATTTTAATTGGCACCTGTTTATTTCACAAATTTTAGAAGTCGTTTGTCTCACAATATTCAAGGATTAACATCATGTTTTATAAAAATGAACAACCAGTCAACATATAACTCTATTGATATAACTTTTAGTTGCCTAATCAGAAGAATAGCTCAGATATTTTCCTCTTATAATTATGTTTTGAAAAAAAATCACCCTGGCTTTATGTTTGATCATCGCTTAACAATATTGAAATAAGCTGTATAAAAAAAATCGACAATAAAAATAACATGCCTCCCTGGCGTGTTTGGACTTATTTCACACCGTTTTAATGAACGGAATATATTGTGTTATGTATTGCCAATCACTTAATAAGTATTTAAAACTTCCATTGAACAAGCCATTACTGTGCCATTTGTAGATGATAATAGCAGTTTCCCCAAAAATGTAAAGGTGATAAAATTGTTGGAATTTTTTTTACTAATTGCACAAATATACATCATGGTCTATTTTATGCACAAGTTTGGTTTCAGTCCACCCATGGGTGAAGGAGAAGTTGCACACACAAGATTTACTATATATGGCATGTAGGAAAAACAAGGAAAAGGGGAATAATCCAGTGAAAACTGATCCAAGAAAAAAATTCTTTACTTCTTGCACAACAACCTATCATGGTCTATCACGTGTGTGAGTTTTGTTCCATTCCATCCATGAGCGTAGGAGGAGTTGCGCCCACAAGAAACGGGACATACATATGTATGTGCAGATGTGTGCAAATATATATGCCCCTACACTGTGTGGTGGGGGCTAAAACATAATAATAATTTCATAGAAATGAGAGGTTTTTATCTCCCCTATGGTCAAACAATTTTTGATGAAGAAACCATTTGTCTGCAAAGTTATTTTCAATCAATGAAAAGTTGTCATAAAATGAAGCTCAAACCAAATGGTTGACTAAAGAAATGAAAGAAATACCTTTCTCACACAGTAGTAGGGTAAATGAGAAATCCAAAATTACTAAGGAAATGTTAATGGTAAGACAGGAAATGAACTCAAATTTGGATTAAATTAAACCATAACCATTCTTGTTTGTGAAAATGTCACTCATAAAGGATTTTTTTTACATTTATTTTGTATATCTTTATGTGTGTAAACAAACATTATGTTTATCAGTCATATCAAAAAAAAAATCATTGTACACAAAAAAGAAACATTTACGAGAAATGGCGCGTATATTCACTCCCTACCTCCCCCCACCCACCATTACACACAAAACACACTAATATAAAAGAATTTGTGCAAAGCATTCTTACCTGAATCATGATGCTGAGAAGTGAATGCATGAACAATTTTTTTTTTCAAATATCAAGCATATATTATATATGCTGACCATGCACATGCACTGTCTATATAAACAAATATTTTCAATAAATCAAATGTTTATTATTTTAGCTGGCCATTTTGCATTGTCATTGGATATAAGACATATTAACTATTAGGAAATCTTAAATTTTAGAGAGGTGTTTCTAGTAATTGACACAACTTTTATTTTGTAGGGACATTCCAACAATGTTTTGACAAATGGCTCACTTGGCATTCAAAGAACTGCAAAGGGGTACTTCTTGAGAGCACCACTACAAATAGAAGCAACTGTTGAAAAGCTGGGCTTACTAGCCAGACTAATTTACAGTGCCAAAAAGCATGTGAGAGGGTCAAAAACATCGCAGTATTTAAAGAGAGCAATTTCCATAATGGATGATATACTTAGAGAAATTAATGTAGATGTAGAAACAGTTAGGAAAAGACCAAGCAAGAATCCTAAAAGTGTGTGTTCTGAGGAGTTCAGGGGTGGTGATTTCGGATTTCCTTTATACCATGAGGGATGGGTGACAAAAAAGTGTAAACATGCAGTTCCTCTGCAAAAACTCATCACCATAGTAAAATACATAGATGGAAGTCAGTTTTCTTCCTTTGATAAAATTTTGAATTATATCAATTCTGTAAAGAAAACTTATGAAAGTGTAAGGGTTTTGATTGCAGTTGATTTTGCAAAATTTCCTGAGCTTTCAAAAGTAGAATACCCATGGGTAAATATAACCAGCACCAGCAAGCTTACTGAAGGTGCAGCTCTGAACAAGTTGATAGAGCAGGTCCGAACACCATATATTTTGGTTGCTCGGAGCACCCAAATAATGACAAATGAATCTAGAATAGAAAGACTCATTGGAGAGATAGAAAGTTTGGATGTAGTGGCTGCTGGTGGTGCCTTCCGTTATCCTAATGGTCACTGGGGAAGAGGCTGCTTTCAAACTGCTTACAGAAATTATACATTGAAATATGTAGAAGGGTATGATGAGTCTTTTCATGAGTGTGTCTTTTGTGATTATATACAAGGACCTTTTGTGACAACCATTAAGTATTTTAAACAGAATAAGTTCCAGAATTTGAATGAAAAAAGTGGCTTGTATGAAGATTGGTTTCTAAGAATGTCTTTAGAAAGGCTTGAAGCGGTCGTCTGTCCTGATTCTATGTATTATGTGTATAACTTATCTCGGTCAAACTCTGACTTGAAGGCATTTATGCAGAAATGGAATGTAGCTGAAATGTTTACGCCTTCTGGAGAAACATTTAGTTTTGACTTGTGTAAAGTTCACAAGCTTAAGAACCTGGATGGGCCTTCAAGGGCAACAGCACCATGTAGTCTTCAAACTAATAATGATGCAGTTAAAGTAATCATGAAAGTATGTGAAGATTTGGGAGCTATGTGTGAATTGCAAGAAGGAACACTTCTAGGTGCTTTGAAAATGGGTAGGGTGTTACCTTGGGATAATAATTATGATATACGATATGCAACCACAAGTTGCCCTGCCTGTAAAAAGCTTCAGGATGGCTTACGCAACTCAAATGTATCAGTTGAAAGCTTTGCATATCCTTGCTGTACAAAGAAGCTAGTTTTAGGTGAAAGAATATTTGTCCACATATACTACAAGGAGTGTGCCGGAGATTTTGCAGGCCATCCATACATGGACAGCGATCGTTTGACACGAGCAAGTCTGCCACCAACAAAGGTGTTGTATGACGGAGAATGGGTAAATGTTCCAGAAAATCCTGGTCTTGCTCTCAGAAACAGATATGGCAAGGAGATGTATCAACATGCAGAACACTGGAAGTATGTAGGAGGTAAAAAACCATATGGAAGATTAAACTATACAACCAACAGATTTCTACCATGTAAATATCCGGGGAGACATGATTGTTTAGACATGTATAATGGTGATGGTGTTTTGCAATTTTTTTATTTACTTCCATAAGAACACAAATTTTACAGTTGAACAAAAATACTTTATTAAATCATGCAGGGAATAATTGAAAATTGGGTCAGTGGATAAAATACTATGAGGATTGTATTGGTGCTATGAAAATTTGTATGAATATTGCAACCACAAGTTGCACAGCCTGTGTAAATGATAATTAGGTTGTTGATGTTTTAATGGGAAGACTTTATTTTTGACTTCAGTTTTTTTGTGTCGCCTGACTATAGTCGGTGCCCATATATTCCCCATTCCTTAGAAAAAAGTTAGATGACTGGAATGCTATTGTCAGGCGGCACGTCCGGCTTGCAGAGTTCTAGTTTTGTACATTTATGAGGGTAATCTTTAAAAGTTTAATTTTCTTGTCAAACTTGAAACACCACTGTCATTAAGCCATTCCTCTCTTTAATAAGGAACTCACAGGCTGTCAACCAGTTCCTATATTCCTATATTTTCCTATATTTTGAATCAAAATACTATGTTTTGAAATACCTCCTATATTTCCTATATTTTGAAAAATACTCCTATATGTTTTAGTAGAACTGTCACGAAAAAAAATGAGAGAGTCTAAATATTGTTTTGATACTGCTTTAAACTTCTTTATTTTACAGGTAAGAGAAGTTATTTGTCTTCCACAGCATCACCATCCCCGTCAGATAATGTTGTAGTGCACTTCTCCATCATCTGAGTGGTCACCTTGAAAAGCAGTGTGATTGTCGACATTTTTTTAGGTTAGTCAAGCTGAACTTATAAGATAACATTAGTTTCAGTTATCAGTTTTAATTATAAAAGTCATGCTTTATGTTACTGTATTGAGTCATGTTGATGCTGCCATTGACATTGGTTTATAATTGTAATACTTTGTGGTACAAGCCTAAAGGAACAGATATTCCAGACTTGATACATAATAAGCTGCTCTTAAATTTGCCATAATTTGCGCTAACATTTCAGGTGCCCATTAAGATGATGATGATGTTCTATGCAGCAGTCTTCTCTTTGGATTGTGATGCTGTTGAAGTGGACAGTTTATGTACCGGTAATGTAGAGATTGTAATTTTTAAGACCTTTTAAAACTGAAGCATACAGGTAAGAATAGATAAGGTTAGTGCCTGTAAAGAATATAGTTTTCCGTTAAAAAATTCCTATATTTTTCCTCAAAAGTGTCCAAAAACTCCTATACTTTTGGTAAAAATAATCCTATTTTTCTCCTATTTTTTTAAGAAGACTTGGTTGACAGCCTGAACTCAGTTTATGTTTATCACTACATCTTGTTTTTTTTTAAAGCATAAGATATATGCTGTATTCAGTTGAGTAGATGAACACTTAACGGAAGCTACAAAGCTCAGTGTGAAGTAAGGAGCATAGCTCCTTTAGAAGTAGTTCAAATATTTTATACCGTTTTAGTTCACTTGTGCACAGGATGCACAAGGTTAGTTTTATATGATCAAGCCTTTGTCTAGCACCTGTCACATGCTTTCTATAAAAAGTCACGTATCATCAAAATTTAAATATAAACTTATGAGCATCCAAGATGCCAGAATATTTTATAAGGCTTAATACAATTACCTTAAAATGTTGCCCTAACGATCTCCCAGACAAACTGGAAACTGGGTCATGTGGGTTCAAAAACAGGTCACCAGCTCCAATCAAAAGCAAACATTGTGAATGCTTTAAAAGCTTGGACTCAGTCCTCGTGAAACTCACCGACAATAATTTTATTGATGGGTTAGAAACTGGGTCTCACTTATTTCCCTGTCTTAATGAAACAGGGTCAGAATTTAAATTTGATGCTCTCAGGTACAACAGCGAATCAAATTTCTTTTGAGTCTTGTAGTTTTTGAATTAGATCATCTGCTCAGATCACTGGAAAACCTTGTGAACCCACTAGAGATAAAATTTTTGATCCAGTATTCATAACATGTTCTCACCATGTATTTCTCTTTGTGGAATCTGAATCCGTGTTAGATTGGATAAAAATTAAGTCTCCTTTCAGAACAATGATAAGTTCAAAATTTGGTCATATAAGGGCAGAAACTTAGGTCGCCAGCTCAGATCAGTGGAAAACCATAGGAACAGTGCAGGTGTCACATTTTTGGCCCTGTATTAAAATGATTGATATAATGTCCAGGGTCACATTTTAAAAGAAAAGCGGCAGAGATCATTAGAAAACCTGTCTGAAAATTGAAATATTGTTAATCAAAAATAAGTCGTTGGACTAAAAAATGTATCACTTTGAAAGATTACATTTGAGCATTGTTTTCAGTTTGATCAATGGTACTCTGGTGAGTGATTTAAAGCAACTGACTCACAGAATTTAGCTTAAAAATGTTTTTCTCTAGAATTAAAGGAAACTTAATATACCGTGAAAAAAAAACACAAAAAAACACAATTTTATGCTTCTATACATTATCAGAACTGAAGAAAAAAAAATGGAGTTCAGCAGGATTCAAACCAAAGCCCTACAGGACAGTAAAGTTAGTTATTTCATAACCATTAATTATCCGCCCTTTAACATACCAGATGCCTGACTTAAATAAAAAGTGGACTTTCTGAATATCAGGGCCAATATCAGTCACACTGATCAACCCCAGACTGGAAAAGTAATATTGATATTGATATTGGCCCTCTTGTAACTCAGTTTGATTGGCTTACAGATCAGGGCCAAAAAATTGATACAGAATTCAATTTTAAATGGCAGCCATTTTTCTCCAAGTAAAAGCATCAAATTTTAGGAATGTTTGAAATTGTTCCATTGACTTTTATACTGTTCAGCAGTACGAAGTGTCCACCAAAAAGGTCATATATGATTTTAGTATGGTATTTGTTAAAAGCCGATTTGCTATTTTTTTCAACGTGTAACTCTCATTAAATAACCCATGCCCTACAGGAAAGTAAAATAAGTAGCAGCGACCTCGACCACTGAGCCACAGTGGAATGTTTTTTTTTTTTAAAAAATGGCAAAATTAACAATAAAAACAAAATATCTACTCTGTGACTAACGGGGTAAAATTTTTATTGAATTTGATAAAAGTGTGAAAAACTTTATATTGTGATCTGTTTCTTTAACAACAAAAAAAATTAGACAGTTACTTAGTTAAGATATGTTCTTCACAACTACAACCAAAATGTTTATATGTAGCATAAACATTTTCTTCTTTATGAATCATCATCCCATCTGCGAGTCAGTTGCTTTAAGGCCATTCTCGACCTTTTGTTAAGTTTAAACTTTTGTGATGATTTAATGAACTAAATGTTTGGGGGTTTTGGTCAAACAGATGAAATCTGTATAGAATACATGTACTTGCTTCTTGAGACATTGTTTGTAGATAATTAAAAGAAAATTTCTGTGTTTAACAGCAGTAACAGGTCAGAGGCAAAAAGTCCTTTTGAAGTCTGTTGTCAGTAAGTGCAGTGATGTAAACATAAACTTATTACATTTGTCTATTTATGAACATTTTCCAGAATAAAGACAGTTTCCAGTCAAATCAAGAGCACAGGTGTGCAAGTTATTGGTTAGCCTGTCTTAATAATGTGACAATGATGTTTTTTTTTTTTTTCACTGGAAATCAGAAAAATAGTGTTGACATTTCTAACAAAGATTTGAAGTATATATTGAAATGAAAAAATGTGTCTCCAATGAGGATGTGCATATATCATGTTATGTTTTTAGCTCACCTGACTGAAGGTCAGGTGTAGCTTTTAGGATGCTATTTTGTCTGTCGTCCATCCATCGCCCACAATTGACTTTAAACAACATCTTTTCCTATATACGACTGAGTCAGTTGCTATTAAACTTTACAGAAATGAAGCTTGTATGTCCTCTTTCAAAGTTATATAAAAAAATGAAATGCAGGACCCTGATTTCCATATGCCAGCTGAAAGGAAAAATTTTAAAAATCTTCTTGTCTGAAACCACAAGGCCTAAAGCTTAGATATTTGGTTGATAACATCATCTTGTGGACCTCTACCAGAGTTATATAAATCATGGCTAATAGGTCAGAATTGGCCAGAGCCTAGGGGTCACTTGATTTTATATAGACTTGACAAGTCTGACTTGTACAGGAAAAACTTCAAAAATCTTCTTGTCTGAAACCATACAGCATAGAGTTAAGATGTTTAGTGTGTATGATTGTGTAATGGATCTCTACCAAGTTTATAAAAATCATGGTCCATGGATAAAAATTAGCTCCATCCCAGGGCTGACTTGATCTAACATTCTAGTTAAACATGAAAATATTTTGAAAGATCTTCTTGTCAGAAACAACAAAGCTTAAGCCTTAGATAGTTAGTTGATAACATCATCTAGTAGACCGCTGTCAAAATTATATAAATCATGGCTGTGGGGTTAGATTTTGCCCTGATCCAGGGGTCAGTTGATTTTACATAGACAATAGGAAAAAACTTAAAAATCTTCTTGTCAGAAACCATAAGGCCAGGGGTTTAGATATTTTGTCTGTACCACTGTCTAGTGAACCTCTACCAAGTTGATACAAATCAGCCCATGGATTAAAAATGGCCCCACCCAAGGGATCACTTGATCTTACATATGAGTTGTATAGGAAAAAAGTCTTTAAAATATTCTTGTCTGAAACCAAAGACCTAGAGCTTACATATTTGATTGAAAGGATTATTTAGTGGATGTCTATCAAAGTTATATTAATCATGGCTATTGGGTCAGAATTGGCCCGAGCCCAGGGGTCACTTGATTTTACATAGACTTACATAGAAAACACAAGGATGTACGAGCGGTTTCCTTAAAAAACTTCTTGTCAAAAAACCATTAGGTCTAGGATTAAGATATTTTGTTTGTACCACAGTCTAGTGACGGCTACCAAGTTTATACAAATGATGGCCCCTGCATCAAAATTAGCCCCCCTCCCCCTCCAAGGGGTCACTTGATCAAACATAGTTATTTAGGAAATTAGTTTTAAAAAGTCTTCTTGTCTGAAATCACAAGGCCTAGAGCTTACATATTTGGTTGATTGCATCATCTAGTGGACATCTACAAAATTACATAAATCATGGCTGTGGGCTCTTGAGCTTAGATACATACATGGTTCAGTGTCGTCTAGTTAATAATATCGGTTTTGGAAGATCTTGGCCCTCACCAGGGTACCCAGCCCTAACCCACTCCACCTGGCTACCACCATCCTCTGAAAAAAAATCATTGGATTGATTAGGAAGGTATTTAACCTTCGTCCACCTTTGTCCTTGACCTTCATGTGACCTACTGACCTACTTGTTTTTTTAAGCTTAATCAATGAAATTTTAACTATTTGTAAAAAGGTGCATGCAGACTTCAACTTTGACCTTGGCTGACCTTGACCTTCTTACCTAATTCTTTTTTTTTAAGATACGTGTTTGAAATTTTAACTGTTTACAGTATAAGTTTGCATACAGACTTCAAATTTCAATTTAGTTAACCTTAAACTATTGACCTCCTTTCTTAGTTTAAAAAAAGTATTTTTTGATATCTAATGCGGTATTTGAACTCTGCCATTTGACACATCCCTAAGATGCCACCCCCACCCCACTCCACCAATTGTTTGGTAGTTTCTTTCAAGGTGAGCGACACAGGGCGATATCTTGTCCTCTTGTTTAAGTATATTGTTTAAACATAGAGAATGTCTGTCATATTAAATTTATAGTGAAATAAATAGTTTCGCTCAAACAAATACATGTTGTTACCTGGTACTAATTTAATAACACTATACAAACTAAGAATTTAGCTAGTTGATGGCAGTCACTCAGTCCTTTATACATATTTAACTATGAAGTGATATATATTTTCTTAGACCACACACTAGATGACTACCTGTCAGTAATATCATAAGAATGATATGGTTGATCTTCAGATTTTGGCAGATTTTAATGAAGCTTTTAAGTTACAGGTAATTTTATGCCCTGTTTAGCATGCACTTAGACTTGCTCCTGTCCATCTATCATACATTTCATGTGGCACGCTCAGCCAACAATTTCACGCTTAAGGTCATGAAAATTCATAATTTAGTAAAAATAGCTACCAAACAGTCTGTTTCATGCATTCAGCCATCTATATACGCTTTAGGTCATGGAATTACACAGGGATAAAGATCCAACAAATGAAGTTGTACACCTATGGGTTTGAGTCTCTGTTCTGCTAGGGAGACCAGACTTATAGCCCTTGAAACAGTACAAAAAAAATTACAAAAAAGTATAAGGCATGTGCTCAGTCAACACTGTTGTGCCCAGGGTCATGAAACTTTACAGGGATATAAGCAAGTGAACATTTTTCTTTCTATCCTAGGTGGAGCAGTGTCATGGCCCTTGATTTAGTGCGAATCACTACCATAAACATTGTGCCACACACTTGACACACTTGGCAAATACTAGGTCATCCAGGGTCATCACACTTTATGGGAATATATACCAGCAAGTAAGGTTGTGCACCTAGGTTTTTTATCCTCTTGAAGGATATTGTGTTGGTCTCCATCCGTCCGTACATCTGACACTTTTGTCCAGAGCTTAGCTCTGTTGTAGGGAATTTGTTGAAATCTCACATAATAAAGTGCATCTAGAGTTTTTAAATTTCCCTTTTAAGCTCAGCTGAGCATTTTCTCAGGGTGAGCTTTTGTGATGCCCTGTGTCCAGCACGCTGTGTGTGTCGTGCATCGTTCATTTTTACCTTTATACATCATCTCCTTAACTACAAGCCAAAGTCTGATAAAACTTGTCAGGGATGTTCCTTGCATGAAGCTGTACAAAAGTTTTTCAAACATTTGAATTTCATCAAGAACTCTGGTTGCTATGGCAACAGAAACGAAATCATTTGAAAATCATCTTCTCTGAAACCACAAGGCCCTAAGCTTAGATATTATACTTTTAGGTTAGGTCCTGTACAAAGATTGTTCAAATTATGTCCCCGAGGTCATTAATGCTGCCCTCTGGAGTTCATTTAATTTTAAATAGGCATGTATAGCGAAGAATTAAAAGATCTTTTTGTCTGCAATAACAAGGCCTGGGGCTAAGGTATTATGCATGGAGAATCATCTAGAGGTCCTCTACCAAGATTATACCCTCTTTCCAAGAAGCGATGGTATATCGGTAGGTAGGTTGGTCTGTCCATTCGTAGACTAGACCTTGTCTGATCAATTTCTCGAGTATAATTTGGCCCACAGCTTTCAAATTTACTTCATAGAATTGTGATCTTGACCACAAAAAGCTTTTTCAAACAATAACAAGAGAACGCTTTGGCATACAGTCATCAGATTTAGTGGGGAGGTTGGTCATGACTAGTAAATGACTCCTATTGATTTTGAGATCAGTAGGTCAAAGGTCACAGTGACCTTAACCCCAAAAAGCTGGCCTACAGTCTTCATATTTAGTGGTGTGGTTGGTCATGACCTGTAGATAACCCATCAGTAGGTAAAGGTCAAGATCACATTTTAAAATCCATGTAACATGACAGACTGGTTGCCACTAGGTGGGCATACATGTTTCACAAACATCTCTTGTTGAAATTAGGCTTCAAGGGTCATTAATGGGCCTGTCCAAAGGGTCACTTGATTTTTCATAGGCTTATATAGGAATTACTAAAGCTTTCTTGTCTGAAACCTTATGCCTTAGAGGTTAGATAAAATGTGATAAGATCATTGAAAATTTTCAGGTCTGAACTTGTGAATGTGCTTCTGATATTTGCACAACACCGACCCAGTCAGCATGGCACTTCAGTACACTTTACTTTCTTGCAGGATAATTTGAAATTTGTGAATGGAATTTATTCATTATTGATATGTTATAATACAGTGATAAAAGACTTCGTAGAAAAGTGCAGTGTCTATAAACCTTAACACTACATTGACTTATTCTTGAATTATGTCCCTTTGTGATATCGTCATATGAAGGTACCATAAATCTGGTTTGCCTCATTTTTATGCCTCCACCGGGGTAGGGGCACTAAGATGCACCCTTTTCCGTGCGTCCGCGGGTATGTGCTTCAGTCCTGAAGTTTGTGTTGCGCGTACTCCTAAGGTGTTTGAAATGGAATCACAAAACCTTCCATGCATGTTTGCCGTGATGAGTTGTTTTGCAGCAGGGATTTTGTTTGCAGCTCGTCCCATGTATATATGAACAAAGTTACGGACCTTTAGATAGTAAAAATGATTAAATGGGCATCTTATGTTTGTGACGCTCCTAAACTATTTGAAATGAAATCGCAAAACATTCCATGAATGTTCGCCATGATAAGTTGTTGTTTGTTGCTCGGTTTGTTTTCAGCTTGTGACAGTATAATCACGGTTACGGCTCTTGAAAAAGTAAAACTTAGCAGTGATATCTCTCGCCAAGATAGCGGCTTCGTCTTCATTCTTCTGTCTGTCGGTCCGTCCACATTGGCGTTCGCTCAACAACTTCCAAACTATTGGGAAGATTTTAAAATTACTTAGTACAAATGTTAACCATTATGTAATGATATGCAGGGCGCAGCACCAAGTTAACTACCACAAGGTCAAGGTCACACTTAAAGGCCTATAACTTTCTCATGCTTTCTTGTGTGCACTCCATAACTTTCAAACTATTGGGAAATATTAAAATAAGTTGACAGAAATGTTTACCATCGTGAGACAATGTGCAGAGCGCAACACGTAGGTCCCTACCCCTAAGTTCAAGGATACAGAGGGCAATAACCTCCTCAAGCATGAAAGGATATTGAAATAACGTAGCACAAATATTCACCATCCTGAGATGATCCGCAACACCCAGATTCTTACCCCTAATGTCAAGGTCACACGTAGGGTCCATTTTGCTTGTAGGGGCCATAACTTCAAGCATGAAAGGATTTTGAAAAATATGCAACTTTTGAAATACTTGGACAGTTTCAAAATAACTGAGCACTACACAGTAGGTGGTTATCAATCGCTTCACAATGGTACACTTAATAACAAAACAAAAAAATATCAGAATATCAAGTGTTGTCTGCAATACTTTCTTATCTACCCTGTATTACCTATATGGGTACAATAGCTTTACAAGATTAATTTTGATGCAAAGCATCAAAGGCGGCGCACATGGTTTTGAAATAAGATAAATAATAAGTGTATAAATTAACATAAACAATTGTACACGTGTGTAGTACATGTTGTTCATTTTGATGATATAATCAAGTTATTTACAGATGTAAAAAGATTTTAAAGGGGGACATTTGAATTATATCCATGTTTCAATCACTTTTATTGAAGTTGTGAAATCATGTGAATTCACTTTTCTTCAACAAAATTGCCAGATATGAATGACTATAGCCTCATAAAAAATCGTTTGATCTTTCACTTTTTATGAAAATTGCATACTGTCTCCCTTTAAAATTATGAATTGGGATAATAATCAAGTGTTCTTCGTCTGCGACACATTCAGCACTTGAATATTCCAAATGTCTACTTTTGCTTTATTTCAACAAGCTTTACCCTTTTAATGATTTTAGTCTGTTTAAATCCTACTGTTTTGTGTCTTTTTCTATTCTATACTGGTTGCGCAACCATGATAGACAGGATATAATCCAATTTTGAGATCCATGGACGGTTATTTCTGTAGAAGAGAACTGTAGAAGAGAATGGTCATTATAAATTATTTAAAATCACCTCGTAATCTTGCTTTTTCCCCGGTCTGTGTTTAAGAAAAAATTATATCTAAGGAATTACCGTCTCTGGTAGGAAACGGGAAACGATGTTTTATGTAGCAGTAGCAGTAATACAGTGTGAGTGTATTTCTGAAATTGGAACAAAGAGAGCTGCCGACCTGACAGTGATTCCGATAAGTAATCAACTATGGAGTACACATTCTCCTATAATAGATGAAGGGCTTTAATACAGTAAAGTCTCGCTTTGCGACCGACCCTTTTTTTGCGGGCAAACCGCTTTTTTCTGGTCCCGACTTTTTTGCTATATAATTCAATGGTCGTAAGGTCCGATATTACGTCCGACCCGCTACTACGTATTACGGCCACTTTTTCGGGTTCTAATTCCCATTTTACAATGAAAGTGGGACCCCATAAGACGACCATTAACTGTTTACTAAAATGACGCGTGTCACCAATTATCACCAATAAACAACATAATACGACAATCGTCATCAAGGTGTGAACGATTTGCGGTACAATTTATAAAAATTAAAATTAATAAACTTTAGGCTATTAGTAATTTAAAGGAAAGTTATTATCGCCGTTCCTGGACGGCGATATATACAATTAACAAGATTTGAACAGTTTTGCCTGTACACCGCTTGCCTTTAGCCAATCAAAGCAAAGCATTTCATATCACATGATAACAAAATGGACGTCAAAATTCTTCATCAAGGGGTGCGAAATGGACTTGCCCAACCGCCATATTTGTCGGGTTACTCATTCTTACAACTGAAAAATACCATCATCAATGTACGATCTGAGTACCAGTCTTCAGGCTCGTGTAGGATAAATATAGGATAATCGCAATATTTTTTACTACATGTCATTTTTAACTAGAGAATGTAGTCTAAATAAGAGTATGGTTTGTTTGTTTTTTGCAAAACTTGCACTTAAAGAAAAAAATAAATGCTTGTTTCCGGGCGATTCTAATCAGGATACAAACTCCCCGCAGGGGTTACTTCCCCTGATTAGTACAGTCAAAGTAGCAAAGCGTGATGTAACCGGTGCGAGGAGTTTGATCAGGATTTTTCCGTGTTTTATATATGCTTGATTAGGGTCAGGGCAATATCGTATTTTTTACCTAAAATTTATTCTGTTTAAATTGTACATATAATATTCTTATGGCATTGAAGAACTGTATCTGGCTTTTGTTAAGTATACATTTTTAGTAATAAATAAAGTTAACAAACTACGCAGATAGTCAATTAATTATGCGTACACTGGTTTACAACAAAGCAATATTTAGAAGGTTTTAATGCTGCAAATTTTAACATGATGTATAAAGATATTGGGATATTTTCGATAAAGAAGCTAAATCGTCCGCTTTCAAAAATAGTCCAGCTACAATAAAAATTACAATGTATATTTCATCTACTTTATAATTTCTGTGTGAAAATTATCAAATATAACTTTGCTTTTCAGTGCAAAGCTCTATCTACATCTACATTGTACTGCTTCACAATCAACAATTGATTATACTAAGCAGGCGCGTTGTCTGGATATAGCTGTTAGGATATGTTAAGTGCAAAGTTACTAGAATTTCAAGATAAAAGAACTACAGAACTAAAGTTAAAAAAGGTAAAAACAGTGTATAGATTTAGAACTGGTGGAAAGGATGCAGCTGCCCAGTCAAGGTGTCAAAGGTGATAAGCATGTTGTAAGATTATCAAATTAATGAATGAAGAACATGAAATACATTCATCTATGGATAACACGAAATGCATGGCTGAACGGCGATTTCAAGCATTTTCAAGCATTCAATGTTTGTATCATAAAAATGGTACTGATTAATGCAGAACAAAGAAATACGTTATGAAAGACGAAATAGGTGTACATAATGCCCAATTTCGGATAGGTACGTTATTATGGCTACGAGTGAAAAACTGTCAAAAATAAATCAGTAGGATTTCAGTGTTGCTAATTATGAAAACAGCTTGAAAGAAAAATTACACTGTATACTTTCGAGTTTTAATTCATTTTATGTCGCACTAGCATGAATATTTATGTGAAAAAAATATCATGTTATTGTAGAATAAAATTGATGCCATTAGTTAGTATTTTTCCATAATTTACCTTTTCAACAAGGTTATAATAGCTAATGATAACCCTTTACAACAGATGAGAAATTGAAAATTACTGTATTAAATATTTTCTTGTATGCATAATATTCCCAGATTTGGTGAAAAATATACCAAGATACTTGTCTCTGAAGGTGTGTCCTCGATTTTGAAATAACAATTCCTATGTTATCGACATCCAAAAAATAAAACCTTACATGTAATATCTTTGTTCGAATTTCACATTTCACAGTACGGTATTACATCATTTCAAATATTTTGTAATTTGTCTGCACTAGATAACACCCGAAGTACAACTGGTACTCTATCATATTCATGGTTTAACGGTTTAGTGGCGTAGCGAACAGATATGTTTTTTTTGTGACTATAACGACTGAATTGACTCCAGCAAAGTAAGAATGTCCTTCAAATTCATCCTTGTGTCTGTATCACAAAGACAGACTCGTATCTTTATAATTGCATAAAACGACAGATTTTGTACAATTTCTATTTTCAAGTTAGTTTATACAAATCAATTTAATTTCGACTGTGGCGACAACTTTTAGCTAATAGAATCATTCTCAAATCCGTCCCTGGAACCAACCAGTACTAAGTAATTAGAATAAAGTTTCTTGCTGAAGGAAATAACCGATGCCGACACGGCCGCTGACGGGGTTCGAACTCGTGTCTTGACTAGCGATCCTTAGTTTACAAGTCCGACCTTTTAACCACTCGGGTTCACATTCCTTTATATAGCTATAGTTGAAAGAATTAACAAAGATTTGCATTTCAGATTAAGTAGCAACACACTGCTAGATACATGCAGTGAATACACAAGTACTTGCAGCGCTTTGATTTGTTTTTCGGAAAGTCATTAAATCTGTAATTTTTTGCATCAAAAACTTTTAATTAAAATTACAAACTTACCTGATTTAGATCAATTTATTTTTAAATTAATAAATACGATTTATGAAGTGACAAATTTTAAGTGATGTACAGAATAATCGGATTTTTTTACATTGATAATGATCCAAGATTCTCCCAAATTGATTACGTTAGCGCATTTATCCAAATTCCTGAATATTTACGCGAAAACTGGCGACATTAGTCATAGACTACACGTTTTTCTCGGTTAAAGCACCGAGCTACATGATTTAGGTATTACCCCTTGCATGAAACCTTCCATGAATGTTCATCATGATGAGTTGTTGTGCACCAGAGATTTTGTTTGCAGTGCGTCTCAGTTTGACCACCTGATAAAGTAAAAAAAAAAAAGTGCAAAACCTACTCATATTTACTACCGCTTGCAAAACTGATTAGAGTTTACACTGTTAGGTAAAGAACGAGACTCGTCGGTACACTTGTCTTACCTGTCAACAGTGTCATTCTGTGTTCGAAATAGAAAAGCGGTTAGGAAAAAAATTGAGTGAAGATTTCCGGTAGCAACGCAGCGACAATTACGACACAACATTGGGGCCGCCCAGGCACAGTTTTATGGCTGCGGGTAGATTGCAAGACGCAGTTTTATTGACAGGTAAACCTGAGAAAACTGCCTCACTGTGATTGGATGATCAGTAAACTGACAGTTTACGCTACTGAAATAAACACCATTACGTCACATTTTACCGCGTTCCGAATACGTGAATCAGTTTTGCAAGCGGTAGTAAGTTCTTGACACCAAGTCATTAAATCTTTAAAACATGTCAATAAATATGTGAACTTGCGTTCTGATTTGTTCATTAGTTTGTAATGGTGTGACTCTTTTCATACTTCCGTAATTATAAGATATCCAACGTTGGATTGTTAAATTAGCGCGATCTTTGCGAGAGTCCTAGATCCAACACTGGTTTTATTCTCCTTTAACACATTACACAGCTGTTTGTCGCAATATAAAGATTTTTAAGCTGTTGCAGAAACTTGTCATTTCTTTCTGACAAAGGGGCAATTTGGAGGCACCTGTGTCCTGTGAACACATTTCTAGTTTGATTTTCCCCTTTGTCACATTTCCATTGGCAACATTGCTCTGGGGGATTAAAATGTCTAACATGGCTCTGTTAAATTAATTTACAGATAGCTTGACCTGGGGGCGAACGTGTTCTCTGGACATGGTTCTATTTATCTTCTATTATACTGCTAGATCATACAAGCTGAAGTTCGTCTGTTTATCCTTCATGT
Source organism: Cyclina sinensis (assembly GCA_012932295.1). Taxonomy (NCBI): domain Eukaryota; kingdom Metazoa; phylum Mollusca; class Bivalvia; order Venerida; family Veneridae; genus Cyclina; species Cyclina sinensis. The sequence goes on along the minus strand of JAAONU010000001.1, from coordinate 70,461,681 downwards.
TTAAACTATTCTTGGAAGTTGGATACTTCTCACTTTCCACAAATGCTGATGGCAACAAACTAAATAAATTTATTATATACTTATAAATGAAATATTGAGAAATATTGATGAAATAAAATGAGTATTTTCATTTTCCGTATTTTCACTGTAAAAATTTATTTTTCACTGCAGTGAAACATATACTGACGGAAAAATATAACTGTGCACACTAAAATACTTAATATCTTTTATTAGGTATAAAATTATTTTAGCAGATTTCTGTTGTGTAATTCACAAGGTAATCTTGTTTCAATAATACTGCTTTTCGCGAGTTGCACGTGCAAAATGTATAGCCCGTAACGGTCTCGCTTTTTAAGTGTTTCTTTATGTTAACATCCTCGTACATGCTGTTTCGAGTTATTTTAACCGTCAAATTATAGTGAGCTACCCAGCAGTTCAGAAAAACACCTTAATTTGGATTTTAAGTCTTTGAAGACAATGCCACGCATCTCAGAAAATGATCGCCTACGTGCCGTCGGTATGCTCCAAGCAGGCATTGCTCAAAATGCGGTTGCGCAGCGTTTTGGTGTTCACCGAAACACCATATCAGCACTTTGGCGACGATTTCAGCAACGTGGCAACGTCCGTGATCTACCACGTCCAGGGCGTCCACGTGTGACGTCAATCCGTCAAGACAATTATATCCGGCTTACACACCTACGGAATTGATTTCAACCGGCCACATTAACAGCACGAACAATTCCTGGCTTGAGACCTATCAGTGGACAAACTGTTAGAAACCGATTAAGAGAGCACAGCATTACTCCACGACGTCCTGCGATACGTCCTACTCTTCTCTTACGTCATCGACAACGTCGACGTCAGTGGTGCAGACAGTATCTAAGGCTTCCAAGAGCATATTGGAATAATGTTCTGTTTACTGACAAGTCGCGGTTTCACTTAGAAAGTTCGGACGGACGAGTTCGTGTATACAGGCGTCGCGGAGAACGTTACTTGGATCCCTGTGTTTTTCAACGTCAACGTTTTGGTGGTGGTGGGTCGATAATGGTTTGGGGAGGTATCTCATCTCAAGGCAGGACCCAGCTTGTAATTGTCCGTGGCAATTTAACGGGTGTTCGTTACAGAGATGAGATTGTCATACCCCACGTGCTGCCATTTCTTCAACGTCAAGGGCGTAACATGACGTTTCAACAAGACAACGCTCGGCCACATCTAGCACGTGTAGTTACCGGGTTTCTGGCTCAGCAAAACGTGAGTGTCTTACCCTGGCCCGCTGTTTCACCAGATCTTTCACCAATTGAGCACGTTTGGGATGAGATGAAGAGACGCCTCCGTCAAAGACGTAACCAACCTCTCACGCTGGACCAACTAGCGCAGACATTGGTCAACATCTGGAACACCATTCCACAGGCAGTTATCGCCAACTTAGTTGCCTCTATGCCTCGTCGCTGCCGTGCTTGCTTGAACGCCAATGGAGGCCACACACGATACTGACCTTGTGAAATCAGATTTCATACCTGTCAACTTCTGCGCCTTGTTACTGTAAAAGTTGTTTTACATCATGAAGTGTTTGTATTGATTGTTAGAAATAAAACGTTGATTGGCTAATTTGCAAAGTTTTATGTTACTATTCCTAATATTAAAAAAAATTCTATACCTTGAAGTATGCACAGTTATATTTTTCCGTTAGTATATTTTCCGTATTTTCACTGGTGTCGTGCCGGACTACTTTCTTTTAAATTCAACCAATACACAAAATTAAAGGGGAATTCTTTCGAATTGTAAGGTCAAAAAAGAGAAAATTCAAGTTTTTCTGTAAATACGGGATTTATTTTCATCTCGTGGTATGAAAATTATCAGATTTCACTCGTGGCTATCGCCACTCATGAAATACACTGTTCAAATTAATTAAAGGAGCGCCCATATAATCTATGAAATACCATACGCATTGAAAAGATTTATGGATATCTTTTACAGAAATTAAAAAATCGTTCTTTTTTACAAAACCAAATCGGCATTTTCATCGCCAACAGGCACATTCCTTAACAGAGACAGTATCCAAGATATGAATACTATCAAATTCACTTTGAAATGGTGGTCTTACAGGAGAACAACCAATGTCTGTAAAAGCAGATTCAGGCCTGGAAACGTTTCATAGTCAGTGTCAGTAAGTTTAGGCACTCTCTACATCGTCTGGGCATGCTCCTGATGACACGTCTGATCATATCCTATGGTATGGCATCCCATTCGGCTACATGAGCATGAGAAATCTCACGGACGTTCTGCACAGGGTTCGAAAGTGAAGAAAATCTACGGGAAAGCATGTCCCAGATATTCACTTTAGGGTTAAGATCGGGAGGCCTCGCTGGCCAGTCTATGACCTCAATACCTTTATCATTAAAGAAGTTCAGGACGATTCTTGTAGTTTGTCCTCGAGCATTTTTTTGCACTAAACGAAAAGTTTCACCTATTGCACCAGCATATGGCCTAACAATTGGTTCTAGGATCTCGTCCCGATATCCCGAAGACCTGCCAGAGGACCAATTCTGACCGTAGCTCACCGGAGAGCACGCTTAGAGTTTACCCAGGAACACGTCACTTGGCAGCTGCGCTACTGGCGATCTGTGCTCTTCACAGACGAGAGCCGCTACCATGTTTCGACCTGTGACAGGCGTGTGAGGGTGTGGTGTCGCCGAGGAGAGAGGTATACGGAATATACCATTATTCCATATGACAGGTTTGGCAGTGGGTCAGTTATGGTGTGGGCATGGATATCCATTGACGGGCGCACAGACCTTTATGTGATTCAATAATGTAGTCTGACGGCCCTGAGATATCGGGACGAGGCCCTAGAACTGTTCGCCTGTAAGACCACCATTTCAAAGTGAATTTGATAGTGTTCATATCCTGGACACTGTCTCTGTTCAGGAATGTGCCTGTTGGCGATGAAAATGCCGATTTGTTTTTGTAAAAGGTACAATTTTGTTATTTATGTAAAAAATATTCATAAATTTTCTCAACGCGTATATGGTATTTTATAGATTATATATGCGCTCCTTTAATTAATTTGAGCAGTATATTTATTTTCATACCACTTGATGAAAATAAATCCCATATTTTTAGAAAAATCTTGAATATCTTATATTTATTCACCAGCATAGAAGCATTCATGTAATTTTCCTAAAGTAAATACAACGGCATAAAACTAAAAAGAATATTAATTTATATAAAAGTCACATGCCTGCTTCTATTATATATCATGTCGGTTTTCAGACACCCTACAGCAAGATGAAGTTGTTTGCCTTTGACTCAATTGGTTATGGAACTGAAACGTAGTTTTCATATATGCATTCTCTTATCTCGTCTTTCTTATTAAAAACACTTAATGAATATAAATGGACAATTAGATAAAAAAATATTAAGAACTGCATGTGTTATGTATCAATGTGTAATGTTGCCTTTCAATAAGCCACAGTTGAAAACAGGCGTTCTTCTATACATAATCTTCCTAAAAGCATCAGAACTATAGAGCACTAAATTTAATTTAGTGTGTAGCATTTGTCTAGTGAACCTCTGCCGAAATTGTTCAAATGATCTCCCTATGTTCGCTATTGGTCCATTCAAAGTGGGTCACAATTTGTTTTACATAAACACATTGAGGAAAAACTGGCACTGCAGGACCTGGAGTCTAGATATTTGGTGTCTGGCATTGTTTATATTCCTCTACGTCAGTCTTGTTACAGCCACTAGGGTCAAGGTTTTGATATAAACATACAGAGGTTTAACTTTAAGAATTCTTCTGAGAAAACGCTTGATCTGAACGCTATACATTCAGTTTGTTGATATAGCTGAGTAGACCTCTTCCGAGAATTTTCGAATCTGCCCACCCAGGGTCATTTGCATTATACAGTAAAAATCAAAAATCCTGTCAGAAACTGCAAGGCTTACAGTTTGGATATACAATATGTGAAATTGTGTTGTGGTGCCATAGAAGTTGTCAAAATTGTAGTCCCGTGGTCTAAACTGGAGCTTCCGTCCATGTCAGTAATTGAACTTACACGTGAAAATTTTAAAACTACAGTTTAAAATCATTAGGCCCAAAACTAAGATATTTAGTGTGTATCTAGTGGTGCTGTACCAAAGTCTTTAAAGTTTAAACTAATGGTTGTGAGGTCATAGCTGAGCATGTAAAAGCTGTCATTATTTTTATTATAGTAGTATAGATTTCTATCCTGAAGAAGGTGATGATAGCACAGAAACCGGTAGACTGATTAAATTTTACCCGGTGTTAGACTCGTTGTTCTTCCCTATTCATATCTTTACCTAGTTTGTTACTAGTATAGACTTATTGCTTAAAATCTATAATGTGCTCGAGCATTATCTTGTACGAAACGAAAAGTTTCACCTATTGCACTAGCATATGGCGTAACAATTGATTCTAGGATCTCGTCCCGATATCTCAGGGCCGTCAGACTACATTATGGAATCACATAATGTCTATGCATCCGTCAATGGATATCCCTGCCCACATCATAACTGACGATTTCGGACAGTTTGAGTGGACACACGAACCGCTGTAACTTGCTGGATAAAAATATGATAAAATATGATAACTAAATACATACCTGATCCTGTAATCCAAGAAAACACACAGATACATAAGTATAGAAATGAAACACTTATTTCGTACCTGATTAATCCACCATTTTATTAAAAATTTGGCAATCGGAATACTCGGTGTTCTAGGTTAATAGATAACCAGGACAGGGTAAAAACCGTGCCGATCCGAGTCCGCTTAACCAGATGCAGTTTAAAATTAGGCTTAAAGGTTGAACAACTAAAAAATATCAGATCAGTATATGGGTTCAACACTTTAAGCCTAATAAATTAGGCTAATCAGGTACGAAATAAGTGTTTCAGTTCTATACTTATGTATTTGTGTGCTTTCTTGGATAACAGGATCAGGTATGAATTTAGTTATCATATTTTTATCATTTTTGCCTTAAACTCTGTGAAATGTTGGACAAACGAGCCATAAAAGAACCCAGTCGCCTACGATTGGAGGAGTCCACTTAGCCAGATGCAGATCAAAGTGAGACGTAGAAGGTGAACAACTAAAAAATATCAGCCTATAAAATGGGTTCACCTTCGGAGGCGAAATAGTGAGACTAGTACCTGATTAATCCACCATTTTATTCAAAATTTAGGAATCGGAATACTCGGTGTTCTAGGTTAATAGATAACCAGGACAGGGTAAAAACCGTGCCGAACCGAGTCCGCTTAACCAGATGCAGTTTAAAATTAGGCTTAAAGGTTGAACAACTAAAAAATATCAGATCAGTATATGGGTTCAACACTTTAAGTCTAATAAATTAGGCTACTTGCTGGAAGTCTATTTCAATGCCAGTAGCAGTACACTGGCGATTTCTGAAGGGTGCTCAGATATCGGTTCTGACGAGGTGTTGTAATGCGGTGATGACCTTGCCAAGGTCTTCTTGTGAATTCTTCGGTCTCCTGATAACGACTCCACAAACAGGCAATAACGCTACGAGAAACGTCTAGAACGGTGGCCACCTCACGTTGCGTGAATCCATTTTCGATCATCTGCACCGCCCGAGCAACATCAGTAGTTGCTTAATGACGTCGCACACCCTGGACCGCTGTCAAAGAGCAGATACAGTAAAAAGTTGCTCTAAAACATTCATGTTGTCAAATGTGCTATCGTGAACGAACTGTACACTTGCAAAAGTCTAAATCTTCTTCGGGGGTTACATAACAAAAAGAAAAACAAAATACCCATGCTTTTTAAATTTATTGTAAAGTGCACGGTTTTCTCGAGGATACTGTCCGTCGACACCTGCAGCGAATATCTAGTATGGTGGGCAATTCACGCCATAACACATTTGCGCTCCTGAGCATGTTCAAAATATTTTTGGATCAGTTACTTGAAAAATATCTCTAGATATTTTCACTGATGTATCTTTTAATTATATAATCCTGATTTAACTAGCCTCTATATAATATTGCTCACTGGCTTCGTAATTCCATCAAATTTTCAAATTATTTATTTAAAAAATCTTCATTGTGTATTCATGTTGTTAGCTATACTTGTTCAATTTTGTTTTTTTTACTATATTCAGCCTATATTTTCATTTTCCATCATAATTTTTAAGTTTTTGTTAACAATCCAGGCAGCTGTGTCAAGTGGCAAGAGATAAATGTGCGTCACTTCCGGTTTCGCTAGTGACAGGTGCGCGCGACCAAGTGCGTAAAATATGGATTTTAATTTGCTATAAAAACATCTTTAAGATGAAAATTAACTGCGGAATTTTGTAAAACTGTCATAGTTAGATATATTAGTTATATATTTTTCGCTCATATGAAAATTTCGAGGTCAAAAATTCGTGTCACATGACCTTTAATTAATTTGAGCAGTGTATAACGTTGCACACAGTTCCTCATATTGAAGCAATGTGTCTCATTTGTCCGCCTTTTTGTTTTGTCTGTACAAGAAACAACACAGAAACCTGCCTACATGTATTTTTGTCTGCTCTATAAGTGATTCGAGACTTTTCTTATAATAAAACCAATCGATATGATTGCGTCTGTGGCTGAAAACTTTAGCAAAAAATTACGATAAATGTCTGAGCGGAGTTTTCTTTTACTGAGCACACGAAGGCATTCCCTATATTACCTATATTTGGATAATATTTTAAATGTTTCGGCGAAATGATGGCAACTTTTTTTAAAGGATTAATAAGTAAAAGAATAGGAAAAAACAGTATCAGATAGTTTTATTTTTTTATTTAAATACAGTCATATTTTCGCTATAACTGTTTCCTAAAATCAGTGTTCATGATAAAGATAGTACAAACGTTTCATCCTGATTTGATAAAAAATAGAATGTTCATGTCTTTTTTATGCTCCCCGAAGGGCGAGCATATAGTTGCCGCTTTGTCCGTCCGTTCGTCCGTCCGTCCGTCATTTTTTGTCCGGAGCATAACACAAAAACTATGAGAGATATCAAGACCAAACTTGATAGATAGTTAGATCTCATTAAGGAGCAGTGCAGTGCGATGAACCATAACTCTTGCTTTATTAATTTTTGAGTTATTGCCCTTTGAATTTTCTCATATTATTTTTGTCCGGGGCATATCTCACAAAGTATAAGAGTTATCAACTTGAAACTTTATAAGGAGATTGATCTCATTGATGAGCAGTGCAGTGCACAAGAACCATAACCCTTGCTTTATTAATTTTTGAGTTATTGCCATTTGAAATTTCTCATACTTATTTTTTGTCCAATAGTATTGTTATTATTTGGGGCATATCTCACAAAGTATAAGAGATATTAACATGAAACTTTATTGGTAGATAGATCTCTATGAGGAGAAGTGCAACGTACAAGAACCGTAACTCTATTTTGCATAATTTAGGAGTTATGGCACTTTATTATTTTTCATACTTTAAAAAAATACATTTTAAACAATAGCCCTTTTGGAATTGGCATTTATTCGGGGAGCATCCATCGGTTCTACCAATTTCTTGTTTAACTTTATTTTTTCTTTATTGTTAAGAATACAAAACCTGATGGAGCTGAACTCAAATTCCTCCGAAACAGTGATCGTCTTCGCCTGATGACACAGTATCCTTAGAATAAGTCTTAATTAAAACTGAAATGCCAGTTTATGAGGAGTCGAATAGCCAACTTAAAAAGTTGGGTATTCAGTTTAACGAATATATCTAGCTAGATATAAATTCCCAGTCTGCTGAGAGTTAGGTATATACACTGCACAAAATTCCGCCTACTTCTCTATGCCCTGAACTTTTTGAGCGACTGGACGGCTGACTAAAATGTGTCCATATTTGGAGCGGTTGCCAGTACTTTCGTCTAACTACAATTTCGTGTAACTTACTTTATAAAGTACACTAACTGGTGGTTTCGTCTTACTTATTAATATAAACTTGCTATCACAGTACAGCGTAATTATCACCAACTGGGTTGGTATTGGAAAACAGTGAAGTAGTGTTTTCAAATGCAAACAACAGATAATGAGCCACACATGTAATTACAGCAATTATACTATTAGAGCACGATATCAAGTATTCCGTTTTATGAAATTTGTTGTTTTAATTTGATTTATTTGGTATTTATTTTTAAACTTTATTAAGTCAATATAGCAAATATTTTAAGATTGAATATATTTAAGTAATGATTTATTCTTATTCACTGTTTTATGTCGTATTCTTCCAAACGAAACTCTAAAGGACTGAAATTTCTTTTTTGGAGCAAATGCAATTATTGAGGGCAGCAAATTCCATACTGGTATGGTTCTTGGTAAGAACGAGTGTTGATAAACATTCATTTTATGTGGATGGAAGAATTTCAAATTGTAACTATATCTTGTGGAACGGAGTGTGGATGGAGTTTGAATGTAGGATGCAGGATCAGCAACAAGACCATGAACTACTCTGTAAATCTTACATTTGTAGCACTTAGGCCAACTGCTATAGTAACAAATGCTTGATTTTGTGTTTGGTTATAGGTTATTCTGTCATCAGTGAGGGAATTTTCAAGATCTAGAAGTAAACCACTTACTTCATTAATGTTATTCCTTCTTGATTTTGCTGTACAAACATTTGCAAAATTATTCAGTTTTTTACAAAAAACATATTCGTCCTTGTGCAGGGCACGTTATATCCTTTGAATGTTTCTATCCACATTTTCCACACCTATTTATAGACTTCTTCCTTTCATTGTTACCTAGCCGTTGCATGGCTGAACCAGTGGTCAACGGAGGTACGCGATTCGATGATGTTTGGTGAAATTTCTGCGCTGGAATTCTAGAATTTGACTTGTACTTTAATGCATTAATATCTTCTTTAGTAGAATTTTGCATCAGTCTTCATTGTGTCAGGCAAATTTCAACTGTTCTAGCTAAGTCCAAAGTTTTCTGTAAAGTTAAATTTGAACCTTCATTGATAATTTCTTTCTTATTTCTTGTGACTTTATCCCAAATCTATCTGATCTCGGATTAAGTCGTCATGTATATCAGCATTGTATCCACAATCCCTGATAAGAATTTTCAGATCTGTGACATATTGTTCAACTTCCTCTCTTTCTTGCTGTGTTCTTGATCTTAAATTATATTTTTTCACAGATGATGTTTGACTTACGCTCACAATATTCCTCAAATTCCTGGTAATGTACATTTAGAGATTTCTTACCATCTTCAGACATTTTCCAGGTAGAATAAATTTGTCTCCCATGGTCTCCTGCCCATAGCATGAGATAGTTGCACTTATCGGTCTCTTTCTTCGCTTTTATTGGCCCATCGAACATGAACTGTGCATGAGTTTTGAATGCTTTGAAGGCACTTCGAAGATCCTTTGTATCCCAGTCCTTTTTGGGAGTTCGACTATTAACGTGAAAATCCATCTTTAAAATGGCAACTATAATAGACGATTCTTCGCACAAATTGGACAGAGTCAAACTATTCCGCAGGAAAAATATTTTATATGGTCTATAAATCCATGAACGTATTCGGATTTTCTGACACCATGTTACGTTTTCTTGTTGTATAAAGACACGATAAAATATCAGATACTCCAGTGTCATATAATACCAGAGAAATGTTAGAGTTGTGTCCCTTAAAAAACACAGTAACAGTCAGCGATGTCGTTTATATACAACTTGAAAAGAATCGGCCGAAGGACAGTACCAGAGAGGCTTGCCAGAAGTCACCCGAGAGGATGAGGATATCGCATCCTGGACCAGAACTTTATGACTTTTACCTTATAGAGAACAGTCAATCCACTTCCTTGTGCCATTACGAATTCCATAAATATCAAGTTTAGATGATAAACGACGGTTGATGTGTCAATAAAAGGCATTGGCAAAGTCCAAGATGACAATTTCGACCAGTCTGCATATTATTATATTTTGAAAGATCATTTGTTATTATATGTCAATAAGGACCATTCAAGCCTTGGTTTAATGAGGAATGTAAGATTGCTATATCTGAACGGACAATTGCCCTCAGACAAAGTAATCTGAGACCTACCCACCTACCCAAGAAATTTCAAAATTGCCCGAGCAAATGCTCGCAGAACTATAAAACAAAGCAAACTCTCATCATGGTATGTGTCTAACCTTTACTCCAGATCATCTATAAAGAAAACCTGGGAGATATGGTGAGGAAAATATCTGGAAAAATAATAATAACTTTGTTCAACATCTTAAAACACCATCTGCTATAGCAACATCTAAAAAAGAAATTGCAGATATTTTAGCTAACAAATTTGCACACAAGTCATCAGCTTATAACTACAGTGCACAGTTTCAAAAATACAAAATAATAGAAGAAAAAACAAAACTCAATTTAAATCTCCAAACAATGGAACATACATTAAGATATTCTCAATTAGAGAGCTTAAACTAGCTCTTAAAAGAGCACACGGCAATGCATCTGGATCAGATAAAATCCATTACCTTAAACATCTTCCTGATTCAAGATAACACTGTTAACTTGACATCTATGATGAACTCTGGCAAACTGGAATTCTTCCAAATCTTGAAAAGAAGTCATTATTATTCCGTTTCCAAAACCTAACAAAGATTTCCTTCCAATTACCGTCCTATCACTCTGAGAGGTTGTCTTTGCAAAACCATGGAAAGAATGACAAGTACCACGCTTGTTTGGTTTCTAGAAAAGAAAAATAATAATCACCTCCTTTCAGTTTGGCTTTCTAAAACCAAAGAAACACATTAGATCATTTAGTTAAATTTGAAACTCTCATAAGCCAGAAGCCTTTATCAAAAAGTACACTTTGTGTCTATCTTTTCGTTGATCTTGAAAGTGCATATGATACTACTTGGAAGCATGGCATTATGCAGGACCTCCATAATTTCGGAGTCAGAGGTCGCCTTGCCTTTTTTTATTTCTTCATTTTTAAAAGACCGTCAGTTCAAAGTTCATGTTGGTAATATACTATCTGATCCACACGAACAGGAAATGGGTGTTCCTCAAGGTTGTATCCTTTCTGTAACACTTTTTAGTGTTAAAATCAACAACATTATCGAAGCCGTCAACCCTGGTATTGAGTGTTTTCTTTATGTGGACGGATTTTGTATTTGATCAAAACACATGTATACCATTGAAAGATAATTACAACAAGTTTTACATTATTTATGCCATGTTCCTTATAGTGATATTAAACCCATTGTAAATAGATTTGTACAAAGTCTGGCAGACAACATGGGAAGATCCTACGAATCAACATTGTCAAATAAATTGTTTCCTATGTGTTTCCTATATGTCACTGGACACAAATTTTTGTTCTCGAAATTTTCATATGAGCGAAAAATATATATCAAACAAAGACAGTTTCACTAAGATCCGCAGGTAATTTTCATCTTAAACATGTTTTTATAGCAAATTAAAACCCATATTTTACGCACTTGGTCGCGCGCACCTGCCACGCGCGAAACCAGAAGTAACGCACATTTATCCCATGTCACATAAATTAAAATAAACATCAGTGAAAATCTATTTTAAAAAATCAAAGTAACTGAACCAAAAAGATTTTTTACATGCTCATTTTTATCCCATGCATTTTTTTTTTTTTTTTTTTGGAAGACTTGACTAGCTAACTCTAATCGGGAGATTTTTTTCCCCATAAAAACGTTCTCTTTAAAGTGATGTGTTGCTTATTTGTCTGTGATATATTTCTCCTGGGGTACGTGTAAGGAATGTTTGACTAGATCTATGATTTTCTTTCATTATAAATGCATATCTTTTTTTTTGCATATTCATTCTAGATTGTTTTTGAAAAAACAAATAATATTACATTTAAATATTTAATTGAAATATTTCACTGCTATTTAACTACAAATCATTGAGACTGGCTAATTAGAAGCAACTATTACATAATGTTTTTACAAGTGTGACTGATCAAAAGTAATTCAATCAATTTGTAAGATCACTTGCCATAACATTTTGCTAATTGTCTCAACTTTAGCATTGATTGGATCATAAAAGAAGTGTTAATTGCTTTGTTTTGACAGCTATGCAGAATATACAAAGGTCCCTTTTGGGGAAGGATAATTTGCATAAATCCCGCAGTAGTGGACTTTCAATGTGCAAAACATGCACGAGCTGTTTAATTCTGTTCAGCCAGACTTAATCTTTAAATTTTTAAAAGATGTCAACCTATTTAACAAGTATACTCGTTTATTTATTTACATCAGCACTTTTAACTACATCATATTTTACATACTATCGCCAACTTTTGAAGTTTACCTCATTGCAACTTCATAAAAAAAAGATAGTTCCTTAAGTATACAATATTATTTTCGCCCAAAATGACCGTAGTTGTCGACGGGCCATAAAACTCCATTCATTCATTCTGTTATTAGAAGCAACTTGGACTCACAAGACCGCTTTTGACGGAAACAATGCTGGTTTTCATGAATGATATTATTATTATCAAAATGTTTCATCATATTACACACAAGTATGCGCTCCAGCATTAGGGAAACTAATTTAAAAAAACAGAGTGATAGATTGCAGATTTCCAACGATCGCCTTTCTTAAAAATTAAAGGGGCATTAGCAGTTTCCAAGTCAGTTTCCAGAGAAAACAGAAAAATACAGATAAATATTATTCAGAAACGATGGATTTCACTGTTTCTCTTGAGAATAATAATGGAAATCTTTTTCTGATTAAGAGGCCTTTTTCTCATTAATGCGATTGATACTATTCATAATGTCAGAGACGTCTCTGATAGTTAATAATAATGTTCACCTGGTATATTTCATGGAACATCCTTTATTAGGATTGTTAATTAGATCTGGGACTTATTATTAACGGGTGTTAATATACGGTCCCTGATAAGATCTTCATTTGTAAAAATCCAGCCCTTTCAGGTTATAGCTACATTTCAGCTGTCTGGGAATTCGACCTCATTTGAAAGACCCCGCTAAGATTGATGGTGAAATGAATAAAGTTAGAATTTCAATCAAACCCAATGTAGATGGTCACATGACATAAACATTTGGAACGAAAAGAGAAGAGGATAAAAGAACACACTGAGTGCTCAACCAACTAATTTGTGGTCATACCAGGTTACATAGCCATTGGTCGAAGATAGATAACTTCATTTCTCCAAAGTGTGTATTGTGCAATGTTCCGGAAACAGTCCATCATTACATTTTTCAGTGTAAAAATTTTGACAATCAGAGAACTATACTACATAATCATGTGGAAGATATTTTTTACAGACATGGTATTAACTGCGCAGTTCAGTTACGTACTTTAGCAACTCTGGTTGGTGAGATTCCAGATACTTCACAGGACTCTAGAAAACAGCTTATTGAAGCTTTCTGCGAGTACATCAAAAACACTAAACGTTTTTTTCTAAAATACTAGAAAATAAACAGCTTCCCTAAAGTGTCACATTTGTGATAAGTAAAAGTGAAAAAGTACCCGGGTGCCAAGTACAGATGATAACGATTAGTACAGTGAGACCATAGCTGCGTTTTTCAGCTTACCGGAAATACACGCACACACAGAACGAAAGAATGCACGATTATTTACTATTGTTGATGTTAGCCATATTCCAGGGTGGCTTTGCTTCTGCCAGCATGTATAATGAGAACCAGTTCAAGATGGGGAAAGTAAATGTTGTATGGAGTAAGGCTCAACAGGTAGAGAACAGTATCATTAGTACCACTCATTTCGGATAGCTTTGAAATTTCGGACATTGAGATCTCTTATCCATTTGAGTTTATTTATCCTCGGTACCGGTTGCCCATATGACCGACGCCCCCACCCAGCAGAGATTAGCAGCAGAGATTACTTATTTTATGTTATATAGTGCAAGATACAGAAAGTATCTTGTTCCAGAGACACCCCTGGCATGCTAAATGTGAAGCACTCAGTTTATGTCTCTTCTGTAGTACTGTAACTTAGTGGAGGAGCAGGGGATTGATCTCGTTACCCCTGGGTTACCAGTCCAGAAATTACCATTGGACCACAGGTCCAATCCAGATTGAGATAACATTGAAAGAGGTTTTTAATAGTTTCATTAAAATAAGTGATCTGTTGATAATCTTCCATGCAATTTTGAACTCTAGCTTTACTCAAGTAACTTTTATTCAGTTTATTACTTAATTTAATTTTATATTGTGTAATTGAAGTCATTTTGACATGTAAATTGATAAACAAATGTACAGATCAGCTCAAAGTCTGTGTGGATATATAGGAGTCACCCGGTGGTTGGTCGGTCAGGCGGGCAGTCTGTTGCAATTTCCTTGTCTGGATTGATAGTATTTGCAGAGTGATTATCCTTTGTTGGTTTTCCTTGTCCGGAACATAACTTGAGACTAATAGTTGGAATTCAGTGCAACTTCATACAATGGTCAAGCACAACTAGAGGAAGTGCAGTATACAAGATCTATGACTCTTTCTCACTATTTGCACAGTTATTGCCCTTTGTTGGTTTTCCAGAGCATAACTTGAAAACTACTAGTTGGAATTAATGCAACTTCATACAGTGGTCAAAGTGACAGGAAGTGCAATATACAAGAGCTATAACTCCATTTTCAGTATTTGTTGGTTTTCCTTGTCTGGAGCAGAACTTGAAAACTAATAGTTGGAATTCATTGTGACTTCATACAATGGTCAACTGCAGTGAAAGGAAATGCAATATACAAGAACCACAAGTATCTTTAATTGCCCACAACCATAACTCTATTTCAATTCTTTTACAAAGTATTCTGTTACTAATAACTTCCTCAGTTCCGAAGCAGTCTTGGGGGTTATTAATCAGATTTAGTGATAGCTGTAGTTTGCTATAAAATGAGAAATAATTTGTAATTTAAGGAACATAATGTTCATCTACTTTATTTACAGATGGAATGTCTAACATATTCTATAATCTTTTTTTAGGAAGTCTGTAGTCATTTTTCATTTCAGTAAATAAAAGCAAAATAAGAAGCAGAATATATATGTGTATAAGTCTGTGCTTTACAAATATCATATTCACATAACTCATATTTTTCAAGTTCAGAGATCTATTGAATAGATGTAATTTTTGCATTTTATATTCCTTGTAATGGTCTAGTGCACACCTTCCTATAAGTGTATAAATACCACCTCTTACAACTGCGTCAAGGAATAGACTCTTTGACTCAGTGGTTAAAGTGTTGGCCTGTCATGCAGGAGATCGGATTTCAAATCCCGCTCTGGGTTGTGTATTCTACATGTAAGATGCACTGCATCTTTCTGATTTGGACTTTGATGTTCGTAAGATCCTTAGATTAATTTCTAATGCAGTGACTAACAGAAAGGAAGTTGGTGGGTCACTGGTAAAGTGATATTGCTTGCAATAATATAATGCTAAGACAAATATCTTTAAAAAGTTATTTATATTTTTATTTAAGGTTCTTGATGAAAAGAGGCTTGCAGATCTGTATGCTGACCTGGTTATTCAAGACAAGCATGAAAAGGAACTGAAAAAGCGAAAATTTGACAACATGGATAAAGATGGCCTGTTTGAAGCTGACGTCAGGCAGCGATTAGTAGGTACACAAAGTTTACATCAACATTGATAATCATTATACATGTACTTCTGAAAGTTTGCTAACCACCAGGAGTATAGCTACATAGAATGAGTGATTTTATGTTTGAGTAGATGGGCTGGCTATGCTTCAGTTCATTAGGGTGTTTTAAGGAATTTAGTGGTTGCTAAATAATTTTTTTTTTTTTTTTTTTTTTTAACATAATGAAGAATGAAAATGGAAAAACGGTTTTTAATGACTGGGCATCAAGTCTTTGACTTTTTCAAAAGACAGTTATTTTTGGTACAATATCTGGTATGTGACAATATCTGGTATGGCTATCAGTCACAGCTTGGCAGCTTGCAGTCAAGTTCTGAATGGTTGTTTGAATCACTCTGTTTCACATAAAGCTGCTGTATGGTTTTTGCCTGGATTTGCCAAGCGAAATCACAAGCTCATGAGGTCCATGTCAGAATGTTACTGAACTGAAATAGAATAGACATGTATCAAAACCACAAATAACATCATTCACCAAATATCTGGAGCAAAATTTTGAGTAGTAAATTTCAGTAAAAGTGTTTTTATGGACCCAAAGGGTGGCACATAGTAGTCTCACTGTCTGGCCATTATTCCGTCTGTCTGTCCAATCTTCTGTGCACAACTGCTCCTTCAGTTCTTATTTGATTTTCACCAAACTTTCACACAATTGTCATTATCAAGTCTTGCAGCGCATATATTCTGGCTTTTGCGATTCAAATGTCTTTGGCACAGTTATTGCCCTTTGTTTAATTTTACTTAATATTTCTTTCTGTGCGCAATTCCTCCTACATAAACAATGTGATTTTCAGCAGACTTTCACAAAATGATCATTAATGATCATTATTATAGTGCTGCAGGCTTTTGCAGTTCGATTACTTTTGGCATAGTTATGGCCCTTTGTTAAATTTTACTTAATTTTACTTCTGCATTCAACTCCTCCTACATTTCTCATGCAATTTTTACCATTTTTTTACAGAATGATCATTATAAAGTGTCACAGTGCATAAACTCAGGCTTTTGCAAATCATTTATTTTTGGCAGAGTTATTGCCCTTTTTTAAAATTTTACTTAATATTGCTTCTGTGCACAACTCCTAGAGTCTTTTAATTGACCAATATTTCTGCCTATAGTCTTTGCCCATTAAGTTTATACCTTTCTAACCCATCTCACAGCAAGAACTGTTTATATTTATGGTAAGTTCCAGCTACACTTGATTGACAGCTGCTTGCTTTAAGCTGTTTTACACTTATGAACTTGGTAGCCCTTGATAAATCAGTACGTATACTTAGTACTTTTTGGTGTAGGTGTAATGCCATTGATCGAGTACCAGTGTTGTTATGTCTGTCAATATGCTTGTAATTATACATATGTTTTTGATACATTGACTTCTTTGTTGTCAAAGTTGTATTTGACGTGTAACATAAATTACCCTTGTTTTTTTTTTTTTTTTTTTTTTTTTTTTGGTTGGGGGTGTGTATACTAAGAGTTCATTAACGTTAATTTCAAGGGGCAATTTTTTTTAGAATGAGCTTTTCTCAGTGAGATGGTTTTTTCTGTTTTTGTCTGAAGCAAATATTATGAGCTAGTGTTTGTGAAGTTGACAGTTTTCATTTTTGACAGGCTCTGAAAACAAGAAGGCAAGAAGGCAGTAACTGAATTGCCCAAATTAGTAGCGATTTTTAAATGGCATATAATAATATGAACAAAATATCTGAATAATTATAGAGATAATCAAGAAGTATGGGCTCAGTGATTATTTTCCAACTGACAGTGGCAGTGATGGAAAGACAGTGCAGCGTGCTGAGGATACTTATGAATTAAAAGATGATAGATTGAAGAAAATACTTAAAAATGCAAGGAAGGAGGGATTTACTGGTTGGTAAACTCATTTATTGCATAGCACCTAACTTAATCAAATATTAATTGATGCATTTTCTTCATTTTTTGTTGTAGTTGATGAGGAATTTTAGAGTTTCTCAAAAGATTAAATTTTTTGTGTTCATTGTTTCTGCTGTGCTTATGACTGTTCGTTTTGAATGATTATAAAATATTGTCTGTTTTTCTTATATATTATAAATATCACTGTTCTAGATAATGAAATACAGCTGTTGAAGGAAGAGCTGGGGCATCATCAAGTGAAGCTGGATGAATATAACTCATTGAAAAGAGATTATGAAGTTCTTGAAGGTAGAAAGCAAACTTTTATTGTTTCTTTTTCTTGGTATTTTGACCTGAAATATATCTGAAAATCTCTATTGTATATGATTTTAGAAAGATTTAAACTAGAAAGTGGCTTATTACTAGCAGAGGAGAGAATAAGTTTGGAAAGTTCAGTTTTTTCAAGTCCTTTTATAACAATGAAGTCTTATTTCACTTTTTGTAACAGAGTTTAGTACTCAAACCTTCTACTTCAAGTGAAAAGAAGACTTTTGTATGCCTAATACTATTAGATAAAGGCACAGACAAGTAAAACACTCATTTCAGAGAAGATAGACAACTCGCTGGAAAGTCTCGATGAACAAGAAGTAATATGGAGTGAGCTTGCTCAGAAAAAGAGAGATATGAAGGACAAACATAAGGAATTTAGAGATGGTTTGAAAAGATTGGAAAATAAAGTGACAGATAAAGATAACTCTGCAGGAAAGTTTGAGGATCCAAGAGTGTACAAGTTGTGGGCCTTGGCTCAAAAGGCAGGTCTGGATGCTGCTGAGCTGGAATCAGTTAGAGTAAGCCATTGTTAACTTTACATTTGTAACTCTTAACTGACTACAAGAAGAGCTAAGTATGAATAAGTTTTCAAGTCTGTTTAATTTCCTATGCAAAGCATAATTGGTTTAGCGTGTCAGGGTTGTGCTTCTTTTTGTCAGCTTGACTATGCAGAGGACAGTTGCCTTTGTATTGGCATTGCCTTTTGGTTAAATCTAGGCATGTAAAAGGCAGTCATTCACCTATTACAGTAACTACTTATAATAATTTAAAACATAAGCACAGTTGTTTAGGGCACCAAGGTAGATAAACTGAATTTAATGCAAGCTACATATGACCCTTTATAGGCTTACTAAAATTAGTTAATCTGTTTCATGCAAGATTCTATTATGTACATTTCTCAGTAACAATGTACGAGATTTATTTGAAATTAAGATTAGTAATTAGTGATATTAGATAACTCTTAATTGATTTATTAACTGTTATGGCTCCCTTTTATGACTTAAGGACTTTCATTTAAACATTGCATGTTTGTCTTTTTGATGCACATATCTGAGTAACATTGGAGATGGATTTTGAGCTTAGCATTATATGCTATTAAGTGTGACAGATAACTTTTTATTAGACTGTAAAAATACTGTGTTCCTTTTGAGTCAGCTTGTAATACAATATCATTTATTTACTTAAGCAAGTACTAGAAAGACTTCAAAAATTGATGCAAATTATGTAACTTTTTTTGACTTAGCAAGTTTGGTTAAACCTCTCTGTTCCTATTTTTACTTACTAAGTTTAGTAAAACCTTTCTATATCAGAAACTAGTATACATAAGATTCTTATTAGTTTATAATAAAGTCATCAGGGGTTTAGCGTAATTTTTTGATTTTACAGTAACTTTTGTGGTAATTTAGTGTTTGCACTGCCCTTCCTTTTTTTCATATGTCCGTCAGTTTAAAATTTGCCTACACACTGTGTCTTGGTTGTATTTTATAAGCTTCCCTAGCTTTACCCGTATGTTTGTTATGTGGCAGGATTTTTAAACTGGCACAAATGTTGGACACATGGAGGTTATGGGTCATCTGTTTCAGTGTCCTCCAAGGAGTATTTTTATTAATAGTGACAAATATTGTTAAATTGGATTACAAACAAGGACATATATCTAGAGAAATCTGGTATACATGACATAATTTGTTCACAAAGAATTCAGGCATATATGCTGTTATTGTACTTAAGTTTTATCCATGCATGTTTTGTTACAGAAAGAATTAACCCACTTTGAGAATCGTATTAGAAAAGCCGAGTTTATACAAGATCAGCTGAAAAAGACAGAGAGTAAACTACAGGCTGGTGTGCAGGTGGATGTTAATGAACATGCTGAACTACAGGAGAGAGCTAAATTATTTAACAGAAAGGTAACTCCATAACTCCAGTCTTTATTTCTGTTAAGCGTTTGCCACACAGTGAATAGATTATTACTCAATAACGAGTTCTGCAGTTGTTCTTTCCTCGACTGATGGTGAAGTCTTAGCCTATGTAATAAGAGCAATGAAATTCCAATTCATTTGCAGAGTGGACAGGGACCTAATGTTGTAGAATACTGGAAATAGGAAAAGAGATTTATATTTGTGTTTTTTTGTTGTTGCTTTTTTAGAAAAAAAGTTTAACAACTTTAATGTTGTACTTTCAGATTTGTTGCTCAGTGTAAATATAGTATTTGACTAAAATTTACTAGAATTTGTCAAAACTGGACATATACAGAATGTTCGAGTAATACAAATAAGTCTAAACATACAATGCAAAAATACACAAAAAATGTATAATTTCCCAGGTAGATAAATATCATCAATATCTAGAGGAAAGAATCCACAGGCATTTAGATGAGTTGTAACAGAAAGATGTAACATCAAGACGGTGATTCCCAGATCCAGGCCTGTGATAGAGCTGAACTACTGATGAGCTTCCAGTCAGGGGATATATCAAACTGGGACAGTAAGGCTGAAGTCCTGTGAAATACATTCGAGATCATTAAAGTGATACCTTGCAATAAACAAAGAAGTCAACTTGACCTTTTAGGCTCAGAATTTCATTTCTGTCATTCTTTAGTGGATAAATTATTTGTGTTTTCACCACAGAATATGCACTTTTGTCAAATAACTTTTAAATTTGTCATAAGATCAAATGGTTTAAAAGTTTGGTTTATCATGTGTTTGATTGTGACTTCAATGTTGTTTATGAAGATAAGAAAGTGTTACTGGTTTCAAGTTTGATCTACTGGAACAGATTGTTAGGAACTTTGAAAATAAAATGATGACTTTTATACAAAACATTCTGTCTGTTCCTGAATTTTTTTTTATAGATTTATATCCTACAAAACGGGAAAAAAATTGAAAATCTTTTCTGAAGGACAGCAGAGTACCTCATATACATTCTCAAGCTTTTGTATAATAAGAAGACCAACGCCTGATTACAAAGTACATTTTGACAAATTTTTTTTTTCTTCATTGAATGGAACAGTTTAAGACAATATGATAGCTTTGAAATACATTTCATCCATTGCCAATTCTGGTTAACTTTTGCAACATTACATTAAGACAGTCCATGACAACTTTACAATAATTGTATAATGATTTGTGTTAACTGGTTATTGACAGTTTGCAAACAGAATATATTGCCTGTTTACTTTCAATGGATTACCATGCAACATTTATGTATTTGACAATATCATTCCTGGAAGCAACAATTTACAATTTTATTTAGCATAAACAGTAGAAAAAATGTAGTAAATAACATCAGCATTAATCAGTTATATTCTGTTATGTTAGACGTTTTCTTAAGCAATGTTGACATTTTCTAAGTTGACATGGCCACAAGCAAGGTGGAAATCCATTATTAAGAACCGTGACTGTCATTAATTGAGGATGTATCATTTTGATATTACAAGTACCTGTCTGATAGGCGCCTCATTTCTCAAACTATACAGTGTATCCAAGCATTCAATAAGGACTGAAAGAAATAAACAGAATGCTCAGTGAAGGCTTTCATGACTGCTAAGTTGTGCCCAGGAAAAAGGCTAAGAGTGTTATGTTGTATTAGAGCACATAGTGTTAGAATATGACATGTAAATGAAACAATAAACTCAATCTTGCGTAGTACTAAATATGCATTCACTATTGCACAAAGGTACGTAGTACTGGAGGTTGAACCAATAACTTAAAAGCAAATGTAGTTTGCCACTATCCAAACAATTCTAAAGCAAGTTCTGTGTAAATCATGGCCTGACAAAGAATCGTATGAGCCATGAGTGTATTCATTGCAAACTACTGTTTTAGAGGTGTGTGATCAAAGCTTCTTCTGAAGTTAATCTTTTCTCAGAAATATATCACTTGTAAGGGAGAATAGTTAATTTGGTACAATTCTGGCATACCATTACTCCCTTACAAATAACATGGACTCTGCTTTCCTAGACTTGTATGTCTGTGTCCCCTCAGTATCTCATTAGTATGCAGCATGATTGGATCGATTGTCACACAATCAATCCAGTTTGCTAAGGGCACAAAGCTTATTACAAATCACCTATCAATGACCAGTATTTTCTACCTACCATCAAAACATTTTTTTGTAAATAGTTCTATCGATTCAAACATTTAAAGTAACATTAACTTAGAAGTTCAGTGATCATTTAGCAATATAAGTAATTACTTAATTCAATACTTCTATTACTACTGTGATTTGAGAAATAGTTGTTTTTGTTTTTCACTTTTTTACAATTTTCTGTCTAGCATTCTATATAGCGCAGTGATTCAGTCACTGCCGTTTTTTTTTAATATTTATTATAGCCTTCATCTGTCAGCGAACATGTGTTCAGTCATGATCGGCCTAGTTATGAAACAACGTATTTGATTAGAAGACTAGAATGTTTTAATTTGATATTTTGGACATAAAGAGCAGCATCTGGTTATACTTACGTAGTATATTTTATCTTAGTCTCTCCTAAGGGTGGACTCGTAAAACATTGCCAAGTTTGCAAAAACGAGAATACACAGTATGAAAATTGTTAGCAGCAAATGGCCAGTTTACAAGAAACTTTAATGTAGATTCAAAGAAAATCGATCCGTCATTTTTTTTGTAAACTTTGATTTTATAATATTTTGTCATATTGAGGCAGTATGTTACAAACAGTCTGTTTGTCTGTCTGTTCTTCTTTGCTGGCACATAGCATTGAATATGTCTTACCTGTATGTTTATGTTTGCTCTGTCATTTAGTGTTTTAAAAATAAAATCTATCTTGTGTCTATGGTTTTGAACTTCAGTCAGTAAAATGGATGTGTGATTGGAGCTGCTTCACTTGCTGCACAACAGGCATTCATACGGTTTTTACAGATTTGTCACTAAATTCAAACAGCACTGCTGCCAACCAAACACTTCATGCAGATAATACTCGATGTATTTTGGGGCATTTGTCATTGTCAGTCAATTGCGGTGACAGCCCAGAACCCTGAAATTTTGTATATTTTTGTATTATCAAGTGAATCTTCAAAGATTGCCAAATAATGGCCAGGTGGTCATTGTTGCCCTGTCCTGAAGGTCACACCTTTTTAACTCACCTGAGCAATAACCCTGTGTCCTTCGTGCGTCGTCCGTCGTCAACAATTACATAAAAACAACATCTTCTCTGAAACAACTGACTGCACATTAACCAAACTACACAGGAATGATCCTTGGGTGGTCCCCTTTCAAAGTTGTTCTAATGGTTTCGGTCTGTTGCATAAGTAGGTCAAAGGGCCAAAAAAGAAGTTTCAAAAATGCAAATTAAAAAAAAATCTTCTTGTCAGAAAATACAAGGCCCAGAGCTTTGATATTTGGTATATGACATCATCTATAAGTTCTCTACCAAAGTTGTTCAAATTATGCCCCTAGTGCCAAAATTGGCCCCGCCCCAGGGGGGCAGGTTTTTCTGATATGTATATAATAAAAACTTAAAAAATCTTCTCCTCTGAAATGACAAAAGCTAGAGATTTGGTATATGATATCATCTATAGGTCCTGTACCAAAGTTGTTCAAATTATGCCCCTGGCCTCAAAAATTGACCCCGCCCCAGGGGGTCATAGGTTTTCCTTCTATGTATATAGTAAAAATTTAAAAAATCTTCTCTTTTGAAATGACAAAGGCTAGAGCTTTGATATTTGGTATATGACATCATCTATGGTATATTTGTACTCTTGGTGTCATTATTGGCATACATCCATGATGCAGTAAGCATCGGATTGACAACCTTGACGATCCTGGTTCAATCCCCATCAGGGCAAGCAAAATTTCTCCGTGATAATTGATCTCAGACGATGCATCTATAGGTCATTTGTCCCTCACCTCTGAAGCAAGTGAGGACGTAGTCAGTCACTTGCAGAGAAATTGGTTAGTAAACCTGTTGGATACCCAGGAACACTGGTTAGGTGGACTTACCTCAGGGATATGACCTAAGCAGTTGAAACTGGCATTAAACCTAAAAGAAAACCAATGAAATCATGATGCAGTAGCAAGTGATTATGTTTCATAAAGACCAGTGGTGCTCTGTTAGATTTCACATAAGCACAGTTGACTTCTGTATGATTTCACATAGGCAGAGTTGTGGTCTTTTAGATTTCATTTGAGCACAGTGGGGTCTGTTAGTTTTCACATAGGCACTGTTAAAGTCTATTAGTATACACATAGCCACAATGATGGTCTGTTAGTTATAACATAGGCACAGTGGTGGTCTGTTAAATTTCACAGAAGCACACTTTAGTTCTTTTAAATTTAACACAGTAACAGTGCTGGTCTCTTAGTTTTCACATAGGCACTGTAAAAGTCTGTTAGTTTACTCTAGTACAGTGGTCGTCTGTTATTTTTCACAAAGGCACAGTGCTGGTCTGTTAGTTTTCACTTAAGCACAGTGGTGGTCTGTTAAATTTCACATAGGCACTGTAGCAGTTAGGAAGGTTTCACATAGGAAGAGTGGTGGTCTGTTATATGTCACAAAGGCACACCTGAGTTCAGTAAGACTTCACATTGGAACTGTTTTGTAAGATTTCGCAGATGGGCAGTGGTGGTCTCTTAGTTCTCATATAAGCTTATTTTAGTTCTGATAGGTTTCACTTAGACTCTTTGGTGTTCTGTTTCTTTTCACATAGGCACTGTTATAGTCTGTTAGATCTCGCAAGGTGGGGGTCTGTTATATTTTCCATAGACACATTGGTATTCTGTTACTTTACACCTAGTCACAGTGGTGGTCTGTTAGTTTTCACCTAGTCACATTGGTGGTCTGTTAGTTTTCATATAGGCACATTGGTGGTCTGTTAGTTTTCACATAGTCACAATGTTGGTCTGTTAGTTTTCACATAGTCACAGTGGTGGTCTGTTAGTTTTCACATAGTCACATTGGTGGTCTGTTAGTTTTCACATAGTCACATTGGTGGTCTGTTAGTTTTCACATAGTCACATTGGTGGTCTGTTAGTTTTCATATAGGCACAGTGGTGGTCTGTTAGTTTTCACATAGTCACAGTGGTGGTCTGTTAGTTTTCACATAAGCTTATTTGAGTTCTGATAGGTTTCACTTAGACTCTTTGGTGTTCTGTTTCTTTTCACATAGGCACTGTTATAGTCTGTTAGATCTCACATAGGCAAGGTGGGGGTCTGTTATATTTTCCATAGACACATTGGTATTCTGTTACTTTACACCTAGTCACAGTGGTGGTCTGTTAGTTTTCACATAGTCACAGTGGTGGTCTGTTAGTTTTCACATAGTCACATTGGTGGTCTGTTAGTTTTCATATAGGCACAGTGGTGGTCTGTAAGTTTTCACATAGTCACAGTGTTGGTCTCTTAGTTTTCACATAGTCACAGTGGTGGTCTGTTAGTTTTCACATAGTCACAGTGGTGGTCTGTTAGTTTTCACATAGTCACAGTGGTGGTCTGTTAGTTTTCACATAGTCACATTGGTGGTCTGTTAGTTTTCACATAGTCACAGTAGTGGTCTGTTAGTTTTCACATAGTCACACTAGTGGTCTGTTAGTTTTTATATAGGCACAGTGGTGGTCTGTTAGTTTTCACATAGTCACAGTGGTGGTCTGTTAGTTTTCGCATAGTCACAATGTTGGTCTGTTAGTTTTCACATAGTCACAGTGGTGGTCTGTTAGTTTTCACATAGTCACACTGGTGGTCTGTTAGTTTTCACATAGTCACAGTGGTGGTCTGTTAGTTTTCATATAGGCACAGTGGTGGTCTGTTAGTTTTCACATAGTCACATTGGTGGTCTGTTAGTTTTCACATAGTCACAGTGGTGGTCTGTTAGTTTTCACATAGTCACAGTGGTGGTCTGTTAGTTTTCACATAGTCACAGTGGTGGTCTGTTAGTTTTCATATAGTCACATTGGTGGTCTGTTAGTTTTCACATAGTCACAGTGGTGGTCTGTTAGTTTTCACATAGTCACAGTGGTGGTCTGTTTGTTTTTACATAGTCACAGTGGTGGTCTGTTAGTTTTCATATAGTCACAGTGGTGGTCTGTTAGTTTTCACATAGTCACAGTGGTGGTCTGTTAGTTTTCATATAGTCACAGTGTTGGTCTGTTAGTTTTCACATAGTCACAGTGGTGGTCTGTTAGTTTTCACATAGTCACAGTGGTGGTCTGTTAGTTTTCACATAGTCACAGTGGTGGTCTGTTAGTTTTCACATAGTCACATTGGTGGTCTGTTAGTTTTCACATAGTCACAGTGTTGGTCTGTTAGTTTTCACATAGTCACAGTGGTGGTCTGTTAGTTTTCACATAGTCACAGTGGTGGTCTGTTAGTTTTCACATAGTCACAGTGGTGGTCTGTTAGTTTTCACATAGTCACATTGGTGGTCTGTTAGTTTTCACATAGGCACAGTGGTTGTCTGTTAGTTTTCAAATAGTCACAGTTGTGGTCTTTTAGTTTTAACATAGTCACAGTGGTGGTCTGTTAGTGGTCACATAGTCACAGTGAAGGTCTGTTACTTTTCACATAGGCACAGTGGTGGTCTGCTAGTTTTCACATAGACACAGTGGTGGTCTGTTATATTTCACATAGGCACAGTGGTGGTCTGTTAGATTTTACAAAGGCACAGTGGTGGTCTCTTAGTTTTCACATAGGCACAGTTGTGGTCTGTTAGTTTTCACATAGTCACAGTGATGGTCTGTTAGTTTTCACAGTGGACACAATAAAAGCCTGTTAGTTTTCACATTGGAACAGTGGTGGTCTGTTAGTTTTCACATAGTCGCAGTGATGGTTTGTAAGTTTTCACATAGGGCACAATAAAAGTCTGTTAGTTTTCATATAGTCAGAGTAATGGTCTGTTAGTTTCAATACAGGCACAGTGGTGGTCTGTTATGTTTCACATAGTCACAGTTGTGGTCTGTTAAATTGTGCATAGGCACATTAGTATTCTATAAGTTTTCACATAGTCAAATTATTCTGTTAGTTTTTACATAGTCATAGTGTTAGTCTGTTAATTTTTACATAGGCACTATAGAATTCTTTTACATTTCACAAAGAAACAGTAATGGTCTGTTATATTTCACATAGGCACAGTGGTGGTCTGTTAGTTTTCACATAGGCACAGTGGTGGTCTGTTATGTTTCACAGATGCACAGTGGTGGTCTGTTAGCTTTTTTACATAGGCATGGTGGGTGTCTGTTAGTCTCGTCATAGGCACTGTGAAAGTCTGTCAGTTTTCTCATAGACACAGTAGTGGTCTGTTAGATTACATAAAGGCACAGTGATGGTCTGGTAGTTTTTACATAAGCACAGGGGTGATCTGTTAAATTTCACATAGGTTCACTTGAGTTCTTTTACATTTCACATAGGAACAGTGGTGGTCTGATATATTTCACATAGTCACAGATGTGGTCTGTTACATTTCACACAGTGACAGTGGTGGTCTGTTACATTTCACATAGTCACAGTGGTAGTCTTTAAGTTTTTTTTACATAGGCACAGTGGTGGTCTGTAAGTTTTCACATAGGTTCACTTGAGTTCTTTTACATTTCACATAGGCACAGTGGTGGTCTGTTATATTTCACATAGTCAAATTAGTGGTCTGTTATATTTCACATAGGCACAGTGGTGGTCTGTTATATTTCACACAGTGACAGAGGTGGTCTGTTATATTTCACATAGTCACCGAGGTGGTCTGTTATATTTCACATAGTCACAGAGGTGGTCTGTTATATTTCACAAAAGCACAGTGGTGGTCTTTTAGTTTTTTTTTACATAGGCACCATAAAAGTCTGTCATATAACAAGCTCTATATGCGTATAACAGTATTATACCTGACCAAAAAAATATGAAGTTTTTTTTAATTTATAACATTTCAGATAAAAATATACTACGAAAGTTGCTGCATTTCTATATCAAATCCATTACATGTAAATAGTTTGGATTCTCTCCCCTAACTATAACCTGTACATATTTTGGATTCTCTCTTCTTACCATAACATGGACATATTTTGGATTCTCTCCCCTAACCATAACATTGACATATTTTGGATTCTCTCCCCTAACCATAACATGTACATATTTTGGATTTTCTCCCCTAACCATAACCTGAACATATTTTGGATTCTCTCTCCTAACTATAAGATGGACATATTTTGGATTCTCTCCCCCAACCATATCATGTTCATATTTTGATTCTCTCCCCTAACCATAACAGGTACATATTTTGAATTTTCTCCACTAGCCATAACCTGTATATATTTTGGGTTCTCTCTCTTAACCATAACATCGACATATTTTGGATTCTCTCCCCCAACCATAACATGTACATATTTTGAATTTTCTCCCCTAGCCATAACCTGTATATATTTTGGATTTTCTCTCTCCTAACCATTCTCTCCCCAAACCATATAACATGGACATATTTTGGATTCTCTCCTTCAACCATAACATGTACATATTTTGGAATTTCACAATTTGAATTTTCTCCCCTAACCATAACATGTACATATTTTGGATTTACTCCCCATAACCATAACATGTACATTTTTTGGATTTACTCTCCCCTAACCATAATATATATATATATATATATATATATATATATATATATATATATATATATATATATATATTTTTTGGATTTTCTCCCCAAAAGCATAACATGTACACATTTTGAATTTACTCTCCCTAACCATTACATGTTCATATTTTGGTTTGAATTCGTAAACATAACTCGATAAAAAATAAAAATATGCACCACTCTACTCTCTCAAATCTTAATTTATAGCAATTTGATTTTATTGCTTAAACACGACGTTGCATAATTTATAATACTATAAAAAAATACATTGTACATGTATCTTAAAGATATTTTACAGCATTTTTTCTATTTTTCTACTTTGTTTAACCAGAACTGCTATACATACATCTATTTTTTGTAAAAAAAAATGTTGATGGTACAATTATGGGCCATAAATTGCCTATTTCATAATAAAATCTCTATTAATACCCACGAGATCTACAAGAAATTGACAGGTGCCTTTAAGAGAAACCAAACTTGTCTTTAACCCAGTTTTGCTGTGTCAGCTCTGTTGTTAACAGCTTTTTTAAACTGGCTTATACACTAATGCAAAATGAGTGAAAGAAAGTAAATTCACACGGATCATCTACTGTTGTTGTTATAAATATATACTCGACCAAAAAAAACACTTACACTAGGTTCTAATTGTAAGTACTAGTATTTCATTACTTTTTAAAATTAATATTGCAATATCGAATGTAATTTGTGTAATCATCTATTGTCAATACAGTGTTAGTATGAAATTGTTGAATAGTTATCAATTTCATTGTTTAATCGGTGTTCATATCGGTGAATGTTTAGTTTCAGAAATCAGCAATCAGTAGCACGCGTGCCTACCGGATGCGTCGATGACTGGTAAAGCGACGTCGCATTGACAGCACAAATTTGTTGATATCAACTTTTGGGATATTATCCCGTTTTTCAAGCAAGGCTGCACGCAATTCATTGACGTTAGCAGGCTGATTTGGACGTCGGCGTACGCGCCTATCAAGGTTATTCTAGTGATGTTCAATGGGGTTTAGATCTGGGCTTTTTGACAACCAGTTGTCAATAAAAACAAGCGGCCTATCGGGGAACATCATGGGGCGACAGAATAAGTTCTTTGTAACTGCGGGCATTTAGGTTGCCGTCAATGACAACTAGTGGTGTGCGGTATCCGTATCCAAAGCCCGCCTAAGCCATCACAGAGCCTCCACCGTCCGCCAGGTCTAACTTGTCCAGTTACTGTGTCCGCGGCCCCACAGACTCTTTGTTGGGCGATGACTGTCTGTAAGAAAAGGTCCAACACTGGGGGTTGAGGGGAAGGGGGCGTTAGATGCCAAGCGATTGCGAAA
The DNA here is from genome assembly GCA_012932295.1 of Cyclina sinensis. NCBI lineage: Eukaryota > Metazoa > Mollusca > Bivalvia > Venerida > Veneridae > Cyclina > Cyclina sinensis. The sequence continues at coordinate 70,431,970 of JAAONU010000001.1, read as the reverse complement.
GGTTTGCGCGGAAATCCGGGTGTTGTGGGTACCGGGGCGAGACGGAAGCTGTCTCTGTGGCATTTAACGATCGATTCCGTAAGAGCTGATTTAGAATATAACGGCCCTGAGCTCGTGTCGTCACGCGCGGTTTACTATTTATCATGCCATTACTATGACAACTGCCTGATAAAGCCTGTCTGAGAACAGCAACCTTTCTCAGTCAGTGACTTGAGAACACTTTTTCATGCTTAAACCTATGGAAAAGTCAGAGTACATCAGATTTTTCAAGCACCTCCCACTTTTTGCCGGACTACTTTCACAATGTAAACAGCTTAAAGCATTGCAAAAAATAACAGATAAAACAGCCTAAATAAAACATATTTATTTTATGCCAACCAATGAAATACCAAGTTCTATCAGTGAAATATATTCCATATCAGTCACTGTGCGGAACTACTTTTCAGTAACCACAATTTGAAATTTTACAAGTAATAAAAAAGATATAAAAATAAATTCTAACATAAAATCCAGAGTCCGACTTTTAAGGAGTCATTGTATGTATACAACAGACCGATCCATTTCGAGAATCCTATGCCATTTCGTTAATTATACGTCACATACTTCAGAATACTGACGTAGGCGAACAATTTATTTCCCAAGACATAAACACAGGATGGCACTTTACGTGAAAACTTAAATTGAATACACATGATTTATGCTATTTGAAAATGTGATGACGTGTATTGCTTCTTGATCAACCTATGGAAGAATTTAGATCTTGTAAGGGCATTTATTTAGGATGAACCTCTGCATTGGCGCTGAATTTTGATTCGTCATTGCACAGGCCATATTTCATATGGATGCCCTGTAAGCAGCAAATGTTGATAGTAAAAGAAGGAAAATGAAGAAGAATATGCAGGTAGATCTTTGTTTATTTCTATGATTTGTTTGGTGATTAGGTGTAGACTAAATAAATCGTTAGAATGCAACATGTTTCTATGTGTCATGTATAATTCAAGATGGCGGACTGTGTATTGAATTTGAGTTTCACGATCATGTATTCATACGCGTGTAAGCAAAGAAACAGTTCTAGAATTAAAATAATGAGATGCAATATCATAATAGTGGCATGATAAAAAGAATAACAGGTTACTGTCTTTTGAGAAAGGGATTTCTCAGACTCGGCTAGATATGGTCAGGAAGGGGCTCGGCAAGCCTCGCCCCTTCCAGGACCATATCTAACCTCGTCTGAGAAACCCTTTCTCAAAAGACAGTAACCTGTTATTCTCTATTTCGCGGCAAATCTTCGATAGTTCCGGTCTGCGAAAATCGACGTCTAAGACTGCGAACTGCCTGTTCAGATGCCTCAACTTGTGCTGCAACATCTGCAGTTGTAGCGCCATCCTCCAACATCCCAACGGCCCTCACGCAAATTCTTCGGTATCATTGGCATTGACATTACGTTGGCAAACCCTTGGTTTTAATAGATTTTGGTATTTTTCTTAAAACACGCTTCAAGTGCAACAAATTGCGATGAAAAACATGTAAATGAAAAACAGGTTATACTAGTTCAAGGCGTGCTCGTGAAAAACACATTTTAGCCATATCAACCAACCTACCAGTTATCACTGAAATATATAACTTTAAATAATTATTAGCTGTCAGTAGCAAGGGACATGGAAACCGTACAGTGGCACAGAGGTGACTAGCTAGTGTTTTTTTTTTTCAGTTGCATTTCTTTTCTTTTTATCTCGTTCCCGTGGCACGAAATACTTACTCGAGGGAACGACTTAGTATATCGTGGTAACGAGTTACTAAGTCGTGGGAACGAAATAAAAAAAATAAGTGAAATTAAGAAAAATAAAAAAAAACATCACTTGCACTGAAAAAGAGTAGCGCAATAAAAAAAAAAGAATAGTGCAGTAAAAACGAATAATGCATGCTAGCTCTGTCGATGGAACGGCTTTCTCATTTTTTTATTGCGCTACTCTTTATTGCAATTGCAGTTCTGGTTTTTTTATCTCGTTTCCTCGACTTAGAAACTCGTTACCACGGCATACTAAGTCGTTCCTTCGAGTTAGTATCTCGTGGAAACGAAATACAGCAAAAGAGAAATGCAACTGAAATAAAGAACTACTGCATGCCACCTCTGTGCCACCGTAAAACCGAATGTATCTGCATGTGTGTTTTGATTTTTACGTGGTCTAAGTCGTATAGAAAAGCTCGTGGGTGGGGTTGTCTATACAATACAGACAACCCACTCGTTCTCTATCGTCTGCTTAACTTGTCCATCGTCTGCACAAGTAACTACATGTACCTTTATACACAACATATATCGACTTCAACATTGGAACCTGTACATGTGCTTCACGAAAGTTTCTTTTTAGGTTGAGTGTATTTTATTTAGCAGTTACTCAGTAGTAAAAGAAAATTGAAGCAACGGTATTGTTATTTTTCGCCAGTTGAAAATGGCATTTTCCCAAAAGGTTTCTAGTTTTTTTGTTGTTGTTGTTGTTTTTAAACTTTATTTTGCTAGTTATTCAAGATACACTAGGCAAATATTTAAGTTTAAAAATAGTGAAGAACGCGTATCAAGAAAAAACACAGATAGCATAAATTTATTCATAAATCAATTTAAAAAAGAGGCACCACAAACAACGAAAATGAGAACCCGAGGGGTTACCGCCTTGGAACGGTCAGTGGCAAAACATTTACCACTGGGGGTTAAACCACCAACCTCACACTTGCCCCAACATGTTTTCATAAAACAAACATGAACAAGTTGTCTTGGTGAATAACTCCAACCCACCCATGAACTCGACAATGTTGGATGTATAAGCACACAAACATATAAAACATAAAAAGCTAATGGCATTGTAGAGCGAAAAGGGTAGGTACTCAATGACCTTACTGAGTCCAGAGCACTTGAATTCAAATCAGCAAGAACACGATGGCAGGAATGAAACGTCATTCCAGTTGGAACTGCTTATACTATTTTCAAACGACTTTAGAGATGAGAAAAATCTTTCGAAGATGAAATCCCTATCTGCTTACAGAAGACCAAAAAAATGCTTGCGTCAAAATAAAAATATTGCTTTCTCAGATTGAAATTTGTTTCATTGATGTTGAGACAAAGGTTAAGTTTTATAAGCTCATGGGAAGGATCAAAACAATTCATGGACATTCACGGAAAACGTTATATTGCAAAGCGGGACATGGACGTCATAAACGTAATATAATATAGTCTTCACAATGGCATTCAAGATACAGTACAGGAGGCAATGTTCGGGAACGATTGGTCAGGTTTCTAGCCCTCAGTATTCGTTCGATCTAGCAACATATGGCTTCATTTTGTTTCCAAGTCTAGACAATATTTTTCAGGAAGAAACAGTACTTTTACGAAATTATCAACATGCCTACCTATCCATGTGATTTCTCACATAGTTTGTCTTCTCGGTATCTTGAGCGAGATCGCAACATGTAATGTGGAGATAAAACTTGGTGTCCAGTTAAGGTCACGGCATGACTGTGTTTCTTGTCTAGATGTTAGATTTTTCAGGGATCTTTCCAGAAAATTACTCATCATTTTTATCTTACTAATTTCATCTCAAACACATACAAAACTGGGTCATGTTGGTTTAAAACCTCGAGTCACAACCCTAGGATATGTACTCGACAGATCAGTTTTTACCCGTTTTTCCTAAAACTTGTTCACAATATTTGTTTTGATGATTTCTCATAGACTTTGAAATGAGCTGAGTGGGTTCAAAAGTTCATCTTAGCATAGATTGAATGAATTCTTTGTTACCACTACTGGACAAATGTTTTCTTCATGAAACTTGTTCACAACGTTATTTTTTTAACGATTTGGAAACTATGTCACGTGGGATAAAAAAAATAAAGTCACTTACTCAAAATAAAGGAATGCTACTGAATGTTGCAGATGTCACAGTTTTGAACTAGTCTGTACTTGACATTGATGATCTTAAGGTCAAGTTAAGTCAAATTCTAGGTCACAGCTTAGATCCCTTAAAACCGTTTAAACACTACAGAGGTCACATTTTGGACCCAATCTTCATGAAAATTGGATAGAGGTTCGGCTTTGTGAGCCTTCGAACAGTTGTGTTTGAAACTTGGTTATGTGAGGTCAAAAATAGGTCATCAGCTCAGATCAACAAAAAAAACCTCTTAACACTCTAAGAGTTTGCATGTCAAGACTGGTCCATCCTGGGGATAACTTGTTCAACATAAAAATATTGGGAAATACTTGGGAAGAACTTTTTGTCTGAAAACATAAAGTCAGACTTTTATGTAACAACAACAACAACAATATTCGGTAATTAAGCACAGACAATGCTTCTAACCTACATAGTTTTGACAAAAAGTGAGACATTAATTTATTTAATAAAATTAAAAAAAAAACTGAGAGCTTTCTTAACATTCACACATTACCTTAGAACTTGAACATGTTTTAGTTTAAATACATCATAAAACATTTCAAATTTGAAAAAATGTTATATCAGTATGCATAATAGAATTAATTTTCGATTTCTTGCCTCAGCTTATTTCCAAAATAAATATAGATAGATTCAATTTTTTTTCTCTTCTCTGTGGACACCAGTCTATCAAATATATTTAGAGTTGGCCATCTGCAAAAATAAGATTTTGGATATATTCTTCATAAGTCTTTATACAAGGGACATACAAGAAGAAAGTGATATTCGTTTTCTAAAGTGTTCAAATTACAGTTTCGATATCTTTACCTTCATCCATGCCCCAAAATTTCGGTCGGAACAGTAGTTAAAAACAATGTGTGACTTGCAGTGTCCTGAAGTTGACCTAGGTAAAGATTGCTAAAATATCGCTCTAGAGTCAGTATTAGTCGGACCCGAAGTCACGTGTGCCTTTCTGAGAGATACAAGGAATGCCCTCTTGTTTGAAACCAGAAGCCCTTTCATATTTGGCATGAAGCATTGTCTTTAGAGCTAAACGTATGTCCCTGTAGCCTCACCCCTAGGACCACACGCTTTAAATAAGAATATACATGTACTGGAAAATTCTTTAAAATCTTAAAAGAAGGCATAGTTCGTCTTTTGGCATCAGGATATTTCTGAACCGGCTATGATAAATCTTGGGCCAATACTAAGCCTGCTCTGGAGGTCTCTTATTTTCTTTTTGAGATACTGGTATTAAAAAATAAGAAAATCCAGCTGTAAACATGAGGGCAAGAGCTTACATGCAGCATTGTCTAGTAGACCTCAATGATTTCTGGAAATCTTGCCAATACGGTCAATATTGGCCCCGTCCCGGGTCACTTGTTTTACACACATATACAAGAACAAAGTAAATAGTACTAGAAATGTGTGCACAGGACACGGATGCCCGCACATTCCGCTGTATTGTCACAAAAATCTTGTACAATTACAGGTGCGTATGAACATTGTCCTTAACATTAAAGAGTCTAAAATGCCTTCTTTGCTTAATGAGGGGGAATAACTCTGCCGATCTCCATTAAATTTGCGTCAAAATACAGGTGCGTAAGTTCACGTGCTGACAACTATTCTTAAAAAGTTTCATGGCTCTGGCATTTAAACTTTTCGTGTTACACCCAACACAAGTCTAAAAATGCTATATTTGCTTAATCGGGAGCATAAGTCTGCCAATCTCCAATAAATTTGCGTCAAAATAATCGGGTGCATAGATTGAATAAGTTCTCATGCTGACAAATATTCTTAGAAAGTTTCATGGCTCTAGCAATTATACATTTGGACTTACACAAACCGGTCTACGAATGGACAGAGTGACAGCGGGACAGACGGACAAGGGCAATCTATACCCTGACCCTCCGCCCCCCTCCTCCACTCAAGTGATGGGGGAATAAAAATATAAGGTAATCTTTCTGTCTGAAACCAATATACAAAGAGCTTTCATATTTAGCATTGTCTAGATGGCCTTTTTGAAGTTTGCTTAACTTATTTCAATAGGGTTATCACTGGCTTCGCAAAAAGTTGTTCCCAGACGAGCGATTTTAGTGCCTTCATGACCCTTTTACTTTGAAATCATGTACATACAAATTGAACGGAATGATTGTCTTTATGAATTTTCATATCCTAAATGACCTTCAAATGAGTCAGTATCCATGACAGGTATTTTCATGCTCAGGAGAGATATTTTGGATCAGAACAACTCTCGATCAATGCTACCACTGCGGTTATATATTTTACTTTAACTTTATTTTTTTTTGTCTGCGTTGTCATTCAATGCTATATTGAAACTATTCGTCCTTGTAGTGATAAAAGGTCATCGCCAGAAACCCACGTTCGATCCATTCACTCATTCTTCAAACTTACTGTAGCTGCACGGGATGTGCACCGTGGTTAAGCGTTTTTATTATATTTTTTTATAGTTAGCCCCAGTTAGTGTCATCAATTTAAGATAAGAAGATAAACAAGGTCAGCTATATAAAAAGTTAGTTACCGGTTCGTTTAGACCTTTTTTTTGGGGGGTGGGGGGTGGGGAAAGGCACTCGAAAAGCTGCATGGTTCCGTTCTTTTATTTATCCAACATTTAGAAGTTCTAAACCCACTAGAAGTAATCCATCGACCAATCTATTCCATTTCACTCTATTTATCGACCGTGGAACAACTGGTTTCGAACATATCGTACTCATGACTAATTATTAATGTCTTTCATTGGATTTAATACTGCAATCTTAGCTAATGAAATTACAAATTATTTGTAAAGCTGAATAATCATTGAACGAAGAGTTCCTTCACTTTGCGCATTTACATTTATGAAAACGAGTCACTGGCTGTCAACATAGCTGTACGGGGCATTTGCCGGAATAACCGACGGTGGAAATACACGCAATTAACAATGGAAAAGGTCCCAATAGCAGAAGTACTTCAGTGATATTTCTCTAGTTTCAAAATATACTGTTGTTATCAGCAGTAAACTTTTCAGCTATATCAGACAGCAATCAATATTTGCAAAAGCAGTTATAACACTGAATTTGCAATATATCGAAACTATGCGACGGAATTGGGAAAATTGTAAATTAGTGCACTGGGATAAAGTCTTTTAACTGGCCGTAACAGAAGTGGTGACGGATTTTCATGTTAATCCCTGAAAAAGACAGCTAATTTCTAAACTGGGAAATGAGTAAACTGTACAGCACAAAGCATAAACATTAAAATGTCTTTTCATGATACAAGTTAAGCACAGTGTTTGAAAATGAATAATTAGTCACCTTTTAGAATGAAACATTGTGATCCAGTTAGCTTTGGAGCCCACAAGAGGATATATTGTTATGAATTCTTTATTCGAATCTTACCTGTACACGTGCTTAGCTTGAAGGTTATTCTCTTGAAAACGTTGTCTTTAACCAAGCAAATATTGAAAACATAATTTTTGATACATTTCTTGTTTTTTTTCGGCGAACCAAATGCACTTCATTTTGACAGTCAAGACGAAAATTAAACATTAAGCAGCGATTACTTCTCTTACTATTGCCACCACCTGTTATGAAGTGAAAGAACAAAATATAATCTTCTTTTAAGTGTTTTCCCGTTTGATCAAATTCAAACATTTTGAGATAACTTTTTGTTAAGAAATACCTTATAAAAAAGTAAAAGAAATAGATGCGAGAATTACTTATGAAAAGCTTTAACATGTACTTAGACTCGTAAATCGGTAGTTGTTAGAGATACAATAGGGGAAGTAACTCTGCGTGGAGTTGGGACAGAAATGATTGCGGTGTGTGCACAGATTTTATACCTACTTGAAAGAGGAAGAATACCTTTAGTCTGGATTACCTGCCCCTAACTGTTAAGTAAACGCCCGGGTACCAGGCTAGAATACCTTAGGAGCTGTGCAGATTTAGGCCCATAACATTTGAACGCCCCTGGGTTTTCCACAGATTTCATAGGAAAATCATAGTCTATCAGAATCTCCGTGGCGAGTCACAGTATTTGTAACTTCCGACTCTCCTTTCTTTTAAATGGAGTTTTCTCGATTTATGATACTTTATTAGATCTACTTATTTTCTTATTATTTTTTTTACTAAAACAATAAATTATAATCAAATATCTCGAGTACTCAACTTATTAATATTTACTGACTAGGTCATGGTATCAGAGACAGCGATAGCATGTTATCCATTTCTCTGATGACAAGTACAAACATTCTTCTGATAACGTAGTTTTATCGACCACTCCAGTTAACCTCAATTTTATTATCTAGAGGCAAACTTTCCTGATACGTTTAAAAATTAGTTCACAAAATAATGTGATGTGGGTTTCATACAAAAGTTCGAAACAGGTAGAGAGTGGAAATAATGTGATGTGCGTTTCACACAAAAGTTTGTAAACAGGAAAAGAGTGGAGGAGGTCTTTTTCAGGTAAATCTATTGCCCTTTTCTCTTCAATATTGTTGTTTGCACTTTAGCCACTGTATGAATTCTTTAGTTTCGGTATGTCATATTAAGAAAGTTTTAATTTTGAATAGGACACAAATGTGAACTTTTAGTGAGTACATTAAAACCGTGGATACATGCAGAAAAAAATCAAACTTGGTAAATAATAAATTGTTTTTAGATTTTCTTATTTTCCCAAATCTTTCACATTTAACGGACAATTATTTTACTAGGAAGAGTTAATGAAAATAGAAAAGTATTGACATTCTTTCTCATTCTTGATAAATTGACACTTCTTTTGCAGTACTTTTCTCTGTTCCTTTATTCGTTTGTTGCTAGTTGGTTCCTTCTTCTGCTATCTAGCGAACTCACTCACTCTACTGATTGATTGATTGATTGATTGATTGACTAAAAATACACAGTATTGAGTATGACATTTTTCCACGATTTCAATTCACTGGATTTACCTACTACTACCCCCCCCCCCCCCCCCCACACACACACACACACGTCTGTCTGAACTTTGCAGAATGGCAGAATGTCAGAATAGCAGAAAACTCTAGCAGAATGGCAAAATAGCAGAACAACTTGCAAACAGACAAAGGCTAATTGAGTTTTATAGATATCTGTCTGTCCGTCTTTCTGTCCGACTGTCTGGAAATCCCGACCCCGTGATAACATAAAAAACGTATAAGTCAACTTGATGAAAATTGATATATGAATGCATTGCAACATGGACATTATGCCAAAGGCAGAGGGGATATTAGAAATGGTCTCTGTCCGTCCGTGCGTGCGTCCGTTCCAGTATTGTCCGGAGCATAACTCCAAAAGTACTTGAGTGATTTTCTTCAAACTTCATATACTGAAAGAGCACATTTGGAGGAGGTGCAGTGTGTAAGAATAATAACTCTTCCTTGCCTACTTTTAGAATTATTCCCCTTTATCAGATTTAATTGAAAAAACTTTGTCCGAAGCATAACTCCAAAAGTGCTTGAGCGATTTTCTTCAAACTTAATACACTGACAAAGCACACTGGTAGGAAGTGCAGTTTGCAAGAACAATAACTCTACCTTGCCTATTTTTTGTAGGACTTTCTTCAAACATTATTACATTGAGTGTTTGAAAGTACAACCTTCAGGTAGCTTCTTCCCGGCGGGGGGATTAACCATGTGTAACATGGCTCTTGTTTAAATTTTGTTTTAAGTTCCAATGTTGGCTGATGGACTAATTTCATGAACCAGAGGAAATAAAATAGACAAAGTCTAACGCATTATTTCCATATTGCCATCTTTTTTACATACTTATGTCCAGTAACCTAGCTCGTATACGTTCTGAGTGTTAAAACGATCCGTTTGTTAAAGCCGTTATTTTACTGTTTCTGTTACCATAGCAACCAAAAGTTTGATACGCGGATCAAAACAAAGTAACTTTCATAATTTCCATGTTGTCATGTGTTTATCTATCAATTTTCATCAACTTATCTGATACGGTTCTTATGTTATCACGGGATCCAGATTACCGGACAGTCGGACGGACAGACGGAAATACAGACCGACAGACAGAGAGCAAACGTTGGTAGATATCTCGAAATGTCAATTAGACTTTTCGTTTTTTGAAAGTTATTCTGCTATTCTGCCATTCTGCTGCTCGGCTAGAGTTATTCTGCTATTCTGCCATTCTGCTATTCTGCTGGAGTTGTTCTGCTATTCTGCCATTCTGCTATTCTGCTGGAGTTGTTCTGCTATTCTGCCATTCTGCTATTCTGCTGGAGTTGTTCTGCTATTCTGCTGATCTGCTATTCTGATCGAGTTGCTCTGCTATTCTACATAAGTTTGTCATTTAAGATAAAAGTGATTCCACTTTTGTGCTAGAATTGTCCTACTACTCCGATGTTCTGCTAAAGGGTTTCTCTTAGAACTTTTTAAATAAAATAGACAAAGTCAAAAGCATTATTTCCATATTGTCATCTTTTTACATACTTATTTTCAGTAACCTAGCTCGTATACGTTTTGAGTGTTTAAACGATCCGTTTGTTAAAGCCGTATTTGTACTGTTTTTATTGCCATGGCAACCAGAAATCCAGATTACCAGACAGTCGGACGTACAGACGGAAAGACGAACGGACAAAAGAAAGGCAAACTTTGATTGATATCTTTAAAACTTAATTAGACTTTTTATTGTTTTGAAAGTTGTTCCACTATTCTGTCATTCTGCTATTCTTCTGGAGTTGTTCTGCTATTTTGCCATTCTGCTGTTCTGCCATTCTGCTACTAAGTATTCAGCTGGAGTTGTTCTGCTATTTTGCCATTCTGCTATTCTGCTGGAGTTGTTCTGCTATTTTGCCATTCTGCTATTCTGCCATTTTGCTATATTGCTGGAGTCGTTCTGCTATTCTGCCATTCTGCTATTCTGCTGGAGTTGTTCTGCCATTCTGCTATTCTGCCATTCTGCTATTCTGCCATTCTGCTATTCTGCTGGAGTTGTTCTTCCATTCTGCTATTCTGCTAACTTCACACAGACCACACACACTAATTTTTATATGTGTGCAATACTATAATTCTTCTTTGGTCTGTTATTTAATACACCGATTATTTTTTGTAATGAAGCAGTGAAGCAAATTGTTATTTTGATAAATAAGTTAATTGAGATAACTGGCAGTATGATGAAAAAGAGTAAGCAAAGTAACAAATTGGAAGATCAGTGAAAGACTTTTAAGCGATGGCACTATCTCAATCAAAACTTTTGAGTTCTTTCATCAAGTTTTAATGCGATAAGCTTATTTGTTTCTTGATAAATGAATATTCAGCCCTACAAATGGATAAACAAATATTATTATCCGTCATTCTGCTTGGCGACATTCATATCAAATAAGAACTTAACATTCAAACCCGACAAAAGTGTCTGTTATCAGTTAGAAAATTACTATTAAGTAAAAATAGAATTTGATTCAATCACAGTGTACTTAATAAAGGAACTAAAGTAAAACCGCCCTATCTTTCTATAATGCGCGGTTTTCTCGTTCTGAGCATATGCTCAGGGTGAGCTATTGGGATCGATCAGTTTCCAGTGTCCGTCGTCAGCCGTCCGTCGTGCGTCGTCTACAATTTACTTCATATGACATCTCCTCCAACACCACTAGGCGCTTTTCAACCTAATTGCACAGACATATTCCTCATATTGCACACAAAAATTCCACTCAATTGCACAAAATGGCCGCCAGAACTAAAAACAGTTTTTCATCAATATTTGGCTTCAAATGACATTTTATCACAAACCACTCAGGCGTTTTCCATTTAACTTTACAGCAATGTTCCTTATATTGTCCTTTTCTAAAATTGCTTAAATCATTCGGCTCCATTGCATATAAGAGCTACAAAAGTTAAAGATAGAAAAAAATCAGCTCACGTCTCCTCCTAAACTGCAACTTCATTTTCCACCAAATTTCACAGAAATGAATATTGTAAGCCCTCTACTGATATTGCTTAAATGACTGTGCTCCGTTGTACAAAATAGCCGCCAAAGCTAAAATAGTTTTTCATCGTTATTTACCTTCAAATGACATAAACTCACAAACCGCAAGGCCAGTTTCAACTAAACTTCAGTGAAATGTTCTTTACATTGCCAGTTTTTCAAATTGCTCAAACCATTCCACTCCATTGCACATAAGGTTTGCTAGAGCTAAAAAATTGAAACAACATCTCCCGCTGAGCTGCAAAGTCATTTTCCTCTAAATTTCACAGAAATGTTCTTTATATGGCCCCTGTTAGAATTGCTCACATGGTTCCGCTCCAGTGCTAAAATTGGCCACTAAACCTTAAAATAGATTTTCACCAATATTTGACTTCAAATGACATTTTTCTCACAACCACAAAGCTGTTTTCAGCTTAATTGAAAAGCAATGTGCCGTCTATTGCCGTTCTCTAATATTGCTCAAACCGTTTCGCTCCATTGCAAATAATGGCTGAGAGGCTAAAAAAATTGAAACATCTTCTAAATTACAAGGTCATTTTTCACTAAATTTCAAAGAAATGTTCCTCATTAAGCCCTTAAATTAAAAATTGCTCGAATGGTTGTGCTCTGTTGCCACCAGAGCTATAATAAATTTTCTTCAATATTCGGCCTTAAATGACATCTCTTCACAAACCGCAAAGTTTATTCAAGCCAAAATAGAAGAAAATCTACTTCATATTGCCCTTTTCTAAACTTGTTCAAACTGTTCCGCTCCATTGCACATACGGGTTGGAAAAGCTTAAAAAGTAAAACATTCAAACAACATGAACAACATCTCCTCCTAAATTGCAAGGTCATTTTCTACCAAATTTCACTCCGTTGCACAAAATGGAAGCCATAGCTAAAAATAGATTTGCTTCAAATGACATCACAAGCTCCTCAAAACTGGGTCTATGCCATCGGTTTTATTTGTATAAATTATTAGATCTTAGATTCAGAAAAAATGTAATATTGCTTCTAACGTATGCTGAACAGCAGGTCAAAGTACTCAGGTGAGCGATGAAAGGGCATCTTGACCCTCTTGTTGTGTGACGGTTTAACGAAACACTGACTGTTAAAATTTCTTGGCTACGTTTTAGGCTAGTATAAATGCTCAAGGTTTACATATAACAACCCCGTATCTTTAAATCCCCATTTCACTAGCTAGATGTTACATCAACTAAATGCAAATTATCCACGGTCACGTGGGGTAGATTTAACTATAATAAACATGACACATATCCACGGCTGAGTTAATGACAATGGAGAGATAAAAATAAACACTGAAGAATATGCACATTCCATACACACATGCTATACGTTATTCAGTTTTCGGACTGCACGTAGACTAAATGCAATACATGTAGATTTCTTCTCTCTTTCAGTATTGACTGATCATGTGTCGCGATGCTTTTAAAATGCTATCTATAGAACGACTATAAAAATGATTAACAAAATCGTCAAATTTCACGTTTCTTTGTTAGAGATATTTGCGCTGAAACAAAGTATAATGCCTAAATAAATAAAGAGCTACTTCAGAATTCAGGAAGCATAATCGCTATATTTCAGTCGATCAATTTCAATTTATTTTCCTACCCGTAACTACGATTTTTTGCCGCATGTTTACTAATCTTTATCTCCTGCAAATTGTATTTGATTAAGTTATTCAGAAATCAGATTTTTAAATTAAAATGTTAATAGTGAATATACAGGAACTTCTGTTTATTTGATAATACATAATGTCTGGTTAGCTAGGGAAATAACTTATTGTTTGAAGCGTTTAAATCTTAGCTAGGGACATTTCATGTGACATGAGGCACGGTTCGTAGTCTGAAAACACGTAAAATAAATTCACAGAAGTGCTTTAAGTAAAACTACTGGACACTAGACTCTTCATCAGTTTATGTGTGTTGACAAATCGCGTACGTTTCAAATGCGAAAAGCTTTGTCGCAGTTGTTTATGAAATACTTTGCATTGTGCGATGTTAAAATAGGGTATGTGATGCGCTTGAGATGATTTTGGCCACCATCCAAACAAGTTGATATCATTCAAATTAAAAAAAATAAAACATAAAAAGTGTTTCGCTCTATATGCTTGATCGCGGCTGCTAAAATTACAAGCGGGCGATATATAGCAGCTACAGAGGTGTACGTTAGGAGTATATATTGGATACTATAGGGGATCAGTTGCCAACATTGTAAACTGTTGACAGGAGAAAAAAAGAGGTTTATTGAAGTGAGAAGTGAGCATCGTTGTACATGAAATAAACCAGTAGTTATATAAGTTGTACTGATAATTCAATACCTCTTTTTTATCAGTAGCCACCAGCTTATTTAATCAATTTTAATGTTCCCTTTAGATACATTAATTAATATTTCCTGCGACAGTTCAGTCACGTGTTTTATACCTCTGAAAGGCAATCCTTTAAAGCACTGTGCGTTCAATAATCATTGTCGACTCATTCATGTTAACTGTATATGGGTAGTGCAAGGAGTTTTTCTGTGATATAAACCTTACTTCTAAGATGTGTAAGTTAGTTAATAGCCATTGTGATAACAAATTAGGTTAACATTGGAATACAGTTTCATTCATCGATCATGCTTTGCCTCAGTGTGGCATTAATAAGATACAGGTCTTTTAATAATACAGGTTTTATTTGCTGAATAAAGGGAAGAGTTTTGGAGGAATAAATCAGGTAAGTCCTGTTTTCATTTACTACACTAAAGAATGACTATTTGGAATATATGATGAACTTAGCATCACTAGTAAACTTAAGAAATGCCTCGACCAGTAGAAGAATAAACCGATATCAGTAGTTTCATCTGAACACATTTTATTACAAATGTTTGAAATTAATAAGTTTACTCACATTCAATACACACCTTTCGATATAAAGAAGATAATAAAAAGGTAACATGTCTTTTTCTACTACTCAAACACATTTTACGAACCTCTAAGAAACAGGAAATTACTTTTCCGTGTATATATTAGAAATGTTTTTCCTTTGAGGTTTTGTCGAACGACGATAACAAATCAATATTTCATACCAGTAAGGTAGAAGCGATCTTCCTGCATATGTGACTCAGTGCCATTATTGGATTCCAATCAATAACAGAACACGCGGTCAAGCCGTACGAGAAGCTGCCTTTATGATCAGTCGATCTAAAAGCATCATAATTACAACGAGCTAAAAAGCAAAAAATGTTTTTTGTGTGTGTTTTTTTTTTCATCAGAAAAGCTCCGATATCACTTGTGAACAAAGTCACACCTCTTGTCATTTTGTTTAACTGAATTTCTTTTTCCAGTTTCCGAAATGTTTAACAAGAAGGGGAATTGGAGAATACTGCTCGTGTTACTGGTTGTTTGTGTTGTATTCTTGCTTTGGCTGACATACCGATACGGTACTTATACGGATGTGTTACCGGTATGTATTGTGGTGAAAGATAATATACAATAGATAAAACCTTTTATACTGTATTAACTTTTATTTACATAATGCTACACGATTTTTTTTCTCAAATTGGGTTTGATATATCGATTGTGCTTTCGGTAATATGGTATTTCGAGAATATACGATTTAAACCGTTTTATGAGGTCTGCAGACCTTGGTGTTCAGATGCATCATATAAACGTAAACATCATACTGTGAATATGCAACTAATACTTAGTATATTACTTGTAGATTTTGATCTTCCGTAAATGATTGGCGTGTGCAGAAGTTGAAACTATAAACAGTAACAATGACATGAACTTGAAATTTCGGATAATTTTCAAACTAACTAGGTTATTTTTGCTACCAAAACCTGAAAGCGAAATATTTAACAGTGACATAAAATGCAGCTGCTCTCAAGAGGTAGGAGTCTGTTCCCAAACCAAGGGATGGGGTGAGGGTTGTCAAAGTACTGTATCTCTGTATTGACTGAAAAACACCTGGTTCGCAACCTTACTTTCATGTCCCTGGAAGCAACAGTGTCGGCTGAGCACATGACACAAAATTTTTGGTAGCCTTTTTAAACTTAATCAAGGACCATAATTCTGCTCTGGGAGGAGGGTGACGAAAAACCCCAGGTGTGCAACTTTATTTGCTGATTTATATCACTGTGAAGTTTTATGACCGTAAGTCTGATAGTATTGCCTTTAGCTACTTTGACTAAATTAGGGGCCATTACTCTGTTTTTTTTCTGGATGGAGGGGGACGAAAAGAAGATGCGAAACTTCATTTGCTTTGGCTGAGCACTCGACACAAACATTTTGGTAGCTATTTTGACTTAATTTTTTTTGACTATTAAGGGACATAACTCTGCTTTCCCTAGATGGAGGGGACGAAAAAACACAGGTGCGCAATTTCACTCGCTAATCTACGTCCCTGTGAAGTTACATGACTCTACAGACGGACAAGAGCAAATATAAGTGCCCGAGTCTAGATGTCGAATCTGTTATTTTTGTAAGACAAACGTTTCAATTAAAGGAGATATTTCAGTTGGGATAAGTCTGGGATTTTGAAAGAAACTTTAGTCTTACGCCTGCATTCAGTTCAGTCAAAAGTAGCAAATGAAAATATACGAAAGCGTTAAGTTTTAGTTAGGCTGATAAAATATTCTGGACTTAAATGGAAAGTCGTGACACCCGTAAGTTAACACCCTGCTGAAGTGGGATTTTTGTCATTAATCAGTATTCTGTTTAACTGGATCCCGCAGTAATACATACCACTGTAAGGCAAATATACCAGGTAATTAATAAGAGTATAGCGTGCTGGATAAAAAAAGGTCAACGTTCAGTTTATCTCAAATAAACAGTGTCGGCGTTGAACAAGGAACTATGCGTTCACTTGGCTACTGTTGTAAATATTTAGGGCTACTGCGTTTGCTCACGGAGCGTGAAAATCAATGTTTTACTCAGACAGACCGGCTACCTGCCTACTTTACATTTATATGTGGATAAACCGTGTATTTTTGCAATCTCCCACGCAGTGATCTCCCCTTACATGGTACTGTCAAACTCCCCGCAGCGGTTACTTCCCCTGATCAGTACATTTAAAGTAGCAAAGCGTGACGTAACCGATGCACTGTGAGTAGCGTTACCGGTGCGCGGAGTTTGGTATTTTTGTAAACAGTTTATGTTAATTTCAGTTTTAGATACTAATGTACTTTTCAACGGTATTGAAAATGGATAGGCCCATATAAGATTACTTTACTTCACATTACTTTAAGTTTATTGTAAAATTTAATCCTAAGACCACATTGGTAATAATATGAAAATGAAAATAAAGAAATTCTCATTTACTTTTTGACGTTTTTGTGTTTTCCAATGAGTCGTTCTGATTAAAATCATCTATTTAAAATTGCTAGTTATGTGCAGGTCTTATATGCTGTTGTCGTTTATAGATTTTCCTCCACTCTTATATCGACAATAACAGGTCTCTTTCGTTTTATTTGACTGTTATTTTAATCAAATCATGTTTGTCAATGCCAAATGAAATAATTATATTTATTTTAACAGACATTGAAAAAAATATGCGTAGTTTAGGAATTTCATATGGAAGCCATGAGTTATTTTGTTTACATATCCTTACAAGAATGTAAAAGCCGTAAATAAGCTTTAAGCCCAAATGTTTAACTTTTACGTCAGAAATACTTGTGTCAGAATATTTTTATGAGTTCCTCAAAGAATTGTTCGTTTTCTGGCAAGATATAAACACGGCGTTAGTTCTTCATTCACAGCATGTGAAAACTTTATGAATATTCGATCGCTACGCTTCGATAAGTTAGAAAAATACATAACAACTTAGTGACTTAGGTGTTTCGAAAGAATCATTCCTTGTTTCGTCTTTCACACGCTTTACTAGTTCATTAAAGTGTAGGGATGTTATTGTTTCTCTATAGTAAAGAAATGTTTGTGCTAACAAAGTGTGTGTGTGTCTGTGGCTTTTATTTCAGGATAAATCAATCATTTTATCATTAAGTTAATACAAAAGTAATTATTATTGTTATTAACCACATTTCCGTGGGCAGTTTAAAATGCTACAAGACCTGTAAGGAATAAGCGGCTGGAACCTGAAAGCAAAGTTATTTTTTGAAATACATGTAGTTCATTTACTTTAACAGAAATATATTTTTTTCCAGAAATATTCAGTTGACGTCCTATCAAAACGTTTGCCTGGTGTCAAGAATATCGCAAACGCTTCACTGAAAAAAGTACTTGAAAACAAGGAATCAAAGGAGAATCTTCGTATACTAGCAACTGCGATCTACAGCGCTCATAGGCACGCAAGAGGGTCAAAAACAACAGAATACTTACAGCTAGCTGTTTCTATTATGAACGAGATTCTGAAAGATGTAAAAGTAAATCCAGAATTGTTATATAAAAGAACGAGTAAAGTTTCTACCAGTGTGTGTCCTGAGGAATTTATGGGAGGAAATTACGGTTTTCCATTGTACTACAATGGATTTGTGACTAAAGCCTGTGATTATGCCGTTCCTATTTACAGCCTTATCACCGTAGTGAAATATGTAGAAAAAAATCAGTTTCCGTCCTTCCGCGACTTCACCAAATTTATTAATTCTATAAATGAAACATACGGTAATGTAAGTGTTTTGATTGCAATGGATCCTGAGACGTTTACTGATCGTCAGAGAATGAATTATTCATGGGTAAATATAGTTGATACTAGCAAGCTTACAGAAGGTGCCGCTCTGAATAAGTTGATAGAACAAATCACCACGCCATACGTTTTGGTTGCTCGGAGCACTGAGGTACTGACGAACGATTCTAGAATAGAAAGACTGATTAGAGAAATAGAAAGTTTGGATGTTGTGGCTGCTGGTGGTGCCTTCCGTTATCTTAATGGTCACTGGGGAAGAGGCTGCTTTCAGACTGCTTACAGAAATTATACTTTGAAATATGTAGACGGTTACGATGAGTCTTTCCACGAGTGTGTCTTTTGTGATTATATACAGGGACCTTTTGTGACAACCACAAAGTATTTAAAGCAAAATAAGTTCCAGAATTTGAATGAAAAAGGTGGCTTGTATGAAGACTGGTTTCTCCGGAATTTTATGAAAGGCCAAGAAACGGTTGTCTGTCCTGATTCTATGTTTTATGTTTATAATGTTACTCGATCAAATTCTGACTTTAAAGAATTCCTGAAGAAATGGAGTGTTTACAGAATGTTTACACCACCGGCAAATTCATTTAGTTTACAGTGTGAAGATCATGAAGTATCTGGCGGTGGTCCCTCACTAGCGTTATCGCCATGTGCTCTTCATACTAATAACAATGCGGTAAAATTAATTATGAGAACGTGTGAGGAATCAGGAGCTACATGTGAACTGCAAGAAGGAACTGCCTTAGGCGCTGTGAAAATGGGAAAGTCACTTCCATGGGAAAAAGATTTTGATATAAGATTTTTAGCTACAAGCTGTTCAAAATGCAAGGAACTTGAAAATTCATTGAAAAAGGCAGGATTAAAGTTTAGCGATTTTGCAAAATCTTGCTGTGCGAAGAAAATCCAATTTGGCGAGAGAATAAATGTCGCGATATACTACAATGGCTACTATGGAGATTTTACTGGTCACGCTGTAATTGATAGTGATCTATTGACAAACGCTGGTCTAGCACCAACGAAATTACTTTTAGATGGACAGTGGGTTAATGTACCACGTAATCCAGGACATTTTGTCAGAAATAGATATGGAAAGGAGATATATCAACATGCCGAGCACTGGTCGTATACAGGTGGTAAGAATAAGAACCACAGAATGAATTATAAAACAAATAGGTTTTTACCGTGTAAATATCCAGGAAGACATGATTGTCTAGATTTATATAATGGTGACGGCATCATACAGTTCTTTGATATATACCCGTGAAACAAACATGTTTATTTTATGTGAACAGACAATGTACCGTTATACGAGTAGCAAGAATTCTATCACTCACACTGAGATTTTATTTAATTCTGTATCATTCACATTAGAATTGCCGGAACTTTTTATCCCTCTCCGACGGAGAACATATAGTATTCACTCCGTCCGTCTGTCTATCCGTTTATCCGTCCGTCCGTCCATCCCTGCACAATTCGAAAAACAACTCTTTGTCTTTTATCTCACTTGTACATTACAAGATTTTAACATAACTTGGTAAAATTGTTCACCAGATTCGGCCCATACATCGTAAACTGTTCGGCCTCCCGTCTGTCCGTTATATGTACCACCAAATAATAAAGAATATTATCTGCCTTGTGGTCGCTTTTATATTGATTGGTACGTTACAGGATATTGAACTAACTTGGCACAAATTAGCGTCAGATAGCGGCAATACAAAATGTTTGCCCGTCTGTCTGTCATTTCGTCGTTTGTACCGCTACAAAATACTGAACAATTGTTGGGTCCGCTTTGTCATTAAGGGATTCCTAAGGGTTTGTAATAACGTGTCCGTAATTCCTGTTCGTCTGTCTTGCCAAATAATATTGCCTATCTGTATTTTCATGTCCGCTGTAAACATTTACATGTACAATGTCAAAAATTATTAAGATGATGTATTCTTTACAAAAGGCATTCCTGCATATTGATCATATCAATTCAATTAACAATAAAGATATTTTTCTCAGGATTGTTTACAAGATTGCAGATAGGCTTCAGTTCTCTATATCAAATTCGTTATTGCTTCCTGATCTAAAAAAAGGAATTCGCATTGTTTATATCAAGACATTTTGCTCCACTACTTTTTGATAGGAAAAATCGACAATTTTATACATGAAAACTAATCCCTGATTTTTTTGCATTATTCAGTGAAGAAATAAACAACATGAGCAAACAAACGTCTGATATTAAACCACGTTTCTGACATCAAGAAATGCGATTTTATGTAAGATTTGTTGTTGGCAAGAAATGCGATTTTATATAAGATGTGTTGTTGGCAGGAAATTTGAATTTATGTAAGATGTGTTGCCAGCAAGAAAAACGATTTTATTTAAGATTTGTTGTTGGCAAGAAATGCGATTTTATGTAAGATGTCTTGTTAGCAAGAAATGTGATTTTATGTAAGATGTGTTGCCAGCAAGAAATACGATTTTATGTAAGATTTGTTGTTGGCAAGAAATGCGATTTTATGTAAGATGTGTTGTTGGCAAGAAATGCGATTTTATGTAAGATGTATTGTTGGCAAGAAATGCGATTTTATGTAAGATGTGTTGTTGGCAAGAAATGCGATTTTATGTAAGATTTGTTGTTAGCAAGAAATGCGATTTTATGTAAGATGTGTTGTTGGCAAGAAATGCGATTTTATGTAAGATGTCTTGTTGGCAAGAAATGTGATTTTATGTAAGACGTGTTGTTGGCAAGAAATGCGATTTTATGTAAGATGTGTTGTTGGCAAGAAATGCGATTTTATGTAAGATGTGTTGTTGGCAAGAAATGCGATTTTATGTAAGATTTGTTGTTAGCAAGAAATGCGATTTTATGTAAGATGTGTTGTTGGCAAGAAATGCGATTTTATGTAAGATGTCTTGTTGGCAAGAAATGTGATTTTATGTAAGATGTTTTGTTGGCAAGAAATTTGAATTTAAGTGAAATTTGTTGTTAGCAAGAAATGCGATTTTATGTAAGATGTTTTGTAGCAAAAGATTCGATTTTATGTAAGATTTGTTAATAGCAAAAAATGGGATTTTATGTAAGATTTGTTGTTAGCAAGAAATGCTTGAAATGGTTTACGTCTGTTAGAGAGCCGTTAACGCGATGTCGGCTCTGATACATTTGCAAAGTGTTTTTAATTTTCATAAGTTCCTTATTAAAAATGATTGAAATTTTTTACTAGTTTATATGTTGGCCTGTACCAGGTAAAAAAGTTGTTTCCCCATGTACGTAAATATTACTTGTACACAAAGGTATATCCAGTTTCTTAAGTCTGAAAAGGGCAACTGTCTGTTTGAAACTTTACCAAGAGTGATATGCTTTGATTGTAGGACACTTGATGCCTCTGCTGAGTTCCAGTTCAATCACATCATTTACTGTTGTAAAAATATGGTATCAATATTTTCTAGAGAACTAATTCAGAAAAAACATCCAAAAGGTGATAAATACTATGTTTTGTTAAATGTTATAGTCTTAAACAGTTTTTCAAAGAGATAAAAAATAAGTGTGTGGTTAAAAGAAATAGTGTAATCCATGCATCAATTTTTTTCGTGGCGGCGTGGCCGAGTTGTTAACGCGTCGAACTAGTAGTCAAAGGATTGGTAGCCGTATGGGTTCAAACCCAGTCAGGGGCAAGCCGTTGTTTCCTTGAGCAAGAAACTTTACACTCTTTGCTTAGTACTGGCTGGTTCCATGAAACGAGAGTGTCTCATAAGTTAAAAGCTTCCTACACAATCGAACTAAAATAAATTTGGTATAAACTAATTTTTTCCTGTCATATTTGTCTAATTAATTCGCTTTAACTGTGTTTGAATGTCAACCTTAATTTAGATATAGATCGACTGGAAAATCTATTTTGAGATCTTTAAGACAAATAAAGGGATAACACTTCCTAGTGGTGTTTCAAACTCTACGCAGAGGTTACTTCCCTTTCAGTACAGAGGCATGTCACGTGATGATGGTCGAAAGAAAATAAACCAAATATTAAACTTTTTTCAAATTATTTTCTTTTAATTTTATAACTTCCAAACACGAAAATAGATGTATTTCCCATTATATCTAAACAAAGTAAGAGAAACAAGTCTTCTTTTTTTTAAGAAAAAGATGATCGGCATAGATGCAGTGCAAAATTAATGCCCCATTTGTATATTCGGATATAGTGTTTAGTAATCGAATGTCCTATTTCCATAACTATCTCTGCATTTATTTGAGTTTATTTTTCGTCGGTACCGGTTGCCCATATGATTGACGCCCCACCCCTCCGCAGAGATTAGTTATTTAAATTTGTGATGGGGGGGGGGGGGGGCGGATAGTACAAGATACAGAAAGCACCCAATCCAGTGACACCCCTGGTTACTTTTCTTGCTCAGTATACAGCACAGATACATGGGACCTCGGTTTAACGTGTCATGCGAAAGACAATAAATAATGTTAATGGAGGAGCGGAGCATCGATCTCGCGACCTCTGGGTAACCAGTCCAGCGCGTTACCACTGCACCACTGATCTGCTCCTTTCCATGACAGTTTAGGCTATGAACAATAAGTGTTGAGTTTCATGCTAAAAGTGTCAATATCATTTTCAGTAAAATAAATTAGATATTAATTATTTTACAATAATTCCATTTAATATGTTTTTCATGGTTGAAACGTTTTGATATTTAATTAATGGCTGTATTAATATTTTTATCATTCTATTATTTCAAAGGCAATAAAACTAACAATTACGAATTCTTCCAACAGAAAACATGTTTAACCAATCGCAAACTTCCTTCTTCAGCTGAAGATCTTGTATCTAACAATACCATTCGTTACAAATGTAGGTCAAAATCGATTTTAATATAGACAGATATAGATATTCTATTATCATGAAATAAACCAATTATGGCCTATGATCATGGCATCAATACTATCATTCATTTAATAACATATATCAATATGGCATGACAAAGTTGTTAATGTTGGTTCTACTATATTCAGTAGGTCAGGGTTAGGGTTAGGAACCCTAACCCTAACCCTTTAACACCGGATTACAGATTTAAACAAGAAAAACATTGATGCCAAGCATCAAAGACGCGGATAAAAGGATTGCCGGCGGAGAAAGGCTGACCAGATGGAGCTCACAAACCAGCAACATGTATTAAGCGGCATGTGTCACACAGTAGGCAAGCAAGTACCACAAACAGATAATGCAAATTTGTATCAGAACGTTCCATAAACATTCAGGCACACTGATAAAAATGTAAATATCAGGTGATTTACATTCCTTCATTTCATTGGCCGAAAAATAGTGTACATGCAAGCATCGCGTGACCTGAAATCTCGCGGATTCTCTTAAGAATTAGTCATGGATTTAACATGTTTAACACTCAGAAGACATTCTTGAAAAATTAATTTTGATACTCGATTTGACCCGTTTTCCGATCTCGAAAGGACTTCTATGCCCTCTGCTTACAGTTTGATAGACACGAAAGAACATCCACGAAAGTGGGATCCGTTACCGTCGAATTTTCTACATTTGCTTGTCACTTCCAAAATAAGATTTTAAAGACTTCTAGTTCCAGGACAAGTCAATCAATGCGTCAAGGCATACATCGACCGTAAATACTTTCACCTTAATCACCAAAAAGTGCTTACTACGGAGTATCAGAGTCAAATATTTCTTGCAGTTGTCATTTATTCTTACGGACATGCTTTCAAGTCATTTCTAAGCATTGCCTAATCCGAAAACTTCATATAACTTCTTAAGTTTTCGTGGGACAATCTTTCTGTGTCTACTTGAGTTACTCAAACAAAAAAGGCATTTATTCGAAGGGACATTTCGACATCGCCGACATAAACATTTCATTGCAGTTAAAAACCATTTCTGAAAAAGGAAATCATCATATATTTATTCCCTTGTTTCAGTATTCAGTACATCATACAAAAAAACTACAACAATACTTAATTCTAAGATCTCTATTTGAAAATCATTGAGTTTCTTCCCATCAATCTGTTACGCAACTCCATAGACATTCCGCCCCATGCATTCCATAAGACCCGCGTCAACTATGGGAATACATACAAAGATCATATATATCGATCAGTCATACCAAAAATGACTGAAAAATAAGCATTGAGAATTATTTAATGCGGTTTGGGAGAGACTTGTAAATAATTCATTTACATATTATAAATAATGCGACGTTCAAATGCTTTGAATGGGAAGCTGTAAAATTCTTAAAACATTCCTGATGGAAGTCGTTATCAATTCAATAAAATTCATATAGCTCGGGTGTTTCCAAGTTGATATAAACAATTTTACTACGCAAACTCACATTTGTAGTGTTGGTAAAACATGCACACTTAATATTTTTTCCGATAGTTGAAAACAAAATAAGATTTATATTATTTCAATTAAATTTTGTAAAATTGTTATTCTTAAAAAAATATTTCATCATCTTGGTTGTTTTAAAATTTGAAAAATGTAAAATTTGTAAAATTAACATCTCAGCAAGAACATGTAATAGTTACCAATAGAAATGTTGTTTTATACAAACATTTTTGTGATGTTTCGTCTTTAAATTTTGTATTTTTTAATTAAAATCGTACGTGAAGATGTGTATGTGTTATGTGTATAAATGTGTGTACTATGTCATACCTTTCCCAACATCATAACAATATACATATTCATTTTTTTTTTCATTTCACTAGTCCGCTGTATATAACTATGTTATTTTTTGCCACCATGGGCTTGAAGCCCAGTGGATTATTTATGAATAAAATCTCGAAAAAAATTGTGAAAAATCTTGTTTCCAATAGAATGGTTTATGTATTGTTTTCTTATATCATTTACATTCTATTACGAAGTGATATTCATTATCAAGTTTCTCACAGATTTTACATACTCTTTAAAACCGTGAACTTGTATATCGTTTTCGACTCCCTAAGATACTATAATACGTCTTATTTAAAAAAAAATCATACATGTGTACACAGGTGGAAACGCGCTTACCTGTGCCGGCGGAGCAATCGTAACAACTCGGCCTTTTCCGACAACTTCGTATAAAGACCTCGTATGTAAGTGTATGAATACACCAAATGGTAATTCGCCCCGGCTTTAATAAAAATATAAACAAACATGGTAGAACTCAAGCAGTGTTTGTCTTATGCATTAGAAAAAGGAGAGAAAATAAATGATAGTCCAATTATGGCGCCTACCATATTATTTGCGAGGTGACTTATTGAAGTCGCCTGAAGTGTTCCGAATGCCGGCGGAGATGAAGCGGAGAACACTGCAAGGAGATTGATTGTTTTTAGTTAGGATTTGGGATCTTTTTAAATTGTGTTGTCTATTCAGTACAAAACGGTGCACGTACTGTCTTTAAAAATTCTTCTGGACACTCGATTAATTCTGTAGGGTTACAGTGATACTTTCCGAAGTAAAGAGTAATAATGACAACTCTTTTTTTCAAAAGAATTACATAACTTAGCATAATGTGTTCTGTGAACAGGCCAGCTGAACACTATAGGTGATACTGTAACCATTTAAATCGGGTTAAACATTTACTTTAAAAAAGTCTATGATGATGCTTTGGCTTTCATGTGGCTTTTAAAATATTTCCGAACAAGCGTAAATCATAAAGATGCAAATGGATTGGTCTACAAGTTATGAGATGATGCAAATGGATTGGTCTACAAGTTATGAGATGATGCAAATGGATTGGTCTACAAGGCATGAGACAGCTCTGTTTATGATTATAATCTTCACGTACGATTTTAATTAAAAAATACAAAATTTAAAGACGAAACATCACAAATATCTCTTTTACATGACAATAATTTTGAATTTGAACAACATTTCATCGTAAAATCGTAATTATTCAGAAAGAGGTGATAAAGAAAGGTCATAGACAAATTTCTGTTCCAAAAACTATCCGTATCACAGTTTTGTTAAAGTTTTTCTAAAAAGTCCATAAACTTTGAATGAAAATCTTACTTTTTTCTTTAATTAGAATTTAAATGTAAATAATTTTGTTTTCTTGTAAAATATAGCACAAAAGCATAAGTGCCTATAATATGTACTAGTAGCAGCAAAACCAGTCGCAATAATAATAATAATAATAATAATAATAATAATAATTGTCATTATAATGATAATAATGAACCGACCTCCTTAAGATTATGGATACGAAACGATCACTTTCTAGAGACACTCAGCGTATGGCACCATACATGGGCCCTCAGTTTAATGTCTCATTCAAAAGACAATTGGTTGTGTCCGTGGAGGAACGGGGGTCGAACTCGCGATCCCTGGATTTCCTGTCCAGCATGTTGCCATTGGGCCACTGGGCCCCCTCTTGAGGTCACAGCCGTTTTATACACTTGATGTAACAAGTAAGAAAAACTTAAAATCAATCTGCTTAACAAATGCAGAAGGGAAATATCATTCATAAACAGCCAGATCACGTGATATCATGGTGGCAAGACAGGTTTTTGTCGAGGTCTCTAAATTTTTAAAAAATATGTAAACACTCGACTCTTGACGTGGATTTTTCAGGCAGGGATGTTAGTAATGTGTTACTGAAACCGTGGAAATTAGTTTGAATGTCTTTTTCCTTTTTTGAGTGAATAGAACTGAAGTTTCGGTTTTGGCGCCTATTCTGTGTTTACCTGTGATTTACCTGTGATTTCACCTGTAAACATGTAACGTGTGTGTTGTCTTATCGTATTAACACTTACCATATTTACACTCCTTCAGTGATAGGATATATTTAGTTCGGATTATCAAGTTGGAATAAGTTGATATTTAATCATATTTTTGTCTGCCCCCAGTCATTTTTCGAGACAATTTTATAGTTTATAGTTTATCAGATTTATTTGCTTGAACAAACACCAATCATGCAAAGCACACCGGCACCTTCGTATAACAAGCGAGATCTGAGTTCGCCAGAATTCGAGTCTTTCTGTAAAAAGTTTAAAACATTTGTTGTTGTTATGATGGGCTCTCCGTTGTTAGTAAGTGGTGAACAACAACACGGTCTGACTAGTGTAAGGGAAGAAATGAGTGGATATGAAAACCAGGAAAACCAATG
The DNA here is from genome assembly GCA_012932295.1 of Cyclina sinensis. Lineage (NCBI taxonomy): Eukaryota > Metazoa > Mollusca > Bivalvia > Venerida > Veneridae > Cyclina > Cyclina sinensis. The sequence goes on along the minus strand of JAAONU010000001.1, from coordinate 70,404,385 downwards.
TCAAAGGGTTCACTCTCGTGGGCTGGTATAAAGGGAAACCTAGGCCTGCAAAGGCACAATAAACGCCATGAAAATATAAGACTCTAGACACTCATGACGCTAGTCATTGAAAATGTAATTCTCAAGTGCGCATGTTACCGGTATCACGTAGACATTACAAATAAAAGTAATAAACAATGAAATTACAGACTACAGACGGAATGAGGGATGACATGAATATATAGTAAATGAATGGGCATATCTAAACAACACTTTACCTGCAAAGGCACAATAAACGCCTTGAAAATATAAGACTCTAGACACTCATGACGCTAGTCATTGAAAATGTAATTCTCAAGTGCGCATGTGCAAGCAAGTTGCGGGAAGGCTGAAACTATGGAAAGCTGGGCATGCCATGGTTAGTTAAAGTATGGAAAGCTGGGCATGCAAATGTTTAAGGAATGATTTATTAGTATAGGATGGGTGCTATAGGACAATAAACAGTTCAGACAAACAACAAAAAATAACATATATAACAGACAACACTACAGACTGACATAAACCAACAGAATACAGACAAAAGCATTCGACCCCGTGACATACTCCCCCACTTCGGGAAAATGTCGTCCCGACATTATAAGTAAGACAATTTTAAAGTAACATATTACCAGCAAGCACCAACTATAAGGTTGCAGTACTCCTATCTATGCTAACTACCATAAAATGTAACAAGCGTATACGTAAGTACTAGTATTTTACTCTAAAATTACTCTAAACTAATAGCTCGAATGCTACAATTGTCACATCACATGATGCTGTAAAGCATTCATTAACGGGTGTGCACAACCCTATAAACCACAGTAATGGTTTTGTACCATAAAGCATTTAAATGAAAATTTTGTACGATGCAATTATGCACCTCACAAAATGTATTTACTGAGGCAAAATAACAAACTACAGTTTTGTAAATAAGCAAAAATACATCTATTTATTACAAAATTACATCAAAGTACTGAAAATTGTTGTACACCTATAAGCTAAGTCACCCATGCACCTGTCCTTGGCCAGGCTGGCTTAGTCCTAGTTCTTCTTTGCCTCCCGTACTGTAGGTGTCTGGTCAGCCTGTATTTTCCGACGAGCTGGTATCACATACTTTGAAACTGAAACAGGAAGAGATAAATTAGCATCATTCTGAACAGTGTTACCTGTATCAAATTAACCGTCTGTGTCAGATTCCTTAGCATTTATTGGCTCAGAACCACTATTTTGCTGCTGATCAGTGTCTTGTAAAACCGGTACATTACCTGGTTTAGTTAAGGGAATGCCAATAAATGGGAGGAGAAGGTTCCTGTGAAGCAACCTAGGTTTGCTCTTACCATGCTCCCGCTTCACTTCATACATAGGAATGTCAGGAGTGGGTTGACTTACAACCAAATAAACTTCCCTCTCCCACCTATCAGCCAATTTTGCCTTTCCCCTAACGCCAAGGTTGCGGACAAGAACACGTTCACCCTGCTTCTCTGACCCTGAGATCATAATGACGTTTATACCTACGTCCCTGTTTTCGAGCCTCACGACTGGCTATTTTGTAGGCGAAGTTCAACTTACTTTTTAGACCTGAAACATAGCCAGACTGGTTACTGTGTCCGGACTGGTTAGAATCAATACCTAAGAAGGCGTCAATGGCCAGGCGTGGATGTCGGCCAAACATCAAGTAGTGGGGAGTAAAACCCGTCGTTGAGTGCTGAGTCGAGTTGTAAGCATGTACAAGTGAGAGAAGATGGGTCTTCCAATTTGACTTCTGATCATCCTCAAGGGTACCGGTCATGTTCTAGAGAGTTTCATTGAATCTCTCTGGCATTCCGTTCCCCTGGGGATGATAAGGCGTGGTCCTTGACTTGTCAATGTTGGCAAGCTTTAACAACTCCTGTATTACTTCACTTTCAAAGTTTCGGCCCTGGTCACTATGTAGTCGTGCAGGGAACCCATAGTGACAAATAAAGTTGTCAAACAGCAGCTTGGCTGTGGTGTGTGCTGTCTGATTCTTTGCTGGGAGGGCTTGGGCAAAACGAGTAAAATGATCAGTAATGACAAGAACGTTCTCATACCCACCACGAGAAATTTCAAATGATAGAAAATCCATACAAACATGTTCCATCGGATAGCTTGAATTGACAGAGACAAGTTTGGCCGAATTCCTATCAAGCGTTTTCCGACGAACACAACGTGGACACTGACGGACCTTATGCTCCACAAATTGTTCCAACTGAGGCCAAAAGAAACGTGACCTGATCAGAGAAATAGTTCGAGCAATTCCTTGGTGACCAGCTTCATCGTGTAACCCAGAGAAAACAATATCTTTAAAATGTTCCGGCAAAACAAGTTGCGTTATTTGATAACCATATGACAAACCTTTCCTGAACAGAACACCACCTTTAACAAAGAGATTTGACCATTCCTTCAAATAATTTCGCACAGAATCAGGTTTATGTGACCTTTGTCGGTCTGTCAATCTGTGACCGGCATCCAGTAACTGGACCAATCGAACCAAAGTTGGATCGTTCGACTGTTCCTTTTTCCAATCAACTGATTGAAAACTACTACCTACGGATACCTCATCTTGTGGGTTATCAATCATGACCTGCTGTGTGAGTGTGACACATTCAAAAGCAGAAACATTACCAAGATCATCAGATTTAGCTTGAAGTAAAGCTTTTATGGCATCAGAAAGCAAAACATTTTCTTGATCATCAGATTGGGGAAGCCTAGACAGCGCATCGGCGTCAAGATTATGTTTACCAGACCTGTAACGTAAGCAAATGTCATATGTAGACAGAGAAGCAAGCCACCTATGACTAGTAGCATCTAGTTTGGCAGTAGAAAATGCGTATGTAAGCGGATTGTTATCCGTGCGGACTTCCACTGAATTGCCGTAGAAATAATCGTGGAATTTATCGTATACCGCCCACTTAAAGCGACTGACTCACAAAATTTTGCTGGAATTTTTTATTCTTTCAAATTTAAAAGGACTTAATATACTATGGAAAAAATTATAATATTATGCTTCTATACACCATGAAAACTGAAAAAAAAGTTTTGACTTAACCAGGATTCGAACCCACGACCTTTCGGTCAGTAAAAGATAGAGCTACGACTTTGACCACTGAGCCACGACTTCTAGTTATTAGATTGCCTCAAAATTAATGTTCTAACTAAAGTATCTACCCCGTGACTAACGGGGTAAATGTTTTACCGATAAAAGTGTAAAACTTCATATTTTAATATTTTTATGTCACAAAAACTAAGTCAGTAACTTAGTTTAGATATCTTCTTCACGATTACAGCAAGAATTTCAAGATGTATAAACATTTTCTTTTTATCATCGTCTGTGGGTCAGTCGCTTTAAGAGCTAGAAATTCCAACTTGTGAGCTAGATAGTTACGTTCATTAGCTCTTAAGCCTCTGCTTGCGTAAGAAATTACCTTTTCCTTACCATCCTGCAATTGGTACAAGACTGCACCCAAACCAGACGAACTCGCATCTATATTCAAGATAAACGGCTTGCTATAATCAGCATATGCTAGTACTGGAGGAGAACACAATCTCTCAATCAAAGTCGAAAAAGCATTCTGTTGTTCAGCACCCCAAACCCACTTGATAACCTCTCTGGTACGTTTACCTTTCTTACTGGGAAAATGGCCAACCAATAAATCATTCAAAGGCTTTGCAATCTGAGCAAACCCTTGAATAAAACGGCGGTAGTATCCTGCAAAACCTAAGAAACTTCTAAGTTCCTTAACTGAAGTAGGAACAGGCCAATCTTTAAGAACCTTCACCTTATCGGGATCAGTTTAGACACCTTCCGAACTAACAATATGGCCAAGATACTGCACCCTTGTTCTAAAGAACTCACATTTTGAGCCTTTTAATTTGAGACCAGCTTTCTCGAGACGTTCAAAAACAGACTTCAACCGATGACAGTGATCATCCATGGTGTCTGAAAAGATGATGACATCATCTAAGTAAATCAGACATTCCTTTAAATGGAGTTCGCCCATGCAACGCTCCATTAAACGTTGGAACGTCGCAGGGGCGTTGGTAAGATCAAAGGCCATACGGTTGCACTCGTAAAACCCTAATGGACCTACATTAAACCCTGTCTTATGTTGATCGCTCTCCTTCATGGCAACCTGCCAATAACCTGAACGTAGGTCGAGTTTTTTACTTGGACCCCACAAGAGAATCTATGGTCTCATCAATACGGGGTAGGGCATAAGCATCCTTCATCGTTCGACTATTCAACTTTCGGAAATCTATACAGAAGCGCAGGGAGCCGTCTTTCTTTCGAACAAGCACCACATTAGAAGAAAATGTGACTCACGAATAGCTCCTGCTTGTAACATATCTTTCAAATGCTCACTCACTTCCTCATACATGCCAGGAGGAATACGACGAAACGACTCTTTAAAAGGAGTGGAGTCTATTAACTTAATATCATGTTCCAGTAAATTGGTACAGCCTAGATCGGTAAGACCGGAAGAGAAAATATACTTCCAGTTACTAAGGAAAGCTCTGAACTGACCTTGCTGCTCATTATTAAGTGTGTAAGTAGGTATAGTGATACCAAGATCTTCTAGAGACTTGTCAGAGCAGCGTAAACTATTACCTAAACTCTCGAAAGGGTCAACTGTACGGACAACAGACGCATCCTGTAAATTACAGAGCACACTCTTCGGGTAAATAGAAACAGGTCGTGCTGTAAGATTACAAACTCGAACAGGTATCTTAGAAAAAGGCACACCTTGATTAACCTTGACCAATCTTGGACAAATATTTAACATACAAGAGTCTGTATCTTCCGTCACACCAGATATCATAGAACCTATATTTCTCACTTTTCCTGTAACTGTTTTAGTCTCATAAGGTTTAACAATGAGTACCCTCTGATGGAAACATTTAACAGGAATGGTATGACCCAAGGTCAGAGAAGCAAGAGCATCAGTAAACTGTGGTGCAAGATCTTGGACCCCAGTTGATTTCAAACGATTCAACACATTTGTCCCAATAATCAAAGGTGTATTTTGTGAATACTTAATATCTGGGACAATAAGTACAGGTACAGAAAATAAAACTGTATCGGGTTTCTGAAATGAAAAGTCTAGAACTGCATACCCGATATAAGGTACCTTTGAACCATTTGCTCCTGTAATATTATGCTAAAGTCTGATAACTGACCAGACCAACCAGGTTGGTGTTCTAAAGATCTAAACCAAGACTCACTCAAGGTAGTTACCATAGATCCTGTGTCTATCAAACTCCTGCATTTAACACCATTAATCAGAACTTCTGACTCGTTTGCTGTACCTATCAAAGGCAAAGGAGAAGTAGGGCTAAGGGAGTGACTACTAGGACCAACCATCTGCCCTACGATGGTGATCGATTCCCATTTAAATCATTCTTACCAGTATCCAAAGGCTTGTCCTTTTCATCTGGTTTTCTGTCTTTTGGGTTCCATGCTCCTTGCTGTCTTCCCCCTTCACTACTCTTACCTGTTCTTTTCAAATACCTAATATCTTTCTCCATACTTACCAGTTTGCTCTGCATATTGGCCATTTGTTTAGTCATTTCTTCTAACTGCAGAAGTACTCTGTGTTCTACCCCTGAAACAAATTGCTTTGCTTCTGTAGTTTCAACAGTCTCACCTGTCACCTTAGGTTTTACATTCTGTTCCACTTTATCTACAGGAGAAGGAGCACATACTGGTTTACTTTCTTGCTTACCTAAAGAAGTTTTAATTTTAGATTTTGAATGATTCAAATCTTCTTCAATCACTCTCAGTTCTCTTCGAAGTGTATTATAGTCTGAAATGGCAATCAGGTACACCGTACAACGCTATACATGAAACTACTGTCATTCAGTTCACAGGTGCAGATCACCACGGACTCTGATTTTTTTTACCTATCACTGGCTATTTTTACCATTTAGTTCCTCTGGCTGCTTTACTTCCTGATTCTTCTCTCTTCTATTTAAACAAAATTATGCGTGTAACTGTCAGATGTAAACAGTTTACTCTTAAAACAGAATAAACATTTCACACTTGACTAACTGGTATTAAAGTACTGGTATTAACTAAAATATCCACAACATGTTTATAACAAATCCAGAGCTGTTCACTTGGATATCACATCCATGTAAACACATTTATTCCAAGGGTAAACATGTACATGTACTGGCTGTCAATTTTGACATGTCGAATTGAAGATCTACTGAGTACTCTAACAACGATTCACTAAATCAGTTACCATTTAGCATGCTATTCTACTCAATATTTGACTCCATGTAATGTTACAGTGAAGTATAGAAGTTTGCTGAGCTCAAATATTAAAGTAAACATCTAATATAAACCACGTTTACAAACTGCACGGAATTCCGGAAGAGGTTTCTTCCTGTGACGTATTCCCATTGGTTAGGAAGGGAAATCCCCAGTAAATTTCGTCCCCTAAAACCGTCAACCTCGAAAGCCACAATGGCCACCAGTGTCAAAGGGTTCACTCTCGTGGGCTGGTATAAAGGGAAACCTAGGCCTGCAAAGGCACAATAAACGCCTTAAAAATATGTCTCTAGACACTCATGACGCTAGTCATTGAAAATGTAATTCTCAAGTGCGCATGTTATCACGTAGACATTACAAATAAAGGTAATAAACAATGAAATTACAGACAACAGACGGAATGAGAGATGACATGAATGATAAGTAAATGAATGGGCATATCTAAACAACAATTTACATGCAAAGGCACAATAAATGCCTTGAAAATATAAGACTCTAGACACTCATGACGCTAGTCATTGAAAATGTAATTCTCAAGTGCGCATGTGCAAGCAAGTTGCCGGGAAGGTTAAAACTATGGAAAGCTGGGCATGCCATGGTTAGTTAAAGTATGGAAAGCTGGGCATGCAAATGTTAATATGCCTTCTAATCGTTAGTTTAAGGAATGATTTATGAGTATAGGATGGGTGCTATAGGACAATATACAGTTCAGACAAACAACAAAAAATAACATATATAACAGACAACACTACAGACTGACATGAACAAACAGAATACAGACAAAAGCATTAGACCCCGTGACATCAAGATAACCAAAATGTATTCACAAAAACTGACAATCGATCAGATAGCATCTTTCCAGTGAATGAAGCACAGAAATTTGTTGTACAACAGGATGCCATGGATCAAATGTCTTAGAGGTTGATAGAAACATTTAAAAGTGAAATTGGGTGCCTGGTTGAAAAAATTGCTAACAATGTTACTTTAAAACTTGAAGAACGTACCGGTATTCAAACGTTAGAGGCAAGATCTTCAGCAGTAGTTCAAGACAATGTGAAACTTCGCGAACGTGTAGCAGACCTTGAGCTACAACTTGACAAACAGGAGCAATATTCGCGCAGAAACTGTCTCCGTGTATATGGTATTGAGGAAGATCCAAAGAAGATACAGATACCATTCTTTTAAATATTTCAAGTGAAATTGGAGCAGGTATTACTCTCGACGAGATTGATCGATCTCACCGTGTAGGCGTTAAAAAGTCAGATTAAAACAAACCCAGGGACATAATTGTAAAATTTGTTTCCTATAGAGCCAGACAAAAAATGTATTCAAATCGTTCTAGTTTAAAAAACTCCAAATACTCGGGTACTTACGTAAACGAAGATCTGACTAAAAGACGAAGTCACCTCTTATATCAGGCGAGACAACTTGTTCTCTTTAAACACCTCTATGGAACATGGAGCTCGGATGGAGTGATTTTCATTAAAGACAACAAGAAAAAAATTCGTCGTATTAACTGCGAAAACGAATTAGAATCCTACTTGTTTTACCCTCCTCGCATTGATGAGCCAAAGGAGGCATAACTGCTTCAAGGAGGACAGTTAGTATGTTTGTGCTTACGGCTGTATTAGTCACTAATTGATCATTTATCTGCTTGCTTATCAGTCCTTAATTACTATATGGATTCAGCATTTATTGCGTCAACATTAACACTTGTTTTAAACATTATTACTGAAAACTGGTAAAGTAAATATTAAAGTATTTTGTACAAATATCATATATCTATATATTAACAGCCTGCTGTTAAATTTCGTCATTGGTATTTATTTTTCACATTGGGATACGTTTTGTATTATTTCACGCTAATACGTTTGAGTGAAGTTCAAGAGATTAGCATGATTTAAATACTGCATAAAGGTAACTTACTACAATATGATCTGTCACAATCGATTGTCAAACTTTAAAGTTAATTTTGGGGAAACCATGTTTAGCTCGGAACTAGTTTATACGATATGTTATGTTATGTTATGTTATGTTATACGGTAGTTTTCGTTGTCTGATGGCTTTTTTGTACTTGAAGAAATTTCCACCTATGCAGTCAACATTTCAATTTCTGCGATAAACAATAACTATCTCTTATCACGAAAGGTGTCGGTATTTAATTTGTCCATCTTTAATACGGACAAATTAATACGGTAGTTTTCGTTGTCTGATGGCTTTTTTGTACTTGAAGAAATCCACCTATGCAGTCAACATTTCAATTTCTGCGATAAACAATAACTATCTCTTTTTACGAAAGGTGTCGGTATTTAATTTGTCCATCTTTCAATTTTGGACAAAGCCTTTTATCATTGTCAGGAAAAATGTTAAAATATTTGCTGGCTAATGGCGAACAGTGCAGACTATGTTCTTGATCTACATTACAACATAAGTCCAAATTCTAAGCAAAGGCAGAATGGGTTGCTTCTTCTGGCGGGCTAAGGTTTATGATCGCGATGACAATATAAGCGGACACTGTGTAGAATATCAGAGTATGACATGTGCAAGTAAAAGTAATATATGTACATATCCTAACATATAGACCCTAATCATTGTATCCTGAAATAGGTGAGTTAAAGTTGTTTCATATAGATTCTTTTATGCTTGTAAATACGTACATTAAAAGTCTCCTGTGCAATACAGCAGAACATATCTTAGCCTGTCAAATGACCTTTTACATTTCGTAAAATGAATAATACGGGATAAGTTCTGAGTGCATTGTCAATATATTCTTTATATTGTGAAACATCCACTTATTCAGGACATTTTATTCTTTATTAGCAGAACTCCTATGTGTTTTAAACACATGTATGCTAATTAAAGGAGTTATTCACGTGTTTGTATTCTTGCTGTGTGTACAGTATGTGTGCGTGTTGTTATGTGCGTAAATGTATAAATTACTACATTTATAAAAATAGGATGTCTTTTGAAACATTATGAGTGTTTAATATTGAAATGCATTTAGATTGTATGTATATGCTGGTATGTAACGTTAAATCATGCATGTACATTTATATGTATAAATAGTTTTGTGTACATAAGTGTGTGTGTGTGCGCGCGCGCGCAGATGTGCATGCATGGGTATGTATATATTAGTGTATGAATACACAATTAAATTACATTAATACGAACACAAGATCTGTTGAAAGACTATGTGCTGTGGTATAGCACATACCAAATTTGTTTATAATACAATCTGACAATGGTTTTATCCTAAAGTTGACTTTTTTGTTTTAGGATAATATTATCATCTATGTCAACCAATTTCTTTTATATAAATGTTGGAATCTCAAATGAAATCTAAAATTAACTGACAACGTAATCAGGTAGATTTGTGTACCTCATAATATTTATATTCTGATATTAAAACAGGACTACACAGTTTTGTGTCAGTTACGTATGTAAATATATGTATGTAAACGATTGTACACTCTAAGAACTAAATTTTATGTTGAACTTTATCAAGTTATGACAGCTCTGTTATGAAAATTCCACGTTTTTGTCAACTGTCTAGTATTATGGTTAACCCTAAACATTCATACTTTTATTTTTTCATTCAGTTCATCCCCTTTTGTTCCATTTCACTTTATTTTTTATTAATGTGAATTTATTGTCCCATTGTTATTTTGTTGGCACCAGCGAGTACTGTATTTACATAATACTGGTCGTTCTGTGGATAGTTTATCATACAGTTAAGTTTATTACATGATGGGTAATGATCTAATAACTTACAGAGCGGCCATTAGGTTATTTTATCTCAAATGTCACAGTAACATTTCAAGGATAATATTTTCATCTTTCAATATTATTTTTTCGACGTTTTAAGCTATCTCAATGTTGTTAAGATTCAGGCGTTTCTGGTTGTGTCTTTCATTTTTTTGACATCACTCATAACAGTTTCTTTTGTTGGATTTTATGTTTACTTATTCTGCAATCTGGAGATGTAGAGGTAAATCCCGGACCAGAAATAAGTTCAGTGTCGTCAAATTTGTCTATTCTAAATTTTAATGTAAGATCTATGGGAATGACATCGATATTTCATTACGTAACTCTTCTTCCCTAGGAGATTTCAAATCAAAGCTGTCACAAACGATGTTTCAAAAACCTATAGTACCAACTTACTTCCTTCCGGAAATCGTAAACTATACATAATACATGCTAGAGTGAGAAATTCATGTAGCAATCTAAACTCTCATTTATTTAATAATTTTATAAGTAACAATGCTTCGTGCAGTTGTGGTTATTTTAATGAATATGTAGAGCATTACTTTTTCAATGTTCTTTGTTCTCTTTGGAAAGGAGAAAACTTTTTATTATGACAAGAAAATTCCATCCACTAAGCGTTAGAACATTATAATTTTGTAAACCAACTTTTACCGAGAGGGATAAGTCTATTCTGTTTTCACATGTTCAGGAGTTCATCCGTGACACAAAACGTTTTAGTTAATCTCACTCGCTTGGTGTCAACATTAAACAACTTCAAACTTTTAGAAATATGATATTTTTGTATATATATACATGTATGTGTATATAAACAAGAAATGTTTGTAAAACATAAATGCCCCCCCCCCCCGGCAGCACCTAATTGCTTGTGGTTGGGCCAAAGCGTTCTCTAGTTATTGATCAGAAACCGTTTTTAGGATGAAAGTCTCTGTGATCTTGACCTTTGACCTAATGACCTCAAAATCAATAAGGATCATTTACTGGTCATGACCAACCAGCATACCAAGTTTGGTGAACCTAGGTCAAAGTATTCTCTAGTTATTGATCGGAAACCGTTTTTAGAGTCAAAGTCTCTGTGAGCTTGACCTTTGACTTAATGACCTCAAAATCAATAGGGGTCATCTACTGTTGATGACCAACCAGTATACCAAGTTTGGTGAACCTAGGTCAAAGCGTTCTCTAGTTATTGATCGGAAACCGTTTTAAGGATGAAAGTCTCTGTGATCTTGACCTTTGACCTAATGACCTCAAAGTCAATAGGGGTCATCTACTGGTGATGACCAACCAGCATACCAAGTTTGGTGAACCAAAGTCAAAGCGTTCTCTAGTTATTGATCAGAAACCGTTTTTAGGATGAAGGTCCCTGTGAGCTTGACCTTTGACCTCGAAATCAATAGCGGTCATCTACTGGTGATGACCAACCAGCATACCAAGTTGTGAACCTAGGTCAAAGCGTTCTCTAGTTATTGATCGGAAACCGTTTTTAGGATGAAGGTCCCTGTGATCTTGACCTTTGACCTAATGACCTTAAAATCAATAGGAGTCATCTACTGGTGATGACCAACCAGCATACCAATTTTGGTGAACCTAGGTCAAAGCGTTCTCTAGTCATTGGTCGGAAACCGTTTCTACCTACAAGGTCAATGTGACCTTGACCTTTGACCCCTTGACCCCAAAATCAATAGGGGTCATCTACTGGTGATGGACAATCATCCTACCAAGTTTTAAGTTCCTAGGCCTAAGCGTTCTTTAGTTATTGGTCGGAAACCGTTTCTACCTACAAGGTCAATGTGACCTTAACCTTTGACCCCTTGACCCCAAAATCAATAGGGGTCATCTACTGGTGATGGACAATCATCCTACCAAGTTTGAAGTTCCTAGGCCTAAGCATTCTTTAGTTATTGGTCGGAAACCATTTGGTCTACGGACCGACGGACCTACCGACAGACAAATGCAAAGCAATATACCCCCACTTCTTTGAAGAGGGGGCATAATTATTTATTTTTCCTCTCATATCTCTGGGACGTTCAGTAACAATTTACAAGAATACATTTTTCTATCTGCTCCTTTCTTTGTTTGACTCATCTTTCATTTCTACAACATTATACAAAAATGTATATATATTTATTGCAATCAATTCTGTCACCATATTGTATGTAACTTAAATATGTCGGGAAAGGGCCAATTTTAATGGTGTGAGAACTTGTGGCCCGACCCTTTTGCATAATATGTAAATGTACGTGCACTTATATTTGTGAGAAAGTTAATGCAATAAAATATTTTTAAACTCACGAAACATTCATAAACGACGGACAACCTTTAAATTTGTTTGTATTACAGTAAATCCGAAATTGATGTTCAGTGAGTCAATACTGGAAATATTGCTATATTTCAGTTTGGGTTTTTAAATATTGATATGAGTAAAAAAAATGACCACCCGTATTTTACATTCATTTTGTTTAAAACTTTTGAGGAACATCTGTCTTGGTCTTTGTTAAAGACGTGCAACAAATTTTCAGCTGTACAAGACAAAATTATAGTATTTTAGTGAACACCTCCATGATTTTAAAGGGTGTATCCTTAAGTAAACTTGAAATATGCTGCCTATGTATTTTCCTGGCTCATTTGATATTACATGGAACAAAATGATAATATAATTTAGAAGCTTATGTTCAAAACTTTAAGGCATATAGACAGAGTGCAAGGGCTTTTTTTTTATTATTACTATCATTATCATTAGAACAGTGAATTGCTACCCGCCAAAAATATATACGACTCTCTTTATCAATGCATTCAGCTGAATAATCAGATCTATCATACTAAATCAGATCGATTATGTACATTTACAATCGAAATTAAACGAAGCATGCGCACAAGCATGGGTGGGATGATGTCCATAACAGAGGATACATGTATTTCATTTATCTGACGTGATGAAATATTAGTTGTGTATATCTAAAACGAAATATTTCTAAAGCCATATTATCAAAATGATTGACAGCTGTTTAAGATAAATTTAACTACAGCTTGCAATCTGTGGCGTATGGATCATGTTCAGTGCACACTAACCGGTCCAACAACTTCTGACAACTGCGTCAGAAACGATTGGCTAAGTCAGTGGTCTAGAAAGGTGAATTTCTACGCCAGAATACTTTAGATCGAATCTCACTGTGGATGGCGTACATGTTGGTAAGACAGGATAATATGATATAATAGTTAAATCGTATTGTGTAAGGATAGTTATCACACTTCTCGCGTGCTCTTATTGGCCAGTTTATTACCTCTGTGTTGTGTAAAGCTCGTGAAATTCGTGTTTATCATGGAACACGCTCGTTGGGAACACTAAGGACAGTCGAGTATTTATTAAAAAGATTGCGTTTTAACGTCTAAAGGTAAGTTTTTCTAATATTTTACTTTAGCTTACGGTACCGCTAAAAGTAGTGTTCTGTTGAGATTACTGGGTGGAAATTCCAGGTCACTCACAGTAGGCACAGACTGGGGGAAGGTACGGAAGGGAGTGACCCCCTCCCGGGGGGGGGGGGGGTTGGGTGGCCTCCACCAAGAAAATTTTCTAAAAAAAGTTGAGTAAATAGCTCATTTTGGTGCATTTTAGGCATAAAAATAAAATGAAATGTGTGTGAGAATTTAAAAGAAATATACTGGTATTCTTTGAAATGTTCAACTAAAGCAAAAAACAAAATGCGGTATGACAAGTTTTAACTTTTTTTTATATTTATAAAGTCCTCTGAAACAAATAATTTATCAATAAATTAATTGGCATAACAAATAACAATGTCATCACAATATCAGCAGGCAACTGATCATGGTCAGCAGACGCTCATTAAACAACTTAATCAAATACGTCAAGGTTAATAGACGCTTAAAAACTATACATCATGATCAGTCAGGAGAACTCTCAGATAATCCGTGCCACCAAATATACGGTACATTGTATAATATACATGGCTATCAAGTTGCGAACTCGTTATCAGTTGTTACACAATATTGCATGACCGTTGCAATTTGAAAGGTTGATTGTGTCTCTTTTACGAGGTGAAAAGAGCTGAAAAAATGTTTGAGTCTTTAAAAATGAGCCCTTTTATATTTTTTTTTACAAATGGGCCAGCTAGGGGGGCCAGCCCCTTAAGACCCCCCCCCCCGGTAAATCCGTGCCTGATTATGTACATTTACAATAGAAATTAAACGAAGGATGCGCACAAGCATGGGTAGGATGATGTCCATAACAGAGGATACATGTATTTCATTTGGTGTGCGGTCATAATCCCCTACGGACAAAATCCCCTAGATTTATTTTCAATAAATACTTCATGAAGTATTCATTAACAATTCATGAATACTTCATGAAGGAATTTCATTAAGACTTCATGAGAATTACGTGAAGTGCAAATGAGACAATTGCATCAACAATGCATGAAATGGAGTTCATGAATTACTCATAAAGTGGTTAATGCATGAAAATGCATGAATTGAAGCACAGGCTTTGTTCATGAAAAGTTCATGAAGTTTTAATTAATTATCTTCATGCAGACTTCATGCAAATATGCATTAAAAAATTTTGTTCTTTATTTTAATGTCTCATTTGCACTTCATATTTTTCCATGAACATTTCATGAATAATTATATACAAATTTCATGAAGAAACTGGTTATGCCATTCATGAAAACTTCATGAAGAAATCCAAAAGTAATTAATATTTTTATAGCTTTATTCGTGCTTCTACATACCTATACCCGTAAATGTTAATTCATACACATACATGTCCCTAATTATAACGAATACATATTCGTGTCCCTTATAATAGGAGCTGAGAAACAATGACCTGTATAAGAAAGAAATTCCAAACAATGTCAAGTGTAAGCTAGATAGATACACCAATGGATTCCAGATAAAATTTGTCTTCAAAAAGTGTGAATACAAACACAGGAGCAAAAGAATGACCACAGTATCTTTAACTCTATGAGTAGTTTTATTTAAGTGCATAGTATTTTTTTGTACTAAGTTGCACACCAAAGACAATGAACTTCTAGCCCAAAACTAAATTCTAGACATTTAATTACACAGTTGCAACAATACGTATCATTTTTCTTTTCCCTTAATGTTCTGAAGGAAGTTCTCTCTAGTGTTTATATTTTGTTTCAAACGAAAATGAAAATGTCTAGCCTTTTTTATTTCTGGCTTTTAATTTTGGCACGTTTTTTCTACGTCTTGATCAAGAAGGTATTTAGTCTTTACTCCATGGAAAAATCTCGTCTATACACTCAGTACTTTCTGTCCATCTTCTGATGATCCACTATTCTGAATGTGCTCTCAGCAGTCTGCTTTGCCTTTTATACCTCCAAGACATTACCTTTTTCTTCAAGTTTTAACTTTCATCTTTTTCGACTCTTTCTTTTTAGTGTACAGTGTGTTCATCATAGTTCATATTTAACGCTTTGTAGTTTACATCAGATGAGAAATCTATACAGGAAAAAACATGATCTGCAAAACAGAAATAACACATACTAGCAAAAATATTTATACAATGTTCATATGGCGTGACATTCATCAACTATGATAATAAATTTAATACTGAAGCATCTATTGATCTGTGTGGTAAAAACAGATACTGATATGAATAAGTGTATGTCTGTACAGTTCAAATTAGTACTTTAAAATAGTAACTGTTCTTAAAAGAAAGATTATTACCATACTTTATTACACCAAATGACCTCTCCAACTCACAACCTCAAGGATAAGAGTGTCAAGCTTTATGCAAAGTACTAGTCAGACTATATGTTTATTCAATGATACAGTCAGTACAGTTTGTACAGTGCCAGTGATGACTGTTTTTGGTTTCATTTTCCAAAGAAAATGTTATGAATTGGCCACACATCAGGGGTCACTCCATTTCACATAGACTTATAAAGGAAAAGCTTTAAAAATCTTGTAAGAAACCAAAAGGACAAGAGTTTAGATATTAACATTGGCTAGTGCACCTCTATCAAGTCTGTACAAATCCTTGGTCAGAATTAACCCAGCTCCTACTTTTTTTAGGATTTGATAGTCCTAAAATAAATAATTATTTTCTATCTGCCATCATTAATCCTCAGTTCAAGTTCCCCAACACTGTGTATTACCTACACACCTTTAATTTTGTCCCGCTGTAAATATCGAGTGGTACATTGTGTTAAATTAGTGCCAAGCTAGACAGTCAATGACAAGATTTTAACAAGCTGTCAGTTAGGCAGTTGTGGCTCCATTTGCCAGAAACGTATTGTTGCAGTGGCAGCTCCAGATAGATTTTGCTGCTCTATTTATTTTTGTACTTGTTGAAGTACTTAGCCTGCACCTCAGCACCTATTCCAGTTGGTGCTGTTTCCCTCATGCCAAATTTGCCAACAAATGCTGAACAGTCTAAAAAAAGGTATGTAAATGCATTTTCTTTTTGCCGTTCTGAAGTATTCTACATGTTACTTACTTCTTGTTTTCTGTTTCCTAGTTACTTCAAAATGATGTTTTGATGGAAGATTAGGAGGAACTTTCTTTTGACTGTAATAGAAATATATAAAAAGTAAAACACTTTTTAAAATAATCACATTTAATTGTTTTAGACCAGTTTCAACAGCTACACTCAATTATAATACAAGCGTTCAGTCCTTACAAGTGTTCCTGGGTATCCAACCAGATTACGAACCAGTCTCTATAAAAGTGACTGACTCACTTGATGGTGAGGTTGACATATTTTCAAATTGCTGAAAAATCTTATACCTTCTTAAAGGTTCCATTTCACAAAACATGGTATTATTCTTTGGATAAAAACTATTAAGATGTTTTGAGCACGGAAATAAACATATGTAATATATAATTCCATGTTTTGAGCTTAGTATCTATCCGAACTTTGTTACAGTAGTCAGATTTTAGAGTATTAAACTAATTCTTTCAAAACAATTGAATTAATGATAAGCAAAAATATATATGTAATACTATCTACTCAAGATGAATTCAAATGTCAACTGCATGCCGAAAATCACATCTGTATCTGACGACCAAGATTTGTAGCCGTTTGTCAACACTGGTCACTCCCTTCTTTTTAAACAAAACATTTAGGCTACGGCTGGATCACAATAACAAAAATGATCCTTAAATAGGAAAAAGAAAATGAAGCAATGACATTTTACCGTGGTAACCGTTCAGATTGATGACAATATTGTAGGATGTTTACAGATTTTTCTTTTTTAAATGTTCACTTTGATGGCGCCTTTTTTGTCAGACGACTCTTACAGGTGCTCGATGCTTCATTTCATAAACTGGATAAAAACTACAAAGATTTTAAACACTTTAATAAAACAGAAATAAAGAGTGTTTAATCCTTATTCAATGAATTCTGGGTCCCTGATGAATTTTAGTAATAAAATTGGTATAATCACGACAGTTCCGCGGTGCACCCACTTCCGGTCTAACGAAAACAGTGAAAACATGTCGAGGCGAAAACAGAGAAATATTTAGAAAAATATCACGTTTAACTCTAACTTGGTAAGATACACTCGATTAAAACATTCTCCATAAGCTTGTGTTTTGATAACAACAAGTAAACAAATTTATCATCGATTATTTTTAAGAAAATATACACTTTTACTACACTTCGGTTTGTTCCCAAAATATCTCGACCCAAATCCTTATAACAATTATTTTCGTACTGATACTTATAGAAGATGTAAAAGACTGGTTAATAATATAATGCCAAAATGAATTGATAAGCAAGAAAGTATTTCCTCATAAACTGTTCTTTAAAATAAGATACGTTGATCATGCATTTAAGAGATCATGTTGTGTTTTTAGTTGTTTGTTAGATAGCATAGTGGTACTCTTGTATGACCAATTTCAATGACCAGCAATCTTTCTTTCAGTGTATAATTAATCTTTCAGTTCAACAACAAATCAGTCAGCCCAAAAAACCAGCGATCAAAGGTCAGTAATAGCCAGACCATAGGCCAGAGGGACCTTTAACAATCTAGAATTTAAGACTAATTTTTTTTTTATTTATTACATTGAATTTAAAGTATGACTGAAAACATGATGTAAATGTTGTATTTTAAGAATCACAAATTTATCATTATTGAAATATTATATAGTATAGTTACATGCAGATAATGCTGATAGTGGTCAGTTGTTTTGCTTTTTTCTTTTGTTTTTTCTGGAGACTTTCTTCTCTTTTTTTGTTATGAAACCATGTTTCCTCAGTATTTAGTTCTGTTCATATATATACAGTTACAGAGTAGAATTCCATAACTAGCTAAGTTCAACTATTTTGCTTGAGTTTTCTCAACAGTTTTATAAATATGAAATGAATGTGACAACGTTAACTCCCTACTGATATTGATACAAACTGTAGGATTCAGACAGCTTTAATCTTTAATTGTAATACACATTTTAACTATGATATTCTTCTCTTTGTAAGGTGGCTGAACCTCTGAACTTGTGCCAGGGAATGAGTGTTTTTCAGAAATGAAGAAGACAGATTGAAAAGCCTATACTTGTGTCCATAGAAGTTGTTATGAACAAGCACGGACTTGTAAGAGAAAGCTTTATTTGTTAAAGATGTGAAAGTTTGAGAATATATGCTTTTATGACAATTCATTTGCAGAGTGATAACTACTCAGTAAGAAAGAGGTGTTTTATCCAGTGCTTTTTTGTACTGGTTATAGGTTCGATACAATGTTTCTTATTAGTAAATGATTCAAGAAAGGTTGTTTCGTAACATTGATGTGAATAAAAAGCATGAAATGACTGTGGCATATGAAGTGGAAAATGTTTCAAACCAGTGTTGATACCAGGTAACAGTTGAGGACTTCAATGCTAGTCTGTGATGCAGAGGAAAATAATTAGAAGCAACAGTTATGTCAACATTACATAAAATACATGGATGTTTTTAAGTGACTCTTTGTAGGGTTTCAAATAGGTTAAAATTAGAAGTGAACTGCTGTTCGTTAACCAAACAGAGGTGCTTGGGTCATTTGGATAAAAAACAAAAGTGATGATGTGTTGATACTATCAATTTCGTTTTACCCATCAACTGTTCATAATTGCATTTGTTTTTAAACATTATTCAAACTACTTTTTATAAAAAAAATATATACAGATAGACTTTCCTATACATATAGGTGATAGAGCTTACACCTTCAGTAAGTTTTTTTTTTAACTCTAGATAGCAATTTTTAGCTCGACTATTCGAAGAATAGGGAGGGCTATAGTTCTCGCCCTGGCGTCGGCGTCGGCGTTGGTTCAGGTTAAAGTTTAAGGGCAAGGTAACATTATTCACTTAACCCTTGCAGATATAGCCCTGAAACTTACAATACTTGTTTACCATCAACAGCGTACTCTACTAACAAAAGGAGGTAACTCTGTCAAGCATTTTGTGTGAATTATGGCCACTTTTGGACTTAGAAATTTGGTTAAAGTTTTTGGGAAAGGTAGTACTAGTCACCTAACCCTTGCAGATATAGCCATAAAACTTACAATACTTGTTTACCATCAACAGCTTACTCTACTTACAAGAGGAGGTAACTCTGTCAAGCATTTTGTATGAATTATGGCCACTTTTCGACTTAGAAATTTGGTAAGTTTTTGGGCAAGGAAGTACTAGTCACCTTTCCTTGGCAGATATAGGCCTGAAACATACAATACTAGTTTACCCTCAAGATCATAGTCTAATCAGAACAGGAGATAACTGTGTGAAGCATTTTGTGTGAATTATGGCCTCTTTTCGACTTAGAAATTTGGTTAAAGTTTTTGGGCAAGGTAGTACTAGTCACCTTTCCCTTGCAGATATAGGCCTGAAACTTACAATTCTTTCTAACCATCAAGAGCTTAGTCTGCTCTTAAGACGAGATAACTGTGTCAAGCATTTTGTGTTAATTATGGCCTGTTTTTGACTTAGAAATTTTTGTCCATTTCTCAAAAAGTGTCTAAGATATTCCATTCAAACTTGGAATACTTGATCA
Organism: Cyclina sinensis; assembly: GCA_012932295.1. Classification (NCBI taxonomy): domain Eukaryota; kingdom Metazoa; phylum Mollusca; class Bivalvia; order Venerida; family Veneridae; genus Cyclina; species Cyclina sinensis. Next base: position 70,384,312 of record JAAONU010000001.1, on the reverse strand, counting down.
CCAGCAAGACCCCTGCAAAGATTGTTGGTACCCATGTCCCTCGGGTTACAATTAGCCCCACCCCCAGGAGTCACTTGTTTTTGCTTATACTCATAAATAGGAAACAAACGTCTTAAGCTTGAAATAAAATATTAACTGACTTGAGATGGGTAAGTCTTCCCCCCTTTTCCCCCTGCATCCCCTCTCTGCATCCCCCTTCCCACTTAACCCCCCCACCCCCCAGATTTTTTTTATACATAGTTACTTCACTCCCCATCCACCCTCAACCCCCTCCTCCTCGCCCCCCCCCCCCCCGGGCCAGATTTTTTTTAGATTAATTCATAGGTACTTCACTCCCCATCCACCCTCAAACCTGAGACTGCCACAAGAGGAGGTAACTTTGTCAAGGGTTTTGTGTGAATTTTGACTTTATAAGGTTTTATAACCCTTCAGTGTCAAGTACTGAGAATAGTCGAGCGCGCTGTCCTATGACAGCTCTTGTTTGATTTTACAAATAATTCTACTGAAGGTAAAACATTTCATTGCTATTTTACATAATATTTGATAATTAATAAATAGGGCCATCATACCCCTCTTGTTTTTTGAAGTCAGTTTACTGTCTGGCTTTGTGAATTACTGTATGAGAAGGTTTTTTCTTGCCAGTGCATTGTCAATGTACAAGTTTGTTGGGAAAAAAATGATAAAGAGAATTATTGTTTGTCTATTGTCAGACCACAACCAAGAAGTAATTTATAATTACATGTTATTTATGAGCAGTTAAATGTCATTCTTTTGTTAGTTAAAGTTCTGATTCTTACAGTCACTTTAGATTTAAAATTTATTATTGTAGGTCTATGTGGAGTCTTGTTTTTCTTCACAGGTTAATGTCAGGTTACTGTCATTGTGTATTCATGCCTCCTTTTGGAGCAGATTCTTTTCTGTCTATAACCAGTTGTACCAACAGTCTTATGTCAGAAACTGGAACACACTGAAATTGTCTTTCAGTTAGTTACAAGATTTTTTTTCTTCCCGTACCAGTGTGAAACACTATTGATCTAAGTGCATTGTGAGAGAGCACTATTTTGAACGAATAAAAAAATCATCAAAATTTATTATAAGTCATGAATGTTTGAAATTTAAGTGTTTAAGTGTTCCTCAGGTATTTCAAGAATTTTTGTAGGATTTTAGAGGAATTTGATATTCATGAAATATTCATGAATTTTTCTTAAGCATAAATCAAGTATGTTTGAAGGATTAATTATTCTTAAACTTTTCATGGCAAATTTATCAGTAACTTTAAGAATTTTTCTAGAATATTAGAGGAATATTTATATTCACTAAATAGTCATGATTTTTTTAAAACAAGTTCATGAATATTTCAAGGATGTCAGTAATTCTTGAAACCTTCATGAATATGTTCAAAGCTCACTTCATGCATAAAACTTCATGAAGTAAGATTAAGAAGCAGTCAAGAACAGTTCATGAATAATTCATGATTAGAGTGAAAAATTCTTGTTTTCATGAATTCCATTTCGTAGGGGTATTATCTTGAAACTTGTTTGTGATACAACAACAACAACAACATTTTATTCGGCATTAAAGCATTCAATACATTTATAGCCGATTTATAAAGAAATAATACATATATACATATGAATTTCTGGACCGATTGAAATGGGATATACATATACTTTGAAATTAAATACACTGCTACATATTGATTAATTAGCACCAATCAGAAATGAAATACATGTATGTTTGCCTAATTAATTCTTTTCATCATAATTACCATATTGAAATTATTTAATTAAAAATCATAGGTGATTTTGTATTTTTCACAAATGTAATCTAACACAATTTCCAATTGCCTCCATGAACTCAGCAAGTGATTTATCTTTGCTTACAAACTGACTGCAAAGATGTTTTAGTCTCATTTGCTGTTTTTCAATTTTTTTCTGACGCTGTGGTGGGAGTCCTTGGAGGGTCTGTTCATAGATAGCCTCAACATCACAATTATCTTTCTGTAAACAGTTAATAACATACCATAGACTTGGGTTTGAATGGCCAACTAAGGTTTGAAGGTTTTGATTGGTCTCAGCATGATTAACACAAACCAAATGAAAAATTACATTTTATTCGGTGGTTAAATCATTCAAAATGATTAGTTAATCATCAGTATAATATCATTTTTACCAGATATATTTCCCCAAAAATATTCATCAATAACTTGTATATAGTATTGATTTAGAAGATTCATAATGTAGGGGATTTTTGACATAGGGGATTTTGTCTGAAGTGGATTAATGCAAGTAGGGGATTTTGTCTGCTTCTTGAAAAATGATATAGGGGATTTTGTCTGTGAATGACTAGGGGATTTTGTTCATAGGGGATTATGTCCTACATTCATTTCATTTAACTGACGTGATGAAATATTAATTGTGTATATCTAAAACGAAATATTTCTAAAGCCATATTATCAAATGATTGACAGCTGTTTAAGATAAATTTAACTACAGCTTGCAATCTGTGGCGTATGGATTATGTTCAGGGGGTCATGGTTCAGTGCACACCGGTCTTCAACAACTTCTGACAACTGCGTCAGAAACGATTGGCTCAGTCAGTGGTCTAGAAAGGTGAATATCGACGCGGGAAAACTTTAGATCGAATCTCACTGTGGATGGCGTACATGTTGGTTAGACAGGATAATATGATATAATAGTTAAATCGTATTGTGTAAGGATAGTTATCACACTTCTCGCGTGCTCTTATTGGCCAGTTTATTACCTCTGTGTTGTGTAAAGTTCGTGAAATTCATGTTAATCATGATTTGCTGTAAATTTCAAGGAGTAAACTTTTAATAAGTCGTGGGCGTAATGAGTATCAGGGAAGGAAAATGAAACAAACTTTTTAAAACTTTGTCATGACTCTCCCATGTCTTGGGGAGACGTATTGTTTCTTCATGTCCTGTCCGTCAGTTTTGCTGTCCGTCTGTCAGTCTCTCACGCTTCATGTCCGTTCAATAACGGGAGTACCGTTTGACCCACAAGCCTTCAAACTTCATAGGATGATGAATCTTACTGTTTTTGGGTTCATTTAATCAAATGTCAAGTGACAATGTCATTGAATGTGAAATTAGTTCCTGCTCATTTACTAGAGTGCCACTTAACCCTGAGCCTTCAAACGTCATACTTAAGTTGAAGAGCTCTGTCGCTTTTGGAACAAAGGTCAAGGTCAAAATGACTTCTAATGCTGCAGAGGGGAGACATCCGTTTTATTAGCACACCTGAGCACAGCTCAGGGTGATCTATTAACATCCTTGAATGTCCGGTGTCCGTCGTCTGTCGTCCGTCGTCCACGATTGGTTTGTTAACACTCTAGAGGTTACTTTTCTTTTTACCTAATTACCACAAAACTTGATCAGAATTATTGGTTGGTTCAATAAGATCTTTGCCACTTTTCATAATGGGTCCTGTCAGACTTAAAACCAGGTCATTTATTGTTCGATTGACATGAAATATATTTTTTCTTGATGATATCTAGGTCATTTTTAGTATAAGTCATCTTGGGTCAGAAGGTAGGTCAAAGGATCAAAACAAAGGAAAACTTTGTTAGTACTCTCGTGGCTACATTTTCTTTCAAAATATCATGAAAATTTGTCAAAAGGTTTGTTTTCATGATTTCTAGGTCAAGTTTGAATATTGGTCATTTGGGGTAAAAAAAAATAGGTAATCGAGTGAAATGTTACCTTGTTAACACTATAGAGCCATTTACTTTTAGCTCACCTAAGCCCAAAGTGCTCAAGGTGAGCTTTTCTGATCGGTCTTTGTCCGTCGTCCGTCCGTCCGTCGTCAACTTTTCATTCAAACGACATCTCCTTTGAAACAACTGGGCCAAATTTAATGAAACTTGCCTGGGATGTTTCTTGCATGAAACTCTACCAAGATCATTCAAATGGTTCTGGTCCATTGCATTTCTGGTTCACTGGAGCTAAAAATAGATTTTACAAGTTGGATTTTTACAAATCTTCTTCTCCCTAACCTCAAGGCCTGGAGCTTAGATATTTGGCATGAAGCATCGTCTAGTTGACCTCTACCAAGTTTGTTCAAATTATATCAATGGGGTCAAAACTGACCCCACCCCAGGGGTCAGTTGATTTTACAAAGATTTATATAGGGATAGCTTAAAAATCGTCTTGTCAGAAACCACAAGGCCTAGAGTTTAGATATTTTGTGTGCGGCATTGTCTAGTGGACCTCTACCAAATTTGCTCAAATAATGACCGCTTGGTAAAAAAATGGCCCGCCCCAGGGGTCACATCTTTTACAGAGAGTTATTTAGGAAAAAACATTAAAAAATCTTCTTGTCAGAAACCGCAAGGCCTAGAGTTAAGATATTTGGTGTGTAGCATTGTCTAGTGGACCTCTACTTAGTTTGTTCAAATCATAGCCACTGGGTCAAAATAGGCCCTGCCCCGGGGTCACTTGTTTACGTTGAGTTATATAGGAAAAAGTTTTAAAAATCTTCACATCAGAAACCAAAAGGCATAGAGTTTAGATATTTGGTGTGCGTCATTGTCTAGTGGACCTCTAGCAAGTTTGTTCAAATCATGGTACCTGGGTCAAAAAAGGCCCTGCCCCAGGGGTCACATGTTTTACATAGAGTTGGATAGGAAAAACTTCAAAAACCTTCTTGTTAGAAACCACAAGGCCTAGAGTTTAGCTATTTGGTGTGTAGCATTGTGTAATGGACCTCTGCTAAGTTTATTCAAATAATGAGTCCTGGGTCAAAAATGGCCCCACCCCAGAGGTCACTTTTTACATAGAGATATATAGGAAAGGTTTTAAAAAACTCCTTGTCAGAAACCAAAAGGCGTACAGCTTAGATATTTTGTATGTAGCATTGTCTAGAGGACCTCTACCAAGTTTCTATCAAATCATGACCCTAAGGTCAAAACTGGGGTCATTCGATTTTACACAAAGACTTACATAGGGAAAACTTAAAAAATCTGCTGCTCTGAAACACCAAGGGCTAAACCTTCAATTGCTCGTTCTTATGTCTCTCCTCAACTCTGCCCTTCTGATGGAGACGTATTGTTTTTGCCCTGTCCATGGGTGTCTGTTCGTCTGTCTGTCTCTCACTCTTCATTTACGTTCAATAACTTGAGTACCAGTTGACCCAGAGCCTTCAAACTTCAAAGGGTTATTACCCTTACTATAGAAGAAAGTCCTATTGTTTTTGGGTCAGTAAATTAAAGGTCAAGGTCAGAGGGACCTCTAGAATGAAAACCGTTTCCACTCAATAACAGGTGTACCATTTCACCCAGAGCCTTCAAACTTCATAGGATGATTGCTTTTACTAAACAAAAGAACAAGATTGTTTTGGGGGTTAGTAGGTCAAAGGTCAAGGTCAAAGGGACGTGTATAATGAAAAGTTTTTCTGCAGAGTAACTGTAGTACCATTACACACATAACCTTCAAACGTTATGGGGCAATTGTATTAGAAGAACCCTATTGTTTTAGGGTCCATAGGTCAGAGGTCAAGTTCACAGGACCTCTAGAGTGAAAGTAACTGCTCAGTAACTGGAGTACCATTTTACCCAGAGCCTTTAAACTTCATAGGATGATTGTCCTTAATCAGTAAAAGAACCCTATCCTTTTTGGGGCCAGTTGGTGAAAATTCAAGGTCACAGGGACCTGTAGAGTGAAAACTTTATCTGCTCAGTAACTGGAGTATCATTACACCCTGAACCTTCAAATTTCATACGGTAATTATATTAGAAAAACCCTATTGTTTTTGGGTCCGTAGGTCAAATGTCAAGTTCACTGGGCCCTGTAGAGTAAAACTACTTCTGCTAAAAAAATTGAGTACCATTACACCCAGATTCTTGAAAGTGATTGCAAACTTATTCAAACTTATGAACAACGAACACCCATAACAACCAATAACAATACCTGTAACTTGAGCAATGAGTCTCGGGTGAGCGATTTAGGGCCATTATGGCCCTCTTGTTCCAAATGGCATTATAACTTGTCAGATTGACTGTCTTAATGATAGCTAAGTCGATTTTGAATATTGATCATCTAGGGTAAAAACTAGGTCAAGGGATCAACACATAGGAAAATCTTGTTAACACTCTAGAGTTTATGTTTTCAAGAGTCATGAACATTTATCAAAATGTTTGTCTTGGTAATATCTAGGTTAAAGTGTTCGAATATTGGTCATCTGGGGTCAAACACTTGGTCACCGAATTAAAACTGATTTACCCTTTTTACTTGAGAAGACACATATTTTGTTCAAATGACATCGACACTTGTCAGAATGCTTGTCTTGGTGATATCTTGGTCGAGTTTTAATATGAGTTATCTTAGATAAAACAGGGTAAAACATAAAAAAACATTGTTTGCACTCTAGAGGCTATGTTTTGTTTCTAAATGTCATGAAAATTCGTCAAAATGTTTGTCTAGATAACTTCTAGACTAAGTTAGAATATTGGTTATCTTGGTTAATGGAGTCAACACAGATTTATCTTCGTAACACTCTAGAGGCCACATTTTTGTCCAGATGACATGGAAAATTGTCAGATTGTTTCTCTTAATGATAGCTTAGTAGATTTTGAATATTGGTCATCTTAGATCAAAAATACATCACAGGGTCAAAATAGGAAAACCTAGTTAACTCTCTCAAGAGGCTACATTTTCTTTCTAAATGTAATGAACATGTATCAGAATCTTTATCTTGATAATGTTTAGGTCAAGTCCGATTATGGGTCATCTGGGATCGAAGACTAGGTCATGGGTTAAAACATAGAACCTTTTAACACTTTAGAGGCTACATTTTTTCCAAATGAGATGGAAATTTTTCAAAATGTTTGCCTTGACGATATCTAGGTCAGGTTTGAATATGGGTCATCTGCACTTGAAATCTAAGACATGGGGTCAAAACGTAGAAGAACCTTGTTAACACTCTAGAAGCTGCATTTCCTTTCCAAATATCATGATATTTTTTCAGGATGTTTGTCTTGATGATATCTAGGTCAGATTTAAATATATGTCATCTGGGATTAAGAGCTAGGTCATCAGGTCAAAACACAGACTAACACGGTTGTTATGTCTAAACTGCATAAAAACATGTCAGAATGTTCTTTCTTGATGATCTCTAGGTCAAGTTTGAATTAAGGTCTTCTTGTTTCCGAACCAACCTCATCCCATCATGGGTTCTAGAGTTATGGCCTCTAAGCAATGGGACGCAAGTTGGCCATTAAGGGTCATCATGGCTCTCTTGTTTACAAAAATACCATTAAGGTTCATTTTTCTTTCCTGATGCTCATTACGCCCGTAACCTGTCAAAAGTTTACGCCTTGAAATCTACAGCAAATGATCGAATCTGGCACGGAATTAATGTTTCCGTCCTGACTCAACACTGAAAAAAAATCCGTTTCAAATCTTCCAGAGTTCCAAAGAGAATCCGTCTAAGAATCCGTGTGACCAATCAAGATAGATGTGATATCGGTCAACAATTTAAACAAATTAACACTTTAACACTATTACGTAATTAAGGGGTCATAAATTCCTCTGCTCCTACACTAAAATACTCGTTGATTCAGCGCTATATAGTTATTACAGTTACTCTATAAGCATTTCTGGGACATGGTACTATAGTCAAGGACATTTTTGATAAATTGTAGATTTCTACTGAAAGTGCGGCAGATGCATAATCTCTATTCTTATATGATTATTTTTCAGGTTCCAAAATGTTTTCAGAGCCCAGGAAAGTTAAGATATTCTTCTTACTTTTGATAATGAGTGTTGTTTTTCTGGCAGTCCTTCAGGTCATATACAACAGATCTTTCTTCAAGATACTACCGGTATGTATTTATTAATTTGGAAAAAAAATCAACTTTTCAGCTCCCTTGAGCCGGAGGCTTAGGATGAGCTACTGTGACCAAATTCCGTCCAGCGTCCGTTATTTTGTCGTCGAGTTTCTTGAAATATTATCTCTGCACCAAAGTTAATGAATCTTCGCAGAGGTTTGTTTCGTGAAGCTCTACCAAAGTAGATAAACTCAATCCGTGCTAAATACTGTTTGTTGTGAATACTTGGGTGAGAAACTAACAAGTTGGCTACTTAAAAAAAGCATCCAATGGGTTATGCCAAATAATTGAATTTTACATATGATCAAATCTTTATGCAACATTCCTTGCGATATTAATAGTTGTCCTCTTCCTTTAATATGTTAGTAAATATGTCAGTGTGTGAACAAAGCAAGTAATTTTTTTTAGAATATATAGTATTATCAGTGTTTACGAGCACAGGATATAATGAATACACTATAAAAATTTAAAAATAAAATCTTTGAGAACTCAAGACAACTACGATCATCTATTTTAGAAATAATTAAAGTATCGTAAATAGAGCTAAAAAGGGAAAATTAAAAAGGTAACAACATAACAATTTTAAATTTTACAAGACTAACATTTCCAGTGTGCATTATATATTTACTTACACATTTGTATTTTGCATTTTTGTTGTCACATTTCAACAAGCCGGTATCCTTCAGGAGCAGTGGTAACGCACTGAACTGATATTCCAGGGGTCCTATATATTAGTGCTATACACATGCAAAAGAACCAGAGGCGTCATTGTAATGAGATGCTTTCTTGTCTTGCACTATACCCAACATCCTAAAAAAGCTAACCTCTCTATTGGACGTCGGTCAATTGGTCAACACGTACCGACGAGAAATAAACTCAAATAGATAAAGGAATATGCAGTTAATTTCACATCACATCATGTTAAGCTCACACCACCTGCTGGTATTATATGCATTTTCTGAATTCTGCGAAGCTGTTCAAATTGTTGAAGTTCTAAACATTCATTTAGATGAGGCTTCATTTAAAAATATCAAATCTAATGTTTATATCTAATGATTTTAATGTGAAACATGTTTCTATGGCAAAACAGTTGCGAAAATCCTAAAGTCTGAATTGTAAGTCTGTTTTCTTTGTGCTTACTGCAAAATTATATGTAAATTACAATCAATTCCTCTGTTGAATTTAAACACCTCATTTACCTAAAAACACAAACATATATTTGCCACTCATATTGATACAAACAGATTCAATAAATTGAATGCAGCTTCTTTAATCATATGATTACTCATTGGTAAAACTAGGGTCGCTAATAGGACTGCAGATAGGATCGCAGGGCCGCAGAATAAGGATGTCAGAAAATCTCCGGATCTAGAAGCTCTGCTCCATATTCTTTTTCAATAGACGCTCTGTCGCATTTTGAAAACTCGCCAGTATACTAGGTGATGCCCTCAGGGGCATAACCCAAAAAAATCATCTTCTAAAACTGCTAGGCCCAGAGCTTTGAAATTTGATATGTAGTATTGTCTTTTGGGCTCTTCCAGGATTGTTTAGGTTATACGCCTGCTATCACATTTGGCGAGGTCTCAAGGATCACTGATCTTTAACATAGATACACTGTAGAAAACCTTTAAAACAATTTTTTTCTGAAACCATAGGGTCTGGAGTTTAGATATTTCGTTTGTAGCATTGTTCAGTAGAACTCTATCAAGATTGTTGATATAATGATCCTACCGATAGAATTAGCGCAGCCGCAAAGACCACTTGTTTTCAATAAACTTATATAGGAAAAACATCTTTTAGACATAAACCTCAAGGTCTATGGCTTAGGTAAAAAGCCTGGGGTCATCAGTTACATTCAGGCTTATATGGGAAAAATAAAAATACGCTATGTAATTTTGAAAGGTACCTTCATGTTCCCATATTTAACAAGTTCAACGTTTACTATAGCTGACCTTGACCTACTTACTTAATTTCCGGTTGAGTACAGTAAAGATACTTAGGGTCATTAATTTCTTATCCAAGTAATATGCAGTTATCTATGGTCGGGCGATAGAGATCAGGGTGCAGGTAATGAGCTGCAGCTATTAAGTGGACATAATTTTATATGTCTGATTATACTGTATTTTAGTTGCCGGTCCTATCATCGATTTACTGTTGTGAAACAGTGGTATTTAGGTGAGCGATATAGGGTCATAATGGCTATCTTGTTATTATTCAGAATCAGTTAAAAGTTTCAATAGTCTCAAATACAACTCAACAAAATACCCTTAAACTTTACAAGTTGATTGTGTAGCTGTCTCCTTTTGGGCTTACTACATTAAAGGTCCTGCAATTTGAACATTAACTCTAGCAGCAAGTAATGGAACGTACAAACCAGGAGCATGATTTCTTGTTTGTCATTACAGGTTTTCAAAAGTATATATGTCCATTGTTATAGATCTTTCATGAACAAAGTTCTCTGCATGAACTGTTGCAAAGTATCAGTTTTCTACACACAACACTGTAATCATGAACTGATGCGAAATATCAGTTTTCTACACACAACACTGTAATCATGAACTGTTGCGAAGTATCAGCTTTCTACACACAACACTGTAATCATGAATTGATGCAAAGTATCAGCTTTCCACACACAACACTGTAATCATAAACTGATGCAAAGTATCAGCTTTCCACACACACCAATGTAATCATAAACTGATGCAAAGTATCAGTTTTCTACACACAACACTGTAATCATGAACTGATGCGAAGTATCAGTTTTCTTCACACAACACTGTAATCACGAACTGATGCGAAGTATCAGCTTTTTACACACAACACTGTAATCACGAACTGATGCGAAGTATCAGCTTTTTACACACAACACTGTAATCATGAACTGTTGCGAAGTATCAGCTTTTTACACACAACACTGTTATCATGAACTGATGCGAAGTATCAGCTTTCTACACACAACACTGTAATCATGAACTGTTGCGAAGTTTCAGCTTTCTACACACAACACTGTAATCATGAACTGTTGCGAAGTATCAGCTTTCTACACACAGCACTGTAATCATGAACTGTTGCGAAGTATCAGCTTTCTACACACAACACAGTAATCATGAACTGTTGCAAAGTATCAGCTTTCTACACACAACATTGTAATCATGAACTGTTGCGAAGTATCAGCTTTCTACACACAACACTGTAATCATGAACTGTTGCTAAGTATCAGCTTTCTACACACAACACTGTAATCATGAACTGTTGCGAAGTATCAGCTTTCTACACACAGCACTGTAATCATGAACTGTTGCGAAGTATCAGCTTTTTACACACAACACAATAATTATGAACTGTTGCGAAGTATCAGCTTTCTACACACAACACTGTTATCATGAACTGTTGCGAAGTATCAGCTTTCTACACACAACACTGTAATCATGAACCGTTGCGTAGTATCAGCTTTCTACACACAACACTGTAATCATGAACTGTTGCGAAGTATCAGCTTTCTACACACATCACAGTAATCATGAATTGCAAAAGTAATAAAAGTACTTGCAGTAATTGTTAAGAAAACAAGTGTCTGACTATTTTGTTCTGTGACATTTGATAAACCTAACCCATTTATGCCTAATGGATTATGCCATCCTTGTCAGTTGGACGAGTCTATTATTAATAACGAAGGTTTCTGGTATAAATTTTAATATATTTAGTCCTTTATGCAAACAGTGTAGACCCTGATCTGAGTCTGCACTGTTTGCCTGTATCTATTTTTGTAGACGCTAGACATTAATGCGTTCAAAAACATAGACAAAGTAGGAAGTTTTCCGGGAGCTTTTGTTAACTTTTGCATCATTTTACGACATAATTATGCGGAACTAGTAAATATTTCAATAATACTTATATCAAAATATTCTACATCTTCCATTTAAAATAAGAAGAAGTTTAAAAGAATTGTTATAATCCAAAAAGATGTTGTAATGGTTTTACCCTTAGAAGTAGGTGTCAGAAGTCATGTTAAAACTAGGCTTAACTAGACAAATTTTATTCCCCTGAAGGTGGACATATTAAAATCATACCGTCCGTTTGCCAGTCCGCCCTTGTGTACATCCTTCAATTTGTTTTTCATGTCCGGGCTGTAAGTTTGTGATGCGTTAAAGGATTGTCGTATAGTATAGCACAAGTGCTGAGCACATCTAGGAGAAGAGTCGCGTGCAACGTCTACGTCTATACCTCAAATGTCAGTCACACTTTAAAGGTGATCAAATTCTCTATAAATGTACACATTCGTTTTCGAACTATAATTCTCTTATGCATTGAAAGATTTCAAAATAACTTGGTATAAGTGTTAAGCACATCAAGACATTTTGCGTGCAATTCTCATACCCCTAGTTCAAACATTAAGGTCACGCTTAATATAAAGAATCTTTGTCCAAAGCATAACTTTAAAACTTTGAAAGAGATTGATTTGAAAACCAAAATATAGTGACTGACTTGAAATGTAAAATATAGATAGGCGGTGATAAGGAACATAACAGATGGCCCCATTTGTATGCTCTCGAAGGTGAGCATTACTCTGTCAGTGCATATATCCGTCCCTCAGTTTTATTCATGTTCGAGCTGTTACTTAGTCACGAAAGGATTCTTATACAATATGGCACACGTTTTCATTTTAATGGCGAAAGCAGGTTTTAACTCAGTTGATAATCAAAAATATCTGGTAGATAGGTGGGGCATGATGGGTATATGAACCGTAACGTTTCTGGGACCACAAGATCAAAGATTAAGCTCACAGGGGCCCGCAATTTGAAAACTGTTTCCGATCAATAACTCAAAGAAAACTACTCACAGGATATTGAAACTTTACAGGATGGTTAAACTTGAGTAGATTAACTCTTGTTTTTGTTTTTTGTTTTTTGCCCACAAGTCAAAGATTAAACTCAGTTAACTCTGAAATAACTGCTTCCTTGACCTTCAAAATCATTTTACCAGATGGTTTGGCATGTGTAGATAATTCCTGTTGATTTTTGTGCTCACTGTGTCAGATGTCAAGTTCACAGGGACCTGTATTTCATATACGTAGAAGTTTTTTATGTCCCCATCAAAGATGAGGGGGCATATAGTTTTGCAAATGGTCGGTCGGTCGGTAGGTCGGTCCGTCGGTCCGTCCGTCGGTTGACACTTCGTTTCCGATCAATAACTAGAGAACGCTTTGACCTAGGTTCACCAAACTTGGTTTGCTGGTTGGTCATCACCAGTAGATGACCCCTATTGATTTTGAGGTCATTAGGTCAAAGGTCAAGATCACAGGGACCTTCATCCTAAAAACGGTTTCCGATCAATAACTAGAGAACGCGTTGACCTAGGTTCACTAAACTTGGTTTGCTAATTGGTCATCACCAGTAGATGACTCCTATTGACTTTAAGGTCATTAGTTCAAAGGCCAAGCTCACAGGGACCCTCATCCTAAAAACGGTTTCCGATTAATAACTAGAGAACGCTTTGACATAGGTTCATCAAACTTGGTACGCTGGTTGGTCATCACCAGTAGATGACTCCTTTTGACTTTGAGGTCATTAGGTCAAAGGTCAAGCTCACAGAGACCTTAACCCTAAAAACGGTTTCCGATCAATAACTAGAGACTGCTTTGACCTAGGTGCACCAAACTTGGTATGCTGGTTGGTCAGCACCAGTATATGGCCCCTATTGACTTTGAAGTCATTAGGTCCTAGGTCAAGCTCACAGGGACCTTCATCCTAAAACGGTTTTCGATCAGTAACTAGAGATTGCTTTGACCTAGGTTCATCAAACTTGGTATGCTGGTTGGTCATCACCAGTAGATGACCCCTATTGACTTTGAGGTCATTAGGTCACAGGTCAAGATCACAGAGACTTTCATCCTTGAAACGGTCTCGATCAATAACTAGAGAACGCTTTGATCTAGGTTCACAAAACTTGGTATGCTGGTTGCTCATCACCAGTAGATAACCCCTTATTGATTTTGAGGTCATTTGGTCAAAGGTCAAGCCCACAGACTTTTATCTTAAAAACGGTTTCCGATCAATAACTAGAGAACGCTTTGACTTAGGTTCACCAAACTTTGTATGCTGGTTGGTCATCACCAGTTGATGACCCCTATTGATTTTAAGGTCATTAGGTCAAAGGTCAAGGCCACAGGGACCTTGATCCTAAAGACGGTTTCTGATCAATAACTAGAGAACGCTTTGGCCCAACCACAAGCAGTTAGATGCTGCTGGGGGGCATGTATGTGTTTTACAAACATTTCTTGTATCAATTGCTCAGAGATGAGAGAATACATGAGTTTTTGATCTAGTTCAGCTTTATGAGTAGATAACGCCGCATCCTGTTGTTTTAGGACCACTGTGCTGTCATTAGTTATTAATCTTGGAGATTTCTGATAGACTTAAGGGGGCATCACTGTCACTCTGACAGTTCCCGTTAAATCTCTTCATTGTTACAGTGAACGCACTGTAATAATTGTCAGTGACATCATCAAAAATGAGACGCAGTAACATAGTCTTCGTCCTGTGCAATGTTTAAGCAGCTGTCTATTAAACAACATTTTTCTTTCTTCATGACAAGAAAAAATCAAATACTTGCTGGTTTAACACTTAACCTGCTGGAACCGAAAGTGATTAGTCTTTGCCACCAGTATAGAGCCAGGTCAGCCTGCACATCCGTGCAGTCTGACCAGGCTCTATACTGTTGGTAGCTTCATTTTTGTATTTTGATATTGAAATCCCTTAAACTTTGAATAGACTGTTCCAAATTCAAAGCTGGGCAAATCCATTACAAAATTTCAGCATGTTCAGGGTTAAAGTACCAGCATATTTAATCACTGATTCTATAAACAAATATAATAAGACTGGAATTAGAATAAAAAAAATACATCAAATATTTTCTAATAAACCGCCAGGGTAAGAATGAATCTTCATCTCTCAAACAAGAAGAGAATTAACTTTCCTTCAACATATAGTTGTTTCGATGAAACTCGAACAAATTGATATACACAAATGAAAAGAAATGTTTCTCTGACAATTTTAGAGTAAATGTAAAATCTTAGATAGTAGGAAAAACGTTAAGAGGAAGACTAAAAATAAACTTAAATGTGCGTTTCGAAACATCACTACTCTGGCTTCTAAATCTGTAAGAAATTTATGCAAAGCATTATTACCTGTCTAATGCAGTATCAATACTTTCAATATATGAAGGGTATATATTAAAAAGGGCTTGCCATATGCATTGACGTGACCACTATTTTAAATAAATCAAGGGCATATTATATAAGCTGGTCATATGCATTGTCGTGATATATATGCAAGATAATTTTGTTCATACTTAATGCTGACGGATTAATAAAGTGATACAGACAGCTTTTATTTTGCAGGGACATTCCGACGATGTTTCGTCGAGTGATCAACTTGGCATCCAAAGAATTGCAAAACACTTCCTGCCGGTGCTGTTTAAAAACGAAGCTGCAAATGAAAAGCTAAGTTTGCTGGCTAAATCCATTTATAGTGCACAGAAGCACGTTAGAGGGTCAAAAACCTCACAGTATTTAAAAGACGCTATTGTTGTTATGAATGACATACTTAAAGAAATAAATGTAGATGCAGAGACATTGAAGAGAAGACCTAGTAAGAATCCTACAAGTGTTTGTTCTGAAGAATTCAGGGGTGGTGATTTTGGATTTCCTTTATACCATGAGGGATTTGTGACCAAAAAGTCTAAAAATGTCGTTCCTTTGCAAAACCTAATTACTGTAGTAAAATATATAGACGGTCAATTTTTATCCTTTAGCGAAATTTTGAATTATATCTCCTCTGTGAATGGTACATACAATAGTATAAGAGTTTCAATTGGAGTTGATTTTGCTAAATTTCCTGAGATTCTGAAAGCAGACTATCCATGGGTGGATATAACCAACACAAGCAAACTTACTGAAGGAGCTGCTTTAAATAAGTTGATGAAACAAATCAAAACACCATACGTTTTAGTTGCTCGAAGCACCAAGACGATGACGAACGATTCTAGATTAGAAAGACTGATTGGAGAAATAGAAAGTTTGGATGTCGTGGCTGCTGGTGGTGCCTTCCGTTATCCTAATGGTCACTGGGGAAGAGGCTGCTTTCAGACTGCTTACAGAAATTATACTTTGAAATATGTAGAAGGTTACGATGAGTCTTTTCACGAGTGTGTATTCTGTGATTATATACAGGGACCTTTTGTGACAACGACCAAGTATTTAAAACAAAACAAGTTCCAAAGTTTTGATGAGAAAAGTGGCTTGTATGAAGATTGGTTTCTAAGAATGTCTGTAAGAAGGCTTGAAGCGGTTGTCTGTCCTGATTCTATGTATTATGTGTATAATTTATCTCGGTCAAACTCTGACTTGAAGGCATTTATGCAGAAATGGAATGTATCTGAAATGTTTACGCCTTCTGGAGAAACGTTTAGTTTTGACTTGTGTCAAGGTCACAAGAATCTGAGGGGAGCTTCAGTTGCGACAGCACCATGCAGTCTTCAAATTAATAATGACGCTGTTAAAGTTATCATGAAGGCATGTGAAGATTCAGGAGCTGTATGTGAATTGCAAGAGGGAACGTTTTTAGGTGCTTTGAAAATGAGAAGGGCATTACCATGGGATAAAGATATAGATTTAAAATTTGCAACCACAAATTGCTCAGCATGTAAAAATCTTCAACGTGCCTTACATAAAGCAAAGGTATCGGTTGAAAATTTTGCATTACCGTGTTGTAAACAGAAGCAAGTTTTCGGCGAAAGAATACATTTCCATACATTTTACAAAAGCTATTACGGAGATTATACAGGTCATCCATATATGGACAGCGATCAGTTAAAACAAGCAGGTCTGCCACCAACAAAGGTGTTGTATGACGGAGAGTGGGTGAATGTACCGCGGAATCCTGGACTTGCTATCAGAAATAGATATGGCAAGGAGATATATCAACATGCAGAACACTGTGGTTCTAAGTGCACCGCTGCACCCCACAGAATAAATTACACAACGGACAGATTTCTACCATGTAAATATCCGGGGAGACATGACTGTCTAGACATGTTTAATGGTGATGGCATTCTGCAATTTTTTTTTATTCTTCCATGAATACATGTACACGTAGCAGTTGATTACAATATAATATTTAAATAGTGAATAACAGTGCCACAACCCAATTTATGTGATCAGAGAAAAAATACCATATTTTTTGGCCGATGATGGCTAGTTAAATTAATTAAAATCTGTAAAAAATAGTCGGAGGCATATTTTTTACAATATATCTAAATGATAAGTTACAGCATTTTCTTCTTAGAAACTGCAAGTTCAGTTTGAAAATAATTTGGCACAAGTGTTCTGTTAGTGGCCGTCTATATTAATTGTGAAATTTATTGCAATCTGCTAAAAAATAACTTGCCCGCCAGGGGCCGGGACTAATTTCCATATCTATATAGGAAAATTTTAAAATCTTCTTAGAAACCTTAGAAATGATACAAATGTTCCATGAGTGACCTTCTTTACAAAGTATGAAAATTTATTGCGATCCATGAAAAAACATGACCAACATAATATTTTACTTCAAAACTGATTATAAAAGTCAAAATAGTATAAAAAAAATATTTTCGCTCCAGCCTGATTTGAACTCTGGACCCTCATGTTAACAAAATATTTCCAACGCTTTTACTGTCACCACCATCGCCGCATGTGATTTTACAGTTATTTACTTTAAATCTTATACGATTTAGTTATACCGTCGCGTTACGGTATAGCACTTTGAAAGGGAAAAAATCAATTTATAATGTAATTATTTGACTTATTTTTTGTCAGTAAGTTATTTTTTAAGCATTAGTCATAAATATTACAAGAAATTTAAAATACAAGAAATCTTTCTTTTTTTGTCATCTGGAGCACAGCCCTTTTAAATTTTTGTAACTTAATACATAAGAATCGCATTTGAAAAAAAGAGTTGCGCAGTAAAAAAAAGAATCGTGTTGTAAAAAAAAAGAACAGCGAATGTAAGCTATGTCGAGGGAACGACTTACTAACTCGTGGGAACGAGTTAGCTATGTCGTGGGAACGACTTACTAACTCGTGGGAACGAGTTAGCTATGTGGTGGGAACGAGAAAGCAATATATTGTGCAACAGTTTTTTTTCCAAACCAATACATTTTTGTTTTTTAAATTGCACTTTTCTTTTTTTTATCTCGTACCCACGAGATACTAACTCGAGGGAACGACTTAGCTTACATTTGCTGTTCTTTTTTTTACAACACGATTCTTTTGTTTACTGCGCAACTCTTTTTTTTCAAATGCGATTCTTCTCAGATTTGCACTTCTCTTTTTTATCTCGTTCCCACGACTTAGTAACTCGTGGGAAAGAGATGAAGAAAAGAGAAGTGCAATTAAAAAAAAAGTTGTGCATGTCACCTCTGTGCCACCGTACTTTTATCTTTGATTTGTCGAATGTAGTTTCGAAAAAAATGTTAATGTTTCTCTTTAGTTTTACTTTTACAGGTAGTTTGTGCACGAACTGTTTTTTAAACAGCTGAAATTATTTAAGCATACTTGCTGAAAGAAAACTTGACATACTGCTCTTGAATTTCATGCTGTTTTAACTTCATTGAAAACCTTGTTATTAGATTGGGGTATGGCGGTTGGGCGGGAAGGCAGGCTGGCGTCAAACTGATGGTTTCCGTTCAATAACTTTAGTTTGGATTGACCAATCTTAAAGAAACTTGGTATATAGCATTCTGGCATGAAAACCTATCTTGGAATTGTATTTTGGGTCAGTTGGATAAAGGTCAAGGTCATTGTTACTAAAAATAGAAAGTTGGTTTCTGGTAAATAACGTAGGTTTTTATTGGTCAGTCTTGACCAGCCTTGGTATTTAATACACTTCCACGATAACCTAGCTTGGGATTATATTTGGCACCAGTCTGGTCAAGGTCAATGCCATTGTTACTATAAAATAGAAAACAAAACTGGATTCCAGTCAATAACCAGTTACCTTGAAATAACTTGGGTTTAAATTGACCGATCCTGATGAAACTTTGTGTATAGCATCCTTGTAGCATCCTGACATCTGTATGCATTTTGCACGCAAAGCTATTTTTTGGCTTCATGCAGATTATATATATTTTTGCTTTTCTCAAATGTTTAATAATCATATAGTTTCTAGTTTTTTATGGTATATGAAGATTTTAGGAGTCCTCAGTCATGAGTTCTTCGGTTTAGATCAGGTTCACAGTTGTCTTTAAAAAAATATTTTGTAAAAATATTGGGTGAAACGTTGAAAACCTTGTTTTGTAACGAAACACATTTGTCTATGTACGAGCTGTCTTTAGATAAGACAGCATCCTGTCAAATCAAGAGCAAACGTCTTTATGTAAAATTACGGAAAATCCTCTCTAATAGCGGGATAACGATGTTTCTTTTCTTTCATTTGATATCATTAGGACTTTGTTTACAATTTTGTAAAAGATTGAAAGGATTATTTGTCATTATACATATTGTGTGTTTTTTTTTTTCAGAAATGCAAACTAAGCTTGTTAAAAGTTTATTGTTTAAACATAGGAAATGTTTATCATGTTGAAATCCTAGTTAGATAAATGTTTTTTCTATTAGTAACTTGTGCTGTCATATCATCACAAAACTATTTTTAACTGGTTTCTGGGTGTCATTCCTTTGATATTTTTTCCCGTTCGCTTATCTGCACATTTTATGTCACTTTCACTACAATATATTTTGGCAGAGAGTTATTAATAATCATATTTACGAAGTGACGTCCCCATTTTCTCTGCCAAATGGCAACGATATCGAAACGATTTGGACGGTCTTCTTGAAATCTTACTGAAGCTTAGGCTTTTTATCAGCAAAAAGATTGTAGTGCACGCCTTTTACATTATTGTACTCCCGGTTATGGCCTACGATACGGTTCAAAACTATACACTGCCGCCTCATGCTCTTTAGAAACAGCAATATGCGCTTTAGAAACAGCAATATGCGCTTTAGAAACAGCATTGTGTGATTTAGAAACAGCAATATGCGCTTTAGAAACAGCATTGTGTGATTGAGAAACAGCAATATGCGCTTTAGAAACAGCAATATGTGATTTAGAAACAACATGATGCGTTTTAGAAAGCGCATGACGCGCTTTACAATTTTTAAACCATTTGTATATTAAATGCTTCAACTGCTAAAACCGCACCATACGGCTTAAATGAGAATAGATTTAACCGATCAAAGCAATCGTTACATTTATCTTCAATAAAAGTTATAATTCCTCTAAAGACTGTTTGTAAGATTCTAGTTGTGTTAAGTTGGTAAGCGACGAGGAAAATAAAATATATGCATTTCAATGTGTAACATTTATTTTAATTATTACTAATGGACAAAAGTATTATCCGGTCTACAAAAAAACTAGAAAAGCTTACTTCTTTTTTATTGCACACTCATAAATCTGGTATCGATGGAAAGAAGACATAAATATGCAACGCATGAGAAAAAGGATTGTTGAAGTTGAGCCATTACTGGTGGTACCGTAATGTGTTGAAAATTGGCATTGAGAATTTGCAAGTCACAAATGTTTGCTTTGAGTATGTCTGAACTTTTTAATAGCGTGTGTGACCCCCATTAACCTGAATAAGTGCCGTGCAACTTCTTCGCATTGACGCTACCAGTCTGTGTAGGTATCTAGCCGGAAGTTGGTTCCATTCCTGTGCAATGGCGTTACGTAACTGATCGACGTTGTACACGTTCCGTGGCCAAATCTTCCGTTTCATGTAATCCCAAACGTGTTCAATTGGGTTCGTGTCCGGCGATAACGACGGCCATGGTGAAGTTTGGACATTGTTGGCAGCCAGGAAGTTTTGAGTGCGCCGTGCAGCATGGGGGCGGGCGTTGTCCTGTTGAAAAACAGTACCTCGGTGAGCAGCAAGGAATGGGATAACAATTGGCTGCAACACCTGGTCTATGTATCGTTGTGCGGTTAAGCCACAACTGCGACCGTATTCAAGGAACACAAGTTGGGTTTTATGATCCCGTGTAAACCCTGCCCAAACCATGACGCTTCCCCTACCCCAGCGGTCAGTTTCAATGGCACATGAGTCAGCAAACCTCTCACCAGAGCGTCGATAGACATGTTGACGTTGGTCGCTAAAATCAACGTTAAATTTACATTCATCAGTAAACAGAACGGTTTGCCATCAATTCAAGCGCCATCTTTGATGACGTTACGCCCATGCTACCCGTCGACGCCTGTGATCGCGAGTCAATCTTGCTCCACGATATGGCCGACGGCAACGTATACCGACTGCCTTGAGACGTCGACGTACCGTTCTGGCACTTATACGAGGTCTATTACGACCAGGCGTGTTTCGTGCCGTGTCATTTGGAGCGGAAAAACGATTACGTAAATGGGTAAGTTGAATATGTCTATCCTGACGTAGCTTCGTTTCTCGCGGCCGTCCGGAACGTGGAAGATCTGCCACGGTGCCATGAGTTGCGAATTTTGAACGTAGTCGACGAATGGTTTTCTCATTAACCCCGAATTGACAGGCAACATGCGCAGCCGTTGCACCAGCCTCAAGTTGGCCTACAGCGCGCGCACGCTGCTCATTTGAAAGTTTCATTTGATCAACGAAATAAAAGTTTACACCAAAGATTCTGCTGTCTTTCGATTGCGATGTCATAAGACAAGAGGATAAGGTAAATCATGTTATCAAATTGTTCACAATACTGTATGCATGAAGGTGCACGTGAAAAAACGTGGCTGGTGGTGAATCTCCATTGTTATAGCGCTGATGACACTCAAACTTGAGAAACCAGTTTGAAATACAGGCGATATTAAGTAGGAAATATTTCACGGTTGTATCTCCACGCGTTTAAAAGATATTATGGAAACAAATACCGGACAAGACTTTTGTCCCTAAGTATATATTTTTTTATTTTGATTGTATCTGAAAGGCATTCCTTTCTTTTCAGTTTCTATACTTTTCTAAATGAAATAGATATTTGTAAAGTAACAGCAGCATATAATATTTGATTTAAAATGCTGTAAATCCGACGCCTACTTAACGTTTATCCATTTCTTGCTTAATTCTTCAATTACACTTTTCTGTCTTATGGTATTATTTCGTAAGCTTTCTTTCATATTTGATCTTCAACTATAAACTTATCATGAAACAGATAAATGGGCAATCAGAATAAACAGTCGAATTCAGAGTTCATTTAAACACTGATGCAAAATACCTTATCAAGGGATCGAACTCTAGCCGCAATTTTCAGTTCCATACACTGCCAATTAGATAAAGGAAATATACTGTTCTGGGGAAAAAATAACTGCTTTTGATTTTTAAAACGTGTCCATCCATTTCCATTTTCATCGTTATAACACGTTCAAACGTTTATGAAGTAAGGCTATTAAAACAAGCAAATGAGTATAGTGCAGGTTAGTCCCTTACCGGTCGGAAGACGTCAGCGATACAGTTGTACATAGGTGTAGATTGTGAGTTTGCATAAGCAGCCACAACTTATGGCCTCTGGAATAAAAGAAATGTCAGTAGGTAAACTAAGAGGATCAAGCTCAACTCTTTGGGCAGACAGATTGATAGAGGATCTTTGTTTGTTTTGAGTAGATATGGAATATATCTCATCGTGAAGTGATACAATTAAATATTTTTACGAGCACGTAGCGCGAGTGAAAATATAAAAATTGTATCACTTTGAAATAAGATATATTCGATATCTACGAAAAACAAACAAATTTTCTATTTATTTTATGCTAATACCAATAAACTTTTAGAACTGTTTCTTTGCTTACATGCGTATGAATACATGATCGTGAAACTCAAATTCAATACACAGTCCACCATCTTGAATTATACATGACACGTAGGAACGTGTTGCATTCTAACGATTTATTTATTCTACACCTAATCACCAAACAAATCATAGAAATAAAGATCTACCTGCATATTCTTCTTCATTTTCCTTTTTTTACTATCCACATTTTGCTGCTTACAGGGCATTCATATAAAATATGGCCTGTGCAATGACGAATCAAAATTCAGCGCCAGTGCAGAGGTTCATCCTAAATAAATGCACTTACAAGATCAAGATCCTTCCATAAGTTGATCAAGAAGCAAAACACGTCATCACATTTTCAAACAGCATAAATCCTGTGTATTCAATTTAAGATTTCACGTAAAATGCCATCTTGGGGAATAAATTGTTTACCTACGTCACCTACTCTGAAGTACATGTATGTGACATATAATTAACGAAATGGGATAGGATTCTCGAAATGGATCTGTCTGTTACATACATACAATGACTCTTTAAAAATCGGACTCTGGATTTTATGTTAGAATTTATTTTTATATCTTTTATATTACTTGTAAAATTTCAAATTGTGGTTACTGAAAAGTACTTCGGCACAGTGACTGATATAGAATCTATAGCAGTCACACTGTGACTGATATGGAATATATTTCACTGATAGAACTCGGTATTTCATTGGTTGGCATAAAATAAATATATATAATTTTAGAAAAGAATACAGTTTGAGATTATGTGAATTTTGATCCTGTTATTATCAACTAACTTACCAAGGATTATGAGCCTTTCCTCTACTGTTAAGTTATAGAATAAAGATTTTCTAGGTGAACAACCCAGAGCGGGCTTGAACTCCGATCTCTCGCGTGACACGCCAACGCTCTAACCACTGAGCCAAAGAATCGATTCCCAGAAGGTGTGCACTGGACCGTAACACTAGTTTCAACACCTTTCTTTATTATTTTAATGATGTTTATTCTGAGAATTTCTTAAAAACTATTCAACGTATATGCTTGATATTCAAAACAATAAAAAAGGAAGTAATAGAAATTGCAACAATTGAAAATCACAACACTACTTGGCCAAGTTTATTAAATGTTTCCATTTTAATTCCTCTCATCATTAAGTAACCATGGTTATGAAAGTAAGTAGTGTTGTGATTTTTAAATATTGTGCTTTCTATTACTTCATTTTTTTATTGTTTTGAATAACAAGCATATATGTTAAACTGTTTAAATTTGAAGCAATATGGTAAAGGTCCACTATACAATGCCACGCACCAAATATCAAAACCCTTTACGGCGCCCAAATCAGCGACCATAATAGCTCGACGTTTTTCTTTGAAACCAGATGGGCTTAAGTGGGGGCAGCTAGACTTATCGTTGTTGAACACTGCAATTTCTGCTACTCCCCTCTACCTATGTGCCAAACATTAACTTAATGCTTTTGAAGTAGCTCGTTCTCAGTTGAACGACAGAAATTAAAAAAAAAGTTTTTTCTTCTTTTCCTCGTTACTGTTAGTGAAATCTGTATTCTGTCAAAAAAAAAAAAATAAAAATAAAACTCGGCTTGCTTAGGTCACATTGCACGGGAAAACGCATTCTTCGTAAACGCCTACTTGGGGAATTCCGGTTAAATATAGAATAGGGTATCCTCGATGCAGGTGCGGCACGTTCCGCAATATTGCGTCTTCACCAATCTCACCACAGGCATTCGTTTCATGGATGAATGCTGGATAAAGTGCTGTATTATACCTGTGCTACATAAATAT
This sequence comes from Cyclina sinensis, assembly GCA_012932295.1. Lineage (NCBI taxonomy): Eukaryota > Metazoa > Mollusca > Bivalvia > Venerida > Veneridae > Cyclina > Cyclina sinensis. Next base: position 70,359,830 of record JAAONU010000001.1, on the reverse strand, counting down.
AGCCTATGATGGAGAAACTACCCATTTTTTTACAATCACGTAATGTTGCAGTTGGTGACAATGTGTCTGAAGATGGGTATAAGTAGACGTTATACACACAGGTAATTAAAATCAGTCTTACGCAATGACCATCTGTGAACGAACTGCTTTAAAGTTTTACAGTTGTGCCCCAGGCAAGCAAAATGAACTATGGGGAGATAATGAGATAACTAGTCAAGATGAGTTATGGTTCTTGTGCACTGCAAATTACACTCAATGTACTTTAACATTTTCGGAAATTACAAGTAAATCCCTTCATTGGTTTTTCAATTATACTCCGGACAAAAACCGACAAATATTAAAATTGTAACAAGGAGAGATCAGTGAAAAATTGGACAAGGCAGAGTTACAATTATTCAACACTGCACTTCACGTATACACTCTTAATCAATATCTTAAATATCTTCTAAATCTCATGGATAATTTTACAGTTACCACCGTGTCCAATCGTTACAATTGGGAGGAGGATTTGTAACGCATCCGCAGTAGTATATTTCAGGGATTTAGGAAGGGGTGATGTAAATATTTTCCTCGTTATTTCTTCATTTTTTCTGTCAGTTTTTTGTTTAATAGTCTAAGATGACCTTCAATCAATGTAGATTCTTGCTCCAAAACTTTTTTATCTCAGAACTTTGCCATTTTCAAGATCATTCAGGAAAACCTAGCGTTAGAAAGAAAAACGCTTGATTTTAGCACGATGTTTTGAAGATTTCTTGACATAAACGTATCAAACAACTTTATATTTTGTTTGGTTTACAAAAATTTCATAGTAAAAATTGATTTTAATTTAAACTTTATTCCTGCGTTTCCAATTAAATACTGATATAATCGTTTTTGCTAACGAAACACATGTAACGTAGGCGCAGTTATTTTTGTGACGCACGCGGAGCAAGGATTCAATAACTTTCAAGTACCTTTTCTCACCGTATTTGACCAAATAACAAATAACTAGATATATTTATAGAGCGTTAAGAAATATTCATATATCTGAAATTAATAGAAAGAATTTGCCATTATGCAATGTATTTACTTTTAAAGCTAGAGAGGGTTTCAGCTTAATGAGACTGGAATGAGTTCCAGTTTTTAGTTCCAGAATATTCAAAACTTTTCCTAAAAATACTGTTCTTAGCTTTGGGACATGCAAGTTTAGTTTTGAGCCTATTGATCTGATATCCATAGTGTGTATATTATACTTGTGGTAAGTATTGGGGACAGATATGTTAAATATACAGTCAATCCTACCATAACATCACCTCCCACGAACGGCATCCTCTTAATATTTTGATTTCCCCCCCCCCCCCATTGGAAATCTGTTTATTTTCAACCCTCTCGAGCTGCACCTCTCCCAAACGAGCATCACGTTACTATTTCTCCCTAATGACAAATGAAAATCTCCCATGAATGTCCCAAAAATAATCAGCGAGTTGTAGATATCCGGGATTTCCCAAAAATATTAAATAGGTATTTTCAGCGCATGTGCGCATGTATTAAGTCAAAAATCATAAAGTTGCTAACAACCTGCGGTTTTAAATTAAACAAACATGAAATACCTGCGTGAAATGATTAAGCAATTTGTTTGTCAACTTGCAGGTATTCTTATTATGTCATTGACAGATTGTTTTGATAGTTACATGGGTGTCAAACAAGGCGAACCATTATCTCCTTTTTTATTTATTATTTTCATCGATGATATGAAAGAATACTTAGCTGTTGATAACATTGATGCTTTTACTTTAGATGAATTGCAGATATATTTGTTATTATTTGCTGATGATACGGCTATATTTTCGTACTCTGAAGCTGGTTTACAGGTATTGTTAGATAAATTATATAATTACTGTACCGAATGGGGTATAGAGGTAAATATAAACAAAACAGTTGTAATGGTTTTCAAACAAGGTAATAGACACCAAAATATATTTTTAAAATACAACCAACAGGTACTGAAGCAGGTTAAAACTTTTACTTATCTGGGTGTTACATTGTCAACAAATGGCAGTTTTTTCCAAGCCCAGAAAACATTATCTAAACAGGCACTTAAAGCTCTATTTTCTCTTAATTCTCTTTTTGATAATGTTAGTTTAGCTGTACCAGAAAAGTTGCAGTTATTTAATTCCATGGTACTTCCTATATTATGTTACGGAGCAGAGGTATGGGGGTTCCATAAGGCTCCTGACATAGAGCGAATCCATCTTAAGTTTCTGAAACAAGTTCTTGGTGTTAAGCAAAATACCTGTAGTAGCGCAGTTTATGGAGAATTAGGTATATTTCCTCTTTATGTACAACGAAAGATAAAAATCATAAAGTATTGGTACAAAATCACACACATGCGTAATTCATTATTATTTAAGTTAATGATGTTACAGGGAAACAATTATATATTATTAAACAGTTGGTCCATAAATGTAAGAAATATAATAAATGAACTTGGGTTTTCTTTTTTGTGGAATAAGGAAACAGTAACTCTGATTGATATTAATAAGGTAGAGCAGAGAATTTATGACCAGTATTTACAGGGTTGGTGTGCAAACCTAGACTCATCAAACAGACTAGATTACTATAAGCAATATAAAGTAAACTTTATGCAAGAGAGATATTTAACTGTAATCAAAAATGATTCTCATAGGAAGGAACTTACGAAATTTCGTTGCTTATCACACAAATTAGAAATAGAAGTAGGACGTCAAAGAAATATACCCAGACATGATAGACTTTGTACCAAATGTAATATGAATCAAGTAGAATCTGATTTTCATTTTTTGTTAATTTGTCCATTTTACAGAGAATTTAGGATTAAATTTTTGAGCAGATATTATTATACATGGCCTAACATGACAAAATTTAGGCAACTCATGTCTAATCAACAAAAATCTGTAATTGTTAAGCTAGCAAAATTTATTTATCTGGCAATGAAATCACGGTAGTGACTCTTGATATGTATATGTATGTGTATGTGTGTATATATATATATATATATATATATATATATATATATATATATATATATATATATATATATATATATATATATATATATATGTAGAAATACTTCATACCTATAAACTTATAACATTCTTATAAATTATTACTGTAAATTCCTTTGTAAACATTTAGCCACTTTCCATGTTTAATCATACTTTTCATTGAGTTTTGTTAAAACAAACTGCCAAACTAAGTTTTTGGCGAGAAACATGTAAATGTTTATGCCAATAAAATGTTTGACTTGACTTGACTATTATGGTTGTGCAAGGTTGTTTGTTGATTCACCCAAAAATAGCAGACATTAAATGTGAGAATTCACAGCTCATTAAAACTGAATACAACAATATAGTGTCTGCAGTTTGAATCGTGAATGCTCTGTTGAGTTTTATGTATGGTAATACTTATAATCTGCTTTTTCCAAACTATTAAAATATGTTATCTCTGCTTGTGCATCCGCGTCATGCATCACAAAAACAAGATTTCTGTGAAATCAAATTTAGACTCATTTATTTTACATCGATTGCGTTACAAGTTCTTACAACTTAGAATCACCACGCTCGATGACTGCTTCCTGGGTTCCATACCAGTATTCACGCCGAAGTGAGGAATGTGAAGATCGTGAGAGAATCTCGCCTCTGACAGGATTCGAACCCGCGTCCTCCGGATCCGGAGCCCTGCGCTCTACCCCTGGACCACGGTGGCTCCTTAAGGAGTGTAAAAGATAAATTTGATGAAGATTTTTAAGAAAATCAAATGTAAATAAAGAAAGCTTTTTAAGGAAGCAGATTCTCGGCTTAAGCATGACGTCATTCTAGCCATTAACCAATCAGATAACAGTAACTAACTAATTTAAGCATTCGGTTGTCGATCGTTACTCGGACTTTATCGTAAGAGCCTATTTGACTTTAAAGTCGTTTGTTATGAAACCTAACAACTTAAATTAATTAGAATCGTTACAAATGCACTTATCAGGCCATAGGTCTCGGAAATTAAGACAGTTTCTTTTGTTATATGTTCTAGTTTTTGTAATTTTTAATCTTGAAGTTACATATAGCTCAACGATAAAATCCGAGTTACACCCAAATACGGATATACTATCTTTAAAAAGTACCCGGATGTGTAAAGCCGAGAATTGGCTCTAGTCATCCTATTTGATTGTAAAGCATTATCACCGTGTCCAATCGTTACAATTGGGAGGAGGATTTGTAATGCATCTGCAGTCCTGTATTTAAGGTGTTACGAAGGGGTGATGTAAATATTTTCCTCGTTATTTCTTCATTTTTTCTGTCTGATTTTTGTTTAATAGTCTAAGATGACTTTCAATCAATGTAGATTCTTGCTCCAAAACTGTTTTGTCTCAGAACTTTGCCATTTTCAAGATCATTCAGGAAAACCTAGCGTTAGAAAGAAAAACGCTTGATTTTAGCACGATGTTTTGAAGATTTCTTGACATAAACGTATCAAACAACTTTATATTTTGTTTGGTTTACAAGAATTTCATAGTAAAAATTGATTTTAATTTAAACTTTATTCCTGCGTTTCCAATTATGAGGACTTTATTTTTTTTTTTTTTTGGTTTACAAGAATTTCATAGTAAGAATAAAAATATAAAATACATCTAGTTATTTGTTATTTGGCCAATTACGGTGAGAAAAGGTACTTGAAAGTTATTGAATCCTTGCTCCGCGTGCGTCACAAAAATAACTGCGCCTACGTTACATGTGTTTCGTTAACAAAAACGATTATATCAGTATTTAATTGGAAACGCAGGGATAAAGTTTAAATTAAAATCAATTTTTACTATGAAATTCTTGTAAACCAAACAAAATATAAAGTTGTTTGATACGTTTATGTCAAGAAATCTTCAAAACATCGTGCTAAAATCAAGCGTTTTTCTCTCTAACGCTAGGTTTTCCTGAATGATCTTGAAAATGGCAAAGTTCTGAGACAAAAAAGTTTTGGAGCAAGAATCTACATTGATTGAAGGTCATCTTAGACCATTAAACAAAAACCAGACAGAAAAAATGAAGAAATAACGAGAAAAATATTTACATCACCCCTTCCTAAATCCCTGATATACACGACTGCGGATGCGTTACAAATCCTCCTCCCAATTGTAACGATTGACAACGGTGGTTACGCTCTTAACAATCATATAAACAAAACTTATAAAGGGAAATAACTAAAAATGGAGGCAGCTAGATTTATAGTTCTTGGACACTACTTTTTGCAACCCCCCCCCCCCCCTTCTAATGTGCCAAATATCAACTAAATGCCTTTCATCGTTCAAAAGATTTGCTCCGGACAAGCAGAATTTACTAAGGTAAGATAATGAGAAAACTAGGTAAGATGAGTTATGGTTACTGCGCAGTGCACATGTTCCAATGTCCTCTATCAATTTATGAAGGTTAAGTAAATCCTTTCATTGGTGTTTGAGTTATACCCCGGACAAAACCGGAGTGAAGGATAGACAGACGGTCGAACGGACAAGTCGACGACTATGTGCTCTCCCTTCGAGGAGCATAAATAGGAAACAATAGTTTATGCAAACACTTTATGTTATTTGGAGGACTAGTGACCTTAAACATACTAGTCTAGCACACAAGATCTACTACTAAACAAAATGTGGATTAAGAAAGACATTTCAGTTATTGCAGATATGTACAATATAGAGGCAGAAAAAAAATAAAAAAGACACACACAATTAAAACTAAGTATAAATGCAAAACAAAAGAATTTCTTTATCATCAAAAAGTAATATTTGTTATGGTATCAAATAGGTAAGGCCATACCAAATCGTTCTTTCGTTTAGCGTCCGCGGACGGATAGGTTTGAGCTTCTGAGGTAGGAAAAAACAACAACATTGTTTTGCCTTACGACCTTACTGTACAAACTATTAAATGCTCTCCCGGTATGTTCGAGAATTTATACGTGACTAGTGTTGTTACCTCCTTTGCATCTTTACCCCAATTTTGTATTTATTGAGTCGTGTAAAAAAGTTCCATGCGTGCATAAATTTGTTGGCGACGGCAGAAGAGGTTAGTTTCTGGTCAGTTATAATAAGATTTCAATGCCTTTTATTGTTTTTCAAGATAATAGCAAGTAAATGATTGTTTTATGTAAATTGTATGCGTTGAAGTATTTGTTATATGTCTTCGCTATCAGTCGAATTTCTCAAGTGTAGTGTATACGCAAGCTGCAGCAAAAATTTGTTGATGAAGTTTAATGTAATTCAAATAGGTAGGGTCGAAAGACATTATTTATGACATTTTGTTAGTAGTTCACAAAGCAGATATTCCTTTTGTAACATTTTGCTGAGAATTCTTCTTTCATAAGGGAGACAAATTCATTTAAATTATTTAAAAGCATTGTGTTATCTTCGCAGTGAAGCCAACAGACACTCAGACAAACAGATAGAGAAAAACAAATACCAGTAAAAATGATATTTTGGTGTTCAGTATTAAATGTTTAAGTAGTGTTTGCTTTTGTAATTTTTTACAGTGATACCTCATTTGGATTTTAGTGGCATAGGATGGAAGGACCTGTCTAATAACATGAATGTAAATATAGACTCAGTTGTAATTTTACCTATGCAGAAATATATTTTCAGTTGAATTTATAGGTGGTTTGATTGAAAATACTTTAAGAAATGCATTATAAGTCTCTTCAAAGTGGAATATGAAACTTGATAATTATATCCTGGTGTAGATACTAGTCAGTATGACTTGTTTATTTTTGGGGGCTTCGTTTGTGTTTTCAGGATAGCTAGATAGGTTTTTGAACTTAGGGTGGACGCTAAACGAAAAAACAATTTGGTATGGCCTAATAAAGAAAGCGTATGGCATTATAAATGCAGAAAAATACACAATATGTAAACACATTAATGAAATAAAACATGAAAATGTTACAAGGACACTCCTTGATACCCAAATAAAACTAATATGAAGAGACAAAGAGAAATACTAATTAAAATGGGATGATATTCTTAATAATGGAAATGTTTTCGGCTGGTACACCATAAATACACAAATTAACAAAAAGTACAAAACTACAGAAACATCGCTGCCAATACATTCTTGTTTAAATGCAAACTAACTGAGACTGGCTTGTGGAACTTTTGAAGTCAAGCAGATCGTTTATTTTAGGAATGTTGTCACGTGCAAAATCTCTGAAATCAAATCAAACACTATCTTGGAGAAAAATATCAACGTAGATATAAATAAACAAATGGTGTGTACCTCTAGTAACCCGGTAGTTTCTCATGTTTACTTTATGCAAAACAACACATTTTCACAAGTAAATGTAAAACCTTACTTCCTTCGTTTTCTCTATTCAAAATTAAATTCGGAGGCAGGTTGAAATTGGAACATAAGCTAGCACTCAGCAAGGAAATTTAGTTGGTTTCAATCAAAAATGGAAAAAATTTCTTAGGCACATACATCTGAGAGATAACACAAGCACACTTACACACACTCGCGCGCATGCACATACCTCACGCATATGATATTAAAATAAAGAAAACGGACGCACACATTATCACCCCTTTCTTATTTCCTTTTTTTCATCGTCTTAAACTTTAAAAATAGTCCCAACATTATTATTTTCTCCGTATTCACGAAATGTTATATTACCTGTCTATTTATTTTCTTGATTTTCTATATTGTAAAAGATATATTTGCTGTTCATCGAAATTTGGTGTAATAATAGTAATAACTTCCAATTCCTTTTTAACCAGTGAACAGGGAAAATATGTTGGTTACCCAATTGGGTCCCGAAATAACATCAGTTATAAGGGAAAAAAATAAATTGACAGTAACATCAGATGTATTTCGCAGAACAGAATCAAATCACTGAAGGTAGGAGAGGGGTGGGTGCTAGGTAAGCAAGATATTGTAAATTCATTTTTTATGAATATAGATGACTCATGCTGTCCCTGAATGGTTTTGTAACAATACTTAATCTGTAATCTGTTATTGATTAAAAATTTAATTAATTGTATCTCATTTATTGTATGCAAAACATTGAGACTATAGCATACTTATCTTTTCACTGACTTATGTTGCAGTCAGTTTGCCGTAGTTTTCTTGAGGTTTGATGATAATACTTGTAATTTATACAATTTTATTATACTATTTACAATTTCAGATTGATACGTCAGCCAGACCTAATCCTAGCAGATAGAAAATGAAATACATTTGGTCCAGTGTGAAAAGTCCAGATTTTCTTAAACTCTTTGTTATCAACTACTATGAATTTGTTGAATGATAATAAACTACGAAAGGAGAAAATCTGAACTGTTTTATTGACGTTCTGTGACCTAGATCTACTTCATAAAATTATATGGGTTAATGTGAAGTGGTGAAAAAATGTAGTTCAAATGAAATTCATGAAAAACTCATTTCGCTGCAGTGATATTGTAAACAGTTATATATAAACATGTACACATAAAGACAGATAATAAAAGACACAACAAGCAGGGTTACTAAATTCAAGCGGTATAACACATTGTTGAATTTTAAAACTTAATTTTTCATTCGTTTCTTTCTTGCAATGGCGTTGAAAGCCATTTAACGGAAATATAAAGGGTAATCACTGCGAATAAGATTCATTGAAAATAAGACTACAAGTTATCTACGTTGCTCTACGAAACAGTTGTGATCAAATGAAAGCAAAAAAATGTTAGAATAGTGTTTCTTCTTTGTCCTGCTTTATTCCTAACTAGTAAAATGGTTTGCTGTTATTCTGGGTAGCTTTAAAGATATACTATGCCCATTTTTGCATAAAATACTTTTATTGCAGAAATTAATTGAAATCTAGTAAATTCTTACTGAATATGTCTAATTAGGCTAAAGGTCAATTTATGTGATGCTTTTTTAAAAAAAAAACTGCCAGTTTTTTTAATGACACTATGTAAATATATGGTGTTTACCTATAATGTGTAAAGTTTTATACGTAACACATCTACTCTGTATGTTCTCAAACATGTTTATATTATATTTACACAGAGAAGGTGTAGTTGGTGAGGTAGTAATTTGTATCTGAAATTTGAGCATAGTATATCTTTAAAATGTCGCGTATCTATAATCTAATTATTGCGCGGCCCATCAGGACCGTGCATACTGTTGTGGGGGTATATGACATGATTTTTTTCCTTTCGATCAACTATTATTTGACGATTCTGAGCCTATTGTTTATGGGCTTCGCACAAAATGTATAAGCAGAAGTTGTGCTGTGAAAAAGGAATGATGACAGACAAAGTAGCAAAGCAATTGCTTTTTTAAGAGCTAAAGTATTTTATTTTTCTCAACACTTCGAATCCGAAATGTCCTTTAGGACAACGTATGGTTACTGGCAAGTACTGATATTGTCGGATATGAAATATTTTAGTCCTTTCCATTAAATGGCTAGCACAAACTTATAGACAGAATGCGGAAAATGTCATGGTATCTGTATCGGTAGACAAATCGTATGAAAATACGAATAATAACGATCAAAACACTAACAAAAGAGGTCTGTATAGAATTGTATGTATTTTTTTGCACTATTGGTCGGAAGTGAAAAGTCCCTTCGGTCGACAATCCGGGAACACTTTTTGACCGTGCTCGATTCGCTGTCCAGAGAACCACCAATTCAGCTCAAAAAATGGTACCCCGCATAATGGCGGCTAGAAATAGTTCTCAGTTTTCTTGGCTATTTTTAACAGTTTTGCCCTAATATGTGTATTTTTTTTGCTGGAATCATTTTGTTTGACTATTTCTGATAGTGTGGTAGCAATTTTATGCTCATATGCATTTAGAATAGAATTCACAATGTGAAATTGTTTCACATACCCCAATCTGAAAATTAGCTCAGATTTTTTGTTAATTTTATGGGTAAGTTTACATGAGCAGAAATATCTTTCTTGTTTGAAACACAACCCCCACTTTTCTTGCTATTTTTCATGAGTACAGATATAGATCTACAAGAATATGTAAGTTAAAGCTATTTAAAAAAGGTTTTACTATGTTTTACAGCCCTGTGAACTTTATGAATTTTATATAGAATAAAGAAGGAATCTATTTGGTGGTTTCACACCTATGAATGGAATGACGTGCAACAGGAAGCATTGTTAAACTGGCGTATAAGTTGAATGCTTATCCAGTCGATTATTTATTAGAAAATAGAATAATGATGATAAACCTGTAAACTGACAATTGTGTCGCAAAGCTTGAGCATAAGTTTCAAAGACGGTATTGCACGACTCGCATGTGGCATAACTGCGATATTCGTTTAACGTGTACTTTAAATGTATTGTGCTTTAAATGTCGTGTTTATTGTAATATGTACTAAAGATTTATGCCAATTAAATCTACAGGGTCGAATCGTTGGAAAAAATTACTTACACTCTTGAGATCACAGTTTTCACCCAAACTTAATGAAACTGGTCAGAATGTTTACTTTGATGAAATCTCTGAAGAGTTCATTACTCGGTCGCATCAGATCAAAAACTATTAAACGGATCAAATAATAATAAAACAATATTTACGCCCTAAAGGCCACATTTTTGATCCAATCTTAACAAAACTTGATCAGAATTTTTGCCTTGATCAAATCTTTGTTGAATTCGTAACTGGCTTAAATTGGGTAAAAAACTAGGTCACGTGGTCAGATCATAGGAAAACCTTGTTTACACTGTTGAAGTCACATTTTTAACAATTCTCCATGAAACATGGTCAGCATCTTTGCCTTAATGAAATCGTTGATAATTTCATAACTGTCACATGGGGTCATAGGTCACTACGTCAAATTAAAAAAAAATCGTAGCATATGCTCAAGTGGGCCAACCAAGACCATTTGGTCCTCTTGTTTTGGTGTTGGTGTCAGTTCCAAGACACATTTTGAAACAGATCTTATAATTTTAGCACATTTCCTGTCCTGCTCAAAACATATCCAAATGATTATATCATCTCATGTGTAACACAGTCACATAACATCACCCATTCTGCAGGATGCTGTGCATACATCAGTCTACTAATGTTTTCTGTCTTGCGGTAAAGTTTCTGTATTAAGACCAGTTAAGTTTCTGCTTTTCATAGTCCTCAATATTAACTTTGCCTTATCATGAAGGCTTTCTCGACGTTCAGTATGTTCCGTTGCTTTCAAAATAGACAGCAGGAATGTCTTTCTTCTTAAAAAATAATGGTCATAATACGGGAAGTTTACTATACTATCGTGTTCGTTCGTCTTTTTATTTCATACCAGATACATGACCTGCATCATTTCCATCCTGTCTGCAATGCGCAAGAACGTCCGTTCCAGCTCATATTCTATGGTACTGTACGTTGAACCACTATTACACTAAAATATTCGCATCTTTGCAATTTTATATAACAGCAGCTAACTGTCAGTGTGCTGCATTCAGGCTCAGCAATGCTTTTAGAGCTTGCTGTCATTTAAAACATTATGAAAATGATGCATCTGTATAATACATGCTCTTTACGTTGTTTTGGCAATAATTTTTTTTCTCAGAGACTTCTTCGTATTTACACCTTTTGTCCCTACCACTCCTTTTTCGAGGGCCGCGCTCTCCCCTTTGCAGCATTCATGCAGCAATTTCGTACTTGTATGTTATAATCGTAAGATGAGGAAATTATTAAGTTGAAATAGTCGAGGGGTTACAGCGCCAGACGAAAATGTATCATACGGGAGTCTTAAAAAGTATCATTAGACTGTCACGAGAGTGCACAGACGTAACATATGGGAGTTCTGAGACGTATCATACGGGAGTCCGAAAACATATTATGAGGTAGTACTAAAACGTATGATACGGGAGTCAATACACGTATCAAACGAGAGTCCGAAAACGTATGAAACGGGAGTGTGAATACGTACCATATGAGAGTCCAAAAACTTATCATACAAGAGTTCTTAAACTAATTATACGGGAGTCCAAAAACGTATCACTCGAGAGTTAAAAAATGTATCATACGAGATCACGTAAACTATGCATTCAAGAGTCCGAAAAGGTTTTATGCGAGAGTCCAAAAACGTATCATACGAGAGTCCAAAATCGTATCATACGAGAGTCAGTCAACAAATGATGCGAGAGTCTAAAAACGTATTATACTAAAGTTTAAAGCGTCTCATAGAAGAGTCCAAATACAGATCAAACGGGAGTCCGAAAACGTATTATTCGGGAGTACGAAAACGGGTCATATTGGAGTCCGGGAGCGTGTCATACCAGAGTATCACAACGGAGAATGAAAACTTATTATTCAAGATTCCTTCACTGCACCCCTCGACATTAATGACATTTCAACTTAAAATTGGTGAGATAGGAGAACTCTATAAGCTTTTTAAGTCGTATCATACGAGAGTCAGTCAACAAATGATACGAGAGTCCAAAAACGTATCATACTAAAGTTTAAAACGTCTCATAGAAGAGTCCAAATACATATCAAACGGGATTCCGAAAAAGTAACCTATAAGCTTTTTAAGTAAAGTATTTTTTTCTTTTACTCTATTCTCAGTACATTAGATAACACAATTCCGGAAAGAAATGTCATTGTTTCGTTCTGGTGAGTATTAGCTTCATGTTTCTTAATTGAAGATTTTCCATAGAAAAACAAAGAAAGTAAAATCGTGTTTGCTTAGAATGCAATTTCAGCATAACACAAGACAGCCATACTATTCTTACTAGTCTTCGTTCTTAAAATATACGTGACCTTTCAAGGAACGGCCGTTCTTGTCTGAGGTATTGTTGATTATTAGGTTTTCATATATTTGCCTTAACGAAATCTAATGTGCCGAGGTGGGAAATGCGTCAGATTCAAAATTTTGATGAGTGTGTTCGAAACATGTCACTGGACTTATACTGTGTCTTTGACAGACCTTTCTTTTGCAAGGACATTGTATCATTCAAGGAGAAAATATAGACTTGACCTAACCATCTTTCTTTGGAAAAATTAAATCATATAAAGATTTCTGATCGAATTTTCATTGTGCCATCATCTTACTTTTAGCATGCGTTTTCTTTTTCTTTTCTTTTTTTTTTAACTTAGTGTGAGTGATTTAAAAAAAAAACATCACGTTTCAATTTGTTTTCTAGCTCGTTTTAGTTTAGATAATTTATTTCTTGTCAGAAAAGCACAGAATCTAAATAGCAATCTATATGTAGTTTGAAGTAGCGGTAACATATGGCGATTGTGATTAGTACGTTCGAAACCATTTCGACTTTATAGAGAACTTTTTGATTAAATTGTAAATTTTATTGTAAATTTACACTTGTTATCTACATGTAAAGTTTCAGCTTCTGAAATGTTTCCTATGGATAAGCAATTGAGGATGTGTTTTTCTTTTACCTTTGTTTATATTGTAATCCTGATAGGAATTTGTTACATACACGGTAGTTTATACATAAAGATATCACAGGTAAAACCAACATATTTCTTTTAAACTTTTGGGTTAAGTTAAACACCTTCTTGGGCTTGATTAAGGAAAGATTTTTTTCTATAGGACAGACACCAGTACTTTCGGGTTTTAGAAAGCTAGAACTAGATACTGTTTTTTCTGTGAATGTGAACTAGAACATAAAATACACTTCACACTTGTTTGATCTCCGTGAGATGTATATTCCTTCAGTATATATTCGCTTTCCATATGATAAAAAATCGTCAACTTATGTCTATTGGAAGCGAAAATATTGTAAGAAAGTTAGCGATATATATATATACTGTTTATTAAAAAGAAGAAAGGAATACATAAATTAAGCCCTACTTGTCACATTAATACAGTATGAGTGCAAACTATGATCAAGGTTGATAACTCTTAACTGTGAAATTTGAAAATTTCGTGCACTGTCTTGCATAGACTAGCTTAGTCCATAACTATGATGCTTTGGTTTAAACTTTTCTATATGCCTTTAAGGTAAATAGTCCTTAACAATGAAAACAATTATAACTGTTATGTCTTATGGCAAATATCGAAGAAGAAGAAGAGTTTTTTATGCAAATAAATCTGACAAGATCCATAGCATAGCAGAATTAACAACAAAATACATGTACTTACTGGTACAGCAAGATGATATATGGTATAACAATTTTACAAATATTCAAAACAGCTATATGACACTTACTAATGCAATAAATATTATTTCATTAAGACAGCACTTAATGTTCTTTGATTTACTTTAAAGGCAGATTTTTGTAATGATTTTTTTTCATGCGGTAGAGACTACATGTATTAGGAAAAAACACACTAGCCGGCTACTAATCGGCGTCTTGAAAGTAAAGGTGGCAAGGTTTTTTAATTCAACTGGGTTTACACAGTTAATCAATTGTATAAATTTATCGAAACTTGGATGACGCAGATAATAGTTGTGTATATATTTTTTTCCTAATATCTTTATAATTATCGCATTCTAAAACAAAATGAAATTCATCCTCTAATACCCCACATTTTATACATTTACGTTCGTAATATGATATACTTTTGGGTCTATGCCACCTTCCGGTTTCAACCGCCAACCTGTGTGATGACAAGCGTAATCTAGATAAAGCATTTCTGTATTTCGTTATATTTACTAGGTTGAGATACTCGCTAAAATTAAAACTGAAAATTGTTCTGTAAAACAGTGACCTAGCTAATTCGTGTAAAGTTGAATTAAAATTTTGGGAAAAATTATCTCGCAATCTTTGCTTAACTAGCAGTATATCTCCCTTTCTGGAGTTAAAAAGTGTTGCTTAGTATTTCTTGTCTTTCGCACGTGGGTTTGGGTCATTGGTCAAGGTCACTGCGCAAAGTCAGATAACTCTTACCAATTTTAAAAAAAATTATCTCTCTTTTTGTACTTAGTAACAAAATGCAAAATGTTAAGAAAAGATGTCAGTCTCCACAAACATTAAAAATATTTAAAGCTTTATATACGTCTTTCAAGCTGTAAGTTTATGAATTAACATTATGTATTGTGTTCATAACTACAACACATCAAATGACTTCCACTGCTGATGTTTACCATCATATACACATACACTGTGTGTAACATAGTTTTCCTCTAGCATAATTCGAATAGTCTAGCATTTGCTGTCTTAAAGACAGCTCTTCTTAAGCATACTCTACTCTATAACATATGTGACAAAAATATGTGTGAGAATAATAATCAACTATGAACTGTTTTATAAAAGCAGGTAGTACATAGGTGATTTTAAACATCTTTTAAACGTGCTATAATTTACCCCCCAAAAAATCGGTTTAATAGAGTTTGCAAGCGTCAAGTACGACAAACAAGTGATTTTTGTTTTTAAAAGGTGTGCTAATGCATACACAGTCAACTCAAATGTTTGTACAAATGGCTACAAACTTCTATTGTTGTATTATACAAGCTGTGATTTTTACTCGAAGTCTGATTTTAAAAACATGGCTATTTATAGAGAGAAAAAAATGTGTGTGAAATTAGCTATGAGTTGGGAATAGGGTATTGAATATTCATTACCAAGCTATATTTGAATTTTCAGCCAGCTGGGAGTTGGGTTTTCGACCCGAAAGAGCCGAATACCCAGCTGAGATCGAAATCCCATCTAGCTAGGAGTTGGGTATTCAGTAAAAAGCTACCTTGCTTGTGGCCATCTCAACGAAGAAACTGTCTAAAGTATCTTAAAAACTTTTAATGATGCTACATAAAATAACGTATAAAATTTAAAAACTTACGTTTTTTATACTAATTTGTAACGTTGAACCTCTCAATTGCAGACATTTATCTCTTTGCGTTTTCTAGAGTTGATAAAAAATAAACCATTTGCTAAAAGAACAATTTCCAAAAAATTAGTACTATATGCTGTTGTCATGTCTGTATGTCTGCATGTGTGTTGAAGAAAGAACTGATTTTAATTGCAATTATTATGAGTAATTTCTTCATCCAATAATATTTCTTCTCAACACTCATTAAAATTGCTGAATTAACACTGCAAATTTGAATATCTATATAATATCTAAATTCAATTTAAGTCCCCATATTGACAAAAAAAGGTAATACTGTCCAATTTCAAACAGGTTTGGTAGTTTTGCAAGAATGTAGAAGAACATAAATAATGTTTAAGTGCCTTATTATTGATCCCCACTTAGTTATAGTTGTTTAGAAATACGCGAAAGAAAAAAAGTTTGTATAGAGTTCTATTTAGAACCACTCCAGATGGTCTGCTTACTTTATAACAAACATACAAATTAAAAAGCCGCCAAAAGTGATTTGTCATGAACACAAATGTTACCATCGTAGGATACCCACCGTTCTTGATCTTCGTACATATGTTGTATGAAGATCAACAACCGTGGGTATCCAACGATGAAATGTTACCTGATAATCCTTTGTTCGACAACAGGCAACGTATTTTGTTTACGATTTCTAAACTGTCAACAAACAGTTAACACTAATGTTTATACAATTAGGAGTGTCGTAATCTATGGCGCAAAAGATAGCCATTGGCCGTAATTGCGGGATGTGCCACCAAAGACTTTCCTTCTTTATTCTATATGGACTAAAATTTATAAAATTCACAGAGCTGTAAAAAAAAAAACAGCAAGACCGATTTTAACTGGCTTGAAGTTACTCTTAAAAAACAACAAGAAAGGTGGCGTATCATGATTAAAACAAGAAAACTATTTCTGCTCTAAACTTATACATGAAACTGACAAAAAAATGACCAATTTTTAGACTGAGGTGTTTGAAGGAACTTCTCTTTAAATATTCCATTCTGAATGTATTTGAGCGTAAATTTGCTACCACACTGGCTTGGAATTCAAACCTAGCTAGGTTTACGTTTGGATGAATGCCCAGCTCCCAGCTAACTGTGAATTCGATCTCAGCTGGGTATTCGGCTCTTTCGCGTCGAATACCCAACTCCAAGCTGGCTCAGAATTCGAACCTAGCTGGATAATGTATATCCAATAACCATTTCCCAACTCATAGCTAATTTCACACACATAAAAGAAAATCATTATTGGCCAATGCTAACTGTATCCGATCATTATAACATTTACCATAGCTTTTCCATGCATATGTCTTGTATTACAAATGGTATAATTGTTAGATCGGTTTTATTGTTCTGTCATTATGGCTTTAACCTCAGTATCACGATTGTTACCTTTCCGTAATTTGCACATCTGAGTGATGAAAACATGAAGATCACGAAATTTGCAGATGTATAATTTTCATAATTATAAACTATTGATCCAATGGTTTGAACTGCAGGCTGGCATCTGATATCTGAGAAGTGTTTCATGTATGAAATAAGAAACATTTCTTCAAACTTCCTATCAATGAGATATACTAGTGCATGGTATTTATATTGCATTCAATGTATTGACAAATTTTAATGACTACCTAAATATGTAAAGAAACAGGATGGTACAGAACGAGTTAAGACCATATTTATTTACTAGTACTTCAATTTCTGAACCTGGATGTAATTAGCAGAAAAGCAATGTTTTCAAAGAAGATGCTTTTTCTCTGTGTTATTATGCTTTTAATTAATGTCTAGAACTGTACAAAAATGAAAAAAAACATGACTTAGTTAAACCCCCTTTGAAAGTTTTATATAGATCTATTAGGTTTGATAGACCTCAGGTAGATAAACACCATATTTGTAATCACATTTTCATTAATTGTTTCAGCGTTCATAATGTTTTAATACTGTGAATGGTTATATACTGCACTACTGTTGGTTTATAGGTGCACTAAGTAATATAATGGTTATAAAATTATAAATCTTTTGCCTTATAGACCGTTTAAGTCTTTTGAGGTTAAAAGTTAATAATTGCAAAACAGTTATGCCAAATGGACTACACTCCGTAGTATAATGTCTCTTCGTTTGTATCCACGTTGTAAGTCAGTTTCAAAGAACATGAGTTTTAGGCTCAACTTGTGCACTTTGTGCTCAAGGATGAGCTTTTGTGATAATTGATCGTCCGGTGTGCGTCGTAAACAATTTGACTTGAACGACTTCTCCTCCTTCATCGTTTAACCAGCTTTGTGAAACATGCCTGGAATATTCCCTGCATAAAGCTCTACCACAGTTGTTCAAAGAATTGAATTCCAATTCGAACTCTGTTTGCAACAAGAAGGAAAACTTTAAAAGTCTTGTTGATCAAAAATGGCTAGGCTCTGAGCCTCGTGTGAGGAAAATTAAAAAGAACATTACGTTTCAATTTGTTTTCTAGCTTGCTTTAATTTAGATGATTATTTTTGGTCAGAAAAACACAGATGTTCTGTCAGTGAATATAAATAGCAATCTAGTTTGAAGTACCGGTAACATATGGCGATTGTGATTAATGCATTCGAAACAATTCACACTTTATAGAGAATGTTTTGATTAAATTGTAAATTTTATTGTAAATTTAAACTTTTTGTCTATATGTTAAGTTTCAGCTTCTGAAATGTTTCCTATGGATAAGCAATTGAGGATCTGTTTTTCTTTGTTTATGTTGTAATCCTGAAAGGAATTTGTTACATATACAGCAGTTTATGCATAAAGATATCATAGGTAAAAGTAACATATTTCTTTTAATTTATTATGTTAAGTTTAACATTCTTATCCAAATGTTCTTACTGTTAATTAAAAATAAATCAAATGACGATGCCAGAAAGACATGAGCTTGATTAAGGAAATATTTTTTATTGGTCAAGAACCTGTACTTTCGGGTTTTAGAAAACCAGTATCAGAACTGATATCAACTATGAATTTGTATGATATAAATCAGACTTTCAAAACATTGTTTCCATTTTAGCTCGACTATTCGAAGAAAAAAAAGAGCTGTAATACTCAAGTCAGCGCAAGCATTGGCGTTGATTAATTTATGATAGAATAATGTAAATACTATAATATTCTCCGTGAATATAGATACTGTTTTTTTTGTGAATGTGTACTAGAAGATGAAATACACTTCACACTTATTTGATCTCCGTGAGAAGTATATTCCTTAAGTATATATTCGCTCTCCGTATGATAAAAATATTGTCAACTAATCTCTATTAGAAGCGAAAATATTGTAAGAAATTTAGCGATGTATATATACTCTTCATTAAAAAGAAGAATAGAATACATAAATTAACGAAACTGAAATTGCATTTAATCCATTTATGTTAATAAGCATACACTGTTGTTATAATGTGCATTTGTACATGTCTGTATTGTGTATGGGACGGAGGCCTACTAGTCACATAAATAAAGTAGGAGTGCAAACTATGATCAAGGTTGATAACTCTTCACTGCATAGTTACAATTTGTTCCCCTTTTTGAAAATTTCCTGCACTGTCTTGCATAGACTAGCTCAGTCCATAACTATGATGCTTGGTTTAAACTTTTTATATGCCTTTAAGGTAAATAGTCCTTAACAATGAAAAAATTGATAACTGATATGGCAAATGTATCTCCCTTTCTAGACTTAGAAGGTGTTGCTTAGCATTTCTTGCCTTTCGCACGTGAGTTTGAGTCATTGGTCAAGGTCAGTGCGCAAGGTCAGATAACTCTTACCAATTTTTTAAAAATTATCTCTCTTTTTGTATTTAGTTACACAATGCAAAATGTTAAGAAAAAATGTCAATCTCCACAAACAATAAATATTTTGAAAGCCTTCTTTCAGGCTGTAAGTTTATGAATTAACATTCTGTATTGTATTAATAACAACACATCGAATGACTTCCACTGCTGATGTTTACCATCATATACACATACATTGTGTGTAACATAGTTTTCCTCTAGCACAATTCAAATAGTCCAGCATTTGTTGTCTTAAAGACAGCTCTTCTTAAGCATACTCTACTCTATAACATATGTGACAAAAATATGTGTGAGAATAATAATCAACTATGAACTGTTTTATAAAAGCAGGTAGTACATAGGTGATTTTAAACATCTTTTAAACGTGCTATAATTTACCAAAAAAAAATCGGTTTAATAGAGTTTGCAAGCATCAAGTACGACAAACAAGTGATTTTTGTTTTTAAAATGTGTGCTAATGCATACACAGTCAACTCAAATGTTTGTACAAATGGCTACAAACTTCTATTGTTGTATTATACAAGCTGTGATTTTTACTCGAAGTCTGATTTTAAAAACATGGCTATTTATAGAGAGAAAAAATTGTGTGTGAAATTAGCTATGAGTTGGGAATAGGGTATTGAATATTCATTACCAAGCTATATTTGAATTTTCAGCCAGCTGGGAGTTGGGTTTTCGACCCGAAAGAGCCGAATACCCAGCTGAGATCGAAATCCCATCTAGCTAGGAGTTGGGTATTCAGTAAAAAGCTACCTTGCTTGTGGCCATCTCAACGAAGAAACTGTCTAAAGTATCTTAAAAACTTTTAATGATGCTACATAAAATAACGTATAAAATTTAAAAACTTACGTTTTTTATACTAATTTGTAACGTTGAACCTCTCAATTGCAGACATTTATCTCTTTGCGTTTTCTAGAGTTGATAAAAAATAAACCATTTGCTAAAAGAACAATTTCCAAAAAATTAGTACTATACGCTGTTGTCATGTCTGTATGTCTGCATGTGTGTTGAAGAAAGAACTGATTTTAATTGCAATTATTATGAGTAATTTCTTCATCCAATAATATTTCTTCTCAACACTCATTAAAATTGCTGAATTAACACTGCAAATTTGAATATCTATATAATATCTAAATTCAATTTAAAGTCCCCATATTGACAAAAAAAAAGGTAATACTGTCCAATTTCAAACAGGTTTGGTAGTTTTGCAAGAATGTAGAAGAACATAAATAATGTTTAAGTGCCTTATTATTGATCCCCACTTAGTTATAGTTGTTTAGAAATACGCGAAATAAAAAAAGTTTGTATAGAGTTCTATTTAGAACCACTCCAGATGGTCTGCTTACTTTATAACAAACATACAAATTAAGAAGCCGCCAAAAGTGATTTGTCATGAACACAAATGTTACCATCGTAGGATACCCACCGTTCTTGATCTTCGTACATATGTTGTATGAAGATCAACAACCGTGGGTATCCAACGATGAAATGTTACCTGATAATCCTTTGTTCGACAACAGGCAACATATTTTGTTTACGATTTCTAAACTGTCAACAAACAGTTAACACTAATGTTTATACAATTAGGAGTGTCGTAATCTATGGCGCAAAAGATAGCCATTGGCCGTAATTGCGGGATGTGCCACCAAAGACTTTCCTTCTTTATTCTATATAGACTAAAATTTATAAAATTCACAGAGCTGTAAAAAGAAAAACAGCAAGACCGATTTTAACTGGCTTGAAGTTACTCTTAAAAAACAACAAGAAAGGTGGCGTATCATGATTAAAACAAGAAAAATATTTCTGCTCTAAACTTATACATGAAACTGACGAAAAATTGACCAATTTTCAGACGGAGGTGTTTGAAGGAACTTCTCTTTAAATATTCCATTCTCAATGTATTTGAGCGTAAATTTGCTACCACACTGGCTTGGAATTCAAACCTAGCTAGGTTTACGTTTGGATGAATGCCCAGCTCCCAGCTAACTGTGAATTCGATCTCAGCTGGGTATTCGGCTCTTTCGCGTCGAATACCCAACTCCAAGCTGGCTCAGAATTCGAACCTAGCTGGATAATGTATATCCAATAACCATTTCCCAACTCATAGCTAATTTCACACACATAAAAGAAAATCATTATTGGCCAATGCTAACTGTATCCGATCATTATAACATTTACCATAGCTTTTCCATGCATATGTCTTGTATTACAAATGGTATAATTGTTAGATCGGTTTTATTGTTCTGTCATTATGGCTTTAACCTCAGTATCACGATTGTTACCTTTCCGTAATTTGCACATCTGAGTGATGAAAACATGAAGATCACGAAATTTGCAGATGTATAATTTTCATAATTATAAACTATTGATCCAATGGTTTGAACTGCAGGCTGGCATCTGATATCTGAGAAGTGTTTCATGTATGAAATAAGAAACATTTCTTCAAACTTCCTATCAATGTGATATACTAGTGCATGGTATTTATATTGCATTCATTGTATTGACAAATTTTAATGACTACCTAAATATGTAAAGAAACAGGATGGTACAGAACGAGTTAAGACCATATTTATTTACTAGTACTTTAATTTCTGAACCTGAATGTAATTAGCAGAAAAGCAATGTTTTCAAAGAAGATGCTTTTTCTCTGTGTAATTATGCTTTTAATTAATGTCTAGAACTGTACAAAAATGAAAAAAAACATGACTTAGTTAAACCCCCTTTGAAAGTTTTATATAGATCTATTAGGTTTGATAGACCTCAGGTAGATAAACACCATATTTGTAATCACATTTTCTTTAATTGTTTCAGCGTTCATAATGTTTTAATACTGTGAATGGTTATATACTGCACTACTGTTGGTTTATAGGTGCACTAAGTAATATAATGGTTATAAAATTATAAATCTTTTGCCTTATAGACCGTTTAAGTCTTTTGAGGTTAAAAGTTAATAATTGCAAAACAGTTATGCCAAATGGACTACACTCCGTAGTATAATGTCTTTTCGTTTGTATCCACGTTGTAAGTCAGTTTCAAAAAACATGAGTTTTAGGCTCAACTTGTGCACTTTGTGCTCAAGAATGAGCTTTTGTGATCATTGATCGTCCGGTGTGCGTCGTAAACAATTTGACTTGAACGACTTATCCTCCTTCATCGTTAAGCCAACTTTGTCGAAACATGCCTGGAATATTCCCTGCATAAAGCTCTACCACAGTTGTTCAAAGAATTAAATTCCAATTCGAACTCTGTTTGCAACAAGAAGGAAAAACTTTAAAAGTCTTGTTGATCAAAAATGGCTAGGCTCTGAGCCTCGTGTGAGGAAAATTAAAAAGAACACCACCTTTCAATTTGTTTTCTAGCTTGCTTTAATTTAGATGATTATTTCTGGTCAGAAAAACACAGATGTTCTGTCAGTGAATATAAATAGCAATCTAGTTTGAAGTACCGGTAACATATGGCGATTGTGATTAATGCATTCGAAACAATTCACACTTTATAGAGAATGTTTTGATTAAATTGTAAATTTTATTGTAAATTTAAACTTTTTGTCTATATGTTAAGTGTCAGCTTCTGAAATGTTTCCTATGGATAAGCAATTGAGGATCTGTTTTTCTTTGTTTATGTTGTAATCCTGAAAGGAATTTGTTACATATACAGCAGTTTATGCATAAAGATATCATAGGCAAAAGTAACATATTTCTTTTAATTTATTATGTTAAGTTTAACATTCTTATCCAAATGTTCTTACTGTTAATTAAAAATAAATCAAATGACGATGCCAGAAAGACATGAGCTTGATTAAGGAAATATTTTTTATTGGTCAAGAACCTGTACTTTCGGGTTTTAGAAAACCAGTATCAGAACTGATATCAACTATGAATTTGTATGATATAAATCAGACTTTCAAAACATTGTTTCCATTTTAGCTTGACTATTCGAAGAAAAGAAAGAGCTGTAATACTCAAGTCAGCGCAAGCATTGGCGTTGATTAATTTATGATAGAATAATGTAAATACTATAATATTCTCCGTGAATATAGATACTGTTTTTTTTTGTGAATGTGTACTAGAAGATGAAATACACTTCACACTTATTTGATCTCCGTGAGAAGTATATTCCTTAAGTATATATTCGCTCTCCGTATGATAAAAATATTGTCAACTAATCTCTATTAGAAGCGAAAATATTGTAAGAAATTTAGCGATGTATATATACTCTTCATTAAAAAGAAGAATGGAATACATAAATTAACGAAACTGAAATTGCATTTAATCCATTTATGTTAATTAGCATACACTGTTGTTATAATGTGCATTTGTACATGTCTGTATTGTGTATGGGTCGGAGGCCTACTAGTCACATAAATAAAGTAGGAGTGCAAACTATGATCAAGGTTGATAACTCTTCACTGCATAGTTACAATTTGTTCCCCTTTTTGAAAATTTCCTGCACTGTCTTGCATAGACTAGCTCAGTCCAAAACTATGATGCTTGGTTTAAACTTTTTATATGCCTTTAAGGTAAATAGTCCTTAACAATGAAAAAATTGATAACTGATATGGCAAATGTATCTCCCTTTCTAGACTTAGAAGGTGTTGCTTAGCATTTCTTGCCTTTCGCACGTGAGTTTGAGTCATTGGTCAAGGTCAGTGCGCAAGGTCAGATAACTCTTACCAATTTTTTAAAAATTATCTCTCTTTTTGTACTTAGTTACACAATGCAAAATGTTAAGAAAAAATGTCAATCTCCACAAACAATAAATATTTTGAAAGCCTTCTTTCAGGCTGTAAGTTTATGAATTAACATTCTGTAGTGTGTTCATAACTACAACACATCGAATGATTTCCACTGCTGATGTTTACTATCATATACACATACACTGTGTGTAACATAGTTTTCTTCTAGCACAATTCAAATAGTCCAGCATTTGTTGTCTTAAAGACAGCTTTTCTTAAGCATACTCTATTATAAGACTTATGTGACAAAAAATATGTGTGAGAATATTAATCAACTAAGAACTGTTTATATATTGACCCTTTAGAAAAAAAATCACTTGTTTGTCGTACTTGATGCTTGCAAACTATATGAATTCGATCTTTTTGTAAATTATAGCACGTTTAAAAGGATGTTTAAAATCACCCATGTACTATCTCTATCTATTTGAGCTTATTTATCGTCGGTACCGGTTGCCCATATCACCAACACCCCCTGAAGAGATTAGTTATTTTATGTTGTGGGGGTAGTGCAAGATACAGAAAGCATCCCATTCCAGAATAACCCCTGGTTCTTTTGCATGTTCAGTGTATAGCACTGATACATGGGTTTTTGGTTTAACGTCTCATCCGAAAGACTATTAGTAATAGTAGTGGAGGAGCGGGGGATCGAACTCGAGACCCCTGGTTCACCAGTCCAGCGCGTTACCACTGGACTACATCCGTTCCTGCCTATGTACTACCTGCTTTTACAAGCAGATATACGTGTTTTTTTAAGATTTGCTCATGCATACACTGTCAACTCAAATGTTTGTACAAATGGCTACAAAATTCTATTGTTGTATTATACAAGCTGTGATTTTTACTCGAGGTCTGATTGTAAAAACATGGCTATTTAGAGAGAGAAAAAATGTGTGTGAAATTAGCTATGAGTTGGAAATTGGGTATTCATCACCCAGCTATATTTGAATTCCAAGCCAGCTGGGAGTTGGGTTTCCGACCCGAAAGAGCCGCATACCATCTGATGTCGAAATCCCATCTAGCTAGGAGTTCGTATAGCTACCTTGCTTGTGGCCATCTCAACTTATAAAATGTCTAAAATATCTTAAAAACTTCTAATGGTGCTACATAAAATAACAGATTAAAGTTAAAAACTTAAGTTGTTTTACTTATTTGTAACATTGAACCTCTCAATTGCAGACATTTATCTCTTTGCGTTTTCTAGTGTTGATAAAAAATAAACCATTTCCTTAAAGAACAATTTCCAAAAAAAATGAGTACTATACGCTGTTGTCATGTCTGTATGTCTGCATGTGTGTTGAAGAAAGAACCGATTTTAATTTCATCTAATAATATTTCTTGTCACCAATCATTAAAAATTGCTGGATTAACGCTGCAAATTTGAATATCTATATAATATGTAAATTCAAATTTAAAGTCCCCATATTGATAAAAAAAGTAATACTGTCCGATTTCAAACAGGTTTCGTAGTTTTGCAAGAATGTAGAAGAATATAAATAATTTTTAAGTGCCTTATTATTGATCCCCACTTACTTATTGTTGTTTAGAAATACGCGAAAGAAAAAAGTTTGTATAGAGTTCTATTTAGAACCACTCCAGATAGTCTGCTTACTTTATAACAAACAAACAAATTAAGAAGCCGCCAAAAGTGATTTGTTATGAACACAAATGTTGCCATCGTCGGATATCCACCGTTCTTGATCTTCGTACATATGTTGTATGAAGATCAACAACCGTGGGTATCCAACGATGAAATGTTACCTGATAATCCTTTGTTCGACAACAGGCAACATATTTTGTTTAGAATTTCTAAACTGTCAACAAACAGTTAACACTAATCGTTATACAATCAGCAGTGTCGTAATCAATGGCGCAAAAGATAGCCATTGGCCGTAATTAAGGGATGTGCCACCAAAGACTTTCCTTCTTTATTCTGTATAGACTAAAATTTATAAAATTCACAGAGCTGTAAAACAAACAGCAATACCGATTTTAACTGGCTTGAACTTACTCTTAAAAAACAACAAGAAAGGTGGAGTGTCATGATTAAAACAAGAAATATATTTCTGCTCTAAACTTATACATGAAACTGACAAAAAGTTGAGCAATATTTAGACTGAGGTGTTTGATGAACTTCTCTTTAAGTATTCCATTCTGAATGTATTTGAGCGTAAATTAGCTACCACACTATCAGAAATAGTACAGGCAAAATGATTAGTGCAAAAATGTTAAAAACAGCCAAGAAAACGGAGAACTATATCAAGCCGTCATTATGCTGGTATCATTTTTAAAGCTCTGATAGACTGAATTGGAAATTTATTCAGAACAAAATAATCGTTTGTACTTTTAACTATGTCCGCAATGCCGGAATAGCGGAGTGCCGCAATACAGGGGTCCATAGCTATTGTAATACAGTGCTGAAAATATCCCTACTCACCTTAGCCGTCCGTAATACCGGAGAGCCCGTATTTACGGAGTGGCCATAAGGCGATTCGAATTCCAAGC
Organism: Cyclina sinensis; assembly: GCA_012932295.1. Taxonomy (NCBI): domain Eukaryota; kingdom Metazoa; phylum Mollusca; class Bivalvia; order Venerida; family Veneridae; genus Cyclina; species Cyclina sinensis. The sequence goes on along the minus strand of JAAONU010000001.1, from coordinate 70,333,043 downwards.
CAGCTAAGAACTGGGTATTCGACCCGAAAGAGTCAAATACCAAGCTACGAGGAGTGTTCAAATATGAATGCATCTAAGCACGTACAGTTTGATTCTTCATAGGTTTCACTGACTTTATTATTTTGTTCCCTCAAAGTATTCACCTCCTACAAAGTTTCAGTTTCCGGATCAAATCTTTGAAGACATTTTCATAGTCTTTTTAGGTATACTATGAAGACACTGGAATATTGCAGAACCGAGGTGTTTACGCTAATCAAATTTTCGATCTGAAAGGTATTTTTTAGCTTTGGAAACAAAAAGAAGTCACAAGGGGCAAGGTCAGGTGAATACGGAGGATGGCGGAGCACAACGACTTTTTTATGCTTCACAATGTCTTGCACTATAGACGCCTTGTGCGATGACGCGTTGTCATGCAGCAATCTGACATTGGCCAAACCTGTTGCGGGTCTTCGTTTTCGAAAGTATTTGTTTAGTTTTCGAAGAACTTTTTTTCCTGGTAAATTTCGCATTGACAGAAAACTAAACAAATACTTTACTACTAAAAAGACTATGAAAATGCTTTCAAAGATTGGATCCGGAGACTGAAACTTTGTATATCTGTTGGAGGTGAATACTTTGAGGGAACAAAATTTAAAAAAATCAGTGAAACCTATGAAGAATCAAATTGTACGTGCTTAGATGCATTTATATTTGAACACTCCTCGTAAGATCGAATTCCTGGCTGGCCGGGAGTTTGGTAGTCAACCAAATGAATACCCAGCTCGGTTTCAATTCTCAGCCTGCTGGAAAATGGGCATTGACTGGGTAGTCAACCAAACGAATACCCAACTCCCAACTGACTTGGAATTCAAACCTAGCTACGTTTGGATGAATACCCAGCTCCCAGCTAGCTGGGAATTCGATCTCAGCTGTGCATTCGGCTCTTTCTGGTCGAATACCCAACACCTAGCTGGCTGAGAATTCGAACCTAACTTCATAATGAATATCCAATTACCCATTTCTAAATTCATAGCTAACTTCACACACATGAAAGAAAATCATTATTGGCCAATGCTAACTGTATCCAATCATTATATCATTTACCACAGCCTTTCCATGCATATGTCTTGTATTACAAATGATATTTTTGTTAGATCGGTTTTATGGTTCTGTCATTATGGCTTTAACCTCAGTATCACGATTGTTACCTTTCCGTAATTTACACATCTGAGTGACGAAATCATGAAGATCACGAAATTTGCAGATGTATAATTTACATAATTATAAACTATTGATCCAATGGCTGGCATCTGATATCTGAGAAGTGTTTCATGTATAAAAAAAATCATTTCTTCAAACTTCCTATCAATGTGATATACTTTTTCTCTTTGTTATTATGCTTTTAAATAATGTCTATAACTGTACAAAAATGAAAAAAAAAACATGACTTAGTCAAAACCTCTTTGAAACTTTTATAAAATTTATATAGATCTGTTAGGTTTGATAGACCTCAGGTAGATAAACACCATATTTGTAATCACATTTTCATTAATTGTTTCAGCGTTCATAATGTTTTAATACTGTGAATGGTTATATACTGCACTACTGTTGGTTTATAGGTGCACTAAGAAATATAATGATTAAAAAATTATAAATCTTTTGCCTTATAGACCATATAAGTCTTGTGAGGTTAAAAGTTAATAATTGCAAAAAAAGTCTTGCCAAATGGACTACACTCCGTAGTATAAGGTCTCTTCGTATGTATCCAAGTTGTAAGTCAGTTTCAAAGAACATGCGTTTTAGTCTCAACTTGTGCACTTTGTGCTCAAGGATGAACTTTTGTGATCATTGATCGTCCGGCGTGCGTCGTAAACAATTTGACTTGAACGACTTCTCCTCCTTCATCGTTTAACCAGCTTTGTGAAACATGCCTGGAATATTCCCTGCATAAAGCTCTACCACAGTTGTTCAAAGAATTAAATTCCAATTCGAACTCTGTTTGCAACAAGAAGGAAAAACTTTAAAAGTCTTGTTGATCAAAAATGGCTAGGCTCTGAGCCTCGTGTGAGGAAAATTAAAAAGAACATTACGTTTCAATTTGTTTTCTAGCTTGCTTTAATTTAGATGATTATTTTTGGTCAGAAAAACACAGATGTTCTGTCAGTGAATATAAATGGCAATCTAGTTTGAAGTACCGGTAACATATGGCGATTGTGATTAATGCATTCGAAACAATTCACACTTTATAGATAATGTTTTGATTAAATTGTAAATTTTATTGTAAATTTAAACTTTTTATTTATATGTTAAGTTTCAGCTTCTGAAATGTTTCCTATGGATGAGCAATTGAGGATCTGTTTTTCTTTATGTTGTAATCCTGAAAGGAATTTGTTACATATACAGCAGTTTATGCATAAAGATATCATAGGTAAAAGTAACATATTTCTTTTAATTTATTGGGTTAAGTTTAACTGTCTTATCCAAATGTTCTTTTTGTTAATTAAAAATAAATCAAATGACGATGCCAGAAAGACATGGGCTGGATTAAGGAAATATGTTTTATAGGTCAAGAACCTGTACTTTCGGGTTTTAGTATGATATAAATCAGACTTTCAAAACATTGTTTCCTTTTTAGCTCGACTATTCGAAGAAAAGTAAGAGCTGTAATACTCAAGTCGGCGCAAGCATTGGCGTTGATTAATTTATGATAGAATAATGTAAATACTATAATATTCCCCGTGAATATTGATACTGTTTTTTCTGTGAATGTGTACTAGAAGATGAAATACACTTCACACTTATTTGATCTCCGTGAGAAGTATATTCCTTCAGTATATATTCGCTCTCCGTATGATAACAATATTGTCAACTAATCTCTATTAGAAGCGAAAATACTGTAAGAAATTAAGCGATGTATATATACTCTTCATTAAAAAGAAGAATGGAATACATAAATTAACGAAACTGAAATTACATTTAATCCATTTATGTTAATTAGCATACACTGTTGTTATAATGTGCATTTGTACATGTCTGTATTGTGTATGGGTCGGAGGCCTACTAGTCACATAAATAAAGTAGGAGTGCAAATTATGATCAAGGTTGATAACTCTTAACTGTATAGTTACAATTTGTTCCCCTTTTTGAAAATTTCGTGCACTGTCTTGCATAAACTAGCTCAGTTCATAACTATGATGCTTGGTTTAAACTTTTAATATGCCTTTAGGGACAACAGTTCTTAACAATGAAAACATTGATAACTGATATGGCAAATGTATCCCCCTTTCTAGCTTTAGAAGGTGTTGCTTAGTATTTCTTGCCTTTCACACGTGGGTTTGAGTCATAGGTCAAGGTCAGTGCGCAAGGTTAGATAACTCTTACCAATTTTTTAAAAATTATCTCTCTTTTTGTACTTAGTTACATAATGCAAAATGTTAAGAAAAAATGTCAATCTCAACAAACAATAAATAAAAGCCTTCTTTCAGGCTGTAAGTTTAGGAATTAACATTCTGTAGTGTGTTCATAACTACAACACATCGAATGACTTCCACTGCTGATGTTTACCATCATATACACATACACTGTGTGTAACATAGTTTTCCTCTAGCACAATTCAAATAGTCCAGCATTTGTTGTCTTAAAGACAGCTTTTTATGCCCCAACAAAGTGGGGTGCATATAGCGTTGCACTTGTCCGTCCGTCCGTCCATACGTCTGTCCGTACGTCCCGAAATCTTGTGAACGCAACTCCTCTTAAACCGGATGGCAGATTTTGCTTAAACTTCCAGGGATGAACAACCTTAATGTGTAGATGGTAGTAAAGGAAGGAATTTTTGCTGCGACCAAATTTAACAGAATTATGGCCCTTTGTTGATTTTTTCACTAGAAATTTTGTGAACGCAACTCCTCTTAAACCGGATGGCAGATTTTGCTTAAACTTCCAGGGATGAACAACCTTAATGTGTAGATAGTAGTAAAGGAAGGAATTTTTGCTGCGACCAAATTTAACAGAATTATGGCCCTTTGTTGATTTTTTCACTATATACCATATAGAAATTTTGTGAAAGCAACTCCTCTTAAACTGGATGGCAGATTTTGCTTAAACTTCCAGGGATGAACAACCTTAATGTGTAGATGGAAGTAAAGGAAGGAATTTTTGCTGCGACCAAATTTAACAGAATTATGGCCCTTTGTTAATTTTTTCACTATATACCATATTGAAATTTTGTGAACGCAACTCCTCTTAAAACGGATGGCAGATTTTGTTTAAACTTCCAGTGATGAACAGCTTTAATGTGTAGATGGAAGTAAAGGAAGGAATTTTTGCTGTGACCATATTTAACAGAATTATGGCCCTTTGTTGATTTTGTAGATCATTTTAGGTATATGTACAGAAAAAATCTTACATACAGGATATACATGCTCTTGTTTATGAGCACTTATGCATAGTGGGGGCATCCGTGTCCTATGGACACAGTTCTAGTCTTAAGCATACTCTACTATATGACTTATTTGACAAAAAATATGTGTGAGAATAAAAATCAACTAAGAACTATTTATATATTGACCTTTTAGGAAAAAAATCGCTTGTTTGTCGTACTTGATGCTTGCAAACTATATGAATTCGATCTTTTTGTAAATTATAGCACGTTTAAAGGATGTTTAAAATCACCTATGTACTATCTCTCTCTATTTGAGCTTATTTATCGTCGGTACCGGTTGCCCATATGACCGACGCCCCCTGAAGAGATTAGTTATTTTATGTTGTGGGGGTAGTGCAAGATTCAGAAAGCATCCCATTCCAGAGACACCCCTGGTTCTTTTGCATGCTCAGTGTATAGCACTGATACATGGGACCTTGGTTTTAACGTCCCATCCGAAAGACTATCAGTAATAGTAGTTAAGGAGCGGAGGATCGAACTCGAGACCCCTGGTTTACCAGTCCAGCGCGTTACCACTGGACTACATCCGTTCCTGCCTATGTACTACCTGCTTTTACAAGCAGATATACGTGTTTTTTTAAGATTTGCTCATGCATACACTGTCAACTCAAATGTTTGTACAAATGGCTACAAACTTCTATTGTTGTATTATACAAGCTGTGATTTTTACTCGAGGTCTAATTGTAAAAACATGGCTATTTAGAGAGGGAAAAAAATATGTGTGAAATTAGCTATGAGTTGGATATTGGGTATTCATCACCCAGCTGTATTTGAAATTCCAGCCAGCTGGGAGTTGGGTTTCCGACCCGAAAGAGCCGAATACCCAGCTGAGGTCGAAATCCCATCTAGCTAGGAGTTCGTATAGCTACCTTGCTTGTGGCCATCTCAACTTAGAAAATGTCTAAAATATCTTAAAAACTTCTAATGGTGCTACATAAAATAACAGATTAAAGTTAAAAACTTAAGTTGTTTTACTTATTTGTAACACTGAACCTCTCAATTGCAGACATTTATCTCTTTGCGTTTTCTAGTGTTGATAAAAAAATAAACCATTTCCTTTAAGAACAATTTCCAAAATAAATGAGTAATACTGTCCGATTTCAAACAGGTTTGGTAGTTTTGCAAGAATGTAGAAGAATATAAATAATTTTTAAGTGACTTATTATTGATCCCCACTTACTTATTGTTGTTTAGAAATACGCGAAATAAAAAAAGTTTGTATAGAGTTCTTTTTAGAACCACTCCAGATGGTCTGCTTACTTTATAACAAACATACAAATTAAGAAGCCGCCAAAAGTGATTTGTCATGAACACAAATGTTGCCATCGTCGGATACCCACCGTTCTTGATCTTCGTACATATGTTGTATGAAGATCAACAACCGTGGGTATCCAACGATGACATGTTACCTGATAATCCTTTGTTCGACAACAGGCAACATATTTTGTTTAGAATTTCTAAACTGTCAACAAACAGTTAACACAAATCGTTATACAATCAGGAGTGTCGTAATCTATGGCGCAAAAGATACCATTGGCCGTAATTGCGGGATGTGCCACCAAAGACTTTCCTTCTTTATTCTGTATAGACTAAAATTTATAAAATTCACAGAGCTGTAAAAAAAACAGCAATACCGATTTTAACTGGCTTGAACTTACTCTTAAAAAAACAAGAAAGGTGGAGTGTCATGATTAAAACAAGAAATATATTTCTGCTCTAAACTTATACATGAAACTGACAAAAAGTTGACCAATTTTTAGACTGAGGTGTTTGAAGAACTTCTCTTTAAGTATTTTATTCTGAATGTATTTGAGAGTAAATTTGCTACCACACTATCAGAAATAGTACAGGCAAAATGATTAGTGCAAAAATGTTGAAAACAGCCAAGAAAACGGAGAACTATATCAAGCCGTCATTATGCTGGTACCATTTTTAAAGCTCTGATAGACTGAATTGGAAATTTATCCAGAACAAAATAATCGTTTGTACTTTTAACTATGTCCACAATGCCGGAATAGCGGAGTGCCGCAATACAGGGGTCCATAGGTATTGTAATACAGTGCTAAAAATATCCCTACTCACCTTAGCCGTCCGTAATACCGGAGAGCCCGTATTTACGGAGTGGCCATAAGGCGGGATTTTACTGAATTCAGAAAAAGAATAGCCAGATAGATTCGAATTCCAAGCCAGCTAAGAACTGGGTATTCGACCCGAAAGAGTCAAATACCAAGCTACGAGGAGTGTTCAAATATGAATGCATCTAAGCACATACAATTTGATTCTTCATAGGTTTCACTGACTTTATTATTTTGTTCCCTCAAAGTATTCACCTCCTACAAAGTTTCAGTTTCCGGATCCAATCTTTGAAGACATTTTCATAGTCTTTTTAGGTATACTATGAAGACACTGGAATATTGCAGAACCGAGGTGTTTACGCTAATCAAATTTTCGATCTGAAAGGTATTTTTTTAGCTTTGGAAACAAAAAGAAGTCACAAGGGGCAAGGTCAGGTGAATACGGAGGATGGGGGAGCACAACGACTTTTTTCTGCTTCACAATGTCTTGCACTATAGACGCCTTGTGCGATGACGCGTTGTCATGCAGCAATCTGACATTGGCCAAACCTGTTGCGGGTCTTCGTTTTCGAAAGTATTTGTTTAGTTTTCGAAGAACTTTTTTTCCTGGTAAATTTCGCATTGACAGAAAACTAAACAAATACTTTACTACTAAAAAGACTATGAAAATGCTTTCAAAGATTGGATCCGGAGACTGAAACTTTGTATATCTGTTGGAGGTGAATACTTTGAGGGAACAAAATTTAAAAAAATCAGTGAAACCTATGAAGAATCAAATTGTACGTGCTTAGATGCATTTATATTTGAACACTCCTCGTAAGATCGAATTCCAGGCTGGCCGGGAGTTAGGTAGTCAACCAAATGAATACCCAGCTCGGTTTCAATTCTCAGCCTGCTGGAAAATGGGCATTGACTGGGTAGTCAACCAAACGAATACCCAACTCCCAACTGACTTGGAAATCAAACCTAGCTACGTTTGGATGAATACCCAGCTCCCAGCTAGCTGGGAATTCGATCTCAGCTGTGTATTCGGCTCTTTCTGGTCAAATACCCAACACCAAGCTGGCTGAGAATTCGAACCTGGCTTGATAATGAATATCCAATTACCCATTTCTCAACCCATAGCTAACTTCACACACATGAAAGAAAATCATAATTGGCCAGTGCTAATTGTATCTAATCATTATATCATTTACCACAGCCTTTCCATGCATATGTCTTGTATTACAAATGATATTTTTGTTAGATCGGTTTTATGGTTCTGTCATTATGACTTTAACCTCAGTATCACGATTGTTACCTTTCCGTAATTTACACATCTGAGTGATGAAATCATGAAGATCACGAAATTCGCAGGTTTAAATTTACATAATTATAAACTATTGATCCAATGGCTGGCATCTGATATCTGAGAAGTGTTTCATTTATGAAATAAGAAACATTTCTTCAAACTTCCTATCAATGTGATATACTTTTTCTCTTTGTTATTATGCTTTTAAATAATGTCTTGAACTGTACAAAAATGAAACAAAACATGACTTAGTCAAAACCCCTTTGAAACTTTTATAAAATTTATATAGATCTATTAGATTTGATAGACCTCAGGTAGATAAACACCATATTTGTAATCACATTTTCATTAATTGTTTCAGCGTTCATAATGTTTTAATACTGTGAATGGTTATATACTGCACTACTGTTGGTTTATAGGTGCACTAAGTAATATAATGATTATAAAATTATAAATCTTTTGCCTTATAGACCATTTAAGTCTTCTGAGGTTAAAAGTTAATAATTGCAAAAAAAGTCTTGCCAAATGGACTACACTCCGTAGTATAGGGTCTCTTCGTATGTATCCAAGTTGTAAGTCAGTTTCAAAGAACATGAGTTTTAGGCTCAACTTGTGCACTTTGTGCTCAAGGATGAACTTTTGTGATCATTGATCGTCCGGCGTGCGTCGTAAACAATTTGACTTGAACGACTTATCCTCCTTCATCGTTAAGCCAGCTTTGTCGAAACATGCCTGGAATATTCCCTGCATAAAGCTCTACCACAGTTGTTCAAAGAATTAAATTCCAATTCGAACTCTGGTTGCAACAAGAAGGAAAAACTTTAAAAGTCTTGTTGATCAGAAATTGCTAGGCTCTGAGTCTTAAGATTTTGTATGTAGCATTGTCTAGAAGATCTCTAACAAGTTTTTTAAAATTATGCCCCTTGGTCAAAATTAGCCTTGCCCTAGGGTCAACTGATTTTATATAGTCTTACTTAGGGTAAATCTAAAACAACCTTCATGTCTGAAACTACAAGGCCTTTAACTTATTTTTTATTGAGCATCAGCTAGAGAATCTCTACTTAGTTTCTTCAAATTGTGCCCCTTTGGTCAAATCTGGCCCTTCCCCGGTGGTCACGTGATTTTAATAAAATTGGAAAAAATCTTCTTCTTGAAACTACAAAACCAAAGGCTAAGAATTTTTTGTCTGAGGATTTTTGCATAAAGCATCATTTGGAGGTCCTCTGCAAATATTGTTCAGATAATGCCTCTTGGGACATTAATGACCCGGCTCCGGGGTCTTTTGATTATACAAAGGCTTAAAAAAGATTTTCTTATCTGAAACAAGGTTTAGAACATTTTGCATCAGCTAGCGGTCCTCTACCAAATTTGTTCAAATAATGTCCCTGGGGTCGAAATTGGCCCCACCCTGGGGTCCAATTTGTGCAAATTTAAAAGTATTTTGTGAGAGACCGTAAATTTTAGACCTAAAAATGTTTTGCATTAAGCATCATCTGGCGGACCTCTACTTAAAATGTTCAAAAAATGCCACATGGGCCATTAATAACCTTGCTCCGGGGGTCATTTGTTTTTGCATGGGCTTATACACAGAAAACTTTAAAAAAATATTCTTGTCTGAAACCACAAGGCCAAAAGCTTAAATATACTCAAGGGATAAAGAAACGCAGGGTGACATTATTTGCAATATATTGCGAACGCGTTGTTCACAAACAATGAAAATCGGTCAACTCTCTAGGTTACAGTGCACGTGGTCCTGTATCGAATGACGCATAACGGGATTGCGTAACGATGTATCCCTGGGAAGGCATGAAACTGGAAAAACTCGTGCACATTGAGTTACACAGCTCAACATACCACTAGTCTTCATAGAGACACATGATTTTCCGATATTTTGATTATTTTTGATAGCATTAATTAAACAATGGCACGGCTGACGGAAGTTCAGAGCGCTCAGGCCGTTGCGATGATTATCCAATGTCAAAGGCAAATACAGGTTGCCAGACATTTCGGTGTCTATGTTTGCACTATAGAACGTCTTGTTAGACGTCTTAGGGAAACTGAGCGGGTAGCTGACAGACCTAGATCCGACCCCATGTTGTCCCATTTTCGCAGCAAAACAACCTCACATTTCAGCAGGATAATGCTCGGCCCCATGTAGCGAGGATCTGTCGCGACTTTCTCACTAAAAACAATATCCACCCACTGGATTGGCCGTCATACAGGCTCGAGCTATCACCTATTGAGCATTTTTGGGAGCAACTAGATAGACAGGTTCGACGACGCCAGCCTCCCCCTGTTACCCTGTCACAACTGATAGTAATCCTTTTGGAAGAGTGGGCCAAAGTCCCAATGAGGAGGATACGTTCGCACATGAACTCCATGCCTAGGAGAACCAGGGCTGTGGAGAGAACGAATGTTGGACATACCCGGTATGTCTAGCCAATTCCCACAATCAGTCCGTTGCAATTTCAGATTACAGAGGTCTCTTTCAATTCCCTTCAATAACTCCTAAATCACTAACCAGATACAAATAATTGATTTTGCAGTTTCTTCTGTATGGATTAATCTTAATTTTTACTGAAAAATATTGAACCTAGAGTAATCTTCAAAGTTTAACCTGCGTTTCTTTATCCCTTGAGTATATCTTGTATTGAGCACAAGCTAGAGATCCTCTACCAGGTTTGTTCAAAATGTTCAAAATGTTCCCATGGGTCAGAATTGCCCTTCTCTGGGGTCAATTTATTTTACATAGGCTTATATAGGGAAATCCTTAATAATATTCTTGTCTGAACTCACAGGGCCTAGAACTTAGATATTTTGCATGGAACTTCTGCTAAAGGTCCTATACCAAGTTTGTTTTGAAGAATCAGCTAGAGGTCTTCTACCAAGATTGGTCAAACATATGGCCCAGCCCCTGGGTTACTTGATTTTACATAGTCTTAAAAGGGAAGACTTAAAAAATCGAAATTCACAAAGCCTAGAACTTAGATATATTGCATAAAGCATCACCAAGTTCATTGAAATTAAGCCCATTTGGTCAAAATAAAATCTACTCTGGGGATCACTTAAATTTGTATAGACTTATATAGGGAAAACCTTAAAAAACTTTACAGTTTGCTCAAAATTATACCCAAAGATAGCTTATTTAGGTGAGCGTTCCAGGGCCATCATGGACCTCTTGTTCAGTATATTAGTGTACAGAATTTTCACAAAAAGGAAACAGGACTAGGACATTGGTCTGCCTATCAGTAATTACATATCCGCTTCTTGTTTTATGGTTCATGACAGGACACGAAATTATATTTATCTTATATTTCCCAATTCGTGCACGCTGTTCTTCTCTTGAGTACTTCTAAGATTTTGACATTATTTGGTAGCATATTAATGCTTCTCAACCGGCTTTGTTCTAAGTCACAAACTGGTATCGACAGTCAGACAATCCAGTTTTGTGTCTGCTTAATTCCTGATCTCCTTGAAATTATTAAGTAATTTGGGAGATGTATTTATCATATGACTAGCTTTAACTTCATACTACAAATCACCTATATTCAAACTTAATGTATGATAGTAAAACTCCTACAATTTTTCTGAGAAATTTGTAAGAAAACAAATGCTTATAAAAGGGAAGTCATTTTAATCATTCAATGCTGTGCTTAGCCGGTCTAAAAATAGTTCTAATTTTTCAATGAAACCAAATAAATCATTGTCAAATCCTTAGACACTGTGTTTTTGGTGTGGTAGATACCTAAGTCATCCCTTTATTTTCTCGGGCGAGTTGTCTTTCTTTAGTATACAAAAGTGCTCAAATGCAAAAAGAGTACACAATACTTTTACCGAGGACGTTATGCAGGTTTTTTCTAATCATGTCTACATTTTAAATCTTTACTATAGACTTTATCACGAATTTAAATTTATTATCAATAACGAAGACAATATTCATGCGAAATATTCAGTTGAAACCAGAGAAAAAAAACGACGTAATTATACTAAGTCATTGTCTTGTGAAAATGGTCGCGAAAAAAGCGGATACGTCATGTCAGCGAACTATACTCGATAGAATGTAACAACGATCCGTCTATCCGGTTGTATTCGGATGTCTGATTCGGATATCCGGATAGCAGATTCGGCTCCGGTTGACATCCCTAGTGACAATGTTAAGCTGCGCGCGCAAAGTAAGAAAGCGTTTGAAAACATACTGTTCTGTTGACGGTTACATGGACAGTGAGTGTTCTGCATGTTTCAACGTAAGAATGAACACTTGGTGTGGTAACTCAAAGAAAACAAATTAATGTTTTGTAAATAAACTAATGTATTTTGTTGAAATGCAAGTGTATTATGTTAAATCTGCCAACTGAGTGCATTAGAATTTACACAGAGAGAAATAATTTGTATTACCACATAAAACAAACGGTACATCTCAGAGTAACAAGGCTGGATTTTTTGTTTTTGCAACGAATAGATAGGTAAAGAAACGGGTTGGTGCAAGATGAATTGGGACAAAGTGCATTAATTTCAATTTGTGCACCTGCGTATTAAAGAAGAAGCATTTTCTTTAAAAGTAGATGATTAACGTCTTTGTTATTTTGCTTTAATATATGTCTAGAACTGTAAACAAATAAGAAATAAACATGTCTTATCTGAAAATCATTTGATACTTTGATATTTTAAGTTTGCATAAATAGATCACCAACAGGTAGATAGTACAAATTTGTAATCCCTTTCATTATTTGTCACTAGCTATATTATTGTACCTGCATTCATAAGACTTATATACTGTGAAAAGTTAGGTGCTGCAATAATGTTGGCTTATAGATGCACTAAGAAAAATAAATGTTTTTATATATAAAATAAATGAAATAGGAGCCTCGTAGTCTTACAGACTTTTATATTCTTGTGAGGACTAAAATTAATGATTGCAGTGTCTTCGCAAAATTGTGTCCTCATTTTAAGTCAGTATTGAATAACATGCGTTTTAAATATCACTTTTAAGGATTTTGACATTATTTTGTAGACATATAAAGCATATTGCCATTATTTTCATCTGCTTTCGCTAAAAGACAAAATTTACAAATTGGGATCGACGGTCAGTTAATTTTATTTCGTGTCTGCTTCCCATTTCTTGAAGTCCATAAAAGATTTTTGAATAATGTAATAGATATATTTATCAAATCACTAGCTTTAGTTTGATATCTTAGATATTCAAACTTATTAGCAAACATTCTCACAAATTCGGGTGCAAATACGGTAGAAAGTGTAAGCGATATTGCGTTAGTAAACAAATGCTTACAAAATCCACAGGGCAAGCATAATAACTCTTTCAAACAACGCTGTGCTCAACCGATGTTAAAGCGTTTCATTTTTTTTTTGTCAAGGAAACTTAATGATGGCATTGTCAGTGTGGTACAAAATCATGGATACAAATTTAAAACAGATAAAATTTGGAATAATTATATTAAATACTTCTTCAACTTCAACTTCAACTTAATACTGCCAAAAGTCAATACTGACTATACTAGGCAGGCGCATGTCAGGAACATTTAAAATTATAAAAGTTAATAACAAAGAAAACAAGATTTAACTGAAGATCTTACTTAAACATTTATTTTAAGTACTTTAAAATCTATAAAACTTGTTTAGTCCACTGATAAAAGCTGGCACAGTTGAGGTAGCCTTAATCTCGGTCGGTAATTCGTTCCAGAGTCGTATAGTCCTTGGGAAGAATGAGTTCATGTGATGTTGTGTTTTTGATTGTGGAATGAGGAATTTGCTGTTTCTTGTGTTTGTAAGGTGATTGTGATCAACATTGACCTGATTGTTTTTTATTTTGTGTAGCATGACCAGGCTGGCATGGTTTCGCCTTTGTTCTAAAGTTGACCATTTTAGTTCTTTGATCATGTTTGTTACACTGCTTGTATAGTGGTAATCATTATGAACGTACCTTGCAGCTGACCTCTGGACCATTTCTATTCTGTGTGTGAGATATTTTTGCCATGGATGCCATATGGTTGAGCAGTATTCAACCTGTGGTCTTACATATGTTTTGTATGCTGCTTCTTTGAGTTGTTTGTTTTGTGTTTTGACGTTTCGTCTGATGAACCTTAAGCTGTTTTTTGCTTTGTTTGTGATATTGTTTATGTGGGATGACCAGTTTAGGTTGCTACTTATTGTAACTCCTAAGTATTTTGCATTTTCTGTGGTTTTCAGTTTAGTGTTATGTAGGGTGTAAGGAAAGATGACCGGTTTCTTTTTCCTGTGTATTCTGAGAACTTCACACTTGTCAGGGTTGAATTCCATTGACCATTCTTTTTCCCATATTTCAAGGTTGTGCAAATCATTTTGTAAGGTTTGTGCAGATGCTTGTGATTTAATTGTTAAATAAACTATGGTGTCGTCGGCAAATAGACGCACCCGGCTCCTGACACTTCCTGGTAGGTCATTGATGTATGCGAGAAAGAGACATGGACCTAAGACCGATCCCTGCGGGACACCAGAAAGCACAGAGAGCCTGTCAGAGACCTTGTTTTCCACTAATACTTGTTGTGATCTGTTTTTGAGAAAGTTTTGTATCCATGAACTGATGTGTGGATGAACTCCCATGTGTTTCAGCTTGTGTATGAGTTTGTGGTGGTCTACTTTGTCAAAAGCTTTACTGAAATCCATGACTATGACATCAGTTTGTTGACCTTGATCAAGGTTGTCAGCTAGTTCTTGTGTGAAGCCAATGAGCTGTATCTCACAGCTATGTTTTGACCTGAATCCATGTTGCTGTGGACAAAGTATGTTGTGTTTGTCAAAGTAATCCATCATGTTTGAAACAATGATGTGTTCCATTAGTTTTGATGCTATACATGTGAGTGATATTGGTCTGTAATTGCTAGGTTTTGATTTTGACCCTTTTTGTATGCAGGTGTGATGATGGCATGTTTCCAATCCTTAGGAACAATACCTGTGTCTAGTGATCTTTGGAATATGATTTTAAGGATTGGTGCTATCTCTATGTGTAGCTCTTTGAGTAACCTAGGTGAAATCTCATCTGGACCTTGGGCTTTGTGGATGTTTAGTCCTGTCAATAACTTATCAACTCCTTGAACTGAGATGGATATTGGAGCCATGGGCGGGTGACCAAGTGATGACATTGAGCTTTTAGTTATTTGTTTGAGACTGAGTGGTGAAGGCTTTGAGAAAACTGATTCAAACTGTTTGTTTAGTATGTTCGCCTTTGAAACTGGGTCACTGTAAGTATGCCCATCAGAGCTGAGTGGTGCAATTCCTATGTTTTCAGTTTTTTTGTGTTTAATAAAGTTGTAGAACTTTTTCTTATGACCTGGATCTGTATTATCTGAGAAGATGATTGACTCTAGATATGACCAATAAGCATTTCTTATTTGTTTTTGCACTGATGCCTTAAGATGTTTGAATTTCTTTATGTTCTGACAATTCTGTGACCGAGACCTTTTTATTTTTGTGAAGAGTTTATTCCTTTTCCTAATCTGTTTAACAATATCGTGAGTAACCCATGGTAAATCAGCTTTATTTTTGCATTGTCTTGACGGTATGTGTTTGGATGATAACCTTTTGATCTCAGCTTTGAACGTGTCCCATAATTGGTTTGGGTCTTCATTTTGATTTTGGTTGAACGTACTACTGAAAGTGACCAAGTCATTTTTGAAGTCAGACCAGTTTGCTTTCTTGTATGATTTGACCAGTCGAGGGGTTTGCCTGATTCGCCCTCTTTTGACCTTAAGTTCATGGAAGACTATATCTTTACGCACTAACCAAATTGGCATATCACTCTGAGTCAATTTATCACGTTTGATGCAGACAAACATTTCTATTTACTCATTGGTATTTGAAATTTGACCTTCGGGGTCATAGCTCTAATGGATGCTTGAGATTATAACCATAACTCGACTGACTAACGTCAGACCCTCGACATTCTGCTCTTGCCTATGGTTTGTTTGATGCGTTTTACTTATTACACGCCGCCCTGGAGGCGGCGTGTTTATAAGAAGGCAGTAAGTAAAATTTCCCTGGAATTACGTAACTCCTTTTACACTGTAAACTGATTTCACAGTGTTTCTTTGTAACAAGCTGTCTTTTGATTTACGATTGCGAAACAGTCTAAATTTTATGGAAATAGCCGATTTTAAACGAATTACTACTATGTTATTTTTAGTAAGGACGCGACAGGAAAGCATGTAGTTTCAAGCATGGGTTCGAATTAATTATTTTTTTCTGAAATATTTTTCCGTACGTGAACTGCAAAAAAATAACCAAAAAGCATAATGTAACAGCAGCCAATTTCCCTACAAAGGAAACAATGCAGCTCCGAAGATATGTCAATAGTTGATACTGTCGTATCTTTGTTTAAACAGCCAGAGATTACAGTTGTGTCAAAGGTGCCTGCAATTACCACTTGAAACGAGGACAGGCCAAACTATGAAAATGATGTTCAGCCCATTCATCAAGGGCAAAACAAATGTCGCATATCTTTACGTTATATTCCTTACAAGATGTTCACTCTGAGTTTAGCTCAATTTTGCTTATCAAGTTTATGCATTTCAATAAAATATAAAGTTTTCATAAAATTGTACTTCATGATCGAATCCATAAAATATCTTCAGGCTGATTCTGAGTTTTTCAAATTAATATTTGAACACTAGAAGTCAGTATACAAGACTGGTCTCAGGCAGAGTTGGAAATAGGAGTAGAGAACAGAAGAAGCGATCATGGATTAAATTAAAAGTATGTAGCAGACATGCTTAATTATTTGTAATTAAGTACTCAACAGACCATTCCCAAACTTATCCACTAAATGTCTTTTGAATAAGGCGTTGTATTGAGGTCACGGTCTGTTGTAACTAACTAGATCCTTAAAGGAATTGTTAATAATACACACTATCCGACTGGAGTGGTTATTCCTTTTTAATAGCAACTATATTCTATCAGCATGCATGTTGTATACATGTTATACCCTGATAGGCTGGTACTATCAAATAGGTTGGTCTTAATTCTATTGTTTTATTATGAATCACATGTTAATTCAACATCACTACAACATCTTATACACTGAGCATAGAGTGTCTCTAGAGCAGTATGCTGCAACCACAAAGAACCGGTACCGACGATAAATAAAGCCAAGGATATATAAAGTAAAACATATAGAATATGAATTTACACATCTTGAGACGTTATCGTTAAATTCAAAACAAGTTTAAAATGCTGTATATGCGTCTTGTGAAAGTATGGTGAACATAAGAAGTCATTTCTATTATTTCTTTTTTTTGAAAAGAAAACAGTAGGCAGAGAGTCACATGCAGTTGTATAACAGTAACAGGCGCCCTTAACCAATGGCATACTTCCAAATGTTTCATTTAAATTAAACACACAAAAATAAAAAGATGTAAAAATAGTATGCTTATAATAAAAGCATAAAGCACTGCAAAATTTTCCGAATTATTACAGTAGATTTCATTATAGTAACTTATATCGGCTAAGAATTTGATCGCCATTTTGAGGTTTTTTTTATTTTTTTTAAATATTAACAAAAAATAAAGACACAATTTTTTTTAAATTAATCAAAAATCTAAATATTGGTATTAGAAAATTGCGTGTCTCTTGTGACACTTGTACACAAAGATTAATTTAAATATTTTCAGGGTATGTCTATGTCAAAGAGTCGGCCTAGAACTCAAGAAATTCCAAACGCCTCACCAAGAATGATACTCGATAAGACGGCTGAAAATTTACGTGAGCTAACAAAACTGATCTACAAATCTTACAAACACGCGAGAGGATCAAAAGCCTCGCAGTATTTAAAGGCTGCCATTCCTATCATAGATGAGATGCTTATAAGTGAAGGCGTTGAGGTAGAAATGAAACGGCCAAGTAGGAATCCTACAAACGTATGCTCTGAAGTATACATGGGTGGTAATTTTGGATTCCCTTTGTATCACAAGGGATTTGTGCCTAAAAACTGTAAAATTGAAGTTCCTCTGCACACGCTTATTACTGTAATAAAATATATAGACGATAGTCAATTTTTGTCTTTACGGGATGTAAATAAATTTATATATTCAGTGAATGACTCATACGAGGGATTAAGAATTTTAATTGCACTGGATTCTGCGACGGTTCTACGTCGCTCGAAAATAGATCATCCACGAGTGCGACTAACCGACACCAGCAAGCTTACTGAAGGTGCCGCTCTGAATAAGTTGATAGAACAAGTCACCACGCCATACGTTTTGGTTGCTCGGAGCACTGAGGTACTGACGAACGATTCTAGAATAGAAAGGCTGATTGGAGAAATAGAAAGTTTGGATGTCGTGGCTGCTGGTGGTGCCTTCCGTTATCCTAATGGTCACTGGCGAAGAGGCTGCTTTCAGACTGCTTACAGAAATTATACTTTGAAATATGTAGAAGGGTATGATGAGTCTTTCCACGAGTGTGTCTTTTGTGATTATATACAGGGACCTTTTGTGACAACCACAAAGTATTTAAAGGCAAATAAGTTCCAGAACTTCAATGAAAAAAGTGGCTTGTATGAAGATTGGTTTCTCGGAATTTTTCAGAAAGGAAAGGAGACAGTTGTTTGTCCTGATTCAATGTTTTTTGTTCATACTATTTCTCAGTCAAGCTCTGACTATAAGGCGTTCCTGCAGAAATGGAATGTATATAAAATGTTTGCACCCACAGGACTTACATTTAACCGAAGTTGTGACGGTCATAAGATATCAAGTAAAGGCTCACTGGCATTGTCACCGTGTAATCTGCAACATTTTAACAGAGCAGTTAAATTAATTATGAGAATCTGCGAGGAATCAGGGGGATTATGTGAACTTCAAGAGGGAACTGCTTTAGGTGCTGTAAAAATGGGTAAGTCACTACCCTGGGACCTAGATTTTGATATAAGATTTTTAGCTACAAATTGTACAAAATGTAAGATTCTTGAACTTTCATTTAAGAAGGCACAGATATCAGTCGGCAGTATTTCCTCTTCTTGCTGTACGACGAAAATTCCATTCGGGGAGAGGGTAAACTTTGCTGTTTCTTACAAGGGATATCACGGAGATTTTACGGGTCACCCTGTCATGGATAGCGATCTGTTGGCAAAAGCAGGCTTTCTTCCAACTAAGGTACTGTTTGATGGACAGTGGGTAAATGTACCTCGAAACCCTGGCAATTTTGTCAGAAATAGATATGGGAAAGAATTGTACCAACATGCAGAACATTGGAGGTATACAGGTGGTAAAAATATGAACCACAGATTAAACTACACAACAAATAGGTTTTTGCCATGTAAATACCCAGGAAGACATGATTGTCTAGATACATATAATGGTGATGGCATTTTGCAATTTAATGATATATACACTTAATTCAAATTACTTAAACCTTTTGGCAATAATAAAAGTTACAAACAATCAAAAAGTGTGTAAGTATGCTTAACTTAACATGTTTAGTGTATTTGTTTAAGTGGATGTTTTAAATTTAAATTTGGGTTAGGAGAAGTATTAAGGTTTATGTTTGGGTGAAGAGAAGTATTAAGGTTTATGTTTGGGTGAGGAGAAGTATTAAGGTTTATTTTTAGGTGAGGAGAAGTATTAAGGTTTATGTTTTGGTGAGGAGGAGTATTAAGGTTTATGTTTGGGTGAGGAGGAGTATTAGGGTTTATGTTTGGGTGAGGAGAAGTATTAAGGTTTATGTTTGGGTGAGGAGAAGTATTAAGGTTTATGTTTGGGTGAGGAGAAGTATTAAAGTTTGTTTGAATTAGGAGAAGTATTCAGGTTTATGTTTGGGTGAGGAGAAGTATTAAGGTTTATGTTTGGGTGAGGAGAAGTATTAAGGTTTATGTTTGGGTGAGGAGAAGTATTAAGGTTTATGTTTGGGTGAGGAGAAGTATTAAGGTTTATGTTTGGGTGAGGAGAAGTATTAAGGTTTATGTTTGGGTGAGGAGAAGTATTCAAGTTTATGTTTGGGTGAGGAGAAGTATTAAAGTTTGTTTGAATTAGGAGAAGTATTCAGGTTTATGTTTGGGTGAGGAGAAGTATTAAGGTTTATGTTGGGTGAAGAGAAGTATTAAGGTTTATGTTTGGGTGAGGGGAAGTATTAAGGTTTATTTTTAGGTGAGGAGAAGTATTAAGGTTTATGTTTTGGTGAGGAGGAGTATTAAGGTTTATGTTTAGGTGAGGAGGAGTATTAAAGTTTATGTTTGGGTGAGGAGAAGTATTAAAGTTTGTTTGAATGAGGAGAAGTATTAAGGTTTATGTTTTGGTGAGGAGAAGTATTAAGGTTTATGTTTTGGTGAGGAGGAGTATTAAGGTTTATGTTTGGGTGAGGAGAAGTATTAAGGTTTATGTTTGGGTGAGGAGAAGTATTAAAGTTTGTTTGAATGAGGAGAAGTATTCAGGTTTATGTTTGGGTGAGGAGAAGTATTAAGGTTTATGTTTCTTTTGTAATAGTTTCACAGTTCGGTAAAATTTTCTTTCGATCTTTTGAGTGTATTTCGTTCTTTCGACAAGGCTTTTCATTCCATTAACGATACATTACGCAGAGGTTTAAAGAGAATTTTTGTTACCATGGCACATAACAATTAAACACGAGCTCTACACAAACAAATGTTTATTTTGATGATATTTGTAATATTATTCCCGGGAAAAGTAACCCTTACTCTAAACACGTACAGAGACTAATTCAATATCTGATGTAACGAAATCACGTTTTTGTGGATTACACCTCATCTGACTTTCACTTTCAATTATATGAAATATTTCCAAGCACGCATTTCTAAATAGCTACTTAAATATTATATGTTTCGGTACGATTTTGGTATAAAGCGGCTTAAAGTATAATGTAGAGCAGCTGTTTACCCATCTTGTGATTTCATGAGTGCCGCCCATGACAATGAATGAAAATATTTTTTTTCTTGACGCTTAAAATCAAATGCTCCTTGTTGGTTTTGCTGTTTGTAGACGATATTGTATTGTTCTCAAACTGTAAGGAAGTATAACAGTTTCTGTTGTATACTTTGCATAGTTTTGTGTGTGTGTAACTAGGATTCATCGAAACAGTTTCAAATTGTATTATTGTGATTGGTTTAATCTTTGAAAATTTTAATAGATAATGATGATATCTTCTCTATCCACTATGAATGATAAAGAATTTCTAATTACTAAATGGAGAAAACTGAAATATTCTTTTGAAGTTCTGTGACATACTTGTAACAAATATGTCTTAATAAAACCCGCTGCCTTAATGTAAAGAAATGAAAAAAATAGTTCAAATGAGATTTTAAAAAAATACAACGAAAATTGCAATCTTAAGAAATGACTTTGGAAGCAAATTAATCGTTGTAGACTAAAAATAAACACGAGAAGCAGGGCCCTTAATTTCAAGCGGTGTAACACACTGTAGAACGTTAAAACTTAGTAACTTTTATATCATCCTTTTATGGTTTACCGAAAGATAAAGGGAAATCACTGCGAAAAAGATTTATCTAAGATTAGACGCCGAGTAACTTCCCCTATCAAGTCAGTTTCCGTATCAAATAATTAAAGAATGAGTTATTTAATATCGTGTCATACAATAGTCTAAAACGTGTCATACGGTAGTCCGATAGCATATTATATGGAAGTCTGAAAATGTACAGGATGTCTTGCGCTGTTACCTCTCGACATTCAACTTAATACTTCCAACCTAACACGTTGTGCCACAATTAGTACCACATTTTCGCTATCACTCATAATGGTCTTGTACTTATTCAATTTATTGCAACAAAAAATAAGCATTTTAAGTAAAGTACGTTTGTTTTTTATCTTCTTTCATCTGTACCTAAAATAACGATGTCCTTGTATTGTTCTGGAATTATTATGTGTATTTTCTTTCTTGATATTTTCCAAGACAAAAACAGAGATAGCAAAACCATTTTTCCTTAAACTGTAATTTCAACATAATGAGACAACTGTTTTAGTCTTGGTCTTAAAATGACCGAGCGAATATTTTTTTTCTGAGATATCGTTTATCATAAGGTTTGCGATACATACCTTTGCGGAGTCCGGGAAATGCTTCAGATTCGAAACTTAGATGACATGTGTTCGAATCCTGTCATCGGACTAAAACTGTGTCTTTGAAAGACACATTTTTGGCACGGGTATTGTACATTTCAAGGGAAAAAATCACAGATATTTCTTTTTGAATATCTAGCTGAATGAGCTTTCGTCTGAATTTACTCGGTGATAAGTGAATTCAGAGTAATCTAGTAATCTAACATCTGTTTATCAAACCGGTAGAGAATCAATTTTTCACGAACTAGAGTGATTACTCGGACATGTGATAAATGAACGTTGTGTGACAAGTACTACGATATTAGACCCTGCCTAAATAAAGAAGCCCAAGCAAGTTATCTAAGTATAAAACTTCTTAAGTTATTGCCAAGGCATATTGGGGATCATAAAAGAATTCTATCTCGACAATAAATTTCCGGTCGTAAACAACCTAGTAATCACTCTAGTACGTGAAAAATTGATTCTCTACCGGTTTGATGTAGTTTCAGAGACTTCACGGTTTATTGGCTTAGACCGTCCTGAATCATTTCCATATAATATTGATTTGATAACAGCAACAATACAGACACATAAAAGTGTCTTCATCCCATGCTACACAATGTCTTAAATTATTCTTGAAAATATCGCTGTGCTTAAGCATTCATTAAAGTATAAACTTTTTTCTAAAACTACTTACAAAAGTTTAGTTATAAAATCTTCTTCTTTTCACAAAATGACCGAGAGATGGTTAATTTTTTTCCAATATCGGCAACTGATTCAATAGAAAACAATAAATTGATTTCAATAATAAAACAAACCATGAAACCAAATCTAAAGAAAACGCCCATTCAGTTTTTTTTTTTTTTTTTTTTTTTTGTAAAGGAACAAACGCCTTTATGATAAATCTTTTTGATAAAAGACAGGCAGAGATCCGGAAAGAATCTTCAGAATCATTATGTTTGTGCTATATGCAACGTTTATTTTTAATCAAATAAACTTCCTTGAATTTGTTTGAATCTTAATATCTCCATGTCCTGTCGTCACATTTTGAGACAGATACAAGAAAATCGTTGGAGCCTTTTCATTTTTTAAAGATACCTGCATCATGACGTTCACTTAAACAACGCAACAAGACGAAGAAAATCCATGTTTTGCTGAGGCTTTACTTCACCCCGCATTGTTCGCCAGAAATAATATCTTTAATGGTATAGCTTTTTCGAAACCTCAAAATATCTGGATATTCATTCTGAGTGATATTCTAGAAGATCAATAAATTCACAGTAACAAAGCTGAATGTCACAAAGACCATAGCAACAGTCATAGTATAAAGAAGTGCTTAGCACAAATTTAGTGACATTTATAGGCACTCTTAAACCTCACTTTCTAAATTACTTCATCCAAAATCATATAGGGGAAACAAGTTAAATAAAATAGACATTTGATCATACACAATGTCAGATTGTCGAACAGACCAATAGACGATCGTACGGACCAACGAACTAAAGTATCAACAAAGAACTTTTGAATGTGATCCCATGAAAGCAAATGTGCTGTTTTAAAGAAATGAAGGGAAAAAAACGAAACAAACAAACAAACAAACAAAAACGTGTACTCTAAAATGGTGCTAGTTAGTAAAATTGATAATGTGAATATTGTCTTTTGTCTCTTTCTTTTTTTGAACAAATGGCACGGTTTTGCGCATTACTATCGGTTCGATTCAAACAGAAATTAAATGATACATTTCTTTCCGTATATTTTTGAAAGCTGTTGACAACGCTGATAATATCTTGAATTAACCAACGTTATTACTCGAGGTAACTGGATATGCAAACAGTTTATAATTGTATGAAACACATTATAACTTAAAGAAGTGTAATTCCCTTTGAAAATATATTTTATTTTATCTGAAAATACGAGAACATATAGATTCTTTGTATCATCAAACGCCAACACAGGATTACTTCCCCTGACAGAATACAGTCGAATGTCAATATCAAGTTTTTATAATTTCCTGCAATACTTTATCCACACAGACGACCCTGTACTAGCGTCACTTTTTAAAATCTTTTTGTAATAGTCTCCTCGTGTCATACCATAATTATTTCGCTTTATAGACACAAACTCTGCGTGTATCTGACAAGACTTAGAAAGCCAATGTCTCCCCTAACTCTAATGATGTGTAATTAGAGCGTCCTTGACACATCGAGTAAAACAAATTGTTCTAGGAATGACCTTCCCACTGCATTTCAATAGAGGAAGGTTGTAAATGAAAACAGGAATTTAAACGTCTTCTCTCGTAAAATATAGCAGTGTCTTAAGGGCAGGTTTCTGTTTTGTTGTTGTTGTTGTTGGTTTCATCAACATGCATGCACTTGTAAGAATGTTGAAATCAGTGCTATAAATGAACAATTAATTACGTTCTTAATTCAGAAAAAATGACTGGCAACTAACGATAGAATGGTTACTTAATGAATCAGACCCTTTGATTTTTCTTACATTCTTAATATTAGATAAATCCACATACATGCATTCCATCATTCAAGTTGACCCAATATCGAACTACATGTACTGTGAAAAAAAGGTGAGGGAATGGCGGGGGTGGGGTGGCGATTCGTCCCCTATCACAAGAGCGGACAACCTTTTCTTGTCATATTTTGGGTACAGTTTCAAGAGATTTCCAGCCACTCGATCTCGAGCGGGGTTTTGCTCATCCGTCAGCAACTCCTTGTGGGTTATATTGCAACCCTGCTAGATATCTGATGCAGTGTGAGGCGCGCATCTGAATTAATAACGTCTGAATTTTTCTGAGGTTGCATTTGGCCGGCGCCCACAATTTTGGTTATCTCCCAGCGTGTCTTTTCCCAGTTAGTGCAAGTTCGTTATTCTCTCACTCGACTTTAAGAAAAGACAAAACTTTGTACAATCGTTAGTATCTGTCCTGTCCAGAAATCGTTACACCAAGTATCTGTCCTATCCAGAAATCGTTACACCAAGTTATTAAAGAGTAACCTTTGGGCCAGAGTGCGTAACGGTCATGAAACTTTACTAGAGAAACTGCTCCACGGTTAGGTAGCAGAAACCCAAACAGTCAGAAAGAAAATATCTGGGGTGCTGCTGGGGAGCTGCTTCTTGGTTCAATATAACTCAAATAATTTGTTCTAACAAGCCGAGACAGATATAAGATTGGTACGTAACTTAATTTCGTATCTCATTACGATTTATGGTATGTAATTAAGTCACACACTGCTCCCGATTTATTACAGTTTGCAACTTCATTTCTTTGCTATTATGGGATGGCACATTACAGCTAATTTGTGACGCAAATCATCTAGATATGTCTCCTCAATTTTAAATTTACCAGTGAAGATCAATTACTCAGCTAAGCTTACGCAACTTAATATTGGATGATTTATGGGTCTATATTCATTAATTTTGAAAGCATTTTCTTTTACTTCCTTTCAAAAAGGAACTTGAAGTATTCAAGCGGACTTAACAAGTTTAAACAATAAAAAATGACAGAAGGTCGGGTTGGTATTATGTTTATGTCCTCTCAACCTATTAAAAACAAGAGCTGGAACTGTACGAGACAAATGCCCCAAATGGTATTGTCAGCAAATGTGTTTAGATTGAAGCAGAGTTGTTTTCAGTTAAATCTACAGCCATGTCTTCTGTGTTAAATTAGATTACTTTTAGAGACAGGAACCGTACAGATGATCATCATTTCTAAAAATTTGTGCACCAAAACTTCACCTGGAGTTCTGCTGTAAGATGGCATTTCAAAATCACCGAATCACTGACAGCCATAGCGCGAACATAACATCTGATAGGCAGTATTCTGATTAATTTGCCAGGACAGAAAATATACAGAACAGAACAGAACTTTTATTTTTGATTTGTACATAGTACTTCATCATATACATAATAATTTTCAAGTAACATGTACATGTCAGTGCAATCAATATAAAGAAATCAATAATATGAATAATATAAAGAAATCAATAATTGTAATGAAACTTAAGTTGATTGTTATTAAGCCTCAGTTAAGTGAGGATGAACATATTTAAGAAAAAAAATCAATACCAAAACTAAATTTTGATCTATCATTGAACATTATTTAATACTGAAGTTCTAACAGTCATACCATTCTTGTAATAAACTGCTAATTTACACAGATAAAAATAGAAAGCCGGACGATCATACGGATAATTGCGAGGCATCGCCTTCATATGAAGAAAATGTATGCCAAGTTGTTTTAACATTTTGCCAGGAGTCACTGATTAACATAGATGATACGAACATCCAAGTAGCCAGTACTGTATTTTGTTAATAATTTGCCCAACTCTGATGACATTTGTGCCAAGTCATTTTAAGAAACTTTTGCAGGCATTAAATTATTTTAGTCAATCTCTCTAAGTATTTGCATTCATATATCTAAAACTTAGTATGAGGCAGTTACCGGTAACAACATATCACCTAGAATCAGTCAACGTGTAACTGTTTTTCTGCTTTACTAAACCATTTTCGCTTTTGGGGTTGATGGATTCCTGACCTCTCACATTTGCATGATTTTGCAAAGAAGTACAATTATATTTGCACCACAAACAAGTATATAACAAAAGGGCACGTGTTAATATTTGTGGGTAAAATTTATTGTTATAAGATTTAAGAGTCTTGCTATGGATCCATGAATTTTTCACTTATTACATAATATTTTAGCTAGATACTGACAACCGTCCTGTTTTAAATCTGAGCATTGTAAATCTGAGTACTAAGTGAAGCTGAGCATGAAAAATGCTTTATAATCATGTAGCAAGTTTTCCTCTACCCGTGTATGCCACATCCATACCTATTGTTCTTTTTTGTTCAACCCCCGCCTATCCCATGCCCTTTGTTTATCTCCTGATATTATTCTGTTCTCCCTGTAATACACACCATGTCTTATTCTTACCCTGTTTCTCCGTGTCGCACATTTTGCTCGGAGTACCAGAAAAGTGAAGAAATGTGTTCTATTATTTGTCCTGAAGGCAGTCTACCCTGCTATAATGAAAGGAAATCAAATATTTGCAATATTTGCCATAAAGGATAAAATATGGTTAACAGTTTCAGGCCTATATAAGGATTCAATCAGCCATAAAGACGTGGTCGAAAGAATTAATGGATGTGTACATTTAAAAGATAATTCTAACACTATCCGCAATTCGCCGACAATAAACAAAGAAGGAATTGAGCGTGATATATCATATATTTTAGATAACGCTGCAAAAAAAGCGTGCGCCCGCTGACGTCAAGTGCTGCAAACTACTTTCGGCTGTTCTTATTTTTCACTGAAACCGAAAATTGTTTTTAAATATTTTTATAGTGAAATATTGTTTTGGACTAAATTATCTTCTTTGATGTTCATCTATGAAAAAATTATAGATATTTGTTTAAACGTAAATTATTGACTGATAAGCTAAAATAACCTTGTTGTTTTCATTTTCACGTGGGGAATGAATAGCGGGGTAAACGGAATAGCCTGTCAGGGTCAATAACCGTTCAATATGGCATAATAAGTAGTGCACATAATTGTGTCCCTTATAACTATCCATATGTGTTAGAATGGAAATAGATTTTAAAGTTTTTGTGTTCTACCGTCGAATATAGCACGGTATCTCGTTCAGATGCGAAATTATTTAATCACTCAGGCCTACGGCCTTCGTGATTAAATTATTACGCATCTGAACTCGACACCGTGCTATATTTGACGGTAAAACACTCAAACTTAAAATCTATTCCCTAAATATACATGGCTGTTGCACCGGTAGGTCCTCTGCATTCGAACTTTAAGATTAGTCTGTACTGAATGAAATTATGCTTCGTTATCAAATCGATCAGTTCTATTTACGGCAACTTTATAGCCTATTATTATACAACACACTTGCATCTTTTTATCTGTTAAAAGGGACGAATGTAGAACGATTGACGCTGTTTGTTATACAGTCGTGACATGAAATGTTCGTATTTCCATATATACACCTTAATTACTGATAAAACTCAATAAAACGCTTTAAAGGGAGTTGATTCAATTTTCGTATTTGTAAATGAAAGAACAGCTGTATTTAGCAAATTCTACCCAATAAATCATACTCGGGTGACAATAGGCGAAGCATGTGGTTCGTCTGCGAACATCTTAAATCGTCTGCTGCCTTTTATGATAATTGCATTTTATTGAGATAAAAACTGATTTTAGCGCAGTAAAACATGTTCACGATTATTCTCGTCAGGAGAAACGCTTATTTTAAGATTAATTTTGCAGCAATTATTAAGAGGAAACACTTTCGATAATTTTAGCCAGTTTTGATGTCAAAACTAAATTGAATATTAGTCAGTTTACGTAAATATGTCGTCCTAGATTGAAATAATAAACTTTAAGCGAGAAAATAAATAGGATTACAAAACCGGTATACTACTAACCTACATTTATTTATGTTTTCAGTCAAGCAGGGAGTTTAGCTTTAAATTGTGTCTAACATGCACCAACGTAACACCCTGCATTGCTAAAAAGCTGCCAATGTTTGCATCAGCCTGAAGGTTTGTACAAGAGCTTGACCTCTTGCTGCCAGTAAGTAAGATAGATACTCTAGTGGCTTATCAGTCGGCAAACTAGGCGTTCGACTACAGAGACTGAACAATAGCAGTTTGTGAGTCTAAGATGCGGACAAAAAAATGTTCTATGTACACGCGGTATCGCAGATGGATCCGCAACAACAACAACAACGAGAATAATATATGAAGTAACGATTATGAAAATAAAGTGTTGTAGAAGAAGAGAGGTGCATG
This sequence comes from Cyclina sinensis, assembly GCA_012932295.1. Taxonomy (NCBI): domain Eukaryota; kingdom Metazoa; phylum Mollusca; class Bivalvia; order Venerida; family Veneridae; genus Cyclina; species Cyclina sinensis. Next base: position 70,304,393 of record JAAONU010000001.1, on the reverse strand, counting down.
TTGTAATAATGAAATACTCTAAAAGACTTTATAATCTTTGAAAGACATTAGTGACTGCCTTGCTATATTAGGGCACTGAATTAAAAGTCTGCTTTCTACATACTGATGTCGACGTTCATACACATTTAATGAGTACTTTTATACCGATGAAAATATACATGTATGTATACATATGAGATATGATATAGTTTTTGTTTTGCTTGAGACCAATATTTCCGTGTAACACGGTTTTAATAACAAGTTAATCAGAATGCAGCAGACGTGCACTTTGGGAAGAAACATGGCTAATTATCCAGACGACTGACTTTATGAACTGTTGTAACGTTGTCTGATGGTAATTAAAAGTAATTATTATATGATAAACATGTAATGAATCTATTATAAGTTTGCAGTGAACACAAACGTTTGCCCATAGGCTGCATTTGACATTGCGAAAAGTAAAACTATTCAGCCATCGATCAAACGTTTAAGGAGATGTCAAATAAATATCATTTTCAGTAAGTTCAGGTGTAAAACAAGGTGTAAAGGGAGTGTTAACCGGAAGTTCTCATGTGCACAGGGGCTTGTCACTGTTCAGATGAAAGAGGAAAAAAAAAAGAAAAACTCTTGTTATACACGATATCTTAAATCAATGAATCTGAGTCATTTATTAACTATACATTGTTTTACGTCGCGTTTTACGTTTTTAGGTGAAGCAGATAAAAAACACATGTACATAAGAGAAGTATCGTTAACGGACATATTTAGCTAAGCCTTATATTCCATGATTCAATGAAAGTATTTTCACCTTTTATTATTGTTAAGTATGGCACATGTTCTCTTTGTATCATTTTTTATATCATTTTCATTTTGTTTGCTTATATAACAATATGAGAGACTTAGGTAGATCAGTAAGAAACAGTTGTAGTAAAAGTCTTACAGATATGCCGGGCAGATTTATTCAAATAAAGCTGTAATGTTAAGCTCATATTTCATCCGCCCTCAGCCGCCGTCTCCCAAGCCCCCACCCTCAAATGAAGCATCCTTGCAGTAAACACTAGAAAGATTCTTTTCATTTTCAGCTTGATTCTATGCCACTTAGCTGAAAGGATTTTTTTAAAGCTTCGAGTCCAAAGTCTGTCAGTATCAAATTTACTTTGAGTTATTGTTCCGTTGAATCCATTTAAGACAGTTAAATGAAACCTGCTTTGTTTCGAAAAAAAAAACTGAATTGGTTTCATAATTTTATGTGACAAAAATTATGTTACGTTTTTTTTTTTTTTTTTTACCTTTTAAACACTCTTAAGACTCTTTAAGAAATGTTAAGAACAAATCCGTCTTTTTGATATTTTTATGTAGGCTAATTTCTTTGTATTTTACAATAGTAAGATTTTATTTATCTTTTTTTGGTGTGTCAATTTATACACACATTTAAAATTTAAATACGAAAATTTCAATAGATCCTACAAAGATAGCTAGGTATGCACTATCCATATTTAAAAGTCATTTAATTGACATACGCCCCTGTGGCATTTTAACGAACCTATTCCTTGTTTTTGTCGTTTGTTAAATTTCTCAAGGTGGTATCTCGTTCATTCAGTTAAGCAGGTTTATCATGACACCGTTAGGTACGTTGATAAGTGCTGTCATGCCGTGACCTTCGTACCACGATTAGTCGTCACTTTCAAACTGATCTTACACGGACAAGTTTTGTGTATTGCATCTTTAATTTGATAATTATTTATAGACACATTTTGAACTGATATAACACAGACAAGTTTAGTGTACTGCATCTCTAAGTTGACTTCAGTTATGGCTGGATAAAGCCTGGATAACGAAATCCGGTAAGTAGATGTATAAATTAAATTTTTGATGTAAGCAGGCGCGTAGCTGCCTATACGCGAGTACGCAGCTGAATCCACATTATTTTGACAAAAAAAAATAAAATAAACGAAAGTAAAGCTATTCATCTCCATTTTTATGCTAAAATAAATGGATTTTCTTTGGTCAAGAAAGCTCTCCGGAGGCCCCAAAACGCACCAAATTGCACCATTTATTTCAAAATTTTCAGGGGGGGCATGCCCCCTGACCCCCCTAGATTATTTTGAATCCACATTCTTTATAGGCTAGCTACGCGCCTGGTAAGAAATCAGAATCAGACGGAAAACTACACAGAATGTTTACTTTTTGCAAAGAAGTGGTAATCTGAAATTGTGCACGATAAAGATTGGGACTTTCAATTCTTGCTGCAAAGACAGACAGACAGACCACTTTATGGAAATCATACAGATTACTTTTCTGTATTTTTTCCCCGAAATGGTTATAAATAACCATATCAGTATGATCTCTTTGTATTTAAATTTCCTGTATTTAAAAGTTAAGCTTATTCAACGTAACCATGTTTTACTTGTGCGTGTCTTACCTTAGGTTTCGCTACACATACATAAGTTTGGATGAACAGAGAGTGTATATCAACTCTTTATCAGTGAATTAAGATTATAGGTAACAATATAATTATCTACTTTTATCAGTGAACAAAAGACAAAACTCTTATACCTTATATCCGTCCTAGGGTTTACAGGTTCAGGTTATGGCCGTTTCAGAAAAAGGATTGTGAACATGTTTACATTAAAAAATTAATTTTTAACAAACAAAAAAAAGAAAATTTCAAAATTCTATATGAATACATCAACATTAAAATGAAGTTATTCATACCTTAAAACTCCATTTTTTGTTTAAAAGTCGCATACGGATAGAAATCTGTGAGACTTGAATACAGTTAAAAAAATAGAAATGTACATATTTTTCCTTGTAGGCGATTGAAGACTGATTTCTTTGGTTGCTTTTAATCATAAAAGTTTAACAAAACCAGCCAGAGACAAATTAAAACAAAAATATGAATTAAAAAAGTTTTATATATCTGCATCTGCGCGCAAGGAAGGGTCTAATAAATAAGCTTCTTACCCTGTGGAGACAACTGACTTTGGCTTAGCGACCAGTGCAGACCATGATCAGTCTGTACACCCGTGTAGTCTGATCATGGTCTGCACTATTCGCCTTTCAAAAAGTAACCCCTACCCCTTCCCTCACCACCATCACCCCAGTTTTAGATATTTAGCATGGTAAGGGTTGAAAAATCATTGAGTAATAATATATATAATTATATCGTTATATTTAAACTCGTATATCAGCTTTGCGCATAATAATAAGGAAATAAAACATTATTGAACATGATTGATAGTACAGTGCATTGTTAATGTTCATCTCATTGGCAAACTTTAATCAGAACAAATAAGATATTACTGAACCTATTACGATGAGCAATGCACGTTTTTTTCAGGCTACTTTTACATAGCAACAAATTTGTTAAATTAAATTGTAATGAATTTAGTGTACTGAATCGTTATTTATTTATAATGTAATTATAATGTACCTATGCGAATGACGTTAAGTTTACGCAAATTATTCTCAAAACGTATATCAAAAACAGGTTACATGCAGTTAGTTTCAAAGCGGATGTTCTATTATTAATAACAAAATATATCATATTTCTAGTTTAGGTAGGCTACCAAACCTAGAAAAACGAAGTTTAACGAAGATACAGAGTAAACCGGCGGAGATTTCCGTCAGACACGTGGTATGAATAATTTTTTTTATACGGAAACTACCGAAGGGAAACGTCGTGAAAACGAAAGTAAAATATGCGTTTCTGTTTTTGGGTCGAAAAGTGTCTTTGAAAGCGTTTTCGTGACTATCGTTGAGGGGGTCATCTAATAAGTGTATATTGGACATATTTTTCGTAAAGTAACACATAAGACTCGGTACAACCACATTTTCCATTGATAGACCATATGCATCTTTAACACAGCAGCAAAAATGTAAAACAGTTATTAAAAAAAAATAGATACTACACGTAGTTACATATGCTGAGTGAATAAGTCTAGTTAACTAAACTTCTTAGCAATGTGAACTGTTGGTTGCTGGCCTCTCAACCACTGTTCTTTAGGTAAGAGCCATGCTCTGGAGCAAACCCCTCACTGCGATAACTTCTCTTTACTGATACGATAGGGAAGGTAACTCTTCGTGTAGATTGCCTTCGAGCTTTGCCACGACCTCTCAATGTAAAACACAGCTGTTTCTAAAGGAGAAGAATACTATAAACCTATAGTACGAAAAGTCTTTGGTTAAAAATATGGTGAAACATCATAACTGCTGAAGGTATTTAACGAAACAGTAAAACCTGAACTTTTCTCAGAGTTTAAATGGTTATCTAAGGGAGCAGCCGCCCGGGTTTATCAGACACCTTGGTAATAGCCATTACCCAATTTTTAACTTTATACACAAGGTTCCTGGAGGACAGACAGGGGTTTACCATTCTTTAAACAGCTGACAGCTCACTTACAGGCCACGACAGAACAGCCCCCTAGCTTGACTCGAACTACCGCCCTCCGTATTACACAGGCGGGCGGCATAACTACTAGGCTTCGGAGATATAAATATTAAAGTAAATTTACAAATTCAGACTCCTTTTTCTTGACTGATCTTAAAAATATATAAGGAGTTTATGCCCGATTTAGAACAGTTCAACCCGTTCTACAACCGCTAACATTACAGCCGCTGCCGTTTAAATGGTCACATGTCTAATTTAAAGGTTAGAAAGTAGCATTACGTGAAGGTGAAATAAAAAGAAGTAATTACAGTCTATTACAAGAGTGAACAGAGAAATAAATGGTTCTTTTCTCACAAAATCTTATTAACAAATGATGAACCCATAAGTCTGTTACACCTAGTAAGCAGCTAGGTAAGATGGCATTTTGGGAACGCCTGGAAAATGTTAATGTGGACCAGATTGTCCTTGAATTTAATGTAAACAGGTATAAAACGATTTGATATATCAAGGGTTTACTTACAAAATCGTTATAATGAACTCAACTTTTTGAAAACGTAAGTTACTTTGCTATATGAACAAAAAAGGGGGATGGCCGCGATGCATTTGTGTTTATTATCACCCGCGCTATATGGTAATACTCTCCGTCCGTCCGACCACCCTTCCGTCCAACACTTTGTCCGGAGCATAACTTCAAAAGCATTTGAGATATCAACTTGAAACTTCAAAGGTAGATACATCTCATTAAGAAAGAGTGCAGGGCACAAAAATGATAACTGTACCCTTCATACTTATTGAGTAATTACTCTCTGTTATTTTTCATCGTTAATTTTTGTCCAGAGCATAACTGGAAAGGTTTTCCAGATATCAACTTGAAACTTCCTAGGTAGATAGACCTCATTAAGGAGGAGTGCAGAGCATAAAATGATAACTTTACCTTTCATAATGTTTGAGTTATTGCCCTTTGTTATTTTCATGCTTAATATGTGTTCGGACAATAACTCAAAAAGTATTTGAGATATCAACTTGAAAGTTCATAGGTTAACAGATCTCATTGGAAAGGGGTGCTGTGCAATAGAATGATAACGAAGCAAACACATTCGGCTGGGGATGGGCATGTCAACATGGCTCCTGTTCTTATTTTCTTTATGCTATGTTTTTCATGCAGTTTCCTTCAGTACACTTGAATATAAAACCTTTTTATTTTTTATTTAGCGGAATATATTGTGATCCTTGTATTGTTTAGAAAACTTCAGGTTATTTTCTTTATGTTGCTAGGGAACAAACATCAAGACCTTTGTAACCGTCACGACGTCTTTTGTATCCAACCCACATTAAACTTAGAAAGTTATCACTTTTAACAGTAGGAATTCTGAAAAATCCTAAGGAATAATAAATTGACCTAGATACGTGTTTTAGTCCGACACCACAAGTAAGGGTATACATGGCGCAAACCTAAACTTGAACTTGACCGGTCTAGCAGACGTCATTTTGCGTATTTTGTGTCGTTGCCCTTTCAAACTTTCCGATCTTCCAAAAATTTCTGACAGTTTAAGATCAGTTCGTGATGTTTTCAAAATAAAGGTTAGGTTATAGAGTTGACAGATGATTTCAAATGCCATATGTAATATTGATTTACATAAAGAAATAATTCGGTCATATTTGACTAGATAATTTCTTTACAGCATGTTTAAACTTCAAAGTATGATTTTGATCGTACATTTTCAATTTCTTGCCAATTCTTTTTTCTATGGCTTTTTAACAGAAAAGGAAATAAAAATCTCAACTTTTGACATAGAAACCCTAAAAGTCAGTTTGCCGGCTGATTTTTTTAGCCAATCAGCTGGCTCTAAGAATGTGACGATCTTTAAAATAACTAGCGCATGGGAGAAAATATTACACATCTTCTTAGTTGTTAAAATACCAGTAACTTAATTATACTCCATTACAAATGATGTACTAGAATGGCAAGGATTGCAACATTGACAGATTGTGTCAATGACCTAAGTGAACTGCAAGTACGTCAAAAATGGCGTTTGTCTGGTATGCGCTTCCAAACATAAAGCAAAATTCAAAACCAGAATCTATTTAAATAATCTTCTATTTAGGGAATGTAAGATTAGGAAAACTGCTTGCCAATATATCTGTTTTGACGTATCCTCAAACTTAGTAGAAGTACAGTTCGTTAGCAGGGTTCGAGTCTCTTCTCTTCGATAGCACAACAACGAGGTCAAGCAACATGTAGTGTAGAAATTTGCCTGAATAGACATCGTCGAATGATAACGAATGTGCATTTGTTTATTAATATATCTAATTTCATCAGTATCTTCTTTTAAAGGGCTCTCTCAAAATAGAACAATGCTTACTGACTTGCTTTATTCGATTGTTTCGACCAGATTAATACATATGCATGTAGTAATTACATGTATGCTAAAAAGCCGTCGTTATCACTCACTTAACGTTATCAAGTGTCTGTTGTAGATCGTTGATGTAACGTTTAGTCTAATCAGCTACAATAAGATGACTCGATAAAGATCCTGTAATAAAGTTGAGTATCAATTTATGATGAAGATATTTTCTCCCTTATCTGGTGTACTGCCTAATGATCGTTAAGGTTACTGATAGTAAAACAGGAACAAGGATATATGTACGTACGGTGCTGGGATAGTAATTTTGAGCTAGTTGTGGTCAAATCTTGTAAGGAATCACAACGTCACTGTCACTTGTAGCATGCATTATTATATACTGTTAATTGGTCTATGATGATACATGGTGTCAGTGACAATGTGATAATTTGCACACCGAGCACCAAGGAAAGTGATGTGTGCTAGGTTGGAAAGCATTGTTTGCATTATGTCTTACGTCCTAAGTGTAAATAACATATGCCTCAGTGGTTAAGGTGTTTGTGCTATGTTCGGTAGGTCCTGGCCTCGAACCCTACCCAGTGGGTTAGTTTTGTCCTTGGGCTAAAACAGTTACTTTCCCAGTGCATCAGCGCACCCAGCTGTACGTTGACAAATAATTAAATTGACATCCTTCTCTCTCAAGTGTGCAATTTTGTCATGTTTTGTGTCTTGAGAGCCCAATGTCTAAGCTTGTATATGTTTGTACAGTAGCTAAAACCGAGCTTAAATTCTAATCTTGGTGTAAAACGATACAGTGAGATCAAGATCGCGTGTGATCAAGTAAATTTGTGGGCTTCCTACCGACGTATTGTCTGAATCATATATATTCATTTCAGTTGTCAAGTGATTTAAGTGTTTTTTTTTTCTGAACAGATAAGAATCTATAAATCGGATATCATTTCCAAATTTGTTTCTCTCGTCTATCGTTTTGTGATTAATGGACAGAAGATTTCTGTTGTCTGACCGGGCAAATTTGATGTGTACGAAAACAGAGTTTTTTGTTATATCAAAGTCACCTACATACAAAGCTGTAGTAACTTTTTTTGTAATTACAGGAAATTATCTCGTGTATCTGCGAATTGTGTTATAAATATATCACCATGGTTATCTCACTTTATTTCATGAAAGATTTATCAGTCATCTGAATTATGTTGGTAATAATAGGTTATAGTGCAAATTATAAATATATCAAATATTGATGGGGTGAAATTAATCATAATAAATTACGATAATCAACACATAGTAAAAGAGCTGAGTGGTATTTTGTTATTAGAACGGTTTTTGAAACCTTCTAATCTGTTTTCCTTAGTCTGTCCAACTGAACTACAGCTGTGCAGTCTATTATAATTGACGGTAATGAAAACCTAATGGCTGCTGACAATAAAATTGTTGAATTACCTAAATGTGGTTGCAGTGTGGCACCAATTTCCCACTACCACTTCAAATGAGGGAGGGATATCAAAGTATATTTCGAAATATTTGTATGGGGTTTCAAATAAGCTTACACTTATTCTATTAATATACAGTTCTGATCAATTGGGCAAATGCCCAAAATGTTTACCGAGTCGTTAAGACAAAAATAATATTGAAATCGTTGATACCCAATTATTATTCTTTCACAATGTTTAAAGCCGTTACAACACTTACAATATATTCAAACAAGTGAAATTCTGTCTAATTCCAGTAATATTTGTTTCTTAACAAAAACGTAAGCAAAATAATTATAAGACAAATAAAAATAAAAAATATCTCAAGTTCCAACGAACCAAAGCATTTTGTAAAAAATCTCTGACCAATATTAACAGGATGGGAGCTTACCGATATATAAAGTTACCGCGAGTAGTGTCCCTTCATAATCGGAACGGTAACAAATGATCTCTGATAGTATATTTTGAAAGTAATCACTGATTCTATTATACTCTTGAAAACGTGTTTTTCAGTTGTAAAATGATAGTATACGTAATTGCAGCGTTAAGATCAACCTCTGGCAAAGCAGAACATTCCTTTCTAACTCTTTTCTTTAATTAAGCACAACACAGTTTTCATCTGTCGAATAATATCTTTTGAATATCACTATGTAATACGAACATACAGTTTGTAGTGGTGTCGCTATTTCTGAAAGTAAACGCGTATTATTAAAAATAAAAATCATTTTCACACCAGATAGTTACCCTGTTTCGAAGAGTCAGAGAAAACATCTTAGTCTTTAGATCTGCAAGAATAATGGGTTGAAATGATCAGCTTTCTAAGAATAGGAACAATAATACTTTGGATTTTTTTTATGCCACATGAAAAACTAGAATATAGTATCTTATTCAACAGTAAACAACTACAGCGGTTGTTAACCAAATGGTTTCTTGAAATCTTTATTTAGAAACTTGTTGTTGGAGCAGTCCGTGCTGTTTATCGAATACAGTATTAGTGTTGTTTGTTGTTGTTTTGTTTGCTACAGATAGGAGCGTTGTTAATAATTTAAATAATCTTATTTCATTAATATGAATGGAATGCAAAACCTACACGTGCATCTGTGGTGTGTGTGTGTGTGTGGGGGGGGGGGGGGGGGGGGGGGTTGGGAAGCATGGATATTTTATTTACGGAAAACAATTTTATTATTATTATTTATTATGAAAATTTATTATTTGTCTGTTTTATATGAAGTAAGGCAATCAAAAATCAGTTGCCTATTCAACGCTAACGGCGGAACATGACCGGAAATACCGAACAGCAAGTGCGCGTTGTTAAGGGGAGTAATTTTGGAGACAACATTGTCTGGATTACCTGCCCCTTCTCTATGTTTTCACTATGTACTATAGTTAGTATGCTGGGAACCAGGCTAGGAGACAACAGTGTATATAGGTAGTCCCCTTTTGAGTATTCTTCAGGATGGAGTAACTATGTTATGCATTAATATGTAAAAACATGTGACGAGAGGATGTGTATCAAAATAAGGCAGTCTCAATTTAATGGTTTTTCCACTCTGAACTTTTCTTTATTTAGCCTTTGTCATGTAAATATCAAGTCAGTATCAATAACGAATACAGACGTATGATGGGGTGTGGGTAGAGTGTGCAGTCACATGACCATAGGCTCCACGATGCTTTAAATATTTAATGTCTGCATTTTTTCCGTTTCTAAATAGTTAGGGAATGGTCTTGATTTCTACAGAAGAAATACGGAAACGAACCATAGCATCAGTGTCTTCTTTCACAATCAATGCTCACCGGGCATAAAGTTGGAAATAATTAACCCTGACATTTTCAAATGTCAACAGACAAGAACACACCTCATTATCCATTCTGTTTCCGAAGGCAAATTAACTTTCTAGGCTACTTTGAATTTTTTTCTGAAATCTGACTCAATAGCGAAACATGATCGGAGGTTCTTCCATATTATGTATCACGAAATGGTTTCTGCTTCAAGAATCGCACGGTTTTGATTTATCTACAAGTTTATTTCAATGACAGAATGTCATTGTATAACAGACAAGCCAATATGCGACATAAATAAACTTCAAAAATACCACAAATGTCCCTTTGGGTCCCTACTACTATGTCAACACCTTGACAAGACAATAGTGATCATTGTGTAGAGAAGAAAAAACAACATTACTCCCTAGTTTATACATGTATTTATGTAGTGTTCTTGTTTTTTGCTGAGACGCTTATGCCTGTTTCCTAGCATGATTTGCAAAAAAGCGTTTCTACATATTTTTTAGATTGCAAACAGAAAGATTAGATATGTTTTGTAAATATCAAATTTGCATTTTTCATCCCTTCAGGTTTTATTTTCTTTCTGACAATTTCCATTGTTCAATAGTTTGTTGAAGCATAATTGAGTTTTTTTTTTTTTTTTTTTTTTTATCTTCCTGAAAGTTTTGGTGTAGTCAAGCGGGTAATGTGACAAATCCACGATGAATGCATTCATTACAAGAAAATACATTTCCATTTGAAATAATCGAATACAGCATTTTCCCTTAAGACACAGCTTTTGCGCACGTTAAGTGGTTTTATTTTAAATGTATGTATTTCGGATAACTATACGTTCCCATAGTAACTGCCAATGCCTGTTCGTTTTAAAGAACCGCAACATCGAAAAAAGATAATAATAATAATAATAAAGAATAATGTAAATACTATAGAATTTCAACACTTACGTTTCTTGTTTGGGTACTGTATTTGTACGTCAAGTAGAAACAAGAACAGAAAACAGAGTAAGGTCAAAATATATATCAGCATCGCGCCTGTGTTTCTTAAATTTTAGCATAAATGTTCCATTTCTTAATTCTGATAATCTTCGTCTAAGGTAAGGCAGAATTGTTTTGTAAGAACAGGTTTGTTTGTGTAAGAAGACAACTTAAGATTTGGAAAACATGGAGTAAAATCCCCTTTCTCACTTGAATGAATCTTGTCTGCAAAATGTTATAGGCTGATACATATTCTTGTCAATCCTTTACTATCCGGTGAACAGAGTTTTTCCTAGACAGTTTGTAAATTAGGATAGTCTAAGATGACGCAACCTTCCAATATCCTTAGATTATAACGCCCACCAGCTTGTATACTATGTACTCTTTTAGTTCAAGAACACATCTTTAACTCGAGCAAGACATCCCAAAATGCCAGTGCTATGTAAAAATAAAATCCGATGTCTTTATCTATATTTGGAACAGCTGAAACCTGTAAAAGTTAAAACGTGTTTTTTTATCAGGATTTTAGCATATATTTAAATCTGAAATTGTTAGGCTTTGTATAATTTCTGTTTGAGTGTCATACTTGCTTTAGACGGTGTATCTTGAACACAACTTTTCTTCAAAATAAATTTTAATATTAATGTCAATATGCTTATTCGATGTTTTTCTACTTCCTGTGTCAAATTATAAAACGATTGGAAAATTAACAGTTTGTAAATGTCTACGGGAACTTTTCAATAGTAACGAGAGATTACGGGTTCGTAATGTGTCGATGAAATATGATCGCAATGGAAAAATGACTGTCGGAATTCCAGACTGCTGCAAACGAGGACTGTAGGACTGTAAAGTATAAGCTCATTGAAACTTTACTCTTAACATGTCGTTCTTTGCAGCTTTATCAAAGTTTTATTTTACATAAGACACCACAAAGGTCAAGAAAACAAGTATTCAGTTGCTGTTAGTTAACCCTGACATTAACCCTGACATTTTCAAATGTCAGTAGACCGATATTGTTCTCATTGTCGGCTTTATAACCTGTGGTGGCCCTGACTTTTGTCTCTGAATGATCTTGATATTAAAAAAAACAGTTTCAAGTAATATGTTAGCATCATTATAAACGGGTTATGACACAGGAAAGAAGGCTTACAACATGCGTTGCTTTTTATGACAAAACAGTGCTTCTGCTAAAGTGTATCACTATGTTCATATCAGTCAAACAATGTTTCTTCTAAATGCTACCACTAATTTCATACCTTCCTTACACAACAATGCCTCTGCAAAATTCTACTCCTATGTTTGTACCCAACAAACAGTGCTCATTCTAAACTCTGTCACTATGCATATACCTAACAAAATATGCTCATTCTAAACTCTAGGTTTATACCTAATAAAACAATCCCCATTCTAAACTCTAAAAATATATTTGTAACGAACAAACAATGTCCCTGCTAAACTCTATCACAATGTTTGTACCAAACAAACAATGCTCTTGCTAAACTCTGCCACTTTGCTTGTACCCTACAAACAGTGCTCTTGCTAAACTACCAAAATGTCTGTACCCAACAAAACAGTGTTCTTGCTAAACTCTACCACTATGTTTGTGTCCAAAAACCAATGCGCTTGCTAAATTCTACCATTATGTTTGTGCCCAACAAACAATGCTCATGCTAAACTTACCACTATGTTCATGCCTGACAAACAATGGTCTTGCTTACCACCATGTTTGTATTCAACCTGCTGTATGATGACTTTCCTTTTTGAAATTAAAACAAATTGAAAAGACGCTATAACCAGTTAGCTCTGCAAAAATCATCATATGAACGGATTTTTCTCTCTCTTTGCAGATGTATTGAAAGGAACAGTCGTTTAAAGAATGTTTGCATTTTTTTTAATTATCAAAAAATTACAAAAGTTTTGTCACTTTTTATATTTTACATCAGATTTTCTCGTTCTGAGTTTTTCAATTTTCCCACGCGTAATGGAATTCCCTCTTATTCTGTAGATCTATTTAGAACTTCGGTATATATTTGAAAACAATAAACTGCAGTAGACACCAGTAAAACGAGAGCTGGTCATAAATTTACCGTTATCACCCGAATGCAGATAATTTCGTGCTAAACACCAATTTTCCCATAAAAATGCTATAGACAAATCACAAGCATGTTTTGTTGACACTATTGAATGTATCTATCAAAATAATATGTAAAACTTTCTCTAGACGGTCTACAAACTAATAGACTTCTTCATCCCACCCACAATCGTATTCTCTTAATATAATTAAGTTCATCGAAATATCCCCCGAGGAAAATACAAATTTTCTTTCAGTACGACAAGCTGCTGTCTTCTTTCATTTTGTGTATTGTTTTCTAGCACAGCTGTTGTTTAAATCGAGAAAGATAAATACATTTAGCTGTCTAACACTTATCGACAAACCTTTCCAGTTGACAAGAATTCAAATAAGGTGAAAATTTGAAGAGTCTGAGCTTTTACACTCGATCAAAACAAAAGTTTTTTTTGAAAATCTCTAAGTTTAGTGTTATACATTCATCACAGAAACATATAGCATAACCCTTATTGTATTCCCTTGTCAGTCAAATTTTATAGAGTTTTTATACAGTTTCTTTTTCCCTCTCAATAAATATCTAATCTCAAATTATTATGCACATTGCATACAAACTGCTTTATTACTTCACAATATGGTATTGGGGAAACAAATGAAAACGGTAGAAAGTAGGTCTGTCTCCGCGAGGCTTCAGTTTGAGGTTGGCAGCTCTGACCTGATTCTGTGCATAATAACTTTGGAGATTAAAAAGAAATGAAGGCATGTCAGACACTGATATTTTTCCTGAAGTGGTACTTCGGTAACTGTCTTTTACAGTAAATGGAATAGACTATAAAATGCGTCAGACAAAACATGGGCAGTCTAAATTCACTAAAAGGAAATTTGTTCGCCACCTCAAGCATGATAAAGATCAGTTTTCAAAGAAGCTGTCATCAGTACAACACTTCATTCACCCTGATATTTTCAAAAGTAAAGAGATGTTTTATTCCTCATTTCTAATTTTATACAATTACTTCTCAATGCTTTTTTGATTTTTTTTTTATCTTAAATCTCAGTTTATGACGAAAACTGATATGAGATTGTCTACATAAAAACAAGTTTAAATCAGTTTCAAACTAAACCTATTAATAATATGGGAAGTTAGTCTGCATTATGCAGTTTAATCATTTCCCTAATTATTTCATAACGGCTGCATGTCTCGTCTTTCAAGACCTGTTCAGAACCTTATAAGCCTTTAGTCATATCAGCAATGTATTAGCTATCTAGTCAAGTCGTGTTTAGATTTACATCTAGTAAGTACTTGTCATGTCTTGTTGAGACACCAAAAAAAATGTACATGTCTACAAGGTTGTATCTGTTTAATTTAATTTCAATGGGATAATAATGCATTTGGCTATACAAAAATAAATATACTATGACAAAACAGGCAAATAAGCAGATATTTTATGGAGAACACAAAATGCATAAAATAATATATTCTTAATGTTAGTAAAATCATTGTAGATTATAGCCAATAATATATATGTCACACTATATGCAGTTTTGGCATATCTCTAGGTTGTATTTACCATCTGCTATTGTTCAATATTATATCTTAACAGGTACGATAAATTACAAACACGTGTTGTGTTCATAATTATACGCTATAAATACTCCTATTTTTATCTCGCGGTAAACCAAGTATAATTTCTCTTGTCTCGTAGTTTTTGCCAACTATAAATATATTATACCGCAAAAATTAATAAACGGTTTAAAACTTAAGTTTAAGAAACCTCTTTCCGTCTTCAGTTTTCGAAATGTATAGGCTTCTATTCAGGCGTGTTTTAAATCAGATATACATGATAAACCAGCAATTTCCTGCATATGAGTAAAAATCTTTCTGTTATTTTAAAATTTTACCAAATGGATTACAACGTAATATTCTTGAAATGAAGAAGCTAAAGAGTGTGAAAAGTGCCATGTTATTTCACCCTTATCGATTAAATGAATTTTCTAAATAACTATTTCTTATTACAGAGTCACTGAGTTTTATAACTTCCACAGAAAAATGACAAGAACGTTTTGTTGACCACCCCAAAGATACGAAGCAATATTGCATTTATTAGTTTTCTATCGACAGTCTATAAATTAGTACAATCCTACAGGACACGGCCATTCAAAATCATTGAATCTAGTACTATAAAACGTTCACAATCTTGACAACTATATGACATTCATAAGTCTGAATAAAGGGGGTTATTACTGCATCAAAATATAGTTGAGCAATCTTGTTAGTTCTAATATTGTAGACTTCGGTCTTGCATTTTCTTCACACATTTCCCCTAGCTCCTTTAAAGAGAACTTCAAAAGAAGATCCTTACACTGTTTTGTTGGGAAATTTCTTCTCGTTATTCAGCACA
This sequence comes from Cyclina sinensis, assembly GCA_012932295.1. Lineage (NCBI taxonomy): Eukaryota > Metazoa > Mollusca > Bivalvia > Venerida > Veneridae > Cyclina > Cyclina sinensis. The sequence goes on along the minus strand of JAAONU010000001.1, from coordinate 70,288,975 downwards.
ATACGCTGCACTATTATTATATTCACTCTACGTAACAAAAAGTGTTGCATTTGAAAAGAAATCAAACAAACTAGGGATTAATGTAAACGAAATTCGATCTAAAAACGTGACATTTTGAAAGCTTTCTATTCATTTGTGATGTTTTCATTTATAGAATAGAAAATATTGATCAAACTGAACAAACTGCATCTGTGGTCGGACAAATGTTGCAGAGATATTAATCAGTTGTGTTTCTTTGACTGAATCTTCAAAGCACTTAAGTTCATATTGTGCACAGAATGCATGTTCTGACTATTGTATGAAAACTGTAAACAACTGGATAAGGAATAATTCATGCCTGCTTTTGTAAGCAGTTAGATGTTTTTAGATTCTGACTGTCTATACTTTATTAGCACTTTTGTAATAAAGTGGTGTGCTATCAAACAATGTTACTAAATTGAAAGGCACTATATAGTCAAGAAACTAATGCTTGCGGGACCGATTTCAAGGGTAATTGTCCGTTATAGCAAATTCTGCAACGTTTGTGTACGCAAGTGGTGTGGAATAGGAAAAAAATATGATGGTTTTATCAATATTGTATTCAATCATGTACATCACAAAATACTAAAATAAGCACTCTTTAAGTACTGATTAACTCATTTTCAGTTGTCCTTAGACAAGTTACAGACCGTTTAATAATAATATAATTCACATGCTTCCGACTGAAGATTAGTCCATATACATCTTGGCTAAAATCTTCTGCGCCAAAATAAAAATAGCAAATCTGGAAACATCTCTCGATGTAACTTTGAGATATTGTTGAATTTTCCTTTCTGTTGAAACTTCTTAAAAACTTTGTAGAGTCAACCATATAATCTAATAAATAACAGAAACATGAAATGGAAACACGTACGAAAATGCCTGGATATGATTGATACTGCACAAATATTTTGAGGGTTTCTTAAATAATGCCGCTTGGTGTAGACAGCATCTTTGAAACAGGCCATGTCAAACTGGTTTTCTGTAAGCTGCGTTTAGACTTTATACTACTTGGTAAATTATTGGCTAGAATTTCTATACCCTGAAGGAGGGCATATAGTTCTTGAAATGTCCGTCTGTCAGTCAGTCCGTCTTTCCGACTGAAAACATTAACATTGCCCATAAATTCTTTATTAGTAAATGGATTTGATTCATAGTGTACCCATTTGGACAAAAGCTTCCCACTGACTTTTAATTATTTGACCTTGGTCCCTGAATGATCTTCACCTCAAAGATCCAGTTGTTAAAAATACTTAATATTGGTCATAAATCCCTTATAACTACACAAATTTAGTTCATGTTTGCACACAAAAACCCCTTGGTAGAAATCTTTCAAATGCGTATTTTCTACCGACCTTGAGGTCAGATTGTCAAAAAAAACTTCTTTTGAAGGATCTACGGTTTATCTGCATCTGGTCCTCAGCTCAAAGGTCAAAGCACCACTTCGGCGAGCATTGTCGACAGTTCTTGTTTTATTAAACAAGTAGATGCAGTTTTTAATCATACAACGTTTGGAAAAACGTGACATAAACCACGACGTTATTCGCAGGATCATTTTATTGATACTCGGAAATGTATGTGAGACTAAAATGGTAATTTCGAAGGCCAGTGCTCACGTACTTAATTTGCTGCACTTCCAAATGGTTATAGAACAGTTGACCTTGAACAACAAACAGGCATAGTACACACAAATTTTATAAGATTATTGTTATTATTAATGAATAACCGTCTTACATTCAATGATGTTGTGTCATAGGTCAAAGTCACAATGACCTGACTTCTGTAGGCATTTATCATCTACCAGATCGTGAACCCACAAACCTGAATAAAAGAAAAGTTTTGATGAGAACAACAACAACTGTGTAATGGATTGTCAATATAATAATGACCTTCACACTGTTTCTATTGTCTTGTTATAGCTAGTTCCACTGATGGGATAATTGTAAATATGGTCACTGTAACTTAACCGCTCTTTCGCACAATTAAATTTACATCATGCACCAAAACACAGCTGGAGTTGACAAGAAATCAATGAAACTAGGGATTAGTCTGAGGAAATGTCATCTTAAATTCGATTAAAACTGTAACATTTTGAAAGCTTTCTATTTACGTACTAGATAAGGAATTAGCAGAGTCAACAATTTCAATATTTCTTTGAGCAGAATTTGGCCGCAAAATTTAGCATTTGATTTTCCCGGAGGCACTCAATGAGAGTTGTTGCATTAATGTTTGTATTCAGTCGATGTGATTTCAGCCTAGTGAAATGGCTAAACTTATGTTTTGACAAACAGTTTTCTTTTCAAGAATGACTACATCAGGATACATTCATACCAGATATATCATATAAATTACACAATTTTAATAGGAACACAGTCTCAAATTGTCAGAAAATAAATACATCATAACACATTAAACGCTTTAGGAAAAACACGTTTCCAGTTGTTTTATTTATTCCAGCAAAATACGAATTCATTGATCTCATATTGGTGACATTTTTTTTAAACATAAACCGTTTGATTTAAAGCCCTTTTCCTACCCCATCATTCTGTTTCTATCTTTTTTTGTAAATAAAACTAACACTTGAAAGAACCCTTAGCTGATGTTTTTCATATAAATCTTATCAATTCAAATATAGCGTCAATCAGTTGCATTTAGACTTAAACGTTGGAAATGGTTTTGAAAATGTCGAATTTGCATTTTCTCGTCTTTCTTGATTTTATTTCCCTTCTGACTTTATTCATTAGTCAATAGTTCTCCGCAAACGTAATGGAATTCTCTCATTTTTGTTGATCTTCCTTTGAATAAGCCGTACTCGAGGAGATAATACAATCAGTGGCAGTACATTGAAGGAAAACACATTTGCAAGAGCCAGAGTTAATGAATTTTAAGCTCACCAAGTGAGCTTACACTTCGTTGGGATTATTTTTTATACTATGCTTTTAAGCGTCATACTTCAATTTATCTTTGTTTTGCATAAACTTTGATACCTTTGTTAAAACAGTTGATACAATGTACCGTAAAAGCGAATGTTCTTTTACAAAATACATTTCTAAGGCAAGAATTTTCTCTTGTATAAAACTATAACTGTTATCTTACTAGTTCTGAAATTTTATGGTGTCTCTGTTGTTCGCAGTTAAAAGTCTGCAATTCTGCCTTGTTTTTTCACTTATAAATAATCTCTACTCTTGAAAAGGTGTATTACAGCCGTCAACACATGTTAGTATATATTATTTATCAAATCAATATTCCGTTGGCTATTTCGCGATTATATTATTTGCGTAAGAGTTATTGCTGCCTGAGTGAATGTGTTTACAGTTTTACCATCCACCTACTCGTCCCTGGAGGCTGAATTCAGTTACTAGAAAATGTTTCTGCTTTAGTCGCTGTTTTCCAATATAAGTGATTTATGTCGGCTTTAAAGGTTGGTATCAGCTGTAAGAATACAATCATGTATATTCTGATACCAACACTTTGTTACAGCACAAGATATGACACAATGATGATGGTACTTTTTGTAAGAGAAAGGCTCATGTTTAATCGCTTTTATGTTTTTGTTTCTCTGCAACCACTCATGTTTAAACACTTTAGTGTCGTTTTTGTTTTTCTGCAACCACTGGTTACCTGTAATTCACTAACTGTCCGTTTAGTTGATTTAAACCTATTTCTTTAAAACGCATTTCCTTGATTCAGCTTATTTAAATTACTTTCAATTCCTGCATCTTATTGTTCTGAGCACAGTCGAAATAATCTAGAATCCACTCTTAGAGCCAGATTTGTTTGGCAATTTCGTATCCTTGACTTGTCAATAAACCACTTGACTTATCAATTGAGAATCGCTTGAATTCGATAGAATATACTTGTCACGTTCAATATGTTTTATTTTTATTAAAAATTGAAATTAGAAAAAGGACAATGAGTTTTTAAGATTCGGCTTTTCAAAGAAACATCAAAATAATTAGCTTGCAAAATTGCAAAAAAACAACAAACTTTTCGGTTCAATATATAACTCTTACTTGTATCAATGTCGGAACATCTCTTTCGAATATCTTGGTTACAACTTTTTTTATCTGCATAAAGGAAGATAAAACATTAATTCATGTCTGTTCAGAAGCTAAAAAAGGAAATACTTGTTAGAGTACTGAAAATAACACGGATATTGTAAACTAAGTATCAATTATTTAGACAAAAAGAAAACGTAAATTCAAATTATGTACGTTGGATCAAAAGTTTTGACGTACAATTTTGGAAAGGAACATTCTGTTAGATCTATTTATTGCTGACGAAAACGTCCTACTGAGTCTGTTGTATAGATCGATTCTGTTTTAAAATAAAAGGTCTTCAATCATACTTCAGTGTAATATTCATTTCTTGCACATTCATTAAGATCCTTGCTACAACAATCAATATTAGCCTTTAATATTTAGAGAATGCACGCGTGTTTCGTGTTCTATAAACGTTATGCTTCTGAAGGTCACAACAATAACAGCAGGAAATATTCAGTGTTCTGCATGCAGCAAGTGATTATAACAGATTCCCTAGTGTGAGAATTACCTGTTTATTCACTGGATTAAAAGTAATTATTATCTTTATTATTCTTTGTTCTCACTGTCTAGTTCTTCGTAAATATGTAATTAGGACGAGTTATAGTTTCAAATAATTTATGATTGATTTATTCTTATTCCTGATTAACTTAATAATTAAATCAAGACATACACTAATTAATTATTTTCATAAAGATACTATATATCACAGCAGATGACAGACAGTCAGTTGTGGTATATGATATCAAATAGTGTAGTAAGTAACCAATTGCAAATAAATATAGCTACAATTTCTTGAATATTTAACTGTAATCCTTATATCTGCTGATGTAGACTAAAGCTGTTACTTTCTACTTTGAGTAGAGCTTAGTTCCCAGTCATACATTCGCAGTTTCACGTCAGTATTACACGTACAGTACATGTAACTCATTACTGTCAACTTATTTATCATTTTTTCTTCCATTTTTCATCTGCGAAGAGTTTTTTGTGTGTGTTTGTAGATCCAAGAGGCCTACATGTTGTGTGACACTGAATACTATTTATGACCCATAGTTACCAAGGCTTCCTGAATATTGCTTTTGAATGAGTACATTGCTTGGGTCGTTATTTCACCATATCAGAAACCTGACTTTTGAATGAAAATGAATACATTTAATGAGTCGTAATTTCACAGTCTCAGAAACCTGAGTTATGTATGAGAATGAATACCGGTATATTACTTGAATCTTTATTTCACAGTATATAAGGCTTTCCATTGTTTCACAGTTTTCATATTATACTTAGTTTAAATCTTAGTTTCAAATTCTCGGAACTCTAAAAAATTGTTGCATCGACTGTTGCAGTTATATTAGTGAGATGTTTTTTGTTTCTTTTTTTCTTTTCTTTTCTTTCTTTTAGAAATCACAGATTTCAAAAACATAAATTCTGTTTGTTCGTTGCGGGAGTTGAAAACATCCTGTTAACAGTTTTAAACATATACATGTTTGTTAGGTTGTTTGGTCGGTCACCGGGAAGTAATATGTCATTGTTTCTCAACTAATCGCAGCTAGGTGGCGAGGATAAGATACAATGGAAGCAAACAAAGCATTTAATAAAACGATAAAACAGGTAAACCTTCGACTTGAAGAAAGCTTTCGTTGATTGGTGACCTTTATTTGACTGGTGACCTTTATTTCTCATACCAAATTTTGTCGTTGATGAAGTTTTAAGAGTTTTTCCCCAGTAGATTGTCTACCTTAAGAAATGATTTTGTATAGCATTGAGTCTAGACTTAGGTGTCAGATATAGAAAACAGCATTAAGATAACTTGCATTCCTTCATTTAAGGTAGTTTCTAGATCCTAGTTTTGTACAATATACTTTTAGGAGAGTTTCAAGAAAAAAAAATTAAAGAAGGGCGGACATTTTGCCCATTAAGTACACAGTATTTACAATAGACTTATATTATCACTAATATATTTCTAATTAAGTGCGAAGATAATTATGTACAAGGACAGCAATGTACAACTTATATAGTTATCATGTCTAAGCTATATGAAAATCTCATATAAATCTCCGTCTTCACTGCATTATTGATAAAATATGTTCATTCTGGTAATAGTAATATGAACAAAAGTCAATAACTTACTTATATCATACATATCTATCGATTTAATTATTTTCATGTATATTTTTGTATATTCACAGTCGATCGTATTTCCTGTCTGATAAAAGTCATTATTTATTCATACTTATTTCGATCTTGAAACACATCTAAGTAATATTTATTACCTGTAGGTGTAAATTAAATAGTAGAAGTAATGCCCTTGAGGTATGAAGCGTTAATATTTATAAGATACGATCCATGACATGTCAATATTGAATGTGTTATAATTTTTGCAGCATTTTATTGTAGATTATTCCAGTGATTCATCACTTGTTTTTCTTTTTTTTCTGTGACGTATGCGAATGTCCCATTTACTTGACGAGTCCTGCCTTGAGTTTATTTATCGTCAGTACCGGTTGCCAATATTACCCACGCCCCCTGCAGAGATTGATTATTTTAAGTTGTGGGTTACAGTGCAAAATACAAAAAGCACCCCATTTCAGAGACATTCCTGGTTCTACTCCATGCTCAATGTATAGCACTGATACATGAAACCTCGGTTTAACGTCTCATCAGAAAGGCAATTATGTTAGTAGAGGAGCAGAGGGATCGAACTCGAGAACCCTAGATTACTAGTCAGCGCGTTACCTCTGGGCCACTGAGCCGCTCCTGTTTTTCTTATATTTTCTTGCGTTTGCTTATATACCTCAAATGAGAAAATGTCCGCAGTTTCTCTTTCTAAGCCTTACTAACCGGTGTGCTAAAATTAGTACCACGCTATAGCTGCCTAACAAGATTATCTTTCGGAAGGAAGAAAGATAGCGTGGTAGTCACAATACATACATGCACGCGTTGAACATTGCTTCCTATCATATTTTGTAAATGAGGAATAAATGGGATTTGACATTATCGATATAGATCTAAATTCTCAAGGTACTTTGTAATACCTGCAGACTTGATTCATTTGGCAGTCAGCGTGTATTTCCGTGCAAACGGGTGCACATACCTGTTACATATAGATAAGTATGTACACTCTGACACGGCCAAGTATGACTAATTGAATACAGCTATATTGCAATATCAAATTTGAGACATGATAACACATTAAAACAACATATACACTCGTAGCACATGTACATCATTTAGCGACCTTATTTGGTATTGCTGAGTCGCCTGTTTTCAAAAAAACACGCAAGAACATGAAACAAAATTCATTGACTAGGATGTTTTAACAAACAGTGAACATTTGCCATCACATTTCTATCAAAAGCGGTTTAAGAAAACGGCATGTGTCCCTAACTATTACTGAAAATATGTTGCCCTTTCCTCTTTTGTTAAGAGAAATCGTTGTTTCTTACTTTATTGAGAAATCTTTCTGTAACATATTGTCGAAAAGTTCTGTCCCCTATCAGCTAACGATACTTCCATTTATGTTTACCTGCCAGATTGACTGTGTACTGCTGATAACCAAGTTTTATATATCTAATTAAAATGCGCCAGATTGAAGCCATTAGCATTGACGTTGGACATATATACTATAAATTCAGCATTTGCTTGGAATATAGGAAACATATTCATGTCTATATTCATCTGACATTTATCATCTGTTTATCTAAATTCTAAGCGTATTATGTTATATCAGTTTACACAAAATAATGAGAGTCCCATATAGAAGGTAGTCTGTGTCTGAAAAAAAACGCTTTTAGTTTTCACTTTAAAACTCTGCTGGAAATTTGTGTAATTTCTATTTTCAGCTATTTTTGTGGTCTGATAGATTATTTCGCTCCAGAAATTTAAATTTTCGAGTCTCAATTTTCTTAACCATTTCATGTGAACGACGATCAGGTCAAGGTTATTTACTTCATCTGGCTAAATTCAAGGTCATTGGTATTGTTTAACTATGAGTTTAGTGTTTGTACTATATCAGGTCTTAGGATCCTGTTATTTTTTATTAAAATTAGATCGATAAAAAACCTGTGATGGTAAAGACCATGATGGCTAATTAACAGAAAAGTGATATTTTTATACTGAATATTACATGTTTAACATTAGTTCTTAAACACTGCGTTGTTATTGTTCTTCTTAATGTTCCGAGCTCTTGGCCCAAAGTGTATGCTTTAACTAACGGCTGTTTCACTGACAAGAGTAAAACGCATTTGCAACGAGTGTCTAAAATACAGCAAAAAAGAATCAGAAACCATATACCGTATAAACATTTGAAACAGTATGTAGCTTGAACACTGCATGCACTTTATATATAGTGTGTAGCTTCTCTACTGTCTTTACCTTTTCTACTGTAAGTAACCCATGTGCTGTATGTACCTCATTAATTGTAAGTATCTTATTAACTGTAAGTATATTATATATTATCTGTACCTTATCTACTGTATGTAAGTTATATACTGTATTTACCTCATTTACTTTAAGTATCTTATGTACTGTAAATAGGTTATGTACTGTTTGTACCTTATCTACTGTAAATAGGTTATATACTATTTGTACCTTATCTACTGTAAATAGGTTATATACTATTTGTACCTTATCTACTGTAAATAGGTTATATACTATTTGTACCTTATCTACTGTAAATAGGTTATATACTATTTGTACCTTATCTACTGTAAATAGGTTATATACTATTTGTACCTTATCTACTGTAAATAGGTTATATACTATATGTACCTTATCTATATACAATTTGTACTTTATCTACAGTATGTAGATTTCATACTGTATGCACTTTATCTACAGTATGTAGATTTCATTATGTACTTTATCTACAGTATGTAGATTTACTTCTGTATGTACTTTATCTACAGTATGTAGATTTACTTCTGTATGTACTTTATCTACAGTATGTAGATTTACTTCTGTATGTACTTTATCTACAGTATGTAGATTTACTTCTGTATGTACTTTATCTACAGAATGAAGATTTACTTCTGTATGTACTTTATCTACAGTATGTAGATTTACTTCTGTATGTACTTTATCTACAATATGTACATTTACTTCTGTATGTACTTTATCTACAGTATGTAGATTTCATACTGCATGTACTTTATCTACAATATGTAGATTTACTTCTGTATGTACTTTATCTACAATATGTAGATTTACTTCTGCATGTACTTTATCTACAGTATGTAGGTTTACTTCTGTATGTACTTTATCTACAGTATGTAGATTTACTTCTGTATGTACTTTATCTACAGTATGTAGATTTACTTCTGTATGTACTTTATCTACAATATGTAGATTTACTTCTGTATGTACTTTATCTACAATATGTAGATTTCATACTGCATGTACTTTATCTACAGTATGTAGATTTACTTCTGCATGTACTTTATCTACAGTATGTAGATTTACTTCTGTATGTACTTTATCTACAGTATGTAGATTTACTTCTGTATGTACTTTATCTACAATATGTAGATTTACTTCTTTATGTACTTTATCTACAGTATGTAGATTTACTTCTGTATGTACTTTATCTACAATATGTAAATTTACTTCCGCATGTACTTTATCTACAGAATGAAGATTTACTTCTGTATGTATTTATCTACAGTATGTAGATTTACTTCTGTATGTACTTAATCTACAATATGTAGATTTACTTCTGTATGTACTTTATCTACAGTATGTAGATTTACTTCTGTATGTACTTTATCTACAATATGTAGATTTACTTCTGTATGTACTTTATCTACAGTATGTAGATTTACTTCTGTATGTACTTTATCTACAGTATGTAGATTTACTTCTGTATGTACTTTATCTACAGAATGAAGATTTACTTCTGTATGTACTTTATCTACAGTATGTAGATTTACTTCTGTATGTACTTTATCTACAATATGTACATTTACTTCTGTATGTACTTTATCTACAGTATGTAGATTTCATACTGCATGTACTTTATCTACAATATGTAGATTTACTTCTGTATGTACTTTATCTACAGTATGTAGATTTCATACTGCATGTACTTTATCTACAGTATCTAGATTTACTTCTGTATGTACTTTATCTACAATATGTAGATTTACTTCTGTATGTACTTTATCTACAGAATGTAGATTTACTTCTGTATGTACTTTATCTACAATATGTAGATTTACTTCTTTTATCTACAGTATGTAGATTTACTTCTGTATGTATTTTATCTACAGTATGTAGATTTACTTCTGCATGTACTTTATCTACAGTATGTAGATTTACTTCTGTATGTACTTTATCTACAATATGTAGATTTACTTCTTTTATCTACAGTATGTAGATTTACTTCTGTATGTACTTTATCTGCAGTATGTAGATGTATTTCTGTATGTACTTTATCTACAGTATGTAGATTTACTTCTGTATGGTCTTTTATCTACAGTATGTAGATTTACTTCTGTATGTACTTTATTTACAGTATGTAGATTTACTTCTGTATGTAACTGACATATTTTTTGTAGCTTACATACTGTTTGTACCTTATCTACTCTATCTAGTTCATATACTGTTGCTTTTAGCTTATATGCTCTATGTCTCTTTTTCGTTCATTCATAACTTTTAGCTGTAAAAACATTTTTACTTTTAATTTTAATAGTGTTATAAAAAGAGTTTTCATCGTCTATAACGTATAAAATGAGACCATATAATCAGATTAAGTGAACAATTCGCACTGTTTTACTTTTACACGTTTAAATGAAAGCCCTTCACTGTCAGAATCAAGCAATTTCTTCGTGTTCCTTTCAGGCCCTTTCATTTGTCTTATTTAGTTCTGTATGGTTTACTAAAGCTTTGTCTCGTAATATTTCAGATCAGCTACACGAGAAATTTCCTTTCAAGTTAACTTTAATCATAGGTTTTTGTGTTTCATCAGTAAGATGGAATCTAACTGCCTTTCTTTTATCTTTTTAAATTAAAACTGTTGTAAATTACTTATTTTTTGCATTGACTTTGGATATTTGAAAGCAGGTAGCATGCATATTTTCCGTAGGCAAGAAATGGGAAACAGGTAACATTTTTTTACAACAATGTCCATTATAAAGTTTATTATTTATTTGATTTCACTCTAAACAATGTAGTTTCAGGACATTCTGGAAATGCACTTAGCACTGTATCTTTGGGTTTGAGAACAACTTGAAAATTTTCAAAATACTTAAATATTTATAACTTTCAACAAGTATTCTATTGCTCTCATAATTATATCAAATAACAATAATGAAGGGGAGATCACTGCGAGGAGATTGATGCCAGATAAAAATGTAAAAAACGTGATTTTATCATTCAAAAACAAAAGCGTAATTCATACACTTATATAGTGTGTTGTACTATCGATAAATTACCTCTCTGTTGTTAAAAAATGAAATTTAAAGAAGTATCAGTTTGTAATGAATATATTTCTGTTTTGTTCATTCTTTTAATTGGTCATTCCTTTATTTCATTTTTCAGTCATAACATGTACCTCGCCGTAGTCCGCTAATATATCCAAGTGTACATATGAAAAACGGGGCATAAAATGCCTGTAGCTAATAATATTGCTGACAGATACAGGGACAGTTTGCAAATTATACTATTTTCAAACTCCTAATCTGCACAAATCTTCCAGACTTCAAAATGTCGTGTTTTCTTACAAATGTCTGTTTCCATTTATAACAAATATTTCTTTATATATATATTTTTTTCTCTAATATTGCTTTCACAGACGTAGTAAATATAACTTACACAAGTTTGATAAAGCAGTAGACAAATTTTTACTAGCAGTTTACACAGACATTCATGTGAATTTACATCGAATAAACATAGTAAGATTGTGTCGTTTGTTAGATAACATTGTTATCATTTGCAAACTACATTTTCTCTTCTTGTTAATTTGCAACAAGGAAATAACTGGCAAAATCGTGATGTCTGCGAAGAAGTTTTACATATCGCGTTAATTTATTTTCAAACCACTAACGTGAGTCATATCATGAAAATGGAATTTTCGTTATTTTATGTGTTATAGTTTTTGAGGCCCTTTTTGACAGTTACTTTGGAATTTGATAATACATTCGAAAATGTTTCCGTGGATACTAGTTGGACATCCAAGAAGTGCATTCGCTAGTGTTGTTCTTAGCTGAACATGTACAGATGATTTCCATAATGTATGAATACATGTTAGTTGAACATACTCAGGTGCATTCGAAAATGTATGAATACCTGATATTTGAACATGCACAGGCGCATTTGATAATGTATGAATACCTGTTAGTTGAATATACACAGATGGATTCGAAAATTTATGAATACCTGTTAGTTGAACATGCACAGATGCATTAGATAATGTATGAATACCTGTTAGTTGAACATGCACAGATGCATTCGAAAATGTATGAATACCTGTTAGTTGAACATGCACAGGTCCATTCGAAAATGTATGAATACCTGTTATTTGAACATGCACAGATGCATTAGAAAGTGTATGAATACCTGTTAGTTGGACATGCACAGATGCATTCGAAAGTGTATGAATACCTGTTAGTTGAACATGCACAGATGCATTCGAAAGTGTATGAATACCTGTTAGTTGGACATGCACAGATGCATTCGAAAGTGTATGAATACCTGTTATTTGAACATGCACAGATGCATTAGAAAATGTATGAATACCTGTTAGTTGAACATGCACAGGTCCATTCGAAAATGTATGAATACCTGTTAGTTGAACATGCACAGATGCATTAGAAAATGTATGAATACCTGTTAGTTGAACATGCACAGATGCATTCGAAAATGTATGAATACCTGTTAGTTGGACATGCACAGATGCATTCGAAAATGTATGAATACCTGTTAGTTGGACATGCACAGATGCATTCGAAAATGTATGAATACCTGTTAGTTGAACATGCACATATGCATTCGAAAATGTATGAATACCTGTTAGTTGAACATGCACATATGCATTCGAAAATGTATGAATACCTGTTAGTTGAACATGCACAGATGCATTCGAAAATGTATGAATACCTGTTAGTTGAACATGCACAGATGCATTCGAAAATGTATGAATACCTGTTAGTTGAACATGCACAGGTGCATTCGAAAATGCACCTCTGGACGTTCTTTCTAACGTCCATCTAAAGACAACAACACAGACCTAATGAAATATGCATACCGTCTTTAAGAGAAAAGATTTATACCTACGAACTTTACTCACTGAGTTTTACACAAATTCAAGACAAAATCAAGGTTGAAACAAACGTTTGCCTTGAAATGAAGTTACGTCTTCAGTAAATGGTAAATACATTATTCTTCTCTTCTGCCTGCCACTGGCCTTTAACAGCACTACAATCTATTACTGTGAAAGTTCAGTAAGGCAAAAAAATCAATTTAGTGTGATTGCTAATTATTTATTTTTCCCAAAGACTGTCCGTAAATGGCTGAAATTTCATTGACACCATTGCTTACGTCGGTTAATGAATACAGCGAATGATAGACCGGGAACTCGTGCTGTAATTGAGTTTAGATAAACAGGCGCTGATAACAATAGTGGACGTTAGGAAATAATGTCCTAGGGAAACATAAGACGCGAAAACAACACGGTATCATCCAGGTTTACTGTGAAAGTAATGATTTGCTATAAATAAAGGTGATCTTGATCAGTTCGTATTTATTAAACGCGCTTGATGTGTTGTTATCTTGTTAGTTGTTGCCAAAATATATTTTCGGACGTAAATGTTAACAGGCTAACTTTGTAACCACGCATGGTATTTTGTAAGCAAGTTTTGATATAAGTTGGATATGATACTACATATTTACACTGTAGGAACTGAAAAACGTTTTTGGCAACCTCTGAACAGACACTGTACAGGGATTATAAGAATGCGGTATTTGACAACAACGACCCGTTGTTGTTTTTATTTTCTTATGTTTTTACCTTTCAGTCCAGATCCTAAGTAAACTTGCGTTATGAGGCAACAGCTGTGTATTGAAGAAAATCGGTCAATGCTTTGCTTTTCGATATATTCCCTTTTGGGTTACTGGGTAAAAACAGATACTGAAAAAAAATTTTTTTTTGAAAGTTTCTATTCGATTGCGTTTGTTTGACAAAATAAAGTCGGAATATATTTCTTTCTATCAGTTTTGTGTTAGCCTTCAACATTGATCTGTCTTGTATATTGCAGGAACTCTGACGACCGTAAACTGACACTGTGAAATTGGAAGGACGCTGTCGTACGTCATTAGGGCTAAATATAGCAATAAATCTGTGGAAGAAGGAGGGGCGTAATCACTATAGGATCTGACAGCCATCGATCGATCTTCACTTGATATTCGAGATGAAAACAACAACAGGACGTGCTTTACGTAGAGAATAGAAATAAATGCAATATCAGACGTAGGCGAGATATAACATTTAACAGAATACTATAGTATTGTAGTGCTATTTTGTTAGAGGAGAAAATAACACGTTCATTATCAACTGGAAGTTTGAAAGATATACGGGACGGAGTAAAGTTAAGTTTAAGCAGTCTTTTTGAAATAAATAAAAATGCACGTTGAAGTGAATGTGGCTCTGAATTTTGTGATTTCTTATCTGTATAATAAATTACCTAGGAGAAAGGTTGATTTATTTGGAACTGAACTTGAAAAAGGACTGAAAAAGAAATTTGAAGGGCACTGGTACCCAGATCAACCCATGAAAGGGTCTGGGTTCCGATGTGTGAGGGTGAATGGCGAGAAAATAGATCCAGTGATAGTTCAGGCGGCGAGTGCTGTCGGTTTGAATCTTGATGAAATGCAGGATTACTTGCCTCAAGAGTTGACCTTGTGGATTGATCCAAATGAAGTGTCTTACAGGATAGGAGAAAAGGGACAGGTAAAGATTTTATATAGTGATAAAACTTTTGAAGAAAATAACGAGAACGAAGATAGAGAGGTACAGGCGACCAATCGTGGGTTCAATCCTGAGGCACAAGCGTTCAATCCAGACGCCGAGTCGTTTGAACCACTTGATAGACTTTCTGCTTCTCTAGGAACACTCAACCTGTCTCCACATTCAGGTGGGTTGTCGCCCTCGGATATCTCACCAGTTTCGTCATCCTCCTGGGGAGGTAGCCAGTCTACATCTCCGTCAGGTGGTCCACCATTCCCCTCATCCAACAGGGCAAGTTCTCCACCGCCTGTAGCATACACACCCAAACGTCAAAGTACCCAGATGTTTACCACAGCCTCATTTGCACAAACAAAATTTGGTTCTACAAAGTTGAAGTCCAACGCCAAGCGTCCAACACGGCTTTCTCCGACTGAGTTCGGGAACTTTTTTCGTCAAAAGATTGTGCCAAGTAACTTGCAGTATCCAGGTTTGACAACCCCGCCTCGTTCCCGTTCGTTGTCACCACGTGACCCAAGAGTAGAGTTCCTGTTAGATCAGCAGCAACGTTTCTTACATAACCAACATCAGCAGCAGCTTCAACAACAATTTCAGCAGCAACAACAACTGCTGCATCAACAACAACTCAACTATCAGTTGCAGCAGCAACAACAGCAGCAGTTTCAGCAGCAACAAAGTCGTCTTGGTATTCCGTCAGATCACCATTATATGGGAGGTTCTAGTCCACATGTCTCTGGGTCGCTTCACGATATGTTCTCCGGCCCCTCACCTCTTCAGTCGCCGGTTCAATCTCAGATGTCACCAGGAACCCAGCCAGTGCTTCCATCCAGTCAGTCCCAGCTTTTTCCAGGTCTCAGCGGTCAGATGTCTCCAAATCAGTCATCCATGAATGTAGGAACGCAGCCGTCAATGAATTCCCTCCAAATTTCTCCAGAGAATCAGAAAGCGTTATTTGAAGGTCTGGGTATAAATGGACATAGTTCGTCCAGTAGCCAGTACCATCATCTATTACTGGCCAGTTAATTCAAAGGCAGATGGAATTATGGGACCGCTCTCGAAGGAATATACTGTGTTTGTCTTTAAAAGCCTAAGAAGAAATTGCGTCCACTTTATGATGGTAGGCTGTTACATTTATATTATGATGCGTTAAATTCTGACAAAAAGTTTGACGAACATCTAATTGTCGTGGCTAGAAGTAACGGATGCTATATTGTGCAAGGAACACCCCTTTAATAGCTATTATTTCTAATAAATATGGTTACATCATTATATGACAAGACAAATGTATTTATGATTTTTTTTCAAATAGTTGTTGCCACGACAACAGTAGAGAAACAAATTAGAAAAGGTAAATCATTCTTCGAAAAAATAAGAAGGTGTGGATATTGCTTGTCAGAAACAGTTGTCTCTTACTCAAGTGCATATAAAAATGTTTGAGCACACAGTGTCTACACTTTTTTGTTGCGCGGATCAGTAACAATATATAAAGTGGAACTCTTGTAGCACACATATTTCAGAGTCGTTATGGAGTTATCATATTAGTTTAGTTTCACATTTTTCTATTAGGTTTTATACATGGCTGTTACGTTGTTGCATATTGTTTTGTTATTTTTACAAGTAATGCCTTATTTATTGAAAGGGCTGGGTTTTCAGTGCATTAATTTTCAGTCCTTTGTTTTTGCTTACATTACGTAGATTTATTTTCATAAAGTATTCATGATTGATACACAGAAAAACCTCTCCAAAGCAAAGGCTTCTGGGGAAAATAAAGCTGTGTTTTTCGACAAGTGTATGTTGTGAAAAGGAATTGGTAGGGATACACCTGTTAACATTGGAAGTAGCTCTATGAAGTACATTAGCTCTATGAAGAGGTATTTGCTTTGCAGAGTTGTCATTATGAGAGGTTACAATGTATTTATTACTTTTTAGTGGTAGATAAGTTTCTCCCTAGTTAGATTTTTTTACAGTTAGAATATTTATTCAGTCAACAAAAATGAATGACTTCCAGTGTGGAAAGTAGTTTTAGTAAACATATATCATTGTATTTGTATTAAAAGAGACTTATAGTTTTGTTTTCAGTTTCAAATAAATGCTATTTATCTCTTAAAGTGACTGACTTACAGAATATAGCTTAATTTCTTTCTTCTCAAAAATTAAAGAAAAGTTAATATGCTATGGAAAAAAACAGACATAATTTTATGCTTCTGGACTCCATGAACTCTGAAGAAAAACAGAAAGATTTCAACAGGATTCGAGCCCATGCCCTTCTGGTCAGTAAAAGTAAGGGCGACGGACTGAGCCACAGCACCAGCTATTACGTACTATTTTTTTCTGCATCGTCGAAAATCTATGAGTCAGTCGCATTAAACACCACATGTATACCAAAATGCATGTTGATGGAGGTGGGTCATCCATACTTGTGCTAATTTTTATTATTTGATTTTAGTTGTTTACTTTTGGTGAATTTATCAGGTAAAAGCCGAGGAAATGGACATTCTTTAGAGCTTCAGTATGATTGTTTTTTGTTTTTTTTTTCAAATTACAAATAGTCAGTGGAAACCTGATTTCAAAACAAATCTGTGAAAGAGCTGCTTTAAATGTTTGTGAGCGAATGTATATGTCAAAATCGATCTATCTTATGCCACGTTATCTATGTGGTATACAACACTTATATCCTGACATTATGCTTTCACTTACTGTAAAATGTTATCACACGCCAGGCAGACTGTTATATGTGAAAATATAGTATCTTAGTTACTTTGCTGTATTCGACATAATGATTTTCATTCTTAGTTGTTTATTAACTTCTGTGGTTCTCATATTTTGTAAGATACCATTTGACATTTTTGATTCAAGGTTGTGATTTTTTTCAGCATTAGAAGACCAGATTTCTAGTTTTGCAACACGTTTTGATTTGTATCAGTTTGTTCATTAACATGCATGTTTCATATAAGTGGGAGAAACACATGGATTTTATCTACATAATTATACACATCTGTTTAAATACATCATTTTATCCTGTTTCAGCTATTTTTTTACATATGTGTAGTAATAGTTGCTAGTGAAAATTAGCCTATCATCATGCCTATCTCGTAAAATGTGGGGGAATTTTCACTTAATATAGCTTTGTTAGATTTTATATATATTGAGCGTTTAATTGTATATACTTGTTATATATATAGTTAAGGCGAGGTGAAGGTATATATATATATATATATTTATACTAATGAAAATCTTTATGTATCATTTATATATTTATCATTGATCTTGTGACAAGAATGTATATATATATAATGATTTATTTTCTTATTGTTAATACATGTACTGTATTTTTAATTTATTTGTTACAAAATAGCGTTTTGCCAGTAACTGTGTAAATGAAGTTTGTAGATTTATGAAAGACGCGCCCATATTAGGGCTGTGAAAGTGGTGTTTGATTTTCAAGCATGGTCCAATAGCTAATGGGAAATTCTTGCCGGGTTGAGAAGCAATAGGTCAGAGGGTATTTTAAAGTCTGTCTCGGTAATGTTCAGATATAAGAAAGCAACAGATGCACTGACTAAAAAATTCCTCCGTTTGTTCATAAACGAAATGTCAGCAAATTCTTTCATGACTTACTAGCCTTTCCCGTAGTTCATAGGTGAAGTGGTAGTAAATTCTTCCTTTGTTCTGAAATGAAGTGTCAATAAAATTCAGTGTGCGTTTAGACACTGTTATAAATGAATGCACACACAAAGCTATAAGTCGTGAAAATAATTTCCATTTTTGGAATCAGTGATGCTCTTACAACGTTTGCCATGAAGTTCAAAAATTCATTACTTTAAACAGTAATTTTTCAAGGTTTTCTTCTGAACTGAAATTGGCAGTCTGTTTACAATTGTATCTCATTGATTAAATTGAGAGAAGGAAAGAGTAGACCCTTGCGATCAGTTGAAAAGTTGGTTGTATTTTCAGAAAGAATAAGCAAAGCTTCGGGGTGCGTTCCCGAGATGTATACACGTGCATCTCTCCAACTTAAACGAATTAGAAAATCCAAGCAATATTTATTCACTACATGTATATCTTTCACATCGAAAAATTGTACCATATGGCGCCCGTTCGAACGCAACAGGTCGGGGTTTTAACGTACATGGGAGATCGTTAGCTGAATAAATCTCGCTTGCTAAGCATCTCGGCTCGCCTACGTTCCAAATTACAAATAATTGGAAATATTGATCGAGCGCTTACAGAAAGACAGCAGCTTGTTTCACTGTTCACGTCATATGAATACATCCTGGTCACACTTGATAAAAAAAAAAGAATAAATACAGAGACAGAACTCAGTTTGTTTGGGGCGGGGTGGGGGAGGGGAGTGGATGAGGTAGGGGCGGGGATAACGAATTTACAGGTATATGATTACATGTAGGAATGATGCATGGCACTACAATTCTGTCTTCTCGGACTAAAGGATAATTCGAATCCAGGCATCCATCCAGTAAAGAAAGTAAATTTCATTTTCAACAAGACTTACACAAGAAACCTTGCCTTTTGTATTCACACATCATTTCAGAACTTGTTTTGGGGTTATTAATGTAAGTCGCATTATTTTAGAAAGTCGACAAACCTTGACGGTCTTTAAGGCACAGAGTCTTATATGTCCCTGCTGGAGTCCTTTAAGACCTTCACAACAGGTCTACAAAGTGTCTTAAGTCGTTTAACACCAGCTGATCTGTATTAGGGAAACCAATATTTTCAGCCGCTTCATTCAGTCGTACTGCACGATTGCGTGATGCTGAACTTTATTTCACACTGTAATTACCATTTTCCTTCACCATCTGAGCACATGTAGGTGTTTTCCAGTCAATAAAGTGTTTCAGATAACATGCATTTTACAAGGTTGGGATGTGATTTTGTCTAGGTTAAAAGATTATTTCAAATGTGTGACACAATTTTATAGAGCAATAATTTTACTGAAAATGTGGAGAATCTATCTACAATTGCTTTCAAACGTTGAATAGCATGATTATCTTTTTCCCTTCTTATACTCTTCTGTGCTTGAGTGGCACGACTCAATTTTTTCCACTGATCAAAGTGACTTTCAAAACAGTGTGTCATGTTCATACTTTATAAAGTTAAAACATTAAACACGCCGTTTGAGGTGGAGCTTACAACTTCTACATAAGTTTCTTCTAGCACTTGTCTAATTTTTAAGTAACGCTTTACGATTTCAAGCAGTTATTCTTAACCATCGTGTAATTTGGTGATTCTAATGTCAGTATGTATCTTTAAGATTCAGGGTTGTTTTGAAAGCATCTGTGATAGCTGAAAAGATTATTAAAATGTAACACATCAATAGTTAACACGTGGGCACGTCCGCTTTTATTGATCTGGTTCAAGGAGTGTTGTATTATACATATTTTTTTATATTTTGTAATTTACATTTGATTGTCTTAGAAAACAATAATTCGATACAAGTTGTAAATTTCATACAATATGAATCGAATAAATTCGGTCATGTTTTCATGTGTGGGCCCCCTTCGTTAGTTCATAAGAAAAAATGCAGATCTAATACCCACAAGTTAATACGTATAAATCGTTAATAGACATGTATTATATAGATTATTATATACGAGAAAACAAATTATATAAAACATACAAATATGTTTTGTTTATCATTCCAATGTTAATCTCAATTCCATTTCAATTTTTATAAAATCTAATAGGGCTTTCAATGAAACTTTACAAAAGAAACCAGGAATGATAATCGCCAAATTTTGTCGGTTATTTTTGTTTTGAAGCCGCTCTTGCACTGGTCCATTGGAACATTTTCAATAAATGTTCGAATGTTATCACCAATACTTGTGTTGTAATTAAAGATCAGATAAGTACTATTTAAATCAGGATTTTCACTTCAGTTGTTTTTTATCATTCTATTTTGCTTTAATATTTATAACGATATTTTAAAGTCTTGAGCGAGTGGCTTTGAAACTGTTTCTTTGAAAAGAAGATAACTGGCCTCTTAATACAACATATGCTTACGGCAGAGAACGAACTCCCGATGTCTAAACAGTTTATAGCAGTTGTTTCATAATGTATATTGGTGTAAATTAGTGTTACATCATCTGATTTAAGTATTTAGCTGGTATCATATCACCATAGAGATACATCCAGACATTAAGCACTTTTATCTGTGAATTGACGTCAATAGTATTGCGTTGGTAATAATACAGAAAGTTTGAAGGACTTGTAAATGTTGTTGAACAGAGCTATATATTAATATGATACAAAGTTGTTTTTGTTTATACTATGAAATATTTCTAAGTTTGTAATAAAAAGTATATGGTTAATTTACACAGTGTTTTCTTTTCATTCCTCCGCATTCATTATTAGTACGTATCTTGTAGTATTTTAGATATCTGTTTGTATATACATGTACATGTAAGTTTACATTTTTAATTTTTCATTCTGTTCCTATATGTCAACTGCCTACAGGCAGGTAATCGGTTACTACTCTTTTGTTTACCCAATTAGTGGCTGAC
This sequence comes from Cyclina sinensis, assembly GCA_012932295.1. Taxonomy (NCBI): domain Eukaryota; kingdom Metazoa; phylum Mollusca; class Bivalvia; order Venerida; family Veneridae; genus Cyclina; species Cyclina sinensis. The sequence continues at coordinate 70,267,445 of JAAONU010000001.1, read as the reverse complement.
AGCTCACTGACCTGTCCTTGAAAAAGACCCATTTACAGTTAGAGCCTTCTAAGTCATTATCCATACGCGGACGCCTTAACCACGTGTGACACTGTTTACTCAGGGTCCAGGTTGCCCGACGCATTTGGTATTTAGAATACCACCCTTTACATTAACCTCCTCACATTTACACGTTTTGAGATCTCTACATTTCTAATAGCTATTGTGAAAACGGCAGTAAAAAATTAAACATACTGTGAAATAGCTTTTTTATCTATTCTCACTTGAATTCAGAGGGATGTATTTTCAACCATCACTGATGCAGGTCCACAAGTTCCTTCTATCAAGCTGTATGAAATGTCTACATAACCGGTCAAATGAATACAAGAGGAAGTCCAAAGAGGTCCTAGGTCGCTCATCTGTCATACCAGTGCATTATCATATATGTTTGACCAGTTTGTTGTTTCTTTCTTTCTAATTTCTTTCTTATGTCAGTAAATTTAGTATTTTTTCATATCATTCATGAACAGAAGTAAAAGCGATTTCTATCTCTACCTTATCTTGATGACTGACCCTTGGTTCCGACGAGGGTTGATGTCGAATTGAGGAATATAATATTCCATAAAAGGTGTTCGAATCTGCGACCTTAAATCTTACGAAGCAATATTTCTTGAAGAAAACAGTCAAAGTAACATTTACTTTGTATCGACATTCGCATATCCGACAAGAGCACGCATGAAATGAATGAAACAAAATATCTGGGAGTATTCCTTTACTTTGCAGCTGTCTCTGTAATCTGTTATCCTGTTGGTGTTCACTGCAGTGTGCAGTGTGACGACATAAGAACGACATTTGGATGATAACGGATACCATAGTGAAATAAAAAAGACTCTACATAACGATAAAACGGAGGAAAAATCCAAATAATTAATCGGCTGACATAAAACAATATATGACAAGTATTCTCGCATCAGTTTCATGTTGATTACGCTGATATCTGGCATGGTGTCGCGTTTTTTTCAAAGATAGGAAGCTGGTTTGGGTACTCGTGAAATATCGAGAGATTAGCAATAAAACAGAAATGACATTTCATGGAGGTAACATGTTTCTTCGCTGACTTAACCTTGAAAGCAAACGTCCCTATTTATCGGCTTCCTTCAAGGCTCACTGGATTAATTTGTCTCTCATTTCTAGGCAAAACGCGTTATTAGTATTGAATGTTTATGCTGAAAATGTCCTCTAAATGGGGTTGTATGTATGGCAAACAGAAGCACCTAGCGTTCTTTCGTGCTGTGATAATTGTTAGATATATAATATAGACCTCTGTCGAATTCCGCACATTGTGCCGTTACTCATACTGTCATAGAGATTTAAACCTCAGACATATATATATATAGAACTCTATGGATCTGCGTCATCTGCCATATGATTTGTACATTATCTCTTTTTAGCATGAGTGATACGACATATAATAGTTTTTTTTTAGAAAACATCAAAGTGTTCAGTTGATGTCCTTTTCTTGTTTATGTTAATATCTTTATGACGAATGTGCTGGCACAGAAAATCAGAAATAATTTACCATTCACATGGCTTGATGCTGTGTGCATAGTGTAGAAACAAAACAAAATAAACCTAGGCATTCTTCTGTTGCCAATTTCAACATGAGACTTCTATTTTTGAACTTGAATATCTCGAGAACTGTTTTTGTTTCATCGATTGCTAAGTTTCGATTTTCTTTCATTCATCTGTTTCCCATACAAGGAAGACGCCGTTTAATGGCTGTAATGAAGTAAATTTATACTCCGTTCTTGAAGTAAATTCTCTCTTTAATTATTTTTTGCGCTGTCTTTGCATAAACTGTTTATGTTTTCTCAAGATTTTATGAGCTATTTTGAGTTTGAATATTGTTTGTTTTCACCAATATAACTTGTTTGGGTTGATTTGATTGGTCAGAAAGTGTAGTAATAAATATTGGTGCCGTATTAAGACTTCGATTTAAAAATGCATAAACTGTTACTATACAAACAAATCCTCAGAAATTTATATTTCTGATGTGGTTGTAGGCTTTTAAAGCAAAAATGTTAACATAGTAATTTTATACTGTTCTTCCAAACGAGAAAAATGGATGAAACATCTCAGCTGTTGACAATGCTCCAGCTTATTACAGTCTCTATGATATAAGCCAATAGTGGGATACTACGTCATCGTGCGCTTGCTCCTTGCTTCCATGCGGACCGGTTTTTGTCAATAATTCCTCGCTTGAAATGTAAGAAAGAAATCTGTAGAATTACAAAAAATATCATTTTGTGCGTTCTGTATATACGTAAAGAATGTTTATAGTTTAAAATTTTAGTTTAGGCCTGGAAACGGGTGAAAGTTTTATTTCTGGATGCTCCCTGGTGAATTCCAGTAAAAATATCACCTTAACTCTGATTGAAACTTCCTTGTTAAACATTTTTCAAACAAAAGAAGCAAAACCGATTGGTTTTTACATGATTCACTGCTTTATTTTGGCATGTCTTTGCTTCAAATGCAGAATTTCGTAAAATAAATGCCTAAGACCGAAAATGCTCTCACGCTGACTCAGTTTCAGAAATGCTCCCATGCGGATTTAGAATAAGCTTATATATATATGTATATGAGTAAAATTTTGTCGTTTGATAAAGTAATTCATAGATATTTTTCTTAAAAAATACTTATTTTAGTCAAACATTCAATTGTTTCTTTTGACGCAAACTTCCAATATTCAAATCATGTTTTAAGATACTGTGTCTGAAAAAAGTGTCGGAAATTTTTTTGAATAATAAATAACTTAATATTATCTTCACATGACTTTGTTTTTCATTAAGAAATTATTCTTATTTATTTGTTATTATATTTGCTAGTTGTACCATCTTATAAATATAAAGGCTAACTTTAGAATAAGAATACAATAATTTTTTTCTAGAATATTGAATATGAGGAGGAATTGTTGATCAAAAAATCGGTCCGCATGGAAGCAAGGAGCAGGTGCACGATGACGTAGTATCCCACTTTTGTAAGCGTATGAGTTGAGATCGTTTATATCAATGATTGTCTACTGCCTGGCTACCAGCAAAACAACATTAGAAGCAATAATACCTTGACATGAAATTTTCGTTAAAGCCTCGCAAAGGAGAACGTGTAGTTGTTTTCAGAAGAGCAATGTAGCAACAATATTCAATATCAACACCTCGCTTTGGCCTTTTTTTAACCGTGTGATAGTCTTTTTTAAGCTTGTCATAAAAAGGGCTACCATTTTTTAACTGACAAGTTTATGAAAATAAATTGGTACATAAATAGCAAAAAGTATAAAATTTTGGAATATATATTCCTGTGAAACAAGGCAACATATGTTATTATCATAAATGAAACGTATGCTGCTTTTCGTGTAACAATTTATTTGGTATTGTATAAAGATAATTCTAACATTAAAACTAAAATTTCGAAACACCAGCTTCATTGTAAATTCAAATAGTTCTGTAATTCTTTCATTTCTTTCAAGATTCAAGTTTTCCGTGAAAATAAGTACCAATTCCCTTTTCGTACAAGTTCAGGTATAGCTGCTAATCACCTGTCCTTACAAAACACTTGCACATTCGGGTCAGTACAAAAGATCCGTTTAGCTGTTCTTCTTGCGTGAATGTGCACCTACTGTCGTAGTGGACTTCACAGCCGGGCTCTGTCTCGGGACTCGAACGGTTCTGGTCATACTGTAGCTGTGATTTATCGTCGCTTATACCACAGATACACCTCCGGTATAGACGGTAAAGGTGGCGCTGATATATCAGAAATCTTCGCCGAATATAATGGCATTCCTTCCGTAAATGAAGCTCGGTGTTTGGAAAGTCGCTGTTTTTCATAGCACTGTGTGAAGTATGTTACAAAATGATGAAGAATAATCCCTGAGAATCTAATTGGACGCAGTCTATTTAATACGGTTATAACATATCGCCAGTTTGCTGGGCACGCCTGTTAAACAGTTTTACTTGTCTTAAAGTCTATAATTCCATTCATATAATGTAAATTACTAGTGAAAAGATTTATCATATTATGATACACTGTCATTTTTCATGAAGTCTTATAAATGATACTCCTATCTGTCAATACTGCACTAATTAGATAAACTAAGTATATATCTACACCGCAGGTGTTTTAAGGCAGTTTTCTATTGTCATAGTCGTATGATATTTCAAAAGGTTTTCACTGGATCAGTAGTCTTAAATATTGAAATAGTATACCTTAATAAGAGTACAAGCCATTGTCTCCCCTAAACATATCAAAGACCTAAATGATACTTATTCCTATGTTATATATACTGAAGTCGTGTTCCGCTTATTATGCATTTAATGAGATTAACTGGCAGTATTCCATACTTTAGCAAACTTAGGTATATGGACACATGAAGGAAGAAGGAAAAGACAACGACGGGAAGGAAGGAACTATTCGAAGGGGCAAAGGCAGAAAGGAATAATTCGAAGGACATGGGTGTTTAGAAAGATCTCAGTGACAATAGGATAGAGAAGGTCGCAAAGCAAATCTACAAAAGTGAAATCGACCAAGTGCTTGTTTTCACTTCTATTCGGTTATCCTATTCTCTATTCTACGGAGCGGCTAAAGTGACATTATATACACTTACTTTTTTGTTGTCACATTCATTTTATTTTATTTAAACGAAATAAGATTTCATTAAAACATTTAGAAGATTTCGTTTTAATTCTAAACATTTCGTTTGAACGAATTAAAATTTAAATTAAAACGCTCTTCGTAGGTTGCAGTGTATATCTTTCCATATGTGCATAGTCCACTGACATATCCACCAATGTTTGAGTCTCATGGTTGAAGCGCTGATACAAATATCATCCACACATGCAGAGGAGGCATGACATCTGGCAGTACCTATACTTGATCTAGCACTGGCATTTTGTAGCTGTAAAAATAGTAGATTAACGTACGCGTTGTCTGACTCCCTGTGAGACCTCGAAGGGATCGGGCACTAACCCTTGCCATTTAACGTTACTTGTTGCAGAGGTATGAAAACTGTCTATCATCTTGAGAAACCCAGGATGTATCCCAATGTGAAAAAGTTTTTTTTTCAATAAATATTGATGGTCAACTACACCAAAGGCTGATTTAGCATCTAAGAACGCAAAGTTGACGTTTGATTTCAAATCATATTGAGTATTCCCTGTAGGTTTCTTCAACGAGAAATGCAGCATTCATTGGTGAGGAAGACTTAGTAAGTCCTCTCTGGGAAATACACTTTTTTTAAAGAATTGTGTCGGTGATCCGCGACCGGATGATAATTTCCATGATAGGCTTATAGGCAAAACAGTTATTCCTCTGTAGTTTGAAGATACGTTTTGATCACCTTTTTTCTTAAATATCGGTGTTATTAGCCCGCGTTTTAGTGACTGAAAATGTACTGCCAATAAATATTTTATTCAATATTTTCAACAGAACTGCTTGGAATTCTTCTCCAGCTGCCTTTATTTAATGATTTCAACACGCTGTCTCTAGCTCAGACAGAGTTACTGATTCAACCTTTCCATCGGACACAATCTTAATACATTTCGCCTCAAATAAGATATGTTCATGATAATCGGATTGAAACTGAATTTCATTACTGATTTTAGCTAACGACTCAAAATGCTGACGGAATCCTTCCAACACCTGTTCACTGCCCGAGTACATATGATCACCTACATTTAAATCAGTAATGTAACTATGCGAGCTACTTCTTTGAGATATAACTAGTCTATAATACAGTTTTGGATCCCCCGTTCTGGAGTCGGCAATCTTTTGCTTGTAATCGAAGTATCTGTTAGCTAACTCCCTATTGTAATATATTTGTGATTTGAATATTGTTCCAGTAATATTCGTATTCCAATAATATTCATATGTTTGGTCCCTGTACCACAAATGTGGGGATATAAAGAAGCTAAGAACACAAGTGTGTTTTCAATGCAACTTTAATAAAAGGACTGAGCATTGGCGGGAAATCTACAGTGTATAAGAAATGCTGACCAGAGTAGCAGAGCGTAACGCAATAGAGTTTTACCAGAGTTCACTCAAGAAATATAATACGGTTACATTTCCCTCTGCTTGAAATTTGAGTCTTTTAAACAGCATCTATAAATTCATTGTTTCAAATGATGATGATTGAAATAACATTTCATTGTTAAAATATAAATATTTCATTACTAAACAAACATACATTTAAATATTAACGAAACATATATGATGTGTTTAATATATAGATTTTTTTTTTTCAAGTATAAGCATAAGTCTAAGTGAAGTATGAGTAAAATTCAGCTGCTGCGTTTTATTTTTATTTTTTGTGTCTCTGAATGTTCTCTGCATACAACGTTGACTTATTTGTTTATCCAGTTTTCATTGAAGTATCTTTCGTTCCGTTTTACCTCCCTGCCTGAACGTGTTATATAAGGGTTATTTTGGCGGGGCATAACACTGCATTCGGGGGTCATGGTTTGGTCAAGATTATTCTGTTCTGAAAAATTCCTATCATTGGGGCACAATAAGGGGCTGTTAGGACAAGAGTCTTCCAGGATTTTTGGCGCAAATTCTTGAATTTCTGGAAAATTTTCCTTTGTTTTGTTCAGCTTGACCCTGTTTCTGCGGTAGATACCACCTAGTTTAGTTTGCACTGTGTAAGAACGGTCAATGTGTATTTTGATGACTTTGGCTGGTTCCCAGTTTCTGTTGACCTGAAGCCGTACATACTCATTTAATTGTAGAGGGGGAAGTTTTCGGGCAGTTTTATCATAGCAAGATTTTTGCTTTTGTTTGATATTTTGCGTCTTTTCTTTTATGATTTTCGGGTCGATGTTTTGGGGCTTCAGTTGGGCATTGGTGACCGGCAGAATTGATTTTGTTCTTCTACCCATTAGTAGTTGACTTGGGGAAAACCCAACTTCGAGGGGTGTGTTTCTGTATTCTAGGATGGACAAATAGGGGTCTCTATAACTTTCCTGTGCTTTGTTAAATATTCTTTTAGCGATGGATACTGTTTTCTCGGCGAGACCATTACTGATGGGATGCAAGGGGCTTGATGTATTGTGCGTAAACCCCCATTCTTTCGCAAAATCCGAGAAAATTTCTGCGGAGAATTGCGGACCATTGTCTGTAACAAGTTTATCGCATATGCCGTATCTGGCCATATGGACTTTAAGTTTTCTTATTACAGTGATACTCTGGGTATTCGGGAGAGCGTCTACCTCAAAGTACCGACTGTAATAGTCTACAGTGACAAGATAGTCTTTGTTGTCAAATGAGAATAGGTCAGCGGCAAAGTTTTGCCATGGTCTGTCAGGTACGTCATGTGACATCAATGGTTCTTTAGTGTTTGAATACCTATGTTTTTGACAAACGGCACACTGGGAAACGTAATCAGTTATTTGCTTCCCCATGCCAGGCCAGAATATTGCGTCTTTGGCCCTTCGTATAGTTTTTTCCACACCCATGTGACCTTGATGAACTGACTCTAATAGTTGCTGTCTTGAAGGGGCGGGAATTACAATTGTTTGACCTCTGAATATCAGGTCGTCTGCTACAGAGAGCTCATCTCTGTGGTTGAAAAATTCCACTATCGCAGGATTACATTCTGCGCGGGACATTGGCCATCCGTCAATGATCGTCTGCTTCAAAATATTCATGTTTGTATCGTTCTTCGTATCATGTTTCAGTGACTCAAGTCTGTGGTCAGTAATGTGTAAACCTTTGAGCACAGTGTGTACATGTAGGTCAAAGTCTTGATTATTGAATTTCTGTTTGAGAGGCTGTCTTGAGAGCAAGTCGCTTACAGGTATTTGTTTACCTGGTACAAATTTGACGTTAAGGTCATATTTGCTCAGTGCCAATCGCATCCTTTGTAACCTAGGAGGACATGCGCATAGATTTTTCTGCATGATTGCGCTTAAAGGCTTATTGTCACTGTGTACAGTTACAGGTCTGCCATACACATATTGATGAAATCGTGTACATGCAAATACTATTGCGTTCAATTCTCGTTCTATGTTCGCATAGCGGGACTCTGTGTCAGTCAATGTCTTAGAAGCGAATGCCACCGGGCGACCATCTTGGAAAATGGCGGCCCCGCATCCATATTTGGAACTGTCCCATTCAAGTGTCACTGGCTTTTTGGAATCAAAGTAAGCCAGCACAGGACTGTTCGTCACTATTTCCTTCATTTTGTCAAATGACTGTGACTGCGGTGCATCCCACATGAATTCTACGTCTTTTTTAAGCAATGCTCTCATGGGACTAGTGACCTCGGCCAGGTTTGGCGCGAATTTCTGCAAATAGTTGGCCATTCCAAGGACATTTTCTAAGTCTTGTCTTGTCTTTGGTGCTTCGAGGTTTACTATTGCCTCGATTTTTGAAGGGTCAGGTTTCAGTCCAGTCGATGTGATCAGGTGTCCAAAGAAAGGCACTTCAGTGACACCTATGACACATTTGTCTGGGTTGAACTTAATGCCGACTGATTTTGCTCTGTCAAGGGTCTTGCGTAGATTTGCGTCGTGCTCCTCGCGAGATCTTCCATATATCAAAATGTCGTCAACAATGGCTGTTAGTCCGTCAAGTCCCTCAAAAATTTCGTCAATTTTCTGCATGAAGATATCACTTGATGCAGAGATGCCGTATGGCAGTCTTAACCAGCGGTACCTGCCAAATACCGTGCTAAACGTTGTCAAAAATGATGACTTTTCGTCAAGTTTCACGCTCCAGTAAGCGTGAGTGATGTCAAGTATACTAAAGTATTTTGCGTCTGTCAGTCGTGACGTTACGTCTTCGATAGTACGCATAGGGTAATGGGGCCTTCTTATGGCGTCATTAAGGTTTTTAGGATCAATGCATAACCTTAACTTTCCCGTTTTCTTCTCTACTACTACGAGGGAATTAACAAAATCTGTAGGTTCTGTTACTTTCATGATTATGCCCTCTTTTTCCATACGCTGGAGTTCGGCCTTTAATCGATCTCTCAATGCTTCCGGGATCCTGCGTGGTGGGTTGACCACAGGAATTGCGTCTGGCCTAATGTGTAATTTGCTTTCCCCCGGTATTACCCCTACACCTTTAAATAAATCTCCATACTCTGACATAACCTTTTGCTTATCAAGTGATGTAGAAGTTTCTACAGAGTAGGTCAGCTGAATCAGGCTGAGATTTACTGATGTTTGTAAACTCAGGAGCGGAACGGTATTACTCTCTACTATGTAGCAATTTGATAGACAGCTCTTATCTTTGTAACTCATGTGCAGGTTAAGCATGCCACAGACAGGTAACCTGTTTCCAGTGTAAGAGGTCAAATGACTAGCGGGGGCCTCGAGAGGGTGCTTGATGTTTAGTTTTTCAAGCTGGCTTAAGGGGAGAATATCCACAGCACTACCTGTGTCTAATTTAAATTTGACTGGGGTGTGGGAGGGGCCGACGTTTATAAGTACAAAGGCACGTTCAGTAGGTGAAGAAAAATTTACCGTATCAATGAAAAATTCCTGATTGTCCTCAGTATCTGAAACACTGGCTCTTAATCCATTTCCAGAACTAATGTTATAAACACAGGCGTTCGGCACATTTGTCTTGCCAATAATGGCCAACTTATCATAAGATAATCTCCCTTTGATCATCAAGAACAAAATAACTATCAAGCACGCGTTTACTATATAATATATATATTATACAGTAAACGAGTGCTGGATAGTTATTTTGTTCTTGATGATCATAGGGAGATTATATTATGATAATTTGACCATTATTGGCAAGACAAATGTGCCGAACGCCTGTGGTTATAAACACTTCTGTTTCTTGATCTGCACACACTGGCGAAATGATTCATTTTCCCACAGTTATGACATGTCGCGTTTCTCGCTGGACAGTTCTGGTTCTGTGTGTGTTTTCTTCGTCCGCAATTTGTGCAGTTTCCCTCTTTGTTGTTTCCTGCTACCGATTTCTGTCGATCGGCCTGTCGTTGTTGTTGTTGTTGCGGATGGCGGTGACTCGGGCGTTTTTGTTTGAATTTGACGGCATCCACATTTTCTTTGCCAATTGTTCGCAACTGTTCCTGACAATATTCCATGTTTTGCATTATCTGAATGGTTTTGTCAAGTGTCAATTTGTCACCCTCGTTTATTAGTTTCTCCCTGGCTTTGGAACTATTAGTACCGAAAACGATTCTGTCTCTAATCATCTCTTCCGGTTTGTCAAATTGGCAGTCCCTGACTCTTATTCTTAGTCTTGTAAGGAAAGTGTCAAAGTTGTCTGAGCCCTGTGTCTCGTTGTAGAATTTGTATCGCGCAAATATGGGATTTAATTTTGGTTGGACATAGCTCTTGAAACGTGTATAATATGTCTCTAGCTTTTTCTCATCCTCTGCGCTTATGTCCCTCCATGTCTGGCGCACTTCTCTACCTCTGTCCCCTACCCAGATAAGTAAATAGTTTACTTTCTGTTCCTCTGTTTTTTCGCTAAGTGGACCATTAAAGATGAGTTTCGCGTGTGTTTCAAATTTCTGCCATTCGTCGGGCAAATTTGTGCTGTTCCAATTGATTTGTGGCGACGGTATGCCTTCCATTGTTCCTAAAACACTTTTAATCCTGAGAGATAATTATCCGTTGTTTTTTTTTTCTTTTTACTTCTGACACCATGTAATATATTTGTGATTTGAATATTGTTCCAGTAATATTCGTATTCCAATAATATTCATATGTTTGGTCCCTGTACCACAAATGTGGGGATATAAAGAAGCTAAGAACACAAGTGTGTTTTCAATGCAACTTTAATAAAAGGACTGAGCATTGGCGGGAAATCTACAGTGTATAAGAAATGCTGACCAGTGTAGCAGAGCGTAACGCAATGGAATTTTACCAGAGTTCACTCAAGAAATATGATACGGTTACACCTATGATTTGCTTTTCTAAATTATTTTTTTAGCTCTTTTGTTCTCAAGAAAGAGATGATTATCAGGGCCGGATCCAGAAATGTTTGACTGGGGGGGGGGGGGGGGGGGCTTGGGGGAAGGTACGGAAGGGGGTGACCCCCTTCTGTAGGGGGGGTTTGGGGGGCCTCCCCCAAGAAAATTTTCTAAAAAGGTGGACTAAATGGCTCATTTTGGTGCATTTTAGGCATAAAAATATAATGAAATTTGTGTGAGAATTTAAAAGAAATATACTGGTATTTTTTTTAAATGTTCAACTAAAGCAAAAAACATATGACAAGTTTTAACTTTTTTTTATTTTATATTTATAAAGTCCTCTGAAACAAATAATTTATCAATAAATTAATTTTCATAATAAATAACAACATATCACATTATCCAATCTCCTCGCAGTGATGTCCCCTTCATTCTTTGGAAAGATCTCTGTTGACACGGGTTAACCTTAGCTAGATTTCAGCTATATAAACATGTATAAACTTTTTTAAAGAATTTATTTTTTTTCTCTGTTTAATTTAGTTACAGTTGGAACTGCATCGATTAAACATGCCTGTGTGTAATTAAATTTTAAAAAGTGTAACTTGAAAAAAAGTTTAAAATTTTGTTTATTTACTTTCGACCATCATCACGTGACATGACTTTCGGCAGTGATAACTGTACTGAAAGTATGGAAGGGAAGTAACCGCTCTGTGGAGTTTGCACCATTCGGAACACCTCAGGCGACTTCAGTATGTCTTTTTACGAAGTTGTCGGAAAGGCCGAGTTGTTACGATTGGAGTTTGCACAATATCATCAGGCAACGGATCATGGCCAGCAGACGCTCATTTAACAACTTTATCAAATACGTCAAGGTTACTAGACGCTTGAAAACTATACATCATGATCAGTCTGGAGAATTCTCAGGCGCGTAGCTAGCCTATAAAGAATGTGGATTCAAAATAATCTAGGGGGAACAGGGGGCATGCCCCCCCCCCCCTGAAAATTTTGAAATAAATGGTGCAATTTGGTGCGTTTTGGGGCCTCCGGAGAGCTTTCTTGACCAACGAAAATCCATTTATTTTAGCATAAAAATGGAGATGAATAGCTTTACTTTTTTTTTGGTCAAATTAATGTGGATTCAGCTGCGTACTTGCGTATAGGCAGCTACGCGCCTGATTCTACGATAATCCGTGCCGCCGAATATACGGTACATTGTGTAATATACACGGCTGTAAAGTTGCGAACTCGTTATCAGTTGTTACGCAATATTGCATGACCATTGCAAATTGAAAGGTTGACTGTGTTTCTTTTACAAGGTGAAAAGAGCTGAAAAAAATGTTTAAGAGTCTTTGAAAATGAGCCCTTTTATTTTTTTACAAACGGGTCAGCTGGGGGGGCTTGGGCCCTATAAGCCCCCCCCCCCCCCCCCCCCCCCCCCGGTAAATCCGTGCCTGATTATCAACATTAGTTGACAACATTAGTTGGCTTCCATCGCGCCATGCTTTGTAAGCTTGTTTCATCTGAGTGACCTTACTCGCTATTTCCTCAGTCCATACTTTCAATTTAGGATTTGCATTAAATACGCTTTGTTCGAAAACAGTCTGTCTGATAACAATATGATCCGTTAGTCGTAATAAACACATGTATTTGTTTACTTCCGGTACGTTGGGGTCACGTCAGCTGACCACTATCTATGATGATCCAATAAGTAAAGGTAGGTTAATTGATATATTAAATAAGATTCGTATAACGCAAATTTCTGTTTCAATTACAAAAGAAAAAAGTAAAGCAAAAGTTATCAAAGAATGGTTGCATTCAGAATACTAAGATTCGGATAATACATGTAATCACGGAAGTGTATACCGAAATCGGTAAACAAAAAACACAAAACAACAACAACAACAAAGATCATATAATGTCTTTATTAACCCTTAACATTTTTCAGTCTACATTATTGTATATAAGGAGAATGTATGTCCAGAAATGGCAAAGTACTGCTTACTCCATCACAGGTCTGTGCCAAACACCTGTGTTTCTGACCAGTACAGACTAAGATCAGCCTGTACAAAAAGTACATATGTGCAGTCTGATCATGGTCATCAGTCAGCAGTTTCAATAAGCAGTCCCATAAACAATTAATGGATCTGTCCAAACTGAAAGATGAACAAGTCCATTTTAGATATTTAGCATGGTAAGGGTTAAGAAATGATTAAAGTAAAATCTTTTGTAAAAATCTTGTTTTACTTTGTTTTTATTTTTAGTAATTTTAATGTTCCTGACACCAGAGACATAGATTATACATCTCGGCTGACACGCGCCTGCCTATTATAGTAAGTATTGACTTTTGGCAGTAATGAGTTGAAGTTGAAGAAAGAAATTAAGTTGAAATGCATAATGTGAATTCAAAAGAAATGTGCAAGAAGACCTGAAGAAAAAATACCTGGGAAGTTGTTATTTCGTAATAACATGTTCATTTGACTGGCCTTGGTGGCTAGATTTATTTCCTTTATGAACAAAGAATAGTATTTCTGACATGTACGTAAATAAATTGAGTTACTTGTTCTTCCCTCATATAATATAACAACAGAAAAAAAATCTAAGTTAAACTCATGCAGTACCCTTCATGTTGTAAATTGTTGTTAAATTTTTATGCAGTGTTAGGTATTGATGGAGTACTTAGGCCATTATTTTTATATTTTTCGGTTTACTGACCCGCCAACCCTGTATTTTGGAAAATGAAAAAAAAAAAAAAAATTTTTTCAGGAAAAAGAAAATTCTGAACGCCGATTTTACGGAAAATGTACCATATGAACGGCTCATTTTCATTGGTTTCTTCACAGTAAAGACTGAATATATTATTAAAATATTCATATATACAGTATTCAGGAATAAATAGAAATAAGAAGACTTTCCGATGTTTTTTTTTTTTTCAAGATTTTTTTTTTTTTTTTTTTTCCCTCCTCCTACCCTACCTTTTTTTGAAAAAAATCAGTAAACCAAAATATAAAAAAAAAATGGCCTTAAGAAAGATTCATATTGCAATATATCACAGTATAACTTCAGTCCTATAGAATGGTAATCTGATGGCATTATGACTGATTGTGGTCCTCATTTTCATTTGGCCATTCATTATTGCCCTTAATTGTTAATGTCTCGAAGGATATTGCTAGTCAGAAATATATATGAATATCCTTAGTTAGGTGGAAAGGATACCTGGACAGTTGTAAACTGTTACTTAAGTTACAGATTGTTTTCTTTTTCAAAGTCTCAAACAACAGAATTTCAAAAGGTAATGAGCCAGAGCAATACAGCAGCAGATCAACATTCTCCCAAATGCTGAATAACCATATAAACCTTAAGTGGAAATCATTATCATATTATAAAATAATGCTTTCTGCAGAAAATGGTGTTGGTTTGTATGATTTGCACAAACAGTTAGTCTTTGTTATTTAGGTCTTTGTTTTTAATTTTAATTGTGATCATCGTGTCCAGCGTCAGTCGTCTTTGTCAACATTTTACTTTAAATGACATCTTCTCCTAAACCGCAAGGCAATTTTTAACCAAACTTGATATAAATGTTCCTGATATTGCCCTTTTCTAAAATTGCTCAAACTGTTCCAGTCCATTGCACATAAAGGCTGCAAAAGCTAAAAATAGAAAAAATTCAAACAAAATCTCCTCTTAAATGGCAGAGTAATTTTCTACCAAATTTCACAGAAATGTTCTGATAAAATTACTAAAACGGTTCCAGTCCATTGAACAAAATGGCCACCAGAGCTAGAAATAGATTTTCATCAATATTTGGCTTAAACCAAATTTGACAGAAATATTCCTTATATTAATTGCCCTTTTATAGAAACAGTTTGGATCCATTGAACAAAATAGCAGCCAAAACGGCAAGGTGATTTTCTACCAAATTTCTCAGAAATGTTCCTTACATAGCTCTCTATTAAAGTTCCTTAAAAGGTTCTGCTCCATTGAACAAAATGAGCTAAAAATAGATTTTCATCAATATTTTGCTTCAAATGACATCTCCTCACAAGCTGCTCTCTAGAAATTGTCTCTGCCCCATGGGCTATTTAATTTTATTTGTATAAAATATGAGATCTTTGAAAATCTTCAATTAGAAAATGTAATATTCCATCTGATGTTTGCTTAACAGCAGACCCTCAGCCAAAGTACTCAGTTGAGCAATCCAATGCCAGCATGGCCCTCTTGTTTCTTATTTTCACAGAATAAAAGTTCTTTGGTAAAAACTACTGGTAATTGTGTTATTCCTCAATGTTATTCTCATTCATGTTGCTTTAAAATCTGGCTGATAGGCAAGGGAATGGTAGTGCAATATTATACTTGACTTCAACAGTTAAAATTATCAAAAGCTACAACAATAAAATATGATGTTAAATAATGAAACAATCCTAAGAATTTTTGTAAGGTAGTCTTCCAATCCTTTTTTAAGTTTTTGGACTAAAGTCAAAATTTCTACAGTAGTCATTTTCTCTCTGTTACTGCCAAGATGTGAAGAAAAAAATTATTGAATAAAGTATCATAACTCTATGAAGTTATTATTTGGGTTTAAGGTGTTGGCCATGTTGTTGTTATATGTAGGGAGTTTGAAGGGCACATTCTTTTTTTAAATTCAACTTGTTTCTTTTCCTGGTTTTAAACAGTGAAATAGTATACTTGAAACAGTCATGTGCACATGATCTTATATATGTGTCTGTTCTAATTACAAATGTATTATAAATAGAGTCAAGTGCTGTAATGTAATATCTCATGGTGTTACTATCAGTTGCACTTCAGTGTACTTATTAATGGTGTTTTGGTTTAATAAGCAGGACAGTGTTTTAATCAAGGATCAACTTATTATACATGAACAGATAAACATGACTCAGCATCATTAAGCTAACCAACTTACTTATGTTAGAATTAATATATTCTGGATAATACTAGATAAGGTATACTGAATACATACTTTTCTCTTGAAGTACTTAGAATAGGTTAGTGTTTATGAAATGAGATATAATCATGCTTGGCACGACGACATGACTTTTTCAATTTTATTACAGTGTAATTATAAACACTAACAGACTTAATGGTTGAAATAATGTTTTGTCTACTGACTAAAAATAATAGAGTATTAACTTGTCTTTTTATGGTAATGTCAAAGAAGAGTTGTAATTTTGTCTTTCCCATAACAAGACACAGTTTTTGTCAGTGTTAGGTATTTTCAGTATAAGAGTGTACATGATTGGTTTTAACACTTTCATCTCTCTGTGTTTGAGAAGCTTTCAAGAATTAAGAAATTCATAGTCTTTCAGCTTTTTAATATAAAGTTTACCAAAATGTACAGTGTTCAAGCATCTCACTCATCAGATTCAAGGTCATGGCTTCAAGACACTCTGACTACATAACAGACATTCATGTACAGACTAAAGTGATTAATAAATACTATGTAACAGACATTCATGTACATGTACAGTCTAAACAAATAAATACATCTGTAGCAGTGGTATTACTTGGCACTTCTACTCCCTTGCTTATCAGCTAGCTTTTATGTCAACGTGATAAAGTGTCCGCTTAGTAATCGAATGTACCCAAGTTCAAACCCAGTTTGGGGCAGCTGGATTTTTCTGGGTTACAGTTGGTGCCCAAAGTAAATAATTCACAAGTTTAGATCTGATGGCACCCTTAGAAAGTCCCACAGACATTCAGTATTTCAAGAATTCGAGGACAAATTCTAAGGAGGGGGTGTATTGTATAGGAGATGTATGTAGCAGAGGTATGAATTACTGTATTATACGGCATTTCTGTTCCCTTACAGCAAAGTTTATAGCAGAACTGATTTAGGCTGCAGATACATTTACTTATAGAGAAAGCATTATTCTGATGTTAATTGTGTAGTTATACCTACATGTTTTGTTTTTGTTTAGGTTTAAATGTTTTAGTTTCGAAGAATATTGTGAAACTACAGATGCTGTGTCCTGCTTGAGTATAGCTTATTATCCTTGACATGAATAAAAAGGATAATTTTCTGAGGATTAATCAACAGTTCTTTAACTTCTAGACCAATTTTTCTATTCTTGGATTATTTCCTTTCGGTCTATTACAATGCACTTGTACTAGCTGATATAAAACAGAATTTTGACGTCAGATAAAGAAGTGTTGTGATATTGGGATAGAGCACCAAACGTCTAACCTAGTCTTTAGTGGAGCTGGTGTCATCAGACCGAGTCTGATTATCCATTCTGCTGTCTACCTTACAGCAAAAATACTGTTTTGAGACAGTGATTGTCTCATAAAGTGTCAATGCAAAAATTTCCTCTAGCATCACATGATGATAAGAATTGTGTTGAAACAAACAATAAATTGAATTATAGACTTGGCTGTATTACATAGATCAGGAAGTGTAAAATATTATTCTGTCATGTACATGTATATCATATGGTTAATAGGCATTTCTGTGTACATTTATCATTTATTTACATTAAGCTGATAAGAAATTTATTTTTTCAAGTGCATGAATTGGTTTTCAGTTTTCAGTTCATTATGATGTTTGTTACAGGTTTGTTACAGTTAAGGGGCTGCCTTGAGAAGTATACAAGACTACTAAAGGTTTACATGGATCAGTTTTTGTAACTCTTTAAAAAGAAATCTAGGTAATTGGGCTGACAAAATGGGCAGGAAAGGAAGGCACTTTCTTCTCTTACTGTGGAAAAACTTCCTCATTCAAAAGCGTAAGGTAGTCGTCACAGTGTTTGAGATAGGTCTGCCTACATGTTTCACACTCATTCTAATTTTTATCCGTCTGAGAGTGGAAGAAGAAATGAAGGAGAATATTGTGTGGCAAGAGTGTGATAATTGGACTAATATTAATTCGAGCCTGCCAAAACGCCTGGCATTCTCACCAGACAACAATTTGACAAGAAAAATTCTGAATGAAACCTTGGAAAATCTCAGCTTGTATGGTAATAATGTTTATTATTATTATTATTATAGCTGTCATAGAGAATATAGTTCAATAAAATAATGAAAAAAGAGAATACCCTTGCACTTTCAACAACTGACTAAAAATTAGAATTTTTGAAAAAAGAATTCACACTCTAAACTCATTCTAATCACAGTTTTCAATAAGATTGACAGCTGACTGCAGAAGTGTTTTTGCCATCCTAGAAAAGTGTAGAAGCTTTCCTGTGAAAGAGCTTTTTATGTAATACTGACTACAATTTTCCCTACATTAAAGCATTTTTGATTTGCATTATTCAGCTTTTAAATATTATGTTGAAGTTTGACATTCTTTCAAAATTGTAAATTTCTCATTGCCTATAGTGAAAAGAAACAGAATAGTTATTATTATATATATTAATATATTTTAGGTTTTATTTCACTTCCTGTCATTTATTTACATTTGCATTTTGTTAGGTTTATTGATGCTTTGTAGGAGTGAAAGGTTTTCAAACAGAAGAAAAAATGGTGAATTTCCTTATGAACAACTCAGTTGATTACCTGGCAGGAGTAGTATTCACTGGCCACACCAAAGGTGAATCATTCCGAGATAAGATAGCGTACACGTTACGGTTTAGTTCCGCACCTAGAAATGTACCTGTAGATAAGAATCTTAAGGACTTATTACAAAAGGACACAAGATGGGAAACACAGTTCACTTTTCCAAAATTCCAGAGAGTTGGTCCCCGTCAGCCTAATTTTACATGTGGTGGGACTCCAGGTAATTTGAACAAGAATTTACTTCTGTTTTTTTTTATTCTCCGCCTTTTGCAATTTGATTATTTCTAACATAGTTATAGCTCTTTGTTAAACTTTACTTAATATTGCTTCTGTGCACAACTCGTACATTTTTCAAGCAATTTTCACCAGCCTTATACAGCATGATTATAATCAAGTTCTGCAGTGCATATACTCAGGCTTTTTTATTCGAATATTTTTATTGGAGTTACTGCCCTTTGTTTAATTTTACTTAATGTTGCTTCCGTGTGCAACTCCTACAGTTTTGTAATTAAACTATATTTGTATCTATGGTGTTCAGTTGAAGCATAAACATTCAAAAGGAAAAAGTTAAGAAACTGTTTTGAAACACTTTTTCTGTAAAAGAAATATGGTGAACTACATGTATTGGTACAAAACACTAGATCAGTATGTTTTGAAACACATCAGCCATGCAGGTAAAGGACATGAAATAGTCTTCCAAAACCAAAAGCTACCATGACTGTGACAGTTGTAATGTTTTGGTGGCATTCATGTCTGTGACCCATTTTTTGTTGTAAAGGTAATGATCTGGGTCTGAATCTATTCATTCCTTGAACGTAAATACCTCTGTTATGACATCACTCTAAGGCTCCTCACAGGTAGCCATCTGTTTTTTGTGAGCTAGCAGTTAAATGTGCCCCTTTTTTAAAGTTTTTCAGTGAATAAGATTCCTTTTATAATTGTAAGAACACTGGTTAATCATGTTTTGTATCCACGTTATATAATGTTTGTTCTTTATTGCAGGGTATTGTCGTGAAGGATTTCTAGCAGTGCAACATGCTGTCAACTTTGCTATCTTGAAGGAAGTGGGTGGGGTAAACAGTAGTGATATTTTAGATAAGGTCAATATTACAATAAGGCGTCACCCATATCCAGCATTCAAGGATGACAACTTTATACTAGTGATACAGCAGCAGTTACCACTCATTATTATGTTGAGCTTCGTCATTGTTGCACTGAACATGGTCAGAGATGTTGTGCATGAGAAGGAAAGAAAACTGAAAGTAAGTAGATACATGAATATTTAATTTGTTTTAGAAATGCTGTTTTTCCTTGGTCAAATGATTGATAACTACAGTTTCAGTGTGAACCTTCGAATAGACCTAATGATTTTTGGTAGAATTGTTATTTTCAATTTAAAATGTTGTATAGAAAATGTACTGAAAAGAACAATGTATGTTTTCATACCAAAGCACTATTTTATTCTACAATCATCCATTTGATTGAATTTCACCTGTACTTTGGAATATGAACTACTACACCTGTACTTTGGAATATGAACTACTACACCTGTACTTTGGAATATGAATTACTAGCTACTTTGAAATATGAACTACTAGCTACGTTGGAATATGAACTACTAGCTACTTTGAAATATGAACTACTAGCTACGTTGGAATATGAACTACTAGCTACTTTGGAATATGAACTACTAGCTACTTTGAAATATGAACTACTAGCTACTTTGGAATATGAACTACTAGCTACTTTGAAATATGAACTACTAGCTACTTTGAAATATGAACTACTAGCTACTTTGAAATATGAACTACTAGCTACTTGAAATATGAACTACTAGCTACTTTGGAATATGAACTACTACACCTGTTCTTTGGAATATGAACTACTACACCTGTACTTTGGAATATGAACTACTAGCTACTTTGAAATATGAACTACTAGCTACTGTAAGTCTCACATCATTGTCAGTGGTATTGTTTTTGAAAGGCAACTGTAAGTACAGTAAAGGTTAATACATGTGGTAACTTTACACTGGTAACTCTTTTGTGTACAGTTTGAAATGTAGATTTTTCTATAGCAAAACTGATTATGGGCAAGTGCTCTCTTAAGTTCTACTTCCTTCTTAGCTTTTTTGAGCTTTGTTGAGCACACTGTGTCCATTGTGTGTCATCTGCTGTCAACTATTAGCATTAAACAACATTTCCTAGTAAATCATTGTTGATGAAACTTGGCAGGGTTATTCCTTGTAAGACATTCTACCTACATGTAAGTGTTTTAAAGAATCTCATTCCATGCAGAATTCTGGTTTTCTACAACCAACTGGCCTAGAGCTTAGATATTTAGAGTGTAATGTTGACTTATGTAGCTGTTCCAAAATTTTTCAAAGTATGCTAGTGTAGTCATTTCTGGCTCCAATATGTGGGGAAACATGTCTTACATAGAAATATATAAGAAAATCTTTAAATCTCTTGTTGTCTGAAAATATATGGGCCAGAGTTCTGCACTTGGCATGAAACATCTCCAGGAATTGTTTGAACTATGCCCTTTGAGTCATTATTGACTCCACCATAAAGTTTAGAAGTTTTACATACATGTAGTCTTATGTAAACAAACTCTGTAAAACCTTTTTGAGAAACCATAAGGCTGAGATTTCGGAAATTGCATTTGTAACATTATCTTATGAACCTCTTCCAAGATTGCTTAAAATAAGCCCTGTGGCCACTTGTTACATGTAGAAATATTTTTGGAAATACCGGTATTTTAATCCTTTCTTGTCTGAAACCACCAGACTTTAAAGCATTTCTAAGAGGACTTCTATTAAGACTGTTCAAATTTTGGTCCTGGCTCCTGGCTCCTTTCAGGGAGTTCTATTTTCTACACTGACAAACTAAAAAAATTCTTGGCATTGCTTATCCAATCCTTTTCAAAAAGATTAAATCTATTATATTGCAACAGCTATACTCAGGTAAGCAGGTAAAGTTTTTTAATCTTCTGTTGAACTTGGTTATCATATCTGATTAACATTGGTAATACTAAAACATGATTTAATTGAAAAGCATAAAGTTTAAAAATGTTGTATGCTTAAAATTACAGATGTGCATGTTTTAACATTTATTTTTGCAGGAGTCAATGAAAATGATGGGGATAAGCAATTGGCTGCACTGGAGTGCATGGTTTGTGAAGTACTTCCTGTACCTGTTGATCACAGTGGCAATTATGACACTGTTTCTGTGTATCCAGACAAGCAAAGGTCCAGTTATTGGCAAGACAGACCCGTCTGTTGTGTTTGTGTTTCTGTTGGTGTATGCTGTATCTGCTATCTCTTTCTGCTTTGCAGTCAGTGTGTTCTTCAAGAAAGGTTGGTATGAAGTCAGTTATATATATGTTTAATACGTTCTTTTTTCTCGCTGATGAATTTTTATGCCCCCAAAGGAGGGCATATAGTTTATGACCTGTCAGTCTGTCATTTCTTCTAAATTCTTTAACATTGCCCATAACTTCCTAATTAGTTAATGGATTTACTTCATACTTAAACACAATACTCCTTTGGACAAGA
This sequence comes from Cyclina sinensis, assembly GCA_012932295.1. Classification (NCBI taxonomy): domain Eukaryota; kingdom Metazoa; phylum Mollusca; class Bivalvia; order Venerida; family Veneridae; genus Cyclina; species Cyclina sinensis. Next base: position 70,245,456 of record JAAONU010000001.1, on the reverse strand, counting down.
CCTTTCCATTGACATATTTGTTTGACCTTGACCCCTGAATGACCTAGTCCTCAAAAGTCCAGCTGTCAAAAAACTTTATCATTGCTGATTACTTCCTTACTAGTAAATGAATGTAGTTCGTAATTGAACACAACACTTTTTTTGATAAAATCTTCCTACTGACATATATTTGTAATACCTTGACCCATGAATGACCATGATCTCAATGGTCCAATTGTTAGAAATCTTAAATGTTGTCCATAACTTCATTGTTGGTAAAGGGATTTACTTCATATTTGTTCATAACAACCCTTTAGAGAAGACCATCACACTGACATATATCTAAATAACCTTGACCTCGAAGGTTAATTTTAAAAAATTCTATACATTGGCCATTCTTCCAAATGCATATTTTTAACCTTGACCCCTACATGACCTACACCTTGAGGTTAAATTGAAAAACAAAATTTATTTTGAAGGATCTACAATTTATCTTCATCTGGTCACATTTCTTTTTTTATCTTGACCCCTAAATGACCTTCACCTTGAGGACATATTAAAAAAAAAAACACACACACACTTTTTTTGAAGAAATCATCTGGTCCTCAGCTCAAAGGTCAAAACACCATTTCAGGGGCATTGTCATCTTTTGGTGACAGTTCTTTTTTTTTAAGCATTATATCTTCAGCTTGACAGTAAAGATCTTAGGCTTAAGCTTTGCAGCCAACCTTAACATAGAAGTTCCATACTGGTTGGAAGAATTGGCTGTTTAAGTTGTCAGCAAAAACTATGAAATATTAAACATGAATTTATAAATCTCCAGGGCAAAGCCAAGCTGTACTTAATAAATGTGTTATATTTTGTTAAACAGCTGTATTGTAAAGGTATATATTAATTCAATCAACATTTTGTTGTGTAGCTAACTCAGGAGCGGCAGCAGGTGGCATTCTGTTCTTTGTGAACTACATTCCATACTTTTTTATTCAACCAAGATATGAAACCATGACATGGGAACAAAAGATCCTCACTAGTCTTATCCCTAATACTGCCATGGCTTATGGGGGTCAAATCATTGGCATGTTTGAAGGAACAGGTTTGTGATTTATGATTTCCTAGTTTCTGTTTCATCGACTTCACTTTGTATTGCTGTTAACTGGTTTTTTCTAGGTACAATTTTTAGCCAACAGTTGGCCTTCTTAATTTTGAAACAATTTGTAATTTTCAATAAAAAAAATCAGACCATGCCTCACTATAGAAGTCAGAATATAACAGGGATGTTTTTAGGTTGAATATGTGAAATAAGTCGTGGAATTCTATTGTGTTGTAAAATTGGACTGAAACAAAAAATCAGTTATCAGATAGAATTGGAGAGAGCATTTCGATGCACAATTGGAAAATAATCAAAATGTTAAAAACATAAAGAAACTAGAAACACTTTCAGAAGTCTTATACACTTACACCCTTATTGGTCAGTATTATCACTACAAATACTGGATGCATGATATAACAATCTGATAGAGCTAAACCACTTATTTATCCAGTTATTTAATGTATTCATTCAAAATGTCAAATGTACTTCTGTTCAAAACAGATTCCTTCAAAGTAACTTCCCTTTCCAGCAAGAACATTAATTCTCGGAAATGAAAATTGGTTGTCACTGACATAATACACCTGGCAATGATTTTTTATTTAACTCCATTATCATTACATCACCAGTATTTTACTCGCTTTGGCATTAGCAGTGTCACACCTTGGTCAATGTTTCAGGGCTTTTAAACAAACAAGTAAGGTAACCCTTGACCAAATTTTAGGCAAATTTTGGTCCTTTTTTGACTTAGAAATCTTCATTAAAGTACTGTAATGCTTATTTCTTAGCAATGATAAATAGGATTGACTTGAAACTTTAGAATGTTGATGGACATCAGGCCTCCAAGTTAGATAACTCTATGCAGATTTTTTTGTAAATTATTACTCCTTTTAAACTTAAAATAATATATAGAGAATAATAGGTAAGTGTCTTAATATGAGAAAGTTTATCTGGCAAGGCGTAGGAATTTATCGGGTGAGCCGACTGCTCACCCGATAAATTACGCAGCCGAGCCGGATAAACTTTCTCATTTAAGACACTAACCTATTATTCTATTTATCCTGTCGCATCTGGCATTTGTCAATAAATTACTAGGATACTGAAAACCTATCTTTAAAGTGTTTCAAATGTCAAGGTTATCTGCCAGGTGAACATATACACAAAAAATAGTTCCAAAATTTTGATATTTTTTTTCCTTAAATGATCATGCTATATTATAAGATCTAGATATTGAAATACTTAATTTTTATTCAAGTAGTCTCTGTTTGTAATAACAACCATTTAATCACTTCCTTCTGTTTATAAACAAAAACGTAGTCCATGACGTAGCATGTGCCGTATAAAGCAAAATTTATACAACCCCCCTTTATCGGGTTGGATATGAAATAATTGACAGGATAAATATTGTTACATCACTACTCACCCTGCCATTGGCAGTGTCACACCTTAGTTACAGTTTTGTGTGCAAGTTACTATCATGCATATATCTTATTAACCATCAGTGCTTACTGATCAAATACTTCACTAATGTCATAAGAGGCATTAAACAAACAAGTAAGATAACTCAGGACTGAATTATAGGCATGTTTTTTTTACTTAAAAATCTTGGTTAAAAGTTTGCATGCAACATACTGAAAATTTAAAAAAGATGTAAGACCTCCAAGCAAGTTAACTCTTGGCAGAATTTACTGAAAATTATTGCCCCATTCTTATGTTTTGCGAAGCACATACTTTTATAAGCAACTATGATTATTGTTTAAAACTTTACTAACATCTTCAGTGGAAATTTGGTTTGCAACCTACTGTGGTCAAACCATCAAAGGTCAAGGTCGGAATGCCTGGAAATAAGGAAACAGTTTGAGAACCATAACTTGCTTTCTTCATCTCTTACTTGCATGAAAACTTACAAATGGACTTCAACTTCATCAAGGATTATCTGTTTTTATTTGGGGGTCAAACTGTTAAAGGTCAAGGTCAGAGTGAATAAACATAAAAAGTCAGTTTCCAGATCATAACTTGCTTTTCTTATCATCTTCCTACTCATGAAAACTTACACATGGCCTTGCCCCCACATCAAGGATGATTCCTATTGCTTTTGGGATCAAAAGGTCTTGGTCACAGTGCTAAGACATTGTTTTTTTCACAATATTACCTGTATATTTCACAAGCAGCTTTAAACTAATAAGCTGCCATTAAGTTGAGCATGCTGTCTTAAGGAGAGTTCTTGTGTATTTTTAAATAACAAAATTACAGCTCCTGAAAGTCAGTTCTTTGAGGATGTGTTATTGACTGTCAATTAAACAAAAAATTACACAGAATGAAAAAGCTTTGTTCACTGCTGACAATTGAGAAAATAAAAACTAATATTCCTGTAAATTAGCCAAGGTCACAAAGAGAGTGCCATTCACTCTGCTGTTTTCAGCTTTTAACAATATTATTTTTGAAAATTATGTACATTTTTTTCTGAATCATTCATGGTATTTTCTGTTATAATATTTATGACACATGATTGAAAATGGAAGCTTTTAAAATTAACTGCATCTTATGAAAAATAAATTCAGTTACACCATCATTCATTGCCAAGTTTGCCATTACAAAGAAAAAAACCTGTAAAAGAACAAGAATACAAGATCAAAATGGATTCTTGAAACCAGATCATTAGCATTGAGATAAAAACAGACACTTGACACCTTGAAAGGGAAATTGCAGGGAATTTTGGCAGAATGAGAAAGTGATAGATTTTGAAAAAAAAGATCAAATTGTCTGTGCCTGTTGGTTACAGGACAGCCTTAGAATACGATTTAGATTTTTTTAGTTTACCGTCTAACCAGGGAAGTATTTTGCTTCTTCTTTTGAATGAAATGCAGGACAGGTTAAACATGTTTGCAGAGCTTAGGACATAATGCAAAAATATAACAGATATATACAAAATGAACTTGAGTCCATGACACATGGTTTGTTGATCATGAGTTGTAAGTGTTAAATGTTTCTATCATGCTTTTTACTGACACAAGTGTCTGTGATACTACTAGTATCACTTGGTATATCTGTATAACCTATTGTGTTAACATGACAGGCTCTGGTGTCCAGTGGTACAACATCAAGGACGGGGTATCAGTTGATGATAATTTCACCATGTTGAATGTCATCATTATGCTCCTCATAGATTCTTTCATCTGTTCTTTTATTACTTGGTATGTGGAAGCAGTGTTCCCAGGAGAGTTTGGAGTACCACAGAAATGGTACTTCTTTTGTACCGTAAGTAAATTTGTAACCCATCATCCTAGATGAGAACAAAACATCAAATCTCATACATTTAGAGGTTTATTCTTTTTCAAGAGGTTAAGGAAATATTTGTATACTGTTGTGTAAATCAGCTCAGTTTAATTACTGAAACGAATGTCTAGAAATGATAACAATGATGTTGTATGTAGTCTTGTAAATTACTATTTACTTTATAGTTCTTATAATTCTTAATGTAATAAATTCTTTGCTAGAAATCATATTGGTGTGGGACTGTGCCAGATGACTTTGTACCGGAAGACAAAAACATATCAATTGGGCAAGTACCTGAGTTCTTTGAGGCAGACCCAATTGGTATCAAGGCAGGAATACAAATTAGAAATCTTAGAAAGGTACTTGTTTAGTCATTATTGTAATATTAAAAAAAAATCAAAATTGAACAACACTTAAAATGTATAAACAAAGTTGAATGTAGATGTCTTTGACAGATCAGAACAGGATGGCCACAAATGGTTATGTTCTGATGTTACATAATATTACCTACAAATCTACAAATAATTAATGAATTTAAAAACAAAAACTTTTAAGAAATTATTGTAATAACATTTGACATACTTATGAGTAAATGTATAAATGGCTGTGTTTTTAACCCTTACTCTGCTAAAACCAGTTGACACTGCCTTTGCGACTAGTGCAGACCAAGATCAGCCTGCACGTCCGTGCAGTCTGATCTTGGTCTGCACTATTCACCATTCAGTCAGTAAATTTTCAATCAGCATCCCATGAACAGGTAATGGACCTGTCCAAGTTGAAAGATGGACAAGTTCATTTTAGATATTTAGCATGGTAAGGGTTAACAATAATGTGACTGAATTTAGATGACAGCGTTTTCATTATATATGTAGACACCCTATGTAGTATTTAAAATTTAGAAGAGGAGAGAAATAGATTTATTATGATACATTCCCATTTCTTATAGGAGTTTAAGACCAAAGATACAAAGAAGATAGCTGTATGTGGAATGACTTTAGATATTTATGAAGGGCAGATAACTGCTTTACTGGGTCATAATGGAGCAGGGAAGACAACTACCATGTCTATGCTTACAGGTATTTCCCAGTTATGTTAAATTTGATTAAGAGCTATTTATGCAAAGTCAGAATGGACATGGCGTGGAAGGATCTGGGTAATTGTCCAATTATTACTAAATAAAACGGTTGTGTTTACTGTTTACTACATTGTCAATGTTCCATGAAATGGATAATTATGTCACCTGCTTAGCATGGCAGACAAAAAGGGACTACTTTTACTGTTGTTACCAGTTTTTGTTCAATGTCTTTTTTATACCATTAAAACAACTCAAAATCTTCGATTATGTATTGTTGAACTCCTACTGAATGCTTTGATTTCAGGTTTTATATCACCGTCTGGTGGTACAGCAAGGGTGAATGGTTATGATATACGTGAAGACATTGCCAGTGTAAGGAGCAGTCTGGGACTGTGTCCCCAACATGATGTGTTGTTTGATACAATGACAGTGCAAGAACATCTCATATTCTTTGGACTTGTAAGATACAGATATTATTTGCTCTAACAATACACACAGGTGTGAGCAGGCATGAGCTTTCAAAGATATGACAAGTTTTTCCGTCAGACTTCACCAGGCTTAATGGGTCTATAAAGTGAAAAGATACATTTCTTTTTCTTACTCTGAACATAAAAATAAGTTTATTATCATTAACAGTATAAAAACATAATAAATGCTGACAAAAACTCACAAAAAACACAGTAAATATTGAGAACTTACAAAATGTAATTACAAACATGGTACCAATTTGGAGATATTAATATAGTCATTCCTTGATAGCTTGAACTGGCTAGCTCGATTTCCTCGATGGCTCGAAGTTGACGCTCACTTCCTATTTTTCTCCTTATATTTCTATATTGAAATAATAATGGCAATGCTCGAATTATTATGTGGCTCAAGGTGTTTTTATAGTCCCAACTTGTCAAGTTACACCTTTCACTGTTCTCGAGGGTTGAACTCCTTACTGGGGTGTGAATTATCTCACAGGTTGTCATAACTGTGAAATGGCACGTTTGATCGGTTAATTGATTTTCAGCTTAATTGCAATGCAAAATCAGCAACAAACGTTAATTTTAAAATGGTTTTAATTGAAATAACATGGGCAGGTCTTGTCTTTTGAAGAAATAGATAATTCAAAAGCATTTCACGACTCCACAGTATAGCGTTACGAGTCCAGTGCAAGAAATTCACTGCAGCTTACACAAAAATACCATTTATAAAATGTTTATCAGGCAAAAACCACAGAAAAGTTATGTTATCATTGTAACAATTAACCGTAACAATATTTTGGGTATATTTGCCTGTGGTGTAGCCTATCATTTCCTTTATGAGTGATTATTTATTTTTCAATTTAGCAATTAAGAAAACACTCTTATTTAGGTGTATCCATTATAAAGAAACTTAGAATCATTAAATGAGAGAAAGAAATTCAGGAAAGTTTTAAAATAACAACAGATAAGATAAAGAAACTAATTCAGGAGATATATAGTTCATAATAATGAGCCAGTATTATACAATAATGTTAAACTTTATGGCTTGAATTATTCGAGGCTCGAAGTATTTCTTGCAGTCCCGATGACTTTAAGCCATTGAGGAATGACTGTAGCTGAAATCACTGGTACTCAATTTTCATTTTTAATGCTCCCCAAAGGGCTAGCATATAGTTGCCGCTTTGTCCGTCCATCTGTCCCGTCCGTCCGTTCGTTTGTCCGTCCGTCATAATTTTGTCCGGAGCATAACACAAAAACTATGAGAGATATCAAGACCAAACTTCATAGGTAGTTAGATCTCATTAAGGAGCAGTGCAGTGCACAAGAATATAACTCTTGCTTTATTAATTTTTGAGATATTGCCTTTTGAAATTTCTCATACTTATTTTTTGTCCGGGGCATATCTCACAAAGTATAAGAGTTTTCAACTTGAAACTTTATAAGTAGATAGATCTCATTGATGAGCAGTGCAGTGCACAAGAACCATAACTCTTGCTTTATTAATTTTTGAGTTATTGCCTTTTGAAATTTCTCATGAGGAGAAGTGTCATAACTCTATTTTGCATAATTTAGGAGTTATTGCCCTTTTGTTATTTTTCATACTTTAAAAAAAATACATATTAAACAATAGCCCTTTTGGAATTGGCATTTATTCGGGGAGCATCCATCGGTATCGATTTCTTGTTTCTTGTTTAAAGACATTTAACATTTGATTTACATTTGAAATGAAAGAAATTCAATTTAACTCCAGTAAAAGCAAAAGCACTGTTTTGAACACAGGAAGCAGTTATCTAAGTGTATTAGTGTAAGTAGCAATAACTTGTTTCCCAATTAATGTAAAATAAAAAGTTATATACTTAATAACAGCTTAGAAAAAGATCATAATTATGCAATTTGATGTGTTCTATAATTCTTCCTTTAAACAGATGAAGGGGTGTAATTCTAATACATTGAAGACAGAGGTCGATGAAATGTTGAAGGCTGTCATGCTGGAAGACAAAAGACATGATCTTGCTAAAACATTATCAGGTGGAATGAAGCGTAAACTGTCTGTTGGCATTGCTCTGATTGGTGGTTCAAAGGTGTAGTGTAAACTTTGAATAAAATATTTGCTGTTTATCATTGAAGAAATAGATGAATTACTCAAAGATATTAAACATTGGTTGGAAATTAAAGATAGTGCAGATAACATTGTTGGAAATATTTGTGCTGTGTTTTTCAGAATTATTTTATATAAGAATTGACTGCTTACTCAGTACAACAGTATCTGAGGAAGAATTTTTCCTTTACATTTTACTGCTGATTGGCCTTTCAAGCTTATAATTTAAAACTAATTAGATGGCTCTTACTTTATTTCATTTGAAAAATTTCACTTTTAATGTTTAATCATGTGAGAATGAAAAAGATTTCATTTTAATTTCTATACATTTATTTATGTTTCTATAGCTGTAACAAACCACTGTGATGGGAATGAAGCAAAGCCAAGTGTTAATACTTAGTAAACAGTCGTTTAAAGATTAAATTGTTATACTGTGTATTATAATTCATTTATGCATTTTTGCAGATTGTAATACTTGATGAGCCATCCTCTGGCATGGACCCTGATGCGCGGCGTCACATTTGGTCTACACTGCAGAAAAACAGAGCTGGACGTACCATGCTCCTTACTACACACTTTATGGATGAAGCAGACCTTCTTGGGGATAGAATTGCAATAATGGCTGATGGTGCTGTAAAATGCTGTGGAACATCTCTCTTCTTGAAAAATAAATATGGTAACAATATAGCCTTTTTGGCTCACCTGATCACCTCAAGTGAGCTTTTAGGGTCGGTTTCTGTATGCCAGTTTCTGTTGTCCGCAATTTCTTTTTTTTTCTAAACTTTGAACCACTGAAAAATATTTTGCATTGTCTCACTTTGAAGTCTTGTATCAAAGAATGTCTTCCTTTACTTGACTATCTGCCTTAATGGTCATTGAATTTATTTAATAAACCACTTAAGCTGTTTTATTGATGATGAAACCAGTCCCTTTCAGCATAGGGTCCATTTGTTCTTCCTGTATTATGAAATTATGAAAAGTATTATGAGAACTGTTAATCTGAGCTAAAGTGTTTGTAGGCAGAACGAAAAAAACTGAAGTAAAAATTTTATTTGTTGCAGGTGCAGGGTATCATTTGACAATGGTAAAGAATGAGTACTGTGATATAACTGGTGTAACATCACTGGTGCACAGCCATATACCTGAAGCCAAACTTGACAGTAACGTTGGGGCTGAACTTTCGTATATTCTGCCTCATGAGATGTCACACAAGTTTGAGAACATGTTTTCTGAACTTGATGTTAGAAAATTTGACCTGGGTGTATCAAGCTATAATGTGTCAACAACAACAATGGAAGAAGTGTTTCTGAGGTAAAGAAGTAGAAATTTTAGAATCACACTTACCCTTAAAAACTTTATTTTATGAGGGTTTTTTTGTGTGTAAAATTATTAGTCAAATTTTAACTATAGTACATACAAGCACTTACAGGAAGTCAAGTATATGGAAAAGTATTGAAAGTCTGAAATTTGATTCTGAATTTAAATTGTCTACCAGTTTTTTATTAGCTTGACTTTTTTGAAGAAAAAAAGAGCTATTGCTACAGTCATGGTGTCATTGCCGTTCCTGTCCATAAACTTTAAAATTGATCATAACCTTTTTAATTCTTAATGGATTGTCTTCATACTTGGACACAATAACCCTTTGGATGGATAAGACCTTCAAGTAGACCAAACTGAACTTGACTATGGCTGATAAATGACCTTCACCTTCAAGGTCAAATTATTGAATTTTGCTAAAACTGGCCATTACTTTGTTATTTATGGTTGGATTTGACTCATACTTGGAAAAAACAACACTTATGACAAAACCGATATATGATATATTTGCTGTATCTTTGTTACCGATGGATGTAGTGTCTTCATGCTTGGACATAACTACTTTTTAGTAGGGATGGGAACGAATACTAATATCAATATTCAACTATTCTCTTTGTCTTTTCAAATATATTCGAATAATCGTTTTTTTCAGTTCAGTCAGTTACCCGAATTTTGGTATCAGAACATTGGTACTGTTTTATCACCTGTACGTTTTCAGGAAAACGGCTATGTATCATCTAGAAATGGTGTAGGAATTCCATGCTTAATGGAAGTTTTAAATACTTAAGTGATTGACAATACATAATACATTCTGTTCATTAAAACCGTGTAAAATAAGTCCAAACACGCGAGGGAGGCAGGTTTTTTTTCTTTTTTTTTGCTAAGCGATGATCAAATATAAAGCGATGGTGCTTTTTTTTCAAATATACTAAAAGAAGAAAATATTTGATTAAGCTTTTCTACTGATTGGGCAATGATAAAGTATTATCATTAGAGCTATAAGCCTGACTGGTTGTTCGATCGTTTTCGTAAAACTTGACGTTAATCCTTGAATATTGGAAGACAGACAACTTCTTAAACTTGAGAAATAAACATGAGCAAAGGATTAAAAGGTATCACAATTACGCCTGTGGCAAACTGTAAATCCGCAATGATTGCCCCTGCCAATTATACATTGCAGTTTTATTGTTAATTGGATCATTTTTGACACGCTATAAACAAACACAATACCAAACAGTCTGTTTTATTTATTTTTTTTGCGTAATTCTGCACATTTATAAAAAATCAACGATGCTTTATTTGAAAAAAAAAATCATTATAGAATATTCGAATTTGATTTTCATATTCGAATATTCGGTCGATTTTCGAATATTCGAACATTTGTTCCCATCCCTACTTTTTAGACAATACTTTAAACTGAACTTGACCTTGACCTTTAAGGTCAAATTTCTGAATGTTGCTAAAATAGGCCATAACTTTGTTATTTATGGATGAATTTGATAATTATATTTCCAAATGATGTTTCATTTGAAATCCCTTCACCACAATGTGCTTTCTCTGATGTGTTTGCCTTTGGAAATTGGAAAAAGTCGAGCGTGGCCCTGGCTTGTGGTGGCTTTTGTTCATACATGTATCTGTAAATGCAGGATGTAAGTCAATCTATTATCTGCAAAATTTGTAAAGGATTGACATTTCGACACAGAAACAGTAGTTTTAGATAGATTGCCATTTTGGTAATACGAAGTGAGATAAATCAAGATTGTCATGCTACAGTGTATCTAAAATGAATCATGTAAAATTCTGTGTGATTCAGAATAATTATAAGGTGTCAGGTCATGGGGACTCGAGAATAATCCATTTATGTTTAAATGATATTTGAATACCGGACAAAGAGAAAAGTTTAGTGATTTAAAGAGGTAGGAAAGATGCAAAAAGCATTTAAGGTTTGGAGACTTTCCTGGTTCTTAATTAAGCCCCCTCTTCAAAGAAGTGGGGGTATATTGCTTTGCAATTGTTTGTCTGTCGGTCGGTCCGTAGACCAAATAGTTTCCGACCAATAACTAAAGAATGCTTAGGCCTAGGAACTTCAAACTTAGTAGGATGATTGTCCATCACCAGTAGATGACCCTATTGATTTTGGGGTCAAGGGGTCAAAGGTCAAGGTCACATTGACCTTGTAGGTAGAAACGGTTTCCGACCAATAAATAAAGAACGCTTAGGCCTAGGAACTTCAAACTTGGTAGGATGATTGTCCATCACCAGTAGATGACCCCTATTGATTTTGGGGTCATTAGGTCAAAGGTCAAGGTCACATTGACCTTGTAGGTAGAAACGGTTTCCGACCAATAACTAGAGAACGCTTTGACCTAGGTTCACCAAACTTGGTATGCTGGTTGGTCATCACCAGTAGATGACCCCTATTGACTTTGAGGTCATTAGGTCAAAGGTCAAGATCACAGAGACTTTTATCTTAAAAACAGTTTCCGATCAATAACTAGAGAACGCTTTGGCCCAACCACAAGCAATTAGGTGCTGCCGGGGGGCATTTATGTTTTACAAACATTTCTTGTTTTTTTTGTTTATCACTACTTCATTGGGTCTTATTTTTAAAGTTACCCCAAAAGACAGTTGGGAGTGTTGTTGTTGTGTTTTTGTTAAAATGATGGATTGAAGCCATGGTTTGGATTGAAAACCTTTTGCATTACCCACTTGTTTATTCGACTTGTACAAATTTTGGTTTGAAGATGGATGTTACATACTAAAGCACATGAAATATTCAGTAAATTTCCACTATTAAAGCTACTTTCATTATTTCAAAATCACACAAAATTCAGCAAGTTTAAGAAACCAAAGTCTAAGAACTGAAAAAAAAAAGGTCTGTGGTTAAGACCAGCTCTTAATTATTGATATGCTGTACCATTTTTTTGACTGGTCTTTTAAACTTTTCTATATATATATATATATCACATGCCAAAGACTTGATGTTGGACTTGGCTTATTCTTGTTCACTGATTCCGTCATTTATTTTGAAAAAAATTGATGAATCTTACATCTTCCAGTATGGATAATGTTTAACAGTAGTCATGATTTAACTTAATTATATTATAGAGTTGGAGAAAGTAGTGTTGGAATAAAGGAAGCAAAGTTGTCAAGAGAGAAATCAAAACCTGGTAGCAGAAGCAACTCTGTTAACAATGATGTAAATCCATCCAGTAAGTATTGTCATCTTCAATTTCTGAATACAATATCTTATACAGCAATACATTTATTGCATTTAGAGTCAGCCAACCTGGTTAGCTCAGTTGGTATAGTGTCATATTGTCAATTCGGGGGTTCTCCATTCAAACCTCTTAAGGGTTAGCTAATTGTTTTGTGATTTTTGGTCTTGGACTAAGCGTCTAAGAGTCAGCTGGCCATCACTTCAGATTCAAGTGAGGAAACAGTCAGTTGCTTGCAGAGAAATTGCTCAGTATACTGGTTGGATACCCAGAAACACTTGTTAAGTGGACTAACTTTCTGGATTTGACCAAAAAGAGGTTGAAACTGGCATAAAACCCCCCAAAAACAAACAAGCCTTAGAATAACAAACATTTGTGGTTGTCAGTTTTTTATCCCACAAACGTTGAGTGTCAAGTGTGTCTCTTGGTGGAATTCAAGCCATTGACCTCCAGATCAGCCCTGTTTGCTGCTCCACTGCAGGTTCTGGATCCATGCAAATAACTTAATGCCATTTCCACATACATTGTATCTTTAAAAAATGTTTGTTTTTTATTATCATTTTAATCATATTGTTCATGAATTGTGCTAAATAAGTGAGGCTTGTATCACTGTTCCATGTTGTCAGATAAAAAAGGGACTAAAACTGAATAGTCATCTTATGGTTTACATTATGATTTCCATGGGAATGAAAATTGCATAACATTATTATAAAGGAACCTGATTAACCTTTTATTACAGATGAAAGGACTCCTTTGTTGAAAAATGGAACAGACATACAGGGCAGTTATTCTGAGGAGAGACGATACATGAGATCAGCAAGTTTCACACACAATATTGAAAGAAACACTCATTTTGTCCTTTACATTCAACAATTCTATGCTATGTTTCTGAAGCGTGTTCTACACACATTTAGAAATCAGGTTGTGACAACATCGCAACTGGCTGTGCCTTTATTCTTTACTATTACAGCTCTGATTGTGATCAAAACATTCCCAGGCCCACAGGACTCTCCCCCTCTCAATCTTACCATAGACTCTTTGGGCGAAAATATTGTAACCTATGCACTGGAATCTAACAGTTCATTAGAAAACAAATTTGGTCATTTCTATGGTAACCAGTTCATTGATGATGGTAGCACTGAAACTGTTTTAGTTAATAACCAGGCAGGATTCAAGGATGCAGATATTATAAAATATTTACTGAAAGAAGGGCATAAAGATATTGGGACATACAACCTTAAGTACCTTGTTGGGGCCAATGTTTTACAGCAGAACAATAACAGTGAAAACAGGTTGTTTTTAACAGCATATTTCAACAACCAGCCCTACCATACACCAGCTATATCTCTAGCAATGCTTGCTAATGGACTTCTGAAGTTTATTACAAATGATTCCACCCAGCATTTACAAGTCACAAACCATCCATTACCAAGGTCTGTTCAGGACAAAATCAATGATGAATACACTGGAGATATGACTGGATTTACTGTTGCTTTCAACATTGTATTTGGTATGGCATTTCTAGCCAGTAGCTTTACTCTGTTCCTTATAAAAGAAAGATCAACCAAAAGTAAACATCTGCAGTTTAGCAGTGGTGTCACTCCACTCACATTCTGGATGGCAACTTTCTGCTGGGACTTAATTAACTACCTTATACCGGCAATTTGTTTGTTGATTACACTTCTTGCATTCAATGTGGATGCATTTGTTGTAAAGGACCATTTAGCACATATAGCTTTGTTGCTTCTGCTATATGGAGTTGCAACTTTACCGTTCATGTACTTGTGGTCATTCTTGTTCAAAGTACCATCTAGTGGATATGTTTGGATCACCATGTTCAATATTCTCTCAGGTAATCATAACAGAATGTTTGTTAAAGCTACATATCTTCTGAATTTCTGATTAACCAAAAATCGGTTTCAGCTTGCATTTAACATTACACATACTTCTATATTTTGGTTAGTATGAATAGTATCATACATGAAAAAATCCAACATAATGATAGTTATGGAAACTTGACAGAATTTGATATTTAAGATAACCATACAGAATCTAGATATTCTGCAATACTTCTGAAAGTTTTAGCATCAACGTGTTATAACTTAAATGTGTTGATTGCTAATGAAATTTCAGTACTGCCATAGTTTTAAATATTTTGTTTTAATTCAGTGCAAGAATTTTAAATAAAAAGGTTCAGAATACCAGTATGTATTTATAAGACAAGTATTTTAAGATAATGCATAATGCTTTTATGATGAGATCATGCTTTCCTATGGTCATTTAATTGATAAAAAAAAAAGATCTGTCTTTGAATTTAAGACTCATCAATCATAAACAAATTGCATTTTGCTAAGTCTGTACAAACTTCATTGAAACATGAATATTCAATATTTTCAGGGGTCGCAACAATTCTTGCTGTAGGGATTTTAAGAATACCAGAGCTAGATTTGGAGGATTTATCAAAGGTCTTAGAATGGGTGTTTCTGTTGGTGCTCCCAAATTACTGCCTTGGGCAGGGCATTGAAGACTACTACAGCACATATCAACTTAATTCTATTTATGAAGAAGCCTGTGTTAAAACGGGCTTCAGGACATTTTGTTATGAGGTACCAAATCTTTGCTGTAAAGGTAATTTGTCATTTTAGCCCTTTTTGTAAAAGTAAGTTATATTTGTCTTTCAGTTGTCCATAAGTCATGTGGATGATTGTTGTTTTATTTCGTATCCTATTTGTAGTGTTTAGATATCGTTATTATTTCATTACAAGCAAGGAGAGGTAATTTAAATTTTTCTGTCAATAGTCATAGACTCTTAACACATACTCTTGATGTAAACAGCTTACAGATGAAAACTGTTATGTTGAGGTCAATATGTCTTTTTATGGAATTGACCTAGGATGAAGTCCACAGTCAATATGTGTTCTTACAGGTCTTTAAAAACACTTATTGACTGAAACATAATTCTGTAAGTGGGGGAACGGGACAATAGCCCACTAGGACAATAGCCCACTGGACAATATCCCACTGCACAATAGCCCACTGCTACATTTGGCAGGAAGGACAATAGCCCACTGCTTATCAAAAAGGGTGCAGATGTAATAAACTAATAATATACATGTTTAATTGTTTTAATATTTACATCTATATATTTTAAATACAAATGCAATCCTTTGTCTGCATTAATTTTCATATTCAATTATAAAGTGTGTTTTTACTCATTTATACGCTGTATCTACCAAATAAAACATGAGTAAAAAGTATAGAGCTGGTAAAAAATCCATTGGATCTGAATCTGCTATATTTTTTAACAGAAATGTCAGAATTTAAAAAAAGTCTACACTGTTGACTTATGAATACTGATATTTAAAACTAATTGCATACTCAATTTCTTAATTAAATGCATAATTATGCTAATAAGTGGGCTATTGTCCTAGTGGGCTGTTGTCTCAGTGGGCTATTGTCCTAGTGGGCTGTTGTCTCAGTGGGCTATTGTCCTAGTGGGCTATTGTCCTAGTGGGCTGTTGTCTCAGTGGGCTATTGTCCTAGTGGGCTGTTGTCCTAGTGGGCTATTGTCCTAGTGGGCTATTGTCCTAGTGGGCTGTTGTCTCAGTGGGCTATTGTCCTAGTGGGCTGTTGTCTCAGTGGGCTATTGTCCTAGTTGGCTATTGTCCTACACTCCTGTAAGTGTTATATACCCTACTGAAGTGTAATTTGATAGGTTTTATTATGTACGGTAATTACACATTCGTGAAAATCTTGCAGGTGTTTATTACTTACTAATTGGAGGTGTTTATCATTTTTTACAGACCAGTGCATGCAACACTCTCCAGTCTCATCCACTGAAATGAGTGCATTTCAGTTGGGTATATAATATTTGTTCAGATCACAATGATTCAAGGCCTCTAAAGTTAGCCATAGAAGCATGCTTAATGTTCATTGGTTAAAGGATTTTTATCACATGCTTCTATGTTACCAGTATTTGATGTTTTCTAAATGATTGGTCACCTTTGTCATATGCACAATGTAGTTAATTTTATTTTATTCTCCTTTCTCTTTATTATGGTATAACAGAGATAATCTGCCCTATAAAATGGCCTTCCAGATAGAAAATTCTGTATGAAATGTAGCTGCTTTATTGTGTTACATGCTCTGTCCTAATTGCTAATGACATGTGTAACTTCATTATATAAAGAGCAATGTTATAATGGCATATGACATACAGAGTGACACTTCTGTTTATTTACTTGTACGCCAGGAAGGATTTGAGGCATATATAATAAAAGGAATACTCTAACAGTCTGTTAATAATGTTGGTCCTTATCATTTTCATTGATATGTTATTTGTTTACTCTAGGCTGTGGCTCTCATGTGATCATTAAATACACAATCAGTTTGTAAGTTCGTGACAGCCAGATTAAAACCTGTGTTATATCATTTTGTTTTCATTTTAGAAAAATAAACATAAGTATACAAGGATAAAAATGTCAGTAGTTTAAGCAAAGATAAATCAGCTTCAAGATTAAAGAAATAGATTATTTCTCATCATGTTGTTTTTATTCTTCAGACATAACAGGTAACTGCTCAGGACTGTGCCTTGACTACAATCCAAATCTTCTAAGCTGGGAAGCAAATGGTATTGGGCGAATGTTGGTATTCCTCTGTGTTCAAGCAGTCGTGTACTTTCTAGTCCTGTGTTTGATAGAATCCAATGCAGGCCATTCAAGTCTACAGCGCATTATGAAAAGGTCACAGAAACTCAAGTCTTATGAAATAATGCAGACAGACGATTCTTTTGTCCAGGAAGATGAAGATGTTGCCAAAGAGCGAGCAAAACTTGCAAATACTGACGACCCTAAAACTTTATTTGCCATGAATAAACTTGTTATCTCAGAACTGACTAAGCACTATGGCTCAAAGTTGGCAGTAAACAGAATCAGTGTAGGAATTCCGCAGGGTGAATGTTTTGGGTTGCTGGGTGTAAACGGAGCAGGAAAAACAACAACATTCAAGATGTTGACAGGAGATGAGACCGTTTCATCAGGCAGGGCTTATCTAGGGGGTTACAGCATTCTCACACAGATTGCAGAGGTAAGGACTATTTTTGAAACTTGTGCATTAGATGTGGTTGCTATATACAATGTAAATGCTTTGGTAAAACTTCGGTTAAAGTACATCAGAAATTTGTTCAAAACAAGGAACAGCTGCTGTAGATATATATCTTTGAAAAGTAACATATCAAGATGAAGAATAATGGTATAATGTTAGTTTTCATCAAAACAAAGGCTTAAAATCTGCCTGGGAATGTTTTTCTTGCATGTTAACTTAGATAATTTCAGTATTCTTGAATATTAAAGATTTTATTTTTAAAAAGCATGTTTATGTGTCCTTTTAGTGTTTAGAACAAAAAGTTGATTGGTTCCTCCAAATCATCTGTGTAGTGTTGACTTTTGAGTTTGTAAGATTTAAAAACCATTTTATTTTCCTCACTGTCTGATCTCAGTTTTCTTGAAATAGTTTTGTCTGGTATCAATAATTTGCTTATATAATACATTAACTTATAATAGTGTTTGGAGTAACAAACTTGTCTATATATTATTGTTGTGTAGCCTGCTACGAAGTAGCCGTGACATATAGGGATCACTTCTCCGTTGTCTGTCCGTCCGTCACAAAGCTTGTCCGGACTACTCCTCAGAAACTACTGGTGCGATTTATCCAAGCTTTACAGGAATGATCAGTACCAAGTCTAGTTGTGCAGATCGTCTGCATTTTCCAGTCCAATGATTTTTGTCAGAGTTATGGCCCTTGAATGAAAAAGGCGTTTTGGCCAAATAATGAATTTTGTGTTGCAGGCTTCACAGTAGCTGAGACATGCTAAAAAGTAGCCATGACATATAGAGATCACTCCCCATCATCTTTCTGTCTGTCAGTCCGCCAGTCTGTCCATCACAAAACTTGTCTGGACTACTCCTCAGAAATTACTGGTGCGATTTCATCTAAACTTTAAAGGAATGATAAGTACCAAGTCTAGTTGTGCGTATCATCAGCATTTTCCAGTTCAGTCATTTTTGTCAGAGTTATGGCCCATTAAATAGAGGATATTTGTTTGTTTTTGTGGAAGATGAGAATTTATTTCATCGAGTGAACACCATATGTGATATTTTCACGAGTGGCGCAGCCACGAGTGAAAATATCAACATATGGTGTTCACGAGATGAAATAAATTCCCATCTTCCACTAAAAAACAAGGAAATTTTCTTTTTATTTTATGCCAACACGTCAAAAATGGGTTTTTTATGACATTTTTAATCAGGGCCTTCAATAAATTCCCCATGGTGAGCCCCAAATCAGTTAATGCGTACTTTGGTTACTCCGCACAAAAAAAAGTGCAGACAATCTCCAATACATATGATAACTTTACTTCTGCTGAAATAAACTGAATACACTTTCATCAAATAATATTTATTTTTGTCTACACAGTTTATCAATATTTATTGAATTTTGCCATGCATACTTTAATTATAAAAGCGGATTAATACTCAATATTCAATAGTTCGAGCACAAACATGTATTATCAAAATGGTAATTAACTGATTCAAAACAGTGTATTATCACTTTTATCTCACTGATATTTCCCTATATTTCATTGGTAGGCATAAAATAATGATTTTTATTTTTAAAGTTTGTCCGGACTACTTCTCTTATACTACTGAAGCATTTTAAATGAAATGTTACTGGACTGTTCTGTACCTCAAGTACTTGCCCATGTCTTACAGGTTTTTCGGTTGAATGATTTTTGGCTGAGTTATGGCCCTTGAATAAAAAAATGTGTTTTAGCCTACAAACTGTCCAATCACCTCTCAATACTACTGTTTAATTGGCTATCATCAGGCGACACATGTGATCACTGATCGCCCTTGTTTATGTACTATGTTTTTAAATTTTACAAGGTTCGTCAGAATTTTGGATATTGCCCTCAGTTTGATGCATTGATAGATCAGATGACAGGACGAGAAACCCTGTACATGTATGCTAGACTAAGGGGTATACATAAAACCCAGATAGAGACAGTGGTCAATGATCTCCTTGAGGCTTTGTTACTAAATGAGCATGCTGATAAGCTTGTGCTAGCATACAGGTGAGATATACATGCACCTTGTTATATGTACATTGCAAAACTGATTCAGGCCATCAGGCTATAGAAGGACACATGATGGAAATATTTAATGCACTGGTACTAGTAACATACTAGTCTTTACCAGCCTTAAAAATTTATGTTTGTGACAAATTTTCATAGTGCACAAGCAGTCACACATTTATTTTTTTATCTTACAAGCAAGTTAAGGGTGCAAGCTACAGTATGTTCCTAGCACCTGTAGATTTAGTGTACATAAAATTCATACCTGTATTTCAAGAGAGATTAATACAAGCAGGCCTACTTGGAAGATAATTATTTGCAGTTGTACTTGACATTTCTCTGGCCACTACTATTTTTATGTAAAAACCAAAAGTGACTAATTGATAAAAATTTCAAGACATGAAGTAAAACATATTTGACATAATTACATAAAAACAAATCAATGTCTAGTTAATTTCTGTTGGTTTTATATGATCGCAAGGAATTTTGAACATATTTTTAATGATACATGAATGATGAACTAGTTCCTAAATTTTCAGTGGAGGAAACAAGCGCAAGCTAAGTACAGCTATAGCATTGATTGGTAACCCCCCAGTGGTATTTCTGGATGAGCCAACAACTGGAATGGATCCAGTAGCCAGACGATTCCTGTGGGACATACTTTGCAGTATACGACAGTCTGGAAGGACTCTAGTACTAACCTCACATAGGTAATACTATTTTATGTCCACCCTAGTTGAAAGTAAACTAGATCAGTTTATGTTCTGGTTTAGTTTAGGTGATGATTGTTTAACAAAATTTTTATGCATTTGCATAAACACTGGAATTTTTCACCTGTTTTTCTAGCAAATGTGTCTACATTTTTTTGTTGTGATGTGGTGGGATGGCCAAACTGAATACTGGTCCTGTCTGAACCAGTTACAGATTCTGCTTTGATTCCCAACTTATGAAATCATTGGATTTTTGAAACCTATGAAAATGTCATAAAGAAAATACAACAAGATAATCAATTCCCCCTCCCACCACCAAAAAAACTTGCCTTCAATTTTGAGAATTCCTGGCATTTCAAAAAATTCTGTTTAATTTTTTCAGCATGGAGGAGTGTGAGGCATTGTGTACACGGCTTGCCATGATGGTGAATGGACAAATGAAATGTCTCGGTAGTCCCCAACATCTTAAAAGCCGCTTTGGTGAAGGTTACTTCCTCATAGCCAGAGTTGGTACCAAAAATGATAAGGATATACCCAACCCTGAGCCACTGATGAAATTCATTGAGCAGAAGTTTCCTGGCTGTGTTTTGATTGACATACATCAAGGTTACATCAATTACCATATACCAGACATGTCTTTGAAGTTATCAGAAATATTTGGAACAATGGAGAGAGCAAAGGCCAAATTTTGCATTGAAGATTATTCTGTCAGCCAGACAACACTTGAGCAAGTATTCATAAACTTTGCTCGTGCTCAAAAACCACCAGATGAGCAAGAAAATGGTTGTTGTGGTGGCCCATGTCTTGCCTGTGGTCTGTTTAGTAGCTGCGGTGGGAAAAGGCAAAGACCATTGATGTATGAGTCTGATGATAGTATAAGTAGTCAGCCTCAGGTGGAAAATATGTCTTCAGTCACAACTAGGGTTACATCAGAAACAGTTTGATCTCTGTTTACTATTAGTCCCTCAATTTTTAATAAAAATTATTGATTTTTCATACAGCTACAACAGCTAGGGTTCAAATGGTTCAGAAGCTTTGGGTAAATCTATTAACCTAAAGATACTTTGTAATAATCATGATTAGACAAAAATATCAGTATACCAATATACAGAGAAACCATCAAAAAAGACCAGTACAATGGTAATATTTCTTAACTTTTTTCATGTAAATTTGTACCATCTGGTCATTTTGATAACAAATTGAGTGCCTACAGTGTTCCTATGGTCAGGGTAAATTGGGGAAAAATTGAATTTCTTTCAAGGTCAGGGAAAAGTTGCGGAATTTTATGATTGGTGAGGAAAATTTTGAAAATAAGCTTAAGTCAGGAAATTTATAATTTTCAAACAGCAGGAGGATAATCATGGAAGGCTAAGGCAGTTTCTTCCATTTTATCTTATTTTGGTCATCTTGATTAATATATGACATGTACTCTTCCTTGTCATCCTTCACATAACAGCTAATTTTACCAAAAATATGAACACAGTTTATGCATCATGCATGATTTTATTATAATAAAACAAGGTTGGGGTTGGCTTTTAGGGGAGGAAAGAGGCCAACATTATAAGTACATTTCTTGCTCATAGATGACATGTATTAGCCATTGTATTGCACTAAGTTTGGCTAAGAATTTGGTCAGGGAAAAAGTCAGAAAATTTTGTTTTGTCATCTTTGTGGGAAACAGAAGTCTGAGCACATATGGAATTTCCATGTCTGAAGACTTTTCTAGAAGCATCTAAAGGGTATAAATAAAATCTGTATATTATGTTTTTCGTATGCTGTTTCTAATATTTAATTATATTATAAATTTGAAGACATTTTTATCATGGTCCAGAATAGATAGAATTTTAGATTAGAACATTAATTTTGGATATAATCAGTCATTTCCAAAATGCTAACAATGAAATGTTATCAAATTAATTTTATAAATTTGTCAGTCTGAAGTAACATCACTAAACAATGGTCATGTGACTTTGCTGTGCCTCTTATGGCAAGATAATGTAAGCAGCTTTGTCCAGCAAACAGATTTACCACTTTTAACTGTATTGTGTTGTGTTTGTTTGCATATAGATTGTGCAGTTGGTCAGTCAGTTGAATTAACTTCCTTTATTAAATGGCAGCCTGTGAAAGGAAGTGAATTATGCTGGATCAAAAGTGAGGAAACAGAATATTGTTATTAATAATTTTACCACAAATTGTAGCTTAAGCATTATGAAAAAACAAAGTAAAAAACTAGGGTAAGAGGACATTCGTAGAGTGCGATGACTTTAGGGTTTGCTATCTCTTAGCATGTCCCCAATTTGTCTCATTTTAACATTTGACCTACTCATTATCACCTTTATGTTACCATTTCCATATTTAATTACTGGTTTCTGTATTAGCTGTAACTTTAATGTTGTTTTAATTTCAGTATTTTGTACACAATTGAAAATATTTATTACTGAGGAACCTTGAGAGTGACTTGAACCTAGTGACTTTATATAATACTGCTTTTAAACAGAAGTTTTAGGGACCATTTAAACTGTGATAAGATTATATTACTGTTTGTTTTTAAGTTTAAATGTTATGTGTAAAACTGCCTTTTATAATTCATAAGTCTTAAACTGTTCGTGCATTGTTTTTAACCATGTGTGTGTTGACTTTTTAGTACAGATTTTATATTTGTTGACAATATGGATTTTCTCATGTTTTATAAAGGTTCTTTTATCTTTGAGTGCAATCAGCTTTGAGTAAGTAGGTTGGAAAGTAGTTGTATATGTCATTTGTCTAGATCATGAAATGACCAAAGATACTGCCATGTTCCTTTCATGAATTTGTGTATGTCATATTTCTTTTCAAATGAAGCATTTGGAGACAAAATGTAAGACAAAAAACTAGCTTTTGTAGAAACATTATGATTGTTGAAGGAATTTCAAAGCAGGGAACAGAAACAGCAGAACTGTGACTATTTTATACCAGTATTACGTGCAATTAATGTATTGAAATGAAGTTTAAACGTAAGTTTTATGGTCAAGTTTAAACATTGTGATTTTGAGTTTGCTATACATTAACTTCACTGATACTCTAAAAGATCAGTCAGAGAAGTGCCTTCCCTTTGCCATCATTTTGACCATGGTGGCGTAATAATGTATTTTCATATGTGACTTCAACATTTTAGATTACAGAAAAAAAAAATGCAAATATTTTCTGTTAAAGCAAAAAATGTTCAGTAATATCATGTAATATAAAATAATATCGATGATTATTGGTTTTCCTAGCAGTAAGGGAGACTTAAGTTATCTTGTTGAAATTATGAGTGATTTTTTTCTGCATTTTTTTTGCTTTATAACACTTTTTTTCCTGCTTAGTGCAATAATAGTTCAGCATTTTTAACTATATATATATATATATATATATATATATATATTGGTACATTTTCTTATATATATATCACTTAGAGTTTAGTGAAAACATTCATCAGTTGTTATTGTTGCATTTTTTAACTGATAGTGGCTGGCATCACCATTTCTGAGATACTGAAAGCCTGCCATAGTGTCATTAGAACAGTTTTTTTACATTTCTGGTACATCAACATTTCCCCAACCTCCCTTCAGCCAGAAAGAAAGAAAACATGTCCTCTATACACCATTTACTCATGATGAGCTTAGGGTAACTTCTTTTGGCATTTTCTGGTCACTTAGTGTCGTCAGATCTCTCAAATTACAATGAAGCCCATAATGACAACTTTTTTGTTAAACCTTATTATTTTTTTTATCTTTTTTCTCTTTGTATAAGGTGTTTTTCTTTGTAAAATCGAATATTCAGTTGACATTTTTTTTAGCTTGTGTATTCTTTGTGATGACCAGTTTCAAAAGACCTATATTTCTGTTCATATGACATTAGATAGTTACAATGTACAAGTGTTCTTTTATTTTTTTAAGCAAACAACTTTGTATGTAAAACATTGAAATAAAATACATAATTTTTAAACCTTTTCTCTGTTTTGTTTCACTAAATCATTAAATTAAGTACAATTCATTTTATATGGACTCCATGAGAACTGAAATACTGTCTAAGGACAATAAGCCCCAAAAAATGTCATACATGTTTGATCAGTAGTACATTTACTTCATGTTACAGGCTTCACTTCAAATGCTGTCCACCTTTGGAAAGTGTTTTGCAAGAAATGTACCAGTTTGCCATTTATGCTTGTATCTAATTCTACTCAAAAAAAGGCCCAACTCTTTTGAATGAGACAAAATAACCAGCCTTTGCTTGAAAAAACATCCCACCATCTTGTTTCAACAAATGCTACCTCTGTTATTCAGTAATCAACCAGATATAAGATTCTGCCAACTGACAGCACCCAAGGGCATTAGATAATACAACCATCCTGGCATATTTTAAAGCAAAATCCTTTAAAGAGCTGGGATTGCAAGACTTTCTTATACATGTAAAACAATCATGGGCCATATTTGTAGAAAGAGTAGCAAGCAGAAAGAGCACTCTCTATCATTTTTTATCCGTTTGATGCAAATTTTTACACAGTTGTGTTCATGCCTTTTGAAATATTTCAAAATGATAGACCAGGGGCAATAAATACTTGAAGAAAACTGAAAAGAAATTTAAACCAAAAAGTCCAGCATTTACAGACACAGGTCATGACAGAAAATTTATCAAATCCTGAAACCCAAGAAGCAAAGTGGCCGAGGGGCAGAATGCAAGGTTCCTGTTCTGGTGGTCACTGCGAGAGTCTACACTGATGCACTGCATTTCACACTTTTGACACAATACTTGTTTGAACCCAGGAAGTGGACAAGACAGTTTGATAAAGGCTGCAAGAACATTTCTTATCAGGATATAATACTAGATACTTTAGAAACTGTATGACAAGTTGCATTCATAAAACAATTATTTACTACATACATTACAGATGAATGACAAAAGGCCATGATGACTAGAATAAAAAGTCTTTAAATGCCTCATGTAGTGATCAATTATTTTGATAAGTTAAATCAAATCCTGTATGAAGAGAAGATGGAGGAAAAGTTTGATGTATGATGTACCTACCTTCCAAGAATAAAATATCTTGTACTGTGCTAGATGGTAGCCAGAAACACAATAAAACTTGTATCGAACATTCACTGAGCTGCTACTGAAAAAATATAACAAGTGAACAAGATTTGTCCCTAATATTTTATTTACATATATTTGACAACCTTCTGTCCATGAGTATCTTTGTATTAATCCAAATTGAGCACATTTGTATATACAACATGTAACAATGAGAATCCAGGTATCTATGTAAAATATATATAAGTAAATAAAATTTCATGTAAGGCACAGACCTGTGATGAATATGAACATGTATGTTATAATGCAGGATTTCTTTGTAAATCTTTATATTAACTTTGTTTATATTTACTCTGGTAATACTGGAATTGTACATTGTATGTAAAGACAGTAGTGTAATGCAACATCAAAAATAGGCCATAAATGAAAAAAGTAAAGTAAGCTAGACATGATAACTAATTTATACATACTATGAGAGCACTTAACTACATTTGTATGTAAAACTGTAAAAGTATTCCAAAATAAAGAGAAGAGAAAAAAATCTATTTGCAGCATAAGTCAAAGTCTGAAACAGACAAACAATATCCAAAATAAAACAAGATTTGATTTGTTCGTCAAGTCAGCTGAACATAAAAATGAAAACTCAATGAGAAAATTTTCCCTATGTACATAAACTAGAGGTCAATGATAGCCCTAAAGCTCTCACTTGAGTATACATGTAACTGCTAAGAAAGACAATTGCCATGTAATGTATTAGCATCAAAATAAAAGAACTAAACAAGTGGCATTATTTGAACAATAAAGGTAGAGGCAATGCTTCAAACCAAATTTCAAGAAGTTTTTAAACAATTTTCCTCTTACTTCTTTGTAAAACATGTGACCCCTCTGCCAGGGCCAATAATTATTTGAACAAACTTGTTATATTAAGAAGGAAAGACTTCTGACAAGAAGAAATTTAACGAGTTTCCCTATATAAGTCTTAGTATACATTTTCCCCCCAGGTTGGAGCCAGAAATGTCCCTTGAATAATCTTCTAGGCAAAGCTTCATGCTAAATTTCAAAACTCGGGGCCTTGTGGTTTCATATAAAAAGATGTTTCAAGATTTTCCTCTATATTTCTAGGTTAAACATGTGACCCTTTTGAGGAGGGCCAATAATGACCCCAAAGACACAATTTGAACTAATTTGGTAGAAGTCCTATGCTTAACACACCAAAATATAAGAGATCTGGGCCTTCTTTACAAAAGATTTTCAAAGTTTTTCAGTCTTGTTGCCATAGCAACCAGCGTTCTGCATGGAATGGAATTCTTTGAAAAATACTGGTAAAGCTTTATGCAAGAAACATCTCAGCCAATTTTTGCTAACTTTGATACAGTGGTTTAGGAGATGTTGTTTATAGTAAAAAGCTGCAGTGCACGATGGACATGGGGCTATGACAAAATCTTCCTCCTGATTATATGCTCAGGTGAGCTTAAAAAATAACCCAAATTTCATACAATAAACTTTTTAAAGTATCTAACAGTTATAAACATCAAGCAATTCTATTCTACATGTTCAATGGGAGGTAAACAACCTTTACTTTCTGTCCAACACCTAATCAAACATTACCAATATCAAAGAACAAGCAAGTTATCAATTAAAACCCAGAAAACAGAAACAATCAAAAGTTAGAATTGAAAATGCATCCTTCACAGTGAGGAATGTTGTCTAAATGAACAAAAACTAAGTCAGTCTTATTCTTATAGTATTTTTATAATTTAAACTCTGAAACAATTTCACTGATGCTGTTGTGCTAAAGACTTCAGCAGAATGAGCAATATCTAGAAATATTTACTTTTAAGAGAACATCTGCAATCAATGAGATTTAGATATCTTGAAAAGCCTTTAATTCAATCTAAACTTAGCTAATTTCAAAGTAATGAAAAAACAACAAGTAAGAAACAAAAAACAAATGGAGTATCAAATCATCAGAAAATTTAATGGCAGAATAATGCGACTGTGGAAAAAGCAAGACAAGTGTAATGCTATCTAGGATAGTAATGTTTGGTTTATTCCGAACTAAAGCATGGAACAGTAATGTCATTTTTGGAATGTGGAAGTTAGTTAAGGAATGATGCTAGGAATAACTTATGGAATGTGTCAATTATCTTGACAGGATAGAACCTGCACTTGCAATTATAATGAAGAAAAGTAAATAGTTGTGAAAATAAGAAGCACTTAATTTACATTGTAACAAATACATTGGACAACAGGTGAAACTGAATGACGCCTCACATTTAATCAATCCCCACCTCCCACAACTGATATTTTACTCATTCTCATAAAAAAGAGTTTTCACAATACTGTGAAACACTAAAATTACAAAAGCCCCCATCATAATCCAGCACAAAATGAATAGCAAAAACAAGTAATCATTACTTACAATTAAAATCAATATACATGTTCATTATATTGCTTTATGTAGATAACAGATGCTGTCATGGAAGATAAGATCTGGTGACAGCAGTTGTATTATGCTAGAAAAACTAGAACTGCCACTGTCATGGCATGAATACCCCCGCATAGCGCTTTGTCAGAATCAACAGGGGTCATTTAGAGGTCATGGACAACCTCCCTGCCAAATCTGAGGGTAGTAAGCCAGTTTTTTGTAGTCAAGGCCCCTGTGACCTTGACCTTTGACCCAG
The DNA here is from genome assembly GCA_012932295.1 of Cyclina sinensis. Classification (NCBI taxonomy): domain Eukaryota; kingdom Metazoa; phylum Mollusca; class Bivalvia; order Venerida; family Veneridae; genus Cyclina; species Cyclina sinensis. Next base: position 70,217,361 of record JAAONU010000001.1, on the reverse strand, counting down.
TGACCTAAGACTGAGGGTCAAACGATTCTTAAGTTATTGGGCGGACAAGCTTTTTTTAGTCAAGGCTCCTGTGACCTTTGACCCAGTGACCTCAAAATAAATAGGGAGCATCTTCTGGTCATGACCAACCTCCACACCAAACATGAAGACTGTGGGTCAAAAGATTCTTAAGTTATTGGGCGGACAAGCTTTTTTTAGTCAAGGCTCCTGAGACCTTTGACCCAGTGACCGCAAAATAAATAGGGGTCATCTACTGGTCATGACCAACCTCCACACCAAATATGAAGATTATGGGTCCAAGGATTCTTAAGTTATCGGGTGGACAAACTTTTTTTAGTCAAGGCTCCTGTGACCTTTGACCCGGTGACCTCGAAATAACAAATGGTCATCTTCTGGTCATGACCAACCTCCACACCAAATATGAAGACTGTGGGTCAAAGGATTCTTAAGTTATTGGGCGGACAAGTTTTTTGTAGTCAAGGCACCTGTGACCTATGACTTTGACCCAGTGACCTCAAAATCAATAGGGGTCATCTACTGGCCATGACTAATCTCCAGACCAAGTAAGATGACTGTGGGTCAAACGATTCTTAAGTTATTGGGCTGACAAAGCCTGTGCCCATGACCTTTGACCTCAAAATAAATAGGGGTCATCTACTGTGCATGACCAACCTCCACACCAAATATGAAGACTATGGGTCGAAGGATTCTTAAGTTATCGGGCGGACAAGCTTTTTTTAGTCAAGGCTCCTGTGACCTTTGACCCAGTGACCTAAAAATAAATAGGGATCATCTACTGGTCATGACCAACCTCCACACCAAATAAGAAGACTGTGGGTCAAAGGATTCTTAAGTTATTGGGTGGACAAGTTTTTTGTAGTCAAGGCACCTGTGACCCTGACCTTTGACCCAGTGACCTCAAAATCAATAGGGGTCATCTACTGGCCATGACCAATCTCCAGACCAAACATGAAGACTGTGGGTCAAAGGATTCTTAAGTTATTGGGCTGACAAAGCCTGTGCCCATGACCTTTGACCCAGTGACCTCAAAATGAATAAGGGTCATCTACTGGTCATGACCAACCTCCACACCAAATATGAAGACTGTGGGTCAAAGGATTTTTAAGTTACTGGGTGGACAAGCTTTTTTTAGTCAAGGCTCCTGTGACCTTTGACCCAGTGACCTCAAAATAAATAGGGATCATCTACTGGTCATGACCAACCTCCACACCAAATATGAAGACTGTGGGTCAAAGGATTCTAAAGTTATTGGGCTGACAAGTTTTTTTGTAGTCCAGGCCCCTGTGACCTATGACTTTGACCCAGTGACCTCAAAATGAATAGGGGTCACCTACTGGCCATGATCAATCTTCAGACCAAGTAAGATGACTGTGGGTCAAAGGATTCTTAAGTTATTGGGCGGACAAGGAAAAACCGACAGATGGCTGGATGGCCAGACAAGCTGATTCCAGTATACCCACCACAACTCGTTGTGCGGGGGTATAATAATCAACAAACAAGAAGACATACAGGACAAAGCAAATAATAACACTGAGCTAAACACCCCCCCCTCCGCCACCCAGCAATAACTGCTATATAATAACATTGTGCTAAACATCCCCCACCAAGCAATAATTGCTATATAATAACATTGAGCTAAACATCCCCCCACCCAGCAATAACTGCTATATAATAACATTGTGCTAAACATCCCCCCCCAGCAATAATTGCTATATAATAACAATGTGCTATACATCCCCCTACCCAGCAATAATTGCTATATAATAACCTTGTGCCAACATCTCCCCCCAGCAATAACTGCTATATAATAACATTGTGCTAAAAATCCCCCCCCCCCCACCCAGCAATTACTGCTATATAATAACATTGTGCTAAACATCCCCCACCCAGCAATTATTGCTATATAATAACATTGTGCCAAACATCCCCCCACCCAGCAATAATTGCTATATAATAACATTGTGCTAAACATCCCCCACCCAGCAATAATTGCTATATAATAACATTGTGCTAAACATCCTCCACCAAGCAATAATTGCTATATAACTATGCTGCGCTAAACAACTTTTGTTTTACATGACCTGTGGTCACTCAGTCGGCTTTGTAAGTGATTTTTTCTTCCTTTAAGGGACCACTTATTCATAACTGACCGCAAATTACTAGAAATTAGTCAACTAAATGGTCTGCATGTGCTAATTGTAAGTTCAGTAAAAAACCTGTTGGTTTTTCAAAAAATCCTCTGTCTCAATGACTGCGACAAACCAATCATCTTTTAGCTTACATGTTTAATAAAAAATATGTTTTATCTGAAATTACATTTTTTACTGAACCTGTTGCAATCAAGACATTATTCTAAGATTTGATGATTTTTTTTTTCAAAAAATGGTTAAAAAAAAGTAAAAGAAAAAAAACTGTCTATATATAGGAGTTTTTTGGTGTAACAGGTGTTGTGTTTCTCTCTTATGCTTTTGTTGACACTTTGTATAAAAAGACTGTTTTATAAAGTGACTATTTTTGGCCTGACCCTTGAGCCATCTCTTAATACAAGATTGAATGAAGTCTAACTCATAATCATAAATCAAAAGTCTGACAAATATCAACAATGAAGAAAACAATAATCTGTAACAAAAAAATCTCTCAATAAAAATACAGTTTTGTTTAGCACAGCACACAGTGAATGATGCACAATGGATCTAATAAGTTGCAACAGTCTTCCTTGATAAATACTGTTTTGCTTCAACTTTTGTCACTTGTTTCAATTTCACTGAAAGACAAGATTTTTGTATGAAGAAACACCTTAAATGTTCATTCATTTAGGCAGTGCAGTTTACCCATTTAGTTATCAATGAAACGATTATATGTTGAAATTCATGATTTTATCTTGTTTTGAGGAATACCCTAAATTTGACTGGTGGTCAAATGTTGTCTGAAACACCCATGTCAAAACAATCTGTCTCACATTAAATATGTTTTTGAAGATTTGTCTCAAATGCACTAATTTCAAAAATATGTTTTCATTTGCAATGGATTTGTCCTAATCCAGTTAGTTAGAGTCTAGTAACTTTGGCCTGTTTGCTAAAAAGTACACCACAGCCTCAAACTCACGACTCTGTGCTAATCTTGTATTCTTAGCTACTGGAGAAGCCAACTTTGTCTTCAGACCTGTGAAAAATGCTTGACTTTCACAGAACTTAAACGTCTTTGTCTTTGTGATCTGCTCACCTTTTCTGCCAACCACTCGCATTTTCAACATGCATTTTGCACGTACATCGCAACACCAGTTACAATCTAAACTACCATCGTTAACACATTTTAGAAAGAGATTCATGTAAGAAGCTTCATTCTCTGAACTTCTTGGAGAATACACTATTTCTGTGGAAAATTTTAGTCCATACAGGCACACAAATTCACTTGTTGCAGTTTTAATGTCTAACTCTTCAGATTTGCCAATTTTAAGAGACAGTTCAAGTTTACTGGCTTCAGCCTGTTCGAATCCACCAAATGCTTGCAGAACATCTGTCATTTCAAATGCCATGCATGTCTTTTCTAGATCGATGCGAGCTTCTTTTAATACCCTATGCTTCATCAGTACAATTTCTCCTTGCAGATAATGGAGTGTGTCTTGTAGTCCTAGCTTATTTCCAGATGCCTGGACAGCAAATGGATCTTTTTCTGATAGTATTTTGATACAAGCATCTTTCAAAGAGCACAGATTGAACTGCTTTGCCTTAGCAAGAGTACGCATTATGGTATTTATACAAGGCTCCCGCACTTCTAAACTCTTCATCAAGTACTCTTCACACTGTTTCATTAAGTAACGTACATTGTATTCATGGGCTAGAGACAGAATCTTAAATACATTCTGTTTTGTAATATTTGCCTTCACTAGGTTGGGAAAAAAACATTTTATAAATTCTACAAAGCTTTCGTAATCTTTTCCCGGCAATTCAATTAGCTTCTTGGCTTTTTCTGGATTATTTTTTGCATCAAACATTGACCTGAAGACTGGAGAAAACAAAGACAAGACTATTTTTGAGCAATGAATACGTTTCCCTTGTACTAGGAATGTAACATCAGACATCCACGTCTTCCTATTGAAATTGAGGCTTTCTAGTGCCTGGCTGGTTGCACAAACCCCAGAATTCACATTAACGCTGCTAGCTGATTTAGGTGCAGTTGTTTTACCAAAACACACTATTTCCTGGCTCGATTTGTTTTTACCTCCTTCAGTTGATTCTTTGGTACACCTATTCTGATTTGATCTGTAGGTTTTCACCTCTTTTTTTGATTTCCTGGCTCTGACTTCTTGTCCTTTCTTCTTGATGTTAACTCCATGTCTCAACTTACCAGCATTTGAATCCTTATATGATTTTTTGACAGGAGTTTGCTGGCTTCTGTTGCCATACCTCACTACCTTATTAGATAAGCTAGAGATCTGGTCTGGTCTTATTTTGTTAATAACAACTTTCCAACCAGACTGCACTGAACCGAAATCTTGACCTGGAAGAAATACATATATATTTGGTTATTTAACAAACTGAGCATCAGAAAAGTGAAAGGTAAAATGAATACATAGCATTTCTTCTGCCTTGTACTTCACACAATTTTGAATTACGCTTTTCAAACCATCAAAAATGTATCTGCAGGTGCTAGCATAATAATGGCTTATGACTTGATGTTATATCTTATGTTCAACCACTGATGTATGTGAAGTAGATTATCTAGTAGAAATATTTAGACATAATTATACAGATTTTGGATAGTTCTGATTCATGCAAAATTAGTAACAGGTCTCTGAAAATTGCTAAGACAGAAACAGTGGAGAGAATCCTACAGTAGTATTTATTGTTTTTTTGGCATTAGCTCAAACCCTGTCTTTGATAAACCACAGGAGTTTGAAATTCTATCAATAAACAAGAGATATTGTAAAAATTATGTCCTCTACATAATAAAGTTCTATCAATAAACAAGAGATATTGTAAAAATTATGTCCTCTACATAATAAATTTTTTTATTATGTAGAGGACATAATTTTTACAATATCTCTTGTTTATTGATAGAATTTCAAACTCCTGTGGATAAACAATGTGTGAGATAACAAAGTGACCTATAACAGGCTGTCACTTAAGCATAGGAAAAATATTCTATCGCAACAGTCCTCCATACTTTGGTCTTTACATCCAAAGGAGTTCAAAATTCTATCAATAAACAAGTGATATTGTAAAAATTATGCCCTCTATATACTAAAAAAATTATATAGAGGGCATAATTTTTACAATATCACTTGTTTATTGATAGAATTTCAAACTCCCGTGTTACAAAATATCAGATGTGTTTGACATGTCAGGGGCGGATACAGAAATGGGGGGCTGACATGAAGGGTAGTACCACATAGGGGTGGGTACGGGAGGGGTGACACCCCTGGAACATTTGAAAAATGAAGGTCTAAAATGGTGCATTCTGGTGCATTTTTGGGCCTTTTGTTGCATTCATTATAGCAAAGATTACCAAACAACAGACAACAAGATGATATCTTTAATACTCAGATATAAATGCTAAAAAAAATCAAGCTATTTAACTCATCTGCTGAGAACTACAAATTACAAATTGACAAACAGTCCCTATGAAATTTCACATAAAGCATGCTTATATTCAAGTTTAAAATTCATAATTCATCTAATACATGGAGTTAAAAAATATTGGCAACAAAAATATAAAACCAATTGACCTTTTTTCTAATTTTTTTTCAGTATTTTGAATAAAAAAAATGGACAAGTCAATTAAATTACATTAGTTCGGTAATTTTTTGTTTGTTTCAATGTAATATTCTTATTCATATAACTGTATATTATAACATACACATTTTTAAACACATGTACCAAATGTACACTTTTTTCATACAATGTAACCTGAAAGTAAATTTTCTTGAAGCGATACACAGGCAAATGAATGCCAAAAAATTAAAACTGATATTATTTGCTCAAATCACGTTCAATATTAAGAACTTTAAATTCCCAGTATGTTTTTCCAAATAAATAAAGTGAAATGCGGGCTTGATCGTTAATATTTGAATGTTCTTTAACTGAAAGTAAAACCTGAATGGTTATTTTAAATAGGTCACGTGACAAAAACAGCCAGTAGTCGTTTCTCTTAGGTTGCTTTTTGCTGTTGAATAGTGACAGATACTTAAACCATCCAATCATTCATCGCAATATTTAGCGCGAAATCTAAATTTTCTAAATAGCAATACATTGCTAATGTTACTGTTATTGTAACACCGACTTTAAATAAAATTTTTGTCTTTGTCTTGTCTTGTCGATACCCTGCCTGAAGTCACAATATTGAGACTAAGTATTTTAGGAAGTGGTGATATATACCAGTGTTCTTACATTTAAGACACTACTATAGTGTCAGTATACAAAACAAGAGCCATGTTACACATGGTTAATCCCCCCGCTGGGAAGAAGCTATCTGAAGGTTGTACTTTCAAACACTCAATGTAATAATGTTAGAAGAAAATCCCACAAAAAATAGGCAAGGTAGAGTTATTGTTCTTGCAAACTGCACTTCCTACCAATGTGCTATGTCAGTGTATTAAGTTTGAAGAAAATCGCTCAAGCACTTTTGGAGTTATGCTTCGGACTAAGTTTTTCAATTAAATCTGATAAAGGGGAATAATTCTAAAAGTAGGCAAGGTAGAGTTATTATTCTTTCACACTGCACCTCCTCCAAATGTGCTCTTTCAGTATATGAAGTTTGAAGAAAATCACTCAAGTACTTTTGGAGTTATGCTCCGGACAAAACTGGAACGGACGGACACACGGACGGACAGAGACCATTTCTAATATCCCCTCCGCCTTTGGCAGGGGGATAATAAGTTCAAGAATTCAAGAATTAGATATACATGTATATGCTGGGATTTTTAAAATGTAAACAAGTAAATCTGATAAAGGGGAATAACTTTAAAAAATAGACAAGGTAGAGTTATTGGACTTGCACACTGCACTACCTACCAATGTGCTCTGTCAGTGTATGAAATTTGAATAAAATCCCTCATGTAGTTTTGGAGTTATGCTCCGGATAAAATTTATCAAGTAATTCTGATAAAGGGGAATAACTCTAAAAATAGGCAAGGTAGAGTTATTGCACTTGCACACTGCACTCCCTACCAATGTGCTCTGTCAGTGTATGAAGTTTGAAGAAAATCACTCAAGTACTTTTGGAGTTATGCTCCGGACAAAATTTATCAAGTAATTCTGGTAAAGGGGAGTTATTCTAAAAATAGGCAAGGTAGAGTTATTAGACTTGCACACTGCACTACCTACCAATGTGCTCTGTCAGTGTATGAAGTTTGAATAAAATCCCTCTGGCAGTTTTGGAGTTATGCTCCGGACAAAATTTATCAAGTAAATTTGATAAAGCGGAATAACTCTAAAAAAAGGCAAGGTAAAGTTATTGCACTTTCACACTGCACTACCTACCAATGTGCTCTGTCAGTGTATGAAGTTTGAATAAAATCCCTCAAGTAGTTTTGGAGTTATGCTCCGGACAAAATTGTTTCGGACGGACGCACGGACGCACAGACGCACGAAGGGCATTCCTAATATCCCCTCCGCCTTTGGCGGCGGGATAAATTAAGAACAATACCAGAAAGGATCATAAAAACCATTGGTTTACCAGACCCAATAGGAAATGGATTGATCTCGACAACTATATGAACTATATACAGTACGCGCCAGGAGGAACTCTCGTTTTCCTCGAGGTCGTCGCAGACTACCCATTCCGTAAAACGTGACCAAATCCACCGCATTTCGAGGATTCCCGCCGCGGACATGTTCACCAAATATCGCGGCCGGCGTCCGCTAAATGGTTCCGCGAACTTTTTCACAGGTAATTATTGATATCGAGGCTCACATTGTTTCTGATTACATGCATTTCAGCGAATTTTATGCTTTAAAAATATCAAATATATGTATAAAACTCTCATTCTGATGCATTTGTTTACAAATGCGCCTATTTGTTAACCCAAAGAATGACAATTCAAAGCAGTGGCTTCTCGAAACAGCTGATCATATTTTCAGAAAATAAGCTGACTGGTTTCCGATTGAGACGTGTTAAAACTGCTTTCCTATTTAAAGAAAAACATACAACATGTAAACCCTGCTGCGACATCTGTATCGTCTAGGCGCTTGGCAAAAATTATTGATCGATTTTGCTATATAATAACAAGCGTTTTCAAAATTTCAACGACAGAAGTACACAATAAACCTACACAGCAAATGTATTTGGTTTTAATTTTCCAAATGTCACATAATTGGTAGACATAAAATGCACAGTTTCATTACGTATCATTAAATGTTCAGCTTATCCAGGTGAGTTATGACCCTAATTAATTTCGCGCTGATCGTCAAATATCGCAGAGATATTTCGCGATGTCGAGACATTGAGGACGTCAGTCTATTTCTTCGTTGTCACAGCAGATATTTCTTTTTCGGCGTCCGCGCAAAAAAAGCCGAAAATGTGAGTTCCTCCTGGAGCTAGCCCAACAAATTGTGCGCCAGGGCTCTTTATTATATAGACGATGGTCGCCCTTCGCGCACAACCCACTTACGATTCAAAACAATGCGGAAAGTTTTTCTTCTATGTGTATATGCCAGCGACCAGAATCTCATCGCTAACTTTGACGGCTTCAAATGTATAGTTACACTCAATATTTCTTGAAATAAAATACATAGCTGTAAAGCTTATTCTTAACTGAATCAATATAAGAGAAAATAGATAAGAAAATTTTATGTTTTTTATGCATCACACTTATAAACCCTACACAGGTCAACATGTTTTTGTTGGACACCGCTAAAACTCTACCTGACCGCAGTTTATCGATCGGTTTTATTTTTAAACCTCAACCGGTTGAAATGTGTACTGCGGGAAATCTGTTGTTAACGCAGTCAATTGAAAGGGGGCTATCGTAGTTTCTACAAGATTTTTTTAGTTAGCATAAAGGGATGATATGAATGAAACTTAATCATGTTATGTATATTTGAATAGCTAAATACATGTATGCAAGTCGTTAATAATGTTGTTTTCAAAGAGAATTATCTTTATTTGTATACATAGAATATATACATATTCACATAGAGCTACAGGAAGATAAAAAAGCGTCATACACTTAAAATCTGTATCAGCGATTAATTATGCCGCAAGTTCATTATTTTTGTGAGATTTTCTGAGACCATGTTCCGTCATATTGAATTTGCACAGAGTGAATGGCGAAATCTCTTTTTGTACCAGGCAAAAGTCAGTACAATGTGTTAAAACATCTCTTGTATTTCTGAACAAAATACCATAATGGCAATTCAAAACAACATATGTGGGTTATTTCGGTCGGAGGTATTTTTTAGCTCACCTGAGCATGCTCATGTGACATCTCTGAAACCACTGGGCAAAATTTAATGAAACTTGCCTAAAATGTTCCTTGCATGAAGCTCTACCAAGTTTGTTCAAATGGTTCCGGTTCATTGCATTTCTGGGTCACAGGAGCTAAAAACAGATTTTAAAAGTTGGATCTTTAAAAATCTTCTTGTCAGAAACCACAAGGCCTGGAGCTTTGATATTTGGTATAAAGCATCATCTAGTGAACCTTTACCAAGTTTGTTCAAATTATGATCCTGGGGTCAATAATGGCCCCGCCCCAGGGGTAACTTGTTTTACATAGAGTTATATAGGAAAAACTTTAAAAATCTTCTTGTCAGAAACCGTAAGGCATAGAGCTAAGATATTTGGTGTGCAGCATTGTCTAGTGGACCTCTACCAAGTTTATTCAAATCATAGCCTCTGGGTCAAAAATGGCCCCGCCCCAGGGGTAACTTGTTTTACATAGAGTTATATAGGAAAAACTTTAAAAATCTTCTTGTCAAAAACCGTAAGGCAGAGAGCTTAGATATTTGGTATGTAGCATTGTCTAGTGGACCTCTACCAAGTTTGTTCAAATTATAACTCTGGGGTCAAATTTGGCCCCACCCTGGGGTCATTGGTTTTACATAGGCTTATATAGGAAAAACTTTGAAAATCTTCTTGTCAGAAACCACAAGGCCCTGAGCCTTAAGATTTGGTATGTAGCATTGTCTAGTGGACCTCTACCAAGTTTGTTCAAATTATGCCCCTGGGGTCAAATTTGGCCCCACCTCGGGGTCATTGGTTTTTCAGTCCAAATAATCTGGAAATTTGTTTGACTGGTTGTTTCTATGATTTCTAGCTCAAGTTTGAATATGGGTCATCTGGATTAAAAAACTAGGTCACAGAGCCCAAAAATAGAAAAACCTTGTTAACACTCTAGAGGTTACATTTTAAGTCAAAATATCCCAGAAATTTGTCAGAAAGGTTGTTTTGATGACTTTTAGCTCAAGTTCAAAATTGGGTCATCTGGGGTCAAAAACTAGGTCTCAGAGCCCAATATGGAAAAACCTTGTTAACACTCTAGAGGTAACATTTTCAGTTCAAATAACCTGGAATCTGTCAGAAAGGTTGTTTCAATGATTTCTAGATTAAATTTGAATATGGGTCATCTGAAATCAAAAACTAGGTCACAGGGCCCAAAAATAGAAAAAAACTTATTAACACTCTAGAAGCTACTTTTCAGTCCAAATATTCTCGAAATTTGTCAGAAAGGATGTTTTAGTAATTTCTAGCTCAGATTCGAATAAAGGTCATATGAGGGCAAAAACTAGGTCACAGACCCCAAATATGGAGAACCTTGTTAACACGCATTTAGGTAACATTTTCAGTTCAAACAACCTTGAAATTTGTCAGAAAGATTGTTTCAATAATTTCTAGATCAAGTTCGAATATGGGTCATCTGGGGTCAATTAACCAGGTCCATAGCACTTTTGTTAAAAGCAGTCATATTCAGGTGAGCGATATAGGGCCATCATGGCCCTCTTGTTTTATAAAGCACTCTTTTTAATTTACAACACAGTACTACATTGTAAATATAATTTATTGCATTATCAAAGAACTCTGCTCCATAAATGGAAACATTTTAACAAGAATGTAACAAAATCTATGTTTGCCAAAACGACATTACTGCACCATTGCAACTTTTGCTATTTTAAACATTAAAGCGCCTTAGAAAAATTAACGATATTTCCACTCAAGTTATACCCACATAAGATCCCATATACTGTGAATGCTGACTATAGACCGTTCCATAATTGATAAATTGACCGCCCCATTTCAAGGTCACGTGACCGTCCGCCATTAAAGGACTGCTAAACCTCGCTATGATGCTTAAGTTCCTTATAAATCTGTATAACTTTTGCACATTTCAAAGTGACATACTGCCTTATATCGTGTGAATTTTGTTGCAGAATACACATCATTTTATTGTATTATTATAGCGTCAAAGGTTTTGCGCATTATCATACTGATATTCCGAAAAGGCATGGAAAGTGGCAAGTTAACGTCCTAGGTTAATATTAATTAAGCTGTTTCTTTCTCTGGCCAACGCCATTCAATCATTGTGCAACACGTTTTGCCCTGTCTAGTTTTTTTGAGCACTGTTTGGTTTTCTGGCACAGTTTTTTTTTTAATATCTACTTTAATGTTATTGTTGGCTTTTGAAAAACTTTGAAAGGCCCGACCTGGCTTTTTTCTCGGACGTGAGATTTTCCTCTCAAAGAAAATCTACAAAGAATTCCAAATTCTCCAATCTTTTTGAGATCTTCTCTTTTCCATGGCGTTTCCTCACATCTGTCAGGTCGCCATATATCTTGTCAATCACATTCCCCAATCCGCCGGTCAGTTTTCCTTGTCTTTCGAGAGTTAGGTTATGGTGTGAATAAAAGGAATGTGCAATTTGTGCGTGTACAATGTGTTTATGTTGTAGTGCCTGTAAACAACTTTGAATATAATGACTTAACATCTTATTGAATTCAAAAAATTATTTTTAAAATCGATCAGAATTTCAAACATTTGATAAAAGCAAAGCTGTATGTTTATCACTTGGCCTCAAAATAACCTTTACTTTAGCAGGAATTGAAATTAAATCGAGTTTGCAGTTTGCCCTAGTTTCTTATCCAATCAGAGAGGCCATATTCAGTTTAAATTTGAAAAATATATCGCATAAAATAATCTGTATGAAAAAATAAGTGACTTATTTTCTTTGATATGAACAGCGCGTGACATGTGGTATGTGGGCGGAGTTATGCAAAATAGCTAGAATAACATACGGGCATTATAAACTGAACTGTACATGTAGAAAAAAGCCTCGTGACAACTTGAATGACAGGCAATCAACATCTTTTTGGAAGCTAGAGGTGTCAATCAAAATCAAAGGGCGGTCTTAACAAGACCTTAGAGGACGTTGCCGACGAGCGTACATGACAAACTGTAAGCAAGTTATTGGTCTTCGCTCGCAATAAATTCCATAAAATTTGATATATGACAAATAACTTATACATATTGTGCGTAATTTTTGTATTGAAGGCATGCACGCAATTACTGAATTAGAAAACATCTTTAGAAAAATATTTATGGATAAGCGAAACAAACCATATATGGAATGTCTTTATAACTCAATATGGATGATATGATTATAGGATATTGTAGTTTAAACTTGAAAAGTAAAGATGATATAATTTGGATAGGTGAAATAAATGGCTCTAGGTTCAAAATATTATTATGTCAGGCCTGACTACACTAAATAAATACTAGACGCTACGAAAATCAAATTATATTTAAATGTTCATTAAAGAAAAAAAAACAATATACAGGAAAGGGAATAGCAAATTTTAATTTTACTTGACATTACAAAATTGTTGACAACATACATTAGGAATCGTGTCCTTGACTGGTGGCAATTTAAGTTTATTAAATCCTATCTTTACAATAAAAATCACAAAATCAAAACTGTGACATGTTAAGAATGTGTGATGTATGTATTAATTTAGAACAAATAAATGGAGTAAATACAAACGTTTCAAATTTATATTTTCAGAAAAAAAAACCCAGAAAATTTGTATTACGTCTATACGATAAAGCGCTTTGTGTGCGATTTTAACGCGTACAGTCTCCCGGAGTGTACTAATATGTTTAAATTAAAAGAAACGTTTTCATTGGTTACAGCGTTTGCACATCCACATGTAAACAAGCGGTACCTAATTGGGTTTAATAGGTAATTTAAGTTAATATTTGTCATTTTATAAATATTTTGAGGACTAATTATGGTTTATATCAACAAATGAACATGCCAGTGTGAAAATTTTCATGTTGCAATGAAAAAAATGAAATTTAAATCAGTTCGATTTCCGACACAGTTTTGAATCTAACTGGTTGAGACATAAAGGCCGACATCTATGTAATATCAGTTTGTAAATCGGTCGGTCTTGCAGTCGAAATATTGAGACTACTCCTGGAGCGTACTGTATTACCATAAAAATACATAGTTTATTTTCAAAACTACATTACCACTGCTAAAAAATGAATACCTGAAACAACTTCATGCTTTTTTCCGCTGTTAGTTGTTCTGGCTGTTTGTTGTAGGTGGCTTACTCTGGCATGTTTATATCTTGTATTGTGTTGGTGGTCTTGGTTTTCTTTAACAGACAAGTCCCTTGGGATTATCTCCTCCAACTGAATTCTTTTGCGTTTGTTATCCATTCTATAAATGCGTCACTTTGAAAACTTAAACTGTTTAATCATTACACTTGAACTTTTAAAGTTTATTCCAAAGACCTAAAATACTTTAGGTCTTTGTAGGAGTAACACAATTTTTTGTTACAAATGGACTAGTATTTCCAAGGGAAGCAACTTTTGTAGTCGTTGCTAAAATACGGAACGGGCGAGTCGAGAGAAGAAGAAAATGAAAGTGAAATTCATTACCGGATGTTTCAAAAGCCAATTCATTTTAAACAACAGATATATTAGTCGAGAGGAACACACCAACAACAGATGTCATGACATTCCTATATCCTGTCCCTACTCTGACCTTTAGCTTTAATAACAGACATGCATGCAAAGGCCGATATTGATTCTATTATTATTTAGACGTCTCTATTTTAAACAAAATTGTTCGATGATAAAATGATTTTTAAAAGTGTCGCACATCTTGCGCCAACCTGAAATCAAAATCAATATGGCGTTTAGATTTTTTATCTGATAATTAAAAAAGTAAAAATGAAAAAAAAAAAAATAATGTTACAGCTACTGTCCTAGTATAGTGACTATTCTGGTCTTCATCCTTAATTTTACCATTCAAGTCAATGAAATTTAATAATTAAAATGACACGCAAATGAAAATATAGAGCCTAATTTATGAATTTACATTCTACTCTGATCTACACTCTACTCTGTTGTTTTACACAATATAATCAGTCTTTGCTTGTTTCAAAATTTCGTGTATGACCAAAATGATGCAGGTATACATGTACTAAGACCCTGACTAAACTAACAAAGAAAAGGTAACAACAACTGTATCTGAAGACAGAACCCAAAGCGGTGCTCTGACCTTTGAGCTGGGGGCCAAATGAAGTCCTGATGAAAACAAATTGTACATCCTTCAAAAGACGTGTTTTTGACAATGTGACCTCGAGATCAATGTCAGTTAGGGGTCATAAAAAAAGAATATAAGTAACTTGGAAGATCTCTCCAAAAAGGTTGTTGTGTGTAAGCATGAACTAAATTATCTGTTTAGTAATAAGGGAGATATGGTCAATCTTAACTATTTTTGACAACTGGACGTTTGAAGTCAATGTCATTTAGATGTCGGAGTGAAATATACGTCAGTGGGAAGGTCTTGTCCAAAGGGGTGTTGTGTTCAAGTTCGAAGTAAATCCATTTACTAATAAAGAAGTTATGGCAGCGTTAAAGTTTTCCCACGGAATGACTGACAGCCGGACAGTTCAGAAAGTTTATTTCCTCCCTCGTGCGCACGAAAAACAACTTTATATATGATAATGTTTAATTTTCGATTTTGCTATAAATGAAGAAGCATTTTTATCGATTTTTGTCATATGAAAGTTCTGATTATATAAACGTGCACATAAAACAAGTACACCTGTATGTCGCAGGATCCGTGATAAGTAACTTCACCCTTGAAAATTGAAATGTGTTTCTTTTATGAATTATACTCATTCATATTTTATCACAAAGAGATATAAAACATGCAAAAGCAAAATAGATCAAGGCGATGCGGCAGAGCGCGAAAGTGTTTCAGGTAATACGTGTACTTGCAGCACACTCCACTACATTGCTTTACATAATATTCTAGACGTTTCATCATAACTTAGTTCATATTCTAAACGTTTTAGTATATCTTAAACAATAGTCTAGACGTTTCAACCTAACTTGATCAATATTCTAGACGTTTCAGTATATGTGTATCATTAACAATATTCTAGACGTTCCAGCGTGTGTGTACCATAAACAATATTCTAAGAGGCTTAAGTATAAATGCATCAGATATGCAGCTTCAACTCAGAGTGATTCATAGTTTTCTTTCTATTAAATATAACATTATGACTTGATTAAATGGCTCAAAATATTTGAAATTTGAGCTGTTTCGACGGCACACCTTGTTTATTTATAATTAGTTTTGTTAAATCTGCATTTTCCGCAATCAGAGTTCAGATCTGTTTCGTTCTCTAAATTTAACAGTGGATATTTACATTTTTATTTTGCAAGTTGCAAAATGTAATATATTCTTCAAGATATAAATCAATATTGAATGACACATAATTCAATTTCATTTAAATATTCAAAACTCTGCTTATAGTTCAGATAAAATATGTGATACTTTATATCTTCTATGCAATTCATTTTCAATACGTGATTGCTTTAACTACGGCGGACAGCCTGCATCTTTATCACAGAAGGACTTTTCTTCTATTTTCATTCTTGTTTTAACAGTCTCGACTAAATCCGGCATTACGTTAACCCAGAAGTTGTAGCCTCTTTCAAATAGCTTCTTTCCAACATTCATATCTCTGCTTATATTAAGGTACAGTTGCGTTTCTAGTGTGTACTTTGGCCAGACCATAGGAATTGTTTCAGGCTTGTTTGGATCTCTGAAATAGAAAGAAAATAATAACTAGAGCATAGTTTGACAATATTTGTACTTTTTTCTGACATTTCGGAACTTAACACGGTGGTGATTGGCAGATAATGGAGTTCGAAAATAATTATTTAAACAATAATAATGAGTTAAAAGGCTGTGGTCGTAATCCACAGGCTTTTACATTTTTTCATTAAAGACCAATTTTCACTTTCAAAGATGAAAATAACAGGATTTACATTACAAGTATGTGCTACAAGTATGCTCCTAATGACCGTTCACATTATTCAAACAGCTAAATACAAACGCTATCAATAAAAGTGCAGGAAAAAGCAACGGTTTCACTAACTGGATGTTAAATCCACTAAATGAAAATTAGCTATGGTCACGTGGGTAGTGAAGAGACTCCAGCGAATTTATAAAAATCATAACGAATGTCCATTGTCTGTTATAGATTCAGATTCTCGTTACAAGAATAATTGTAGCACATATGTAAATTCAGTTATTTTAATGTATTATATTTTTGCAAGTGTAACTAGACTTTTAGTTTTAGTGGCATAACGGACATAACGGAATGGGAGGGACAAGTTTGGTAATTACCCTGTTTTCACAAAATTTGTCCACATTTTCATTACAATCTGCGACATCTCAAGTTCCCAATCTTCCGGTTTTTGACCATTTGGATGTGTGTAGGTAATATAACCAAACTCCGAGTCATACCCTAAAATAAATGGCCATTCATCACCGTGTACTGGTCCCCGGTTCCATGTCGGAGGTACCCAAAGTATGTGTTGCGAGGGCAAAGCACTCAACAAATACAAATACGAATTAGAAATATCTCCCTTTTCTACTGCGTGGATTTTTGCAATGTCTATAGTTTGACTGTTGAAAACATAATCTGAACTCAAGCGCATGAACGAATCGTAAGTACGGTCATCATTGTCAGGGTCAGTCCAATCTGTGTACTCAAAAGCTACGACCCGTTTGACACTGTCCGGTATATTTTCACCATACATAATACGAATAACTTCAGGTACTGTATCCTGCTCGAAATTCTGTCTACTCGTCTTGAATGTTAACGTGTCGTCAATGCCCACAAAAGGTGTTATCATCATAAATCCTTCGTCTTCTGTGAGTCCGGTTAGAATATCAATAGTGCCAAAAAATTTTCGACTTGCTTTTGCAACATCTGCATCACTGTGTAGCATTTCCCAAGGAGTCAGCGGAACAAACTCCTTATCAACAGAGACGACGAACTCTAGTGGAAATTTCCTAAATTTGTTTGCTGGATTATTGAGGGCTTCCATGTACTTTTCGTCAGACACTTCTCTAAGACACGAAGCAAGAAGGGCAGTGTCAACATCCGTTGGACAACCAACGGTACTCGCCAGTCGTTTTGCATTTTTCAGTGGATCTGGTTGAAAAGCCCACGGGCATGTTACACTTCCACTCTGAGGAATAATTCGTTTAAACAGACCTTGATTTGCAGGAAACAATGCTTGAAAAATAACACTTGCTCCACCTGCCGAACCCCCGGATAAAGTAATTTGATCAGGATCTCCTCCAAATGCTGCAATGTTATCATGAACCCACTGGATTGCCATCCGTTGATCCCAAAGTCCGTAATTACCGGGTAAATTCGCGTCACCTGTACTTAAGAATCCAAAAATACCTAGTCTGTAATTTATAGAAACCACAATGACATCTGCAAATGAGCTTGTGATATGTCCTGCATATAAGTCAGACATTCCTATGACAAAGCCGCCTCCGTGTATAATGATCATCACAGGATACGCTTTTCCTGATATCTGGTCACCAGGAGTAAATATATTTAAGAAAAGGCAGTCGTTGGAGAAACCATCCAACCAGTTATCTGGCATTGATTTCCCTTGAGCTGATAAATCCATGTACAACTGTAGACATCCATGCTTGAATTCCGTAGCGTCAAACGTTCTATCCATTCTTGACTTTGCTTGAGGTTTCTGAAATCGCAATGGTCCGACTGGGGGTTCTGCATACGGAACGCCAAGAAACTGACGAACTTTGAGCGGTTTTCCAAATGGTTCGATTGTCCGAACATGTCCTCTTATTGCGCCTATCTTGGTTTCAACAACAACAGTATCTTTCGCACCGGACAGCCGCAAGAGAAGAAAAAATGCAACAAACGAAAAAGCGAATAGCATCTTTTTACATTGGTAGTATTCCGCTTTAAATTCACAGTTTACTGTTATTTATAATGCATAAACACGAGTTTGTACACATTTCTCAAACATAACAGTAATGCATATATACATTATCCGGTGTTTACCGCTCGGTGTAAATAAAAGATTAGCGTAACCTTGAAAAGTGTTGATATTTGCTGACACAGTTAAGTTTTGCTGAGGTATCACTTTTATCAATTTATGGGGTTCAGTATAAACAAACTCGAACATCTTTTGATAAATCCTCTAAGTTTAAGCAGTTAAAGGACAACCCAAGTCAGAAAATCAAAATGAATCTGGTCAGAGTACATGCTAATAAGATAAATATACCTATGTACGGTGATTTTGTCAAATGCGGATTGAAACTCATCTGTTATGCTAACGACAAAACATGTTTGAATCAAATGTTCGATATTTCAAAACAAATAAATAATAATAATAATAAAAAAACAATCTCAAGAATATATACTATAAAAAAGTAAGAAAAATTTAGAATGAAATGACCGAGTGATTGAATCAAAGAACTGAAGGCGCTCTAAATAACACGTTACTTAAACGGTCACTTTACGTCTGCGGCCAGCAGCCACACTAACTGCATTCAATTTGTCAAAATTCGACCCGATTTAATAATTATAACTGGGCACATCAAGTGAAAAAAATCCTAAATGATATTGGAATGTTAAACATCTGGATTAATCAAAATAACAACTATTCTCAATTCCATTTCTGTATAATAAAAGACAGAATATTAGATATTTATAAACAAGAATGGTATTCTAATATAAATAATTCAAGGAGATTAGTAACATATAGCCTTTATAGACATGAATTTGAATGTGAAAAATATTTAAAATGCATTTTACCAAACAAATATAAAATATCGTCAACTAAATGCAGATTATCGTCTCATGAACTTGCTGTTGAATCAGGTCGACATGAAAATATTCCAATAGAAAATAGAATTTGTACACAATGTAACATGAATATATTAGAAAATGAATACCACTTTCTTCTCGTATGTCCAAAATATTACAATTTAAGGAAGTAATTTTCAGCCCTTATTACTGTCATTGGCCAAAACTACAAAAGTTTGAAATGTTATTATCATCAAAAAATTCCAACATTCTCAATAACTTAGCTAAGTATATATACTTTGCTTTTAAAGAGCGAAATAAGACTTAAGTTTGCTAGTCTCTCTGTAAAAACTGTTGTTTTTTTTTTTTTTATCTCATTTCATATTGATATAATTATGTCTTGATTTGCATTTTACAGTGTCATACATTTATCGGCTATAAATGTATTATGTACTTTAATGCCGAATAAAATATTTGTCATTGTCATTGTCATTGTATCGTCTGCTCAAGGTGTGAATATATTTTGAAAAGCCCTAGAATAAATCCTCGATGGCAAACACGTGAAAATACTCAGTGTTTTAATGTGACTATTTGTTACGCCAGCATTATAATTTGTTACAATAGACTCTCAAAGTAAACGGTCGATTTAACCTTTTATCTGATTAGGTGTTGAGAAGTTTATTTTAAATTACAAAAGCGGTCAACAGAAATTAAAATAAATATAAGTACCTAAGAAACATGCTTTTTTCACTGGATTAGTAATCCATGGGTCCCTGGTTCGACCCCTGGGCAGGGCTAAATTTCTCCGTGACAATTGATCTCAGGCATTGTGTCTGATGTTTATTTGTCTCTAACCGCTGATTCAGGGTAGATCAAGTGGGAACAGTAGTCAGTCACTTGCGGACAAATTGGTAATTACTGGTTAGTTATCCAGGAAAACCGGTTAGGTGGACTGACCGCCGAGATATAACCTAGATGTTGAAATCGGCGTTAAACCCCAACAACAAACATGCTTTTTAATTGAACTCTATCTTAAATCTGTCACGGTGTGAAAGAAAACGAAGCTTAGTAACACTATGCTTCATTCTTTATTTCTGCTTATTAGGAAAACACATTCTTGTACGAATCATCTCGATTACGCGGAAGGGAAAGAACTCTTAACCATGTAATGAATCAATTTTGCGATTCGCCTTAAAATCAAACCAATATTAGTTTCTGTCTTTTAAGAATGTTTTGTTACTTTCAAAGATAAAGTGTAAATTTAGAACAAAGAAATTTTCAAACATGCTATTACTGAGTCATACTTTAGAATTAAACATTTGTTTTGACTTTCTTAGAGTAAAGCTGAGATCGCTCGTGTCACGATTAGAAAGTCAGTGATAATAATGATAATATCTAAAAGAATTTAAATGACTGCTAGATACTATATGTATTGTATTTTGAACTTGAATTATCATATTAAAAAGTCAATAAAGATGGATTTGTATACAACAATTGATAAAGTGTTACAATTCTTAGTACAAAGTAACCACATGCCTACTAGTACTAAAGAAAGCAAGCCAAAATTATTCCCTATATAGGTGGTCTCCATACTTAAGCAGCCAAAATTAACGGTTTCCCTTTGCTGGCTGCTTAAGTAAGGTTGGACTGTGTATTAGTTTTTAAACTTAAGAACCCCGAATCCAGGCATCATAAATCAGGTCCATTCTGTCAGTACGTATTTATGTGCACATCTGCTTTTCCCCCAAATACACACGGTTAGGTGAATGAACATTTTCCAGGACGAAAGTAGCAGTTGACATTGTCCCTTCAAGTAATTATTTCCATTTATTGGAGAGGTCATCAGACCTCTCCACAGTGTTGGCTTTAATTGCTGGCGGCATCCATTTTTGAGTATCAAATTTTAGTTTAATGATCTCATATTAAGCCTAAAATCATGAAAACCAGTCTACAAAGATAGTTATGCGCATGCTCCGTATCAAAATACGAATTTATTTAAACGAAACCAAAATTTAACATCGGGTCAAAACGGCCCATGGTTAAAACGGCCCATTATGAACAGAACGTACAGAATAAATTTGTATTCCCTTAACTAAACACACAAAATATACAATTATAGGGATGCATTTCTTATAATGCATGCTACTTTTTAAAAACTACAAATTCTAAAATGCATTTTTTTTCTGAGAAACTCATCAGCCTGTTTAACAAATTAATATTTAGCCATTGTCATGAAAAAATGGTAAATATTTTTTACGAATTTCAGAGCATTTTTAACAAGTCCATTTCCTTGATTTGGATCAAATTTACGCCCTTTTAATATTTAGTCCAGCTTAACAGATACTATCGCTGATTATTTTGTAAAATATTTGGATTAAGAAAGGTGTAATAAAAGCTTGAAAGGGAAAACAAAACTTTATGAGCCTAAAAAAGCAGCAGCTTAACATTGGAGTTCTTGATTCAACAACTAAATGCATTGTTGTATAAGAGGGGGGAGTAAAGCCTTAGGGGCTTATAAGAAGATCCCCAAGATTCTACAAGGTATGAAATACATGAGGTTATCTTAATTTGTTTCATTTATTTAAATTATAGATACGCCACTATAAAAACATTTGAAACTAGAAATGGGTTTTTGATTGAACAAAAACATAGGTCTCCCCCCAGCCAGTTGCTGCCGGCAATATTGAGTCAGACGATTGTAAAATAAGGGGGATATTTTTGTCAAATGTACATGATGAACAAGAAACTCATACTCTGTCAAGAAAGGATTGAGCAGAAACCTTGTTTCATATTGTACAAAATGGTTGTATTCATTTAGTCTAGTACCTGTAGCATGTTGGAATCATGTCGATGGCAGTGCTGTTACATAGATATGGTCAAAAAACATGAAGCCAGTTACAAGGTGTCTTCTTCAAGCACTCAAGTTTAATCTATTTCCATTGATAAGGAGTAAAGTTACATCATGATAGCTGTAGTATGTTGGAACTACTCCTACTATGTTGGAATTTGACATTTAACCTCCAAGTGTGACCTTGACCTTGAGACACCACACCCGCAAAGTGGGTTCTGCACATCGTCTTGATGAGGTGAACATCTGACCCAAGTTTCATAAAAATTCTTTAAGGGCTTTGGAAGATACAGAGCGGACACGATTTTGTGACGGAGAGACAGACGGACGGACGGATAGAAGGACAACAGGGGGAAAAACAATAGTACCCCCCCCCCGATGAGGTGAACATCTGACCCAAGTTTCATAAAAATCCTTCAAGGGCTTTTGAAGATACAGATCGGACACGATTTTGTGGCATTTGACATTTATCCTCCAAGTGTGACCTTGACCTTGAGACACCACACCCGCAAAGTGGGTTCTGCACGTCGCCTTGATGAGGTGAACATCTGACCCAAGTTTCATAAAAATCCTTCTAGTGCTTTTGAAGATACAGATCGGACACGATTTTGTGCCATTTGACATTTAACCTCCAAGTGTGACCTTGACCTTGAGACACCACACCCGCAAAGTGGGTTCTGCACGTCGCCTTGATGAGGTGAACATCTGACCCAAGTTTCATAAAAATCCTTCAAGGGCTTTGGAAGATACAGAGCGGACACGATTTTGTGACGGACAGACGGACAGACAGACGGACGGACGGACGGACGGACAGACAACCGGGGGAAAAACAATATGTCTCCCCCATTTTTGGGGGGAGACATAATAACTAAATTATAGTCAGTTTTGGTCATTTTTGCCTAATAAGGTATTAACTTTTAATAATTGTTAGGTTAATTCAAAATGATCTTGGAGACAAGTAGATTCATTCTTTCAGTGACGACAGCTGCTGACCTCTCTTTGGCTTACTTTTTAAAGAAAGCCAACTTGTATTCTTTATAAATGACGCAATCGAATCAG
Source organism: Cyclina sinensis (assembly GCA_012932295.1). Taxonomy (NCBI): domain Eukaryota; kingdom Metazoa; phylum Mollusca; class Bivalvia; order Venerida; family Veneridae; genus Cyclina; species Cyclina sinensis. The sequence goes on along the minus strand of JAAONU010000001.1, from coordinate 70,194,330 downwards.
ACTCACCCGGGCGGAACGCTACCGACAAAACGATTAAACGCTTCTCGATAGCAGACGATACTTTCTATTTATAGAGATAGATTTGTTTCCCTTGAAATGGCTGTTTGTTATTTAGAAGACGGATGAAAAAAATGATTAAATTGGATTTCTGAGAAACATAAGGAGCTTTAGTGAAAACTTTGTGGTTGCAACTTATTATTGTTCGAGTTTTGTGTTTGAAAAGGTGTATTTTAATGCAGATAAATGCAGGATAAATGGGCAAAAAGAGATTTTATGAGACAATTACGCCTCCGGACAAAACATCCGAAGCTCAAACAAAGAAAACTAGGAGTAAAAAACGTTCTGGCATGTCTACAAATTCAAACACTTCTGGTCAAAGTGAAAAGGGGACTATACAAGGGACTATTCAAAGTGATACAAATAAGCATGGATTTAGCCAGCATTTGCTGCAGACTCCAGGTAATGGAAGTTTTATTATGCCACCAGTATACCAAGTACCTCAGTACATGATGAATTCTGGCTCATCAGTACTAAATTCCGGATCACCAGTACTAAACCAATCTCAGGGTGTAGGAATGGTTGCTTCCTGTAATGCCTCGGCTAGCACCGACTGTCAGGAAAAAGGGGGTATGCTTTCTATTGTATATATTCATGTAGATTATGTATCTCTAGTTTTAACATTGTTATTATTATCATTTTCATCTGGTCAGCTTCAAAGCTTGTAGCCATGGTAATATTTTTTAGTGTACAAAGGTTATCTTGAAATAATTTGTTTACAGTCGACAGAAATGAGAGAGTGTGAGTGAATGTTCATAGTGTAAATGCTATCAAAACAAACACAGATTCTAGTCTAATCAGCTAATGTTGTTCTTAAAAAGGGGAATTTAAGGTCAAGTGAGTGTAAGATTGAGTGTGAGTTCAGCAGTAGAATTCTAGAACCGAAAGTGAAAGGCTGCTTTGTGCTTGACGGGAGAAGTTTTGTTGTGCCACATTGATGGCAAGATTTCAGTAAACACATCGCAGTAGCCACATTGTATGGCATTATTACAAATTCTGTGATTCCACATCGTTGGAACGTGGGTGTTAGAAACCACATTGTTTGGTTAAGAAACTGGAATTTTATTTGGGGCTTAGAAAGAAAAAGGCTAAGGTAGGACCATTTAAACTAGTTTTGTACGAGTGTCTTATTTTAAGATTGACATAAATCTATTCAGCTTTTTAATATAAATACTTTTATGTTCTCCATTTAAGTGCTATTCCCTGTCTGATTGTTTGTAGGCTAGCAGTACAGATATTTTATAATGAATTGAACTTATAATCCCTTTCTTGTCAATTTTCTATGTTCATAATGTTTGTTTTTTACATAGAGCTTTACTTTGTTTAGCACTAATAAGTAAGAGTTAATTTGTTCCCTTAAATAAGTAGCACTAACCTGGTTAAATGAACTGTGGGCAAAATCAGTTCTCATTTATTTTAGATCCATAGTTCTCTTGGGGTTTTTATTACCGGTTGTGATGTAAACAGCGAAAGTATCAAGAGAAGTGATAGATGTGTTATTAAGCGGGTGGTGTACATAGAGAATGAAGAACAACAATAACAAACATTAATGCTGTAGACAACCTGGACTTATTATATAGAAACCATACAACGTTCTGATTTTGTTTTGTTATTTTGTAATACACATGTATAAGACAGTCAGAGTTCTTTTTTGTGTGCTTCAATTAGTTCAGTGAAAACTGAAACTTACAAAAACAAATGCTGTTATTTCTATGATTTCATTATATTTCAAATTGTATAAGTACTTAATACATGAGCCGCAGATATTGATTTCAATCCCTTTTACTGTCTGTTCTTTCCTCTCTTTCCCTTTACTCTTTTCTTTTCTTTTATTGGTAAAATGATTCTTTGTATTTTTTTGTGTAAACTATAGATTAGTGATTCATTAAATGTAAACTACATTATGGTATTGGTATTATTTGTGCATTTTGCTAAAACCCTAAAGTTAATTGTCCATCACTCCATTGAGCAATGGTAATTTCGTGACTTTCTTGGTAGTACGGGTGGGGTTTGCAATATTCAATGCACTAACAAATACTACAGTGAAGTAGAAATAGCCTGTTTATACCACCTGTGTTTTGTAAACAAAGTTAGCCTGCAGTGATTGAAAACTAATAGGCTGCTGATAAGCCCATGGTAATAAGAATCCCCAGGGGAATCATTAACTAAGTGAGATTATTAGGGTTATTTAACAGAAATTTATGGATAGAGTTCTGGAGATATTTATTAGGCTTAAACACAGTGCTTTGATAGGGTTGCAGCTTTATCTATTTTTTTAGTTGTTAAAAACTGTTATAATTTTATTTGCACAAGAATAACATATCTTCTAAGATTTTATTATTATGATTTTTTGTATGCATTTTTTTCTGAGTGAAGCCTTATAAATTTTTGCTAATTACTGGTAATATTTTTTTTTTTCACAGGCACGTACAAACTAGTAAAAAAAATTCTTTTATAAGAATTTTACAAATAAATCAGAAATGGATCTTAAGCCATTAGTTGAAAATGCAAAATTGTTAGGTCTTCAGGATGAGGCATTGAGAGAGTATGTTGAGAAAGAAAAGTTACAGATCATGGAGAGAGAAGAACGAGCGCAACAGCGTGAACTTAGAAAGTTTGAGATGGAAATGAGGGTAAGAGAAGCTGAAGCTAAAGCCAAGGAAGAGGTAAGTACTGATAGCGGTATTACGTCAGTAAACACGATGGCAAAAATACCAAAACTACCAAACTTTGATGAGAGCAAGGATGACACTGACTCATACTTGCAGAGGTTTGAAAGGTTTGCTAATGCAGCAAAATGGAGCAAAGACACATGGGCAACGACCTTAAGTGCATACTTGAAAGGTAATGCTTTGGCAGTATTCAGTCGCATGAGGGCAGATGATTCACTTGATTATGGTAAGTTAAAAGAAGCTCTTTTAAAGCGATTTAGAATGACAGAGGAAGGCTTTAGATGAAAATTTAGGGTGTCGAAGCCATATAGTGGCGAAACGATATCGCAGTTTGCAGTACGGATAGAAAATTACTTAGAAAGGTGGGTAGAACTGGGAAAGGTTGAAAAGACATATGAAGGATTAAAGGATCTTATAATGAGAGAACAAATATTACAGCAGGTGAGTAAGCCTCTTGCACTGTGCTTAAAGGAAAGAGATCCAAAGAAGGTATCATTGTTATCAGAACTGGCTGATAGATATGAAGAAGCCCATACTGGTAATTTGGGGCATAATCATTACGAGCAAGTACGATTTGAAGGCAGGGGAAATCGGCAGAAGCAATCTCATCCTAATCGAGGACATGCCATAAACAGGGCAGCATCAATGGTGTCTAGAGAAAGATGTACTTTTGGCAGAGGGTACGACAGAAGTGGAAGATCTGGAGTAAGCTCAAAGCCTCAACTTAGAAACAAAAAGAGTGACAAAAATGTTATGGCAGGTGCATGTATGAAAAAGTTAAATGATTGTTGCATTAACGACAACAAGATTACACTTTCATGTGGACATGAATTGCCACTTATAAGTGCTGCTTATAACATACAAAGAAAATGTTGCCAGCGTAGCAACATGCCGGTAAGTACAGGTAAAGTTGGAGACATGAAGGTAAGTGTACTCAGAGACACTGGTTGTAGCAGTTGTTAAGTCAGAATTTGTAAAACAAAATGATTATACGGGAGAAAAGAGATGTTATGTTTTAATAGATGGCACTGTAAGAAAAGTCCCGGTTGCAAACATAGATGTTGATACTCCCTATTTTAGTGGAGTAGTTAAGGCACTGGTTATGAAGAATCCAGTTTATGATTTAATCTTAGGAAATATCAGCGGTGTGAAAGGAGCATGGGGAGTCCAAAATGAGAACGTAGAAACAATCACTGGTGATGATGACAGCATAACTGAAGTAATAATCTCAAACGAAGGAAACACAAGCAAGGACCATGATGAAAATGTTGAAGTTGGGAATGTTGTTCAGACAAGAGCACAGAAGCAGCGCAAATAAGTAAAGACAAAGCCAATGAAGGTACAAAGGGAGGTGCTTGAAGGTGTGGGACCGGAAAAGTTAAGGGAAGCTCAAGACAGTGATTCTTCTTTAGATCATGTAAGAGAGCTCTCAAGGAAAGAGGAAATCCAAGCCACAGGAAAATTTAACACTTACAAATACTTCCAAAAGGATAGCATTTTATTTAGACATTTCCAGTCACCAAAACATAATAATGGTGAACCAGTAAAACAACTTGTAGTTCCTGTCAAGTACAGGAATGATATTTTAAAGCTAGCTCACGAGAGTGTGTTCGGAGGACACCTTGGAACACAAAAGACGGATGACAAAGTAATGTCACAGTTCCACTGGCCTGGCTTAATTGCTGACGTGAAGCGTCATTGTGCTTCTTGTGACCAATGTCAGAGGACTACAGCAAAGGGAAAAGTGAAAAGGGAACCACTAGTAGAAATGCCACTAATTGAGACACCGTTCAGCCGTGTAGCCATAGACCTTATTGGACCAATCAACCCATCAAGTGAAAGAGGGTACAAATACATTCTCACTGTGATAGACTATGCAACACGCTATCTAGAGGCAGTTCCTTTAAAGAACATCGAGATGGAAACAGTTGCCGAAGCTATGGTTGAGATATTTTCGAGAGTTGGTGTTCCTAGAGAAGTTTTGAGTGACCAGGGTTCACAGTTCCTTTCGTGACTAATGAAGGAAGTGAGTAGACTACTGTCGATAAAGCAGTTAGTGACAACTCCATACCATCCACAATGCAATGGTTTAGTGGAGAAATTTAATGGAACACTGAAATCAATAATAAAAAAGTTAAGTGCATTGAAAGACCAAGAGATTGGGACAAATTTGTGACACCAGCACTTTTTGCATACAGAGAAGCTCCTCAAGCAAGCACAGGATTTTCTCCATTTGAGTTAGTCTATGGAAGAATAGTAAGGGGGCCAATGATGATAATGAAAGAACTAATGACTAAAGAAATAGTCGAGGTAGAAGTTAAAACAGTCTACCAGTATGTACTTGATTTAAAAGAGAGACTGGAAGAAACCTTGGATTTAGCTAGAGCAGAATTGAAAAAGTCGCAGACAAAATACAAAAAGAACTATGACAGAAGAGCAAGAGCAAGAAAACTTCAAACAGGAGACAGGGCTTTGATTTTGTTACCAACTAACTCCAACAAACTACTAATGCAATGGAAAGGTCCTTTTGATGTGCTTCAACGTGTAGGAGAAGTCGATTACAAACTGAAAGTTAATGGAAAGGAAAAGACATATCATGCAAACATGGTAAAGAAATACATTGAGAAAAAAGAGGACCACAATCATTCTTCTGTAAATGATTCAGAAGACATTGAAGATGCCATTCAAGTAGAACAAGGCATTGTCAACAGTAACATTGCCGCTGGTGCAGGAATTTTAGGCCATGTGACTGCAGCAGTAATTGAAGAGGAAGCAAATGGGCATTTGGCAGACAGCGAAATGTTGCAAGAAACAGGGCAAAGCACAAAAGGGAAGGCATAGTTCTCCCAAATGAAATTGCAACAGAAAGTGCAGATGATGTTAAACTCGCTGACACATTGAACCCAAGTCAAAGAAAAAAGCTTTTCAGTTTGTTGAACAGCTATCCAGGCGTGTTAACTGATGTACCTGGGAAGACCAATTTGACAGAGCACCATATTCAAACAACATCAGACGACCCAATCAGGTCAAAATCATATCCAGTTCCTTATGCAGTTAAAGAAACAATTGATAAAGAAGTGGAGAATATGTTAAAGATGGGAATAATTGAACCATCAGAGTCTGAATATCGGTCGCCAATAGTAATAGTGAGAAAGGCGGATGGCTCCAACAGATTCTGTGTAAATTACCGAAAGATTAACCAACTGTATTTGATGCAGAACCTCTACCAAGCCAGGATGAAATATTTGCAAGAATTGCAAACAGTCGTTTCTTTACACGAATAGACTTGTCTAAAGGGTATTGGCAAATACCAGTGGCTGCGGAAAGCAGAAAGTACACAAGTTTCTCAACAAGTAAAGGGTAATGGCAATTTAAAAGAATGCCATTTGGACTTGCAACAGCCCCAAGTGCTTTAAGTAGAATGATGCGTAAGCTACTGAAGGGTTTAAAGGGAGTAGATAACTTTCTGGATGACATCCTGATCTTCACGGAAACATTCGAAGAACACTTGGAAGTTGTAAAAGAAGTTTTGGAAAGGTTGAAAGTTGCGAGACTGACGGCAAGACCAACAAAATGTATGGTTGCATATGAAGAACTAGAGTTTTTAGGTCATGTAGTTGGACATGGACAAGTAAAACCAGACTCAGAAAAGGTCAAAGCCATCAGTAATGCACCAAGACCTAGAACAAAAACACAACTGAGATCATTTCTGGGATTAGTAGGCTACTACAGGAAGTTCATTCCCAATTTTGCTTCAATAGCCGTTCCCTTAACAGATTTAACCAGGAAAGGAAAACCAAACGAAATTCATTGGGAGTCACCACAAGAGCAAGCTTTTCGAACATTAAAGAACCACCTCACAAGTGCACCAATTTTACACATGCCTGATGTAAATAAGACCTTTCTTCTTCGAACAGATGCATTGAAGCATGGATTGGAGGCAGTTTTGCAGCAAGAACAAGGAGGCAAGATGCCAATAGCATACGCTAGTAGAAAGCTGATACCAAGGGAGGTAAACTATTCAGTAGTGGAGAAGGAGTGCCTAGGAGTAATATGGGGTGTTCAAAAGTTCCATTCATACCAGTATGGGACTCATTTTATTATTGAGACAGACCACATGGTCTTAGCTTACCTAAATAAGGCAAAAGAAACTAATGGTAGGTTGATGAGATGGGCTTTAATTTTGCAGTCATTCAGGTTTACAATTGTAGCTATCAAAGGCTCAGACAATATTGGAGCAGACTATCTTAGCCGAAGCTACACAAGTAATGACAGTATATAAGGTAAGAAGTTGCGGCAGGTGGCAGCAGATGAAAAGACAGATTTTCATCTTAAGTAAGGGGGTATGTCAGGAAAAAGGGGGTATGCTTTCTATTGTATATATTCAAGTAGATTATGTATCTCTAGTTTTAACATTGTTATTATTATCAAGTTCATCTGGTCAGCTTCAAAGCTTGTAGCCATGGTAATATTTTAGTGTACAAAGGTTATCTTGAAATAATCTGTTTACAGTCGACAGATATGAGAGAGTGTGAGCGAGTGTTCATAGTGTAAATGCTATCAAAACAAACACAGATTCTAGTCTAATCAGCTAATGTTGTTCTTAAAAAGGGGAATTTAAGGTCAAGTGAGTGTGAGATTGAGTGTGAGTTCAGCAGTAGAATTCTAGAACCGAAAGTGAAAGGGTGCTTTGTGCTTGACGGGAGAAGTTTTGTTGTGCCACATTGATGGCAAGATTTCAGTAAACACATCGCAGTAGTCACATTGTATGGCATTATTACAAATTCTGTGATTCCACATCGTTGGAACGTGGGTGTTAGAAACCACATTGTTTGGTTAAGAAACTGGAATTTTATTTGGAGCTTGAAAAATAAAAGGCTAAGGTAGGACCATTTAAACTAGTTTTGTACGAGTGTCTTATTTTAAGATTGGCATAAATCTATTCAGCTTTTTTAATATAAATTCTTTTATGTTCTCCATTTAAGTGCTATTCCCTGTCTGATTGTTTGTAGGCTAGCAGTACAGATATTTTATAATGAATTGAACTTATAATCCCTTTCTTGTCAATTTTCTATGTTCATAATGTTTGTTTTTTACATAGAGCTTTACTTTGTTTAGCACTAATAAGTAAGAGTTAATTTGTTCCCTTAAATAAGTAGCACTAACCTGGTTAAATGAACTGTGGGCAAAATCAGTTCTCGTTTATTTTAGATCAATAGTTCTTCTGGGGTTTTTATTACAGGTTGTGATGTAAACAGCGGAAGTATCATGAGAAGTGATAGATGTGTTATTAAGCGGGTGGTGTACATAGAGAATGAAGAACAACAATAACAAACATTAATGCTGTAGACAACCTGGACTCATTATATAGAAACCATACAACGTTCTGATTTTGTTTTGTTATTTTGTAATACACATGTATAAGACAGTCAGAGTTCTTTTGTGTGTGCTTCAATTAGTTCAGTGAAAACTGAAACTTACTATTAAACAAAAACAAATGCTGTTATTTCTATGATTTCATTATATTTCAAATTGTATAAGTACTTAATACATGACCCTCAGACATTTGATTTCAATCCCTTTTACTGTCTGTTCTTTCCTCTCTTTCCCTTTACTCTTTTCTTTTCTTTTATTGGTAAAATGATTCTTTGTATTTTTTGTGTAAACTATTGATTAGTGATTCATTAAATGTAAACTACATTGTAGTATTGGTATTATTTGTGCATTTTGCTAAAACCCTAAAGTTAATTGTCCATCACTCCATTGAGCAGTGGTAATTTCGTGACAATCTTGATAGTACGGGTGGGGTTTGCAATATTCAATGCACTAACAAATACTACAGTGAAGTAGAAATAGCCTGTTTATACCACCTGTGTTTTGTAAACAAAGTTAGCCTGCAGTGATTGACAATTAATAGGCTGCTGATAAGCCCATGGTAATAAGAATCCCCAGGGGAATCATTAACTAAGTGAGATTATTAGGGTAATTTAACAGAAATTTATGGATAGAGTTCTGGAGATATTTATTAGGCTTAAACACAGTGCTTTGATAGGGTTGCAGCTTTATCTATTTTTTTTTAGTTGTTAAAAACTGTGTTATAATTTTTTTTTTGCACAAGAATAACGTATCTTCTAAGATTTATTATTATTATGTTTCGTATGCATTTTTTTTCTGAGTGAAGCCTAATAAATTTTTGCTAATTACTGGTAATAATTTTTTTTCACAGGCACCTACAAACTAGTAAAAAAAAATTCTTTTATAAGAATTTTACAAATAAATCAGAAATGGATCTTAAGCCATTAGTTGAAAATGCAAAATTGTTAGGTCTTCAGGGTGAGGCATTGAGAGAGTATGTTGAGAAAGAAAAGTTACAGATCATGGAGAGAGAAGAACGAGCGCAACAGCGTGAACTTAGAAAGTTTGAGATGGAAATGAGGGTAAGAGAAGCTGAAGCTAAAGCCAAGGAAGAGGTAAGTACTGATAGCGGTATTACGTCAGTAAACACGATGGCAAAAATACCAAAACTACCAAACTTTGATGAGAGCAAGGATGACATTGACTCATACTTGCAGAGGTTTGAAAGGTTTGCTAATGCAGCAAAATGGAGCAAAGACACATGGGCAACGACCTTAAGTGCATACTTGAAAGGTAATGCTTTGGCAGTATTCAGTCGCATGAGGGCAGATGATTCACTTGATTATGGTAAGTTAAAAGAAGCTCTTTTAAAGCGATTTAGAATGACAGAGGAAGGCTTTAGATGAAAATTTAGGGTGTCGAAGCCATATAGTGGCGAAACGATATCGCAGTTTGCAGTACGGATAGAAAATTACTTAGAAAGGTGGGTAGAACTGGGAAAGGTTGAAAAGACATATGAAGGATTAAAGGATCTTATAATGAGAGAACAAATATTACAGCAGGTGAGTAAGCCTCTTGCACTGTGCTTAAAGGAAAGAGATCCAAAGAAGGTATCATTGTTATCAGAACTGGCTGATAGATATGAAGAAGCCCATACTGGTAATTTGGGGCATAATCATTACGAGCAAGTACGATTTGAAGGCAGGGAAAATCCGCAGAAGCAATCTCATCTTAATCGAGGACATGCCATAAACAGGGCAGCATCAATGGTGTCTAGAGAAAGATGTACTTTTGGCAGAGGGTACGACAGAAGTGGAAGATCTGGAGTAAGCTCAAAACCCCAACTTAGAAACAAAAAGAGTGACAAAAATGTTATGGCAGGTGCATGTATGAAAAAGTTAAATGATTGTTGCATTAACGACAACAAGATTACACTTTCATGTGGACATGAATTGCCACTTATGAGTGCTGCTTATAACATACAAAGAAAATGTTGCCAGCGTAGCAACATGCCGGTAAGTACAGGTAAAGTTGGAGACATGAAGGTAAGTGTACTCAGAGACACTGGTTGTAGCAGTTGTTAAGTCAGAATTTGTAAAACAAAATGATTATACGGGAGAAAAGAGATGTTATGTTTTAATAGATGGCACTGTAAGAAAAGTCCCGGTTGCAAACATAGATGTTGATACTCCCTATTTTAGTGGAGTAGTTAAGGCACTGGTTATGAAGAATCCAGTTTATGATTTAATCTTAGGAAATATCAGCGGTGTGAAAGGAGCATGGGGAGTCCAAAATGAGAACGTAGAAACAACCACTGGTGATGATGAGAGCATAACTGAAGTAATAAGCTCAAACGAAGGAAACACAAGCAAGGACCATGATGAAAATGTTGAAGTTGGGAATGTTGTTCAGACAAGAGCACAGAAGCAGCGCAAAGAAGTAAAGACAAAGCCAGTGAAGGTACAAAGGGAGGTGCTTGAAGGTGTGGGACCGGAAAAGTTAAGAGAAGCTCAAGACAGTGATTCCTCTTTAGATCATGTAAGAGAGCTCTCAAGGAAAGAGGAAATCCAAGCCACAGGAAAATTTAACACTTACAAATACTTCCAAAAGGATGGCATTTTATTTAGACATTTCCAGTCACCAAAACATAATAATGGTGAACCAGTAAAACAACTTGTAGTTCCTTTCAAGTACAGGAATGATATTTTAAAGCTAGCTCACGAGAGTGTGTTCGGAGGACACCTTGGAACACAAAAGACGGCTGACAAAGTAATGTCACAGTTCCACTGGCCTGGCTTAATTGCTGACGTGAAGCGTCATTGTGCTTCTTGTGACCAATGTCAGAGGACTACAGCAAAGGGAAAAGTGAAAAGGGAACCACTAGTAGAAATGCCACTAATTGAGACACCGTTCAGCCGTGTAGCCATAGACCTTATTGGACCAATCAACCCATCAAGTGAAAGATGGTACAAATACATTCTCACTGTGATAGACTATGCAACACGCTATCCAGAGGCAGTTCCTTTAAAGAACATCGAGACGGAAACAGTTGCCGAAGCTATGGTTGAGATATTTTCGAGAGTTGGTGTTCCTAGAGAAGTTTTGAGTGACCAGGGTTCACAGTTCCTTTCGGGACTAATGAAGGAAGTGAGTCGACTCTGTCGATAAAGCAGTTAGTGACAACTCCATACCATCCAAAATGCAATGGTTTAGTGGAGAAGCAGTTGAATTCTAGAACCGAAAGTGAAAGGCTGCTTTGTGCTTGACGGGAGAAGTTTTGTTGTGCCACATTGATGGCAAGATTTCAGTAAACACATCGCAGTAACCACATTGTATGGCATTATTACAAATTCTGTGATTCCACATCGTTGGAACGTGGGTGTTAGAAACCACATTGTTTGGTTAAGAAACTGGAATTTTATTTGGGGCTTAGAAAGAAAAAGGCTAAGGTAGGACCATTTAAACTAGTTTTGTACGAGCGTCTTATTTTAAGATTGACATAAATCTTCTTCAGCTTTTTCATATAAATACTTATATGTTCTCCATTTAAGTGCTATTCTCTGTCTGATTGTTTGTAGGCTAGCAGTACTGATATTTTATAATGAATTGAACTTATAATCCCTTTCTTGTCAATTTTCTATGTTCATAATGTTTGTTTTTTACATAGAGCTTTACTTTGTTTAGCACTAATAAGTAAGAGTTAATTTGTTCCCTTAAATAAGTAGCACTAACCTGGTTAAATGAACTGTGGGCAAAATCAGTTCTCATTTATTTTAGATCAATAGTTCTTCTGGGGTTTTTATTACAGGTTGTGATGTAAACAGCGAAAGCATCATGAGAAGTGATAGATGTGTTATTAAGCGGGTGGTGTACATAGAGAATGAAGAACAACAATAACAAACATGAATCCTGAAGACAACCTGGACTCATTATATAGAAACCATACAACGTTCTGATTTTGTTTTGTTATTTTGTAATACACATGTATAAGACAGTCAGAGTTCTTTTGTGTGTGCTTCAATTAGTTCAGTGAAAACTGAAACTTACTATTAAACAAAAACAAATGCTGTTATTTCTATGATTTCATTATATTTCAAATTGTATAAGTACTTAATACATGACCCTCAGACATTTGATTTCAATCCCTTTTACTGTCTGTTCTTTCCTCTCTTTCCCTTTACTCTTTTCTTTTCTTTTATTGGTAAAATGATTCTTTGTATTTTTTGTGTAAACTATAGATTAGTGATTCATTAAATGTAAACTACATTGTAGTATTGGTATTATTTGTGCATTTTGCTAAAACCCTAAAGTTAATTGTCCATCACTCCATTGAGCAGTGGTAATTTCGTGACACTGACATTATACAGAACTTACAAAATGTCATGACTAAGTTACAAACTATTGAGTCTAAGTTGGAGAAACTAGACGCTATACAGATTTCAGTACAGGAGCTCACAGATAGAATAAATTCTATGGATGTAAAAATTAGTGAAATTGAGGCCATTCAGAAGTTTATAAGTGCTCAGTACGATGATATGTCGACAGCTACCGGAAAGAACACCTCTGCTATCGATCAATTGCAGTCCAAAGTTCAATCACTGTCTGATGAGAATTTTAAGATTCGTTCCGAAAAAAATGCAAATTCAAGAGGATATAATAGATCTAAATTGCCGGTCTATGCGGGACAATTTATTGTTCTATGGTCTGTCGGAGGGTAAGACGCTACGTCTAACGACTCTGCTGTCACAGGATCACACTTCAAATGTCGCTGGTGAGTGGTCGGTACATAATTCTTTAAGTCCGAGTGTCACTCAGCCTGGCGAATCACAGGATAACCAACCCATGAGCGAAACATTACGCGGGGCCCATAGTGTTCTGTATTCAGAAATATGCCAAAAAGACACTCGGCCTAGTGTATCCCAGGATAGCCAACTCGTGAGGTAAACTCCAAACGGGGCTTATAGTGTTGTGCATTCGGACACACGCCAGAGAGAACCAGTTTTTGTTACTGATGACTGTGACGAGAAAGTGCGTTATTTCTGTTCAAAAATGTTAAAAATTCCAGATGTTAAGAATTCAGTACTTATTGATCGTGCTCACCGTGTCGGAAAACCGGTCCCTGGTAAAATTAGGCCTGTAGTAGTGAAATTCAAAGATACAGCGTCGAAAATGATGGTAAAAAACGCTCTTAAGAATGTTGACTTGAGAGGAACTGGTTTTAACATAGGTGAACAGTACCCACAGGAAGTTCAGCAACGCAGGCGCGACTTGATTCCTGTCATGATTGAAGCCAGGAACCAGAATAAAAAGGCCTTTCTCGTACGAGATAAACTTTTCATTGACAATAAGTTGTACGTCCCAACACATGTTACTAAACAGAATGGTTCTAATGATGCAGCGCAAAACGCTTCTTTTCATTCTAGTTAGGATAGCTTTGAAAAGTATGACTTGAGTTTTATATCTTGGAATATTGAATGTTTGACATGTTTAGACGACGAAGATTTTTTAAATTTTGTGTATGAATTTGATTTCATTTTTCTAAGTGAAACGTGGCAACGTACTGCTGAAAATTATAATCTTCCTGGTTATGAGTCTGTTACAGTCCCTAGACCGGAATCATTGAATAGAACTGGCAAGAGGGGTCATGGGGATATTTGTTTGTTTTATAATGACACCTTAAAGGATGGTGTGCATATTGTCGATATTGATAATTCTGGTATTATCTGGGTAAAACTGCTGAAATCTTTTTTTGGAAATGAAAATGATATTTTTCTATGTTTTGCTTACATTCCTCCGAGTAACTCTGTGTATTTTCATTCTCATGAAACGGGTTTTTTTGAAACTATTGAAACAAATGTTAGGAAATATTCTAGTATGGGTTCAGTTGGGATTCTGGGAGATTTAAACTCGCGGTGCGGTGTAAAATCTGATGTTTTAGAACCGCCTGAAAATTTTGAACGGTATGTACATTACGTTGATAACGAGTCACCGATGCATAATAATGTTTCAATACCAGTGAGAAGTTCTCTCGATAAAACAGTGAACTCGTCGGGTATTAAACTTATAGATTTATGTTTGTCTTCAGAATTAAAAATTGTTAACGGTAGAACTGGCCAAGATTACGGGATTGGTATTTTTACGTACATTTCAAACACAGGTAATAGTGTTATCGACTATGCATTGTTGTCGTATCGTTTATTTCCGATTATAAGCAATTTTGTAATACATGATCTGTTATCATTTTCTCCACATGCACCGGTACAATTGGACTTGTGTTGTTATCGTAAAAAAAATAAACGTGACTGCGAGCCTGTTAATGTAAGATAATAATTTAAGTGATAGATATAGAGAGTCTATAATTACAGAACTGACTAATATTGAGTCAATAGTAAATGATGTAGTAGGAAATGGCATGAGTATTGATAGTGCTGTAAATTCTATAGCTAGGATTTTATACAATAATGCGGATGATATTTTTGGTGTAAATAAAGTCATAAAATCTTTTAAATACAGAAGAAAATTTAAGAGTGAATGGTTTGATTATGGTTGTGTAGTCGCAAGAAAAAAAATTATTGCTGCAAATAGGGCATATTCAAAAAATAGATTAACTTTAAATAGAAATAATCTTGTAACAAACAGACGTTTATATAGACTGGCGAAACGCAGGGCAAAGACTAGATTTAATATAGCGCAAAAAAATAAAATGCATAATTTATCTAAAAGTTGTCCTAAATTATTTTGGAGTGAATTAAGAAAGTTTAAGAATAAATAAACATCTTCAAATGTGTCTAAAGGTGAATTTTATGACCATTTTAAGAATTTATTTAGTGATGGCGATGTTTTTACAAATAATGAAGTCGAAAACTCTCTTAATGGTGAAGTTTTAAATGTTAACTATGTTGAAATGTTAGATTCTGAAATAACTATAGCTTAGGTATCTAAAGCTATTTCTTCTCTTAAACGAAATAAAAGTGGAGGTTATGACTTACTCTTACCTGAAATGTTTATTGAGTGTAATACTTTATTGTCACCGGTTTTGTGGAAGCTTTTTAACTATCTGTTTACAAATGGCGTCTATCCTGAAGCATGGACAAAAGCTGTTATAGTACCGTCCCCAAAAAGGTGATCCTAATGACGTGAATAATTACTGGGGTATATCATTAACAAGCATTTTTTCAAAAATATTTTCAATAATCCTTGATAATAGACTGCGATGTTGGACTGAAGAAAATAATAAGTTGTCTGATAACCAATATGGTTTTAGGAAAGGGAAAGGTACTACTGATTGTATTTTTGTACTGAAGTCTATCATTGATAAAGTAGTGAAATGTGAAAAAAGAAGTTATACACTGCATTCGTCGACTTCCGTAAAGCGTTTGTTTTAACATATAGAAATGGTATTTGGTATAAATTAGTAAATAGTGGTGTTTCAAGCAAAATGTTAAATATACTTAGAAGCATGTATGTAAATGTTAAGTCATGTGTAACGGTTAACAATTCATTGACAGATTGTTTTGATAGTTACATAGGTGTCAAACAAGGTGAACCATTATCTCTTTTTTTATTTATTATTTTCATCGATGATATGAAAGAATACTTAGCTGTTGATAACATTGATGCTTTTACTTTAGATGAATTGCAGATATATTTTTTATTATTTACTGTTGATACGGCTATATTGTCGTACTCTGAAGCTGGTTTATAGGTATTGTTAGATAAATTATATAATTACTGTACCGAATGGGGTATAGAGGTAGATATAAACAAAACAGTTGTAATGGTTTTCAAACAAGGTAATAGACACCAAAATATATTTTTAAAATACAACCAACAGGTACTGAAGCAGGTTAAAACTTTTACTTATCTGGGTGTTACATTGTCAACGAATGGCAGTTTTTTCCAAGCCCAGAAAACATTATCTAAACAGGCACTTAAAGCTCTATTTTCTCTTCATTTTTCTTTTGATAATGTTAGTTTAGCTGTACCAGATAAGTTGCAGTTATTTAATTCCATTGTACTTCCTATATTATGTTACGGACCAGAGGTATTGGGGTTCCATAAGGCTCCTGACATAGAGCGAATCCATCTTAAGTTTCTGAAGCAAGTTCTTGGTGTTAAGCAAAATACCTGTAGTAGTACAGTTTATGGAGAATTAGGTATATTTCCTCTTTATGTTCAACGTAAGACAAAAATCATAAAGTATTGGTACAAAATCACACAAATGCGTGATTCATTATTATATAAGTTAATGATGTTACTGGGAAACAATTATATATTATTAAACAGTTGGTCCATAAATGTAAGAAATATGTTAAATGAACTTGGGTTTTCTTTTTTGTGGGATAAGGAAACAGTAACTCTGATTGATATTAATAAGGTAGAGCAGAGAATTTATGACCAGTATTTACAGGGTTGGTGTGCAAACTTAGACTCATCAAACAGACTAGATTACTATAAGCAATATAAAGTAAACTTTATGCAAGAGAGATATTTAACTGTAATCAAAAATGATTCTCATAGGAAGGAACTTACGAAATTTCGTTGCTCATCACACAAATTAGAAATAGAAGTAGGACGTCAAAGAAATATACCCAGACATGATAGACTTTGTACCAAATGTAATATAAATCAAGTAGAATCTGATTTTCATTTTTTGTTAATTTGTCCATTTTACAGTGAATTTAGGATTAAATTTTTGAGCAGATATTATTATACATGGCCTAACATGACAAAATTTAGGCAACTCATGTCTAATCAACAAAAATCTGTAATTGTTAAGCTAGCAAAATTTATTTATCTGGCAATGAAATCACGGTAGTGACTCTTGATATGTATATGTATGTGTATGTGTGTGTGTGTATATATATATATATATATATATATATATATATATATATATATATATATATACTTCATACCTATAAACTTATAACATTCTTTTAAATGATTACAGTAAATTCCTTTGTAAACATATAGCCACTTTCCATGTTTAATCATACTTTTCATTGAGTTTTGTTAAAACAAACTGCCAAACTAAGTTTTGGCGAGAAACATGTAAATGTTTATGCCAATAAAATGTTTGACTTGACTTGACTCGACTATTTTATCCACTCCATTGTAAACTCGGTTTATATTGTCTACTTTATTAAGGTGGCACATTAGGTTAAGACGTCTCATTATAACTTTATCAAAATTCTTGACATTTCAGTATATCTTAAACAATATTCTAGGCGTGAAATATATTTGCAAGCTTGAGTGATTGCTAAGAATGCGGCTGACACCTTGCATCTTTACCACAGAAAAACTTTCGTTCTCGTTGAACTCTCATTTTAACAGTCTCGGGTAAATCTGGCATTACATTAATCCAGAAGTTGTAGCCTCTTTCAAATACACAATGTAACTTCTTTCAAACATTCATATCTCTGCTTATATTACGATACGGTTGCTTGTCTTGTATGTACTTTTGCCAGACCATAGGAATTGTCTCAAGCTTGTTTGGATCTCTGAAACAGAAAGTAAATTACAATTTAAATGATGCTCGTACTGTTTACATGTCTTGTATAGCTGTCGATATGGTATATTTACAGCGCACTAGTGTAGTTTTTGAAGTGCCTTAACATAGTGTCAGAATCATTGATAAATTATAAACAAATGTGGAATTATTAGTGAAAACATTAGAAAAATGGCAATGAATTTAGGTGGTGTTTCAATTCCTCAAATGGAATGCTCGAAAGAGCAAGAAGATGTTCACGTGGCAATGTTACTGTTATATATTGATGCAAAAGGACGCAACATTTACATAGCTACAAAAAGACAAACACAGTACTTGAAAACAAAGATAACACATCGCGCCAAAAGTATACTCAATCAAAAAAAGAAACGAAGGGTGAACAATGCAAAGTTCTTCATTAAGCTAGATTTACAATCAGCATATTGGGCAACCTTGATGTCTGAAGAGTTGTCATATTTGACTGCCTTCAACAGTCCTCTGGGTGCCTACAAGTTTGTCTTTATGAATTGTCTACCTCGGGTGATTACCTGGTTCGAGCCCGAGAGGGGCCTTTGCAAGGTCTTGAGGGGGAAGAAACCATGTGGATGGCAACTGTGTTTTGGGGCACACCAGGGACATTCATGATAGGAACTTAAGAGCTGTCCTAGACTGGGCATTAGAGAGTGATTTGCTTTAATTTTAAGAAACTTGAGGTAGGGCTTGACTAGATATCCTGTTGGGGGCACAAACTTACTTCATCGGGGCTTACACCGGATACTTAAAAAAGTATCAGCCTTAAAAAATCTGAAATCACCCACCTCAAAAGCTGAACTCCAGGTGGTACTAGGGATGGTCGAATACCTTGCCCGATTTATAAACAACTTATCAGAAATAAGTGATCCATTGAAAGAACTGTTGCCAAAAGATGCTGTCCTTTCGTGGAATTAGCTACAGAGACAGTCCTTTTAAAAAAAGATGAAAGAAGCTACATGTATTTGTAATGACAAACTCCTGGCTTACTATGATCCTAACAAACCATTGACATTTCAAATAGACTCGTCCAGTTAGGCAATGGGGGCAGTGCTATTGCAAGACAATCGTCCAAAAGCATATGCGTCAGGCAGTTTGACTCAATCACAGAAAACATCGGTCAGTTAAGTAAGGGGTTATAAACCATAGTATACCGATTAAAGAAATTCAATCAATACTGTTACGGGCGTGAGGTAATCGTGGAAAATGACCATCTATCATTATAAGGTGTATTTGGAAAACGTTCAATCTTTACCAATTCGTTTGCAAAGACTAGTACTACAGTTAAGTCCCTATAGGTTTGAATTTAGACATGTGCCAAGAGATAAAATTGCACTAGCGGATAGACTTAGCCGGAGTACAAGTCCAGAAAGTAGCTTTGAACACACTGAAGACTTAAAGGCACATGTGTGCATTCCCCTTCTCAGATTGGAAACTAGAAGAAGTAAGGTCACCTTCAGGAAATGATGATCAATTGTACAAGAGAACATTAAATTTGGTTGACCTAACCAAAAAAAATTATTGTCAACATACAAGAAAGGCCAGTGAGCAATTCTTCTAGAAAAACTGTTAGTAAACCACAGCATTATGTAACCCGATATAGGAGGATTGTAAAACCAAGTGTTACTGAAGACGTATAGAGTAACCTTCAATTAAAGAGCAAATACAACACATCACTCAGAATATTTTCACTACCAGTTTAATGCTTTTACTGTTTACATATCTTGTAGAGCTGTCAAAGAAATACATTGTATATTTAGAGCGCACTAAGTGTAGTTCGTTAAGTTATTTAACAGTGGCCATGGTGAAAAATATGTCCTTTGGAAGATCTTCGTCTAAAGGTTGTTGTGTGTATGCATTTACTAAATATGTTAAGTAATAAGGGAGTTATGGCCAATATTAAGTTGTTTTTTTAAAATTTGACCTTCGAAGTTAAGTTTATTCAGGGGAAAATGTCATATAAGTCATTGGTAAGGTATTATCTAATGGGTTGGTGTGTTCAAATATGAAGTTAATCTATTTACCTATAAGAAAGTTACCGCAAACAAAGTTTTCTGACAGAATGACTGACATACGGACTGACAGACGGACAGTTAAAAATTTATACCCTCCTTCGGAAAAGCTATTATAAGATTATGACTAATTTGCGATTTATGCTAACAATGAAGTAGCATTTTTATCAATTTTTGTCATAAAAATGTAAAAGTTATGATTATACAAACTTGCACGTTCAACACATGTAAAACGTCACAGGATGATCATAAGTACAATCACCCTTGAAAATCTAATTGTAGTTCATATTTGAATTATTTTCATTTCAATTTAATCCACAGTTAGCTAAAACACACAAAAAATAAATAATGGTGATGCGTGCATAGCGCGAAAATGTTTTACACCCCACACCAGTCACTTAAATAATATTCTAGACGTTTCAGTATAACTTAATCAATATTCTTGATGTTTCAGTATATGTGTATCTAAAACAGTATTCTTAGTCATTTCAATATATATGTGTATCTTAAACAATATTCCTAGACGTTTGAGCATATGTGTATCTTAATCTATATTCTTAGGACTTTCAGTATCAATGCATCAGATATGAAGCTACACTAGAATGGAATCTACTCAGAATGATTCATACTTGTCCTTTTCTCCAGTATAACATTACTATTATGACTTGATTAATTGGCTCAAAATATTTGACATTTGAGCTCTTTCGATTGTTACACCGACTTCGTTTAAAATTGTTTTGTTTCATCGGTATTTTCTGTAATTAGAGTTCAAATCCACTTTGTAATTTTAGCAGTGGATATTTACATTTTTTATTCCTGCCATCGTGTTCTTGCTGATTTTAATCCATTTGCTCTGGTCTCAGTGAAGTCATTGAGTACCTATCCTTTCCGCCCTACAATGCCATTAGCTTTTTATGTTTTATATGTATGTGTGCTTTTGCAGGCAACATTGTCGAGTTGATAGGTGGGTTGGAGTTAATTCGCCAAGACAATTTGTTCTTGTTTGTTCTTATGAAAACCTTTTGGGGCAAGTGCGGGGTTGGTGCTCCCTAGAATTAGGTTTAAATAACAGTGGCAAATGTTTCAAGGCGGTAACCCTTTTGGTGGCTTTTTTCGTTAATTGTTTGTGGTGTCTTTTTTTAATTGATCTATCAATAAAGTTATGCATCTTTTTTCTACTTTTTGACTGTGTTGGGAGGCTGTGCTTTTTGACTGTGGTTTTTCCTGATACGCATTTTTCACTCCTTTTTGCAATATGCTGAATTACACATAATTCAATTTCATTTAAATACATATTCAGAACGTTGCCTATATTTTACATAAGATATGTGATATTTTATAATTATGTTCAGTGGCTGCTCTGACTACGGATGACAGCTTGCATTTTTATCACAAAAGTACTTTTCTTCTCTTTCCATTCTTGTTTTAACAGTCTCGACTAAATCCGGCATTACGTTAACCCAGAAGTTGTAGCCTCTTTCAAATAACTTCTTTCCAACATTCATATCTCTGCTTATATTAAGGTACAGTTGCTTTTCTAGTGTGTACTTTGGCCAGACCACAGGAATTGTTTCAGGCCTGTTTGGGTTTCTGAAATAGAAAGTAAATAATAACGAGAGGATTATTTGAAAATATTCGCAATTTTTTCAGACGTTGCGGGACTTTACAAGTAATGATCATTACATACAGGGGTTCGAAAATAGGGAATTAAAAACACATACACACTAATGGTTTAGATGGCTGTGGTTCTAATCTACAGGCTGTTACATTTGTTTCTTCGCTTAAGAGTAAGTTTTACTTGCAAAGATAATACAACAATATAAAATAACAGGATTTACACTATGTGTTACAAGTATGCTTCTCTTCTAATGACTATCACACTATTCAAACAGCTAAATACAAAAAAATATCAAGAAAAGTGCAGGATAAGCAACGGCTCTACTAACTGGATGATATATCAACTAAAGGGAAATTATGGGCATGTGGGTAGTCAAGAGACTCCAGAGAAATTATTATAATCAAAACGAATGTCCATTGTTTCTTATAGATTAAGATGCGCGTTAAAAGAACAATTATAGCACATATGTAAATCCAGTTATTTTAATATGTTTTATTTTAAGTTTGACTAGCCTTTTAACGGTATATATAATGGAATGTGAAAAATGCAAAAAACGCAAAAAGCTAAGTCAGAAAACACAGACTCCCCACACTGTCAAAAAGTAGAGAAGTTAAGAGAGCATAAATTTATACATTGATCAATAAAAAAACAGACACCACAAATATTATTGAAAAATAGAACCCGTTGGGTTACCGCCATGGAACGGCCATTGGCAAAATTGAAGGACATGGAGGACAAGTATGATAATTACCCTGTTTTCACAAAATTGGTCCACATTTTCATTACTATCTGCGACATTTCAAGTTCCCAATCTTCTGGTTTTTGACCACGTGGATGAGTGTAGGCAACATAACCGAACACAGAGTCATACCCTAAAATAAATGGCCATTCATCACCGTGTACAGGTCCCCTGTTCCATGTCGGGGGTACCAAATTTAGGTGTTGCGAGGGCAAAGCACTCAACAAATACAAGTAAGAATTGGAAGGTACTCCCCTTTCTACTGCGTGGATTTTCACAATGTCTATAGTTTGACTGTTAAAAACATAATCTGAACTCAAGCGCATGAACGAATCGTAAGTACGATCATCATTGTCAGGGTCAGTCCAATCTGTGTACTCAAAAGCTACGACCCGTTTGACACTGTCCGGTATATCTTCACCATACATAACACGAATAACTTCAGGTACTATATCCTGCTCGAAATTCTGTCTACTCGTCTTGAATGTTAACGTGTCGTCAACACCCACAAAAGGTGTTATCATCATAAATCCTTCGTCTTCTGTGAGTCCAGTTAGAATATCAATAGTGCCAAAAAATTTTCGACTTGCTTTTGCAACATCTGCATCACTGTGTAGCATTTCCCAAGGAGTCAGCGGAACAAACTCCCTATCAACAGAGACGACAAACTCTAGGGGAAATTTCCTAAATTTGTTTGCTGGATTATTGAGGGCTTCCATGTACTTTTCGTCAGACACTTCTCTAAGACACGAAGCAAGAAGGTCGGTGTCAACATCAGTAGGACAACCAACGGTACTCGCCAGTCGTTTTGCATTTTTCAATGGATCTGGTTGAAAAGCCCATGGGCAAGTTACACTCCCGCTTTGAGGAATGATTCTTTTAAAAAGACCTTGATTTGCAGGGAACAATGCTTGAAAAATAACACTTGCTCCACCTGCTGATCCCCCGGATAAAGTAATTTGATCAGGATCTCCTCCAAATGCTGCGATGTTATCATGAACCCACTGGATTGCCATCCGTTGATCCCAAAGTCCGTAATTACCGGGTAAATTCGCGTCACCTGTACTTAAGAATCCAAAA
Organism: Cyclina sinensis; assembly: GCA_012932295.1. Lineage (NCBI taxonomy): Eukaryota > Metazoa > Mollusca > Bivalvia > Venerida > Veneridae > Cyclina > Cyclina sinensis. The sequence goes on along the minus strand of JAAONU010000001.1, from coordinate 70,171,277 downwards.
ATACCTAGTCTGTAATTTATAGAAACCACAATGACATCTGCAAATGAGCTTGTGATATGTCCAGCATATAAGTCAGACATTCCTATGACAAAGCCGCCTCCGTGTATAATGATCATTACGGGATACGCTTTTCCTGATATCTGGTCACCAGGAGTAAATATATTTAAGAAAAGGCAGTCGTTGGAGAAACCATCTAACCAGTTATCTGGTACTGATTCTCCTTGAGGTGATCGATCAATGTACAATTGTAGACATTTATGCTTGAATTCCGTAGCGTCAAATGTGCTATCCATTCTTGACTTTCCTTGAGGTTTCTGAAATCGCAACGGTCCCACTGGGGGTTCTGCATACGGAACGCCAAGGAATTGACGAACTTTAAGCGGTTTTCCAAATGGTTCGATTGTCCGAATACTTCCTTTTATTGCGCCTATTTTGGTCTCAACAACAATAGTATATTTTGCATCGGACGGATGCAAGACAGATAGAAACGCAACAAACGAAACAGCGAATAGCATCTTTTTATACTGGTAGTATTCCTCTTTAAGTTCACAGTGTATTGTTATTTATTATACATATACATTGTACACGAGTTTAAATATTCAGCTCTAGACACGTTTCTCAAGCATAACAGCAATGCGTATGCACATTTTATATGGTTTTTACCGCTCGATGCAGACAAAAGATTAGCGTAACCTTGAAAAGTGGTGACATACGTTGACATTAGAGTTTGCTTAAGAAAGCTGTTTTGTCACTTTTATCGTGGGGTTCATTATAAATTATGATCACATCACTATTTAACAATATTTTTCACGGTCGTTCTACTCAAATTCGAACATCAACATCTCGTGATAAATTGTCAGTGATAAATTATTAAAGCAGTTTAAGGACAAACCCTGGTCAGAGAACCAAAATTGAATCTGGTCAGAATACATCCTAATTAGGTAATTGTAAAGCTACCTCTGGATAGCGATTCGGTCAAATGCGACGCATTTGTTTTGCGAACGACACAACATGTTTGGGTCAAATGTGTCGTTAAATCAAAGCACTGAAGGCACTGATGGGGACGTGTGAATCAATTGTTTTTTGAAATAAGCATGGGTGAAAGTTTTTAGGAATAATCCTGAATTCAGGAATATATCTAATTTATAATACAATAAAGAAAGTGTTAGCGGTTGTAATCTGAAAGTACCGTTGACATGTACTTGTTGTTTTCTATCAGATAAATATGAACTAAACCATTCCAAGGATTCAACTCCCATAGCCTTTAACTTACTGCAGAGAATACTATGGTTGACCGTATCAAAAGCTTTTGCAGATCAAGCAGTATCATGCCAGTGTACATGCCTTTGGCAGTCTGTGTCCTTATATAATCTGTAAGAAAGACCAGGCAGGAATCTGTTGAAAAGTTTGTTCTGAAACCAGATTGAAATTCATATAATAAATGATTTTCTATCAAATAAGACTCAAGTTGGTTATATACAGCTCGTTCCAGAATTTTTGAAACAATACATAAGATGCTTACTGGTCTGTAGTTGCCTACATCAGTTTTACTGTTCTTTGTATGTAGGGGTTTGACTCGGGCAGATTTCAGCTCGACCGGTACTCGGTTTTCAACAATTACTTATTGACAATATAAGCTATACGTATTTTAAAGAAACTTGCCCCATCGTTCAGGAACTTAGCAGGAATGTTATCTATTCCTGTACTTTTTGCAGAATTCAATGTACATGATTCCTTATAGACAAAATCTTCACGAACAGTATGTAAGGTTAGCATGATAAAGTTCAGTAGTGTGACAATAAATAAACTTAATAAAATTGTCGAATTCACTTACTATGCACTTCAAGTTCAAGAAAATGTAAGAAAACATATTAAGTAATATTCTCAATGATTGGCCACTTAGACAATTAACGCTGACCATCGATATTCAAACTTAAAATTAAAGCATCTTTGTCATTTAATTTTACAAGGCAATGCATGCGTACATGTAACATGCACGCACACATAATCATTTGTCTGAAAATAAATTGATAATGTTCTTATCTTAATTAATTTATCAATCCATTTTCGCATTTATGTGTAAATAATGGATATAACAAACTTTCTTTTTCCATTACCTTTTTTATCCATTGCGTTCCATTTTTCCATTTCGTATTTTACATGTAGAACACTAGACTGGTCCCCTATTCGTCTCTTTCTCTGAGAGAAGGGAAATATATGAGATTGATTGGTGACAATTTAAACTTTGCCGTTGGTGTGAAGTATGAGAGTCAGGAGAAACACAGACATATTGAGCACATGTTCATTTCATCAGCTCTTATCTCTGATCATCATTTTATGCATAAACCTGAAATTCCTCAAATTGACATAGAGGAGTTAAATATTGATCATATTCTGTTAAACAAGGAAGAGTATGGCATTATCCGTAAAGGTGTTGCTGGATTGATCACACAGACTGTCTCTAAGTTTGTACCTCAGTTAGCTTTCATGCAGGAAATATTCAAGAATGACAATGATCAACTTATTTCAACCAAAACTGAAGTTATACCACTGCCTTGTCTTCCATACAATGAATGTAAGTACCAGGATGACGTTAAAATACTTGACTGGTACCAATCACTTTGCAGCAAAGTATTACAGAAGTCAGGCATGGCAGCTGACACTAAATTTGTAATTGGTGGGGATCAGCTGACACGAGAGAGATTCTCAGAAGCACTTCTGCTAAGAATGAACAATATTGATCCAGAAGACAGGTTCTCAAATATTGGAAGGTGTGTTTCTGAGTTTTTTCATTTAGGTATGAACTATTTGCAGAAGGTTGTAATGGATGAACTTTGGAATGATGATGGCCTTACTGAAATTGGAACTCTAAAGGGAGAATGCCAAAGGATTTTAAGAAATGGAGTAGACATTAATGTTATGAAGGCATATGATCAGGATAAACGCTATTTCATGAATTTTGTTGAAGCCTACATTGTTGAGGCAGTTCTTCATTATTTCAACATGGAAGACAGAAATGGTCAAATTGACAGACTGCCAAAATTTGAAAATGATGAGGCATGCAAAAGATGGGTAACTGAGGAAATGTACACTTTCATTGACAAGTATGTATTCCCTTGTTGGACTGAAACAGAAAATGTGGACTATGTAACAGAAGGTAATATTCTTTACTTTTTCCTTCTGAAAGTGAAATTCAAATATGTAAAATATGTCATCAAGTTTTAATATTTTCAATATAATAGCAGGCTTATAAACACTACACACTACAATGTTATGTTTTAACAGCACGGACCTGGGGTAATCTACTGAAATTTTTCTACTGTTTAATTGCAATTTACATCAGTTTGAATTCAGTAGTTGAAATTTCTATCACAATAACATATTTTATTGCAGATGTAACTAGTTACAATAAAATTGAGGTGACTCTTTCGGACGGAAGAAGTATTTCCCTGCCCCTGTCTGACAGAATTGCCAGTACCACTCTAAGAAGAAGAAAACCTGATAAGAAGAAAGACTATGCTCATTATGTACTTGAAGTAGGACTTACTTTCAAGTATTTTCTTGAGCTTGTGAAAAGTCCAGACAGAGATAAATTTCTACCTCTTCTTAAGATGATGATGTTACAACTGAAAGGTCACAGTTCAAAGGCTAAATATCCTAGAGAGATCTTACGGTTTATAGTACAACAGTACTCAGTAATGGGTTTGAGAGAAGCATGTCAGGTTTTCCATTCATGCTTTGTTAATTTACATGGAAAACCTAATGGTAGTGTTCCAGCTGATTTAGTCCAAGAGTGGAATGTCCGGGAGGCTAAACAGCATATTAAGCACATGTTCTCTAATAAATCTGATAGCAATATCATTTCACGTACATCTGCTATCCCTGGCATTGAGTTTGTCACTAAAAATCTTGACAGAGAATTTGGTACTGTTGTCAGGGCTAAAAGACACAAACACAAAATATCAGATGATGAATCTGATGAACTCAAAATGATGGAAGACCTCAAGGCTGTCAAACCATTCAAACATATAGAAGGTCGAAGTTATTTCATGTTCCCCAAGATATCCAAATCACTTCTTGAGAACATAGATTCTTACAAGCTCAGAGAATGGTTTGAGAAGAACAAATTGTCCTTCTTAAAATAACTAGTTCTTTTAAGATGCCTTGAAATGAAAAGCACATGCCAGATTTATTTATTGTAGCTAACTGCAATACACCATCTACGGCATACAATATATGTCTAATGAGACAAATCTCTTCTTATGTAGAATACCAGTCTACTACATGTTACCTTCCTATACAACTCTCAACTCGACTCTGTGTAGGTGATGAAGGTTAGATTAACCAAACAAGTGCATGCTCCTTACATATCAATAACTTCATTAAATATAGTAAGTTTATAATTAAGCTTCAGGCAGTATAGCAAATAGACTTAATAATGTATTAGATACATTAGTTTCTAAAGACCAAACTGATTGTTAATAATAAGTACATTGGTGAGAATACTAGATTATTATATTATGTTATGAAATTTACTGAAGATAAAAGAATGCCAGGTTTAGTAATGATGATTGATTTTGAAAAAGCTTCTAATGCTATATCTTTTACATTTATAGAGAAATGTCTTTCATTATTAATTTTGGTACTATGTTTCACATATGGATATCTTTCTTTTTACATAATAATAACCTTGTGTAATTTTAAATGTTTTTTTTTCCATTTTTTTTTTTTTTAAAGTCAGACGAGGTTGTAGAAGCAATCCGATTTCAAATCTGGAAATAGATTTTAGGTTTGAGTGATTTACCATCTGATATATCATGGTGTCGAGTTCACAAGCATATGAATGAGAATCCATGATATATACGACGGAAGATCACGAAAAATTTAAAATCTGTTTCCATTCTAACATTAACCTATATTTGTAAGGGGCGCAAGTGTGTGCACTATTTAACAGTGATGTTCGCAGTGACGTCAGCAGACCCGCGCTTGTGCTCTGAGTGCTATACTGTATATGATATATCATGCTCAATTTCTTCTTTGTGTATTGTTGGGTAATTGAGGATAGTGTTAGAATGATATCTTCAATTTATGTGCAGAGATATTAGCTGTAAAAAATAAGATATTGTAAGGATATTAAATGTATAACAATAGATGGTGAAGAATATAACAGATAAAACATCTCTTATGCTAGAAGGTTTAGAAAAATTACTAAATATTGCTTTACATCTATTAAGCAAGTTTGCAGAGTTTTCAGTATTGAAGGTAAATTTATCTGGTTATATAAGGATATCTGGATAGGTTTCATTAAGTAAAGTACTAGGTCAGTAAACACTAAAGAGAAACCATCATGGGGGAAGACACAGCTAAAATTTTAAGGTTTAATATTTGATGCTGATTTAGAGAAAATGATTGACTTAAATTTTAATGAAAAACTTCAGAATGTTAAAAGTACTATGTGTCACTGGAAATAAAGAATGTTAACTCCAATAGGAAAATAACTGTCATTAAGTCAATCTTGCTTCCTTTATTCATTGTTTTACAAGTTTACCCACACCTAATAATGTATTTTTGTAAACACTTAATGACTTATTTTATGACTTTATATGGGGAGAACTGGCAAAAATAAAACAATCAGTAATTATCAAAACATGTACATGTATAGAAGGTGGTTTAAATATGGTTGATATTTGTAGTTACATTTGTATATGCATTCTTTAAAGATAAAATGGTTTAAAAGGTATGTTAGTTATAGCAATAGTAAATGTTATAAGCTAGTGAACTCACTGTTTTATATTGACAAAGTCTTTGAATACTTGGAGACTGTTTTCTAAATTGACTATTACTAAGATTAAAAATGCTTTCTGGATTGATGTTTTAAAAGCTTATATGATCTTTGTACATAAGCTTTGTTCAGATAGTATAGAACACATATTGCATAGTCCATTATTTTATAACCATAATTTCTTAGCAGGAAATATATATATTTATATGCAATCATTGTATGATAAAGGAATCAGATTTGTCAAAGATATTATTAATGTACAGCGTGAATTTAATTTGGTTTAAAACAGGTTTCAAACAAGCAAGTTAACTTTTTGGAATATCATAGACATGGACACATGTCTAGTTCATTTATAACTTATGTAGAGAAAAAATATATTGTCTCTCTAATATATATAAGATTATATGTTATATTTGTAGATATGATAAAGTGTTTTGATTCTATTTATAGAAACGGTTTATGGTTAAAAATGTATAAATGTGGTATTCAAGGAAAGTTACTTAGGATTGTAAGAGATATGTATCAAAAAGTTAAGCCTTGTGTTTAATTAAGTTCTGACTACTCTGATTACTTTGAATATGCTGTCGGTTTGCGACAAGGGGAGGTAATGTCTTCACTTCTATTTCCATTGTATGTCAAAGATTTAGAATTAGATTTACAGTGTAATGCCGATTCAGGTTTGTTGTTTGATGATATAGTTTTGATACCCTTGTTATTTGCAGATGATATGGCCTTTATAGGAAAAACTTCTGAAGAAACACAAAACAATTTGGATAATTTTTACAGGTATTGTGAAAATTGGGGTCTTAAGGTTAACACAACAAAAACAAAAAATGTGGTATTTTGTTAAAGAGGTGGTCATTTGGATACTGAAAAGTGGTCCTGTAATAGTCATGAAATACAGACAATCAACAATTTTAATTCACTGTAAACTATGAGCATTTAACTGGCTAAGCATTAAAAGCATTGAATGTATTGTTATGCAAATGTAGACAGTATGACTTAAAACCAAAAACTTTGTCAATTATTTGATGCTTTTTTAGTTTCTATATTAAACTATTATTGTGAAGTTTGGGGCAATTTAAAGTCAAAAGAAATTGAGCAAATTCATCTGAAATTTTGTGATTTTCATTTGTATTTGATGATGTTAATAACATCAATGTCAATGTATTTTTGTATGACTTTAAAAGTCGTGGTGCTGACACTGTTAAGCAAGAATGGTTTTCTATTTTAAACAGAAGTTCTGTCTTGTACTTATATAAAAATGTTAAAACTAATTTGGATTATGAATATTACCTGGACATACTTCCTAGATGTTATAGATTTTATTTTTGAAAACTTAGAATGAGTGGTTTACCACTTAGATTCCAAACTGGTAGATATAATAGAAACAGAATCCAGCGTGTAGAAAGATACTGTTTATGTTTTAATCAATTAGACATTGAAGAGGAGTACCATTTTACACTAATATGCAATTGTTATTCAAATCTAAGAATAAAATATTTAAAAAGACAATATTACATTAACCCATCTATGTATAAATTTTTAGAACTTTTGATCTCATATAAAAAAGATGAACTTATTAAACTTGCAATGTTTGTCAAAGAAGCACTTGGTATAAGAAGTGCACTACTAAATATTAAGTGTTAAAAGCCCATGCTCAACCTCCAGAAATACATTGTTTTAAATCTGTTGCTAAGTACTTATGTAAAAATATATATCTATTTCCTAAAGTGTATGAATATATATATATATGTCTATATTCCTTTTCACGTTGACATTTAACTGTTTATAATGTGATATTTATTGTAGACGAAGTACTATGTACAAGTCTAAATAAATGTTTATCTTTGTCTTGTCTCTTGTAAAATAGAAGCATATCGAATATTCACTATGTTTTCTGTGTTATTCTGGATCACTGTGCATCATGACCACCAATTCAGTTTTCATACATGTCAAAAATACCATCAGCTTCATTAAATTTCATAAGCCTTAACTGTTCTGATTATTTTGGAAATAGTTTCCAGGTAGTGCTCCTTCAAAGCTGGAAAATCTTTTTTAAGAACATCTATGTCATCATATACAGACTTGGAACTTAAATTATTGACAAGCTGTTCAGACAGTCCAGTTCTCAGAGGTGACAGAAATTGTCCATTGACTTTGTTTTCTTCATTGAAATATTTCAGAAGAAGACTTTTAACCAGTTCTTTTTTATGATGTGGGAAAACATGAGTATTGGACCTCTGAAGGGGTTGTTCCACTGCACTTGAGCCATTACTTTCACAGTTATTGCAGCATGGAAATAAAGGGTCAGGACAAACTGTGAATCCAAAATACTCCATGATGTATCTTCTTCTGCATTCAATATTTCTTAGGTACTGTCTCATTTCTTGTTGTAGGTGTACCTTGTTTTCACCTATGTCACTATAGTTGTAATATAAGACAGAAACACTAGCAGCTCCATCTCTTCCACATCTACCAATTTCTTGCACATATGCTGAAATTGGAAAATTTTTGCTTTTGATAATCACTGCTGAAATGGTTGATATCGGGATTATCTTGGAAACAAAAGGTCTCAGAGGGTCCCAGGTCACTGAACAGATCATCAAGACTCATAGGGTCAGTTATGAACCAAATTTTAGAAGTGTTATTATAATCAATTACAATTTCAATGTACAAAATTCTAGGCTTTGTGCTTTCACATAAGAAATATTTCCTTCATATAAGTCTGTTCAAAACCAATTTACCCCATGCACGGGTCCAGTTTCGACCCCAGGGACATAATTTGAACACTCCTGGTAGAGGTTCATTACACACAGCTACTTATCAAATATCTAAGCTGTAAGCTATTTTAAGTCAAGTGACCCCTGATGTTGGGTCAGTATTGACCCTGGTCATGATTTTAACTAACTTCATAGAGGACCTCTTGACAATGTTACATAGAACATCTCTTAACTCTAGGCTTAGCGGTTTTTTATCCTAAAAAGGTAAATGTAAAATCACTTGACCTCAAGGGTAAGTTTCACAATTAAGAAGACTTGAACGGATGCCGGGTGGACACCGGACAGTTGGTGATCATAATAGCTCACCCTCACTTGATTAGGTGAGTTAAAAAGAATGCACAAGAAAAGCCCTAGATTAACAGTTAATTCATGTCTTGATGGAGTTAATACAAAAGCTTAAAGTAATCAAAACGACATACAGCCTTTATAAGAAAATTTTTCTAAATAGTTCAGGAAAATGAACCAGAAATCAATTTATGTACAGTTCTTAATTCACACAGACTTACTTTCAAGGTTCGAAGGTGGAGTTATATGAATTATCTTCCTTACATCAGGAATATCAATACCCATGCCACATGCTTCAGTTGCCAGCAGAAGTCGAACTACACTGTTCTCTCTTTGCATGTCAGACAGAATGTGTGCTTTCATCTGTATTTATGCAAAAGAAAACAATTTTATAATTCAATAGAAAGTTTTGGACTGTATTTTAAGACCACTGAGAAAAAGAAATGGTTACTTTTTTATTAAAGTGCACTCATGAGATCTTTTCTTATACAGAGGTTTTCTTATCAACTCTACTTACCAATTTCTAGACTCTAGGCCATGTAGCTATAAAAAAGAAGATTTTGTAAGATTTTTCTATAAGTTGTCATATCAATAAGGTACTGAATGTAATATAGAGATCTTTGAACTACTCTGTTGAGGTTCATGCATGCAATTTCCAAGCCATCTTTCATCAGTTTTGGTCCTCTGGTATCATAGAAAAATTGGTTTATAGCAAGTAGTGTGCAATAGACACCAGATAGAAGGTGATCACAAAAGCTCAATTTAAGCCTCTCACATAGATGAGCTAAAACGCCATGAAAAGCATAAAAAGATTTGAAAAACTTAGTGTTTTACCTTGGTGGACTGAGGTGCATGATACTGTGCTACATAGGTTCCTACACCGTATATGGTCATAGCCCTTTCGTGTATTAAGCCACACCACTTCAGTGGCACATACAAAATTGTTTTGTCAAAGTTTGTTGTTTTTTCTTGAAGTTCAAGAAGAAGATCATCTGCTACTGCATAAACCGAATCTTCCGCTGTATAATCTCCACCAGCTGAGGGTAGTCTCTTCTTCACGTCAAGATACACATTTGGTCTAGAAACAATAACAGCAACCAATCTGATGCATGTTATACGAAATTATATTTATCAAAAGACTATGAAGTGACAACTTAGATGAACATAACTTCACAAGGTTCCTGAATCTTAATTTTCAATAACCTGATTAATTTGAATATTAGCAGATTCTAGGCACAATACCATAAAAGTGTTAATATGTCATTTTCTATATAATAAATATTTTCACTGTTAATACGCTTACTTCTGACAGTATCACTGGAAGGTGTACAAGCTTTGAATTTTTAATTTACATGTTATATTGAGTATTGGTAATATGACAATACCTGTCAGGTGATTGCTTTATGATTTTCACTTTTACCATATTAAGGTTCTTGATGATAGCTTCTTGCGACTTTACAGTAGCTGTAGCAGTTAGAGCCAGCACTTTAGCATTTGGTAATAATGCTCTTAAACAACCAATCTTCTGATAAGCTGGTCTAAAACCTGATACTCCCCATGAAAGCACACAGTGTGCTTCATCTACGACAATGTGAGAGATCTAGTTTAAAGATAAAGATATTGCATAACTGATAGAATAATCTGAGTGCTCATATATTGCATTTCTGCTCTGTGCTAATATTTCACATAAGGGCCATGATGGCCCTATATCACTTACATGAGTACCATTGAGTACAAATTGAAACAGCAAGGCCAATGAAGGAATCAAGGTAAGTTTATATAATGTTGGAGTTGAAATATTCATGCAAAATTGTACAATGAAGTAACATACACAAAGGACTTGACTCTTACCCTAGAAAAAGATAATAATGAGTCATATAACTTAATTTTAAATTGATGCAGCATCAAGTGCAGTGTGAATTAGGTGTACCCTTTCTTCAAATGAGAAATTTTGTGTAAACAATTATGATTAGACAAGTAATATATATAACACTGTCAATGAACATGTAAACTTTGATAACTAACCTTAATAAATTTTGTTGTCATTAACAAAAACCTCTTGAAAGATTCCTGGACAGCCTGTTCAGGATGAATGATAATGTATTTTATTAAGCCATTTCTCAGCTCATCTGCCATTGACTGTAACAAACATAAGGGCATTCTTTGTACTGTATTCCAGAAAGATATCCTGTGGTTATTGTTTTGTTTTTTACTATTGATAATGTATATAGTTTCTATCAGGAATAAAAAAAAACAATCTAAACTGAAACTCTTCAATGGTTTTGTCAATATTTTTTCTTTAATTTAGCAAGAATTACAGACAATTATTATCAATATTGAGTAGAGTAACAATTCCATTTTCCATTGAATTTTACACTCTTCCAACTGTGATCACCAACTTCAATGAAAGACAGTTTGACAAATGAGTCAACAGTTATCCAGACTGGGATTTGAACCCAGGTCTCCTGCTGATAACAACAGATATTCTAACAACTGAACTACCTGGATGATTAACTGCTGCGTTTTTGTGTAAAACTGTCATTTCAAAGTTTGTACAAAAAACATCAGAAAATAATAACATAACATGTCACTTCACTGACCACAAGATAAAAATTGTATATTACTGATACCTCGATCAGTAATATAGTATTTTTGTCTTGTGGTCCGAGAAGTGAAAAGTTGTTTTATCATAATGCATATGGAAATCATAACATAAAATTTTAATTCACAGACCACAAGGCAAAATTTCTGTATTACTGTTACCACGATCAGTAATATACAATTTTTGTGTATGGATTGAGCTACCCTTGTTGACTAAATATATCCTGTAACACTTTACAATATGTACAAGGAAAAACGTCGCTCAGAATTTTCAACACAAGAGAACCCATTTCTCTTGACACCTGGAAATAGCTATCATTAATTCTGATTCAAGAAAAAGGTAATTAGATGGAATAAACATAATGTACAACATCATGAATGAAATGAAAGCAAATGCAAGAGTCCACGAATAACATCTTATAGATAATTAAAACTGTTAATGAATTAATAATAACGCGTATATATACGATATAGGCACATCTGTTCTAACTCGAAACGGAAGCCTACAGAACTCTAAGCCACTCGTGAAAATAATTAATCGGATGTTCACTAGAGAAATAATTTTTCGGTCTCAAACAGAAAGAAACAAATATCCTCTATGTAATTATCATTTGTAAGGAGCTGAACAATTACCTTTATATCCAGGCCATTGCTACATTCCCTTATCCTCAAACAATGCGGCTGAAACACATATTCCTGTTGATCCATTATACATTTCAATGGGTTTATTACTATGACCACTGAATTCAGTAGATCTGGAATACTCTGAATTATGCGAGTTTTGCCAAATCCGGTTGGCAAAACACACAGGCAATCACCATCTAAAGCGGCATCAACTGCAGCTCTCTGCAGCGTTCTCAGTTGCGGCAGAGAAGCCATATTTGTTTACATTGGCAATCGCGCGCACCTGTTCTCGAATGTCAAGGTCAAATTACCCCATACCTGTCGTAATTTTCAAATTACGGAAGGGAACCAGTCTAGTAGAACACCTGTCTCGATGAGACGCTTTTAATTGGTAAATGCAAGCGTCCAGCTAGTTAATGATTCGAAAGCGTCAAAATGGCGGGGATCAACCGAGTTGGGTCCCCAATGGATTTGATTGACGAAAGTATTGGGCAAACAAAAGAAAAAATAGAAGAGAAAAAGAAATCACTTTTGATAGAGCAACGCGCAAAATCACGTATCCTTTCATTTTTAGAGGAACCATGCCAAAACAACGATTAAGGCGTTGCTATGGACCTTCTTCCGCAGCAAGTTCTTCTTCTTCGATAATGGCAAACGTTCAATACTGATACATTATGGCCATGCGTGGGGGGTTAGAAAAGTGAAAGGCTGCAGGGATCCCAAGCTACTCAGTCCACCTGGGAGAACCTGACAGTGTATAAAAAAAAGGTGCAAAACCTAAAAAAAAACCTTACTTCACTTCAACTTCAACGCCTATTCTCAACTTTATCCACAGGCGGACATGATGCTGAATGGAGGGATTTAAAAACTGCAACATGCTGAACGGGTTGTATGTGTCAGTTGCTCTCAAAACGTGCCCGTGATTTAAAATGTCCAACATGTTTTTACACTGTACTCAAATTTACCAGTCCAAGCTACCACTGGACAATGTATTGTTGGGGTGCTGGAGGTTTTGTCACACTACTGGTTCGTCACACTTATTTTTCTGTACAAAACAGGTTGAGGTTTCGTCATAATTAATTTATATAGTAGATACGGTAATAGAAAACTGCCGTCGGCGACAAGGTGTTACAAGCAATTATTTTATATGATCCAAAAGTCTTAATTTGCAATAATTGCGCAAATTTTAGTCATGTTTTGCTCTTTAATGATCTTTTATGCATCAAAATAAAAGCTGTTTTCGAAGATCCTTAGAATTTAAATACTAAAGTTGGTTTTTCTGGATGATATTTCTTAAAAAGGCAATCTTTAAGCCGTTTTTCTATTAAATTAAAAAATATTCAATATCTTTTTGGTACTGTTTCTAGCATCATTTTAACCCCTGTTTCTATTTAATTAAAAAATATTCAGTATATATTTTTGTTACTGTTTCCAGCATGATTTTAACTTTAATCAACACTAATTATGTTAAATATGCCGCAGTTTGATTCATCATAATTCAATAACACCCGTGCATTAATAGCTTACTGCTTTAATAATCAATATTTTATGATTGAATTCAATATACAATAGGTGTGAATTACTCTATAATATCATTATGACGAAACCTCTTTTCTGTCACTATATAAAATAAGTGTGACGAACCGGTAGTGTGACAAAACCTCCGTAATTTGTATTGTTGGGCAGTCGACTTGAAACTGTCCAATGTTGTAGAAGAAACCACTGCTGCAGGAAGACTGTTCCACACAGAGACTGCTCTTGGGAAGAATGAATGCCTGTAGATGTTCAAGTTACAACTGTACATCAATAATTTGAGCAGATGACTGTGTCTTGTTGTTATATCCCTTGCTGGCTGCGGGTAATAGAATGTTGGTACTGCAAGAAGGTTATTCATGACTTAATACATTAACACCACATCTGGAACTCCTGCTAGTTAAGCAACGTTATCCATGATTAGTACTTGGATGGGTGTCCGAAACTGACATCATCAGCCAGGTTACTATTGATTTCACAGCGTCTTCAAAACCTGGCACAGAACAATAACTTTATGTATTTATATATAGCAAATGGCATGGGGCTTTTGGTTAAAAGGAAAATATGTGTGTTATTCACATGATATGGGGTGTTTTGGTGGACAGGTACAAAAAAGATTGATCATTTGAATGAAACAGTATGTGTAGAATTTCATTTAGTTATTTAAAATCAACACAATTATCAACCTGGTAATTGTTTTTATTTTCTGATAATAAGCATGTATGTAATAACAAAGTCTTCTCAATTTGTCATGCTAATGATTTCAATCAAAAATTAGTTATTTGCTGACTTCGCACATAGCTCAGACTTTCAAGAGCAAAATAAATGAACAGTACCCCTTTTTTTTTGCAATGTAAATATCTTTAGATGATCTCACACTATCTTTTGTGATGTTTGTGGAAGATGGAACCATTGCAAATGCACTACAGGTTGTGTTTAAATGCTGATTTTTAATTAGAAAAAAAATTCTCCTTGGATATTTTGTGAAGAGCCTTACCTTTCTTTTGTTTGCCTTGAAAATCATTTTCTACAAAAGAAAAGTCAATACAACATCCATTATATCTGATAAGTTAATTAGGCAATAATTGTTTTAAATTTTATAGTTAATCCCAACAATCATCCAGTTATCACATAATAAAATTCCTTTTACGGAAACCTCCACGGCATTTTCTTGATAACATCAATTTACTAAACTTGTAGTTTAGCCGACTTACCAGCACCCAAGCTGACACTTCAAGTAGGCATACATTAGCATGTTGCATATCTGTTTTGAACAGTGTCAGATGCATTACAGAACAGCAATAAGTTGTATATTTATAAAAACCCCTTAGGCAAAATGACACTAATCAGAAAACAAGGTTATATATGGTATATAAATTCATGCATAGGCACATTTTCCCCTCTTTTGTTCTCCTGATTCTTATTTTGTGAGCATGTATTGCAATCTAGCTCAAATCTTTTGTGAAATAACATCAGTTGAATCATTAAGTTTGCCTTAACACAATTGTTAGCTTTTCTGATTGGCTCAATCGAAGAAGTGAACAGAAAGATCAGTAAGTTGGACAGGAAGTTGCAGAAGTATACACAGCTGGTTGTTGAGAGTCGGGCCTCTGACTATCAAGCAGAGGAACAGCTTCTTCGTGGGGAGAGACCCAAAAGTTCTGTAGGAAGAGAAATCATTGAGAGAAAAGGTTTGTTAACTGATCTAATATAAATGCTTATATACAGGGTTTAGCATTACATGAGTATCTAGAGGTGACCAGTCAGTTATCGTCAGTTCTGTAAGCTCATATTAAAGAATCAGTTTTATAGAACATTTAAATGTCCAATATTCAGCAAAATAATATTCTGAAATTAATTTTTTGGTTTAATTAATAAATCAGGACCCATAGAATGTTGTATGTATTATATACAATAGTAGTAGTTTACATTAAACTCTGTACTTATGAGTTATTTATATAATAGTATGGTTAATATTTATTTCAGAGAGGGAACAGAAAGAATTGAACAGATTTGCTGGTTACTACACCCTTAAACAGAGTATGTATAGAATACTGATAGTTACTACACCCTTAAACAGAGTATGTATAGAATACTGATAGTTACTACACCCTTAAACAGAGTATGTATAGAATACTGATAGTTACTACACCCTTAAACAGAGTATGTATAGAATACTGATAGTTACTACACCCTTAAACAGAGTATGTATAGAATACTGATAGTTTTCTTGAACTTTATGCTGTGACAGATTTCAGTTACTTTATATAGTTTTCCTAGCAAGAACAACTGTCTTGCTATTTAAGTCCCTTGGAGAGAAAAGAAATTTCACGAGCAGTTTTGATTGATATGTTCAGTTACCCTTATTCCTTTCAATGCTGCTTACATGTATATATGTTTGTGTATCATAAGGAAGTGATCGATGTCGTACATCATAAAGATAACACTGCTATTGGCTATCGTTATTTATTTACACAGTACTCAGATAAAATTCATTTATTGTGTACAACTTGAAATATTTTTAGACTGCCTGATAGATATGAATTTATTTGAAGTATTGTCTTACAGTTCATCTATAAATGCCAATTTTATAGTGAAGTGGTTAAGTGTTTGCAGAGTTAGAAGTGGAAGGTTGCAGTCCTGTCAGGGTTTTATACTGACAAAGCCGTCAGCGGTAGTTAATGAATGATTACCAATTGCTTGCCACCATGTGCGTGGCACACTGGATAAGGATTTAGGGAGTAAATATGTACAAGAACAGAGGTGGTTATAAGCTGGGAAGGCTCACTTGGCCCTTTGAGTAGAGGTGACTCTATAATAAATTTGCGCATTAGTTTTCTATACATAATGCTAGAAATATATAATGTAACACAATATTGCAGCATTTTTGCCTGGTAGAAGTGAAAGAGTGAAGAACATCTCAAAGATCAGTTTGTCCTCTGGTAAAGTTCAGGTAATGTGGATTCATTCAAAATTATTTTGTTAAGTAATAAATTAGATAAGAGTTTAGTTTAGTTTAAATTTATTTATTTTACCTCAGTTGGGAAGCAAGTTCTTGCAACTTATATTAATCCCTCTCGATGGTTGCTTCCTCAGTTCAGACTAGTGCTCATGCCTGAAGTGAGGGATGTGAAATGTAACTGGAGACTCTCACCCTTGGTGGGATTTGAACCAGCAATTTCCGTATCGGGAGTCCAGTGCTCTAACCTCTCGACAACTGCCCCTTTATAAGATTTTATGAACATGGTTAACTATCATATAAATTAACAAGAATACTTTCAAGAAATGATTTTTATACAGACCAGTTGTCCTGAATGAACAGTAGTCAGAAACTGTAATTTATGCTTGAGGCATTTCAAGAGATAGTCAGAGTTTTTGTGTTGCTTTGAGTGTACTTTTTTCAACATTGCAGGCCAAAAAAGACACAGGCAAGCCTAAATTCGTGGAGGTATGTATAAGACTTCTAAAGGAATTTCTGCAATAAAGATTTTTTTGTCGATTTTACCAGATTTTCATGTCAATCCATTGAATAAACTTACCTCCAGTAGAGTTTTCTATCCTGATTAAACTACATGTAACTACAGGTATGTCAGTAGTTGTAAATAACATTCTTGGTAAAATGTATTTTAGCCTGACTGTAATTGTTTTGTAGTTACACCAGTATCCTGGGTATGACCCAACAGAGCTGTCGGACTTACCTGATGAGATTCCTGCCAAGAACATGCTGAAAAAAGCAGCTTCAGCATCAATGGAACTTGGTAGAAAGGTAATTGCTAAATACATGATAGTATAAGAAAGTCTCCAAAAATTGTGCAAACTGAAGAATGGAAGAAATGAATATTTAAGCATAGACCAACACTATTGAAATAAAGGCTTAATACCTCAAGTACTGGAAGAAATAAAGCAAAACCACACATTTCTAATATTGTCTCCCCTCAAAAAGGGGGTGTCATACATATGGTTTTTGTACTTTCCATCTGTATGTCAAAAAATTGTCTACACTTCTCCATAACTGCCAGCTGGATTTCATTGAAACTTGCTATGATTTATTGGTACTAAGCCTGGTTGAGCATATTTTCGGCATGTTCCAGTTCAGTTATTTTCAGCAAAGTTATTGGCCTTGATTTATCAAAATTTGAACACATATGGACTTATCTCCACAACTTCTTGTCTTATTTTGATGAAATTTCACATGAATGATAGATAGCAAGTGTAGTTACCACTGTTATTGATGTGTTTTGTTGGGCTGATTTTTAGCGGAGTTGTGGATCTTGATTTGTCCAAATTTCAAAAACAGTTATATCTCCATAACCACTGATCAGATTTTTAGGAACCTTCACAGGAATGATAATAAGAGAGTATTCTTCATGGTAAATGTGGGGGGAGACATGTTTTTCTCAAAGGCAATCTCTAGTTGAAAGCTGTTTGTTTTCTGCTTAACACCCATTTAAAGTATTTCAGTGTTATACCTGTGAAATGTTATTAGGACGAACTAGTCCTTCATATAAAAAGTCATGACTTTCTCTCATAATTATAGTAAATAATAGAAATAGTAAAGTGGCGGAAACCCTTTCAATCATTGAAAGGAATAAACTTGACATTTATTAAGTCAACGTATTTTTTAGTATAAATCACCATTATCTAAATTTAGTATTAATGCAGGTAAATTGTGGAAAACACTTATTATTTATTTATAAAAAAAAAAAAAAGAAAAAAAAAGAAGAGAGTTTGTCTTTACTGTTTCAGCCCCAGTACCGTCCAGACTTTCAGAAGTGGTTTTATTCTCCTATGTCCCAGGCTGTTTTTCAGGTGAGAAATTTATTTCTTTTGGATATTGCCACAGGCGACATTTCTGCTTTGTCAGAAAGACTTTGGGAGATAATTTAGATGGATTTAGGATATTTCAAGTTGATAACAGTGGGTTTTGAGACTGACTTTGATTTAAGTTTCCAGCCACTGTCTATTAAAAAATTTTTGATTTGATAATGTTTTCTTCAGCATTGTTATTTTATAAAAGAACTTTTACATACAAATCTAAAACTGAATACAAATTAAGTGAAATTACTATTTCATATACTCTACTTTTAGTGATTGAGCTTATAATATGCATGATAAGCTATTGTTTGTATTTTTATACTCCAGGACATATTTTGGTATCTCTTTTTGGAGAAATACCAGGCCAGTAAGAATGCTCAGATCAAGTTATTCAACAGGACTGCCTTTAACTATGTGAAACTGATGCTGTTTGTGAAAAATCCTACATATAGAGATGTTTTCTTCAAGGTCAGAACCTAAACATCTTAGACATTTTCTGTTTCAAATATAAAGAGAAATATGGTCTTAGTAGTAAAAGAAACCTAAGGTTTTAAATCTAAATGTAATCAAAATGCCTACTTTTGAATGCAGACATTCAGTCTGAAATAAAACTTTGGCAAGATAGGTGGATCCTCTTAACAGCTAAATGTTGTTGATGGCACTCTGTGTAACCTTGGTTTATATACATGTAACTCTGTTATATTTCCTGTCAAAATAATTATTAAGCACATTAATAAGACCTCAACATCTTGATGTGTCTCATTTCTCAGTACTTTTGAGTGTTAGACTTTAGTTTGGAAGGTCTCTGTTCAGAATACTAAGCTGAGCATTTGGTGTGTTCTTAGGCAGACACTTTAGTTGCCTATGCCACAGTTCACCAACTATGGTCGGGTACCAGTAAAGAATATTAATGGCTTTTCTGTCAATATTCATTCTGAGATGTTGTTTCACTAGTGATTTAAATAAGCTTGGATGTAATAAAAATATAAAAAAGGTAAAAGTAAGCTTCTGAAAGGGTATGCTGTCACTTACCTTTTCTTTAAAGGAGGTTTATTACCTGAACATGTTAGGCTTGGTCAATTGGCAGCATCGATATACATCATGTAGGTGTTTTAACATAAAGTAGTATACATATTTTAATGTTCTTTTCTAAAATGTTGACATTTTTATACCAACACAGGATTACCCAAGCTTGATATCCCAGGCAGTGTATGCAGCATACTGCCACTGTTTCCCAGACTCATACAGACAGTTTGGGGAGGAGTTTAAAGAGGACCTGGTCAGCTTAGTGTACGGCTGGATAGCAGGTAAGGATAGGACTGGAAACTTGCACAGTATACAATTTGTTTTGATTTTTCAGAATTATTGTATTTACTGAGATTTCTTCATGTAAATGATATAGAATCAAAACTGTGAAATTAATACTTAAGTTCAGATTAAAAAGACTTTGTAAAAGTAAAATGATACCACCATCATACTGTATACTTTATGCTCTTCTGAGAACTTTCAAACTGGTTTCAAACTGTTTTCTGGGATAAAATTTTTCATTTTACACTTTTTACTTTGACTAAAGCTTTCTTTCTTTTTTTTCTTTGATAGGCGAACAGAATTAAAGAGCTAATTTCAGATCTAGAAGCATCAGTTATGAAATTTTTCCTGGAAAAAACACTAACAGAGAACAAATTTTTTTGACCTAGTTTTTGTACATACACTACACGTTTCTGACGCTTACTATGAATATTTTATTTGATTTTCTTTACCTTATTTTAGGAATTAAGCCAGCCCCAAGATGTTGGTTGAAATGGAACACAGAGAAACTTGAGCCACCAAATATCAAAATGAGGGAAGAAATACTCAATGCAACCAAAAAGAAATGTATGATAGCTTTAAAGTCAGGTCTAGAAATTAGACCAACAGTTTGTAATTTTGTTAAACAGTTTAGTTTTCAAATAAACTTTGTTTTGTTTAATATTTGAATGGACTAACCTGAATGGCTGAATTCAGAAATTAGAAAGTAATATTATGGTACAGATGTTGGCACTGCCAAGGTAACTGTCAGGTAAGTTAATAGTTTAATTCTGTGTAAAAAAAAAATGTTTATAACTTTAGCAATGCAGAATGTTATTTTTTTTCTCACAAATATGGCCACTCTCCGTAAAATTTTTATAGAAAAAAAATGCCTGGAAATAGCTGTTATAACACAGTGTCTTAAAAAGCTTGTCATTTGTTCATGCAAATACATTTTAACAATTGGTATTTTTCAGCCTCGACATCAGTGAACTTTGATTTCCTGGATTCTCTTATCTCAAGTAACATCAGTAGATATGCATCATCAGCCTCTTTGTCTCAAACTGCATCGAACATGTCGGCACACTCAAGACTGAGAGGTAGAAGAAAGGGCAAGGTGTCATCAAAGGACAACTCTGACAAGAGAAGTGGGTCCAGTAAAATGACATCATCGTCAGCATCATCATCATCCCATGATGGCAAAAGTAGGTTACTCTATGATAATAAAGAATTGAATGTAGATGCTTCATTTCCATTTCTGATAATTCTAGATAAACTTTGGCAAATTTATGCCATGTTCCTGTTAAAAAATAGTTCCATACTAGTGGATACTGTTTTTCTTATGAAAGATTGTGTCAAGTTTGACACAGATTTCAGGGTTTTTAAGCTGTCAGAATTGTTGATTTTTGGTTCAGTTATTTTGAGGTTAAGAGAAAAATTCACTTTTTAAGTGAGAAACAAGCAAAGGTTTTGTCTGTTTGAAGAGTTCTTTATATTCCCTGAGGTTAGTTGTGGCTTATTCTTTCATGAAGATAGAGAGTACTGTCTTTTAGGCATTAAATTTTTCAATTGCTCTGTCTGAACAACTGATCTGATATATTTCTTGATAGAAATTTTAAGATGTTTATATGAATTCCTGTCAGAAGACAGATGAAGCACAATGAATTTTAACAAATGTAAAAAAAATTAATGTAGAAATACAAATTTAAAGTATCGAAAAAAGCAGAAAATCATAGAGATGTATAAGGACAGTTGATTTAATGGTTAAATTATACATGCAGATTTCTTTAAGACTTGAATTTTTTTCATATCACTTTTGATATCCTATACATTGAGCCATGTAAGTTTCTTAAAAAAACAGCTACTGATAAAATACTGACACAGTTACCTTAAATAGTTGTAGAAGCCTCGGAATCAAAGCTAGCGAGCAGTCCTATTAAACGTGGCAAGCAACAAAAACCTGTTGATCCTCGTAAACTTGTTGAGGCACTGACACCTATAAGGGAGACAACTTTTGAAGAGTATGATGATTCCCAGCGTGACAAAATGGAGAGCCAATCAGAACAAGTTATCAAAATGATGGCAGCGGCTCATAAGGAACCCAAGCCAAAAGAAGAGGTAATATGTTCTGTAATTGACTTGAGAAAGAATCAGCCAGGTCTTCTGTTGTGTCTGTCAGAATCTCAAGCTTAGCCATTGATATGTGTGCAAATAATTCTCCAGTATGATTTTTAACTTGGAAGCTACAGACTTGCTAGCCACGGTAATCACGTTTTAGCTCAATAAGAGCTTGACTTCAAATGAGAGATGAAAATCTAATGCCTGTGCTACCAAGAAACAGTTGAAAGTGAACTGCATAAGTCAGATCTTAAATACAATATAGATTTTGTTTGTCTTGTTTATGCACATCTTTTAAAGTAAAACAAGCTCAATGTTCAGTTACAGTTGCATTTTTATGCTGTTCATATACTTGTTTGGTTTCAGTCACACCCAGCCTGTAAAGGGGCAGAGACAGCTAAGTCAGTGTTCAATATATATGGACAGAGCCCTCTGGTAGCGCACTTCCTACGTGTAAAAAATCTCACTCGAGATGCTGGCCAAGCTTTCCTAGTACAGCGAACAGAGCAAGAAAATCTTCCACCATATCCTTTTATACCTTATAATAACATGCTTTTTTTAATCCCCTTCCAAAAAGCGGGGAGGGGATTATAGGAATGGCTTCCGTCTGTCCATACATCCGTCTGTCCGTAACATTTTTGTGTCCAGTCCATAACTTTTAAACCGCTGAAAATTTTTTGAAATAACCTGGCACAAGTGATCAACATTATAAGGCGATGTGCAGAGCGCAATTATTGGGTTGCTACCCCAAGGTTAAGGTCACACTAAAAGGTCAAGTGTTAAAAAGTCTAAATTTCGTGTCTGCTCCATAACTTTTAAACCGCTGAAAATGTTTTGAAATAACTTGGCACAAGTGATCAACATTATAAAATGATGTGCAGAGCACAATAATTGGGTTGCTACCCCCAAGGTTAAGGTCACACTTTAAGGTCAAGTGTTAAAAGTCTACATTTCGTGTCCGCTCCATAACTTTTAAACCGCTGAATATGTTTTTAAAAATAACTTGGCACAACTAATCACCAGTATGATACAATGTGCAGAGCGCAATAATTTGGTTGCTACCCACAAGGTCAAGGTCACAGTTAAAGGTCAAATATCCGCATTTCACGTCTGCTCTTTAACTTACTAACTTGGCATTCGAAAATTTGTATTATTACTTTGCACAAATGATCACCACTATGACACAATGTGCAGAACCCAACATCTGTCCGTCCGTCTGTCTGTCTGTAACACTTCCGTTTCCACTCCATAACTTTTAAACTGCAGAAAATTTTTTGAACTAACTAGGCTTACAAAAAGTTTTTTTATTACTTGGCACAACTGATCACCACTATGACACAATTTGCAGAGCCCAACATCTGTCTGTCCGTCTGTCCATCCGTAACACTTTCGTGTCCGCTCCATAGCTTTTAAACTGCAGAAAATTTTTTGAAATAACCTGGCACAAGTGATCAACATTATAAGGCGATGTGCAGAGCGCAATTATTGGGTTGTTACCCCCAAGGTCAAGGTCACACTTCAAGGTCAAGTGTTAAAAGTCTACATTTTGTGTCCGCTCCATTACTTTTAAACCGCTGAAAATGTTTTGAAATAACTTGGCACAAGTGATCACCATTATAAAACGATGTGTAGAGCACAATAATTTGGTTGCTACCCACAAGGTCAAGGTCAAAGTTAAAGGTCAAATATCCACATTTCACGTCTGCTCTATAACTTACTAACTTGGCTTACATAGAGTTTTTTAATTATTTTGCACAGATGATCACCACTATGACACGATGTGCAAAACCCAACTTCCAGGTTGCTACCCCCAAGCTTAAATGTTCTCCATAACTTTTTGACTTTATGGCACAAATAATTACTATCATGAGACTTTGTGCTTATAATATTCATGGCACAACATCAAGGTCATTGTTTGTTAAAGGTCAAGAAGTACATATTCATGTCTGCTGCAGAAGGGGATTTAGCTGTCCTTCAGACTGCCTTGTTTAAATTGGTTATAGTCCTTCTTAAGAATGAAATGTTTACAGTTTTAATGGTTTTAAAAAAGAATTTTTATGAATCAGAGTGCAGAAGTTGATCTGTTGCTTAAATTTTAATGTATAGGAATATTGCAGTGATATCGTTTTTTTTTTATTAATATATCAAGTTTTTGTTAAAAGTATAAGATAAACATTTTTGATTGAAAAATGTGAATAATTTCTAGTGTTTCTGAATATCAAAGTGCTAGAAGTTACTGACTGCAACAGATGGCATAGCAAAAACTACAAAATAAGAGACAGAACTATAGTTAAAACTAAAAATACTGCATGGTGGATTTTTTTTTATGTTTTGAAAGCAGAAAATTTATATGTGTACAGAGAACCTTTCCTTGACCAAGTTCACTCTAGATGCCCCTACATATAAAGATGTCATAAGAGACAGCTTCAAGAAGGTCAGAGAACAGGAGAAAAATTACCAGGAGTGAGTATAACAGTGCTTATTTTACAGTTTATTACAGCCTCACCAAAGGATTAGTTTCTTAGGTTTATACTATTATAGATAACGAATTTTCTTGTTCTAGAAAAGTCGTTTTATTCTTTTTTATACATGTATGTTCATCTACATGTATTCTTTGTAAACAGGTTTCAAAAAATTCTGTTTTTCTTACAGAATGTATGACAAAGCCCAGAAAACTAGCCTGGCATTCAGCAGGCAACAGAGACATATGTTAAAAGACCATTTACGAAAACAAACTTCTTTACTTGAACAGCCTAATGAGGTCAAGAGATTAAGTGACCTACTTATGCTAGAATTTAGAGTAAGTATTATAGCATGTTTTTTGCATACTGCATCTCACATAATTGATAGGATTCCATTTTGATTGTATTACTAGTACCCTTGCATTTCTTAGTATGTAAACGTATTCAATCAGGTCACATGCAACTACATGGTAGATGGGTTACATTTTGTGTGTATAAGCAAATTTGTAGTGAATATAGCCATGTTTATTTTATATTTCTTTCATATTAAGGAATGGACTTATAATTTGATTTTGATTCAGAGTAGTCAATTATTTGAAATAACTTATCTGTGGAAGCTTATTTGACCAGCACTATATATGAAAATAGCACTCAGAAACGGTTTTGTTTAAAAATTTTGAACAAAAAATATCTCAGGATTAATATCTGAAATTTTCAGCAGTCTGTGTAAGGGAGATACCACATAATAGCATGTTGAAGAGAAACATGACACAAAAAATCGATACTTCTAAAAGTAACATCACATGCCCTTTTTGTTTTTTTACAAGGAAAGTGGTCTATGTGCCTGCTAGCAGTAAATTTGGTGTATCTAAATTTTATTGATTATATTTCAAAATACAGTATCATTTTCATATATTCTATCTTTTATAAAATATTTTGATGATATCATTCAGTGTTGAACTGTAATGTAGGTAATGTATCCATTAAATTACAAAGAACAGTCTTGAAAAACTGTTTCCATGTAGGCAGTTGTAGTCAAAAAGGTTGACAAAAAAAATAATTATTTCTGTAACATGGCAATCAGAATTTTTCTTCAACTGTGCATTTAGAATTTCTGTTCACAATATTTCTGTAATGTATCAGAAATTCAATTGCACTTTTTCCCTGTGACTTTCACCAGTTGAGATTGTTTTTATCACGTAACCCTAAGAAAAAAATAAATGTAAGAAGTGATAAGCCGGCAGTTTGGGGTGCAGTCAGTTGAGATTTTTTGCCTGAACACAAAGCCATTGTGACTATGACGGTTTGTGGTTAGCCACTGTGATTGTAAGAGAAAATGTGGTAACTGACAGTGTTAATGACAGCTTATGTGTTAGGTGTAGTGAGTATGACAGATGTTTTTAGTCCCAGTGTTTGTGACAGATAATGTTTCTGGTCACAGCATTTATGTGACACATCATCGGTTTTGCAAGTGAATGTTACAGTAGGTATGTTTCCACCTGGTCATATGTATTGGACCTAAAACATAGAAGAGACATCGAGAGCAAGTAAAATAGACATTGTAAAGTGGGCAGAATAAGTATTAAATGCACATCTATCTTAATAAATTACTTTTTGATTTATAAAGGATGCTATTATAGTGGACGGTGAGTTTACGTCTTGTAATACAGTGTTGTAGATGTCTGTCATGTTATATACATGTAGTTCTATCAAGCGTACCCTTTTAGATGAGCACAAATATTGATTAGATGTATTTCACCAAACTGCCTGTCATACCATCCCACTTTCCACAAATCATTTTACACTACCTGCTTCATTGCAAAGAAACTGCTGTTTTTACATCGGCTTTGTTATGCATGTAAACATGTTTGCTTTATTGATACCAAATTACAGTCCAGTAATTTAAAACATGTTTTTTTTTTTTTTTTTTTTTTTTTTTTTTTTTGTTTTTTTTTTGTTTTTTTTACAAGTAGCTCAACATTATTGATTCTAGCTGTTTGCAGTGATCTTCTATTTTAAATGGTACATGTAGTTAATTTTAGTAGGAGAAATACATTTTCCCCCTGTCTTTTTCTGTTTCTGTGTGCTTCAGTTACGGCATAACGCCATATTTAGTTGTAACTTGATTTGTATTCCTAGCTATCTCTGTAAGATTTTCCTTTTTAGCAAATATGTATTTTTGCCTTAAAAAGGAATAAAATGAAAAATACGTTAATCATCTTTTGATGAAATAGTTATGTCCCTATGTGAAATGAACGCTGGCTTAAAACAATAGTAGATTATGATAAATTTTAGCAGATTCAGTACTTGCTTGTTTAACAGCATAATAAACAGAGTAGTAAAGAGAAAATTAATTGATCAGAATTACCATTAATATAGTTAAACAATTAATGTAGCTATGAAAACATCACATAAATTTGTAGAATAGGAGAAAGATGGTGTAATAAATAACAGGAAAAGGTCATAATAAGATTCCACCATCTCAGTGACCTAGTGGTTAAGGCAGCCGCCTACAGAGCAGGAGGTCAAAGGTTTGAGTACCCTCTGGGGCTTGGTAAGATGTGGCTGGTTGGTGGGCACCCAGAAGGTTAAAGAATGGTTACCGATTGCCTATCCACCTGGCATCTGAAACCTCAGTAAGAATCAGGGAATATACATGTATACAAATAGAGGTGTCTCATAAGCCCAAGAGGCTGGCACTTTCATTAAGGGTCACACTCAGATAAAGAAGTATTTTAATTTACTTTTTTGTAAGACATACCATTTAAGAAAATAGTTTTGTGCTTTTTAGAGCAGAAATGAGAATGAAACAGAAGAGGATAAGGCAGAGAAATGCAAGAATCTTGTAAATAGAACGTTGGAAAGAGTGAAAAACTTATAACCAAGTATACTTAGTATTTTCTGTTAATTACTGTTGTTGTTGTTTCATTATTAGTTTATATTCAGGTTATTCCTTCATTTACTTGTACTTGTGAATGACCAAAAGAGAGAGAAACAGACAAACAGATAGACAGACAGACAAACAGACAGACAGAGACAGAGAGTAGGCTGACTGTTGCTTTAGCCATTGTTCAATATCTGTTTATTACTTTCTCTCATTTATGAAAAAAAGTTAAAAGATAAATAGGATGAAATGCAGAAAAGCATTGACATGAGATATTATACAAGTCTTATTTCTATGCATACCCTTATAAGATATTAAAAGTATTTTATCTCAGTCAAAACCTTACCGAGACTTCTTAATTTTAAGACCTCATGTGTTACTTAATGTGGATCTTCTATGTAGTAAGGTGTGTATTCTGTTACTGTTCTCAACGTATAACACTTATGATGACAGTTATCTGAGTTATTGCCCTTTAGTTGACAATTCTCACTTCGAAATATTACCAGCTTATATTAAGGACATAATTTCTATTACTTCAGAGTTACAGGTATACTAAATGACATAAACTGGGAGCATGCTTTTCTTAAAAAAGTGGAAGCCAATGGTTTAGTCAAACTTGTTATGATTCAGCATATTTAACAAATTTAAATAGACTTCAGTTAAGCTGTATCTTTGAATCTTATTTCAGATTACTTGTATGATACTTTAATCTTGAGATGTTTAAATTAAATGTGAGTACTAGAGTTCAGCAACATTGAGAGAAGCCTGAACTGGTTAAAGTGGAAAATTTACCTTTGCTGAAAATGATTACAATTAAGGCTTTGGATTTGTTGATGGCTACACAAAACTATATTTCCTTAAAAATCCTCCCAGAATACCAGTATCCTATTAACAATAAAATCATATATTATACAAGTCTGACAGCGGCTTCCTTGATGAAATGGTATGGTAGCTAATGTGATAACTTTACTTTTGTTGCCTAAGAAGTCATTAAGCATTACGTGGCGTTGAGAGAAATTATGATATTCTGAATGTATATTTCAGAGGGATCCGGACTCGCTGTCAGCAGGTGCTGATATTGCTCTTCGGCAGGCTCTGCAAGCACAGGCATGAGACATTTGGGAACAACGGTTACCAAGGAGAACAGGGGAGGAACTTCTTTACATCGCCATCCATGCTAACATTGTATAATTACCGACGTCTCGTGACAGTGAACTGAATACAGGATAATCCAGTTTGGTAAATGGTGATATACAAATTATACATGTATATTGGTTGAAAAGAAAATTTTTCGGAGTATTTGTTTTTCATATTTGTTGATATTGTTTTATTTCATTGAAGCTTGTATATCTAAAGATGCCGATACCTTTTTCGCAAATTTTTCTCTTTGTTTCAAATGTACAAAGATGTGACTGCAACATTTCTTTGATAGGCAATATACAGACATTTGCCAAAATTTATTGTTCTAAAATGTATTTAGTAAGAATTTATGCTACATTTATTTATCATAGATTAAGTATTAATGTGAGGAAGAATACTATTAAGGTTAGGAAAAGTTCTGTTTATTAATTAGCAGAACAAGTTAAATTTCAATGTGAACATATCGTTTGTTAGGAATTGTTCTGACCATCACATAAAACTGCAACCTCAAAATAGTAAATGCATGTACAACTGTAACCTCCTTTAACTCATAATTTTTTAAATGTACAAACTATATTTCATGAAATAAGATAAAAATGGGTACAGTTATTTGCTGCCTGGTAGAGTTTGTACACTAAGGATGCCACATGATCACATAATACAGGGAGTTCTTCATTTAGCATTAAAAGGCAGAATCCAGGTCAGGAGGTTGCTGGTTTGAATCCCACAAGAGATTAGTCTTTCAGTGTGAGTACTGTTTTGAATCCAGGAAGCAATCATCAAGTGGGTATTGTCTAAGTTGCAAGAACTTCTTTCTCTGTCAGTGTAATATAACAAGTCTAAACTAAGCTTAGCACAGCAGTTGATCTGATATGAAGAATGATCTGACTCAATACTTATTTTAGCCGTTATTTTTTATATTACATTAGCTCTGTTTTTGTTCAAGTGACATATATGAATATATATACATGTATAACTAGGGTACTTCTTATACTTAAATAGTCATATGTTACTGCTTTTGTGTTTTGTCACATATACCTGTTAAAATGTCAGCTTTATGTTTGTTGTAAACAATATTCATACAAAGCAAGGTTTTATTCATATTCATCCCTTTTTCTTGGTTTCTTCATAACATGTCTGTGATATATTGCTTATGTTACTTTGTTTCGTTTATCAACTTGAAATAACTTTTTTTGTATTCTTATATTTCCTTGGGCTACTACTTTTATATCTATTAGTTAACAAAACCCATCTTGCGCAGTTTTTCCAAAAAAAGAAAAAAAAATAATTTCAATTTTTTTTTTTTTTTTTTTTTTTTTTTTTTTTTTACTGATGATGATTACAAAACATCAGAAAAATCTGGTGGTGTTCTTGTTTATCATATATAACTGGAAAATATTTATGAGTTTAGATTGCTGGTGATTTAACAAAATATAAATGTGTGTATTTAATGAAGGGAGTGATCTTTATTATGAAATATTTCTTTGTTTTTATTTGACATTTTTTATTAATTTTGAATTTCCAGTAAATACTTTTACAACAAATTCCTGTAAACAAAAAGATAAAAAAGGTGTAGCCTTGCATGTGTTATTACATAATTTTTAAGTTAATATATATGTTATACGGAGAAGAGAATGCATTTTATTTAGCTTTTCTCAGTGCTACTCAGGCAAGAGGGTGTGGAATTTTGTTAATTGTTCTCATTGTTTTATCATAAATATTTTTATACAACTATGTGATCTGACTTGATTTTCTAAAAGGTTATGTTTTTATACAGTATTAATTAAGCTTGTTTAACCCGTAACCTGCTGAATTTTTTGCAATGGATTTGTCCATCTTTGAATTTGGAACAGTCTATTTAAAGTTTAAGGGATTTCAATATCAAAATACAAAAATTGAGCTACCAACAGTATAGAGCCTGGTCAGACTGCACGGACGTGCAGGCTGGCCTGGCTCTATACTGGTGGCAAAGGCTAATCACTTTCGGTTCCAGCAGGTTAAGGATTAATGATCAAGGGAAATAATAAAGAAATAAAAGAGCACAGTTGTTTTGTATTGCAGTATACTTTATTTCTTGTCAGGAGGTGCTATAGAAAAATAGTTATCACATTGCAAGCTATATAATACCACTGCTTATATACAAGTTCACAAGTACAGTTCAAATGTACACTAAAATGCAACTAACATGCACAACAACAGACAGTTTGATCAAACAAGGCAAAACTGACTTCAGGGTCAAGTAAATGCACTGAGACAATGTGTGAATAAAATGTGTGAATAAAAACAATACACCAATAACAGCAGAAGCTAAACTATGGTCCCAAATATTCTCAGAACACACTGTGTAATGTAGAGACACCATCAACAAATAAACGTAAGTAGTCAGGAAATGCATATGTCACAGTTTCACAAGACAACATGTATACATATTTTTGGCATTTCATCAATTACTAATCATCTCCAATGCTCATATCACACGTTTCTCAATAGTTTGTTGGTAATAGCTCAAAAAAACAACTTTAATCTTTATACCTGAAAATGACACCAGCAAAACATGTAGTCAAAGCAGTAACAATATCCACTGGTAATTAAAAAGAATAGAAGTTGTACAACAGGTATGTGTAAAATAAAAGGCCTTGTACCTGAAAGAGTGCCAACTAGTTGGCATAACTTCTTTACAACCCAAGTCGTTTCTAAACAGGTGTTGGTCTGGTATCATTACAGTCGGTTTTAAAATTTTGACATATTTACCTCTTTTAAAAATCTTAATTTTTAAAATACTAAAATTTTATTTAATATTAGTGGAAATCTAGTTTCACTAAGCATGATCTAAAGATATGCTCCTGATAATGTTCATATACTGTCTTTAGTCATTTGTAAAGGGAATTATTTCCCTTTGACCTAAGCTGTTGGCAGTTTAGACTTTGATTAAAACAAAAGATTTGCAGTAATTTTCATGAACGTTACAAAATCCAAATGAATATGGCTACAAGTATGTTTACACAAAAATACTAAGATGATGCATATCAATGACTTCTCACAAAAGTATATGAGTAGAATTTTTTGACACAGAACAAGTTCAGTACCCAAGAGAATCTGTATTTACCTCACTGAAGTAGCCACACACAGTTTGATTTTGTTTATTCATTGTTTAGAGAATGATGTTTTTTCACTTATGAATAAAAAACAAGTTAAATGAATTATACAAGATAAGTAGAACATATGCTAAAAGTCTTTGTCCACAGCAATAAGTCTCTGTAACACTTCATTCAGTGCATTAAAAGTTGGTGACTCTGTAAACAATTCTTGGAAGTCCTTCCCCTCTTCAAGGGAATGAGCTAACTGTGGATCCAGAGGGATACAGCCTGTAAATACATATGCACATTTTTATGTGTAAAACAAATATTTGGTTGAGTAATAACTGTTACTTTCACCATTTCTGTTTCAAGTCTGTCATTAGTATTATAGTTGTGTATACCAGCAGTTTACCAGCCATTATTTTGTTCAGTTGTGTATTCCAGTACTTAACCTAACCATCATTTCCAGGCAGTACTGTTATTTGATCTACATTCTCTGTATAACAATGGAAACATGCAGGGTCAGGCAGACAGTGAGAAAAGTACAGTGATTTATGATGAAACCACATTTAGGGTGGCCACTGCCATGAACCAAACTGTTAAAAATGTTGTTTTTTGTTTGTTTTTGTTTTCAAACTCATATTTTATTTAAAAAAATCTCTTTAAAAATTACTTTCAGACTCGCACTTTTCCAAGAAAAGATAAACTTGTTCTAGGTCATACTTCCTCAAGCAAACAAACTTTCCAGAACTCAATAGACAGTTTTCACTCAATCAGCATTTAGATCTGATGATTCAGTTTAAGATATTGCACCTGTAACAGTTCTTGTATAGGGCCACTGTGACTTAAATGTTCACAAGCTAACAAAAAAACTTTTATAACTTACCCAGGAATGGGACATGAGCTTGCTTGGCAAGGGCCTCTCCACCACCTTTTGAGAACACATTTGTCACCTCCTGCAGTCAAACAGACTATGTGAATACCACTCATTTTTAAAACAGTAGTACACTTGCATAAATAAATGTATTGATAATACTATACAAAAATGACTGAAAAATATGTACTTGAATGTTTGTCATTAATTTGAACAAGCTTTCAAATGTTGCTTGAA
Organism: Cyclina sinensis; assembly: GCA_012932295.1. NCBI lineage: Eukaryota > Metazoa > Mollusca > Bivalvia > Venerida > Veneridae > Cyclina > Cyclina sinensis. The sequence continues at coordinate 70,138,775 of JAAONU010000001.1, read as the reverse complement.
TATCTAAATACATGTATTGTTAGCATGTTAACTGTTCAATGGTTTTCTAAGAAACAAGTAGTTTGGTTTAAAAATATATGCATGAAAAATTAAGAACTATTTTTTGAACCTACGTTTGTTGGATCTAGTAATCTACTGAAACTTGAATTGTTTTTGAACAGCAATCTTACCCCACAACAAGGGCAGGCAAATCCACTCATATTTTCTACTATACCCAGCACAGGTACCCCTGTCTTACGACAAAATGTCAGCTCTCTTCTCACATCTCCTACTGCTACACCCTAACATATAACAGGAATTACATGTATATCACTGCACATTGCACAAGTATATACATGTAGGTAGTCTTCGTACTTTAAATATATAAAGTCACTCAGTCTAGAATACATCAAGTCTAGCAAACATCAACAAAACTGGAAATATGTGTATTGACACCAAAAGATGATGTGGCAATGTTACTTTCTTTATTCTGTAATAAGATACATTCTTGCCCAGAACATTTTCAAAGTTCAAAGAATTGTATGCAACACCTGGGGTTGCAAGATTTCAGACTTACCAGGTACATACAGCTGTATAGAAAGCCATAAAATCAATATGTTTTATGATCACCTATACAAGGCGTGTGTCACCAGTACAGCATTCTTATGCTTTCACATGTAGACATGAGACATTCTACTACAATAATACTTAACACATTTGCATACCGTTATTTAATCTGAGGAACAAGGAGAAATGAAGAACTTACCTGTGGAGTGGTCACCAATAAGGCACCATCAGGACAGTAAGATTTGAGGCTTTCTATTACAGTGATATGCTCATCTGAGGTACCGGGTGGGGTATCAATAACCAGGTAGTCGATATCTTTCCAAACAACATCACTCAAGAACTGCCGGATCATAGCTGTAAATACAAAAACAAAACAAAAACATGAGCACACATAATCTTACTCAAATACCACTGACTCTGAATAAATGAGAGAGGCTGAAAGCTGTAAGTTTATGTTTTATTTTGTCTTTATTATATCTCAACCAATCTATTTCTTTACAATCCTTTATTTCTTCCAGTTCAGTAGTTTTCCAATGACTGTCATCCATAACATCAAGATACCCAAAATATTCTAGATGTCAAATGTCAGGGTAAGTTCTTAGAATTTATGCTTAAAATATAATTTTTTAAAAATAACTTAAATACATGTATTTTCTTCTCCAACAGTTTGTGGTTTAGAGATATTACAGTCAAATGAAGCAGTTGCATTCCACTAGATTGGATTACAAAGTAAACAGACAGTATTTCATTGTAAAATGGAGACTTACACCTTTTTTTGAAAGTTTTAATATTTTGAAATTAATCACAGATAGGAGACCAAGGTGAGGTTTAGCTCATTTTAGGGTAATGCTAACCAAGACAACTAACCAGAATTTTAGAAATCTTGATGTCCTCTAACATTTGTACAGGAAAAACCTCCTACTAGACTAAAGCATAGAAATGATAAATTATATCTGGAATGATTACCGTTTTTCTTTGGTCCTCTCCAGACAATTGCATCATCTTTGCCTTCAATAAGGAATCCAATGGACATGACACCAAGCCTCTGTTCTTTGTCTATATACACTGGCAACCATCTACAATATAAACATACTGATTACACATTCATTTATTCAATTCTGTATATCAGTAATTCGTGATAAACTTCTAATTTCGACAAAAGGATTATCCTGATGCTGTCTTTGGCTACATAAGAAGATACATGAACCTCTGCAGACCAAAAGGCATGTTCTAATTGTTTTGCAGAGTAGCCCTTCAGTACAAAATGCAGGTTGGAGCATTATTTCAATTATTAATACAATGGTTTAAATGTTGTTTTTTAGTCTAAAGTTTTAGACTTTAGCAAACTCATTATTAATTCATGGTGAGCTTTTGTGGTAAAAATTCCAGATATTTGAATGGTACTCACCCCTCAGAACATTGGTGAACATCATTCCCTTCCACACCAAACATTTTGGGAACACTTGGGCCACATAAATCTACATCAAGCAAGCCAACCTGTCAAAGCAATAGTTTATTATTTGCTCTTATATGCAGATCTATAGTCTTTGATTCAAAGGAAGAAAAACAAGTCTTTGATTCAAAGGAAGAAAAACAAACTGTTTTAATATAATAACAAAAAGTAACTTATTTTTGTTTTCGAATCCTGTGCAAAAATTAAATGTTCTCTTAAAATGCCGGAAGAATTTCAAGAAATATCAAGATACAGCAATTTTAACCCTGTTAACAGCAATCTGTAATCTATGTCACTTTATTTTTCTACAGCAGAAATCAACTTTGGCAGTTTGTCGTAAACTAGGTAGATACATTGTACTTTCAATAGAGTCTAAGTCAGGTAACTAAGATAGGTCTAAGTAACATATGGAAATATAACGACAGGAATCACAAGCCTTGTCAGTTTTTCTGATAAATGTTTATTTCAATTTTCTGTATTTATGGTGTTTTTTTATAATTATCCATGTAAATGACCAGAGGCAAGCAACGTTACAACCAATTTAATAAAAACTGGAACTGATTTCTAAAAGGTGCAAGTATAATGTCAAACTTCCTGACAAGACACAAAGTGTTAACTTAATCGTTGAAAATAATAATAGGGAAATAAACAGGTTATACAGCAATGAAAGTCCTGACCACTGACCTTTTTACCAGCATGTTTCAGTCCTAGGGCAAGCTGTGATGCCACTGTACTTTTCCCTACTCCACCTTTACCTGACAGTACTAAGATCACATGACGCACAGTAGACAAGTGGTCTGGAAGTAGAAAGAAACTTTACAAATACACTTGTAAGTAGCAAAATACAAAGTTACTTCTTGTACCCCACAGAATTCTCTGAAAAGAAAAAAAAAAACAGACTTGCCCTTACTGTGTAGTGGTCTGAAGCGACTGACTCACAGAATTTAGCTTAAAAATATTTGCTTTAAAATTAAGGAGAAGTTAATGTACTATGAAAAAAAAAACCCATCATTTTATGCTTCTATACATCATGAATACTGAAGAAAAAAAAGAATCTGATTTCAACAAGATTCGAATCCATGTTCTTTTGGTCTGTAAAATTTAAAGAAGTGAGCTAAACAGCTCAGCCACAGAGACTGGCAACTGTCAAAATTAACAATATGAAGATAGTATCTACCCAGTGACTAATGGGGTAAATTTTTTATTGAAAAAAAGTGTGTAAAACTTTATATTAAGATGCCTTTCTGTAATTTAATCACTTAGTTTGGATACATTCTTCACAAATACAACTAGAATTTCTGTATGTAAAAATATTTTCTTTTTATGCATCGTCAACCCATCTGTGAGCCAGTCGCTTTAAACTGTTTGCAGTTAAGATAGTGCAACATGTAGATCTTAAGAACAGCTTTGATTTCATTGAAATCTGTTAACCTTGGAAATAGTCAGAGAATTCCACACTACAAATATTGATTTTTTATAAATACAATGTACACCTAAAGTGAGTGTGTAAATTTCTACCACAAGTGAAGTTTTAAAGATCCTGTTTCACAGACAGACCAAAAATACACTAAAATAACAAAATTTACATGTCTTACAGCTATGCTTCAAACAAGTTCTTCCAAAATTCAAACCGGTCGCTAAATACAACCTCAAATCTTTCAGAATGTAACTGTTCAAATACCAACTGGAAGATACATCTACAAAATGCAATTTTGCTACAGACACTTGGATAGTCATGAGACTTTAGACAGATCGAAATCAGTAATAAACTGCATGAATGTTTGAGTGCTAAGTTCAAGGCAAAGGAGAGAAAAGACAGTATGTACAATCTCAACAAGTAGTACAAGTATCTGACAGTTTTTGTGCTCAACAGAACGGATTATAGTGATGTTAACATTTAGTTTATATGTACCAATGTTATGAGTCTGAATATTGTGTTTATTTTCCTTTATTGGAACAAGTATGAAAAGGGTATATAATATTTTTTCATTGATAATTCTTAAAACTACTATGTATTTTTTTTCTTAAATTTGCCCTGGGATACTGTATATTACCAGAATATAATGCTGTTTTAAAAATATTAGAAAAAAGTAAAGGAAGAGCTATTTTAACATAATGGAAATGGGTGCTGGTAATTTCAGAAAAGTACAAATTCAGTATATTGATCTTACTTAGCAAATGGCTTGGAGGCTTCAGCAAATAGGATTTTTTATGTTGGTAAGTGATAATTGGATGATTGTTAATACACATGTATGTGATTTAAGAAGATTATTAGCTAATAAACTTATAATATACACTTTACTTTATTGCTTTTCTTACTTACTTACTATATATGATCACTTCATCGCATCTGTCATTTATTTTAAAACATCTGATAATAATATCTTAGACAAATTCCATACATTTCAGTGCTTTTATGAGATTTTTTCACATTTTGAAAGATAAATAATTAACCATTTATGTTTTCTTAAGGTTTGTTGATTAAATGAGGAATGTCATGCGAAAAAAAACAACAACATTATAATGGTCTTTTGTATGTTTGATGTGACTGAAATCAGGAGAACACAAATAAGCTCAATATTACCTATGAACGTGTCAAATAGGTTTGACCAGAAAATACACAAATGTTGGACTTTATGCGGCGGAATCTATGTGCACCTGGTCTTTATAAGTTTTCACACCTGACGTGTGTGTGGTTGATCCTGACTGCTATTCACACCACTATCAGTAAGTACTAAACAATCAATAGCGTCTTGAAAGTGGCTCATAAAGACAGTGACGCAATGGAGCATAACGTCCTGCACACAAAAAATACACTAGCTTTTTCTTTTACAATGAATATGCCCTAAAATTTTAAGCTGATTCTATCGTTACTGTAATGTGTTTACGCGACGCTTTATATTAGATTCACCATTGCATCAATGTTTTATTATATCTGAAAAAATATCATTCATGGCTGTTTAACATAAATATTGTCGACATTATTAAAAAAGAAAGGTCCCATAACGTCATATTCTTGACTTAAAAACAAGTAAATAAAAATATTAAATTTTACCGGTCATGGGCGCATCCATGTTTGCAATGTTAACCTTGCGGATAAATCATGATTATGCGTGATACAAAGAAAATATTATGATTAGACAGGTCTAAAGATTTAAAGAATGATTTAAATAAGCCCGAAATAGTGTTATATTAACTCTTTTCGAATATCTGAAGGCTTAATTTGCTGCCGTTTTCTATCTAAACTTATGACTTTATTGTCTTTCCAAAAATTAATAATAACTTTTCTTGATATCTTCTGCGCGTACCACATCCTATACAGTGCTTGACTGTCAGAAAATAGTACATTGACCATGGAGCGGTGGGTTGGTCGGGTAGCGCTTGTGACAGGGGCATCGTCCGGGATAGGGAAGGCAATAGCTCGATCTTTGGTTTGCCATGGGATGAAAGTGGTTGGATGCTCAAGAAATACAGACGCCATTCAGGTAAGAGTAATGATTTTAAGGAAACGCAGTGGTTGTATAAGTACGACTGTATATATATGAAAGTAGTGGATGTAGCTACAAGTCACAGCTGTTATGTAAATAAATTATTTTAATAGGTTTTCTTGACACCATCATTACTTTCAAAATTTGCTCCAAGATGTATATTAGGGGCCTACAGGGTTCTAAGTGTACCAAGACTTACGAATAGTTTTCTTGTAATGTTCTTGCTATCATGAAAACCCTTTGTTTGCATCTCGTAACAGCTAAAACATCTCACTAAAGAAAGACAAAAAAGTGAAAGGTTGGTATGTGAGTTTCCACGGACGTGGAATAATCAGTTCATAGCTGATCGTGGTATCTGTGCACAAATCATGTATTGCATAGGCCTACTGGTGTAGGCTACGAAAGCCCGGATGTGACCTCATAATTCACGTTTCACAGGACAGAGTCGAGACTTCACACTTCACAGTTCATAGGCTACTTCAGACTTCACTGTTCAAGCTTCACAGTTCAGATTTTGGACATTAAAGTTAACACTTCACAGTTCATTCTTCAGAGTTCAGACTTCTCATTTCACAGTGCTCACTTCATTGTTCACGCTTTAGAGTTCAGACTTCAGACTTCAGGGATAATACTCTAAAGTTCATACTTCACAGTTTGCACGGATCAAGAAAATCATCATTTGAATTTAAATGTTATTCCACAATATATTCTCAGCATGTCTTAATATGTAACTCTATGGAATCTCAGATGAATTCAAATATTGGTCATTTTGGGTCAAAGTATTGGCCACAGTTTCAGATAGTGCAAAAATCCATTAATTCACATTTTGGACTACAGTTTTGGTTGGATCCTCATGAAACTTGGACTTAACTGAGGACTAGAAAATCTTGGCACCCCCACCAAAAAAAAAAAAAAAAAAAAACAAACTAGGTTAATTATTGGGATCAACTCGTAGGCAAAACTTGTTAAGACTCTAGAAGTCACATTTACTATTCTTGAAGAAAAGACAAGACCGCGCTGGCCTATTAATATTCTGATTAAAGTTCCAGTGACCGGTTTTCAGCAAATCGAGACAACTTAATTAAATTTCATTGTTAAATTATATTTAGGACCAGACACTTTTGTAGGAGCCCGGCGAAGTATAATGGAAAATGCAATATTTAGTTAATACTGAGGATGCTGTACTGTCCGGGCCGTTTTCGAGTAGATTACATGAGGTCCATTTGTCCTCGACAAGGAACTTACATTCGATTATGATTTTTACAGTTTTGGTGTGGTATACTTGTTCTATATACTTGCTATTCTGTGCAATATTCAAAGTTTTGACCTTTCAGGAGCTGGCAAATAGCTTAAAAGCGGAGAAAGGTTCATTGACGCCCATAGTTTGTGATGTGTCCAAAGAGGAACAGGTTCTTAGTATGTTTGATCAGGTGTGTAGTTTTCGTATTGTTATATCTTTGAATGATTTTTATGCCCCCACAAAGTGGGGTGCATATAGCGTTGCACTTGTCCGTCCGTCCGTCCGTCTGTCCGTACGTCCCGAAATCTTGTGAACGCAACTCCTCTTAAACCGGATGGCAGATTTTGCTTAAACTTCCAGGGATGAACAACCTTAATGTGTAGATGGTAGTAAAGGAAGGAATTTTCGCTGCGACCAAATTTAACAGAATTATGGCCCTTTTTTATTTTTTCACTAGAAATTTTTTGAACGCAACTCCTCTTAAACCGGATGGCAGATTTTGCTTAAACTTCAAGGGATGAACAACCTTAATGTGTAGATGGTAGTAAAGGAAGGAATTTTTGCTGCGACCAAATTTAACAGAATTATGGCCCTTTGTTGTTTTTTTCACTATATACCATATAGAAATTTTGTGAACGCAACTCCTCTTAAACCGGATGGCAGATTTTGCTTAAACTTCCAGGGATGAACAACCTTAATGTGTAGATGGAAGTAAAGGAAGGAATTTTTGCTGCGACCAAATTTAACAGAATTATGGCCCTTTGTTGATTTTTTCACTATATACCATATTGAAATTTTGTGAACGCAACTCCTCTTAAACCGGATGGCAGATTTTGCTTAAACTTCCAGGGATGAACAGCTTTAATGTGTAGATGGTAGTAAAGGAAGGAATTTTTGCTGTGACCATATTTAACAGAATTATGGCCCTTTGTTGATTTTTTCACTATATACCATATAAATAATTGAACATATAAATTTTACATTTGTAATTTAATTTAACATGTACATAAGGTTACCTGTAGATCATTTTAGGTATATGTACAGAAAAAATCTTACATACAGGATATACATGCTCTTGTTTATGAGCACTTATGCATAGTGTGGGCATCCGTGTCCTATGGACACAGTTCTAGTTTAGAACAGCAACTGAGGTACTCTCTGATTAGTTTAAATTAAATGCACATAGAAATTGCCTAGTATCACTTTGAAAGGGACTGTACACGTTAGAATACCGACGAATTGAGAAATAAACATATCGACTTCATATGGAAAATATCTATTGGTTTTAAAATATAAGAAGACAATACCTCTTTTTATACGCCAGTCGAAGACGGGTTGTATTATGGGAACTCCCATGGCGGGCGTCCGGGCGGCGTCCACAATGATGTCCGCTCTCTAATTCAAATAGTTGTTGTCCGATGTCCATAAAACTTGGGGAAAATGTTTATGGGCATAATATCTCGGCCAAGTTCGATAACCAGCCAAAATGGCTTCAGCCACTTCAGAGTTATGGCCCTTTGTTTGTACAAAAATAGTAAATTCGCCTTGTCCACTCTCTAATTCAAACAGTTGTTCTCCAATCTTCATGAAACTTGCGGAAACTGTTTATGGGCTTAATATCTCGACCAAGATCGATAACCAGCCATAGCGTACAACACACTTCAGACTTATGGCTCTTAATTTTTACAAAAAATGCCAAATTTGTCTCTGGTCTTAGTGAAACAGTTGTTCGTTGGTCTTCATGTTTGTGGAATCGTTGGTGTCTATAATATCTTTACCAAGTTTGATAACCTGCCAAATCACCACATACACTTCTAGGCGCTAGCCCTTAAATCGTCAAAAAGCTGCAAAATTCACCTTCCAGCCTGTTATGACTATCAACAGAAGACTTATGTACTCATATTAAATCAAGGTGAGTTATGTGTGTATCTATTTACATGTGTCTATGTATCTTCATAGTATTATCCATATACTTGTATAGTTGTACCCATATTTCGGTATAGTTGTAGCCATGCACATGTTTACTCTCATCCATGCATCTGTAAACTCATATCATTACATGGGTACAGTGAAAGATAACTGTTATACTTTTCCTTATCGTGTGGTCCTATAGATAGATGACCCAGGGTTTTCAATAGCTTTTGAAAACCATGGATCATCTGACCCCTGTTGAGAATTTTCAAGCAGTCATAATCAGATCGTCGCTAGTCATATCTTGTGTTCATTCAACTTTACTACTTATAAAAATGCTTTTACTTCATTTTAATATATTTTCTAGGGTCAAATAAGTATTTACTTTATAATTAAAATGCAACAGACGCAATATTTATCTTCATTCTTGCAAAATTTGACCACTTTTCCTAAATTCTTCTGCATCAAGATGACCCCAATCTTAGAATCAGGTGGAGTTCAAAAGTGGAAAAATTCAAATTTGTTTGCATCAAAATGCAAGAATCTGCATCTATTGAAATCCCTATGACCCACAGAATTACAAAAAGGAACAGTAACCATTGATAGTATCATATCAAAAATGCTTTGATGCTTTCAATTCATATCATGCTGCAGATCTTGGTCACTTTTGTAATGTGTATCAAGTGCATGTGATTATATTTCAAAATGTGTATGGCATTATCCTAAAATGAAGGGTTGTCTGATAGAGTAATTCAGAACATTTTATACTTATATCTGGTATAACATCAAATTTTCAAAATTTAGGACAAATAAGTAAAATCTTTGACATACTTTATAGATGGTGTAAAGTCCCTTTAGCATTTTCCTGTTTTATATACTTCTTTTTTTAAAAGTAATAATTTCAAACAGTTATCTTTCAGTACAATGCAGCTTTCAGTGTATTCAATGTTCACGAAATAAAAAGCATCTGTAAATTTCCATTTCTTAATTGAGCCTTTTGTAAAACTGCATATATGCAGCCAGGTCTAACAGTATAGACCCAACTAGTGGTTGGTCCAGTCATAAAGCCAAGATTTTAACAAGAAATAGCCTACATTAATTCCCAAAATCATCTAAAAAGTAAGGTTTATTGACACACTTTTGAAAGCTGAATTGTTCCATGGCATACCTCCTTGAACATTCTCTAACTCTATCAAATTATATCATTCTGTTTATATCTTGAACTTTGGTGTATGACTGGTTATCAAATCCATTATAGTACTACATGGTTCCTGTGATATAATTGACACCTCTGCAAATACCCCATAATTCTTTGGTATTAATTTGGCTGGTTATCAAATTAATTTTTCCCGCATGTACACACCTCTCTGTCAAACTTTTCAACCATTTACCAAAATTTTCGACGGGCATATTTTGTCGCAGTTTGGCACTCTTGTTTTTGTATTAACAAACAAATGTATCGAATGATAAAACGAAAAGAGAGACAAAATTTTAAAAAATCGGATGTTTTCACTCTATTTATGTTACGGTTTTGAATACGCCAGTATTTGCATTTCTTTAATCATATTTCCTCTCAAGATAGTGAAAGTCTAACTGGTCGTTTTTAATTTGTAGATAAAATCACAATTTGGAGGAACAGACGTGTGTATAAACAGTGCTGGTTTGAGTCATGACGCACCATTACTGACAGGCAAAACTGAACAATGGCGACATATGTTTGAGGTAAGTAGTACTTACACCGTTGTCAGTCCTGAATTCAGAATAGTTGGTCAAGTAATTCCGCAAATTGAATTAGTAAATTTTGCCTCTAAATGTTAAATTCGAGCCAAGTTTGTCTAATCGTGCTATTTTCCCACTTGAATGACTTATTTCAAACTGAGGGAATTACTGAGATATTGTTATGATGGCTGAATTTGTTTATTTGTAATGCAAGAAGTATCAAATGCACTTTTCTTAGGTGAATGTACTTGGACTGTGTATTTGCACACGTGAAGCTGTGAAATCCATGAAGGACAGAGGGGTAGATGACGGCCATATTATACAACTAAACAGGTTTTAAATAATTAAATTCTCAGTTTAATAAATGTGTTTACTTGTACAGCTTTGAACATGTCACACCCGGCTAACTTAAAGACAAGACTTTTGAACCTTCCTTCACTGGTGAGGGGTCAGTTCAAAACTCTCTTAACTACATATAAATTAAGTAAGAGTTACGGACCCTTGTAAATGTAATGTTGAAAACGAGGCAAATAGAGAGAAGGGCTTGATACACGGCTGTTGTTTATGGCAGTAAATACCATGCATATTAGATAGACGATTTGTTGCATTTCATAAAAATGCTCTTCTGGATTATTTGTAAGTTTCAGTAAAGAAGTCATCTATTATATTTTCCAGATCGTAAACTGTAAAATTGCTACTTAAAATCATACAATAACATTATAGAAAAATGAAAATGAACCTTACATATTAATAATGTGCTCTATGAAAGAAGAGAGAGAGAATTGACTTTTTTTTTTTAAATTTACAGTGGTGTAGGACATAGACAGTACAGTTCAAATCCAAGTGGTCATTTCTACAGTGCTACCAAATTTGCTGTGACCTCACTGACAGAGGGCCTGAAGAATGAATTACGTCTGTCGAATTCACACATCCGAGTTACAGTAATGGCGTTTCCTTAGACATTTTAATTTTATCAATGTTGTTTCGTTTTCTGTTCACAGCTTATCTGGTCACCAACAATACAGTTCAAATCCAAGTGGTCATTTCTATAGTGCAACAAAGTTTGCTGTCACTTCACTAGTGGTGGGCCTCAAGAATGAACTACGATTGTCAAATTCACACATCAGGGTTACTGTAATGCCCTTTTAGATCATCTGCTTTATTCATAAATAGTTCTTTAATTGGCAAAATATATAGCCAGAGCTTGTTACCTCTGATGTTTTAGGACTGCCCCTACCTTCCAGCATAAATCCTCAAGCTTTGGTTTTAATATCCTGAATCACAAGTTACGCTTTACATGCTTCAATATCCTCAAGCTTAAAACTTAAAAGTTTAGAGGAAAACACATTCCACTTTGCACGTTTTTAGCGCTGCATTAAACAAGATTTTGTTGTGAGACATAAATCACTGCTATCTGCATATGTAAGATGCTACATAGAAAAAGTATTTATACAATATAGAACACCAAAGGAGGGCGTTGTGATAGCGGGAGCTTTCCGACTTGATGTACAGTTAGGACAAACGTGGAGGAGGAATTCAGTTTGACTGAACCTCAAAATATCAAAGAATATTTAACAAGTCTAAAGCAAATAAAGCTTTAAAACATAATCTATTATCTGTTTAAGACTAAAATGATAAATGTTCTTTAACATACCCGGTATTTAAAGCTAGGACATAGTAAAGATATTTTTGTGTGTTTTAGATACACACGTGCTAATATTTTACCAAGACAAGTAAGTAAAGATAATTAAAGAGTCTACATATATTTTAACAGAGCAATTTTTCAGGATTTTAAAAAACTCACATAACATTGACAAAAAATACAGTGTATTAACAAATCTACGTTATTACATAATCGTAATCATTTTGTAGTATTTGATTTTTCTAATTGTCTCACAAATACCTTCAGCCTATTTTTATGTGAATAAACGACACAGTACTATGAAGAAATCACTCGCAGGTCCTTCGCTAGTTTAAAGAATCACGCTTTGATTGTAATTTTGAATGTAAATATTTTTTTCTAACATCTCTGTTCCTTTCCAGAGTATCAGTCCAGGTTTGGTGGAAACTAACTTTTCCCACAGAATGTTTGCACATGATCCACAGAAAGCTATAGAGAAATACAGTCGGATTGAGGTAAAATTGCCTTTTTGCATGAATTTTGTATGTATTGCACAAGCCTTAATAAGGGAGCTACTAATCTTTATGTAATCAATATTTTATTTATTTCACTTGTCATAAAACTTTAAATATATTAACAAATAAAACAAAATTCTTAGTTTATCAGTTGCAACACAAACATGTTTATATGAAGCAGGTATGGTCCTGTTTTCAAATCTAAAAATTAAATTACTTAGCTGTTTTGCTAAATGCCATTTTTGTCTTATATTTATTTAGGTTACAGTTGTCTTAATTCATATTTGCACTTCAGACATTTGTGTGATATATTATTTTCAGTTATACAGAAAATCTTTATCTATGTATGATTTTTTAACATGTTCACAATTTAGAGATTCAAGACAAAAATATATTAAGAGATATTACTATACATGGCCAACGCTTCAGAAACTTGTTAATCTATTATCTAATAGTTAAAAAACATGTTATAATAAATTAGTCCACATTTTTATACCATGCTAACAAAGGTAGAATCTAGAATATTAAAATTTCAGTACATTATATTTAGTCTATTAACATACCTTTTCTTCTGTAAAGCTGTCTCTTAATGGAAACTGTAATTGCTGTAAGCAATACAATAAACTTGTTGTTGTTTTTTGTTGATTTGTAAGTATGATTAATCATATTCATACAAGAGTTGTAACAAATTCAATCATTATTGTAATGGGAATTTGTTTGTCAAACACCGTAATACATTATAAAATTTAGCAGAAGAAATCTTATCTTGAAAAATGACATTGAAATAATGAAAATGTGTATTGTGCCTTTGAATGTACATTAAGGACTACATTTTCATAAGGATAAAACGAACTAGTTCTGTCTCTGATTCCACTTACACACTGGACCAAACTTCAAATAGCCTGTTCATCAAAATTTTGCATGTTATAATATGAAAAAGAAAATAGGTGTTCAAAAATATTTTTACGTATTGGATAACGGTCTTCATTTTTTTACTAAATGTCAGTAAATGATAATCATATTACTCTTTTTTTGAAATACAGAACTTAAGGCCTGAAGACATAGCTGATGGAGTGATCTATGCATTGAGTGTGCCGAAACATGTACAGGTATGTCATGATAATGATATATACCTTATATAATCCTTGTCTGTGAGACGAATGTCTAATATAACAGCATGATCACGTACACGTGCGTGTTGAACAATTGCTAAAAGTGTGAATTCTAAGATTGATTATCTGAAATTACATTGGATTATGTAGATAAAATATAAGATCTATGCATCCCAAATGCATTTTTGTATTAGATTACATAACATATTTTTATTCCCTATGTATGTTTCATTTGTCACTTTATTCTGACGAATAAAAAAGGTTCGGTTTTTCAACTTCTTAGGATCAGAGATATACATAAGGTATGAAAGAATGTCATTTTAATTTAGTGCTTAATGTCATTACCTCTAGTTTTGGTTTGTGATTTCAGGTTTATGAAGTAATGATAAACCCTGTGGAACAGTGATGTAGAATGTGTTTCGAAGATACCTTTTTTATTTCTACCGATATCGAAGATCATCAAACTTACTATTATTGTCACTATTTGACTGATCAAATCAAGAATTGTCTGTATCAAAGAAGAAATAAATGAAACAGGGTGTTTGAAAACTGATTTGATTAGTATTTGAAAATCGGTACATCATACAAGAAAATGTAACAGCTAGTTCTGCAAAGTGATTACATAGTTATACGAGCAACACAAGTCGACGTACTCTATACTTATGTTAAGTGGCATGCAATGGTGTTCGATGAGATATGTTCATTTCTCAATCTAACCAAATTTAGTTGTAATAATGATATATTCACATACTTTATTTGTTTAAAATTACATTTGAATCATTAATAAAATAAACAGAAAATGATACTCATCAAGATGTACACTATTTAAGAGAGCAATAAATCCTACAAACTTGCCTGGTCTAAACATTTTTTACTGCCCTCAAACATTTTCCCTCTACTCTCTATTTCCTTACTATGCCAACTGTGTACAGGACAATTTTCGTGGACAGACAGTGAACCCACCTGTTCAAGATTGTTGACAAATAAATATGATGAAACTTTGTATGTAAATTATAACTGAAATTCCATAATATTTTGTCATGAACGTTTAAACGGTTTTCTTTTCGGCAAAGATTACGAAAAGGAAAGAACTATATTGCTCAGCAAGACACCAAAGCATTTGAAAGCATGTTCAATAACACCAGCCTCAAATAAATCAACCAATGTGCAAATTTAATGACAATGAGGATGGTGAAAAAGCATAATTGAAATTCACTTAAAGTATTAAAATCATTATCACAACTTTTGCAACACGTCTGACATATCCGCCAAGTAAAATCAAGAATGTTTACGATTTAATTGAAAATATGCAGTTATGACTTGCAAGGAAGCTTGTCTAACAAAAACAAGATGTAACACATCACCATTAACACAGCAACATAAATCCTTTTCGTTTCGTTTCATTGAGTCAGAGAAAGACCAGTATTAGAATCATTTTCTCCATTTTTCCTATATCGTCGAAATGAATGGAAATAATCGGTAATGGACCTCATTCATAAGTGCTAAAAGTTGTATGCAAAACATAACGTTCATATATTGAACAAACAAAATGTAAGAACTTGAGGAAACATTTTAAAGAACAAGTTATTTTGATATGCATAGAATAAATGTAAGTGTGCACCAAAAGCGATATTGTCGTCAGTGGCAAGGCAATCGTGAAAATAACATCCTTTTATGCTCACAAATGAAATTTATTTGTTTCAGCAGCTGTTTTTCTTCTTTCATGGTCGATTCCTATTAGTTGTTTTATTGACATTTTGCTTTAGATCATGCAGGATGATATGTGCAATAATTATTTCTTTAGATCATGTTATGTCTTCAAGATGACAGGGGAGGGGTGTACTGACATAACTGGGGAACTGAAGTACTATTTCCTTTCAAAAACAATGCGATCAACTTTGTTCTCAATTCTTCAATGTATACCTCTATCTCAATAGTTATACCTTTGGCAAAACACTTAACATGGCTATTTCTCGGACGGCTGTTCACCCTTTTTATCATCTGAAACACATACATTTAAACAGCTGTTTTCTGTTCTTCGTAAAATTATAGTTATATAAACAACATGATGTCTATAGACAAAGCAGTTTGGAAATAACTTGCACTTTAAGTAAAGTTTTCTCAACTAACCGAAAATGGGGCATTCCTTTTTTAGAAGCAGACGATGTTTACTAGAAAAAGGTGTCTCTTTTCATTATAGAATAAAAACCGGGAGGACTGGGGTCATTTCTCTGTGGGGGTCACACCATATTGTTACAACTTAATCATGAGTTACAAGTTTTTATATGCTTGTCTTTAGATTTACGGTAGTATGCGACAAAAACAGTACATTTCAAATCTGACTGCCAGTTTCAACGAGCTAACAATGTTTTCCTGTCACCTTACATAATGCAATTTCTGACGCCTAAATTTGTTTTAGGAAGGGACAGTCGAGTACAGAGGCATTTCTTTTGCTATCACCTTCAAAACAACAACAAGGATTGTATTGTGCATTTGTCGAATATTATTCAAGCAAAGGCTAATCGATAATTTAATTAAAATATGGTATTGACTTTAAAAAGAAGCTACTTATGTTAACTAAGAACACTATCCTCTTGTTTGCTCAAAGATAATTCGACCACACTGTTGCAGTTAAAACAGTGATTAGTTATTTGTGTTTTAAACAGTACACTTCACATGTGCCATGAAAACACATTTAAAGAAAAACGATGTTTCGAACGGTGGTTTACAGTAATGCATATTTAATTCTAGTTCAGAATTTAGCTGTTATTTGCATTAGTAAACATATTCAGTTACATCACTGCTAATTCCAGTGCATTAATTTGCAATATAGCCAAGTTTCAACGTAAAGTTTCGATAATTTGCGTATAGTGTAATGATGTGAGATTATAATTATTATAAATTTCAGCTATATCTGAAAAGAAGACTTGCTCTGTGTGGGCTGTTTTGATACAATTCCTTTGACCCTTCATCAATATCTTCTCTGAAACCACAGGCCCAAAGTAGATGAAACGTAGCAAAGATGTTTCACGCATGGCGCTCTACCAAAGCTGTAAAAAAATCTATTGTCTGGTGATTATGAATTAAAGTTTTTTCAGTAATGGCCACGTTTCAAATGTGACAGTGCTAAGTTAACTTGTTTTTGTAGCTTCAGTATTGAAATTATAACTATAATGTAGCATGTGGAGTTCGAACTTGAGCTTTGCAGAACTCAAACTTCTAAATTAAGTTTAAAACCTGTTTTTTTTTCATTGAGGATAAGCTTAGGACATTTCTTGGAATATGTACAGTTTTGTTTGCAGATTTAAACTTCAACTTTATATTGACATACTTCCTTCTTTTCTTTATTGAAATTTGTACTACATTCCTAATTTTGCTTGAACATTCTAACGTTTCAACTTAAGAACTTACTATTAATCGAATATGTTTTTGTATTTCTGAATATTCAGTTCTTTGGCTGAATGTGTTCACTGGCCGTGCTGTTAGGCGCACTTAGGTGATCAATAAAAGATTATCATGGCCCTCTTATTTAAATGATATGTCAGATAAATAGAAAAACGAAACAAAGCTTTTCAAGCGCTATTCTCCTCCCAGTAAACTGCTGAACGGGCCAGTGACTAGCATTGTTCCAGAAACTAATATCGTGTCTACTCAGATAGTTTGTTTTACCTTTAATATCAGTTTGTACAGTTTATCTTAAGGTTTTAACCACAAATATGCGTAATATGTAATATTGGCTGACATTTACTATGGAAACGTATTCAGTTTAAAATCATATAAATTGTTCCTCATCCTAAACTCTGGAACCTACAACTTTAAATATCTTGGTTTAGCTATCAGAAATACGTATACAATGGAGCGTTGGGCTGGACGGGTAGCGCTTGTGACAGGGGCATCGTCCGGGATAGGGAAGGCAATAGCGCGATCCTTGGTTTGCCATGGGATGAAAGTGGTGGGATGCTCGAGAAATATAGACGCCATTAAGGTAGAAGTTTTGATTATAAAAATGGATACGGTCTCATGGGATGTATTGCGTCAAAGTAATAGTACTGAAATAGCTTGATATTTCGCTTTTTTTGACTGGCTAATGGCTGCATTTCTTTTATTCATTTACTGTAAAATGTCATTCCAAGGAACATGTCTGTTTTTTGCTGTCAAATAATTACAACTATGGCACTCAGCTCAAATGTTCGCGTTAAACGAAGCACACGACAGTTTTTTCTTATTTTTATGTTATTTTGTTCCTTGTTTTAAATCTCCTTTTCGAATAGACTTTGATTAGAAAAATACTTTTAAAGGGTATAAAGTATATAAGTTCGTCCTTGAGGGAATCTTGGGAGAGATTGTTCCTTTTTATGGCAATAAAAAAATTGGAACAAAATATCAAAAACATCATTTTTGAATGGGGAGATGGTATGGAACAGCTACTGACCTTTATGTAATACTAATTTAGTATAAAAAAAGCAGAACTCCCACGTCATCACAGTAATTACCATATCAAATACCGCATATATATAACTGCTTAAACATTACTCTGACGAGAAGCATAAATTCGAAAACAAACGATAACTGTACTTGTCCATTCCATTTGCCATTAAAATTGGCTCTTAAAATCATCAGAATCAGCATGTTCCTTCAAACAAAACAAAAGCAAAAGCAAAGATATTGGTAGCAGGGGATGCATTTAAAATTATATTTTTTGTGGTCTACCACAAGTTCATAACCTCCCCTCTTTTAACTTCTGACTCAAATGAACAAAACCAACGAAAGAGTTAAAAGTTTATTCATTCAAAAGACTTCTTGTGTTTCCTTTTTAATTTTGTACAATAGAAATAGTTAATAACTTTATCACAGGTTCTTGTCATGCTCATGTATCGTATTTTAGGTGAAAAAGAAAGAAAAATGAAACATAACTCTGATTCGGAGAAGTTGTACAACATTAAAACATTTTAACGTGTGAATGAGGATTTTGTGTTTGTGAATTATATTTATCTACTCGCTGTATCTCAACAAAATCGTGTCCTTGATTTGTTGCAACACCTGTTATTCATGAATATCGTTTCGTTGCATATATTGTGATTGCATTACCATTTCTGGAAAATAAAAAAAGAAAACGTGTTTTACTTTGAAATATGACTCAGTAATCATGATTATTTTGTTGTTTATTTTGATATTGTGTAACCACTTCTCGATGATTACACTATCGTTTTGCTTTCAAATATGACTTAGAAATCCAACTTCTTAGAACTAATACCATTATTTTTGTTGCAATAACACGACCAGAAGAACGGAAGAAAGAATAAGGGTTTCCAAGAACATTTTTATTTACTACATTTCTTTCTTGAATCAATGACTTTCTAAGGTCAAAACCATAATTATATCTATCTTGATCATTTCTCCTCTTAGTTGTGGCTGTGGTGTCTGAGTAAAAATGTCATTTGTTTCATCTTTCCTGCTGTATCAAAAAATGATGAGAGTGAAAATAGTTTCTCTTCAATATAATCTAAATCATAAAAATACTCTCTCTCTTGCGCGCGCGCGATGTTGGGACTCCAGTCTCTTTAGCAGTCCAAAATCAATAGAGACATTTAATCCACTAGATGTAAAGTGTGTCCAGGTATTATTACTTTTATGATATCCTCTTTCCGTTTATCATAAAGTCTTCTTTTCAAAGTCAGGCAATTTGTGAAATTAAGACATTATCAAATTTAATATGATTGTCGTGAATTGAAATTAAAAATTTAGAAACTGCAGAGGTCAAATCGCCATATGCTACAAATGTTTTTCTTATGGAATAATTAATGCTCATATATGTGCACACTTTCTTTTTTCCAATCCTGTATCCGTTCCCAATGCTCTACCTACATTGCTTCTGACATCCTTTAGTTATTTCCTACTCATTTTTTTCAGCAGGATCATCAGATTCAGTGTGGGAAAAGACAAAGTCATCTTATAGCTGTATGTAAAAGATCTAAAAAAGCTCCTTTATTTTAAGTTACATCAATTTTTTTTCTTGCTTAAAATTCCGTATCTACTACTTCTGTAACTGGTAATCCTCTGAATAACCTATTGCTTCTGTAATCATCTGTTTCCAGTGTTGCAGCTTCCTTTGCTGGAAATGCTAACTGGGACTCATGCCAGTGTCTTATTAAATCAGAAATACAATTTAAATTGTTTTGAAATTCATAGAACAATGGTAATAACTAACATTCTGTAATACAGACAATGCTTTAAAAGAACTTGTAATTTTATATACTCTTTTCCTCTGTTGTTGGGATGTTCATTGTACATTTCCCTTCTAGCACCTTTTTTAGTTTGTATTCCAGTTTCATTACAAACAGGTTTTAGTTAAGTCATTTTTTAGTTTTGACAATATCTGTGGATATATGGAAATTCCTATTCAAAATTAAAATATAAACAAAAAAACATTGTAAAACGTTGCAAGGTTCCTGTTTTAGAATGCTTCTTTATAGCAGCAGTGGTCCTGGCAAGGGTAAATTTAACCATTTCAAATATAAATTTGCTACAATCAAAATAGTTTTCTTATTTAAGAGTTGTGTTTGTAAGGCCAAAAAATATTTCCATTATTTTTTTCTGAATAATTAGGATATCACAATTTTATATTCTGATTCTATTTTATTCTGCTTCTATCTTCTATGTATGCTAGGACGCATAACAAGATTTAGGAAATGTTTTATGCAATAAAAGCAATGAAAACAGTTGTCTGCTGAATACCTTTTAATGATTCAATTATTAACTTACACGAAATATAAAGTGATGGCAACCAAAACTGTCGTTATTTTCGATGATTACGTCTGTAAAAATAATTTAAAAAATACTCAGAAACACTTTTCATTGGAGGTTGACACAAACAAACGTTGAGTTATTTATCTGAGTTACTCTTATAACAAAGCTCCAAGACTTAATATATACAATATGTCTTTTCGGAAATTTCAATTTTATCTTTAATAAAAGATGAGACAGCTTCAAGAAAACCTACAATTATGGGGAATAATGCTTATGATGCTAAACAACCAAATAGTCCTACTGTAAGTTACGAAACTGTGTTTCCTCCTCTGCAAAACTATTAACTTTTCTCGTAAGCTAATGCAGTAGTTAGTAACAGGTCAACTAGTTGGTACATGGTTTCAAGCCTGTTGTCACTCTTTAAATTATGATATTACTTCAGCTTTTGATTTCCTTATGTTTTATCTAACTGTTAATTTTTTCTGTTTTTAAATTGCACTATTGTTTGTTATTTTTGTTAATCGCGATTAATGTTATTTTACTCATTTCTGAATACTTCATGCTTATCAGGAGAAGGTTCCTGTTATATACTCAATATTGAAGACTTTAATTCAATAAAAATCGAAAATTGGGACGTAATTAAAATACACACGAATAACAAAAACATTTTTTTCTCGTCAAATTGTGTATAATTATATCCTTTTTTTCAGGATGACGTTTAATTTTACTCAATTTTCGAAGTGCAAATTCTATTTTATTACCTGATACATTGAAATCGTCATACAAAGTCAAGTATATATTTGCATTATTCGCTCTAAAATACTTCCACATAATTTGAAAGCTTTACTACAAACGAAAGTACCATTGATAAGTATGTATTAACTGTATTTTCTGCACGAAATTTCTAAACTGTTTTGTTAAGATTTCGGTGCTTTTGCCTTCCCAAACATATTTGCCTGATGCTCTTGTTTTCTTGGTTTGTCTTTCAGTAGTATGAAAGCAAAATAATTAAAGACATAATAAGTACGAACAAATATTTCATTTCTTTTTTGAGTCTAGCGAATAATGCCATAGCAACTTTATATGGTAAATAACATCAAAATCAGTCACCAAACTCTGCTGTTTAAGATTTATTTACGGCGTTCAACTTCCTTTCGATCCCCTTTCTGTTATTTTGTTTACTTCCCCCTTCTTTGTCCTAGTATCTTGCCTGCTTTAGCACGAGGGTTTTTGCACAAGTCCCAGTTAATGAGCTATTTGGTTTCGGTGGTAAAAGGTCAAAAAAATATTTTTGATTAAATGGAAAAGATATTGCCGCTTTAAAGTACACAGCAAAGCGCAATTTTTATGAGATCATTTTTACTACCACGCTTCATTATCAGTCTTTAGGTAATTTTAAATACATATAATAAAAATGAGTTTGAATACTTGCTTGAAAGAAAGAAAATGATCAGACAGTTTATATCCTCAGATTGTTGCAACGTATATAGCTGATTTGCGGTATATGTGCACAAATTATATATTGTGTACTGGTGGATACTCAGCTCGTATAGACTACAGAATTGTCGTTGAGGAAAAACTTCGTTGCAGCGCAGATACAGAATTGTGGAATGAAATTTAAATCTTAAAGAATTGTTAGCACCTTTTTATAAGCTTGGCGAAAAACACTGGAAATATACTGAGGAGACTGTCCCGTCAGGGACGTTTTGGAGTAGATTTTTTTAGTTCATTTGTTTTCGGCAAAGACTTTACCTTCTACTATAATTTCTAACAACTTCGGTGTAATTTATTCTTGTACTGAATACTTGCTATTCTCTGCTATATTCAAGGGTTTGACCTTTCAGGAGCTTGCAGATAGTTTAAAGGAGGAGAAAGGTTCATTGACGCCCATATTGTGCGATGTGTCGAAAGAGGAGCAGGTTCTCAGTATGTTTGATCAGGTGTGTAGTTTTTGTATCGTTATATCTTTCTTGGCAAACAGCAAATGAGGTACTCCCTGATGAGTTTAAATTAAATGCACATAGAAATTGATTAGTACCTTTTTGAAAGGGACTCTACACTATAGTTTACCGACGAAATGAGAAGAATGTCGACATTGTACGGATAATATCAGATGGCTGTAGAACATAAAAGAAGATTTATAATCAAATTACAAACGCATTTAAACGATATAACAAAAAGAGTAAGAAACTAAAAAAGATAAAATTAAAAAAAAAAAACTCAGATACTTTTTTATGTTACAATTGAATGTGCCAAAATCTTGTTTTCTGTAATCGCATTTCCTTTTAGACAGTGAAGGTCCAATTAGTCTTTTTATTTGTAGATAAAATCGCAATTCGGCGGAACAGACGTATGTATAAACAGTGCTGGCTTGAGTCATGACGCACCATTGTTGACAGGCAAAATTGAACAATGGCGACATATGTTTGAAGTAAGCAGCACTTACAGATTTGCCATTCCAGAATTTAGAATATAGTTAATCAAGTAAATCAGCAAATTGAAAATAGTAAATATTGCCCCTGACTGAAAAGTTAAATAGAAATCAAGGCTAAATAAGTAAAAACAGGGAAAGCAGAACAGATTAGATCTCGCGAAACTCTCTACTAAGTTGAATGATAAATATAGAACAGAAACGTTTTGCTCAAAGAAGTAGGTTACTGCATGGGGTCCGAAAAGCTAAATGTAGTCGAGCTATTTCTTAGAAAAATCTTTGTTTTATGCACTTGAATGACAGATTTTAAATTGAGAAGGACTGGGGTATCATTCTGATTGCTGACTTACTGATGCAGCTTAATACTAAGGCAAGACGTATAAATAAAAATTAAATATACTTTTGTTAGGTGAATGTGCTTGGGCTGTGTATTTGTACACGTGAAGCTGTGAAATCCATGAAGGACAGAGGGGTAGATGATGGCCATGTTATACAACTAAACAGGTTATAAATAATTAAATACTCGGTGAAATAAATGTGTTTACTTGTACAGCTTGAACATGTCACATCCGGCTAAAATAAAGACAGCGTTTTCGAACATTAACCTTCACTTATGAGAGGACAGTTCAATACTCTTATAACTACATATACATTAAGCAGGAGATACGAACCCTTATGCCACTGGGAACTTGATTATTTGTCATTGTAATGTTGAAAAAGAGGCAAATATAGAGGAAACATTAATCATGAGGGCTTTATGCACTGTTGTTTATGAGCAGTAAGTACCATGCGTATTAAATAGATTATTTGTTGCATTTCATAAAAGCTCTCTTGGATGGTAAAATTCAGTAAAACAAAGTTATCTATAACGTTTTTCAATATAAACTGTAACGTTGATGCATAAAATCATACAATAAACTATAGAAAAATGAAAATGAATATGAACATTATTTACATATTTATTATGTGCTATAGGATAGAAGAATGAGAATCAGTTTTGTTTTACAGTGGTGTAGGACATAGACAGTACATGTCAAATCCAAGTGGTCATTTCTACAGTGCTACCAAATTTGCTGTCATTTCACTGACAGAGGGCCTGAAGAATGAGTTACGTCTGTCGAATTCACACATCCGGGTTACTGTAATGGCGTTTCCTTAGACATTTTAATGTTCACCTGTGTAGATCAGTTTTCTCTTCACAGTTTAGCTGGTCACCAACAATAAAGGTCAAATCCAAGTGGTCATTTCTATAGTCCAACTTGCTGCCACTTCACTAGTCATGGGCCTCAAGAATAAACTAAGATTGTGATATTCCAATACCAGGGTTACTGCAATGCCTTTTTAGATCATCTGCTTTATTTATAAATAGTTCTTTATTTGGCAAAATATATATCCAGAGCTTGTTACCTCTGTTTTAGGAATGCCCCTACCTTCCAGCATAAAACCTCATGCATTTGGTATTAATATCCTGAATCACAAATTACGCTTTACATACATCAATATCCTCAAGCAAGCTTAAAGTTTTAGAGGAAAACGAGAATTCCCCTTTCCAAGTTTCAGCTCTATTTTAAACAAGATTTTGATGTGAAGCATAGGGTAATTATATATGTATATATTAGATGCTGAATAGAAAAAGAACTTATACAATATAGAACACCAAACGAGGGTGCTATGATAGCGTGAGCTTTCTGACTGGATGAACAATTAGGACAAACGTAAAAGAGGAATTCAGTTTAACTGAACCTCAAGATATCAAAGAGTATTTAACAAGTGTAAAGCAAATGCAGCTTTAAAAACATAATCAGTTCTATCTACTTTATGACATAGTCACAATCATTTTGTAGTAATTGAATTGTCTGATTGTATCACAAATGCTTTCAACATTTTTTGTGAATATTTCTTCTAACGTCTGTGGTCCTTTCCAGAGCATCAGTCCAGGTTTGGTGGAAACTAACTTTTTCCACAGAATGTTTACACATGATCCACAGAAAGCTGTAGAGAAATACAGTCAGACTGAGGTAACATCGCTTTTTTGCATGAATGTTGTATGTATTTTACAAGTCCCTTAGAAAGGGAACATCTAAACCTTAGGTAATGAATTTTTAAAACTTAACAACAAATAAAACAATATTCTCAACTTATCTTCATTAGTTGTAAAACAAAAATGTTTGTATGAAGAGCACGTATGATCCTGTTGACAATTCTAAAAACTGAATTACTTAGCAGTTGTTGCTTAATATCAGTTTTCTTCATATATTTTTGTCGCTAACAATTGTGTTATTTCCTATTTACACACCATATTTTGTGTGATTTATCATGTTTCTTTATACAAAAATATCTTCATCTATGTTTAAGTTGTACGTAAAATTAATCATATTCATACAAAAGTTTTAACAAATTCAATCATTACTGTAATGTAAATTTGTTTGTCAAACACCCTAATACATTATCAAAATTTAGCAGAAGAAATCTTATCTTGGAAAAAAAATGATATTGAAATAATTAAATTGTGTATTGAGCCTTTGAATGTACATTAAGGACTACATTTTTTTTATAAAAACTAAACGAATCTTCCTGTCTCTGATACCACTTACATATACTGTACCAAATAATTTGCAATAGCCTATTCGTCACAATTTGCATGTAATAATATGAAATAGAAAATAAACATGTTTATACGTATTGCATAACAGTCTTCATTTTTCTCTAAATGTCATTAAGTAGCCATCATGTTAGTCTTTTTTTTAAAATACAGAACTTAATGCCCGAAGACATAGCTGCTGGAGTAATCTATGCATTGAGTGCGCCAAAACATGTGCAGGTATGTCATGTTAATAACATCTCTCTACCTGACACGATCCTTGTCTATGAAACGAATTTCTACTATATCATTGACAAAACATGATCATTTACACTTGTATGTTGACCAATTTCTACAATTATGAATGAGTTTACAGTTCTTGAGATTTATTGTCTGAAACTATATTGATTACATAGATAAAATACTGCATCTGTGCACACGATTTAAAATGCATGTTTGTATCAATTACATTACATGTACTTTCTTTTGCTTTGTATTGATTGTGTTTGTTTCATCTGTCATTTTTTATTTTCTTTTTACTGTTATTATGTTCAGTTTTTTTCATTATCTAAGGATCTGAGTTATACATAACCCGTGGAAGAATATCATTATAATATAGTGCCAAATGTCAATACCACTAGTTATAAACAATGGTTTGTGTTTTCAGGTTTATGAACTAATGATACAACCTGTGGAACAGCGATGAAGAATATGTTCCGAAGAGAGGAGCCATTTGTTCTATTAACGTCACTTAATGACTTATGAAATAATGAATTGTCTATATTAAAGATGAAATAAATAATGGAGGGTGTGTGATAGTTTTGTTTGGAACCGATTTGATCTAGTACTTGTAAATTTGAACTTAGTTTGCAGAGCAATAAAAATCAACGTGTTTTATACTAGTTTTCAGTGGCGTGCGATGCTGTTCAGTGAGATACATTTCTTTTCTCAAAACACAAAGAACTAGATAATCATATTTAGATAAAATAATCACATATACAGAGACTTGACTTGTTTAAAATTAAATCTGAATCACTAGTAAAATAAACAAAAGCTGATAACCATAATGAGAGAGAGAGAGAGAGAGAGAGAGAGAGAGAGCATTGATTCCTACATACTTGCCTGGTTTAAACAATTTTACTGCCTTCAAATTTCTTTCTTCTGCTCTGTATTACCTAACCATGCCAACTCATAACAGGAGATTTTTTTGTGGACAAACAGTGCAGTCATCTGTTCAAGACGGTTGACAAATAAACATGATGAAACTTTGTATGTAAATAATAACTGAAATTTCATAATATTTTGGCATGAACGTTTAAACGGTTTTCTTTTTGGCAAAGATTACGAAAACGAAGGAATTACATTGCTCAACAAGACACCAGGGCATTTGAAATCATCTTCAAAAACACCAACCTCAAATAAATAAACCCGTGTGCAAGTTTAATGACACAGAGGCAAAAAGCATAATTCAAATTTACCTGAAGTGTTAAAACATTGTCACAATCTATGAAACACATCTGACAAATACGCCAATACAATAAAGAGAGTTTGCAAATTAATTCAAAATATGCAGTTATGACTTGCAAGAAAGTTTGTTTAACAAAAATAGGTTTTTAACACCTTGCAATTAACACTGACAGCAACATAAATCTTTAAACTTTAGTTTAGTTAAGTATAACGCCGTATACAAGTTATAACCGCGAAGTTGTATGCAGAATATATTGAACAAACATAGGAAAAGAACTTGAGGAAATATTTCAAAGAATATGCTATCTTGATACGCATAGAATAAATATAAGTGTGCACCAAAAATGATATTTTATGTTGCAAGGCAATCGTGCTCGCCAATGAAATTTTATTTGATTCAACTGCTATTTTACATCTTTCATGGACAATTTTTGTTAGTTTTTTATTGACATTTTGCTTAATGTATGCAGGATGATGTGTGCAGTAATTATTTCCTCAGATTATGTTATGTCTTCAAGATGACAAACTGTTTCAATTAAATAGCACATATATTAACAAGCCGTTTAAAAAAGCGTTCAACGGGATTCAAGCTTGTTGTTACAGAAAAATTCATAATGTTTTCATCGTAAGCAGCTAAATTATAAGGGCATAATACATTATTGAACCGCAGCTTGTGACAGACATGAAGGTCTTCTGGTTCAAATGTCTTAAGATTGGAAACAAATTAAAATATATAGAAAGTTAGGTACCAGAAAAAATGACATATATTACATATTGTTTGACTATTGTTTTACAGAGCTATTGTCTATTGAGTTGGCTTTTTATCGCACTTTTTTCCACCGACTTCAGCCTTTGATAGAGAGTTCAAATGATGTTTTATTTCATTTCGTTTCAATTTCACAGTCAGTAAAGTTGTCCAAAAGTAGTGAGGTCATAATAATATAACTTTGGAGTTGAAGAACTATGCCCTTTTTAAAACTTTTTCCCAAACATTTACCGTATATCTCCCATCTCAACATGTTGAAAAACACTTAATATAGCTATTTCTTATTATTGTCTACCCTTTGTATCATCTGGAGCACATAATTTGAGACAGCTTTTTTCTGTTTTTAAGTTAAAATTATAGTTATACCAAAAATACTAGTTTTTTTAAATACCCTATTTATAAATTGTATTATATTGTTACTTGTTTTTATTTAGATTTGCGGTAGTATGCGACAAAGACTAAACCCAAGTGCCAGTTTCAAAAGAACTACCAACATTTTCCTGTCTCACGGTCCGAGGGCTGAAGAATGTCTGAATTCTCAAATAATGACATTTCCGACACCCAGACTGGTTTTAGGAAGGGAAGTTCACATGAGCAGAAATATCTTTCTTTTTTTAAACACAACCCCCACTTTTCTTGCTATTTTTCATGAGTACTGATATAGATCTACAATAATATGTAAGTTAAAGCTATCTAAAAAAGGTTTTGCTATGTTTTACAGCCCTGTGAACTTTATGAATTTTATATAGAATAAAGAAGGAATCTATTTGGTGGTTTCACACCTTGAGGTTTAAATTACATAGATGTGTTCAGTGTAAAATATTGTAAGTAATCAAAACTAAGTTTTACAAAACTCTTGTTTTGAAGTCTAAAGTCTTGTATTTAGTCATGTAATACGTCCAGCGAATATTTTGAATATGGTATTGCCTGGTGTCAGGGGGGGTGGGGGCGGGGGGAGAAATATCACGATCTTATTTTCCTTGTTTCTAGAGGATCTAAAATTGTTTTTGCAATAAGATAATAATTCGGGTTTATCACTTAATGATATAGTGCTCATCCTTCTGTTATTTACCGATGATATGGTTTTATTGGAAAATACAACAAGTGAAATGCAAAGCGGCTTACAAATATAAATATTGTAAAAGATGAAGCTTAGGTATGTACGTCTAAAACATAAGTCATTGTATAAGAAATAACAAGAAGATTCATTGCTACAGAATGAAGTGTTTTATTATAATGGATTTAAATTGGAAAGGGTTAATAGTTTTAATAATTTAGGGACAATTTTAAGATATACGGGGAATTTTAGTTCCAATCAAGGTCATGTAGCTGGTAAAGACAGAAAGGCTCTAAATAATTACCTGAATTAGTGCAAAAAATAAAGTGGAAGCCTAAAGTGGAAGCCTAAACTTCTTTATTGTTTTTATGCTTTTTGCTGGAATAATATTAACTTATTGGGGATATAGTGCATCTACAACAGTTGTAAAGGCTCAAATGAAATTTTGTGAAAGTATTCTCTAAGTCCGAAATAGTGCTTGTACCGTTGGTGTGTATGGTGAACTTGCTATATATCCATTTTATTTATCACATTTTGTGAAGGTCTAAAAAAATTCTGTAAGCTTCAAATGACTGATACCGTTTTACTAAAAAAGGTGGATGATATTGCCGTACGTGACTAAAACTGGTAAAACAAATTATTTATCAAATGTTAAAAATGTTATGCAAGAATAGTGTTGTTTCAATTCCAATAACACACAGTTATTAAATAAAATATTATTCAACCAAGTGCTTATCGATAATTTCATTCAAAAACAGTACAACGATAAGCAAGATAAAAACATCCTTGAATTCTATAATAATGTTAAATCCTCATTTCTTTGTGAGCCGTACTTAGATACTTTACCTAATCACCTAAAAAGCTACTTATGTAAACTAAGAACACCATCCTCTTGTTCGCTTCGAAGACCATTCGACCCCACTGTTGCATTTAAAACGGTGATTAGTTATTTATCTTTTATTCAGTGTACTTCACACAAGTCATGAAAAAGCATTTAATGAAAAGTTTCGAGTGATGCTTTGCGGTAACGCATACTTAAGACTAGCTCAGAATTTAGCCGTTATTTCAATTTATTTAACTTATAAATGATTTATTTTTAATTTCGCTAAAGCCCAGACTTATTTATCTGGTATGAAGCATTGTCTAGTGATTCTGCACTAAAGTTGTCTCAGTAATGGCCGCGTTTCAAATTTGATAGAGCCCTAGTTTCACAAATAAGTTTCCTTGTTTTTGTTGCTACAATATTTAAATCTTAACCATAATGTAGCAGGTAAATTTCAATTTTGAGTTTTGTTGAACTTAACTTTCTACGGAGCCCCTAAAGTGACATGATACACTCTTATTTTTTGTTGTCACTTTTAATTTATTTCGTTTCAACGAAATAAGATTTCGAAACAAGATTTCATTTAAACGAAGTAAGATTTATATAAATAAATCAATAAATGTAACAAAACAAAAAAAGAGTGTATCATATTTTATGGGATCCGTTAACTTCTAATTTAAGTTTATGACTTTTTTGTTTTGTTTTGAGGATTTGTTTATGAAATCTGAAAATATGTACAGTTTTGCATGCAGATTTTAACTTCAACTTTACCTTGACCTACTACCTTGTTTTTCTTTTATTTCTGAAATTTGAACTACTTGAACATGCTAACGTTTTAGCTTTAGGAACTTAAATGAATATGTTTCTGTATGTCTGAGTATTAAGTTCTATAGCTGAATGTCTTTCACTGGCCGTGATATTTGGAGCAGTGGTACACAGGTAAATAATAATGGGTTATCATGGCCTTTCTATGTTAATGATACCAGCTGGGTGCAGTCATATTTCCACAGTTTATCCTCGGGATTTAACCATTAATATGCGTTGTAATAAATGGATGTTTTCTATGGAAGCGTAATCAGTTTAACATCATTTTAACAATTTATCATCCCTGATTAAAATCAGCTCCTAAATAACGCTTTAACGTCAGTTCGTGTACTTCAGTCAGATTGTTAACATTGGAACATACAACTTTGAATGATATCTTGTCTTTATGCGTACTGCTTCCTACACAGTGCTTAGCTAACAAAAGTAATACGTTATACAATGGATCGTTGGGTTGGACGGGTCGCGCTTGTGACAGGGGCATCGTCCGGGATAGGGAAGGCAATAGCTCGATCTTTGGTTTGCCATGGGATGAAAGTGGTGGGCTGCTCGAGAAATATAGACGCCATAAAGGTAGCAGTTTTGATTTTAGAAAAACAGAAACTGTCACATTTTATGTATTGCTTTAAAGTAATAGTGTACTCAAAAAGTTTAATATCTCGTTTTTTTAGTTTGCTGATAACTGCATTTCTTAAATTTAGTCACACTAAAATGTCATTCATAGAAACGGATTTGCCTTTGCCTTAAATGAAGCACCCGTTTCTGGTTTGAATTAATCTCTTTCTTGAATAAGTTTAAGTTGATTAAAAATAAACTTTTAAGGCTGTAAAGTATATAGGTTAGTAGTTAGTCAAGCTTTCTTGAAGCAATCTTCAGAGATATTGTGCTTTTTTATAGCAATGTTATCCGCGGTATCACCTCTGGATTAAAATATTTGAAAAGCCACAAAATGTCTGACGGTTGAAACAAAAAAAAATATGTCATAACATTTGTTGATAATGTTAAACACAAATATTGTTCAAAACGCAGAGAATCTTATACTGACGTAGGAGGATATGTTTTATATATTAAACTTTGTAAAACAGATTCAAATACTCTTACATCCGCGCTTTTACCTCATTTTAACCAAGTTAGGTTGTAGATATTCAAGAGATAATTTTTACACCACAACACAGCAAAATACATTGCACTTTATTTAGATTACTGACTGATTGAATTACTGACGGTGTGTGTGTGTGTGTGTTCAGACCGTTCTTGATGTCATTCTCAAATTGATATACAGAGATAGATACTGGATGCAGTAGTTCCGATCTATGGACGAGCCAACGTTTTGCTTTGAAGCCTCAATAGCCTTGACATTAAAATGAAGTCCTCTCAACAAAAACAGGATATATAACAGATATCTAGCTCATGTGTCATATCTCAGGTTAAAACACACACACACACACACACACACACACAGAGACACACACTACACCATACAACATCATGCTGACTCAAAGACATTGTACAACATTATACCTGCCGAATAATGAGGATTTAGTGTTTGAATAATACCTTTATCTATTTGTTGTATTTCGACAATTTCTTGTCCTTGATATGTTACACCAGCAGCTGTTATTCATAAATCGATATCATTGTGTTGCATATAGTGTGATTCATACTATTTCTAGTAAATAAAACTCTATTTTGCTTTGTAATTTAACTCAGTTATAATGACTATTTTGTTGATTATTGTGTTATTGCGTCACCACTATCCTTTTCAAGAATGGCTAAGGAACATACTGACAAAATCAGATATTAAAAAACAATTAATCAATTTTGTGACAATAACATGGTCAGAAGAATGGAAGAAAGTATAAGTTGAGAATATTTTCATTTACTGTATTTCTTCCTTAAATCAATCATTTTCTACTATCAAAAGCCTGATTTTATCTTTCCTGATCATTTCTTCTCTTAACTGTGGCTGTAGTGTCTAAATAAAATTAATTTGAATCATTTGTATCATCTTTCTTGCTGTTTCAACAAAAATAACTATTTTCAGCCCAATATAATGTAAAGCATAAAAATATTCCCTTTCGCGATCTTGGGCCCCCAGTCTCTTCACCAGTCCAAATTCAACACAGGCTGTATATTCCACTATTTTTATTATAAACCATTTTACACATTGTATGGACGAGTTATAATATCTCTATCAAAAGCAAAATAAAACTTTTGACAAATCCATAGAAATGTGTTATTTTTCCAAAAGCGTGAGCGATATATATCTTGATAGAATCTATTATATTTGTTATTAATTTCAGAATATCCAAGTCTGTTTAGTTCTCTTTAAACAGACCAGCCCTTTTCAAATCGGCAGTACTTAGGACATATAGCACATCAACAAAATTAGTATAAACTTATAAAGTGAATTTACAATTACATCACAATGGATGTATTGATGTCCATAAGTTATTAATATAAGGAAATCCCTTTTCAGTTTGTCTTATTTTCACAGCCAAGCACTGTATAAAAATAAGTCATTATCAAATTTAACATGATAATCATGAATCAAAATAAAAGAATAAGAACTACACAGGGTCAATTCGCCATATGCTGTACATATATGAAAATGTTTTTCTTTCTGAATCTTTAATACACGTATTTCTTTTTGCCAACCTACTTTGGTTCACGATGTTCTTTTTACATTGTTTCTGGTATCCTTTACATCCTCCTCAGTCATTTGTTTTTCAGCAGGATCATCATATTCAGTGTGTAAAAAGACAAAGAGATCTTGTATAGAGATTTTGAAAAAGAACGTAGAAACTCATAAGTCTGTCTCTTTTATTCCTGTCAGCGTGTTCTTGCTGAATTGACTCCAAGTGGTCTGGTCTCAGTAAGGTCATTAAGTACCTACCTTTTCGCTCTTCAATGTCATTATCTATTTTATGTTTTATATGTTAGTGTGGTTTTTGCATGCAACATTGTCGAGTTGATGGATGGGTTGGAATTAATTCACAAAGACGACTTGTTCTTGTTTGTTCTTATGAAAACCTGTTGGGGCAAGTGTGAGGTGAGTGCACCCTAGAACCTGGTTAAACATCCAGGGGCAAATGTTTTGCCACTGGTCGTGCTATGGCAGTAACCCCTCGGGTTCTCATTTCCGTTAGTTGTTTTTTTGAATGATTTATAAATAAATTTATGCTATCTTTTTTTCTCTACTTTTGACTGTGTAGGGAGGCTGTGTTGGTTTTTTTCTGATATGTGTTTTTTCACTTTTTTATAGCGTATTTATCCGTATTCAAAAGATCTTAATCAACACCTTTATTTAATTCAACATTAAATACTTTTTGTCTCGCTCAAAATTCTGCATCCTTTAGTTCTGTTATTGGCTTAACGTCAAATAAGCTTGCTTCCTTAATAATCTGTTTCCAGTGTTGAAGGTGTCCGTGCTGGCAAGGCTAATTGCGAATCATGCCATCCTCTTATTAAATCAGAAATACAATCAGAAATACAATATTGAATTTTTTTTATATGTCCTTTGAAATACCTTCAGGGAACAATGTTATTAATTAGAATAATCAGAACTCTCTTTTTGACATTCTATTTTCTCTGTTATTGGAATGTTCACTGCACATCTCCTGTCTAGTACCTTTTCTTGGTTTGTGTTTTACAGTTTCATTACAAACAGCTTTTAGTTTTTGCTCTGCTTTTAACATTTTAGTCCTTTTATATTACATATTGTTAGGAATATCACTGTTCATAGAATTGAGCAAACCTTTTTTTATTTACTGGTTGATTTGCTACATTATTGTTTATTTTCGAATACAAAAATAATTTGTCAAATCTGAATTTACTTTCAATATCTTTCTTAAATTGATTTTAGTGTTATTTGCACGCACAATGTACGGTTTACTATTTTAAGAATGATTACATTCACAGCTGACATAAGATAAACGCATTGCATTGATTATGACAAAGTTAAAAAACTTAAATAAGACATGTCAATCGATATAAATTGCACTGACATCATAAATAAGTATTAGGTTTAATACAAGATATAGTGTTTATTCCATTTTTTTAAATATAAAAGAGACAGGAAAGACTTTTACACCAACACAAATGGAGCTTGCTTAAAGGAGTTCAAAAACGGGAAAAATTATGCCGACCTTGCAAAGAACGTACAGTCATGCTGAAACAAAAAAATTCTGGCTTTGCGAAAAAAAGAGACGAGAAAACTATAAGTTAAGAAGAAATTGATTGACCCATATTTCCACAATAAGCATCTAAAATATTGGCATATTATTCAGTTTTGTTTAGAAATGCAATTTAATCACACTGATCAAAACGTAGCTTCGGTGTTTTTTTGCTCTATTTACCGCTATAATCAAATGTTACTACTGCACCTTTCAGGAGCTCGCAGTTATCCTAAAAGAGGAAACAGGTTCATTGACGCCTATAGTTTGCGATGTATCCAAAGAAGAACAGGTTCTCAGTATGTTTGATCAGGTGTGTATTCATTGTTTATATTTTTGTTTGTGCACAACTTAATACATTTCTATGTTTTGCACATATCGAAGTGTCAATGTCCTTGTTGTAAGGAAAACGAGACCAAGAGCTATCGTAAAAAGATGACAATGCCACGGAAGTGGAAGTTTGATCTCTGAGCTGAAGACCAGATGTTGATGAATTGTAGATACTTCAAAAGATTTTTTTAAATTTGACCTATAGGTCAAGGGCATTTAGGGTTCAAAATAAAAGAAATATGTGACCAGATGTAGATAAATCGTAGTTCCTTCAAAAGGTCAAGGTCATATAGGGTTCAAGGTCAAGAAACGTATATGCTTTTGGAAGATTTCTCCAAATGGTTGTTTTGTGCAAACATGAACTAAATCTTTTTTGAAGTGAGGGACTTAAGGTCAAATTTTGACAGCTAGACCTTCCAGGTGAAGGTCAAATACATATATGTTAGTAGTCTAGTCCAAAGAGCTGTGGACAGTTGAAAGTTTTTTAACAGATGGAGCTTTGAGATATAGGTCAGTTGTCATTTCATACAAATATACTAAGTACGTAAGCTCTTATCCAAAAGGGTGTTTTGTTAAAGTACGAAGTAAATTCATTTACTAATAAGGGAGTTATGGGAACGGAGTGACGGATGGACGGTTAAATAACTATATGCTCTCCTCGAGCATGAAAAGATCTTTACCATCCACTCATGCAGAAGGTAAATGTGATTATGATTATTTTATGGCGTAAAAGTTTCAAGATAAATAATACGTCCGTCTGATAATTTGCACTCTGTAGATAAAATCTCGATTCGGAGGAATAGACGTGTGCATAAACAATGCCGGTTTGGCTCATGACGCACCATTGCTGACAGGCAAAACTGAACAATGGCGACACATGTTTGAGGTAAGCATCACTTAAGATTGTCAGTTTCGAAATTAGTGTGAGGTTCGAATCTATAAACGAATGATAAAACATCTATTTTATCCAACATACATGACATTACATTGGATCTGGAACATAATATGAATTTAATGTCTCTGATTAAGACGTTCATATATTTTGTCGCACTTAAGCGGCAGCTGCCTACGTAAAATAATCTAGTTTCATTAGCATTAAAAGGGAAAAGTAGAAAGCTTTATTATCTGACGCTGCCCTTTACTACATTTAATGATAAATACAGAACAGAAACTGTCTTCTTTAAATATTTCTCTTGCTCAACGGAAAAAAAATTCAGTAGGTCTCCCATAAAAGTGAATGTAGTCTTTCTATTTTGTAATATATTTTGCTTTTTCTATGCGAATGATATAATTGAAAATTAGTGAAATACTGTGATAAAGTATCTGTGGACTATTTGGTTTAGACTTATTCATTTTACATCGATTTGGAAATAACCTCTTTCAATTTATATTAGACCCCCTTGATGACTGCTTTCTAGATTCAAACCAGTACTCGCGTCAAAAGTGTGGAAACAATATTTTTTATGTTTGTTACTGAGACACCTTATAACTAATAGAGGGTTTTTAAACAGGTAAATGTACTTGGGTTGTGTATTTGCACACGTGAAGCAGTGAAATCCATGAAGGACAGAGGAGTAGATGATGGCCATCTTATACAACTAAACAGGTTACAAATAATTAAATAATCAGTGGTTGTAAGGCTTTGGACACGTTGCTCCCTATTATAATTACTGACGATTGACATTTTTTTCTAATGTTATATTAGATATAAAAAAAACAGGAAGTAGAGGATTAATAAACATGTATGTTAGGACACCGTGTTAATAGTAATATTTATCATTCTTTTTAATTTAAATGTTTTATATTTGAAACTCTGTTGTATAGACTTGACAATCAAATAATTTCTCTGTTGATTTAATAGTTCTGGTGAAATATACTAGTAGTCTCTTTTAAACTGTAAAGTTGTTACATTAAATGATATAAAATGAAAAAAAAAATATACTCGGAAGGTAAATTGTAATAGCACTGAGTCTGTTCATCCGTCAGTGTCTGCTTTGTAACTCTTGACCTTTTAATACGGATTTTGATACAACTTGCAGCAAATACTCAACACATGGAGAGGACACGACGAAGGAAAAACCAGATATTTAGATCAATGTCTAGGTCATAAATCATGTAGAAACTAAAGTTATCACTGAATGTGATTAATACCCCACAATACCGCATTGTAAAGGCAAACGGAGAAAATACCAAGTAAGACCTATATGATGGATCACACAAGTGTCAGCGAAAAGGGCTGAACTACTCTTAAAAATTTTCAGCTCATTAAAATCTCTTTTTTACTGCAAAGATTTTATTGTAAATACGCAATGTATTGTTTGTTGAGAGTTTGGTCATAAAAAGACTAATTTGTAAAAAGTGATTTGACACATATGATTTATTAGCTGTGATACGGTTTACATCCCTTCATTCATAAAAACTTAAAACCCGGACACGAAAATATGGACGACCTTTAAGTGTGACCTTGGCCTTTGAGATAGACGGCTGGTAGTTGCTTGTGCCACATCGTCGCTATTTGGTTAACGTTTGTGTTAGGTTATTTGAGTTTTTCGCAATCCATGGTGAACTTTGAACCCGGACAAAATAGAAGCACTCTATTTCTACCATTGACATTTCAGTATGACCTTGACCTTTCATGCTGTACTCTGGTTCTTGTGCGCGACAATCCGTCTGATCAAGAAAAATGGTTGTGCATTTTTTTTTAGTATCGCTGAATCCATGGAGAAGTTAGAGCCTGGAAAAACTAAGCAGGACTCAATTTAGACTTTTGACCTCTAAGTATGACCTTTTGAATAGAATATGGTTGTTTCGCCCGATGTCAACATGTCTTGTGTTTGTGCCAAGTTATTTGAAAATCCTGTAGTCCATAGTAAGTTAGATTCTGGACATATTTCAGGACAGACGTACCGACTGACAGCATTACCGCCCGTCTGACTGACAGATTGACAGACAACGTCACTTCAGTATAGCCCCAGCCCCCATCCTATACTAGTAAGTAGTGGCGGTATAACTATGTAGAATATTGTCAGCCTGTATGTTCTAGACCGTTCTGTGACTCAGTGGGAAACAGAAATGTTCACCAGATAGAGTCAACTTGTCGCACACCATCCATTTGTCCGTCTGTTCGTCTTTATAACTGTATAAATAACATAGAATATTCATATAGAATTCGTGTCCACTCTATAAATAATTTATTTATTTTTTTAAATTTGGTGTTACTCGCCAGACATAATTATATTTATCAAATTGAGACAACCTTTCACGAACTAGATCGGGATTTCCAATTCATTGTCCAAATTATATATATACTGCCACAATTTATGTCCCTGTCTGCTTTGAAATTCATTGTTTCTT
Organism: Cyclina sinensis; assembly: GCA_012932295.1. NCBI lineage: Eukaryota > Metazoa > Mollusca > Bivalvia > Venerida > Veneridae > Cyclina > Cyclina sinensis. The sequence continues at coordinate 70,100,617 of JAAONU010000001.1, read as the reverse complement.
AAAAGTATCTTTAAAGCATAAATGTTCACCAGCAAAGATGTCTGTCTGTCGCCTGTGCCGCCAAATGATACAAAATACTGTCCACCAGTATTTACGTGTCAGCGTTTTAGTCATAAGTGCATCACAGGATTATAAGATATTGTACAAATGTTTAAACCAAACTGAGACAAAATAATCAATCGTCGTCTGTACCGTCAAATAATATAGAGTATTGCATACATGTTTGTTTGTAGTTGCTCTGTAATTCACTTGTATATTATGATTTGGAAATAACTTGGAAAATGTTCACCACATTGAGGAAATATGTTGCAAACGTTTATTCCATACATCTGTCTGGCTGTCTTACATTCATGCTGGGAACGTTAATATGTGTCCAGATTTGTCATTTCTTTTAAATAGCACCGCTTAAAGCCAAACGTTCTTGCAGGCAATGCTTTTTTAAGGGGTATTTTTCACTTATAGTGACAGATTTTGTTAATATGCTTAAATTTCAACCATATTAGTCACTACTTTTCTAATTACAGTGTTGTAGGACATCGAGTGAGTAGGTCAAATCCGAGTGCCCATTTCTACAGTGCTACCAAATTTGCCGTCACCTCACTCACAGAAGGTCTAAAAATAGAGCTACGTCTGTCGAATTCACACATCCGAGTCACTGTAATCAGTTTTCCTAGACATTTCATTTGTATCATTAATGTCCTGTTTTTTTTTCCAAAGCTTATCTGGTCACCATAACTATGCAGTTCAAATCTAAGTGGTCATTTATAAAGTGCAACAAAGTTTGCTGTTTCTCCGCTACTATAGAGCATCAGGAATTAATTACGATTTACAAATTCATACATCATTGTTAAAGTAACTACCAATTTAGACCACCCGCTTTGTTTATTGATAAGTCGTTATGTGACAGAACGTGTAGTTAATGCCAGAGCGGCACCTTTTGGGAGTCAACATTATCCTCCTGCACTACTTCCAAGCCTGTCTCCTCATGCTTTTGGTTATTTATCCCGCTGTACAATGTCTTCAAGTTTCAGCCTACTATCAAGCAAACCTTTGTTGTGAGAAAATGTGAAGTAATTATGTCATGGGTACATGTTTGTATCTAAAACGAAACAAGAAATATCTTCAAAAAGGTGATCGGTGTAGAATACAATATTCTTGAATAAATCCTATCTATATTAGACAGAGCAATTTCGCCAAAATCGGGATCTTAGTCAAAGGAACTTATAGCCTTATGCTATAGTATATTTTAAGAATTTATATTGCATGTTACCGTGATTTCATTTCTAAGACTATTCGTATTGTGATGGTCTAAAGATAGCTTTGAATGACTTTTTCAAATATTCTAAACATCTATTTTCGTTTCTAGAGCATCAGTCCGGGTATGGTGGAAACAGAATTTTCTCACAGAATGTATGCAGATAATCCGCAGATAGGTGTTCAGAGATACAGTCGGTTTGAGGTGTGCTATTTTTTAAAACCACGCATTTACAATATCCTTTTCGCATGAATGTTCTATGTATTGTAAAAACAAGTTACCTTATTAGGAAAGATGTAGTTTAGGGTAATTTTAATTGGTATTTCATTACATATGGTACAAAAGTTAAAGTTTAAAATATCAACAAATAAAAACAAATATCAGCTTATCGCCATTAGTTGTAAAACTTTATATCCATAATTGTAAAACACGAAAGAAGGGCAATTTTGATTAGTTTGAAATAAGATCTTCATGTAAACAGATGTCTACTCTCTACTTTATCATTATGAATGTGGATGAAAACCTAGTTTATGACCATGGATCAGATGTTTACTCAACTGGAAAAGAAAACTGCATATTGCATTTATCATTTCTCATCTCCAAATACCTGCATAAAATTTAATCGTTACTTGATGAAAATTTGTTTGTAAAACATCGTATTCATGGGTTGTTATTTGTCTGCGCCTGGCCTTATAAACTACAACTTGAAACGAGGAAAATGTTTTAGTTTCTTTAATGTAAATCAATGACTGCATGTTCATAACAAATGAAAGTGCATCAAAATGAAAATGTTCCTATATTTCTTCATCTTATTCCCAAGAAGTAATGTTGTAAGTGACCATTAATGTCCAATTTTGGTCGATATACTTTACTAAAATACAACTCTTTAATTGTTTTCATCAAGTTGAAATGAGATTGAGATACCTAAAGTTTAACACGAAGGGCATAAATAATGCATGTTACTTGGTCATTTTACAACCTGACGAATGTACAGAAATCTTTGGCACAGTGTAGTCATAGTAAAATATATGACCCAGGTTAAACAGAAACTTGGATTATTTTCAATATCTGATTTTTTCCCTTAGTCTCGGAAGTCATAATTTCTTTTGTATTCTTTTTGTCATAGAATTTAAGGCCTGAAGACATAGCTTACGCAGTTATCTATGCATTAAGCGTACCAAAGCACGTGCAGGTATGTCATGATATTCATATCTACTTAATATGGTCCTTGTCTATGAAATGTTTTTCTAAAGAACCACTGTCAAAACATGATCAAAGTTATTAATCTGAAATACCTGGAATACTTGTACCAGTGTAATCCAATCAAAAGATTTGAAAATTAAGAAGAATGCAGGTCACATTTATGCTACACAAGATATTATTTTAAAATGATGATAAAATGACAAGTATGTTTTTATTTTTCTTTTGGTCCTGATTTTGGAAAGAAAAAGAAAACGAAAAAAATCATTTTCAAATTACAATTAATCTTTTTGAGCTTTTCAAAGTCAGAGATATGGGAATTATGATATAATATATCATTTGTTTTCAAATGCCATTACACGAGTTAAAACACCAAGAGAGCAAGTTTTTTTATATTTCAGGTGTATGAAGTTATGATACGTCCTGTAGAACAGCCGTAGAAGAATGTGTTAAAAAGGCTTGGGCCTATAATGTATATCACAATACCCTCAGCCTTGTTATATCGTCAAAAACCATGAAGTTTCTTTGATAAAGGTGACATCCACAGTACTCTGTTACACTGAATTATGTAGTCGAAAAATAGTTCATTACAAGTTGTGGGTTTCACACTGCTCAGTCATTTTTTTCTTTTTTTTTTTTTTTTTTGCAATTTTGGTTGGTTTTAAAATATAAACTTTTATTATAATAAGACAGAATTTCATCATTCTAATAATATTTTAGATGTTTTACATCATCTGATATCATAAATGAGTAAAAAATTGGGTATCAGCGATTTTTAGTTATCCATTTTTTTCCAGCACTGGATTTGAAACTTCTGATAATTCACCCGAATGTTTAATATCAATTGTATTATTATAAAGATGAAAATAAGTACAACTAGTTTACAGCTATATTGATAAAATCAAAATCTGCTTCGATTTCTTTCTCTCATCGTGAATTGGGAGTGATAAATCGGTGCTTATTTGTAATCACATTTCAATATTGGATGTGTATTTCATGTTTTCTCAGCAGTCATTAGTATTTAATACGCATTTGAAGAATTAAAGACAGAATATCTGTTGATTTTATGGTCAGACTAAGAAAAATCTCCTTGCCTTATAACCCGCAGGCGGATGCAATATAAAGTTAGAAGTTTTGCATATCTTCTGAAACATTTTGAACTATCTGCTACTTTTTATATCAAGTCGTAAGATAGACTGATTCTATAAAAGCAAAATTTTCGAAGAGTTGAAAAAGGTCCATCACACGCCTAGCATTTAAGGAAAGAGATAATGACAGTATGATAACTATGTATGGAGACCGATTTGATGAAGTAATTTGGGGATTCTGTACATTCTGTCAGCTGCACAAATTTATTGCAATATGAACTACAAAGTAATTTATACACAGTGCTGTGCAATGTCTTTCTAAAAGTAGGGAACTGAAATTTAGACATGTAATTCTCACACACTTTTTTATAATTGTATTTAATATACTTGACTTGTTTAATTTACATTTGTAACATTACTTGATCAGTTAAATAAACAGAGCTGAGAACAGTCCTAGTGTACGCTTCTTTTCAGAGCAATAAAATGAGCACACAACCAGAAAAGTATAGTACACAGTTTTGTCTGTCAGAAACCACTGAATACATATAGTTTTATTCCTTCACACCTAGCCTTGTTTAGCAAGATTTTTTTACTTTTCCTAAACGACGAACCTGTTTGAATATAATATACTACCTTCTAATATATATATGTTTTCTTTTCATCTTATCGTATCATCTTTTACACAGTAACAAGAACTTACTAATTTTTTTTATTTCTTCAGTTTATGCAGGGAATATTGTTAACAGTAAGTGCTATTGTTGAATATCAAATTGACAAAAATATGCAATAATTTCATTAACATTGGCATGAATAATTAATCCATGAATTACCTATACATGACAGAGGTCAAAGAAACAATTTAAATGACACAACATAAACATAAAAGTATGGTTTATTTTGTTATGTACAGATTTACAGAATCGCCATTCCTGAACAAAGAAATCAATAAAAAATCATTCAAAATAACAACATTCATATCACAGAATCTAAATTCATAACTGACGCATAATCATGTAATTAATACCCCTATAATTGTGAATAAATGTACAGGACTAAGTATGATCAAACAGAAGTTTAGAAAAAAAAAACAATAGACTGTCAATGATCAAACACCCCTGAACCGCCATTTAAAAATAAAATGAACTTTCTATCTTTGAATGTCATTAAAAGTGATCCTTTATTAAATGCACCCTTATTGAAAGATCAAGTTGACAATGACAAATATAACTTGCATTACTTCTTAAATAATTAAAAGATTTTTGGCTTTATTGGGGTTTAACACCAGTTTTAACTCCTAAGGTCATATCCCGGCAGTCAGTCCACCTAAACAGTGTTCCTGGGTATCCAACCAGTTTACTAACCAATTTCTCCGCAAGTGACTGACTACTTCCTCACTTGCTTCAGAGGTGAGGGACAAATGACCTACAGACGCAATGTCTGAGATCAATTATCACAGAGAAATTTTGCCGGCCCTGATGGGGACTGAACTGGGATCGTCAAGATTGAAAATCTGATGCCCTACCGATGGAGCTAACCGGGAAAGAAAAAGCAAGAATTAGTAGAAGCAAATGATAGAATTATGATGAAAAAAATCTAGAGTCTGATCTTTTAGTTGTCAAAACAAACATTTTGAAAGGACCATTCAGCAACAAATCAGATACATCTAGATTACTTCTTTCACTAACAATCTGTTTTAACAGTGAAATTTTGTCAGGGTCTTTTAACTGAACTGCAATGTACCTACATTCCACACATAACAGACATTCTGATATGAATTTGTATCAAAATAAATACATTACCATAACAGAACACTTGCTGTCGTTTTGATAACTTGTAATAGAGTATGTTCAACAGATCAAAATCAGATCTATCTATTAAGCACTGGGCTTGCTATAAATAATTAATGACACAATGGCTGGAAACAAGATTACCACCTGATTAAGTAAAACTTCAAAGCAGACAGTGAAAAGAAGGTTACAACTTATAAAATTTCTCTTTCAAAAGCATGAAACATGTAAACTTATCTAAGAGACTACTTGTACACACACAACGCAGGACTACCATTGAGAGAGCACTTCTCTTTTTATCTCTAGAGAAACTACTTCAATTTAAGCCAAATTTCCTCTTCAGGGCTGCCCAGGACTGAACTAAGTTACAGGCTGATTTCTATTTGACAATAAATGAACACGTGAAATCCAAGAATCTTTTGGTGCCAGTATTCCTTTCAGTTTGAGCTCATTCAGAAGCCTGTGAGTTTGTTTTAACATACAATCAAGTTTTAACATGCAAAAAATGTTTTTTTTTCTCACTGATCTCTGCACTGTTGGCAATAGTCACACCACAAATATTTAGCAAAGTACATGATGATAAATAGGGGTTTAAATTCTATTCAGTTGTAGTTAAAATTTGACATAATAAATGCTATATTTACAAATGAATAAATTTAACATAAAACGGACAAAAAAAATCTGACGTTACGTATTAATAATTCCAAATAATGAAGTCAGAAAACAATAAAATCAATAAATGTTTTTTCTCTGACTATACTGATCTAGGAATGTTACCACTAAAATTTGTTTCAATGATAAACTGAATATTATTGGAGAATATGAAAAACGGACCTGAAATGCACTGATTTCATTGGTCGAACGTGCTGCTATGTCCATAAAAAATGAAAAAACTCCCCCAAAAAGTTAAACACCTGCAAAATTTTCATGAAAGTGTAAACATTAGGTGCACTTAAACCTTTCACCCTATATTTCAGTAGGGTATATAATATAACACTAACAGACTTATCTTTTGGTCGTATGTGTTTTTACAGGAACATTGAAAAATATGTGATAACATTCTTATGAAAGATAACTATACAATGTTTTACTGTATCTAAACTGAAGTATAGAATTAATGACAATTCTTCAAAAACTGAAAGTCTCATTATTTCTAGATATCTGAACTGTTTAAGAAGAGATAAGGGGAATGATATTTGATGAATACAATAGAATCATCTTTATAAGTTTTATCCAAATACTGCTCCACAGTTAGGGCATCGCCGTTCCTTCATCGCCAAGCAACACAGAATACCAATAGGAAAGAACAAGATTGCACAACAGACACCAAGGCATGTGAAATCATCTTCTAAAACACCAACCTGAAACAGACACAACAGTATGAAATTAATGTCACAAAGGACAGGAAAAAAGTGCCATTCAAAGTGTAGAACTGAAGTAATTAATTAAATATACACATGACCCTCATTTAACAATTCAACCAGAAACAAACAAAACTTCTAACAAAGACTTTCCATATGCAGTTCTTACGACTTGCTAAAAAGGCATTTCAACCAAAATATGGTGTGGTATATGGTCATATTCAGAAACAGGGTATTTAAACCTTACCATTCACAATGAAAGCAAAGTAAATCTAAAAGGCATGAATGAATAGCCTTTACAAGTGTATATTTATAAGTTATTGCCATTCTTACCCTACATGCTGGGCAACCACCAACTAAAACGATCTGAGGTTGAGGCTGTACAAGCACTTGTTGACTCTGGTAACTAGGCACCTGCTGGTAACCCCCCTGACCTTGATATTTGGGGCCATACTGTCCAGCAGGAGGTGCTGACCCTTGTGGTGCCCCATAATTTGTATAAGCCCCTGAAATGATAAAGTTCTTTTTGTTTATAATGATAGCAAAATGTCTCATTTCAAGATTCCATTTGGGTTCTGTTGTTTATTTTACTGAGGTTTAACACCAGTTTCAACCTCTTATTCCTCATATCCTGGCAGTTGAAATAACTAACCTGATAATGTATTTAATACATACCCATATAATCAAGTCAGGTCAAAGTAACAGGGTAGGAAACTCTTTATAACAACTTTAATTAACCATTTCCTTAGAATTATTCTATAGGCAATCCAATAGGATTTTTACTTACCCACTGATTCTTGATAGGAAGGGGGTGCTTGATTATTAGACATGTCTTCCTGAAATTCTGTTTCAGATCACAACTCTACAACAAAAGAAAACATGATGTAATTAACAATTCATTGTAACATTACTGATATTAATCATTCATAGTTATTCTTCTGCCATACTGGGAAACTGTTTCTCATTTGTAAGACTATACTATTTAAAAATAGTATGAACAGAGCTTCCCTATAGATTATTCGATTTGTCTGACATTTAGCTACTTCTGTAATATTAAGTAAGACACCCCCTTAGCAAGTGCAGGGCAAGTGGATTTGAACTCAGGTAAATGTACCTTTTTTAGTTTGTTTAGTAAAAATTTTACTAAACAAACACTCTTCCACTGTCACTGTAAGATGACAATGCCTCCAAAGTGGAGCTATGACCTTTGAGCTAAGGACCAAGATGAAGAATAATGATAGATCCTTCAAAAGAAGTGGGATTTTTTTGACAATTTGACCTCAAGGTCAAGGTCATTTAGGGGTGGAGGTAAAAAATATCACCTGATGAAGGTAACTTGTAGATCCTTCAAAAGATGTAGGTTTTTTTGTTGTTTTTTTTGTTTTGTTTTTTGTTTTTTGTTTTTGTTTTTTTTTTTTAGGGGGGGGGGGGACAATTTAACATCAATGTCAGATAACAAGAGGGCCATGATGGCCCTGGATCGCTCACCTGAGTACTTTGGCTGTAGGTTTGCTGCTAAGCAGTATTTCATCTTTTAATTGAAAATATGTAAGTGCCTACAAACCAAATATGTAAAATATCAGTCAATAAATAAAGGCTCTATGACAGAAAGTAGAAATATCTATTATAAGCTATGGTGACCTTGACCCAGTGACCTCAAACCCTACCCATGGGTAGACGTCCATGCAAGGAACCTATATACTGAATATCAAAGATATTGGTCTATAAATGAAGGCTCTATGAGGTACAGTAGATAAATCTATTTTTAGCCTCCATGACCTTTAACCTAATAATTTGAAAAAGCTTGATAAAGCTTGCTTCATGCCAAATTTTAAAATTCTAGGCCTTGTGGTTTCAGACAAGAAGATTTTTAAAGATTTTCTTCTATACTGCTATTTAAAACTTATGACCCCTCGGGCGGGGCCAATAGTGACCCCAGTGACATTTTTCAAACAAACCAGGTAGAGGTCCACTTGACAATGCTGCATACCAAATATCTAAGCTGTAGGCATTGAGGTTTCCAGTAAGAATATTTTTAAAGATTGCCTTTTTTACATATTGAAGGCCCCCGGGGCGGGGCCATTTTTGATCCCGGGGCCAACATATTAAGAATACTGGTAAAGGTTCACAACACAATACTCCACACCAAATATGTAAGGTCTAGTCCTATTAGTTTCGGAGAAAAATGATTTTTCATGTTTTTCCTATATAACTATATGTAAATCAAGTGACCCCTGGGGTGTGGCCAATTTTGACCCAGGGGACATCATTTGAACAAACTTGATAGAGGTCCACTAGACAATGCTGCACACCAAATATCTAAACTCTACGCCTTGCGGTTTCTGACAAGAAGATTTTTTTAAAGTTTTTCTTATATAACTCTATATAAAACATTTGACCCCTGGGGGGGGGGGGGGCTTTTTGACCCAGGAGCCATGATTTGAACAAACTTGGTAGAGGTCCACTGGACAATGCTGCACACCAAATATCTAAACTCTAGGCCTTGCAGTTTCTGACAAGAAGTTTTTTTAAAGTTTTTCCTATATAACTCTATGTAAAACATGTGACCCCCGGGGCTGGGCCATTTTTGACCCAGGAGCCATGATTTGAACAAACTTGGTAGAGGTCCACTGGACAATACTGCACACCAAATATCTAAACTCTAGGCCTTGTGGTTTCAGACAAGAAGATTTTTAAAGTTTTTCCTATATAATTTTATGTACAACTAGTGACCCCTGGGGCAAGGCCATTTTTGACCCAGGGGTCATGATTTGAACAAACTTGGTAAAGGTCCACCTGATGATGCTTCATACCAAATATCTAAGCTCCAGGCCTTGTAGTTCTGGAGAAGAAGATTTTTAAAGTTCCAACTTTGAAAATCTAATTTTAGCTCCTGTGGCCTAGAAATGCAATGGACCTGAACCATTTGAACAATTTTGGTAAAGCTTCATGCAAGTAACATTCCTGCCAAGTTTCAGCAAGATTGGCCCAGCAGTTCAGGAGAAGAAGTTGTTTGAAGAAAAAGTTGACGACGCACGCACACACGCACGGACGGACGGACGACGGACATCAGGCAATCACAAAAGCTCACCTTAAGCACTTTGTGCTCAGGTGAGCTAAAAACAAAATGAATTTAAAAAAATTTCTCCAAAAGGGATGTTGTGTACTAACATGAACTAAATCTGTTTAGTAACAAGGAAGTAACAACCAATATTAAGCATTTTTGACAACTGGACCTTTGAGGTCAAGGTCATGCATATATATTTCAGTGGGAAATCTTGTCAAAAGGGGTGCTGTGTTCAAGTATGAAGTAAATCCTTTTACCAATAAGGAAGTCATTGGAAATGTCCAAGTTTTTTGACAATTTGACTGTTAAGGACAAGGTCATTCAGGGGTCAAGGTCATATAAATAAAAAAATACTTTGAAAGCTGAAAATGTCTTTATTTGTTGAATAGGTTCTTGTGTTCACAGAAAACCAGGAGAAGGCTATTAAGAATCTAACTTTGTAGCTTTATAAATCTAGGACTTTCATTGGAAATGCATTAGGCAAATAACTGTGTTAATATCATTTTAAAAACAAACAATGCTAAAGAACTACATGTATCTGGAAAGCATTTTACACTTTGAGGCACAGAACGAACAGCATTTGCAAGACTCACACACACACACATTTTGGTATTACAACCACTGCCAGTTTAACTGTAAAGCTTTTTACTTTCTGCTGCTGCTATAACATCCATGACGTTTTGTTGAATGTACCTGCAGTCAGAATTACGAGCACTTGTTGCCATGTTTAAATCAGTTGTTTTCAACAAAGCTGTTAAACTGTCATTAGGAAATAAAATGAAATGCCATGTCGACTATCCCTTGCACAATGCCCCGCTTCTTGCTAGTAAGACACAACCAATTTAGGACATCTGTAAGAAACAACCATGTCCACATCTCACAATATCAATTCCCATTCTTAATGCAATACTGAATGGTACTATTTTCCTTTCCTATTCTCTTGTACATGTTTTAGATTTTCCAAACAAATACTATGTCTCAAAGAAAATATAATCTTTATAGTATGAAATTTGGCATTTATTTTACCATTCACATAGTAATTAAGCAGACCTGGATGGTACTTAATGATTTCAACAAACTTTACAGTACTTAGAAACCTTACAAATTAAATAATTTTGTCTGAATATTGAAGACTACCAATTCAAAAGAATATAACTCCAAAATCTGTTTTGGCTTCAAGATACTATTGATATAACAGCGGTGATTACTAGTTTCCAATCCCAAGTAGGTGAATGTCCAAAAACTCCTTGAACTTTCACTGATATGAAAATTGTGAACTTCTAAACCTATGACAAATGCCTTCTCTATGCCCATCAAAAACACTAGGTCTACATTTCCTGTGTGCTACATTTTAGGTAAATACCATGGAAAATTCCTTGGGGCTCTGTGAGAAGTATATTTCTATTCTAATTCTCAATATGTACTTATAAAAAGTCATAATAATGTTATCAGATTATTTTATAAACTAACTTTATAACTCCTGTCAAACGGTGAACGTTTTAAATTATGACTAAGTCTTCTCAACTTTTTTTTCTCTGACATTTTACAAGAATAGTCTAGTAATGTAATTAAAACTGAACATTTAACACTGTAATTAAAAATTATTTTGACACTAACATGACTCTTCAACTAAGACATAATGTGCAGAGATGGTTTAATATATCTAGTGATCTGGAATACATACAAGCAACTCTGAACTCCCATAGTGAAGGAGTGTATTTAACCAGCTCCAAAAATTATAACAAAAGTACTGTCAAAGTAGGTACATACTATTTTGACAGAGTAGGTATGTTTTCTTCAAACTAAGTAGATTTACGAAATATCACTATAAATGTACTAGCCTAATTCATTATGCTTAAAGAGTTGAACCCCTTTTATAGATCTGATAGTTTTTGTTCAACAAACAAAATATCAGCCCGTAAAATCAGTTCACCTTAGGAGGCGTAATAGTGTAGTGATTGGGAGACATTAGGCCACTTCCAACAGCCTTGCTGTTGGGCTTGCCCTTTAGCGACATGGTTACAGTGTATGACTGTCACCCAGGAGACCCGGGTTCAATCCTCCCTGGAGTCTGTAGAATTTTCCTACATTGACGACGAGGATAATTCGGTGTGCAGGTTTAGGCCACCAATTGGGAGTGAGGCAAAGTTCAGACTTCCCGAAAGTTAAAAAAAAAGTGTCAGACTTTCGGTCTGACAAGCTCTGAAAATCTGTCAGACCAAAAAAAATCTGAAATTTACAACAACTACAAACGAAAACATGTAACAGGTATGAAACCACCAATTCAGTCTACTGGAGCTCAAAAAATGGTACCAGCATGATGGCGGTTAGAAATAGTTCTTAGTTTTCTTGGCTATTTTGAAGATTTCTGCGCTAATCTATGTATTTTTATTTTGCTGGAATCATTGTTTGACTCTTTCTGATAGTGTGGTAGCAATTTTATCCTCCTATACATTCAGATTAGAATTCACAATAGGAAATTGTTTCACATACCCCAATCTGAAAATTACAATGTAGCTCACATTTTTTGTTAATTTTATGGGAGAGTTCACATGAGCAGAAATATCTTTCTTGTCTGTAACACAACTTCCACTTTTCTTGGTATTTTTCATGAGTACAGATATAGATCTACAAGAATATGTAAGTAAAAGCTATTTAAAAGAGGTTTTGCTAGGTTTTACAGCCCGGTGAACTTTATGAATTTTATACAAAATAAAGATGGAATCTATCTGGTGGTTTCACACCAACATTGACATTTACAACGCCATTTTGAAAAACACGAGGCTTAGGATAAATGCCGGAGAGTCAGACCAATCCGGACTGAAAAAATGTCAGACCAAGTGAAAATCTATGGGACATGTCTGTCGGACCGACGTATTTCGGGAAGTCTGATTTAAGTTGCTTAGCTCCAGAATGTGAGAATATAAATGTACATGCTAGCAACTATTCTGTTAGTGATCTGGAACTCCTTAGCTGACTGATAATATAAACTGTTAGAGAGTAAACAAAATTAGCCAAACAGATGGATCAACAGATTTTATTGTCATAAGAAGTAGATACCCGTAACTTGTATCTATATTTTTAGTCTTATTTGGGGTATCTGGACGTTTCACCTCCTGGACGTTTCGGCCTTGGTCTTTTCACCTCCTAGACGTTTCGGCCCTGGTCTTTTCCGCTACTTTTTTTGGGTTATAGTATGGTATACTGTACAGATTAATCAGTATACTTGTTTGACATGACTTATGTTGTTACAGCTTAATTGGTCAAGTGATTGAATCATCTTAAGTGATAATTGACATGATTGAGATCACTCAAGATTATCCAATCAAATTTTCACTACTTTGTGAAGTATAAGTAACACCTTTATAAAGGTGCTAATTAACAAATATAATGCATTATAGAACTTTCACACTTTAACTAATGATCCCTAATCTGTTCTTATCTGTTATATAACAACATATTATAATCAATGTCCTTTTAAGCTCTTTTATAATTTTAATAATACTAATATAATTTTACAAGAAAAAAAAAATATATGTAGATTTATAGCTGATAAATCTATCACAATTCATACATAAACTATCCTATAAATAATTATTTTCCCAGGGAAATTTCAATATATTTATGACAAAAAATCTTCTTTATATCATAAATGTAATGTATTTGCAAGTATGAGTTATATAATATATAATTTTATAACTCATAATTGTATTTATTTTACATCTTCATCAAATTTACAAAAGATGTCGAAAAGACCAGGGTTTTGAGGCCGAAACGTCCAGGAGGTGAAAAGTCCTGAAATCTTATTTGGTAGTAAAATTATTTTTTCAATACCAGGTATTTTCTTTATAAGAACTGACTTAACTTTCCAACATACGCTGTAGGGTTTGAAACATATGTGTAGAAAAATGGAAAGATGTTGCAGTGCCGTAAGTTTTGGCAAAACAGTAGTCAAAATAATTCATGTGACGTCTTGAGCAATTTCTGAGATATTTTTGTTCTGGTCAGAGGCGAGATATTGACCAATACAAAAAATTACTGAATATCTTGACTTGCGTACAATTAGCTGGACTAGGCAAAACAGATGCCTAAACAAAAACTGAAATATGGTCTAAGTGTTAATTTACAAGAAAAGGGTAAAATCTGGCAAGCAGTGTATAAACTGCAGCAAACAGTTACACTTATAAAGACACATGTATACGTCACCTTTGTATCACACGGATGTTAATTATTAATACACAAAAAAATCTGTATCAGTTCGTTCGTCAAAATCACAAGACTAAGAAATATCAGAGCTAGCTGTAAATTCTCTTGTGCATGGAAACGCAAACTATTTTTGTGTATTTTTGTAAAGAAATTTTAAAACAATATATATATTAACATATTATTTTAACATATATATTTTCTGTTTCAATTTGAAAATGTTTCATTGCTAAAATTTGCATACGAAACTAAATTCAGACTATTCTTTCAGGTGGTTATTTACTCTGACACCAATAGTAGGGACTATGTCAAAGTTAGATAAATATTTGTTTTAACCGAGGGAGAGTTTTTAGTTTGATTTGATATATTAGCTGAAAACCCTAAGAAATTACTTAAACCAATATGATCGGTTAGAAAAGTTAATTGTTCTTGTTTCAAAATTCACTCTTTTCATCTTTCCTTAGTTTTAAATACTTTGAAATGGCCTTTCTGTTTTGACAGAACGGTGCAACTACATTTCCGGTTTAATTCTGACGTGTTGTAAAACCAATGGAGAGAGAGAAATACTGGGATGAAACGTCAGATATAAGTTCATATAAGAGAAAACGTCGGTTGTTTACGTGTCTTCAAAAAATCTGTCGAATCATTATGTTTGTCTCGTTACTTATATTACTACTGCTGTATTTTCAGCAGGGAGAAAGGTAAAATTTATCAGTTTATTAAACCAGCTTACTTTGTATGTTTTACATACATATGGTTAATGTGCACCCATTTCATTATTTGCATATTGATGAAATACCTTCCATTTTCAGACTTATTTGTTACATCTGATGGGCAATAATCTTTGAAGATGAAAAATTTATTGATGAATGTCAATGTCCCTGTTAGTCAAAATAATTTAAGTGACATCTTGTCTCTTGAGCAAATTCTAAGATATTTTTGTTTTGGGTCAGAATCTCGCTATAAGCTTTGATGGCACATGTGTTTATAACTCTGTGAAGTTCCTCATTTTAGGTAAAATCAAATAATCATTGCATGGAATGGATGTATTAATGAATATTCTTTCAAGGCATGGTAAAATCTTTACTCAAATGTTTATTTTAATACTTTTTTAGATGAGTTGAAGTCAGCGACCAAAATTTGGTCGGAACTTTCGCCACAGTTAAGGTACTTTCTTTGTTGTACCCAGATGCGAGATATGGACCCATACAAAAAATAACACAATATCTCAATTCGTGTACAGTTAGTTGGACTATGTTGCTGTAAACAGTTTTAATTTGATATATCTAACTATAGATAGATTTAGATAGATGAAATTTAGAGCCAGTGAATGTCTGGTTAACAGGTTAATGCAAAGACCTTAAAAACCATAGTATAAAATGTTTTTTTAGGTTGTGGTAATATGTATAACTTGAAAAGAAAAGGTTAACCCGGCAAAAAATATTGAGATGTCCTGGAAATCATAAGAATGTTCACATTTGCATTATTTGATAAGCTAGAATCATAAAAACTGTATATGTACAAACTAGATTATTACAGCTAATTCATGGTCTGCTGCAAAAAAACTGATGCAAATAAGTTATCATCATGACCAAATGTGTTAAATTTCCAAGTCTTTTGAAGTTTATTAACTTTAAAAACCTATAAACTATAATAAACATGCAATGAAAAGTCTGCTTTCAACCTGTTTCCTGGATTTTCACATAGTCAATCCAGTGTCACTAAGTACTCCAGCCATATTGCCAGACATGGGGTCAATTACATGCAAATGTAATTAATTAAATTACAATTACTTCAATGTATTCACCAATTAAATTACAATTACCATTACAGGGTTTTTTGAAATGTAATTAATTAAATTACAATTACATCTAGGATGTAATTAATTAAATTACAAATTACTTCTGTTTTTTGTAAATTTATTGTTCTATTAACTAAATAAGTCTGTGATGCATGTACATGTACATATATATTTTATACACAGTTCCATGACTTTGTGAATCATATACATTGTATATACATTTTAAACACAATGACATACTGCTACATACACTCAACTCCGTTACAGATGTGAGTTACATTTGACCATCATCAGCTTTTCAAAAGTTTTGTCAGATAGTCTACATCGGTCAGGTCTAAATGTTTTTCCAGCAATGCTGAATAGCCTTTCTACTGGAGCAGAAGTGGCCTGAACAGACAGATATCTTTTTGCTAGTATTGCAAGAAGTGGGATATCGGCACCATCTTTTTTCCAGTACCCGAAAGGGCTTTCATTCATATCAATACATGGTTCATTTATGTATCTCTCAACTTGGTCATGGGGAGAATTAACAGTACCAGAGGGATTTCTTCTTCTACTGGGAGTGGAAGGGAGGAAGCTAAAAAAGCTATCAGTTTTTCCTTTTTTGCAAGGTGGTGAACATACTTCAGATTCAGGTTCACATCCATCCTGAAATGATGACTGAATTTGAATGGCTTTATCTTTAAGGAGTGAAATACAGGCATCAACATTTTCTGGCTTGCACCACCTTACTTTAAATCTTGGATCTAACAAAGATGCAAGGATGAATACCTCATCATTTTCAAAATGTGAAAGCCTAGCATCAACAGAAATCTTAAGTGTAGAGACCATTTTTGAACTGTAATCTGTACTCAGATCAGACATTTTCTGCACCAGGCCAAGAGTGACTGGAATTACCAGACTACCACTAACACACTTTTCTGTTTGCAATAGGTCTGTGGCCTGCTCAAATGGGGAAAGAATGGTACATAACTCATTAAGTAATTTTCTTTCATAGGAAGTTAGTTTAAAGTCACATTCAATCATATTCAGTTTTGCTTCTGGAACATTTAATACAGATTTTATTTTATTTTCATATTTGTGAGGATTAATTCAGTTTTAGTTTTATATTTATATTCAAAAAGAAGTGATGAAAGTAATTGAAAAGTAATTGAAATGTAATTAGAATTACAGACAGTTTCATACATGTAATTAATTAAATTACAATTACATGTAATTGAAAAACAACTCAATTACAGATTACATACAATTACATCAAAATTTGTAATTAATTACTGTCAATTACAATTACAATTTTCAATTACCCCATGTCTGCATATTGCCAAAGATGAGTTTACTGCCAAAAGATTTGGGGTTGTATTTAGCTGTCTGAAGTTATTAGAAGAATAGTTGTAACAAATATGTCGTTCTGGTTATTTTAGTATTTATAATTTAGAATATAAATATCTTTAAAGGCCCAGTTTCACTTGCAGAGATGAAATATACTAAAATAACAACTGCTGTAGACTGATGAAAGGATCCAGTGATTTTTATTAAAATTCTATTACTATTGGATGGATATAAGCCAGACTGACTTTTACAGGAATGTTTTTGCTATTTTATAATTCATATGACTACTAAATCTAAAATAAAAAATTGATAAACTTGGGTTGATACATAAATGTGGATGGTCATTTGCAGTGGATGGTCATTTGCAGTGGCCAGGGCTGACTTACGTGTGTTTGTCATGTCCATCATTTTAGCAGAACAATTGTAATACAAAGTATTTTCAATTTTTTTTTATTCCAGTGCAATTCTTAAAAAATCTAATAATATTTTCAGAATTTTTCAGAAATTTTCATATTTTCAGGCTTAGAAAATGTATTACATGCGGGTTAAATAAATGTTACAAACTTGTACAAAAATCATTTGATGTAAATAATCTCATAAACTTTGGTAAATTGTATTGTGATAAGATTTGGAAAACAATTAAAAATAGATTCTGGAAAGATGTCGTAAATGCTTATGCCTTATATATTGATAAAATGAATATAGTTACTGTTGAACAATTTTTACACATGCCGTTATTTTTTAACCATGTACTAAGAATAGATAGTGAAATAACAAATGTACTGTATGATAAAGGAATACGTTTGGTTAAAGATATTTTCAATAATAATGGACAGATGTATACTTTAAATGAATTAGAATCCATGGTTGGGCAAAAGCTTAACTTTATTTATTATAACAGAATTTATTTACGTATTCAAGCACATCTTAAAAGATTTAATTCTGAGATAAATAGTTATGATTTTTCAGTTGGTAATAATCCATGTTTAAATTGTTATGCGTATCCAATACTGGTTAAGAAGTTTTTAAATAAATACATATATAATACACTTATTCAAAATACAGATGTACCTACCAGCCAAGAAAAATGGTCATCTTTATATACAAATGAAACAATTAATTGGAATAAAATATATAGTTCTGTTTTTAAGTGTACTAGAGATTCCTATATACAATGGCTACAATATAGAATTGTTCATAGAATTTTACCGACAAACGTCTTACTGTATAAAATGAAATTGGTTGAAAATAACCTCTGTTCTTTCTGTAATTCTGAGGAGGAGACATTACATCATCTATTTTGTGAATGTAGTAAAGTCAAGCCTTTATTGTCTTATATTTTTCAAAAAATAAATTATCAAAATACTTGTGCACTTGCAAACAGTAAGATTATTTTGTTAGGATCAGAAACTAATAATTTCCAAACAGATATTCTTTTCTTAGAATATAAGAAATATATTTTCTTATGTAAACGAAATAGGGTTACTCCAAATATTTTAAGTTTAACTAAAAATTTACAATTGGCTTGGAAAATATATGAAAATACAAATCTAAATGAAAATGAAATAAATTATTGGACTTTTGTAAGATCGTTGATATAGTTACATTGTTTTTTTGTTTGTTTGTTTTTTTTGGAAGTTTAGTTTTATTGAAAGTTTATACAATTTTTACATGTTAATAAAAAGAAAATATTTGTATATTTGTACACCTGTTCACTATACATCAAAATGCTTTGTGCAACATGTTGTGTAACTTATATGTTTTAAATGTGCAATAAAAAAAAAAAAAAAAAAAAAAAAAAAAAAAATATTTTCAGAAAATAATTTATCTACAATTTACACTTAATTCTTTCACTACAATGATATGCTATGTAGCAGACACTGCCAAGTCTCAATAACAGCTAGGTGATGGGCTATGAAGTGGATGTGTCATATTATTTCTCTACTACAAATACATGCATTACAACAAAAGAATAGCTTGAAATAACCTCTGTATTTTTGGCTTATGATACATCGAATGCTTCTGGATATCAGGTAGAAGGAACACACTGTATATATTGACCTTATCAATTATTTCCTCCTGTAATCGTAAGTATATGATAATGAGTATTCAGTTTGAAAATTGAAACTTGAGTACATAAAAGAATTATAATTACAATGGTACAGGTCAGTGTGGCAAAACATCAATATAAAAACAAACAAAATCCAGTTTCTTCGAATACATGTAGCTGAAATTCAAAAGGCTAATGTTAAGTGTAGAAAGTTGATCAGATGTTTAATTATGTTGTACTTAAAACAATATGTTTTAGCATACAGTTTTGCCTCTTTCAGTTTTCATCAGAAACAGATAACCCAGATTGCAAGATTACCCAGTAGATTCTTCCCTACACATAGCCTGGTTGCTGATTACCCATATGGAGACCTTCAGCCAGTTGTAAAGCTTCTTGGTGATGAAGAGTTGATCATTGTCATGTACTATGCTCCATGGTGTGCAAAGTCTGTCCATGTTAGGGGAGAATTTATAAGGGCTGCAAAAGTATTGTCCAACACAGTGAGTCATTATTATAAAATCATAATTTCCTCTTCGTGTGATACTTAGATGTATGAACAGTCTCCATGGACTATTCCTCCCCCTTTCTCACAGTAAATAATGTTTCAAATACATGCAAGGTCATTGAATAGAAATCATCTCTTTTTAGCGTGCCAAAAAAAAAGAGAGAAGTTACTAGTAAAATTTTGTAAGACGAAGTGTATGTATCAGTACCATAATTATTTAATATGTTTTATTAAAATTGATTAAGCTGTTTGGTGAAAGGCTTTGTTTAATCTCATTTTTATGCATTAAATGCTCTGTCTGGAGCAAATAGACTGCATTGTAAATAATAGCTATTGATCTCTTTTTGTCACAGGTTAAGTTTGCAGCTGTAAATTGCTGGTTCACAGAAGGAGAATGCAGACAGAGAATAAAGTTTTATTCCTTCCCAGAACTGTTTGTTTACCACACAGGGGTAACAGATGGCTACAGATTTACTGGTAAAAATCTCTTTCCTTTACTTACAGCAACAGTAGATTATAATAGTAACTGATGTACATTGTACATGTTACTTTGTATAAGTAGAATAAAGTCATAATTGGAAGGGAAACTACCTGTCAAATCTCTTCTGTACTTTGATTTTTCTGCAGTGGTACATTAAGTACACATTCCAGATTTGAAGTGAAGAGTGCATTGTTTTTATACAATGCTTTGGGGAAAACGTTTTTGTCCATAATGATTATGTAGAATGATGTTTAACTCCTAAGATCTCAGCACCATGAATAAGGGTACGGTAAGACAAGACTGTGGTTATGTGTTACTAGATTTTTTTCAAAGACAATATCTATAGAATGTAAACATGTTTAGACCTTGAAAAGATAAAAGTCGAGTTCCATTTGACTATTTTTATAACTGTTTCTTGCTTTTAACAGGTATTAAAGAGGCAGAGTATATTGTAAAGTTTGCAGAAAGCTTCCTGTTTCCTCTGAAACCATTGAGAACAGAGAGGCAAATAAAAGAATTTGTTACACAGAATGATGTAAGTATCAAATAGTTCAGATTCTTAAATGATTAAGTGTACCAAAATGGTAAAAAATATGTATTGATATCTGACCAGTTACATGTTTTAACCTTGAATTATATGTTTTTCATGTTTTGATGCAGCATGATAAATTTGCCGCTTTGTCAGGCCATTATTCCATCATACTTTTGCATGCCAAGGCTGTAACTTAGCCTTAATTGGAGGAATTTCAAAATTACTTTGCACAAAATGCTTGCTCAATGAAACAGTGTACATGAACCAGGTCAGTAGCTAAAGCGATTGACTACAAAAAGGTGATTGACTACAATTGTGCTTCTCCGGGCTGTAACTTGGACTTGGTTGCAAGGATTTCAAAATTACTTGGCACAAATGTTCACCATAATGTGACAGTGTGTTGTGCACTTGAACCAGGTCAGTGGCTCAAAGGTCAAGGTCACACTAAGAGGTCAGTTGCTTACAATTTGGCTTTGGTTGGAGGGATTTTAAAATTACTTGGCACAAACGTTAGCCTCAATGAGTTGGTGTGTGGTGCCTTGAACCAGGTTGGTAGCTTAAAGGTTAAGGTCACACTTAGAACTCAAACGTCTTGTTTTATTACAATATATTTAGCTGGCATGAATATCCTTCATCTATAAAGATAATTTTATTTGTCGAATTATCTCCCTTTTAGCTGTTTCAAAGATCAGTGTGTCTGATACTAGTATTTTTGCTACATGTAAAAGTCTTTCTGGTTTTCAGTTTATGCCACAGAGATTCTTAATGAACAATATTCTGTTTGCACTTTTGAATGACTCTTTATTTAAAACATTTTCTTTCAAGATATTCTTGTTAGACTTCTGAAATAATTCTACATATTTACAGAATGCAGTTATAGGTTATTTTGATTTTCACTCATCACCACAACCACCAGGCCCAGGATTCCATCAGTTCTACTTGACGGCTCTCAGGGTGATGTCATATGGTAAATATGTGTATTCAGTTCATTTAAAGAGGAACTTTTGTAGATGAAACTTGAATGTTGTTAACACAACATATTGAACATTTAACTTTGATTGGAGCACTGCCTCTTCCCTGTTACTAATTGTACTTCAAGTGCTCATCATGCACACCAGTGCTAGGAACATAGCAGAGAAACTTACCCTGCATTTTGGATAAAACTCAACTCACAACAGATTACAGAAGTGAATATAGGGTCCTTCTCAACATAACCCAGATTATGATAAAGGATTTCAGATTGACAGACTGCATAAGTAAATGGGTGTAAAAAGAGCTATAACAAAGCAAAAATAATACTAGAATTTAACAACAATCTGCTGCATTATATTTTGAAAGAATTATGGTTTGCTTGAATAAACGTATGAAAAGGTTAAATATACTTTCAAATGTACATGGCAGCCCTTTAAACCTTCATATATTATATTGCAGAATTTAACCAACCTGTGAGATTTGGAGTTGTGCAAAAACCGACACTTGCACAAAGTTTAAACATGTCTTCACCTAACAGATTTATGCTCACAAGAATTGGCAATATTACCTTGGTAAGTAAGGTTAAGAAATGTATAATATCCTTAACAACAGTGTTCACTCCAAGGTCAAAGTGTTATGTGTGAAGATTTGAAAATCAATCCATTACTGAATGAGGGTCCTGGCTTCAAGCTACCACACTATCTGTCTTATTTCTAATGTGTCATTTGACAGTGTTCTTAGTAAGGAGAATAGTAATCATATACTTGAGCTTCCCAGGAGTATGCCTGTATAACTGAGATATTGTTGATGAACATAGAGATACCTGCTCACAGTACTCACGTGATACTCGCATGTCTGTCTTAAACACTTCATGTCTTTATGTTTATTCTGTTCATATCAACAATTTGATGCTCCTAGTTCTTGTTAGAAAAACTTTTGAATAAAATATTTTTATACATATGAAAATTATATCTTGATAATTAACAATATGTATGTAACAACTGTCAGTATCCAGAATTAGATTTCCATTTTAATTCATTTGTACAAGTTATTACATAGTACTTGGTAAATTACACAGATTACTATGACACTTTGGTATATAATGGTATATTCATATATTTTCAGAAATATCCATTGTTTTACAATTTAACAGCAAAGAATATGACAGCATGGATTCTTCACTACAAGCAAAAGGTATGTTGCTTTTTGTCATAGATCTTATGAACAACAAAGTTGGAACAAATATCATACCGTTTTGCACTCAGTTGGCTAAGACTATTACCAGAATGCATTTTTTTTTGCACTCAGTTGGCTAAGACTATAACCAGAATGCTGGTTTTTTATTTCTACTCAGTTGGCTAAGATAATTACCAGAATGCAGAGTTTTTTGCACTCAGTTGTCTTAGACTATTACCAGAATGCAGGTTTTTTTGCACTCAGTTGGCTAAGACTATAACCAGAATGCAGGGTTTTTTTTGCACTCAGTTGGCTAAGACTATTACCAGAATGCAGGGTTTTTGCACTCAGTTGGCTAAGACTATTACCAGAATGCAGGGTTTTTTATGCACTCAGTTGGCTAAGACTATTACCAGAATGCAGGGTTTTTTTGCACTCAGTTGGCTAAGACTATAACCAGATGCAGGTTTTTTTTGCACTCAGTTGGCTAAGACTATTACCAGAATGCAGGGGTTTTTTTGCACTCAGTTGGCTAAGACTATAACCAAAATGCAGGGGTTTTTTTTGCAGGCAATTGGCTAAGACTATAACCAGAATGCAGGGTTTTTTGCACACAGTTGGCTAAGACTTTAACCAGAATGCAGTTTTTTTTTGCACTCAGTTGGCTAAGACTATAACCAGAATGCAGTTTTTTTTTTGCACTCAGTTGGCTAAGACTACAACCAGAATGCAGGGTTTTTTGCACTGAGTTGGCTAAGACTATAACCAGAATGCAGGGATTTTTGCACTCAGTTGGCTTAGACTATAATCAGAATGCAGGGGTTTTTTTGCACGCAATTGGCTAAGACTATAACCAGAATGCAGGGTTTTTTGCACACAGTTGGCTAAGACTTTAACCAGAATACAGTTTTTTTTGCACTCAGTTGGCTAAGACTACAACCAGAATGCAGGGTTTTTTGCACTGAGTTGGCTAAGACTATAACCAGAATGCAGGGATTTTTGCACTCAATTGGCTAAGACTATAACCAGAATGCAGGTTTTTTTTTTTGCATGCAATTGGCTAAGACTATAACCAGAATGCAGGGTTTTTGCACTCAGTTGGCTAAGACTATTACCAGAATGCAGGGTTTTTTTGCACTCAGTTGGCTAAGACTATTACCAGAATGCAGGGTTTTTTTGCACTCAGTTGGCTAAGACTATAACCAGATGCAGGTTTTTTTGCACTCAGTTGGCAAAGACTATAACCAGAATGCAGGGTTTTTTTGCACTCAGTTGGCTAAGACTACAACCAGAATGCAGGGTTTTTTGTACTGAGTTGGCTAAGACTATAACCAGAATGCAGGGTTTTTGCACTCAGTTGGCTTAGACTATAATCAGAATGCAGGTTTTTTTTGCACTCAATTGGCTTAGACTATAATCAGAATTCAGGGTTTTTTTGCACTCAATTGGCTAAGACTATAACCAGAATTCAGGGTTTTGATTTTAATAGAAAAGTCAAAAGTGATAGCATAAATTATTTACATTGTAAAACATTACTTTAAAACTCTATTGTAGTCATTGATAGTCAGCTTGATACACCTTGTCTACTAAATTGCTTGTATTAAACATCTAAGTCATAATTTATTTTCTCCACATTACACAGGCAAACAAATTGTTTATTTTATGATAGGCTATTAAATAATGTCATGGCTGTTACATAAGAATGGAAAACTTACAGTGCAAAAGTATCTGTTTTATGACTCAGTTTTAAATATTGAGCTAACAGTTTGGTTATATTAATACCATTAATAGGACTTATCTTAAAGTTGATTTGGTTGAAGACTTCGGTTGAAAAAGTTGAAGTCCTCTATTGTTTATAGTCTAACATTTTCTCTGTGTATGTTGTATTTATTTGAAAATGACTTTATTACAGAATATCGCCCCTTGGCTTGTACCTCCAGGAGTGAAGAGCCTTACCTTGTCTCTGCACATGCAGAAGGGTGCAGCTGTGTTTGTTTTTGCCCCAGCCAATCCCCTGATTAGCCTTAATCCATTCCGTGATATTGTAAGTCATTGGTATCAACTTTTTATTTGATGGGAACTTATTTATTTTATTTTAAATTTTATACACTTAACAGTTCTGAATCACTGTCAAGTTAAGTTGTAATAAAAATTATTATTTGTAATTTTATTTATTTACAGGTACTTTTACAAAGGCAGAAAATACTGAATAAGCTACTGAATAAGTTATTATATTACTTATTATATAGAATTATGTGAAAATTGGTTACTTTCTTAACCTTTACACTTGCTTGTAAATGAAAACAAATTAACAATTTATATAATAAGTGCTTTGTTGTATCGTGTCTTTGTAGATGGTAAATGATCATTTAAAGCATTATTCTGCATTATATGTGTCATATCTCATTGTTTTTGTATTTCAGGTTCAATTAGCCAGTTATGCATTTAGAAGTTGTGGCAATAACACAAAATATTACCAGGATATTTTACAAACTTATATTCAACATTCTATTGTTGAAAATTATGAATCAAGAAAGTATCATAAAAAGTGCCTTGAAAAGAAATCCAGTGTTCATCAAAGCAACTTGTCTTCCAGAATGTACAAATGTTGTGTTTCATTATTGACTGGTACTAGGAAAACTAGGCCAGATTCAGTTTGTGAATATTGTGTTCAAAGAAATTTTTTTGATAGTGACACAGTCTGTGATATTGGATTAAAGTCCGAGGAAAATTCTTATTTGTCCCCAAAATTGGAGAACTCCTGCTCAGATTTTTATCAATATTACAATATAAATGAACACCATTCTGTTTGTTGCAGAAACAGTGTGACTTCAGTGCCAAATTTACATATCAAAAAAGTGTCCGGAAAAATACGACGGAACACTGATCAATTTGTTATCAATGGTGCAAATACTCTCTTTCAGCAACATTTAAATAAATTGACATTACAGAAATTAAAACATTTACCCCCATTAGAGGAGATTGCAAAGATTAAAACATTATTTAGTGATATTCGTATGGGAAATATATCAGGACTACAGTGTCGGACAAACAGAACTGTAGATTTCTATTATATAGATAGTGTGTATCATTCAGTGTTTCTGGAGAACTTCAATCTGCCAAAACAGCCTAAGCAAGCCTCTGTGATACTGGTAGATTTGAATGATGAAAGCCTGTATGTACTCAGGGATAAACTTAATTATGCTAATCTAGGTAAGTGTAAAATAGTGCCTTGACAAAATCCCTAGAAATACAGATATAAGATGAATATTTTTGTAAAAGTAATGTCAGAAAGTACAGTCCTTGGAGAAGATGTGAGACAAGAACAGTACTGCTTTCAGCCAGATTACCACACACAATTGTTGTACTTTCGGTAAAAAGTATTTGAAAACAAATCATATTACAGACTGTTTAAATTTTGTAAAGAACTACATAACTGATATTTTTAGGTTGGAGCAGATTGAAATATTGATTAATTTTTCCTAACAGCCCATTTTGTCAAGAACTACACAGATGGTGTGCTCAGTCGTCACAGAAAGTCAAGTGAGGTGACCTCTTCTAGCGAGTGCAGCAGTTCTAGAAGTGTGTGTATAACTGAAGTGACTGCCAGTACATTCCAGGAAACTGTCTTAAACAATAGTAAGGTAGGGAAGTTCTTGAACTGTCTCATAAATCCAACATTGACTTCTGTACACTCTCATATTTCTTCTTATTAAACCTTGGCTAGTTGACCGCTGTTGACCAGTTTGTGGTCCATGCATAGTTTTTTGTTTGCTAACTTCTGATAAATAATTCTGAGCTACAGAGTCTGTCTAATTCTTCTTTTCTGTTTTAGGTGAGAATTTAGTAGTTTTGACAGAGCATATATTAAGTCTAGTTATGGTGCTACTAACGATTGGTTGTTTTATATACTACTTTTAGGGGTGTTTTAAGATTAAGACAAGAACTTACTGGACAGTGTACAAGATAACAAGAAGTCTGTAAATGGGATTTTTACATTGAATTTAAATGGTGAAGCATGGGAAAAACTTAAAGCAAAAATGGTAGCATAATTATTAATGTTCTAAATGATGAGTGTTTATGTGAAATGCATCAGTCTAAGCTTCAGTTTACTGTTATATTTCAGGATGTATTGCTACTGTTCTATAGTCATGTTTGTGGGTTCTGTGCCCAGTTATCTAAAGTGTTCCTTGCCACTGCAAGTTACTTCAAAGATGCCAAAGACTTGATGTTTGCCAGGTTAGAATTTTCATTAAATGTCTAAGGATTTTCCATAATTGATCCATCCAGATAGCTTGGCTGCTTTTTTAACATAAGTGCTACCTGGTAGGTATACAGTGTTCCCAAACAAAAGCAGATTGCTATAGCTTTAGCATTGTTTGACCTCTTTGTACCTTAATTTAGTAACAAATATGTGAACTTTATTAAAACTTTCTTAAAGGCAGTTTTTATCTCTCTTTACCAAAGATATGGCTCTTGATTTTTTTTGGAGTATCAAGTATGTTTTATGTTCTGATGGAACATTGATTGTACATGTTGTGTAGTCACTGTATTTCCTTTGTTTCTTTTTACAGAGTTAATGGAGACACCAATGATCTGCCATGGGAGTACACTGTGGATAGATATCCCACTCTCATCTTCTTCCCAGCAAACAGGTAACTGTGCACTTGCTTCTTCAGTGTTCACTTTTAGCTATTATGTTTATGATCATTAAACTTATTAAAATTAATTTATGAATTAAAAGTCTTTAAACTTTAATCATAGTATTTTAGTTGATTTATTATTTGTATTAGTTGGGGTTATTTTTTGATTTGATTTTAATAAGTATTTTAAGTGAGTTGCACAGTTAAATTTATCAAACATCTTTCTTTAGTTTTTAATAGATAATTGTTTATAACATCTTAATGTTATATTCTTTAAAGATAGAAATAATAGTTATTATTTTTGGGAATTATAGCTGGTATCATGATATTACCAACTAAAGAACTTTATTGTTTGCAGTTCTCTGAATTTCTGTGCAATTACTTTCAGGAAATCTGACAGCATTCAGTTTCCAGACAGCATAGCCAAAACCATTCCAAACCTGATAAAATTTATCTTATACCATGCCAATATAAGTCTTCAAATTGACTCAGCAGCAAACTTGTGCTCAGAACACTGTGTTAGGAAGAATACAGCCCTTGTATTAAAGAGGATCTCAGAATTAGAGGCAAGTATTGGCCAGTTAGAGAGAAGGGCAACAACTCTGTGGTCACAGAGGTTTGATAGTGAGCAGGGACAACAGTATCAGAAGGTGGCATTTCAGGCAATGAGAAGAGCACAGGATATAAAAAATATCAAACTACGCAAGGCCCAAATACTTAACTATTTCCTGCAAAATGAAGTTAAACGGTTAGATAAGAAAGTTTTCTTGGCATACATGGAAAGGTCTGCTGGCTTGTAGGAACATACCACCTGCAAGAGACTATGTGGATTTACCTCTTTTTAGTTAATTCTGGGATAAAACTCTACATTACTAGACGGGTGATGGGGCTCAGAATGTGAAGTGTTATTTCAATCAAAACCATATCCAGTTTAATTGGACCAACAGCTAAAAATCTGTCTTTAAACTTGTTCTAGGATACTTCACCTGAATTTTGTTGATAGTTAATCTTTTTAAAATATTAGATATTATATGAGTTTGTGCTGTTAAAATTTTAACTGTACCTTGGCATTAGC
This sequence comes from Cyclina sinensis, assembly GCA_012932295.1. NCBI lineage: Eukaryota > Metazoa > Mollusca > Bivalvia > Venerida > Veneridae > Cyclina > Cyclina sinensis. The sequence goes on along the minus strand of JAAONU010000001.1, from coordinate 70,072,092 downwards.
CTTAGACATGTAGATATCAACTTAGAGAATTTACAGCATTAACAAAGGTCAGATCAAGGTCAAAATGTGTTCAGATTCTTAACTGTAATTTGTTAGACATACTGGTATTTAGAATATTGATACAAAAGGGTTTTCAAGGTCAAAACTTTTTTGGAGTACAAAATGTGATTCTTAACAGTAGTGGTATCACTACTTCTGAATCAAAGCTTTAGGAATTATGCTCTTTTATTTCATGCTTTTCAATTGTTAACTGAAATGTAAAAAATAGTTTTTATTTTTTGAAAAACCTGGAAGAAAGTAATAAGAATATTTTTCACTCTGCAAGAATTCTTTCCCGGGACTTTCCCCTCCTTTTACTTTGACAGTTATAAAGTACCTCAGTTCTTTTCTTTGTCTTCTTCATATGTCATTAACGTATTTCACGTAATCAGTATTGTGATTTACCTGCCGTTCAGATGACCATTCATTAAATTGAAAGAACAGAATTGCTTCCTCTGCTTGTGCAGTTTATCTGTAAACATGTACAAATGTTACAACAAAAGCTTGTGAAATCTGCATCTGAAGCTTTTCAGAAGGATCAGCTGTCAAAAAGCTACTTAACAGTATACCTGTTTCAGAAACAGAAGCATTGCTGTATACCTGTATAGCCGTATTATTATGATCAGTCATTCTTGCACTTTATGATTACCCTCAGACCAGCAGTGTTATTCAAAGGTAACTTAGTTACTAAAGTGCTTCGTATCAATCAGTTAGTATCATAAACATCAAAATACAATGTGTCGAGTCATCATTTTTAGTGATATTCTTATCTTATTTGAATGTATTAGGAAATAAATAGAAAATAACCTGTATAAAGTGTCAAGTGAAAAAAAAAATCAAAATTCATTCATTGCATCATGTGAACACCAGATGTTAATATTTTCACTTGTCACCTAGCTACTTGTAAAAATGTCACTGCTGATGTAATGAAATGCAAACAAATATCCTCTGGTCTTGTTTCTGACCACTACTTTTTTTTTAAATACCAAACAAAGTGGAAAGCCTGTATAGTTGCTTTTGTTTGTTATTATATTATTGCAGTTGAATTTACCTTTAAACAGCAATTGTTTTTATTAATCATATTTTATAAAGATATCTGTTATTTATAGTATGCACTTAAAGGGGCTGTGCTCCAGATGACACAAAAAAGAAAGTTTTCTTGTATTATAAATTTCTTGTGATATTTATGATTAATGCTTAAAAACTGACTAACTGACAAAAAATAAGTCAGGTAATCACATTATAAATTGATTTTTTTTCCTTTCATAGTGCTATACCGTAACGCGAAGGTATAACTATATTGTATAAGATTTAAAGTAAACAATACTTATTTCACATGCGGCGATATTGGTGACAGTTAAAGCGTTGTTAATATTTTGTTAACATGAGGGTCCAGAGTTCAAATCTGGCTGAAGCGAATATATTTTTTGTTGTTCTTTTTTTACTTTTATAATCAGTTTTGAAGTAAAATATCATGTTGTTACAATCTCACGGCATCTAGATATTTAATTTAAGTAAAAAAAATTTTTATGTCAAATCTGGAGTTCAGCCTCTTTAAATTGGCCAATATTCTATTTATTTATTTGAACAGGTTCAGAAAGATATGCAGTAATGTCAGTGTATTTTCTGTGTTCTTGTTTTCTTTGTCCCAGTAATTTCATAGAGTGCATCATAGACTGTGCAATCTAATTATTTTTAGCTCACCTGTCACGCAGTGACAGAGTGAGCTATTAGGATACCCTTGTGTCCGGCGTCCGTCGTCCGTCCGTCGTCCGTCGTCCGTCGTCAACATTTTCTTTAAATGACATCTCCTCCTAAACCCCTGGCCCAATTTTAAAATAACTTCATACTAATGGTCCTTAGATGTCCCTTTACCAAGTTTGCTCAAATGGTTCCGGTCCAATGCACAATATGGCTGTGAGGCCCTAAAAGGTGTTTTTAAAATGGAAATTTCAAAAATCTTCTTGTCTGAAATAACAAGGCCCAGAGCTTTCATATTTGGTATGAAGCATCATCTAGGGGACCTCTGTCAAGTTTGCTCAAATCATGACTTCCGGGGTCAAACTGGTTCAGCCCCGGGGGTAAATAGATTTTACTTAGAATTTATATAGGAAAAACTTCAAAAATCTTCTTCTCCAGAACCACAAAGCCTGGCGCTTAGATATTTTGCATGTAGCATTAACTAGTAGACTTCTACCAAGTTTGCTCAAATCATGATCCCCGGGGTCAAGTTGATCCCGCCCGGGGGTCAGTTAATTTTATATAGAGTTTATATAGGAAAAACTTCAAAAATCTTCTTCTCCAGAACCACAAAGGCTAGAGCTTAGATATTTTGCATGTAGCATAACCAAGTAGACCTTAACCAAGTTTGCTCAAATCATGATCCCCGGGGTCAGATTGACCCCGCCCCGGGGGTCAATTGATTTTATATAGAGTTTATATAGGAAAAACTTCAAAAATCTTCTTCTCCAGAACCACAAAGCCTGGAGCTTAGATATTTTGCATGTAGCATTACCTAGTAGACTTCTACCAAGTTTGCTCAAATCATGATCCCCGGGGTCAAGTTGACCCCGCCCGGGGGTCAATTGATTTTATATAGAGTTTATATAGGAAAAGCTTCAAAAATCTTCTTCTCCAGAACCACAAAGCCTGGAGCTTAGATATTTTGCATGTAGCATTACCTAGTAGACCTTTACCAAGTTTGCTTAAATCATGATCCCCGGGGTCAGATTGACCCCGCCCCATAGTCAATTCATTTTATATATAGTTTATATAGGAAAAACTTCAAAAATCTTCTTCTCCAGAACTGCAGGCCTGGAGCTTAGATATTTTGCATGTAGCATTAACTAGTAGACTTCTACCAAGTTTGCTCAAATCATGATCCCCGGGGTCAAATTGACCCCGCCTGGGGGTCAGTTGATTTTATATAGAGTTTATATAGGAAAAACTTCAAAAAATCTTCTACTCCAGAACCAGAAAGCCTAGAGCTTAGAAATTTTGCATGTAGCATGACCTAGTAGACCTTAACCAAGTTTGCTCAAATCATGATCCCCGGGGTCAAATTGACCCCGCCCCATAGTCAATTCATTTTATATATAGTTTATATAGCCATCTGATCTTAGTCTGCAAAGTTTGCTTCGGTCTTCCCAACTGCTGAGTTCAGTACGTACAGTCCATGGTCTGTGGATCACCTATCTTGTGTGTCATAACGTGCTCTCAAATTCTGTACTGGTACAGAATTTACCAACACAGGTTAACTGCATACCATTATGTAACTTAAATACTGTCTCAAAATAGCATATACCCTAACACAAAAGTCACTTCTAGACTGTACATTTCTGAAGGAAACTACCTTCAGCCAAAATGAAAACATTACACCTGTTTCAGATATCCATATTTCAATTTGTACTTCATACAATAGTTTCATGTTAACTTACAAAGAAAAAAAAAATGTATCGAAAGTCTAATGACTTTGAAATGTTAACATTTTCCATGTATTTATCATCTAGACGAAATGAGGTAAACTGGAAATTATTAAAACAGTTCATGTAAAGTTAAAACTTCACCAATCAGCAAGTGTGGACACATGCCCTTCTTTCACCAATTCTCTCCTCATTATGTCTACAATATCGTTTCATGGTCTATCAGGTGAGCGATTCAGGGCCATCATGGCCCTCTTGTTTTGTTGTTACATTTTGTGAGGATTGACAGACTGGTGTACTTTTTGTATGGTATTGTATTTCATGTCTACTGTAGATAGTCTTTTGCCTCTTATTTCCAGAATATTATCTGAAATTGCAAACAAAAATATGCCATTTAGTCATGTTGTTAACAGATGATTGGTTTGTTTGAATTCCTTATGTAATTCATGTAGAATTTTTGATGTAAGAAATATTTGATAGCCTTATTTGTTGCAGACGAAAGTGTCTGTGATAGTTTTAACATAATGAGAGACTAGCTATTGTATTTCTGTGATTTACATCTTTTAGAATCACATGTGTCAACTATCATATGACATACATCACAAGGAATCACATGTTGGCTCCTCTGTGACATACATCACCAGGAATCACATGTTGGCTCCTCTGTGGCATACATCACCAGGAATCACATGTTGGCTCCTCTGTGACATACGTCAGCTACCTCAGAAAAATGACAATTCATTTAAAATTGTGATTTTGTCATTTAAAACAAAACTTTTATTAAGACATTTGTACATAATGATAATGAAATGATATTTTGTATACATAAACTACTATTGCATTTTGAAAAACACATGTATAGGAAGGAAGTGAATTCAAGAACATATTTAGAGAAGAATCAGGGCATGTAAGTTTTCTAATAAAATGGTAGTGGTAAAATGCTTCATTTGTTAAACAATACAAAACTATTTCATAGTAATAGTCAGTCTGAAAAGATAGTGCTGGTTTTTAGATCAAACAGTTCATTTCTTTTAATTCAATGTTACATATTCATTGTAATAATGTTTTTCACAGACACTTGGCTAGTTTTGAAACATAGAATTCTGGGAGAAATGAAATACGTTTTTGAAAGGATTATGACTGTAACCAAGAATCGGAAGCTTGGTTAAGTTTTGAACTGCTACTGCAAGCGCTGTAAATAAAAACAAAAACCTTTTCTTTAAGGATTTACAATTGCACAATGCCAGGTTTCAAAGACATGTTTTTCTGACGAACAAGACTCAGTTGGAAGACTCTCTTCATATAATGATACTGTTTCAGACAAATTGTTAAAAGCATTTGTTGCAGAGTTGTAGGTAAGTGAATGGTAGTTACTGCTGTCAATATGTTGTCTGTATTCACTGGTTCTTAGTCATAAGATTAATAAATATGTATAAAAAAAAAACTTTTCTTGAAGAGGTACAGACATGCAGAATGTTTCTGTGTGAACATACAGTAGTAATTACATTTAACACTATTTATATATATTTTATACGTCCACTTTATCTTACAAGCTGTCTTGATTGATTATAACATTAACTCAGTAGTATGAAAAGAGAGTGTTGCTGTAACAATGTTGAGGATTATTTCTTTAAACAGTTTAAAGTGATGAGACAGTCATTAAAACAATCAGTTTAATTTTAAGGAATAGGACTAGTATTAGATAACTGAAGTCTTTGTTACTTAGATAAAGTTATACGACACTCTGATGCTGAATAATGAGTTTAGAGCATAGAGTGTGATATTTGTTCCACGAATTATCTGTTACGTATGTATCCTTTTCCTTGAATCTGTACATTTCGGCTAAAGTTTTAACGGTATGTCTTCTGCCTTTTAGAACAATTGAGAAATCATAATGCTAGGCCAGTATTTTAAGAGCCAGTGATGTTGAACTACCAACATTTTGACAAACATGTTGCATAATTATATAGTTAGTAGAGACAAGAAAACTGTTTCCTTCCTTTTGAAGTGATCATTTGTAAATAGTCCTCGCTGTAAGTTTGAACAGAGTAAATTGCTATACAATGCACTCATCAACATTTGTTGTGATGTAGCTGGTTTTTGTTGAGCCCACCTGCAGTGAACTCACAATGGGAGTTTGGTGTATGTGCGTACGTTAGTGCGTATGTCCAGAATATTTTGTCCAGGCCATAACTTCCCTGTGGATTGGAGAATTTTGAAATACCTTAGCGCTTTTGTTTACCTTGATGAGATGGCTTGTTGTGTGCAGGATTCAGGTTAAAATGTCAAGGTCACAGTGACAGCTTAAAGGTAAAGATATACACAGATTTGCTTGTCTTGGAGATGGCATGCTAGACCCAGTTTCATAGCTCGAAGATCAAGGTCACAGTTACAGCTTAAAGGTAAAAAATGTGCACAGATTTGCCTGCCAGGCCATTACTTCTCCATGAATGGAAGAATTTTTAAATACCTTTTCATTTTTGTTCACCTATAGAGGTGTGTCACATGCAAGACCTGCATCCTTAGCTTGAAGGTTAAAGTGAAATGTTTATATATGAATGTGTGTCTGGACGATTACTCAAAGTATAAAGGCCACAGACTTAAAACTTTGTCAGAAGATAGATCTTGGTGAAATGGATTGCACTGTGCAAGAACCATAACCATTGTTTGGAGCTAAACTCAGTTACTGTAAGAGGGACTTTGTTGAAACTTGACACAGAGATAGAGGAAAATAAGAGGAAGTGTAGAGTACAAGAGCCATAACTCTGCATTGCTTAGATTTTGAATAAATTCCCTTGGTTGACTTTTTAAAAATTTTCTAGCACATCTCAAAATATTTTTGAAGGATCTTATTGAACCTTTATGCATTGATAAGGGACAATCAGCAGAAGTGCACTGTACAAGGGGCATAACTATGCAAGGCTATTCCACATTTTTTATCCTTTGATACCCAGTAGGCTGGACATGTTGCCTGTGGGTATCTAGTTAAACAATTATTTTAGTAGCGCATATTTTCTTTCAGATTGTATGAAGGTAAGACCATGAAATAAATATACCTTAAATTAAAGAGGTCTCTAGCTTTCAAGAATTGCTCAAGAGATATATAGTGAGTGTTCCAGTGTGTCAAGTGTTGTTACTTTTGTTAGACTGTATAAAGTAAATAAATTATATGCTGAATTTGTGTTTATATAATGTCTTTAAGTGTAAATTAATTGATGACTTGTTACCTGAATACGGTAATGCTAAAAACATTCCTGTTCTTATCCTTATGTATGCAACCTTTCACGCAATGCTCTGAACATGTGTCAATTTATATCTATTTCAGTTTTCTTTCTTCTTATGTGAAACCAGTTCCGTCTTTTGTCTTTTATTTACAGGATTCAAAACTACTTAATAACAGATTTTTTTATCTAACAGTTTTTAACAGTTTTCAGTTTTTATATGCCCCCTTTGAAGAAGTTATGGTATATTGTTTTGCTTATGTTTACTGGGCTGTAAGTAAACCAAGTGGTCACCTATCACAGAGGCACAGGAGACTTGAGATTTGGTAGGTAGGTGAGGCATCTTGTGTAGATGAACCTTATACTCACAGTGTGAAAATGATTTCTGATCAATAACTTTAAAATAAGCCCCCAGTATCTTCAAACTCCCAAAGATGGTAAGGTATGACTAGTAGATTACTTTGATTGTTTTTTTAGGCTCATTAAGTGAAAGGTCAAATATAAGGGGGCTGCAGTGCGAAAATAGTTTCTGATCTAGAACTCAAGATTTACTGTACATAAATCTCTCTAACTTTACAGGATGGTTGAGCCTGTCTAGATAAATCCTGATGTTGTGCTCACTTCAAGTTTTTGGGGTCTGTACTTACACAAATAAGTGGTCATTGATCAATTACTCGAGGAGTGAATACATTATTTTAAGATAAAAGCTTTATGAGCGGATAGCACCAGATCCATTTTTTTAGGTGCTGAGTCAACATTTTTTTAATTGATCTTGCCGAATTCTAATGTGTGTAAGGGGGGCATCAAAACATTCTGACAGCTCTGTTTACATGTTTTTTCCTTTTCTAAACTTCAAGGTAAATCTAAGTCAAACTGTCATGTAATAGTGCGTAGATATATCTATTCAGTCAATTCTTTCCTTCAGATTATGTATCTCTGTTATTTTACTGTTTGATAACCTTTAGTTATATATTATTTTGGTGCTGGTTTTACCTAGTAATTATAATTGAATATATGCTTCCAAAATGTTCTTTGTTTGATATCTTATTGATTTATATTAAGACATTGGCCATGCTATCTCAATCACTGTATCTATATAGCAGTAGTATTTGGAGATGGGATGTTATGCACAACTTTTTTGGTTGGTCATTAGTTGACCAAATGCATTAATTGATAGTGTTTTCCATGGTTTATGTTTATGTAAGTTTGTGTAAAATTCCCTTGTAAAAGGCAAATAAGTAGACATGCAGTCAGTAGGGGTTCTATAATCTATTAGATATATGTAACAGTCAAAATGAAGGAGTGTGGGTTAGGCTAAAAAAACCCAACTGGACTAAAGCTTTACAGAACTATGATAGATTTGTTTCTGAAGAGGTTAATGAAAACCAGGTTTTCAATTTTGTAGTAAGATGCAGTTTGTTGTATAAACTTTATGTTAACAAAATAATATTTTATTTAAGCAGCACATTGCTTCATGGATAGTTTTGTTTGATGCAAATGTTTTATTTGTTAACCTACATAAATTTTGAAAGATTCAGCCATAATAATGAGTGCTGTTGTCATCTTTATGTAACATGTTTAAGCTGGACATTTGTAAGCAAAGGCATTGCCTTGATGCACAGTATCTGTGTAAATGGTTAACAACTATCTATGACTACCCTCATGTTATTGTTTATATAAAATTTTCATATATATCATTATAAAGGTATTTCAGGTTGTTAATCTAGTCAGGCTAAATACCTTTATTTGACCCATTAAAATAATATATTTACCACAATATGTCTTTGTCCTAATGCCAATGAATATATAACTGGAGTCTCTTAGACTATGTTCTGAGAAATAGAAGTGACAATGTGATTGAAAACCGAGGCAGTCAGACATGTTGAGATTCTTGCATCCTCCACTCTAGCAGTGCCATCTGTCCATTTTTGTATCTTGAATAATTATTGAGATGGAGACAATAACATTTTTTTAGTTCACCTGAGCCGTAGGCTCATGGTGAGCTATTAGGATTGATCAATGTCTGTCGTCCATCGTCTGTCATCCGTTGTCCATCAGACGTCCACACTTAATTAATTTGTTAATACTCTAGTGGTCACATGTTTGCCTCAATTGTCATGAAACTTAGTTAGGATGTTTGTCCCAGTAATTACTCGGACTAGTTCGAACATGAGTTATCTGGAATGAAAAACTAGGTAACATGGCCCAAAAATACAAAACATTGTTAACACTCTAGAGGTATCATTTTCAGACCAAATATCCTGGAAATTTGTCAGAAAGGTTATTTCCATGATTTCTAGCTCAAGATCGAATATGGGTAATCTGGGTCAAAAATTAGGTCACAGAGCCCAAATATGGGGTCAAAATCTAGGTCACAGCTCAAACATGAAAAATCTTTGTAAACACTCTGGAGGCTACATTTACTGTCTAAATATTCTGGAAATTTGTCAGAAAGGTTATTTCCATGATTTCTAGCTCAAGATCGAATATGGGTAATCTGGGTCAAAAATTAGGTCACAGAGCCCAAATATGGAAAAAACCTTGTTAACACTCTAAAGTTAAGATTTTCAGTCCAGATAACCCGAAAATTTGCCAAAAAGATCGTTTTGATGATTTCTAGCTCAAGTTCGAATATTGGTCATCTGGGGTCAAAAACTAGGTCACAGAACCCAAATATGGAAAAACCTTGCTAACACTCCAGAGGTAACATTTTTAGTCCAATAACCTGAAAATTTGTCAGAAAAGTTGTTTCGATGATTTCTAGCTCAAGTTCAAATATGTTTCATCTGGGGTCAAAATCTAGGTCACAGCTCAAACATGAAAAATCTTTGTAAACACTCTGGAGGCTACATTTACTGTCTAAATATTCTGGAAATTTGTCAGAAAGGTTGTTTCGATGATGTCTAGCTCACGTTTTGATATGGGTCATCTAGGTTCAAAAACTAGGTCACAGAGCCCAAATATGGAAAAACCTTGTTAACACTCTAGAGGTAACATTTTCAAGTTGCCACAAGTTCGAATATGGGTCATCTGGGGTCAATTAACCAGGTCAATAACAGCTTTGTTAAACGCAGTCATACTCAGGTGAGCGATATAGGACCATCATGGCCCTCTTGTGTTACTTCAGTGCTGAGATGTTAAATCTGTTTAACCAGAACTATGCTGCCATGTATAGCGTGATTAAATTAAGGCCGGGGTCTTATATTTTTAGCCATGGGCCTGTCACTGACACTGAATACTTCCTTGGTAGTCAAGTAAAAGTGAAATTAATATGGAAACTTAAGTAAGTCATCCAGTATGGGGTTTTGTTTGTTTTGTATATTTATAAAAAAAAATAAAATAGAACTGTGTAACTGATGGATTATTTGTCCCTACCAGTGTTTACACCGGCGGGACTATAAGAATGCCCTTCGTCTGTCTGTCCGTCCCGCTGTCCGGAAATCTGGATTCCGCGATAATATACGAAGTGTATCAGTTAAGTTGATGAAACTGTATGAATAGATGGTAATATGGAGATTTTGTACGTCACTTTACTTTTTTCCTCGGATCAAAGTTCTGGTTGCTACGGTAACAGTAATAGTCGAAATATGGCTTAAAAGATTGATCGTTTAATAACCTAAAAAGTATATGATACTACCGCTTGCAAAACTGATTAGAGTTTCACGTATTCGGAAAGTGATAAAAAGTGATGTTAGAAGTTTATTTCAGTAGCTTAAACTGTCACTTTACTGATCATCCAATCACAGCGAGGCAGTTTTCTCAGGTATACCTGTCAATAAAACTGCGTCTTGCAATCTACCCGCAGTCAGAAAAAAAGTGCATGGGCGGCGCCAAAGTTGCTGTGTCGTAATTGTCGCTGCGTTGCTACCGGATATCTTCACTCAATATTTTTTTCCTAACCGCTTTTCCATTTCGTACATAGAATGACATGAATGAAGTTAAAGACGGAGTTTGAAATAAACACATTGGGCGGCGTTTTAATTGATATTTGACAGGTTTACCGACGAGTCTCGTTTTTCACCTAACGGCGTAAACTCTAATCAATTTTGCAAGCGGTAGTACTTATTCATAAATTTAAGTCTCAAGTTTTGGTATTTACACTCCGCCTCAGTTGTCATACACGCCAATGCCTGCTCTGCGGTTTTAGGGTCCGACATTTTAAAATCTTGTGACGCGAACTACTTCTACATTCTAGGACTATCAGTTTGAAATCTAATGTGCGTGATGCATTTTTTGTGCCCGCTAATGGGCACTCTGAAGATTATACTCCCGTCATAAGCAAAATTTTTTGACGCGAACTTCTTCCACATTTCTAGGACTACCAATTTGAAACTTGGTGTGATTCCCCCTTTTCCTCTGACAAGGCGGTATTGCGGAGTATCAGTCACATTCAGTCAAGGCGAAACCTGTAGAGACTTGTGTTGCAAGTAACTCCAGGGTGTTCTTTGAGTAGTTGAGTTTACCCCATTATATATCAACATTACACAACTGTTTTAGAGCCAGTGATCAGGTCTGCCACGGTCACATCAGAAGTGCGACGAAAGGGCTTGTGTTTTTAGCTCATCTGAGCACAAAGTGCTCAAGGTGAGCTTTTGTGATCGCCTGATGTCCGGTGTCCGTCGTCCGTGCGTGCGTGCGTGCGACGTCAACTTTTTCTTCAAACAACTTCTTCTCCTGAACTGCTGGGCCAATCTTCCTGAAACTTGGCAGGAATGTTACTTGCATGAAGCTTTACCAAAATTGTTCAAATGGTTCAGGTCCATTGCATTTCTAGGCCACAGGAGCTATAAATAGATTTTCAAAGTTGGAACTTTAAAAATCTTCTTCTCCAGAACTACAAAGCCTGGAGCTTAGATATTTGGTATGAAGCATCATCAGGTGGACCTTTACCAAGTTTGTTCAAATCATGACCCCTGGGTCAAAAATGGCCCTGCCCCAGGGGTCACTAGTTTTACATAGAATTATATAGGAAAAACTTTAAAAATCTTCTTGTCTGAAACCACAAGGCCTAGAGTTTAGATATTTGGTGTGCAGCATTGTCCAGTGGACCTCTACCAAGTTTGTTCAAATCATGGCTCCTGGGTAAAAAATGGCCCAGCCCCAGGGGTCACATGTTTTACATAGAGTTATATAGGAAAAACTTTAAAAAATCTTCTTATCAGAAACTGCAAGGCCTAGAGTTTAGATATTTGGTGTGCAGCGTTGTCTAGTAGACCTCTTCCAAGTTTGTTAAAATCATGGCTCCTGGGTCAAAAATGGCCCCGGCCCAGGGGTCACTTGTTTTATATAGAGTTATATAGGAAAAAACTTTAAAAATTCTTCTTGTCAGAAACAGCAAGGCCTAGAGTTTAGATATTTGGTGTGCAGCATTGTCCAGTGGACCTCTACTAAGTTTCTTCAAATCAAAGCCACTGGGTCAAAATAGGCCCCACCCTGGGGGTCAATTGATTTTACATAGGCTTATAAAGGAAATCTTTAAAAGTCTTCTTCTCAGAAACCACAATGCCTACAGCTTAGATATTTGGTATGTAGCATTGTCTAGTAAACCTCTATCAAGTTTGTTCAAATTATGTCCCCTGGGTCAAATTGGCCACGCCCCAGGGTTCTCTTGATTTACATATAGTTATATAGGAAAAACATGAAAAATCATTTTTCTCCGAAACTAATAGGACTAGAACTTAGATATTTGGTGTGGAGTATTGTGTTGAGAACCTTTACCAGTATTGTTTATATGTTGGCCCCGGGGTCAAAATTGGCCCCACCCCGGGGGCCCTTAATATGTAAAAAAGGCAATATTTAAAAATCTTCTTACTGGAAACCTCAATGCTTACAGCTTAGATATTTGGTATGCAGCATTGTCTAGTGAACCTCTACCTAGTTTGTTTGAAAAATGTCCCCGGGAACACTATTGGCCCTGCCCGAGGGGTCACAAGTTTTAAATAGCAGTATAGAAGAAAATCTTTAAAAATCTTCTTGTCTAGAACCACAAGGCCTAGAATTTTATAATTTGGCATGAAGCAAGCTTTATCAAGCTTTTTGAAATTATTAGATTAGGTTAAAGGTCACGAAGGCTAAAAATAGATTTATCTACTGTACCTCATAGAGCCTTCATTTATAGACCAATATCTTCGATATTTAGTATATAGGTTCCTTGCATGGACGTCTACCTATGGGTAGGGTTTGAGGTCACTGGGTCAAGGTCAAGGTCACCATAGCTTATGATAGATATTTCTACTTTCTGTCATAGAAGCTTTATTTATTGACTGATATTTTACATATTTGGTTTGTAGGCACTTACATATTTTCAATTAAAAAATGAAATACTGCTTAACAGCAAACTTACAGCCAAAGTACTCAGGTGAGCGATCCAGGGCCATCATGGCCCTCTTGTTTTGTTTTTCTTTTTTTGTTGTTGTTGTTTTTTAGCTCACCTGAGCACAAAGTGCTCAAGGTGAGCTTTTGTGATCGCCTGATGTCCGTCGTCCGTCCGTGCGTGCGTGCGACGTCAACTTTTTCTTCAAACAACTTCTTCTCCTGAACTGCTGGGCCAATCTTCCTGAAACTTGGCAGGAATGTTACTTGCATGAAGCTTTACCAAAATTGTTCAAATGGTTCAGGTCCATTGCATTTCTAGGCCACAGGAGCTATAAATAGATTTTCAAAGTTGGAACTTTAAAAATCTTCTTCTCCAGAACTACAAAGCCTGGAGCTTAGATATTTGGTATGAAGCATCATCAGGTGGACCTTTACCAATTTTGTTCAAATCATGACCCCTGGGTCAAAAATGGCCCTGCCCCAGGGGTCATTAGTTTTACTTAGAATTATATAGGAAAAACTTTAAAAATCTTCTTGTCTGAAACCACAAGGCCTAGAGTTTAGATATTTGGTGTGCAGCATTGTCCAGTAGACCTCTAATAAGTTTGTTCAAATCATGGCTCCTGGGTAAAAAATGGCCCAGCACCGGGGGTCACATGTTTTACATAGAGTTATATAGGAAAAACTTAAAAAAATCTTCTTATCAGAAACTGCAAGGCCTAGAGTTTAGATATTTGGTGTGCAGCATTGTCTAGTAGACCTCTTCCAAGTTTGTTCAAATCATGGCTCCTGGGTCAAAAATGGCCCCGCCCCAGGGGTCACTTGTTTTATATAGAGTTATATAGGAAAAACTTTAAAAAATCTTCTTGTCAGAAACAGCAAGGCCTAGAGTTTAGATATTTGGTGTGCAGCATTGTCCAGTAGACCTCTACTAAGTTTCTTCAAATCAAAGCCACTGGGTCAAAATAGGCCCCACCCTGGGGGTCAATTGATTTTACATAGGCTTATAAAGGAAATCTTTAAAAGTCTTCTTCTCAGAAACCACAATGCCTACAGCTTAGATATTTGGTATGTAGCATTGTCTAGTAGACCTCTATCAAGTTTGTTCAAATTATGTCCCCTGGGTCAAATTGGCCACGCCCCAGGGTTCTCTTGATTTACATATAGTTATATAGGAAAAACATGAAAAATCATTTTTCTCCGAAACTTATAGGACTAGACCTTAGATATTTGGTGTGGAGTATTGTGTTGAGAACCTTTACCATTATTGTTTATATGTTGGCCCCGGGGTCAAAATTGGCCCCACCCGGGGGGCCCTTAATATGTAAAAAAGGCAATATTTAAAAATCTTCTTACTGGAAACCTCAATGCTTACAGCTTAGATATTTGGTATGCAGCATTGTCTAGTGAATGTCTACCAAGTTTGTTCAAATAATGTCCCCTGGGTCAAAATTAGCCACGCCCCAGGGTTCTCTTGATTTACATATAGTTATATAGGAAAAACATGAAAAATCATTTTTCTTCCAAACTAATAGGACTAGACCTAAGATATTTAGTCTGGAGTATTGTGTTGAGAACCTTTACCAGTATTGTTTATATGTTGGCCCCGGAGTCAAAATTGGCCCTGCCCCGGGGGCCCTTAATATGTAAAAAAGGCAATCTTTAAAAATCGTCTTACTGGAAACCTCAATGCCTACAGCTTAGATATTTGGTATGCAGCATTGTCTAGTGAACCTCTACCTAGTTTGTTTGAAAAATGTCCCCGGGGTCACTATTGGCCTTGCCCGAGGGGTCACAAGTTTTAAATAGCAGTATAGAAGAAAATCTTTAAAAATCTTCTTGTCTAAAACCACAAGGCCTAGAATTTTATAATTTGGCATGAGGCAAGCTTTATCAAGCTTTTTGAAATAATTAGATTAGGTTAAAGGTCACGGAGGCTAAAAATAGATTTATCTACTGTACCTCATAGAGCCTTCATTTATAGACCAATATCTTCGATATTTAGTATATAGGTTCCTTGCATGGACGTCTACCTATGGGTAGGGTTTGAGGTCACTGGGTCAAGGTCAAGGTCACCATAGCTTATGATAGATATTTCTACTTTCTGTCATAGAAGCTTTATTTATTGACTGATATTTTACATATCTGGTTTGTAGGCACTTACATATTTTCAATTAAAAAATGAAATACTGCTTAACAGCAAACCTACAGCCAAAGTACTCAGGTGAGCGATCCAGGGCCATCATGGCCCTCTTGTTTTGTTTTTCTTTTTTGTTGTTGTTGTTTTTTAGCTCACCTGAGCACAAAGTGCTCAAGGTGAGCTTTTGTGATCGCCTGATGTCCGGCGTCCGTTGTCCGTCGTCCGTCCGTGCGTGCGTGCGACGTCAACTTTTTCTTCAAACAACTTCTTCTCCCGAACTGCTGGGCCAATCTTCCTGAAACTTGGCAGGAATGTTACTTGCATGAAGCTTTACCAAAATTGTTCAAATGGTTCAGGTCCATTGCATTTCTAGGCCACAGGAGCTATAAATAGATTTTCAAAGTTGGAACTTTAAAAATCTTCTTCTCCAGAACTACAAAGCCTGGAGCTTAGATATTTGGTATGAAGCATCATCAGGTGGACCTTTACCAATTTTGTTCAAATCATGACCCCTGGGTCAAAAATGGCCCTGCCCCAGGGGTCATTAGTTTTACTTAGAATTATATAGGAAAAACTTTAAAAATCTTCTTGTCTGAAACCACAAGGCCTAGAGTTTAGATATTTGGTGTGCAGCATTGTCCAGTAGACCTCTAATAAGTTTGTTCAAATCATGGCCCCTGGGTAAAAAATGGCCCAGCCCCAGGGGTCAAATGTTTTACATAGAGTTATATAGGAAAAACTTAAAAAAATCTTCTTATCAGAAACTGCAAGGCCTAGAGTTTAGATATTTGGTGTGCAGCATTGTCTAGTAGACCTCTTCCAAGTTTGTTCAAATCATGGCTCCTGGGTCAAAAATGGCCCCGCCCCAGGGGTCACTTGTTTTATATAGAGTTATATAGGAAAAACTTTTAAAAATCTTCTTGTCAGAAACAGCAAGGCCTAGAGTTTAGATATTTGGTGTGCAGCATTGTCCAGTAGACCTCTACTAAGTTTCTTCAAATCAAAGCCACTGGGTCAAAATAGGCCCCACCCTGGGGGTCAATTGATTTTACATAGGCTTATAAAGGAAATCTTTAAAAGTCTTCTTCTCAGAAACCACAATGCCTACAGCTTAGATATTTGGTATGTAGCATTGTCTAGTAGACCTCTATCAAGTTTGTTCAAATTATGTCCCCTGGGTCAAATTGGCCACGCCCCAGGGTTCTCTTGATTTACATATAGTTATATAGGAAAAACATGAAAAATCATTTTTCTTCCAAACTAATAGGACTAGACCTTAGATATTTAGTCTGGAGTATTGTGTTGAGAACCTTTACCAGTATTGTTTATATGTTGGCCCCGGAGTCAAAATTGGCCCTGCCCCGGGGGCCCTTAATATGTAAAAAAGGCAATCTTTAAAAATCTTCTTACTGGAAACCTCAATGCCTACAGCTTAGATATTTGGTATGCAGCATTGTCTAGTGAACCTCTACCTAGTTTGTTTGAAAAAATGTCCCCGGGGTCACTATTGGCCTTGCCCGAGGGGTCACAAGTTTTAAATAGCAGTATAGAAGAAAATCTTTAAAAATCTTCTTGTCTAAAACCACAAGGCCTAGAATTTTATAATTTGGCATGAGGCAAGCTTTATCAAGCTTTTTGAAATAATTAGATTAGGTTAAAGGTCACGGAGGCTAAAAATAGATTTATCTACTGTACCTCATAGAGCCTTCATTTATAGACCAATATCTTCGATATTTAGTATATAGGTTCCTTGCATGGACGTCTACCTATGGGTAGGGTTTGAGGTCACTGGGTCAAGGTCAAGGTCACCATAGCTAATGATAGATATTTCTACTTTCTGTCATAGAAGCTTTATTTATTGACTGATATTTTACATATTTGGTTTGTAGGCACTTACATATTTTCAATTAAAAAATGAAATACTGCTTAACAGCAAACCTACAGCCAAAGTACTCAGGTGAGCGATCCAGGGCCATCATGGCCCTCTTGTTTTCTTAACTCTTTGTGAGGTCAAAACATTGTATAAAGACATGATCATTTTTGATCATGGCAGATGCAGACTTTCATCGATTTTTTGAAAACGTGGCAACTCAAATAGCTGATGTTTGTAATGTAAGTACACGGCATAGGGAATGCTGTGCTAAAGTTCTAATTTTTGATTCTGAAGAATATAGTTTTGGATCAAAAGTATCGATAAATATGCAAATTTAACATACTAAAATGATGACCGTAAGATAATGCAAACTTAACAGACAGCAAACTGAGTCCGTCTCAGATTTTAATCACAGAACTTAAAATGCAAATCGAGATTGTACGCTGGGAGATATAAAATTTGGACTAGGAAGTAGTTTCTCCGAAGTTCAGCATCAAACATATTCTAGGGTCTTGTGAGTAAATAGAAAAAGTTGGTACGGGGACTGAATGTTCCATGAGTACATTTTACCAAAATCATAATGCAGCAATGCAGTCTGCAAATGGAAATGCATAAAATGTTGAAAGATATGTTAATTTTACTTTCCAATTGACTGGCATTATATTCGAACATAAACTTCGCGATGTATAGAATATAAATAGGCTTGCTATTTTAAGCTTTATTTAAGATGCCTTAAAGTAAAAGACGCCTATTTTTCCTTGCAGAAAAATGTTGCTTCAGTTGTCCGCATAAGGATGAAATAATTAAATCGTAGTTCAGATATGTTACGGTCAGGTTCGTAAAAAGTCTAGAATTAAAAACTTCAAAACGTATAATTTAAGTAGAACTAAAGATGGCTATCTCAGTACAGAATCAAGACTTATGGCGGCAAATTCAGTAATAAAAATATTAATAAGCAATATCGATTTTATTTTCTCTTATTAAAATCAACTAACAGGACTATCAAATTAAAAAAGAATCAAAAATCGACCAAGTAAATGAAAAGAGATTAATCTCTGTAAAGGACTTAATTAATCATACAAACAAAACACCATAAGATTCAGAGGAAATAAGAGCCCCAAAAGAACACCTACATTGTATCAAAGCATTTGTTAAGGCTATAACAACAGTGATATCTTTGCAAATTATGGCAATGAATGATCGCAAACAGATACGATAGCTATGAAAAATCTTACAATAACTCACAAGCCGAAAATAAAGACCCGAAATACGTCAAAGATGTTCGTAGAATAATAAAAACTGCTTCATTTTATATATAAACGTTACAGTTATTTTCATGATACCGAATTCTCCATTTTTAGAATTTATAAACATTCTTTACACAAATTCAAAATAAAAAGATTCCGCTTTTGCAATTATTAGTAGCTATAATTGCAAAATAGAACATCTCCCTGGCAAAGCTTATGTAAATGCCGATTTCGCACCAAGACTGCCAGAAATTAAAAACATACAAGGGCCTATCAATAAATTCGTAAACTCATTCTGTGTTACATTATGCATTATTCCACAGCTCGAGCTATGACGGGAACACGTGCTGCAAGTCATCACAAGACATCTCCCACAAATTTCTGTTTACGACGCATCCCAACTCCTTTCGGAACTCGTATTTCTTACCAAGCAGTCAGGTTTTGCTAAGGCTTCGGGCGAATACATTGTTGAGAATCCCGCAAAATAGCTTTATAAAGCAATATAAATATTTATATGTCATTTTAGCATATAAATATTTGAACCAATCAAAGCGTAAACATAAGACATTCACTGAAAAGAAGACCAAAGGTAAATGATCTTGTATATTACACGAATTATCTAAATGGAATTATTGATTTTTTTTAACGGTCTGCCTGCATAACTTAAAAAAGAATCAGCTTCACATCTCCGCTGATGAGGTTAGACATTCAAATATTTCTGATTGGTCAAACCGGAAAACCTAAAACGAGAACTGACTATCTAATGGTGAAAGTTCAAGTAGATGCTATGAATCAGATACATCTGATACTGAAATAATCCAACTAGTCGTATTGACAAACTCTCCCATAAGACCAAACAAATAAATAATTATGCGAAGATTCTTCGTCAGAAGATTATATCCCCTTTAGCAAATTTTAAGACAACAGCAGAATATCAAAGAAAAAAAAGAAACTGATAATACAATAACTAGTGGGCATATGGAATCACAAACCTCGCAGTCCGAGATAGGCAACAAAAGTGATTGAAATACCAATTTATACGGCACGACTGTTAACTAGGATAACTGATCTTAGGTTGATAACGAAATTGATACAACCTTACGAGAAGCAATTAAGTCAGAACCCTTTCTTTAAAAAAAGTTATATAAACGATATTCAGACCCTATGACCATTGATGCAGTTTCTAGTACACCTAACCACAGGAGCTTGAAATTGTATTTTTAGGGATTCAAAGGTTATAACTGTTAATCAACCTTCTTTTTCTGTATATAAAAACACAAGGAAGGAATGAAACGCCACCTGCTCCACACTCTAAGAATTCGGGTCGCATCAGCTTAATTGCGCCCAGGTGCAGATATCTATCAGTCCTGTCATTCAGCAGGCACTAAAACTTACCGAAACAAATCCATGAAATCGCTTTTTTTCAGTACGCTACACAGAAGAAGAAAACAGCTGGTTTTCGAACAAAATCAGTTTGTCGCCGAAGCCATTGCGCGACGTCACGGAATTCCCAAAAATTGTGGCGCTTTCCCAGGTAAATCTATTTCTTGATTTAATATACAGAAGGAATAAATGCAAAATCAAACTAAATATATGTTTTTTATTATGAAATAACGGCAAAATGTACTAAAATTGTGTTGTATTGTTTTTTGACATTTCTAAAAAAAAAAAAAAAAACAATCTTCAGTGGCTCAGTGGTCTTTACACCTTATTTTACTGACCCGAAAAGCGTGAATTTGAATCCAGTTTCAATCAAATTCTTTTTTCTTCAGTTTTCATGTTGTTGTTTTTTTCAAGGTAAATTAACTTTTTTTAATTTTAAAGAAAAACATTTTTCAAGCTAAATTCTGTGTGTCAGTCAATTTAACGACTAGAATGTCTATGCACAATTTTCTGTACTAACTCACTTATTAACTTGAGACCGTAGTTTAAGTTTGATACGTTATCCTCATGGCTGCGCTGCAGTATACTTTCGTTTTCAGCAGGATGTTATATACCGTTTTTGCTGATTTAGCATTCTGTCTCCCCGCGCACCCTCCCACAAGCTGGCATGTCAAAATAGAGGATCGCATTATATAAGAGTGTGCGAAATACACAAGGAAAGGTAGTTTTTCATCTATAACTTAGGATTTACTGTATATAGATCCTTCAAATTTTATAGAATGGTTGCACAGTGTATAACTAAAACGACAGTGACTGTTCAAAATGCCTTGCTGCGACGCCATTTTTTCTAGCAAGGGACAAACCAAACTCCTCGCATCGGTTACGTCACGCTTTGCTACTTTACATTAGCTATACCTTTAAAAAACTTATTAGCTTTGTTGATGGTCAATAATTTGGAACTCGTACTCATTCAGTCGTCAGTTGGTTTCCTCTTTCTTGTTGACTGACGTGGTAAATTGCTTGATTCTGCATTCTGAATTTAGTATCGGTTTTTGTATTTTCCAGCCTATTTCTTGGCACTATTTGTATTTTAGGTACATTTGATCTATATTTTTATTATTTTCATGTCTTGTTTTCATAATTCTGATTTTTCGGGTATTCTGGACTGAATATTTCTGCAAGCTTTCAGCATTTTTGTCGTATGTCTTACATACAGTGTTTAGTTGTTGTTGTTTTTTTGCATTTGATTTACTCGTATTTTTATTGCCAAAGGTTTTCTTCTCTTACTTTGCTTGTTTTGAGTCAGTTTTAATGCTTGCTTTTTTGTTATTGTTATCTTTAGGTATAATGTAAAGACTTTAACTGTTTATTCAACCATTTAGTCAATGTATGGTAGACAGGTATACGTTACAGGGTTTATCGACATTCTTTGTGTCAAGCGTTTAAATTTCGGGTTTTACTTTGAGATCTACTGATGTTGAGTAAGGTAATAGGTTTCAAGAATTTCCTTTTGATATGATTATAGCTTTTGCTTATATATTGCTTTCTCACCATTACTGCTTATTTTTCTCAAGTAATTTCACTGAGATTCTTCCAGATATGCATATATGTGTGTGTCTGTTTCACTGAACATTTTTTTTTCTCTAGCTTCCTGTATGTCTTCTCATCCGTAATGTTTATAATGACTCTGTATTAATTAGCATTTTCACAGCTTGACAGTTAACTACAACTTAAATTCTGCTCTCCGAAATTGGTTAAAGTTACATTTTTACTGTTGTTATCAATTTGATTACTTTTCGGTTTGCTTTTCATTGTGTCTGATGTCATAACTGTTAAGATAATGCACGTTTTTTGAACGACATACTCTTTTAAAGTGGTTTCTTTTTATAAAATGGGTACATGCTCTTTCTTGCTCCTGGGCATCTGATGGCTGCTTTGTATGGAAAATCATGTCCAAAGTAGCAACATTTTACTTACTTTTATTGTTTGCCTCTGTTGTTGCACTATGGTGGTCTGTTTTGAACTATTCCGTCTTGTAGACCTCATTGCATAAGAATTTTGTTTTATTGGATTTCGATTTCTGAATTCTTGCTTGTTCTAGCATCTTGTATCAAGCTATGCAGTAAATAGTGTGCTTTTATTTTTTTCTTTAGACTTTTTGACTTCCAGCCATAGATTAGTTACAGTTTAATTTCTGTTTTTTTGTCACTGAATTGGCAGTTCTCTGACAAATTACGAAGACGCAAGTAGAAGCTGCCCATGAATTCTTCACTGTTTGGCTTTGCTTGTCTGAGTTTGTTGTCTTCATATTCAATACATATCTTTGGGCTAAAGTACTATATGAGTTTTTTCTACAGCTGTTGTTTAGTCATCCCCTCTTCCTGAACATGTGCCAAATATGTCTTTGATTACTTCGCAAACATAATGTAAAAGCAACTCACGTTGTTGCTATGTGTTTTAATGTCCAGACCAGGGGCGGATCCAGGATTTCAGGTTGGAGGGGGGGGGGGGAGCGCAAAATGTTCGGCCCAATTTGTGTCCGTTTTCTACCTCATTTCAATGGTTGTGTTTATGCTAGACTATACTGATTCGGTAATATCACAAGGGCCTCTGATTATTCAATTCAATGTTTAACAATAAATTATACATTATTTAAAGACATATTTAAAATAGACCTACAATAACACCTATGGTCCGGGAATTTTAGGGGGGCGCGCGCCGGGTGCGCCCCCCCCCCCCCCTGGATCCGCTAGTGCAGACCTATGAGTAGGTGATATGGCCTTTTACGGCACTTTTTCCAGCGCGTATCAACAGCTGCCTCACTAATCGTGAAGATTGAAAATAACTGGTAATTCTTGTGCCATTATCTATCATCGAAACTTCAGTATTCTTAATGAATCAGCAAATGTAGTTATGACCCTGTATTATCCATTCAAGGGGTTCTAATGTTTAATTCCACTTTGTTTAGTCAGTTTTCAAGATAAATTCAATAGAGATACAGTTTATCCATGAACACATTAAAATCCATTTGTGCTTTTATATGATGGAAGAGTGGTACTGACATAATAAAACAACATGTTCTAAGACGATCTGACTGAAGTTCACCATCTCCCTACGGTTAGCTTTGCGATTTTTAGAAGATGATTTTAATCAGATCGGTACATGTACTAAGATTAGAATTATTTCTTATATTTATGTACTAGTTCTACATTTAAATCAAAACAGTGTCACTACTAGGATGATTAGAAACTGCATGATGCTATCGTAGAGTACAAAGCTGCTGCATTATGATAAAAATGATTGAAATGTTATAGATACTATAATACTTAAAGGTCATGTGACACGAATTTTTGACCTCGAAATTTTCATATGAGCGAAAAATATATATCTAAATATGACTGTTTAACAAAAAAACGCAGGTAATTTTCATCTTATAGATGTTTTTATAGCAAATTAAAATCCATATTTTACGCACTTGGTCACGCGCACCTGTCACGAGCGAAACCGGAAGTGACGCACATTTATCCCTTGCCACTTTACACAGCTGCCTGGATTGTTAACAAAAACTTTAAAATTATGATGGAAAGTGAAAATGTAGACTGAATATAGTAAAACAAACAAAATTGAACAAGTTAAGCTAACATTATGAATATACATTGAAGATTTTTTAAATAAGTAATTTGAAATTTTGATGGAATTACGAAGCCAATGAGCAATATTATATAGAGGCTAGTTTAATCAGGGTTATAGAATTAAAAGATACATCAGTGAAAATATCTAGACGAAGAGATATTTTTCAAATTACTGATCCAAAAAGATTTTGAACATGCTTACTTTTATCTGAGGCAGTTTGTTGGAAGACTTTATTAACTAACTCCAATCGAGAGATTTTTTCCATAAAAAACATTCTCCTTACAGTGATGTGTTGCTTATTTGTCTGTGGTATATTTTGCCTGAGGTGCGTGTAAGTAATCTTTGCCTAGATCAGAGACGTAGATTTACGTCTCTGCCTACATCTATGATTTTTTACATTATAAATGCATATCTTTTTTGTTGCTTATTCATTCTACATATTATTTGAAAACAAAACAATAATGATCAAAGAACAAATAATATGAAGAAGCCCTAAAAACTACGTCAAAATAATAACACACACACATTGTTTTTTGTTTTTGTTTTTTTCAATAATTTGTCCACATTAAGAAGTCGAATGACTTTTTTTAATTTTCATCATAAATAGATTCATTACATTTAATTATCTAATTAAAATATGTATCTACATGGAAGCTTCTCAACTAAAAATCATTCAGACATATTAATTGGAACAAGCTATTACATAATGTTTTCACAAGTGTGACTGATCAAAAGTAATACAATCAATTTGTTAGATCACTTGCCATAAATTTTTGCTATTTGTCTCAACTTTATCATTGATTGGGTCATAAAAATGTTAATTGCTTTGTTTGACAGCTATGCAGAATATACAAGGGTCCACTTTGGGCAGGTTAATTTGCATAAATCCCACAGTATAAGGCGTGATTTATGGACCTTTGACATTTCATTGGATATTAATTTATAAGCAGACACAAATTTCTACTTGATAGACATGCCATATTATTATTTTTCAAACTATATCCCAACGTGAAAAAAACATTGTAGTGTGAATTTCCATTCCAGTGAAACAAAATTTAATGTTAACACAATAGATCACCTAAATTCACTTCAATTTTACTACACTTAAATGAAAAAGCATTTGTTTATGACGTAAACATCAATCGAGGATGTGTTACCATCATGTAAAAACGCGGAGGAGATGGTTTTATATAGAACCACAACATGGAAGAAATTGGAATATTTATTAATATTTATTAAGGTAAAATCACAACCCGTTCTCCCGGCACAAAGTTGGATTTTACTTATAAAAATCGAGAAGTAATCACATTATTTTATATAATTTACAATTTATAGCATGTTATTTTTATAAGTGTGCCTTTATCGTGTTTCTTGGTCTTGTGGTTTAGTCTTATTTTTTTATTTAAAAACGGATGTATTATGAGCAGTGTAATTCTGCACTACTGCCTGGTAAAGTAGGGATAAATCTACGTCACAGCCAAAAAATGCGGCGGAAACTACCGATGTCGAAACGGAAACAGCCGATCATCAAAAACACGTTTTTTCTTATCAAAAGCAATATTTTCATATTTTCGCAGTTAAACCATTTTAATCAGTACATTATGATTATTTTGAATAGACAAAGTTGCTATAGTCGTGTCACATGACCTTTAAGTACATTGTATAACTTATAATGTTATAGATACTATAATACTTAAGTACATTGTAGTTATTATCGCCCGTCAAATGCGGAGGGATATAGATTTGACGTTGTCCGTCCGGCTGTTCGTCCATCCGTCACATACTGATTGGAACATAACTCTATAATTATAGTAGTCACGAGACAAACCGACCATACTATAGTCTTGGTGACATCAAACCAGCTGTATGACGTCATGTATGTATCATTCTCATCTTGTACACTCTCGGGAGAGGGCATATTTGTAATGGAAGAGGAATTTAGAAATTTTGTCGCTGAAGTACGTACGCGAAAAACTTGCTACTTTTGACAGAAAATTAGAACAAGGACTTAAGTGCAGAATTTTTCTTCAGGGTGTAATACATCAACGATATCAAAGGAATTTACGGCCAGTCAGCCACGTGGTGGCACCCAGTCCCGTTCTTCAGCCTCAGACCGCCGCCGGGAAGTGGACTGATACCCAAGGAGATTTGAATGCGTTAAAGGACCTTTTAGCCGGAATCAAGCTACCTACTGAGCTCAGACTCAACGAATCTCATCAGGGGATGAAGCGATCTGAACAGCTTTTATTGAACATAGTGACCAAATGTACAATGTACTGCCAAATTGTTGTCAACTATTGAACCTTGTCAGAAGATTACTCAATAGACATTGGAACAGTTGTTTCTTGTCTGTCATGCACATACCAAGTATTTGCAGGACGAATATGATACTATATTAGTGAATAGTCAGTTCGACACATCAACATCACGCATAATTCAGGCGTTACAGAAAAACACATCAGGACTTAACCCAGAGTCGCTTGAAACGCTTCGTTCAGCGGCTACCCTTGCATTTTCAAGCCGCCCAGCTCAACGGGGAAATCAACAGTCCCACAGAGGTCGAGGACGTGGTTACTATCAAGGTTCAGATGTTTTTAGTGGTTTTTCTCAGCGGGGATTTCCTAAAAGGCGTTGTGGCAACAAGGGAGATTATTTAAATACTACGCCGCAGAGGGATGAATAAAGAGTGCTCTCTCTTTACATAAAGTTGCGTTTTGGTTTACATTTGTTTATAATTGTGTACATTAAGGAACTAAACCGGAATTTATGATTGGTTAGTGTTTTATGCTGTTATGAATTCCTCTATGTCCATGGAAAGACATTATTTGTGTTGAGCAATGTTATATCATCTCATTGTAGTGATTTAGGTCATTGTAACCTGTTGGTATCGGAATAGTCGTGGGCGTTTTTGAGGTACCTCTTTTCCGAAAGTCACGTGATTGTTTTTGGCGGTCTCTCTCTTCACCCCCCCCCCCCCCCCCCCCCCCCCTGGGCAGCCATGCTTGTAGCACTGGCTGAAAGGCAGCTCCGGTTTCTGGGCTTATATCGTACTTATTGCGGGAACTAGGCTATAATAAGTTATCTATTTCTAACAGAACGCTTCATTGGCGTAGTCGGTAGGATCGATTTTGTTGCCGAAGGTGTAATTTTAGCGGAAATCTTCATCAGTAGATGTGGTTCGTTGAGGCGTGTTGAGAATCGTGGGTGGGGCGAAATGTTTCGTGGAGTTAAGGCAGCAAACATCGTGACGGTAGATATTTGTAAGGGGCACTGTTAGGAAAAGTGTTGTGCGCAGCGTAGGCTGTGTTGATTTTGTTAATTGACAGCTTGTGAACCAGGAAATCGGGTTTGAATTTGTTCGGGTAACTCCGTACAGTTCGGACGTTCACGAAGTTGAGCGCATGCGTACAGAGACTGGAGAGAACGTGGTTCCGGGTTGTGAACAGTAACAACTGTCAAATGTGAATTGGACTTTACTTTAAAGTGTTAATTTTTGTGGATAATTTTACGGTGTTGATATGAACAATGTAGAGAAATATAACAGAGACTGACTAGTGGATACAGGTTTATTGTAACTTTTACTTGGATAAGTGACAAGTAATTGTAAGAGTGTGTGTGTAAAGATGGTGTAAGAAGATCGGCAGACAAGGTAATCCAGTAATTTTATTCTAAAGCGAAAGCCTCAAACAAAGAGAATGTGTGTGAACACTGGACACCCACAGTCTAGGAGCTGTGTACTTTGCTTGCTTCGTGGTGGAACTGTTATTGCTTTGTTTTCTTCATTTTTAGTTTGTAGCTAGTGTGGTACACTTGTGAGGTAGTTATTTATTATTACACAGTTTTGAGGCAAGTGTTGTATACTTGTGCAGGCTGCATGTGTTGTACGTATGTGTTAGTGTATAGTATAGCTGTATTTGCTGGTTAGTGCATATTGTCTGTGCGCTTGAGTTTGACACATGTGTTGTATACGTGTATCCATCCTACTGTATCATTCAAAGGAAGCGATTTCAGTGCTTATTTGGGATTTAGCAAAGATACAAGTTGCTTTAAGTAGTTTTGGCGGAAAATACAAGAACGCTTATAGCAGAAAGTACTTCCACGCCAACAAGTGTTGTTGGATACGAGGAAAGATCCACACCTAAGAGGAGGTAGCCATTTCAATAGAGGCAATGGACAATGCCAAGGGGGACCAGCATGTACACCAGGCTATGTACAGCAGACAAAGAACAACCCGTCGAACACATAAGCAGGAAAAAGAAAGTTCCGACCTGTGTGAGATTAATATGGCCACCGGAACCAACAGTATGACGAGGGGTAAAGTTGAAAGCCTTGTTCATCATTTAATTAAGGACATTTTGGCAAAGGCGAATTGTAAGCAAGTGAATGGACAGAATAGCGGGCACAGTAATAGATTCAAGAAAGCCGGATTTATAGCTTCAAGTGTGGGAAATCATGCCATGTCAGAAAGAATTGTTCTAAACTAAAGTGCTTCCTGTGCTATAAACGGACCAGTAACACATAGGCCAAGATAAACAACATGAAGATATAGGGAATCTGATGCGTTGTACGCCGAAGAAAACACTTGCGAGATAAAAATCAGCTCAAAGATGTAGATGCGGGAACTAGGCTATATTTCTAACAGAACAATTCATCATTTAAGAGCTTATGTGCATCCCAAACTTGAGTGACAACGTTGATGCATGGAAAAGTTAGGGGCGCCGGAGTATGTCATTGACTGGATTACTAATGGAGTTCTTATACCGTTTAATTCAGCTATTCAATCTTTTGATCTACCAAACAGTAGTTTTTCAGGAAAGCAAGCCAATTTTATAGATTCTGAAATAGACAGGTCGTTAACGAACGGTTTTATTGAAAAATGCTGGTGTAAGCCTACTTGTGTCAGTCCGTTATCTGTGGTACCGAAGAAGAACAATAAACTCAGTTAAGTAACTGATTTAAGACATCTTAATTCATTTTGTACTACACCAAAATACAGGAACGAAGACATTCGTGATTGTGTTAGGCTCATTGAGCCCAGTGACAGATTTATGACTACGGATATTATTGACGTGTTTTTTCACATACCTGTTCAGAAAAATTACAGACAGTACTTAGGTTTTGAATGGAGAGGTCAGTATTATGTGTGGTGTGTATAAGTTTTCGGATTGTGTTGTTCCCTATATTACTTTAACAAGGTTTAAAGGCCAGTCATAAAATATTTAAGGAGCATTGGTTTACGTGTCAGTGTTGTTTTTTTTTTTTTTTTGATAATTTTTGTTAGCTGCCAGTGCTTTACAGATAACTGATTTTGCTGACCAGTTGTTGCACACTTTGCAAGATTTAGGTTTTATTATCAATTATGAGAAATCGTGTTTTGTTCCGACATCTTCAGTTAGATATATTGGATATACAATTAGTAGTAGCAGTGACAAGGCTTATGTTAAAGTTTAAGCTAAAAGAATCGTTAAACTGAAACGCAGTACAAAACGAGTACTGTCACGTGATATTGTGCCTGCACGTGAACTGGCTCGAGTTTTAGGACAGTGTGTATCAGTGGCCTGGGCGGTTACACCAGGGAAGTTGTTTTTGCGTAAATCTTACAGGTTGCTTGCATCTAAACAATCTTGGTCAGACATTTTATAATTGAATCGTGACGTTGTGCAGGAATTACAGTGGGGGTTAGATTCAGTTGATTACTGGAATTTTCGCGAAATATGTTCAGATGCTTTTCAAGCTCATGTGATAACATCGTCGGATACCCACGGTTGATTATTACATTAATCTCACCGTGGAAAAATGAATAGATTTGCGTCGATATATAGCAACAAGTGCCTAAAATATCGACCATTGAAATGGTGTTAATAATATAGATACTCTTCAATGGAGGGGGTAGAAAACTGTCAGAAACAAAATGGATGCGCCCATGGCGAAAACCTGTTTTGCGTGTCTTGCCAATATAAAAGGCAAGAACAATCTCCAACTCAATAATTCTTCCACAAGCAAAGACCACTATAGTGATATTTTATCTAGTATTAACATCTCGCCCACATTTTCAAATTTGAGCTTTTCACAAAATCAATTAAACATGTCGTCTATGGTTGCCGCCATCTTGTCTGTAATACCGAATGTCGTATAGAACGAGCGTTTTGATTGGTTTGAACTGCCTCATAAAATCATCAGGGAACCAATGAAATAGCTGTCTTTGACACACCTCTTATCGACTAGATAGCGTTCAAAAATCCCACGGCTGATAAATAATAATGGATCGGCCGTGGGTATCAGACGATGAGGAGATAACCGATGCGTCCCATCTGGGCTACGGAGCGGTGTACCGGAACAATGTGGTGTCCGGCGATTGGAACAAGCGCATGTCGTGCCTTTCATCCAACGAACGCGAAATGTTGGTTATATTGATGGCTATAAAAGCTTTCGGATAACTATTAAAAGGATTAAAAGTTCAGGTCCTTACAGACAATATTTTTGCAATGGGATACGTGAATCACATCGGGGGTCCGAGCCCCAAGGTTGTCAGATCTAGCGCGGGCTATCTGGGCCGAAGCGATAGATCATGGAATCTCACTTCGTTGTGCGCATATTGCAGGGAAAGTCAATTCAATAGCAGACACATGGTCACGCACTCAAGACAAACACAACTGGGTGTTGCATCCAGCACTTTTCAGGTACATCAACAAATTATTCGGTCGACACACGATAGATTGGTTGGCGAACTGCCAGAACGCTCAGTTACTCCGATACAACAGTCGATATTAGGATCCGTTATCAGAGGGCGTCGATGCGTTAGCGCAGAAAAATTGGCAGTACGTAAACAATTTTGTAAACCCTCCTTTTGTTTAATTCCACAAGTCTTACAGGTGATAAAATCACAGAAAGCTTATGCAACGATTATTGCACCAATGTGGAAAGCTCAGACTTGGTTTCGTCAACTCCAAATGTTGACAATTACGACGCCTTTGAGAATTTCGAACAGTCCATGGATGTTTCGGGCGATGGGTCCGACCCCGGAACCGAAAATGGCAGATTTTTGCCTGGAGACTTTTTGGCGGGAAAGTTTAAAAAGTAAAAGTTGGTCCGATAATTCTGCAAGAATGATGCAGTATTGCTTAGCTAAGAGCACGATCGGTTCCTAAAACAATGTTATAAGTCGTTATGCAGATTTTTGCTAAGTGGTAGGTTGCCAGTTTCCGTCAAATAGCACTGCTGTTTTGGCCGAGTTTTAACGTGAAACATCGGATAATTCAAACAGACCCAACTCGGTATTAAGGACTACATTAGCTGCTTTGGGTCACCTCTATGACGTTACAGGTGTAAATGGCGTTATAAATTGCCCTGAGATTCGGTAATTAGCGGTCGTGCTAGTTAAATCCGGTACTATTGGACCTGTGGTGCGCTCAAAAGTCATGCCTATTCAGAAGTTCCATGCATTATTTAAAAGTTGGCCAGATAATCATGAGCTTAGTTTGCGACAATTACGATTGAAAACTATTACTTTTACTATTACTGTTAGCGCTCACGCTTATGCTTAGGCCATCAGACATTGCACCTAACGCACAGGTTGCTGTATTTGATTGTGTTCACCAGATTTGTTTCAGTAAAGAACAGGTAGTTATTCGTGAAAAAGATGCAAAGTTTACGTTCTTTTGTATTAAGAATGATACAAATCGCACAGGTTTTGAGGTTGTACTACCACGTACAGAAATCAGACGATTACACCCTGTCTACGCGTTTTATTTGTACAGAACCAACGATAAACGAGCCGGAAAAGGAGCGGTCTTTTTGTCGCTTAAATCTCTGTTTGGCCCAATTAGTGCGTCATCGGTTGCAAAAATCCTTCAGAAGTCTAATAAACTCGCCGGTTTAGACGGTCAAGGTTTCACAACAAAGTCTTACCGTCCAACGGTAGCTACGTCCGCGATCGAACATGAGGTAGATCCGCAGATAGTGCGAAAACTTTGTCGGTAGAAAAACTCCGAGGTGTTTTATACACCTTACGTCCATGCTAATACACAACAGGACTTTACTTCTGATCTCTTGAATTATGTACCTTCTTAGAAACTTTTATATGCTTACTATATAGCTGCTTTTATGTAGTAGGTTCAGTATGCACTACCTATTGTAGCAGGAATTTCTTTTTATTACTTAGATCTAGAGAGGCTTATATATTTTTCGCTTGGAGCATATACTCGCCTCATGTACAAAACAAGAAAAAAGAATATAATTATATGACTTTTCATTACAGGATTAGTTGATTTTAACACAATGTTAAGTATTGTATAATAGGCATCTTCTTAATATTTTGTCTTGTTCGATATTTTTATGGTAAATGTTTCAGTAAAATCTAAGTACTTGATCCTTTTACACTTAGTTCTTCCGTGTTTTACACATGTTGTATTACTCATTATTATGGCATTTGGTTGTAATTTTATTTTCATGTAATATTGAAATTACGAATAAAACGGTTGGTTTGTCTTTGAGACGTATATTTACCAAAATAGTAATTACGAGACAAACCGACCATGCTATAGTCTTGGTGACGTCATAACTGCTGTGTGACGTCATATCGTTCTCATCTTGTACAGTAAGTTTGTTTAGTCGGTTTTATTAGGTTGATATGACTATGTTTGGTTCAGCTTTTTTAGTTCTGAGCCTATTTTTGTCATTGATGACTAGGCTAGTTGTAAGGGTTCTGAGCCTATCTTAGGCAGTGATGATAATTCTCCCTTGATAGTGAAAACTAAGACGTGAAGTATGTTCAACAATAACTGACAAAAATGATTTTACTCTCACGCACATCCAAGAAAGTCCTGTATTTCAGAATAAACTCTAAACACACTGTCAGTTAACCCTAAAGATTTTCTATTAAATAAGATAAAATTGTAAAGCTTAAAATTACCAGTAAAAATGTTAATAGACCTACTTTAAATTTACTTTAGAAAATAGCACCAAACTGACTTAGTACCTAAAATATCAGTGATTCAGTGACTAAGAAAAAATGGTGCTTGTATTAATTGTGCTTTGCATGTGAAGACCCAGCAAATGAGCTGGAAGCAGTTTATATACTAACCAGGTTTCACACAAAAAAGTGTGCAAGTTCACAATTCACAAATTGAGGAGTTTGCTAGCTTCACATAAAAACTTGTGAACCTGTATTCACACAAAATAATTTGGAACTGTGAAACTGATAGTGACTGAAAACAAATGGGAATAAATCTATTACTATTAAAGAAATAACAGTAAATATTAGTCTCATTTATAAGAATGATAATTAATCTAAATGATAATAACCTCAAACTTCCTTTTAGGGTTGTTGGCTTCAAAAGGTTGATTAACAATGCTTGACATTTCTGTTTTTGTTTAAAGTAAACAAAACAGAAGGCTGCAGTTGCTAAGCAACTACCCATTATACAATGCGTCAGGATGTGTTAACATGGCTGCCAGAACCAGGAAGTAATTATGATATTACTACATTTCCAAAAATTACATGCATATAACATGTTATTTTAAAGTAAACCCTTGGTAAATAAAATGTCGTAAATATAATGATGAAATTCACAATCTTATAAATGCCTTAAAAATAAATATAAGTACAGTAATGTTCTAAAATTTGGTTCAAGTGTCTCTGCATAACCTACGATAGACCAGGGTATTACACTATCTCCTCCACGTTTTAACATGTTGTGTAACACTTTCTCACATGATCATTACGTCAGAAACAAATTCTTTGTCATTTAAGTGTAGTAAAATTGAAGCGAATTTAGTTGTCCTAATGTGTTATCATTTGTTTCACTGGAATGGAAATTCACACTACAGAGTATTTTCGAGTTGGGATATTGTTTGAAAAATAATAATATGACATCTCCATCATGTGTCTGCTTATAAATTAATATCCAATGAAATGTCAAAGATCCATAAATCACGCCTTATACTGTGGGAATTATGCAAATTAACCTACCCAAATGAGTATACCACTGTATATTCTGTATAGCTGTCAAAACAAAGCAATTAATTTATAACATTACACAAGTCCATCAATAATAATAATAATAGCACAAAGTTTATAATGTCAATCTACTGTCAATGTCTATAAAGTTCATGTTTCATTCTTATACTTCTCACAATTTTGTTTTCAATATGTTTTCCTTTCAAATTTTCATTCTATGCCATGTAGGTTTGAGTAATTTCAATTCCACAGGTTCATTCACTTGTTCATCATTCAAGTTGAAGATATTCATTACGTATTTATTGACACTGTTGAAACAAAAGTCAATTTAAAAGTTCAGACGCCACTTTACACTTGAAATACCACTTCAAATAACTTCACTGTCTCAGTTTTTGTTGTTGTTGTTTGTTATTTAATTTCCATTTGTAAAATTATAGTGCTATATTTGCTCATAATTTCTTTACCACGCTATTAACTGTTTTTTTCCTTTGTTTGTAAGTCTATTTTTAAAATTTGGAGAATGTTCCTTGTTAAGTGACCTTTCTATAGAAGTTATCCTCCTTTCTATCCGGGCTAGCTCATCGACTATCTTCTCCTGTGTTTTTTCTTGGCACCGGATAGCTCATGTGCTGCTGGTAGTGGTCTCTACTATGTTTTTTTTTATCCCCTCAGTAGTAGCCGAAGCTATAGCCATGGTGATTTGGCTGGGCTCCTCTTCCAATCTAGGTCTTTTCATGACCGGTTCCTCGGTATCTTCACCATCAGTCTGTGTCTGGGCCGAAGTCATGGTTGGCTTTCCAGTAAAGCCTTGCGCATCACGCAAAAGGGGGTAATCCTGGTTGAGGCTCAACAATCCCGGAAGTAAACCTTTAGTCCCTCACTCATCTAAGCAAGGGGTATTCTGGCTTACTATGGAGCAAGGTGACTTTCTTCTGAGCACGGGGTGTTAAGACGACCTGTTGCGCCCAGCTTTGGAAGGACAGATGTTGATGCTGATGGTGTATCAACTCTACCAAGCACACTAGTCAGGCCTCTGGGGTCGAACGCGAGCAGGTCGTTAGTCTTCTGTTGTTGGCTCCTGCTTGCCCCCATGGGTCCCATAAGGTTTGGGAACTCTCTCTGGGTGGAACTGGCAGATGACACAACAGGAAGTGGTGTTGTCAAGCCTGTACAATGTGGTTGGCTGCCGAAATCCAATTGACTGGTTGCGGATACCAACCTGCCCGGGGCAATCCAGTGTGGCATCGCTAGCCCATCCACCACGGTGTT
The DNA here is from genome assembly GCA_012932295.1 of Cyclina sinensis. Classification (NCBI taxonomy): domain Eukaryota; kingdom Metazoa; phylum Mollusca; class Bivalvia; order Venerida; family Veneridae; genus Cyclina; species Cyclina sinensis. The sequence continues at coordinate 70,037,592 of JAAONU010000001.1, read as the reverse complement.
CTCCTCATCATCCGCAAAAAAGCCCATCCTGATCATTAAATAGATGCTCCTGGCTAATGGTGTGCCGTGCATGCCATCGTAGAGATTTCTCTTGAATCAGCATCACCATATCGTTATCGCCCACGTAAATAGGGTTAGTCGCCCTCTTCAGCACCTGGTTGTAATCAGGGGTTCCCGTCTTGGCCTCCTCGTCTCTGTGCCTTCTGTTTTTCTTGATGTGAGCGAAGAAGGTGTCTTTGTCTTCACATCTTAAATGCACAAAGTACAGTAATAAGGTACTCTATCCATCGGGATATGCGTCTTCAGAACATGGCCCACCATCCGGCTCTTTCGTTCGATCTTGGCGCTGTGTCTGCACTTGTACACTCTTACTCTGTTTTGGAACTGAGAGAATATCTTCTGGAAACATAAATAGAAGCCTTCGAGACATCTCGTTAAATATACCTATTAATCTGTTCACCGACTCTTAGGTTAATTATCCCTACTTTCGTCAACTTAGAATTATTACGCAGTATATCTTACTCCGTGGTTCGTGGTACATCTACAAAACTTTTTTTTTTCACATTGTAAGATAGCGTTTGCCCATACAATCACTTATTGAATCGAACTTTATACTATCATTATAAATAAATTACAAGTCAAACCGTTTAAGACACGCTGTTGTATCACATAAACAAATTAAAAGGTGCTTATTTTCTCGATTTATCGTTCAATAACTCCTGCACTTTCGATTATTAATATATTCACACAAAAATTAAATGTTTTTCGTAGTTTATTAATATACAATTAAATATTTACATTTCATTACTTTACTAATGTTATGCCGTTTTGTTTTTTTACATGTTCACATATTACTATTTATCTGTTTATCTGCATTAACATTGATTGCCAACAAATTTAATTCTTCTTAATAAGACTTGCTGCACTACCCTCGTTTAACTTCAGCTTGTTATCGTGAACCGTACGTTTGGTTCCATTTTTATCGAACTGCACTATAAAACTTATTGATAAAAGTTTTTACTGCTATAAGGTATGGTCCATCATAGGCTTTCTCTAACTTTGGAGTCACACCTACTTTCATTATTTCATGTAGACACCAGACAATGTCACTTACTTCATATCGGTGAAAGGACAACTTGGCATCATAAATATCTTTGCTCCGTATTCCACTTGAAGAAAGATGTTCTCTTGCCACCTCATGCGCTCGTAACATTTGGGCCCTTAATTGTTGAACATACTGACTCACCTGCTTTAAGGGAACCCATAGGAACCCATGGATTTTAGGGGGTTTCCTATCTGCTGTGCACACGTCACAACTTCATATCATCCCTCATTTGGTACCAGTGATATTGCTAAGATATTTTAGCCTTAGTTTGTTTAGTGCCCATATGTCCTGCTGTAACTGAATTATGCATCTGAAACAAAACATCATTCTGTAACTTGCGTCGCAAAATTAATTGGAGACTTTCACCAGTACCGGCCGCACTTTTGAACACCTAAAGAACATCACCTTTAAGTACAAGAGAATCCCAGATAGAAAGATAATATCTGGTTGCATGGCTTTTTACCGGACATAGTTTCGCTTGATAGGGGCTTTCGTTTATTTAATGCTTCTATAAGGAAGCCTATATCAGGATCAGTTGACTGATAATAAGACATTTTCTCTGGTAACGAGGAACCTAACCAGTTTTTGTTATTCTGGCGTGTCACAACATTGCCTTCTTTTGTGGAAGTGCATGGCATTTGTTTGTCAGTTATGGCACTTATATCACAAAATCCTACTTCTGATGATTTGCCCTCACATTGACCTTTTATCTCAAGCAACATACTGGCTGACCTCTGCGTGCATTTATGACATGGCCCACATTTTAATAATTCGCTCATGTCTACTTCATGACATTGACAATCTCTCGAAGTTTGACATCGCGACAAGGCAATGCCCTTGCTTGGAACCTTGTCGATATTGAATTTCGAAATCATACATGGGCCAGCATTTCAATCCACCTTTGAATTTTTCCACTGGGCTCTATAAGGCTATAAGCCAAATGAGTGCTTGGTGATCAGTTCGTACCAAAAACTTTTGACCCAAAAGATACTGTCTGAAATACTGTATGAAGTAAACCACAGCCAAAAGTTCCTTTTCCGTTATGCAGTAATTCTTTTCTGCCTTACTAAGTGCACGGCTAGCATAGGCCAAGACCCTTTCACAATTGTCCTGGATTTGAGACAAAACTCCGCCCATACCGAAACCTGACGAATCGACATCAAGGAGAAATTGACCGCCATCATTTAGGGGATAACCCATTATATCAGGGTTAATTAGTGCCCCTTTCAAATCATTAAAGGCTGTCTCACATGAATGGTCCCATATGAACACAGCATCTTTTTTGTGAGATCTATTAGTGGTCTGGCACATTTAGCAAAATTTTCAACAAATCTTCTACAGTAAGAGCATGTCGCGACGGACTGTTTAACCTGCTCTGAATTTGTCGGCCTTGGCCATTGCACTATTTTTTTGCAATATTTGATGGGTCGGGACTCACACCTTTCTTCGGCGTCACATGTCCTAAGAAAACCACTTAGCATATTACATTTTTTCTGGAAACAATATCAAGCTAACAGCCTCAATTCTGTCCAAAACTTCATCTACACGTTGCATATGCTGTTCAAAATCATCTATGTAGACTAGACAGGTAACCCATTTAGTCTTTGTAAGGCTAATTCCATTGTACACTGAAAGGTATTAGCACTATTATTAAGGCCAAATGGTAATCTTGTCATCTCATACTGTCCGAACTTGCAGCAAAATGCACTCTTAGGTATATCTGATTTCTTGAGGGGTTGATTAAGGTGTTGATTATAAAATACATTATTTCTAATTTAGTGTTTTAGAAATTTCGCTAGAATATTTTAATCGTATGATGTCGATATTCAATTATTTTAATTCTAAACGACTAAGTTAATACCACATTTTAATTGATTGTTTCATATTCTTGTTCTTAGTATGTCGTAGATTTATTATGTGAATGCTGTTTTAGTATTTTAAATTGTATTGCTGTAATTAGTTATTAGTTTTTATATCATTGTAAAACGGTAAATACCACATTTTAATTGATTGTCTCATATTCTTGTTCTTATTATGTAGTAGATTTATTATGTGAATGCTGTTTTAGTTTTTTAAATTGTATTGCTGTAATTAGTTATTAGTTTATATCATTGTAAAGCGCCTTTGAACATGTATATGAAAAGGGCGCTATATAAGTTTGATAAATAATAATAATAATAGTATCTGAAAATATCCGCTAGTTAGGTCGAAGCAGCTAAAAGATTCGAACCAACTACAGCATCCAGGCAGTCCTGAATTCTTGGTACAGGAAAACCATCTGGTGTAACTGGCTGTTTGATTTTCGGTAATCTACGCAAGGTCTTATAGCGCATGACATCTTTTTCACTAATACTATTTGGCTTGCCCAAGGTGATGTACTCTCTTGAATCACACGCTTTTTAAGTAGGTCTTCTATAGCATTCTTTTCTGCTTCGGCATGCGCCAGAGGAACCCTTCGCGGCCTCTGTTTAACTGGTTTGGCATCCCCTGTGTCAATGGCATGCTCTGTCTCTGTATTTAACCAGGAGTCCCGCTACTTTCCTCTTTTCTGCCTCAGATTTACCTTTAGTCGACCTGTCGAACAGATCTTATAGATAACCAGGAATTTCTTCAATTGGAGCTTCTAAAGATTCTTTTTGGTGCGATTGTGGCTTGAGAGTACTAACTATTCGAATGCGGCTCGAATTATCGCATTCATCCTCATTCTTCTCTCGAGCTATAACGCTCACCATTCTCTTGATTGTTTCCGCTTTACCAATTTCTGCATCTTGCCTTAATACTACATCACTAGAAAAAGGATTGACAACTCGGACTTTGGATGTTACGCCACTATTGATGTCCACCAGGGAGGAAGCAATCAATAACTTATACCTCTCTTTGAAACTATCGGTCGCCTCTATAATAAACTCAGCACAATCATTAGCATCATCAGCATCTGATCGCTTAACAAAAACATCAACTAGTGCCTCGGACTGGCCAGGAACAGTAAAGTTTTCTGCAACTACAACCTTTCTTGCCGCCTCGCTTGTCCCTACCTGGAAGCATGGAATCTCTACCTCATCTAGTATTATTTTGTCGTCACTAAGCAAAATATCTACAGTCCCACCTACACCACGTCCCAAAACATCATATCCTAGCAAGACGTCATCCTCAATTTCAGCTGCCTTAGCTTCCTTAACAACTTCTAGGGTATCTAGTGTCAATGTAAATAGGGCTTCTCCCCAATCGACTATGGGTTTTCCATTTGCAGCTCTTAAGCTTGTAGTTTTAACTTTGGTCTAACATCTTCCTCAATTTTATTGTAAACGCGTGGTGAAATCAGAGTTCTTGATGCACCAGTTTCCGCAGTGAATACTGGGACGTCCTCAACAAATCCTATATATATATATATATATATATATATATATATATATATATATATATATACCAGCATATAAACAATTAACATTGTTACAATTTGGAAATGAATCTTTATCCAGTATCGTCAATTCTAGTTCATCATTTATCTGCCCTGGGACATTTTTCTCTACTGGTACCTCACTTTGGGCACAAAAGTTGCTCTATTGTAGTTTAAAGATTCTTTATCTTGAGCCCATTTGTTCCCTTGTTGGTTCTTGTCATTGACTCTGTTCATGCTAACTCTTTCAGGACAGTCTCTGGCAAAAAAGGTCCAATCTTGTGGCATTAAAAACACTCTGCAGCTCTTTGCCCTCTAATTTGTTTATTCATTTTGGTCTCACCTGCTGCTTTATCTTGTTCTTATCTTTTAAGCCTCTGTAAGATATAAGATAGAGTACATTCTTCACTGTCTTTATCCTTGTTTTCACTGTTTTCCCTCTAATGCTTTCCAAACTTATTAAAGCTGAAAGAAATATGTTCTTATGCTCATGTTCTTATATGTTTCTTATGCTCATCATTTTTGTAAGGTTCTGCTTCTGTTCAGGTTTCATCTTCATCTCGTGCTCTGCCAGACTTTTTGTATAAAACTATTGACAATGGGTTTACAATCATTGTAAGGAACACGGAACACGGAAAACCTCAGTATTAAGAGCTGTTTTGGCAGCTTTATCTGCTGCGTAATTGCCCTGAATTCCAATACGACTAGGGAGCCAACAAAATATTATCTCAGAATCCTGAAGAAGATGAGAAAGTTGTTGTAACAAATCAACAACAAGAGGATTGTCAGTATTTTCATGATCAAGGGCTTGCATTGCTGATATAGAGTCAGTGAAAATAAGATATCTAAAATAATCATCAGTTTCAGTATAATCCAAAGTTAGTCCAATTGCTTTGAGTTCAGCTGTATTCATAATTATTATATTGTTGTTCGATTTCATTGTATTTAAATTTGAATATTTCAGGACTGGTTGTATCTTTCTTATCTTTAGTAGACAACTTGGGAAGATCCTATGAATCAAATAAATAAATTGTTTTCTATTAAACTGTCCTAGGAAAGTGGTTGTTATCTTCTAGACCATCACGCAGAGAAGAAATTGTCCTTTGTCGTCTACGTATTGGACATTCTTACCTTACTCCCTCTCATAATCTGAAAGGGGAACCAGTCCCACAGTGTGTTCCTTGTTTTACAGATCTGTGTGGACTTTGCACCTATACGAAATAAATATTTCAATGTACATAACATGCATAAGCTGTTTAATTCTGTTCTGTCAGATTTAATATTTAAATTTTTAAAAGATGTCAACATTTTTAAGAAGATCGTTTTATTTTTTTACTTATGCAATTTTTAACTACATCATACTTCACATACTATCGACAATTTTTGAACTTTACATCTTTGCAACTTTTTAACAAAATACTTTCTTCTTAGTTCTTTTTTATACAATATTATTTGCGCCCAAAATGACCATATTTGTCGACAGGCCATAAAACTCCTTTCATCCATTCATTCATCTCGTGCTCTTCTAGTGCTGCTACGATGTCTCCGCATGCTTCTGGTCAGTTCAAGATTCACAACATGAAACACAGCCGTACCAATCGTGTCAGGCTCCTCATGATACTCTACCTCATAGCATACTTCATCATCACCTAAACCATCTAAACATCTACGAACAAGGTCCTCTTCACGGGTTTTCCTATCTCGAAAACCATGTGCTTTATCGTACAATACTTTCAATTCAGCAGCGAACACTTCTGCGGTTTCTCCTACCCTCTGGTTTCTTTTACTAAATTTCACAGCAAAAGATCTTGGGGTTTCGATGTGTGCCTTCACTTCTGTTGCGGGCATTGTACTGTGACATAGGATGCCAAGGATGGTTATACACCTCATCGTAATTGTTGGTTACACGGGTAGTGGTTCGTACTCAACAATTATAACATTTGCATTACCGGTTGCACAGGGTGGTGTGAAAATTCACATATTGGTCTCCGTAAGAACCAGTTACACGAGCTTATGTAAAGGAATGCCTATATTGTTCATCTCGAAGGGCATTTGTATTTAGTTGAAATTACCAGAATGTGTTTGAAACCTTGATTAATAATAGGGTCAGGTGTACCTTGATGGCCTTGCCAACTACATCTACTCATGTGTGGGAGTCTACTCCCATGGGGTACATCGACAGGTCTATGACTGTTTGGGTTCAGATCAACTCTATTAGCTCTGTTACTATCGCCAGTATGGGTACCTAGAGATGGGCATTGCGACTGCTTCAAATTTTTCAATTCAGCGACTACATCTCTGTTAAGAACATCATTCACATCATTTGTTTCATGTGTACTTCGCTAGGTTGGTGATGTGTTTACAACAATATCTTCATGATCACTTATCGTAAGTGATAGGACTGACGCAACATTATCTTCACTTTCATGGCTCTGTCCTGCCATACTATGAGAGTTGAAAAATATTGTATGCTCACTATCAACTGCTTGTACTGTATTCATCTTGGCATCTATAGTCCCTCTAAAGATTGGATTCGTATCACTGGATTTGACGTTCGATCATCCAATCCCACCGCTGCCACCAAAAAGTGTTACGTCCAGCTGTGGTTACAGGCCTCTTTAATCTCCCTTAAACTTGGTGACGTGCACGAGACTCGGAAACCAAAAAATAGTCTGGACTGTAAGGACGAAAGTGTCTTCACGAACAACGACACGAACACTCTTATAACAATATTCTATTTTCATTAGAAATTGTTAGAGTTAGAAGGACTCCAATAATACTTGTTTCAACAGCTGTTAAAGCCCATAGATTTATTTAGCTGCAATTCCACTATTTTAATATATGTTAATAGCAACTCTGCAATATGGCAATGTCTATGTATTTCAATGTAATTTGTGATTATTCCTTACTTCTGGAGGTACGACAGTTTAAGAGAAAAATTTTAGTCAGACCGTTCACAGTTCATTTATTTTAATAAGTACTAAAATAGTATACTGTTACTTAATTCCAAAAACAATCTTTTCCGTACACGAAGAACGCTGTCAAACAACCGAACGTCCGAACGCTTACAATTCTTAGCATAAGTTCTACGAAAGTTTACACAAAAATATGCCAGATTTATATATATAATGGTAATAAAAATGACTATTACCATGGAATGGCTATAAGAATTGCACTTATGATAAAACATTATGTTAAACAGTTTTTTACAAAGTCTCTGATGCAATTGCTATTGACAACGGAAGTTTTACAACCAGTAATGCATCACCGAACAACAACAACAACACCTGTCAAAATTTATTAAGTAAAATACGATAAATCCAATTTCCTAGCTAAATGTACGCTGTTAACATAAAAACATGTAAATAATTAATGAAATAAATGGTTAATCTTTATAAATCTTACAGAATTTATTGTTGTCAGCCTCACAAATCAACATTTAAAGGGTTTACCGGTACACAATTCCGATAATTACACACGATCTGCAAGTATATCAAAAACAAACAAAGATTTGAATTTATAATGAAAAAAAAAATCAAAGATCTAGTCAAAAATTTCTTAAACGTACCTCAGGCAAAATATATCAAAGACAAATAAGCAACACATCACTGCAAAGAGAACTTTTTATAGGGAAAAAAATATCTCGATTGGAGCAAGCTAATAAAGTTTTCCAAAAAACTGCATGGTATAAAAATGAGCATGTTCAAAATCTTTTTTGATCAGTTACTTGGAAAATATCTCTAGATATTTTCACTGATGTATCTTTTAATTCCATTTTAGTCAGACCGTTCACAGTTCATTTATTTTAATAAGTACTAAAATAGTATACTGTTACTTAATTCCAAAAACAATCTTTTCCGTACACGAAGAACGCTGTCAAACAACCGAACGTCCGAACGCTTACAATTCTTAGCATAAGTTCTACGAAAGTTTACACAAAAATATGCCAGATTTATATATATAATGGTAATAAAAATGACTATTACCATGGAATGGCTATAAGAATTGCACTTATGATAAAACATCATGTTAAACAGTTTTTTACAAAGCCTCTGATGCAATTGCTATTGACAACGGAAGTTTTACAACCAGTAATGCATCACCGAACAACAACAACAACACCTGTCAAAATTTATTAAGTAAAATACGATAAATTCAATTTCCTAGCTAAATGTACGCTGTTAACATAAAAACATGTAAATAATTAATGAAATAAATGGTTAATCTTTATAAATCTTACAGAATTTATTGTTGTCAGCCTCACAAATCAACATTTAAAGGGTTTACCGGTACACAATTCCGATAATTACACACGATCTGCAAGTATATCAAAAACAAACAAAGATTTGAATTTATAATGAAAAAAAAAATATCAAAGATCTAGTCAAAAATTTCTTAAACGTACCTCAGGCGAAATATATCAAAGACAAATAAGCAATACATCACTGCAAAGAGAACTTTTTATAGGGAAAAAATATCTCGATTGGAGCAAGCTAATAAAGTTTTCCAAAAAACTGCATGGTATAAAAATGAGCATGTTCAAAATCTTTTTTGATCAGTTACTTGGAAAATATCTCTAGATATTTTCACTGATGTATCTTTTAATTCCATAACCCTAATTGAACTACCCTCTATATAAATTTTGGTCATTGGCTTCGTAATTCCATTAAAATCTCAAATGATTTATTTATACAATCTTCAATGTACGAGTATTCATCATGTTAGCTTAACTTGTTCAATTCTGTTTTCTTTACTATTTTCAGTCTACATTTTACTTTCCATCATAATTTTTAAGTTTTTGTTAACAGTCCGGGCAGCTGTGTCAAGTGGCAAGGGATAAATGTTCGTCACTTCCGGTTTCGCGCGTGACAGATGAGCGCGACATAGTGCATAAAATATGGATTTTAATTTGCTACAAAAACATCTTTAAGATGAAAATTACCTGCGGAAGTTTGTTAAACTGTCATAGTTAGATATATATTTTTTGCTCATATGAAAATGTCGAGGTCAAAAATTAGTGTCGCGTGACCTTTAAGTACAACCTTAAATATATAATTTGACTTCTCCCTATACTGTGGTCTTAAAATACATGCTATCTGGGTACTGTCCATGAAAAACAGTATCTAATCAATACATGCCCAACGGAAACTAAACATGAAAAACAGTATAAAATCAATTAATGCCCAATGGAAACTAAACATGAAAAACAGTATAAAATCAATACATACCCAATGGAAACTAAACATGAAAAACAGTATAAAATCAATACATGCCCAATGGAAACTAATCTGGGACAGTACTCAATTACTTTGTATTATTTTTGAAGTTAATCTAAATAAAATGGCTGTAATCAATTTCAGTGGAAAAATGATTTAAATTTTAAAAATGCGACTCTTTTACAGGAAAAATAAATGTGATAATGGCATTGTTAATTTCCCTTTTAACACCTACCTACACCGTTTTGTTTGGAGTCAAACAAAATGAAGAAAAAGATAAAGTTCAATATTATGTAAAGATTATTGCTACTGCGTTCTAAGGCTGGTATATATTTATGCATAACACACCGCAAAGAAGCCTAGCTTGTTTAGAACAGGAAAAATATTTAAACATTATAAATTCAAATAGACACGGAGTTTTGAACTTCCTCTCATAACCTAGAAATAGAGAAAGTAAGGCATGAAAATATTCCAAAAGAACAGAGAAAATACAAAACTTGTAACATGGATCAATTAGAAACCGAGTACCACTTTCTGTTGACCACTTTATGTCCAAAATATTATGACCTCAGAAAACAGTACCTTAAACCATATTATTGTAGATGGCCAACTATTCAAAAATTTAATTTAATTTAATGATGTCCTGTAAAAGTAATTTAAATGCTGAACAATCTGGCCAAATATTTGTATTTTGCCTTTGAATTGAGGACTTAATTATTGTTATTCATGCAGTATTAAACAAAGGACTTAATTCTATTAGAGATTAGATAAAAAGATTAAGTTAGGTATTTATATATTAAGTACTATTTTTCTGTACTATGACTATGACTAAATCTAGGACTGGAGTTAAGATACATACTGATTTGTATGCTATCGTTTTTCTTTTTTATTGCTCAAATTCTTATATTCTTAAAAACAATAACATATACAAATTTCTTAATATTTCCGCAGATAACAGTTTTCTCTCTGACTAAATATTTTTCCAGTTTGTGTCTACCACTTTGTGTATATTTGTTTATGTTTTGACTATAAACTTGTATGTATATAGTTTAATGTCAATAAACTATATGTTATGTTATGTTTAGGAAACAAATGATAGACATTGCTTTAATTAGCTTAAATCAATATTTCATATAGATATGTTATTTTCAACTGGCAAACTCTATGCTGGCCGTATAATTAGACAAATTTATTTCGGTTTTTGGAAAAGTGTTTTAGAAAGTTACAGAGGGTGCGTTGAATGTTTATCTACTAATTGTGAAGAACAAATGTTAGGTTAACGATAATATAAAAACCACAAACACCCCAGAATTTTTATGCTTTAATACCAAAGTTTTATATGATAAAAGCATTGGGTTCATAAGATATATTGAAAATGACACAAGAGAATTTTATAACTTCAATAAAACGGTGAAGGAAAAGAGTTTTATTTTTTTTATGTATAAGAGCAAATGTAAAGAAATACAAAATTCATTATATCATTACGTTTGAGACGTACAATTATTTTTTAACTAGTTAATAATTCCTGTATAAAACCAATTATTGCCCCTGATCTTCCAATTCAAAAGATTACAAACAAATGATACAACAATGAAACATCAAATGGTCAGGTAAAATGTGCCTATTTCTACAGTGATTTAGTATTACCTAGGAGAGAAATATACAGCTCAGTTTTTTGACTCACAAAAGAACTACACATATAAGAATATTGTATCTGCATTTGTAACGTTTGAACAATATTATACATAATATTTGTATTTACTGTATTGAAGACGATTGTGCTTACGTTATATGTGTATATCCATGCTGAGGTATATACAATATTATATTGTAAATAAAAAAAGTTACATTTGTATAAAATAATTTTGATTTTCATTAGAATACAAGTATGTATGACTTTTACAATATAAATTAACATTACGGAATAGAAATAAAAATTTTCAAATACAAATGAAAAAATATCGAATACAAGCACATGTACAGACGTTTTTAAATACTGGTGAAAAAAATACAATACAAAGCTGATCTATTCTATAGAACAAATGAATCAATATGCAAAATAAATGTAAAAATTGAATATTGCAGCTTTTGCCTTTTTCAGGTTCTACGTCGTCGTACTTTACCTCAGGTATATACAAACGTGCACATATTGAGTGAAGAATATAATTTTTAATTGGTAGTGGTAAAAACAAGTGAAAAATGGATGAAAAAACAGACATCGACATCAAACACACGAATATAGATTTAGCTAAAAATAATGAAGGTCATCTTAGAGTACCCAGGATGTCGAAGTACAGGATAATCAAGAACCTGTTGGTAGTGAGCATAGCTTTCCTGTTTCTCTTCACCGCATTTAAGTCTCTACAAAACCTTCAAAGTAGCTTAAACAATGTCGAAGGTCTTGGAACCATTAGTTTATCACTAATCTATGTGTTGAATTATAGCCGGAATGTTTCTGCCACCACTGGTCATCAATAAGCTAGGCTGTAAATGGACACTTGCGGCTAGCATGGTGTGTTATGTTGTATTCATTGCGGCTAATCTACATGCAGTGTGGGGCACCATGATACCGGCTTCAACCATCATAGGTAACATTAACATTATTTACATAAATACGCCTAAAACTAACTTATGTTTCTTCGGTCCCTCATATACAGTTGAAATTCCATGTATCTAACTTCTGGGGACTACCGAAATAAATTCGATAACTTCAGATTACGTTCGGCGATCACACAGAGAAAATTGTTAACTTTTCATCTTCATAGTAATTTAATCTTTTATTTTTGTTAGTTTAATTTAATATTCGTTTTTTAAACAAAAAATAAATGATATCATGCGCAAAATGTAGAAAGTTTATTACTTTTGCTGGCTTCAATGATATTTGTTATACTAGAAAAATGATCTGTAGTACTTCGTTTTTTTTGCGAAAACCATTTTACTCTCAAACAGTAAGGCCATTGGTGTCTGTCCATTTAACAAGACGTTCATTAAGAATACCACTGTACAACTTAGACATAGTAGCTGCTAATGTAATTCGTCTATATGACATTGCATCCCTTAGATCCTTACACCCTGATTTTGGTATTGGGTTAATTATACTTTCTGACCAAAGTATTGGTACTTTTCCCGACTGAAAACACGCATTAAACAGACTATGTAAATTTAAAACTGAAGAGTCATTTTTAACACTTCCGATGGAATCAGATCTATACCTGCTGCTTTCCCCAATTTTGCATCTCTCACAGCTTTTATTACCTCAAGTCTGTATCTAACTCCTCAATTCTAATATCAACTGTATAATTATTTTCAACATCAAGCACAGTAGTATTTGTATTGAGTAATATACAAAAATCTTGCTGCCATTTAGAAAGAACAACTTTAACATCATCTGAGATTGTACCATCTTCTAAAGCAACCTATATAGGTATTAATTTCTTACGATCCATCCAAGTACTTGTTATGCCTATACGTTTCCAGTTCTTGATCATTTTCTAAATCTGACAGAAAACCATTTTGACTTTGTAACAATACAAAGGCTTACATCGCTGATCTTCCCTAGCGAATCTTTTTATAACAGACATGTATCTATGTTTAAGAGCTTTTTTCAGATCAGTTTGAACACTTTAACCGGTCTTTCTCACAAAAAGTTTTTCCGTAATTTTGTCAACTGCTCATTCCACCCGGGTTTACCTTTCTTGCATCTTTTGGGAGAGAAATTATTTGGATTTACAGTTTTATAAAACAGTTTATCATACAGTTCTGATCTAACATTATCGCACCAGCCATTACGTGCAGTATCAAGTTCGGACTGTGTTCTCATACAGTGCTCTTGTGTATTAATGACCGAATTGATTGCTACCAATGTTTCATCATCTGATAGACAGGATTTAGGCACATTACTGAGGTCAAATTTGTCAAAACTTGGAACAGAATCTGTATTGTTCGGCACTAGAGAACATGATCTGATCCTGACACTCATATTGCAAGTTATCACAGAGTGATCTGGGATGTAACTTGAAATAACATTGCTAATACCACTATCGCTAAACATATCAGAGACATGTACAACTTTAAAATCAGTTAAAGACTGCAAGTTGCATGACTGATCAAACAATAATCTACCACAGAACAGCCTTTGACTGAAATTGAAGTATAATCGTTAAATATAAAATTGCGACCATTCAGCATATACATGGTACTATCTATTAGGAATTGAATAAGATGATTTCCATAGGCATTAGTTTTATAACCAACTACATTACGGTGTACAATATGGTCAACACCACCAATAAAATCTTCTTGATCGCTCCAGCGACTATTTAAGTCCCGACATATAAAAGGCAAACCTCTATTTTGAAATTCATCAATGTGTAGCAACAATTTATCAAAAAATACATTTACGTAAGAGTGACGTGTGAAGTTTTCCGGAGACAAATAACATACACAAGGGAATATTAAATAATTATCAATTTTATTCTTCAGTTGTAACCAAAAATACCCTCACGTGAATTATTTGCAATAGATACATCAGTAGATCTCCAAGTGAAACCCAAAAATTAAACCATTGACACAAAGAGTGTCGATAAATCCTGTAACATACGCCTGTCTACAATACCATACATTGACGAAATGGTTGAATAAACAATTAAAGTCTTTACATAATACCTAAAGATAAAAATAACAAAAAAGTAAGCATTAAAACTGATTCAAAACAAGCAAAGTAAGAGAAGAAAACCTTTGGCAATAAAAATCTGAGTAAATCAAATTTAAAAAACAACAACAGCAACTAAACACTGCATATAAGACATACGACAAAAATGCTGAAAACTTGCAGAAATATTCAGTCCAGAATACCCGAAAAATCAGAGTTATGTAAACAAGACATGATGATAGAAAATATATCAAATGAACTTTGAATGCAAATCATGCCAAGAAATAGGCTGGAAATTACAATAGCCGATGCTAAATTCAGAATTCAGAATCAACCAACTTACCGCGCCAGTCAACAGGAAAGAGGAAACCAACTGACGACTAAATGAGTACGAGTTCCAAATTATTGACCATCAACAAAGCTAATAAAGTGTAAAGTAGCAGAGTGTGACGTAACCGATGCGAGGAGTTTGGTTTGTCCGTTGCTAGAAAAAAATGACGTCGCAGCAAGGCGTTTTGGATAGTCATTGTCGCTTTAGTTGTACACTGTGCAACCATTGTATAAAATTTGAAGGATCTATATACAGTAAATTCTAAGTTATATATTAAAAACTACCTTTCCGTGTGTATTTTGCACACTGTTATATAACGCGCTCTCTATTTCGACATGCCAGCTTGTGTGTGTGTGTGTGTGGGGGGGGGGGGGGGGGGGGGGCAGAATGCTAAATCAGCAAAAACAGTAAATAACATCCTGTTGAAAATGAAAGAATACTGCAGTGCAGCCATCGGAAGCACATTGTACGATGCATTGTGGGGATAAAGTATCAAACTTTGTTCCTTAACTATGGTCTCAAGTTAATAAGTGAGTTAGTACCGAAAATTGTGCAGATACATTCTAGTCGTTAAATCGACTGACACACAGAATTTAGCTTGAAAAAATGTTTTTCTTTAAAATTAAAAAGAAGTTAATATACCTTTAAACAATTTATTTTATCCTTCTATACATCTTGAAAACTGAAGAAAAAAGAATTTGATTGAAAAAGAATTCAAATTCACGCCCATCAGTTCAGTAAAATAAGATGTAGAGACCACTGAGCCACTGAAGATTGTTTCTCGAAATGTCAAAAAACAACACAATACAATTTCATATCCCCCGCTACAAACATTGTTCAAGTAATGCGATCATTCTTGCAAATTTTTTTAAATATCTGTATGATCTGTTTGGTAGACAAAACCAAACTTCACTGAACGTTTCTTTAGGCGGCATACCTAGCGTAATTGTTAAAGTTGCTCGATTTTAAGGCATGATTTCAGATAAAAATCTCTTTCGAGTTCAAAATTAATGGCTTGGTTACTCAGTGTCATAGGGACTTGTAGGTTATGTAAAAACACAAGTATACAGATTTGGGATCAGATAAAACAATAACAGTGTACGCGTTCATGTAATGTTTTAAAATAGAAAATGGTCCCCAAATCTATCAGAAGCAAGTTAATTGCTTCCCTAAAAGCTCGACGTAATCGTCTGGCCTGTATGCCTATCCGTCTGTAATCAGTTGGAGCTGGAGGCGGGACAACCTCCTCTGAGACTGCACAGATTAGAACAAATACAATGCGCTTAAGTTCTGGATCACGGTTCAAAACAGGAAAATCAAACCTGTTCAGGATCTATAAGGAATCAAATATACAGCCAAAACCAAATTCAAAAATCAATCACTCGCGTTCGATCACCTTACACAAGATTTTGCCGTAAGTTGTGTCTTGAAAACATCAATATTGCGAGTCATACGCTATATGCCTCCAAAAGTAGACTTAGTCCTACATAAAAAAAAAGAAATCTGATCGTATTGATCCAAATATGAATGATCACCTGCATATATACACGGACAGGTCATAGTGCTCCGAGTTTGGAAAAGTAATTCCTTCATTTCAGGTGAATAAAGTAAACTTGTTGACAGATGGGACTGCTTTTCACACAGCAGAAATGACTTCTAGACATGATGCTATGGGCTGGCTATTAGAAACTAAATCTTGAGCAGTTTTTTCAGATTCCCTAGCTTGTCTCGTCTCATTGAAATCACATTATAGACAATCAGGACTAAGATTCAACTAAAAATACTACAAAAATATAATAAAGTCCTGAACGTAGAATTAGAGATTACATCTACAATGAAGGCATAATAGGAAACGAAAGAGCCGACGAAACTGCAACCACTATGTTCATCCAACGTCGTGTAATATACAGTGTCTCCTGAACGTTTTGGCATCATCAAAGCAGAAAGTTTAGGATTAGAATGATATTGTTTGTTTTTGCTGGTTTTCTGAGAGCATTCGATCAAGTTATACCGGTGAGTGACAGATAATATGCTTATCTAATTAATGCATGAATACATGCAATTCGTTGTGTTTCTCTTCAACAAAAGATCCAGTTTACAGGTGAAAAACACCGTTGCGACTTCTCGACCTAGCGAAAGTAGAACAATATCTCTAAGTTTTAAGTAATGTTCTGAAAGTGTGATTTACAGATGAAAAATATGTGATATTTTTGGGTTGAGGGATTCAGTATCTAGAAGATGACAATAAGGTTTAAGCATTTGATTAATACGTAGAAGAAATACAGCATATTAATTACAGAGAGTGGTGAAAATGACATTTTCTCTAGTTTCTCACTTGTCAATGATACTACTTGATATACAAATCAATTGGTTAATTTCAGTCACAATCAATCATATAACAACCCCCCCACAATGTGTTAGGCCCCCCCCCCCCCCCCCGGCCCCCTGTCTTGACATTTTCTACTAACCTTTACTAAAATATCCATGATTACAGCTATTTCAATTGATATCGTGTAGCTGTTATGTCATTTACTTTTTCAACACTTCGTGTACTTCAAACGCACCTATCAGACCAACCACGCATAAACAATAAGCAATATCGCATGCTTAGTTATCTGAAATTGAATGATAATAACAAAATAATAAATAGAGTTACGTAAACATCTTATTACACGCAATAAAGTTTATCGAATGTTATTAACTTTTAACTAATATCAGGGACAATACATCATGAAATACATCACGAAATACATGATGAACTAATTGAACATTTTTTGAATGAGGAGAAGTCGCGGAAAAGTGATTAATACTTATTTAAATGTTTTTCTTTGTTATTTTCAATTAAACTTTCCTCACTATCGACATTTTCTTTTTGACTAGAGGGAGATCTATTACAAGAACCACCTGAAAAAGAATCGTGTCTGTCTTTATTATTTTACTATAAACACTTTGATCTTTGTTTCCACTGAATGCTTGCCCTGAAAAAGAATTATGTCTGTCTTTGCTGTTATTATTGTCGCGCTACGAGTTGCGCAATGATTTGCTCGGTCTGTCACTTGATACGTGATCAGCATATAATTTGGCACCTTTTCTGTTGTCGCGTTTGTTGTGTTGCCACTGTCGATTCCGTGAACCTGTAACACTCTTGTCTTCAGAATTCTTCCCTGTAATTACACGGTTTCCTTGAAGGGCTATATCACATCCTTGGCCTCTCAATATGCTAACAATAATTTTAAATTTCTATTTATTCTTTTTTTCAACTGACTGATCTTTAAACACAAACACATGTGTGTACTGCTTAGGGTATTTCAAACTATATTTAGCTAAAGAAAGAACTGAAAACGGGTGAAAGTTTTTTTTCTGAACGCGTGCTGAAAAAACTTTCACCCGTATTCAGGCCTAAACTAAAATTTTACATTAAAAAATCTTTACATAAATATAAAGCACACCTGCCAATCTTCGGTGCACAACATTATTTTTTGTAACTCTACAGATTTCTTATTTTAAAAAAAAACCATTTTACCTTTCAAGCGACGGATTCTTGACAAAAGAGAGAGAGAGCATAAAACAGGTGTGCGATGACGAAGTATCCTTCTATTGAAGAATTATAAACTAGAACTTCATAGGTAGATAGAGCTTATAAAAAATGCAGTGCACAAGAACCGTCACACTGCACTAAATTGGAGTTATTGCCCTTTGTTCATTTTCAAACTGAAGCTTTTGTCCGGAGGATAATTCAAATATTATGAGATCTCAACATAAAACTTCAAAGACTAATAGATATCACTTAAGAAAAGTGTAGTGCCTAAGTTCATTAACCCTTATTTTGTATTTATTTAGTTCTTGTCCTAGTTAATTTTCTTATCATATTTTTGTCCTGCGCTTCACTCAAAGAATATATCAGGTATCAACATGAAACTTGATTGGTGAATATATCTCAATTGTGGAGAAGTGCAGTGCTTAAAAACCTCAACAGTGTCTTTTGTTTACCTTTTTCAGTTATTGTTCTTTGTTAATGTTCGTACCTTAATTTTGGTCCAGCACTAAATTCTAAGACAATGAAGAGTTATCAACACGAAACTTCATAGTAAGATAGATCTCCTTGACAAGGTTTGCAGTGCTCAAGAACCGTATCTCTCTATTGCACCATTTTCGCGTTATTGCCCTTTTAAATTTTTATGCTTATTTTTTTTTTTGTCTGAACAATAACTCGCCGGCCTATATAATAGCTTTTAGGTCTATTAATTAAGGTATAATTAGTTTTCAGATTGATTTCTGTACATAATCTTTCTAACATACATTATATATGAAGGCAATAATTTGTTTTTAAAACAAATGCGTATTGCAAATACATGTCATTATATGAACTTATTAAAATATTACTCATGTATTTTGGTTAAAATGTCGTGCCATCCATTTTTGTACCCATTATTAAAATTCAATTCCTTTCGGATTCAGCAAAATAAACTAAATTTCGTTGTCTTCCTTTACTAAGTTCTAAATCCTGTGAATGAAAGTATTTCTGTGAGCATTACCTGCTTCCGCCGGTTTCATTTTTAATTATACGTTCTTTTACAACAGTAGCGAAGACATTCAAGTCACACTCTTCGATTCGCACCAGTCGGTGTAAATTTTGATAGAGATTTCAATTAATGAATATATTTATATATATATAATTTTAATCTACATGGGTTTAAAACTTGATAACATATATATTTTGATTTCTCTAAGGTACTGGAGCCTCAACACTGTGGGCCGCAAAATGTACTTACATTACCAATGTTGGTGCATGGTATGCGGAAATGACCAATACATCAAAAGGTGGAACAATAAGCGCTTTTTTCGGGGTTTTCTTCATGATAGTGCAGACAAGTATGTATACGGGTTAGTTCCTGGTGTAAAGTACAGACAAGTAGGTATACGGGTTAGTGTCTGGTGTAAAGTGCAGACATGAAGGTATACGGAATAATGTCTGGCGTATACTGCAGACACGTAGGTATACGGGTTAGTGTCTGGTGTAAAGTGCAGAAAAGTAGGTATACAGGTAAGTGTCTGGTGTAAAGTGCAGTCGAGTAGGTATACGGGTTAGTGTCTGGTGTAAAGTGCAGACATGTAGGTATACGGGATAGTGTCTGGTGTAAAGTGCAGACAAGTAGGTATACGGGTTAGTGTCTGGTGTAAAGTGCAGACAAGTATGTATACGGGTTAGTGTCTGGTGTAAAATGCAGACAAGTAGGTATACAGGATAAGGTCTGGTATAAAGTGCAGTCGAGTAGGTATACGGGTTAGTTTCTGGCGTAAAGTGCAGACAAGTAGGTATACGGGTTAGTGTCTGGTGTAAAGTGCAGACAAGTAGGCATACGGGTAAGTGTCTGGTGTGCAGTGCGGATAAGTAGGTTTATGGGTTAGTGTCTGGTGTAAAAGAGAGAATTTTTAACACTTGTTTAGGAATGGAAGCTTTAGCACAAAATGTTGTTATTTCGTTACATAGACTGCGTCTTCTTATTCTTTGCAAGCATATTATCATCTTCTTAAAGAAAAATATAGCGTATAAACTTTATCTTAAATGTTAACTTTGCCCAAATTTCTTTATCTTAATTTATAATTATGTAATTAAGATATCAATCAAGGGCTTAATTAGACTTGTGCAATTCAGATTCTCCACATTCCTAGAAAATAAAATGACTTGTTAATGGTTTCAGTATCGTATTTATGATTATATATAATGAGATCTAATAACACAATAATGCGTTGAAAATTAGCATCTTTGAAAATATCCCTGTCATGAACGTGTAACTAAAATAATAACAGTCACAGACAGAAGAAAGTGTCAAACTGTTTTTTTATCACAAAAAAATCTTGACCATTTCGATTTTATGTCAAATCTGGGGTAATTTGATTGCATCTGCGGTGTTCAGCGAGAAAATATCAGAGAACCTGAGCATTTCCGAGGATATGCTTCTGAAATGTGGGGCCTCATATTGTCCATCTGACTACCAGAACAACACAAATCTCGACAGGCCTACTATAGAAAAGGTTTGAAGTAAATCTTTTATTACAGTTTGTATGGCATGTGCTTCCGTATGTCGATTTTTATTATATTTGAAATAAACGGCTTCATGATTATCCTTGTGTGCGTTACATCGACTGAAAGAATCTACGGATAGAACATGTCTACACACTCTCATGAATAATACTATTATTAAAAAACTGCATGATTTAGTCTTGCATTTGTTGTTAACCTTTTCTCTTTTTTCTTGAAATGAAAGTTTCATACATTAACATGTACTTTTTATGTTTCACAGATTTACACTGTCTGCGGGATATTCATTGGATGCGCTTTTCTTGGCATAGTAACTGTTGCCTTGTTCCTAGACGAGATATCCCACGAAACAGATGGACAGAAGATGAACACTAAGCAACTGTTGGGAGCTATAGGTCGTCATTTCTACACGTCAAAATACCAGAAACTTCTAATACCTTTGACCATGTACAGTGGTGTAGAATCGGCTTTTATAGCTGGAGACTACACAAGGGTAGGTCTGAGCATTTCTTTAGTGCATATCTCTTTTTGTACGGCCGTTAAGAACCATAAACACTCAGAATGTAGATTGCTTCGATTTGCTTTTTAAAGAAAATTCAAGAAAGAACTATTTGAATTGTACCTAAAATTATAACAACTACTTATAGTATAGCTATAAGTTTAGTTTTTCATTCATCGAATCTAGCAGTATATTTTTTGGTAGCTAAAATTGCTGCTTGATATGGATCGCATGTTAAGAAATGAAAAACAAATTGATTTTTTTTTCAAATAGATTTTGCTTGATTCATAGCGTCAAAAGAGCAGTATTCTGCAGATACGAGAATCTACCCCCAAAAACAGCAATTGTCTTTCCTTTAATCCTAATTCGTCAGAAACTACAAATGGATACTTTCTGGTGTGATATGATATTTCAATAAAACTTCAGCTACATACCATTTCAGACGCGTCTTTAGTGCTCCCCCCTTTAATCATCCGTACTTTATTTCAGTCGTTTATCAGCTGTTCAATGGGAGTATGGGATGTCGGATACGTCATGATTGCCTTTGGCGTGTCTGGTGCAATTTTCTCTTTGATAATAGGACGACTGGTCAAGTACACAGGATTCATCCCCTGGTTTATACTAAGTATGATACTAAAAGTAGTAACAAATTGAGCCAGATTTAAGAAATTTCTCAAGTTTAGTAGATTGTAAAGCCATTCGACAGAAGTTCATTTATTCATCTACGTAAACCATTCGACTGTGCCGGGCCTTTTAGGTCTATTGAATCAGGCATTAAAAAATTACAGTTCATGCATGAGTGTTCGGGAATCTGAAGTCTGGAAAAGTCTTTCATTTATAACTTATTCAAACAGCAACCATTTCTGGTTTCAAAATCAACATTTCAAAACTTTTACTGATTTGTACCCAATTATTTTTCTAGCTTTGGTTTTACATGGCGGAATACTGATTGCTTTGTTAGTGTGGAAACCGGCACCCGACTATCCGGTCAAGTTCTATTTATATGCTTTACTGTGGGGCATAGGGGATGCTGTTATACAGACTCTGGTAAATGGTATGTAAATCAGTGGTTTAGTTTTGAGATTTTCTTTTCGATAAAACAGCTTGACCATGATTATTGTAAAGAAAGATGTATGAGCCTGTAACTGTCTTAATAAAGTCTTTTTCATTTATTTTAAATATTCTAAAAAGAAACATTCATATTGTGGACATAAAGCATACTTGAAAGTTTTGTTATATTGCAGCGTTGTATGGGTTTTTGTTTACACATAAGCCAGAATCTGCGTTTGCAGCTTCTCGTCTGTGCGAGTCGGCAGGGTTTATTATAGCATTCGGGTACAGCAGCTTTCTGTGTACCTATGTCAAAATCTACGTGTGTCTGGCCTTTGTACTTGTGGGTACTATACTATACGGCGTAGTGGAAGTGCTGCATCGGAAACAGAAAAGGAAAAACACTAGCTAGTTCCTTCTTCCACTCAGGCAAATCTTGATACAAACCTAGGAAAATAAATGATATTTACAATTGTAATGCTGGTACAAACTAAAAGACTCCTACAACAGGTATACTAAAGTGTTTACCTTTAATTTTTACTGATCATAACCGCACAATATATACACATAAACATTTAATTACAATGTTCATTGCACAAAACATTATTTAAAGGCAGAAAACATCTTAATGGACTGGAAAAACGTTATTGTCATAGCAATGTTATACAAATGATCAAAGAAGAAGAAGAATTTTTATTATGCAATATATTAAACAAGATCCATCAGCATTACATCAATAAAACATGTGACCAGTTTAACATACATGGCAAGATGGCAAATGTTGCAAATACAACTTTATAATTTCTTTCATAAAGAGTCATAATAATTAAACATTTTTAAACAGATAATATAGATATCTAAATATTTTGTAATTACATATGATATAAGTTTATGATGCTAACAAAATATATTTTCATGTAGTTCTATGTGTTTTGACGTTTTTTTTTCCACAATTTTAAATACACATGTTGCAAGATTTCGAACATCTGTATTGTTTTCGCTTGTAAATAATTGCAAAAATTTAAAATAACATGGATGCCGCCAAAATATCTTATGATATTGTTTCCTTAGTCACAAAAAATTAGAAATTCAATAACAAAGTGATATTCATCCTCTAACTTGTGACAGCTAGGACATTTTCTGTCTTCGTATGGAATACTGTTTGGACGACCCCATCTACCAGTCTCAACAGCTAATCTATGCGATGATAATCTCAAACGTGAATGCTACTCTGATTTTTTTTATGTTTATGACTGTTATATAGTTACTGAAATTGAAATCAAATATATGTTTATAAAATATAGCCCGAGTTGATTCATTTAACGATGTGCCCAAATCTTGCGTCTAAATATCCCTCAGACGTGGTTTAACAATACTTAAGAAAGTTTTTTTTTTCATTTCCTATCCCCTGCGCAAGCCAGACGTGATAATAGTTTCACCCTACAGACCCAATTTATCTTTCTAGGATTCAAATCTATATAAGGTTTTAGACAATTATACACCTGTTTGATATATTTAACGGATTTTCAACTAGAATTTTATAATATTATAATATCTATCTATTTCTTAGCTGTATCTGGCAGTTTAAGCGTAAACAAAACTATTTTGTGTTTAGATTTTTACTCCGGGTAACCTTTTACAAAAACCTAAATGTGCGCGTTCTACCTGTAAGCCTTTATTAAACCCATACACTTCGCTTGTGTAGTTCAATACTGGAGTGATAAGTTTAAAGATCTAACGTGTGTTTTGGTTGGATATCTGTGAACTTTCTGTGAATGATATTTGTTCATTTTAAAAATTGTCATAAGGGCTTGACCTGAAAGCATTTTATCTATCTCATTAAAAGAGTCCACCCGAGGAAAATGAAAAACAAAGATACTTAAATTTGTTTTCTATCATTTGTTCATCGTGATGTTTTAGCCTGTTCTCTCTTCCCCCCCCCCCCCCCCCCGCCCCACCCCCCATTCTAAAAATTATTACTTTCGTCTTTTTGGTGTTAACAGTGAGTTTCCATTTATCATAATAATCAGCTGAAACGTTTAAGGAATCTTGCACAACATGTGCTTTTTCGAAAATAAAATAATGTCGTCTGCATATACAATAAACATATCTTAATGCTGCCAATATCTACCTTAAATACCTTTAAGAAAAAAATGTCCTTTCAATACCATTTAAGTAAATGCTAAATAAAAACGGAGATAGACTTTTTGCTTGTCTAACTCCAAATGAGCAAATGAAGCTTTCACTTAATGATTCATGCTTTTACTTTTTGACTTAACATTGTTATTTTTAACATACTATTTTACAGCCCAGCTGTTCAATCTCACGTTGCCTTGATAAGTTATGCCCTTGTCCGTCCGCTGTCACGCAGTTTTGTGTCGTTTATAACTCCAAACGTGTTACTGCTAGTGCCATTTAACTTTCTAAGAATAGTTGTCAGCATATGAAGTTATACACTAGGGGATTTTGGCGCAAATTTATTGGAGATCTGCAGACTTATGCCCCCTGATTAAACAAAATGTAGCATATTCAGACTTTTGTCGCCTGTAACTCCAAACCTGTAATTGCTAGAGCCATGAAACTTTCTAAAAATAGTTGTCAGCATGTGAACTTTTGCACCTGGGTATCTTGACGCAAATTTATTGGAGATTGACAGAGTTATGCCCCCTGATTAAGCAGAAACAGCATTTTTAGACTCCTTAATATTAAGGACGATGTTTTTACGCACCTGTATACGTACAGGATTTTTTGTGACAATACAGCGGAATGTTGGGGCATCCGTGTCCTTTGGACACATCTCTAGTTTTCTTCAGATGTTCACCCGTTTAAACTCGAAATATTTTAACAAGTATATAGACAAATTTTGAATATCGTTTTTTTTTTAGTTTTTCGCTGTTCATAAAATAACTAGGATGTTGCCATAACTAATTTTCAATACACTTCTTTCTCATTATTACTAGCTTTAAGCACTCAATAATTAAATGGTATTTGTCTTTCAATGTGTATTTACTTTCGGCATATGGAACAGCCTATGGTTTCTCAATCTTTCTGTTCCTACTGCTAATCTATGAGAAAGCCTATGTAACATTGATAATGATACTCTAAACTTTCAAATGTTATTCATGTTTAAATAATTTGAAAACTGAAAGTTTGAAATATTCCTAAAGAATCATGATCGACTAGAATCATAAATGTCAGAAGACAACTTCTGTACAAAGGTTAAACGTTGCTTTCAAGAGACAAAGATATTTCTAAATCCCTAACTCTATACGAGGGTTGTTCAACAATTATAGGACTCCGGCAGTATCATTTTTATCTCTAAATTTACGTACCTAATTTTACAAGTAACATACATCGGAGCATGTCTTCTTTATACAGGGAAAAAATCAATTAAATACGAAAACGAATATCAATTCTGTGGAAAATACAATAAACAAATGGTAAAAGACCAAGAACGATATCATAATTATATAGAGGATATTTGTTTGTTTTTGTGGAAGATGAGAATTTATTTCATCGAGTGAACACCATATGTGATATTTTCACGAGTGGCGCAGCCACGAGTGAAAATATTAACATATGGTGTTCACGAGATGAAATAAATTCCCATCTTCCACTAAAAAACAAACACATTTTCTTTTTATTTTATGCCAACACGTCAAAAAATGGGTATTTTATGACATTTTTACTCAGGGCCTTCAATAAATTCCCCATGGTGAGCCCCAAAAAAGTTAATGCGTACTTTGGTCAAACCGTTACTCCGCCTACAAAAAAAGTGCAGACAATCTCCAATACATATGATAACTTTACTTCTGCTGAAATAAACTGAATACACTTTCATCAAATAACATTTATTTTTCTCTACACAGTTTATCAAAATTTATTGAATTTTAGCCATACATACTTTAATTATAAAAGCGGATAAATACCGAGTAATATTCAATCAATTGAATTGAAAGTCGGCCATATTGGAAATTGTCCATGTGAGTTATGTAAACAAATCAGACATTTTAAATAATTTATGGCGAATTTCATCATTGTTCACAACTAGTTAGGCTCAGGAATTCAATATTATAACAGGATTTAACAAGGTAAATAAATTTCACTCGCAGTCACTGTCTGAAATTCAGCGGATTCTCTTGTATTTACGTGGTGGGGAAATTAGTTCCGGCACAAACAGTGGATTATCAAAATGGTAATTTCACTGATTCAAAACAGTGGATTATCACTTTTATCTCACTGATATTTCCCTATATTTCATTGGTAGGCATAAAATAAATAACGTTTACGACGTCGCACGGTACTTCACATACATGTACGTTAACGTTATTCTTATAAAAAAAATCTCACGAGTGTTCGATACACCTGAACCCATTGTCTATACTCGTCACGATACCAATCGTACTGAATTGTTTTATGATGTTAATAATCGCGGTCATAAGTTGTTGTTTCGAGTCGAAACGATATCCCTTCTGCTATGTCTTAATCGTTGGAAATATTGAAAAAATATTGAAGGGCGCCAAATCCGGTGAATGGAGGGTATATGCAATCGTTGCGAACACTAGCACCGCTGCCTCAAGAGCAGCAGTCTCAGCAATGTAGGATGAAATACTCGCGGGGAACACCGGGCCACTCCTACCGCAGAGTGGGCGCGAGATCACGGCGGAGCACCTGTATTAAATACATTTTTCAGGAATCTATTAAAATAAAATAGTTTCTTTAATGTAGAATTGAATTGTGTACAATTAGTTATGAACGTAAAATGTAGGTATAGTATTTTTTATGTGTATCAAACATAGAGCGTTTAGTAAAGTTTTCTTAATGAATGAGAATACTTCCTGAAGTAAGCCACGAGTTGGTATTCAAACCCTCTTAAGACTGCATCCTACTTTATAATTATTATGACTAACAATGTGTTCAAACTAGCCTTGTAGATGTAATCTGCATTAGTTGTCTGGCCCTTCAGTACCGCGTGTGAAAGTATCTCTGCCACTCTGCTCTCTTTGTCGTACACTTTCAGCAAGTGCGGCACCTAGCAAGCATAGACTTTTAATGTGATTTCAATGTGTCATTAGTTAAATGTGTTCCCGCGTTCGATCTCACAGCAATATTTACGATAAAATGAAAATAATCATCAAACTATAATTATTCAGTGCTATTGAACACATAGCCATACTTCATTGAATAAAAATGTAGGACAAATAGTATCGAAATTTAATTACTTTATTCGAAACACGTCTATTGAAAGGTACTAAAAAATATTAAAACATTCCTTCATCATATTCAACTATTTAGTTAAAATCGAAAGGACAGTTCCGACACTAATGTCGGATATGTCCGATAGCTGGCGAAGAATAAATAGTCGATCATTTCGAAGCGTCTCTGCAATTGACGTCACCAACGTTCTGTCAATTTTCTTCCCCGTCCTTCCTTGTTTATCATCTCCTCCTCACTGCCTTTAAGTATCCCTCATATGTGACAAAATTTGACAATCGCGCGTATTTCTAACATCATTTGATGGCATATTTGCGCATTTAACGTTATCACCAGCCTTAGCAATCTTATTTACTTCGGCATCAAAATTCCAAATGACATCAACTTTGTACATGAAGTCACATATATATCGAGAAACTTGTAAGCGGAATATTAACAAAAGCAGACTACAAATCGTGGATACATTTTGAGTACAATGTCGCCTGAACAACTGACTTAATGTACTGCGCCGGGTGCTTGTTACCATGGTTATTCAATAGGAAAATGCACGCGCGTAAAGCCGAATAATATAATAAAATTATAGATACAGATGTAGAAATGTAGAAAACATTTTCTGATTGCCGGGCATATGAACATATCTAACTATGACGGGTTTTTTCTTACCTACCAAGCTTATAGCTTAAGTGCTTGTTCTTAAAGCAACGCATCGTTTTCAAAATATGATCCTCTTAAGGAAACTACACTTCCAAGATTTTTTCTGCAAATTCTACAGTTTCCCGCTATATGCAAAACTTTACCCGACTGTAA
Organism: Cyclina sinensis; assembly: GCA_012932295.1. Taxonomy (NCBI): domain Eukaryota; kingdom Metazoa; phylum Mollusca; class Bivalvia; order Venerida; family Veneridae; genus Cyclina; species Cyclina sinensis. The sequence goes on along the minus strand of JAAONU010000001.1, from coordinate 70,009,279 downwards.
TCTGCCACCTTTCCTTAAAGCTATAATAATATTTTATTAACGTTTACTTTTAGTCTCTGACTGTTGCAGTAATTTTCGAAAACATGCTAACTAAGAAAGGAGAAATTCTTACTATTTGACGAACCCCAGGGTCACAAGTGAAGGAGAATATGACGCTTAACCCATGCCTTAACAAGTCATAACTTTGGTGCGCCGGGAAATTCAATCTGTTCAACCAAATTTTGGCTAAATTCCATGTTCACTGTGGTTTGTGGTACTCTAGTCTCTTGCCGAATGTCGTCCAAGAGTCCGACGACTACAAACTCGAGAATTTTGAAACAAGAATTGTCTGCAAATTTCAGGTAAATATTTGTATAAAATCAGACTGCCAATGCAGTAACGGGACCGGCTATCCTCTGTTTTTCACGTTCGTTAACGATAAGCCAGGTATACGTCTATGTGCAAAACTTCAGAAATATGGATGCTCGGAACATTCCTAAAAAATCTACCAAGAAACCAAGTATCCGATCGGAAGAATGACCGAGCACTTGAGATGAAAAATTGGTACTCGTTGCTATAATGTATTGAAAAGAATGATAGATCGCTTTGATCCACGGCCGTCTTGGGTTTGAGTCATTTTCACCCCGACACCCTTTCCCTCTACTTTTTTTCCTTCAAACTCAAAGAAGTATTCTCAATCGCAGTTAGACAGACACTACATTGTCTGCTTGTGATTATGTGATGTACTGGAGGCTTTATTGTTTGCGAAGCAATATCTAACTTCCACATTATTACAAAACAAACTCAACATTTTACTGATTTGGTCATTTTGGCTTAAAGGTTATACGAAGTGTTGTTGCTTACATGTTTATTCGTAAATAAATAATAAGGAATATGACTGGTATACCTTTAAGTTTTTAAAAGTCATGAATTTGAACTCCACTTTGTGAGAGATAATTTACAAATTAAAGGGCCTGTCTCACTGATGGGCCGACGACGAAAATAAAAGTTTATGCATCTAGAAATTCTAGCTGTAATTGTGAAGAACATATCTAAACTAAGTAATTGCCTCATTTTTTTGTTACAGAAACACATTACAATATAAAGTTTTATACACTTTTATCGGTAAGAAAATGACTAACCAGGTGGTTATTCAGTTATATCATTAATTGAAGAAGTCAGCTTAATTCTGTGCGTCAGTCGCTTTGTCAATAAGGTACGTGATACGGAATACCCATGTTGTTAGTATCCTAGGTCTAAATTACGTGTTTAGCATCTAAATTTTAACGTGAATACATTTGTGCATATATCGATGATTTGTTAAACATCTCATTCTATCGGATGCAGACTTCTTCGGAATTATCCAATTAAATAAAGTATTTAGATTTTAGTAATATTTAAGAAAAACATTTGTATTATTTATCGTTTCATTTGTCATGTAAATTTTTTATTTTTTGTTATTATTTATAACGTCTTATACTGATACAATATTCACAATATAAACGGTCTCCTATTGATACAATAGAAGCAATATGGGTCGTTTCATGTGCATTATCAGCTTTTACTACTCTGCATTGTACCTCATATATATAAAAAACAATGTCTTGATATTTGACGAGTGAATCATATTATCTTTCAGGAGTTGTGGTGAGCAAGTTAAAATGGACGAACTAAGTGACGTTGACATGAATTACAGGAATAAAGTACCCATGAAAACCAGGTTGTCAAAGTACAGGATAATCAAAAATCTTCTGGTAATGAGCGTAGCATTTCTGTTTCTCTTTACCGCATTTCAATCTCTACAAAATCTTCAAAGCAGCTTGAACAAGGAAGAGGGTCTTGGCACAGTCAGTTTGTCAGTGATCTATGTGTTTGGAATTGTTGCTGGACTGTTTCTGCCGCCATTAGTCATTAATAAACTAGGTTGTAAGTGGACAGTTGCAGCTAGCATGGCGTGTTATGTTGTTTTCATTGCTGCTAATCTGCACGCAGTGTGGGGTACCATGATACCAGCTTCAGTCATCATAGGTAACATGAACATTCTTGACATTAATAGGACTAAGAATTGTAATCACTCGAATGTCTTTTTTCACTTCTACTAGTATCACTCGCGTTCGTATCAATTTATTTAAATCCGGCAAATAGGTCCAGATTATAGATACAGATTTAAGGTAATGGTAATTTAAAGTTTTGGTTAAATTTGCAATACTTTATAGCGGCCGCAAAGCAATATATTTATACTATGTGCAAACAATGGTGCGATTCGATTAAATTGACACGAGTGTCTTGGTCATATATATAATTATTGTTCTTTAATAAATTAAACATTAGGAATGGGTCCGTATACATGTTTACAGACTGGGCAGTCAAAACAAGAACTGTGTATTATAAACGGATATGAAGTTTAGCTTGTCTCCAAGCCTGTAAACTTGTTTACAGACCCCAAGGTCATGTTTTATTTGATATATTATACCGAATCTTTTATAGTATAGGCATTGTTTATAAATAAATTAAAGATTTTTTTCATCAACTCTGCACATCTATCTAATCGTTCATAGATTACTTATGAGTATTGTAAATGTTTTCACCATTACATTAAAACACATTAGGTCACACTAAGTTCAATACCGCTTATTACCTATCCTTTGGCATTATACTGTTTGCCTCGGGTCTTAAACAAATATAATGACCGGCTTCGTCAAAATAAAATAAAAGGAAAACATGCAAATGTGGTATAATAGTTTAATACGATTACCTTAGCACTGGAGAACTTACCTATTTTTTTATTTCTTTTAGGTACTGGAGCCGCAACACTGTGGGCCGCAAAATGTACTTACCTGACCAATATTGGTGCCTGGTATGCTGAATTGACCAATACATCAAAAGACGGGACAATTAGCGCTTTCTTTGGAGTTTTCTTCATGATATTTCAAACAAGTAGGTATACAGAATAGGTTTTGTGTAAGGGTTTTCTAACTCATGTTCAAGGATGTATGCCTTAGTGCAAGATGTTGTAGTTTAATTCTATCAGCTACGTATTCTGATTTTTTTACAGTCATGTTGTGAGCCATATTTATGAGCGTGCACACTTTATCGAACTTATATCTTTTTTTCATAGCGTAGAAATAGGAATGTGTGCTTAATGTGTAACCGGTTCGTAGTAATCAATCACAAACAGAAGTGCCATAATCAACAGTTTTTCACTACAAAATACATGTCCCTTGAAAACTTCAATTTCAGGTCAGATCTGGGGTAATCTTATTGCATCGACGGTGTTCAGCCAGAAAATCCCAGGAAACCATAGCATTTCCGAGGATCTGCTTGCAAAGTGTGGGGCCTCATACTGTCCATCAGACTACCAGAACAACACAAATCTCGACAGGCCTAACATGAAAAGGGTTTGAAAAAAATCTTTGCATACATTGTGCCATTTGCTTCATTATAATAATTTTTGTTATTTCTAATGTATATGTTTTCATTTTTTTCATGTGTTACAAAGACGGAATGAAAAGATCCATATATGCATGCACTAAGATTAGATGAATCATGTTATTATCAAAGAAAACTTCCTGATCATTTCTTCTATCTATTATTTTATCTTTTTCTCTTTTCTTGAAGTTTCATGAATAACATAAACATTTTACGTTTATGTTTTGCAGATATATACTGTTTGTGGGATATATTTTGGTTGTGCTTGTCTTGGCATAGTAACTATTGCCTTGTTCCTAGACAAGATATCCCACGAAACAGACGGACGGAAGATGAACACTAAACAACTGTTGGGAGCTATAGGTCGTCATTTCTACACTTCCAGATACCAGAAACTTTTAATACCTTTGACCATGTACAGTGGTGTAGAATCGGCTTTTATTGCTGGAGACTACACAATGGTACGTTTATGCATTCCTTAAGTGCATACCTCTTTTTTTAAAACCATCCAGAGCAATTAACATTTAAACTATAGATTGCTTAGATTTAAGTTGTTAAAGATAGAGCAAGAAACAACTGTTTACTCTCTAACTGCACACGCAAAATTTGAATACACGCGTGCTAATATTGTTCTCATTTATCGTCTGTACTAAATTTCAGTCGTTTATCAGCTGTTCAACGGGGATATGGAACGTCGGTTACGTCATGATTGCATACGGCGTGTCTGATGCATCTTTCTCTTTGATTATAGGAAGACTGGTGAAGTACACAGGATTTATCCCCTGGTTTTTACTAAGTATGATGATTAAAGTAGTAACGAAAAAATAAAAGACAATATTTTCTTTAAGTTTATTTCTCGTTATAAGCCTTTTGACTGTAGTTCATTTGTTCAGACAGGTAGCTTGTCGTACAAATGCTTGACTAGACCTGTACTGTCCCTAGGAACTTTATAAAATACTCACATAATGAGTTGACCGTAGTTCAACTACCTTAACAGCTCGCCCAGTTTGGACTATATAGATCTGTTAAAACAGACAGACAAACAACAACACAGTACAGACTTTAGTGTTGGGATGCAGTCTGAAATTCCGGTTGGAAATATCACTGGAATGGGTATATCTTGTATCATTCAAAATAGATTTACAAAGTAAGTGTCGAATATACATGTACCTAAATATAATGTAGCTAGTGTAATGTACAATCATTTCACAAACCAAATAATGATACCACCATTTTTATTATTCACTTGTGAGTGTTTTGTAGCTTTGTTCTGAACAGATTGATTACAAGAAGTAGAATCTTCATTTTAAGCATTCCTTAAACACTTAATTCAAATAGCTACAACTTGTGATTTCAAAACATGAATGTTAAATCTCTCCTTCTTTAACGTATATGTATCTTACCATTTCTGTAGCTTTGGTTTTACATGGTGGAATACTGATTGCTTTGTTGGTGTGGAAACCGACACCCGACTATCCGGTCATGTTCTATATATTTGCGATTCTGTGGGGCATAGGGGATGCTATTATACAGACTTTGGTGAATGGTAGGTACATCTCTGATTCGAAATTTAAACTTTTCTTTTGACCATGGTAATTGGTGGTCACTCACCTCATCGCCCCCATTTCTAAAGATAATTCTTATCTTCCACATTTTCCATTATAAAAGATGTCTACAAACTGATATAAAATGTCTAATCCTGTTACAATGTAAATAAAGTCCTTTTTTATTTATGGTAAATATTACATACAGAAACTTTCATATTTTTGGACATAAAACATAATTGAAAAATTATTACATTGCAGCGTTGTATGGGTATTTATTTACTCATAAGCCAGAATCTGCGTTTGCAGCCTATCGTCTTTGCGAGTCGGCAGGATTCATTATTGCCTTCGGTTACAGCGGCTTCCTATGTACCTATGTCAAAATCTACTTTTGTCTGGCATGTTTAGTTGTCGGGATTATACTGTACGGTATAGTGGAAGTGCTTCGTCGAAAGCAGAAATGAATAAACACTAGCTAGTTCCTATCAGTCAGGCATTTTAATATAAACCATTAATGATTAATATATACTGAAAGGGAAAAGAAACACAGGGAAACCATTGCAGGGGATTTAAAATGATGTGTTTGAGGTTATATACTTTATTTTTTATGAGTATAAATAAATTGTCAAAGTTTCGTAAAATTTTTACCGATTATGCATTAGCAATTAAGAACTTTTAACGGTACCCCCGCCCCCCCATATCGCAAAGTGAAATCGACTGATTGTCAATATATCATATGACCCGTCACGCATCTGTTAAAGCCCTGATTCTTCGAATCTATCTCTTTCAAGCATGCAAGCTTCGGAGAAATGTTTCCCACGACGACCAATTATACACGACGTCGTCCGCTTGCACCGAGACTCGTCTGTAAAAACAGACCCGTCTGGATGGAAATTGTCTGGAAGCATTGGCTACAACTAAAGGCATACGATGCGCTCCACGAGTACAAATGAAAGGGAAGACTCGATCGCAAACTAACTGCGCTCATAGAGTTTTGGGGTCAATGTGCAGTTTATGATTGCCCACCGTATTAACAACGGGTTCTGTAGCATGATTTCCATTTCCAAGCAGGTTGGCAGGACGAATAGTTCTGTCATACGTCGCGACGTTACGCATCGGCGTCTCAATGGCGCTAGGTCTGCTACCTTTCCGCCTTCTGTCAACCGCTTTGTTATGGAAACATACACACTGATAACCATAGCAACCTGTAGTTGCCTTTGGCTTTGCGTTAGCATTGGAATAGCCTGGCCCCTCCTGACTTACGTCAGTTGTACAAAGACTGTACAAAGACTGAAAGAGCTCCAAATTCTATTCTGTACAGCCGAAAACGTTGTGTATACTTCAAATGTATTAAATGGAATGGCAAGATGTTTCGGCGAGCTTGTAATTATTAGTCTGCCTTCGTTTTATGTTTTTCAGCACTTTGTATATGTGAAACTTGAACTACACGGTTTAGTTTGCTTTGGTTTGATTCACAGTGATTAAAGTAGACTTCAAATCTAAGAATTTAATTAATTGCTGTACATTTTTTCAAGTTGCTTTTTTATCCTTTTAGTATATTATAAAAATAAAGTAAATTTCCCGTTATAATGCTGGTACTAACTACTATGGTAAATGTTTAATAGGCTAATGTGTATTTTTACAGTTCCCAACATTGATGGCTCCCTATATATATCATAGTCGGCTACTTGTCCGTCCGGCCGACCGACGGTCCATTTGTCCGTCTGTCCGGTTTTATCTAGAGTATAACTCAAACACCAATGAAAGGATTTACTATAGCCTTCATAAGATGATATAGGATATTGAGAGCAAGTGCAGTGCACAAAAACCATAACTCATCTTATCTAGTTTTCTCATTATCTTTCCTTAGTACATGTTGCTTGTCCGAAGAAAATCTTTTAAACCATGAAAGGCTTTTAAATGACATTTGGAACATTGATATACTAACTCTGCCGTATCCCATTTTTCAGTTATCTCCCTTTATTACATTTTCAAATGCATGTCAGATTTTGTCCGGAGTATAATTCAAAACCCAGTGAAGGGAATTTGACTTCATAAGATGATAAAGGAGATTGAAAGTTATTGCAGTGCACAAGAACCATAACTCATCTTGACTAGTTTTCTCATTATCTCCCCTTAGTACATTTTGCTTGTCTGGGGCACAACTCTAAAACTATTCAATGCATTTGGTTACATATTACACACATAGATAGAGGGGAGTGGCAGAAAGTGCAGTGTTTAAGAACGTTACCTCTAGCCGCCTCCATTTTAGCTCGTCTGTTTTCGAAGAAAAAATCTAGCTATTATGTCGCTGATTAAGCAAGCGTCGTAATGGGCGGCGTCGTGCGAAACCTTTAATATAGCTGATTTTTCATAAACCATAAAGCTGAGAGTTTTTTCGTTTGTAGCATTATCTAGTGGATCTCTGTGATGTTGCTTCAAATCGTTACCCCCGGGTCAATATAGGCCCAGCACTGGGGCTTATATACAATTATATAGAGAAAAAAATGAAAATCTTTTCTAAATTAAAACCTCTTGTAACAGAGCTTTGTAATTTGATGTGAGGCATCCTTTAGTGGACCTTCACCAAGACTGTTCATATTATGACCCTGGGTAAAAATTAGCTGCACACCAGGGGACCATTGGTTTTGCAAAGACTTATATAGCCAAAATAAACTTTTAATGGGAAAGCACAAAGCCTAGAACTTAACTATTTACTTACATGGGATGGGAAGGTACTACCATCCTTCCCACCGAAATTTTTTAATATTATTTTTATTATTTTTAGGTACATTCGCCGACCTCCCCCACTCCAGCCCCACCAAAATTTATTTTTACATTTTTTTATGTAAGTACTTGCCCCCCAATCTTCCCTGCCGCCAATCCTCAACCAACCCTCCCCACCCTCCAAGACATTTACTTTGACTTTTTTTGCGACAATATATCCCCCGAACCGAACTCAAGCCCCACCTAATTTTTAAAGTAGGTACTTACTCCCACCGTTCACTGCTGCCACCACCCGATCCACTGCCCCCTTACCCACTCCCACCAAAAAAATTGTTTTACTTTTTTAGAGGAGGTACATCCCCCCAGCCCCATCTTTTACAGTTTTTACAGTTTCTTTGTTTTTTATACGTAGGTACTTACCCCCACCCCCTCCCCCCCCATCACTTACCCACTGTTTCCTGTCCCCATCCTCGACCCTCCTCCAAAAGTTGTTTTCTTTTTAAGGAGGGGGACTTTCTCCCAAACCCACAAATGCCCACCCCAATTTTTTTTACTTTTAATTTTCCATGTGGATATCATCTTTGACCTTAGCTGACATTGACTTTATACTTCAGACCTACTTACTGTATTTAAGGCTGTGTCCATGGAGTTTGGACCAGATGTATAATTTTGCATGTAGACTTCAACTTAGGGTAAACTTTCCTAAATTCCTTCATCGACCGTGCTATTTTAAAGTGTGGTATTCAGGTGAATGATAAAAGGCTACCATGACCCTCTTGTTTAATTCTTCTTAGTGTCGTAACTACTAAAGTATTCAAGGGATTTAGTTGATATTACACCTGTTAATAGAGGACACCTAAAGAAAGCGCATTATTAAAGAAACATAACCCTACCTTGCCCAATTTTTTCAACACCTTTCTTTGTTATTTTAATGATGATTTTTCTGAGAATTACTTAAAAACTGTTCAACATATATGCTTGATATTTAAAACAATTGAAAAATGAAGTGATAGAAAGTTCAATGTTTAAGAATCACAAAACACCTGGCCGTGTTTATTAAATGTCTCCATTTTTTATACTCTCATAAACGAAGTTCGGGTGGGTATACAGGAATCACTATGTGGGTTAGTCGGTCGGTCCATTGCTCCGGCTGTAACTTTGTCATGCATGAAGGGATTTTGAAATTAGTTGACAAAAATGATAAACAAATCGAGACCATTTATCGCATACAACTCCCAGCTGCATTACTCAAAGGATAAGGTCTCAAATCTGTAACTTTATCAAGTGATTTTGAAATAATTTGGCTCAAGTGATGTACATGATAACGATGTGTCGAGCTTAGTCATTTTGATAGAAAAGTTTGGTAGACAATCTTTTTTAGGAAGTTTGGTTCACAAGACCTATAACTCTACCTTACCTTTTTAATAGTTCATTTTTTTTATATTTTACTCTGTTGACTCTGACAAATTGGTATTGTAGGTGTTTTGGTTACATTCAGTGATAACTTAGTTATATTTTATAGCAGTACTTTTAACCAATCTATACTTAAAAAAAATACTAAAAAAAATACATCCATTTTGAAATAGTACTATCATGGGGAGCATCCATCGTTTCTACCAAATTTCTTGTTTTATATTAAACCTGTATATATATGTAGTTACGAAATATTATTGCTTTGCGTTAATAGTATTCTTGTCCTTTAATGCGGTGTTATATGTCTATCTGCTTTGACAAAGTATTGCTGAATGGTTACTTAATATTTTTTTGCATAAGTGTCAAAATTACCACCTAACTGGTAATGAACTTACACAATATAGAGTGACCTTTGGGCTATTCTATGCTACAGTACAAAAACTTAAAAGAGATTATACGTCATTTTTTGGACAAAACTTATTTTTTTCTTTCTTTTTCTTACAATGTAAATTGATAGGTGTATTGATGGTATTAGTATGAATATTATAATTGTGTAACGTTTTTTCTTGGGGATCACTACCATGTGAATTTTTCAGTGTAATTACAATAGTTTTGGGAAGAAACGTTACTGCTGTTGTCAGAACTTCTGGTTCAACCCATTTATAAATTGATTTATGATGTTTGTATTTAAAGTCACACGTTATAATATATTGATAATAAAATACGGTTAAACGAAATTAAACTGAACTTCAAATACTTCTACCTAATAAGATCCGAGTGTTTCCAATTATCGGGGCAAACTGTATTTTTCGGTATCCGGTATCGGTTTAAGGTCCTTCCCTATTCGATTTAAAGTTATACTTCGTGGGTCGGAAGGAAAAAGCTCAAAATATAGCTAGTATTATTTATTTGTCGCATTTGTGTTTCTTATTCATGAATCGGATGACAATTATGAAGGTTATGGCTTAAGTTCATGGTTATTCCAGAGTTTGAGAATGTGACGTTGCAAAGGTTGCATGTGACGCTCTTTCGGACAGGTGAACGTTGTAGATGCTACTAAACGGTTAAAGAAACTAGAGCTGGCATGATTGATTGCGATATAGATGTGAATTGTTAGAGAATTCTGCGAGAGAATAAATCAAACCAAAAATAGGGCCAAACAAGTAAAAAGTGGTTATTGCCAATAATTGACTGACACGTTCGTATATTTGGTTTCTTTCTGTGACAAAATCATTCCGTCTCCTAGTTTGACCCCTATCTGGACATTACTTGCACATACCAACATCTTTAGTCTTACACAAAGGAGGCGGCACTTGCTAAAAGTACAGGTTATCAACATTAGACGACGCATGTTTACAGTCCATTGACCAAAGATGAAAATATTACAGTTCAAGCAATAACAGGTGCAAATTCAGCTGCTTCAACACTTAATTATTTATTTTTTATGAAAACAAAATTGTTACGAATTCAAAATATTACAGATATTGTTCCGAACATTCGAATGACAGAAATACATTCGAACGTTTGGGTCTCAATGTTCGAACGTTCACTTACATCCCTAATATTTAACATAAGAGATTTAAGTTAAATAACAACATGTACTTATATCTCATTGTTTATTTTCTTTTCATAGAACTACAAAATATTTAACGGTATTTTAGTGGTCTAGTGTAAGCTCCGTACTGTGACCGTCCCAACATTTTGCCATACCGTCACATGAGACCATTACGTAATTGCCCGCGCTATTCATGCGAATATCCACACTGTGCTGATGGCCGTTATCCAAGCTGGTAAGGAGACCTTTGATTGTTTGGCCTTTTTTCATGTCGTCAATGTCATACTGGTGGATGAGGATGTCGTGACCATGGTAACCAGGAGGGTCACTAGTTGTTGGGGCAACCTGTTCAAAGAAGGCAAATGATACAGATACAGGACATTTACTTCTAAACGTTAGAGATAAGTCACATCGGGAAACATTTCTTTACAAAACTGCACATTTCCTTGAAACAATTTACACGAAATTAAATTTCAATTTTCATAAATGTCATATCTGGCATTGTAAAGTTTCAGATGGAAACAAAGGAACAACAGGACTAAACATTTATAGAAAGGAATAACGACAGGAAATTGCATTGTAAGATCGGACATGAGAAGAACGTTTGTCTAAAACTGCATGGTCACTACAGATCAAACATGGTGAAATTACTTTAAGAACATGCTCCTGCTCGTTGTACAAAGCGTTTGCCTTTGCAACTGTAGTTGGTACTTCCTCAAATAGAGAGGAGTAGGTTGGCATCTTCATCACCATATCCTAAACAAGTAATAGGAATTACATAATTAATTTCGAGACTTCTTGTTTAGGGTAAGGCTTATCATTTATTTGAAGTATGAAACGCACGTTTTCAGTTCATGACATCAGTATTTTTCATGTTATTTTTTTCAGCAAGAAAACACATCACAATAAGATAAAGGCATACATCATTATTGCCATAATCAACAGAAAAGCTTTTTAATAATACTAAACGGTAAAATAGGAAAGCCATTGCACGTTATCTAGCCCGCCGTATTACTTAGTACCATTCTTATGATAAAGAATGGCATAAAAGTTAACTCAAAACCGCTTAGACTGTTGTTTTTTTTTTACCTTGAGCGCCTCAAGTTCTTTCCTCGTCGCAGATCCGTCAGAGTGAAGCGGCATGATTGGATAACGTGTTCTTATCTTGCCGACCCCCGGAATATCTGGGATAATAATACGGTTACCAGATGCAACCACCTCGTGCATGATACCTTGTTTATCCAAAACACCAACAGAACCTAGTTAAGAAATAAAATCATTTTAAATGTACTACAAGTAAATGCGATTAAAACAGTTTAACGCTAAACATAGAACATGGAATATCTCATTCTGGTTTCCCCATACTGGCGCTCTCCGAAGAGAACACAGTGGTCCCACTAAGTCATCCTATATCATTAAAATTTCATATCAAAAATAGACAATACTCGGACCATATTCCACTCTTTCATATAAAAGGATAACAATGTATTTGAATAGTATATAATAAAAGTCTGAAACAAGCATTAAACAAAAATGCAACTGTGTATTACTGGTAATCACATGTTATTTTGACTATATTTTTACAACTAGTACAAGTATACAAACCTTTGGCAGTGTCAGCCCTGTCTGCGCCGACGGCCTTTGTATTAGCAAAGAATTCTATGGGAGTGCGATAAAAAGCTTTGTCATGAGTGCCATTGAAGGCTTTATCCTGTGTCTTCATGCCATTACGTGTCCCATTGGGTCCATGAACGACATCGTGAATCAAACGTCCCGAGGAAGCAGCTGGATTTATCAAATCGTCAAAGAATCGTCAAAGAAACTATACTTTATATCAATACAAAACCGTTGTACGGTGTTTTTAAACATTTGTAACATTTATAAGGTAACCAGAAATTAAAATTGCAAACATTTTGACATAAATGATAGCATTTAACCTTGATAAACATATCCAAAAAGTGTGTTCACGTCATGAAGTTGATTTTTTTTCACCTGTTGACTTTTCTTTTTAATCGAAATAACTTTCAAAGGACGCCTGTTTCAACTGAAGTATCTAAAAACAATTTCGGTTTAGTGATGGTTCAACCTCTTTGTACTGTTTTTATGAATGTTTTTTGTTGAATGAATCATTTTTTTTTACAGAAATTGAAACGTGTCTTTTTGTTAATCACTTTACCTGTTCGGATGATTATTAACAATTTCAACAAGTCAACCTCTCCTAGTTAAGAAAAGCGGGAAGCGAGTAATTAAAGAAAAAAAGGTTGAACTGTTTTCATATGAACGAACTTGTAACTCTCTTAAGATCCTTGAATGCACCAGTTTCATTAACAAAGATATATTATACTAAAATTATAGGATTCTTCCTTTTTAAGTATTCTATTTGCTGTTATTCTTAAAAACATTTTAATTTATAAGATACATTGGATATTTTTTTGTTTGTGATAAATTTAGATGACTGTCTTTGTTACCGTAAGGAATGTTCGTTCTAAACATAGCTGTAACCTTTTCGTTTACTTACTTTTGTAAGTGAAACTTGGCTTTCAAAGACTGTGCAATTAATGTTTATCAATTACATTCTTAAGAATCACTCAATTCATTGAAAAACATACCGACGTGATGGAAGTTGTATGGGTTCCATGACAAAAGGGGTGTCATGTAGATGACCTCAAGTGGCACCGCCCAAGTGTATCTCTCTGTTACGGTCTTGCATGTCTCATGTCTGGAATGAGGTGCATGGTGACAGGTGGTCATGGACAGTGGGGAGATATGGGAACTGGTTGTCTGGATAAGACAAGACAAATGAAAATATAGAAGTCAATTTATGAAAAAAAAGGTTTCTTTAAGTTTAAGTAATGAAACAGGAGGTTTCGGACGATTCTTATGATATAGATTATATTCAAGCAAAACAAAATGAATGTACAAAAAGAAAAGAAAAGCAATTTGTGTTCGTGAAAACAAATTGACTAAAAACAACTCTGACTGGGAGCATATAGGAACACGGAAGTCTAAGTTATAGACCACAAGCTGACTGAATGTACAAGAAAACACACCATGGCTGCAAACATATTTGGGTCCGAGAATCCTCTGTGTATGTTTTTGGTTCCCATGGCATCTTTCTCGACAACTTTGTACCATCTGTAAAGCAAGACAAATGTTGAGAATTTCGATCCCAAGGCAACCTGATATAAAAACATCTTTAATTATTTTTTTAAACATGTTATTTGATCATACATTAAATATTTAGCAGAAAGTATTAAACTTGTGTTATGTGATTTTACTCAAGCAAAGGATATTCTGACAAAACAATTTACGTGGGAAAACAAATGTGGTAAGAACAACTATTACCTTACATACTGATTTTATGGACTACTATGCAAAACAACTTTTACACTAACTCTACCAGGATTAACACTTGTGCCAATAGCACTGTGACAAATTTTCAAGTGTGTAAGCTATTCAACTTACCTGTGATAATGAGCAGTGTTAACTTTTACCATTGGGTCAGTTTTTGAGTGAATGTCATACAGGGTGAGACCAAAGGCGTTGTCGTCGATCACAGCCCCGTAGTTGTCCTTGCCAGGAATCTGGTACATTAAGTCATCGAGAAGACCCCAGTGGTACTGTCTACAGAAATAAATTGTTTATTAGATTAGATCACATAAAATACGTATTTATTTTATGCCTACCAATGAAATATAGGGAAATATCAGTGAGATAAAAGTGATAATGCACTGTTTTGAATCAGTTAATTACCATTTTGATAATACACTGTTTGTGCCGGAACTACTGCTTGATGAAACTTCAGGAATGTCCCCACCACGTAAATACAAGAAAATCCGCTGTATTTCAGACTGTGACAGCGAGTGAAATTTATTTACCTTGTTAAATCCAATTATAATATTGAATTCCTGAGCCTTACTAGTTGTGAACAATGATGAAATTCGCCATAAATTATTTAAAATGTCTGATTTGTTTACATAACTCACATGGACAATATCCAATATGGCCGACTTTCAATTCAATTGATTGAATATTACTCGGTATTAATCCGCTTTTATTATTAAAGTATGTATGGCTAAAATTCAATAAATATTGATAAACTGTGTAGAGAAAAATAAATGTTATTTGATGAAAGTGTATTCAGTTTATTTCAGCAGAAGTAAAGTTATCATATGTATTGGAGACTGTCTGCACTTTTTTTTGTGCGGAGTAACCAAAGTACGCATTAACTGATTTGGGGCTCACCATGGGGAATTTATTGAAGGCCTTGATTAAAAATGTCATAAAATACCCATTTTTGATGTGTTGGCATAAAATAAAAAGAAAATTTGTTTGTTTTTTAGTGGAAGATGGGAATTTATTTCATCTCGTGAACACCATATATTGATATTTTCACTCGTGGCTGCGCCACTCGTGAAAATATCACATATGGTGTTCACTCGATGAAATAAATTCCCATCTTCCACTAAAAAACAAACAAATATCCTCTATTTATTTATATTTACGGTACATTCAATTTACTCGACATTGCTGAAAAACCACTTCAGTGTGTATAACAGTTCATTAACATTTTACCAGCTGTGTTTTAGATAGATGTTGATCATAACCCCTTTGTTTTCATTTTGAACATGCCGACCTATTACAAAATTAACTGGACCAGGACAATCTTGACAATTGCAAGTTGGTCTGTCAATTTGACAATATGATGACGTCTCTCGCTCTCTTCTCTCTCTCTTATATATTATTAATAACAA
This sequence comes from Cyclina sinensis, assembly GCA_012932295.1. Taxonomy (NCBI): domain Eukaryota; kingdom Metazoa; phylum Mollusca; class Bivalvia; order Venerida; family Veneridae; genus Cyclina; species Cyclina sinensis. Next base: position 69,993,878 of record JAAONU010000001.1, on the reverse strand, counting down.
TAATTGTAAATATTATTCTTTGAGGTCAAATGGCTACCTGTCTCGCTTGTCACGTGCGCTTCGTGGGATTCTTTCATAAAGACTGTATCTTGCTTGTCGTGTCTCATTGAATTTGGACATGGGTATTTTCCGCTGCATTCTGCCAAAAGAAAAACTGACGTTCAATACTTAACTTCGAAAGGAAAGGCCAACGTAAGTACAAAGTAGATATAAATGTACATTTGTTCACAATGCTTTATTAAAACGAAGCTTTAAAGAAAATCTTTCGTTTTTTTAAACATTAGCAATCAATACTTTTAACAGCAGCTGTGGAAGTTTGAACTGTAGACTTACTGTATTTACAGAAGAAAACAAAAACCATGGAATATTTTCCATATAGATTAAATGAATAGGTGTATGATTCGTATAAAGAAATTGTTAGAATGTGTAAACTACTTACCTAGATGATACATCATCTTCTAGCTTGAAGACCGAGGTTGGAAGATCATCTTTTAATGGATGGCATGAAATCCTATGTAATAAAGGTTTCTATTTTTAGAGAGGGTATATTTGTGTCCATGCAAATCACTTATACTTACAGTTTATACATTTTATACTTACGTAGATGACTACAATGGTTAAAGCTAGAGATTTTTAAATTTACATGTTAATTTAAACGTCACGTCTAGGTGGAGCAAACGTTTTCTTTTGCCTAAGTCTTAATAGTGATTTAATATTATTTGTATTTTACCTGTAGTTCCATTGGGCATACTCCGGTGTACCATTGACAATATTCATGATAGTTGTAGGGAGGTAGGCAAAGTTCTCAAGGTTGCTCTTGCCACCAGAGTAAGAGGCGAAACGGACCTGCAAGATATGTTGGCAACGATTTTAAAACATGACATTTCCCTGTTTTAAACAGCAAATAAATTGCTACTGTAAAATTTTAAGTATCACTGGACTGCCTTTTAGCGAACTAGCGAAATATTTCCCATTTCTGCTTAAATTACTTTAAAACATGCTAATAAGGGCAAACCTATTGTGGCTGAGTTGTGCTTTTTCGTATGAGGGTGTATTTTCGGGGCGAAAGAAAAAAAGCAGGAAAGCCCGATAATTGCAAACTGTGTGTGTTGTGATCTTTTACCCCGCCAACGTAAAAACGCAAAGACACGACAGATTTTAGGTGTTGTGCTTTTGCCTTCTATATGATATGTCTTAGCGTTTTCACCTTGGCGAGGCAAAATATCTAATAATTAACGACAAATGGTCAAAAATTAGAAATGCTACGATTAAACACCCAGCAAATTTTGTTTCGATAAACTAGATAAGAATTAACCCTTTTAAGCGAATTTATTTTTTTATCGGTTTTTATAGAAGACACATGATTCACCTTGTCCTGGAGATCGAACCAGCTGGAGGCGTCAATGAAATGCCTGTCACTGAAGAAAGGTTCTTCTAAGGTTTTTGTGTTAGATGTCCAGCCACCCTCCATATAGCACAACACTGGCTTGAAGTACTTCCTGTAGTCTCGAACTGAGTGATCCTGGTTCTTAAAGGCTATATTGAAATATTCATATTATTTGGTTTTAATGCTGGAACGTTGATGTCAATAATATTAGAGCCAATCAACACTGTTCATATAACACAAATAGTTTTATTTACTTCTCTCGCCTCGCCTTTCAAAAACATCTAACTTTTTTTTCCATCACATTTTGGACCCTTTCCTTCACATTATCTCGTTAATTGCTATCTGCCTCTAAATTTTGTATTTGGTTCTTTTTTGTGCGAAACATCTCATCTCCGATATCAGTTTTTCTAAGAACAGGTTTCGCATTTGAGAACATAACGACAATTGTATTTTATCTTTTGAAAAATATTTATATGACTAGACCTTTGAACCATTCTTGCATTTCTGCCACTTGTGATTGTATGTCTGGTTTGGACAGGACCTCTGGAGGGACATCTGGATACGGAATGTTCACCATCTTGTTATATGTCGTGTCATTAGTGGCAGGCATGCGCAATCGATAGTCATTGTGGCGAGTTCGAAACTCTACTCCATTCAAAACGAAGTTCAGCTCTCCCATACCGATTGTTCTGCGATACAAAAGTACAACAACTAAGATCTTACCTTAGTTTATCAGCCGTCACTTTGAGAGCCAGTATTTAACGACTCTAGGACCCATCAGTTGGTTGCCTGATTGCTTTATCTAAACTCTTACCCAACATCTATTGAACTCAATTATCGGGGACTTTTAGATATTTAAATCTAAGCAAATGCTTTGGCAGGTATTAGGAAAGTTTTGTCATTTTTAGCTTTCTTCATATAATCGACATACGTAATATACCTTTAATCTACATTATTGGATTTTTTGGAGAAACTTGTTTTGCATAGTATGAAAGGTTGCAAAGGTTCTTTGGTTTCACGTGTAATTCCTACGTTACAGACATCGATGTTGCAATGGAAGAAGTCAGTATGGTCTAGTACTGTATTTCAAAAACGCATTAGATACCTTATGTTACTTGCATGTTCGTGTAGCCCGGCTACACCGCCAGCTGCAATGGATGGTGTCAGGTAGGGACGGGTACCATCGGCGCCATTCCGAACCTGTAAACATGCAAAGTAAACTAATCGGAATATTTAGAGTGATAATGACTGAATACCTATTCAACAAATAAGGCATCTCCATTTCATACTACACAGCTCTTGCTTCAAACGAACTTCATAGATACCTATCAAATTCATTGAATCCAGACTGGCATAGTGGTACATGCGAGGAGTTTTAATTTTTCTTAAAGACGTATGTTTTTCTTTAAAATACAAAAACAAACAAAAAACAACATTTCCACAAACTGTGATTTTATGTTAGGTTTCTTAAATCACTTTCGTCCGAAGACTTTTCATTATCAAAACATGTGTTTATAACATTAACGCAGTATCCTGAGAAATAGAACTTAGACGAATGCTCTTGTTCCCATCGTCGAACCTATAACCTGCGCAAGACTCTAAAAATATATTAATTTCCTCAGCAACGTTTCTTATGTCAAAACGGTATTTTTTGTCAAACCCGTATTGACAAAATGCTATCATGAAAGGGATCAAAGTTTGAGCGGGATTACCTGTTTGAGACCGGAACTTCCGTCGGACCTTATTCTTTCCTCTACAAAGGTTTGCTGAAGCATGACCTGTCTTGACAAATCCTCGACATTTCTCTTCAGTATGGCATTGTCCACTAGCAACTCTATAAATCATTCTATAGTTGTATAATTCAACCACATGCAGGTGATCCATTGACCGAGGGCCAGCTCTTTAATCATTGTAACTTCATAATAATTTCGTAAATACAGCTTCTAAATGGAATGCATTTGCGACAAACAATGTTCTTATTTGACTTCAGTGAGTATTGTTTGGGATGTAAACATAGAACATTAGAAAATGTTGTGATATTTATCAATCTTCACCATTCCCTTTTTCCCTTGTTTTCGATTTCGAGGGTGGAAGTATGTCTTAATGGCTAGCTGGAAGTAAGCATCGTATCTTATCTAGAACGACCGAATTTTATTTGTAGTTTAGTTAACATGGCTACCTCATCTGACCTACATTTCACTTATCTTCTTATTCCTTTATAAGGAATACTATTTCACCCCGCTGTTGAACTAACAATAGACGCACGGACATACTTGAACATGTTAACTGTATATCTATATGGGTCTCGGTACTTTTCAGGATAACGACCTAACATGTTAGGCAAAGTTGCATAAGCAAAAAAATGGGAGAAAGACATTAGCTGTTTTATTTTCGTCTCTTTTAAATTTCACTTCGAACATTAAACAGCAGAAAACACTGAAATTATTTTAGCTTAACTTTTCGAGGGACGCTGGTGATTTGGTCAACCGGTATTGACGCTTAACAAATTCAAATATATAGGTATCAAGTTTTGAATAAATACGTCTAATTCTGAGTGAAAGACGAAGTTGATTTAACATTATATAGCGGACTTTGCTACTTTTGGGGCCACTCCGATACGAGTGCTTTTTCATGTTGTGCGGGGGTTGGGAGATAGTGCGAGGAATCATCCCATTCAAGTGGCACTCGTGGTTCTTTCTGATGCCCAGTGTACACTACAATACATTGGACGTTTCCAAACGACAAATAGTAGAGTTAGTGAAGCAGCGGGGTATCGAACTCACAAACCGTGTATTATATTATGGCGGCAATATAACACCTATTTCGATATCCCCTTATATTTTTTACAATTTTAAAAGCTTTTCCATGGAAATATAATTACAGACGTAAACTTTGTCCGACTAATTGCGACACAAGAGCCAAGGTCATGTTTCCATCATAGTGCAAGATTTACCTTGTATCAGCTCATGGTCAGTTTTCGGTACTGGTGTTGTTGTCACGTGGTTATTGTGCGCTCCGTGCACCACGGCACAAACAACGAATAGGCTATATACGAGCAACTAAAACATTTAAATAACATCATTATCATCATCAAAACAACAGAGCAAAAAGATCTATAGCAGAAAGTTTAGGGTTGTTACTTTTAAAACCATTATAAATTCACTCTGTCTGATATTTTAAATTCTTTTTTATAACACAAGAACGGATGTATAGATAAAAAATAACCGCCTGAAACCCAGTAAATTGCGCGAATAACGTTGCTTGTGCCAAAGGCTTGGCATTGTTATCCATGAACAAGTCTCACTTTTTTACATAATCTGCTTTTTTTCTTTCTTTCTTTCTTTCTTTCTTTTTTTAAAATCTTAATTTGACGGCATAAAATAAATTTGCAAATAATTATCAATACAATTCCTGACAACAATTGTATCAATTAAACTTAAAAAAGATTGTTTTCAGATGAAGACAAAATGTTTGAAAGAGACCTTTAGAGATCCTTTTCAATTTCTGTTTCATGCTTTTTATGATTTTTAATTGCATTTTTACTCTAAATTCTTGACAGTATGCACACACTAGCATTCTAAATAATGTTTTTCATAGAATAATTTGCCTTATTTAATTGTCTTGATCTGCATCAAAAAAACAAAAGCTAGCATGTAGAAATTATTACCATTCGTCCCGGCTAATCTCCGCGACTATAATTATAGACGTATGTCTGCGCAAATATATGCATGGTCAGCTTAGTAGACAAGATAAAAGTAAAAGTACATGTCAGAGTTTACAGGGGAACAGCTGAGATAACAAGACAAGTGCTGTGTCAGATATGAGTTCATACAAAATGTTTGGTTCATATAAGAACGATTACTAAATTATATAAAAGTTAAATAGAAAAAGTACATTTACTGAGCATTTACTTCACTTTTCAGTGATAATATATGTCTATGTCGGTACTTAGGAGTCCTTTCATAGGTATTTGAAACTCCGTTCTTTTGCCTCTTTTCAGGGCCAACTTTTGACCAAAGAATCCCCGTACCATCTGAATTGGAGATGGTGTCTTATCAGTTTTTTTATTTCCGAAGTTATGTTCTTCGTGATTTAGTTTTTAAATTTAAATGGTAAGATTCTGACAATTAACTAAAGACATCGTAGTCTGAAGTCAGTCTTATTGACTGATTGTCTTTGTCACCATAAGCATTTTCCCCCATTAATTACCATTTATTTCGGTTTTCATTTTGTCAGTAATGTAACTTCCATTTTGTTCTAGAGATGAGATTCATTATATCAATAATATATTTCTTTGACGTCAACGATATAAAAGTAGAGTGTATCAATAACCTACTTAGAGGCTGACTTCCTGAAGGTTTGTACATCTAGCTGGAATACTTAGATAATCGCTGACGTTCAAATTATCAAGTGACCACAACTCTTGCCGTTCAAACTTGGAATCGCCGAGCGAGTAGTCTCTCTTAAGTCAATCTGAATCATATGCATTAACATTTCCTGTTAACTTTTCATACATATACAAAGACATATCCAGGATTTAAGGAATTTATCGTTCTTGTCACTAAATATTAGCGCTTAAACTTTTCACATAAAAAAACTGTTATGAATCTTCACGTTTAAATAAACTTGCTCCATTATTTCAGGTTTGTCTTTTTTTGTTAGTGCATGCATGAATACGTGAAACTTAATTTGAATAAGAGTATTTAATCTTCAGTGATAAAAAAATATGCAATAATTTTTTATCATGAAAGAGTTTATGGTTATAAAATGGAATGCAAAATTTTATTTTAAAATCAAGTTTTATTGATTGTTCTAAACCAACCGATACTTTGTGTTTGGCTAATTGAAGACGTCTAGAATCACGTTTTAATTCACGGAATACTTCAAGGCCGTTAGTCTTCATCAGCAAAACAAGCCCAATTTTAACATAGACATACTAGATATATGTTGTTTATTCATTTGATTGTCAACTAAACATTTTAAGAATATTCATCCTGTCCTGTAATAAAAAGTGTTTAAGCAAAATCAATATGAGAAAACCACGCGGTATCTCGTGAGACTTGTTGTAGAATAATGTAGACAGTTAAAGAAATGGATTTGAAATAGTTTCAGTGACTTTATTTTAATACAGCAAGTTACCAAAAACATTATAAAGGAACGAATGGGAAAATGAATTGAATTAAATTACTTCCACTGGTGTTTACAAAATATTATATTTTCCCTTAATTCTGTTTATTTCTAAAAAAATGAATGTTTATTGTTTCTAAATTTCAGCGCTAATTGGAAATATTCTACTTCTGCTATAACAAACTGTTTCAAGGTCTTAAAATTAAACACGGATTTGATCCCCAAGGTTAAAAGCAATGTTCTACTTTAAGATAAGAGTGTGTACTCATTTGCCAACTTATGTCGACAAGTAAAATTATAAATTTATTCATTCACTCCCTTTTTAGTTTTCATTTATATATTTATTTATTTTTGTTTTAATAAGGTCTCATGTGAATGGTTGTATTTGCTTGCTTAGATACGCAAAGACTAAAAGACATAGTGCTTTCTGTAGGACAATTGTGAAATTATACATGTCAACCAATCTTTGACATATAGTGTCTTCTATATGGGTTGTGATAACAGACAGTCATAACTATTTCAAGTCCTCGTTTGCTCGTTAACATGTTTAAAAAGACATATTTGCTTATGTATTAGTTTATGTTGGTAAATAAAAACCATTACTACCACATCCTAGTAATACTGTCTGAAATTTTCAGCTTCCTGCATAGGACAAACACTCATACTGAAAGAGAAACATGATAGGCGAAATTGTTATTCATTAAAATGACGTCACATACCCTAATCTGACATCAGATTCTATCTACGTTCCTACTGGCTGTAAATTAATATGGCATATTTCATATCTTAGAATTCCAGCTATTTCCTTTTAAAATTCTACAATTTAGTAGTATTGCATCTTTTCACAGAACTGTAATTGTAATCATTCAACGTTTTATTGCCATTTGTGCTGACTTTCAAACCAGTTTATTTCAATAAATAAAAATGCCCGAGTGCCCATTTTCCCTACTTTTCACATAGACTTGATTAAGGCAAAACAAATCCTAAGCACACTTTAATTAGATTTATCAGAGAATGAAATAAGCCAAAACACATCCTCTGAATAATACCAAAAGAAAAAAAAAGTCCTCCTAAAAGGACATTAAAGTCGGATCCAAACAGCATTCGACTGAAAATTAATAAAGCATCGTTTGTGGAAATTGCTGTAAAAATTGATGAATTTGAATTAAAATGTTTGAGTTGTAAACAATTCATTTTATTTAAACCAAGCTTGCAGAAGTAAGTCTTTCACGTTGGAAAGGTTTTCACGACTAACAGCGAAGTTAAACTTAAATTGCATTTTTTTTATACAAATCAACCTTCTTGTTTTGGTTGATTTCGTTGTTTTTTTTTAGCTAAATCATGCTCATTTCAGCACATTTTAATTTGTATCAGGGCAAAATTATCAGACTAATTTCACCAAAAAATGTTTAACGAAATCAAAGACACCATTGATAGCATGCAAGTTTATCCTGAAAGCTTAGTAGACCTAATTGAAATCCAGTGTTAGATTTATTAAGATAACACTTCAAAGGCTTTAAGTTTGAATTTCTCTGAGAAAATCAATGTAGTAAAACCTCACTCTATAGTGAGCTGAATGTTCGTGACGGATAAACGTATCGTAAATTTGAAACAAATTCCTTATTAGCTTATGCAGAACTAACTCACGCGATCGTTAAACTTGTCTCCAAGTGTAATTTTGAACATAGTTTTATCTTTTAATGCATTCTTTATTTTGAGGAGACAAAGTGGTTTTGATCTTCAAATATTCTTGGTGTTTTACGTTCATGGTTAAAAGAAATGATTTATAAATATTCACAAAGAGCAAAAATCTATGTTTGTGATACACATACGTCCGCTGACAAAACAAGTTAAACCCTTTGTCACATTCTTAGGGTTTAAACAACTGAAATGATAGGAAACATTTTGAGTGTCATTCTTTGTCGGAGGCAAAACTATTTTTTGTTAAAGGCCAAGACGTTGACGAAATATTCCAACATTGGTATGCAGTGCAAACAAGATGAAATTAAACGTCACTCTTTGAAAATGGTACATAGGAAAGTTTTCTTGCACTTTTTTGTTTTTTAAAAGATACCATGTTATACTTTAAGTAAGTGCTGACAATGTTGAAGCTGGTTCGGTTCTTAAGTTGCGAAAGAATATGTAAAATGTTCAGATTGTTTAGTTATGTTTACTTATGACAAGTTTGTATTGTATTGTATTGTATTGTATTGAATTGTATTGCATTGTATTGTATTGTATTGTATTGTATTGCAATGCAATGCATTGCATTGCATTGCATTGTATTGTACCGTATGTTTGGCCTGACTAAATAGTTAAAAGCTTATGAGTAGTCCATGAAAGGTCAAAATAATTCTTTTTTCAGCTAGCGACAGACCACCTCCATGCAATTGATACGGATCACGTGTCTCTGTTTTTGTAATTTGAGAGAAATAAGTTTTTTTCGAAAGTTAAGTCAGGCAGAGTAGTTCTTGCAGCAGCAAACTCTCCTGTAAACCTGTAAATCTGTTTTAAATAAATAATATAAATTAAAAGGAAAAAAATAAAGATAAATGAAAAACAATTTCAAGGAACAAGATTTATAAATTGCTGATTTTATTGGCGCCAATTTTGTCCAGTTATATAAAGCTATGAAACAGAGATGCGCTAAAAGCTGAACAGACTACAGTTTTCGTTTAAAATCCTAAATCTTCATTTAGGAAACATTTTATAAAATATGCATCATAACTATTTCGAATTCATTAAAAGGTTATGTTGCCTTCATTTCACGCACATAAGACCGTTCCAGAAATTAGTACCTACCTGATTACCTCCCTTGCGTCCGCCATTAAGGGACTGCGCAGATTAGAATGTAACGAAGTTTTAATAATATAATTAGCTAAGTACTAGACGTGAAGTCAGCGTGCTTGAATATTTGTTAGGTGCTTGAATACGTTTGAGAGTGATCTACTCTCATAACTTCGACAGCAATTCACTTATGTGGCCAAATTAAATTCTGTCAATATATCTGGAGTATTGCTTTTGGATCAGACTATCCAAAAATATCTGTTTTACTTTATATGCATTTGGACATACTACTTTTTGTACTCTTACAATATTGTTACAGTAAGGATTAGGCTAAAGTAAATTGACAGTCTTAATAAGTTGTCTTTTAATATGTGCAATAGAGATTAGAAATTAGTTAATTATGACGGAGCAATAACAAACAATGTAATTCCACAGCATGACTCTTAAATCTTATAACAATATGTTTTACCCACAAACATTGCCATGTGCTCTTTTGTTATATACTTGTTTGTGGTGCAAATATAACTGTACTTCTTTGTTAAATCATGCAAATGTGACGGGTCAGGGATCCATCAATTGCAAGTTCATTGACATATAATTCCAACAATATTTCATTCCAGCCCACTTATATCATACATTTATATTTAATACAGGAGCTGGAAGTTGGTAACAATATTCTACAGAAAGTACAGTTGTGGTTTATTTTGTCGCAGTCAGTATCTGTCTCTGATAGTTACGACAAAATTCTGCTAGACTTGACATCTAATACACGGAAAAACTGACCTTGTTTGAACTAACTGAATCTCGATCTATCTAACTTCATTATTATGTAACAGTTTTATTTTATCGCAGAAATGTCTCCATATTTAACAAAGACGTATGATTAGATCGGAAACATCGTAAATATCCTGCTAGTTTATCTTGAAATTGTAGTAGCTTTTGCCGCATGTTGATTGAAAACCGGTGTAGATTTTCAAGATAAAGCCTGAAAGACTTTCAGCCTGAATTCCTATAAGAAAATCAATGATATAAGATCCCACTAAACAATAAACTGATTTCTTGACGGATAAATGTGGACTGAATGTTGTACAGAATGCCTGCAAGGTTTAGCAGACATTATTCACGTGAATTTGTCACCTAATGTGATTCAGTTTTGGTATCATGCCTCAATTGGAAACTAGAAGATCAACGTCCTCATAATAGGCTCGGACATAGTGTGCAAGATTTTATGAAATTAAAAAAGAAAATTGGCTGTTGTATTCTGGAAAACTGGTCATTTTCCCTATTATCTTTTTCAAATTATGTGTTACATTAATTCTATTGTGTTTTGTTTCTTCATTTTGTTTTCCTCAATAAATAATATGCATATTTATAGTTCAATATACTAGAATTATTGTATGTTTAGAATTAAAGTAAATTTGATTTTCACTGGACTTAAAAGAATTGTTGCGCGTTTTAAATTACACTGTTTTTCGCTTGACCACACTAAGAATAACTGGTAAAAACCAACAGCCTGGTTCTTATATTGGTATATATTTATGTACGACAGCTGGGATAGTTATGACAGACTAACTGTACTGACCGTGAACTTTTCAAATAAGTAATAATCCTTCTGGTTTACGTTTTGACCAAAGTGTACATTATATAAGGAAAAAGACATTATCATATCTCTGATATAACAGCATCTGGCAATCATATTTCTGGGTCAGTAGCTTTAGATTAATTGATATTTTCACGAAGTAAATGCTTTGGGTCAAATTATGCAATAGCTATCCAAGCTGACTAAAAGCAGACAGCAATGATATAATATTTCATAAAGAGGTTACAGAGCATGAGATTGTGAATTCCAAGCACCGTATATATTTGTTCTTTATTAAAATTAAAAACGCATTTGTTAGTAAAGTATTAAATTGTTATGTAAGAAGAAAATAATTATCCAAGTTAAAAAGAAAGTATGCACTTTGATTCCAGTCAACCTAACTGGCTTTAGTAAATCTCACAGTTCCCGGGTCTTAGAAAAAGGTAGACAACCTACCTGTAAATAGTAAGAAAACGGGATTTGTAAATATTGTTTAGACTGTACACAATCAATCCTAAAGTTTTGAACGTGAGAATCTTATTAGATGACACCAGTACACGTCAGAATCTGTAGATTCATTCACGAAAAGGCGGATTTGTATACAAACTGGTTGATTAAATGAATGTTACAGACGGATTCCCTGAGAACACCATATAAATTATTGCTCGGTGGTGTACAAAAAAATACACTGTGTTGGGGTATTAGATACCTCAACTCTGAAGAGTATTCAGTTCTATTAATTTGGGTAGGACTGAGACATTTTCACTGATGGACATGGGTTCAAATCCCACTCAAGACATTTTTTGTCTCTATTTTTTGGCAGTTTTACAGTATTTTTTTATACAACAGTAACTTCAATTCAATTTCTTTCGTTTAAATATATTTCAATTGTAACAAAGCTTTTCAACATGATAAATCGATGAAAACTGGGTATATGTGATCTTAGTTATTAATTTCTCCAAATCTGGACGGTAAAAGATATTTGATATTTTGCCTATTTGTTCAGAATAGTACATGAATAATAATAATTGTAGCCAATTTGAAGCACTGGATATCTATTTTGAAGTTTACGTAGTTTAATGTTTTTTTTATATAGTTTTCTGTACAATTCATCAGACATAAGAATGAGACTTTGATAAAGTATTTCTTAAAGAGATTTAATTGTAAAAAGGCAGATCCCAGCGCAAAATCAAGAGAAAAAATTCATACAAATTAAACATTTTGCATAGCTTTAGAGGATTTCCTTGCACTGGTTTTAAAGGTATTAGAATACTAATAAACATTTTGTGAGCCCTCATTGAAATGAGCTGTTTTTTAAGAAATATACTATCCTAGGACAAAATATACACCCTGTAAGACACTTTTGCCATGGGAGTTTCAAGAAATGGCTAATATTCGCTTTAAACCTAACCAGACTTAATGGGTTTATAAGGTAAAGAGAAAACGATGTTTTTTCGTTTTTTTCTAAGACTCACCATAAAAACAACTGTTACTTGGTATGTAATCATTTACATAATGGAGATTTCTGACAAAAACAAACAAAATGAAAAAGCCGAAAGTGAAAAGAAACGAAATATAATTATAAACATGAAGTGAATTAACCCCACCTATTTCATTATGAGCGGACGATATCTACGTTAATACTTACTTTGTACATGTCTCGTCTGTTTAAGGGAAGTATGGAATACTGTTTGCCCAGCTAGTGAAATTTTTTTCGATCACAGTCACTGATTCCACACACCGCCAAAAGGACACATTCTCATACTTTTTTTCAAACCAGATAGAGCAATTTGAAATGCGTCGTTGCTTAATTGAATTGGACTGTAGGTGATAAAACACTTGAATTCTGCTTAAACCATTAGTCTACTAATGGTTCACAGATTTCACAGATGGTATATCAAAACTAAAATGCACAGCATAATGCCGAAATGATCTATTTAAGAAATTCGTTCAGTGCTTAAGTCTTGAAATGTTGTACTTCAAGAAATCAAAAACTTCATTCAGTAAACAATAGATTTAAATCTTTATTTCCTCCGGCTTGTTTTTGTCGTTCCAAAAAAACAGCTTCTGCAAATATTCGTTTATATTTTAGAAGTGAAGTTGTTACAACCATTCAAGCCAAAAATAACAAAGTGCAGGAAGTTAATTGAAACAGTTACAGATATAGAAACTGAAGCTATTTTATAGAACGCGATTATTATCACGTTCTTAGATTTACCAAGAAACGGGAAGGCATGTCAAACATTGGTTTGAGAAATACGTTTTCTTTTAATAAAAATACTTTGCCAAGATATTAATTGTAAAACCTGGGATATTATCAACATGAGGTAAGAGATCAGTTGTGTTAGCACTGAATAATAACATTATATCAATCTGGAGACCCGATCATTCCAATCGGTTGTGGATTTTTTGGCATTATAAGAGAGGTAAAGTGCAGATCTTTATCATGCCCTGAATTTTACCTTAGAAGTGTAATAGTTCGAAGAACTCGTTTTTGAACCGATGTAAAATAAATAGGTTTTTAAATAAATAACAGCAACATACTTTTATAATATTGGGAGCTTATTATTAGCGCGTAAGTGTAAGTAGGTATTGTTGTGTTCTGTAATACCACGGAATGGCAGAGCTTTTCCACGTCAGGACTAATCATCGAATTGGACCAGATGGTCATTAACGAGAGTGAAAAGAAACAACCGTATATGATTTAACTATCAGAACTAATCTTTTTGTTAAGAATGTTGAAATATTATATTAGAAAACTGTTACAAATGACGTTTGTGTAATGACTGACTCGAAGCTGTCATCTTAATTCGACAAGAATATTTAAACGAAGGCTTTACACAATTCAATATTTCTGCACTGATTTTAGTTATCAAAAACGTATAAAATTACTCTTAATTTTCGCCGAAACTGAGTGATCAGTACCAACCCTAGTTGTGCATGTCACCGGCACGTTCCGCTTCGCTGCACAAAAAAGCCACCAGAGCTAAAAAGGAAAACCTTGTTCGGCTTTCACATGTCAAACTGCTGGCTGGATTTCGACGAAACTTCACAAGAGTGATCAGTACCAACCCTTATTGTGCATATAGCCGGCACAATCCGCTTTGCTGCACAAAATGGCCACCAGTGCTAAAAAAAGAAAAACCTTGTCCGGCTTTCACCACCCCCCCCCCCCCCCTCCCCATTTTCATGACATTAAAAACAATTACTTTATCCACCAGGCTGATATTATAGCTGTTCAGGAAACGTGGACAAGTGCTAATGACATAGTTCAACCACACAGTACGCGATATCAAGCTGTGTTCACTCACAGGCCAACACACCAAAACAACCAGTCTCCAAGAGGAGGTGTTGGCATCTTTGTCCACCAAGACTTTGACTATGCGCATTGATACTTTTATGGCAGATAGTGAATGTGTTGGTGGAGTTCATATAACATCTCCATCTATATCAGTATTGAATGTTTATTAACCTCCACAACTTCACCTGCATTATTTCTGTGAACAGCTCAGTTTGATAATTAACTATTTACTATCTTCACAAACAATTGTTCTCGGTGACTTTATTGCACCAGTGTCAGCCAATGAGCTCGAACAAACCATGACGAACTTCAGTCAACTTATAACAACTACCACTACAATTCGACAAATGCTGATTGATCACATATATGTGAAAACCTTGCAGTTGTACAATCAGGAACTGTGCCAACTTATTACAGCTATCATGCAATTACATATGCAAACATTCGGATCAACAACAACACAGAGCCTCTATGAACAACTGATAGATCAAATTCCATCTGTGTTTGATAGCTTAAACTACTTCTGATGTTCAACCCCAGTTGTCACTAGGTAACAAATATCTGTACTTTCTGATTGTAAAAACATGAAGTATTTCCTCATTTCCGCATCACTTTTCAGCTTCACTTTCATCAATTAAATCTGTTAAAACAAACTGCAACTTATGTTTTGACTTTCACCCTCCATACCAAAAAAACATGCCGCTGTTCCACCCTTTGAGTACATAGGGGTAGACATATGTTTTTGTAACAAAAACCCCTTCTTGTTGAGTCTGAAATTGGCATTTTTCCGTAAAGAAACTTAGGTCCGCAAGTTGCAAAAAAGATTTACCAGTAATGGAATAACATATCCGTATTGAATAGATGTTCATGTGTTGAAGATAGAACTGTCTTTAATTAATTTTCTTCCATGCTGATGATTTGGGCACTTAAGATTTAAATTCCGTTGATCGGCTGCAAAGTCAAATACATCAGAGTTCAAATCTTTTGTTTCTCTGAGTTTCATTTGAAAACCATGCTATAAATTCTATGCTATTTATTCAAATAAGGTGCATAGTGATTGTTTACGTTAATTATTGTGTTACTTCTACAGTAATTCTTCACTTTGTCATCAGTTTCCACGACATGAAAATCTTGTATTTGAAATTCCAAACTTCGATAAGATTATCTACGGTTGACTGAGACTGTTTTGTACTATACTGTGTTATGGTTTCTGTCAATGTTGATAACTACAACCCGTGTGTTGTAAATATTGTTTTTAAATTTTGACGATGACGGCCCGTGTCTCTTAGTCAATTTGCATTCTTCTGCAAAACATTAGCGCTTTCTCTGATTTCATCAACAGATAACTTTTGAACATTCATTCTACAGTCCGAATCCTCATGATTTAAAAGCATAAGATTAAAAGCATTGGGCGAATAAGTATGGCTTCTCTGCATTTAATAGAAGATCTGTGCATAATTTGTTTAATCCTTGAAAGACTTTTCCAGACCATATTTGTAAACAGCATACGTGTCATATCAAGAAAAAATAGTTATTTGGCATAAATATGTTTCTCTGTTGACATTTACACATTCAGAATTTTGAACGAAACAATACAGAACGCAGCAAAAGCTATCATGAAAAGCAAAATTACATGAAAAAGGCAATTTCTGAGTTTTCGAAATAGTTTGTTGGCACTCTATTATTCGTGTCACTTAAACTTGTCACACTAAAATATAATTAAACATCACGTTAAATCGAATCGCGCAATATTGGGCTGACAATTACGAGTTTTTTTCAATTTAACTGCATGCATAAAACAATAAATGAGACTAAATTTGCATCAAATCATTAAATTTCAGTGATTGAAGAGCAAATTACAAATTGATGTTACCATTAAAACAAACGGTGCCACCGAGTCAAGTTTTATAAAAAGAGTTGAATCGGTCGGGCTCTAAATAAACCCTACGAAACAGACTGATTTTAGATAATATTGACGAAATATCATTTGTATTATAAGCCAATTCCAAAAAAAAAAAAAAAAAAAAAAAAAAAACAAATCACTGGCTTTTTTAGTAACGTCCATTCTATCATATCGGAAGAGATAATGCACGAGCTATCCAAATATACATTGACAGCATTTTATTTTATGTCTACCAATGAAATATAGGGAAATATCAGTGAGATAAAAGTGATAATACACTGTTTTGAATCAGTTAATTACCATTTTGATAATACACTGTTTGTGCCGGAACTACTGCTTGATGAAACTTCAGGAATTTCCCCACCACAAGAGAATCCGCTGTATTTTAGACTGTGACAGCGAGTGAAATTTATTTACCTTGTTAAATCCAATATTAATATTGAATTCCTGAGCCTAACTAGTTGTGAACAATGATGAAATTCGCCATAAATTATTTAAAATGTCTGATTTGTTTACATTACTCACATGGACAATATCCAATATGGCCGACTTTCAATTCAATTGATTGAATATTACTTGGTATTAATCCACTTTTATAATTTAAGTATGTATGGCAAAATTCAATAAATATTGATAAACTGTGTAGACAAAAATAAATGTTATTTGATGAAAGTGTATTCAGTTTATTTCAGCAGAAGTAAAGTTATCATATGTATTGGAGATTGTCTGCACTTTTTTTGTGCGGAGTAACCATAGTACGCATTAACTGATTTGGGGCTCACCATGGGGAATTTATTGAAGGCCCTGATTAAAAATATCATAAAAAACCCATTTTTGACGTGTTGGCATAAAATAAAAAGAAAATTTGTTTGTTTTTTAGTGGAAGATGGGAATTTATTTCATCTCGTGAACACCATATGTTGATATTTTCACTCGTGGCTGCGCCACTCGTGAAAATATCACATATGGTGTTCACTCGATAAAATAAATTCTCATCTTCCACAAAAACAAACAAATATCCTCTATGTAATAAATGAAGCGAGCTATAAAAACGGTATAGATTAATACTGCTAACGCTTTTTTTGCAATCCGGAAAACTTTTTTTAACCCGTCTATTAACTGAGTATTTGTCTGAAATAACTAAAGCAAAAACATAGTAAAATACAACAATGATATATAAACATATAAAATAAAGAAATAGAATTTTTCATTTATCTTCGATGTAAATAACAAAACTATTACATGATCGATGAATTCAATGTATGTTTTCACAAAATGTCGACATATTCCACATTCATAGTTGAACTTAGTAAATAAAAAATTACATTTGTCACAAAATACACTTATAAAGTAATTTTCTATCAGTTTTAATGTTACGTGTTTAGATAATTACCTAATGATCAGGGTATAACTAATTTTTACACCGATATACTAATAGACGTGAACTTTGTCTAGAACAAATAGTCACTATACATTTAAACGTTATAAGACATTAATATATAAAGGAATGATATGAATATTTGCACTGCCAATCTTTACGCCAGTAGGCATCCGTTACATTGAAAGAAACGGCACTCTTATAAAAAAAAATAACCAATTCAAATAGTTAACGAGAAAAATTAGAATTAATTTTTGAACTCCTTATCACCAGAACAGATTACTCTTTGAGTTTCAAATATTTCATACAATTTTAACATTTTAATATATTTCAAGAAATAGGAAAGTCGTTTATCTTTAAAAGATTCTTCGTGACGTTTTTATTAGAAATGCATCGACTTATGAATCGGCAAAGCTAATGAAAACAAATGAAATAGAAATGTCTCCAACTTCTGCAGATGGTAAAAATAAAGAAATTTATTGCCCTGCAACCTTATTTATATGGCTTCATTGTGAGGAAGTATTGCGAATCTTTTTTTCTGTTCTAGCTGTGAGAAGCGCATTAACATGAAATATGTCGATAGCAACGGTAAAGATATTGTTGGGAAATTGTGTCCTAAATAAACATAGACTACCATCAGGATGTGTTGTGCATGACAAATGTACAATTTAACAATTAGTCATCGATAATGACCTACAACAAATAAAATTGTAATATGATACTTGAAACGCACATTTGACATATAGCGGAAATGTGTGACAGATCATCCTAACACATATTAGAAAGCGAATACAAAGACAATATCTAGTCATATGTAAAAATTAAGCCTTGCTTAATTTATATAAACCGTGAATGATCTCCAACACCCTCGAGAGTGACTGCTATTTGTGTGTGTTTTCATATTGTCATAAAGACTACTTTTGTTTACGGAAATAGTGCCCAAACGTCAATATTGAAAGGAAAGATTTTCAAATGACAAAAAGATATTTCGACATAGATTTCATCGTCAATTACGAATCAGTAATCGGTTTTTCTTACTAACATAGTATGTTACTTTGAAATTGAGTTACGCAGTAAAGTTACGGAACCGTAATTTTAAAGTGTATGAATTCGGGGCAAATAACGTTTTCCGCAACCAATCCCAGGAACTTTACACCAATAGAAACCTTAGAATGTCATCTAGTTACGGGACGGACTTCATTCAAGTTCATTTGGCGGTTCTAGTTCGAATAAGCGTACCCAAAAGGTCAATCAAAACTGGAAAGGACCACTATAGTAGAGTAACTTTTGTAAAATCATAGTCATAGCCCGCAACTAAATTTCCGTAAATGCGCAACGGTAACCATTTTCTTTGCGCAATGGTAACTGTTTATTAAACGGAAAGGCTTCATTCTTTCGAAAAGCACTGTATTTGGACACGATCTAACAATGGACGATAGATTTATGTAATATGAATTAAGTTCTGTTTATCATTATAGTTATCGTTTCATAAAATATAGAAAGTGTAAGATGCTGTTGTTTTAAAATATTGTATGTTGCGTTCTTATCATTGTAAAAGGCATTACACTACCAAAGCTTTATTTATCAAGATAGACGTAGCTCTATAATGATATAAATAACAACAAACAAAGCGTAGTGCTTTTCATCTCTTCATTACACTCAAAATTTCACAACATCATCTTAGCAAACATTAGGAGTCATTCTAATCCTGGTTCTAGATTTCAAGTAATTCAATAGTTTTCTATCTCTGGGCCATTCTAGAACATACATATAGAGTATTAGACCAAGGACAACATATCACCCCGTCCTATTACAATATAGTTGGTTTGAGGACGTGAAAAGAGGAATGGAATGAAAATTCGATCAAGCTGGAAGCATTCAATGGGAGGAAGTAAGGAAGCTTTATAGATTTTTTTATTGCAGTGTTTCTTTAGGCAAACATTAAAAAGCTTTATATAAACTGCTCCCACAAAACTCTTTAAAGGTAAGTGAATCTGACAAATACTTGTGATTGAAAGTACCTGCAGCATTTTTTTGTATATCAAAGTAATTAAATGTAATGAAAACAAATGTACCCATCACTCAACAATTGATTAGCAATAATTCCATTTAGGGTTTTACTGAAAAATGTTGATATTAAAAAAGAAAGGGGTCGGAAAGCAATATCTGTCCTCCATCAGCAGTCAAAACTGCCACGTATCGCCTCCTCGTACTACATATCAGCCATCTGATGGTACGTAGATGTATCCTCACCCACGCATCGCCTTCTCGTGCTACATATCAGCCATCTGATGGTACGTAAATGAATCCTCACCCACGCATCCCCTCCTCGTGCTACATATCAGCCATCGGATGGTACGTAGATGTATCCTCACCCACGCATCGCCTCCTCGTGCTACATATCAGCCATCGGATGGTACGTAGATGTATCCTCACCCACGCATCGCCTCCTCGTGCTACATATCAGCCATCGGATGGTACGTAGATGTATCCTCACCCACGCATCGCCTCCTCGTGCTACATATCAGCCATCGGATGGTACGTAGATGTAATCTCACCCACGCATCGCCTCCTCGTGCTACATATCAGCCATCGGATGGTACGTAGATGTATCCTCACCCACGCATCGCCTCCTCGTGCTACATATCAGCCATCGGATGGTACGTAGATGTATCCTCACCCACTCTTCATGAAGAACGCGTTTAAGATCACGCAAATTGTTAACTTCCTCGCATTCTCTAAGCTCTCTAGGCAAAGGACGTCCAACAGATGTTAATTTGGTGAAAGATCCGGCGATTTTTAGCCCACGGAAGCACTTTCAGGTTGTTTTGGTATTGAATGTCCAGCCTATGCCTCGCTGGGATATCCCAACGTACTTTTGACGTAGAAAAGGTACCACCACTGGCAGGATGATCACGTCACAATATCACTGCACAGTAATTTTCCCTGAACTGTGACAAGTTCGGTCTTTCCTTTATCATGGTCAGTTATTTACACTCCACACCATGATGTTACCACCCCGCATATCGGTCACTCATAACGACGTTTTCAGAATTTAGCAAAGTATAAGTTAAAGAGACTCATCGAAGAACAAAACATCATTCTACTGTCTACAAGTCTAGCACTGTTGAATTCGAGCCCACCGAACACGTGCCTGACGATTTTAGCCGTCAACGGAATTGCAACGTAAGGTCGCCGTCCATGAAACTGTGCAGCTTGCAGCCTATTCTTAACGATCATATCACAAGCTCGAGTTCCGGTTGTATTCCGTAGACAAGCAGCTACCATTCGGCTAGACATGAACCTGTTATGTTGTGATGACGTTACAACATATTATCTCAAGGTATTGTTTTGCGCGGTCTACTAGATCAAGGCCTATCAGAGACGTTACCTGTTACCCGGAATCTAGTCTTTAGGCGACTAATGGTAGACTCAGTGAGCGATCTCGTTTCGCCATACCAGCCTCAAGCATTTCAACAGCCCTTTGACGTCGATCTAACAGCATTGCTTGA
Organism: Cyclina sinensis; assembly: GCA_012932295.1. Classification (NCBI taxonomy): domain Eukaryota; kingdom Metazoa; phylum Mollusca; class Bivalvia; order Venerida; family Veneridae; genus Cyclina; species Cyclina sinensis. The sequence continues at coordinate 69,972,904 of JAAONU010000001.1, read as the reverse complement.
CGATGCCCTATTTCATTTTCAGTTGAGATTGATGAGGCTTTTTTGGTTACGGTTTATATGTGATAAGACCATGTTTTGTGTGTCACTCTACAGATTTCACTGTGCAAATAACGGACGTAATTTCCGTATTTTTTATGAAAAAGACTTTGTGATTCAGTGCAGAAAATGGATTAAAATTTGTCATTCAAGGACTAAAACACCTTTTCAACATAGGTTTAACGAGTACAAATGTTCATATGGAAAAAACATTTCTAACTAAAAACTTGCTGATTTTTTTTCTTTTCCGTATATATTTTTAATTGAATTCAAAAAGATTGAGACAGTAATTGACCAAATATTTGTTAGTTATTAGAGATAAAAAGGTTGATTCGTACATTTGTGAAGTAACAAAATTACTCATGCATATGGAAGTTACGAAGCATAATTATATAGAATACAATGTATATGACTTGTTTTTGACATGTCAATTTCTGTAAATAGTATAAACAGCAATTATTATATGTAGGATTTGTAAATATTGTTTCGATTGCACTCAGAAACAATCCCAAAGTTTTGAATATAAGAAGTGTTTAATATCAAACTTTATGAACGACCTAAGTAACATCGTCAGTAAAGTTCGGACACAGCAGATTCATTTAACAAAACCGGGAGTTGTATACAAACTAAAGGGTTAATGTATGTTGTAGACTTTCCTGAATACATCATCTAAAATATTGCGGGGCGGTGCACAAAATTTATAGTGTTATAAACAAGATCTTCAAGCATAAACTTTACTGGAGGAGGAAAATGACTTCCTGAAAGCCAAAAAAAAAACCAAAAAAACAAATCAAATTGTGTACTTCACATAAGAAAACTGAAAACAAAGTAAAACGTTAAAGTGCACACAAATTGTTTTCAATTTGTCTTACATAATTGATAGAAATATCCGCGCTGGGAATCGTCAGTTATTAGTTGAACGTCACATAAAAAAAATATCAAATGTTGTGAAATGTGTTTGACCTCTCATCTGTTTAAACTGAAATGTTGCCAGTGTGTCTAGAAGTTTGTCTAAGATTTTACACACAATCCTAAAAGCGGTATTTTTATGTTTTTATTCTTAACAAAAAAAGTTGAAATTTTAACTACGTCGTCGGCTAATGAAACTGGACATAATCACCTTTCTCTTCTAATCTATCGGTTTTTGAATTAATACTGCATGTACTTTTCTCCTTAAACACCAAGTTCTTGATCATGGGAATGCCACTTACCAGCTGTATTCGAAGTGACAGACCATTAGTAAAACTAAAAATCTCATATTTAAACTTCTTCGGTTCAACCTTCAGTTTCTTTTGTACAATTCTTTCATTATTATATGTGATATTCGAAAAATAGTTCTGTGTAGTTTTTCATTGCTTTTTTACATACCGACTGAAAACTTATGCAATTTTGTTAAGTTAAAACTTTAAAGGCTTGAAAACATCTTAGAAAAGAAATGCCTAACTTGCAAATTCCTGTTAGTTTATGCAAAACTAACTCACGCGATCGTTAACCTTCTGCGTGCGAAGTAGTATGAACGCAATCGAACGTTAATTCTGGAATGCAAAGCAAGATTTTTTTCGGAAACGTATTACGTTTTTCCATTAGGTGCAAGAATAAAGGGAATGGAGTTTAAATGTAAGATAGTGTTTTGAAGTGGACTGTTTTACGAATACCTAAAGCCCGTTAAGATCTTGGTGCTGATACAAAATGCCGAGTTCCTGTCTAACTGACACAGATCTTACAGAAGGTTTATCAAAGCTGTAATGAAAAACACTGCCAAAAAGATTGATTTAAGGAAGGTGTTCCTTTAACCGTATGGCACCGGAAATGGTGTACTTCATAAGACCAAGAAAATCGTCATTACGTAAATTTCCTGCAGCTCAATCTGCGCCGTACCAATAACAATTTCTGTTAATCTTTATGTATAGTTTTAGAAGTGAAGCTGTTACAACCGTTCAAACCTTAAAACCAAATGATAGAGACATTGAAACATTTAGGTATTTTTTCGAACCAAAAGAAACAAATATATCACAAAAAATGGAGAACGAGATCTGTATCATATGCCCTTTGAATACTGAAAAACTAAACATAAATTACGGTAATTGTTGGTACGGGAAAAACATTTGTCAGAATACGTGGACAACCAAAGAAATAAAAATGTCAGTTCCCTTTTAACATGTTAAAAGAACACTACACAATTTTGTTAGCACAAGATCAGTTGTGGAAAAGACTTATATGACATTGTCTGCAATATAATATATATATTGAACATGATATCACAAAATATAATAACGCTGTATTAATCTGGAGCTCGGATCGTTCGAATAAGTTGTTGATTCACTGGTCACGCGAGAGATATAAAATAAAGTACTTCAACGTTCATTGCATTTTAGAATATGTGTCAAAATGACGAGAGGAAGAATCGGCATCAAATATACAAATGAAAAGCTACACAAATACAGTAGTATCTTTTTACAACAAATACTTCACCAGAATTACAGCCCTCTTTTTCACGAATAAGTTATTTTTTCATTGCCTATACTACAGTTATGCTGTAAAGCAACTGATAATTCGAATAACAGCTGACAGAGGATAATTTGATCACGTCTAAATGAGAACACTACTTGAAAAACATACTACAAAACATTTTTGGTAACTTGGAAATATTGTATTTGGCCTCAAATCTTATCATTAATTATACTGTGATTGGCTATTGCACAAACTGTGAAGATGTTTATCTTTTTTTTTCGGTTCGTGCGACGAGTAGACTGCATACTTCTAAGGTAAGAAAGTAGAGTTTTCCGAAAATTATATATTTTTCAAAAAGTTTATTGTGAGCTGGAGACATTTCCAATTGAAACTTTACTCAAGACTAAATTGTTAAGTATAAGTGTCATGTTAAACAGTCTCTTAACTCTGTCGTAAAGACCATTACTGAAAAAGAATATCCAGGAACTAAATATACCCAGACAACACGCATGTCAGAAACTGTTTTGATTTATTGACATACCACCGTTTAGCAGGGTAGTATACAAAGCCATAGCAGCTGTATATTCAAAGATTTCAAGATTTCTAAGCGCTGTAGATAAAAGTGCTCAAAATCCTTCCATAAAATGTTTGCGTAAAGAAGCCGCAGAACCAATCCACAAATCTATATTAGTATCCGGGTGAAACTTGCGGAGGGATTGTTTATATCTTTGTCAGTATTTGGAGGCAATCCCTATTTCTTACAAACAGTCATAAATGTTTATCTTCATTTACGTCAGTTAAGAATTTCAACATCACACTTTCAAAACAAAGTTTTCATTCAGAAATGATAAGAGCTTTGTGTACATACTCAGACGTTTGATGTACCTCAGACAACTGCACTGAGAACCCCTAAAGATTGTAAGATTTACAGAACATTACTTCATAAACACTCAGCCCACAAGTATAAACATAAACATTTCACATGGCGACAAACCAAAACTAATTGCTAAGTTCGTTTACTTTCAAAACATTAAGAGTGTTTGCATTTCCAGATTGAGAAAACAAAAAGCAAAGCACAGCAAGACAGACAGCAAACAATAACAGGACGGTTTTATAAATTGAATGTTTGTTTTATAAATCAAATATCTCTTATCTGCTTCATTTGTACTGTTAAATAAAATCAATTTGTTTTTTCCCTAGACATAAACATAAAGATATTTTATTTAAATCTCACCCACAGCCAAGAATAACAGACATGTTTTACATATAGCTATTCTTTTGAGAATTATATGAGACTATACACATAAAATGTGAACAAGCTATGACATGCAAATTATTTAAAAGACATAGTAATAAAATATCTACATTAAAATGATAATATTAAAAGAGTAAGGCTTCCTAAGGCTTTCATTTTAAAACAAAAACTTTAAAAATGAAATAAAATAAAAACTACTAACACTTGAATGTAACCCCCCATCCCCTTTTTTTATACAAAAGGTTATATGGTACCTACATTGCAATTGATAAACTAGATTACTTGACACGAACTAATTAATTGAAAATATGATATACGTATATATTTCAAGGAAACGATTTATCGATTCCAATCCTGAAACGAGTTATAGATTCAACTTATCAATATTTCTTGGGAATAGCGGCGCTAAAAAATTTATTCTTTGCCAGTATATCAGAGTATAAGGTTCAAAAGTACTATTTACTTGAGGAATTTGTAAATGTTTTTGATATTTTTCTGAGTAACAATCCCAATGTCTAGAGAAACAGAAGTGTTTATCTCCGTTTCAGCCAAATCACCTCGGTATTTCACAAGGCAGAAAAAGCAATCTATTTACAGAAAGCCTATTTTGTATACAAACTATGAGATTGAATGTATCCCTGATAATACAAATGTTTTTAGGAAGTTGTTCACATTTTCTACTCACTAAAAACAGGCATTCGAGAAATATAGACATCAACATTTAAATTTACGTCATAAGGAAACCCGTGTGCGCAGCTCTTAGGCTTTCAAAACATACGATTGTAAGTTAGCATTGCAGAGATACAAAGACTTAGTGAAATGTTATAGTGATATTTGGCAGATTTTACGGTAATTTGCTGCTGTTGGATCCTTAAGCGAAAAATCAACAGATAATCTGAGATGCCATCATCAGACGAGATAAGTCTTTCTATACTTTTGGCGAAAAAGTAAGTACAGCATTCTACAAACCTACTTTAAATATATTAAGTATTGATAAGAAATCGCGAACTTGGTTAGCTATAAATCGAAAGTTGAATCTACTGATTTTTTTTCTTAATCTATATAAGTTTTGTTAAGATTATTTCATTTCAATTAGTTCTTTATTCAGGCTTATGAAAAACATGTATATTTCTATGCCTGATATATAAAGATGGTGGTTAATAATTAAAAAAAAAACATGTTGTTATTACCGTACAAAAGTTTTTACAGAGTTATGAATATTATGATGAAATATGACGCAAATATGATGACGTCAAAATCGCCTGTATTTCGAGACTCATTAATCATTTGAAAAAGTATCGTTTAAGATAAATCTCTCTAACTTTCCCTTTTCGAAATAAATGTTATTAAAGTGCACTATATGTATTTAATTACAAGTATTTTCATTACAAAAGAAGTTGTTCTAAACTTTGAACAAAATTTCGATTAGCTTATGCAAAAACTAGCTCTAGCGATCGTTAACATTTCTGATTGTCTCTCAGTGTGATTGCATCGAAGGGTAATTCCGAAATGTTGGGCATATTTCTTTGAGAAAATAGAAGTTCTCCAGTCTCAGAAAAATCTCCGAGGGCTTTCTTAAAACGGATGTTTTGAATACGAAGAATAAAAGATTGCTGTTTTGTGATTAAATGCTGTTTTTTTTTTCCTGAAAGTATAAGATATTACGTAAAAGGTAGAAAACGAGTCGGGTTGTCTACTGTTAATAAAGCTTGAGATTCTGTCTGATATAAATGAATTATATAGATGCTTACGCAAGCAAGTGAACCAAAAACTTGAGGGGTCATAAAGGAAGACAAATATGCAATAAGCTTTTGGTACATCTACACTGTAAAAAAATAAGGAAAGGTTACACCAAAATGGGTGGCAGCTGGACTGCCACCAGTTTTGGTGTAAGTATTCCTGCATTTTCGAATGGAAACTTTACTCTGAAATGAAGGTATATTATCCTACTAGAGTGGTGTAACTTTACCTTGTAAAGCATGGAGAAACCTAACACAACATTGTTATCTTCCTTTGAAGCTAACATTTCAAGAAACCTTTTGGTGTAATATTTCTCATGAAGGAAATGTTTCCAGAGACTTATAGGTGTAACATTTCTCATGAAAGAATTGTTTCCAGCGACCTTCAGGTGTAACATTTCTCATGAAGGAAATATTTCAAGCGACCTCTTGGTGTAACATTTCTCGTGAAGGAAACATTTAAAGCGACCTTTTAGTGTAACATTTCTCATGAAGGAAACATTTCAGGCGACCTTTTGGTGTAACATTTCTCATAAAGGAAACATTTCAAGCGACCTTTTGGTGTAATATATCCCTTGAAGGAAATAATTCAACAGGCCTTTTGGTGTAACCTTACTATTAAAAGAAATGTTCAAAGACACCTTTCAATGTAACATTAATCTCTTAAGGGAAATGTTTCCAGAGAACTTTTGGTGTAACATTTTACATGAAGGAAATATTTCAAGACATGTTGAGGTAATCTTTCCATTTATGAAAATGTTTCAAAGGGCCCTTTAATGTACCCTTTTCTTTAATGAAATGTTTTCTGAGAACAATTTGTGAAGCCTTTCAGCAGACAGATATGTTTTCAGCAGTATTACTGTAGGTCATTGGAAAATAGTTCCAGAGACATATACATGTAGATACTTGAATGTTTTTCTGTTTAAGTAAATATTCAAATGCACGTTTTGAAAAATTGTGCTTTAAATTACATGTGTATATTTTTTTCACTGGACACAACTATAAGAACCAATTTATTCGTTTTGTTTCCATTTGAACTAGGACATGTTTCACCAAAATTGGTAACAGACCAGCTGCCACCCTTGAGATATAGGACTTAAGTATTTATCAGTGAAAAAATATGTGTACATGTAGACTGTACACTTGGTAAAACTGTTAACTGTTTAGTTAAGATAAAATTAGCATACTATGCAATTTGATGGAATTTTACTTCACACAGGTTGAATGTCATATTAACTGGTATAAGTGCTCAAAAGAGAATTATGACAAAAGTTATCATTTGCAACAGTCCTTCCCTGTACAGTGTATAATAGAAAAAAAATCAAATGGCCATAATTCTGCTAAATATAATTGTAGCCTAAAATTTTTCCTTTACTATCATCTGTACATAAAAGATGTTCATCGTAAATGTTTGAGAAAAACCACCAAATTGAGTAACAGGAGTTCAGATTCCAAATTATTCATATAGTGTATATTGAAAAAAAATCCAGCAAAGATCCTTAATTCTTCTAAATCTGATCACACCAAAAATATTTTATTTACGATCATCTGCACATTAAGACTGTCTATCCATGAAAGTTGGAGGAAAATGTGGCAATGCATTCAAGAGAAAATGCATTCATAAGATTTGAAGACATACAGACAGACAGACAAGTGAAATGCTTTATGCCATCCACTTTGAGAGGGCATGACATGTTGATAATTAAATAATTAATGTGCTGTTTTAATGCTGAACATAGCAAGTGATTCATGACATCCACTATAAAGTATGAAACCTCTAATGACTATGTACAATTTAACAGCATATAACTTAAATAACACACAACAAATGACATTTTGCTGATAACATTTTAATCAAGTTTTATCAGTTAAACAAACATCAGCATAAACATCGATGGTGTCTAATTTTGACAACCTCAAGTAAAACCTGTCAACTAAACAATAAGTAAACAAAACACATCAGCCATAATTATGATTTGAAGGCTCCTGCTGAACGCATGGAAAGTTAGCTTAGCCTGAACAGTTAGCTATAACAAGAGGACTATGATGGCCCTAAATCGCTCACCTGAGTAACACTGACACACAGTTCACAATCTGCTTTCAAAAATGTGCACCTAGTACATAAATTTCATGAATTTAGCCTCAGATATAAGTATATAGATAAAATGGTCAAGGTCAATCAAGGTCAAACATGGTAGACATCCACTAGACAATACTACATACCAACAATCTAAGCTTTAGGCACTGAGGTTTCAAGCAAGAAGATTTTTGAAGATTTCCTTATTAATATATTAAAGACCCCCGGGGCGGGGCCAATTTTGACCCCAGCGCCAACATTTAAACAATATGGGTAAAGTTCCTCTACACAATACTTAACACCAAATATCTAAGAAGAAGATTTTTTAAGTTTTCACTTTTAAAATCTGTATTTAGCCCATGTGATCCAGAAATGCAACAAACAAACTTGGTAGACCTTGATGCAAGGAACATCCAAGGCAAGTTTCATTGAATTTGGCTCTGATGAATCATGTGTCAGATGAGATATTGTTTAAAGCAAATTGTTGACAGACAGACAAAAGACAACAGACCCGAGTGATCCCAGCAGCTCATCATGACCATTTGGGTCAGGTAAGCTATCAAATGTAACAAGTTGAGGCTTTCTTAAATTTAGTTTACATCAAATAATGTCCAGTAAAAAAATGGCCTTGAATCTTAATGTTATTACAGAACTTTTTAACATTAAGTAAGCTTCAGGTTGGCATAGAGCACAACTTTTGATAGATAAAAATAACAAAAATCAACTTATTTCAAATACTGCATGGGGTAAGTATAGGCAAACTAACAGAACATAAATATCATCATAATCTAAATCACAATGTACAACAGTACTAATGCCCCTTTCAGGAACTCACTGAAATCAGCAAAGCCTGTCATCAAATAGCATGATGAGCACAAATTCTGAAACAAAAAAGTATTTTCACCCACCCATATCATCTCAGAGAGTCAATATTGCTACCAAATGATTCCTAAATTAAACAAGAGGGCCATGATGGCCCTAAATCGCTCACCTGAGTCTCATTGCTCATGTTACAAATATCGTTATTGGTTTTTTTGGGTGCAAGTTTGAATAAGTTTGCAAGAAGTTTGAAGACTCTGGGTGTAATGGTACTCAAATTTTTTAGCAGAAATAGTTTCTCTACAGGTCCCGGTGACCTTGACTTTTGACCTACTGACCCCAAAAATGATTGGGTTCTTTTACTGAGTAAAGAAAATCATCCTATGAAGTTTGAAGGCTCTTGGTAAAATGGTACTCCAGTTACTGAGCAGAAACAGTTTTCACTCTACAGGTCCCTGTGAACTTAACCTTTGACCTATGGACCCTAAAAACAATAAGGTTCTTCTAATTCAATTATCCTATATATAGTTTGAAGGCTCTGGGTGTAATGGTACTACAGTTACTCTGCAGAAATAGTTTTCACTCTACAGGTCCCTGTGACCCTGACCTTTGACATACTAGCCCCAAAAACAATATTGTTCTTCTATTTAGTAAAAGCAAACACCTATTGAAGTTTGGAGGCTCTGGGTGAAATAGTAATCCTGTTATTGAGTGGAAACAGTTTTCAATCTAGAGGTCCCTTTGACCTTGACCTTTGACCTATTGACGCAAAACACAAAAGGGATTTTTTGTACTCAAAAAGGGCAATAACCCTGTGAAGTTTGAAGGCTTTCGGTCAACTGGTACTCAAGTTATTGAAAGGAAACGAAGTGTGAAAGACAGACAGACAAACAGACACCCATGGACAAGGCAAACACAATATGTCTCCATCAGAAGGGCGGGGTTGGGGGGGACATAACAACGAACAATTGAAGGTATAGCCCTTGGTGTTTCAGAGCAGCAGATTTTTAAAATTTTTTCCTATATAACTCTATGTAAAATATGTGACCCCTGGGGCGGCGCCATTTTTGACCCAGGAGCCATGATTTGAACAAACTTGGTAAAGGTCCACTGGACAATGCTGCACACCAAATATCTAAACTCTAGGCCTTGAGGTTTCTGACTAGAAGAGTTTTTAAAGATTTTCCTATATAACTCTATGTAAAATATGTGACCCCTGGGGCCGGGCCATTTTTGACCCAGCAGCCATGATTTGAACAAACTTGGTAAAGGTCCACTAGATGATGCTTCATACCAAATATTTAAGCTCCAGGCCTTTAGGTTTCGGAGAAGAAGATTTTTAAAGATCCAACTTTTAAACTCTAATTTTAGCTCAAGTGAACCAGAAATGCAATGGACCAGAACCATTTGAACAATCTTGGTAGAGCTTTATGCAAGAAACATCCCAGGCAAGTTTCATTCAATTTGGCCCTTTGGTTTCAGAGGAGATGTCATTTGAATGAAAAGTTGACGACGGACGGACGACGGACAAAGACTGATCAGAAAAGCTCACCCTGAGCACTTTGTGCTCAGGTGAGCTAAAAAGAGCACTGCCTACAGGTGCCTGATGCTTGCCTTTTCTCCATGCCTGATATTAAAAGCACTGAAGTTGTGAACAATCTCCATATGTCAACAATCCATGAAAAAATAGTATGTGCTTTTAAAGTTAGTGTAGGGTTCAAATGTATCATAATTTCTAACAAAATAAAATAGTTGTTCATGAGCTCCTTAATGCCATTTAACTATGTTTCTAGTTTCATGAAAAAATATTCAAAATGTTTTAAAGTTATTGCAGGATCTGTAAAAGTGACAGGCTGACAGACGGGGAGCAAGCCTAAGTTCCCTCCAGTTTCACTGGCATGGACTAAACATGTCTCCCTATCCACTACATGGGTGGAGGGAAAGATATAATTATACCTGAAAATCCAATAAAAACACTAACTGTAAGTAACTAAAAAAGTAACCTCACTGCTTTATAAAACATATATTTGGAATGTGCTTATCAAGTTTAATTAAAACAACATATCTACATGTCAGTCGTAAAACACTTACAATTTTACAACTGCAGTACATTTTGAGTGTAAAGTTTCAAGAAGCACAAAGTGACAAATAATACAAAAAAAGATATCTTACCAATGAAATTGACTTGCTCAAGTATAAATCTGTTGATGCTTTTAATTTTGAAATAACAGAAAAATAACAAACTTTGAAAAATACAAATTTCAGTTAATCCTTAACCTGAAATGCACCACCATAATGGTTTTTGCAAACAGATTGGAACCAGACCAGCAGCCTGGCAACTCACTGCCTTGTCCAACTCCACCTGTTTGACATTCAGACAAAATTTCTTCAAAATTTTCAAAAAATCAATCAATATAAATCTTTAGCAGACAAACGTTTAGCAGACAGTTTCTCTCAGCAGGTTAAGGTTTTTTAAAAAGATGCCTTTGGGTTCAGTTCAAAGTGTTACCTAATATTTCAACAAAAATATGTTGACATTTAGTACCAAAAATGTGGATGCCACAATGAAAAGCAAACATCATATTGCCTAACAAACTGCATGAACTCTTCACTTGAAACATTTCTTTCAAGTTCTATTTAATTGTGAGCAATTTTTTACATTTCAGTACAACTCATTGTAAATCATTCATGCTGAACTTTACAGCACATAATTCTAGATCTACCATACTGGGTGAAACTGACTTGGCAAGAGTTTCACCATTTAACTGAGTGAACCCTGCATCCAAATAACAAAAAATTCACACAATGGGAGAGATTTTCAAAACTTCCCTTCTCAATCAGTTTGCAATCTCCCAAAACCAGTGTTTCCAGTTTGGGACATCCTTTCACAAAATCAAGATTTTTCACAGCGGCCGAGGACAAATCAAGACACTCCAGACGTGAACTGCTGATTAAAGAGTTATTTAATATTGTGTCAAACTGAGAAGCCACAAAATCGTTTTTGAAACAAATCCCAGGAATGTCGAAGCAATGAAAACACTTAGAATGCTTAAGAATTGATTGCAGCTGATTAGTGCTCGAAAATAAGAATGGATCCAAAAATGCTCCTCAAATGAAAAGTGTGTCCAAATGTATGACGTATTCTCAATGAAGAAAAGTAGATATTTGCAAACTCTTGAAACGTTCTGTATACAATCATATACTCCAACAAAAAGCAGAACACTCATCAGCACAACATCTGGCAATTGCAGGAGGTCCATGGCTGAAAAAAACATGAGGAACTTTTTATCTGACATTTAATATCAACCAACAGTCATCACATTGGCTTCAGCACAACTTTCATCTTATAATAAATTGGCTTTACAAGTTCTATATTCAATTTTCAACAGAATTTTTGATAAATGCAACTCGCCTGATATAGGTTATAATCATTTCAATAATCACAATGATTCTTATAATAATAAGAATATAATCTACAGTAACATTTGATAAGGCCAGTTAAATTGAATCCAAAGACCAGTTATATATGTCATGTTGTAGCAAAGCCAATTATTCTTCTCTAAAATTTAAGGGCTGCTTGTCTGCCTGCCTGGGCATTCCCATAATATTTCCTGCTTTTTTCAAACTATAATAGCTATAATAGTATGTCTCTCCCTCAAAACAGGACCAGGAGACATATTTACATGTAAGTATGTCTGCTTATCATAACAAGAGCTGTTCATAAGACAGCCAATGCTCGACTATTCGAAGCTGTGTCACAAAAATTAAGGTTTTGTTGAATATGTATACTTACTTTACAGAAAACTCTGCTTTTAATGATGTCCAATGTATGTTGGAATTTTCATTGTTATATCCCAATATTTCTATATGTTAAAGCATATAATAAAGACTTAAGTTAAGACTGAACATTATAAGTGGCATATTGTTTAAGTGATATCTCAATCTGACTAAAGTACATATCCTTATTGCCGCTACGCTAACCGTAGGGAGATCGTGAACTTCAGTCAGATTGAGTGATATCTTATAGCTGAAGTTTATTGTGTCTTTGAAAATGGTGTATAAATTTAAAGATAAGAAAGTGATAATGTTTTTTTAAAAAAGTGGATGCCTTAAGCTCCAATTTCTGTCAAAAAGCTTTATAGAGTTACGGGACAAGGTCGGATTTTGATCCTTAATATTTGTGAGAAGTTTCAAACTGATATCTGAGTTAGTTTTGGAGATAAGGACTTACATGCAAAAAGACTTACATGCAAATTTTTAACCAAGATTTTCTATGTCCAAAAAGGGGACATAATTCTGTCATTAAGCTTCATATAGTTATGGGACTTGTTGATACAAGCTTGCATTTTCAACCTTAATATTTTTGAGAAGTTTCAAACTAATATGTGAGTTAGTTTTGGAGATAAGGACTTACATGCAAAACTTTAACCAAGATTTTCTAAGTCCGAGAAAGGGGGCATAATTCTGTCAAAAAGCTTCATAAAGTTATAGGACCTGTTGATGTGAGCTGGCATTTTCATCCAAAGTATTTGTGTGAAGTTTCATACATATATCTTTGTTAGTTTTGGAGATATGTACTTACATGCAAAACTTTAACCAAAAGCCTGGCGCCGACAGCAAGGCCGTCGCCAGGGTGATTAGAATAGCTCAACTATTCTTTGAATAGTCGAGCTTAAAACTGTTAATGTTTAAAGAAATCAAACTACTCACCCAAAAGCAAACAATGTCTGTTCTTGACTTAAACATGTAAGTCTACCCAATTTTCCCTCTAAGTGTAAGAACCTTCTTTGGTGGTTTTTCGTTTCCTTCAGTTTCTGAAAGCACCATCTGTACAAATGTCCATGAGTTTTGACATTTTCCTGGATCAGAGATAATAATAAAATCTTACAAGAGTGGTCAGAGGGACTATTTTAAGAGCTTGATAGTATTATTGTGTAATAATTATACAAGCACTAAGTTAAAAGAGGAAAGAATTCAAATAATTCAAATCATAGAGTCATGGGTCTTTGCAAGTGAGTTTATCTCAATGAGATCATCATCATCCAAGTGTTATGAGATCACTAGGTCAAAGGTCAAGGTCACTATGACCTTAACTACAAAACTTAAACTGCTTATAAAATGAAAATCATTGGGCCTAGGATACTGAAACTTCGTATGGTTCTAATCGAGATCCACAATGTCCGCCAAATTTAAAATGAAAATGATTTAGCCTAGGATATTGAAACTTCGTATGTGAATGCATCTAATCAAGATCCAAAACCTAGATATAACCAAGATCTCAACCACATATAACGCCGCTATTAGCCCAGCAGTAATTACATCAACGTCATGAAAAGTGCTCACTGAAAACAATAACAATCGGTCATTAACTGTATAAAATTATTTTATATTAATCTAATTATTCGAGAACATGTTTATTTCATATCAACTTCATAAACATGTCAATAATACACATTATCTGAGCCGATTTTGGTTATACTAGGCCGATTTCGGTTATGCGGCCGATTCCGGTTAAACGTGTGACCCCTGAATTAAAGTACTTTTGGTAGTGCAGCACCTTTAGGAATTGTTAAAGTTCATACATTACCTACACATACCATAAATTTCCTTTAGATTATCCAAAGATGCAGATCTATGACTGCGTTAGATGTGAATTGAATGAATGTGCATTGTCATATTTTTTCTCACAAAATTTAAATGGACAGTCCACTTTGATTACATTACTAATATGCGAAATTATGTGGCTAGACAAAGACCTTTTAGTGTTTATTTTCTGTTTAAAGTACAGATCATCGTTAGCAATATAAAAACACATACAACACCGAAGAAACATAAAGAAATGTACATTTTGTTTTCCTCTTTCGCGTTACCTCAATCCTCCATCAGAAGCAATCACCCAGTAACTTCAATGAGCGTCTCGCAACTCGGAATAAATTTACCCATGGGAACTTGCATTACCCGGGGATTGTAAACGTTACACTTTAACTAGAGTTTGTTCTGCTGGCGCTTAATTCCCAGAAAAGTTCATTTCTTTGGCGACGACAAGTTATCTATAATCTAATATAAAAAGTAAAGTAAATGTACTGTACCTTGCACATTGCATCAAGTCTAGGTCCCCAGCAGGGGTTTGACTTCATGGAAGATAGATATTTATAACTGAACCATTACGCCATCATGTTGTCAATCATCACCGTTGCGATGGCCGTTTTGCTAAAAATACCGAAACCGCTTGTTGAAGCATCTATTCGAATTTCTGAGCAAATTGCGGATGACGTCAAAGTAACACTAATGCTGTTGCTATACACAATAAGACGTTCATGATTTTATCTTGGCGACAATTGTGGACAGATTTCTTTATAAGTAGTGTAAGGCATTTTTAAGCGCCCAGGTTCTTGTTTCGGAAAAAAAAAACACCAAGATTGTGTTAAAATCAAGTTTACACCAATCTTTATTAGAATTAACACACGTTTTTGTGTAATTCACTAGTAGTTTTCTTTCTGAGTAAATCTACTCAAAATGAGTGTAAATGTACACGTTTACACTATATCTCGTTTTAGTTTACACCACATTTATAGTAAAAACCCAATTCATTCTCTACAGTGCGAGTAACTTAACACTTGCAAGTATTTATGATAAGGTTATAGACAATAATGTAAGTGTTTCCTAAATCTGGTGCAACTTTACGCTTTTCCTGGTGTACAGTTTCCTTTCTGTGTAACTCTAATCAAAATGAGTGTAAAATACACATTTACACCAATTTTCGTTTTAGTTTACACCACATTTAGAGTAACAAAACGCTCACTTTTACAGTGCGAGTAACTTAACACCAGCAGGTGTTTATGATAAAGTAGCATGACAATTGTGTACGTATTCACTGAATCTGGTGCAGCTTTACGCTTTCTCTGGTGTACAGTTTCCGTTCTGTGTAACTCTACTCAAAGTGAGTGTAAAGAACACATTTACACCAATTTTCGTTTTAGTTTACACCACATTTAGAGTAACAAAACGCTTATTTTTACAGTGCGAGTAACTTAACACCAGCAGGTGTTTATGATAAACTAGCACGACAATTGTGTAAGTATTCACTGAATCTGGTGCAACGTTACTCTTTTCCTAGTGTACAGTTTCCTTTCTGAGTAACTCTACTCAAAGTGAGTGTGAAATAAACATTTACACCGATTTCCGTTTTAGTTTACACCGTATTTAGAGTAACAAAACGCTAATTTTTTACAGTGTACAAATCTTCTGAATTTTAACATGACAGAAGACAAACTTTCGATTAAGATTTTCAGTCAAAATGTATAGGAAAGTAGAAGGAGAGTCCTTTGTATATTCAAGTTGGCTTTTCTAAGACAAACACTGAACATAAAATCGGATCATTTTCATATGATTTTGAATGTTTCGCAGCAAGCAAGAGTCAAAAGCGGTAAAACTGTATCGTAACTTATTCAGCTGATATTGGCTCAAATGATTGGTCTGTCTATTTTATATGATTAAGTCAGTGGAAATGCGTCTGCACAAATATTGCGATTAGCACGAAACAATCTAGCAGATTTGGTAATTAGCAGTCATCATGTAATGAAAATCCACCTTTGGCGTGCATGTTGTTTTGTCCAATGCAATAGTTAAATGTCTGCTATAGGGAAGATTTTCATATTGAGGCATGTTTTGCAAACGATAGCTATAGCTGCAATCATTTTGCGTACTCACTCTGATCAGTTCATTCCTAGCGTGGTTTACATATTATACAAAAAAAAAATCAACCTGATAAGCGTAGCAAATTTGCAGTAAGTATCTTTGATACAAAGGACATTTTAGATATATTTTTTCGTTGGTATTGTAGTTTTCCGTAACCATCACGATACAAACGTCAGTAGAAGCTGGCATAATGCGCCTAGATATCCCTTCATAGTTAATGAAGTGTAATTCCAGACAAATCTGCTTACGCCACACGAGAAACACTTTGTGACGTGATGTAGCTTCGAACATTCTAAGCGCTTTAGGCATGATGTCAAATCAAGTTGGGAGTCTGTAATATTTTATTTGCTTAGGTTTATTTTTTATGACTTTTGTCAGTTATGTGCAAAATGCCCTTTTTTCAAATGTTGATTTTGATGATTTTCTGGCGTCAGTTATTACATTTAAGAAAGTAAATGTAAATTTGCACTTTGGTCAGAGAGACTTTTTAAATGTAACATTGTTTTTTACCTAAGAAAAATGAATTTAGGTAACTATTATTTGCTAAAGTATTCATCGAGAAAAAGAAAAAACTGTTAACGCACGTGGTCTTTTATGTAATAAATAAATAAATAAATAAATTAATTAATTAATTATTAAATTAATTAATTAATTAATTAATTAATTAATAAGGATATGAAATTACAAGGTGGTTAAAATCTAGCATACGGATAATAATTTTTATGTTAAATTAAGATCGCAGGATTAATACTCTGGTTTTGGCGGCATTGATCAAGATAACGCTTTATTACATGCCTTGGTGATAATACTAGATCATTTCTTTTGCATTCATATAATCTGCCGCTTTTATGTGTACGCCAACAGCACATGTAATAAAAAATTGACATCTTACAATCTAACAAAATTAATCTGAAATTTCAAAACACACAAATTGAATATACATAAAATGTATATAATTTTATAATATCATATACGTATCTCGAAGTTTTGATTCGAACTGATTTAAATGTGTGGAATGGTTGAAATTTTAAAAACCACAGCCTTCTGGTTAAAATGCATCAAAGAGAATTGTTATGTATTCCACTTAACAATTAACATACGTTTACAACTGATAAGCCAGTCGTTAATGGCGTGCAACATTACCTTAGCTCAGGTGATCTTCAAACTGCGCGGCATGAATGAAATTGCAGAGTTAAATTCATGTCTGTAGAGCAGCTTTTTTAGAAAGTATTAAATGTTTGTCGTGCTTAGCTATGTATATAGTGTTCAGAAAGTTCGGAGAAATTATTGTTGAAATCCTGTCTTTGTGAGGTGAGTTCTTTATCTTATATATTAAAAATGAGTTTAATTCTTAGACTTATTAAACAAATAATTAAACTAACAATGTTTCACAACGTCTATATACAATGTAAATATTGTCAGAATGTAAACAAAGTTAACAGGTATTTTATTACAATATATAATATTATAAGTCTTTACAAGCATAAGACATAAATAGAATAACAATTCTAAATTTTACAATTCTTAAATTTCCCCTGTACATTACAATCACTTATCAGTGTTTATACACTGAGCATGGAAAAGAACCAGAGGTGTCATTTGAATGGGAAGCTTTCTGTATCGTGCACTATCCTCAACAACCTTTTCATATGAGCAACCAGAAATAAGCTCAAACAGAGCAATACACAGTTATTTTGGCAACGCTCGCATCGCATGCTGGCATTATAGGCATTTTCAGAATTCTAGGAGATTGTAAGTCTGTTGTTGTACGTGCAGTAAATAATGTTCTATTTTATTGCTGTCGTTATTAAAAATAATGCAAAATTATAAATCAATTACAAGCAATTTCTTCGTTAAATTTAAACATACCTTTTACCTAAAGAACAAACAAATATTTGACACTCGCTAGTAAACATTAAGAGAAATCTAATGATTGTACACTGTTTAAAATAGGGCCGCAAATGGGGTCGCAGAAAGGATCGGAGGACCACAGAACAAGAAAATCTCCGGCTCCAGACGCTCTGCTGCATATTCTTTGTCATTTGACGCTCTGTCGCGGATAAAAAACTCGTCACGATACTGGGTGATGCCCTTAGGGGTATAAACTAAACAATTTACTGATATGAAGACAAATATCGGACTTTTGACAATGATAAATCAAAGGGACGTACGATGAAGAACTGAAATCTTATAAAAGCAAAAAACATAACACATTTACAAAAAAAAGACTCTAGGAAATTTAGCATGGCAAAGTCTTGTTGGTTTCTATGTCTATCACAGTACAGCTTATCATGCTTATTCAAACTAAATAAAATTTCAGAATCGCTAAATATCCTGAAAAAACGCCTGAATAAAGGTCAAGATAAAGGTGGCACATCGCCAATCTATAAACTTTCAAAGTAATTAATTCTCATGGCCTGTAAATATTTGTTCACAGATGTCGTTATCGTACAGACAACCAGAAATAGCCATCTACACCTCACTAAATCACTACAGTATTACATCATCGCACACTAGAAACAGCAGTTTTATCGACCATTTGAAACCAGATTTGTGTACAAAATAGAAACAATGTGTACATTTAGGATGACTGTATTTATATTGTTGAAAGGTAAACAAAATCAAAACCCCACTTTCGTGAAAAAAAATCAAGAATAACATCAACGTGCCAGATTTAGCAGATCTAGACGTTCAGCTGACACAGAAATAATAAGATAAAATGCTACTCTGACGTCATCAGTGATTCTCTACGAAAATTGCCGCTGAAGTAAAACAAAGATATTGTTGAAACCGCAAGACTAAATAAGCTTTCAAACGAAGGTCTACGTGCTTTAATGAAAACAGTATTGTATAGAATAACATGAAAGGTTTTGAGGATTTAATACTTTTACAGTGTGTTTGTTTTTAACTTCTTCATTACACCTGGACAAGGATGGTTATGTAATAGTATAAACTAGAGTCATTGTTTTCTTGGAAATGCACAACAACTAATGACGTCATAATCCTAAACTGATGCAGCATATATTCATTTCCTATAATTATCAAATATTGTATAATTGTATGCATATATTTTTATTTCCTGCACACAATTCTAATATGGCTCCACCTATCTCAAGGCAACACACATGAACAACAAATCACTTGAAAGAACATTCCTTAATGGTGCCAAATTACAGCTGGCTTGAATGAGACATATGCTAAAGGTATACCTAATACAATGATTATGATTCAAAGCTAAAGGACCTAACCAACCAAGCACAGATGCCCAAACAAGGCCCTACATCAGATATTTTCATCAAATGTTTGCGCTCTAATTGAGATTGGTACCTCTCAGGAATGACTGTAGTAGAATCTTTAGTCAGAATTGATATAAAACATTTTATAAAAAAGAAAATAACTATCTTTGGTTTTGCAAAGTATTTAAATGTGTAATTTCACAAAATTTTCAATCCCAAAATGTCATTTAAGGGAAATATTTCCCCGCAAACCAGTTGCGATTAGTGAATGGCAATATGAAAAACTAAGTGCCATTATTTTTTCAAATAAAAAGACGCTCTGTTTTGAAAACGCACTTGCCCAGATAGGATACTTTGTTAAACAATTCTCTATGTAATAAGGAATATTACCCCCAAAAAAGGTAGCCACAATTATGTACCTTTCCAGGGTCATGACATGCGCATTGGTCAGGAAGCATGATAACTGTTTTGACACTGCTATAGGTAGAAACTGAAAAATGTCCAGCTTACTGAAATAGGTTCACCATCTCTCCACCGGACAGATTGACGATTCAGTCACTAGATGACGCTGGCATAAAAAAGAATTTCACTGAGGGCAAATACCTGTACTATTTGCCGATTTGTGGTGGACAAACTGTAGGTTTTGGTATAACTTTGATGTATGTCCTGAAACACCAATGTATGGGCATATTAAGTTGACATTTCTTTTAGGACAAAGCTTCTTGATATTTGTGAAAATTGACAAAAGTCAACAAAATGATCGGAGTATGTCCTTCTAAAAATAGACACTAAGGATAGACACAGGAAAAAAACTTTGTGTGTTTGATTCTTGACAGTAACTCTACTGATCTTTTAGATCATGGGTGTAACCAAGAAAACTGCCTTTTTTTTAAGTATAGCTGAAACAACCGGGGTTCAGCAGCTTTAGCAACTATTTATAACTTAGTAGTCATTTACCATTAACCATATGGAGACCTTGCTTCAAAAGGATGCAAATCAGCTTTATGCAGTAAAAACCGCTTTTAACAGCATGTCTTTTTCTCTTTAAAAGGGGCACACCATGTGGGGTCAGTAGGAGTTTATGTTTCTCCTAAGAAAAACTGCTGTATTTAATTTTTGAATAAATGTATTTCAAATTTTTCTGATTTTCAAGATGTTTAGCAATAAAATTATAGTTCTTTAAAGACAGCACACATTTTTATAATTTACCTAAGGATGCATTTCCTTTAATGGCGAGTCACAAAATAAGTAATAGACTACAACGCACCTTATTTTACAGTTATGTTATTTGATTTTGACACAGTATGCATGCCTTTAAAGGCACAACTTGGGATCAAAAATTGTATTTATTTAATACTCACACGCTAAGCCAAAACAATGCCAATAAAGAGTATTAAAAGTATGCATGTTTGGAGTAACAATATAGAGAAATTTTATAACGTTAAGCCCGTGCTTGCACAGGCTCTCTCTTAATTAAATAGAGGTTATTTGTTTGTTTTTGTGGAAGATGAGAATTTATTTCATCGAGTGAACACCATATGTGATATTTTCACGAGTGGCGCAGCCATTTTCTTTTTATTTTATGCCAACACGTCAAAAATGGGTATTTTTATGACATTTTTACTCAGGGCCTTCAATAAATTCCCCATGGTGAGCCCTAAATCAGTTAATGCGTACTTTGGTCAAACCGTTACTCCGCACAAAAAAGTGCAGACAATCTCCAATACATATGATAACTTTACTTCTGCTGAAATAAACTGAATACACTTTCATCAACTAACATTTATTTTTCTCTACACAGTTTATCAATATTTATTGAATTTTAGCCATACATACTTTAATTATAAAAGCGGATTAATACCGAGTTATATTCAATCAATTGAATTGAAAGTCGGCCATATTGGATATTGTCCATGTGAGTTATGTAAACAAATCAGACATTTTAAATAATTTACGGCGAATTTCATCATTGTTCACAACTAGTTAGGCTCAGGAATTCAATATTATAACTGGATTTAACAAGGTAAATAAATTTCACTCGCTGTCACTGTCTGAAATACAGCGGATTCTATTGTATTTACGTGGTGGGGAAATTCCTGAAGTTTCATCAAGCAGGCCAGCTTTTGGACTGGAATTTATGATAAAAAAGTAGTTCCGGCACAAACAGTGGATTATCAAAATGGTAATTTCACTGATTCAAAACAGTGGATTATCACTTTTATCTCACTGATATTTCCCTATATTTCATTGGTAGGCATAAAATAAAAAAGTATAGTACTGCATGTCAGCTGTTTGTTTTGAAAATGTACAGAAAAGATTCTTCATTGTTACTTGTATTCATTTACCTTGTTGATATAACCTAAAAGTCGATATTTTCACAAGGTGCTTATAGCGATCGTGTCAGTGCAATAAAGTCATATACAAGTGAATGAATCAAGACTTTTAACTCTAATACATTTTTAACGTGTTTAAACTTTATTAAAAGTAACGATGTAAGATAAATATATTTTTTATAATAAGCATGAAATTCTTCTCCATGAAATTCTAATTTCAGTTTATAACTTGATACAAGGATAAGCATCTATAACTGGTCATAGCAGGACTTTTTGAAATAGTATAGTTTGTCTTAATGCTATTTGGAGAGGTTAGTCATGGGTTATCATAATTTTAGTCATTATTTGCAATGCGGGACGTTGAAAAGCGTATTGTTACTTATTATGTTCAACTATCTTGTTTATGCCCCATAATGGCTAAGCTGTCTTTTCTTTAACCTGACAGTTAATAATCATTGTGCTCCCCTCCCCACCAAACACACACACAAACACACACACACACACACACCCAAAAAATCAATAATAACATAAAAAAGTCTTTGAAAATATTTGCAGTAAATCAATTTCCAGTCTTGTCATGTAGTTGATAACTTAATAAATTACAAAAAATAAGCATAACTTATCCAGTGTTGACATGAAAGAATTAACAGCTGACAATTTCGTCTGGTGAATTGTTCCAGACAGATATAGTTCGACGTCAGCAGGATTTAAAAGTAAACCTTGCGCCTTTATTCAACCTCGTGTTTTCAATAGCGTCACGCTATTACTGCGTTTAATACTTTTTCTCTCAAAATACTGGTACGTCACTTTTCATTTAGCAGGCATACTCTTGTGGCTTTTAAAATATAGGAAAATGACTCACGTAACGCGTGTAGTTTTGTTTTCATGATAGTAATGAACATCTATTTAATAACTCACTCGGTTCGATTTTTTTGTCCAAGTCACATAATTTTGTCATTTAACTGGCTGTTGGTATGATCAGCTCTAGTAGTTTAGTTTCACTTACATTATCAATCGAGTCATACACGTTTTTCGTCGGCTGTTTCCGTAAAATTTGGAACGAGCTCAGCCACCTGAAAAAGAATTTTAAATTTCTTTTTCAAACGAAAGTTTCTTTGCATGTAAATATTCGTCAGTTAGAACGTTATTTCTGCTTGGAAGATGATATAATAGAAAACATTCACTGTAAGTATGTTACAACACAAAATAAGCAATGCCAGTAATATAGGCCCACTGATCTCCCTTACTTATGTAAAATAAAGAATGAATTAATAGCGCATTTCATTTTGATGAATGCCAAAACAGCAGATTCACATTTATAACAAAAGTATTTGCAAACAGCAACACAGCACGAGTAACAGAACAATTAAATACAAATACACTGTAAAAGTGACATATGTCGGTCTACGATAATCAAATAGAAATATAAGAATGCAATTTGGAATATCAAAATGCTACATGTAATTTTTGTACTAAATTAAATATTGTTCCATACTTTTTATTTCATACATTCATTAGGAAATAGGTTATATTCCAGCTGAGTTTAGTTGATAAATATTAGCCTTTTTGACTGACTCAGTTATAAAGTAATTTTTATTTATCCAAGTGCAAATACAAGATAATAAATACAAGATAATATGTAAAATGATATTATTGTCTAACCCACTATATACAAAAATATGTACAATAGTAACAAAGCAAAAACAGAATCTTTTTTCACAAAAAAATGTTTAAACAATTTTTTTCTGCACTTAAATATTTTTTGTAGATTGAAAGGGGGAGGAGGAAAGAAGGGAAGAGGGCAAAAGAGTTGTGTGAGCTCTTATATGTTAAGCAGAATTATAAAAAAATTGACCATTTATTGTTAAAGACTTCTATCTTATCTTTTACGCTGGCTATAATCCTTTCTATTTCTATTCTTTGTGTTAAATCCCTATGGAAGTTGTTAATATCTGGGTTTGTTGCACTATATTTACATTTAGAAATAAAATATTTTCCTAGAATTATTATATAATTAGCAATGTTTCTTTCTTAAAATCTTTCTCTGTTTCGATCCCTAATGAGATGGTTCTGTAGTTTAAATTGTTGATCTTAATTCCTTTATTAGAAAGAAATAAGTTCAAATCAGTCCAAAACTTTTGAACTATTAAACATTCCCAAAAAAGATGTTTATAAGTTTCTGGTGCCATTGCACAGAAATCGCATAATCTAGAGTTTACTATTTTACATTTGTAGAGGTTTTCATTATTTGGAGTCATTTTCATTAAGTATTTGTATTGGTATTCTCTTAGTTTTGTATCAATTGTACATTTTAACGGTGAAGTAAAAACAGAATTCCATTTAATGTGTTCGTCATTAATTTCCTTAATTTCTGTTTCCCATTTTTCTTTTATTTTTGACTTATTGTTGTTTTTCACTTTAATCTGTTTTTCATATAACATCTTATTTACCGTGACAGATGTTTTCAATTTATCGATTAGAAATTGACTTTCTGTTGATGCATTTATATTTTCGTTTGCGATAATTTGTATCCAGTCCTGTCTGATTGATAGTATTAGGGACATATATTTTAGAAAATCTCCAACAGGAACATCGTAAATATTTCGAAATTGTTCAAAGGTTAAAAAGTTTTTTGTTCTATAGTCGAATATATGTTCTATGGATAATATGCCTAAATCTAGCCAGTGTTTATACATAAACATCTCGTTTTTTCGTTTTTATATTTCAGTTGTTCCATAATATTTCTTTTGATATGTTCACAACGTTATTATTAAAGTTAATTGAACACCACGATGTTACGATATCTCTGAGGAAAGAGAATTGAAATTTTAATTTTGCTGCATCTTTTTTATTTGTATTATATTTAAATATATTGCATTCACCATATTTACTTATCTCGGTTTTGTATATTTTATTCCACAATGCGGTATTTCCACTTATCATTCTCTTAACCCAGCTTGATTTTACGGCGTTTAGGAAACTATCAATATCTATCATTTTCAATCCTCCTTCCTCATACGTCTGTATAATTTTATTTCTTGATATTTTGTCAGGTTTAGAGTCCCATAAAAAATTAAACATAATGTCTTTTATCTTTTTAATCCTATTAGCTGTAGGGTTTGTTAAGACTGTGAATTGGTAAACCAATTTTGGGAACGCAAATGTTTTTAGAACTGTTATTTTTCCAATAAGAGTAAGTTTCCATTTTCTCCATTTGTAAAGAGTATGTTGAAATTCATCTATTTTTGGATCAATATTTAGTTCGTTTATCTTAGCGGGATCGTTTGTAAAGTGTATTCCTAATGCTGTAGCCATATCAGATAACCAATTAAATGTTTTTGTTTTACAATATGTGACATTGCTGTTTCGTAAAGATCCTATTCGTAGTACTGAACATTTAGAGTTATTTAATTTTAAACCTGATATTTTGCTAAACCTATCTAATGTTGAAATAAGATTCTGAAAACTATTTTCATTTCCATCTAGAAAGAAACTCGCGTCGTCAGCGAAGAGTGTTTGTTTTACTTCAATATCTAAAATCTTTATACCTTGTATGTTTTTATTATTGTTAATATATTGGGAAAGTACTTCAATTCCTATGATGAATAGATAGGGAGAGAGTGGGCAGCCTTGTCTTACACCTTTCTCGATTTTGAAAAATTCTGAAAAATAACCATTATTATTTATACAGCTTTTTGCGTCAGAGTAGAAAAGTTGTATCCATTGTATAAAAGAATCTCCAAAGTTGAAGTATTTCAAACATTTAAGAATATATTGATGGTCAATGCTGTCAAAGGCTTTTTGAAAATCTGAGAAAAAAATTAAGCCTTGTTCGTTGTGTTGATTGATATATTCTATGACATCATACAAAATTCTAACATTTTCCCCGATATATCGACCCTTTATAAATCCTGTTTGGTCTTTACTTATTATATTGTTGATTACCTTTTTCATTCTGTTTGCTATTGTTTTCGACGCTATTTTATAGTCAACATTTAAAAGAGATATCGGACGCCAGTTATTGATATTTGATAGAATTTTGTCTTTTTTTGGCAATAGTGATATTATACTTTGTTTTTGTAATTCCGTTAGTTCTTTGTGTTTATACGAGTAGTTAAGTGATTTTATTAGAAAAGATTTAATATCAGTCCAGAATACTTTATAAAACTCAGCGGTCAACCCATCCGAACCTGGACTTTTGGAGTTTTTCATTTCTTTTAAAGCTATAGAACATTCGTATTCAGTTAAGATACCTTCGCAAGATTGTTTTTCATCTTTTGTTAAAGTTTTATGTTCTTCTGGGAAAAAATTAACATCATCTACTAAATCATTCTCTTTTGTATATAATTTTTGATAGAAATTATGAATTTTGTTTATTATTTCTGTCTTATCAGAAATATTGGAACCATTTTCCTCTAATATATGAATTACCTTTTCACTTGCACGTTTTTTCTCAAGGTTAGAGAAATATTTGGTATTGCGTTCTGCCCCTTCAATCCAGTCGGCTTTGGCTCTTAATAAAATACCTTTAATTTTTTCATCTAATAGTTTATTTAACTTATGTTTTAAATTTTGTAATTCTTCAATTAAATTATGATTTCCAGGTGATTGACTTATTTCATTTTCCAGGTTAATGATATCGGTTTCAATTATTTTTTGATTTTGAAGGTCTTGCTTTTTCTTTTTTACTGAAAATCTAATTGATTCATTTCTAATGTTTCCTTTAATAACTTCCCAAAGAATGTTTGGGTTAGCATTTTTGTTAATTTCAGCAGTTTCGTGGATAGTTTTTTTAATTATTTCTTGATATTCAGCGTCCAAGATAATACTGTTATTTAATTTGAAAAAACCCGGTCCCTTCTTTTGCTTATTTATATCAACTGTTATCTCAACAATTGAATGGTCCGATCTGTAACTTGGTAAAATTGAGCATCCGGTCAGTTTATTTATTATATTTTGAGATACTAGAAAGTAGTCTAGTCTACAAAATACTATAGGGTTTGAGTTAGAATGCCATGTATAGCTTCGTTTGGAAGGGTTTGTTACTCGCCATATGTCATAAAGTTCATTTTTATCCATTATACGGTTTAGTCTTATGGAATTTTGCTTGTTTGTGTCTGACCGTCCGTTTAGTTTGTCTATAGAAGAATTTAAAACTACATTAAAATCCCCCGCAACTATTGTTGTTTCGCTATTGCTGTCAATAATTGTTTCTTCAAGTATTTTAAAAAATTCTGTGTCATCTTTGTTAGGACCATATACGTTTATTATAGCGTAACTTTCTTCATTTATGTCTAATTTTAGAATTTGGATACGACCTTTTATAATTTCTTTATGCTCAGTAACACTGTATGAAAAGCTGTTGTTCAAAAATATTCCTATCCCTTTACTGTTCCTACTTTCTCCACTAATAAATACATCATTTTTCCAGTCTTTTTTCCATATATTTAAGTCTTTTTCTTGTATGCAATGTGTTTCCTGCAGTAGACAAATATCATATTTTCTCATTCTCAAATATTCAAAAACATTGACTCGTTTCTCTCTGGATGAAATGCCTTTTACGTTTAAAGTGCATATTTTCAGATTCATTGTCTAAATTTTTGATGTCTTGCTATATATATTTTTGTCAGTGATATATTTATTTTTATGTTTCGTTTTTTATACATAGTTTTGATGTAACAAGAGCCCACACAACATACAGAAGAAAAGAGAGGAACAAAAAAAATAACATAGAGTAGCCAAAAGATCTTGGTTTTGAATAAAGAACTCATGCAAAGAAAAAGACAAGATATGAAGCAGTGAGCGCCGCGTAAAATTTATTCTGAAAGCGGTAATTCGTCCACTCATTAATTAATAGCTAAGAAAATATAGTTATATTTGAATTATTTAAGATTAAGTTTAATCTCAGTTTCAATATTTAGTTACGTCAAAAATATGTATTTAATATTTCAAAATTGCAGATTTTTTTTTATGAAATATTACAAAAATTGGGGGAAAAAATGTATGTACCTACACATTTTAATTATTACGTATAGATAGATGATTGCTGCATCGCTTAATTATTTGCTAGCAACGGAAAAGGACAGCATTGTTAAATTATAGTTTACCTTTGTCTTAATGCCAAATTTTTATCTTGTTTTATATACATTAATGTATAGATAGACTATATTTGAACAATACAGCAAACAAATATAAATATGTTTATCTACATGTATCTTCTCTTAACATGCATATTTGTGATTCATAGAAGTAGAAAGATATTTAAAAAAAACAATAGGTTTCCTGTTTATATAACAATAAAAGTGATGCAATGACATGTAAAAAAATTATCTATATAGAAAATAACATCAATATCCAAAAATAGTGGATAGACTGACGTGTGCAAGTGTGAACATATTTCTGAAATTGTTTCTTATTAATTAAAAGAAAAATCGACTATTGCTCCTAATATATTCTAAACAATTTAATACCGTTTCGAGTGTCTAATCAAATATCATTATAAATGTTTATAGTATCCTGTTAGATATAGTTACTGAAAAAATGATAAAAAAGTAGCATACCTTTTTAAAATAGAACAAACTCAAGTTGTAGTATGACAAGGCTACAGAAAATAGTCTGTTCGTTATAAAATTAAATTATAACCATGGGGTGTCAAAGAAGCATATATATATCTATACATATACACACATAATATTATACTCATACCCATACATATACATATATACATACATACACATAGATCTGTTTAGACACCACAATGAGATCAACAATTAGATATGTTGACTTTTCTGAACAGCCATGCCTTGTGTATAAAAGGTTAAACCAAAGTCTATTTACTCGAAATATCACTGAATGAAGATTTTCATAACACTGTATTAAATCGATATATTGCCATATCGAATACGTTAAGCAAATATTAATGTAAATGAAAAATGTTTCATTTTTGTGAAGAGTAGATAAAAACAAGTTTAAGAAATAAAACAGGATAACCATACCTTTTGTGAAATAATTCAGTTTGAAATTTTTTGTTCATGTTACAATTGACAGGATTCAATGTAATGTCAAAATATTATGTTAATGTTGTATTTCATAAAGTAATTTTTACAACTTTACCAAAGGTATAATTTTGTTTATATTCACCTAAGTACTGAAGGATCTCTTCTTAACACTATGTTTTCAGCATTAATCTTGCCTGTGCTATCTCTGGGTCTTTTTGACCACTATAAATCAAACTAAAAATAATTCATGATTTTATAAGCTAAAACTTGTTATCATGATATTATAGTTTGGATTAGGAAGATAAAAGACGCGGTGATATATTTAGCCAACAACACACATGTTTACCTATATGAAGCTTTAACATTTTCTTGTTAGAAATAAAATAATCTTTTAAAACAGAAAATATAATTGGAACACATCATTTTCCTTCAGACAGAAGTTATTGAATATAAACAAAACTCTTAAAATTAATTAAAATGTCAGTTGCAACTGTTTTTTCTGATTAACTGTTGTATGCAAGAGAAATTAAATTAGTTTCGATGTGTATTTTCCGGGGAAGGGACAAGTGCAAACGGTCAAATCAAATCTTTTCAAATGAACATCAAAGTGATATCTAAGACTAGATGGACGTAACGTAAATCATGTCATTAAATCTGTCTTCGACATATTCTGAGGAAATGATAGGCTGAAAGAAAGTCCTGTCTCATTTTAAAGGTTAGCGTCTAGGTTTCAAGCGGAAGACTTATTATTTGCCTCCTTAATGCCTTTAGGGACAGAAGAGCTATAAGTAATTTATTCAATATAAAAAACGAAATCAAGAAAATATATTTCCTAAATGTATTAAACGGTTATCATTTAAAGCTATGACTGAGTTAAACTGGTGGAAGAAATGAACCGCAGCCACTAGCTGTAATAAAAGCAATCGGTAAAACCTGAAACGTGGCAGTATGCGACATTTTCCAATATCGGAGACCACAAATCTGATCCGAACTGACTTTTTGCAGTATTGTATTATTTTTCTATAATGGATAATGTTATTTACAAAAGAAAACAGCCTAAAGACAGCGGTTCACTTGACGACAGACCATTGGAGGAATACATTATACTAAAGAGGCTTACCATGTAGAAATAAATGGTTGATTTATATTTACAAGTATTTCAAATAATTCTTTGAATCAAATTTCGGGAAATATGACGGTTTTGATTCTAAAATATACAGTAAAAGGTGCACAAAAAACTGAAACCATAATGGAGTATAAACTAATTCACCATTTATTTTCCTAGTGAAAAAACATAATAATAATACAAATCTTCGGATTATTTTTTTTTCGAGACTGGCAATGGCAGAAGTTGTTACTGAATTTGTTTGTTTTATGTTTACGAGGAGACAATGCAATTCTTGCACGCGAAGTTTGGACAGAAACACTCATCAAAGCAGGGGAAAATTATGAGCAGCTTTCATTTCCGATGCACTTTATGGCAATAGACGAATGTTTTGTTCATGCTGTTTCCTAGATTTGAGTACAAAAGCCTAATTATCCGAACCTATTGCAAAATTAACTTGCAAAGAAGGAATACCGGACAGACACAATAAATGTAAAACCGTACTTTACAGATATAAGATAGATAATTAAGGAAATGCGGAGACCAATCGATATACAACACCAGTACTAATAACTGTTGCAATAATGAATACTCTGTCATTTTGCAGCCGTCCTTGGAGTTTGTCGCTTGCAGAAGAAAATAGAGAGACGACAAAGTGCCTGTGTTGGGCGAGCTCCGTGCCGGCGTCACCGGAAATGGCTCTCGTTGAGCAAGGAGAGAATACACCAGATGAAAACTGCAGACGACTCGTGGTTCTTGGATCAAGTAAAGTTGGAAAAACTTCTATTGTATCAAGATTCCTAAATAATAAATTTGAAGAGACGTACACTCCTACAATTGAAGATTTTCACAGGAAAATTTACAAAATTCGTGGGGAGACATATCGACTGGATATTTTGGACACATCCGGAAACCATCCGTTTCCTGCTATGAGGCGTTTGTCATTTATTACTGGTAAATATTTATTTCTTATATTCTTTTAAATATAAGAATGATTCGAATGCAAACATTATCAATAATTAAGTATACAAGAATTGTGACTTAGTTTTTTTCAGATACATTTTCATTAAATACGAATTACAAAACAAACCTAAGAGAAACATTCAGAAGGTCTATCGTTTATGTAAGAAACATTTAAGAAGGTGTGCAAATTAAAATAGCGTTGTAACAAATTTTAAACTACAGCTTGATAAACAAATACAAAATGAGTCTTTTTGTTTTTCAAAATATGAATCTAATTGCATTAAATA
This sequence comes from Cyclina sinensis, assembly GCA_012932295.1. Lineage (NCBI taxonomy): Eukaryota > Metazoa > Mollusca > Bivalvia > Venerida > Veneridae > Cyclina > Cyclina sinensis. The sequence goes on along the minus strand of JAAONU010000001.1, from coordinate 69,941,907 downwards.
CATCATTTTGGCTTTATATTTAAAACAAGATTATAAATTCTAGTTTTAGAGGGTTTTATTAACTGGTTAGTATTTTTTTACAAAAGCAATCTTTTAAGATACCTTAATGATGATTAGTATTATATCAATGTTTGCACAATACAAGCGAATAAAACACCAAAACTGTTTGAAACTAAAGCTGAGAAGAAACTCTTGTTTAAGTGCATTTTAATTTTTTTTGTATTAAAAGCCAGAAACGAATTTTCAAGTTATTTAAATCATACACTTGCTAAAGTCATTTTATCGAAATTATAATCTAAATTTATTTTTAGTTTCTGTTTTGTCCACTGTAAACAAAAATAACATTAACAGTGCAGTCAAAAAGCTCAGAGAGTAGTTTTTGTTGTTGTTGTTTTAATGATCATCGAGAGATTTGAAGCATTTGCAGCTCATCAGGTAGTCGTTAATGTGATACTCGCATACGACGAGAAATCCATCAAATAACAAAGGTTCGAAACAAACAACTCTGGGAATATTGGTTAACAATAAAGCAACATATCGATGTTGCGACGGAGTCTCATAGGACTGCAGCACTGATATTGCTTTCTCACATTTTTGTTTATATTTTTTCTCACTATTTTTTTCCTCTCAGCATATGATCGGATGTGCAAAGGAAATGTGTAGAAGCCCTAAAAGTAATTTATGTAAGCATCGAGAAACAGTCAGTGTCGTTGAAGTGTACCCAAAAAATAAGGATCTAACATTATAAAAAAAACATAGGTTTTATAGAAATCAAAATGGAAAGACAATATGTAGACTTAAATTGACGAAATAAAATTTGAAAAAAAGAAGTTTAAAGAATTGTTTAAAGAGTTGCTAAAATAATGTTTAGTGTTTTTCCTACATTTCCATTCAATGGAAATACTCAAAAGTTTATTTGTTTACATTTCTTTACTCCATAAATAGGCAAGATTAAAGAACTAGTTTAGAAGGTGCCATACCAATTTCATGTCATAAAGTAATAGAATTTGGCGTGGGACAGCATCATGTGTAGGATAGATTTTATTAGTAATTAAATAAATACATAAATACAGTATATTACATGAATCATTTAGTATTCTACCTCCTGTTGTTTGTTTTGTTTTTGTTTGTTTGTTTGTTTTTTATTTATTTATATTTTTTGTAACTGACAAGTGGTGCTGTTTGCACAAGTGGCTATACCTTACACTAAAACGTGATAGCATATGCCTTTTTGGACAAGGTTTATAAATGATTACTCGAAGTGGACATTTTGGTTATAATATGCAATATTGGTATTGCATAGAAATGTTGTCATATATTTTACAGGATATGTGTAACCAATACTTGTTAGTCAGGGGTTTTGGTAGTCAAGTCAAACTCAGTCAAAATTTGTCAAACATCCAAGAAGAAAATCTCGAATGTTCTTTTGTTACATTCTTCAGTCAGGAATCAGCAAAGTTAGATGCTTATCTTAAAATGAAAATCTTGCGTAGCATGACGATATTTCGTGCTAGCCTAACAGCCAATATTGAAAATATGGGACCAATGTATTCCGTACAATTTCAATGTCGTTTTGTCTTCTGCTGAAAACTCGTCATTAGTTGTTTCCCATATAGAAATAATGAGTAGGTCAATTTGACAAGTTAAGACTGTTGATCATCAAATTCCATGGCAACAATTTATTTTCGGTATCAATTATACAAGAAGTGATACTCGTTGTATATATATGTGTGTTATTTCAAAACAGTTGACATCACCGCCAGAACAAACATCGCTTAATACCTTACGGGGAGTGGAATGAAATAATTTAGCATACTGCATTCCATTCGCTACTTTAGAACAGGTTTTGTGATATCTACTCGACACGCAAAAACGTCAAACGCTCTGAGTCACCACGGCACTGTCGTACAAAACACCTTGTTCGCTAGAAATATGTGTCATGTGCAAATCTTGCTAATACCTCTTTGTTCTGATATAAGCTTCATTTGTGGCTAAAGAACCATCGTACTAGATTTATGGCAGATCGTTAGTACAAAATACTGTTTCGAGTAAGATTTATAGTCAGTGATCACAATAAACTAAAGAAGTAAACTAGAATTTACAGAAAAAAATGATGTCCCTCTACTTACAAACAAAACAGTTTTATACTTGAAAGGGGGAAGTCTGACATATTGTCATGATTACAGAAATAAGAAAGTTTCAGTAGGTAAAAAACAAGACGTCAAGCGAATGGTAACTGAGAAAAAAAAGATCTATAGAGATAACTCTGAAAATGCTGAAACTGCTCATAGAGTAAATGTCTCTGTTATGACGTCGGGTGTTGTGACAATAAGCAAGTACATTTTTCGTTTTAACAAAATTTTTACAGTTACACGAATCCCGTCCAAAATAATTTTAGCCAAAATTTCTAGGCAAAATGATGATTGTTTTGAAATAGTAGTAATTTGGTACCACACTTAAATATGCTTAATTAAACAGAATTGTTTCGGTGGATATCGTTTGCAAATGCTGCTAAAAATATGCAACTGATTTCATGAAAGAAGTGGATTGCATCATGTGTGCCCTAAGGAAAGCAATGTGATTATCAATAGTTTTAAGTTAAGACTTGTTTAGAAAACAGTGTAAATCTATTTCAAACATTGAAGTATCTAGCGCACAGGGTTGTAGCGTCACAATTACATGTACCTTAATTGTAGCCTTATATATGCTATATATTTTGATTAGTAAAATTATTTTACACAGATGTGGACACAAAAGTACAAAGTTGTTTTGACAAATATCGAGGTTCGATAGATATATCAAACTGAATAAAAATAAATGTCCCAGATGCAATATTGTCTCCGTAAAGAATGATAGATTTATGGATATGTGTGAAGTTGGTCTGCAGTTCGCAGTTCGCAATTCGCGATTCGAATTGCGAACTGCAAACTGGTCTGCAGTTTGCGATTCAATTTGAAGATTTTCAGTGTTCTTATATGAAAATTTAATTCTTACTTAATAAACCAAAAAGAAATAGTTCTAAAATAGAGAACAAAACATAAGTCCAATTGCAAACTAGCATGCGGTTCGCGATTCGAATTGCGAACTGCAAACTGGCATGCAGTTCGCAATTCAAACTGAAAAATTTTCAGTGTTCTTCTTGGGAAAATTTATTACTTACTAACTTCATAAACCAAAAAGGAATAGTTTTAAAATAGAGAAAAAAATATAAGTCCAATTGCAAACTAGCATGCGGTTCGCGATTCGAATTGCGAACTGCAAACTGGCATGCAGTTCGCAATTCAAACTGAAAAATTTTCAATGTTCTTCTTGGGAAAATTTATTACTTATTAACTTCATAAACCAAAAAGGAATAGTTTTAAAACAGAGAAAAAAATATAAGTCCAATTGCAAACTAGCCTGCGGTTCGCGATTCGAATTGCGAACTGCAAACTGGCATGCAGTTCGCAATTCAAGCTTGAAAATTTTCAGTGTTCTTCTTGGGAAAATTTATTTCTTACTAACTTCATAAACCAAAAAGAAATAGTTTTAAAATAGAGAAAAAAATATTAGTCCAATTGCAAACTAGCCTTCCGCTCGCGATTCGAATTGCGAACTGCAAACTGGCATGCAGTTCGCGATTCAAATTTGAAGCTTTTCAGTGTTCTTCTTGGGAAAATTTATTACTTACTTACTTCATAATCCAAAAAGAAATAGTTCTAAGTCCAATTGCAAACTAGCATGCGGTTCGCGATTCGAATCGCGAATTGCGAACTGCGAACTGCAGACCATTTTGCAGTTCACAATTCGAATCGCGAATCGCATGCTAGTTTGCAATTGGACTAATATTTTTTCCTCTATTTTAGAACTATTTCTTTTTGGTTTATGAAGTTAGTAAGAAATAAATTTTCACAAGAAGAACACTGAAAAGCTTCAAGTTTGAATCGCGAACTGCATGCCAGTTTGCAGTTCGCAATTCGAATCGCGAATTGAGAACTGCGAACTGCAGACCAGTTTGTAGTTCGCAATTCGAATCGCGAACCGCATGCTAGTTTGCAATTGACTTATGTTTTTTTTCTATCTTAGAACTATTTCTTTTTTGGTTTATGAAGTTAGTAAGTAATAAATTTTCACACGAAGAACTCTGAAAAGCTTCAAGTTTGAATCGCGAACTGCATGCTAGTTTGCAGTTCGCAATTCGAATCGCGAACCGCATGCTAGTTTGCAATTCGACTAAGAACTATTTCTTTTTGGTTTATGAAGTAAGTCATAAATTTTCCCTAGAAGAACACTGAAAAGCTTGAAATTTGAATCGCGAACTGCATGCCAGTTTGCAGTTCGCAATTCGAATCGCGAACCGCATGCTAGTTTGCAATTGGACTTATGTTTATTTTCTCTATCTTAGAACTATTTTTGTTTGGTTTATGAAGTTAGTAAGTAATAAATTTTCACAAGCAAAACTCTGAAAAGCTTCAAGTTTGAATCGCGAACTGCATGCCAGTTTGCAGTTCGCAATTCGAATCGCGAATTGCGAACTGCGAACTGCAGACCAACTTCACAAATATGATTTATGGAAGGTTTCGACTGTAATCGTTCCCGAAAGGCAAAAACAGACAAATTTTCAAAATCAACTTAAACCTGTGGTACAATCAATGTTTCAATTATTTCAAATACGGGTGATTAGGGTTTCGACTGTAATTGGCCCCGAAGGGCAAAAACAGACAAATTTTCAAAATCAACTTAAACCACAGTCAATGTATCAATTTTGCGTATATTTCAAATACGGGCGATCATGATTAAATAAAAATGATAAGGATGTCGTGAACCAGTACCAGTTAATTGGCTCTGACGTTAAAAAAAGGTGCATTGCTCACCAGGCGCAAAATAGTATCAAATCAAGAATACACAGCGTGGCTGTAATGTCTGATTATAGATTTTAACCACAGTGATTTGAATACACGTGTTTTGTTTTATTCTTGTTTGTGGTGAAAACATAACAGTACTGTTTAATAATTCAAATATGAAAGAACAGGAATCCATGTATCTCATTTACCACTAATATTTCAGTGATTGAATATCTAATACGCTCTGGCTACGGACGTAATAACTTTTTTTTAGAATTATTTTCTACTATATATAAATATATATCTGTGGCGAATAAGCAACTATTTACAGGAAAGAAACAAAATTTCTTTTCTTTGTAAAGAAATCTAGAGATTGCGTCTGTAGCTAGTTTATCTGCTAGCTTTCATCTATAGTTTTTGAAATACTGATATTAGATACGGGTTTAAAAGTACATCATGACATTAACATGTACATTTACAGGAGCCAAACTATGTTTTCTCAAATAACTTGTATCCTTCTTTTTGCTCATATGTCATTTTATTTTCCCCATAACTTCTCTTTTTTCCGATATTTACATAGTAATGTCAGACTTTCATGCATGTCCTCTATGTTATGATATATTTCTGTTATCGTGATGTATCGCTTATATCTCATTCTGTGGCTTGACTGAAACTAAGCACTAAATATTGGATATGCAAATATGATTTATCTCCTTGAAGCATTCGGCAAACCAGTCCGTCATCTTTAAGTGTGGCGTAGAAAACCAGAAAAAGTTTGTAAGAAACAAATAATTGCGTGCCAGCTGGAAGATGAAGCAACGCAATATTAGATTAACATAATTTACAGAATTGATTGGTTCCATTGTAAGGTTCCAGTTGTCCATGAATTTATGTTTAAGGAGTACTAGTTTTAACAATACCCTACATAGTTTCCTTGTGTTTTCCTGTTCGTCAGATGATCCTCGTGTTATTTAAGCCGTTCGTTATGGCAATATCAATTTTATATATCAAGATACAAGAGAGCTCATGAATAATAAGCTTGCCTTCACTGTATTTTCTCAAACGTCATTTACATAGAAGTAAAACTAAGAGAATGATAAGAAAGTAAATTATTTGGTTCGACTTCATTATTCCTGACAGTTTCTTAGTCAACGACACGTTTTTTAATCATCAAACAATTATCTGATTGGTCTGGCCATAGCATGAACCTATATGTATGCCTATATAGGATTCCCTATTCAGATCTGAATAACAAAAATGTGGAAAGTTGAATTTACACTGAACGAAAAAGAAGAAATCCTTATTTGCAGAAATTAAATTCATTTTTTTTTATTTTTTCAGGTGACCTATTTATACTGGTGTATTGTATTTCTAGTAGAGAATCATTCGAAGAAGTGACGCGACTACGGAACCAGATAATCGAGTGTAAAAGTCAGTGCAAACTTGGTTCAGCTAACAGAAAAACGATGTACACACCAATGATTCTTGTCGGAAATAAATGTGACAGGGAAAAAGACCGTGTTATAGACCCATCGGAGCCTCAAGCGCTTATATCTGGCCAACAACAAGCAGATTTTATAGAAACATCTGCAAAAAAGAATATAAACATAGAGGAAATATTCTTACGCCTGTTCAAACTGGCTAAATTACCAACAGAAATGAGTCCAGCTTTACATCGTAAAGTGACTCCTTCATATATAAGTAATAGTTTAGCTGGCAACAGCAGGAAAGGTGTTTCGATTCGCCGTAGAATGAGTGACGCTTGCGGTGCTATTGCACCGAATGTGCGACGTCCAAGTATTCGCACTGATCTTCTAGTTGCCCAGACTCGAACAAATTTCCCTTCAATGCCTGTAACAACAGCTCGTGATTCGAGATGTGTAATTCAGTAAAACAAGTTTTCAAAGTGTACAGTAATCTTTTTGTTTTCTTAATTCAGTTTAATGAGATTGAGAGTTCGTCCAGAAAAAGCTTAAAATGAGGTGTAGAAATATTATTGGTAAAAAGTGCCAAAATTGTGTACAAACCTCTATTTTTTTTCATCCATACGTAAGCTTTCAATGTATGGTTAGATATTGTTGTTGTGTGAAGTAACATGCATTTGAACAAATTTTTGTGAAAGTCAGTATGGTGCTGTTTTACAATTTTCTAATTTCTCTCATTCAGTATCAGGACTACATGTTGAAACATGTTGGATAATTTATATAGAAACTGGACTGGGACTATTTATATAGAAACTGGGACAGGCCTATTAACAGAGAAAGTGGGATGGGACTATTCATATTAGAAATTTGATTATACTAGTTTTATAGAAACTAGGATGGGAGTATTTCTAACTTGGATGATTCCATTTATATTCAAACAAGGATGGACTATATTATCGAAACTGAGATGGGGCTATTTCTATACAAACTATGGGACCATTTATTTAGAAATTGGTTTGAGCTTTTTTTATAGATCCTGGGATGGGAATACCAAAATAGGTATATATTTATATAGAAGCTTAATTGGACTATTTATATCGGAAATGAAATGGGACTATTCATTTAGAAATCAGGATGAGCTATTCATACAGAAACTAGTCTGAGACTTTTCATATAGAAACTAGGATAGAACTATTCGTATACAAACTGGGATGTAATTAAATATATATAAAAACTGTTTCTAATACAAACTTAAATGATTATCTAACTAACTGACATACGACAGGTATACTTAACACATGGAATGAATCAGCTTCTGGAAATAATTCTAGAAATTCTAAGGAAATAAATTATCTCTTTTTTTTCAAAATAGAGTGAAAGCCGACGAATTAAATTTAACTCTCTCAGTTGAAAGTGTTATTGTATTATAATTGTGCATGCACGAGTGAAGAAATATGATCTGAATACTTAGAGTTAAGAGATATATTTAATGTACTTGTCATCCACAGAATATTTTTGTAGTGGCTTTATAATAAAGTTAGCAAAGTACCTTTCATTTCATTGTTCTTTAACAACTTGCACATTATACAATCTTGTAATAACATCAAATATTGTCAATCATGAATTTGATGAATATTATCCGAAGGCACCGTGGTCCAGGGGTAGAGCGCAGAGCTCCGGATCCGGGATCGAATCCCGTCAGAGGCGAGCTTCTCTCACGATCTTCACATGATGATCTTCACATACCTCGAGCTCGACGCTGCGCGAATACTGGTATTGAACCCGGAAGCAGTTATCGAGCGTGATGAATCTAAGTTGTAACAACTTGTATCGCAATTGATGTAAAATAAAAGAGTCTAAAAATTATTCGAATTGAATATTTCATACATCAGTTATCATATAAGCAAATTAACAAAATAGAGAGAAAACAGAATATTCCAGTGACAGAACTAATCCAGTATAATCCAGTGCGTTATTGTTTTTGTTAATGTTATCGAAATGTTTAATGTATGCGTTTAATTAAAATAAACATAAGATCAAATGTCTTAATAAAATGTATTCTTAGATTTGATGTTTCCAACATTAGTCATAGTATGCTTCCAAGTTTTTGCCAAGCCAGTGACAATAAAGCTTTTACTAAGGAAAACAGAAAGAAAGAAAAAGAAAAACAAATGAAGAAAGAAACTTTTATTTATTTATTTCGGTAAAGACAAGCACATGATGGCATAAAATTGCATGCAATATTAAAAAATATATTAGTCTATAAAAATAAATAAATGAAAAATATACCAGGACATGTTGTCATTACTCAAGATAACAAAAAAAAGAGGATATGAATCCATTTATTTCCATTGTGGTCTTGTTAAATAATAGCATGTCCTAGCAAGGTAAAACACTTTAATTTTAAAGCAAGCAGTAAATACAGGAATTAAAAGTTAAACTGTATAACTTACACTGCGAGACTGAATAAATAAAAATAAGAATTACTAAGTTTTCAAGGGTAATAACGTAAGATGTCACACTAAAATTATATCACATTAATCTCTGTAATTTCACATACCAGCTAAAAGATGTGTCTTAACAGCGGATTAAAACTTACGAATATCACTTGAGTCCTTGACTTACTAAGGTAAACTATTCCTGTGAGAGGAACTATTATATGAGAAAGATATTAAATCAAAGCGATTAACCGTAGGAATAACAAAACATGATCTTTGGCTAGATCTTGTATTATGAACAGACCTGACCAAAAAAATTTTCACTTAAATAATGAGTTGCAGAACCGTAATGAATTACAAAAAGTGATTGAGAGTAATCTTTTCAACTCTTTTTTCAAAAGATATCCAACCTAAATGTTCTGTATATATGTGAATTCTTTGTTCCAGGTTTAGCACAAATCTAATTATTTTATTTTGGGTAACCTGAAGCCCGTTTTTAAGTTTCTCAGAAAGTCCAAAATACCATAACGAGCAGGCATGATCAAAGTGGCATTGGATCAGTGACATGACTAATAATTTCTTGGTATATAATGATTAAAAATATCTCTTCCTATTTAAAGATTTCAGTCTTGTATTACCTTTATGTATAAATGAAGTAATCAGAAAAAGATTTATTAGCAGTCAGATACTATCTAGGTTATTAGTCTGATCGTCTGATAGTATCTGTGCAACAGCCAATATAATTTATTTCAAACCATAGGCTGAAAAGCCTAGGAGGCAATAGAGGCATTATAGAGTGGAGGACAGTTAGTGTATAAAATGAGTGATTCTGCCGTGTAAGCAATGTTCTACATTATTTGCTAAACACTTTACATGGGGTAAAACCTGATTTTAATATTTTTGGATACCCTTATCGTTGTGACACAAGACTATAATTTATAATCAGTTGATGTGGAATAATAGATTATTTCTATATGACTTAATCCATACTGACCACGTTTGAGTCAATACAAAATGATATTCACCTCGAACAAGGGATACTGTTGTTAAACATTATTGTACCCTCATGCTTCGCACTTGCTTTTTATTATCTTTTTCTTTTATATCTTTATTGCAAAGAGTTTGGTTACAAATTAATATTGTTTTCTGTTACTTAATAAAATGTATTTTAGTTGCGTATACTTTAAAGCCATATGATATAAAAGTAACTGTTTGAGGAGATTTATATCAACAGATTATCAATATGCTTTATCATCATGCTGTTTATTATTTACGTGTTTGAGCTGAATTGTTGTCTAAAATGTAAAGTAAATCCTGATTTTACAGAACTGTTTAAACTAGAAGAACGAGATTGTACGACTGGAAACATATAGGAGATACCGTAGAAGTCCCCTTGTTAAATTGTACCTTTAGACAGAAGATTAATAGTGGTAGAAACTGAATGAGTAATTATTAAACGAAACAAAATCTTAATAATATTACATGTACTAAACAATCAATTTTCTTATTTTATCTGTGTAAACACCTTTATTCAAATAAACAAATCTTGCTAATAAGAACCTTTTGCATCCTTGCTTGATTATAAATCGTCGTAATTCCTTAATTTGTGACCGAAAGTATGCTATGGAAATTCCGTCTCTTAAGTTTTATTTTATACAAATAAGGAAAGAGAAAGTCTACGTTGTCTTGACAAATGCCGAGATTATACAACATTAATGAACTTCTTTCGAAATAAGAGAAGCGAATGTAATATTGTTTCCATACGGAAGTAAATATCAGAGGAATGTTTCAAATGCAGTTGTCCCCGAGGGAAATAACAGTCAGACTTCTTCATTTGATAGAAAATAATTATCAACGTATTAGCATTCCTTTGAAATTATCAAATATCAAATGCACAAATTGTTTGAGAGAAGATTTCATATAAAAATACGAAGAAAATTGAAGCTGGCTCACTCGTTCTGAGCTTTCTTTGAGAATTATATAATGAGGCATTTTAATTTACGTCTTTTGACCATAGTTTTCTAAAAAAGGAATAAAACAGGCTACACAGTTATGGATACAGTGTACGAAATTATGACCCTTACTATTTTCATTCAGAATACCAATGAAAAGAAAAAATATTCAATAATTCTTTTCCTGCGTATTTCTTTAAACGTGTCAGATTATTATTGTGCGTAACGTTACTTTATCCTTAGAACATAACTGGGATCTTTCACATGCATTTTGTAAGAAGTCACAACGGTAATTTTCATTCAGGCTTATACACGTATTTGGTGTTCTAGTTATATATGCCTAGTGTCAGCGTCTCGTACTGAATACCAAAACATTATCCATGCGCAATTAAACAAAGGTATAAAATAGGATCTGTTATTTGGTCATATCAAATTAACATGGTTTTTATGATGGATTATTTTAACTGCAGATATAAAATTGAAACAATTTTATTTAAAAAAAAATATCATCTTATTTCCTTCAAACCCATTAAAAACTGAAGGATAAGGTGTCAGAAAAAGTTGCAACATATGTTTAATTATACATTGATAATTGATTTATTGTACAGAATATGCACATCAAGTATATGTGCAAATAATTGGCTAATTTAAGGGTAATAAAACTAAAAAATCGTTTTTTAAGTTTTGAATTAAATCTGGTACTATTCTAATTTTGTTTATACTTGACAATAAAACAGCAAAGGAGGTCGATTTTGTGTCATTGATAAAGCGCATTATTCTAAAAAAACTGAATATATGTAATATTATATAATATAGTGGGCAATTTTTTTTTTATTTCAAAAATGCATTCATTAATTAATAACAGAAATAGAAACGAATAACTAAAAATGATTGCTAAACATTGGGGCAGTATATCGATGCTGCGGTGATCACCACAAGAGTGAAACACTTAACCCATACAACAATTTGAAAACCTGTTGATCTTATGTACTGAGTGTATAAAGGACTATTTACAATCAAGAACGGCTTTCAGTGCTGTCAGTGCCCGTACACAATTAAAACGTACATGACTGAAATAGACCTGGAAAGGCTGGAAATTAGTTACCGATCCAATATACGCTTAACATAACATACAAGTCATTCATACAATAGTACAAAAAGAAATTTACAAAATACAGAGTGGTTTAGCAATAAATTATTCTAAAAAAATATCTAAACGTAGAAAATTTGAATATTCTGGACTTGTAACAACATAAACAACACGAATTACGTAAACCAATCATGCTGATGTGTTAGAACAAAATGTGAAGTCGACTTTAAACGCAGCTTGGACAAGTTCTTTTTTTTCTAAAAGATTAACTAGGTCATAAGAATGTAATTTGTATTTTTAAAGAAGTAAAAGTACCAGAGATCGGGCCAGTTTTAAAAATATTGAAACAAGATAATGGAAAATTCAGTTTAACATACCTAATGAACTTTTTCCAGAACAGCAAAGTGGTAATAATAATTTATGCTAGACTATACAAACATAGTATATACGCTAGACTTTACATTTGGTTTAACTTAAATGTGGACTTGGTTCAGTCAGGATTTAATTGATATATTTTATTGTTTTTTTAAGTAGTAAAACACAAAAGAAAGAAAATAGAAACCCATTGAATGTATGAAGAACCGGCTCAAATAAACCTAGAAACTACTTCGAGCCAGTAGTAGTTCTTTAAGAAAAACAAAAAACAAAACAAGGAAATTTCGATAGATTCTCGGTTAGCTGGCTGAGAGATAATCTTTCGGTTTTCTTGCGCGATGACAAGCTTTTAAATTTTCATAAAATTATGTTATTGTTGAGGTGCCCATTCTATGTACACATGACATTATAAATTTCACTCTGCATATAAACTAATTTCATGCCAAATACAGAAATTACTTGTCACCATAAAACTGGATCTGTGAATGCAATATTTTCTTCGTACGGAAATAAAAGTTCAAAGGAAATATGAATTGATTGTTTTAATGTTTTAGAACCCTAAAGAAGCTCAAGCAAAACAAATTAAGAATTTATCTTGAAGTTGATATGAAAGAGGATATCTAAGACTGCACTTGGTTGAAGTGCACATAATGTTTCGAAACAGATTGAAAACAAAGGAAAAACTGTAGTTGGATCAGTAGAGGTTGAGTTAATATGTTATAAAATGATGTTTCATTCCTTTAACGCAAAGTTCTGTATAAAAATGACTTATAAAATTTTATAGTTACTTTGAGCTGTACAAAATCACACGGTGTATGACGTGGTAATCTTTGTGAGGATGGGTAGGAATTTACAACATTTTCTTGGGCATCATACCTGTGAGTATATGGGGGAAATATATGGCCAACTACTTGTAGTTTTGCAAATAATTTGACATAATTTAAGTTGTACTAAAATCATAAGGTACAAGTCACTGTTGACCTCAGTGTGGTTATTTTATATATTCAGGTCTCGGACAATTATTACTGTATTGAGATGTACACAATCAAAAGGTAAAAGTAGCCTAGTACCTCAGTAAAGATATATGCACAGGCTTGATATCCTTGTCTGTGACATCTTGGATTTAATGCCTTTGTGCATTTTGAGACAGACAAATGAATGATTACTTGTATTTTTGGTAAATTATTTGGTGAACATTACCATGTACACAACCGGAAGTTATAATTACAATGTCACGAATGTGCTAAGGGAAGATGTCTGGATTTGGGAAAAATAAATTATTCGAAACTTGTTATTCGCCTAACTATAAGACATTGAGCTGTACAAAAACAAAATGTGCAAGTACTTGGTGAGCTCAGTGAAGATATCTTAGCAGACTTTTTTTATCCTAACCTTCAACATCTTGACATACCTAGGTGTGTTAAGGAAATAAATGACCAGTTAGTTGGATGTTTTGTTAAATGTGCATTGTGATGAACACTGTCATGTTTGTCATTCAGAAAACTGCCTCCTTGCCTTTATTTGTTTTAAGTGTAATTGAAGCAGACTTAAACTTTATTCACATTTTGGTCAGTCGGGATACAGCAGCTTTAACAAATACTTTTAACTTAAAAATCAATTAGCATTTTTATATATGGAGACCTTGGGCACATTTCCTATTATTACAGTTATATCTTCAAAAGAATGCAAATCAGCTTTATACAATAATTAATGTTGTTGTAACAGAATGTTTGTTTTTGCTGTTGGAAAGGAGCACACCATTAGAGATTAGTAGGACGGAATGTCAAGGTTTATGTCTCTCCTAAACAGAACTGTAGTACATAGATTTAATTGTTTAATCCTGTGTCAAATTCTTCTGATTTTCCAGATCTGTAGCAATGAAATTATAGGTCTTTATAGACAGCACAAAATTTTATAATCTACCTAAGGAGGCATAACCGTTTCTGGTGAAATAGATTACATACCCGTACATTTACCGTATTGTTACAGATGTTACGTGATTTTCAGACAACACGCATAACTTTTAAGGCAAAACTTGGGATCAAAAGTTGTATTAACATAACTGATCACACACCATGCCAAACAAATGCCAATTAAAATCATTAAAATAATGCATATTTAGAGTAACAATATCAATAACTTTTATTACTTTAAGCCCGTGCTTGCACGAGCTTCCATTTAGAGCCCATCATATTCCTACTCAATAGAATACTGGCCATCAACAAAATGTAGAAATAGTTTGTTGTATTGTGCTTTGATACCAGTTTCTTCTTGCTTCTGTCATAGTAGCAAATTTGCTCTGGATAAGAAGCCAGCTACTGGTAGCAGGTTACAAGTTACAAGTAGCAAACATTTTTAGACCAGTAGCAAGCTCCTTGTAGCTGGATTCTGCTAGTAAACCTCTCCTATCTTTCATTAGCAGAGGACTTATGGTATTCTTACGGCATGTGTACTGTAACTCTGGGAGTATTGGATAACAATAAAGATACATTTCGATGTGGCGACAAAACCTCAAAGGATTGAAGCATCGGCATAACTACAGCTTGTAGTAGTTAATTTAACGTCTGTCTTTTTGTCTTCTCCTGAGGTGAAATGTTCCTATTCAATGCGCGATATTCTAAAGAGTGTTTTGGAGACAAAACATAGCACTAACATTTACCACTACAAGTTACGATGTTATATTAGTTATTATCAGATGTGTGTATACATAAAGATTCTAACGAAGTCCAGCCTCTTTAAAGGATATTGACACGGTCCCATGATTTAAATTAAAAAAAAAACATACTTGTGTTCTGTGATCTATTTTTTGCTCATAATTACAAAAATTAACATTTCAACTAGTGACAGGATATCGTTTATCAGATCACGTCGCGTTAAACCATCAAGGGATATACAATATACAAGCAAAAGTTTTATGCTTTCTTTCCCGTTTCTTCAATCAATATACTATCAATGTGATCGAAATAAATACAATGATCAGTCCCAGAAACAAAGATTTCCTCTTTTTAAATGAAAAACCGTGCGGTTTCCTAACATGACCCACGTGGGTCTAGATAGAAAAATTAGATTTCGCACTATATTTCGCAGTGAATGATTGGACGGTTGAAGTACCTGTCACGTGATCTACATGTACGGCAAAGAGCCATCCAAGAGAAACGACGATTGGTTGTTTTTGTCACGTGACGTATTAAAAAAAAAAACTCGGCGATTTCCGTTTACGTTTTACTTTCTGTTAAAGAACATTCAAATATCTACGTTCAAACCCGCATTTCACTTTATTTATATGGACAAACATACTGAGAATTTAAAGTTCTTCATATTGAACCTGATTTGAGCAAATAATACCAGTTTTAATTTTTTGGGGCATTCATTTGCTTTTGTATCCCTTTAATTGCACTCGTTCGAACTAATAACGCATTGTTTATGAGGTCAATTAAATTTTGCATAGGAAATTCAGATACTCTAAAGAGAGTCGTGAACGACGAAAAATATCGACCACTATTAATGGAAAACTGTAAACAATATACTATGAAAAACTGAAGCTAACAAGGCAGATAAGTAGTTCAGTGATCACGCACCGGACTGGTAATCCGGAGGTTGTGAATTCGATTCCCCAACTCCTCCATTTACACTTCTAATTGTCTTTTGGATTTGATGTTAAATTAAGGTCCCATATATCGGTTCGAATTTCTATACCTTGAGCCTGTAAGAGAGCCAGGAATTTCCCTGGAGTGGGAATTTTCTGTATCTACAACAGTAACTATACCTGCAAAATATATCAACCAGTATACTCTAGAAGTGTTGACCACTTAGGAAACCGGTACCGATGATAAATAAACTCAAACTGATAGAAAATTTCATAAATCGTTAGCAATTAGAAAGTTTACAAGGAATTCAAAGTTGTTATATATGACGACAGATGTTTTCAAAAACTTGATCTGGAAGAACAGTACACAGACACAATATTTCTTAAAGTCGAAACAAACAAAGATATGTTAAGGAATATGAAACGTATTAGCTCCCGAGAGAACCAGACAATCTTCCCATTACCCACAATATCTCCCATCTGGTTTTAAATAGGAATATACAAAGGGAAATACTAAGTTTTAATTTAATTGTTCAAAAGTCATAGATTAGTGCAGAATCAAAATGTACAGTTATCGTATTAGCTTGAAAATAAATATTGGATAATTTTCAAAACTAGTGCACTCATATCAAATTTTATCCTTTATATTCCTGTATGAAATTAGATATAATTCCATGGTTTGTAGATAATTTTAGTTTATTACTATCCATTAATGTACAATCTCTTTTCGACTGTGCTATTAAACGATACAAGATGATACAGTCTGTTACAAAATGATAAAACATAAGCTTGTTTTTTGTTTTAAGTGATTTTTGAAATACACGTGTTTGTTTTCCTTAAACTATTCTTATTTTGAGTTGTTCATGTCACTGTAAAACGAACAACTAGGTGGATAAATATATAGACTGCCACGGCAAGTTTTTTTGTAATTACAGTTCATAAAATATTCATAAACTCATTATCTTCTTTCCATATATCTGAAATTACGTGAGCATAGCTTCAGTGACGGACAACTTAAGGACTGTAGTGCACGAATACTTCTTTATTATGAACAGCGAGACTCCTCACGAGAAATATATAGCTACTTTAACCAATAAATCACAACTGAATGCAACAATTTTCTGCTGTCAATAATGTACAACGTCTCTTTAAGTGAAAAATAATGTTTCAACTAAATAACTTTTGAAATTAAAGCATTTGGTGAATAACCATCAATTCTTCGTGTAAAGACTGTCTACAAATCTAATTTATATATAGTACATACACAAATTCATCTAATAAAACACATTTCAGAAGAATGTCAAGGCCATATTTACGTTTTAAGCTTCTTTGAAACAAAGCTAAGAATATATTTTGTATCAAAAAGTATTGAAAATATTCAGGCTTAACTGTTTAGTTACTTTTTTTATTTAAGTTTATCAGAACAGTTAATCACATGCAGAAATAAAACTAACCCATTCATGCCCAATGGATTATGCCACCCTTGTTAGTTGGATGAGTCCATTTTCCATTAAAAGGGTTTCTGGTATAATTTTTCAATTTCATTCTATTAAGGGAAGAAAGTCCTTTATGCAAACAGTGTAGACCCTGATCAGACTCCACATTTTGCACGTTTGCACTGGTTGCCTATGTCTAAGTTTGTGAACGCTAGACATTAATGGCTTAAATAAGATACTAAAAAATTAAGAGTATTGGTCGTGAATCGTGTCGCCCTTTATGTAAAAAGTAAATTTAATTTGTTTTTGACAATTTGGAAAGGCTTTAAGTATTAACGATGAAGACTTAAAACAAATGCTTTGATACTCTCACTCTTTACTGGTACATAGAAGAACGCTTGATTAAACCCCACTTCTCCTCTACTTTGAAAGTAGTGCTGGTCATTTGTGATTGTTAAATGCCTTATTTAGTGAAATTTGTATGTAAAAAGTCTTTTTTCTCGTATTTTCTGGTGTTAAACACACACACACACACGCACACACACACACACACACACACACACTATATGTGCAAAGAATTACAGAAATTGTCTGTAACAAATATGCTTACAATGAAAACAAAACTCCTACTTATTTTGATAGATGGTAGTTGCCTTCAGTTCACGTGCAATGGCCGAGGGCGTTCAAAAAAAGTTAATTCTAGGACACATCAGGGGTTAAAGTTTCCAGTGACATTCTATACAGTTTACAGTTTCGGTGCGAGGACCTTCTTATGGGCTGACATATTTTGGCAAGTTTTAAACTTGCATCATTAGGATACGTGCAGAATTACTATCATTTAAGTATGCTGTATTCATTTCATTTTAAATCAGCCCTTTCAGAAATAAAACGGTACTGACCTTTATTTTCTACAGATAAATGGATACGCATATTTGCAACTTTATTTAGACAGGAATATGCACAAAACTATACGGTTGCCATTGCATCGCTTCCAATAAGTTTAACTACAGCATTATAAAAGGGGTTATAGGAGTGCCTATATAGTTTTGTTCTGATATTTAAAGGCATGATGTAACAATCCCTAGTTATTTGGTAAAAAATGTTTTATTGTATCAACTCAGCTCAAGGAGCCATGAGGAAATATATAAAAATGACAGCAAGAACCTATGCATAGTAATATTAACCTGAATGTCTGTTTCGTTGTATGACGTTTTAAAAACAATGTTTGTACCTAAACAGTAGTCAGTAATTTCCCGCTTTAAAAACACTTGCAAATTGCTCTTCTATACATTAATTAAACACATACCCTATATTATACTTGCAATGTGTGTTGCGTGATGCTTAACATAATATGACAGGATCTGATGTTTCACAAACAATCAATAATACGGATTGGAAACAAACAATTCTGAGAGTATCGGATAACAAAAAAGATACATATTGATGTGGCGACAAAGTCCCAGCAGGAAAACACCGTTATACTTTAGCGCTTACACTTAAATCATTGTCTGTCTCGGTTCTGTCACAGCGGTTGTGAAGTTCTTTTAAAAATACACTACCGTTCTAAAGAAGTTGCTGTGTTTGTTTTATTATGAATATTACATGATTTGAATTGTTCTGTTTGCCAGAGAAAGACCCCATCTGTATTCGTTATTGTATTTCATTTGGTACCTAATGCATCCTCGTCTGTATTCGTTATTGTATCTCATTTGGTACCTAATGCATCCTCGTCTGTATTCGTTATTGTATCTCATTTGGTACCTAATGTATGCTCTTCAAATTCAGTAGAATGATATTTATCTTGTGTCAATAAGGTTGCAGAAACTCATTGTTGTCATGGCAAACTGTATCTGCAAAAAATGGCTTCAAAGTGAATGTCGTGAATAAGTTGTTGCAACAGTTTGACTTTTAATGAAAAGTGTAACTAATTCTTTTATGCGCCGGGCCTCAAGAAAAATTTCAATGAGATGTCTTCTAGTACATCTTTCAGTTTATATGAAAATTGATCGTGTAAATAGATATTTATTAGTCCTTTTTATGCGGACGTACTGCTTGAAAGAAAGTAAAGAAAATCAAAGCATTAAGTTAAAAAAAAACTTTAAAGGATAGAAAGTGTCTAGAAGAAAGTGTTTACGATGCATCGCCACTCATGTAAATTTAGAACAACGATCCAAAAAAGTTAAAAATTTTATATACATATATGCTACAAGGATATGAAAAGGTGCTGGTTTTCAATTAGTCAAAGCAGCATTGCAAAAGAAATTTAGATTTTTTATTTTGAGAATAAAAACGACGAAAACCCGAAATAGAGCAGCTGTTGACAACTAACGGCAAAAGGCTAAGTGAAACAGTTATAAATAAATAAATATATATATATATATATATATATATATATATATATATATATATATATATATATAAAAGGAAAGAAAAGGTACATAGAAAAAGAAACATTTACCTGTTTGCCAGAAGCAGTGAACAGTTCTTTCTATCTTTGATATGGCTATGGTAGGGAATGCAAATATGGTCGCAAATGCTTTATATTAAGAAATTTAAAAAATCGGTTAGTTAATGTTGTATGACTATAAATTTAAATGAAAACATTTGGATGTAATAGAACAATTTATATATGCAATATCACTTCAAGAGCAAAGTAAATTTCTATTACGTACTACGAAACATCATTTCGATTGCAACAGCTCCCGAGAGAAATAACAAGATAGTCATCCAATTATGTAAAATACGTCCATATTTGTATAAGGTAATTTATAAATTACAATTTCAATGCCCGTATTTGTTGTTGTGTTATGGCAACTTATAACTGTCTGACGCCTGAAACTGTAACTTCCGAGTAACTGATGCAAACTAAAATTGTATGCTTTGTCAGTAATTCTACTACTGCTTGTAAGGTAGCAGCATGCCATTTTGATACAGCGATCAAGTCACTTATGCAAAATAGATATACATATTTCTTTTACCCATTGTTTTGACCGTTTTGTCAAGTGATTCTATCTGACGTATTAAATGATGTAAAATAAAAAAAAACGTATCATTAGAAAATGTGATATTTTAATGTTCAAATCTTGCATTTTCTGTGATAATAACTTGTATTTTTTCACTAAAAAACATTTGTCCCTGGAAATTACTAGATGGCAAAAGGTAATTCAGCATTATAGCGGCAAGACGTTTTACAACAGCAGTTCATAAAATATTCATTAGCTCATTACATTCTTCCAATCTTCTTAATCCAACAGGAATATGGCTTCAGTCACGGAGAATACCCATGCACTAATTATATCAAAAAGAACATCAGTACTCTTCTATTTGTTTGTTATGGATAGAGATGCTTCTAACGAAAAAGATATAAAAGCGTCCTCGCTCAATAAAACACGATAAAATATTTTTAAAAAAAACTTTCGCTGACAAAATAATATAGAAAAGTCATTTCATTGAAAAATATTTTGGTGAAGAAAAGGGTTTAGCAATTTGTCAAATAACCGTTTTATTTCGTCTTGTAAAATATATCTAAATGAATAAATTAATTAAATAAATAAATAGATTTATACCTTTAAACCTGCTAAAAGGCATAATAACAAGCAGGGGAAAACAAGAAAATTGAAGTAGTTTACATCCTTATTTACATTATGGCATTAAGGCGAGTACTGGCTGCTTGGTTAGATGGAAGTCAGTGTTCTGCGTCGGCAACTGAATCGATAACATAATTTTAAACAATTAGTGCGTTAACTTATTGCGCAGTTCAAATGCACTATCGCCACATGGTCATTACCAGCAAATTCTTTGGAAAAAAAAATGGACGACTTCAAAAGTTCATACTAATTTTGTATTTATGTCCTTTTTCATGGTTGTCATAGTTTTCCAACAATGACGTAATTAAACTGTCCTAATTTCTGATAGAAAATATAACAAAATTCTGGACAGCAATTGTATGTAGTGGAAGAGTGGAATTTAAATGAATGAAAACATTTGATTTTAATTAGATAACAATTCCGGTCAGAGTAGCATTATCTATGAGTGTAAGAAAGGAAGAGTGCTCTCACGTAAATTCCGGAAGTTTTGTAGAGACGATGCTTATATTTGATTAAGACAAAAAATTTAACTTTCAATGATAAATTTAATGATATATATTATAATCTAATAAAAACCTTTTAAAAGAATGTCTAGGCTATTCCTATATTTTTAATTAACATTTCTTTTATTAAATACAGTTGGAAGGTTCAAGTATCTTGGGTAAAGATGCAATATACAAACGCAACATTCGTTATGTTTGTAATAAAATAATATCTGACTGAGGTCTCAAGACTACCAACTTGTTGGCATTTACTTTCTACATTAGCAGATTAGTGAAACGGTTGTATTTATCTGTTTGAATACTGGGAATATTCGTTAGAAGCAAAGTTGTAACTTACATGTAAATCCTATTATTTTTTAATCTTGTTATTTCAGTATACTTTTATTTTTGTAATTCAAAAAAAAGAACATTATACTGTTTCTTTACGCATGGGTTAAGAGAGCTTTATGAGTAAAGAAAGTGATGATAAAAGTAGCTAATATCTTTCTCTTCAACAGTGATGTCATGTGTATGTTGTATAATTTTTTATGAGTATAATATAATTATGATAGAATCAGCTACTAGTACTGGTCCTAATATAATAATCCTTAATCTCAAACTTACAAGATACTTTTTACTGTATGGTTAGGGTTTTTACAAAACCTATTAATTATTTAAAATAACGAACTTACACAAAACGCTGTACTTATGACTACATTAGATCAGTAAACTGGTATATTGAACAATTCCTTAAACCTTAAACCCAACATTTAATAAAAAAGAGCACATCTATAAGTAAATATACTTCTAACTGGTAGTGGATTCATTTTCGTTTAATTTTAATTTCATCTTCAAAAATCGTGTTGAACATTTGCAATATGTTACCTATTGCGTCGCTTTATTCAGAAATTACTATACCGTATTAAATGCCGTGATCTTAAAAGATTATTCAATTATTGAATATTGGAATCCTAATGTTGTCACTTTTATTTTCACCACGAAAGGCATATTTGATGAACATGTAATATTAAATATGATGTTGTCACTGATTAATGAAGCGTTCAGATTCAGCGACATTAAAAAGGTGTCATTTGTTGATATCGAATGATCAAAAATCAGACTTAACAGCCAATAACAAATGAGTTGATGTCACGTCGATATTTAAAGAAGCCCTTCACAATGCTTCTTAATGCCTCAGATTTCATTAACTGATTTCTAAAATCAAACTCTGATTGTCATGGTTACGACTATCTTCACATAGGCTAGCGCTTGAATCTGGGAGGTGGCATAGACCAAATAGCAAACCTTTTAATGAAAGAAAATGCTTAAAGTGCCAGATATTAGACTATTAGATATGTAGGTTATTTGCAGATTTGCCGAAACAATAAATTAAAGGCTTTTTAAACACCCGAAGTTTCTAAAAAATTTTGCAAGTAATTAAGTCAAACAATTTTTCCAGAAATTAAGAATTTGGCTATTTTGATATACAAAGCATTTTCATGTCAAAGGAATACATGATTATCTCTCCCTTATTCGCTATAGAAATTTGCTACAAAAATATCTTTAAAAACATTATAATATTATCATCATTCATCGTAATGTTGTTAAAATATCTGCCATCTTGGTACTTTCCTGTACATTGATATTGTATGTTTGTTTCACATGTGTAATGCTCACGAAATTTGTTAGGTTATTGCATTAGTAAATTTCTTTTTCTTCAGTGTGACAGTTTTTCCACTAAACACTGTCGTGAACTTTTAGTACAGTATTTAGTTATTTTCACTTAAACCGAGAATACCTACCCAGAGGTACGAAGAATATAAACAACATGCTTTCTCCAGGCCCGGGCTTTTAAGTAGTCATGAGCATCATGTTTTTAATGAACATACATGATAACACTTTCATATATAATTTTAAAAGTCTCAATAAACCTTTCAACAATAAGTGTTGTTTAGTGTCATTTTAATGTTACGCAATTAACCTCTTCAAAAACATATAGCTAATGAAAATGATCAGCACTTTTTTCAACAAAAATGAAATCAAGGGCACTAAGAAGCATATGTTTATACATTATATGGTATAGACTTCCTTTCAATTGTTGTTATTAGATGATAATATGCTGTACGTTTTTAAGTAGTGTTGGCATTTTTGTCGTGGCTTCTTGCTGTTGCAATGCTGAAGTACGTATGCTGTCCTAACAAGTGATTTCCTAGGACACAATTATACAGCGACACACCTTTTAAATAAAAACATAGTATACATAGTAACATAATATGAAAATTACTTTTTTTAACAAAAACATCTTTTTTCCAATAACATCAATTCGTATCAAACCGTATTACTTTAAACGGACTTCAAACTGGAAGGAGTTGTACATCAGTGTTACATTTATCACATTATCACTTAAACAAACTGATAAACAAGTGTCATTTATTACTGACAAGACATAAAATCCTATTATTATCTCATTTATTTTCAAGGACAAGAAATATAAGTGCGTTGTCTGAGACAATTATTGCAAGTTGACTTGCATCCTAATATGATAACAAACAGCAGATCTATAATTATTTTATCTGTATCAGTTTTAATTTACGTCCTTGGTTTTTGAGCAGTCTAATCGAAATTGATATTGTTTGTTACAATTTCCGACCAATGAGGTGAAGTTTTACGTAAAAGTAAGATTGTCTGATTGTGATTTCTTTCGGGAGCTATATCGCAATATCCGTTATGTTTACTTTGGTCTTGAGGCGATATAACATCTCAAAAATGTCCAAATTTTAAAAGGATTTACTGACATAATAAAATCGAGTGACCGATTTGTTATTTGCTTCAAACAAACATTTTGCTATCATATCTGTTTATCTGCATTCCTTATGTTAGGTCTGGTAAAAGTCCATGGCTTAGTAGAAAAAGATACCGGTTTCCTATACGACCAAAATAACCAAAAGAATACTGTTTATTAAGGTTATGGGGCACAGTGCAAGAATCACAAAACATCTGCTCTTTTACATGCTCAGGGTATAGCACCAATACATGGGACATAGGAAAGGCATATTAAGTAATTGGTGGAGGAACGGATAATAGAACTCGCAACCTGTATTACAAGCTGCCATGCAATTGTTCTTTGTTTCCTTTAAATAAATGGTTGTAAACAGTTGCTCCGTAAATTGTGTTCTATAATTTTCGTTGTGCTAACTTTTCTTAACCCCAAGGCTCTTATCTTTTGTTATCTTCAAAATGACATTGTAAAGCATACATGATCCAATGCAGATGACAATAAAATCTATCCTACGGTTATTGTAGTGGGAATCGTGGCTACACTTTGTAAATGAAATTGTCATTTGCTGACGATTATCAGATCATACTGAATGACTCCGATGCAGATATTCGTGGTGATAAAAGCTATACATCTAGGGAATCCAGATTGAAAGGTACATATCTTGGAAGTTGATGTACATTGCAATATAACATGAATATATAATATCATTTTCAATGACTATGCTCTCGTTCCCCATATCTAACCACAATTCAATCCTCCACTAAACATATTCGTCGCAGGCGACGTCGAAATCTGCATTCATTTAGAAAAAGCGTATACGTCTGATGTACCTGAAGTGAGTTGCCATGACACAACAACAAATACGGACACTGAAATATTCAATGCGATGCTGCCGCTAACTGTAAAATTATGAGTTAACTTCGTTGCATAAAAGTGAAATGGTATCGTGGGTATATTTTGAGTGTTTGTTTTTTAATTAAAATTTCTTTGAACTGTTACATAAAATAAAAAAGTTTTATGTACCAAATCTACTTCCAAACAGTTAAGGTTCTAGGGAGTATCTAACAAGCGGTTTCCACATCAACGGAGTCAGATATGAAAATTCACTGACTGAAATTTCCTCAAAAATATCTGCAGTTTTCTTCATGTTATTTTCAGACTAAAACGGTTATTCATCCATGTATGTAAGTACGAATCGAATACCGTGTAAATGGATAATCACAGTACTTCTCATGACAACAACAAAAAATGAGTTTTTTCTATCTTATTAGAATATTTACACAAACATGACAGAACCAATTTTGCTTTAACTGGCTAAAACTATGTTGAAAGAGTACAAAAGTTCTAGTTATTGCAACTAAATGTATGTATTTCTAACAGTGTTCTAACTGTATGCTTTGAATTTGCTAATTTTGTTAGAACTTGTGTGTAAACATGCTTATGATTACCTTGTAGTAGTGCAGTTTGTACAAGTAGAGTCGTTTTATGCATGTTTTTTTTCCGAAACACCCTTTAGAAAATATCACATCATTTATATTCGATTATTTTGTATCAAGACAACGTGAAAGACGATATATATCTCAATTGTTAAGCAAGTTATTTGTTCTCAATTTCTGTTAGTGAAGGCTCAGATAATCTCATATCATGTGAACGGTCGCAGTACATGCTTCATATGTTCTATGAGATCTTTATTGATTAAAAGTGTCATTGAAACAGAACTCCCCATGCTTTACTCCCGGAAACTACTGTCTGCTGTTTAGTTACATTATTTTATCAACTTCCCAAATCACAACACATATTCAAATTAATATTCTTGTTTGTTTTTTTTATTCTTGTCTTTTATATCTTTGTTTATTGCTTCAGCTTACTCATATGTCCTCATCTCAGACATTTTAGATATTTACAAAATAAACTTAAAACAAACAAAAATGCATTTAAATACATGTTATTTCACACAAACAGATGATACTAATCATTGTATTTTATTGTAAAAACCTGCTTCTAACTTTCAAAACAAAATTGTTATATCAACACTTTTTTTAACATGAACCCATTTTGTTTGTTAGTTTCTTTATAAGATTGTTTTGTTGTTGTTTGTTGTTGTTGTTGTCGATAAAGCGAGCACACAGGCATGTTTTAGTACCTCTGTACACATACATTGTGTGTTCATGAAAACCTAAAACAAAAGAAATATATTCAAGTATTCTTATGAAAACATTTAACATTATGAATTTTGATCTTGTTTTTCTTATTGTTTTTTCAATCAAGTAGGCTTTCCAAAAAAGATACCGGAGAGCCCTGCTGCGCAAGTTATGCCACGATGTGGTCTACCAGATGTCGATTCACAATTTACGGAGCGATAAACAAATTATTGTCAAGTAACAGAGTGTAAACGATTCTAAACATCTAGGTCACTATTCCTGACCTTTGACACACTGACCCCAAAATGTACCGGAGTCATCCACTCAATGTGTGCAATTAGGATGTAAAGTTTTAAGTCTCTACAACAAATGATTGTCAAGTTACATGACAGAAATGGTTTTCAATGTTAAGGTCTATGTGCCTTGCCCTTTTACCTACTGACCCCAAAATCAATAGGACTTATTCAATCAATGTGTGTAACAATTACTTGCATTTTGAAGCCTCTAAGACAATTAGTTGTCGAGTAACAGAGTGTAAATCATTCTAAACATTTAGGTCACTGTGACCCGCCCTTTGACCCAAAAATCTATAGGGGTCATCCACTCAATGTGTGCAATCAAGATACAAAGTTTGAAGTCTCTATAACA
Organism: Cyclina sinensis; assembly: GCA_012932295.1. Taxonomy (NCBI): domain Eukaryota; kingdom Metazoa; phylum Mollusca; class Bivalvia; order Venerida; family Veneridae; genus Cyclina; species Cyclina sinensis. The sequence continues at coordinate 69,915,146 of JAAONU010000001.1, read as the reverse complement.
AATAATTGTCAAGTTACATGGCGAAAATGGTTTTCAATGTCAATGGTTTTCAAGTTTTTTCAAGCCTATGTGACCTTGACCTTTAAGCTTCTAACTCCAAAATCAATAGGAGTCATTTGTTCAATGTGGGCAATAATCATATCAAGGTAAAAGACTGTAGAGTACCCAAGTTATCCTCCAGAAACCAAATTGCTCTTCGGGCATATAAAAATGTAAGATATATCGTTCTATTACTTAAATTCACATTATAATCATTATTCAAACTGCAATCTCACCTTCTTAAACTTATTTAGAAACATTGAGTTCAAGTCTAAGAGGTTATCAAACTGAAGTTGAATTTTATACTTGTCTTACGGTTATTTTTCTAGTTCTCAAATTCTCTAAAACATTCGTTTCGTATTACCTTGACACTTTTATTTCCGTTCAGAGAAAATATGTCATGGATCCATTGTTATGATGATGAGTAATCTCGATATTTGTCCACACATCCGGGCTTTTGCGTGCAGAAAAAAAATGAAACCGAGTGTTCAGTCCGAAAAAAATAACAACGTCTTATAATCACGCAAGGAAACGAAAAGAATTCTTCGCAAACAACTTACCGAGAATTCATTTTTTTTTCGAAGTTACATTTAGCATTTCATTCTGCGCACATATTATTCGTTCTTTAAAAATGTTACTGTTTTTGCAGCTTTACTAATATATTTCGCTACATTTTGTAATTGATTTTTTTTACATTGTTCCTTGGTTTGTTGCGAATGGAGATTTTTTCCGACATTTTGTAGGCTAAAGAAGGATAGTATAATGCATCGTTTAACAGCTATTATCAGTTGCACTTTGGGCGGGTCAACTTTAAAGAAGCTCGTTCACAGATGGTCGTTGAACTAAGAATTTGAATTTAACTACCTGTGTATATTATGACTATCAATACCCATCTTATTGTCACCCAAAGCAACATTTCGTTATTGTAAAAATAGACAAAAGTGTTACGAACGGTATAAAACCCATTTATAGAATTTCTATTTTAGTGTGCCGTCACATGACTGATCACGTTCACTCACATTATAACCGTTTTTGAACACTGGACCAAAAACCACAGACATTCGTTTCATTGATAAATGCCCTGAACCACTATATAACCAACACAAGGAAGTTAACAAGAATGAATCTGAGGGTCATTTTAATTTATTTCAAACATGATTTAAACTTTACATCGCTATCAAAATGTTGCCATAATATTTAAATGAAAGTGTATCAGCTAATTCGAGTGTACCTACAGGATCCGTTACAAAAATATATAAAGTCCACTAAAGACCTCAGTTCATTGATGCAATAAACCTGAAACTTGACTGAGATGTTTAGACTGAGTTTGTTCAACAATTTCATAAAAAAAATTATTGCGTTAAAAGACCGGAAGTGGTCAACAAGCGATTAAATTCATTTTAGTGAAAAATGCGGTTGAAAAAAAATGTGTTTACATTGAATGGGGTTATTGATTGCTATATTTAGAAAAAAAAATGATTCAACTGTCAGAGACAATAAGAGTTACATTGCATTTGTAACTTGAACTAGAGAAAATCTGTTTATAGGGTTAACGCACGCTCGGGATATGTTGGTGCCCTCGCCCTACGGGCTCAGACACCAACCATCCCTCGGGATTCTGCAGGTGTAATAACACGAATAAAACGTGCTTTAACGCTATTCTAGCATAAAATGATCTAGATAGAGGATATTTGTTTGTTTTTGTGGAAGATGAGAATTTATTTCATCGAGTGAACACCATATGTGATATTTTCACGAGTGGCGCAGCCACGAGTGAAAATATCAACATATGGTGTTCACGAGATGAAATAAATTCCCATCTTCCACTAAAAAACAAACAAATTTTCTTTTTATTTTATGCCAACACGTCAAAAATGGGTTTTTTATGACATTTTTAATCAGGGCCTTCAATAAATTCCCCATGGTGAGCCCCAAATCAGTTAATGCGTACTTTGGTTACTCCGCACAAAAAAAAGTGCAGACAATCTCCAATACATATGATAACTTTACTTCTGCTGAAATAAACTGAATACACTTTCATCAAATAATATTTATTTTTGTCTACACAGTTTATCAATATTTATTGAATTTTGCCATACATACTTTAATTATAAAAGCGGATTAATACTCAATATTCAATAGTTCGGGCACAAACATGTATTATCAAAATGGTAATTAACTGATTCAAAACAGTGTATTATCACTTTTATCTCACTGATATTTCCCTATATTTCATTGGTAGGCATAAAATAAAAAAGACATGTTTACGAAAAAAAAAGTAATAGTACAGTCGCCTTTAGGTTGTTAAGGATACGTGTTTTAAATATGCGTTCCAGGGCGACATATGTTAACCTGTCGAGCGGCCATCTTGAAACCTAAAAGGTGTCAATTAAAAAATATTTAGAAGGATCTGAATTTAATCAGATAATGTGGACAAGGCCAGCCATTGATTTTATCAATAATCATGAATGTTTCGTCTACGTTCTGACCTGCAAAGTTACATAATCTGCCGATTTGTGACAAAAAAGACGGATCAGCGTCCATTATTTACAAAGGCCCTGTAACGAGCATAACTGAACTCGAGTAATAACAGCGCGTGAGCGAGAGAATTTCCTTGTTAACACACCTTTTTGCTCTCGTTAAAACATAGGCAAAACGGGCAAAGACAAGCGATTTTATGCTAGAATTAACCTAAATTCCCCAAGTATCGTTTACGATATATAGAGAATACCAAGCTAGTGTCTTATATTGTAAAATTTATCAGGCAAGGCTTAGAAAAAAATGAAGGCGAGGCTCTGCCGAGCTCTTCATTTTTTTCGTGCCGAGCCTGATAAATTTTATAATATCAGACACTTGTTTGGTATTCTATTTATCATGTTTTCAACTTTTATTTCCGTTTCTTTTTTAAAATTTTAAATAAATCAAAAAACCTCTCCAGAGCCGTTCGAGTTCATGTCGCGCGCAATAATATATGTATTAACAGTCAAGGGAGTAAATCGATAAGAAATAGTTCCGAATGTTTTTAGTCATAAGTAAGAGAAAATTTAATATTTCAAAGAACTGTTCGATTCAAATTTTATCGGTTGAGTATTTTCTAACTAACAGAAGGTACAAATTTTCCGTTCTTTTAATTTTATTTCGCATTTCTTAGGTGTTTGGTTTCACGATTTCGCCATTTTGAATTTATCGATGCAAGAAATCAAAAGTTGAACAGGATTAATCGATCTTTTTAGCTAAAGTCTTGCGTGTAAAATGATTTAAATAATCAACTCAGTAGGATAATGTACTTCTACTCACTAGAAATCTACTCACAAGACATATCTATGTGACATAAAAGAACAGTATATAAGAAATCACAAAATAAACAAATGAATGTAGTTCGGTCAAGATCACATGAGGTGCGTAATAAACTTGGGGTGACTGATAAAGCTAAGTTTATCAGATAGGCAGTTTATCAACGGAAATCGCCGTAATGGCATGATAAATGCGTTTTCTACGTGACCCACGCGAGCCAAGTTTTTTCTTCCTTTTTTTCGTTCAACTATGAAAGGGCTGCTGCTTTTATTTGTGTCTTTATGAAATCTTATTTTAAAAGAAAACGCACTTAAAATCTGATAATTCTGTTTCAAAGCAGTGCTAAAATAGTAATATCTGTTTTATACCAAATGAAGAATAAAATTGAAATTTGTCTGAATGTTATTTCCCTCGGGAGCAAATGCATTCAAATCGTTCCACAGATATTTACTTCCGTATGGAAACAATACTGCATTCGCTTCTCGTATTTCGAGTCCAGATTATTACTGGTGTATAATCTTGGCATTTGTCAAGACAGCATTGATATTCTGTTTCATCATTTACATAAATTAAACTTTCTAGACAGAAGTTGCATAGCACACGAAATTACACCGTATCACTTAAGCTAGATTTTAAAAAGAGGGAAATGAAGATTTGATAAGAAAAGAACAGTTGCGGGTTTTTTTTTTTTGGAAATTATCAAATTACTCCTATGTTTAACTTTTACAGCACCAATATACCTACAGTAAAATTAGTACGTTTCACAAATACAAAGCTTTAACTACATTTTGAAAATATTTTTAATATGCTCATCTTTCTGTTAAGCGCCTAAATTTTTTAATTCATACGTTTCAAAATTTAATAAAGATCACATTTTTTTTATTTGAGCTCTACAGAATAAAAACACGTGTCAGGAAGTTTAATACCAAAATAAGACCATTCTAACTGTATCATTGATCGACAATGAGATCATTGATTTCACGTGTATAGCACGGAAAGTGCAATATTAGACATGTCGATGTCTGATTTCTTGTGTTAAAACGATATTAAAATCAAGTTTGACAGTTTTCGGTTTTTACTTTGACAAGAAGGTTGAAATGAACGAAACGCCAGGAAAAATAAGCCGTGAAAATAATTTTGCTTTTACAGGAAATAAATTTACACATTTTATAATGAAGAGGCGATATTCGCCATTATAATCATAGACAAATACAATCTTTGTGATTGATATTCGTAAAATAACCCTGTGTTTATATGAAAGCCGGCCATGTTGGCCCAGAATCGCATCTGCTGAGAACAACTTCGGACAAGAATAAAACATACAAACATTTTAAACTCTGTATGGTCTTTTTTTATATTTAGTAAGAACTCTGTCCCACAAATAAATATCATCTCGTTGAGGGCATCAACAATATCGTGTACTATCCATAAAAACCACTGCACAAGGAACATTAAAAATGAATGAAGCTCAGTATGCTGTCTGCGTTTAAATTTATATCGCTTAGCTCCCCAAAGTGTATTCACAAAATTCAAAATTTCAAAATGAAGGCGTTTTCGTTTTTCTCTAGATGTACTGTACAGACAACTGGTTGTTGGATGCAGGAGCTGGATGTTTTCATTCAAGACATGTTCTTCCGTGGAGTTATTTTTCAGATTTGGAAACAAAAGGTCGCCAGTGGCTATAGATTAGTGTACTTTGGTGTTTCGGGAATATCAGCAACTGTTTCCTGTTTCAGGACGTCTTGCACAATCCCCGCCGTTATTAAAGACCCATTATCATTGTAGTGGGCCAGTCAAATTTGAGCGTTAAATGAACGATACTTTTGAATTTTCACTTTGACAGATTTGCCTTTGGTACTACAACATGACTCGCTTGGCCTTGATTTGTAAAGAATATGGCAAACATCTTGACACTGACAATCGCTTTTTCACCCATTCAGTTAGGTTGAATTTGGTAGAAAGCTTTTGTGATTGGCCAAGATAAGTAGAGTTGAATACGAATAAAATCATTGTGATTGACCCAGGTAATTTAAAAAAGGATAACATAATCTATGATTGCCAGAGCTGAGTTAAATATGGATAAAATCTTTTATGGTTGAACCAGTTGGAAACGGATCCAAATTTTATGACTGACCCTGTCTAAACTTTTATTTACAAGTTTATTCAAAGGTATATTTTTGTTTTTATTATTATGTGAGTATATTTCTTTATACATGGATGGGTTTTATATAAGTTATAGCAAATGTTCTCCATTGTGAGTTGAGTTGTCTTGTGCTAAATGAAGGTCAAGGTCATAAGAGGTCAAAAGATCAAATAAAAATATCAAATGTTTAATAACATGAATTGAGTTTTTTAGGCACAAATGTTCATCATGAGACTTCGTGTCATGCACATGAACAAGGTCACTGGGTCAGAGGTTAAGGTCACCTAAGATGATGCAATGTCAATATTTTGCCTTGGGTATACAGAGGATGTGCTGCGCACATCTCACCTATGTATACATCTTCCTTTTTGATCTGAAGCTTATAGGTTCAGGTTTGAATTAAGACGAGCGGGCTCGACATCCTGCCCGTTGGCATATCTTGTTAATAAAACACTTAATTAAATCCAGATGAATATGAAAACACTTTTTATTTTGTTCAGTTATCGTTTAAAGAGCTGAGTGGACCAGAACGCGATTTTACTGTTAAGGAAACTGTAAATAATATGGCGGACGTTTCAATTTTGTGTCATGTCCTGACGCGGAGGAATATATTTCATTGATGCATTTGCAGTTTCTGTGATATTTCGTTAGATTGAATAAATATTAAAAATGTTTTGTTAAAATGTTATTTTTGTGCTTATGAGTGAAGAAAAAAACGCTAGAAGCCCAGAATTTTCATTATTTTTTATCGAATTTCTTGGAACTACTTTGAAAAGCGTCTCGCACGCGCAGACATAGTAAATATTGGGGTTCACCACGGGTGGATAAGATGTTCATGTTATCACTATTTTACCTTTTTTCCGAAATAACATTGAAAAGCATGAAATAAATAGAATATTTGATTTTTTCAGCGTGTGATCGAAATTTATTTCACTCGTGACCATAACATTTTAAATCTCGTGAAAATATAAAAATCTGATAGTCACTCGTGAAATAAATTTTCGATCACACGCTGAAAAAAATATCCTCTATATAAGGCAGCGCGGTTAAACCGGTAAATTGCATTGCGTTATCTTTCTTACTGAAAACAAATGTTAAACTTCTGATGAGAACAAAACTAGTCAATTATCATCCATCACAGCTGTTTGTTAGCTACGGACCCCTACCCTCTAGTCAGAGATAAAATTGTCAGCTGATTAAATATTGTGTTACAGAATGCAAATGTCAGGAATACATTTAAAAGGTCATGTGACTTCTATTCCAATTAATGTTGTTTATTTAATCAAAAAGACAATTAAAGAGATAAAATGCACAAAATAGCCAGATAACAAAATATTGACGTTTACATCGAATGTGTAAACTGATTTCAGTTTCCTTATCGCAACGTCACAATTTCGCTAAAGAAACTATTTCTAGCAGCCTGCAATATTGTTTTTCTATGAATATAAGCTCTTTAAACGGAAATCGTAAGTAACACGAAACAAATTGAATGACATTAAATTTGAACTGGGCTAATGCAGTAAAAACAATGTTTAATTTCCACTTGCCCTGACCATGATTATGATTTTTTTTGGGGGACAAAATTTTACATTAAAACGTTGTATCTCCCTCCTGATAGAAGTTTAAGTGAATTTCCAAGAGAATCTTCAAGACCTTTTAGTTATCAATATTTAAAAAAATGAGTAAGTCTTCCTAAACGAGATAAAAACAAACAGAGTAAAATCTCATAAACCAGATAAAAACAAACAGAGTAAATCTTCATAAACCGGATAAAACAAACAGAGAATTTACATAAACCGGATAAAACAAACAGAGTTAATCTTCAAAAACCGGATAAAACAAACAGAGTAAATCTACATAAACCGGATAAAACAAACAGAGTAAATCTTCATAAACCGGATAAAACAAACAGAGTAAATCTACATAAACCAGATAAAACAGACAGAGTAAATCTACATAAACCGGATAAAAACAAACAGAGTAAATCTTCATAAACCAGATAAAAACAAACAGAGTAAATCTTCATAAACCAGATAAAAACAAACAGAGTAAATCTTGATAAACCAAATAAAAACAGAACATTATTATGGAAAGGTTTCAACATGATAGGAGTCACTTCAAACTATTTACAATGCCTAGCAAAACAATGAAATGGAGTAATTCCATTCACTACAAACTTTCCTACCGGTTTGGCACATAAAGTGCATTATTTTTTAGATCGTAAGTGCTTGGAATCGAAATAAATAATTCAGTGAGAAAAATGTCAGCATTAGTATATATATAAAGACATGAAAGTTAACTTAAGATATTATTTACAGTACCATGTGCATTAGAGTGAAAGAAGTCTGTGTACATTGGTATTTCACTGACAAGAGAGGCGAGGCGGGTTGTTATCACCGACAGTGAAGAATCACACACGATCGGTTTTATGTATTTGTTACGAAACGTCGTAAATTGTTATATCTTGGAGATGACATATTTACTTGGCTGCCGGTTTATTTTTGCTGTTTCCTTGTTGTTAGAAAACAATTAAATAAAACAAGGCTAGTTATTTGCATCATACTGTCACTATCAGAATTTTGTCCTTAATGGTTAAAATTTGCAACCCTTGGCCAAGAAACTTGCTATATAATTTATCAAGTTGACATGAATGTTTTCACCCTTTGCATTTACTCTGGTACAGATACCGTTTAAGATTGATGGAGGAAGAAAGGAATGTTATGAATATTTTATGTGTTGTTAATGCAAATATACCATATTTATTTATTAATCTTATCAAATAAAGACAAATTAAGCTGCTCTAAAGGAGCCAATAACTTGTATTGTACGTATTGTATTGTACTTTAAAAACAACAATACTGTTTTAAATAGAAGTATGAACAAAATGCGTTCTTTTTAAACCGTTACAGCTTATTTCTTTTGTTACAGACAATGCACAGTGTACAAATATATTTCGTTTAATGTGCCTGCTCATTTTGTACTTCAACATCCAGTCACTTGGAAACGCTTCATGACCTCGATATAACATAGTTTAATGCCCGTTGCGTGGCCGCAAAAATATGAATAGCCAACGCACGCAATGGTTTCTAAAGAATTATTTGTACGCTATCAACAGTTGAGACTAATCTGATTTAACAGATTATGCCTCTTCCTGGATTTATATCTTCAAACGAAGCTGATTAAAATGAAACGGAAATGGAATGCTAACATTTGTAAATCGGAAGTTTCCTATCTCTGCTGGCTTCATACATTCATTTGCCTTTAAAGCAAAGAAAAATGACCGTAAACACTCTAAAAGAAGAGTGGCATGAATAGAAAATAACATACACATATATTTCTATTATGGGCCTCACCTTTATTTCTATCGCAAATCTTATCATCTAGACACTTGTAATTTGATCTTTAAGGCATATTTTGAAATGAACATTGATGATTGCTTATCCAAAACAGTAACAGTACAGATTCCGGTTATGTAAGACTGAGGAGCCGGAATATTGGAATATTACTAGCCTTTAAAGGCATTTCTAATCTCATGTTATATAAGTTAGAGTGAAACGCATTTAATCTGTCAACCAAACAGCCCGTTTTGTTCCGTATTGGTTGCGTTAATTCGTACTTGCCGTGTATGATTGGCCGTAAATAAAAACAACAAAATCTTGAGTTTGATAGAAAATATAATTCATCAGGAATAAAAACCTATATCTTAAAAAATCGTAACATAATTTAAACTAATATAATAAATTTCAGGTTATAAAATTGTAAAATATTTGTTTTCATTCATTCATTCATTCATTTAAGTCTCGTCAGCGCAAACATACTTGTATTTACTGTTTCTTTCATTGCAAAATTACAAAGGTTTTATACTGTTCCATTGTAGGACATATAGACGTTGCTTCCCACACCGCTTTGTTTAAAATTGTTTAAAATAGTAAACTTAACAGCGTTTAATAAGTACGAAATAGTCAAAGGTGATCTTTTCTCTGAAGCGGCTTGGTGTCCAAACTAAGAACAAAATAAATGATTTTACACCATGCTAACATTGTCAAAATCACCCTGTTTGCCTTCTCGATGCCTAATAAAAGACTTATTTTACGCCGATGTAAATATCACAATAAGTTATGAATACTGTATCAGCTTTGTTTCCGAAAGTACTAGTACTATGTCAGTCTGCATTTCAACTGACATCTTACTCGAAATATATAATATATTTTAACAAAAAATACCTAGAAACTAAGTATGAAGCAGGAATTCAATTATATGTATTTCCAGGAGTCTATCTATCTTGTTTTAAAAACTCGTGCAATGACCGAGAACTTAAATCGAATAAAAGTAGCAATCACTTAACTCAATACATCCTTTCAAATACTTTTTTGGGAAACATTGGACGATACGCGTTATTATTGACTGGCTGAGAAGACAATGTTACATGATTTTTCGATTTGCTGCGTCAAAACCCAGAGACCAAGGTCAGAGCGACATTCACTTTTAAAATGTTATTGTAGAGCAGACTCGTTTCACCAGCTTCTTCACATATAAATGTCATTTTCTTGTTTTCCAAGTTGGTTTTGTGATTTATAACTCAAAATCTGAAATTTGAATGACATTGATCAGTTTAAGGTAGAGACAAATTGAAAATTATTAGTACAAACTGTTTGTTTGATTTATATGAGAGATAAATTGCAATGAGGCAAGCTGATCAGTATCTTATTCATCTTTGATAATATGATAAGGTCTTGGCATTTAATTGATTTAAAAGGAAATTGTGTTTCGTTCATAGACACAAATGTTTTGTATTGATAAAGCTACAAATGAGAATATCTATGCCAACATTCTATATATGCATTGCCTGCGTACTACGGAAAAATATTAGTATGTTATGAACTGTAATTACAGTTTGTTTTTTTTTTCGCATTTAATAATATTTTATTGCACTTATTAATATATGCATGATACAAAGACATAACTCAGTTTAACAACAAAACAATGGCAAATGGGTTGGGCCACAAGTTCTTACAACTTAGCTGACGGCCCTTCCCAACAGAAATGGTATTTTAATGATTTATAATCGGATAGTGGGAGAGGATAGAGAAATGCATACATTAGTTCATAGAATAAATTTTACAACTATTACATTTTAACATAAAAATAAACGTGGACTGTTTTCACTGTTTTCGCTGTTTTCGCTGTGATCCGGACCCACGCAACTCTTTCCGGTTTTTAAACCTTTATATTGACGACAGGGATTAGTTATCATAATTAAATCGGTTTGAATATTTAATAAATTTGTGCACAGCTTCAACAATTATTACATTGTCTTCAATACTAAGGATTTACAGTAATTACAGTTGCTTCCTATGTGCACGACTGCACCAATGCATTATGCTGGGTGTGTGTGGGGCGGGGGAGGGGGCGTGGGGGGGGGGGTAAAGGGTATCCACGAAAGAATTTTGCTATAATAATTGTAATTTAATAATTGCCGACCGAACAAAACAAAAACTGGGAACCTAAAATTCTATAATCAAAAGTAAAAAACGAGGAAGATTTGGTGTAAGTAAATTGGACTAGTATGGCTAAAGATTTTAAGTTATTGTATTTTATCGTAGCGCCGACAGAACGAGTTTTCGATAAACTAATCAAGACACATTCTAAAACAGACATTATGTTGAAACAAAACATGCCTTGACAAAGAAAGTGCTGTGTAATATTGCAGAAGCGGTTACAATTCCCTTCTAACAAACCAGGCTGATATCTGTTTTTGTTGTCTTTGTAGACAAACATAAAACTGACTAACAAATACGAGAAAAAAGCAAAATCTCTTTATATTTACAGAAAGTAAAATTCTATGACGTAATTAAGGTTTGTTTTTAATGCACTTGTCCACATGCATGACAAGACTGTGTCATTTTACGTAATCAACATACAATCTTATATAGAATCAAACCTGACAACTTTATACTTACCAATATATTTAAATCTGACAAAACAGTAAAACCAGATTCAATAAACCTTCCACTACATGAAAAGACATCTGTTTCAGGATGAAATTAGATAAATGAACTTAACAAGCTGGTGTTAAAGTTAAACAGGATAAAAGTAAAGATGAATAATTGACAACTGGTAAACTTTCCAGATTTAAGAGTACATCAGATGACCATGTTGTAGCCTAATTAATTTGACGTTGACGTTTTGACCCATTTTATAGACATTTTTTAATTATTGTAAGAGCAATACGCCTAATTTTAACTGTCACTTTTTTGCACGGAAAATTTAGCGGCAACACTGCCGGTGGTTTTGGTTGATTTTTTTTTTGTTAAAATATAAATGCATCTTTGATTTCCCCTAAACATCAAAAGAACATATATTTTATTACTATTCTAGTAAATATAATTCATTAAAGCGACTGACTCACAGAACTTTGCTGATTTTTTTCTTTAAAATTTAAGAGAATTTAATGTACTATGGAAAAAACATAATATTATGCTTCTATACACCATTAAAACTGAAGAAAAAAAGTTTTGACTCAACCAGGATTCGGAACTACGACCTTTCGGTCAGTAAATTATAGGGCAACGACCTAGACCACTGGGCCATAACGCATGCTTGTTAGGATGCGTCAAAATTAATCTTATAACTAAAGTATCTACCCCGTGACTAACGGGGTAAATTTTTTACCGATAAAAGTGTGTAAAACTTTATATTTTGATGTTTTTCTGTATCAAAAAATGATCAGTAACTTAGTTTAAATATGTTCTTCGCAATTACAGCAAAAATTTCGAGATGTTAGAACATTTTCATTTTTTTCATCGTCGGCCCATCTGTGAGTCTGTCGCCCTAAAGTGTATATTTCATTTATTTCACATTTGCAGTGCTAAACTTTTTACGTCACCGTAAAAATAACCATGCCGTGAAAACTGGTAAGAAAATCACTGTCTTACCGAATGATGGAGTTCACTTACACAAAATGGAGAATTTGTTTTGTATTGTAAGGTTCTCGAAGTATTTACTTAAGAATTAATTAAATATACCCGACAAACGACAGATATTCGGATTTGTAGCTACTGTTTACCTATGCACCTTTTACCTCATTCCAGCTATTCAAAATGGCCGCTTCTATAGTCGATTAGCGTTGCGATTGAAAAGTCAGTTTTGATATTTTAAGTTGTATAAATATACTTGGATAAATTTGTTTCTCTAGAAGGTAATGTTGGTCATTTCTCCCAAAGAATGCTAGTTATCACTCCCAAAGACTTTTAGTTGGGCATTTTCTGTGCACAAAAATGCAACTTGTGGTTGGACTTGGAAAAAGAGATCGCCTATCAAAATTTTTCTCGATTTCACTTCGACAAGTCTGGTTAGTTGGACTAACCATGTTGTAGCCTGAATTTGTTATCCTTTAAATGAACTAAATATTGTTTACAAGTTTGCAACATCGAGAAATACAAATCTTCGATGTCAATCAGGACTATTTGTTCAAATGTCATTTCGATTATTTGCTTTTAATTAGCACCGCAGGGACAAATGAAGTGCGACTGATATTTTGCGTCTTATAATTCCATATTAGAGCAGCTGTGGACTAACTTCTTTGGAATGAGACATAAAGACCAACAAACAAACACCACTGCTATCTAATGTCAATTATCAGATAAATACATGTATTGATCATGGAAATATTTCAACTGATAAGAATCGTCCAGTGAAATGATCGTGCCAATCCAGAAGGTGGTTTTAAAATGAAAAACATTTTTTACAATTACTACGTACAATCTATCCGAGAATGCAATAAATCATATCAGAAGTATTACATAGAGAGGGTCTTTTTAACTCGTCGGTTGTAGAAAACCAAATTGAAGTTGAGGACCTGAATACGAGGGATGATCCAAAATTACGTAGACTTCTGCAGTTGCATAAACAGAGGTGGTTAAAATTTATTAATTCATATACTGAAATAAATCTGCACATATAATAAATCAGGTTAGTTAAAAATATAATATATTTAGTAAATAACGGAAGCGCGCCCGGCAGATTTATAACCATGGTAACGTGTATGCGACGCACGCCGTTTTTGTGATACATGCTAATTACATATGTATTAATAAAGCAAAACATACAAGTGTGAAAAGCGCCGTACTTAAGCACGTCACAGTTCGGTGTGTAGATGACGTTATGTGAAAGTTTGACGATAATTAAACGTTGTGATTTAAAACCAACAACATTCATTGTGCGGTATTATCTTTGTAAAAGGTTTTAAGCAAAAAAATCTATTGGTATTGGTATTGGTATTAGTAGCTTTACTAACGTGAAAATGTCGTCGCCAGACTGGCAGGAAATCCGTACAATCATTAAGTTCTGCCATGATCTCGGAAAAATACCAGCCCAGACACTGAAGATAATTGAATCCACCAATCGGGTATATTCAGTAAACAGGGCACATGTATTCAAATGGCACCGTCGGTTTTCTAAAGATCAGGACAGTTTAGAAGAGCATGAAGGTCGTGGAAGAAAGTAACAGTATGGCGAGACAAAAGTGACGTCAAATCGTGATTCGCTAGACTCTGACAGACGTCTGACGATCAGAGAACTGGCAGAGCGAGCGGTTTGACATGGGTTATGGCACCATACATAGGATACTGACGGACAATCTCAAAATTTCAAAGGTAATTCGAATATATCATATTCATACTTCAAATCTGTTACCAATAATTATTGATATCATATTTTTATTAAATATAGTGAATCTATAAAAATAGTTTACTGTGTGTTGTACATTAATTGCGTATCGTTTTCATTGAGTTTGTAAGTGATGTATATTGAAATGCATTAATTAAATAAAAGTTACGAGTTATCAATATAATAATTATAAAATTAATGTATACAATTTATATAAATGATATTTTCTGTCTAGGTTCATGCAAGATAGGTACGGCGGCTGTTAAAGGGCCATGAACAGGAGAGGAGAGTTCGAGATTCAAGGGCATTTGTGAGAAGGTTTGAGAGAGGGCGACGGATTCAAGAACAAAATCACCACTACAGACGAGACCTGGTTGTGGCTGCATGATCCGGAGACAAAATAACAATCATCGGTTTGGAAACGTTCAGGTTCCCGTTCCTCGGAAAAGGCCCGGATATACAAATCTGGCGGGAAGTTCATGTTTATCATGTTTTGTGACCGGAAGGGGATGCTGCTAAAACACACATTACCGAAGGACACCGCGTATTATTCTAAGGTAAATGGCATAAAGTTAATGTTAACTTTAAATTATATTTCCAAACTTAATTAATACCAACAATGATAAAAGTTTAATGCTGATAGAAATTTAAAGTGTTACTACATGTATAAATTTATTAAATACTATTCACTATTTAGAGTTTACTAGATTCATGCTGTTTAGAGTGGATAAAAACACAATAATACGCTACGAATATTTTATCATTTGTGATTTCAACTAATTATTCTTATCATTTTTTTCTGTTTGGAACCCACCTAAAGTACGAACGCACTTTCAATTTCGACACTGTTCCATAGTCATAAGCAAGAAAAAGAAGAGTTTTATTGGTTCAGCTGTAATTTTATTCATGCAAAATAATTCATTCAATATAAAACTTCTGCCAATTATTTCAAAGGCAATCGTGCAAAATATTTGTTCACCGTTGAACAGCCACCAATAATGTTAAAAGTTAAAACAGGTTTCACGTTATTCGTTTCATGATTTCGTTTTAATAAGGAACATGATTACAAATTTATTCGCCTGTTATGGCTACAAAATGTGTACTCTAATGGAAACGTTTGGAACTGTGTCAAAATTATCATGAAGAGACGAAAAAGTAACAATGCTCTGACAGCTTACAGGTAACTTTAAATCAATCGGAATTAATCACGTTATCTTAAACAAGTTGAAAGTATGTGTTAGGTGTTTAGGATAATAATTAGCGTGTACAACTTTCTTTTGAGAGGCCTGCTACATATTGAATAGTATTGTTGCTTATACCTCAGAGGTTCTGTAGTTGACACTTACATGCAAATGTTCGAATGAGCAGGAATCACAATACACTAGTATCACATGACAATTAGAAGAGTTAGTCAGAGGTGACTGTATCACAATCACTTGCAATTTCATAGCATGATTCTGAAAAAAGGATCTTATTCCTTTTTCACTCACAGCTATTGATGAAACCGGGGCTAACTGGCTTCTTCTATACATATTTAACTATCTGTAGGAAACTGATATTTGAAAACTTTGGATAAAATTAAGTCTTTGCATAAAATTTCATCATGTTACGATACATTTTCATTTTAGAAAAATGTCAGTTTCATTATAGCCAATCATTATCTCTAGCTAACATAGGAACAAGGACATCATTGTACACTGCTTACTGATTAAAATAGTAATTATTTTAATGTTTCAAGAATGTTGAGTTGATTAACACTGCTACCTGGTACCTGAAATATGTCTTGTTTTCTTTTTTAAATAATATATCATGTCATATATTAAATCAGATATCAAAAAGTAAATTTTTGAAGAAAAAGGTACTTAAAAAAATTAAGACAAGAGGCGGTTAATGCTATTTCAAGTGACAAGGAGGAGGCTTATAGTTCGTTTTTTTCCGGTGAATAACTGAACGTATACCTGTATACAATACAATATTTGATGATTCTCATTTTATGTAAGTTAAAGCTATATATTATTGCGTATCAGCTCGGTATAAATAAACATAAATCATCATATTCTTGAAAAATAAGGAATTGAGATGAAATTCAGGTAAGGTAAGTCACTAATTTACTTGAACCGATTGCTTTCCGTTGTGATTTAACGCAGAATTGTGAATATGTAAATGAAATATGACTTTTCACATAGACAGGCGCGTAGCTGCCTATACGCGAGTACGCAGCTGAATCCACATTATTTTGACAAAAAAAATTTTTTTTAGTAAAGAAAGCTCTCCGGAGGCCCCCAAAACGCACCAAATTGCACCATTTATTTCAAAATTTTCAGGGGGGGCATGCCCCCTGACCCCCCTAGATTATTTTGAATCCACATTCTTTATAGGCTAGCTACGCGCCTGATAGACATAGATATTTACCTTATTTAACTCATTTGTGACTTCTGTTCTTATCCTCGTACCAAAAGTATGGGTTTTTATCAAAAATAAAGGTTCGAAATTCTGTAAAGGGATCCTCAATGTAAAATTTTTGGCAAGCAATGTCGAGATATATGGCGAAAGGGGCGCTTTCCATTGTATGTAAACAAATTTGTGAAAATAATGAAATAATGCTTTAAATTTATACATTCAAATAACTGTAAAATTAATGAAATTTATTTATAGACAATAGAGGAGTTATGCTAAAGTAAAAGAAATTGGACATCAACGATTATAACCTTATTATGTCGTAACGGGTTTGCTCAGTTAGGGATAATCCGTTGAATTTCGATGCCAAAATATTTGTACTTTTATTCAAACAGAGATTGATAGACTGATTTCTTCAAGTCTGGTCGAGTTACTCAAACAATAATAAAGTGTTAATAATGTATAAACATCTTAAAAGTACTTTTCAGTACGACCATTATTTGAGTTGCGTTAGCAATAAGAGATACAGTATAGATCACAGATCACGAAATTCAGAATAAGTGCATATATAGACTGAAAATTGATAGTGGTAGATATCCCCAAAATAGAATGTGTCAGTCTTGAGATATAGAAGACGAATTTTAAATCATTTCATCTTGAAATATAGAAGATGGGTTTTACTTCATTCTAGCATGTAACCGCTACACAGTGATGAGAAATCGTTATATTGACGAAAGTTATTATTAAAGACTAAATATTCTGAAAATTAAACAATTCAGCTTGTTATAACTGAATATTTGCAACAATATTTTACCATGATATAGATATTTTTCGTAACAACATCTTAAGTTGATATTTACTGAATTGTATAATGGTAAATATAAATCAAGTTAAAAGCGTTCAACTTTTAAGTATATATATATGATTTCTATAGGGACTCTTGGACATTTTGTAACACTTTCTCTTTTTTTTGTTTATAATACATACATTTTTGTGTAAATAGTGTGTCTTTGCACTTTGGACCTTGATGTTAATTACGTAATGATAAGCTTCACACGGCTTTATCAATCATTTCTTTATTCGGTATTTATTATCAAACACCATCTCCTGTTAATATTAAGTAAAAATCTTTCCCATTGTTTTTATATTTCTTTCAAATATAAGTAGAAGTAAATACACAATGTATATGCTTAACGCTTATAATACAGAATTTTATTAATACTTAACATATATATATTTAGTTTACTGCAAACTACAGCATTCCTTATCAAATTTTCCATTTATTTAGCTGAAATGAAACAATATAAAATGGAAACAATTCAAAGTTACAAACGTTCATAATTGTTTTTGAAATGGCCTAAAACTGATTTACTCAATCACCACCTGAATATTTATATGTTAGCTTTGGAGTCGCAGTTAAGTACTAATTTACAGCTTTGTAAAGCTAGGTCATTCAGCCTGTAGGTGGTAGCGTTATGGCAGAATTTTTTATTTTGATCCTGCCATGTGGCGCTTTTCTGTATTCGGCACAAGTCTTTGTTGTTTAAATTCAATTTAAAAGAGACGGAGTCAGCATCTGTTCCCAGGGCCTTCTTCGCTCTATCTCTAAACCTGATAAAATTTTCAATTTGTTCTTTGAGCCATGACCATATCTCCCACTGAAATAAAACAGTTTTAAGTATGTAAAATGCAGGAAATAAAAAATGTATCAATTTGAATATAATTTCTATGAGTTATTTCCCCGTGTAATTTTGTTTAAGCTCTATATGCTTGAACAGGTTATTGGTGACAGTACTGTACGGTGTATGCCGTCACACTCGGCATTTAGCTGACCATTTTCCTTTTCGTCATTTGTGAAGGAAGGTCAAATTCGTACATGGGGTTTATTCAAAATAATATCGTGATCAGACTTTTGTCTGACTAAAGCATTTATGTCAACCTCCTACCACGCCCTTCATTTTGGAAATTATGTATAAATGATTTATGTAACATTGCTTCTGTTTTGCTGCTCTGTTCTTGTATTTTTCAGGCTGGTGTAAACTTCCGTCATGGCTCACATTTCGGGTCTGTGAATATTAATTAAAGACCACTTTGGTAACTGACTCTTGATAAAAACACAATGCACCTGAATGTGAAATTATGTAGAAAGAACTATGTGATATTGGCATCACTTGGGCATGTTATATAAATTAATAGTCACCTATGTACAAATGCAGAATTTGCATCTGTGCCCAGGGCTTTCTCTGCTATAGTTTTCACTTAATTAGGCGTTTTTCTGTATTCGCCACCAGCCATTGTTTTTTAATTTCAATTTAAAAGAGACGATGTCAGCATCTGTTCCCAGGGCTTTTCTCGCTGTATCTCTTATCCTGATAAAACTTTCAAGTTGTTCTTTGAGCCATGGTCATAACTCCCACTTAAATAAAACAGTTAAAGTATGTAAAACCCAGGGGGGGAATGTACACATTTAAATATAATTTATGTGTGTTATTTCCCCTTGTAAATGTCTATTTATACTTAAATATGACCAATTTTGGTAGTGCCTGGTAGATTATTTGTTCAGTTACAGACAATGCACTGTGTACAAATCTTTTTCGCATAATGCGTCTGCTCATTTTGCATCCAACACTGAGTCACTTAGAAACGTTTCATGACCTCGAACATAGTATAATCCGTTTTTGCAGAATTATTTCTATGTTATCAATAGTTGCGAGTAATCGATAACTTCAAACGAGACTGATTAAAATGAAACGGAAATTGAATGCAAACATTTGTAAACCGGAAGTTTCTTATCTTTGTTGGTTTCATGCATTCATTTACTTTAAAATAAAAGTAAAATGGCCATATAAAAATTCTAAACATCAATAAAAAATAAGATATTTTTATTAAAGGACTCACGCTTATTTGAAATGACGTATGAAGGAAAACTTTTCTTCTGTACACTTGTCATTCGATCTTTAATGCATATCTTAAACTGAATATTGGTGTTTGCTTTTTCATCCGAAACCGCACTTAAAGCAGATCACCGTTATTTAAGACTGAAAATCCAGAATATCGGGATATTTCCAGCTTTTATAGGTATTTCCAATCTCATGTAATCTGATTTAGCAGTCTAACGCATTTAATCTGTCTACCAAACAGCTTGTTCTGTTCCGTATTGGTTATGTTAATTCATACTTTCTGTGTATGATTGTCCGTAAAAAAAATCATGACTTTCACAAAGATTATAATTCATCAGGAACAAAAATCTATATCTTAAAAAATCGTAACATTATTTATACTAATATAAAATAATTAGGGTTTAAAATTGTAAAATACCTGTTTTTATATATTCATTTATAGATTCAAGTCTCGTCAATACACACATGTCAAAAGTTTATAACTGTTTAATGTATATACTATTTTTTGTGTAGACCGCAGGCCTAAAAGCAAATAAACGCTTATCATTGTCATCATTGTTACATACCTGTATTTACTGTTTCTTAGAAATCAAAACTGTTTTTACTGTTTCTTTGTTGGACTTTCAGAATTTGCTTCCCACACCAAATTATTTTTATAATAAATATCAGAGTAAACAAAACAACGTCTGATAAGTACAAATTAGTCAAAGGTGACCTTTTCCTGAAGCGACTTGGTGTCCATACTTAGAAGAAAATATATAATTACAATTTTATGCCAACATTGTCGAAATCACCCTATGTGCCTTCACAATGGCTCAAAAATATCTCTCTTATTTCAGGCAGATGTAAATGTCATAATAAGTTATGAATAATGTATGAGCTGTGTTTGCAAAGTACTTTGTCTGTATGCATTTCGACTGTCATATTACTCGTAATAGATATTATATTCTAACACGCATAACCTAGAAACTAACGAATAAGCAGTGATTTAATTATATCTATAAATTTCCAGTAGTCTATCAATCTTGTTTTAAAGACTCATGCAATGACAGAGAAGTCAAATCGAATAAAATTAGCAATAAATTAACTCACTACATCCTTCCAAATACTTTTTAGGATGCATTGGTCAGTACGCTTTCTTACTGTCTGGCGGATAAAGCATTATTAAATGATTTTCGGTTTCCTGCGTTAAAGACCAAGACTTCAAGGTCAGAGTGGTTATTGTAAACTAGACTCGTTTCACTAGGTATTTCGCATATAAATGTGTTTTTCTTGTTCTCCCGGCTGGTTATTTGATTGGTAACTCAAAATCTGAAACTTAAATGACATTGATCTGTTTAAGGCAAAGACAAATTGAACATTATTAGTACAAACTGTTTGATTTAAATGAGAGATAAAATGCAGTGAGGCAAAATGTACTATATCTGATTCATCCTTAATAATATGATAAGTACGGAAGCACAGAGGGGACATGATGATTTTCTTTTATATTATTTCGTGGACAAACAAATCTTGCTATCTCGTGGCCACAAGATATAAGAAGAAAAAAACAACTCTCGCTAACTCGTGACCACGACATAATTACTAAGAAAAAAAAACGATTATTAATTCGTGGCCACGGTATAAAAGTAGGAAAAAATCTCGCTAACTCGTGGCCACGAGATAATAACTAAGAAAAAACAAACAAAAACAAATTTTGCTAACTCGTGGCCATAGACTAAAGGTTTGTTGTTATGTACTTGTCCACATAAAAGACAAGACTGTAGCATTTAACTTAATCAACAAATAAAGCTAGCAATTTTATGCTTACTGCATACAAACCTGACATAACCGAATAATGTATCATTTAAAGATCGGCATTGACTCAGAGAAACAGATTCAGTAAATCTTTCAGAGATTTCAACATTTAAAAGACATATGTTTCAGGATGAAATATAAAAAAATGAACGTAACAAGTTGTTGTAAGGGTTAAACAGGATAAAAGTAAAGACGAATAATTGTCTACTGTCGAACTTTCAAGATGTAAAGTTTACAATAACCTACAATGCTCTAGCTTGCATTTGTTATCCTTTAAGTGGACTAAATATTGTTAACAAGTTTGCAGCAGAGTATAACAGTCTTTGATGTCAATCAGGACTATTTGTTCAAATGTCATTTCGAATATTTGCTTTTAATTAGCACCACTGAGACAAATAAAGTGCGGCTGATATTTTGCGTCTCGTAACTTAATATTAAAGCAGCTGTGGATTAACTTCTTTGAGATACGGCGTTAAGACCAAACAAACAAACACGACTGGTAACTTACGCAACTAATTAGATATACAGTTATTGCTCATGGAAACATTTCAAGTTACTGGAATCGTCCTCTTACGTAATGTTTGCCATCTTAGAAGATGGTACTACAAATTCAAAGGGAGTTTAACCAAATACTACATATAATATATTATATATATGCCGAATGCAGTAAGTCGTATGAGAAGTATCACACAGCAAGTGCCTTTTTTAACTCTTCCGTTGTAAATAACAAAAGTGAAAATGAAGACCTAAACAACATCTTAGAAAAGAATAACACGTGTCAAATACTTTTTTTAAGTTTGTTATTTATCACAAATGATATGTTTACCAGACACAGAGGTTTTATTAAGGAATTAAAGCTTGCTATGAAGCAAATACTTGTTATTTGTAATACACATCGTTTCTGCGCAGCACATTGCCTGATACTGATTTATTTTGTTCCTGTTTGACGTCCTACCCTGATTACAGGACGCATGGGTTTACCGACATAAAGATCTGTAGACCTTTTCACAAAAAGTCTTACGATTTATCTTAAGATTTTGACTTACGATAATCGTAAGTGAAATCTTAAGTCATTTTTACATATATATATATATATCTTTTATTAAGTAGTAAGCCATTTATGGCCCATGTACATGCAGCAATATAACATTCAATGTTGAAAACAATATGTAATTATATAGGTGTTAACAATATTGTACTGGATATACATGTAGGTAATCATATATCAATGACAGATTTATTTCTACATTTCATTTCTATACTAACATACATGTAGGGAGAGACAAAGCATCTATTTATAGAAAACATGTAAACATAGTTAGTATAATATTATAACCACATGTGTGCATTTCTTTTTTTAACATTTAAACATATAACTAAATTATTGATAGCAGCAATGTTTTTTTTTCAAATGCATGGTAAATATAAGCTGCTAACTTCTTTATGTCGACTACATTTGTGGTATTAATCAACTCTACAAATTTAATATAATTTGGATGAACCCAGTAATTTCTATTTATATACTGACGCCTGAGATCAGCGTAAAGTGTACACTCAATAATAAAATGAAATTCATCCTCTAGTACATTGCAAAATTTACATTTTCTTTGTTCAATTGGTGTACTTATAGGTTTTCTCCATCTACCTGTTTCAATTTCTAACCTATGGGATGACATTCTCAATCTAGACATTGACTTTCTATGTTTTTCTACATTTAAAACATTTAAGTAATTCTGAAAATTAAAACTAGAAATTGTTTTACTGTTGTACTGCATACAAACCTGACATAGCCGAATAATGTATCATTTAAAGATCGGCATTGACTCAGAGAAACAGATTCAGTAAATCTTTCAGAGATTTCAACATTTAAAAGACATAGGTTTCAGGATGAAATATAAAAAAATGAACGTAACAAGTTGTTGTAAGGGTTAAACAGGATAAAAGTAAAGACGAATAATTGTCTACTGTCGAACTTTCAAGATGTAAAGTTTACAATAACCTACAATGCTCTAGCTTGCATTTGTTATCCTTTAAGTGGACTAAATATTGTTAACAAGTTTGCAGCAGAGTATAACAGTCTTTGATGTCAATCAGGACTATTTGTTCAAATGTCATTTCGAATATTTGCTTTTAATTAGCACCACTGAGACAAATAAAGTGCGGCTGATATTTTGCGTCTCGTAACTTAATATTAAAGCAGCTGTGGATTAACTTCTTTGAGATACGGCGTTAAGACCAAACAAACAAACACGACTGGTAACTTACGCAACTAATTAGATATACAGTTATTGCTCATGGAAACATTTCAAGTTACTGGAATCGTCCTCTTACGTAATGTTTGCCATCTTAGAAGATGGTACTACAAATTCAAAGGGAGTTTAACCAAATACTACATATAATATATTATATATATGCCGAATGCAGTAAGTCGTATGAGAAGTATCACACAGCAAGTGCCTTTTTTAACTCTTCCGTTGTAAATAACAAAAGTGAAAATGAAGACCTAAACAACATCTTAGAAAAGAATAACACGTGTCAAATACTTTTTTTAAGTTTGTTATTTATCACAAATGATATGTTTACCAGACACAGAGGTTTTATTAAGGAATTAAAGCTTGCTATGAAGCAAATACTTGTTATTTGTAATACACATCGTTTCTGCGCAGCACATTGCCTGATACTGATTTATTTTGTTCCTGTTTGACGTCCTACCCTGATTACAGGACGCATGGGTTTACCGACATAAAGATCTGTAGACCTTTTCACAAAAAGTCTTACGATTTATCTTAAGATTTTGACTTACGATAATCGTAAGTGAAATCTTAAGTCATTTTTACATATATATATATATATATCTTTTATTAAGTAGTAAGCCATTTATGGCCCATGTACATGCAGCAATATAACATTCAATGTTGAAAACAATATGTAATTATATAGGTGTTAACAATATTGTACTGGATATACATGTAGGTAATCATATATCAATGACAGATTTATTTCTACATTTCATTTCTATACTAACATACATGTAGGGAGAGACAAAGCATCTATTTATAGAAAACATGTAAACATAGTTAGTATAATATTATAACCACATGTGTGCATTTCTTTTTTTAACATTTAAACATATAACTAAATTATTGATAGCAGCAATGTTCTTTTTTCAAATGCATGGTAAATATAAGCTGCTAACTTCTTTATGTCGACTACATTTGTGGTATTAATCAACTCTACAAATTTAATATAATTTGGATGAACCCAGTAATTTCTATTTATATACTGACGCCTGAGATCAGCGTAAAGTGTACACTCAATAATAAAATGAAATTCATCCTCTAGTACATTGCAAAATTTACATTTTCTTTGTTCAATTGGTGTACTTATAGGTTTTCTCCATCTACCTGTTTCAATTTCTAACCTATGGGATGACATTCTCAATCTAGACATTGACTTTCTATGTTTTTCTACATTTAAAACATTTAAGTAATTCTGAAAATTAAAACTAGAAATTGTTCTGTAAAATAATGCTCTTGATGATTCCTGTAAACTTGCATTCCAGTCCTGTTGGTATATATCGTACAATCGTGTCTTTAAAATATTCAGAAATATATTGACATCACCAACTCCTTGGTTTAACCAAACATCATAAAATCCTAATCTAGATAATAACCTTTTTACATTGTATACCCAACTTATATGATTAGGATGTGATTCCAGATTACTTTTTAAAACATTGTACATTTTCTTTGCATATTTAACATCATCACTTTGACATAACTTTAACCAGTACCGTATTATATGTAAATATCTATGAGTAATATAAGGGACTCTTCCGGTTTCACCATAAACAAATGCATTTTGACAACTTATTTTAACACCTAATAATCTTTTGCAAAAACTAAGATGCGCTCTTTCTATATGAGTAGCTTTGTGAAATCCCCATACTTCAGAACAATAATTCATTACAGGCGTGACTAATTTGTCATACAAATTTAACATATGTTTAGGTGTGATTGGTGTAAACTTATACAAATATTTATCAAGTTGAAAAGTTGCTTTCAAAGCTTGGCCTGCTAACATTTTGTCCATTTCATTAAAAACACCTCCTGTCGTAAATATAACACCCAGATATTTAAACTTG
The DNA here is from genome assembly GCA_012932295.1 of Cyclina sinensis. Taxonomy (NCBI): domain Eukaryota; kingdom Metazoa; phylum Mollusca; class Bivalvia; order Venerida; family Veneridae; genus Cyclina; species Cyclina sinensis. Next base: position 69,889,765 of record JAAONU010000001.1, on the reverse strand, counting down.
CTAACAATTTCTATATTTTCATCATTATAAGTGAATACTAAATTTTCAGGAAGACGTCCAGCTTTTCTAAAAATCATAATTTTTGTTTTCTTAGTATTGACAGTAAGCTTCCATTTAGTACAATATTCTTGTAACACATTTAAAGAATTCTGTAAGCCATCTGCAGAGTGAGAAAATAATACAATGTCATCCGCATACAATAGTAAACATAGTTTCATGGTACCAATATCAATGCCTTCTATACCTTTATTTATAAATATATCTTCTATATCGTTTAAAAACATGCTAAATAGGAAAGGTGATAGACATTCACCTTGACGGACCCCTAAATGACACTCAAAAACTTCACTTAAAGAGTTAAAAACTTTAACTTGTGATTTTACACACTCATACATTGACTTAATCACATTTAAAATGTTCCCTCTTATTCCTAATTTAATAAGTTTGTACCACAAAATATCTCTTACCACAAAATCAAAGGCCTTTTGAAAATCAACAAATGCACAAAAAAGTTTTTCTTTATTGTTTAACGTATAAGATATAAGGCTGCTTAAAACAAAAATATTATCTACTGTACTCATATTTTTTCGAAAACCGGCCTGCGCCTCTATATAAACATTATAATTTTCGGCCCATGCATTCAACCTGTTATTCAAAATTCTAGTGAACAGTTTACCTAACACACTTAATAGTCACCACTTTTAAAAATTGGCACAATAAAACCTTCGCTCCATGCACTTGGAAAATAACCCATATTTAAACATTTATTAAATAACTGGAATAAATACGGTAGTAATATGTCTATGCCATGCTTAAAAAACTCATTGAGTAATAGATCGGGTCCTCCACTAGCACTGTTCTTAAGCTGTTTAACTGCTTTTACAATTTCTAAGTTACTTATCTCTGCGTCTAATTCAGAAAACATTACTTGAAGTTCCCCATTTAAATAACTATCGTTAAAAAATAACATATCTTCATCTGCCTGGTACCTTTACATTTGGATTTAATCAGCGATTAAAACCTTATTATTTTATTACGGGTTTCCTCAGGTATGGGATAATCCCAAAAATACCTGTACATTTATTTAAAAAGAGATTAAAAGATTGTTTTATACAAGACTGGTCGAGTGACTTGAATAATAATACAGTTTTAATAATGTACGAGGGGTGTTACATGAATTCATTTTTCAATCAAATTACATGAAAATACATGTAAACTTTGTAAACGTTCTTTTTAATACAAACATTATTTCAGTAGCGTTAAAAATTAGAGATATAGGTCGTTTATCACCAAAGTCAGAATATGTGCACATGAATTGAAAATTAAAAGTGGTAGAAAAGAGCAAAACAGAGTAGACAGAAGTAAAAAACTGTGTAAAATGTGTCAGTCTTGAGATGTGGAAGATGAATTTTACTTCTTTTTATATGCAACCGCTACACAGTGATGAGAAATCGTTATATTGATGAACGTTATTAAAACGGACCGATTATGCTACAATTAATTGAATTATTTACATCTGCTGATTCTTCTAAATAAAACAATTTAGCTTACTATGTCATCTGCGCACAGAAATTTCGCAAAAATATTTTAAAATTATATGGATATTTTTTCGTTGCAACATTTCACGACGATATGAACAGTAATATTAAATATGATTCATGTTAAATCCGTGCACTATGTAATTATCATACGTATATAGAAATTCTATAGGATTTTTTTTACATTTTATAATGCATACATTTTTGTGTACTATTTAATTTTTGCATTTCGACCTTACGTTAATAGTCAATTAATTGTAAAGTTCAGACGAGGAGCTAAATGTTCACGTTAAATAGAATTGTTGTTCTTGTTGTTCTTGTAAAATATATTGTCCTTTGACATGTTTGCAATATTGCCGTCTGTTTGTTGAACCTGAATAAAATAGATTTTAAAAAGCGTCAAGTCCTGCAAACAAACATGTTATGCACGTTTCTATCCAAGAAAGCAATATGTATCACGCAATAATTTGCGTATTTTCAACTATTTTGTCCTGTCTGGTGAAACTTGTTTTAATTCTGCCTACAGCGTAAATGTTTTTCACTTCTTTCTCCTTCAGTTCGACGTAAACATGTGAAACCTAAACAACATTCTAATCTAATCAATTTGTTTGCATACTATCTCGGTGAATCCTCATTGAAATGGTAATATAAACCTATGATTTTGCTTTTCTTAATTGAAAGAACATCGAAAATGTAAAACAACATACTGGAAATTTAAGTATATAATTTAAACTTAATCATGGAAAGTAATATAGGGTCTGTTCAAATGTCTAGCTTTTAAGACAAGAATTATTACATTAAAACCTGAACTTCGGAGATATCAATAAAATGTTTAAAATTGTTTGAAATAAATGTTTTCACTAAATAGCGTCATTCAATACTAAGAAACTCCAGTTTTTATTCGTTCATTTCGAAATAAAACTTCTTTATGATAAATCTCGCACAATAAACACCTAAGGAGCAAGTGATGTTTGTCAGATGTCCCGCTTTAATTTGTCCATTAGTACTAGTACTTAATAAATCTATCAATATGCATCAATTAGCATAAGATCACGCTAAGGCTTAACTAGGACCTCTTATGACTTCAATGAAAAAATGCAAAGTTTATTCATTTAATCTCAAGAGAATATAAATATCCAAATAATATAATTTATGACTAGATTGTCCAACTTCCTACACATTCGTGTACACAACTTGAATCATATTCTGAGATTGATCGATTTGGTTTAACAAACTATGCATACTTTATGTAAATACAGATATTCAACATCTGTTTATCTTTCTTGCGGGCTACACCTCAGTTACAATATTTGCTTTATGAAAATACAACTTAGTATGTAAAGGAAAGCTTTTCGAAACTTGTGTTTTCACAAGTTTTGAATACATAATTTCTTTACATTAATCGTATAAAACTTAATTTACAAAGCCGGACTTCAATTCTTTATCAACAACAAGTTTCTACTGTTAATGTCTTTTAAGTCTTTTTAAAGAATTTCTGCTATTTACTACAGCAGATTTCAAATTTAAAGACGACTTAAACAGTTAAACAGAACATTAAAAAACCTTAAATTGAAAATCTATTCCTGACGTAGATGTACAAAATAAAAAAGATCAAATATCAAAATTGTATCAATACTAGTAGGCCTAGATTATGAAGATACTAGAATCCCACTAAAACCAGTTTATGCATATGTTTGAAAAGAAAATTTATTTAAAAGTTGTTTAAAAGACAATAGTGCATGCAATATGAATTTTAAAGAAAGAAAATCGTTTTGTTTTTGTGTTGGAAAATTTATTTACATGGGAATAAATCAAGCAAAATGCTCAACATAATAAAAAGAAAGATCTGTACACTACAGAGCTGCAAACCCATGTTATATACGCCCAATCTTTCCTGTGTACAAAAGATTTGGTGTGATGGAAAATCAGAAAGCAAGTTAATACCTGGCTTGTTTTATTTTATTTATTATAACAATTTAATACTTATCAGATGCCATTTCTATTTCCATTGCTTGTATAAATGCTTGGTTTCCACTGCGTTTATTCTAGAAAAATCAATATTTGCTTTTATTTTGCAACAAAGAGCATGTTCAATATAAATAGCAGTTTTTGGAACTTTCTTTATTGTTCAATGCATTAAATTCTAGTATAGTCTAAAAGTATATATTCAAAGAAAGGCTTGCTGGAGGGGGCACTTTGGTCTAAAATGTATTATGAATTAAACAGTGACATACTTCCAGTTATCTGTGGAAATTATTCAGCGAATCACACTTGTTCACGACAAAGTGCTGTGCCTTATATTATATCATCAACGGTAAAAAAATCTTCAACATAGTGAACACAACGGCAAGAGCGATATATTGACATACAATAAATAGTGAACACTTATCTTGTCCCAGAGTACCTTTGTTATGAGTGACACGCATTCAGTCGTACTGAACTTTCTATTATTTTTATTATCTTCAGTCATTCATTGAGCAATTTTATACGTTGGTCAAATTGAATATAAGGCAACTATTCAATTTGCTTAGGAAAAAAACATGACTTTTTTCAGTTGCTACTTTTCTGTTCACGTTCAGTTTAGGAAAGATCATTTTAATATTACAATTTTTTAAAACATTTATATGTAAAATTTAGCTTAAATTGAGATCCACGTTTTCTGATGGAAAAGATAGGCTGTTTCTATATCGGTGTTTTTATTTCTCGTGTAGTATCTTTTGTAATTTATTATTGCAAAGTTTTGTCGTCTCTATCTATAACAAAGAACAAGAAAGAGTTAACGATGAAACAGACATCTATCTAAAATTCTTCTTTTACTTGTAAATGTTAACAGCTTTAGTTTCACCTTACCATAATTAGCAAGGCTTCGTAGAGTAATCAGACAGTATAAACTGCAAAAATATTTTGTTTCAAAAGATCGTGTCTTGGGGCGACATGATAAATTTCAAATAATAATTGAAATAAGAAGCTTTAACATTTGTCTAGAAACACAGCTTATACGAAAGAAAATACAAGTACAATAAGGGAAAAAGAAAGAAACTTAATTCTGAACTGAACCACATTTCTAACGTTTAAACATATTTTTTTTCCAATGTCAAATAATTGTTTTGATAAATACGTTTTTATTATCATTACCGTTTATATATTTGTTATAGAAATAATGAACGTGAAGTTGGCACATAGATCGAAGCTCTACATCCAGCTCTGCAATCTTATATCAATGCAGAGCTGGGTCGCACCTCTACATCCAGCTCTGCAATCTTATATCACTGCAGAGCTGGGTCGCAGCTCTACATCCAGCTCTGCAATCTTATTTCATTGCAGAGCTGGTTCGCAGCTCTACATCCAGCTCTGCGATCTTATATCATTGCAGAGCTGGGTCGCAGCTCTACATCCAGCTCTGCAATCTTACAATTGCAGAGCTAGGTCGCAGCTCTACATCTAGCTCTGCAATCTTATATCATTGCAGAGCTGGGTCGCAGCTCTACATCCAGCTCTGCAATCTTATATCATTGCATAGCTGGGTCGCAGACTTACATCCAGCTATGCAATCTTATATAATTACAGAACTACATCCAGCTCTGCAATCTTATATCACTGCAGAGCTGGGTCGCAGCTCTACATCCAGCTCTGCAATCTTATATCATTGCAAAGCTGGGTCGCAGCTCTACATCCAGCTCTGCAATCTTATATCATTGCAGAGCTGGGTCGCAGCTCTACATCCAGCTCTGCAATCTTATATCATTGCAGAGCTGGGTCGCAGCTCTACATCCAGATCTGCAATCTTATATCATTGCAGAGCTGGGTCGCAGCTCTACTCCAGCTCTGCAATCTTATATCATTGCAGAGCTGGGTCGCAGCTCTACATCCAGCTCTGCGATCTTATATCATTGCAGACCTGGGTCGCAGCTCAACATCCAGCTCTGCAAACTTATATCATTGCAGAGCTGGGTCGCAGCTCTACATCCAGCTCTGCAATCTAATATCATTGCATAGCTGGGTCGTAGATCTACATCTAGCTTTGAAATATTATATCATTGCAGAGCTGGAGTCGCAGCTCTACATCAAGCTCTGCAGATCATTGCATAGCTGGGTCGTATATCTACATCTAGCTCTCCAATCTTATATCATTGTATAGCTTGGTCGTAGATCTACAACTAGCTCTGTAATCTTATATCATTGCAAAGCTTGGTCACAGACTAACATCCAGCTCTGCAATCTTATATAATTACAGAGCTAGGTCGCAGCTCTACATCCAGCTCTGCAATCTTATAATTGCAGAGCTGGGTCGCAGCTCTTCATCTAGCTCTGCAATCTTATATCATTGCAGAGCTGGGTCGCAACTCTACATCCAGCTCTGTAATCTTATATCATTGCAGAGCTGGGTCGCAGACTTACATCCAGCTATGCAATCTTATATAATTACAGACCTACATACAGCTCTGCAATCTTATATCATTGCAGAGCTGGGTCGCAGCTCTACATCCAGCTCTGCGATCTTATAATTGCAGAGCTTGGTCGCAGCTCTACATCTAGCTCTGCAATCTTATATCATTGCAGAGCTGGGTCGCAGCTCTTCATCCAGCTCTGCGATCTTATATCATTGCAGAGCTGGGTCGTAGCTCTACATCCAGCTCTGCAATCTTATAATTGCAGAGCTTGGTCGCAACTCTACATCTAGCTCTGCAATCTTATATCATTGCAGAGCTGGGTCGCAGCTCGACATCCAGCTCTACAATCTTATATCATTGCAGAGCTGGGTCGCAGACTTACATCCAGCTATGCAATCTTATATAATTACAGACCTACATCCAGCTCTGCAATCTTATATCTTTGCAGAGCTGGGTCGCAGCTCTACATCCAGCTCTGCGATCTTATCATTGCAGACCTGGGTCACAGCTCTACATCTAGATGTGCAATCTTATATCATTGCAGAGCTGGGTCGCAGCTCTACATCCAGCTCTGCGATCTTATATCATTGCAGAGCTGGGTCGCAGCTCTACATCCATCTATGCAATCTTATATCATTGCAGAGCTTAGTCGCAGCTCTACATCTAGCTCTGCAATCTTATATCATTGCAGAGCTGGGTCGCAGCTCGACAACCAGCTCTACAATCTTATATCATTGCAGAGCTGGGTCGCAGACTTACATCCAGCTATGCAATCTTATATAATTACAGAACTACATCCAGCTCTGCAATCTTATATCATTGCAGAGCTAGGTCGCAGCTCTACATCCAGCTCTGCAATCGTATATCATTGCATAGCTGGGTCGCAGCTCTACATCCAGCTCTGCAATCTTATATCATTGCAGAGCTGGGTCGCAGCTCTACATCCAGCTCTGCAATCTAATATCATTGCATAGCTGGGTCGAAGATCTACATCTAGCTCTCCAATCTTATATCATTGTATAGCTTGGTCGTAGATCTACAACTAGCTCTGTATTCTTATATCATTGCAAAGCTTGGTCGCAGACTAACATCCAGCTCTGCAATCTTATATCATTGCAGAGCTGGGTCGCAGCTCTACATCCAGCTCTGCAATCTTATATCATTGCAGAGCTGGATCGCAGCTCTACTCCAGCTCTGCAATCTTATACCATTGCAGAGCTGGGTTGCAGCTCTACATTCAGCTCTGCGATCTTATATCATTGCAGACCTTGGTCGCAGCTCTACATCCAGCTCTGCAAACTTATATCATTGCAGACCTGGGTCGCAGCTCTACATCTAGCTCTGCAATCTAATATCATTGCATAGCTGGGTCGTAGATCTACATCTAGCTTTGAAATCTTATATCATTGCAGAGCTGGAGTCGCAGCTCTACATCAAGCTCTGCAAATCATTGCATAGCTGGGTCGTATATCTACATCAAGCTCTCCAATCTTATATCATTGTATAGCTTGGTCGTAGATCTACAACTAGCTCTGAAATCTTATATCATTGCAAAGCTTGGTCGCAGACTAACATCCAGCTCTGCAATCTTATATAATTACAGAGCTAGGTCGCAGCTCTACATCCAGCTCTGCAATCTTATAATTGCAGAGCTGGGTCGCAGCTCTTCATCTAGCTCTGCAATCTTTTTTCTTTGTAGAGCTGGGTCTCAGCTCTTCATCTAGCTCTGCAATCATATATCATTGCAGAGCTGGGTCGTAGATCTACATCTAGCTCTGCGATCTTATATCATTGCAGAGCTGTGTCGCAGCTGTACATCCAGCTCTGCAATCTAATATCATTACAGAGATAGGTCGCAGCTCTACATCCAGCTCTGCAATCTTATATCATTGCATAGCTTGGTCGTAGATTTACATCTAGCTCTGCAATCTTGTACAATTACAGAGCTAGGTCGCAGGTCTACATCCAGCTTTCCAATCTCATATCATTGCAGAGCTGTGTCGCAGTTCAATATCTAGCTCTGCAATCATATATCACAATGAGTTGGATCATAGATCGACATATAGCTCTAAAAATTGCATAGCTGCAGAGTTGGGTCGTAGGTCGACAACAAGCTCTGCAATCTTAAATCATTGCAGAGCTGGGTCGCATTTCTCCATCTAGCTCTGCAATCTTTTGTATTGCATCACTCCATCTGCATATTTTTTTTCAGTTATTGCCTTTTGTTATTTTTCAAAGCATTACTTAAAAAGACTTTGAGTTATCAACATGAAACATCATAATATGTGGATAGAGCTCACTCAGGAGGTGTGCAGTGTAGAAGAGTGATAACTTTACCCTTAATAATCTTTGTTTTTTCATACTTAATTTTCACCTGAGTGGAGCAGAACTCAAAATGACTTTGAGATGTCCACATGAAACTTTATAGGTGGATAGATCTTATTGAGGAGGAATGTTGTGCGCAAGAATGATAACTCTGCTTTTTATAATGTTTGATTTAGTGCCCTTTGTTATTTTTAATACTTTTTGTCCCGAGCTTATCTCAAAAGTATTGCAGGTATCTACTTGAAACTTCATAGGTTGAAAGATCTCACTGTGGAGGAGTGCAGCGCACAAGAATGATAACGCTACTATGCATGATTTTTCAGTTATTGACCTTTAACTTTCAAATCTGTAATTACTTCAGCCATTAGTTATCATTACCGAAATTGAATTATGTTGCGCTGCTGCTACATATACATTCTTCCAATAAGCAAACACATGTTAACATGGCTCTTGTTGATAAGAGTTTTGTAACAATCTATATCCGTGTTGTTACAAACATATTGTAGTAAATAAACTTTTTGCATTTCTTTCTTTTTCTTTCTACATTCTACGGATGGACAAAAAGTCTATCGCAACACGTATGGTGTGTGAATAGGCTAAGAGCTTTAAATGTTCAAGCATTTTACACATGTTAATTGCGGACAAAGGCATTTTCATTTTGACGTCGTTTGTTTATTTTGGCATGTTGATGACTGCTGCTCTAACCCCGACCCCCAACAAATCTGTTGATAAGTCATGAGAATAAGTATTCGAACGCACCTCCTTTATAATTATACGAGAGCTATCACTTAAAGGTGGTAACAAGTTTTATTTCTTGAGCCGCCAGACTCCTTTTAAGGATTACTTACGTTCTTTACTCAACGGAGTCTTTGTATGGCCATTGAGTTTCCATGTATGTGTTACATCTAAAACAAGAAAGGGAAATAAAAATACGGCTAACTGAAAAAAAGACGAATGTTTATCATCTTAAATACTTGATAACTTATAATTTTAGGAAGAATCGACATCTGAAACAATTCAAAGTTTTGTATATATAGTAACGATACGGTTTCGTAAAGGAAGATAAATCAAAGCGCTGTAAGCACTGGGGTAATAATGCATAACTCAAGCAGTGCCTTACAGTGTAAATTCTGAAATGCAGATCGCCCTTACTTCGTACAACTTCAACTAAAATCTAAATTGCACAAAATCTGTCGTTTAAACAGATTCATCAATCTATGCATTGCTTAGCAGCTGCCTGTGTAAATTCAAACACAATGATTCTTTTGAAGAGATATAGATAAAAGAAACATATCTGTTCACTAGGTCACTAAGTCGTTACATTGTGAATACTATAGAGTATTTTTTTCACTTCTAAGCATGTTATCTAGTCCTACCGTGACGGTGTTCCGATCATGACCCTTATTTTACCAGAAAATGCGATGGGACGATGGCACGATGCTGAAAACCTTATTCTGTGTCTATAATTACTAGCACCCAGATGTATTTTATACCATTGTATCTGTCAACTGGATTGAGTAAAATTAATTTATTTTATGTTTTGCTACGAAATGGACAAAATTTCGTTTTCCATTTTATCCCGTAAACAACGAGAAGTGTAATTTGATGACCCTTCTTTATTTGATAGTTAAACGTTCGTGGATCTCTTACATTTTCCTTTAAGACAGATGTCCACCTGCTGAGCTCAATTGGTACAGTACTGTATTAAGAATCAAAGGTTCGATCACTGGAATGAGTGTAAATTTCTCTGTGACGATTGATCTCGAACGTTTTGCCTTAAGGTCATTCGTCTCTCACCACTGTCTCAGACTCATGTTAGAGACAGTTGAGAAAGTCATTCATTTGTGGAGAAATTGATACTTGCTGGTTAGATATAAAGGAAAAAATCATAAACAACCAATAAAACAAACAGTTCATGAATTCTGTCAAAAATGTTACAACCCAGCAGTAAATAATTTTGCTCATAGCATCAAAAACAAACACTATAATATTTTTGGTGAATTTAAACCATACTTTAAAAATATGCGCGCCGCTTTTGATGTTTGCATCAAAACTAATCTTTTACGCACTTTGTATTCATAGCCATAGCTAGTGTATACTTGTTTTAATGCATTCCTTCTTGAGCGCATCTGTCTCTCATCTTATTGTAATCTTGAAAATAATGCACTTGACTTTGCATGTCGTTTCAACACGACTCAGTTGCTCGTTAAATGTACTACGATATACTACGTCGCATTTCTTTGGATCGAGATAAAAAAACGAATCCAATGTTTATGTTTTTCTTATACGGAATACATTACTTTTAAACATGTATAACCTCTTTTCCACCGTAGTGACAAGGTAGCAAGAAAGCAGGGAAAAGATCAAAGTTCCCCTTGCAGATATGAGAAAATCAAACATTTCTTTGCAAGAGCCGCCAAAAGTGTAAATAGACCTACATGACTGTACATGAAACGTAGACAAAACTAAAACAAGTTCTATCCTTCCAGTTTTTGTTTCTGTATAATAATAACACCATTACAAATCTATTTGGTCAAATAACTATGCTCATCTGAAACGTCATTAAGATAACGCTCTACAGTGAAGATATACTGAAATACCATTAAAATTTTGCAGACCTAATTGAAACTGAATAATGAATATGTAAAAAGAAGTAAAAACAAATGTTTGAAGAGCTCGTTGTCTACGACCCAGCACTGCAATGAAAAAAAGACTGCAGATCTAGATGTAGAGCTGAGATCCAGCACTGCAGTGAAACAAGATTGCAGACCTAGATGTCGATCTACGACCCAGCTCTGCACTTATGTTGGATAACAGAGCTAGATATCTATAAACGATCAACCTCTGCACTTATGTTAAATTGCAACCAGATGTCGAACTACGACACAGTTCTCCTAGAGCAAAGATACAAGATTAGTGTGCTATATTTAGATATTATACCCAGATCTGTATTAATCATAGATTGCAAATTTAGATGTCGATAGCCTAGATTAAGAGCTGGGAATCAGCTTTGCAATAATAATAATAATGCAGAGCTAGTTGTCGATCTATGATCAAGATCTGCAATGATATAAGAATGCAGAGCTGGATGTAGAGCTGCGACCCAGCTCCGCAATGATATAAGATTGCAGAGATGGATGTGGTGCTGCTAACCAGCTCTGCAATGATATAAGATTGCAGAGCTGGATGTAGAGCTGCGACCCAGCTCTGCAATGATATAAGATTGCAGAGCTAGTTGTAGATCTACGACCAAGCTATACAATGATATAAGATTGCAGAGCTATATGTAGATATACGACCCAGCTATGCAATGATTTGCAGAGCTGGATGTAGAGCTGCGACCCAGCTCTGCAATGATATCAGATTTCAGAGCTAGATGTAGAGCTGCGACCCAGGTCTGCAATTATATAAGATTGCAGAGCTACATGTAGATCTACGACACAGGTCTGCAATGATATAAGATTGCAGAGCTGGATGTAGAGCTGCGACCCAGCTCTGCAATGATATAAGATTGCAGAGCTAACTGTAGAGCTGCGACCCAGCTCTGCAATTATATAAGATTGCAGAGCTGGATGTAGAGCTGCGACTCAGCTCTGTAATGATATAAGATTGCAGAGCTGGATGTAGAGCTGCGACCCAGCTCTGCAATGATATAAGATTGCAGAGCTGGATGTAGAGCTGCGACCCAGCTCTGCAGAGCTGGATGTAGAGCTGCGACCTAGGTCTGCAATTATATAAGATTGCATAGTTGGATGTAAGTCTGCGACCCAGCTCTGCAATGATATAAGATTGCAGAGCTGGATGTTTAGCTGCGACCCAGCTCTGCAATGTTATAAGTTTGCAGAGCTGGATGTAGATCTACGACCCAGCTCTGCAATGATATAAGATTGCAGAGCTGGGTGTAGAGCTGCGACCCAGGTCTGCAATGATATGAGATTGCAGAGCTGGAGGTATAGCTGCAACCCAGCTCTGCAATGATATAAGATTGCAGAGCTAGATGTAGATCTACGAGACAGCTATGCAATGATATAAGTTTGCAGAGCTAGATGTAAATCTACGACCCAGCTCTGCAATTATATAAGATTGCAGAGCTGGATGTATAGCTGCGACCCAGCTCTGCAATGATATAAGATTGCAGAGCTGGATGTAGAGCTGCGACCCAGCTCTGCAATGATATAAGATTGCAGATCTGGATGTAGAGCTGCGACCCAGCTCTGCAATGATATAAGATTGCAGAGCTGGATGTAGAGCTGCGACCCAGCTCTGCAATGATATAAGATCGCAGAGCTGGATGTATAGCTGCGACCCAGCTCTGCAATGATATAAGATTGCAGAGCTGGATGTTTAGCTGCGACCCAGCTCTGCAATGATATAAGTTTGCAGAGCTGGATGTAGATCTACGACCAAGCTCTGCAATGATATAAGATTGCAGAGCTGGGTGTAGAGCTGCGACCCAGGTCTGCAATGATATAAGATTGCAGAGTTGGATGTAGAGCTGCGACCCAGCTCTGCAATGATATAAGATTGCAGAGCTAGATGTAGATCTAGGACCGTGCTGTGCAATGATATAAGATTGCAGAGCTGGATGTAGAGCTGCGACCCAGCTCTGCAGAGCTGGATGTAGAGCTGCGACCTAGGTCTGTAATTATATAAGATTGCATAGTTGGATGTAAGTCTGCGACCCAGCTCTGCAATGATATAAGATTGCAGAGCTGGATGTTTAGCTGCGACCCAGCTCTGCAATGTTATAAGTTTGCAGAGCTGGATGTAGATCTACGACCCAGCTCTGCAATGATATAAGATTGCAGAGCTGGGTGTAGAGCTGCGACCCAGGTCTGCAATGATAAAAGATTGCAGAGCTGGAGGTACAGCTGCGACCCAGCTCTGCAATGATATAAGATTGCAGAGCTAGATGTAGATCTACGAGACAGCTATGCAATGATATAAGTTTGCAGAGCTAGATGTAAATCTACGACCCAGCTCTGCAATTATATAAGATTGCAGAGCTGGATGTATAGCTGCGACCCAGCTCTGCAATGATATAAGATTGCAGAGCTGGATGTAGAGCTGCGACCCAGCTCTGCAATGATATAAGATTGCAGATCTCGATGTCGAGCTGCGACCCAACTCTGCAATGATATAAGATTGCAGAGCTGGATGTAGAGCTGCGACCCAGCTCTGCAATGATATAAGATCGCAGAGCTGGATGTATAGCTGCGACCCAGCTCTGCAATGATATAAGATTGCAGAGCTGGATGTTTAGCTGCGACCCAGCTCTGCAATGATATAAGTTTGCAGAGCTGGATGTAGATCTACGACCCAGCTCTGCAATGATATAAGATTGCAGAGCTGGGTGTAGAGCTGCGACCCAGGTCTGCAATGATATAAGATTGCAGAGTTGGATGTAGAGCTGCGACCCAGCTCTGCAATGATATAAGATTGCAGAGCTAGATGTAGATCTACGACCGTGCTGTGCAATGATATAAGATTGCAGAGCTGGATGTAGGGCTGCGACCCAGTTCTGCAATGATATAAGATTGCAGAGCTGGATGTAGAGCTGCGACCCAGCTCTGCAATGATATAAGATCGCAGAGCTGGATGTATAGCTGCGACCCAGCTCTGCAATGATATAAGATTGCAGAGCTGGATGTTTAGCTGCGACCCAGCTCTGCAATGATATAAGTTTGCAGAGCTGGATGTAGATCTACGACCCAGCTCTGCAATGATATAAGATTGCAGAGCTGGGTGTAGAGCTGCGACCCAGGTCTGCAATGATATAAGATTGCAGAGCTAGATGTAAATCTACGACCCAGCTCTGCAATTATATAAGATTGCAGAGCTGGATGTAGAGCTGCGACCCAGCTCTGCAATGATATAAGATTGCAGAGCTAGATGTAGATCTACGACCGTGCTGTGCAATGATATAAGATTGCAGAGCTGGATGTATAGCTGCGACCCAGCTCTGCAATGATATAAGATTGCAGAGCTGGATGTAGAGCTGCGACCCAGCTCTGCAATGATATAAGATTGCAGAGCTGGATGTAGAGCTGCGACCCAGCTCTGCAATGATATAAGATTGCAGAGCTGGATGTAGAGCTGCGACCCAGCTCTGCAATGATATAAGATTGCAGAGCTAGATGTAGATCTACAACCGTGCTGTGCAATGATATAAGATTGCAGAGCTGGATGTATAGCTGCGACCCAGCTCTGCAATGATATAAGATGGCAGAGCTGGATGTAGAGCTGCGACCCAGCTCTGCAATGATATAAGATCGCAGAGCTGGATGTATAGCTGCGACCCAGCTCTGCAATGATATAAGATTGCAGAGCTGGATGTTTAGCTGCGACCCAGCTCTGCAATGATATAAGTTTGCAGAGCTGGATGTAGATCTACGACCCAGCTCTGCAATGATATAAGATTGCAGAGCTGGGTGTAGAGCTGCGACCCAGGTCTGCAATGATATAAGATTGCAGAGCTGGATGTAGAGCTGCGACCCAGCTCTGCAATGATATAAGATTGCAGAGCTAGATGTAGATCTACGAGACAGCTCTGCAATTATATAAGATTGCAGAGCTGGATGTAGGGCTGCGTCCCAGCTCTGCAATGATATAAGATTGCAGAGCTGGATGTAGAGCTGCGACCCAGCTCTGCAATGAATAAGATTGCAGAGCTAGATGTAGATCTACGACCGTGCTGTGCAATGATATAAGATTGCAGAGCTGGATGTAGAGCTGCGACCCAGCTCTGCAATGATATAAGATTACAGAGCTAGATGTAGATCTACGAGACAGCTCTGCAATTATATAAGATTGCAGAGCTGGATGTAGAGCTGCGACCCAGCTCTGCAATGATATAAGATTGCAGAGCTGGATGTAGAGCTGCGACCCAGCTCTGCAATGATATAAGATTGCAGAGCTAGATGTAGATCTACGACCGTGCTGTGCAATGATATAAGATTGCAGAGCTGGATGTAGAGCTGCGACCCAGCTCTGCAATGATATAAGATTGCAGAGCTGGATGTAGAGCTGCGACCCAGCTCTGCAATGATATAAGATCGCAGAGCTGGATGTATAGCTGCGACCCAGCTCTGCAATGATATAAGATTGCAGAGCTGGATGTAGAGCTGCGACCCAGCTCTGCAATGATATAAGATCGCAGAGCTGGATGTATAGCTGCGACCCAGCTCTACAATGATATAAGATTGCAGAGCTGGATGTAGAGCTGCGACCCAGCTCTGCAATGAGATAAGATCGCAGAGCTAGATGTAGAGCTGCGATCTATGTGCGAACTTCACGTTCATATAGAAATATGCGTATTGGCAAAGACGATTGAAATGTTTTTTTTGTTTCTCAAAAACAAAAATGACATCGACACACCTTTTTAGCAGAATGACACCCAAGTAATTCTACATTTCTTAGTGTAAGTGAAGACATCAAAAGCAATTGGAGTGCTTGTCACATTACTTACAGCCTAGCTTCCGTGCCTTGACATATGAAGTCTCTTATTCGTAAAATATCACGCAGCTATCGAATGGTCAATGCTTCTTGTTGATTTTGAAGACAGTCTTCATTAGCTTTATCATAAATATTTTCCAAACCAATAACCTTTGTTTGTTTACATCTCTGCAACAATAATTTGTATTTTCTAATTTCTATTTATATTTTAATTTCTTTTTAGCAACGTTTTGAAAACTATTATGTAATGCGAACTTATTGACTATATCGGTTTCCTATTTGTGCTAGATTATTTGGCGATAATTCCTTCACTGAGCCTGTAATGCGTAGTAACACGGATATTTTTCCTCTTAGAAAGGTTTTTTGTGCAAACAATGAAGACGCTGGTAAATTTCTCACAATATGCAGTTCAGTTTACCGTAATGAATGAGGGCAAACCAGAGAGCGTTAATTATAAAGCAAAGCAGTTCCAGACGACTTAACATATCTATTTTCCCTAAAAATTGAAGTAATGAAGCGTTGACAAGGACAACAAATCTGAAGAAACCAAAACATGTTAAAGACTAAGCCATTGTAGAGATTAGCCTCTTTTTTTTAAAAAAAGTTCATTTAACAAGTTGCTTTTATACACAAAACAAGAAGAAAGGTATTTTCCAAGCATAGTTAGGTTAGTTATCTAATGAGACTAGTTTTATCATTTTCCTTTCGCAATTTTGACTTCAAACGATTAAAAGTTCATTTGGAAGTCTGAAAGAACTACTCGCTAAATCAAATGACGGGTAGCACGGTTAGAAAGACTGAAGAATTAAATGCAACTTTAACCAGTCGGGTGAAGTAAACTTTGGGAAATAGATAATCGATTAGTTCTCAAACGTCTAACAAATGGCTGAAATGATTTTACTTGTAGTGATGTTCATTTATTTTGAAGTTGAAGGTCAAAAGCCCTTTTCCTTTTTGCTGAAGTGTCGTGTTCTTATTACTTGGTTTGGTTTATTGGGGTTTAAAGCCAGTTTTAACAGCTGTGGTCATATCCCGGCGGTCAGTCCACCTAACAAGTGTTCCTGGGTATCCAACCAGTTTACTAGCCAAATTCTCCGCAGGTGGCTGACTACTTCCTCACTTGCTTTAGAGGTGAGGGACAAAATGACATATAGACGCATTAGTAGGTATTAACTAGGTGGCTTTAGCCCTTTACCGCATAGGCGGCTTTAGCCCTTTACCACATAGGTGGCTTTAACCCTTTACAACATAGGTGGCTGCAGCTATTTCCACATAGGTAAGTTTAGCCATTTTCATCCTGGGCAAAGAACCACCCTGGACAGAGAACCAGGGCCAAAGAACCACCTTGGGCAAAGAACCACTTCTCCACTTGACTGGTAGAGAATCACTTTTCCAAGTGATGAGCAAAGAACCGTTAGGCAGTCATCCTTGAAATCACGTGTCTTGTCCTATATTAAAAACCATGGTTTTTTACGCGAGAGATGCAAACTGTCATATGACATGTTTTAATCTCGAATTATTTTCACACCTTGTGGTTTTATTTTTTTTTAATACTGGACGAGTCTTTTCGCAATCCAGGGTACTGATGCTAAATTGGCTAGGACAAATTTCAGTTAAGCTATTTATACACAACAAAATCATATTTTTCAGATTTTATTAACTGAAAGAACTTTACGAAAATTTTCAAAATGTTGTTAAATTTAGTAAGAACATTTCAATCAGCGCACATGTCGCGCACATACATGTATTATACAGAGCGATTAGTGCAGTGTACCCCTTTTCAGTAAGGTTAACAAGGGTACGGTTGGGTGACCCATAGTAAAAATTTCCTCACATGGGATTTTAGCCCTTTACCACACATCTGGCTTTAGCACTTGACATAAAGATTTACACTTTACCACGTGACCCAAAGATTTGCTCTTGACACGTGACCCTAAGATGCATCCTACGTGTAAAGACACGCAATCTTGAACGCGCTTCAAATTCCTGTACTGCAAGAGTGTCAGAAACAGTTTCAGGTCGTTGCAATCGACCCGGGAGGGTCCCCAAACATCAAACATAACATTTCCAGAGGCATGAGTAGTGAAAGAGGAGGCATGAGGAGTAAAAGAGGAGGCATGAGGAGTGAGAGAGATGGTATGATCATTAACATAATGAAAGTTGGGTAAGGGAATGTAAGTACAAAAGAAAGTGATAAACTGGGGATATAGAATAAATTCAACAGAGAAAGTTAGTTCATCGTTTTATTCGTTTTATTAATATCATACTTTTACCATTAACCTCCGATACTGATAATATTTCTCTATTTTTTCATATTTTAATGGCTGAGCTTAAAAGCTTCTAAAGTAAGATAAATTGTCGTAATTGCCATGTAAAATTCCTCCAATGCTTTATTTTGTAACAATTGATGATTTCTCATTTATATACATATAAATAACTTTACACCGTTCACATTGACAGCTCATATTTTCACCGATTACGTTCGTCTGTCTCGAGATAATGTTTAAAAAAACGGACGATGAACCATTGAAATCATTTTTCTTATTGCATTCAAAAGTTTATTTCCCGAAACACTCGCGGTCGTCCTAGAGTAACCGTAACTGTTTCAGGTTTTACACTATCATTCCGAGCCTTTTTCTTGTTCCATGGCACCCTCTCTTTCCAGCTCTGGAATTTGGTAGGTATCTAGTATCTTTACATAAGATCTATTTGATCGAGTACTCATATATATTTAACATGAATATTTTTCAAATACGACACATGTTTTTATCAGACTGGGATCTGCATTTCGTTGCTAATCAGATAACCACTTTCAATAGTTAAATTAGTTTTATTTGCAAAGCCGCAGAGTATCAAACCTATCTCAGGAAACTTTCGAACAGTTTATGATGTTTACAGAAATATTGGTATCAAGAATTAAATATGCTCAGATGGAATTCGTTTTGCTTGCAAGACAAACATTTCTGAAGCCGTAGTGAAACGTTGGTTGGTTAGGATATCAGTGATGAAGTGCTACAAAAATATATACCTGTCGAACAATGCAGGACATGTATTTCGATCAAGTACTGTCAGCCTTTTGATACTTATAAGATAGTGTCAAACTAACATGAACCCTTCAGACGTATTCATTTTGTTCAACAGTATGTCGGTCCGTTGTTCTTCTTCTTAAGCTTTTCAACTTTAATTAAATATCAAAAAAGATGAGAAAGGGAGAGCGGAAACCAGGACAAAGACCAGGGCCAGGAACGCAGAACATTTGAAGTTATTTTGATAGCCCCTAATAGTTAATAATAATTGTAAGTGTTCAAGTTAATAAGAGACACCATAACTTAAGATTGAGAAATAAAAATCGATAAAAAAGTGACAACACTATCAAAAACAAACATGAGTTGTATTTTTCAGTGTTCTGTAATAAGTTCGTAGATTTGGTTGATGACTGACACAATGTTGTCCGTGTAACGTTTACATGCTATTTATCGAAACTTCATAATTCTCGTTACGTGCAAAACTATCGTTTATGGACTAAAATTCTTAGCCTGTATCTATTATATCTATCTGGTGATAGAAAGTGATTTGTTTTCGCTTGACAGTGACGTTAACTGAGAACAAATGTCAAGTTGTTTGAAATAACTGATATACTGTTCTTATTTTATGCCATCAAATTTACTTGCAGTGATTCGTATTAAGAAATGACCTACTAAACTTTACTTTACTTTACTTAAATGTCACAACGCAATATCAGATCTTTCAAAAACCACATTTGTCTTTACCTAAATGTCAGTGATGGTTTATTGGAATTAAATATTTCTTGAATCAATAGTTACCGAAGTTGAAAAAAACAGTTATCCTTGTCTGAATTTGAACTTGTTCACATGTAAATAATCCAAACGTGACACAAAATGATAAAAAAACGATGCTTGAATTGAGGCGTGGGCGCGTTTTTTATGTTCTCATATGAGTCCATCCCTTTCCAAAGCTTTTCAGATATAGCTGTATTTTTAAAGAAGAGTTGTTATATTGTTATATAAGCTGAAATATAAAAAAAACCAATAGCTAATAGATTACTGGCATCATATCAATTAACCGTAAAATCAGATATCCGGATATTTTACGAATAAACCTTAAATAATCGATTTCTTTTTATCTTGATTTGAAAGTTTTGCAACTGTAGCAAGCACGCATTTTCCATTTATTTGGACCCTGCCGAAAATATGTCTTTAAAGTTAAAAACATTTTAATAAGACTTTTATTTTTTCACTTTGTATGAAAATGTCAATCAGTTCCTTGCTCGCGGTAGCATGACTTTGCTATTACACATGCCGATTTCTAGGAATACATAAAAATTGGCATCTTAAAGAAAGGCATGTTGTTATTTTTACAGTCTGTAAGTAAAATGGCCAATGTAATGGCAAAGATTTAAAGGAAAACAAACTTCCGTATAATTGATTGAAATGCATTTTATTACAGGTTTCACTACAGATGTTTAGACCTTATTTTCACAGACGAATGGTGAAATTAATGTATGTCGTTTTAATATGATTTGATAGGGATTAACCCAAAAATTGTTATATAAAGATTTCAATTTCATACTTGTTTCAATAACGGTAAATCCGTTAACATTAAGAAACCAGCTAGCCACACTTTGGACTTTTACACTAAGAAGTCATAGAAAAGTCAACATAGAAAAGTAAACCATGTTGACTTTTCTATGTAAATACCTTTTTTTTATTTTTTGTAACTTTTCACTAATCTGATGCCGACAAGCTTAATGAGTAAAAAAGGTATTTGCACCAAATCTGACCAAAATTCAATTTAAGGATAACTCGTAGAAGAAATGATTCTAAAGGGGTTAATCTTAAAGAAACTAATATACTTATTATTATTCTTCATAAAATAAAATTTAAAAAATGAATATATTAGAAAGTATCATATGTTCACGAACTTAATATTGTCAGTAATTGAACAAAGAAAGTCTTCAATTTTTATAGATCAATATCCCCTCCTGAAATTCAAGCAAACAATACTTCACTAAGACAAAATTATACATTCAGTTTGGCTGTGGAGCTCAAACTGTATTTCAAATGTACTCACTGAGAGAGAGAGAGAGGGAGAGAGGGAGCATCAACAGAAATATGTACTAGACCAATTTAAGATATACAAGAATCCGTGTAACTCTAAAGAAAGCATTAATCTTATCAACTAATTATTTAAGACAAATTAAGCTGCTCTTAAAGAGCCAATAAACTGTATTTTACGCATATCTAAACATGATAATCACTGTTTTTATAGTTACATTAATGAATGGCGTTTGTTTTAAATGGATACAGATTATTTCTTCAGTTACAGACAATGCACTGTGTACAAATATATTTCGTTTAATGTGTCTGTTCATTTTGTTCTTCAAAACCTACTCACAACGAAACATTTCATGATCTCGATAGATCGTAGTTTAATCCTGTTTCGTGGTCGCAAAATCATGAATACAACGCAGGCAATCATTTTTGCAGAATTATTTGTATGTTATCAATAGTTGTGACTAATCTGATTAAGAAGATTATGACAGTTGTAATTTGACCTTTAAGGCATATTTTAAAATTAATATTGGTTGTTGCTTTTACCACCCAAAATAGCACTTAAACTCTGGTTATTTAAGACTAAAAAGCAGGAATATTTCAAGCCTTTCTAATCTCATGTTATATAAGTTAGCAGTCTGGCGCATTTAATCTTTCTACCAAACAGCCCGTTTTGTTCCGTATATGTTACCTTAATTCGTACTTGCTGTGTATGACTGTCCTTAAAAAAAAACAACAAAATCATGACTTTGATAGAGATTAGAATTCGTCAGGAACAAAAACCTATATCTTAAATAATCGTAACATAATTTATACTAATATAATAAATTTCAGGCTATTAAGTTGTAAAATATTTATCTATCTATTTATTTATTTATTTGTTTGTTTATTTGTTTTTTTTTATTCGAGTCTCATCAGTGTCTACATATTTGAATTTACTGTTTACCTCGTGCAAAATTATTGTTTTTTCACGGTTTACTATTTCATTGTTGGACAAATATATATTGATTTCCAAACCAATTTGTTTTAAATATCAAAATAAACATAACAGTGTTTAAATATGGCGTGTAATGCGTTGCAAAATTTGATTTTTGTCATTTGCATTTGATGATACTTTCATTTGTATTGTATATTCTTTATTTGTGTTGTATCCTGTGCATTTATGTTCTATTTCTGTTATTTGTATTTAATTTCTGCTATTTATATTGTAAACGGTTCCATTTATATTGTATGTCAGGTCATTTGTTTTCTTAAACTGATACTTGTGAATTCAACACGCGAAAAAACAATTATGTTCTATAATTGCATGGGATTTGCTTTGATTCAAGATTGAACATAAATGTAAAATTATACAATACAAATAAGGAAATATGCAATTCCAACCAAACGAACATTGAATATAAATAACAAAAATACAATACAAACGGACAGATTATATGACATAAATAAGATATATACAATTCAAATGGATATTATAAAATACAAAACTGAATGTATAGAACACAAACAAAAAAATTCAAATACAAATACAAATTATACAATATAAATAGGAAACACAAATGAAACGATATACAATATAGTTTGATAGTATAAAATACAAATTGAAATTATAGAATAGAAATAAAGAAATTATCAAATTCAAATACAATTTATACAATAGTAATAGGACAATATTGAACACAAATGAAACGATATAGAATATAAATTGATATTATACAATACAGATTAAAATCATAGAATAGAAATAAAGAAATTATCAAACACAAATACAAATTATACACTATAAATAGGAAAATATTGAACATAAATGAAACTATATAGAAGAAAATATTGAACGTAAATGAAACTATATAGAATTTAAATTGATAAAGTATACAATACAAATATCAAAATCGAATATTGCAACGCTATACTCGCCATATTTAATAAGTACGAAATAGTCAAAAGTTACATTTTTTTCTGAAATGTCTTGGTGTCCAAAATAAAGGATAATACACATGGCTAACATTATCAAAATTACCCTGTTTGATATCACGATGGCTAAAAAAGATCTCTGTTATTTAGGCAGATGAAAATGTCACAACAAGATATGACTAATGTATCGGCTGTGTTTGGGAAAGTACTAGTACTATGTCTGTCTGCATTTCATCTGACATGTTACTCGAAATATATATTACATTTTAAACCAGTTTACGTAGAAGCTCACCAAGAAGCAAGGATTCAATTAGATATCTTTCCATTAGCCTATCTTGTTTTAAATACTCATGTAATGACCGAGAAATTACACGGAATAAAAGTAGAAATAATTTAACTCCCTATATCCATTCAAATACATTTTGGGGATACACTGGCCTGTACGCTTTATTACTGGCTGGGAGATAAGAGATTGTTAAATGATTTTCGATTTGCTGCGTCAAAGACCAAGGGACCAAGGCCAGAGTGGCATTCACTTTTCAAAAAAAATATTGTAGACTAGACTAGTTTCACCAGGTATTTCGCACATAAATGTCATGTTCCTGTTCTCCCGGCTGGTTTTATAATTGAAACTCAAAATCTGAAACTTAAATGGCATTGATCCGTTTAAAGCAGAGACAAATTGAACATTATTAGAACAAACTGTTTGTTTGCTTTATATGAGAGATAAAATGTAATGAGACAAATGTTCTTTAGATTCATTATTGATATTATTATGTAGCATTGGCTTCATAGTAATTTAAACGTACTTTGTGCTTTGTTGTCTGATCTGATTGCACATTGACACAAATGTTTGACAAATGTTTGTGTTTTTAAACTAAAAATGAGATTTTTTTATAAAACACATTCTATGCATGCATTTGCTGTGTGTCAAGGAAACTATTCGTATGTTATGAGGCGTAACTGTGGAGATTCTTTAAACGTACATTGTAGAACGGACTAGTACTGCTAGAGATTTAAAGTTATTGTATTCTATCGTTATAGATTTTAACATCGAAAAAAGGTGATTTCGTCTAACTAATCAAGACACATTCTAATACAGATTATGTTGAAATAAACATGTCTTGTCAAAGAAAATGCAGTGTAATTTTGCAGCTGCGGTAACCATTCCCTTCTAAAAAAACTACCTTGATGTCTGCTATTTTTGTCTTTTTGGATAGACATAAAATTGATCGACACATACGAGATAAAGCATAAATATCTTTTCGATTAACAGAAAGTAATGTAGTCGCAATAAAAGTTTTGTTTTTAATGTACTTGTCAACATGAATGACAAGACTGCGTCATTTTACTTAAAATCTTATCTGGAATCAAAGCTTTCGACTTTTAACTTGTTATACCTGACAAAACGGACACACAAGAAGTAAACCTTTCAGTTCATGTAGCAGACAAGCTACATACGCGCATGTGTGGCTTTGACAGGTTAACAGGAAAGACGAATAATTGTCACCCGGTAAACTTGCAAGATGTGAAGTTTAGGAGTACATTGGACCACATTCCTCTAGCTTGCATTTGTCATCCTTTAAGCTAAGATCTTTTCCGAAAGATTTCCATTGCGCAATCTCAGCCAATGAAATTACTCCTTACAATTTGCCTTTCGCGGCTATGTTTAAATCCTGAGAAATGCGTCTATTTTAAGTAACATGTCGTTTTGCCTACTCGCCTTTGACGAATAAAATAACGTAATGTGGAATCCCATTGGACGAAGTACCAGTTCCATTCGCTAATTAATATTAATGAAAACGAATAATCTCCAGTCAGTTGTCCCACGATACATAATGTAGTTGTGCAGAATATGTATCTGGGGTAACCGACGATGCGTAGATAGCAAATTAATACGTTTTGTGAAAGTGTCACAAGTGCGTAAAAATAACGCATCACCTTAGCATGCTCGAATGGAAACAACACCCCATTATATTTTAAAATGCAAATTAAGTCTAACTTACACTGACCTGAAAGCGAAAAAAATGATTCAAAGTCCACTACTACGTTCAATATTCAGGACTGTTCGATTGAGCACATCATCGGCACTTTCACGGAGTTCCGTAACTATTGAAAATATAACAGATTTCGGATAGCTAAAGACATCGGATAATTGCGCGTCCCCAAAGGACCTCGAGTTATCGATGTTTTACTGTAGGTAGTGTAATGGTCTAGTGCATACCTTCCTATAATTGTATAAATACATCTGACAACCTCTTCACGGAATCGATTAGTTGGTTCAGTGGCTAGAGTGTTGGCCTTCGATGCGCTAAGATCGGAGTTTGAAACCCACTCTGGGTTGTGCATTCTAAGATGCAAAATGTCAGAATGTTAAAAGATGATCGTGTATAAAGCTATCTTGCTTGTTTTAACCTATTTCACCAAAGCACTGAGACAGAAGGGCACCAAATCAGTTTCTTTTTACCCATCCCCAATATAAAACTAGGTCTAAATAGAAGATCGGTAGTAGTGCTCTTGTCATTTTCCGGCCATACGAATAATTCTACCTCAATATCTACAGGAAAGCAAAAATAAAGAATACTAGTGCCAACATCTTCTGTATGTTTACATTTTGGACCTTGATGTCCATTGTCAATTGTATTGTACAGATAAGGAGCAATACGCTCACGTTAAATAAAATTCTGTTTAAAACATTATGGATCAATGCTTCGGAAATGTTTCCAATATTACCGTCTGTTTTATTAAACCTGAATAAAATAGTCATTTTAAAAGCGTCAAGTTCAACAAATTCGTTCCTTTCGAAATAAAGGTACTATATAATATGTCTCGCACAATAAACACCTAAGGAGCAAGAGATGTTACTCAGATCTCTCGCTTTAATTTTTGCCTTAGAACTAGTACTTAACAAACCTGACAGTGTGTATCAATTAGCAGTAGGTCACATTGAGGCTTAACTAGGACCACTAGGCCTTCAACACGTAAATGCAAAGTTTAATCTCAAGAGACTTTAAATGTCCAAATATGATTATTTATGACTAGCTTGTTCAATATCCTGCACATTCGTGTACACAACTTGAATTATATTCTTCGATTGATGGAACTGGTATGATAAGGTGCATAATTTATCAGTTGCAATTACAGATATTTAACGTTTGTTTCCCGGTGTACAGCCTACTAAATGCTATCTTTCCTGCAGGCTGCACCTCAGTTACAAGAGAATACAACCGAGAGAATACAACATCTTCTGTATGTCTACATTTTTGACCTTGATGTCCATTGTCAATTGTATTGTACAGACGAGGAGCAATACGCGCACGTTTAATAAAATTCTGTTTAAAACATTATGGATCAATGCTTCGGAAATGTTTCCAATATTACCATCTGTTTTATTAAACCTGAATAAAATAGTCATTTTAAAAGCGTCAAGTTCAACAAATTCGTTCCTTTCGAAATAAAAGCACTATAAAATATGTCTCGCACAATAAACACCTAAGGAGCAAGAGATGTTACTCAGATCTCTCGCTTTAATATTTGCCTTAGAACTAGTACTTAACAAACCTGACAGTGTGTATCAATTAGCAGTAGGTCACATTGATGCTTAACTAGCACCACTAGGACTTCAACACGTAAATGCAAAGTTTAATCATTAAATCTCAAGAGACTTTAAATGTCCAAATAAGATTATTTATGACTAGATTGTCCAATATCCTGCACATTCGTGTACACAAGTTGAATTATATTCTGTGATTGATGGAACTGGTATGATAAGGTGCATATTTTATGAGTTGTAATTACAGATATTTAACAATTGTATCCCGGTGTACAGCCTACTAGATGCTGTCTTTCTTGCAGGCTGCACCTCAGTTACAAGAGAATACAACCGAGTGTGTGAAGGGTAAGACGACAAAAGGTACAAACAGCACCCGATATATGTTTGCTATTGTGAAATTAGATGAATGAAATGCGTATAAATTTGAACAAACAATCCAATTTAATTACTTAAGAAAGAACTCGATTCGCAATTTCAAAAAGTGTAAATAATTAATAGTCTAACCAGTTTTTTTACAATTTACAGCACGTAATAACCGGAAAGATGAGCAAAATCCACAATTGTCATTATTTCTGTTGCCATTTGAAGACTTTTTTTCGAAGCATTTCTTGGTAGACAAGTTTTAAATAAGTAATTTCTTATAGTTAGTCGTCCAGAAGACAGACTACAAAACAAAAACAATTTCCTTTGCTAATATCTTTCACGTCATTTTTATGACTTTCTGCTTTGTACTAGAGCAGATTTCAAATCTAAAGACAAATTAAACAGTGAAACAGAAAATAATATAAACAAAAACATGAAATTAAAAATCTGCTACTATCGTAGATGTTCAAAATAATAAAGACAACATTGTGTAGCGAAATTTTATTAACACCACTATGTCTATATTATATAGTTACTAGAATTCCACTCCTGAAAGCAGATTAAATCTTGAAAAGAAAGTTTATTAAAGACTTGTTAAAAGGACCTTTGTGCACTGTTGAAGTATGGATTTTTAAAATAGGGGAGAGATTGGTTGTTTTGTACATCTATTTACATGACAATAAATAAAGCAAAATGTTCATCATAATAAAAGGAAATTTGCACAAAAGATCTGTACACTACAGAGTTTATTGCATAAACAACTTATTCATTACAATTTTATTTTCCGGACTTCCTGTAACGTTTTTTGTATTAAATTTTTGCACAGTCTTAAAGTACATATTAACAGAAAGGCTTGCTGGAGGGGGCTCTTTGTTTTAAAATGACTTATGGATTAAACAGTGGCATACTACCAGTTAATCTTACATGGTAATTATTCAGCAAATCGAAAAAAATGTTGTGCCTTGTATTTTATCTCCATGGTATAAAATCTTCAACATAGCGAACACTAGGGGAACAACGATAAACTGACACATGATAAATGCAAAGAACGCATCACGCAACAAAAAGGGAAAACGTCTCCCGTCCCATGAGTACATTTGTTTAAGAGTGACTCGCATACAGTCATACTAAACTTTCTATTTCTTCAATTTATCTTTAGTCATTTATTAAGCACTCTGACACGTTGATCAAATTAGAATAGTCGACAATTATTAACATTTTGAAAGAAAAATACATGATTTTGTTTCTCTTAGTACTGTGTTGTTCACGCGTAAGTTTGATTAAAATGTTACAAATTTTCAAAATATTTAAATGTAAAAAGATTAGCTTACATTGAGATCCACCGTTTTTTTTCTGATGGAAGAGACATACTGTATGTCTACTAGTGTTTTTGATTCTCATGCTGTATTTTTTGTTATTTGCTCTTACACTTTAAAATGTTCTGCCGTCTCTGTCTCTAACAAAGAACAAAACGAGAGTTAACGATGAAATAGACAGCCAACCGAAATACCCCTTTTACTTGTTAATGTTAACCGCTTCAGTTTCGCCTTACCATAATAAGAAGGCTTCGTAGAATAATCAGACAGTATTAACTGCAAAAACACTTTGTTTCAGAAGATCGTATCTTCGGGCAACATGATAAATTTCAAGAAGTAATCTAAAATACGAAGCATTAACATTTGCCAGGGAAGAGAGCTTACACGATCGAAGTACAATAAGGGGAAAAAGAAATAAAGTCATTTCTGGACTGAACTATTTTAACGTTTGAAAACAATATTTTTCAATATCAAAAACCTGTTTTGTTACTTACATTTTTATCATCTGTACCGTGTATATTTTTATGATAAAAGACTGCGTTTTTAGAGAGAGACGATACCCATCTTAGTGATTATCGTCTATATTATACTGGAAAATCTTGTTTTATTTCTCAAACATAAGTGTGTGACGGAAACACCCTTTAATAGAATGACATCAAGTTATGTTTCTTTGTGATTGTGAAGACACCACACTTTTATATGAGCTTTATTTGAATCATTTTCCGAATCAAAAGCATTTGTCCGTCTACCTTTTTGCAAAAGTGGTTCGCATATTACCGCTTGCAAACTGATTAGGGTTTACGCTGTTAGGTAAAGAACAAGACTCGTCGGTACACTTGTCAAAAATCAGTTCAAGCGCCGCCCAATGTGTTTCTTTCAAAGTCCGCCTTTTATCTGTCAATGGTGTCATTCTAGTGTCAGTCTGTGTACAAAATGGAAAAGGGTTAGGAACAAAAATACTGAGTAAAGATTTCCGGCAGCAACGCAGCGACAATTACGACACAGAGAATGAGAATTTGGCACCGCCCAGGCACATTTTTCTGGCTGCGGGCAGATTGCAAGACGCAGTTTTATTGACAGGTATACCTGAGAAAACTGCCTCGCTGTGATTGGATGATCGGTAAGGTGACAGTTTAAGCTACTGAAATAAACCACGTAACGTCACTTTTTACCGCTTTCCAAATACGTGAAGCTCTAATCAGTTTTGCAAGCGGTTGTATTTACCTTTCTATTTCTTTTTAAGGAACGTTTTGATTACTATTGTGTTTTGGCGTATTTACTGTTTTTGATCAGTTTCACATGTGTGTTAGATTATCTGGTATCACAACAACAACACATGTAACATTGAACCTGTAATGCACAGTAACAAATATATTTTGTCTTCTAAGAAAGGTTGTTTCATGCACACAATGAAGACGCTGGTACGTTTCCAATAAAGTTTGGCTGTAGCTTACCATAATGAGTGAGGTCAAATCTGAAAGTGTTAATTATGAAGCCAAGCAGTTCCAGATCATTTCTGAGACGACTGACTTTACCTACTTTCCTTAGAAATTGATGACGTGAATCGAGAGACAAGGATAAAAAAGCAGAGAAAACCAACGAATGTTAAAGACTCTAAGACATAGTAGAGATAAGCCATATATGTTTGAAAACGTTCATCATTTTACAACACAAAACAAGAAGAAAGATTTATTTCAAGCATCGTTAGGTTTGTTATCTAATGGTACTAGTTTTATTATTTTCCTAAACCTAATAATTAACTGAAGTAGATTTTACTTGTAGAATAGTTCAGTTGAAGATCAAAGCCCCTTTTAATTCTTGTTGAAGTGTCGTGTTTTTATGAGTTGGATGTTGAAACCTTTGAGGATGTGTGACTAGTTTGTTGATGAATTAAAGGTTAAAATAACCCAACATCCGAGTTGTATGGCGCATCAGAATTCAGTCGCATGTATCGGTTTTATTTTTTAATTAAACTAGTATTGGCAGGTGTTTTAATTTGAAAAAAAACATTACTATTCTGTATCACCATTTTGATTTCATGCAACGTTGTCCAAAGCAGTGATTTACAAAAAAGTGTTATTCAAACACCAGAGCCAGTGTGTTACGGTGTAGTGCACACCTTCCGATAATTGTATAAATACAACCTCTGACAACTGCGACAGGAAATCGATTCTTTGGCTCAGTGGTTAGAGCGTTGGCGTGTCACGATGGAGATCGGAGTACGAATCCCCGTCTGGGTTGTGTATTCAAAGATGCCTTGCATCTTTCTGTTACGGACTTTCAAGTTTGTAAGAAGTGTAATACACTATGAATATTTCTTGACATAATTTAATATATTTAACGTCTGTACGAGTGAATATTTTGATTGAAACGTCTGAGAGAGTGAAGGAAAAAATAAGAGAAGCAAACTGAAAGCAATATGATGTAAGGTTTACAAAAATATGACATATGTTGGCAATGCCTGATAGATTATTTCTTCAGTTATAGACAATGCACTGTGTATAAATATATTTCGTTTAATGCGTCTGCACATTTTCCACTTCATC
The DNA here is from genome assembly GCA_012932295.1 of Cyclina sinensis. Taxonomy (NCBI): domain Eukaryota; kingdom Metazoa; phylum Mollusca; class Bivalvia; order Venerida; family Veneridae; genus Cyclina; species Cyclina sinensis. The sequence continues at coordinate 69,859,292 of JAAONU010000001.1, read as the reverse complement.
ACCCAGTCACTTGGAAACGTTTCATGACCTCAAACATAGTTTAATCCTGCCTCGTGGCCGCATTATTATGAATATAACGCACGCAATCATTTTTGCAGGGTTATGTTATCAATAGTTGTGACTAATCTGATTAAACAGATTATGCTTCTTCCTGGATTTATATCTGCAAATGTGACTGATTAAAATTAAACGGAAATTGAAGGCAAACATTTGTAAACCGGAAGATTCTTATCTCTATTGGCTTCATGTTGGTGAAAATAAAATGACCGTAAACATAAAAAAAAATTGTTAACATCAATAAAAAAATAACATATTTCTGTTAACGACCACACGCTTATCTAAAATGACGTCTAAAGAAAACCTTATCTTCTATACACTTGTCATTTGATCTCTAATGCATATCTACAAACGAACATTGGTGGTTGTTTTTTCATCCAAAACAACACTCAAAGCAGATTATGATTATTTAAGACTGAAAATCCAGAATATCGGGATATTTCAAGCTTTTTAAGGCATTTCTACTCTCATGTTATATAAATTAGCAGTCTAACGCATTTACTCGTTCTACCAAACAGCCTGTTCTGTTCCTTATTGGTTGTGTTAATTCATACTTTCTGTGTATGATTGTCCGTAAATGAAAACAACAAAATCATGACTTTGATAGAGATTAGAATTCATCTATATCGTAAAAAATCATAACATTATTTTTACTAATTTAATATAATCAAGGTTATAAAAATGTAAGATTCTTGTTTCCATTTTTTTCATTTATTTAAATCTCCTCAATTAACACGTGTCAAAACATTGTTTAATGTATATACTATTCTTTGCATAGGCCGGAGGCCTAAAAGCAAGTAAACGTTTGTCAATGTCATCATTGTCAAATACTTGTATTTGCTGTTTCTTACATAGCAAAACTGTTTTTACTGTGTCTTTGTTGGACATACATAAGTTACTTTTTTAAATAAATATCAGAGTAAACAAAACAACGTTCGATAAGTACAAATTAGTCAGAGGTAACCTTTTCTTGAAGCGACTTGGTGTCCAAACTAAGAACAAAATATATAATAAGACATAGTATGCCAAAATTGTTGAATTCACCCTGCTTGCCTTCACAATAGCTGAGAAAAGATCTCTCTTTTATCAGGCAGATGTAACTGTCATAATAAATTATGAATAATGTATGAGCTGCGTTTGCGAGGTACATGTCTGTCTGCATTTCGACTATCATCTAACTCGTAATACTAGTAGATATTATATTCTAACACACATGACCTAGAAACTAATGAATAAGCAGGAATTTAATTAGATATTTTTCCAGAAGTATATGTATCTTGTTTTAAAGACTATTGCAATGACCGAGAAATCAAATCGAATAAAAGTAGCAATTAAATTAACTCACTACATCCTTTCAAATACTTTTTGGGGATACATTGGTCAGTACGCTTTCTTATTGGCTGGCGGATAAGGCACTGTTAAATGATTTTCGGTTTCCTGCGTCAAAGGCCAAGACACCAAGGTCAAAGTGGCATTCACTTTAAAAAAAGTAGACTAGAATCGTTTCACCAGGTATTCCACAATAAATGTGATTTTCATGTCCTCTTGTCTTGTGATTTGTAACTCAAAATCTGAAACTTAAATGATGTTGATCTGTTTAAGGCAGAGACAAATTGAACATTACCTGTTTGTTTGATTTATATGAGAGATGAAATGCACTGAAGCAAAATGTTTTATATCTGATTCCTCCTTAATAATAGAATATGGCTTTGGCATTTAATTTATTTAAACGTTTCAATCTCGGATTTGATTACACATTCACACACATGCTTTGGAATATACAGTTTGTTTTGATAAAGCTGCAGACACATTTCTTTATGCCAACATACTATACATGCATTTTTCTGCGTATAAAAGAAAACATGAATATGTTATGAACTGTTATTGAAGAGATTCCTACATCAGATGCTTCCTCTGTGCACAACTGCACCAACGCATTCTAGGTATACTGCTAGGGCTTGAAAAAAGGGATTCTATAGAAAGAATTTCGCTCTTAGTAACTGTAATTTATTAATCTAAAAAAACTGAACCGAACATAACAAAGCCAGGGAACCTAAAATTCTATAATCAGATGGAAAAAACGCGGAAGTTTTGATGTAAGTAAAAATGGTTTAGTATAGCTAGAGAGTTATTGTATTCAATCGTTAAACATTATTTGTCTGACTAAGCAAGAAATATGTGTTGAAACAATGAGGGACATTCTTGTTGACAAATTATCTCCTTAACTCAGATAACATCAAAGGCAGACAAAATTTCAAAATGGTTCTTTCGGTTGGAATCTTCCTTGTTTCTCTTTGATAGTCTTGACTTTTAGTTGTGAAACTTTTCACTTATATATTAAATAAAATGTTAGGATTATCAAAAACAAACATAATGGTGTTAACAAAATATGTTGCTAAACTTAATGTGTAATCTGACTTCCATTGTTGCAAATAATTAGGCTTAATTATCATCACACCAAAAAAGAAAATAGTGATGAAAGCAGAGGAATGCAAATGAAAGGACCTATGTAATATGAGAGAGTATCAAAGTAGATAATCCACTAATATCCCTCGTTTACTGCCAAAGACAATGCAGGGTTATATTGCGGTTGCTATTCTCCTGACTAACTAGGCCGATGTTTGTTATTGTTGTCTTTATGGTAAACAAAATTGAATGACACATACGAGAGAAAATCAATTATCTTAATGATAACAGAAAGTAAAATTCTGTGTAGTCGTAATAAAGGCTTGTTTTTAATGTACTTGTCCACATGAAAGATGAGACTGCGTCATCTTATTTAATCAACAAATAAAGCTGGCAATTTTATGCTTACTGCATACAAACCTGGCACGACTGACTAATGTATCATTAAAGAGCGGCATTCGCTCAGACAAAAAAAATCAGTGAACCTTTCAGCAAAGGATATTTCAACATGTAATAGGTCTGTTACAAGAAACAATGAACCTAACAAGCTGTTGTAAGGGTTAAACAGGATAAAAGTAAAGACGAATAATTGTCTATTGTCGACCTTTCAAGATGTGAAGTTACATTACCCACAATGCTCTAGCTTGCATGTGTTATCCTTTAAGTGTACTAAATATTGTTAACAAGTTTGCAGCATAGAGTATAACAGCCTTCGATGTCAATCGGGACTATTTGTTCAAATATCAATTCGAATATTTGCTTTTAATTAGCACCACTGGGACAAATGAAGTGCGCCTGATATTTTGTCTTTTGTAATTTAATATTAAAGCAGCTGTGGACTAACTTCTTCGAGATGCAGCGTTAAAACCAAACAAACAAACACCACTGGTAACTAATGCAAATAATTAGATATACAAGTATTGCTCATGGACACATTTCAAGTTACTGGATTCGTTGTCTTACGTGATCTGTGCCATCCTAGAGGTATTATTCAGGCTAGAAAAGTTCAGCTTGCTATTAAGAAAATACTTGTCATTTGTAATACACATCGTTTCTTCACAGCACATTGCTTGATATTAATTTATTTTGTTCCTGTTTGACGTCCTATCATTTACAGGACGCATGGGTTTACCGAAATAGTTATCTGAACTGTGAACGAATAACTTGTAACTAGATTTTGAATAAACCAGTGTATATTCTTGACATCCATATACGTTTATTTACATTAAGTAATGAAGTGATAGGTAGTTTCAAAATGTAAAAATGTTAGATTTTCGTGTTTAAAGCTATGTTGCGTGTTTTAATTTTTCTGTCTGAAATGAGAAAACCAAAGCTTTGAGACAGTAGGGCATAAAAACATCACCAGTATAAAATAATGATTTCCGATAAACAATGTCTTGTAGTAGTGCTCTTGTTATTCCGACCATACGAAAGAACTGCATCAATATCTATAGGATGACAATAATAAAGAATACTATTGCCAACATTTTCTTAATTACTCTGTATATGTTTACGACTGCTGAAACTAGATTCATGCCGTTTGAGGTTGATAAAAGCCCTATGATACTCCATGAATATTTTATTATCTGTGATTGCAACTAATAAACCTTGCCAGGGTTTTTTATTTATGTTTTGAACACAACTAAAATACGAAAACACTTTCACTTTCTTCGACACTGTTTCATAGTCATAAGCAAAACGAAGTAGAGTTTTCTTGGTTTAGTTGTAGTCTTATTCACGCACAAAAACAAATTTCAAAATATAAATGCCATAAATATCGGAGAAATTCATGCCAAATATCTGTTCACCGTGGAACAGCCGCCAATACTGTTAACCAAATTTTTCGTAATTCGTTTTATGATTTCGTCTTAATTTTGAACATAATTACGAATTCAATCATCTGTTATGGTCACAGGAAGGTGTAGACAAATGGAAACGCCGGGAATTGTGCTATGATTATCGTGAAGAGAAAAGTGTTTTTCGTCAAAAATTAATGTTGCTCGAACAGAGTATTTAAATCAAACGAAATATAGAGTTGACCTTATCGTAATCGAGCCAAATTTTTTTTAGATGTTTGGGATGATAACAGGCTTGTAAAACTTTCTTTTGAGAGATCTGCCACATTTTGAATAGTATTGTTGCTTATATCTCAGAGGTCATGTGATTGAAACTTTTATAGAAATGTACATATGAGCAGAAATCACACCACACTGGTTTTACAAGACAAAAAGTAGTAGTCAGAGGCAACTGTTTACAATCACTTGAAATTTGATAGCATGATTGCAAACCAAGCATCTTGCTTGGGCTTAATGGCTTCGTCTATTCATATTTAATTATCTTTTCGGAAACTGTGAATAAATGTTCAGTATTTGCATACCATTTCGTCGTATCGCGATATATTTTAGAAAAATGCCAATTACTATATAGCTAATGTCTATCTAGCTCACAAACGCATGAGGATGTGATTTACATTGCTTGTTGATGAAAACCGAGTATAATTTTTACTTTTCAAAAAGATTTAGTAGATTACAGCTGCAACATGGTAGCTAAAAATGTAAAATTTTCTCTTTTGAAATAAGGTACCATGTCATATATCAAATCAAATACAAAAAGTTTTGTAAGCAATAAACATGTACATTCAATGAGCCTTGCTATAAACTTTTTACACAGATTCCTTTCTTGCCTTAAAAAGTGTAAAAATACCGAAGTTGTATTACTAAAATATTTTGAAATATTAAGGTTGGTTCTTAAAGTTAGAAAACGAAGGCTTCATTTTTTTTCCAGTGAATAATTAGACATTTACATATGTACAATAAAATGTTTGATGATTCTCATTTTATGTGTATTTAAGTTATAAAATTTGCTCAGTCTATTATTATTATCTATCAAATCGATATCATAAATTATCAACAAGAGAAATCTATACAGCAGTTAATTTGTATGTATAATTCACTTATTTACAAAAAAACCGATTGCTTTTGATTGTTGTATTTCTCAGAATTGTAAATAAGTAAATTGGAATATGATTGTTCTTCTAAGACAATGAGCAGCCTATTTTATGCTTTTATGACATCTTTACTAAGTTACTCTCCAGAAGTATGGGTTATACAAAAAATAAGGACAAGAGAAAATTAATTTAAAATTCTGTATAAGGACCCTCAATGTAAAACTTTCGGTAAGCAATGCCGGAATATATGGTTAAGTGGGACGTTTTCCGTTGTAGATAAACGAATTTCTGAACATAATGAAATACTGTTTAGAAGTTATACATTCAAATAACTTTATAATTAATAAAACTGATTTATTGATGTCAAAGGATACATCCAAAGGTAATTGGGCATCAGTGATTAAAACCTTATGTCATTACGGGTTTCCTTAAGTATGAGCTAATCCGCTGAATTTCTATCCTAAAATAGTTGTACTTTTATTCAAAAAGAGATTGAAAGGCTGTTTTATACAAGATTGGTCGAGTTTTTAGAACGATTCTAAAGTCTTAATAATGGACGAGGAGGGCTGTTCCATGAATTCGGGGCATTTTCTTTTCAAAATTTTTCAATCAAATTACATGAAAATACATGTAAACATTGTAAACGTACTTTTCAGTACAAACATTATTTTAGTATTATTAAATAAGAGACATAGATCACTGATTATCAAATTCAGAATATGTGCACATTGGCTGAAAACTGAAAGTGGTAGATATGGCCTAAATAGATTAGACAGAAGTGAAAGACTGTGTGAAATGTGTCAGTCTTGAAATACAGAAGACGTATTTTACTTCATTTTTATATGCAACCGCTACATAGTTGTGGGAAAACGTTATATTGGTGGACATAAGTACAGGAAACCAACTATGTTAAACTAAACAAATTATTAACATCTATTGGTACTCGACGGTTAGACAATTTAGCTTGCTATGTCAACTGCGCAGTGAAACTTTACAAAAATATTTTACAGTGATATTAATATTTTTCGTAGCAATATTTTACGACGATATATACAAACTATTATTACAATTACATGACATTTATAAAGCGCAAAAAGTATCGATATATTCTACTGCGCTGTACAAAAAAAGTAATACCTACATACACATCATAAATAAGACATTTATAAAGATATCTACAAACACATAGGCAACATAGGAAAAAATAGTGATCACAAGAGTATGATTCTAGCACATGGGATTTTTACCACAATTGTTTAGTCAATTTATGCACTCTTCATTTCCAGACAATGTTCATCATTATAAAACTTTTGGAACAAATGTGTTTTAAGTTTTGATTTGAATAACACTTCAGAGTGGGTGTTTTTTAGAGTGGAAGGGAGCTCATTCCACCACTTTGGACCAACAACTGCAAGGGAACGGTCTGCGAGTTTCGTCCGCCTTTTCGGAATGATAAAGTTCGTATCATTCTGTGAGCGTAGTCTGTAGCAGCATTGGTGAATCTGGAACATTTGCCTAATGTAGTTCGGAGCTGTTCCCTCTATGACACGAAATACCATCACAAGGACTTTAAACATGACCCTAGCCTTCACTGGGAGCCAGTGAAGCTTTTTCAGGAGTTCTGTACTCGACACATCATGGGACACATTAAAGACAACTCTCGCAGCGTGGTTTTGGACCCTCTGAAGTTTGTTAATTTGATATGCCGGAATGTCACTATAAAGACTATTACAAAAATCTAAATGGGAGTGGACCAAACCATGTACCAACGTTTCAGTAGACTTCTGTGAGAGATGCTTGCGGATTCCGGGAAGATTACGTAGTTGAACATGGACAATTTGGCACTTTTTCTGAATGTGATTATCAAAGTTTAGCGTATTTGTCATAGTCACACCAAGATCTCTAACGTGATCAACGCATTTGACTTCAACGCTGCCAACATTTATGCAATCAATATTTAATTTATCTAGCTGTTGCTTTGTTCCATATATAATAATCTCGGTTTTTGATTCATTCATTTTTAGTTTGTATGTATTCATCCATGTAATAACATCTTTCAGACAACTGTCTAACTGTGCAAGCACCTCAGACACATTGGATTGATTGCCTGCGAGAAAACTAAAGGCAATCTTATGGTCATCTGCGTACCCACAGAGGTCTGCCGGATACATCTGAACTACCCTTTTTAAGGCCGAAATATAAAGCGTAAAGATCACGGGTCCGGCACAAGAGCCCTGAGGCACACCGAATCTCAGAGGCTCACTTTTAGATGTTGATTGTTCTACTTTTACAGTAATTGATCGGTCGGTCAAATAGGATTTTACCCAGATTAATGGAGTATTACGAATACCAAAATCATGTTCTAGAAGATGTAGTAATATGGGAATATCGATGGTATCGAATGCCGCGCTCAAGTCAACCATGACCACTATGGTTACTTTGTTATTGTCAATGTTTTCCAACAAGTCATGATACATCTTAACCATTGCTGTTTCAACTCCGTGATATTTCCTGTATGCACTTTGATAGTCTGGCAACAGAGAGTTATTTTCAACATGGCTCTTGATTTGGTTTAGGGCAGCTTTCTCTAAAATCTTCGAAAGGAATGAAAGATTCGAAATAGGCCGGTAATTTTTGAGTTCAAGCGGGATACCTTTCTTCTTCAGGAGAGGTTTGATGACAGCAGTCTTCCATTCAACGGGAAAGACACCGGATACCAATGACTTATTCACAATTTCAGTAACAATTGGAGAAAATTGCACAAAGTATTCCTTTAACTTTAAGGTTGGGAACACGTCGAGGTCACATGTTGAAGATTTGGATGCAAAGACAAGTTTCGTAATGTCCGACTCTGAAAGCGGTTTGAACTCTGTGAATAGAACGACGGGTGAATCATGATCAGAAAATGAAGAATTCACAGCCAGACTGTGTGGAACATTGTCCAGCTCGTTCCTAAGCTTGACAATTTTATCAGTGAAAAATTTCAAAAAGTCATTAGCCAACGACACATCACACGTGTGAAATGGAAGTGGGTTGTCCCTCGACCTCCCAAGTAGGTCAGATGTCACAGCATACAGGCTTTTAATATTTCCCTCTGCCTGTCCAACCTTTGTCTCATAGTAGTTATCCTTTGCTCGAGATAGTTCAAAGCTGTACATATTTCGTACGCCATTGTAAATTTTCTTAGTTAACTCAGATTTATTTGTCATAAAGATCTTTTCGATAGATCGTTTATAGTTTTTCAGCTGTTTGAGGTAGCCCGAGTACCAAGGAACCGTCGGTCGACAAAGAATATTCCTTTCTTTAAGAGGGGCATGCTTCTCAACAATTTCTAATGTTGCATTGGTAAATTTAGAAACAAGATCATTGACATTAGATGTGTTTGTTGAAATGCAATTCAATCCAGCAATGTCAGTTTTCAAAGCATCATAGGATACAGATTTCCAGTTTCGAGAAGTAATCACTCTACGAACCAAAGGAGGGCGCTTCTTTTCAATATAACACGTGACAAAGCAGTGGTCCGAGATGTAATAATCAGGAACCGGGTCTGTGATAAGTAACTGCTTTTCATCTTTTTTGTGATAATCAGGTCAAGGGTATGCCCACTAGTATGGGTAGGAGATTGTACATGTTGAATCAACCCAAAAGATTTCAGGCATTGATGAAATTGTTTAGCATAACAGTCTTTGTTCTTATCTACGTGTATGTTGAAGTCACCAAGACACACCTGGGACTCAGCTCCAGTTGTAACACTATTTAAGAATTCAGTAAACTCTGCGATAAAAACCGCCAAAGACACAGGATGAGCTTCTGAGTATGGAGGTCTATAGATGCCAAATATGTAGACGGTTAAAGACTTAATACAGACCTTCCACTGAGCACATTCAAATGATCTAAAAGCTGCAACTGGACATCTGGATACCCTAAGATTGTTCCTATAAAGCAGGGCAAGTCCTCCGCCTTTGCGGTCAAGCCGCGGGACATCATCAAAGCAGTAACCGTCCTGAGACAGTTCTCCCCTTACAGCATCATCACCATCAGCCTGTAGCCAGGTTTCAGTGATTAAGCACAGGTCAATGTTCTCCTCATATATGTGCTGTAGAAGATCAGCCGTCTTTCCTCGAACAGACCTTGCGTTAATAGTTGATAACCGTATATGATTTTTCCGTTTTTCATCTAATAAAAACGCATGGTCAAGCTTAATCTGTATCAAGTTAAGAATATGAACTCCAGCATTCGATTTCACCCTGGGGCGACCACTTCGTTTTCCCCTGTATCTCAAGAGATTATAAGTTTTTAACAATGATAAAACTTCTTTACTAGGTATGGATGATTGTCTGGGTGCAGATGATCTAAAATCCAATAATTGCCCTCTATTGTAACGTTTGACAATACACTGATTAGCCATAATCCCAGGTAGAATTCTGCTCACCAATATTGATGAATTGTAATGTATTGATATATCCCAATAATTTAAATTGCATGAATCTTCTAGTCTCAAATTTGTATAATGTTAAATATGATTCAAGTGAAATCCATGCAACTTGTAAAATAGCATACGTATATGCCTTCTTTAGGATAGTTTTACATTGTGAAATAGTTATTTCTCTATTTATTTTGTTTATAATACATTTTTGTGTACTATTTTCTGTTTGCATTTTTACCTTGATGTTATTAGTCATTGTATTGTACAGACGAGGAGCTAAATGTTCAAGTTCAATGGCATTGTTCTTCTTCTTGTTCTTGTAAAATATATTGGATCAATACCATTTACTTGTTTCAGTATAACCGTCTGTTTGTTGAACCTGAATAAAATAGACATTTTAAAAAGCGTCAAGTCACGCAGACTAGCTTGTAATGCGCGTTTCAATCCAAGAAAGCAATATGTACTCACGCAATAAGTTGCATGTTTTCCTCTATTTCGACTTGTCTGGTGAATTTGTTTTAATTCTGCCTACTGCTTTTATTATTCTCAATTATTTCTATTTGAGATTGACTAAATAATGTGAAGCTTAGACAACATTCTAATATAATCAGTTTGTTTGAATAGTATCTCGGTGAACCCTCACTGAAATGATAACATAAATCCATGATGATGTTTTTCTTAATTGAAAGAACACCAATAAGTGTTAAACAGTATACAAGATTTTCAATGTATGTAATTTAAACTTAATCATGGGAAGTAATATAGGGTCTGTTGAAATGTCTAGCTTTCATGGCAAGAATTATTACAGATAAATCTGACTTAATACCTAGGAGATAAAAATGGATTTTCTAAGATTGATTGAAATAAATGTTTTCATTCGAGAGCGTCATTAAATACTTAGGAGCTCCAGTTTGTATTCGTTCCTTACGAAATAAAAGTTCTATATAATATGTCTAATATGTCTCGCACAAACACCTAAGGAGCAAGTGATGTTTGTCAGATATCTGGCTTTAATTTGTATTTTAATACTAGTACTTAACAAATCTATTTTTGTGCATCTGTTAGCAGTAGGTCACATTGACGCTTAACTGGGACCACTAGGACTTCAATAAGTAAATGCAAAGTTTAATCAATAAATCTCAAGAGAATATTAAAGTACAAATAAGATCATTTATGACTAGATTGTCCAACATCATACACATTCGTGTTTGCGGTTTGAAGTATATTCTGAGATTGATGGAGTTGGTATTATAAGCTATGAATATTTTATGAATTGTAATTACAGATATTTAACGTCTGTATCCCGGTGTAAATCCTACCAGATGTTATCTTTCTTGCGGGCTGCACCTCATTTGCTTTCTGAAAATACAACCGAGTGTGTAAAGGAGAAGACAACAAAAGACACAAACTGCGTCCGAGATATTTTGCTATTGTGAAACATTTTTGTTTAATGTGTTAATGAGCATATGTTGCCATTTGAACACTTATTTTCGAAGATTTTGATTTTTCCCACAAGTTTTGAATATATAATTTATTTCCGTGAGTCGTATAATACTTATTTCCGAATTCGGACAATAATACTGTATCAACAACAAGCTACTATTTTTAATATATTTCAAGCCTTTTTAATGAATTTCTGCTTTTAAGTATAACAGACTTCAAATTTAAAGAAATTAACTTTTTAACACAATATTTTCCAATATTAAAGTTCTGTTTTGTTAATTATATTTTTATCATCATTACAGTGTATATTTTTCTAAATAAGATATGCGTTTTAGAAGAGACGATAACACTCTCGCTGATGAAGATCTATATAATAGTGGAAAAGCTGGTTTTCCTTCTAAAAAACAGAAGTGAAACGGAAACACCTTTAAGAAAAATGACACCGTCGTAATTTTATTTGATAGTATTTGTGTAAACAGCACAAGCAAGTGGAGTTCATGTCACATTACTTACAGCATCGCTTCCGTGCACTGACAAAAGTCTCATATTTGTAAAATATTACCAAGCAAGAGAAAGGTCAATGCCTCTTGTCGGTTTTGATTTTCAGTCGACTTCTGATGGCAGTCTTTTTATGAGCTTTATTAGAATCATTTTTCGAATCAGTAGCATTTGTCTGTCTTCCTTGTTGCAACAATGGTTCAATTTACCTTTGTATTTCTTTTTAAGCAAAGCTTTGATTACTATTGTGTTTTGGCGTACTTATTGATTTTGATCAGTTTCCCATTTGTGCTAGATTATATTTTCTGTATCACTTAGAACAACAAAGAAAATATTGACCCTTTAATGCATAGAAACAAAGATATTTTTCCTCTAAGAAAGGTTATTTCGTGCACACAATGAAGACGCTGGTACGTTTCGCTTAATATGCTGTTGTAGCTAACCATAATGAATGAGGTTAAGTCAGAGAGTGTTAATTAAGAAGCCAAGTAGTTCCAGATCATTTCCTGAGACGACTGACGTTATCTACTTTCCTTAAAAATTGATGTAATGAAGCGTTGACATGAATCTAGAGACAAGGACAACAACAAAAGATAATGAGACCAAAACATGTAAAAGACAGACGTAGAGATAAGCCATTTTTTTCAAAAACGTTCATAATGTTTTTACAAGACAAAACAGGAAGAAAGGTATTTTAAATATCAAGTATCGTTGAGTAAGTTATCTAATGGCACTAGTTAATTAATTTTATTTTCCGTTCGCAATTTTTAAAGATTAAAGATTCTTTATTCAAACTCAGTATGCATTTGCATACTCATGAGCTAATTACAAACTATAATACAAAAATACCGGTCAACATCTACAGAGGACAACATTAAATAAGAGTAGGAACAAGTAACTTTATACGCATGTCATATTTTAGTCAATTTTGAACTTTTGAAATTATAGGCGTTAATCATCAATTTTGTACTACCATCAAACATGTGTACTTAATTACTTTGTATAGATTGTGTTTACACGGGCTTCAGGTTAAACAGGTCGTGCTTTCCTTGCCTTATCGAGCTTACCACGTGAAACATGAAAATTTTATTTCGTAGGAAGTGTTGTGACCTGTGAGAATGTGTGGCTACTTTGCCCTTTATTCTCCCTTGCTGAATTAGGTTACAGCAGCCATATTTGTCTGTGGTATCAGTGTTTAGTCGCATTTATTAGTTTTTTTAATTTAACTTGTTTTGGCTTGAGTTTATATTTGAGAACAAAACATTACTATTCTGTATCACTATTCTGTTTTCATTCAAAAGAATGCAATGTTGTCCAAAGTAGTGACTTACAGCATTTTTTGTTCCGACACTGGAGTTTGAATATCTATTGCGATAATTTAATCTATTTTACGTCGGTACTCAGATCTTGGTTGTACGACTGAACATTTTGATTGGAACGTCTTAGAGGGTGAAGGAAAACGAACTGCAAGCAATCAACTTATACTTAAATATGACACACTATGACAACGCGTGTAGTTTGTTTTTAGAATAATTCCGATCGATGTACGAGGGGTTTATATTGTAAAGTTGAAAGAGTAATTCATTCCACTGAACAATAAAATGATGATTTAACAATTTGACCATGTTTATATGGGAGACCTCCGCAGTACTCCAAAATCCATACACAAGAATTTCAGAAGTATCCCATGTACTAGGGCAGGCTTAAAGTACATCTGAGTTCATCAACCCTTCAATAGTTTGTCATGTCATACTACTAAACATTAAAGTTACTGGATTGAGTACCCATAAATATTTCACATGAATGTTTTTTCAAAGACAACATATGTCTTTATTATGGTGGCAGCTGCATTTTATTGCTCATCAGATAACCCAAATTCAATATCCCAATGAGTAAAATTATGTTTATTGCTAGGCCGCAAAGTAACAAAATGTCTCAGGAAACTATCGTACAGTTTATACTTTTCACAGAAATATTGGTATAAGGAGTGAAATATGCTCGGGAATAATTCGTTTTGCTAGCCAGACAAACATTTCTGAAAAGTGGGGTTTGTTAAGATATCAATCAAGGACTACTACAAAAATATGTACCTGTAAAACTATGCAGGATTATGTTTATCAAGTACTTTCAATCATTTGATAATTATAAGATAGTGACACATTAACATGTAAGATACATATTAATTCATATATGTCGATCTGTTGTGTTTTTTAAAGGAACTTTAGTTGAATATCAGAAAAGGAGAGAAACGGAGAGCGGCAATCAGGATGAAACCGCCGCCTTTTTGGCGAATGATAAAAAGCCAACACAAACAGCAATTAACAGTGTATAAACTATATCTTGAGTGTTTTGTGATATGTTTATGGACTTGGTTTATCATTTATATCATGTTTTAAAGTAATGTTTTATAGTTCTATTTATGAAAACGTTGATAAAATTCGTTAAATCTAAGACTATAATAACCAATTAAAAGAATTATAACTCTTTTCGTTTTTAATCTTGGCTTGTAAAATAACGTGCAAAATAATCAACAGTTTTCTTCTTTTGTTTTTATTAGTGCCCCCGAGACAATTCAAACGTTCGTGCGCCTGATGTTTTGCATCTCATAGCATTTTTATGCAGCTGTGAGATAATTTCTGGATTTATTTTTAACATTACAGTTGCCTTAATAGCAATGTGTTTCTTACAGTTAAAGTATAACACGTAAAATTTCTTCGATTTCAGAAATAAGACAAAAGATCTTCCTCCATTGTTACTTATTCTAATGACTAAAACTGTTAGCCGATATCTATTTGGTGACAGTGGCGTTAACTGAGAACAAATGTCAAGGTATTTTTGAAATAAATGGTATACTGTACTTGTTTTATGTCTTCAAATTTATTTGCAGTGGTTTGTAAGAACTGACCTATTAAACTTTATATCATGATACAAAGCAATATTAAACTCTAAAGGTTTGTCATTCAGAAACCACATTTGGCATTAACTAAATGTCAGAGATTGTTTGTTTTTTTTCTTACCAAGTTGCAGAAACACAGTATTCCATGTTTGTATTTGAATATGATGGCAGTATAATTCTTAACATTTAAAACCTCGTTAGAATTTAGCCCAAACGTGACTCAAAATGATGCAAAAAAAGGTGCTAGAATTGAAGCTTAGGCGTGTTTTCTGTGTTTTCATATGAGATCTTCCTTTTCCCAGCTTTTCAAATATAGCTGAAAATTAAATTAAGAAACGAAAAAAAGAATTGTATTATAAGCTGTAACTTTTCAAAAGATAGCAATAATCGATTTATCTTACCTTGATTTAATTTTTGTTTTGCAACTGTAGCAGGCAGGCATTCTCCATGCGTGTGACTGTGCTGAAAGTATTTCTTTAAAGTTATACATTAAAATAAAGACAACTGAACCGTTTGATTTGTAAAGCTTAAATAAGGAAACGATTTTAAAACAGGGTTTATTTCCCTTGTTACGAGAATAGTGCAAAACAAAAGACATTTTCTTTAGAAAATTCCAAACCTACATATTACTATTAAATTAAGCAGTCTAGACGACCTTGGGCTAACTATAAACCCTTAGAGTCATTAACATTTTGACAATCAAACATAAACAACATTATTTTGAATTTTACGATTGTTTTATTCACTGACCTTTCAAATTATAGTAGTTTGTGCACTGTATATTTATAATCACGATATTTGTAATTTAGAAATGCTATTTGTAAATGTTTGCACATACTGAAGATACTGACAGTATAGATATGATTTAAGGTAGTACACCCCTAATCAGCACTATAAGGAACTGAAAAATTGACAGTACAGTTAAGTTGAATGCCTTAATTGACACCAGTATGCAAAATTTAAACAAAATTTACCGTACGGTTTTGGACTTGTGGACACTTTTCTGAACTAAAGCTTGGAAAATAGAAGGGCTCTTTTTCAGAAATAGGGAAACTCTAAATAATTTGTAATATCATCCTTATGATAAATGTTTTCCTATTGATTTTTGTTAAGAAACAAAAAATAGCATTCAGGTTACGAACCACACAAGCTAAATGATTGTTTCTACTCTTAATGTTAGAAATATGTATTAAAATATTACCCTACCCCACCAATTTTAAACACTGGTTTTACCATTTTCCTGCTTAGAGTACCCAATACAAAATATCGCTAAAATCTACTTAATTGAGGGGCTTCATTCAAACTTTGCCCAAATTTTCTAAGAAGTATATTGGTTGATCTTGTCGAATATAAAAGACTTTAACCATGTAGTTTTTTTTCATAGACCTTGAAAATATCGGGTACCATATTTGTTATTAAATTTAGAATTATTTAGCCAATAAATACCGATAAAAATTATTTTTTTAAGAAACATTTTTTTCATTCTAAATAGGACCTGAGAGATACATAAATGACCGACGTCACGGGAAAAAGGGCACTCGGGCATTTGGTAAACTATTGAAATAAACTGAATTGAAAATCAGCAAAAATGGAAAAATTTGTGCACTCTTCCAATCTAAAATTAAAGTGAAATATTGATAGCCTGAATATTGTCCTTCACAAAAATGACTATTTTGTATCAAATTTCTTGATTACCATTACCATGGCAACAGTTTTTTGGGGACAGTTCTTCCTTGTTTAAAATGATATCAACTGAACAAAACACAGTTTGGAATGATAACAATAATATTTTTGTAAAAATATTGGTTATACAGTAAAGGTATAGAATTTTATAATTGAATAGGTAAAATTTAAGTGTCTGAAATCTGCCACGTTAATCTAATTCCAACGGGAATGTAGATAGAATCTGACGTCAAATTAAGGTATGTGACGTCATTTTAAAGAATATCAAATTTGCCCATCATGCTCCTCTTAAACATGAAAGTACGTCGTATTTGCACTATGCAGGAAGCTGAAATTTTCAGTCATTAATTCTGGGATATCATTTGTTCAAAAAAAGTAAAAAGGTCAGTTTCCAAAAGTTATGTCGGAGTGCCCTTTTTCCTGTGTCTTTGGTCAAATAATAATAAAAGAAAAAAAGAAGAAAGAAAAAAGTTGACCCTACTGGGGTTTGAACCCACAACCCTCAGTTTCCATGCATGTGACAGTAATCCTAGCCTACTTAAATACTCTTCAAGGTGGAGGTTATGTATTAGGAGTGTACTACCTTAAACTAAAATGTATGAAATTGTAATGAGCAGATTTCAGGACATTTATCCGTCGGTACACCTTTTGGGTGAAACTGAAAATGAAATTACCGTCATACTTTAAAAAAAAATACATGAGAAAACTAATGAGTGTACATACTGATTAGAAAGAATGTTGTATTTTTTTTTTCTTATCGAGGGGTAACTCTTTAAAAGAAATGAGTTTTCATAAGGTGTTGATAGTTCAGAGTTATACCACCTTGGGCATAGCAAATAACTTAATTTCACGGTAAATGTTCTATAGAAACAGTAACACTTAATAGCTATGGTTTGAACTTAATCAAAATGTTTTCTGATTCCAACAATATATAATTTACTTGATATCACAAATAACTGAAAAAAATAATTAATTAATAGTTCATAAGACGGAGGGCAAATCATCTAGTCACGCAACCAAACTGAAATATGTGGGAAAGCATAATGACAGAGGGCGTACCATCTAGTCACGCAACCAAACTGAACTACGGGGGAAGCATTAAATCATTTAGTGTTATTAAACTCTGTTTCGCTCCTTGTTTATTCTATTAATATGTTACAAATAGTATTTTCTAATTTGCTATTGAGAATTTTGCCTTAATATTGATATTTCCAAACCTCCTGTATTTAGAATATTTATTCGTAACGAAAGTGGCATTTATTAAGCAATTTCCAACAAGAACAGTTAAAGTAAACTTTAAATAATTGTATGGAATATTGTTTTCATTGATCTTTGATTATAGTCCTATTTCAATGGCTCATCTTGAAAACTTGACGATACATTTGATGTCAAGATGATATTTCATACAATTTGATGTACGTTATGTGACCTGAGCTAAAATGTCACTGCAATATACAACAGGAAGGAGAGTTAAATGAAGTCTAGCTCTTCTTAGAATTGATAAAGTAAAAACAATTTGATTGATTTTTTTTACCTTGTCTAGTGAACAAATAAAATAGAATTGTTAAATGAAGTCCAGCCCATCTCGGTTGGAACTGATTTATTTGCTAGGGAAGTCCGACTATTGATTAATTACTTGTAATTTTTGTGAAGAATCCTTTGATACTCTATCAGAGAAAACGTTTGATAAAAGAGCAGACATGTTAAAGCTTTGTCATCTTTTATAAACTATAAAAAAGGTGTACGGTTTTTAACGTTTTAATGAAATAATTATTTTCAAAATATTGAAAATGTCAAAAGTGTTACGTGAAAATAGCCCTTTTTTCTGAAGAAAAGGTAATCTTTTTTTCTGCGCACAAAAAATTAACTTGATATTTCACCATTAAAACGTTCATCATCTTTATCTCAAAGATAGAATTTTTATGTTAATATAGATATCTTTTTTAAATGCTTGTTTTGCATGTAAATATTTTCGTTTAACAAATAATCACTGAGGCTACAAATGACAATCAGACATTATTGATTATAATAATATACTGTTTTAGAGGAGCAATCTAGAGGAAAAAGAAACAATAAGTTTCCAGTTTTAATGGAAATAACGACACTTATTACTGTCTAGAAACCAGGCTATCACAAGAGATTACGAAAACAGAGAAACATTTTTACAATAAATATTTTGCTCCGTATCCTTAAAAAGAGACTTTCCAGGACTTATTGTTGTCTTGATAATATTTGTTTTAATCCTTAGTACAATGTTTCATGTAAACATAATTGCAGAATTGAAGCCCTTATATCGTTGAAGGCCAGTAAAATACTGGGAACTAGATGTTGTTTTCCAGGAGGAAAACGTATATCCCCCACCCCAGCCCCACCTACAACTTCGGCCGAAGAGCTGCAAAAAAATGCCAAGCGTAAAATCGTGACAATATATACAATTACTAGGCACTGAACAATTCTGTAAGGTTTCTATAAATCCTATGATGAATGTAGAATGAATTGCGCGGACAAAAGATAAAAAGTCCCATAACTACAGCAAAAATTAGAGATCGGAAAAAGCATGATCATATGCACAACTACACTAGGTATTGAACATTTCTATAGAATACAATATTTCATCAAAATTTGAAGATGAATGTTTATATAGGATTTCTGTCCTATCAGGTCTTTAGTTTGTGACTATAACAACACAAGGAACAGTCAAATTGATGACATGTTAGTACTGTCTGTAAAGCAGCTGAACTGCATTAACTTAAAGACTGTAATGATAAATAGCTTTAGATTACAAGACCAATCTACCAAACACTTCAAATGGAACAAATTTTCTTTATTACATTAGAACCTGAACCTACTTAGATGATAATAAATATAAATCATACTAAGTACAGTTAAAATGACTAAAGCTTAAAATCATACTAAGTACAGTTTAAATGACTAAAGCTTTAAATCATGCTAAGTACAGTTTAAATAACTACAGCTTTAAATCATGTTAAGTACAGTTTAAATGACTAAAGCTTTAAATAATACTAAGTACAGTTTAAATGACTAAAGCTTTAAATAATACTAAGTACAGTTTAAATGACTAAAGCTTTAAATAATACTAAGTACAGTTTAAATGACTAAAGCTTTAAATAATACAAAGTACAGTTTAAATGACTAAAGCTTTAAATAATACAAAGTACAGTTTAAATGACTAAAGCTTTAAATAATACAAAGTACAGTTTAAATGACTAAAGCTTTAAATAATACAAAGTACACAGTTTCTTTTTTTTCTTTCAATAACTCACTGCCTACTGTGATAATACAGACGTTTTCCTCGGTTAATTTGAGGAAAAAAACTCACAAATATATATTTGAGGTAAAGGCAGTTACACTTTCAGTTCAGGATACCAGTAGTTGGCTCAACGAAAACTGGCTATACTGTAGCGATGTTTCGGATCCTCCAAATAAAACACGAAGAAGTTGTAGAAAAAAAATACATTTCGAAATTAGTTAACTGTATTTAGAATTTTTTGTAAAAGTCAGCCTGTAATGTATGGTGATAAAGATCTCTTTCCTTTGAGAATGATCTGTCACGTAAGCCGACAATAAAACCTTTGGGCATATTTCACGACATATCTGGCTTAGCTTTATAATGAATGAGGTCAAGACAAAGAGTTGATTTTAAAGCCACTTGGTTCCAGCAGATCATTTGCTGAGACAACTGTCGTTATTTATGTTCTATAGTAATGGTCTAATGAAGCTTTCAGCCAGAAAACAGTACTACAAATCGCACGAAAACAACTAGATGTTAGGAACCAGGGCATTGTGGTAAAATATCATTGTTTCTCAAGTTTATCATTCAGTGAATGTGATGAATTAAATAAAATAAAGGGAAGAGAAAATTGTAAGTAAAGTTCTGCTTCATTTATTCAGTGGCAATAGTTAGATAATTTTCGTTCAGCTGTCTTGACTTAAAGAATGAAAACATGCAAAATATTTTGATTGATATAAGTAATTCTGTCTGTTATTGTTTGTTGTACTGCTACAGCAATGCAGATACAATACGACTATTCCACTTTAACCAAGCTAGGTTAAATAAACTGTAACCAGATACCTTCGCTTCCAAAGTGGTAATCTATTAGTTGCCATTTAAATGTCTGAAGAAATGTTAATCTTAAGCTGACGGTAGAAGATTCTACTTCTTGGATAGTCGAATTCTTTTGATCCCTTTTTGTCAAGGTTTTTGAAACCTATAAGCATAAGTATCTGGACGTTTCGAGCAAGTCCTCGATACGCCCTTGGTTGAATTTATGTAAGTAGCAGCTCAGGAGCAGAATTTCTGGTGTATCAGTGCACAGTCTTACAAGAATCAGGGGCTTCAGAAAGTGGTGTTGACAGGTGTTTATATTTGATAAGGCGTCGATATTCTGGTTAATGCAGTTGATGGCATTGCAATGTTAGGCAGTAAATACAGCATTGTCTGTTGAATGGCGACGACGGTATTTCTACCCATACTGTATACAACACCGTACTCAATTCCTTGTCTTTATATCCTCGCGCAACATAAAATATTTTCATAAACTTTCTGACTGTTGTTTCTCTATCCAAAAGTCTTGCACAGTAAACACTTTAGGAACACGTGATGTAGGTAAAAGGTCACAATTTTAACTGTCGAAATGTATTTCATATATCCTTCCATGGTGAATAAGCCATATATTTTGAAAAAGAAAACAGTAGAAATAAACTGCAAGCAATATGTTTTTCTTATACGTAAAAAAGATGTTAAAATGTTAAAACTATACTAAGAATATGATGGCTTACGAAAATGTACTTCTTGTCCTGTATCAGAATGATTACAGTGGATGATTTTTATGGTAAAACAGAGGTTCATATCCCCTACTTGTACAAGTTATGATATAAAGTCACTTTCTTCTGAACAATGTAATTCTGATCCGACAAGATTGTCCTGTTGAATTTCTTTGAAGTATTTCAAACATCCTTAACAGAAGTTATGTAGTAAAACAAATGAAATTGCATCTACTGTTGGCTTAACAAAGAAGGTCTAAACAGTCATAGATAGGATAGAACTTAGTTAGAAAAGGCAGACTTATTGTGCACAAACTTAAAATGTTAGGTGGAGCATGTGATATTTTTCTAAGTGTTTTAGATTTAATAAAACAGTTGTATAGGTTTGTGCTCTACTTTTATTATTACAAATTTCATTTCTGTTTGCAATGAAATATTGGTGGCTGCAAAATAAATATTTCATTCAGATAAAAGTGAACCTGGTGTACAAAAGAAATCGTTCAGTTGTTATTAACGTGTATAACATATTCTTTCTAATTTCCTAACGTGAGCTGTATTGCAGTATTTCGGAAATTAAGATCTTTCTACTGTTATTTTTTACTTTATTCAAGCGCCAGGTCAAGGTTGCATAGAATAAAAAAACATTTCGTGTAACAAACAATCCGAAGTTGATTTTTCAAGCTGATGACGATATTTTATTTTTCAATGAGTGATTTTGTGATTGAGAAAAAACAGCATAGGAAGCAGACGCAGAACTTACTATTGAAGAGGTTATTAATTCTGTTACACAGCTCCGTACAAACACAAGTGGTGGTTAAGACATAATTCTAAATGAATTTTTTATTGGGATCATTTCTGTAATTGGCTATTTTCATGAACTGTTTGATACGTATTTAAGAAATGGCCAATTTATAAAGGAGTAGACGAAACTGATCCTTCGAATTATAGGGGAATAACTACATAGTACTCTTGGAAAAATATTTTCGAGAATATTAAATAAAAGATAGAATACTTGGGCTGAACAATACTCTGTGTACATCGAGGCACAAGCCGGATTTCGAAAAGAAATGAGTACAGTAGATACCATATCTGTTTTAAATTTACTCATTAATCTGTCTCTTGACAAGGGGGATAACTTTAACTGTGCTTCAGTGGACTTCCAAAAAGCACCTGGCTTCATAGTAAGAGACCTTCATGGGTATAAATTAATAAGATTCGGAGTCAGAGGAAATACTCTAAATGTTCTAAAGTGAATGTATAAAAGTATATCATTAAGAGTAAAGAGTTATTCAGACCTAAGTGAAAGTTTTGCTTGTATGTTAGTGGTATGATAGTAGGGGAGGATTGAAGAAACTTTTCTTAGAAAGAAAATAATGGCATTGATATCGATTGATATTGATAATGATTCCTAAAATGTTATTGTTTGTATACGCTGACGATATAATATTCAAAAACATCTAAAAGGTTTGCAAAAGTCCTTAGAATTTTTTATGTTTTAGAGGAACATTGTAAAAGGTGGAAATAAGTTATAAACGCTAATAAAACGAAAGAAGTGATTTTTAGAAAAGGCGACAAAGTTAGCAGAAATATACAGAACATTTTGTAAGGGAAAAGACAAATTATGAACATGCTTAAATATTTGGGGGCTTATTCGCTAGTGGTGGCTAATTCAGCGGTAGTACTGGCCAAGTACTTAAACCGTATTAAAATGTAATGAAAACCTGAATAAATTCGCAAACTTAAAACCAAAGGATACTCTAGATCTTGTTTTTCTAAATCATTGATAACAGACGGTACACGACTCAAGTGTGAAGACTTAAAATTCATAGCAGATAAAGCTCTTTTCCATCGGCTCAAACGCTTTTGAATTAACACAGAATTGCAGAACTTTTTTTGTAATAAGTCAACATGCTTACTGACAATAAAATCTTTGAGATTGAAACTACGAATACTTTTTTAATTTTATTTTTGTTTTGTCTTTATTTTCTTGATTTTAGATTACATGTATTTGTTACACTATAGTTAAAAGTATTTGGAAAGGTTTAATTTGCAATGACAAATTAATCTACAGAAATGATAATATCTATAAGGGATATTTCCTAACTTTGAGAACAATGCAAAACAATATATACTTTTTTAAGAATTTCTTCAGTTTTAGATCTGTGTTATTAAAGCAGTTCTGGACAACCTTGAACAGGCTATAAATCCTTAAAATCCTCAGAGTTTCGACAATAAAGCACAGACAATATGACATGATACTAAATGGTGTAACTGTTTCATTCAGTGACCTTTATCATCTAACTACTTTACACTCTTGCTTTCAAACAACGCGTTTGGTCCTTCGATTACGGTAAGACAACGCTGTATAAATGTGAAAGGGTGCTTGTCATTTACAACTGGCTTGGGAGACATAGCATGCACAGTGTGAGCGGTTTCATATGGCATTCATTAAATCATTGCTAGGCTGAAGTATTTGCTCCCGATCGATACCTAGCAGGTGCTGTAAAGTATAATCCAAAATAGATTGTCAGAGAGGACGCAGTGCACGACAGAAGATAAACAAGGATGTGGAAAACTTTAAAAGGTGAAAGTTCAATGCATTTTTAGGCTTAAAGTTCAAGTATGTTTTCTTTAAACATTTTTCATAAATACATCAGTTAACGATAAGTGTTGGTTTTTCCTGAAGAATATAATGTGTTTTTCTATCTAATTTGCTAAAACAGACTTCCAATGACATTCAGACCTAAGCCATCGGATCAAGCCTTGCAGAATCTTATGTTAACTGTACAAATAGTAAATATTATATTTTATTCATCACAATTAAGATGATATTATGTTGACATTTTCTGAAAATAAGGCTGTAATTTTACTGCGTTATAAAGGTACTAATAGGTAAGTATATATTATTATGTAGCCATCAGTGTCGACGAAACTTAGAAGTCATAGAAAAATGACTGACGTTTTCTTTTTTTTCTTTTTAAATAATAAATTCCTGTCATCTAGATATGACATTCATGTATACACTATAGTTACGAAAAGACAATAATACAAAATCATTTGTATTGGTATTTCGTGTACATTTGTTTAAAACGTTTTTTCCACAATACATAACACATAAAGCTAACAATGTTCATTTCAGACTCAGCATAAGTTCACAAAGACATTGGTCAAATTCGCCAATTTAGTAACCATTGTGAGATATGCGGAACATAATTACGTCTATAAGTTTTGTTAAATCATGTTTTGTCCCATGTTTGTTTAACTATGTTAAAATCAAATTATATACTAGTAGTCTACCCATAAGCAATTGTGGTATAGACAGTGTTTTATACATTTTCTACAAATCTTGTGATTTAAAATAGTTATTCATAACGATATTGACTTTAGTTATACATGTATTTGGAAAAATATGCAACTGGAAGATCCCAAATGAATTTTATATGTTTCAATGATTTTAAATCACTGAGCTTTTATGGTGGTCATGTTTCTGTTTCTAATGGCTCTTCTTACAAAGTCGACGATGCATTTGATCTAAGCTTGACATTTAACGAAATTATCTCTGAAAGCATATTCCTACAATCTGATATGTTTTATATGACTAAAAGTTATAGTCCTGTAATAAACAATAAAGAGACAGTGTTAAATGAAGTCTAACCCATCTCATTCGGAACTGATTTATTTGCCAAGGAAGACCGAACATTGATAAATTAATCGTGATTGTTTACTAGATTTTATTGATATTGTCCCAGAGGAAGCGTCATATGAAGGAGCTGAAGATGTTAATGGTTTGTCATCTCTCCCAAGCAGTCATTTAGATATTCTATCATCTAGCATTTCAATGAAAATAATCATTACATTTTTATATTTGGTAGTTGTCAGTGCAAACATATACTTTACTTTTTGAATACAAATGTTTATTTATAATCATAACAAAATCATATTTTTATTATTACTTTCTGAAACTTTTAAATATTCTCTTATTAATGGTAAATAAATATGAAACGTCTGGTTTCCAATGCCTTTGATTATTATTGTGAAAATGTCGCTACAAATTATCAAAAATTATGGTATAAGTCAATCGATAATCATCTTTTCCATTTTAGCTTTGTAGAACAATTCAAAGCAGAAACATATAATAGTTCAATGTTTTCTTAGTTTCATTGCTCTGTGTTGGCAGTGAAACAAATTTACAAACTTAACCACACTGAAAACATTTTTTGTATACACACTGACTTTAGTGATTGCCCCTTTTTGTATTCATATGATACTACTTATGAAACAGTTTAGCTTACATGTCGAATCTGACATGACAAACCTATATGTTTTGGTGGTCGATGTGTTTTTACAGTTATTATCGCCACGTGTACTGTTCGCCGTTAAGTTTATCTAGCTTAAAATGTGTCGAACCAACCCTGCATTCATCGTCAAAGGAAGTTCCTGATGACCATTCTGCATGTGCAGGTAGTCGTAGAGAAAATCAGTTTAAGTCATTTAAAAAAATATGGACGTTTAAAACTTTGAATTGTTTTCATTCGATATTGTTTCATTTCAGTTAGATAAATGGAAAATTTAGAAAGAAATGTTGTAGTTTGCAGTAAACTATATTCTATGTTACGTATTAATAATATTCTGTACTATAAGCGTTCAGTATTTACTTCTCTTCATATTTGATAAGAGAAAACAATATAAAAATATTTTTTAAGAAATATTAATAGAAAATAGCGGCGTTTAATAACATATAGAACGATATAAAATCGTTAATAAAGTGTAAAGCTAATAATTACGTAGCATTTGATGTCCTAAAAAGTATCTTTTATTAGATAAATAATCATATTTTTGCGAAAGGCTGTTATTTGTCGACACTCCTCTCATACTAATGGCATTTCCGTGAATATACTATGATAATCTCGCTGTTGTGGTTTTACTAAAGGCGAATGGATGACTTCTAAAATGCTTCCATTCCAGGCTTCATTCAAAGACATGTGAAAGTTTTGTTTGTGAAATAGCTAGAAACAAGCGAAAGATCAGTATAAGTCTTTTTAGTTTATTTAAAGTCGGTTAATTACATACCTACACTTATGAGTTTAATTTGAAAATGGTTATTTTGTCATTCTACAGAACGAAATACAGTGTGTATACCTTACATGTAAAATAAATAAAATATTTTTATTCTCCTACGCATCCTCAGCAGACCGTCTACTTTTAAAGTTTGAACGAAATAATGTCTAAATGCCAAGACACCATTATTTTGTCTCTACCTTAGCCTAACTATGTATTTTGGTGTTCACTTTTAAACATTGTCTGAATTATACTAAGATAATTAGACAATAAAACATCATTCATTATTACAAATATATAGACCATTTGGTTAAATATAAAAAGGCTTTCACTCTTTTCACTAGGCTTGCAATAAGTTAGATTAATTGATCTGCTCTCCAACTTTTTGAAATGAATTTCTGAGATCTTCTATATAAACTTCGAATTTTTTTTTTTCTAACATTCATCTGACTGCATATTTACATCATGATTTTATCAGATATTTCATACAACTATACACAAGCAAATTGTATAGTTAGATTCGTTTTTGTCTTGTTTTTTTCACCAGAGGTAATTCAGCAGCAGATAGGAATTGAGTGTAAACTTACTAATGTATTCATGTTATCCACTTAAAGGAGATATTTTTCAATTTATTTTTATACATTTTCTAG
The DNA here is from genome assembly GCA_012932295.1 of Cyclina sinensis. Taxonomy (NCBI): domain Eukaryota; kingdom Metazoa; phylum Mollusca; class Bivalvia; order Venerida; family Veneridae; genus Cyclina; species Cyclina sinensis. The sequence goes on along the minus strand of JAAONU010000001.1, from coordinate 69,832,443 downwards.
ATGTAGCATGTGACCAGACAGTTGGCAAGCTTCTTCAAAAATGTATGATTTTTTAGCGGAAATATTAACGATTTTTATACAACTGTATTTTTGCAAAGACATTTTTCTTCACTTCCAAAAAGAGGCAGAGCAAACAATTGCAGCCCATATCTAAAAACTGCCTTGTTAAATATGTATTGTGTATTTTATTATTTGTAAAATGAATACTGTGATCTTAAGAACGTGCTCTGATTCACACGACGTAATTTCTTTGACTGACGAAGGCGTGTATAACTCTAGGAAAAGATGTCATCTTATCATCTGAGAAACAAAACAAAACTTGCTACACTGCTTTGTACACTTTATACGCGGACGGCGAACGGTTATTTGCAGTCTTACATGAAAATGCATTCCTAATAACTTTGGCAGTAGTGTTACAAAACTGCCCTTCCATAAGACAGCTGAACTACTTACAAAGACTGACTGTGCAGTTTAAGTGTACTCAGCCATGCACTTGTCATTACGAATTTGAATGAAACTTTAAATCCCAGAACACGAAGACGCCAGAATAACAGAATAAAAGTAGCATTATTTTATGTTGTAGACACATTAATGGAAACATGATTAATAGCAAGTTGTGTAAGATAAATGGATCCTTGACTTCTTAACAAAAATGTAACTTAAGTCTGTGTAGATATTATCACTTCGAGGTCATAAAGGGAGAGACAGTGAAATCGCTTGTTACACCTATAGCTATTAATTGTAAACAGACAGACAGTGTAACAAAATTGGCACAGATACGCAGGAGAAAGACTCCTCAGTAATTATGTATGATGTTTTATGTATTTCAGAGTGTTAGTAGAAACATCACAGACCAACATATTTCCTGTCACATCTCACATCATTCAAGCTGATTTCCGTGCATTGACGTATCAGACATGTTGACTGAATGTGAAATATCACGAGGCAAAAAGGTTTGCAATGTTCTTAAAGTCAGTTTGGATTATCTTTTGCCTCAAGAAGCCATTCTTCAGCATTAAAAGAGAAATCATCCAAATAATGTCTTTTTATACTTCAGCAGTACAAAAAATGGCACGTGTTAAAGCAAATGACATGCTAGCATGAACTCTTTTTTTCCTTTAGCAATGTTTTGAAAAATATTGTTTTTATTTTTCTTTTTTTTATATTGTTATATTCTTTTTGTAGTAACAACAACTAACTATAAAACATGAAATAACATGAGAGGCTACAAGGTAACTTTGTGACATCTTGTCTCTCGTCAATCTACCACTTGTGCAAAATATTACTGTTCTTTGGTTTCTTGTACGATAAATATCAATGTATATTTATTTATTAAAGCAAAAGTTAGAAAAAAAATCTATATTTTTACAAATCATTTGATTGCTTCCATAACCAAACCACACTATAAGTTAAGCTGTATTGAAGGTATTTATTGATTACAGGGGTGGTTCATTAAAGTTTGTTTTGACATAAAAATCTTCCATTTACAATTCTTCTTTGCATTTGAAAACTGACTTCTTCTTGTTTCTTTGGTACCTTGTTATTTGCAGACAAAAAACTTGGGTTTTCAGTATTATACAGCATTTTTTGCGGATAATTATCATTGTTGACTTTTAGTCATGTGTTAGGCGTTTTGTAGACATTAGTAGACATAAATTTCTGTTGAATATCCTGACAACTGACCAGTTAGGCAGTCTGAGGGTAAGTTTAAGTGTGTAGAAATACCGAAATCCCCGCTTGAGAGTAGAGCGGTATGCCTTTTCAATCCTTTATTCTGCACGTATTATCTTATTTTAAAGGCATTTCAGCAGTCATTTATCATACACATAGATAACAGTTCTCTAGATTATTTCAAATTTGTGCTAAATCTGACGTTATATACTCAAGTTTGCATACTGAATTAGAGGATATAAATCTTAGATAAGGATCGCACATTTACAGAACAAAAAAGAGCTGCAGGTGATGTTATAGAATCTGTATGCATTGTCCCAGGTATTTGAGACAGACGGGATTTTAATACATTAATCTAATACTTGATACTCGAGATTATACATGAAACAGGAATACGGAACAAGAGTGTTAGGAAACTGAAATTATTTCAGACATGTACCGGTATTTTAATGTCAAGAATTTATAGTATCCAGTATGCAGGCATTAAATCAATCCAAACAAATATACAGTTTGAATCAGGAAAGAAAGCATGAAAATAAGAAACAGTATATTGTATAACAAGATTCAATATTTCTTCAGTTTTTTATTGTTTGATTTATCTTTTGCAAGAAGAAATGAGCACTATCTGTCACTAACACTAGAAGACTTAAGCCATATACTTTATACAGACAGTTATCTCTTTTGTCTCATTGCAAGAAAATTCATAAGTTCATGACTTTATCTATTCTGAAGGACAGGCTTAATATTTTTTAAGAAATTAATAATTTTGATGATTATGTATCATTCAGATTAGGTTTTAAAACAGCTTTAAAATATGGATTTTACAAAAAGTTATTCTAAAAGGATTTGTTATAAATACATTTTCAGTTCAATATCATTTCAATAAATATGTCAAGATGGAGAATCTGTTTTCTCCATTCTGCAGTGTTGACTGCATTTTTCACTGTCAGTGCTTTGATTAATAATTTTTCTTCTGCCTTACATTATTTGGCGACATATTGGTTATGAAGTCAAATAAATGTAACATTCAGCTTGTATCGAGTGACCAAAAAGATATGTATCCTTAGGGTTTGTCGTGCAGACAGCAAATGACAGCTCAGTAAATAGGTCGAGCTTAGTCAGGAAAAACTATTTTCAGCCACTAAGCCGGTTTGTGACTATATGGAGGCATAAATAAAGTCAAATAGGACCTACTGCACTAAAGAAAAAAATATTTCGAACTAATAAACACATCTATTCTGTCTGATGATCCGGAGGTCGCAGAGAGATTTTCCAGTATCAATTTACAACCGTACTTATGGCGCAAGCACTGGTTTGAATCCTGGAAATAGTCATCGAACAGGTTAATATAAGTAGAAATAAGTAAGTTTACACTTAACCTTTACTGACACCTTTGTCACTTTAGTTTACTATAATGTATGAGGTCGAATCAGAAAGTTGTCATTATGAAGCTATACGTAATTCCAGTACTAAGATCAATTACTGAGGCGATGTTAGATACTTATTTACCATAGTAATGAAACTAATGCACCCTTGACATGAATCTAGAAACTAGAGCAACAAAACAAATGGAAACAATTAAATGTAGGAGATTTTGTATACAAGATGTATGCTTTTCGTCACTGTCCGTTTTATTATAAGGTCATGATGTTTCACAAAGTTTGCAAGACGAAAATAATTCTTAGCATCGTTCTGACTGACAAATGCCAGTAAATTCTTGACACAAATTGATAAGAAAAATATTGATTATGCTTTTGCAACACAAGCTTATAGATTACTTTGTACTTTTTTGTATAATTTTCAAAGACAGTAGAGGTTCCTGTGATTAGGTATGGGTAGACAGTTTAAAGAAAACCTCATGCATATAGTACCTAGTCAGGATGAATGAACTATATCCATTCATCTTTGTTAAACTGCCATTCAGACGCCTGACTGACTAATGAATTTGATTTTAGTTGCTAAAATATTTATTATCAAGATGTTTAGATGATCTTGAAGGTAAATACCGCTATGCTCATTTGTTCAGTAGTGTCTTTTCTTGTTGAGAACCGTGTAGCCGTGAATGAACAGACTTTGGGTTTGAAGTGGCTACCTTTTTACGGGTTAGTCGTTGATACTGTTATAGTCCTATCACTTATTTCATATACCTCAGAAACAATTATTTTTGATAAGGCCACTATTACACTGTTAGGTAGTAGTATATAAATGTTCTAAACAAATTTAAGTTACTATACCAGTAAAGTATTGTAATTTTGTATTTCTTGAAATTTGAACAAAGTGTTATAATTATGCAACTTTGTGAATATTGTGTTTTCACATTTTCGCATTCTCGATGCGAAAAAGCAAAAGGACGACAAAATTAGGCAAAAATTCGACACATAAAATGTGTCGTGTTTTCGCCTCTTATTTATCGTGTCTTTACATTTTCGTATATTTGCCTTTTCGCATTTTCTCTTTTTCGCATTTTTGCTATTTCGCATTGATACATTGTCGCATTTTTGCTTTTTCGCATTGTTGTGTTTTCGGTTCTTCATGTTCCGGTTACGCATGCGCAGATTTATCATACATATGTTGAATGTGTTGAAACTTTACTTTTTTTAATGTACTGGGCAGTCGCGTTATTTATAAAATACAAACCAGTGGGAAAACAATAACAAAAGTATTTATTTGAAAGGATACCGCGATCACTATATCCATACCGTGACTGTTGTTTAAGCATTTGTGTAGTTGATTTGAGCATGCGCTTAAACAACCGGAACGCGAAAATGCGACAATGCAGCAATGCGAAAAAGCGAAAGTGCAACAAATCGAAAAAGCGGAAATGTAGCAATGCAAAAATGTGACAAAGCGAAAATGCAACAATGCGAAAATTCGTTAACACTAAAGGACGACAAAGGTTGACTTTGTCGTATCTTCGTATTTTCGCATTTTTGAATTTTCGCCACAAAAAGCAATGACACGACAGATTCTTTTTCTTAATTTCATTGTATTATACGAGTAATATGAAAAATGAATGTTCAATGTTGTATACATGTATAGTTTTGATTTCTTTGTTATTGTTGGATCAGAAGGTCATACTGTAAATAAGTTTGCATGTTATGTTTATGTGTACACTTTGTATGTTACCTTCTATAAATAAAGATTTTATTATTATTATTATTATTATTACTACAGATGAAATGCGAAAACACGGCGCTTTTTATGTGTCGTATTGTTGCCTTTCTTTTGTCGTCCTTTTGCATTTTCGCTTTGAAAATGCGAAATTACGAAAATACGTCAAAGTTTGACTTTGACGTATCTATGTGTTTTCGCATGTTCGCATTTTCGTGGCAAAAAATCGAAAATACGACATGACGTAAATCAGCCACCATAAGTATGATATTCAGTCTGTAATATATGGTGAAAAAGACGTGAGAAGATGATAAAGGCAGACAAAAAAAAACACCTAAAGATTTATCGATATCTACATTTTAGCATTACTTAACCATAATGAATGGGGTCAAATAAGACAGTGTTAATTGTGATGTTAAATGGTTTCGGCTTCTCATTTCCTGAGGCGACGTTGAATGATTTCAGTAGTAATTGAACAAATTAAGGCGTCTAGAAAGTAGGCCAACAAAACAAAGCAAACTAGTTAAATGTTAGAAAACAACGCATTCTTGAAATAAGCTATAGTATTACCATCACTTGTTTCAAATTAATTTAGATGATTTTGACTTTATAAACAAAATTAAATACATTAAATTAAATACATATGGTTAATAATGCAAGAAAAAATGACTGTTAAGCATCGCTCTAAAAGATAAGGCCACTTAATGACACTATTAAAACAAAATCTTGTTAAACTGCCCGACGCAAATCACTGGATTTGATTAACTTTGTAGAAATGCATAATCAAATTTCTTGTTTAACCGAAAGTCTTGTTATTGTAATAATGACGTATTATAATAATCTTTACTTTAAACATATTTTATTGCAATTCAGTTGTCAGACACATATAAACATCGGTTAACTCATATAGATTTCATTTGATTGTTTTATATACCGAGTGGTGATGTCCTGCTAATTTTTGCTCTGTGAAAGACCTATAGAATTTGTGTTGCAATCATTTTTTTTGCATTGCCACGAAACAACATTTCCTCAGTTTAGATTTTCAAGATAATTGTCATAAAACTACTTGTCTACATTTAAGAATAGCCACACTATCTCAGAAAGCATCTTAGAAAACTATGCAAATGAATTAATACGTAGATGATAATGACCATGTTACATGTATTATTATTATATTTAAGCCGTTGGTCGGGAGAGATGAAAACGACGAAATGCTTTAAAACTAAAACAAAACTACTGTCACTGCCTATGAGGTTGGCAGAAATATTATAGGATCATAAAAACAATTATAATTATAAAATTTATACTGAGTAAAGGAAATATAACGAAATGCAGTTTTTTGATCTTTTATTTCATTATACAATATGTAACTGATAAAAGTATATAATAGAAATTGAGGTTATACGGTGTAAACATCTCACTTAAAATACAAAAATGCTATTACGAGTTTTACACGTTGTCAAATTTATCCTTAAATTAAAATATTTCCATTTAGACGTATGTTATTATTGAAAAACAAAACAAATACCGATCTTTGTAGGTAAAACTACATTCGCCGTGGAACGTTTTAAGCCTGTTGCATAAAGCAGGATATGGTACAATCCTTTTTGACTAGCTCAATGCGAAATTGCATTTACAACTTTACCAAAAGGTATGTTGTCATTTATATCCGTCTTAGGACAGAAGAAGTATCAGTTAATTTAGATGAATTCTGAATCGTCAGTGGATGTTTAATGGTCATCGTTTTCATCATAAATGTTGGTGAATACGAACACAAATAAACTTTTTGGTTCTGAAAAGAAATAAATACCATTTAATACAAATTATGATATCTGATAATTCATTCTTAAATGCTACGGAAATACACAATACAAATGGATCTTATTTTACAAATGCAGCAAAACACGATAGAAATGAAAATTTTTGTGTTTTTTTAAAGATTATCATTCAATGTAAAAAATTTGACCTCCGAAATGTAGACAATAACGATCTAAATAGTTCACACAGATCAGCCAGGAAATGTGTAAGGCAAAGCGATTTAAAACAATGTCTTGTAAAACAATGACCAGCTTTACAATAGCTTTGCATTCATATAAGATAATTATTTATTTGAAGATTTTCCCTCAATATTCAAAATAGTTTAAATTATTACCTCTTGGCATATAATGATTTTTTTAAGCGGCAAAAGCTTATAAGGCGTCATGGTAGCGTCATGCCGTCGTAATGCTGTCAAAAATATCTTCTAGAGAATTGATCTTTTAAATATCTAACATTTTGCTCTGAAAAAACTGTAAGTAAGCTATATTTATTTGTGTTTTGTGTTACAGAATTTAATGGCAACTTAAGTCTCATGTCACTTTGACGTTTTCATATACTTGCTCATAGACATATTATTCAAAGCATTATTACCAGTACCTCTATTCTAACTGATACCAACAGACGTAAAAATGGCACTAACATCCAAATTTCTGTTATTTAATTTTGATAAAAGAACGTAACGGATCTTGCCTTAAAAGAAATAAAATGTTTCAAGAAGTCACAGTCTTAAGAAAGTGGTATACTATAAAAAATGTTGTCTCGATCAAGCAGTAATACCTTTCTGACGTATTTAAACAGGATGAATTGAAAGAAATCATTCCCGGTATTTAAACAATCAAGTTGTGATACCCAGCTTTCTATCAGTTACAAATACATTAACATTATGTTAAAATATAAAAACGTATATCGGTAAAAAGAAACTATCAATATTTTCATTAAAAAAATCCAGTTTCACTTGCAAACCTATTAAGTTTCAAAATTACACATCTATAATTCGGCCGTTCGTAATGAAGTTAATTTCGTAACTTTCAATCTGATTAGCGTCACGTGACCATGTGACAGGTTTAAGTTGGCATTTGGTTTATGTATAATCCTGCTAGTGAAACTATCATTCAGAGTTAGTTATGAGTTATTATGGAGTTATATTAAGCTGTTTGAATAAAACCATTTTTCTGTTCTTAACAAGTATTATTTGTAACACATATAAAAATCCAGTTATTGAAGTATTTTGTCTTGTCTTTGCAAGAAAATTTGGCCATAATAACTTCTAAGAATTAGACAAAATTAACAGTTCTTAAAAGCCTTGTCACATTCTAATTATATTGACAATTGCTTCCTGCAAATTTATAATCATCCTCAGGGATGATTTTTTAGAATTTGGCGCCGAAAGTCTGCATCTCACAGCAGTGCCTATTGTGGAAAACATGTTTTTTGTACGTTATTACATGCTATAAAACACTTGGTTATATTTTTACAGCAGGTGCTTGTGACAGATTCTCATTGTTACTCGTTTTGTGACATATTTGTGTCGTTTTCAAGCCAAAATCTGTCTCAGAGTTATACTGAACGTCTGGTGCAAGTCTATCTTCTTCATCTGAAGACAAGCGACCAGCAATAAAAATCGATGCTAAAATATTTGTAAACTGTTTCGAACAGATTATGACTTGATAAAGTTGGCCTAAACCGAACAAACTCAAATGTAGAGTATCAGGCATACAATCGATAAGGTTATAGAACTAACTAGTCAGTTAAGTGTTGCCCGCGTATCAAATACTAAACAGGCCATGTACTGTGACAAATACATGTAGATGAGCAGTAGTTTTGGAGATGCAAACTTGAAATATAGCAAAATCCATGTAGTCCTAAAATTTGCCTTTTATGTCCTCTTTGATATTTTTATACTTCTTGCGTCACGCTAGTTTCTAGATAAATGACATGGCTTCATTAATCCCACAACTAGGGAATTTATCACGCCGATATAGGAAATGGTCTGCTGATGTGGTGTGTCTACGTGATTAATACTTTGATTTATTCTACGTGACCTCTTTCATTAAGAATAAAAGAGGCATAATCTGAAGATTTTTAAAAACAAAAATATCGGTATATATGAAAAGGTTCTCAACAAATTCGTCTCAGTTTAGCTGAAAATTTGATGAGCATTAAACAACGTCTTATAAAAGTGTGTTTATTCTTATCAACAATGTTTTACATTCAAGTGCAATCGAGTCAGCTTGTTGTGATTAATCTGACTTATTTAAGAACTAAGTGTTGATTTCGTATTCCTATGAACACCAAAGGGCGATCATGGCTACACCACTCACCTTAGTGCCACTGTCCTTACCGTAACATACTGGTAATATGACAAACAAATGTTTAGAGCGATGTGTTGGTCTGATAATCGTAATATTTTACTCAATGTAACTTACTTTTTTGTCTAGCGTTTTCATGACAAACTTTCAATATTTCGCAGGAGATCACTTAGAAAAAAAAAACTGACTAAGTGCCGTGTTTAACGGGTCAAACAATTTACCACTTAGGCGTTCATATCGTTTCCAAAAATATGAGTGGAAGATCTCTTTCTACCCTTTATGACCCAGTTTGATCTTTTTTTTAACGATATCTTCAAAGTTATCATTCTTGTGGGTCAAAAATGACACCGCAACTGTTCCACCGATCTAAGCTGGTGACCATAGTTTTTAATCAATGTGACTCAATTTCATACTTGTCCAAGAGATTATCAAGACACAATTCTTATCAAGATTCATTACGTTTGAGATAAAAGTAGCCACTAAAGTGTTCTGTAAAGGTTTTCCTTTGCTTTGAGCCAAGTTTTAAACCCATAATACCCAGTTTCTAGAAATCATCAAGAAAAACAGTATTATAAAGGCTAAATAAATAATGTAACCACTAGAGTGTTAACGAGCTTAAATATTGACGACACACGAAGGACAAAAGGCGACGGAGACAGGCAGATTAAAAATTCGCATCCTGAGCACATAGTATTAATGAGATATACCTCCCAAATGTTTTTGTACTTTTAGACAGAATTACATCGGTAATAGAAATAATTTTCAAAGGCCCTTCAATATTACATGCGTTTACCTTACAATCGTCCCTAAAAAGATTTATATTTAACTTTTAAGAAAATATTCAATATTTCAAAACACTTTTAATACCGAAATTGCTAAAAGAATTACATTTTTTGCTGGACTATGGTCGTTATGGCAACAAAAAAGAAGCGTTTTACAAATCAAAAACCATAACACCAAGAAATCTGGATTTTGGTATTGAATATTGAATCTCTGTCATGATTGTGACTATAAGGCCCAACCTAGGGTAACATGTTTACATAGTCATTTTATAAAGCATTGTCATGAAATAACTATAGTTGTAAAATATCGAGCAGATGTAAGTAAGTGACTCATCAAGCTGTGAGAGCAATGCAACTAAGGTCACCATTCAAATTAGTAAATTAAAGGCAATAACATGTCTGTACTAAGAATTTATCAAGCCAGTGAAGTTTGTATTAGGTTAATACCCTAGAAATGGCTGTCGTCAAGATTGATGTTTGTGCAATAACCCCATTTATACTGGCATGAAATAACTGAAATGAAAGGCAAGTCATCAAACAAACCTTTACAAGAAGGGTTAACATCTAATGTACAAGGAATTCTAGAAAATAAATGTGTTCAATATTACGAGATCTAGCCTCACGGTTTATCACGTCAAGTTATGATTAAAAAGGTGGATTTACCATGACGTGTTGGAATTGCTTTTAGTACAATTGATACTGATTTTTTTTATTCTTTAGAATATCAAACATTTTCCTTACTGTTCAAAAAATAACTATTTGTTAAAAAGTCCTATCATAGTAAGAAAAACCATCTCATTTATTTCAGATATATTTACATTTTGAATATATATTGACACTAAAGTTTAATTCTTTTTCCTAGACCATGTACTTGTACTCTATATGTACATGTCCTTTACACAAACACTGCTTAAAGACCGTTTACATGTAAACGTAAAGTTTAAAAAATATTTGTTCTGACTAAAACATGTTACCTATACAAGAAGAAACCAAGATTTGAATTCAATGAGAAAAAAATGTCCTTTTACCTAAAACTTTTATTCTATTATAGAAGCGAAATAAGTATAAACAAAACAAAAAATATGTTTTTTTGTAATTTTGTCTTTCTCACGTTGAAAACAAACATTTGATAGGATCACGTGTCAAATTTCATTCATTTAGTTTCAACGACGCAGTATTGATAAAAATGCGACTGCTTTTGATTTAACGAAATGGACCTTCCAGTATCTTTTGTATTGCAAACTTCCAAAGACAATAAATGAAAGACACTAAACAAGTAACTCAGTATCTATAATAAAAAGCTGATAAAATTTCGATAAGATTTCAAACTTAAAAATGTTGTAATTTTATTTATCATTGATAATAATATCTTTCTGTCATATCTTTGACCAAATACCTCTTTTTTAATCTTTTTTTTCAACACACACTATGTACTGTCCAAAATTAAGGTAAATGTTTGCCACTTCTCCAATACACCATGCGTCTCTGTCGCCACACAGCTGAAAAATTAGACCCAACTAGTATATTGCATATCGAAATTCTAATACAATCACGTCTTACAGCTCAGCAGTGGTAATGAGATTCAGAGTCTGGGCGCCACTAATAAAAATGCAGATACTTGAGACATTCGTTAATCTGTTCAATAAGATAAACTTTGGTTTATTTGTTCGAGCGTTACGTAGAAACGTTTTAAACCTCTCAGTATTGTAGAACGTTTTGAAATTTCAGGCAAATAGTGATATTTAGTTAAATAATAATTCGAACCAGTGATCTCCGGATCGGGCGTCCGACAATTTACTCCACGACCACTCCTCCTTTTCCTCCTCGCAAATTCAATATGCCAAAAAGTGAAACATTGGTTATAATTAACACCTGCAAAGTTTTCAGGAAAATAATCTTTAAATTTAAATTTGACAATTTCTTACAATTATTTGATTTTTTAATGTCTATAAATTAACTAACTAGTCATTAATTTGAAAACTGCGCTGAACATAGCTGCAGTGACAGGGTTTCTGTTTTATTGCATGGGATAATACGAAAGAGTATAAACACTGCCGACATTGTACTGTGCGTTTTTTCCTAAATACTAACACTCATTTTTCTTAAATTAAGGTCCTTTTACGCATTATCACCGGCTTCTATAAAATTATTTTTAGAATTTTCTGTTTATGACGCTTCCGTTTATTTTTGAGCTTGGAGAATTTGCTAAAACGCAAACGAATTGTGCCACGCAAACGCTCCATGTTTTTATTTTTTTCTGTGTGCAATAGCCCGTCTGCTAATTTGATCCAATATGTAGATGGATTCCTAAATATGCTAAACACCATGGGCTTCTTTAAATTTCAGTTACAGTACAAAGTATACAAAATGTTTTTAGTGTTCTAAACAGAGTGTTTCCGAATTATCCAGTTTTTTCTTAATAGTAAAGAAATCAAAATGATACTCTTTTGCAAAAGGGTTGAAACAACAGTCAATTCCATTAACTTTATGGCTTCTGTTGGTAAGAGGTGAGAGAAGTATATTCCTGGCATGAGAAACGTTGTCAGCATAAAGTGAAGACCAGAATACAAAGGGTCTAGTCATTGTTGAAATAGGTTAAAGGTAGACAGAAGGGAAAAAGAAGGTTAAGAGTAAAACATGGTTGGCTGATTCTTCGGATACGGTTTGGCACCGATGTATAAATGTGAAAGGGTGCTTGCCATTTACAGCTGGCTTGGGAAATATAACATGCACAATATAAGTGGTTTCATATGACAATGATTATATCAAAGCTAGGCTGAAGTATTTGCCCTGAAAGTTTATTAAGTTACTCAGATTTACAACTAACAGGTGCTGTCTATTATAATCTAAAATAAATAGTCAAAAGGACGGAATGCACAAAAGAAGATGAACAAGGATGTACGAAATTTTAAAAGGTGAAAGTTGAATGCTTGTTTAGGCTTGTAATTCAAATATGTTTTATTTAAACGTTTTGCATAAATACATCAGAACTAGCCTTTATTAAGAAGACAAATACGGAATAGTTAACGATGAGTGTTGGTTTTTCCGGAAGAATATGATTTGTCTTCCTTGCTGTAACAGACTCCCAACGTCATTCAGACGTAAGCCATTGGAGTATGTTAACTGTTTGTACAAATAGTTAATGTTATATTTTATCCATCACAGTTAAGAGTGATATTCTGTTCACATTTTCTGAAAATAAGGATGTAATTTTGCTGCATCATAAATGTACTAATAGCTAAGCTAGTCATTATTATGATGCCATCATTGTCGACGAAACTTTGAAGTCATAGAAAAAGGACTGATATATTTTTCTCTTTTGTTTCTTAAAAAATATGATGATAAATTCTTTTCATCTATAAATGACATTTATGTATTATGCTGGAGTTAAGAAAAGACAATACTTCAAAATCATCAACAAATTTTATCTGAAGTAGGATGTATTCGTATTTGATATAAGAACTACCTTACCTCACTAATAGCTATCAATGCACTTTTTAGACTCAGTAAAAGTTCGCAAACACAGTGGCCGAATTCACCAGTTCATTTACCTCTGTGAGATATGCAGAAAGCATTACGTTTATAAGCTTAGTTAAATCCTGTTTGGCTTCGTTTACCTATGTTAAAATCAAGTTATACACGTACTTGTATTCTACACATAAGCAAATGTGGTATTCACAGTGTTTTGAACAATTTCTACAAGTCTTGTGATTTGTGAAAAAGTCATTCATAACGATATTGACTTTAATTATATTTGAAAAAAAAACTGAATTGGAACAGGTAAAATGAACTTTATATGACTGTATGATTTTAATTCAATGAGCTTTAATGGTGGTTTAGTCTCTGCTTCTAATTGCTCTTCTTAAAAAGTTGACGATGCATTTGATCTAAGCTTGACATTTAACGAAATTATCTCGGAATGTAGTATTCCTTCAATTTCATATCGTTTATATGACTAAACTTTTAGTCCTGCAATAAAAAAATAAAGAAAAAGTGTTAAATGAAGTCTAGCAAATCTTAGTCGGAACTGATTTATTAGCCAAGGAAGATTGATAAACTAATCGTGATTGCAGACAATATTTTATTGATATTGTCCCAGCGAGAGCTTCCAATGAAGTAGCTGAAAATGATGTATAGGAAGTGAGCAGTTGCAGTACGCAGCAGTAGAAAAACGTGAAGTTGGCAGTAGCAGTAACAGCAGTAGCAGTAAATCAAAACGTGAAGTTGGCAGTAGCAGTGCGAGCAGTAGCAGTAAATCAGTAGCAGTAAATCAAAACGTGAAGTTGGCAGTAGCAGTAACAGCAGTAGCAGTAAATCAAAACGTGAAGTTGGCAGTAGCAGTAACAGCAGTAGCAGTAAAACAAAACGTGAAGTTGGCAGTAGCAGTAACAGCAGTAGCAGTAAAACAAAACGTGAAGTTGGCAGTAGCAGTAACAGCAGTAGCAGTAAATCAAAACGTGAAGTTGGCAGTAGCAGAACGAGCAGTAGCAGTAAACAAAACGTGAAGTTGGCAGTAGCAGTACGAGCAGTAGCAGTAAACAAAACGTGAAGTTGGCAGTAGCAGTACGAGCAGTAGCAGTAAACAAAACGTGAAGTTGGCAGTAGCAGTACGAGCAGTAGCAGTAAACAAAACGTGAAGCTGGCAGTAGCAGTAACAGCAGTAGCAGTAAACAAAACGTGAAGTTGGCAGTAGCAGTAACAGCAGTAGCAGTAAATCAAAACGTGAAGTTGGCAGTAGCAGTAACAGCAGTAGCAGTAAGAAAGTCTTAAAAGTCTTGAAGGTTTCAATGAAAAAAAAACATGTTTAAACATCAATAGACCCTCCCGTGTCTACTCTGCGACTGTTTCTGACACTCTTGCAAATTTTCATGAATTTTGGTGCCAATCGGAAAAATGTCATTTTTAAGGTCTAGGGACCCTCCCAAGTCAATTTTACCGGTCTGCGACTGTTTCTGACACTCTCGCAGACTTTTAGGAATTTTGGTGCCAATCGGGAAAATGTCATTTTTAAGGTCTAGGGACCCTCCCAAGTCGATTTTACCGGTCTGCGACTGTTTCTGACACTCTCGCAGGCTTTCAGGAATTTTGGTACCATTCGAGAAAGTGTCAATTTTGATGTCTAGACACCCTCCCGAGTCGATTTTACCGGTCTGTGACTATTTCTAAAACTCTCGCAGACTTTCAGGAATTTTGGTGCCAATCGGGAAAATGTCAATTTTAAGGTCTAGCCATCCGCCCGGGTCAATTTTACCGGTCTACAACTGTTTCTGACCCTCTCGTAGACTTCCAGGAATGTTGGTGCAAAAAATCGAGAAAATGTCATTTTTGATGTTAAGGGACCCTCCCATGTCCATTGTTAAGGTCTGCTACTGTTTCTGACATAACTGCAAACTTTCAGGAATTTGGTGCCAATCTAGAAAGTCTAGCGACCATCCCGGTTTGATTCCAGGTCTGTGACTGTTTCAAACACTCTCGCAGACTTTCAGAGTTTCCTACTGCTACTGCTGTTACTGCTACTGCCAATTTCACGTTTTGTTTTACTGCTACTGCTGTTACTGCTACTGCCAACTTCACGTTTTTGTTTTACTGCTACTGCTGTTACTGCTACTGCCAACTTCACGTTTTGTTTTACTGCTACTGCCGTTACTGCCACTGCCAATTTCACGTTTTGTTTTACTGGTACTGCTGTTACTGCCACTGCCAATTTCACGTTTTGTTTTACTGCTACTGCTGTTACTGCTACTGCCAACTTCACGTTTTGATTTACTGCTACTGCTGTTACTGCTACTGCCAACTTCACATTTTGTTTACTGCTACTGTTGTTACTGCTACTGCCAACTTCACGTTTTGATTTACTGCTACTGCTGTTACTGCTACTGCCAACTTCACGTTTTGTTTACTGCTACTGCTGTTACTGCTACTGCCAACTTCACATTTTGATTTACTGCTCCTGCTGTTACTGCTACTGCCAACTTCACGTTTTGTTTTACTGCTACTGCTGTTACTGCTACTGCCAACTTCACGTTTGATTTAATTTCTACTGCCAACTGCTACTGCGTACTGCTACGGCCAACTTCTTATTAGTCTGAAAATATTAATGGTTTGTCATCTCTCATAAGCAGTCAATTAGATATTCTGTCATCTAACATATCAATGAAAATTTGCAAATTTTCTAGTTGGAAGTTTTCAGTGAATACATATGCTTTACGTTTTTTGTTTGTTTGATTTTAATTGTTGTTGTTGTTGCTTTTGTTGTTGTTGTTCTTTTCAAATTAAATGTTTATTTATGATTATAATGATATCATATTTTATTTTATTCAATATTTGAATAATCTCTGATTAATGGCAAATACGAAACGTTTGGTTTTCGATGCCTTTGATTAAAATTGAGATAAACAATCCAAATATTCAGGTGGTTGTTGAGTTAATCAGTTTAAGACCACTTAAAAAACCAAATATGAACGTTTGAAACTTTGAATTGTTTCCGTTTTATATTGTTTTATTTCATACGGAATGCTGTAGTTTGCAGTAAACCAAATTTAAATATGATAAGTATTAATAAACTTTTGTACTGTAAGCGTTAAGAATATATTTGCTTTTACTTATATATAAAAGAAATATAAAAATGGAACGATTTTACTATTAACAGAAAATGGCGTTTGATAATATACAGAGCATAAAGAAATCATTGATAAAGTGTTGATGCTCGTCAAAAAAGCCGTGTAAAGCTTATCACTACGTATCATTTGATTTTATAAAGAGAATATTTGATGAGATAAATAAACCTATTTATGCATTTTACCAAGAAATCCATCATACACAAAGATAACAGTTCTCCAGATTATTTCAAATTTGTGATAAATTTGATGTTGTATACAAAGTTTTCCTACTGAATTAGAGGATTTGAGTATGTTGCATTTTATGGGTTATTAAGTAAGAATCAGAAATTCCTGGTGAAGACATCTGAGATAAGAATCTGATATTATTCACGATAAAAAAAGAGCTACAGCTGATGTAATAGAATCTGTATGTTTTGTCACAAGTATTTGAGACATTCTGAAGTTTAAGACAGGAATCTAAGTCTTGATACTTGAGATTATACATGAAATAGGAATTCGGAACAAGAATTTTAGGTAACTATTTCTAAACGAAGACATGCACATGAATTTGATTGTCCAACATTTATAGTATCCGGTATGTAGGTATTAGATCCAAACAAATGCGCAGATTGAATCAGGAAAGAAAGCATGAAAATAAGAAATAGTATTTGTTAAAGAAGTTTTAAATTTTTTTATTTATCTTTAGCAAGACGAAATAAGCAGTAGCCGTCACTAACACTAGGAGACTTAAGCCATATACATTATGCACACAGTTTTCTCTTTTGTCTGAGTGCTTTAATTTATTAGTTTTCTTCTGCCCAAGATTATCAGGTGATAGAAGGGAATAGCAACAGAATCTGCAATATTACACTTGACTTGACGTTCAACTTGTAGGGTGTGGTGAAAACAGTCTGTTTCATTTGAGTTTGTCGTGCAGACAACAAAACACTTATTCGTATAAATTATATCTGTTCACCAGCATTGCAACATTTTTCAAATTTGTTGATATTTGGGGTAACTTGCTAACCCAGTAAATAGTTCGAGCTTAGCAAAACAAAACAATCACAGCCAATGACTATTATTGAATAAATAAAGTCAAATCAGACGTGCTGCACTTGAAAAGTAACATTATTATAGCGTACTAATTGCGTTCGCTGGCTAAAATGGCTTCTGTAGAGTTGAGATTTTCCAGCGACTTTTTACATCCATACATTTGGCGCGAGTACTCGTTTAAATCTTGGAAGCATATTAATTTAAGATGCAAGAACGTATTTTCCCAATTGATAGGAATAAATAGGTTTAAATTAAATTAAACCTATAATGATACCTTTCTCGGTTTATGGGGCTTAAGCTTTAGTTCAATACAATTATTATAAGGTGATGTTTTCAAAGTTTACAAGAAGAAATATTTAGCACTGTTCTGAGTGGGAAATGCAAGTAGTTTAAATTTACTACTTAGTAATCAAATTAGGTAATCAAATTCTTGACACGAAATGATAAGGAAAATATTGATTATGCTTAAGCAACACATGTTTATAGATCACTGTACTTTTTATTGTATTTCAAAGATAATAGGTGCTACCGTAACTGTGTGTGTAGACAGTTTAAAGATGGCTTAATGCAAGTAGTACTTAGTCAAGATAATTTAACCGTACTTCGTCAAATTGGTGTTCGACTGCCATTCAAACGCCTGAATCACTAATGGGTTTGATTTTTGTTTAAACATTCATTATTTAAATTTTACATGATAGTTAAGGTAAGAGCCAATATGTTGATTTGTCCGGTACTATCATTTATTGTTGAGAGCATTTTTGTCGATACTATCATTGTCTTTTCACTTATTTGACACAGATCAGAAACATTTTTTGTGTATTAGGTCTCTATTACACTGTTAGGTAGTAATATGTGAACTGTTCTACACGAATCCATTTAATTTTGAATTTGACCATAAGTAATAACAACATTCTTTTTTTAAAGACGCTTGCTATAATATTTTGTAATAAGGCATGTGCCTCCTTGCATTCATGCGAAGGAAACACGCGACTTTTTGTCTTTTTGTTATTCTGACATGGTTATTATGCAATATCTTTTAAGTCTTGGAATGTTTCTACTACAATTTCATTACATTACCAAACAAAAAATTGATTTACTATATCTCTCTGTTGAAACTTTATTTTGCATTTTAAGGCAACCGTAAAGACATTTGAGATATCGGACAGAGAGTATGTTGAAATAATCTCTTATTCAAACTACGGCAATAAAAGCGATATTTTCAGTTATGATTAATTACAGCCGTGATTGTCAAAGCTTGACTGTTTTACGCCTGTTTGTATGAATAAATCACATGACTGTAAGAATGATAATGATACAGTAACACACCATTTTGATGAACTAACTCTTCTCAATCAATGTCTCTGTTTTCCAGGTTTTCTGGCGACATAGTTTTATTTTATTCAAATAAACCAAATTGAAATTCAGTCTGTAATAAATGGTGAAAAAGACCCGTCTTATCTCGTGAGAAGATGATAAAGGCAGACAATAAATGCACCGAGAGATTTATCGATATCTACAGTTTCAGCTTAACTTAACCATAATGAATGAGATCAAATAAGACAGTGTTAATTATGATGTTTATTTGTTTCAGCTTCTCATTTTCTGAGACGACGTTTGTTGTTTTTCGTAGTAATTGAACCAATGAAACGTTGACATAAATCTTGAAAGTAGGACAACAAAACAAAGGAAACTATTTAAATGATAGAAAACAACGCATTCTGGAAATAAGTCATATTACTGCCATCATTTGTTTCAAATTAAATTTGATGATTTTGAATTTATTAACAAAATTAAATATATAATATGGTAAGTAGTGAAAGAAAATAAATGACTATCAAAGCATCGCTTTGATAGATAAGACCACTTAATGACTCTAATAAAAACAAAATCTGGTTAAATTGCTCGACGCAAATTACTGGATTTGATTGACTTTGTAGAAATGCACAATTAAATTACTTATTTAACCAAAAGTCTTGTTTCTGTAATAATAACATTTTATAGTAACCTTACTTTAAACATATTTTACTGCAATTCAGTTGCCAAGCACATAAACAAATGGGCTAACTCATATATTTATACATGTTATAAACAGGGCATTAACAATACAAAACACACTCTTCATATGATTGTTTTACATACCAAGTGATGATGTCCTGCTGATTTTAGCTTTGTGAAAAACCTATGGAATTGGTGTCGCAAGATTTTTTGTATTGTCACGAAACAACATTTCCTCAATTCAGATTTTTAAGACAGTTGTTGGTAAAAACTACTTGTCTACGTTTAAGTATAGCCACAGAAAACATCTTAGAAAAATATGAATCAATACAGAAGAGAATAATGACATTTGCCTGAAAAGTGCTGGCTTGAGTTGACTTGATTAGCAAATGTAAATGTGAAGTTCAATATTCGGTCAGTCTTCCCTAATGAAGTAGATATTTTTCCATAGATGTTCTCTGAAAGTCGAAGCTAATGTGTGTGAAAATTTGTAAAGACATGCTCCTTTAGTCAGCTACTTCTAAGGGTCTATAAAACTCTAAATAACTGCATGGAAATTAATTTATCTGAATGTTCAATTTCTGAATCGTGAACATTACTATTCTAGTTACATGTATTATTTATTATTGCTTTGACATGTTGAAAACGAATTTAATTAAAAGCCGTTGGTTTGTCGCGAGAGATGAAAACAACGAAATTCTTTAAAAACTAAAACACATCTATTGTCCTTTGAGGTTGGCAGAAATACTGTATGATCATAAAAAATAATTATAATTATAAAGTTATACTGAGTGATCTTTTTAAGGGAAGGGAAATAAAATAGCATGCTGTTCTTTATCATTTATTTCAATATACAAAATGTAACTTATAAAAATATATAAAAGAAATCTAGATTATACTGTATAAACAAACTTAGAATGCAAATATGCTGTAACGAGTTTTTATACCGTTATTCAAAATCAGTTTAAATTATTATCTCTTGGCATATATTGATATTCTTATGTCGTTTTGACGTTTGTTTTCATATACTTGCTCATAGACATATAATTCAAAGCATTATTTCCAGTACCTCTATTCTGACTGATATCAAGAGACGTAAAAGATGGCACTAACATCCAAATTTCTGTTATTTAAGTTTGATAAATGGATTTTGCCTTAAAAGAAATAAAATAATTTTAAGTAGTTACAGTCTTAAGAAAGCGGTATTCTATAAAAAGTGCTGTCACGATCAAGCAGCATTTACCTTTATGACTTTCTAATAAGGATGAATTGAAAGAAATCATTCCCAGTTTTTAAACAATCTGGTTGTGATGCCCAGCTTTCTATCAGTTACAAACACGTTAACATTATGTTAAATTTTGTTTTTGTATATCCAAAGATATAGAAATTATACAAAACGTATATAGGTATAAAGAAACTATAAAATATACATACCTGAAAAATCCAGTTTTACTTGCAAAGATATTAATGTCTCAAAATAACACGACCATAATTCCTACGAGCATCAAATTTATTAAAAACATTGGCCGTTCGTAATGAACTTAGTTTTGTAACTTTAAATCTGATTAGCGTCACGTAACCATGTGGCAGGTTTTGGTTGGCATTTAGTTTATGTATAATCCAGCTAATGAAACTATTATTCAGATACATTGAAAATATGGAGTTTTATTAAGCTGTTTGAATAAAACCGTTTTTCTGTTCTTTAGAAGCATATTGAAGTATTTTTTCTTATTTTTTCAAGACAGTTGGGCCATAATAACTTCTAAGAATAAGATTATCTTAACCGTTCCTTGAAGTCTTATCACATTCTAATTATATTGACAATTGTTTCCTGTAAATTTATCATCATCCTCAGGGATGACTTTGTAGCATTTGCAGCCGAAAGTCTGCATTTGACAGCAACGCGGACATTGGAATTTATGTTTTCTTACGTTATTCCATGCTATAAAACACTTGGTTATATTATTACAGCTGAAGCTCGCGACGGATTCTTATTATTATTCGTTTTGTGACGTATTTGTGTCGTTTTTAAAACAAAACCTGTCTCAGAGTTATACTGAATGTCTCTTGCCAGTCTCTCTTTTTCATCTGAAGACTAGCAAAATAAAAATCTTTGCTAAAATGTTAACTTTTTCCCAACTAACCTTGATAACGTTGACCTAAACCAAACAAACTCAAATTGAGAGTATCAGACATACAATCTTTTTGAAACGATAAGGTTATGGAACTAACCAGTCAGTTATGTTATCAGAGTGTTTGTTGCCCATATATCAAATACCAGACAGACTATGTACCATGGCAAATACATGTATACGATCAAAAGTCTTGGAGTTGCAAACTTAAAATATAACACATTTAATGTTGTCCTAAAATGTCACTTTTATGTCTTCTTTGATTTTTCTATGCTTCTCGCTTAACCCTAGCTTCTAGATAAGTTTCATGGCTTCATTGATTCCACAACTAGGGATTTCAGCACGCCGGTATAGGAAATGGTCTGCTGATTTAGTCTGTCTACGTGATTAATATTGTGATTTATTCTACGTGACCTATTTCATTACTATTAAAAGAAGAAATGATCTGAAGATGTTTCAAACAAAATATCGGTATAAATGAGATGTTTTCTGAGCAAATGCGTCTCAATTTAGCTGAAAATTTGATGAGCATTGAACAACTTATAAATGTGTGAATGTATATTCTTTTGTACAACGGTTTTCGTTTAAATGCAGTCGACTTAGTTTGACTTTATGTGATTAATCTGACTTCTTTAGGAATTAAATGTTAATTCCTTATTCCTACGGACACCAATGGGCCATCATAACCCTATATCGCTCACCTTAGTGCCACTGACCTTACCGTTAACATACTGGTAATGTATGACAAAGAGAAATTTTTAGAGAGAGGTTTTAGTCAAATAACCTTAATATTTTAATCGCTGTAACTTACTTTTTATCTAGCGCTTTCATGACAAACTTTCAATATTTCACAGATTACCTAGAAAAGTATCCGACCAAGTGTTGTGTTAAATGGGACATTTTACGTCTTAGGTGACCACAAGGTTTCCAGGAATATAAGCTGGAGACCTCATTACCTTTCATGACCCAGTTTGATTTCTTTTCAACGAAATCTTCAAAGCAGTTGTTCTCTTGGGTCAAAAAATGTCACCGCAACTGTTCCACCGATCTAAGCTGATGACCATAGTTTTGATTCAATGTGACTCAATTTCATACTTGTCCAAGAGAATATCAAGATACTATTCTGATCAAGATTCATTAAGTTTGAGCTAAAAGTAGGCACTAAAGTGTACTGTAAAGGTTTTCCTTTGCTTTGGGTCAATTTTTAAACATGAAAAGATCTAGTTTCGAGAAATCATCAAGACAGATATTCCTAGCAAGTATTATACAGACTGAATAAATAATGTGGCCTCTAGAGTGTTAACAACCTTAAATGTTGACGACACACGAAGGACGAAAGGTGGCGGAGAAAGGCAGATCAGAAAATACTCATCCCGAGCACTTAAAATCCCCGGTCTCTGATCTTTTAGTCTTTAATTGAGATTATTTTAAGATTCAGATTTATAAGATATACCTCCTGGATGTCTTAGTACATTAAGACAGAATTGCCTCGGTTATAAAAGTAATTTTCAAAGGCCCTTCAAGATTACATGCGTTCATCTTACAGTCGTCCCTTAAAAGATTAACTTTTAGGGGAAAAAATTGAATAATCAATCATTCACAGCCCCTCTTCAACAGAATTGCTTAAATGAATTATGTTTTATTCAGGACTATGGTAGTTTTGGCAACAAGGAAAAAGCGTTTAACAAATCTAAAACCAAAACACCAAAGCATCTGGTTTTTTGGTATTTAATATTGAATCTCTGTCATGGTTGTTTAAGTGATGTTCCTGGGGTTCATTATAAGCTCCACACTGTTTTACATGGTCATTTTCTACAGCATTGTCATAAGATAACCTTGATTGTACAAATATCGAAAAGATGTAGCTAAGTGATATATCAAGATATATCAAGATTGCGATTAACGTCACCGGTTAGATTAGTTAATGAAAGGCTGTAACAAGTCTGTACTGAGAATTTATCAAGCCAAGAAGAAAATCATACGCTCAGTGAAGTTTGTATTAGGTTAATATTCAGGAAATCGCTATCATCAAGATTGATGTTCGTGCAATAACCCCATTTACACTGGTATGAAAGAAACAGAAATGAAAGGCAAGTCATCAAACAAACCTTTAGAAGAAATGTTAACATCTAATGTACAAGGAATTCTAGAAAATCAATGTGTTCAATATTACAAGATCTAGCCTCACGGGTTTTCACGTCAAGTTATGATTAAAAAGCTGGATTCACCATGACATGTTAAAAATGCTTTTGGTACAGTTGAAACTTAGACTCTTTTAATTCTTTAGAATGTCAAACATTTTGCTTAAAAACTTGTTAAAAGTCCAATCCTTGAGAGAAGAAAACATCTCATTTTTAAATAGATTTACATTTTGAATATATATTTAAATTGATGTATCATTGAAATTTATTTTTCCTAGACCATCTTTTAGTACCATTTATTAACATGTCATTTACACAAAGACTGCTTCCTATGCCGTTTACATATATACGTTAAAAAGATAAAGCTATGATTATGCGTTATGATTTAAACAAAATGTAATTTATACAAGAAACCGAGATTTGATTCCAGTGAGAAAAAAGGCTTTTTTCTAAAAAAACTTGTTTCTATCATAAAAAGAAAGAAGAATGAATACAACTAAAATAAACTTTTAATAAATTTGTATTATGCACGTTGAATACAAACATTTAATAAGATCAAATCTCGTGTTAAATCTCCTTTGTTTAGTCTTTAGGGACGCAGAATTGACAACATTTAATAAGATCAAATCTCGTGTTAAATCTCCTTTGTTTAGTCTTTCGGGACGCAGAATTGACAACATGGTGAATGCTTGTTTATTTAAAGAATGATCCTTCCAGTATAAAATATGTTTTCAAAAAGAACTGAAAGTCACTGAAAAATGTTACTCAGTATGAATAAGAAGCTGTAAAAACTTTGATAAATGTTTTCAAACTTAAAATTTTGGTAATTTTCTTTATCATTGATAAGATTATATCTTTGACCAAATAGCGCTTTCTTTTTTTAATCTTTATTTTCAACATAAACGATGTACTGTCCGAATTTAAGGTACATGTTTGCCACTTCTCCAATACCTCGTGCGACTCTGTCACCAGACAGTCGTAAAATTAGACCCAACTATTTTATTGCATATCGTAAATCTAATACAATCACGTCTTACAGCGCAGAGGTACAAATGCGATTCAGAGTCTTGGCGCCAATAATAAAATATATGAATACTTGAGACGTCGGTTAATTTCTTCGATAAGCAACATTGGTGTATTTGTTTGAGCGTTTCATAGAAATTTATCTTGTCACTAATAACACTTTCGAAGTAATAACAAGGTGCCGTATATTTTTCTTTATTTAAGGCAGTTGGTCACGTGACGTTGATATACGGCACATGATATGTCATGGACTACTTTTGTGTTTATAATCAGAAGGAAGTGATAAAATTGATGTTATTACAAACAGAGACTACTTGAATAAAAAATCAAAAATTTTAATATGTAAATCTTACAATATAGTGATCATTAAAGGAAATAAAGTTACTGAAACTTTGGAACTATTTTTGGTGTGCAAATGTACCACTGCAGGATAACCTTGACATTAGCCTAAATTGAAACACTTTAAAGATAGATGTTCAATATCTTAAGTAAATTATTTCCAAATGGCAGATGTGACAGGATAAATAGAATAATAGGTTAGTGTCTTAATTGAGAAAGTTTATCTGGCTCGGCTGCGGAATTTATCGGGTTCGCCTGCGGCTCATATTATCATATTAAGACACTAACCTATTATTCTCTATATGTGTTACCTCTGACAGTAATTGTAGAACGTTTTGGAACTTCAAGCAAACGGTGACATTAAGCAAAATGATACACTAATACATCAATCCCAAATTCATTTTATTATAAACTGATTAATTTTTCATCGCTTGGGAAGCAAGTTCTAGCAATTTACATCAATTCCCTTTCGATGACTGCTTCCATAGGTCAAACCAGAACTCGCGCCAAAGTATGGAATGTGGAAAACCACTGGAGGCTTTCACCCCCTTGTGGGATTCGAGCCAGGGTGTCCGGATTGGGAATCCGGTGCTTTTACCCCACGACCACTACTACTCTTCCACTCTTCCACCTCGCAAATTCAATAAGGCTAAAAATGAAACATTGGTTCTTATAAACACCTGCAAATTTTCACCAAAAATCCTAAATTTGAATTTAAAAATGTCGTTTTCTTTAAAATTAGTTTTATCTTTTTCAATCACAATGTGTATAAACAAATTGACCAATCATTCATTTGAAAACTGCGTTGAACATAGCTTCTGTTTTATTACCTGTGATAATATGTTGTATAATGAAGTAGTATTTACACTGCTGACATTGTACTGTCTGATTTCTTAAAATACAAACACGTATATTTCTTACATTAAGGTTCTCTTACCCATTATCACTGGTTTTATACACTTATTGATAGAATTTTCTGTTCCTGACATGTCTTCTTTTTTTTGAAGTTTGAGTAGTGTAACTTTCTAAAAAGCATACGAAGAATTCCGTGTTTTTAAAAAACAAAGGGATTTCATTAAATTTCAGTTACAGTATAAATAATACAAAGGTGTTTTGAGTGTTTAAAACTGAGAGTTTCTGAACTATCCAGTTTTTTTTTATTTTCCCGAAGGGAGCGTATTGATTTTTGGTCTGTGTTTCTGTCTGCTTGTTTGTTTGACCATAACACGAAAGTCCTTCCACATACAGCCTCCAAACTTCATAGGTGCATGTACCTTGATAAACTCTACCCGCCAGACCCACTTCGAGGTCACGGGATCAAAGGTCAACGCCCACAGGGGCATTGCGTTCATTCGAACGTAGCGCTTCTTCTTAAAGGTCATGGGACACAAATGTTTGATCTCGAAATTGTCTCAACTTTAACATTGATTGGATCATGAAAAGGTGTTAATTGCTTTGTTGTGACAGCTATGCAGAATATACAAGTGTCTCTTTGGGTAGGTTAATTTGCATAAATCCCACAGTATAAGGCAGAATTTATGGATCTGTGACATTGCGTTAGATATTAGTTTTTAAGCAGACACAATTTTCTGCTTAATGGACATGCCATTTTATTATTTTTCAAACTATATCCCAACGTGAAAATACACTGTAGTGTGAATTTCCATCCCAGTGGAACCAGTGTTAACACATTAGGTCACCTAAATTCACTACAATTTTACTACACTTAAATGACAAAGAATTTGTTTATGATGTTATCGTCAAGTGGAGAAGTGTTACACAACATGTTAAAACGTGAATGAGGTAGGTTTTTATAGAACCACAACAAGGAAGAAATTGGAATATTTATTAATCACATTCTCTGCTAAGGTAAAATAATAAACCCATTCTACCGGCAAATAGTTTGAATTTACTTATGAATATCGAGTAGTACTCGCATTATTTTTTTTTAATTTACAATTTATAGCATGTTTACTTTTATTTTTATAAGTGTGCCTTTATTGTGCTTTTCTTGCACTTGAGGTTTACTGTTATTTTTGAATTTGAAAACAGATGCATTATTAGCAGTGTAATTTTGCAATACTGCCTCGTACAGTAGGGATGAATCTAGAACCAAAAATTGCGACGGAAACTGCCGATGTCGAAACGGAAACACCCAACCATCAGAAAACCTTTTTTTCTTATTAAAAGCAATATTTTTATAATTTTGTAATTAAACCATTTAAATCAGTACATTAAGATTATTTTGATGAGACAAATTTGCTAGTCGTGCCCAATGACTTTTAATAGTAGAGATCAAAAAGAGAAGTAAAAGAATAAGTAATTAAGACCTCGTGTTCCGGTCTATCATTATCAAAGCAATTTCATGATTTTCACGTGGTCATGTGTTATAAATTCGAGTTGAGTGAACTTATTTGGATTTTAAATGGATTTAAGCAAAATGCTTAACGAATATTTTGATAGGGACTAGGTGAAACAAATAGTTATCCATGTCAGACCAAACAAAACGCAAAACAATTTGAACTAGAAAGCCGAAAAAGAAACGAAAGGCATATTTTGCATTCTCTTCTGAAGATCAGTCGACTGGAACTCCAGGTGGTCAAGTGGACACTAGACACTTATTGAACGTCTGACATGTTTGTTTACAACTGATACATAATTATATGATGAATATAATCTCGCCCGCTGGTAACTTTCCCCAGCCTTTTTTTTGGATTTACTCATTCGTCGCATCCTCATATGCTATAGACACTGTAATGGGAAGCGACATCAGCGACACTAACGTGGGCCGCTGCTTTCATAGAGGACCTCAGAGCTATAAAGCTCTCCTGCAAAAAGGTCGAGAAAACAGTCGATTCCATTAACTTCAAGGTTACTGCTATCGAGATACGTCTTAAGACGAAAGAAAATAAAGTTGAAGACGTCGAAAAAAATGCATGTTTATAAGCGATAACAATCTAAGATAAACACGGCAAAGGAACAGATTCAGGTTCTTAATAAACTGTGTACACATTTATAGTCTTTAACACTTTCAGTTGAACAGCAGACATCAGATGTGACTAACAAGATTAATGAACTTGAAGCCTGATTGATGCGCAAAAATTTATCTTTTACAGGATACCAGAACAATCATGAAAACTGCGCAACTCTAGTCAAGGAGCTGATAACTGCAAAGATGGGTTTACATGGCAATGGTTTGACCTTTGACAGAATTCATCATTTAGGCTGAGGACGTGCCAAACCACAGGGGCATCTTTATGAAGTTTCACTACTATTCTGCGCGGGAATAGGTGCGCCAAAATCCTTAAGATAAGGATATTAGAAGTATTACAAGACGCCGAAGTATGTATCCATAGCCCTCAGTCAATCCGTGATGTTAGGAAGGCGTTCCAAGAAGTAATAAAGCAGTATGAAAACATTGAAGATACAGTGAAAGTAAATTGACTAAAATTGTACGTTAATGACCATATCACAAAGTGTTCAGTAACAGAACGTGATGGATCCGCCGCCACGCATGCTTTCATCTACTTGCTAGGGAAGTCAGGGAGAATAATTCTCGCGGAATGTTAATGTACTTAGTTGCAATGTACATGTTTTAGACTTCGATAACATTTTTACACCTATGACATAATTTTGTTTCAAGAAACTTGGTTAATTAAAAATTAAGATATCGATCTAGAACTGCCTGGTTACATCAGTAACCATATGTGTGGGAATAAAACTGCAAGTTCTATGAAAGGACATTTTAGATGAGGTTTGTCTGTTTATTATAGGGAAGATGCTTTCATAAATTGTAGTTTTTCATAAAAATCAGTCAGGTACTATGTGGATAAAAATATCAAAAAGTATTTTCAATTTCGATGAAGATATTTTGTACACATGTTTTACCATAAGGTTTCCCACTACTTAAACAAACTGAAATTGATTTGATTTTTGATCAGTAGGAATCAGATATTGAACCATATAAAGCCCTTGGCAAAATTTTCATTTTGGTTTATTTTAATGGTACAGTTGGATAAAACAGTGCTTACAATAAACTGGTAAAAAGTCTTGACTTTTTTCTCTTCGCATGGGATTGAAGTTGGGCGAACCTATCTCTAGATTAATGTTTCTTCTCTTCGTCAATAACGTAATAGTAAATATCAACAAAAATATGAATGACATATTTACCATAACATTTCCTAAATGTTCCTTGTTATGTTTGCCGTCGACAGAGTTTTATTTGCGCATTCCTCCGAAACATTACTATCCCTCTTAACGAATTTCAATCAATACTGTCAAAGATGTGGAGATACTATTAATCCAAACAAAACTAAAGTAATGACATTTGAGCTTGGTCGTAATTCTCACTGTCATATAATACCTTATAATACTCAGCTGGATTTGTCAAGTCCTTCAAATAGTTAGGATTACATTAAATTTTATCTAAAAATGGGTCTTGGTACAGATCACAGATTGAATTATCAAAACAGTCAAATTTTGCGCTACATAACCTCTTTATTGTGTTCAATCAAGTTGAACTTTCATCTTTTGAACATAATAGATTTTTTGATAGCCGCGTAGGCTCAGCGATAAATTATAATTCATCTGTATTGGGTTATTATGAAGCTAAACACATTTAAAAAAGTTCAAATTTTAAAAGTAGAATTATCCACCAATTTGTACCCTCCATACGGAGAGCTAACACGATACCCATGAGAACATTAAGACAATTGAGTCTTAGTAGGTATTGGTTGTAAATATACCACTCAAAATTTGATAGGGATCACTTTTTATTTCTTAAATATTTTTTTAATGATAACCTGAAGATAACTGATTTTTTCTCATACAGGTACATGTAGTTTATTCATATGGAAAAGCCGACTGTCCAGCAGATTTTTTAGAGTTTACCTGTACATGGCTCGAGATGCACGGGAAAAGCGATACCCCTGGAAAAGTGGTGCACCGCGGGCATGTACCTTCATGTACACATCCGTTTTATTCAGACTTCGCTTGTGCATGGAAACGTTTATATCGAACCTAGCACTGGTCATGGCAAATCTGCGGCAAAGACGGCGTATTGACGATGAGGAGATAAATAGAGGGTAGGGATGTTTGAGGCTGGGGGTTCCCAAAGGCACGTGGCAGTTGTCCTTGGGGTGTCCCAGAGCACCGTTGCCAGGATGTGGTGACGGTGTCAAACTTACGGGCATGTCACACATAGGGATGGCGGAGGGCGTCAGAGGTCCACAACTCAGCGTGAGGACCGGTTTATTGTCGTTCAAGCGCGACGTCAGCGCTTTGTTACCGCTACTGCCCTCCAAAATGACTTCCAGAATGCCACTGGTGTAAGACCTTCCACTCAAACCATCAGGAACCGTCTTCATACAGCTGGCATGAGGGCTAGAAGCCAGCAATCCGAATCCTATTGACGCAAAACCACATCCAGGCACGTCATCAATGGGCCCGCGATCACGCCAGGTGGACGCTGCATGACTGGACCCCAGTGCTGTTCACTGACGAGTGTAGGCGAGTGCGGATATAGAGATCCGCCAATGAGCGTTTGGCAGCCGTATGTGTTGCTACCTATGACCGTCATGGCGGGGGCTCGGTCATGGTGTGGGCGGGCATAAGCATGCAGGGAAGAACGGACCTGCACATTGTTCAAAACGGCACATATACGGCTGTACGATACGCCAATGAGATCTTAGATGTGTACGTTCGTCCGTACGCTGGTGCTATAGGCCCCGAGTTTATTTTAATGGACGACAACGCCCGGCCTCACAGGGCAAGGGTCACCGACGAGTACCTGATGGCAGCAGTCATATAGAGGCCAGCAAGGTCTCCAGACCTCAATCCAATAGAGCACGCCTGGGATATGCTGCAGACTGCAATATCTGCTCGCCCAGTCCAGCCAACCACGGTCCCTGGGCTATAGCAGGCCCTTCTGGACGAGTGGGCTCGACTCCCACAACAAAGCATCCGGAGACTCATTAGCAGCATGAGAAGGCGGTGCAGAGCAGTAATCCAAGCAAACGGACACCACACGCGATATTAAAGCAAAATTCAGGCTATAGACTTGACTTTTCCAAAAGTTCCATTTCATCTCCTATCTATGTTATCCCTCCCACGGCTCAGCCTTTGTCACGCTTCAACGGTTTACAGACTTACTCATTTTTTGGTACCAAACTGTTGTCTTATTAACATATTTTCAGAATCACAACAAAAAATGTAACCTTTCAACCTTATGTAGTAAATATACATATTCTTATAAGTGATCCCTATCAAATTTTGAGTAGTATAGTATTTCTAAGAATCCTTTGATCATTAGTATTTGTCAAATGTTGTTAAAAGACTCAAACAATGAAAAACATTACAACAAACTAAACTGGGCGTACCATATCAAATTTCTACTAGGACGAACAGGTCTTTGGAGTGTATGGGTCACACAAAAAATAAATGAAGTAAACTATCTATTTATAAAACAAAGGGAATAAGAAACCTTTAAACAAACGTGGTTCACCAATGTTAATAATTCAAACAGACTTTCGCATTACTATTCATTTAAACATGAACTTGAAATGAAAAACAAATCTTCAATGTAACTTCATAGTAAATATAAAATTCTCATAGCAAAATCTAGATTAAGCAGTTGAGACAGGACGAGATACTGACAAAGAAGTCACTGCCAACAATCGTCTATGAACATAGCTGAGGACCTCGGTCATTATCTCATGGTTTGCCCTAAGAATAGACAAAGTAGACAAGAATGTTTTACCGTACTTTTGCTAATGGTCCTCTAAACAAAAATCCATCACCATAATGTCGTCAACTTCTCCAAAACACTTCATAGTTTAGGTCGTTAACATTCGATATTATACGATACATGGGCCTTGCCGTGAGATTATCAACAATGTGGTCAAATTTTACATTTTCAGAAATTACTTGCGTGTACTTTTAATCGCACAAAATATCTAGTAAAACATTTGTTTTGCAAAGTTCGTTACAGGTAACAAAATAATTATCAAAAAACGATAGTTAGTAACCAAAGATGGTCCACATTAACACCAAAAAAGTTAATGCCAAATGAATGCAAACTGTTTAGAAGTTTTTGTATGCAATAATTTGCAAAAGCAACGATCACGTCATACAAAAGGCGTTAAAAACGACAGAACTGTCACAAAACACTTATAAAAACGTCGTACTGAAACAACTATTGGGTCGTTCTGAACTTAAACCGGTCTGAAGTATTCTAGTCGTGGCAAACGCCCAGAAAGCGCCTTTAAAGTAATGGATTTCTTGGAGTTGAGAAGATCACTGTTCTTCCACAATCAATTTCTTGCAAGCCGTAGCTCCCTATGACTATCTTCTCTCCGTTAAATTAGAAGCACGGTTATCTCGAGTAGAAAGAGATATTACTCGATGGACGCCCTCGGATTTGCTGTTAATCAGACTTCAGGGTATATCTGTTCAAGAATACAAAACATATTTCCAAGATAAGATTATGTGGCTCAATAAGTGTGTTTTGGTAAAGGGAGAGTAAAGAAATCGCGAAAATATATCTGATAAAGAAACTGTTAGTATCAATATCAGTCACATTATTTAAAGAACAACTCTTGTATATAGCGTGTCTGCACCAATTGGTTCTAATTTAAAACGTTTTTCTAGCGGAACATATAAAGAAATATTGAACATGTTTTCTAGCAGTGATTGTGGCGTCAACAAGAATAAAGATATCTATCATAAAACTTGTTATACCCCCACAAGCAAAGTTTGAGGGGGTATATAGGAGCGAGCTTGTCGGTCGGTCAGTTTTTGGTACACAGGTGTAACATCGATATTGGGGCTGGTGGGGCTAAGGTCAATGTCACTGTTACTAAAAATAGAAAAACGGTTTCCGGACAATAACTCATGAATGGCTTGACAGATTTAAACAATTTTTGGTACACAGTGTAACATCATAACAAACAGGTCAACTTCGATATTGGGGCTGGTGGGGCCAAGGTCAAGGTCACAGTTACTAAAAATAATAAAATGGTTGAAAAATGGTTTCTGGGTGTTAACTAATGAAATCTTGACAGATTTAAACAAGTTTCGGTACACAGGTGTAACATCACAGGATACAGGTCAAGTTTGATATTTGCGCTGGTGAGGCCAAGGTCAAGGTCACTGTTACTTAAAATAAAAAAATAAATGGTTGCTGCTCAATGACTTGTGTTAGGAATGAGATATTTTGATAAAATTTGCTGTAAAGGTAGCTTCTTTGAAGACGACGCTTGTGACTGAAAATTTTGCCAGATTGGTCAAGGTCACTGTTCGCTTAAACTTAAGCTAGTTCTATTAGAAAATTTACAGTTCAATAGTCTACCGGTAATTGTTTTATCTATATACAATATTATTAAATATAAAATATATACATATTTCCATGTTTCTTATGTCACTTTATGCCATTGATTCTAAGCTTTCCAGTTTCAGTATCAAGCACCCATGTGGGGGTATTAATCACCTTTAGCGATAGTTCTAGTTTTAATTAACAAAAACCCATTTCAAAATAATACTGAAGTTTGAAAAAAAACCTTGTGTGAACAAAAACTAATTTCAAATCATTTCTGAAATTTCGTTTTATGTTTTTTTCTGACGTTTTTCGATTTAAAGTGGACCTAGGTTTCAGTCGATGCTGTGTGAAAAAAAAGGTTTCAGAAGTAAAACAAATACGTGTACAGATTAAACAGTATTATTGATGCACTTCTGAGATGTTGGCATCATTACCATCAATCTCATGAAACCATTTCCATTTCGATAAGCAAATTAGTGGGTTACCAAACGAGTAACAATAACTGGTGAGAAAGTGTCGTCAGCATCAGCTGTAAAAACAAGATAAATTGTTTTATTGCATGCAAAAATGTAATATCATATTTCAGAATAATAATAAAGCCTTGAGATCAATAGTCTCGGTGCTGCTTGTAGAAAATAAAAATCATTAGGATTATGTCAAACATGTATTAAATGTGAAACATCGTAAAAATTTAGAAAGACACGAAAATATATTTATAGCATTTTGATATTACTTTCACAATTTCTCTCCACAAAATCCATTAATTTTGTAGTTAGCTTATTCTCAAAGTTCTACTTTAAAAGAGAAGGTTGCCAAGTAAAAATAACATTTTAAGTAACCTAGTATTTCACGTTTTCAAAATCAATCTCCTTTGCATTTTAATCGTTTGAAACGTAATTTGGAAATGTTTCTACAATTCAATCCGTTCAAAATAATAGAAGGCATAATACAAC
This sequence comes from Cyclina sinensis, assembly GCA_012932295.1. Lineage (NCBI taxonomy): Eukaryota > Metazoa > Mollusca > Bivalvia > Venerida > Veneridae > Cyclina > Cyclina sinensis. Next base: position 69,798,203 of record JAAONU010000001.1, on the reverse strand, counting down.
TATAAATTGTAGAGACAGTGCATGGCAAAATACTAGTTTCGATTGATGTTTTTAGCTTGTGTTAAAATGTCGCACTTATTAAAATAATGAAATGCGTGTTTCAATTTCACCTGTAAGAAAAAGTGTGGGGCATGTAACGCATGTTTCCTCCTTAGAAGTGCGAAATATAGTAGAACACTGATAGTTCAAATAACAACAAAAGAGGAAACTTGAATATTCAAAGCTCAGTTTTGTGATACAAGAAAAAATGTTAAGCATTTTACAAACGGCTTGAAATATAAAATGAAACAGAAAATGATAACATTAGAAAACTAAAACGTATTAAAGGATTGCAATACGAGGGCGATCCGTAAAGAGTGCGACTGGTGTAGATGCTTGAACTTTAAAGTTAAATCTTTTTGGTTCATGATAATAGCCCTACTTTTTGTCACTTTAATTTTCAAAAGAAAATGATTGTTGTATTCGGATTTAGTATTTTGGAAAAAATGTTTTTGCATTTGTAAAACTTGACTTCTTACGGTCCCCAGCAAAAAAATAGGGTGTTCATCTTTCAATATTTTTTGTACACTTTTCTTCAGATAAATGAACTCATATTACATGTTTGTCAGCCGAGACCATTCTCTTATTGTAGATTTTAGAATTTTACAGATAGTTTCAACATTTTTATTGGTCGTTGTCGCAACAAGATAATGACCAGCGCGTGCAGCATCTTTCAACTCCAGTGGCAGTGAATCTTTGGAAATTTTCAGAAATTCCTAATTCATGTGACCAAAAAAAAGGATTTACTCCGCAGCGCTTGTTAAAACTCTCATCTTGACTTAAATCTTCTCCACTGATTTATTAATCCTCTTTCAATTCACTCTTTTAGTTCTCCAACTAATGTAAGGAAATTGCAGTTTGAAAAGAAAAATGTTAAAAAACACGTCTAATTTACGAATGAGATACGGAGAAGAAATCCATCAACTTAATTCATATTTGGACACAATTATAATAATGCCCCAATTATAATAATGGTCCATTTATAGGGAATTCTAAACTATAACAGAAACCACTTGAAATGTGAAAATATATTCGTTGTACATAACCACAACATTGCAACGAGCAATATTAATTCAAGAATACAATATCGACTGATGATGTCTGAAAGTTATAAAATTGAATAAGAAAACAATTGGGAAAAGTTGATTATTAACTCATAGACATCATCATATGGCAATTGTACTGAAAGGGAGGTAACCGCTACGTGAAGTATGAGACACGTGTGAGCTGAACTAACATGAACCAGTTGTCAGTCATCGGATAAGAGAAATATTTCGTTTCAGGTGTTTAAAATGTATATTTTATAACAACTAGGAAGTATCATACATTTTTCCTTAATTACACTCATCAGTCTGTCATTTTAGCATGTACGTGGCTTTTAAGTTTCCACGGAACATGTACAGAATCAAATACCTAGTAGAATTGTTTATATGTCAAAAACCTTCAAGTAAAATGATTTTTCCTCTGAACAAAGTTGCTGACGACCATGGAAAGTGAGCCATATCAATATTTCTGATAATAATTGTGGCGGTTTAGGTGCTCCGACACGTGACTAGTGTCGGTTACAGATATAAATGATAACAGAGAGGCATCCAGCTTCATCTGTCTACCAAATTACGCAAAATGCTGTATATAAACAGAATATGCATTTTCCTTGTCAGGAATTGTATGGATACCGTTAATTGCTTGGCAGCGATACCATCTAGCGATGCGCCATGCTGCACTCCTGATTTCTGATTCATATCTGTCTCGTCTGCATGCAGGATGTAATTTACTTCCTGTTGGCATATCTGTATAAATGTTCGCGTGCTTAATGATTGATTGGATGTGCGTAAGTTTGATGTTTTAAGTGTGCATAACTTCTCTGCTAGAAACATTGAAAAAAAAATCAACTGTTACTGCAGTGAACTGATGCTAACCTATTTGTTGTGTCTAAATAATACATTTTAAATGCCAACTAGTTGATAGGTGTGAAGTCATTATGTTATCTTCTGCTTTCTTTTAGCAAGAATGTGTATTTTATGAATAATATCAATTTGTCCTCGATAAGTATTTCTCTTCTTGCTCTTTTAACCGACTTAATTATAGAGCGGGACATGTTTTTCTTAATGTTGACACATCCACTTAGTTTTGCTGTGCATCAGCTTCTCCTGACCGCGTCAGAACGGAAGAAAAACTTGTTTCCTTTCAGAAATCCGAAACCATATGTGAGATCTGTTAGACCTCTTTTGTATCACCTGTTACAATGTGACTACATGTGATAAATAGCATAACGTAACAAAAGTGTAACGGAAATCAAGCACATTTGAAACATATTTTGTGAAGAATGTGTTCGATGCCGATTTTTGATGTAACATACAATCTCATTTGTCGCTTGTCATTTTTATACAGAAAAGTGAACAAAAGAGTGTATGATTACAACTGAAACACATTTGTCACAAGTTTTAACAATAAGTCTTATTACAAGTCAGATTGTTATCTTCATTTGTTTTATTGGAATAAAACTTTACGAAAGCCAGGGAATCTTATATAATTAGAATTTTCCTTTTTTTTAACATTCAGAGCCATTTTGGTCATACAGAGCATATAATCGACGACACATTCCTTCTTCTTTCCGTCCGTCCGTCTCGATTTTTATCCGCGCGAATACTCAGCAAATGAACACTGGCTATAATTTTTCAAAAATATGACTTTACACTAGGACGATACAAACATTTGTGCGAAAGGTATATTCTTTCTACAAATATTATAGATTTAATGTTAGTATAGTAGCTCTATTCCAAACTTATGATATGTTGCAGACTAATATCTAGTAGGTTTTTGAGATGGTTTCAGAAGATTATTTTCTATAGCTTGATTATACGAAGTGACATATTAGTGGTAGAGTGCTTTCAATCTGATTAAAATCATATCCTAAACATCGCTATGCTAACCGTAGGGAGATCGTGAACTTCAGTCAGATTGGAGTGCTTTACAATGCAAATGAATAAGAAATTGTATTAATTTGAAATTATTTAAATGTCTGCGCTTTCACATTTGACTGGTCTGTTAAGTAGATTTAGTGTAAGCAGCCGAGAAAAAAAATGAATATACGGTATACTTATACTGTGGGAGAAATCTGTGGCACTTTAGCATCACACAGCCAGAACAATGCAACTTAATAAAGAGTTAGCTTGATACTCCAATACTAGATATTCGTAGAATGTTAAATGATAAAGCCCTTAAATTGTCGAAGTCCTTTGTGATAATAGCACGAAACTCATAAATGCGTTCTGTATTTTTTACATTCAACATCTTTTTTGTCAAGCACATTTGTCTTTCAGACAGAAACATTTTTTTCATCTCGAATTATTAAAATCTTTCGTGAAGACAGAAAGCTTCTACACAAGAACTGTTCTTGAAGTTCGCCGAATTAGGCTATAATTAATTTGCCTACATCAAAAACTATAGAACTGTGCATGTTAGAATGCCATATTAAGACACTTTACGCAGTCCAAGAGAGTGTAAAATCATAAATATTTAGAAGAACCGATATCTTCGGAGGATTTATTAAATTCAGTATCCGGCATTTGCAAATAGGCAATCTAAGAAACAGACACATGATTTCCCCATTATTTGATAATAATAATTACAAAGTTTTAATTGCCATTTTGGCTCTGTAAAGGCTAGACAAAAATGCGTAATTAATTTTTATCCCGTTACTAAGAATCTGTGACAGAAACAACATGCCGCAAGCTGGTACTCTAAGAAAAAGTTGTGAGCATGTACCCAAATGCTACACAAATGTGTTTCTAATCAGTACAATGCTAGACAGCCTCTACATTTATAAATGTGACTTCCAAAAAATGAATTCAAATGAAAACTATGGAACAGAATTACTGCATTTATTCCATCTTGCTTAGTGACATTGGAACGAACATTATGCTTGATTCCATATTGCTTGATGACATTGGAACTTGCATTATGCTTGATTCCATATAGCTTTATTTCATTGGAACTTGCGTTATGCTTAATTCCATATAGCTTTATTTCATTGGAACTTGCGTTATGCTTAATTCCATATAGCTTTATTTCATTGGAACTTGCATTATGCTTAATTCCATATAGCTTTATTTCATTGGAACTTGCATTATGCTTGATTCCATTTAGCTTTATTTCATTGGAACTTGCATTATGCTTGATTCCATTTAGCTTTATTTCATTGGAACTTGCGTTATGCTTAATTCTATCACTGATTGTTGGCCTATGAACTTGCATAACGCTTCATTCAATCTTGTTTTGTACTATTTCATCGTCTTTTGTACTGTGTTGGAATATCAAAATGCGATATCATGTAGCTTAATTTATCTTCAAACTTTCTTCATGCTCTATTCAAACTATTTAAGGATAAGTGTTTTTGCACGTTTGTCATTTGGAGTCGACTATATTTTGTTTCATACTTCCTTTTGTACACCGAAATGTGCGAAATGGTTTTTGTTTTAGTTTTAATTGATGATTCATCACATACTTGTTGTGATTCCTTATACCCTTCGCTTATTTCTATTATCCAGTGTTTATGCAATATGAAGCTTGGTGCCTGATGCTGTGTTAACACATGCGTATTTCTATTATTGACATTATTCATTGTCTGGCCAATTTTCGTATATAATTTTCGAATTAATGTTGCATTGATGGATCCCTGACCCCTCACATTTGCATGATTTAACAAAGAAGTACAGTTATATTTTCACTACAAATTTGGCAGTACCAGTAAGAGCAGTTGCAGTAGAAAAAACATGAAAGTGGCAGTAGCAGTAAGAACGGTAGCAGTAGAAAAAACGTGAAGTTGGCAGTAGAAGTACGAGCAGTAGCAGAAGAAAAAAACATGAAGATGGTAGTAGCAGTGAGAGCAGTAGCAGTAGAAAAAAAACGTGAAGATGGCAGTAGCAGTGAGAGCAGTAGCAGTAGGAAAAAAACGTGATGTTGGCAGTAGAAGTACGAGCAGTAGCAGTAGACAAAAACGTGAAGTTGGCAGTAGCAGTGAGAGAGTAGTAGTAGGAAAACACGTGAAGTTGGCAGTAGCAGTGAGAGCAGTAGCATAGAAAAAAACGTGAAGTTGGCAGAAGTAGTAAGAGCAGTAGCAGTAGAAAAAAACGTGAAGTTGGCAATAGCAGTGAGAGCAGTAGCAGTAGAAAAACAACTGAAGTTTTCAGAAGCAGTAAGAAAAGTAGCAGTTGGAAAAAAAGTGAAGTTGGCAGTAGCAGTGAAATTAGTAGCAGTAGAAAAAAACGTTAACTTGGCTGTAGCAGTGAGAGCAGTAGCAGTAAAAAAACGTGAAGTTGGCAGAAGCAGTGAGAGCAGTAGCAGTAGAAAAAAGGGACGTTAGCAGAAGTAGTGGGAGCAGTAGAAAAAAACGTGAAGGTGGCAGTAGCAGTGAGAACAGTAGTAGTAGCAGTAAACAGTAACCGTAGAAATAAACGTGAAGTTGGCAGAAGCAGTGAGAGCAGTAGCAGTAAAAAAAAAAGGGACGTTAGCAGAAGCAGTGAGAGCAGTAGAAAAAAACGTGAAGGTGGCAGTAGCAGTGAGAACAGTAGTAGTAGCAGTAAACAGTAACCGTAGAAAAAAACGTGAAGTTGGCAGTAGCAGTGAGAGCAGTAGCAGTACAAAAAACGTGAAAGTGGCAGTAGCAGAAGAAAAAAAACGTGAAGTTGGCAGTAGCAATGAGAGCAGTAGTAGTAGAAAAAACGTGAAGTTGGCCGTAGCAGTGAGAGCAGTAGCAGTAAGAAAAAACGTGAAGTTGGCAGTAGCAGTGAGAGTAGTAGTAGTAGTAACAAACGTGAAGTTGGCAGTAGCAGTGAGAGCAGTAGCAGTAGAAAAAAACGTGAAGTTGGCAGTAGCAGTGAGAGCAGGAGCAGTAGAAAAAACATGAAGTTGGCAGTAGCAGTAAGAGCAGTAGCAGTAGAAAAAACGTGAAGTTGGCAGTAACAGTGAGAGTAGTAGTAGGAATAAACGTGAAAATGGCAGTAGCAGTGAGAGCAGTAGCAGAAGAAAAAAAACGTGAAGTTGGCAGTAATAGTCAGAGCAGTAGCAGTAGACAAAAACGTGAAGTTGGAAGTAGCAGTAAGAGCAATAGCAGTAGAAAGAACGTGAAGTTGGCAGTAAGAGTGAGAGCAGTAGTAGTAGGAAAAAACGTGAACTTGGCAGTAGCAGTGAGAGCAGTAACAGTAGAAAAAAGCGTGAAGTTGGCAGTAGCAGTAAGAGCAGTAGCAGTAGGAAAACAAGTGAAGTTGGCAGTAGCAGTGAGAGCAGTATTAGTAGGAAAAAACGTGAAGTTGACAGTAGCAGTGAGAGCAGTAGCAGTAGGAAAATAAGTGAAGTTGGCAGAAGCAGTAAGAGCAGTAGTATTAGTAGGAAAAAACGTGAAAGTGGCAGTAGCAGTGAGAGCAGTAGCAGTAGCAGTAGAAAAAACGTGAAGTTGGCAGTAAGAGTGAGTGCAATAGCAGTAGAAAAAGCCGTGAAGTTGGCAGTAGCAGTTAGAGCAGTAGCAGTAGAAAAAACGTGGAGTTGGCAGTAGCAGTGATAGCAGTAGCTGTAGAAAAAAACCTGAAATTGGCAGTAGCAATAAGAGCAGTAGCAGTAGAAAAAAACGTGAAGTTGGCAGTAAGAGTGAGAGCAGTAGTAGTAGGAAAAAACGTGAACTTGGCAGTAGCAGTGAGAGCAGTAACAGTAGAAAGAACGTGAAGTTGGCAGTAGCAGTAAGAGCAGTAGCAGTAGGAAAACAAGTGAAGTTGGCAGTAGCAGTCTCGGTCGGTTTTTCGTTCCAGAGTGGTTTATTGATGTTTATAGATATTATGTGATGTTGTGTGTTTGACAGCGGGGTGAGAAATTTGTTGTTTCTTGTGTCTGTAAAGTGATCATGATTGACATTGACCTGTTTATATGTTTTTATTTAGTATAGCATGACCATACCTGGCTTGGTTTCGCCTTTGCTCGAGTGTTGACCATTTTAATTCCTTAATCATATTTTTACACGGCTTGTATTGTAGTAATCATTTTGAACATACCTTGTGGCGGTCCACTGGAACATTCCTTTTCTGTGATTAAGGTATTTCTGCCATGGGTGCCATATTGTTGGGCAAAATTCGACCTGGGTCGTACATACATTTTGTATGCTGCTTCTTTGAGACGTTTGTTTTGTGTTTTGACATTTCGTCTGATGAATCTTAATCTGTGTTTTGCTTTGTTTGTGATGTTGTTTATGTGGGATGATCAATTCAGGTTACTGCTTCTAGTAACTTCTAAACATTTTGCTTTTCTGTGGTTTTCAGAATTGTGCTGAGTATGGTGTAGGGAGAGATGACATGTTTGTTTTTCTTTAGTATTCTGAGTACTTCACACTTGTCGGGGTTGAACTAAATTGACCATTCTTTTTCCCATATTTCAAGGTTGTGAAAATCATTTTGTAATCTTTGTGCTGAGGCTTGTAATTTAATTGTTAAGTAGACTATGGTGGCCTTTTCAAAACCAAGCCACTTGCACGCTACGCAATTTACGGTACTTTAATTTAAATAGCTCATTACAATAGCTGAGTTTTTTTTCTTTTCTTTTTTTTTGTTGTTCTTTCTTTTGGGGGGGGGGGGTCTGTTGTTGTTGTTTTTTAGGGGGCGAGGGGGGCGGGATCTTTTGTTTCTTTAGCGTTGTCAACTATTGAGCAGGTAAAATCGTTCTCAAGGTTATAGCGTTAGATATTCCATATATGATTTAGTCGAAATTTTCGGTACGCAAACAAGATATTGAAAACATTTGAAACATCAACACTGCATAATTACCAATGAATATAACATTGTTATTTTATAATGAAAATCATTGAAACACAAAAAAGGAAAATTTGAAATATATATATATATATATATTTTTTTTTTTTTTTTTTTTTTTTTTTTTTTTTTTTTTTTTTTTTTTTTTTACCTCTAATTAGACCATTTTTGGTGGAGAAATTAACACACTAAAGTTAAATTGAGATTTCACTCACTCACAATGCTAGAATTATGTATTGTTTAGTGCCAACAAACGTTACTTTTCTTTTAAAAATTATTGATAAAGATATAAGAACGCTTCAGACTTTTTATTCACTGACCAAAGAAAGTATGTCTGACTATACACATACCATATTCAACTTTATTACTGATTTATTATACATGTATTTTGGGCCCTAAATCAACTTCATCAGCTATATTTTGTTTACATAATGAAAACGTCTTAGCGAACCGAATATCCTTAATGCCAAACTGAGAGAAAAAAATTCAACACTGTGTATTCATAGATCTCATTGGAAGTGACAAGTCAGACGCGACAGTGAAGTAAGTAAACTTCCAGCTGGCGAATCAACCAGAAACATAACAAACAGGCTATCTAGACGATTTTCTTGGTATATTTAACTACTTTACTTGTCAATGTTTACTTTTTCATCAGATGACTGTGAAATAACTGAGCAAGTCGTTTCATTCAGGAAATAAGATATCAAATAAGCGTAGTTTGTATTAGACTACAATTGCCGAATTCGTAAAGTAGTTGGTATGATACATAAACGGGGACGTAACTTTGAAAAAATCTATTTGCAAAAAGGCGGGACCAGCCGGAAAATAACGGGATGTACCGACATAGCGGCATCTGTTGTCATAATATGAACACAAATATTGCAAATCGCTTAGTGCTGACCGCAAAGTGAAGTTTGACTTGTGTTTACTTTGTTGTTGGTATCGTTGTCATCCTGCTTACTTTGTTATTAACATCGTTGTGATCCTGTTTACTTTGTTATTGGTATCGTTGTCATCCTGCTTACTTTGTTATTGGTATCGTAGTCATCCTGCTTACTTTGTTATTGGTATCGTTGTCATCCTGCTTACTTTGTTATAGGTATCGTTGTCACCCTGCTTACTTTGTTATAGGTATCGTAGTCATCCTGCTTACTTTGTTATTGGTATCGTAGTCATCCTGCTTACTTTGTTATAGGTATCGTAGTCATCCTGCTTACTTTGTTATTGGTATCGTTGTCATCCTGCTTACTTTGTTATAGGTATCGTTGTCACCCTGCTTACTTTGTTATAGGTATCGTAGTCATCCTGCTTACTTTGTTATTGGTATCGTAGTCATCCTGCTTACTTTGTTATAGGTATCGTAGTCATCCTGCTTACTTTGTTATTGGTATCGTTGTCATCCTGCTTACTTTGTTATAGGTATCGTAGTCATCCTGCTTACTTTGTTATTGGTATCGTTGTCATCCTGCTTACTTTGTTATAGGTATCGTTGTCACCCTGCTTACTTTGTTATAGGTATCGTTGTCACCCTGCTTACTTTGTTATAGGTATCGTAGTCATCCTGCTTACTTTGTTATAGGTATCGTTGTCACCCTGCTTACTTTGTTATTGGTATCGTTGTCATCCTGCTTACTTTGTTATTGGTATCGTTGTCATCCTGCTTACTTTGTTATTTGTATCGTAGTCATCCTGCTTACTTTGTTATTGGTATCGTAGTCATCCTGCTTACTTTGTTATTTGTATCGTAGTCATCCTGCTTACTTTGTTATTTGTATCGTAGTCATCCTGCTTGTTATTGGTATCGTTGTCATCCTGCTTACTTTGTTATTGGTATCGTTGTCATCCTGCTTACTTTGTTATTGGTATCGTTGTCATCCTGCTTACTTTGTTATTGGTATCGTTGTCACCCTGCTTACTTTGTTATTGGTATCGTTGTCATCCTGCTTACTTTGTTATAGGTATCGTTGTCACCCTGCTTACTTTGTTATTGGTATCGTTGTCATCCTGCTTACTTTGTTATTGGTATCGTTGTCACCCTGCAAACTTTGTTATTTGTATCGTAGTCATACTGCTTGTTATTGGTATCGTTGTCATCCTGCTTACTTTGTTATTGGTATCGTTGTCATCCTGCTTACTTTGTTATTGGTATCGTTGTCATCCTGCTTACTTTGTTATTAGTATCGTTGTCATCCTCCTTACTTTGTTATTGGTATCGTTGTCAGCCTGCAAACTTTGTTATTTGTATCGTAGTCATCCTGCTTGTTATTGGTATCGTTGTCATCCTGCTTACTTTGTTATTGGTATCGTTGTCATCCTGCTTACTTTGTTATTGGTATCGTTGTCATCCTGCTTACTTTGTTATTGGTATCGTTGTCACCCTGCTTACTTTGTTATTGGTATCGTTGTCATCCTGCTTACTTTGTTATAGGTATCGTTGTCAGCCTGCAAACTTTGTTATTTGTATCGTAGTCATCCTGCTTGTTATTGGTATCGTTGTCATCCTGCTTACTTTGTTATTGGTATCGTTGTCATCCTGCTTACTTTGTTATTGGTATCGTTGTCATCCTGCTTACTTTGTTATTGGTATCGTTGTCACCCTGCTTACTTTGTTATTGGTATCGTTGTCATCCTGCTTACTTTGTTATAGGTATCGTTGTCACCCTGCTTACTTTGTTATTGGTATCGTTGTCATCCTGCTTACTTTGTTATTGGTATCGTTGTCACCCTGCAAACTTTGTTATTTGTATCGTAGTCATACTGCTTGTTATTGGTATCGTTGTCATCCTGCTTACTTTGTTATTGGTATCGTTGTCATCCTGCTTACTTTGTTATTGGTATCGTTGTCATCCTGCTTACTTTGTTATTAGTATCGTTGTCATCCTCCTTACTTTGTTATTGGTATCGTTGTCACCCTGCAAACTTTGTTATTTGTATCGTAGTCATCCTGCTTGTTATTGGTATCGTTGTCATCCTGCTTACTTTGTTATTGGTATCGTTGTCATCCTGCTTACTTTGTTATTGGTATCGTTGTCATCCTGCTTACTTTGTTATTGGTATCGTTGTCACCCTGCTTACTTTGTTATTGGTATCGTTGTCATCCTGCTTACTTTGTTATAGGTATCGTTGTCACCCTGCTTACTTTGTTATTGGTATCGTTGTCATCCTGCTTACTTTGTTATTGGTATCGTTGTCACCCTGCAAACTTTGTTATTTGTATCGTAGTCATACTGCTTGTTATTGGTATCGTTGTCATCCTGCTTACTTTGTTATTGGTATCGTTGTCATCCTGCTTACTTTGTTATTGGTATCGTTGTCATCCTGCTTACTTTGTTATTAGTATCGTTGTCACCCTGCAAACTTTGTTATTTGTATCGTTGTCATCCTGCTTACTTTGTTATTGGTATCGTTGTCATCCTCCTTACTTTGTTATTGGTATCGTTGTCAGCCTGCATACTTTGTTATTGGTATCGTTGTCATCCTCGTGTTCGGTGCGTAGTGTTTATGAAATGCTTTTTTATTTGAGTTGAATGAATGCATTGAAAAATAAGAATGCTAAGACACGACAAAATCGCTGAGCACAGACCAAAATTAATTTATTATTTATGATGAAATAGGTTTCGATACACTTAGGTTTGTACAGTAAATGCACTAAAAGACATTCTGCAAATTAAGGTAATTGAAGAGAGCGTAGCATTTTATATCAAGTAATATTAATAACAAGTAACTAAATACTGTTCGATAGAACGTCGAACATACTGCGTTGTCAGTAAAGAAAGCTGCAATTAAACATATAACCTATTGCATATGTCGGTAGCATATTGCATATGTCGGAGAGGAACACATGAAGTTGTAATGAGATGATAGCGCATTCAGTTACTATAAAGCATGATGTTATTCAGCAAAATACAGGTTTCCAATGCCATAAAGCAAGATGGAATCAAGCATTAAGCAAGTTCTAATGTCACAAGGCAAGATGGAATAAATGCAGTAGGCCTAATTCTATTCCATAGAAAACACTAATCAGCTGCAGTCTAAAAATAACAATGAAAAAGGAACAGATAATATCATATGCAGTGTTGCCTTGTGAATGTTATTATTACAAAAACATCGAATGACTTCTGTGTTTTGAATTCCCATATTTATGTAATGTGCTAATCGGTAAACATTAATTTTCTCGGGATAACATTATGTCCCATCACCCTCAAAGGTATCTGATAGTTAAATAACATTTGTCACTGGTTACAGAGTATTAACCTGCACGCCTGAGAACATGATCCTTTCAATGTCTCCATGCAGACAACCTTATTGATATGTTATGTTTAACTAAATCAATGATATATCCTAAGTCTAAATGCTGATTATCAATCGATGAGTATCCCTGGTATGATAAAAAACAGCAGAGGTTTTGGTCATTAAAGGATGAAGATACTAAAACCAACAGGAAATAGTTCTAATTAACTTGTCTGTGCCATGAGAGAGATAGGTAATTATACGTTTGCCTTGTGAGCGATTCATTAAGATAGGGAACAGATAATTATATAGATCTATAATGTATTCTGCAAAGAGGTCGTAGATAGCTATAATTACAGGAGATGGTGTTGATTAGGCTAAAAGATGTAATTTCGAGGTTGTAAGTGTAAGGCATAAAGTCAAGCTTGTGTTGTGAAACCGATCATTAGCACGTGATGTTATAGTTGCATATTTGATAGTTTTATCATTTGCAAAAGAAAAGTTCAAGTTCTCTCTCTCTCTCTCTCTCTCTCTCTCTCTCTCTTAAAGAGTTTGTTTTACAAAGGCATTAGGAGCAAAGACTAAGAGTAAGTAAGTAGTTTTATATTACATTATTTACTGGCAAATGTGAAAGATTCAAACACTATACTTCTATACTTCAGTCCATCCATAATGCCGAGATGTGAGTTGATTCTTTATGAATAACAATTATCCAAGAATAATGTTTTTATTGAGATGAACCAGTTTCTTCCAATGACAGTCCACATTAATGTACTTGAGACAACAACTTAAAATTTAGTGGAAGTACATCCTAAAATTCACTCTGTTGCTTCCTATACACAACGGTAAACAAGACAAAAGCACCCTTTAGGTTAACAGAACCATTATATATGGAAAATGGTAATATTCTCAAATGGTCTGCGTGAATGTAAAAAATACAAGTATTACTCAAATGTCCAATATATAATCACAAACTAACTGCTTGTTCCTCAACATGACCGATGAAATGCAGCTTTTGTATTTCACACAGATGTGAAAATACTAAATTTGTTGACATTTGTAATCGGGGCGGGAGTGGTATCTGCGGAGCCCCTAATGTGACATAATACACTTTTAGTTTATTTTATTTCGTTTAAACGAATTAATATTTCGCTTAAACAAATTAACATAAAATTTCGGTTAAACGAATTATTATTTCGTGTTTAAACAAAAGGTTGATTTGTTTAGACGAAATATTTATTCGTATAAACGAAATCTTTTTTTGTTAAAACGAATCATTTTTTTGTTTAAGCACAATCTTTAAGTGTGAAACCGCCAAAAAGATTCCTTCTTTATTCTATATAAAATTCATAAAGTTCACGGGGCTGTTAATCATAGCAAACCTCTTTTAAATGGCTTTAACTTACATATTCTTGTAGATCTAGATCTGTACTCCTGACAACCAGCAAGAAAAATGGGAGTTGTATTAGAAACAAGAAAAATATTTCTGCTCATGTGAACTTACCCATAAAATTAACAAAAAAATATGAGCCAAATTTCAGATTGGGGTATTTGAAACAATATCCTATTGCGAATTCTATTCTGAACGTATATGAGCATAAAATTGCTACCACACTATCAGAAGGAATCAAGTAAAATGATTCCAGCAAAAAAAAAAATAACAGATTTGGGCAAAATATTAAAAAAAAAGCCAAGAAAACTGAGAACCTTTCTAGCCGCTAGTACGCGGGTACCATTTTTGAGCTCTAATAGGTATGAAACCACCAATTCAGTCTCCTGGAGCTCAAAAAATGGTACCCGCATAATGGTGGCTAGAAATAGTTCTCAGTTTTCTGGGCTATTTTTAACATTTTTGCCATAATCTGTGTATTTTTTTTTCTGGAATCATTTTGTTTGACCTATTTCTGATAGTGTGGTAGCAATTTATGCTCATATGCATTCAGAATAGAATTCACAATGTGAAATTGTTTCACATACCCCAATCTGATAATTAGCTCAGATTATTTGTTAATTTTATGGGTAAGTTCACATGAGCAGAAATATCTTTCTCGTTTGAAACACAACCCCCACTTTTCTTGCTATTTTTCATGAGTATAGATATAGATCTACAAGAATATGTAAGTTAAAGCTATTTAAAAAAGGGTTTGCTATGTTTTACAGCCCTGTGAACTTTATGAATTTTATATAGAATAAAGAAGGAATCTATTTGGTGGTTTCACACCTGATAGACTAAATTGGTGGTTTCATACCTTTAACAAATTAATGAATGTATCAACTTCCGGTTTTAACGCCTATCAAGTATTACCATCTTCGTGTATCAGTAATAAAATTCTTTTGAAGTCACCGGAAGTCGGCACATGTTAAGATTGAAGGTTCATATTATGAAAATCAATCCAAGATTTCTTCAAAAAGAATACGAAGTCTGGTGTATTCAAAACATCGGCTTAAGAGTTAAATGTCTTTCTATATTATGAAAAGTAATTAACTCTTCATTTTATGATATTTACGACCATTCAAAGATGATGTGGAATATTTTAAGCTTGTCTAAGGCTTTGTATATATTGAGTTGTTTGGGACGTAGGCGTAAGACCACTAAAATCATTTCGTCAATCGTTGACCCAAGCACCAGTGATTTAGACTAGCAAACTCTTACTTCGACAGATAAAAAGTGTTGTTTTTTTTTTTTTGTTTTTTTTTTTTTGCGAATGAAAAGCAAACGTATGTATTATACTCCCTGATCCTAAAATAAAACATATGTTGGATAACCATCTAGATTAGCATGTTTCTCATTGAAAAGAAACGGATGGGTGCGCTTTGTGTCTGTGGTCTTGTAAGAAGATCAGACATTCTCATATTGAATCACAGTTGCCAAATATGATTACCACTGGATGTAAATTTCTGAAATTTGTCTTTATATCTAGTTAAATTTATTCAAATGCAACTTTAACAAGAGACTGTTTTTTTCAGCGTTGTGCATACATTTCTATAATATACAAGAATCACCAAGCTTCTTTAAACATGACCATTTCCCACGATTTTCGGCTGAGTATTACTGACTGTACTACAAAACGTTTAGTGAATTTTCAATACGATATTTTGACGAGAAATCGTAAGTCTTTAGTCGACTTCAGGTTGCATTGAGCAACTGACTCGGGTACAGACGACAATGAAACCAGATCTTCTGTCGGTTGAAAACACAGGTTTTTATCTCGCTTTTGACACTTCATTTATATCGTTTTGAATGTAATATGCAAGGACAACTTCATATTTCTCCAATTTCATATTCATATTAATTTTTCCCATTCTTTTCCATTTGCTAATTATATAATAAGCCATAAAAGAAAATCTGCAATGAATTTGAAAGAATGTTGTATATACTTAAATCTTTTTAGCAAAACAAATATGTTGTATGTCCAAATTATTAAAGTCTGATCAAGTTAATTGAACCTTCCTACCGCACTTAAAGTCCTACTGATTGAATAATAAGAATGACAGTCCTCCATTCGGCCACTGTAATCGTTTCAGCTGACTTCAAAACCTTCAAAACATCTGTCCTAGTGAACAATATTGTTTTTATCGTGTAGATTTCACTGATCAGCGTAGTCCTTTGATTTATTCAACTAGAAAGGACAAAATTGCTGTGTACACCATTGACTTTTTGTAACACGGCACTGGTGAACTAAACTGGCTCTTAACATTTTGATAAATATTTTAAAAGCTTTCGAACTGTAGAAAACTCTTTAGCAAATGAGATCTCACTAAATATTGTCCAGAATACACTTATATGAAATACTTATATAAGGCAAGTGTTTCTTGAAACCTACTGACTTATATTCATTTTAAGTTCGATGACTACTTTCTTAATTCATACCAGCACTCGAACCAAAACTTTGGATACAGATAGTCACTGGAGAATCTCACCACTGCTGGGAATCAGCGACTTTCGGCTTGAGAGTCCGGTTCTCTCGATCTTCGTCCACCGCTTCTACTTGAAGCTGGATCTCTTTCTGAAATATTTTGATTTATAAGCCTCTGAAGTAATTCCCTTAACTTTTGTTGAATTGATCTTGACTAAGAAACAGAGTGTTCTATGATGAAAATCAGGACACTTTATATAGGACACTTTTATTACGACCTTTCGAATGTAAAAGTAATACATGTTACCCTCAATCATCAACGGTCCTAAAAGCAAAGAGCCACGTATTCCAGAATCATTATTTTTATCTTTGTCTGACCTTAGAAACGAAAATGGTAATAATGACGGCAATTACTTCCAGTAAGAAACATCTAATGACCGCTGACAATAAAGAACATTAACTGGCAAGAACGAAGGGACTTTGAAAACTAACATGACACTAATTTATCCCACTCAGGAAGATGCTGAAAATAATAGATAAACATGCATTGCTTTGAATTTAGATATTTTATACCCATACTGTTCTGAACAAGTTAGGTTAAACACCACCGAATCAGTGTTGTCGGGAACCAGTCGATTTTGTTTTAGGGTTTGTGCGAAGCTTGAAGATGACAAAACTGTCTGGCTGGAAAGTTTGTTCTAAAAATCGTTTTTACTTGAGAACAAAATATATATTGAAAAACAAATTGAAACTGAAAGTGCGCCGGACATTTCTTGGCTATTTTTTTATTTTTTCAAAATGAACAGGAAATTTTGACAAATTCGGGTAAAAATTACCGAAGCGGCTGAGTGATCTCCATCAAGAAGGTATACCGGAAAAGTTGAATGGTCATGCTTTGAAAAAAATCTGAATGAAACTTTTTCTCGAAATTGCTGCTTTCAAGAAATCGGCAAAGGTAAAACAGAACATAATATTTAAGAAACTCGGATCCATACCTAGAAATACTTAATACTATTATTATGGATTTAGTTTTAGTTTTATATTGTTTGTCAACATTGGTTTAAAAGCCTACTTGATATAAATGAAATTTCTGTTCGGTTCCGTTCTGTCCTGTTCATTTATGTTTGTACTTACTGGATTAAATTATGTGCATAGTCATCTGGCTCTCATGACATTAGTAAAAGAAAGTTCTCTCATTCCGTATCTCATATTTTCGGACATGATGACGCGGATTTGTTCTTACTTTATTGTGTTCTGTAAAAGCATGATAAGGCTACTGCGAGCCGGTGCCAACATAAATCGTTTGTCAAATAGAAAACTCATTAAAAATGTAATACGAACAAGAAACGTCTGCATTCGAGGATAAAAGTACATAATTCAATGTGTATTCGAAATATCTGTATTGATAGTTGGTTATTTTATTTGACTTCGTATTTAACTGAAAATTCTTCCATTAATCTGCTATTATGATATTTTTCGATGTCTCGGCTCAAAATGTGTGCTCACATTTTTTAAACTCCGTTAAGTCGTTTCTTTTGGACATTTGCGTCCATGTCCGCTTTTCAGAATTGATGTACTGTTATACAATATGTGGTTGGATACGAGTTTATTGCAGAGGGTCTCTGAAGTTACCAGCTTCTAGCACATTCAAATGAATGCAGAAGAATGTTTTTTCCGGAGCGTTTCCTTTTTGCCAGCATATAAACACTGTTTAAAGAATGTGACACTGGAAATTGATTCCTCAAAGTAAAGGTTACTATCTTTAAAATTCATAGAAATTCGGCTTAAATATATTTTGCATAAAGTACTATATATGAGACAAGGAATGTTACACCTTACATGGCTAGATTACGACTTTCAATAACATCGTTATTTCTATAGACATTTGCAAACAAACAAAAAATGAAATAGAGGTTTCTTTTTAATTTCCGGCTATATCAGACGAGATCCATTGAAATCTTTCTGTGATCCATTCAGCCATTTTCCTACTCACGTGGTTTTGCCGTTTCAGTAGTTGGTGGTGAAGAAGCGCATCATGTGAATGCTTCCCACAAATGATTGGAACCATAGATTTGTCGTGTGGAACAGATTAAAAAATGTACAGTACTAAATACAAAACATTTTAGTGCCGAACCCCTAAGACAGACCAAATATTATTTTATTTCCCAATGTGAGTCATTAAACTAGCTGTCTTTTTCAAATTCATTTATCGTTTTAGTAATCTCATATATCTGATGCCTATTGTAAATTATAGTCAGTTCAAGTTTTTGAAAGCAGGACAAGATAGTAATTGTTGATAGGAAGAATGAGGTTTTGAATTCGCGATCCATAAATTGAGTTATAAGCAGACCAATCCGCTCCTAAAAGGAATTGTATACCTGTATAAGTGGACTGACTACTACTGAGTTGCAGTATGAAATTGCTGGGTTTAAAAAGATACATTACATTTCTATGACATTGCACTTATTTTCGTTTCATGTTTGTTAGTATGATGTCTACTTCTACCTGCATATAAAAAGGTTTCTGTTTCATACAAACTAGTCCTATTTCAGATTTGTTTGAATAGAAAATATGCATGAATATATCTTTCCTATCCAAGTGACAATGAGAACTTACATTCCATTACCTAGATATAACATCATCCTTTCAAAAGTGTGCAAAATTTATTCAGTTTTCGCGTGAACGCATTTATAAAAAAGAGAGCAAAGATCGCCCTATATCGTTCACCTCGTTGAACATTAAGACTAATTTACGTCAACAGTTCAAGATTTTGATTTACTAAGTAAAATATTAAATGTACAAGCATGATTTTACAGATAGTTAAAATTTGAATTTGAATTTGAATGTTTATCCTTAGGAAACGAGAAAGTAGCCAATGTTGAGGTAGAAATTTACATGCGGAACTGAACATATAACTCAGAATTTTTAGATGTAACAAAAACAGAAAGTAGGTCACGGTCGAGGACAGCTAAGATCAGAGGTAGAAAACTGCGTGCAAAATTAAATGAATTATTGAAATTTCTAGCTGTGGCTGCAAAACAAAAAAGTAGGTCAAAAGGTCAAAGTAAATGTCAAGGTTATATTAAGGTCAATTTCAAAGGTGTACATATGAAGAATTTTTCTAAAGGAACTAGTATCTTCCTTTTTAAATCTATATAGCAAGAGACCCTTTGTTCGAGGTCAATATTGACCCTAGAGCCATGATCTGCTCAACTTTTTTGGATAACCACAATATAATGCCAGACTAATTCACTAGGATTTCAGCCTTTTGGTTTCTGAAAGATCTTTTAAAATGGTTACAGTCTACATTGTTAGTCTTTGTTACATGACCCATGAGGCCAGGCAGATAGTTCCAATAGATACACATGGAACAATTTCGGTAGAGAGCAGCTTGACAATGCTACACACTAAAATTCTAAGTTCTATGGATTACCGTTTCAAAGTTTTTCTTATAAAATTGACCCCAAGCGCCGGCTCTCCTTTACTGCAAGAGTGTAATTTTAGCATCCTTTGTAGAAGTTCACTAGATGATGCTACATACTAAATACCTAAATTCGAGATAGGTTACAGATTCTGGGAAGAATTTTTTCAAAGATTTTATGTTTTACACAAACACGACCACATACACGGCAAATACAGAGCTCTGGTCATGGTGGTTTTCAGACTGAAAATCATATGTTTGCTTCTTTAAGCTAAATATCCATACAGACCGGAACTATTTTATAAAACTTTAACGAAAGACAACCCACAATCCTGTGAAGTTTTGCCAAAGTCCATCAAGCCGTTTGAAAAAAATGTTGACGAACCAACACATGGCGATCTAGACTATTCCACCAATTTGCTCTTTTTAACGACTTTTAAACCACTGGTTTGAAAATTTAGAAATATGTCCCTCTTGACACAAAAAACACCCAAAATGCATAGGCCTGACAACGTTTTCAGTTTTCGATGAACACAAACGTCCGGTGCTAACTGGTCCCATTATGCCAGAATTAGATACAGTATTATTTGCGAGGTCGTTTTGCCTCTACGTTGATTTAAATCATTCTTAAACAGCATTTATATTATTATTATAACCCAAATACAGATCTAAACATGTTTAAAACTGATTTGTACATTTTCACTGCAGAACACACCATCTTGAATGATGCCATAATGACGATGAATCATTTGCCTATTAAAATTCTATTTCTTTTAGTTAAAAGAGCATATTTTAACTTCAAAGTTGACACGATAATTCAAAATCCACATAGCGGTTACTTCCCTTTCAGTGCAGTCTCAAGAGATTGAGGATAAATATGAAGCAAAGTCAAATACGACTTATAAGAAGTTGGCAGTAGCAGTACGCATTAGCAGTTGGCAGTAGAAATTAAATCAAACGTGAAGTTGGCAGTAGCAGTAACAGCAGTAGCAGTAAAGAAAACGTGAAGTTGGCAGTAGCAGTAACAGCAGTAGTAGTAAACAAAACGTGAAGTTGGCAGTAGCAGTAACAGCAGTAGTAGTAAACAAAACGTGAAGTTGGCAGTAGCAGTAACAGCAGTAGCAGTAAAGAAATCGTGAAGTTGGCAGTAGCAGTAACAGCAGTAGCAGTAGGAAACTCTGAAAGTCTGCGAGAGTGTTTGAAACAGTCTCAGACCGGTTCAATCTAACCGGGATGGTCGCTAGACTTTCTAGATTGGCCCCAAATTCCTGAAAGTTAACAATAATGTCAGAAACAGTAGCACACCGTAACAATGGACACCGGAGGTTCCCTTAACATAAAAAATGTCATTTTCTCAATTTTGACACCAACATTCCTGAAAGTCTACGAGAGTGTCAGAAACAGTTTTAGACCGGTAAAATCGACTTGGAGGGTCCCTAGACATTAAAAATGATATTTTCCCGATTAGCACCAAAATTCCTGAAAGTCTGCGAGAGTGCTGGAAATAGTCGCAGACCGGTAAAATCGACTTGGGAGGGTCCCTAAACCTTAAAAAATGACATTTTCCCAAGTGGCACCAAAATTCCTCAAAGTCTGCGAGTGTGTCAGAAACAGTCGCAGACCGGTAAAATCGACACGGGAGGGTCCCTAGACATTGAAATGACATTTTCCCGATTGGCACCAAAATTCCTGAAAGTCTGCGAGAGTGTCAGAAACAGTCGTAGACCTGTAAAAATCGACTTTGGAGGGTCCCTAGACATTAAAAATGACATTTTCCCAATTGGCACCATAATTCCTGGAAGTCTGCCAGAGTGTCAGAAACAGTCGCAGACCGTTAAAATCGACACGGGAGGGTCCCTAGACATTAAAAATGATATTTTCCCGATTAGCACCAAAATTCCTGAAAGTCTGCGAGAGTGCTGGAAACAGTTGCAGACCGGTAAAATCGACTTAGGAGGGTCCCTAGACATTAAAAATGACATTTTTCCGATTGGCACCAAAATTCTGCTACTGCTGTTACTGCTACTGCCAACTTCACGTTTTGTTTCACTGCTACTGCTGTTACTGCTACTGTCAGCTTCACGTTTTGTTTTACTGCTACTGCTGTTACTGCTACTGCCAGCTTCACGTTTTGTTTAACTGCTACTGCTGTTGCTGCTACTGCCAGCTTCACGTTTTGATTTACTGCTACTGCTGTTACTGCTACTGCCAGCTTCACGTTTTGTATTACTGCTACTTATTTACTGCTACTGCTGTTACTGCTACTGCCAACTTCCCGTTTTGTTTTACTGCTACTGCTGTTACTGCTACTGCCAACTTCAGGTTTTGATTTACTGCTACTTCTGTTACTGCTACTCCCAACTTCACGTTTTGTTTTACTGCTACTGCTGTTACTGCTTCTGCCAACTTCACGTTTTGTTTTACTGCTACTGCTGTTACTGCTACTGCCAACTTCACGTTTTGTTTTACTGCTACTGCTGTTACTGCTTCTGCCAACTTCACGTTTTGTTTTACTGCTACTTCTGTTACTGCTACTCCCAACTTCACGTTTTGTTTTACTGCTACTGCTGTTACTGCTTCTGCCAACTTCACGTTTTGTTTTACTGTTACTGCTACTGCCAACTTCACGTTTTTCTACTGCTGCTGCTCACTTCCTATCAAATACGGGCAGTTTTAATATTGATGACTTGAGATTTTGCGCATGCGTATGGCTGCAAGGCCATTTTCAATCTCCTACGCTGAGCCGTACCGTTCCGTACCATCACTAACACATATAATGTAACTTGGGTGTAAGAGAGTGTGCCATTATGTATAAGAGTTTGTTGGAAAATTACAGTCTTTATTTGCATGAGCTGATATGCCATCTCAGGTCAGTTTCTGTAAATATATGACGTCGTATGGAGATCGGGTGTTCTAAACGATTGTCTAACTGCGTGTTTATCCAAAACAGAATTGTGAAATTTTACATTATTAAAATGTATTAAATGTATTATTAAATTGTATTAAAATGTAGGACAAACACAAAATATGATAAAATGTTATAAAAAAGTTGTTTACTGTTCATGTTCACTATCGTGTTTATCTACTGAGATTAAAAACTAAAAGGTTACGCAATAAATAATAAAATTACCGAGCTAATAAAATCAGTGTTCCGTATATTACGACTTATAAAAGTTTTAATTACACGAAAGATCATTAGAAAAGCAAACCGAATCAATATGTTGCAGAGAAAAGAGAAGAAATATACTGAAAATTCATGTACAACATTCGTAAAAAACTGTAATCGGTAAAAGGTTTACATACTTAAACGCAATAATCTTAGTTTAAACATGTAGATTTATTAGAATCGCTCGAGAAAGAAGAGATAAAATGTAGAAACTAGATTTAGTGTTTGTCCTACTTCTCTAGCCAATCAGAAAGCTAAGATATTTAAACTCATATAGATTTATCCGTTCTTCGCTTACTTAGAAGAGCGCTCTTGCCGAAACACGTTGTCTGCGCATGTCTGTCGACGCACAAGTGGGAGTGCTTTTCTTACGGATAGATATCTTCCAAATAAGGAATCCAACGAAAAAAAAGGTGAAAGATTAAAATGGGAGGGCAAACACTAAGTCGGATAGAGGCTATGAAGTGAAATCTTCAGCATTTAGAAACTTCTGTCTCTATTCTATACTAGGTAGTAGTTCGTATGAGTTCATTTGTGTTCGTTCGTTCTCGACGTACATGTATCAGAATAGAAATGAGACATGTCGAAAAAATTGTAAATGTAATTATCATTATCATTATAATGGAACGGTTCTGTGTTTTTGAAATGACATAGGATAATCCGTCGCATCGTAGTCTTCCGGGTCCCCCAGTAGTCGTGTTTCTTGGATTCCACGGACATTGCCCCCCTCCCCCACTCCTTTTGGGTCCCCGCGATCGTCATGGTCTGGTCAATAAACAGTATATATTTCAGATGTGTCTCTGCTTATTTTGAGTGTTTGGAATATTTGGACTCAGATTTTACACGAAATAAATTTTAGTTTTAAGATTTTTTTTCTTTTTATGACGTAAACCTTTTTCCAATTTGGCACCCAAATGCCAAAAAATTAGTCTTACACAATACGTTTTCGTTGATTTCTAAATCATCAGCTCTTTGACAGATCGCAATAAACAAGAGAACCATACTGGTCCTATTTGGCTCTGAGTACAATTTCTCTTAACAGCAAAACCAATGACATTCAGCTAAAGCACAGCTTACTCAGACATCCAAAATTATGTTAACTCAATAGCAAATGGACCCTGATCTCTGTCACCTGATCCCTGTTACCTGATCTCTGTCAAATGGACAGATTCCAAACTGTTTAATTACCATTATGAAAAGTAACAAGTGACCCAAAGGATGTGCATTTTTTTAACTGTAATTTCAAAGTCAGAAGGTCAAGGTCAGTCGCAGTTTAAGTTGAAATTCACATAACAAAGCAATACAAATTCATAGACAAATTTTACGCATGTATTGACAAAAACAGAGAGTAGGTTAGTATGTCACGGTTGTACCTCTATCACCTTACCAGATTCTAAATTGTCTGTTTATCATTTTGATAAGTACCAAGGACGGGGTCAATTTTAAAGTTCTTATCTGTAATTTCAACAACAAACTAAGTAGCAGATAAAGGTAAAGTTCATCCAATGTTGCAGCTCAAATCTTTATTCAAACTGATCATATGGTTCGAATTTCATAGATACTGCTTCAGAAGCCGGCCAAGGTTAAAGTTGAAAACTGCGTGCAAAATTATATACTTAGAACAAATTTAAATACTGCAGCTGAAAAGAAATAATGATGTAGGTCAGATAGTCAAGGTAGAGGTCACATGACGGTCAAGGACAAAATTAGATATGTGCATAATTATGAAGGTTCCTTCCAAAATCATATGGCAGACTTTTTCCCAAATGAGTCAATAAATCATTGACACTTTTGACACTTTTGAGTCTGGAGACAAAACTGAACAACTTTGGTATAGAATCGCTAGATAATGCTACAAAAAATGTCTAAGGTCTAGGCCTTACGATTCTTTATATGTGAAATGTGTGACCTACCCCTAAGGAAGTCTAAATGTCTATGAAAAAACAGTGATCTCTGGGATGAGGGCAATAGTGACCCAGGAAATAACTTGAACAATCTTGGTAGAGGTCTGCTGGACAATGCTTTACACCGAATTCCAGACCTTTTGGCCTGTTTGTATTAGACAAGAATGTTATTTTTGTTAGCATGATACGATTTTTTTACAAAAAGTAGGAAGAGCTTTGAACGTCATCAGTGTCATCAGCTTTGGAAAGATGCCGTTCAAAGTTTGTGCTCGACGACGGGTACCGGACGTAGGACGGAATGTGGTCAAATTAGCTCATCCGGAGCTTCTGGTTCATGTGAGGTTAAAATGCTGAAGTGACTGGGTGATTTTCTTAGAGAAAAATATATCGGGAAAGCTAAATAGTCATACTATGAAAAGATGTAAATGACATTGTTTCTCATGATTGCTTCTTTTCAGATATCGGTACGAGTAACATATGCAGAAGCTAATAAAATAAAATTAACGCTACAATGAAATACTGTAGGATCTGTTTTGACTGTGTTTAAATTTTTGATATAACATCGTTCAAACAATCTTCCCATTTTTAATTTACATATGATGATTTAAAGCATATTTACTTACCACTCAGTAAAGCTTCAATTTGTCGAGCACACTAAGTCAAGCTGTCAGGTGGATTTATTCGACCGTGTATGTGGTTTCAGACGACAGTTGCAACGTTAACAAAACAACGTAAATTGTGACACTTGGTGATGTTAGATATAACTGACGCAAGTTAATTGAGTTAAATCAGTAGGACTGAATATTTCAACTAATATACATTTTACAATGCAAACAAAACAAGTTCACTAAACTTCTTCTGTAAATATTTAAAGACAGGCTACGGTCGCAAAGGATTTATTCTAACAGTTTAAAATTGTGTTAAGCTTTTTAACGTTAGAAAACAAATTATAATAAGTTTAGCTTTGACAAGTTAAAATGTCTTACGGACCGTACAGCTACCAGACTGGAGAATCAAAAACTTTTCACGCAGCGGATTATGCTGTTTTTGGTTGCACCCTTGCCATTTCGGCAGGAATTGGGATTTTCTATGCCATAAAAGACAGGAACAAGAACACAACAGACGAGTACCTGCTCGCTGGCAGGTCCATGCATCCAATTCCAGTTGCCATGTCTTTGCTATCCAGTTTCATCTCGGCAATAACAATTCTTGGAACGCCGGCAGAAGTTTACGTGTACAGCACTATGTACTGGTGGATTTCAATCGCATTTATTTTCACTGCTCTTGGAGCTGCTCATATTTTCATTCCAGTTTTCTACAACCTCGGTATTACTAGCGTCTTCGAGGTAATTATTATATTCAATTTATCATTTTCAAAGATTCATCGATACCTTCATATCCGTCATCGGTGCTTTCTCAATCTATCGATACCACGATATCACCCTGGCAATATATCTATATATATAATGGGGTTGGCAATATATCGGGGGGAGTTAAGTGGTCGACATTGTTTTAATCATGTACCTCAGCAATTTTCACTTATCTCCCGTACAAAGTTATGTTGATCTTATTGACATTTACAATTCAATTTGTTTTCGGATGTACATCAGGTCTGTCCGTTTATAATTTTATGTATATTGCCCCTGGCATTAACATTTAATGAGAGTTCACAGCTTCGATTTACATTTGTACGTTTGACAGCATGGTAACTTATTACCTACAAGCAGTTACTGCTTTGGACAAAAGTTTTATGACCGGTTAAGCTACGTAAGGTTATTTAGTTCGTACTTTCACATGACCCTAATTTGTGAATATCCTTTGTTGAATTTGTCAACTTGTGTGGCTGTATTTGCCAAAAGTCTTCTTAATTGTGCAACGTTAAGTTACAACGAAACAACAATACTGATCATATAAAGAGAGAGAGAGAGAGAGAGAGAGAGAGAGAATGAACGTTTCTACAGCTATAAGGAGACGTGCCAACTGTAAACAACTTTAACTCTGTTAGGAGTTGCTTTAAATTGTTTGGAATGTAAGTGATTATTTTATCAATCTCATCAATTAATGCATATAGTTTTTAAGCCAAGTGTTGTGCTCGTAGAGATAAGTACAGTAAGAGATAAGTACAGTAAGAGATAAGTACAGTAAGAGGTAAGTGCAGTAAGAGATAAGTACAGTAAGAGATAAGTACAGTAAGAGATAAGTACAGTAAGAGATAAGTACAGTAAGAGATAAGTACATTAAGAGGTAAGTACAGTAAGAGATAAGTACAGTAAGAGGTAAGTACAGTAAGAGATAAATAAGGTAAGAGATAAGTACAGTAAGAGATAAGTGCAGTAAGAGATAAGTACAGTAAGAGATAAGTACAGTAAGAGGTAAGTACAGTAAGAGGTAAGTACAGTAAGAGATAAATACAGTAAGAGATAAGTACAGTAAGAGATAAGTACAGTAAGAGATAAGTACAGTAAGCACACAGAAGATCGAAAGTACAAAAGGTCTACATGAAACGTACAACAGATAGATACATGTTAAAGTCATTCATGTGAACAAAAGTTTTTTTTGTTTTCCAATACTCGCATTTAGTCTAGCTTGCAAAGATCAATCAAAAGAAGGTAGCTTCATTTGCATAAATGGAAATCTAATGTGCGCATGGCAGTATTTGATTAAGCAATTTATACATCCATACACGGTTAATGTAAAGCATGAACTACTGAAGTGTGCAAGCTCAGCTCTATAACAAGTTATTATAATCTAGTAAAAAGCATTTTTGAATTATTTCTATACATGCTTGGCATCCTAACTCCAAATTGTTCTACAAACGGCACTCCGGTTTTTTTTCTTTTTTCTTAATCAGTCGTCAGTCTGTCAGAAAATTAATGACTAAAGCATGTTTTTCCCGTTGAGGAAAAAAATTCTAAGGTTTTAAGTAAGCAACCATGCTGAATCTTCTTCTTTTAGGTGAACTTTTTTCTTTTTTTTTTTTTTTTTTTTTTTGGGGGGGGGGGGGGGGGGGGGGGAGTCGAAATTCGATATAAAATGTCGCATGTCTTATGTTAAATCCTTGCGAAAACTAGACCATCGCTCTTTCAGCACACGTCAATATCGCAAACCTTTAAAATCACCATCATCTAAATGATCTTCGATAAATTAGACCTAACGAGACAAGCGAAATTTTAGTTAAATCCTCGCTAATATTTATGTTAACCTGAAAGAGTGAGACAAGAGGTTTTTTTAAATCTCGCCTGTCAAACAGGCGATATTTTACCTAACGGGATTCCGTAGTCAATAATTGTCTGTTGTTCGGCGACATGAATGTCTTCATTTATATTTTATTTACTTAAAGTTCGTATTGCTTTATATCAAATGCACCAAATGTGTAATAATTTGTCCCAGCTAAACTTGGCGACGGTTATATTCATAGATACACATACTGTTTAGTTATGTATATGCACTTGTTATGCACGCTTGAATATCACCAAAGGGGTATACCGTTGATTCATCCGACAAAGTACAGTATAATATCATTGGGTCATTCTCGAAAAAAGAAAAATTATTAAAACTATAAAGAAAAACGAATGTTCAAAGAATTTTCCTTAGGACATAAAGACACTGGGAAATAAATCGCTAACAACCTGAAATTATACTAAAACTGTTTATGTAAAATCTAATATCAAAATTTTTACTTAGAATGTTTTTACTGACACCTTCACACCGGGTAATGACATGATTGCGAAGGAAATGGACTGCATTAAATTTACTTTTACTTCTCTTTTGCAAGAATATTGTATTTAGAATCGAGTGCTTGCTTTATCCTTCCACTAATAACAATTTCGAACCGGTAACAAGGTGCCGTATATTTTATTTTATCTACGGCAGTTGCTCACGTGGTCTTGATATACGGTTACCTGATCATGTGATCAGTCGAATTACTTTTTAAATCAAAACTTTTATCGACGTTGCGCTTTCATTTTGTTTATTTTTGTCGGTAAAAAAGAAAAAATGCGACAAGTTAAACAGAATAGTACGTTGGTGTCGTGGATGAAAAAGTTTACCTGTTTGTCAGGTTCGCCTGCGGCTGAATAGATAAATTCCTACGCTTCTACTTTCTCCATCCACGACACCAACCTTTTATTCTCTGTTTTTATTATTCATATGTATATTTCTTTTAGATATTAAACAAAAGATGGTTAACCACGGCCCTGTACAACAATGTATATTTGGACTTAAGTACACAACGCTTGCTTAGCGACTTATATATGATCCTTAACAATAAAGTTCTGCACTCGTGCATGTATATCCCTGTGTTTTACGGGAAATTGTCCTATTACCGCACTCGAAAATGTATACTAGAGGTAAACATTCTTTCATTCCAGTATGCGGAAATGCGGTTTGGCCGACCAACACGTGTCATTGCGAGCATCATTTATCTCACATGGATGGTAAGAGACCTGAACATGTTACGAGTCCACAGAAAATAAATAACATGTTGTAGACATTATAAAATCTACTTTAATTTTCTAACAAGTAAGAATTTCATTCCGAGCTCTGATTCGACTATCAGCTTTGCATAATAGTTCATAACTAACTTTTATAGTCTAAAAATAAGTTTATAAACTCACCTTTCTCGCATGTTTCATGTTACAAATTTAAGCTTTTACAGAAAATGTACTTTTACAATCATTCTTTTTTTTTTTTGCAAATAAATGTCGCATATATTTTACTGTTTTATTTTATCGTTTAAATACTTAAGAAAACACGTTATACAATTTTGAAAAGTCAATTCAAATCAAAATATTTCTTGGCGAAACATGACAGAAGTTTTCGCGTAAAAATGCTTTTGGCGAAAATTAATGATCATGATAAATGTAAAAGAGTTAAAAGTGAGAAGATAATATGTTTATGACATAATTTATCACTTAGGCTTTTTCGATATTTGGATTTTTTTTTAAGTTTTACCATTTGTACTCATTTTTTTTCCACCAAAAAAAAAACTTTTTACAGATAGTGATAATAAGGTGTTTAGAGAATAAGCAGAATAGAAAGAGACGTAGAATTTTTTAAAATTAAAAACAAAACTGCAGTGATATGTTGCTAGTCAGTGGGTCAAAGTTTTCTATATGGTATTTAAAAATGGTTGTATCTTTTTCTTGTAGGTCTGCATCCATTTTACGGTCTAATGATATAATTATTTTATGATTTAAATCATTTTGTTTGCAACTGGTTCAGTACTGCTCACGTGTGAAATGAAAGAAGGCAATATTCACCTTGCGCCATCACGTTTTGCGCATATTTTCTATTATGATTAAAACAGTGTTATATCTAGTATTTCATCGCTTCTGTAATACCCAGTCTCTCACTATATGATGATATGGTAGATTATTCCAGTTATGGACATTGTTTGACTTACATTTTGATCAAATTAAAGGTAATATAATAAAAAAGTTACAGTATGACGGTATCGGGGAACATCCCATCTTATGGACCTGGCTATGTGATATCTACCGAGGCCATTAAACTGGGATATAACACAAAAACTGTGTGAAATTTCAGAGACACAACAGCAAACTTGGTACCATTCGTTGCAGTAGAGCACAGAAGTCGTTTTTAACATATGTTAATTAGAGAGGCACAAACAACCTTTCCGTACTATTCGATCGCATTGGTTTTGAATTTACAAAAAATATCAAAACGTGGAATCAGTCTTGTACCATTACGGAAATTTCAGTGATATTGGGTGTATTGTGCATTCCCTATATCCCATAAAAGCCCCACACCCGACAAAAAAATAATGAAAACAATTTCGTGTGAAAGAGCCTGTCAAATTCATTAAAATAATGGTTCAGTTAAATTAGATTTTTTTTTCAAATTAAGAAGTGTTTTCTATGTCATGAAGAAGTAAGCCATAAAGACGTCACTTAATAACTCAAAAGTAGAGCACTTAAAAGTAGTATCCTTGACCTTTCTATATTGCAGATTCATTTTACCCTTTTCAGATGTTTTACATGGCAATTGTATTATATGCACCGTCTCTGGCCTTGAATGCAGGTAGGTGACTGCTTATTCTTTGTAAATGTTGATGTTATCTCGTCCCAAAATTGTAAATGAAACTTGACCTTTAAAAGACAAATATAGACAGTTGTTAAAAGCTGAATCATCTATTCATAAGAACAAACACCATCTTTCCGCGTCAGGTTGTAAGGTGATATATCACAGAAATGTTAGTCTCTTGTATTATGTACAAGTTCAAATAAAGCAGGAAAACTGCTGCAATTGAATTTATCTGTATAAAAACGTTGCATGTCATGTTTTACAGCATGTAACTCGTACTTAGCGCAACTTAGCGAAACTATATGAAATATTCAAATATTCGCTATCAGTTTATATGTGTTTGTACACACTATTACAGCCTAATAAAAACGAACAGAATATTCTATGAAAAAAAAAAAACCTTTTTCAAGATATCACAAGGTTTTTATACAGATAAATTCAATAAAACTTACTGTAAGTTTTAGTTTTCTCAAAATAAGCTGAAGTTTTTTTGGGGGATTATGAGTATATTGTTTTTGGTCTGTCTGTGTGTTTGTTTGTTTGTTTGCATGGCGTTCATTCGAATGTAGGGCTTTTTCTTTTTCTTTTCTTTTTTTTTCTTTCTTTTTTTTTTTTTTGGGGGGGGGGTGGGATGGGGGACGGGGTGGAGGGGAAGTTATTCAGAAATTCTTTAAATTCTAGTGTGTTTCATTTATTACTAAATTTTAATTATTTACGAAATGTTTTTCAGAAAGTACCAACCTTTATACAAATTTGGTGTTTGATTTCCTGTGATTTACTACAACTTAGAATTATACCAAGAACTGATATAAATACCTACTTTCTTTCATACTTGACTGCTTAAACAAAATGGATAATCATCTGCCCAGTTGTTGTTTTTTGTTGTTGTTTGTGTGTTTGTTTGTTTTGTTGTTGTTTTTGTTGTTGTTTTTTCCAGATGGCTTACGATTCGACACGCTTACATACGATAATATGCTTTACGATGTAATAAGATACGATATGATTCGATTCGGTACGATAAGATACGATACAAAAGGCACATCACAAAAAACAAAGTAACACAGTACATGACAATCATACGTTCCGTCTTTTACATAAACAATAAATATCTTCTATAGCCGTTGACCGATTATTTATCTTGATTTGATTGACATCACGAAACGGGTGCGACTAAAGATTTGAACAAGTTTTTAAGATCCCCTAGTCCTAAACGAACAGTGCTATATATTTATTGTTGGTAAATCTTGTTCAATAATAATAATTCTTAACTATTTAAGTGACTGGCCTGTCTCTCTGGGGATCGGTACTGGCAGTGAGCCTCGTCTGCATCTTCTACACAGCTCTGGTAAGTGTGTCTGCAATAAACTTTAAATATCGTCTCTTGTCTAAATCTAAATTTAAAGGTGGGTTTTCTTTGTATAAATGAATACGGAAGTTTTAAATTTGTTTTTAAAGTATAATTTGCCTGCTTACAAATTCATTTATCAATATTTGTATGTGCGTGTTCTAGTATTTACCGTTCATCACCTTACAGCGTTACACCATTGATAACTGTTTCATCTCGGGTTTAATATACGTGCGGAACCGCAGAAATTGAATAATCGCTTTTATTTTATGCCTACCAATGAAATATAGGGATATATCAGTGAGATAAAAGTGATAATACACTGTTTTGAATCAGTGAAATTACCATTTTGATAATACACTGTTTGTGCCGGAACTACTGCTTGATGAAACTTCAGGAATTTCCACACCACGTAAATACAAAAGAATCCGCTGTATTTCAGACTGTGACAGCGAGTGAAATTTATTTACCTTGTTAAATCCAATTATAATATTGAATTCCTGAACATAACTAGTTGTGAACAATGATGAAATTCGCCATAAATTATTTAAAATGTCTGATTTGTTTACATAACTGACATGGACAATATCCAATATGGCCGACTTTCAATTCAATTGATTGAATATTACTCGGTATTAATCAGCTTTTATAATTAAAGTATGTATGGCTAAAATTCAATAAATATTGATAAACTGTGTAGAGAAAAATAAATGTTATTTGATGAAAGTGTATTCAGTTTATTTCAGCAGAAGTAAAGTTATCATATGTATTGGAGATTGTCTGCACTTTTTTTTGTGCGGAATAACCAAAGTACGCATTAACTGATTTGGGGCTCACCATGGGGAATTTATTGAAGGCCCTGATTAAAAATGTCATAAAAAACCCATTTTTGACGTGTTGGCATAAAATAAAAAGAAAATTTGTTTGTTTTTTAGTGGAAGATGGGAATTTATTTCATCGAGTGAACACCATATGTTGATATTTTCACTCAATGAAATAAATTTTCATCTTCCACAAAAACAAACAAATATCCTCTATTTGATACTTTTTTTGAAACTGACAACCCCTTTTAAGTTTTTTTCTTCATTATTTTGAAGGGTGGTATGAAGGCGGTGTTATGGGCTGATACAGTCCAGATGACGATCGTATACGCGGGTATGCTGACTATCTTGATTGAAGGTTGTAAGGTGTTGGGGGGACTAGACAAGGCATGGGACATCGCTGACAAAAACGGAAGAATTGTAATATTTGAGTATGTTATACATAATTTAGCTAAGTTTTATTTCTCAAACTATGGTAAAATTTATGTTTGACGCCTTAATATTTTTTGTGTGCAAACCCTACATATTGTGGATAGTGTGTAGAATTCCACAAAATTTCTCAAAATGTCTGCATTTATAATGTGGTATTGGCAGTGTATTCAATGAAAAAAAATATATAAAGTACATACATTTTATAGCATACGACATTAGACATTTCGAACTTGAACCTTGAATAAAGTATATGTATTGGCAAATTTTCAAATTTTTAATTGAAAATAACAAATAGAAATATGGAGAAATTGAGGCAAAATAAGAAAACATTTGTATAGTTATAACTTACAAAAGTATGCTTAATATGTTTAAAAGTACTCTTCTGGTCTTTTAGTTAACAATAATATTGAATATATTTTTAAAAAACAATTTTAACAGAGTTTGAACCGAGCAGATGCATTACATACATGTAGTATATTTTTGTTAGCAGACTGGACCGCATTCACCTTATCATCGCCTTGTCTTTTCTTCTGAAACAATTGTGCACATTAAGTTTATTCTTTCAGATTCAACCCTGATCCGCGATTACGTCATTCAGTATGGAACGTTGTTTTTGGCGGAGCGATTTTCTGGTGCTCCGTGTTTGGAACAAATCAAGCCCAAGTCCAGAGGGCGATATCAGTGCGCAATGTGACTAGGTCAAGGGTGTAAGTAAAACTCTACTACCACGACAAAACATATCTCATTCAACACT
This sequence comes from Cyclina sinensis, assembly GCA_012932295.1. Classification (NCBI taxonomy): domain Eukaryota; kingdom Metazoa; phylum Mollusca; class Bivalvia; order Venerida; family Veneridae; genus Cyclina; species Cyclina sinensis. The sequence goes on along the minus strand of JAAONU010000001.1, from coordinate 69,764,396 downwards.
TTTCATGATTTGTAGAGTAATTGATATGAATCTTTTGAAAGCACTACTGTCAAAAAAGGTAAAGGCACATGTATTATGCGTCCATGATAAATAATCATTTTAAATAATCTTTGTGTGTCCAGATTTTCATTCACTTTTTAAGGGATTAAATGGTATTGGCTTTTAAATCATTAGAATTATTGAGATTGTAATAATACTGAGAAGTCCAGAGATACAATCCAGACAAATGTGCACATACGTCAGCTCTGCATCTTGTGCTCACATACATCAGCTGTGCATCTTGTGCTCACATACATCAGCTGTGCATCTTGTACTCACATACATCAGCTGTGCATCTTGTGCTCACATACGTCAGCTCTGCATCTTGTGCTCACATACGTCAGCTCTGCATCTTGTACTCACATACATCAGCTGTGCATCTGTGTACTCACATACATCAGCTGTGCATCTTGTGCTCACATACATCAGCTGTGCATCTTGTGCTCACATACATCAGCTGTGCATCTTGTGCTCACATACATCAGCTGTGCATCTTGTGCTCACATACATCAGCTGTGCATCTTGTGCTCACATACATCAGCTGCATCTTGTGCTCACATACATCAGCTGTGCATCTTGTGCTCACATACATCAGCTGTGCATCTTGTGCTCACATATATCAGCTGTGCATCTTGTACTCAAATACATCAGCTGTGCATCTTGTGCTCACATACATCAGCTGTGCATCTTGTACTCACATACATCAGCTGTGCATCTTGTGCTCACATACATCAGCTGTGCATCTTGTGCTCACATACATCAGCTGTGCATCTTGTGCTCACATACATCAGCTGTGCATCTTGTGCTCACATACATCAGCTATGCATCTTGTGCTCACATACATCAGCTGTGCATCTTGTGCTCACATACATCAGCTGTGCATCTTGTACTCACATACATCAGCTGTGCATCTTGTACTCACATACATCAGCTGTGCATCTTGTACTCACATACATCAGCTGTGCATCTTGTGCTCACATACATCAGCTGTGCATCTTGTGCTCACATACATCAGCTGTGCATCTTGTGCTCACATACATCAGCTGTGCATCTTGTGCTCACATACATCAGCTGTTCATCTTGTGCTCACATACATCAGCTGTTCATCTTGTACTCACATACATCAGTTGGGCATCTTGTACTCACATACATCAGCTGTACATCTTGTGCTCACATACATCAGCTGTGCATCTTGTGCTCACATACATCAGCTGTGCATCTTGTGCTCACATACATCAGCTGAGCATCTTGTGCTCACATACATCAGCTGTGCATCTTGTGCTCACATACATCAGCCGTGCATCTTGTGCTCACATACATCAGCCGTGCATCTTGTGCTCACATACATCAGCCGTGCATCTTGTGCTCACATACATCAGCTGTGCATCTTGTTCTCACATACATCAGCTGTGCATCTTGTTCTCACATACATCAGCTCTGCATCTTGTGCTCACATACATCAGCTGTGCATCTTGTGCTCACATACATCAGCTGTGCATCTTGTGCTCACATACATCAGCTGTGCATCTTGTGCTCACATACATCAGCTGTGCATCTTGTGCTCACATACATCAGCTGTGCATCTTGTGCTCACATACATCAGCTGTCATCTGTGCTCACATACATCAGCTGTGCATCTTGTCTCACATACATCAGCTGTGCATCTTGTGCTCACATACATCAGCTGTGCATCTTGTGCTCACATACATCAGCTGTGCATCTTGTACTCACATACATCAGCTGTGCATCTTGTTCTCACATACATCAGCTGTGCATCTTGTGCTCACATACATCAGCTGTGCATCTTGTACTCACATACATCAGCTGTGCATCTTGTGCTCACATACATCAGCTGTGCATCTTGTGCTCACATACATCAGCTGTGCATCTTGTGCTCACATACATCAGCTGTGCATCTTGTGCTCACATACATCAGCTGTGCATCTTGTGCTCACATACATCAGCTGTGCATCTTGTGCTCCCAGCCATTTTATAGGTAGAGTTGTCTTTTTTCAAAATTATTTTAGAACCCACGTAAGAACTAAACTGATAGAATTCGAACCTATAATCTTTAAATTGTTCGCAGTCTAACTTCCGTGGCTCATAAAATTGTTCGCAGTCTAACTTCCGTGGCCCATCTGCACCATCTTTCTCTACTAAAATGTGGTGATACATGTTACACGTGAACTTTTTCATTCAGTTTACCGAATTTCACTGATCGGTGCAGTGAAAACGTTGAAAAATCTGTATTTTAATCTCTTTAGTATTTATGGCTATAAATGTGTATATTATTTTATGCTAATAAGATACATTTTATGGTGTTGCGTTATGTTTACAAGTTAATGCATGGGTTATTAAGTGTGCATTTTATGTGCACTGGATATGTATTAAATCGTTACGCTTCAGCTGTTGTCGAGTAAATAATTGATCCGGCATATCTCAATGTAAATTTCTCTCAAGTCTTCATAACACCAAATGACTGTTAAGAGATGCAATTTACAGCATTTTACATCTGACTTGCTACTGCTTTATGCACTCTTGCTCAAAACTGTTTTAAAGCCAAATAGGATGTATTTTTAAAACATTTTGATCTCACTAAAATGACAGATCAGAAAATACACCTGCAACCTTTAACCTTTGAGTCCCACTATAATGATACAACAACTAATAAACAAATAACCTTTAACACTTTGATTCCACTTTGAAGAAAGATATACCAACAGACCTATACCATTTAATATTTGGATCCTACTATAAAGATAGATATGCCAACATACCCCCACTATAATGATAGAACAACCAAAAACACTATAACCTTTAACATATGGATCCCACTATAATTATAGAACAACCAACAAACCTATAACCTTTAACATATGGATCCCACTATAATGGTAGAACAACAAACAAACCTATAACCTTTAACATATGGATCCCACTATAATTATAGAACAACCAACAAACCTATAACCTTTAACATATGGATCCCACTATAATTATAGAACAACCAACAAACCTATAACCTTAAACATATGGATCCCACTATAATAATAGAACAACCAACAAATCTATAACCTTTGACATATGGATCCCACTATAATTACTAGTACAGAACAACCAACAAACCTCTAACCTTTAACATATGGATCCCACTATAATGATAAAACAACCAACAAACCTATAACCTTTAACATATGGATCCCACTATAATTATAGAACAACCAACAAACCTATAACCTTTAACATATGGATCCCACTATAATTATAGAACAACCAACAAGCCTATAACCTTTAACATATGGACCCCACTATAATTATAGAACAACCAACAAATCATTTAGATCCCGTTATTATGATAACAGCTAAAAAACTTTCTACCTTTAATATTTGGATCCCATTTTAATGATAAAACAGCAAATATATAATTACCCTTTAACATTTGGATCCAATTTTAATGATAGAACAGCAAACAAACCTATAACATAACTTTTACCAATAACATTTTAATCCCACTATATGACTGAACCGCATTTTCTTGACTTACGCAAAACATTTTAATCCCACTATATGACTGAACCGCATTTTCTTGACTTACGCAAAACATCCTTTGTTGTTATTCTGTTATTACTGTTATTTTTGATGGCATTTTCTTAACTGTTCTGAAGAGTTTTTAAGAAAAACTGAACGTGCCTCCAATAGATTTAGTGCGGCTTCGTCTCAGTTTGCCAAAATCACCCTTGACAACTAAATATTGCAGTGCAAATGGTCGCAAATATTAATTTGCATTGCTTTTTTTGTTTTAAAACATGTTTTATTAACCTCATACAGAGCAATTTGGCTTAACTTACCTGGTATGGCGTCTATTATTACACTGAGTTGCTTAGTCGGCGTTGTGATGTATGCGTTCTACGAGCAGTGCGACCCCGTGACTTATGGTGTCATCAGTAAGCCTGACCAGGTAAACTTACTTTTTGATTAAGTTTTTCACTTCTTTAAGTTTATATATACTGTCTAGAATCGTTTTTTTTTTTCATATCGCCATCTGATTATTTTATTATACCGCAGTACCTACTGGTAGGGAGGGTGGGGATATACTGGAATCACTTTGTCCGTCAAACTGTCGGTTGTTCGGTCGGTATGTCTGTCTCAAAATTTTCCAGGCTATAATTTTACTATATGGAACATGGGATTTTCAAGAAACTTGGCTCAAATATTTGTCTTGATGAGGCGGTGTGTCGCACTCACGAACCATATTTCTGTTCAACAGGTCAAGATCGTACTTGGAGGTCACAGGTCTAAAATGAGTCCTGCTTTGTTTGTTTGGGCTTTATCTTTTCAAAAATGCATCAAGGGATACTCAAATGACTTAGCACAAATTTATATTTGTCTTGATGAGTCGGTGTGTCGCGCGCAAGATTCAGATTGCTACCTGAAAAATCAAGGACAAACTTAAAAGGTCGTCCGTATTTTCGTGTCTGTGCTACAACTCTGTCATGCATGAAGGGATTTTAAATTAAGTTTGCTCAAATGTAACTTCATCACAGTCAATAAGACATGTCACAGAAAGAAAGAAAGAAAGAAAGAAATAGGAAGAGAGAAGGAAAGGAACTCTTTATTTGTAAAAGGTCATCAAGGGTTATGAACAAAACTGCCATTTACATTTTACTCAATAAAATGATAAACCGGTGAGATGGCATGGTAGTTACAAAACTGTATAATAATATCAAAAAAATGCTTTTCTCGTTAATACACGGGGAGTCTCGGGAATACACGAGGAGTCTCAATAATACACGGGGGAGTCTCGGGAATAAACAGGGGAGTCTCGGTAATACACGAGGAGTCTCGGGAATACACGCGGGAGTCTCGGGATGACACGAGGAGTCTCGGGAATACACGAGGGGTCTCTGGAATCCACGGGGAGTCTCGGGAATACACGAGGAGTCTCGGTAATACACGGGGGAGTCTCGGGAATAAACAGGGGAGTCTCGGTAATACACGAGGAGTCTCGGGAATACACGCGGGAGTCTCGGGATGACACGAGGAGTCTCAGAAATACACGAGGGGTCTCTGGAATCCACGGGGAGTCTCGGGAATACACGAAGAGTCTCGGGAATACACGGTGGAGTCTCGGGAATACACGGGGGAGTCTCGGGAATACACGGGGAGTCTCGGGAATACACGAGGAGTCTCGGGAATACACGGGGGAGTCTCGGGAATAAACAGGGGAGTCTCGGTAATACACGAGGAGTCTCGGGAATACACGGGGGAGTCTTGGGATGACACGAGGAGTCTCGGGAATAAACGAGGGGTCTCTGGAATCCACGGGGAGTCTCGGGAATACACGAAGGGTCTCGGGAATACACGGTGGAGTCTCGGGAATACACGGGGGAGTCTCGGGAATACACGGGGAGTCTCGGGAATACACGAGGAGTCTCGGGAATACACGGGGGAGTCTCGGGAATAAACAGGGGAGTCTCGGTAATACACGAGGAGTCTCGGGAATACACGGGGGAGTCTTGGGATGACACGAGGAGTCTCGGGAATAAACGAGGGGTCTCTGGAATCCACGGGGAGTCTCGGGAATACACGAAGGGTCTCGGGAATACACGGGGGAGTCTCGGGAATACACGAGGAGTCTCGGAAATACACGGGGGAGTCTCGGGAATAGATAATATTAGAAATTGTATTGTGTTGCTAACATTTTGTTCTAACCACAGATGATAAAATACTAACTTGCCAACAAATCTCGTACTTGCGTAACCAAGGATAATTATTGTGGGTATGTAATTGCATGACTGTAAGCGGTATCATAAACTCGTTTTACATATCTTGTTTTACTAATTTGATTTCTAATCAGTACATTGTTATGTGTATATGACAATGTTATCAAATCGAAGATATCGCCTACATAGTCTTCCAGTTTCTAGATAAACAAAAGGGTCGATAACTCACACCAAGTAACCTTTTACAAAAACTGAAGTGAATTCTTTCTGCATAATGACATTCATTAAAATCCATTTACAATGCAGTCTTTTATTGCAAGACTCCCAGCAAACAATAAATTGCAGATTTACAATTACTACAGCTTTAATATTTCTCAACAGCAGTAAAGGGGAGATTTCACTGGAATGAAAATCTTCAGGGTATTTCAGTCTGTTTTACTGATAATTTTGTTATCCATCTTGAATGTTCGCCTTTTGCCTTTGACAAGCGGTATTATACGGGTATTAATCACATTCAGTGATAGCTCAAGTTTTTGTTTAGTTTATATTGCGTTTGACGGTTGTAAGGCACTGAATAGAAACCTGAAATCCTCGAAAACTAGAAAATTCATTCATCAAAAATCTTCTGGTTTTTTTTTTTTTTTTGTGAATACCTGATATTTTATGTATAGTAAATGTATTGGCTTAAACAAACTTGTTTTTAATGTAATGATATTTAAATGTAAAGAAAAAACTGGTATATTCGGAGCTATTTCGTTTAGTATTAGGTGGTGAATGATAGGAGAGTAGAATATTGCCTCATCTTTTTGTCGCTCTTGTTTGTCTAAGATCACGTGATACATCGCGAATTGGTATTATCCCATTATACAGGCAAATTAACAGATGTTAAAATCTTTACGAAGTTTCCCACCCAACAAAATGTAATGCTCAAGAAATAAGCAAAGTACAACTAAAAGTGTTTTGTACACGTCACCAAACTTTCGGCGCTAATACTGATTAACTTAAGAACCTAGTGATCGAGGCTGTCTCACAATTGTTGTACGGTGTATAATTATGTTCAGTATCATTTTCGAGAATGTTTGGCAAACGTACATTTTGTCTATTGCGTCTTCGAGTCTGCGTGATTTCATGTGTGTTCATCGGTTTTTAAACCTGTGATATTTGTATGTATTCACTCGAGTTCATTTTGATTTTTACTAATGTTTTATTTCTGTATTTCTTCAGCTTGTCCCATTGTGGACCATGGATTTATTGGGAGATATGCACGGACTTCCAGGACTCTTGTTGTCAACTGTATTCAGTGGAAGTCTTAGGTAAATGTTACATGTATATATATAAACTTTTGCTGATTATTTTACATCGACAGTTCGGCCATACTTGAGGCTTGTTCCCATGACCTTCTATCACTGAGACATAGCTGGTAAAATATGTTTTAAAGCTCATTATATCTGAAAGTAAAGGTAGGCATCTGAATTTTAACCGTTTCCGTTCGCAGAAAAAGAATACTCAAATAAGTGTTTAGTCTTGTCGTATAGTTGTTACCTGCGTGTGTGTGAAGATTTGGCTTCAATACAGGAGCTCTGACCCCTTACCATCTATAAATATAACCAAAAGATTCAATACATCACAATCTTCGTAAGACTTTAGATTTTAGTTTTCAAATCAAATCTCTTATAGTTGCCAAAACTGTGGTACATAATTATCACAACAGAAGGTCGCAAAAAATAAAATTCACGATAATTCACATTTGATCACGTCTGCACAAAGAAATCTGAAAACAACTTCAGACCAGTCTCCTACCGATGAAACTGGTTTGGAGATATAGATTTGCACGTGTGTGCCGTATCATCATTAACTCAGTCTGTGAGTAAGCTTCCACGTTTCTAGATCAATTTCGATGTGATACATTTCCTTTGAACAGACATGCATGTCAAGCATGTTGAGGTCAGAGCCAAAACAGGTGCTCAAAGATTGCTAAGAACTTATTACATGAATAGGCATGATGTATTCAGTACAAAAGAGTATCTGTTATATACCTTCCGCATTGTGTAATTAATTTAGATACTTCTTCACACAGATTTCCCCACAGCATCCAGGTGTGTCGCGTACAAAAGGTCACGGTTAATTTGGTAACTGTTACTATTTTAAATACCAATTTTGTATGTCGTGTCGTTTCCAAAACTTCGACATTCAGAGATTGATTTGAACATTTCACGCCGTTGTTTCACATTTCTTGAGGATGATTTATAAGCAACATAGTGGCGTATGCTCTCAAGGTCAATGTCCCGGGTACTATTTAAAACATCGATCTAGGTTCCTTTAATGAATAGCCATGTAGTACTTTGTCAACTTTATTACCTAAAAACTTTCGTTGATGCATTGTCTTAAGGAAGGGTGGCCTGTCTGTCGTTCCGTCTGTCTGACCAGTATTGGGTTGTTAATATCTTCTTAAGTAAAGGAGCAACAGTGATGAATGATCTTGTTTCTTCCTGTGAACTACCGAATGACATAGTATATGTTACTGAATGAATGCGGTGAAACATTATTTTTATGAGCGTTTTCAGCACTTGATTAAATGAAGATAATCAATCAGCTTATGACAATGATTGTGGTACAAGTGTTTTACCTTTTTACTACTAATTTCACTTGAATATTAAGTGTATATTTTCGGATCGTCAACAAAGATGTATTGAGGTCAAGTATTTACCGAATGAACAAACTTACATACAACTGGTGGATTTAACACAGAAATGTGAGAGTCAAATGAGTTTCTTTTTATTGAACTTTTCCGCCCATACCCATCAAGATATCAGTATAGTCAGACAATGTCTAGGACAAACAATTGCTTCAAAAGTTAAACATCTTTGGTTTAATCAATCCATGGTCAATATAGTCGGGTTTTTTTAATAAGGTGAAGTGGATTCATTTGTTATCGACTTTCTATCAGCAACTGCGCATAATCTTGAAATGGACAGGTTTTGACAGGTTTCATGAATAAATTTGAAAGTTCAGATTTAATCTTTTTCAGTTAACAAATTAGTTGTTCAATGTTCAGTCAAATGTCACCGGGAGCACAGGTATTTTATCTACGTAGGTTTTCTCAAAATGGCAACAATATACTGATTTTGAATTCTATTTAGAAAACAAATTTTTGTATCATTGATAAATTTTATAATATTAAGCGAAAATTAACAGCGTGACTTTAAAATCTTATAACAATATGTTTTACCCACAAACATTACCATGTGCTCTTTTGTTATATACTTGTTTGTGGTGAAAATATAACTGTACCTCTTTGTTAAATCATGCAAATGTGAGGGGCCAGGGATCCATCAATACAATTAAATCGAGTGACCCTCACAAACTCATTTTTAAATAAGTCATTTATTTAATAAAAAATCTGTGAAAAAAATACCTACACTATTCATAGCTTGTTCTCTTGAACCGTTCATTTATTAGTTCTAATAAAATTGACAGTTTTTATTTTGGTTAACATAGCACTATCTCTTCTGGACTAAACGCCGTCGCTGCTGTGCTTCTTGAAGATTTTGTCAAACCAATGTGCTGTAAAGGAATTCCAAACCACCGTGCAACATGGCTTTCAAAAGGGTTTGGTAAGTTACAAGGACAAATTATTTTGAATAGGGTTGAGATAACTACTTTTAGAATGTGAGAAATCATTCCTTTATTAGTGTCGCCGTTTTTACAGCCTTCGACAGTTTTATCATGCAAGGTTTACCTTACAATACATGAACTAAGTATAAGGCTGGTTTGACTCGAACATGTCTTCTTACAGGGTCTTCCATTCCACTAATCCAAACTGTCAGATGGCAATATCTTTCAAAGCAACGGACTAGATTAAGTAATAATAATTCACAAGTAGGCTACCCATTAAAATGCCTAGAGTCTACAAAAGTAAACATAGGTAAACAGTGCAGACCCAGATCAGACGCCGCAAAAACGCGGCGTCTGATCAGGGTCTTCACTGTTTGTATAAAGGACTTTCTTCTCTAAATAGAATTAAATTGAAAATTTTTACCAGAAACCATTTTAATTGAAATTGGACACGTCCAACTGATAAGGATGGCATAATCCATTGGGCATAAATGGGTGAAGGGTAGAAGCAGACAGTTGCTGTTCTCAGTAGCAATAAACTTTTGTTTATCAGCAATTAACAAATGAGTATTTATGAGTGATGTCTTACATTTTTCGCTTTTTATATAAAAACAGTTTTAAAGGGAAAAACAATATTTTTTTTAAAAAATCAACTTAGAAACTTTGTCCTGAAGCATACACTTATATGAAAAATTAAAGTCGTTCCTTTTTTCAGTAATCCTATGCGGATGTCTTTCACTTGCCTTCGCATTCATTGTATCTCAGTTAGGAGCCATGATCTTGCAGGTAAGTCTTTTTGTAGGAAATTTACAAGTGACAGAATACCTTTTGACCTCAGATTAGTTTCTGGAGCAGTCATTTCGGAATCTGGAATTTCTAACGGACTGTTTACATTGTCTCTTTACTTGTTTGGCCTTCTTGAAATTTATTGAAGCCATTCAATTTCTTTTCTGTTTAAGTCTTCTTATTGAAGTTAAACTATAACTGAAAATTAATTTCACTGTCTTTTAATGGCAATAAGCTATTTTCATATGTAAAAAGGATATGATAATACTGAGACGTTTACAGGACTTGAAATAGCTTTGTATTGTCTATACAACTCTACCCTTTTTAGCTTGCCTATGTGTTGTTCGGTGTGCTTGGCGGCCCATTGCTCGGTATGTTTTCACTAGGAATGCTCTTCCCTTGGGCCAATAAATGGGTAAACCTCAAACTTTCAAATTCAAATTTCTTTTAAGCATTTAAAATATGTATATGAAAGTTTTGCAGACGTTCATTCAGACAAACACGAGAAAAAGAGTTATCTAACGTCAGATGGTTACATGCTTACATTTGCTTACTTCTGTGACTAACTATATATTGTAATTTTTACCTATTTAATGAATTTTATTCCGTTCACTGATTAAATGCATTGTTTTGTTTGTAACACAGAAAAAATAATTAATGACTTAAGCATTTCCAAATTGAATCCATTATATATAAATGATAAGAATATTGAAATGTTTACTAGTACTTTTTTCCGTGGGCATTTTTGTGTCTCTATCTTAAAGACGTTTTACAGGGTGGCTCAGTCGGGATCACTACAGGCTTGGTGTTGTTGCTGTGGATCGCACTCGGTACTTCGTTCTCAGGTACCAGTGTAACCGTGAAACCTGCTGTCCACACGACAGGTTGTAATTGGACCGCCACGGATGTTTCCCCTCCAGTAGCACCTAATGTCAGTGCCACAATTCTCGCACCGAACGATATCAATGATAACTATGAGTAAGAAATTTTTCTCATTTTGTAATGGTAAAAGCGATGGTATTCTTTAATGTATGTTACTTTTTCATTTCTTTTGAATGGCCCAGTCGGAGTTCAGACCTGCGTCTCTCATACAGAGAAGGGTATTTTTACACCATTTTTGGTGCGTTGCTTTTTTTCTTTTTAGATTAGAGGGACTGAAATGTTAGACAAGAAAGGAAAGTATGTTAATATAAAAAAAGACAAGACTGAAAACTTTCAAAGGTTTTAATTCCCTCAGATTGTTTAATATACATACACATGTGGTAATCTGTTTATCTCGCAGTGCCTACATGTAGCGCGGAGGAAAGCTCTCCCATATTTATACACGACTTTCTTTCCCATAAAATGACTTTTGAAAATAGGTCAAAATGACCTTTAGCCTCTTCCTGTGTCAGAGCAGGTTTAGATATGTATCTGTTTTAGATATTGAATGTTTACAAATCGTGTCATTAGCCAGTGAATATTTTTGTTGTTGTTGTTGCTTTAGGATATTGAATATATCTCAATGAGAAATGGTACTAGTAAATATCTTCACGAGTGCGAAACGCGAGTAAACAATTGAAATTTTTATACGTGCGTTTAAAAAAATCCGGGCCGTATATTGGAAACGCCCATGGCGGGCAGGCTGGCGGATGGGGGTCGTCCAGTTTTGTCCGGAGCATATCTTCTACGTGCATAGGAAGATTTTAGTATTACTTGATACATTTTGTACAAATGTTCACCATCATAAGACGTAGTGGCACGTGCATGAACTAGATCTCTAGATCAAAGGTCAAGGCCACACTTAGAGGTCAGATGAATACACTTGTCCGGAGCAAAACTTCTATATGTATTGAGGTTCATTTAAAATTTATGTGTCACTATCCAGCACTAGGAATAGTTAAACTTGTTTCCCTGCTAACACTTCTTTTATCCATTATGCCCACATCTTCACCAAAAGCTTTTGTGACGGACGTAATTTGTGACAACGACACCCCTGTTTTAGATTAGATGTGTTTTATATCTACAGAGAACAAACAAATTTGTATTCATCTCATTCAAATTGATGACTATAGGCTGGATTAATTTCTTGCATTAGAGTTGTAAAATAATATATCTGAATACATAAACAAAAAAGAGTAAAAACATGGATGCCAGTGTTAAGTCGTATTTATTATCAATATCTCTGTGCGAAAATGTGAATGATTGAAACACGTGACTAATTTGTTTTGACAGGCAGCAACTCATAAAACAAATCAAGGCCTTCTGTTGTCTGTAAATCATACATTTAAAGTTTAAAGAAGGGTATGTAAAAAGTAGTTTCGGAAATTCTACTGTGAGTTATATAGAATCTAGATCAATCACAGTGTATGTGATTACTGACAGAATACAGAATTTCAGTCTTTGGTAAGCATAAAAATGATAAAATGCATAATTTAAATTATGAAGCTTAACGAAGGTTTCAATACAATCTTTTGCTACTGTTTTATAGTATACCATTTTAATTTTTTTTAATTGCAACCTTTGTCAATGCTTTCATGAGTTTGTTCTTTGCAGTGGAATACAGCGTCTGTATACAGTGTCATATATCTGGTACTCCGGTATAGGTGTCGTCACTACTGTTGTTGTTGGAATGATTGTAAGTCTCATAACAGGTATGTGCAATTTTGTCACATAGTTAAAAGTTAGATGAAGTGAAAGTTTTAATCCATGTCTCACATATCAGGTAATGAAGGCTGGTTGAGATAAACTAATTTATTGCCAAGCTCAAATCTCTCTAAAATGAAGGCGATAGATTAAAGAGACTTAAAGGCAAATTGTTATCTGAAGTGATATTTTTTTTATTAAAGAGCGCATCTTTAGGATTATCGCTGATATCAGTGTTTTATGTGAAATTAAAGGCATTGTGTTGCTTCGGCCAATATTTCGTATATGTAGGATTCAAATGTTACTGTAGAAAAATGCTGATAACTATTCAAAGGTTTTATTTATACAGCCACTGTCGAGGTTTTGGAGTTAATAGATTAACTGGTTCTCAAATTTATGAATTGTGTGTGTGTAAAAATGTGCATACTTTGTCATGTAATTTTCAACTGACACAGGACCAGTTTTATGAAACCAAAAACTGTCGTCTTTTTTTGACAGGCAACATACAACTGTGCACCTGTTTTCTATTTCTATTTCTTTTTCACGTGAAAATCTAAAATAATAAACTGAAAATCATTATTTGTTTTGTGTTTCAGGTGTTACGGATACTTCAAAGCTAAATCCAAAGTTGATATGTCCCTTTTTTGACGTGTTCTTTCCGTTTCTACCTGAAAAATTGAGAAAACCTCTTAGGTTTGGAGTAAGACACGGGGAGGTAACTACATTAATACTTCATTTAGTGTACTCGGAAGAGTTGTATATTTTATCTCCTTCATTCGGAGTTATTTTCAACAGGTAAACTGTTTAATATGTAAAACTCACAAAGTGTGGGTTTGAACAAAACGAACCGACACAACACGGGACTCTGCCTGGATAGGTTCTCACAAAAAAGGTACATTAGCAACATTGGTAATTCACTGTTGGACAACAATGATATGTTTTATACAGAAACTATACGTATTTCGCTTTTCTAACTGTCCACGATCCTCTCTTAGGTAGGCCATGAAGATTTTGACAACATCGAGAAAAGACGAGAACGACTCGCGAGCCTGTCACTCGATGATGAAATCCAACCATACACTCAAAACGGCAAAGTCAGCACTATTAATGGCCACGAGAATATTGGATACATTGCGCCAACATATAGTACAAAACTTTAAGAATATTTCTCTGTGAACTTATTATACTGCGAAAGTTTGATTTTTGTATGAAACGTTGATTATATAGATTATGTTTATTCACCGTAGCAAAATATTTCGCGTCATTTTTTCCTGAATAATTGCAAAGGTACGGTTTTTGTGAAACAAAGTTATGTTGATATATCACAGCAAATAATGTTTAAGTCTGATAACATAGCTGAGGCAGGGTTAGAAAACAGGACTTCCGTTGTGGTCTCTTTGCGGCGTTTAGGTTACATTTATGAATTATGAACAAATTTAGTTTCTATTTTTCTTAGAGGGTGATGGTTACTGCAGGAAGTAAAGATATTTAATTCGTAAAACATAAACTATCAGGTGCAACTTAGTTAAGTGAGTCATTTGACTTTATTTAATCTATTAGATGCAGTTTGAAGTAAACGAAATTTATCAAAAGTCAATGATTGAAAACATAACATAACTACATGTATACGTAAGCATCTCATACTGAGTTTTGCTGTTGTTCTTTGGAATGTTTTTTTGTTTCGTAAAACAATAACTAAAAAAGTATGCTGGAAGTTGTTACCAATTAATGAGCAGCATATTTCCCCTCAATTCCTGAATCTCTCTTAAATGTGTTAATGTGTTTCTTTTTATTTATGTCTTTTTTTTCTACAATTATCTTTGTTTGCTTGTAAATTGCTGAATATATTTTGATCAGTTTTTACACCGGCGGCCATCACTTTGCCTTAGCAGCCTACAAAGACCATGTTTAACCCACACCTTTGTGCAGTTTGATAAAGCTTCTGAAATTATTTTTCTAATTGTTTCCCAATTAATAATCTGTTCATGTGACTGTCCAAATTGAAAGTAGACCAAGTCTATTTTGCAAATTCAGAAGGATAAAGATTATATATAAACCAAGAGAGTTACTGGTTGTTCATTCTGATTTCAACCATTCCTGTTTACTGACAATGATAGGATACGACATAAAAAAAGTCAAAGAAATTGATCGGATAATAAACAGTACATAATAACCAAATTCACTGAGATGACGTCATATATAAACTAGAGTCGTTTTACAACGTTAGAAACCTATCCATATATATTTTATTACTAGACTCATTCTATGAAAACTAAAGAAAATATGTGATATACTTACTCTTAAAAGGCATACATTGAATAAAAAGTATACACATTACAGAGCAGTTTGCCAAAATGTGAAGAAAATAACTGTTCAACCTTGATAACATGTACGTTGTGGATATATAAGCTGCCTAGAATTTATATTATCTGTGTTCACATATTTGTCTTTAACTCATATTGGTAAAGTAATACCCACGTCATAATACTCAAAACTCTGTGTTTGACGCAAAGATAGTGTCGTCATTTTGCGTATATTTTATATATATTTGTATTTTTTTACTTCTTTCTTTTAAACATTAGTCAGTTATAAATAAAATTGTTTACATATCTTAGCTTTCTATCCTTTTAATCCTTTTGCGTCCATTTCATACTAGATATTTCATGTGTCAATTGAACTTCTAAAATATTTATTAAACACAAGACCTAAGCCGGTTGATTGCTTCCTTTAGGCATGTTTTCCTGAAATTAACATAAAAAGTGTGGTTTCCGCATTCCTATCTTCTGACACGAGTACTGGTTTTAATGAAGGAACCATCCATCAAGCGGAATTACAATTATTTGTTCCCAATCGATGTTAAAAATGTACATGTACGTTTTAACTAAACAAAACGATGTTGCCATCAAATAGGTCGTACATTGATCTTTCACTGCAGTCAGACAATTTATCTGTTACTACATTTTTGACTAAATATTGCATGTTTTCACGAGAGAAGACAAAAAAAAATTATATATTTTTTCCCTTTATACTGAATGTTTATGGAAACCCTTTTTGAATAAAACAAATAGAAAATCCAAAGCTTTTTCTGCCCTTTTACCATCAAGATAGTATCCAGCTCACTAGCGAATCCAGACCCCCCCCCCCCCCCCCCGTCCCCCGCACTAAAATTTCCAGACCATAGGTGTTATTGTTGGTCTATTTTGAATATGTATACTTTGTTGTTCAACATTGAATTGAATAATCAGAGGCCCATGTGATATTGTCAAATCAGTATACTCTATCATAACCACAACCGTTGAAATGAGGTAGAAAATGGACACAAATTGGGCCGAACATTTTGCGCCCCCCTCCCTCCCCGCAGCCTGAAATCCTGGAAGCCGCCCCTGCAGCTAATCTTAAGTACAAAGTAAGATGACAGGCGAAATATCACTTTTTGGCGCGAGAATTAAGATGGGTCGATGATGCATAAAAAAGAAAATGTTTATATATGTAAAAATTCTATTGTATTTGTGAAGAACATATCTAAGCTAAGTTACTGTCACAATTTTATTTACAGAAACACATCAAATTATAAAGTTTTTCACACTTTTATCGGTTAAAAAATTTACCCCGTTAGTCACGTGGTAGGTACTTTGTTTATATTGTTAATTTTGACATCTGTATAGAACATGCTGTAGTGGTTTGGTGGTCTAGGCCGCAGCTGCTGACTTTATTGACCTGAAGGGCATGGGTTCGAATCCTGTTCAAATCAAATTCTTTTTCTTCAGTTTTCAAAACGTACAGACGTATTGCAAGAATATTTCTCCCATTCGATATAAAACAAACAACTTTCGTGACTAAAAGTGTCGAATCATGTTTTGACCTCCTTTGCCGCTGGGATCGCGTAGTCCGACGAGAATTGTGCGTTTAATACACGTGTTTCATGCAGCCTCCCTGCTTTTGATGTTGACGTAATCGCCGTCCAAGTTGATCCCAGGCGTGTTAAGTTTAATTGCAGTCCCGTGAACACGCCGGACAAGGCAAGACATCAGTGTTGCTACTGTAAAAATGTTCCTGGTGATACGTGCTACGTGAGGTCGTGTAATCTCATGCCTTGGCGTTAACAGAACATAAGGACAGCAATAGGACGCAATATCTGGTTGATGTTACGCCTGGCTGTAAGATTTGGCATACGACGAGTTAGGAAATGCTAAAGCAGTATACCTCTGGGATCACAAAAAATCATGTCATGATACTCCAAACTTGGTTTTACTCACACACAAAAATGTATCGCTCTTGTATTTTTTAAAACATGTTTGTACTTCTTTATATTTTAAATTAACCAGATATAAAATAAAGCTGTTTACATATCAGAGTTTCTTTTATTTATCTTACATTCATACAAACCATCGGTACAAGAAACCAGCTATTTGTTAACACTTAAGTTTCTGTTATATTTGAGTTGCACAGGCGGCGATATAGGAAAACATTCAAACATGTTTCCTTTTTAGTTTAAACAACCAAATTCGTGTTGTCGAGAACCAGTCATTTTTGTCTTTGGTTTGTGTGGAGCTTTAAGCTGACTAAGATGGGAAATAGGTTAAAAGCGGCGGATTAGTGGTCCAATGGTAATGCGCTGGACCGGTATTCTAGTGATCACGAGTTCCATTTCCCGCTCCTCACCTAACACACTTTATTTCATTTCGAATGAGACATAATATAATAACGCGCGTCAGTCACGTGAAACCAGTGTCGACGATAAATAGATTTAAAAAGAGAAATATGTGAGTAAAAACTGTAAGCCTGTTTTGAAAAATATGTTTTCTTGGAAACAATTCAAATTTTAAAAAGTAAATTGACTTGATGGGAAGTGTAAATGTGTAAGACATTTCTTGGATATTTTTTGTAATGTAAGAATTGTAAACAATATACAAAAGTGACTGGATGATCTAATTCGGTAATGCTATGCATTGTTGACACGACCAAGAGGTAGTATTCCAAGCCTGTTGCATGGCATCTTAACTTTAATGTTAAGTTAATGTTTAATTAACTCAAATGTCTGCATTCATCCTTCACCCAGGCTGTCCGTTTGATCCATTGAATGCTGAAAGATGAGCCAAGAGCTACCATTGGATAATTTTAGGCAATCAGAAGGAAGGTCTGGTACACCGTCGTTATGTTACTGATCGAGTCAGAGTGGGCACTGACACAGATTTACCAACAAAACTGTTAAAGAATGTAAAATTTCCGACAACTTCAATATGAGACTAATATTCGGCCACATACTGTCTGGTTAATATTCGGCCAAATACTGACTGGTTATATTCTACTGACTGCATAAACGTTGGTCAGTGACTGGGTAGTTAAGGTCCGGTCTCTTAATGGTTAATTTTTTGGCCATTAACATCATTGAAATCATGTCCAGTCTTGTAATTAGACTAACTGCAGTTATTAACAAATGTTGAGAAGTAAAATGATACAACCTTATATTCAATAATATTCGTGCAGTATAATTTTTGTTCCATTTATATGACTTAGATAAAGTATTCGTTTTGTCGTCCGAACATAATTTGTAAATTTTCATAGCTAGTGTCGTAAACCTATTTTTCGGTTCCTATTGGCTATTCAGTATTTTATTACCTGTACTGATTAGCGTGTAATGATGGGCTATTTAATGTTTCATTAATGGCCTCTGATAATGTCCAACTGGCTCTATAAATCATGGGGTATTTCTTCCCAAAGTTTCTCGATGTCTAGGGGTTATTTGTTATCTAGTGTCTATGAGATTTAATGAACAATTCACACTTTTCAGTTTTCACTAGTTTTAATAGACATGTACACAGTTACTTTATTTTCACAAAAACTAAGTCCTATGATGACCGTTTTCACAATTTGATTGTTATTTAGATTCCTTTTTCTCTTTATATAAATAATTCCACAGTTGTTTTAGTATATGTTTTGTAACAAAGACTAGGTTTCCAAAACGTGGACAACCCGCAGATTTAGTGAGAAAACTCTTTCTCTGTTTTATATAACTATATTTTAAACAAAGCTAGGTTTCCAAAACGTGGACAACCTGCTGATCTGTTGAGAAAACCTTTTCTTTCCGTCTTAATTTCCGCCAAAAACTCCTAAAGACTCTGGCTTAGCACCACCCATTTTGTAATAAACCAAAGTCAAAATATTCAATTTCGTCCAATCGTAGGTTAAACTTTTAGCGGGATTTATAGAAACATCCCAGTCCTAAGGAATGAATTCCATATGTAACCAGCATTTAATTTTAAAGAGGCTGTACTCCAGATTTGAAATAAAAAATTTTTTTACTTAAATTAAATATCTAGATGCCGTGTGACTATAACAACATGATATTTTACTTCAAAACTGATTATAAAAGTCAAAATAGAACAAAAAAAATATATTCGCTCCAGCCGGATTTGAACTCTGGACCCTCATGTTAACAAAATATTAACAATGCTTTAACTGTCACCACTATCGCCGAACGTGAAATAAATATCCTTTACTTTAAACCTTATACAATATAGTATACCGTCGCGTTACGGTATAGCACGGAAAAAACTCAATTTATAATGTGATTACCTGACTTATTTTTGTCAGTTAGTCAGTTTTTTAAGCATTAGTCATAAATATCACAAGAAATATATAATACAAGAAAACTTTCTTTTTTGTGTCATCTGGAGCACAGCCCCTTTAATGTCTCTGATACAATTTTATAACCATTAACTCTGAACAGGCCGGAGCTGAATGAGTGCCCGGATCTGTATTTGATTAGCTGATGATGACAGACAGGTTGCTAGAATTCTCTAGGGTGACATTAAGTACCTGGAGAGGAATAAGATTTTAACTAGCATTTTACAATTTGTAAATATAAAATTTTGTATAAGACTTAGCAAAAATATATCACTGAAAACAGATCTTTTACACTAGATAGATTCGTAGTTGCATTGGTAGATTAATAAATCCATTGAGGATAAACGCTAGGATTTTTGCATAGATTTATTTTGAATTTTTGATTGTACTTGTGATGTTTTAAATTAAATATCAATAAAATATGTTTAAACCAAACATTGTACAACTTAAGTATACCTGATTCAATTGCAATTAGATCAAAGATCTTTGATAACTAAAACAAATAAAGATAAATTTGCGGTAAAATTATCCAGTCATTTT
The DNA here is from genome assembly GCA_012932295.1 of Cyclina sinensis. Lineage (NCBI taxonomy): Eukaryota > Metazoa > Mollusca > Bivalvia > Venerida > Veneridae > Cyclina > Cyclina sinensis. Next base: position 69,744,441 of record JAAONU010000001.1, on the reverse strand, counting down.
CCGCATTCCAGGCGAGTACAGGTTTGAACGGTCATTATCTAAATAAAGCAGTATTTAGATGTATTGCATACCTGATTTTTTAGAAGAATTAGTCATAAGTATTTATATTTTTTTCTATTTAAGCAAATTTTCTGAAAACTGGTACAGGACAGTTGTCGTTTTATATCTAAACTACTTTCTGAAAATAAGCCTAAGAAATTATTCGACCGATTTCAAAAGAAAAAATGGCCAGTGTGTGTCGGAGGAGAGGGGGCTGCGGTCGAAAGAAAACGTTTTATCATTCTGAATTAATATATCGTGGTTATAGCGTCTACTTCTTTTCGGGGACAGATAGCTATGTGTTCTGTTTAAAATACTGATATCAGTGTATTCTTTATATCACGACCTTACTGTCGAAAATGATATATTATAAAGTATAAGTTACACATAATATTGCTTGTTATGTGCTATAATTCCGATTTGTCATAACCGAATTAAATTTAAGAGCTATGTGAATGATTTCTTTTTAAACCGAGGCTTAGGTATACATTTACCGCTGATCGTATTTTTGTCTTATTATCTGTTATGTCAATATCTTATTGAATACATACTGCATTTTCTGATTAGATATTACAGATAAGTCTTTTTGGCACATTTCTATAGGTAAATCCACAGGTAATTCGGTCGCAGTTTGTATCTATACACAATCTTGGCTGTGTGTTTGTAGTAAATAGATTACAGCGTTATGCTAACGCAAATGTTCTTACCTACATGTTCAGATGTTCATTCATATTGAAACAATACTAACACAAGAAAGCATTCCAGAATACTGACGAAGGATATTTATTTGTATATAAGATATACCAACTGTGTTTTGTTAGGTCGTAGCGCTCTACTAATTGTATTCATGTGCCAGTGTTTATATTATACATTCGCAATTGTACATTATAAAAATATAGGTAAATAGAACAACGTTTGATTTTTGACCTTGCCGATATTTTCATGAAAAGGTTTTAACGTCATTACCAAACACGCGATTCATTTGTATTGTGTAAAGGACTTTGGATTAGTTTTATCTAAGTCTTACCCAAGGACAACTTCAAAGTCTCGAGTCGCCTAACATCTTAGAAGTGAATACAGCAAAGTGATAGCTAATCGTGAAAGCGCTCCATGGAATATAAAGTGAAGCAGTTATTGGAATAAGATCGGGAAAAAAACAATCAAGCTGGCAGCGTGGACGGAGGTACAGCAGTCCCATTTTTCCAGTTACCGTGTTCCCAATGTTCGTACTGTCAGTGTGATACAGCCAGCACCGGTCGCCGAAAACGCAACAAAAATGTCGTCATCTCTGTTTACAATCAGTTCAAGTGAGGCGGCCAAACTCGTGAGGAATCAAAGGAAATCAGACGACGAAAAATACTGTTTTCTCTTACAACTTTCATTCCAGTCGGTATATAGTGACAGTCCTATTCCTAATACATGCTTGAAAAAATTACCGAGACTGCTTAACGGCATTCCTCTGGGACCCGGCATCATGGCACGCGATCAGCTGGAAAGTATACGTTGGCGATATGTAGAAGGAGGAACCAAGCTGCATACATTTATTTCCGTTCCCATGTATGAGGACGAGGCGGAAGAAGCCAAAAGATCTCTAAAAGACAGTTTGATGAAGCAGTCACAAGCTGTTTTCGGTGACATTACAGTAAAAGCTTCAGTCATATTGTCCCATTGTATAAATTTTGACGACGATATAATATTGAACGATATTGCAGTGCCTTTAGAGGAGGGACTACATTTCAGAGACTAATACTTAGGTTAAAGATGTGAACATGCAACACAGTGCGAAGTGCACCGACTAAACTTTTCTACTTTAAAGTCATGGATTTAGACCACACTGTGTTTAGTTTCCTCTTATATATGCACAGGCACGCGTTTAAAGGTCTTGTCAAAGTCAATGGCTTATTACGTAAAATTATTTACAAAATTGAGATTGAGTCAATGTTTACTCGATAAACAAACAAGATAAGTTTTACTTTATATGAAACTGATAGAGTTTTTAAGCCTTGTAAATCTTTGCAGTGGTATACTTAAAGTTTTGTTATGTCAAATGGGTCAAACTTATTCAAAGAAAACGTGTGCCTGAAATGATAAATTATGTCAGTTTTTTTTTACTTTGGCTACACCTATTGTCTTATGTTCAAAATATAGGTTAGAAATAATGGATTTTAATAATACCTCTATTTGCATTTGGAGGTAAAATCAGTTTCTAAACTTCAAATTATAGGCCTGTATTAAGGGGACGTGCCAAATTCAGTCTATCATTTAAAGTATACATTTAAATGATTGATGATTACTATACATTGAGTGTCTAAAACAAATACGTGTTACAACAAGAAATGGACAGAGTGGTTTTAATCATTTACTTAAACCATATTGACAGTATACGAACGATTAAACCCTTAATGTCTTTCAGGTTATAGATCTAGATCTTTTATAGATCTTTTGTTTACACGTTGTTAAATTGTTATATTAGCATTTTGTTGTAATTGTTTGACATTGTATTTCATTTTGATTGTCTAACTTAAACCTTTTTTGTGTTGTGGTGTTGAAGCATTGAAAGATATATATTTGAATTTTGTGTTTGCTTGTCTTTTTTATAGCCGTGGGTCATTAATGAGTGGGTTTAAAGTGTGAAAAACGGGTTGGGTCGTTTAAATATTAATGTTCTCGTCCTTACTTTCGAGTGTTTGTTTTGTTTTCCTTTCTTGTGTTTGTTGTTGTTGTTGTGTGTGGGTATGCGTGTGTTACTCTCACTCTCTCTCCCCCCTCTCTCCCTCTGCCTCTCTCTTTCTCTTGTGAAATGTAGAAATCTTTGACGTTGTAAGCTTACTTTTTTTCCAAAATTAGCAAATCAAGAGAAGTTTATGAATTTGATACGAAAACGTGATAAACAATGTAAATATACACTGTCGATAAATGCCTTGTACAGGTCTTAATGAGATCTTTATTTGACATATTCAAGATCGCACATGGGCAACATGTATAATTTCCTATATGTTGACATAGAGTTTAAGAAGATTTCACAGCTCCTTCTTTTCAAAGATAATATGCTATCAAACATATCAGGGCATGCTTTAATCTTTTTTTATATCTATTGATATAATCCTTTTTATATCGATCAATAATCATTTTCCTACTCTGACGACATCAGCGAATCTCTCTGAATCTCGCCTCAAAGTTATACGGAGACATTGTGTGATATATTTAATCTATTCTCTTAAACTGGCGAATCATTGTTGGGCCTTATCACATACGAGGTTCCTCTCGCGAAAAAATGACCGAATTAATATGGCACGATTCCATAGTTTTCTAGAATAAACACACACTTGAAGGACATTGGTAATGGAAAGACAACTTCAAGGTTATATGCAAAACTCGTGTTTATTATTGTTGTAACTACAAGTAATGATAAGTGATTGTTAATTGAACGCTTTCATAGGTAAATAAGCGCTTGGTTGTTGCAAAGTATTCACACTGAGTTGCAGAACTAGAACCCTAGATACACATTCCATTTTCACTACACGGAGAATGGCGATATAAGATTAGCTACAGAAATGGCGATAGGTAATTATGAAGTACTGTGATGGCGATATTTGATAATAAGGAATGGCGATCGTTACCAAATGCATGCACCAAGCTATTTCTTGGGGGTAGCCTCACTAGAAATGCCATTAAAACTCACTGTAATGCACTATCTTACTTTCATCACGTGGCCAACATCTGCTGGGTTTTACTGGACAAGGGGTAATATCAAAATTCTTTCAGGATATAGAGAAGGGGATTTAAACAGCACTATTTAAAACATGAAGCCGTGACGTAAGCGACTCTACATAGAATATTAATCGGGAAACTAATAATAAATTCCAAGTAACACGAGAAGTACTTAATCAATTATCATTGCTTAAAAGAAAATTTGTAAAAGATATCTTAAAAATGAAAGAAAGAACCCATTTGTGTTTACATGTAATCATTCAATCTCATTTGCATGATAAACAACGCTAAGAGGTATTTTGACCTTGTGGCTAAGAAATGATTGTCATTTGAAATGATTTTCTTTGCATTCGATATTAAATTTCAGCTGAAGTTCTATGAAAAAAAAGTTTTAAACTGTATTTCTTTAATCGTATTTTATTATCAGATAACTAAAATATTTCGAAATGAAAACGCACTATTGAATATGTATTGTATGACATATCATTAATTAACCACATATTAACGGACACATTATTTGCTATGCACTAAAAGGCTTCTTTGATATTATTGAGACTAGGCAGACGGGACTTATTACTGGAAATACCTGTAAATACCCCCACCTCCACCCAACTCCCACCTCACAGCCCTAGTCTTGTACCAATCTCTTACGACAGGATAATGCATGGAACCAGAAATAAACACGTAACACGCATACTTTCTCCTGACAGATGTTATTATTTCAGTCATAGTTAATGCGAACAAATGCTCAGGAAAAACAAGACGTGTTTACAAACACAGGTGAAATGAATTGAATAACGTATAGCGGGAACAGGTCGACTCAGTAAAAACAAGGAGCAAATAACTGACCCGTTTTCACAACTTTTAGTATATTCATATATCCGTAAGTATATCTAATCATTAAGACAGTAATTCCTATAACGTATGCAATTTATGCAGTTGCAATGGATGTGGTTAAAGGAGAGTCGATAAAAAATCTGTATTTGTGGGCTGCCATAACATTTCCAGCTGTGTATATTCTTTCATTCCATTCTTAACATATTCTTGCGTTATATATCTCAGCAAAACACTCTTGAATTACTAGTACACGACAAACAGTCAAAAATCTTTTCCCTTCAATTTTTTTTTTAAAATGCTCTTAAAATCGACAACTTTTAAGTTAAACATTCCAAAGCCAATATAATATTTATGTTTGCTAAATATTAAACATTCTAAATCTGCTTACAACATAAGCAAACAGCCTTTTCAAAGAAACGAAAGCTTTAACAAATCTTTGTCCTTTTTTAAAAACTCCGAACAAGAAATAACGGTCCACTTAAATTTAAGTGGAGTGTGCAAGCGGCTGAACGTCCAAACTTCAAAGGCGCTACATGTTATTTCATTTTTGAGTTGTTTTTTTTCAGTCGGTGACAAACAATGCTTTGTCTGGCTTTTATTTTTATCTGAATGTTTATTTTTTTGCATTCGTATTATTCAGTATGCATTATGAAAAATTACCTTTGACGCTGACATCCCCACTCCCACCACCCTCCAAATATCGAACCCGGCATTTTATTCGAAATTTTCGTTTTTCGCTTTTAAAACACTGTAAATTTTTCACGTTTTTCGTACCAACAATTCTGAGTTCTAAAATATGGGGGATTCTAAAAGCATAACTCATGACATACTTCCGTAGTTTGACCTAAAACAAGCCGTATATACACGTGTCTTTTGTTTTTGGATGTAAACTTGCTTATTTTGTGCACAACATATATCTGTCCGATAACATAGGATGATTTCTTCTTACTGTGCATAAACTTGTAACATGCAGATATGCCACGTCATGCGTCTGTAATCGCATTAAATTGTTATACTATCCCAGTCAATAATCGATCTATAGGTAAGACATTAATTATACTGTTATCAGGGGTAGAAATCCTAATCTAAAGCGGGTTATGAGAAGTGATTACAGATTTAAAGGATTTTGAACTGTTCTGTTAAAGAAACACTGTGTAAAATTTGAAATGTGTACGCAACTGTTAGTTGACGCGTACCCGTACAATCTATTAACGGTGCCATTAACCCAAAGTTCGTCGTTCGCAAAATTGGCTATCTGCCAGTAGTATGAATATTTCAGGTACATTTTGCACCTAATTTGCATAATGGTTTAAAGTTTTATTACAAAATGATTTTCAATCTTGGTTCATATTGACAAGATAAAAAATTCAGATCATTTTAAAACCTTTCCTAGCTCAAGTTCAGCACACCGTAATACACGTGTGAACATAAATAGGGGCAGATCCTGGAAATAATGGACCACGTATTATCGATGGATATACCTGAATTCATTTATCGTCTGTACAGCTTGCCCACATGAGCAACGCCCTCTGAAGAGTTTAATTACTTTGTGGACAGAGAGAGCATCCAATTCAAGAGACATACATGTATATAGTTCTTTTACAAACTCAGTGTACATCACTAATATTATGAGAAATCAGTTTAAACATGTATTAGAAAGTTAATTAGTAGTGTAAGCAGTAGTAGTGTTTGGGGATGGTATTGAACTCACGACTCGTGGATTAAAAGTCCAGCACATCACAACTGGACCACTTCTCTAACCCAACCAATGAATCTCCGACACCTTCAGTTTCAAAATTCCACAAGAGTATCACAACAGAGAACATTGTGTTATGGTAAAATCTACTGTTATTAAATTATAATGTCAATCTATGAATTTCCTTCCATTTGCAAAGAACATAACATTCAATTTTAAGCCATTGCGCTACTTCCAGGTCTGATGCGACCTGGATTTTAGCAAGGCCTCAGTTAAGGCCTTGATTTAAGCCATTTCATATAAATTTAAGTTTTGGTAGTGAGTGGGCCTCCGTCCTATATGTTTATCATGTTTTCCAATTAACCTGAAAATTTTGGACAAGCATGAGTTATTGAATAATAATTGGCAAAGTCACTTAAGTACTTTTTTGCTACTAATAGGAAGTCAGCAATGAATAATTAAATAGTTCACATAATGGACAAGTAGTACAACATTTATCAAATGTAATGTTCAGTAACTTAACAAATACATTTGACCAGTCAGCAGGAGACGTAATCACTTGAACATCATTCAGTTTCAATACCCAACTCTTGCAGCTGCAACAGCCCTTTCAGGGAAGCCACACAAAAAAAACCACTTATATTTACAGATTTATTTAAACAACTTACAGTACAATATAGTGTAGCACTTTTTATGTTCTTTCTTGGCTCAATTTAAACAAATAATGCTCACTGAACACTTCTCAGTTTTACACGTAGTAGATGTAAACATATTTTTCATTGGCTCATCTGATTTTCCATTGTTTTCAACAACCAATCAGGTTGTGCCATTGTTATTTTCTCTATGATATTATTCACTTGGAAACACAAGCTCTGTATCTGTTTGTCCCAGGTTGGAAGTGTTTCCCGAGCTGAAATAAACAGAAAAGTGCCAGTTGAAATAGAAAGTAATATTCATATGGTTGCAATTACATATGCAGTTGTCCACAATGCTTTCAACTGGTAACTGATGGTGTGTAAGGAGCGCAACACTTGTCTTAACCTGGGACAATCAATTGTACTAACATTAAAGCAAAACTCACTAAAACAGGTAAGGGCAATTCCAGTAAGGCCTAAAAAAAAAAATTGTTCTGTTCGGGTCACCCGACCCTACCTAAAAATATGCCCGACCCTACTGTTTTTTTTAGGTCTGTCAAAAAAAAAAAATTAAAAAAAATTGTCGCACTTCGTATTGTAGAGGTACGGTACGGTACGGTGCGGACGGATTTTATTGCCGCACAGTAACAAAATGGCGGCTCAGGTCGTCAATGTGTTTAAAACTGCGTGTGATCGCTATCACACTGCAGAACGTCGGGGGTTTAAAATTATTTCGTCAAAGATGTCATTTGAAGAGTTGGAAATGATGTTCTTGTGCCTAATGTTCTATACTAGCAGGAACCTGTAGTCGCAATATTAAAGCTTTAGCTTGCATTGACTAGCTAATGGTTAAATATGGTTGCATTAGGCCTACACCACTTTCCATTCCAACTGTTACCTTGTAACTTGTCAGTCAATTGAGGGATCATAGGTTTGAGGAGCCAGAACGGTTTGAACTGATTCTACCCGTGAAGACCAAATGTCTATAATGGTAAAAAAAAAAAAAAAAAAAAAAAAAAAAAAAAAAAAAATTCCTACCTACCCTACCTAATCATAGAGAGCATGTTACCCTAACAACACTATTTTTTTTTTTTTAGGCCTAATAAGTGTATAGGGGGAGGGGACGGCACCCGAAATTTTGGGTGATGGGATGAACTGGAAATTATAATTATGCATGCTGCGGTTCCTAAAAAAATGGTATTGATGGGTCATGGGTCAAATATAAAAATTATCGGGGTGGGGTGGGGTCCGTATAGCTATATTAATTTGATAATTATATTGATGAAAATTAGCAATATCAGTGTTGTATTAGTTTTGCCTCCTGGGCATTAAAGACTCATGCAGAGATAAGTCACAACCAACATTCATTAGTTGGTTATAACACCAATATGCCTATAACACTCGCGAGAGGGGTTTGCAGTAAAGAGAGATAGATAGATAGTTGCCTCCCTTGTGTTTGCATACACAGACGAAAAATTATGGAAAACGTGGACGACGTCATGAAATGGCTACATGCCATTGGCTTCGTGTATCTATAGGCATACATTTTCCTATCCATATATATCAGACAAAATAATCGAGCTACAATGGTACTATGGATGTCCATGGTCTTCTGTAACTATACCTGTGTTTGGACCTGTCAGTTTTCTGACATAAACTCAATAAATAATTAAATGCTGGAAAGATAAAGCAGCCCTTTTTCTTTAAAAAAATTAATATGCCCAGTAAGGTTTTCATAAAAACTAGACCTATCACTAAATGTGATTAATACCCCTACAAGACTTCTTTGGAACTGAGGAAGTCATTAGTAACAGAATACTTTGTAAAAGAATTGAAATAGAGTTATGGTTGTGGGCAATTAAAGATAGTTGTGGTTCTTGTACACTGCACTTCCTGTCATTGTGCTTGACCACTGTATGAAGTTGCTCTGAATTCCTACCATTAGTTTTCAAGTTATGCCCCTGGCAAGGAAAACAAACAAAGAGCAATAACTGTGCAAATACTGGGAATGGAGTTATAGCTCTTATACAATGCACTTTCTGTCATTTCTGTCATTGTGATTGACCATTGTATGAATTTGCACTGAATTCCAACCATAAGTTTTCAAGTTATGCTCTGGACAAGGAAAACCAACGAAGGGCAATAACTGTGCAAATAGTGAAGATACAGTTATAGCTCTTGTACACTGCACATCCACTCATTGTGCTTGATCACTGTATGAAGTTGCATTGAATACAAACCATTGGTTTTCAAGTTATGCTCCGGAAAAGGAAAACAACCAAAGGGCAAAAACTTTGCAAATACTGAAGATGGAGTTATAACTCTTGTAAATTGCACTTCCTCTCATTGTGCTTGATCACTGTATGAAGTTGCATTTAATTCCAACCAGTAGTTTACCAGTTAGGCTCCAGAAAAGGAAAACAAAAAAGGGCAATAATTGTGCAAATACTGAAGATGGAGTAATAGTTCTTGTACACTGCACTTCCTTTCATTGTGCTTGACCATTGTATGAAGTTGCACTGAATTCCAACCAGTAGTTTTCAAGTGATGCTCCAGAGAAGGAAAACCAAGAAAGGGCAATAACTCTGAAAACAGTGAAGATGGAGTTATGATTCTTGAACACTGCACTTCCTCTCATTTTACTTGACCACTGTATGAAATTGCGCTGAATTCCAACCATTAGTTTTCAAGTTATGCTCCAGACAAGGAAAACAAATAAAGGGCAATAACTGTGTAAATAGTGAAGATAAAGTTTTCGTTCTTGTAAATTGCACTTCCTCTCATTGTGCATGATCACTGTATGATGTTGCATTGAATTCAAACCAGTAGTTTACAAGTTAGGCTCTGGAAAAGGAAAACAAAGGGCAATAATTATGCAAATACTGAAGATGGAGTTATAGTTCTTGTACACTGCACTTCCTTTCATTGTGCTTGACCATTGAATAAAGTTGCACTGAATTCCAACCAGTAGTTTTCAAGTTATGCTCCAGACAAGGAAAACCAAGAAAGGGCAAAAACTCTGCAAATAGTGAAGACGGAGTTATAATTCTTGAACACTGCACTTCCTCTCATTTTGCTTGACCACTGTATGAAATTGGGCTGAATTCCAACCATTAGTTTTCAAGTTATGCTCTAGACAAGGAAAACAAATAAAGGGCAATAACTGTGCAAATAGTGAAGATAAAGTTATAGTTCTTGTAAATTGCACTTCCTTTCATTGTGCATGATCACTGTATGAAGTTGCATTGAATTCCAACAAGTAGTTTTCAAGTTATGCTCTGGACAAGGAAAACAAATAAAGGGCAATAACTGTCCAAATAGTGAAGATGGAGTGAAAGCTCTTGTTTACTGCACTTCCTTTCATTGTGCTTGACCATTGTATGAAGTTGCACTGAATTCCAACCAGTAGTTTTCAAGTTATGCTCCAGACAAGGAAAACCAAGGAAGGTCAATAACTCTGCAAATAGTGGAGATGGAGTTATGATTCTTGAACACTGCACTTCCTCTCATTGTGCTTGATCACTGTATGAAGTTGCACTGAATTCCAACCAGTAGTTTTCAAGTTATGCTCAGGACAAGGAAAACAGAGGGCCATAACTCTGCAAATAGTGAAGAAGGAGTTACGATTCTTTAACACTGCACTTCCTCTCATTGTGCTTGATCACTGTATGAAGTTGCATTGAATTCCAACCAGTAGTTTTCAAGTTATGCTCCAGACAAGGAAACCCAATAAAGGGCAATAACTATGCAAATCGTGAAGATGGAGCTATGATTCTTGAAAAATGCACTTCCTCTCATTGTGCTTGACCACTGTTTGAAGTTGCATTGAATTCTAACCATTAGTTTTCAAGTTATACTCTGAACAAGGAAATTGCAACGGACTGACCAACCACCGGGTGACTCCTATATACCCCCTAAACTTCGTACGTGGATATATTATAAAATATGTAAGTTTCCATAAAGTGCATAAAGCTGGGAGATGGGTCTGATAATTTATGGTGGGGGTCTTCAAAAAAGTGCAATCCCCTTCCCCCATACACTTTTTACTGGAATTACCAAAATATAAGACAACTAGCCAAAGTTCAATGACAAAATCAAAATCTTAAGTAAACACAACCATCACATGTATTTCAATCCATTTTTGATGAAAAGCGCTACAGGAAAAAAAAGTATTTTTCTTATTTCATTTCATTGATAAGATATCACTGTTGTACAGCAATCATAGTATGCCCTGTAATAACAATATCTAAACTTAATTACAATCAATTTAAGGAATTATCTCAAATTTGCTGTCTCAGATTTGTAGTTTTAGAAATCTTTTATGCCTAATCTTTAATAAGGGACATGTTAATGGCACAGTAAACATGCTCCAAGGAGAGTTATATACTTACATTCAAAGTGTACAATGGAGTCTATCTGATCTATATAACCATTCATTCTTCCCTCTGTGATCATCTGTGAGGCTATTTTCTCCGCCTAAAATGAAGCCATCTACATGTATGCATTAAAATTGTTATCACCCAGATATTACTAATGGCCAAGGGCAGAAGACTTGATTACTTCTTAACCGGTAAAGCAAAGCTTACACCCCTATGGCTGAAGTACTGAGGCAGCTAACTGAACAACTTTCACCTTTTCAAAGACTGAGAGGTCATGGCTTTGAGTCAAGCTACAAACCCGACTCTCCATGTGAGAAAGTTGACAGTTTCTTAAAAGTGACAATCTAGTTCTGATGCACATCCAAGACATAACAAGTAATAAAAAGATCTGTACAAATCTTGAAGGCACACTATTACCATTATCATTATCCTACCAGACATTATTTTTTGTCTTAGAAATTTAGATTTGCATTAAAATAATGTGAAAACAATCTGTACAGCTATATTTTTAGTTGAGATCTCCTTGATTTCAACTCTCAGGTCAAGTGTAAATGGTCCATATCAAAGAGTGAAAGGGAAAAGGTACTAAAAGCTATTAAATAAAGAAGAAGACAAAACCTTATTGCTTTTAACCCAAATACGTGTACTGGTTCCCCTTACCTTTGCAGGTGGTATATCAAGCAGGGAACCAAGCTCAGGGAATGAAATGTTGTTGTACAATTTACTGGCTGACAACAAGTTATGCTCTATCACTGCTCGATCTAGAATGGTGGATCCTGAAACGTAAAGGTCAATAATAATTAATGATATCTAAAACTCTAAATGACTGTGTTCACACAGATAACATTATTTACCCATCAATAAATATTTGGATAATTTGTTTTATCAGTTTGAACCTTATTTCGATTTTTGTGTGCTCTTTTTCTAGGGCCAATCCATTAAAACATATATCCCATTCCTGGAAGGCAAAATAAAGAGATTCTGCTGTGGGACCTTTTCTTGTAAACTAAACTTCCAAAGGGGGCTGGTCCATTTTGAAAATGCCTTCCTGAGGTCGAATGTGTTTTACAGGAATGGCCTTTACCTAAATTCATTTTTCAAGTGAATAATGTTACCCATTCCCTTATAATTATGTGAAAGAGATAGTAAATGTTCAAATCCTAGAAGATTCACTTTTTATATATATATATAAAGATTCATGTTGTATACCATCTGAAGTTACTGCCTTCTGGTGAGGTTGTAATAATGCCGCAAACTCCTCCAGTTCACTACTTCTAATGATCCTGTCTAAATACCTAAAAGTCAAAAACACCTTATTTTTTTTAAATTTTGTTAAACCATTTCTTTAAGTAATATATCTAAGTACTGAAAAGGACATGCATTTGTATGACCCCATTCTTACTTTTTGTTGCCAACAAAGAGCATTTTTCATTTAATGTGTCTGAGGCTGAACTGACTCACAACCTGATATCACATTCTCCTGTGGATTATTCATAGCATGTTCTATCTGATAAACAGAACGGCTCTACAGAAAAGATTACTTACATGCCAGAGGGACTGTTCTATACTAAGTGCTAATATTATAGTGAAGAGTTAGACATTAACCCTACTTTAAACACTTTCTTTGGTAGAAACTTATTCAACATTACTACATGTGATGGGACACTATTGCTGGTCTGCCACACAATGACAGACGTATAACAGCGTAAACCCTTTCCCTAGCAGACCATGGAATAGAATATACTGACTTCAAGAAACAATGCCTTTAATCTGTTTGCTTTTTCATATGTTTACTTTATGGTATAAGACTTACATTTTTTCCAGTATGTTAAAAGCTGGTAATTTCTGACATCTTTCATCTTTGAACAAAGTTGCAAGCATTCTTGAACGCTGCTGTCCTGGAAAAAAGGAAATGCTCAGTTTGGTTTTGAATATACAGTAAATATGTTAGTAAGAACATTTTCTTCTTTGATCTGACATAGTGACTGGGTTTCTGACTCAGCACTGTTTACAAATATTAAAATTAAATCAGTAATTGCTATTGATTTCCAAGTGTACAAAGTGGTTGATGATGAGGACAAAAGTATCACAACTGTGAACATTCCGCACTTCAATCACGTTGAGCCAATCACAGAGCTGCTTACATGTGAACAAGCAGCTGGCTGCACAAAGTCATGAGTCATGTATAAAATACTCTGAATTTGAGCCAAACCATGGTCACTTCCAACTCTAATGTCCAACATATTGAATCATTATACTATTATAAGTACTTGTACAGGTAATTCCCTAAATCCCTAAATCTGATCCCTGCAGTGTAGTCACAAAAAAGGGTTCTCTGAACATGCATGATAATTTTTGAGATCATATAATCCACAAAAAGCACTGCATAGCACCGAGAGTGTAGATTGCTAGTTTTCTGATGCAGCTTCTGTTCTTTAATGTCCAGTTTTCGAGAAGGTGTAAATGAAGAGAATAGATGGGTATGAAAGTCTGTTAACAGCTTGCAGTTAAGCTTAACTCGAATCTAAGGACAACATTATTCATAGATGTCTATACTAACCTGCTGAAGCCAGTACTGTACAGATTAAAGCATTCTTCAAAGCTGTTATTCTTTCATCCTCCGCAATAATGCTTTTATATGACAGCTCATTGTACCTCACTGCAGCTTCAATAAACTTGCGGCGAAAATCCAACACCCTTGCGTAACAAGCCTACAAATTCACAACATTCTAATAATTATTAGCCAGCAAACATGGTCACTTTTTAAAAATTTACTCTTATAATGACTTCCCACAAGTATATCTTAGGTTAATATGCCTTGAACTGCAACTGTTTTCACTGCAGTGAAAAGGGGGCCAATTGTATAACTTCAAGACAGTTAACACAGAGTTTGGGCCATTACTCAAAGAAAATTTCATTCTAATTTCAAGAATATAACTTGGCATCAAAGCATCTGTACCACTTTAAACAAAGGTACCATCATAATCTATTGTGAAAAAAATGACATGAACAAATACTCAGTTAATAATGTAGGTTGTCCTAAAATAGCATATAAATTTCAGATAATCCAGAAACACATAGAAATATTTCTCTAGAAATGTCTGCACTTTCAAAACATTTAATTCTTTTGGGATTTTTGCAGTTTTTAACCTTTTTCTTTTAACACATATGAGAAATATGTCAAGCCGAGAGGGCAGTATACTGAGAATAATCACCCTGACAACATGTATGATATTTTTGCTTTGTTTTAAAGCCTACACTGTACATACTTAAATTTTCATGAAATATTCAAAATGCAAAACTTTAAATAACTACATTAAAGTTTCAATTATCTCTTTTGATTTTCATAAAAAAAAGACTTATAAGTTATTTTTGGACAAAGCTCATACAGGAAGAGGGGCAAAGTAAAAATAATAAATAAGTGAAATAACCATTAGTAAAAAATTCCAGATCCAATGCTTATTTCTGTAAAAACTTGTGAAAATGAGTTTGATTGGTTTAAGTTCATTGCCCTCTAACATTCGTAGTCATATCAGGTGGACAGTTTACCAAACCACACTTCCTAGGAAAGACCAGAACTAGACTATGCTTTTCCAAAATAAACTGCCAACTTCTCACTTAAATGAATATAGTTGATAGGTGGAGATCAAACCTATGACCATCATGTGTATAAGGATTACACCAACTAGCTTCATTTGAGACTAAAGAATAACTCTTGATTTGTAAGTTATCCTTAAACTAACAATTATACCTTATAATGTATTTGTAATTCTTGGTTCTGTGAATCTGTCTGTAGCAATGATGCTCTGTTTATGTAAGCCTCTGCTTGAACTGGGTCAGAATCTTCCAAATATAAGCGTGCTATCTTTAAATAGGTCTCCAGTTTGTAATCTGTAGTGTATTGCCTGAAATGTAAATATTACCTTTTTTTGCCATACTGATAAACAAAGGATACTGAATGACCTGTATTAAATTATTCACTGAGTGAAATGGCAGAAAAACTCTGTTATAAATACAGTCAAATATGTTATAATTATGTGACCTTTAAAGTCTGTCCTAAAGAAGGTCACTTATGACAGGTATTCTCTTAATTAAATCATGATCAGCCAGACTTGTCTATTGCAAAATAAAATACAATGTATACGATTCATTTTTTGGCCAAATTTATTTGATTTCAATCTTGTATTTATTTCATAAGCATGACGGTTACATATATAACAAGTTAAAAAATATGATGATTTAGTCTGCCATCTAAAAAATTCAAAGAGCCTAATTTTATATGAATAATTATTGTCTAACTACTTGTAAATATGCAAAACTCTACCACGTTATTAAACAGCAAAAATTTAGCAATGTCTGCAAAGACATGGAATTATTAAAAGCATGCAGAGCCCTACTTCTGTCCAGTTTCCAGGGGAATTCCCACCAGTATGTTAGCAGCTTCCTTCCATGAGCCTTCCCTCTCATAAATATCTGCCAGGTGTTGTCGAATAGCTGCTACCTGAAAATAACATGAAAACAATCATGTCCAAATCCACTATTTTTGCATTTATAGACTTATGCTTGCG
The DNA here is from genome assembly GCA_012932295.1 of Cyclina sinensis. Lineage (NCBI taxonomy): Eukaryota > Metazoa > Mollusca > Bivalvia > Venerida > Veneridae > Cyclina > Cyclina sinensis. The sequence continues at coordinate 69,728,576 of JAAONU010000001.1, read as the reverse complement.
TTAAATCAATTCCAAACATCACACAAGTTTATCTGAGCAGTGGCAGAATGTTCCTGAGCTGTGAGACACATTCAAGCTTATGACAGGAGCACCTGGAAATTAGAATGTCAATTTGTACCAAATAAACTAGAATGTGATCCATTTGAAATGTTACTGTTTCAAGTAATCAATACTGTGGTCAAAGTGGTTAACAGTATACACCTTAGTAACTGATTAGATGAAAACCATCCCAAATGTGTTTGTCAGAATGCTAGACAGAAAAAACATCAAGCTCAACATGTCCTCTAAAAACTACTTAAGTGAATTCCACTTACCTGCACAACATTTTTCCAAGGCAAAATTATGAAGTTCAGCTAATCTTGGAATAGCCGAGTGATAGTGATACCATTATAATGACAAATTGTTATATCTACATAGCTTTTCACTATATTAAATAAACCTCAAAAATACTATTCCTGTTTGCTCTACAAGTTAACTGAACAATACTCAAGCTGATCATAATTCAGGTGTATTTCACACGTAAATTGCAGTATTCATGTACTGAGGGATCCAGTGGACATTTTGAGTTGTACATACTGTTACACATACATGTACTTGTGCATTACATAAAATAAGTACCTGCATACATGTATCTATTATGTGGATTATTCTTTGTATTATTATGTGTATCTAAACATCAATTTTTTGGAATGTGCTGTACCTGTTCTTCAAATGAGATGACTCTAGCCTGGACCTTCTCCAAAGTGAAGTGTGCCACTTGTTTTGCCACCACATCATCTAGCTGTAGGAGATGAGTGCAGAAGTCACTCAGTAACTGACGAGAGATTACCAGACTTACCACTTCATTCAACACTGAAAATAACATGAACAAATCAGTTATGTTTATCTGTAGGAAATATAAATTAATACCACTTGCATACTAAAATAATAATGTACAAGTAATATGCCTTTCTTTGAGATGCATAAGCCTTTACCTCACACCAGTTCTTGACAGACTTGAGACAACACATCCATTTAATTGTAATGTAAATTTTACCAGTCAACTAGATGTGTGTTCAGTTGTACACTTATGTCGCCCTTGGATACTCTGTTAGAACAAGAGGGCCATGATGGCCCTGTATCGCTCACCAGAGGATGACTGCTTTAAACAAGTTGCTATGGACCTGGTTAATTGACCCCATATGTCCCATATTTGAACTTGAGCTAGAAATTATCGAAACAATCTCTCTGACAAATTTCCAGGACATTTGGACGGAAAATGTAACCTCTAGAGTGTTAACAAGGTTTGTCCATATTTCCGCTCTGTGACCTAGTTTTTGACCTGAGAAGACCCATATCCAAAATGGAGCTAGAAATAATTGAAACTATCTCTCTGACAAATTTCCAGAATATTTGGACTGAAAAAGTATCCTCTAGAGTGTTAACAAGGTTTGTCCATATTTGGGCTCTGTGCCCTAGTTTTGACTCCAGATGACCTATATCCAAACTTGAGCTAATCATCAAAACAATCTTTCTGACAAACTTCCAGGACATTTGGACTGAAAATGTAACCTCTAGAGTGTTAACAAGGTTTTTCCATATTTGGGCTCTGTGACCTAGTTTTTGATCCAAGATGACACATATTCGAACTTGAGCTAGAAATCATCAAAACAACCTTTCTGACAAATTTCCAGGATATCTGGACACAAAATGTAATCTCTAGAGTGTTTAAAAGTTTTTTACATATTTGGGCTCTGTGACCAAGTTTTTGATCTGAGATGACCCATATCCAAAATGGAGCTAGAAATCATCGAAACAACCTTACTGACAAATTTCAAGGACATTTGGACTGAAAATGTAACCTCTAGAGTGTTAACAAGGTTTTTCCATATTTGGGCTGTTACCTAGTTTTTGACCACAGATAACCCATATTCAAAACTGAGCTAGAAATCATTGAAACAATCTTTCTGACAAATTTCCATGTTATCTTGACTGAAAATGTTACCTCTAGAGTGTTAACAAGGTTTTTAAATATTTGGGCTCTGTGACCTAGTTTTTGAACCCAGATGATCCCTGTTCAAAGCTGAGCTAGAAATTAACGAAACAGCCTCTGACAAATTTTCAGGTTATTTGGACTGAAAATGTTACCTCTAGAGTGTTAACATTTTTCTATATTTGGGCCTTGTGACCTAGTTTTTGACCCCAGATGACCCATATTCGAACCTGAGCTAGATATCATCTAAACAACCTTTCTGACAAATTTCAAGGATATCTGGACTGAAAATGTAACCTCTAGAGTTTTAACAAGGTTTTTCCATATTTGGGCTCTGTTACCTAGATTTTGACCCCAGATGACCCATATTCGAACTTGTGCTAGATATCTTCAAAACAACCTTTCTGACAAATTTCTAGGATATTTGGACTGAAAAAGTAGCCTCTAGTGTGTTAACAAGGTTTTTCTATTTTTGGGCTCTGCGACCTAGCTTTTGACCCAACATGACCCATATTCGAACTTGAGCTAAAAATCATTGAAAAATTTTTTCTGACAAACGTCCAGGATGTTTTGACTGAAAAAGTAGCCTCCAGAGTGTTAACAAGGTTTTTCTATTTTTGGGCTCTGTGTCCTAGTTTTTGACCCAAGATGACTCATATCCAAACTTGACCCAGAAATCATCAAATCAATCTGTCAGACAAATTTCCAGGATATTCTGACTGTAAATGTAGCCTCTAGAGTGTTAACAAGGTTTTTCCATATTTAGGCATTGTGACCTAGTTTTTAACCCCAGATGACCAGTATTCGAACCTGACCTAGAAATTATTGGGACAAACATCCTGACCAAGTTTCAAGACAATTGAGGCAAAAATGTGACCACTAGAGTGTTAATGAACTAAATGTTCAGAATACTTACAAGCTTCCACGAATATTTGAAGCTGTTGAATGAAGTCTGCACTGCCTTTAGCTTTGAAGATCCCATCAAGTATTGCTTTATATCTGAAATATTCATCAACAAAGCTGAAATTCATGGGCTTGTACTTGTATTCCTGCCATACAAGTTAAATACTTCACAAAATTGTTAAGACAATCTGACTCAGGCTTTAAGACAGAAAGTTAACTCTTGTGTTATTTTCGAAATACTAGCTAGGTGTTATTCACTGCTATGAACAAAATCTGCAATGAAAACAGTTAGACAAATTAGACAGATATAAGTTCAAACAGTTGAGTTGCTTAAAACTAAAAAGTGCATGGAACCATAGAATTTATTTCCAATAATCAATCACTGTGCTCAGAAACTCAGAGAAATTGCAAGGATTGTATTATGTCAGTACACCACTAAAAAATTTGTCCAAGTTTCAGAGCACAGTAACTGATAACTGAAAAGTAGACAAGCATGTACACAGCAAAGTTATTCAAATGTTCATGCATTTTACAATTTTAAGCAACTCGAGGGCTCTACAGATCCTATAGTCTGACATCCGGGACAGCTCTAAGCTGGCTCTTGGACAACTGACTGTACAAAATATTTGTCCCAGACAACTCTAAGACAGTCATAAATCTAGGGTAACTGCTCAAATTAACAACCCACTTGAATAAACAACATGACGTAACTGGCGTTCGATAAGCTCCGCCCTAATAGAGAACTAACAACAGTGAGCTGAAAACTTCAACCAATCACTACTCTAGTTACATTTTACTATGGAAATTGATTATATTTTGTCGGGATCGCGTGAATTAAAAATAAGTCAAGCAAATAAATGTCTGAACAAATTAACTGAATGCTTAATTCCAAAGGCAAAAGGTCTTCCCTTTACCAATGTTATCCTAATCTTTTAAACCAGGTACCAAAAAAGAAAAATGGCATTTTTGTTTTAATTATCGGATTTATTTATAAGAAAAAGTCAAATCGGTTTAAGGCAAGTTTAACAAAATAATGGCACCCAATTCTAGCAAATATTTAGTTAATTAAACACATAGCAGCGAGTGAAAATCTTGGATATATTCGGTTTCTCATATACTTCCACGACCCTGCCGTATTTTAATATTTTTATAGAAAACAGTGTCTTGGAGACTCTTTACAGAGCAACTTAACAACATTCAATTGATTTTTTTATTAAGATACATGTAAGTGGTCATGATTTTATTATAAGTACCAGTTTTTCCTTTCCAAAAAAGTTTCCTTTTATCTAAGACTTCAATAATTCTGTCGTATTTACTTTGAAAGCAACAATTATAATGAATCAGCATAGTTTACATCATAAAACTGTTTGTAATTTGTTCAAATAAAATTGAATTCTCAGCTTTACACATCCGGGTACTTTTTAAAGGTAGTATATCAGTACTTGGGTGTTACTCAGATTTTATCATTGAGCTATATGTAACTTCAAGATTAAAAATTACAAAAACTAGAACATATATAACAAAAGAAACTGTTTTAATTTCCAAGACCTATGGCCTGATAAGTGCATTTTTAAAGATTCTAATTAATTTAAGTTGTTAGGTTTCATAACAAATGACTTTAAAGTCACATAGGCTCCAATGATAAAGTCCGAGTAACGACCGACAACTGAATGCTTAAATTAGTTAGTTACTGTTATCTGATTGGTTAATGGCTAGAATGATGTCATGCTTAAGCCGAGAATAGGACAGCAATGGCGGCGAATTTCACAAAATTTAACCGAGCTGATAAACTTTGACATATTATTCCATCAATCAAACCTTTTTTATTCATAAACACAGACTGAAGTGTACAAAATAGATTGAATTGCCCATATGTGTAGAGATTTTGTCCAGTTAACGCAAATTTATTAAATTACAGCATGACATAAATATGTCACAGTTCTGGTTGACTTTCGATACGGGATTGGCTTCAGCGAACAGGTCTAGCGATACTATAAAACCTGTTCGCTGAAGTCTCTTTAGCTAACAGCAGTGTTGAAATTGAAATGTTTTCGGTGAGTAGTGAAACCTTCAACGACCACATTAGTTTAAGGTAAAGATATTTAAACAGACAGGTTAAAAGTTTGTAATGAAACTTTACACAAGCATTACTTTTCAATGACATCCTTAGAGTGTGATAAATTCGCAAGTTGAGCAAGCTGGTGTTTGACGTTCGCCGCCATATTTTAAACGCCCAATAACCATGATTTATTGATACGGTTTACGTTTGTAGATGGTACTGTAACGGAATCAGGGTAACTTCAACTTAACTTCAACTTAATACTGCCGAAAGTCAATACTGACTGTACTAGGCAGGGTAAAAAAATAGGCCCAGAACCGAAAAGGCCCAGTACCTTAAAGGCCTGGTCCAAAACGGTCCACATCGTAATGTTTACGGGATAAGTTGAAGGAGTTTAAACTAAACATTAAACAAAAGATAAAACATGCTTGTTATTAAACTTTATTGAACATATATGCAAAACAGGATTCTCAAGGCATTTCCCCACTACTAGTAAATGATAAAGTCCACACAGATAGTGTAGATAAGGCTAATATACGCAATCGTCAATTTCAATCGGTCTTCACCCCAATGTTCCCGATTAGATTAGGTCAACTATGTATGATGAAAATCCAATCAATAATTAGCCAAGACCTCAAATGTAGATATCCCATAATGCCCAAGGTTACTATATCTGTTAAGGGTGTCCAAAAACTACTGTCAACCCTAAAAACTGATAAAGCTTGTGGACCCGACAACCTAAAGCCAATAGTTTTAAAAAATCTCAGTGTCCTGATTGCCCCTCTGATCGCTAACCTATTCCAAAAATACCTTGATACAGGAATCATCCCAGCAGACTGGTCAAAAGCAAATGTCACCCCACTCTATAAAAAGGGAGATAAGGGAAATCCTGCCAACTATAGACCTATATCCCTCACCTGTGTCCTCTGTAAATTTCCTGAGCACATAATAGCATCCAACATAACAAAACATTTCCAGGTTAACAGCATTCTCTACGACTTACAACATGGGTTTAGAGGAAAAAGGTCATGTGAAACGCAGCTGCTAAAACTTGAAGAAGACCTATCAAGAAACTTAATGCAAGGCTACCAGACTGATTTAGCCCTTTTAGATTTCTCGAAAGCGTTCGATAATGTTAACAATCTCAAACTCCTTTACAAACTACATCAACACGGCGTACAAGGCAACACGTTGAAATGGGTTAAATCATTCTTGATAGGTCGCCGCCAGTCCGTTATAGTAGCTGGTGAAACGTCAGATGAGGTCACTGTAACATCTGGCGTCCCCCAAGGCTCTGTCTGTCCTAGGTCCCTTTCTCTTTCTGTTATATATAAATGACCTGCCTGAAAATTTAGTTTCACAGGTCCGCTTTTTTTTGCCGATGACACTGCTGTTTATATCGCCGTTAATAACAATTCCCAAGAAAGGATCTTACAACAAGACCTTGACAGGTTACAGCTACAGGAAAGTAAATGGGACATGAAGTTCAATCCTTCTAAGTCTACAGTGCTAAATATCACCAAGTCAAAACACTCATTTAAGTCAGTATATTCACTCCTTGGCCAAGTCTTAGGAAAGTTCAATGATGCAAAGTACCTGGGTGTTACTCTTTCCTCTGATCTAAACTGGAACAAACATCTTAATGAGGTTACCTGTAAGGCTAATAAGACCCTAAACTTTCTTAAAAGAAATATCCCTTCTAAAAATTCAAGCGTAGGGGAATTTGCATACAAAACCCTGGTTACACCCCAGCTTGAATATGTTAGTTCTGTCCTTACAGTCAGCAAAACATCCACAAAGTTGAAATGGTCAAGCGCAGAGCTGCGCGATGGGTTACTAAGGACTAATCTACATACATAAGTGTCTCCCTTATGTTAGATAAGTTAGGTTGGCGTTCTCTAGAAAATAGGACAACCGATGCCAGACTCCTAATGTTTTACAAGATTGTGCATGGACTGGTAGCAGTGCCCATACCCGCTTATGTCCAGCCCTCCCTCAGTCTCCCCCGACACTCACATCCTCTCTCTTTCAGGTAGATCCTCACTCCATGTAACTATTACAAATATTCCTTTTTTTCCTAGCAACTACAGTCCTCTGGAACTCACTGCCATCTGAACTTGTGCAGGTCCCTAAACTGGACAAATTTAGACAGGGAGTGACCACCCTTCCCCACTGCGTTTAAATCGAAAATATTGTTTTTATCTGTTTTAGCTGTATAATTTCTCTTCTTAACTAACACTATCAACTTTTTATTTCAACCCTCACAAATACATGTATAGTTTTATTTTTATTGTGTCGCCCTTTCGAAGAAACGGCAATACATAGGGATCGCTTTGTCCGTCGGTCCGTCACGAAAACTTAACGTTGGCTATAACTTTGCCATTTCTAAACATTATCTTATCAAACTTTCAATTGTATTGCTTTTGACAACAGGGTCAGGATGATGCCAAAATCGTTAGGTCAAGGTCACATTTGACAGAGTTATGCCCCTTTTTGTACTTGGATTTTGTCATGAAAACTTAACGTTGGCAATATCTTTGCCATTTCTTAATATTTCGTAATCAAACTTTTAAATTATATTGCTTACGACAACAGGGTCGTGATGATGCCAAAATCTTTAGGTCAAGGTCACAATTGACAAAGTTATGCCCCTTTTTGTACTTGGATTTTGTCATGAAAACTTAACATTTGCTATAACTATGCCATTTCTTAATATTTCTTCATCAAACTTTCCAATTATAATGCTTACAATTATTGTAACACTTCAGATTACACCATTTCTCAAGGGCATGCTGTCTTTTCCAGCAGGCTCTTGTTTACCTTTTTAGTTATTCTTACAGAGTACCCAAGGGCGACACAAGTGTTCCACTGAACACCCATCTAGTTCTCCTTTACATTTCTTCTTTTAAACCCTCAACTGGCACAGACACGCACCTGCACATAATTCTCGAAAGAGGGTGTTGCAGCATAGGTAGGTAGGTAGGTAGGTAGGTAGATTGAACAGTGTAAGTTATTTGCAAAATGAGTACATGTATATGCTATGAGTGTGTATCTAAAAATCAATCAGATAAATGTCATTTAGATAATTATTTCTTTAAAGGTCATGTGACACGACTATAGCAACTTTGTCTATTCAAAATAATCATAATGAACTGATTAAAATGGTTTAACTGCGAAATTACGAAAATATTGCTTTTGATAAGAAAAAACGTGTTTTTGATGATCGCCTGTTTCCGTTTCGACATCGGTAGTTTCCGCCGCAAGTTTTGACTGTGACGTAGATTTATCCCTACTGTACCAGGCAGTAGCGCAGAATTACACTGCTCATAACACATCCGTTTTTATTAAATAACACTAAACCACAAGTGCAAGAAACATGATAAAGTCACACTTATAAAAATAGGATGCTATAAATTGTAAATCAAATAAAATAATGTGATTACTTCTCGATTTTTATAAGTAAATTCAAACTTTGTGCCGGGAGAACGGTTTGTAATTTTACCTTCATAAATATTAATAAATATTCCAATTTCTTCTATGTTGTGGTTCTATATAAAACTATCTCCTCCACGTTTTTACATGCTGCGTAACACTTCCTCACTTGATGTTAAAGTCAAAAACAAATTATTTTTCATTTAAGTGTAGTAAAATTGAAGTGAATTGAGGTGATCTAATGTGTTAACATTTGTTTCACTGGAATGGAAATTCACACTACAATGTATTTTCACGTTGGGATATTGTTTGAAAAATAAAAATATGGCATGTCCATCAAGCAGAAATTTGTGTCTGCTTATAAATTAATATCCAATGAAATGTCAAAGATCCATAAATCACGCCTTATACTGTGGGATTTATGCAAATTAACCTGCCCAAAAGGGACCCTTGTATATTCTGCAAAGCTGTCAAAACAAAGTAATTAACTTTTTTTATGACCCAATCAATGATAAAGTTGAGACAAATAGCAAAATTTTATTGCAAGTGATCTTACAAATTGATTGTATTTCTTTTGATCAGTCACACTTGTGAAAACATTATGTAATAGCTTGTTCCAATTAACATGTCTGGATGAATTTTAGTGAAGAAGCTTCCATGCAGATACATATTTTAATAAGATTATTTAATGTAATGGATCTATTTATGATGAAAATAAAAATCATTCGACTTCTAAATGTGAACAAATTATTAAAAAAAACAAAAACAAAAAACAATGTGTTTTGTTTTTGACATAGCTTTTAGGGCTTCTTCATATTATTTGTTCTTTGATCATTATTGTTTTGTTTTCAAAAAAAAATGTAGAATGAATAAGCCAAAAAAAAAAGGATAGGCATTTATAATGAAAAAAAATCATAGATCACTTACACGTAACTCAGGCAAAATATACTCAGACAAATAAGCAACATATCACTGTAAGGGGAATGTTTTTATGGAAAAAATCTCTCGATTGGAGTTAGATAATCAAGTCTTCCAACAAACTGCATCGGATAAAAATAAGCATGTTCAAAATCTTTTTGGATCAGTTACTTGAAAAATATCTCTTAGTCTAGATATTTTCACTGATGTATCTTTTAATTCTATAACCCTGATTAAACTAGCCTCTATATAATATTGCTCATTGGCTTCGTAATTCCATCAAAATTACAAATTATTTATTTAAAAAATCTTCAAAGTATATTCATGATGTTAGTTTATCTTGTTCAATTTTGGTTTTTTACTATATTCAGTCTACATTTTCACTTTCCATCATAATTTTAAAGTTTTTGTTTACAATCCAGGCAGCTGTGTAAAGTGGCAAGGGATAAATGTGCGTCACTTCCGGTTTCGCTCGTGACAGGTGCGCGCGACCAAGTGCGTAAAATATGGGTTTTAATTTGCTATAAAAACATCTTTAAGATGAAAATTAGCTGCGGAATTTTGTAAAACAGTCATAGTTAGATATATATTTTGCGCTCATATGAAAAAATCGAGGTCAAAAATGCGTGTCACATGACCTTTAATCTTTTGTAGCCATAGCCTTTTCTTTGTCAAAGTGTGAACAATCTGTCAATTAAAACAATAACAAACTGTTGTGGAAAATATAAAACATCAAAGAGAACATGTTTCATTAATTAATTATCACCAGATTAATGTTAATTAGTGAATAATTTTTGTAACAATAACATTTTTTTGTCACATTGTGAATAACCTACCTATTACGTGTACCTTTGTTTTATACAATGTGGGCCTTTCTGGTTCAGGCCGTTTTGGACCAGACCTTTTTGGTAGTGGGCCGTGTATATATATATATATATATATATATGTGTGTGTGTGTGTGTGTGTGTGTGTGTGTGTACATAAACATATGTGAATGTCAACCATTTCGGCTGAAGATATGTTATAATACATTGAAAGCGCTACCGAGAATTAAAATGGTATAATAGACATAAAAAGTTGTTATTTCTGAAACAAACTTTTTGCTTAAAACATACTACACAAGGAACATTTATAAAGTTTCAGTTTTATTGCGTGCGTGCGTGCGTGCGTTTGTGTGTGTGAAATATTGAAATATTCAAAAATTAATGAAATTTTTTATAAGTGAATTATCGTAAACTCGCGCAATATTTTCAAAGAATAAATAAATAGTAGCAATCCGCTATTAAGACAAACACTATTTTTTCTCAGAAATAATCTTAATAGCGCATGTTGCAGGTTAGTCTTCATAACGGGTTGAGCAGAATTACCCAACAAAGATTGGCACTTCTAAACCTGTTTTCTTTAAAAATAATAAAAAAATTCAAATGAAACAAACAAACATTTATAAATATATGAGTTGTAATTATACCATAAGTGACCATTTTGTGATGTTTTGTTGATAGATGTTTTTACTAGGAAATTCTCAGTTATACCAAATAAAATCCAAGAAACAGTAGAAAAAGTACCTTTACTTTTAACTGATTATACTTGAATTAGATGAGATTAAAGAATCAGGGTTATCTTTTGCGAACCACACTTCAATTTCACAGTTATTTTCTTTCGTTTTGTTTCAAATTGCTCTTGAGCAAAGTCAAATGTTTGAATTACTTCTGCAATGTCCTTGTTTATACAATACATTTTACTTTCTTCGTGAGAATTGATTAAGAGTGTATCCTTGAGATCAGCAGCCTCATACTCAAGATTATCTTCAGGTTGATTTACATAATCGCGTTCACAGCCAAACAATGCAGTTTTTTCAAGCTCTCATCCCAATCACCGTCACTGTCAATTCGACAATATTCCTTTGCACTGACTCTTTCCACTATCAAAATTATTTCACGTGCTGTGTGTATCATTTTAACTAGCATTTGTCTTCATCATCAGCGTCGCTCTAAGTAACATCATTACTGATAACAGCACCATATCTCCCACAACACTGAAAAAAAGTCGTTTTCTGTAGATCTGCTTCCTGTAGTTGATGATCCCCTCATCAAACCGCTGAAGCCTGTGGTTGTGTTTGAAGGAAGACAACTTTAAAGTTATCACTCATGATCCTATGGCTGAAAAGGCGCATTATCCAACAACAGATGTACATGACCAGCATTTTTCATTTTCCCATCAAATAATCTAATTCAGTACTATTCATTCAAGGTTTTAGTTGTGGCGCCAAACAACAGTATTCAAATTGCAAAAAAAACCTATAGGCCAAGCTGGCTTTCAAAAAAAGAAAACAAGCGGTTTATCCAACTCCCTTTCCATATTAAAACATTGCCTAACTGATAGTCTGTCCTTCGAATATTGTCCACGTTTTAATACAGCCCTAACATTTGTCTGAAAGAGTTTTAACCGCCATTGCACGAAAAAACAATCCAGTTATAGCCATGTTACAAAGCTATGTTATAAATGTCCGATGGACTATCGTCCTTGATAGTATCAGGCAAAAAAGTGGGAAAAGGCATATCAGGATAGCAACCTTAGCAGGCAAGCTTAGCAACCAATCATCAACATTCTTTACTGACGCTTTCACATTCATCACAGACTGTATGAAAGTTGATATTGTGTTAGTTTAAATCTTCTATGCCAAACCTTTGGAGCCTTGTGCTTTTTTTCTGGAATAAGCAGTCCTTTCACATATAACAATGTTGTTTACTGTAACATAGGGCAGCTTATAGTAAGTTCTTGTAACCTTGTCGTCTGAAACCAATACCACATAAGGACATTAACCTTGACAAGAAATGATATATTTTCAAAGATTCAAAGATGTTTGTCCCAGTCCCAGATTTCGCCTTTTGGTATGATTTATCCACTTCCCTCAGGACTTATTTAACCCAGTATTTATAAAACTATCTGCATTATTCGACTGAATGCTTACTATTTTCTTTTTCTTATTATATATGTATGGCGTCGTTGGTTCAAGACACTTCTATTTCATTAAAACAACACATCTTCTGCGGCCCAACTTTTGATGCATGTGTTTCAATGCCAATATATTAAATAAACAATTTGAACCTGTGTTCTCAAAGCCTTCGCCAGTCCATCTTTAGCAAATAGCCAAAAGTTCAATGTCACCTCCTGCTCACCCACCCATGGCCCCCATATCTATCTCAGTTCAATGAGTTGATAAGTTATTGATAGGACTAAACCCATATAAAGCCCAAGGTCCAGATGAGATCCCACCTAGGTTACTTAAAGAACTACACACAGAGATAGCATCAATCCTCAGAATCATATTCCAAAGATCATATAAAAAAGGTCAAAATCAAAACTTAACAACTATAGACCAATATTTCTCACATGTATAGCATCAAAACTAATGGAACACATCATTGTTTCCTACTTTGACATACACAACATACTTTGGCCCCAGCAACATGGATTCAGGTCAAAACATAGCTGTGAGTCCCAGCTCATCGGCTTTACACAAGAAATAGCTGACAACCTAGATCAAGGTCAACAAACTGATATCATTGTCATGGACATCAGTAAAGCATTCGACAAAGTAAACCACCACAAACTCATTCAAAAGCTGAAACAGCTGGGAGTTAGCCCGCACATCAGTTCATGGTTACAAAACTTTCTCAAAAACAGATCACAACAATTATTGATCGTAAACAGGATCCCTGTGCTTTCTGGTGTCCCTCAGGGGTCGGTCTTAGGTCCTTGTCTCTTTCTTTTTCGCGCATACATCAATAACCTACCAGGAAGTGTCAGGAGCAGGTGCGTCTATTTGCGGATTACGCCATAGTTTATTTAACAATTAAATCACAAGCATCAGCACAAAGCCTACAAAATGTTTTGTACAACCTTCTAATATGGGAAAAAGAATGGTCAATGCAATTCAACCTAGACAAGTGTGATGTACTCAGAATACACAGAAAAAGGAAACCAGTCATTTTTCCATACACAGCACTATTCTGAAAACCACAGAAAATGCAAAATACTTAGGAGTTACTATAAGTAGTAACCTGAACTGGTCATCCAACATAAACAACACCACAAACAAAGCAAAAACAGCTTAAGATTCATCAGACGAAATGTCAAAACAGAAACTAAACAACTCATAGAAGCAGCATACAAAACATATGTACGACCCCAGGTCGAATATTGCTCAACGTATGGCACCCATGGCAGAAATTTCTCACTCACAGAATAGAAATGGTCCAGAGGTCAGCTGCATAGTATGTTCATAATGATAACCACAATACAAGCAGTGTAAGGAATTAAAATGGTCAACACTAGAGCAAAGGCGAAACCAAGCCAGCCTGGCCATGCTATACGAAATAAAAACAAACAGGTCAATGTCGATCACAGCCAACTTACAGACACAAAAAACAACAAATTCCTCATCCAGCAATCAAAAACACAACATCACATGAACTCATTCTTCTCAAGTACTATACGATTCTGAAACGAATTACCGACCGAGATTATAACTACCCCAACTGTGCCAGCTTTTATCAGTGGACTGAACAAGTTTTGTGGATTTGAAATGTTCAAAATAAATGTTTAAGTTAGATTTTTAGTAAAATCTTGTTTTCTTTGTTATTATCTTTTATAATTTTAATGTTCCTGACACGCGCCTGCCTAGTATATAGTCAGTATTGACTTTTGGCAGTAATAAGTTGAAGTTGTAGTTGAAGCTTATCCTTGTAATTCTTCTTACAATATCGTTCCGGCACGTTCTTGTACTGGCATAGAATTGTTAATGTTGTTAACAGTCCATCCAAAAACGTGGAGTATGTCTTAATTACAGAGGTTGTTTGCACTTTCTTCTTGAAATCATCAGTGGTTGGGCAGCAGACAATTTAGTTGTTTAACATTGATGTGATGTTTTAATGCAGTCAAAAATGACATGATAAAACAGATTTATATGTTAGATATTTCCAGCCCTACTGATCTGGGTTGTGATCCATGGGTATTTGGTCTTCCTGGGGCAATGTTTTTCATGATTTGTGATGTGTTTCATGATTTCATTTACGTGTTTGTTTAGTGATAATTTTTTAAATACTTAACTGAATAACTTCCTGGAGAGAGTTCATATCTAACATAAGACACGTGGTTTCAATAGGTATGGTATGCATACAACAACCTAAAAAAACATTGGTTAAAAAATGTTGTTTGAATTTGAGAATATGACAGACACACGCACATAAATGAGACACCACTATAAATTTGCTCAGAACCTTTGTATAACACTAGATTGAAAGTTATATCACTATATTTTTTTAATATTGTTGTTGTTTATTCATTGCTTGTAAATTTCGTTTGTGAAATGTTTGGATGCCGTAACAAATGTAAGCGTCTGAGTGTCAAATTTCATTAAAAGAAGTTAATACTCATTTCCCCTGTAGTTGGATAAAACCACATCATTTTAAACTGTGTGTATTTTACACCTTGATAGGTTTCCTGAAAACCACACTCTTATTAAAAACTCAGTCAGCCTTTGTGATGAAATTTAACAATAAAATACATTTTATGAAATCAAAATATTAGGTTCGGTAAAAATGATACTATTGCATTCTGGGACGGTAATGGTGGGCGCGTGATTTTGAACAAACACAGAATGCCTGCACAAGATTTAGGTAGATTTGTCATAAATCAAAGAATACAGTCAAAGAAATCGCCCCAAAAACCCATAGTTCAATACCTTATCTCAATATTTTTAACTTTACTATCAATGTAGGCTATTCTGCTGTTACGTATTTTTATTTTTTGGAAGGCGAGTGTACGTCAAAAAGGCAAATTTTGACACGACGGAAGGGCGATATTCACATACAGGAAAATCGCTGTAAAATGTGGTCTCTTGTGATTTATTAGATGAAACCCAACTTTAATTTTTGCATAATGATATATTCTACTTTATCGATTATTTTTCCGAAGTTGTCATTAACATCACTAAATTTTGTGTTGTCAATGATGTTTTGAATTTCCCTGAAGTTTGTGAGGCCCAAGTGGCGCCATATTCAAGCTGGAAAAAATATTATTGAGATTATTGAAAACTATCAGAAAGTTTTATAGTTGCATTAAAATCCAGTTTAGCTGAAAAATAGAATCATGTATATGTATCACAATAAAAACAATTTTCTTAATTAATATATAATCAGCATAGCAGGGGTTCCTAAGGGGATATGAAAAATTTTGTTTCCAAATGTATATTTTTTTCTTAACAGGAAATTTGAGCTTATATAATGGTTATTTTTAATTTATTTCATCCACATTTCGTTTTCTTAAGATTAATGCAGATCTGTTAAGAAAGACCTCTGAAAACAAAATTAGTAGCTAAATTACAAATAATATGATTGTAGGAGACTTGTGTTCTGAGTTTTGTTCATCTGCAGTCAATGTCATACATCTCACAGGTGCACAGACTTGATTGCAGATATGATTTTATGATGTTTAAGTAGGATTAAGTAAAAAACACATAAGCATTTTTAGAAAACGGTTAAACATAATTTGGATGAAAAAGTTATTTAAAGCGACTAACTAATTTAGCTGATTTTTTTTTTCTTTAAAATTTAAGAGAAGTTAAAATTGTGATGTGTTTCTTTAACAAAATATGAGTCAGTAACTTAGTTTTAATAATTATGTTCTTCACAGTTACAGCTAGAATTTCTAGATGTATAAACATTTTCTTTTTTTGCATCATGGACCCATCAGTGAGTCGGTCGCTTTGAATTGAGGGTGTTTGATAAACAAGCAAAACTTAAACCATAATAAAGGAAGTGTAAAAACATTATAGCAATAAGTTGTTTAGTCAGTTAAAAGTGAACTAAATAGAAAATGGTAGTCATTTAAATGTTGATATAATCAGACAGTGTTCCATTTTTCAGGCATTAAAAATGACAGAGTTCGTGTGATAGCTATAGATTCAGTTACTGGGGAAGTAATAAACAGTAATGTACAGCATTCCCAGTCAGATAGCTCATCTACTGGAGATTCTATTGATGGAAGTTTACCCTCAGATACACTGACGTCAGGAATAAAGGGATTTAACACATTGACTTCGTTAACACTGGATAATAGTGAAGGAACAGCCATCATTGGAGATGGCAATGTTTATGTTACTGCTGGATTTTCTAGTGCAAATAGCTCAGTATCAGCTTTAGGTGATAACACTGGGAATTTGTCATTGCATACACAAGCTACTGATCAGGTAGCATCTGCTGGAGCAGTGACTGTGCCACAAGTTATTATTGTGGATTCTAAAGATGGAACAAGTCTTCTCGGAAAAAGATCAGGAGAAAGTTTGACTCAAAACTCCCTAATAAATAAAATAATTATTACTAAAAATCCTAACTCTAGTCAGTCACAGACGGTTCCAATACAGTTTCAAACTCTTCAAGTTTCTGAAGCAGGCGGAACTCACCAAGTCACAAGTGATATACCACAAACACCAAACACACCCTCAAAAACTATAACAATCTCACAACAAGGGATTATCTCCCCTATGAAAGGAATAACTATGGCTCAGGTGGCTGGCACACCCTCAAAAATACCAATAAATAAACTGCCAATATCTCCTGCAAAAACACCAACAAAAATAACAATGATCCCTGTGGCAGCAACAGGCAGATCACCACAGAGAATAGCCCCAGCAGGAATGGGACAGACTTTGTTAAGTAATTCTAATACATCTAATGTGCAAGCTACAATTACAATGTCTCCATCAAAAGTAATGAAGCAGCCAGGAACAGTGCATGTGGTAAGAATTTTTTCTTTTTCATTATTTTTCACTTGAAAATGGTAAAGGGTTTGACTTTTAATCTGGGCAGAGCTTTTTTCCAGATTTTGCAAAGTAGTCATAGCCTGTTCATTTTGGGAAATTCAGACATGATTTTCTTTGATATTGGAAAATTCAGGTGTGATTTTTGTTGAATATTGACTTTAACAATCAACCCCATAGCATAGTTCATGAGAAGATAACTGTAGACTAAATCTAGATTTACACCAAGTGCAATTTGTTTACATGTAATTACTACCCAATGAATATTCAATTTAAACAGGGCTCGCGCTGGCGTTCGCCAACGGTGCCAATGGCTCCAAATTGCGAAAATTGGCTCAAAAAAATTAAGATTGGCGAAAACACGCTAAAAGTATGACTTCCGACATTTTGGGAAATCCCCGAGTCAAAAAATAGAATGTGTAGCTCAGATCGAGGCGGTTGACCGGTTTTCCGATATCAGTAGCGGTAAACTAGTAATAAATCAATAGACACAGTCCACGTGTTGTAATATCCGGTAATATGCATGCGAGTGTCAGTTTGTGACAATAAACAGATTAAATATGTGTCAAGTTGTTCGTGAACCAATTAGCTCGATCATAGTCATAATCACGGATGATTGTTTTACAAACAGCGGCTCAATCAAGTGATCATCGTCGGCACTAACTTTTTAAAGGATAAATAATGCGGTTGATGGGATTAAGTGGAAATGTTTCGTAGCAACTGGAATAAATTCTTTCACACATTTTCGATACGTTTCTTTTGATTTTCATTGTCAGTAAAGGTAATTATGAAAGGTATTTTTTGAGTAAATGTACAAAGGTATACTGAATTTTTACGGAGGCTAATCAGATAGGCATAAAATAAATTTATGCAAAAAAACAAAAATGGCACCAAGACGTAAACTTCAACTCCTAAAAAAATGAAATCAAACACAGCTAGAAATTTTTAAGATACATGTACTTGGAAAAATGGCAATTCTTGGTTAACATATGATCCTCAATTCTTGTTGCTCTGCATAAGCTTGTATCATATGTAAATATCATGTACTTTGTTTTGTTACAGTCCATAAAAATATTATGATAAATAAAATATTTTATTTATATTGATTTGTGCTTATTTTTTAGTAGGAAAACACCAATTGTTTTAATCTGAGTCATTTTACTCGTCTGATAATCAAAGAGCATAATGGTTCAAAGTGCCTCAGAGAGCACCATTTACCAATGAAAATTCAAAAAAATTTCGACGCAGGAGGGGGTACTCCCCCTCCCGCACCCATCCCCTTTTCGCGTCGAAAATATATTTGGCTCAAGCAAATTCTGACCCAGAGCTAGCCCTGTTAAAGTAAATCAGAAGTTTTGGAATGCTCTTAGAATTAGGAATTTCAACCTCGGAATTGGGAAATTGAAGTTTATTTTGGATTGGGAAGAATCTGAATATCGGCCCCTATTATAGAATGAAAAGAAGCTGTGCAGGAGGTTGTGGGTTTGATTCCACACTCCTCCACTAACATTTCAAATTGTCTTTTGGATTTAACATTAAACCCAGGTCCCATGTGTCAGTGCTGTACACTGAGCTTGCAAAAGAACCAATGGGTGTCGCTATCCCCAAAACATCAGATAGAAAATCTCTGCTTTCTGTCAAAATATTGTTGTTTTAACTTTATCTTCAGTTTTATATTTTAACTTTATCTTCAGTTTTATAAATTGACAGTCTGTGGCTCTGTGCTACCTTAGTTACTGATGTCTGTTGTGAAGACAGTCCACTTTTAAATTCTCCCCTAATACAGATTCTTGTAATGTTTCAATCTGTCATTCTGTGTAGAGATTAGCCTAGTCTGTTAAAACAAGTTTTCATGGGGAAAAAGTGCAAGCAAGATAATGAAAGTTTTCAAATTTCAAGCTCATTTTCTGAGTTCTGATGATAGAGATAGTGGAAGATAAGTTAGTCCATACTTCGATTTCAAACATGCATTTCTTACATATATATTTATCTAGATACAGAAACCAATCCAGCCATCTTTAAGCAATGCGACTGTATTAACAGTTCAAGCAACAGGCACTTCAAACACACAAGGTGTAAGACCAGTGCTACCAGCCAACCTGCAACAGATCCATGTACCAGGCAACAAATTTCACTACATCAGATTGGCAAACCCTGCCACCTCTACTGGTAATACTGTATCTCTATCTTTTTGTCTTTTTAGTTTGACTTTTTCGAAAGTGTGCAATTCATGTCGAAAAATTTACAAACAAATGTAGCTTATCAGTTCCTAAAATTTTGTAATTAGTTTTCAAACATGGCAAGAGGAGATAACAAAACAAGAAAAATAAGACAACAGAAGCTTATGCAAAAGAATAGCATGATTGTTCTCATGATGATTTTACATGTACATGTACATCCAGATTACATTGCTGTTAGGACATGAAGTCTTTCTGTCAGGATACTAATAGTCTTGCTTTGAGATTTGAGTATTGTTCTATAACAGGTGCTAGAGCACAGTTGATTCCTGTGTCAGTTCCAGCAAGTATGGTGGCAGCAGGGCAAGGTGGACAAGCCATGAAAATAACCATACCAGCACAGACAACAAATCAGATTGTAAGTACATTTGTACCTTTACCATTGTCTCTTTGTTTGTATATTAATGTCAGCATTTACGTGGAGTGTCACAATATACCGACAGACTATGGTATACAGCAAAATCTTGTGCCACAGTATGATGACTGGGTACTGGTTTTTTTGTGGTAGTGTTTGATTGATCTGTGACATTTCAAGATCATGCTGAGAAAGTATGCATCATTTTTCATCATTTTATTGTTGGAGAAGTATATTTCATTCAGATTGTTCTGAATCAGTTACAGCAAGCATTTGTTTTATAGGTACTTTCGTTCATGTTTCCAATATGTTTGAGTGTTCAGCAACAACCAGTAAAAAATAAACAACATTGCCAATGACAGCTTTCTTGACTACAAAATTTTTCTCAGCAAGAAGGCATAGGGCAGAATATGGGAGCACTTAATGTTACAATAGGACATGAAACTGAATCCTGTGTACTATGCAAACACTGTCACACATAAGTCAAGAATACTAGTGATGGAACCATTAAGCTATAGCACATGTAGGTTCTCACCATGCAAGCTTAATTTTAAAGCAAGTTCAAGTAAATCAAAGCCTGCCCCAGGGTCACGCAAGCATCATTCTACTCTGCTGTGTTTCAGGAATTTCATGAAAGATCCTACTGAATTTTAACTTATATTTTAATATACCACTGAAAGGCAGAACACAGTAGTTTATTGTGGCAAAGTCACTTGAAACAGTGGTATTCTGCAGTACAGTGAATATTGCAACAGCCATAATAAGTATTTTATATTGTGTTACAGTCTAGTGCACACCTTCCTATAATTGTATAAATACAACCTCTGACAACTGTGTCAGGGAATTGATTCTTTGGCTCAGTGGTTAGAGTGTTGGCCTGTCACGTTGGAGCTTGGAGTTCAAATTCTACTCCGGGTTATGTATTCTAAGATGCATTGCATCTTTCTGTTACGGACTTTCTTGTTCATAAGATGGGGCCTCGTCCGGGATGACCCCTCCTGGACTTAGTGATAAAAGTTAAATAAAAAAGAATCTTTCAAGATTTCTGTCTGATCTAAAAAGATACATAACACCATTTGTCATCATAAATGATGAACTTCTCAAGCGAGGATGTGTTACTCAATTTTTTGGCTCAGTGGTTAGAGTGTTGGCCTGTCACACGGGAGATTGGAGTTCGAATCCCGCTCTGGGTTATGTATTCTATAGATGCCTTTCATCTTTCTGTTATGGACTTTAATGTTAACAAGTAGAGTCATTCTGTAGGATTCTTTCTGGCTAGCAAGTGTTCTGTAAACTGAATTAAAAATAACAATTTAGGTCAGGGAACTCAGAACAGTATGCATTTCAGAGCACTTCCTTTTTCAGCAATGATATAGCACGATGCCAGACTTATTGTAAGCTAACTGGGTTTCCTTTTGTTATCAGAAAAACTGACCTGTATAAGAAATTTAAAAAAAATGTATAATTTCTTAGTACATTAGGTCCAATTATAAGAACTTTATATAGACAAGATTATAGATTTATACCATTTTTCTTTTAATATGCTTTTGTAAATTTCAGGCTGCTTCCCGCCCCAGTGGTACATCCATGCAGAGAATTATTCTTCCAGCTGCCTCTAACCAGGTTGCTATACGTCCTGCACCTGCAGTTAGTGTGGGACCTGGCACGCAGATTATACGTACATCACTTCCTGCAGGGTCAGGAACATTAGCCCAGATAGCGCCCAGTGGAACAACCTTCCTGTCTACAGGGCAAAGTAGCACACAAGGTGTTCAGGGATTTGCGTTAGTGCCTGCCTCTTACTTGTCACAGGTAAAAATTATCAAATATATGTAGAAAAACAAAACTCGTATGAAATTGATACAGTTTAGAAGCTACCTTTATAGATTTGAAAAAGTAGATCACCTAAGTTGGCCTTTTTGTTTATCACCATAGTGTAGCACTATACTCTTAAGTCTGGTTCATTTGAAATAGATTTAAGGCTTATGAATTAAAGTACTTGAAACATCTTACTTGTTTTAGATTAGTTCTGCTAGTCACAGTTACGTAATCCTTGTCATTCTCTACAGATCCAGCAGCAGATACAGGCGAAGCCGGCAGCTACAACAGTCACTGCCAGCAACACATCAGAGATACAAGCCAAACAAGCACGGGCAGACTATGTCCCAATAGCCAGTAATAATCCAGCTCTTAGTGCTAATACACAAAGTAAAAACGTCAATGGGTGAGTTGATGCATGCATACTTTTAACATTATTACAATTTCCTTGTCTTTGATTTCTGTTTATTCATGTTTCCATATGTTTCTAGGGTGAAGTGGTTTGGCACACAGCAATATCATGATGTCTTACTGGCTTGTGGTTTAACCCTGTTACACCCTGTAACTTTTTTTTTAAAAGTTGCAGTTTGTAACTGATGACACCAGCCTAATCATGGCTCTTCAAAGGAAATGTTTGATAAACTACCAACTAGCACTGCTCAACTGTGTGAAATGGCAAAAAATGAAAAAAATATTGACAATTAAGAAGTGCTACCAAACCTGTAGGGATTGTATTAATCTTGTATGTAAATACTTTTTGTTCATCTATAGTTTTGGAAAAAGGACCATTCCAGTGAAGCATGTATCCCACCCAAGGAAGGCAAAATGGAGAAATTCTGTTGGGGTTAGTCCTTCTACTTGTCTTCTACTGGAATGGCCAGTAAGAGAGTTTTGAGAGTCATTTGTTAGCTATTGCTATTCACATATTTCCAAGCAATATATGCCAATATTTAAATACATTCAAGGGCTTCATTGGATGGTAGTGGTGGAGCTAGACAGAGAAAACCTTGTAATTGTACAAAGTCTCAGTGCTTAAAACTGTAAGTAGTCTTCTTCATTTTCTACTGTTGCCTGTGAAATAAGCTTTATTTCCTAATAATCTGTGAGTATAAATGGAATTTTTCATGGGTTCTCGATGTGATCCAGTGATTGACCTTAGTGACGAGGCATACTTGGCTTGTGTTTATCTGATTCTTGAAAATGCTTTTAAGGAAAAATTACATGTAGTTGGAGTCCATGATTTTAGGCTTAACTCACTTGCATGGTATTATTGTACTGTCTTGCATCATCTGTTGTAAAGCACATTGTTTTACAATATTGTCTTCAAATAACTGTTTAGGCCTAGCAGAGGTTCTGGTATAGCTGTTTAAATTTTATCTTTGTTTTCAGTTACTGTGATTGTTTTGCAAATGGTGAATTTTGTCATAGTTGTAACTGTACAAACTGTGCCAACAACCTTGAGCATGAAGAAGATCGGTCCAGGGCCATTAAGGCATGTCTGGAGAGAAACCCATTAGCATTCCATCCAAAGATTGGTAACATTCCAACTCTTGTCACATATATTATTAAATGAGCTAATATATGGTTAGATGCTTTAATTATCATCTGCAGATGAAAGGAATTGAAGCTTTAATTATTTGTACAATTCAAGATGTTGTCAAATATATTAAAACAAACATGTTGACCAGAACGCGTACACATACCAAACTTAAAATAAGCCTGACTGTCGCTTCAGCTGCGTCTAGTGTATGAGTTGGATTCTGACGAAATATTGATCACTCTCTTTGACGGCTTTCATTCTTGTAATATAGGAGAGGACTAGGGTGTTGGGAGAATAATCTCTCTGTAAATCTTGCTGTTATAAATAAATTTCATGTAAATTTAGAAGACTTGAATAAAAGTTATAGAAAATAAACACGTTAGATAGGAACTTGTATAAATTTCCTCAGAAGTTTCTGATGATTGTAATTTGACAAAGAATGTAATGTTTTCTTCAGGGAAAGGTAGATCAGGAGAGAAAGACAGGCGGCATAATAAAGGATGTAACTGTAAAAGATCGGGTTGTCTCAAAAACTACTGCGAATGTTATGAGGTAAGAATGTCAACAAATAACAAGTATCTGAATTAGTGCACCTATAATCAGTAACAAAAATCAGCACTCGAAAAATAATTGTCATTTCAGCTGTATTCTGTGTTTAAAAATCCATAATAAACAGCTGACACTTCTTACCCATTATCTCTAACACAGACCCTAAGCCGTGAAAAGCTTGGCACTATGTACAAAGTGTGATGAGGGACTCAACTTACAATAATCTTCATAGTTTTGACACATGTTTGTAATTGATTCTTTTAATTGAACTGCATACATTGTTGACAGATAATCTGTGCTATTAATATGAAATCTGATGTTCAAACAAATCATTTCATTAAGGCAACAAATGCATTTTTATCAGTGATTTAATCTCTTGAAAAAGTTTAAAGTTGTTGAAACTAAATTGAGTATTTGTTGACAGTTCTATGCCCCTGAAGGGAGGCATATAGTTTTTGAATTGTCTGTCCCTCTGTCCGCTTTTTGTGCAGTTCATAACTTTGTCAGTGAGGGATGGATTTTGAAGTAATTTTGCATAAATGTGTGGCACATTGAGACTATGTGTCACATGCAAGACCCAGGTTTGTAGGTCAAAGGTCACAGTCACACTTGGACTTGAAAGAAAATTTTCATGAAAGTTCATTGATGGTCGTGTCCGTCAACAATTCTGTCATTCCTGACTTGGCATAAATGTGTTGGACATGATGACGATGTGTCGCGCACAAGAATCAGGTGTCCAGCATTGAGGTCAAGGTCACATTCTGGGGAGGAGGGGTGGGGGCATATGTCAGTTCACAACGACAGGTGTTGTTAATTAAAAGATTCATATTTATTTAACTTTTTACAAGACTTTTATGGTTAAAGGACAGTTGGAAGGTTGTTTCATACTTTTTGATTAAATTGGGAGAAGTAAATGAAGAACATATACTTAGCCAAATATACTGAAGTATTGTAAAACAGTTTCCTAATTGTATATTCTTACAGGCAAAGATAATGTGCAGTTCATCATGTAAATGCATTGGTTGTAAAAATTTTGAGGAGAGTCCAGAGCGTAAAACTTTAATGCATTTGGCGGACGCAGCAGAAGTACGGGTACAGCAACAAACGGCTGCTAAAACTAAACTGTCTTCACAAATATCTGACCTGCCTTCTAAACCTGTGTCCTCTCTCACAGGAGAAAGGTAAATTGGTTTCATTGGTTTCACTTCTTTTTCTTTCTTTTTTCAACAAATACTCTTGTCATTTCTCCATTTTTACTAGTTCTGCTAATAAATGATGAAAATGAAGTCTTTGTAACTTACCTTTGTAGTAACTATACAGTTAATTGAGAAATAGTAATATCTTTATAAGCAGGTAGCCTCTTTATTCAGTAATTCTCTTATTCAATGAAATTGTATTGTATTATGTAGATTGTTTGTTGAGTATTTCATAATTGTAGACAGCATATAGAGTGCAATTTAACAAATTGTCTACAGTCTCTAGAAACCAATATAGTCTTGTAACATAGTCCTGTTCCAAATTGTAGAAGACAGGTTTTAGAGCTGTTTGGTCAGTGAATACACAATCAACTTGAATGATCTTCACCTAAAATCAACATATATTTATGATATAAATATATAGATACTGTTTTATTCCAAAACCACAGAAACTGACAGAAGGAAAAGGCTTTTGGCATAAAGAATCAACAGATAAGAACCCTCTGTATAAGTCCAGCTTTTGGGACAGTTCATTAACTAGTGAATGTTCTCATTTGTCTATTTCTGATTAAAAAGGTTAATGAATTGAGCTTTACATGAATTTAAAGCTTTTTTGTGGATTTTTTTCAAATTAACCTCATATTTTCAGACTTCCATTCTCATTTGTGACATCGGAGGTTGTGGAAGCAACATGTGCTTGTTTGTTAGCCCAGGCTGAGGAAGCAGATAGACAGAAGATGCCAGCTGTTGTACAGGAGAGAATGGTTATAGAAGAGTTTGGAAGATGTTTAATGCAAATCATTGAATCTGCTAACAGAACTAAAGGTGGCTTATCTTAACTAATAAGTCTTAGTAACTTTCTGAAAAAAGACTAGCCAGTTAACTTGAGACTATGCTTTAAACAATGATAGGGGTTACCATTGGAAAACTTACTGAAGGAATTATAAATACTATAGAGACTATAATCACAAGGCATTGAGGTTAAGGTTGTTAGTTATCTGTAGTAAGGTAAAGGTAAATGATGTTATAAAGTTGGGGGTTTTTTTTCAGCTTCTTTATAAAGGAAATCTCCATTGTTGGAACACCTTGATGACAACAGAAAGAATTGTTTTAGCCTCTTATAAAGTAATTGCCCATGATGCATTGAGACTTCGTTGATTAATATATCTGTTATATGTCCAGTCAGTTTTTAGCTTGACTATTCAGAGAATCGTATGAGCTATACCACTCATGTCGGTGTTCTTTAAAATTTTAATGAAAGGCTATATTTGCTTCAAACTTCACATGCTTACTTCCTGTAACAAGGAGCATAACTCTGACAAGTCAAATAACTCTGTCAACAGTAATTTCAGACTTATGCTAATTTTAGACTTAGAAAATCTAGGTTAGAATGTTAAGAACTAGTGTCCATCTCTACAACTAATAAAATGTTAAAAGTTTTATATACTTCTTTCAGGTTGTAAGTTTATGAGTTAAAAGTTTGTAATTGGTACATTAACCAAACATCTAATGACTTCCCCTGCACTGTGTATAACATTGCTTTCATCTAGCATAATTCGAATAGTTAAGCTTTAGCTGTCTTACAGACATCTCTTGTTTATATTAATAATTTCAAAGTTGAGTCTGTTTTACAAATTTCAGCGCCAGATCCAGATGATACGGGCTGAATAAAGTTCCTGTAGTGCATAGTAGATCTCTATAGGCAGCTCTGTCAGGAGAGGACACACCCCCTTATCTGTACAAGCCCT
This sequence comes from Cyclina sinensis, assembly GCA_012932295.1. Lineage (NCBI taxonomy): Eukaryota > Metazoa > Mollusca > Bivalvia > Venerida > Veneridae > Cyclina > Cyclina sinensis. The sequence continues at coordinate 69,702,027 of JAAONU010000001.1, read as the reverse complement.
CCAGACACAAGTGACATGCTTCCACAGCTTTCAACCATCCCATGGACACAAATGCATACATGCTAATATGGACTTAACAGTCAGTGCTTTATGCAAACATTTGTGTTGTTTACGCTAAGTGTATTACTAATATTCTATAGCTTAAGCTTCAAAATGAGTTTACTCGGTTATGCTATCACATCCTAGATTTGTTAGGAGTATTTGGAAATTGTTTGATCTGGTTAGTTCTGTTTTGTAAACCACTTAAAGATAGTGGGAGGGGTATCTGTTATCCTGTTCTGCTCTGGATATAACGGCTCAATATTTAATGAAGTGGTCTCGCTTTTCATAAATATCGTAACATTTTTTTTCTTATTTTGGTGAATAAGAAACTGGGTAAAAGATAATACTGCTGTACCAATGGTTATACTTTGGTCACAGTCAACTATCTGACAGATTGTATGGGGTGAATGAATGAATAGTACTTTTGATTTTGAAATCTGCTTTTAGTGCTAAACTTATTGTAACAAGGGTATACTGTTTGAATTATTTATACATTTATCTAGTAACATAGATTAGGTCAGTTAAAATGATTAGCTTGTGTAATTTATTGTAAAATTGAATGGAGAATTGTCTTTTGATTGAGATGAGCAGAGAGGGTATGGAAATGTTAAATGTAGTGAAGAAAGATAACAGATAACTGATTCAGGAACCCATTTTCTTCACAGAAAATCATAGTCATTATTTTCATGGTTTAAAGTACAATGTATAGTCATCACATAATTTTCACTCGCTGAACTGAATGTCTCTGAACTTAATACACAGTGTAATTTTCATGACACACCATGTAATTTTCTTGATGGACTGAAGTAACTATATGTATACAGGCACTGATTTATTCATCTGCTTAGTGGCCTTCAAGTGTGCATGTTTACTTTTATGGACGTATTACATTGAATATAGCTATAGAATTAAAACAGACTTGTAAATCCATTATCAATTTTTATTTTGTTTCTCTTTGTTATTCACCATTAGTATGTTCAAATTGTCTCTTCTATGAAGTAGATATCTGAAATAGATTTATTCACATCAGAAATAGATTTTCAAAACTTACAGATATTGGGTTATCATCCAACTGCTATTTTCATTTCATATAAATAACCAGTGGTTATAGACCTAGATATAATTAGGTTCTCAGTGTTATAGTGTAAGTGATGTATTAACGACATGTATCTCTGCTCTTGTCTGCTGTCTTGTCAAACCTTTATAACTTACTTTTCTGTGTTGCCTTCATACAAACATTGATTGGAAAATATATCAGTAACACAAATAACGAAGATATTCAAAGTATAGGTATGCTGTATCTGAAAGGTTTAATGTCAAATGTTTTTGTGGAGGAATTCTTTCTAAACCTACAATTTATAAAAGAAATGATTACAGGTTTTCTAAATTCAGATTTTTTTTTTACAGTTAACTTCATAAATTTCTCATGATTTCTTTTCTACTTTTTCATTTCCTACAAATGTTCAGATCTGTTTACATGTTTAAATATGTTACTACCCATTGATGATTCTGGACAAAATGTGGGTTCTATATTGAGTAATCCTTTCATATACCTTAAGTTCTTGTAGGAGGCAACTTTGATTTTTATGCCAGCAGGGTTGCTTTAGGTTTAGATAACTAGTAAATACACAACATTTTATGCAGAAATTACGGAAACTAGAAACTGTATATCTTGTGACAACCATTTTAAAAGATGCTGACAATATGTAGATGAATGACTTATTGAGTCAGCGGTCATTAAGAGTCACATGTATATAGCAATCAACCTAGAGCTGTGATTCAACTTAAAAGCATTATACTTGTCTGATGTTATTTCATATTTAGAAGTTATAAACCTAAAATTTAAGTAACTGTGTTATATTGTAAAGTGCTTATAGTACATGAAATTACTTCTGCTTTATCTTTTTCTTCCTTAATTAAATTGTTTGTTTTGTTTGTTTCCTTTTTTTTGTTGTGTGTTATTTTACACCTGTGCAATTTTGAAATTACTGTTGAAAAATCTATGACTTCCCTTGATGTCTTTGGAGGAGGTAGGTGTTGCAAAGGACAGGTGTGTTAGTTCAGTGTCAGCTTAATAAGCTAGCCACTTGCTCAGTATTTAGTTTCTTAATCATTGTACATTCAGACCATCCCCCTACCCTTAGATGTGTGTATGCTTCGTGATTTTACTACAATAAGGCTTCTGTTTTTGTAGTTCCTTTCCGTTTTCCTTATTTGTAAGAAATATTTCAAGTTATTTTTATTGCAAAATAATTTAGTTTCATATGTTCACTTCCCTTGTTATTTCTACAAATACAGCTAATTAATATCAAGGTATAAAACTTATGTGCATATCATTTAATTATAAGTGTGCTAGAGGTATGTCTGAATAAATTGCAGTATACAATGTCTTTATATGCTGTAATCAGAGAAGAGAAAATATAATATGTTACTATATATTAAAAAAGATCATCTCAAAATGACTTTACTGTCTGTAATATTTTTCTTTGGAAATGCATGATCTAATGTTAAACATGCTGGTTTATGTATTTTTTCTATGGATGTCATTGAGTATCCGAGTAATCCAGATACTAATATGCTATCCGTATATTCGTATACAAAATGAAAAATAACAGTGAAATTTAACTTTGATAAGAAAATTCAGACACTGGCAAAATTAAATTGGCAATTTCATAACGCTAAACAAAATCATGTCTGTTGACTGCCCGCTGCATATCCCTTGATTGGTTTATTGTCTGTCACACTCCCTTTAATGTGTTTATCCTTCTTGCAAACTGCTGGGTTCAAACGCAACATCCCACTGTGTATCAATTATTTTAATCCATAATATTTATAGAACCTATACTAGAATATCTTGCCTGCTTGTTAATCAAATAGCGATGTCAAACATGCCAGTTAACGGCCGCAAATGATTCTATAATAGTTTTAACAGAAGACTAAAAGAATATCCAAATGTGAGTACTCAAATGATGTATCCAATCAACGATTTACTAAATATTAAATCTACTTAAAACTTCAAACACATTTGAAATCATTTTATTGTCTTATTTTGTTGGTGCTCACATAGTCAAGTAAGCTGCATAAATACATGTACCGGTATAAAAGATGATAATGTGACAAAGAGGAGGATACAAATTAAACAGCGTTTTGATCTGTCATATATAAATGATATTTTTAAATTACATAGTATACCGTATTTAAAAAAAGACCATGTTAAAAAAACCATGACACATGACATTTTTGTTAGACACTTAGACTTAATGCACGTGTGTTTTGGCGGGAAAACACTGGGCCACGAGGAAAATAAAAACAGTAAACAACATGTCTCTGTTTTATTAACTTGATTTACACGTAATGATACAAAAAAGTCATTATTTTTGTAAAATTGTCTTACCGCCTGTAATAGGATTACCAGAACAATCTGTAAAACAGATGTCAGATGTTTGGCATAGAAATTGTAATAATGAAATTGTATAGTCGTCAATTTTATGTGAGGATCTGGATAGTATCTGAATAGTCTCTATGGATATCCAGATACCGATTTAGTTATTGGTTGACATCCCTAAGTTTTTCTTTTAATGAGAATTGAGATACTGTAAGACTGGTCTTGTAAAATGATATGAAGTGCTAAACCAGTGTACATGTATTTCATTACTTTCATCTTGTAAAATTCTCATTGCTTATTTTCAAGGATGAAGTATTATTCATTAAGTATGCTTTTAATTACTCCAGTGATTACTTTCTGTGTTTTAATTATCATGTGTTTCGCAGGTTATTACAGACACAAGGCTAACCCTGACTAACCCTGATGCACTAAAAAAATATTTCATTTAGAATCTAAAGATATATTTGTATTGGGAACTAAAACTTGGTTTGTTTATATAAATATATGAAGAATGACATTTGGTAATGAAAAAATATCGTGGTTGAAGTCCTGCAACTAATTGTGATAAAATCAAGTATGAAGGCATCTTTTCTCAGATTTCAGTTAAAACTGTCAGATTTCAGTTAAAACTGTTTGCTTAACTGATAAGTAATGTGTTCCAGAGCTTTTTGTTTCCTCTTTGATCTCAGTAGATAAATGTAGTTATGTACATTGTATACGTTTTAATGCATTCTGCTGTTTAAGCTGATTTCTCTCAGTAAATATTCTATAATAGGGCAACATTTCTGTGTTTTATCCAAGGCTAAGATTTCATTTTATTTTTATCAGTAGGCAATAGACTGAAGTGTAATACTAGTATTATTCACACTCTTGTCTGGTTTTCAGTACATCAGTCACTGAAAATAATGAATCTACTTTCATCAAATTGTTTTTTGATAAGAGTTGTCAAGAGTTTTTATGTCTGAAGGGTTCTATTATGGTGTGGTGCATTTTTTTTGGTTTTTCTTTTCTACTATTTGATGCAGATGAAATTCAACTTGGTACACAATATCTACATAGAGAGTAGATGTGCATGACACATCTTGTAAGGATAGACTGATGTAGTCTTGAGTTACCTGCCCTTGGATATAAGATATTCATACAGTACTTCAGCAGACCTTTTGCTGTCAGTTACTTCATCCAGTAAGAATGAGGCTTGGTACACAGTATCTACATAAAGAGTACATGTGCAGAATATAAATTTTTTGCAAAGGTCAGTCATTATGATCTAGTGTTATCAGCCCTTGCATATAAAAAGATAATACAGTATTATATACAACCTTATGCAGTAAACAACTACAGTTTTCAAACAATGGAGATGTGAAATACAACACAAACCTTATGAGAAGAATATGTTTGATACATATTTCATGAGTGTTGACACATGTGTTCTTGAATTATGACATAATATAATAATGTGTCTTTGGATGTAGAATTCACATATATAGTACCACATGAAAAATCTACGGAACAACCACAGTAATTTTCATTGAGTTAAAATGAAACCATAATACCACATCTTTTGAAGACAAGATGTACACAACTTACTTTTTTAAGATAAACTAGAGACTTGCTATGCCAAGTTTTTTTTAACCGTCTTCCATTAACAAGTATATCCTTGACCTTGTGAAGTCCTGTGCTTTGTTAAAGTTAGAATCTATTTGAAGGCACTGTCTAACAAGTATAAGTTGGTATGAGAACTTCAAGATAGAAGCTTTAACATGTTACTGATTTTCTGTCTAATTCTTGCTTTCAGTTGATATCACGGGTTATATTCTGTGTGGTTTGATATATTGTCTGCTGTGAAGAAACAGGAAAATGGTAGCAGGTTATAATTTGCAGTTTAATGTGTTGTTAATCTCGTGTAATTGCATTGTTCACATTGTCACATGTATACAGATTTTCATGCATGTTTTTACCCATGTTGTTATGAATGAATGATTATGTGCAATAAAAATAACAGTGTGTAGTTAATGTATATTGGATGTAAACTGTCCCTCATTGTTAATTGATGCATATCTGGCTGTATTTACCTTTAACTTGACACATTGAGTTTTTAGTGTCCTTCAAATTTTGTGTACATGTTCCACATCAAACAATTATTTGTTTACCTGGGTTTAGGTGAATTAGGTATTTGATTAATCTGCTATATGTGACCATAAAACACATATATAATATATTATCTACTTTAATGAAATGATTTTATCAAATTAATTGATGAATTATTCTAACGTGTTTTACCAAAGAAAAGTAATTTAAGTGGGAAGGCTCATGACAGCATCATCGCAAGCCAGTTGGAAGTAAATACGAGGTAGTGTGTGTCGCTGATTTCATTCTTTTTGAGATTTTATCTTTCATAATGTGCAACATTATTATTGTGTACAGTAAGTAATTAACTGAATAATGAAATACAAATATGGTATACTAATTAAGTTGTTGATTGTTTATTTTGTCCAGCTGATAGTAATAAATAGTGTTGGATTGTCCAATGGAATGTGCAGCTTACACACAAATTGGTAGAATTTGCCAGACTTGAAATTTCGGCTCTTACAGTATAGTTCTGACTGGGTACTCTTTTTATTTGCTGAAATTTTGGATTAAACGTATTTTATTTAACATCAGTTGAGAAACAGATTCTTACAACTTATATTAATCCCACTTGCTGACTGCTTCCTGGATCTCCAGTTCTGTGTACTAATCTCCTGTATGAGGTTAAATCTGTTCTTAGATACCAAGAAAACTATCAGAAATGTAACTTGCAACCAGTCATTAATGGTCACAAACATGGAAAATTTCAATGCTTATCCTCAAGATTATTAGTCCCCTACCGATTCACTGGGGGGTTGTATGAATTTTACCACTGTTTTTACCCTTGATGTGGCTAATTTGAGAAACTTCATGCAAATGACTGTTGTAAAGAGCATGTCATTAGCATTCTCTGGTTCTGTGATTTTTACCAGTTATCAGCCTTGAATAACTGAAAAGATGACCTTGTCTGCACAATGGTTTTTGCTTCGTAACTTGAGAAACACGCAACCAAAAATCACCAAACTCTTTCCACACATTGTCCATGATGTGCAAATGACCCTTGTACATTTTTATGTCAGTAGGTCGAAGAAGCAAATAGTACCAATAGGATTTCCAATCTGTAACTTGAAATCCACTCAAGGTAGAACCATCAAACTTTCTACACATATTGTGTATGATGTGCTGATGACCCCTGTATTTTCTGAAATCGGTAGATCAAAGGTCAAGGTCACAGATCAGAACTTGGAAACTGGTTTCCACTCCATGACTTTTGAAGCACAAAACATAGAACCTTCAAAATTTCATTACACATTGCTTCTGATGTGTAGATGGCCCATATACATTTTGAGGACACTAGGTCAAAAGGTTAGTTACACAAGACTGAAAAGCTTTTTTACATAAGTTGAATTGTGTATGCCATTTGGACTACATAGTGGTTCACGGATGTGGAGTACGGGGTATACTAGTAGGTGGACTCCGGATTTCACAAACTTCGTCAGGTTGGTCAAGACCAGTTGATGACCAATATTGTTTATGGGGTAAGTATAGTTCAGAGTAGAGACACTGTTAGACAATTGTCCTCGGAGTGCCTTCTGATAGTTGAGTACTTAAATACATTAGATGCTTTTTTCCTGGAGGAAGATGTCTGTATTCTCCTCCCCAAGCTGAGGCCACAGAAACAGAAAAATGTTAATATGCATAACTAGTTTGCCCCCTTGCACCTTTTTGCTGGAGCCAGCTAGTAGCCATTCTGCAGACTGGAGTACAGAAGATTTTTAGGTTATATGGTTCAGCATTTGTACAAACTGAAAGCATTATTTACATATCTTGAAGTAAAAATACTGTCAGTACCTACTGAATGGAAGTTGGCACTTTGACCTTTGAATTAGTGACCCAAAAACAGTAGTGGTCATCTACTGGTCCTGACCAATCTGCCTATGAAGCCCGAGCAACCAGGGACAAATTGTTCTACAGTTTTTGATCAAAAATGGTTTTTTTCTGTTTACTGTCATTGTGACCTTGATTTTTTGAGCTAGTGACCCAAAAAGCATAGGGGTCATCTACTGCTCATGACCAACCTGCCCATGAAGTTATAAAAGCCTAGGCCCAAGCATTTACAAGTTACTGGTTTCAATTCATGTTTTAAGGTGTTCGGAACCCTGACCTTTCACCTAGTAACCCCAAAAACTATAATAGTCACCTACCAGTAATGATCAACCTTCCTAACAAGTTTTGTATGCCTAAGCCTAAGCATTTTCTAGTTATTGACTGGAAACCCTTCACAATGTCTGTGTGACATTGACCTTTGAAATAATTTTCAAAGATTCTAAACTTACAAAGAAGTGATGTCTTAATATCTTTTAATAGATATCATTTAGCTTTTAACGCTTTATCAGCTGACATATCCAAGAAAAATTAACTGACAAATGCCCCCAGAAGAGTATTGTCTACAGAAAATGTTTGTCATTAAGAAGTGCTAATAAAGTGGAATGACAAATCTATGTTAATCTGTAAGAATGTCTTTAGTAGCAAGTGAAGTAACTCCAACCACACATCCATCATATGACAGAGGTTTGTGCATCATATTTCAGCCTCGACTTTAGTTGCATCTGATGAACCTGATCAATATATGGACAAGACATAGGGAACAGATGCAACATTTGACCTCATGTGTAACCTTGACCTTGAACATAGTCAACCATATTGTAGTTCAACCCATCAGGGGGCTGTACTGAATACTTCTTACAAGCAATTTCAAAATCTTTCAAGGTGTTCAAGAAATACAGAGTGGATATGAAATGGGATACAGTCAGGCAGAAAGATGGATTGATTACTATATGCCTCCTTTCAGTAGTATTAAAATGTAATTCTTCGAAGTTTGAATGTAAAGCAAATGTCAAAGCATAGCTGAAATAAACTAATAAACTGTGGAGTAAAATAATTTTTATTTTCTATTTCACAATTAAATCTACATGTTCTTCAAAACTGACTGCATTTTTAAACAATCTATCAAAATGTATTATCAAATATTCAAAAGGTAAAAATCTGAGAAAGAATGGAAAGAAAAAAAGAATATCTGGTTTATCTTAATAATAAAGGAGTGAAGACAGATACTAAGTGAGGTAGATTCTAAGTGTGGGTTACATTCTAAAGTATAAGGCACAACACACTACTACACTAAAGGTTCACTGACAGTTCATGGGCATTCCTATATTCTATCAAACAAACAAAATCTGCTACTAGTATTTAATGAGCATTATTTTATCTGCAGAATAGTCTCGAATATAGAGTTAGCACTTCAGGGTTCAGCTAAATTTATCCTCTTGAAATACTGAGACATATCTTTTGTATGCACAGTGGAAATTACCAAAATACAAAGTAAGTGGCTATTGTTCATTTTTTCCCTGTATGTTGCATGTTTCTATGTTGATTTTGAATTGTTTAAGGGAAGTCTCAAGTAATACAGTCAAAACTTAATGTCTTTTTCTTCATTGTAAAGTATTAATGATTCAGTGAACACTTGACCAGTTCAACTGATATATCACAAATGAAAAGTAGCACATGGATTTCTAAATTGTTTCATTTCTGTGAAACATACTTTAAAAACCAAGGTATTGTATAACAACTATATTGAGTTTCTATAGCAATATATACAATTGTGTCTTTGCAGAATGACACTGCACTCCTGAAGTCAAGCACTATCACCACTTCACAGAATCTATACAATACATGATAAGTAAATCTTCAGGCCAAATCCCTTTTCAAGATGCCAAGTGACTTGAAATGGTTGAAAAGAATTCTGAGTTTTAAAGTAATCATACATATCATTTTAAAATGAATACTTGAGACTGCATTCTTATACACTTTGCAATGTAAGAAGATTTTTTTTTAAATTTCATCAAAGCTAATGATTACTAACTTGAATAGCATGCATTGTTATAATACTGTGGTGTAACTATATCTTGGTTAAAGGCTAGGCTGAATATCAACAGTATCAATATTTCCAATAATGTCAATCATCAAACTTCAATAGTTTAATCATGCAGTCCAAAGAGACCAAAAGAGAACAAAATGGCTGTCAGAGGTAATAAAGAGGTTTCCAAGTCTCCGAAGCAAAAAAATGGACAGTTACGTGAAAGTGTATAATATAATGTTACAGAAACATGTATTTGGTTTACAATGTTTAAGAAAGGGGTTGTTATAATTATATATATGCATTTTCAGAATCTGCTTATAAATTAGGACATTAACACATACATCTTAAAAATACCAATAAATATAAAAATATCACAAGTACACAAAGGTTTATGAAAATAAAAACAACAAGTACTGTCACTGTAAGATGACAATGCCCCCCGAACGTGGTGCTTTGACCTTTGAGCTGAGAACCAGTCATTCAGGGGTCAAGGTCAAATAAATATAGGTCAGTGGGAAGGTCTTATCCAAAGGGGGTTGTGTCTAAATATGAAGTAATTCCATTTACTAATAAGGAAGTTATGGGCAATGTTAAAATTTTTGGACGATTGGATCTTCAAGGTGAAGGTCATTCAGGGGTCAAGGTCAAACAAATATAGGTCAGTGGGAAGGCCTTGTCCAAAGGGGTGTTGTGTTTAAGTATGAAGTGTATCCACTTACTAATTTGGAAGTTATGGAAAAATATTAGTTTTTTTAACAACTGGATATTCAGGGGTCAAGGTAAAATAATTAAAGGTCAGTGGGAAGGTCTTGTCCAAAGGGGTGTTATGTCCAAGTATGAAGTAAATCCACTTACTAATAAGGAAGTTATGGGCAATATTGAAGTTTTTGGACAATTGGATCTTCAAGGTAAAGGTCATTCAGGGGTCAAGGTCTAATAAATATAGGTCAGTGGAAAGGTCTTGTCCAAAGGGGTGTTGTGTCTAAGTATGAAGTAAATCCACTTACTAATAAGAAAGTTATTGCCAATGTTAAAGTTTTCGGACGGACGGGCTGACGGACGAACGGACAGTTCAAAAACTATATGCCTCCCTTTGGGGGCATAATAAAAGCTGTCTAACAATGAGCTTTAATTAAATAAAACTTGATTTGGCTTTTCGTATGACAAAAACTTCTTTAAAATATTATGGATAATATATATACAAGTCTGCACAAATTTAAAACATATATATATCTATGTCTTAGACTTGTGAAATACCTGCAAATAAAAGCAATGAACAACCTTACAAGCATATAGTGGATCTAAAATACATATATGAAATGTATATCTTTGTGGACGGACACACAAATATTTATCACAGATTCTCCTGAATGTGTGTATGCAAAAGAAAAGAATGGTCTGTGTATTCAGCTACTACCCATTCAGGCTTATATAAAATTCTAGCTAATTATAATAGTAAGTATAGAGACTAAACATATAAATGCAAGATTCAGAATTGAGCAAAGCAGATCAAAATCTATTACATCCCACTTCACAGTAGATGTAAAACCTTAATAAATAAATCCTTTCATAACTACAGAATAACCCTGTTTTTCTGCAGTTACAGTCCCTTTGCTCCCATTATAACAAGTCCATGTAGTCAGGAGCAGATCAGACATTCAGCCTATAGGCTGCTCCCATTATAACAAGTCCATGTAGTCAGGAGCAGATCAGACATTCAGCCTATAGGCTGCTCCCATTATAACAAGTCCATGTAGTCAGGAGCAGATCAGACATTCAGCATATAGGCTGCTCTAAAGACAAACTACACATATCTAATAAAAAAAAGCTTGATTCACCTGGTCTATAATACAACTGTACAATATACTACATGCAAAAAATAAATCATTTAACAAGATTCTCACTACGATTTGTAAAATACAGCTGTAATAAATACAGTCATATGTAATGAGCAAAACCTTTACCAAGAGATAATAAAACTAAAATAACAATCATGTGCTAAAATGGGTTATTTCAAAATTCATTTTAAACAGACAGATCTATAAACCTGAAAAAAGTCTTTAAAAAAAGGCATAAAGAAACACTGCATCAGATCCTTTCAAGAAACATTGCATCAGATCCTTTCACTTCATGTAAAAACGAGGTTATCACTGTTACTACACACAACTTCATCCAAATAAAAAGAAAAAATAAATAGAGCAAATGTAACGAAATATACAGTAAGACAGCTGGTAAAATAGCTAAATCGATTTAATTAGTTAAAAAATGCTAAAAATAGAACAATATGCTCAAACTGTCAGTATGTTGTTCTGTTTTTAGAATTCTTTAACTAAGTAAATCATGTCTGAAGGCACTGTTTGTGACATGGTCCATTACTGATTGACATCGCTGATTTCAAGTGTGCCATGTCGAGGTCGTTGCTGTAACAATATCTGCTGCATCAAGGTCATCATCTTCTCTGCCTGCATGTTTGCATGGGCCACCTGTTCACCCAAGTCATTCATCTGGGCTTGCATCATCTCAACAGTTGAGTGCAGATTGGAAGATTTTCTGGAAACAAAATTGAGTCACAAAGTTATTAAAGTCCAACAAAGTAAGAAAACTTAAAGTGAGGCTGAAGGTGAATTTCCAAATGAAATACACTAATAATTTAGTAAACCTTATTTCACTTTTCTTTTTCTACATGCTTGAAAAACTGGGCTGGTATTTAGAAAAAAAAACGCAGCTGTTATAAAGTAGAAATTTACAAAAACAATGACTTGATTCTGATGTTTTCAAAGTAAAACTGACTAATAAGGAATGAAACCAAAACAATCTGTTCAAGTTTTTCTTAAAGAAAGCAGAAGGGAGACTAACTGTAGGTCCTCTCCACAAGTGAAAGGTAATTTTCCATGCCATTTTGAATATTTAGTTCTAAAACATACGCAAATGGTTTACCAATCAATACATATTTCATTAATCATTTTTACCTTGAAGAAAGTGGAACCATCGAGTCAACTGTTTCCATCAATGCAGGTTCTGCTGTTCCTGGTCGACTCTCATCTAGAATCGGTGATACTCGTGACAATCTCACCTGCTCCTTGATACTGTCCAACTCTTCCATCACCTTCTCAATTCTGAAAAAAAAAATGAGTACATAAGGTAACAGTTTACAAAACTGAATACCTTTTACAACAGACCACACACACTTCTAACCCTTCGTATGACTAGGTGACACAAAAAAATACAATGGTAAGCCAATTTTAACAATGCAATCATTCACTTTAATACTGTTAAGTTGAAATACCCAATCAGTAGACATCTTTTTGTTTTTCATATGAGATTTCAGCTGATGATTTTGATATAAAATACATGTACATCAAAAAAGAAGCTTCTTACATAGTACTCTGTGTACCAATTACAATTTACTCAGTAATATGACTGTAATAAAGCTGTCAAGTTTTTAATGGGTAACTAAAATATGAGGCAACAATACTTGTCATTATGTTGCAAGGGTGTTATCAAAATGTCTGTCCTGCGCTAACCTGTTTGCTGTGTCCGCTACCTTGTTTCCGAGCTCCTCTTTCTCAGCTTTCTGGGATATGTTAAGATAATTTTCTGTTGCTGAACGTACAAACAGGGTCAGTCTGTTGTTGTCTTTGTCATCAAGATTCAGCTCTGGAAGTAAGAACGAGTCTTTATTTTCTATTTACTATGTTTAGCAAGACAGCTAAATACCTACAGATCCTTGAGTGCTTAATATCAAAATGATTTGGTACGGCCATATAGGAAGCTATTAAGAAACACAGAGCAAAAAAGGGGTACAAAATAGGTAACATGAACTTACTGAATTCATTTAGATATTTCTTGGCAGAGCATGTTCTCCTTGTGATCCACAGTATTGACCTGTATGTATGACTGAGGATGATCAATGGAGGACAGAACTTGGGCCTGTCATAGAACTCATACACCAAACTGTAACGATAAAATCTCCACACCTGTTCAGATTTGTCTTGTACCATCTGGAACGTGTAACTGAAAAACAAAATGAAATAAATTCAAAAGCTTAGCAAAGGATCTATTGTGCCAATTGAGTTTTAAGAGTCCTGAAAAAAGTTTGAAAACCTCTTAATTGCTTTTACCATATTTTTTTTTAAATCATTAGCAAATGAAATCCTTTTTGTTTGGTACTACATATGATTTAAAGCTTTGGAAGACTACTTAATTAACATGGTCCATGAAGGTGAAACAGACCCAATAGTACTCACTGCCTCCAGCAACTTGTTAAAACTGGTCTTTCTTTTGTACTATCAATTATATAAATAGAACTGTGGTCAGTTTGGAGCTAAATTCACTGATTTATTGTCATTGCAGTGAAAAAACAAGGGCTCCCCTGAAGTGGGGCATATATGCCCGAAGAAAGCTACTGACAGGAGAAAATCTTTTTCACAACTGTTAAACACACAAGAAACATAACAAGATCTTGTTTATTTATAAATGGATAATATTATTTTTTACAATGCCTGCAAATAAGTTCAAAATGTTTATTGTTAACTGTTTAGTTTTTTAGTCATGTTTTACCTTACTAACAGCCAATCCAGCAGATTTTTTGTTTAGTGTAGTATGCTTCCAAGGTTCCACAGTTAAACAAACAGTTCAAGATAAGTATGCCAAGTGGCTTCTAAGTATCCTTGACTGCGACCCATGTCTGCCATGATGACATTATAGTATAACATATATTTAAATTACTGGTACCTTTTAACAGTTTTCAAGCAATTCTGCCAAACAGACAGACAAAGCCCCCCCACTCCCCAAAGTTTGACACATTTAATAATAATGACTAAGTTTGTTCAAGATAAACAGAGCAAAAAGAAATTTGACTCATGAAATCATAATGACAGTGACCTTGACCTTGACCTAAGGAACCTGCACTCTGCACATTTTCTTATGATGGTTATCATCTCTGCCAAGTATTTTCAGTCTCCTTCCATTACTTCAAGAGATACACAGCTGACAAAAAAGTTGACAGCTTAAATAATAATGACTGTGACCTTGACCTTGATCCAAGCTTCCTGGAGCCTAGTATGTGACTTTGACCTTGAGTCGAATAAGCCTGAACCTGCACTCTGCACATCATCTCATTATGGTTAACATTTTTGCCATGTAGTTTTGACCTGATTACACTGGTTCAAAAGATACAGGGCGGAAAGAAATTTCACACATTAGATCATAATGATTTAGTGTGACCTTGACCTTGATCTGAGAAAGCTGGAACCTGCACTCTGCACATGGTCTCATTATGGTTAACATTTCTGTCAGCTAGATTCAATTTGACTAAATCAGTTCAAGATACAAAGTGGACACAAAATTGCTACCGGACAGATGAATGGACAACCAGGGGCATAACATAATACATCCCTTCAGGCATATAAACAGTAAACTGAACGAACCTGAACATTGCAATGAGCAAGTTGACAAGGAGAATGTTTGTCAATATGAGGTATACAGCACCAAGTAAGGGAACCAGTGCATTTTCTTCTGGGCACCTGTTAACACCTCCTGCTGGGCGCCAGACACTCTCATTACTTGTACACTCATTTTGATGCTCCCCTTGAATATCACAATAACATAAAATGACATACAATTCATCAATGCTTTTAAACAGACATTTTGCATAAATCTTACATCAATGAAGGGTAGTTATATTTCCATCTTAACCATAACAAGATACTTGAAAGCAGTAACTAGATTGTCAAATGAAACCGTTCACATTTTAGAGAGTGAAACTCCTGTCAGATTTAGCAGGAAATATTACTGTCAAATGAACAGGTATATTTCATGGCTTATTTTCTATACATTACCCATAGTTTACTATCAATTACACTAAAACCTAGCAAAATCAGGTCAATACATCAAATAAGAGGAGACTCTTAACAGATAAAAAGCTGCAACAAAATATGATAAACGAAGGTTACTACAATTGGGGTATTTTCCACAGCATTTGTGTTGTTTGCTTTACCGACCAACAAAAGCATTAAATATTTAAGTATTTTACGTCCCTCAAATCTAGGGCACTGAACTGACACAATCTTGTTTCAAGAATCAGCAATTAATGCAAGTATTATGTAATCACAAAACACCATAAAAAGATTAACCCTCAATACCTTCTAGGTTTTCAAGGAACAGTTCCCCATACATCTGCCAGTATGGTATATATAAAACGCTCTTCAGTAGGTACCAGCTAGCTGGTGAGTTTGGGAACAAGTTGGCTTGGTACATGATACCAAAACTGAGTAGGAAAAACAGGAAAATGCCAAGGAAGAACATCAGATCTATAACCTGAAATATATCAAATATCAACTTCTCTTTACTGCACAAAAAAAAAATCATCGTTCAAGGGTGTATAAACATGAACCAGTAGTTATTAACATACAATAACTGAACACTCATTTTAATATCCTAACAAAGCTGCATAGACTTGTTTAAAATGATGAGGTTTGTACCCCTCCCCCCCCCCAACAAAAAAAAAAAAAAAAAAAAAAAAAAAAAAAAAAAAAAAAAAAAAAAACTATCCATGTTTTTTTACTAAAGTAAATATATTGTTGAAATTTATCCCAGATAATACACTCTTGCAAAAAGACCATCGAGGCAAATACCAGGTAACAAAATGTATGACAACTGCTTGATTAAAATAAGTTTTCTATACACCAATGACATATAAAATGAAATTACCATATTTGTGATCATGATGACTTTTGGTCCAATATTTTTCTCCACAAAGAATACTTGCATAAAACGCAAATAATACATGGCCACAGTAATGCTGAAAGATTAAAAAAAACAAGAATTTGTATATATAACAGAAATGTTTCTACTAATTAAGTTCACACAGACATCTTGCATGACGTTTAAGCCTTTTACTTTTCAACTAAGATGAAACATGTAACATGTACTGTACCTTGAAATACCACCTTGAATTTCTACAGAACCTTGGGAAATACATTTCAGTTAAAAACCTGAGGCAATGTTGGAAAAAAATTTTCATGTTGAAATAACAAGAGTACCACAATTCTACAGAAAGACAAATAACAGCTTTGCAGATGGACGAAAAAATTTGCTTAACTTTGAAAATTCAACAAACATTCAACAAAACTAACGCTCAAAAAATCATTTAATTATACCTGTAGAACACCCTGGCATAGGTAAACTTTTCACTTGGTAGAGTAAACCTTAGTATGACAGACACAATAAATATCAGGTACATAGCCAGGTCAAAACGATTCCACATGGAGCCAAACCAGTCACGTATCTTATAATACAATGATCGTTTGTCATTTGACAAAACCTGAAAATGGAGACAATATTGAAGCAATGTATCGATAATTCACAGGAAAAAAAGCAGTATTTATGTACAATCAAAGTCAAAACAGTCTATATTTGAGGGTTGAACGTGAAAAAGTTCTGAAGGCTATAGAATAAAGAAACAGATAGCACCTTTTGGTATTCACATCTCAATGTGATCCCTAGAACATCATTATTACACAGTTTGCATAAGTTACTGTGAGATGTCTTATTATATTGTTTCGTTACTGAGATTAACCTTTGGAAATATATTTCTTGTGTATTCTCCAGAGCAAAAAGAATTCCTGGAAACATGTCATGGATGGCATTTCAAACCTGCATCTTGCTAGGCAATGTAATCATGCTCTAGTAAAATATACCACTTTCATAAGGTACCAACACTTTCATTGTGTACACACAATGCTAGTTCACTGTATAATTTCTAGCAATGCTATTTACAATTTTTGGTTACCTGTTATCAAATGGCTTCAAAAAGATCTACTTCCATGCTAGTTTACTTTGACCATATTGAAAATTCACAAATATGATACATACAAGGAGACAAGACAGTTCACTGATGCACTCACCTGTCTGAACTCTTCCATCAGCATTGTAATGGTCCAACCCCACACAATATACTCTACAACAGACACACTGTCTGGGTACAAGTTGGTGAGAACAAAGTAAGTAAACAATGCCAGGAAAACAAGGTATGATACCTGGAAAAAAAATAAAATATTTGTCAGTACTGATGAAAATTTGGTGAAATCTCAAAATGTAGATATATATTTACACAAAAACCTTTTAAGAACAAATGCAATTGCTCTCAAGTTTGTGAGAACAACATCCATTTCTTTCCTTTGTTTCATACAAAATGTCCATCTTCCTCACACTGTAATTATATTTTTTAAGTCAAAAATACAGGCATGTACGAAAGAAATCATAATCTAAGACATCTGAACATCTTACACAAAAATCTCCATATTGGATAATTAAGTGGTAATCAAGTAAATAAAATACAATATACCGTGTTAACAATAAACACAGATACTGGAGCTGTGTAAAAGAAGTAGAAAGCATCAATGAGGCCGATACTGTTTGTTCTTGTATCAGTGAACATCTGCACTTTATACAGCTTCTTCTTCTTCTTTCGTGTACGTCGTGACTTTGAGCGTACAAACAACTCATCTTCTGGCTCCTCTCCAAGTTTCATGTTTGGCATTACCTGTGAAATATCTTGAATGTTTAAAGAACCACAGACTGAGTCTATATTTTTTCTTTTAGATTTACATTTTATTGGTGAGTTTGGTCACTGTACAAAAAAAAGCATACAGGGACAAAAGTTGACTTTCTAAAAGGTTTATGAAGAAGGGAACAGTTGTGCATAACTTAACTTTTAACACTTCTCTGTAACTTAAAATTTTATGCCAGGTCCAAAACATTACATTACTTCTTCTACAGTCAAGTGATTAAAATGTTGATATTAAATTTTGCTTCTTTTGGAGAAAAGAGGTTCAGTACTGTACTTTCTCAGGCTATAGTTTGGTGAAACAGCACACCTACCCATCTTACATACTGTCATAGGTAGTTGAATACAATAAAAAAATAAAAGTTAAAAAGTAACCTGTTAAAAGTTGGTAAAATATATCAAATTATTGTTTAAATGGGTATAAGAGTTGTGTATCTAGTATCTAGTACACATATCTAATTATGATCTGCTTAAAAAGGGACCAGCAGATAAAATAGGAAGGAATTGTCAAAGTAGCTATTAAATTTTCTTCAATACATAATGATTAAAGTACATTTTTTAAAATCATGCAGAGTCATTTTTTCCTACTGTGTTAGCAAACCAAAACTGATTGAAGAGTGTTATTCATACTGAAGGTCTGTGAGTAAAAAACAAAACTTTTCATTTTTAAGTGAAACAGGAAGATGTATTGGTTGGAAATCAAGAAAGTAAACAGTCATTCTTATAAGCTAGAGCTGTGACAATAACCCTATATAACCTTCACCCTGCAATCAAGAACAGATACCCTCTTTTCAACCAGTACAGACCAGGATGAGTCTGCCATTTATATTTAAAAGTCTGATCATGGTTTCTACTATCTGCTATTCAGTCAATAAGATTTATTATATCTAGCAGCTTTGCATATAGAAAATGTAACTAAAAAAAGCTGCCTTTTTAACAAAAAATCTAATTACTGATTAATTTTTAACATTAAAATACACTAAAATTGCAATAACTTGTGACTGGTTTTCTGAGAACCTGGTGTAATTTGAGCATATTCCAAGGTCCTGGCTAAAGAATGATTACTTTACCTATACTTTTCATGGCAGTTTTTGTATCATCATAAATCAATTATTCAAACATGAATGTCAGTGCCTCTGTTCACCTTTTTTCACTTAATTGATCATTTTATCTGAACATTGCATTCTCACACCCTGCAATGTGTGTCAACTCCTTTTAAAGATAAGATTTTCAGAGCGTCCACAAAGGCGTCTCTTTAGGCTTAATTCTTCGCCAGTTATGTATCAGACAATGATAGAACCCAAACTGGCAATATGTATGAATGTAGGTATGGACTTACTTAAATGCTATTATATATGCATTGAGAAAAAATTCTTGTACCAAAACAGTTCTTGTTAGTCAACTGGTGATTTATCAACTGTACAGGTGATTTATCAACTGTACTGGTGATTTATCAACTGTACAATTCCTAAGAGAAAAATAAATAAACTAAGAAGTTGACTCAGTCAAAAAGTGTGGTACAGTAAAAGAAATGAAAGTAATATGAATTTTATAAACTTTTTAAAAAATTATTGTTTTTTTTCCCGTGTTTCTCAAGATCATTGCTTTTTAACAAGTGCAGAGTGTACACCATAAACTGCATGAAATTGCTAATATAATGATGCACCGTCCTTCTTAATGGCCTCACTGTTTGTTTTCACAACAATGAAGTACTGAAATCAATGATTATACATTGTTTATATCAGGCTTCAGGCATATCTGAGGAAATCAATTAGGCCATACACTTCTAGAATTATCGCAATTTTACTGTATATATCTTTGCAAACTAATGTTTTTACTGTTTTACAGTCACAGCTCTAAGTTTCTGATGGGTGGGGAAAACTTCTACCTTTCCAACTGAACATAATCCTGTTTTGATCTGAAACAATTAACCTCTTGTTTAGACTTGCTTTACTCAAGTCTCTGGAGATTACAATGACTGTAAAAAAGTGCATATCAAAATTTGGCAGCATGTTCATTTTGTAATATTGAAAATCTAGATGGAGCCATTTTCAAGAAGTTTTACATGTAACTGGTTCTAGCCAATAAACTTGGAGACAAAAAACAACCTACATGTATATGCATAAATTAGTCCCAAGAACCTAAATAAATAATGTTATACAAGACAAGATATTTTACTAACACCACCTCTCAACAACACCAATCACAAATAAGCAGTATGCACCAATCAGCAAGCATCATAATTCAACTCTGAATTATTTATACCTCATATTTTTCTGAGAGTATTCCACAGTCAGGCTTTACCTAGACATATATAAATATATGTATAAAATAAATTTAAAAGCTTCTAAGAGAAATACCATCCATTTATCAGTATCAAATGAAAATAAAAATGATAAAGATAATTGATCATACTTTAGTGAAAAAAATGCATAACAGGGCAGCATGAAGTTAACATCTAAAACTAAATCATTTTTTGGAATTATTTCATTTTCATTTTTATCTTCTCTTAACAGCTAATTGGCTCACCTTGTTAGAAATAATGTGTACATCTTCCTTTGGGGATTCTTCAGTCTCCTCACCTTCATCAAGGTCATCAAACCCATCCTGACCTTGATCTGACCCCTGTAGTAACCCCTCATTTGTGGTAAACTTGATAGTTGGAACAAACACTGGGAGTGCAAGAGACAGTAATATCTGAAATAAAAAAGGGCAAAGTACAAGTCAGTAACACAGATGCTTAAAAAAATCAGAATTTTTAAGTTAAAGTTACTTATAAGTTAACTGCTATTCAACAATTTTGCTAGCAGTTTAAACCAGAAGTGCAAATGACTGTAATTATAATTTACTAAAAATTATGGGTAATCGATCATTACTACATGTATTATTCCATTTCCTGTTTTTATTTGCAAAAAATGGGTACAACTCATTAGTTTACAAAGTTTTACCTTCCATGGCTGTGTGTACAGAGCCATACGACCCTTCCAGATGAGGTTCAGTTTTGTCTGACAGCATGTTGTTCCCATGAACTTCATGAAAGTATGTGTGTCTGCCAGTGTAAACAGTGTCGTCTTGCCATAGTTTTCTAACCGCCGCACCAACAACTGATGGGCCATCATCTTGTCTCTCTTATAGCACTCTGATATCACACCTACTGCCATGTCTTCATACATACTAGAAATTGAACATATATGTATGAATATCATGCCTGTCTTCAAACAGCGTAAGGCATATAATCTTTTTTGTAGCACAATAGTAAATCTAATCTTTTCAGCTTTCAAATTATGTCCTGTAAGGTATCAAAGATGTAAAGAATTGCAGTTAATTAAATCTCAAGACTAGTGGATTTTCATCTCCATTTTCACACTGTATTCTCATTGGTTGAATTCTTCATCTATAGTATAGACCAGATTCATGTACCAGGTTAAACAGTAAGGTTTAAATGTGGGCAAATCACATACTGCCACTGCTGCCCCAGTCCATACAGCTGTAAACTTAAACTGTGCTTTCTTCATAATCTGTTTGTTTATTGTGTTTGGAGCACTGTATCTGTATGAGGAAATTTTTTTCCTTTAACACCCTACAACAAATTAATAGATATTCAATATACCTTATACCACCTTTTGAGATCAGTTACAAATGCATGCAAGAGTGTATGTATTTATTAGTATTCCACAATGTATATAATTTAACTGACTTGGCATGGTCTAAAAGATCCTGACTCAGCTCTAGTTCCTCATCATCATCAGCTACAGCAGCAAGGCACTTCAGGATTGCGCAGGCAACCAGAGCTGCAGCTGTAACAGAACATCATCATTGAATTAATGCTGCTGACATTTTTTCATCTTTTATATTACAGCAAACAAGACTTTTTCTTGCAAACAATAATTGTGTATTTCATATATACCAAGCTGTAACTTTAGAGAAAATGCAGCAGTTCGGAAGTTATATGCAACTCCATAATTTCCATGTCTTATCTGTAGTAATATGATAATAGTCTACTGATTGTAGTATTAGTGGAGAATGAGGGATGGTGCAGTGGAACCTCTGACCCCTGGATCATCAGTCTAATCTATTACCACTACATCACATATATGAGGCCAGATGTACAATAAATTTGCTATGTGATTTACCAAGCTGATCTTGTCCAGCCCTCCACATCATCTTCCCGAGCTCTCTCCTGTTAAACAAGATGGCCCACAGAAACAATTCTCTCTCAGCCATCTCCTTGAAGTCATACTCCTGTCTTTTCCTTTTGTAAAACTTTCCTGCAGTGTCAGCTGAAAACATAAGAAGAAAAATGTCTTCCTGCTAAACAACTTATCATTCCCACTGTGAGTTTTTAAAAGGTTACAGACACATCAGACCTTAAAAAATGTGAAACAAGAGAGCCAAATGGCCCTATATTCCTAACCTGATCATCAAGTGAAACATTCTGACAAAGTTTCATGATGACAGGGTAGAAAATGTGCCCCCCTAGATTGTTAAAAAGAGTTTTTACAACTTGACCTGGTGTCCTAGTTTTTGACACAACATGACCCATATACAAAAAGATTTTACTTGTCATCCACAAAAACATTTTGACAAAGTTTTATGCAATGTTTCATTTCTAGGGTTTGACCTGGTGACTTAGTTTTGGACCAAACATGACCCACATTTGAAAAGAACCTGTAAGTTATCAAGACAATGATTCTGAAAATGTTTTATGATGACTGGATGGAAAATTTTGCCTTTCAAGTGTTCACATTTTTTTTAAGATTTGACCTGATGACCTAGTTTTTGACCCAACATGACCCATATATGAAAAGACCCTAGAAGTCATCAAGCCAAACATTCTGAAAAAAATCATGACTGGAAGGAAAATGTGGCCACTAGTGTTCACAGGTTCTTCTTTGATCTGACCTGGTGACCTATTTTATGACCCACAAAGACCCATATATGAAAATAAACTGAGTCATCAAGCAAAACATACTGAAAAGGTTTCATGATAATTGGATTGGAATGTGGCCTCTCGACTATTCACAAGGTTTTTCTAAGATTTGACCTGGGGATCTAGTTTTTGACCCAACATGACCTGTATATGAAAAGAGTCTAGAAGTCATTTAGCCAAACATTCTGACTAAGTTTCATGATCATTGATTTGGACATATTACCTCTAGAGTGTTCACAACGTTAATGTGGATGGAAGACAGATGACAGACAATGGATGATCACAATAGCTCACTTTTGAGCACCAAAGTGCTCAGGTAAACTAAAAATGTGTGTACTGAGGTAGATCAATAATATTGAAAAGAGACAGCTTAAATACATGAAACAACTACAAAATATGAACAAACTTAGAATAATAGAGAAGAATATTTTGAATCACTTATTATCATTATAATTATCTGGAGGCATATTAGGCATTTCCAAAAATATCTATTCAAACCTACTCAAATTTCTTTCAGTATTGCAGCCAAACTTATAAAAGGGAAATTTGAATATCCAATAAAATATACAGAAAATAATTATTTGTTACACAGTATATCTTGCTATGGCCTTTCTTTAAAATTATCTTTACACTAAGTCCATTTACTTTAGAGTGTTTGTAACCATGTAAAAATCAATACTGATAAACAAATGAGTTATTACATGTTATATAAAATGTGTAAGTTATATAACAAGAGGGCCATGATGGCCCTAGATCACTCACCTGAATAATCTGCATTTGGGTCTGCTGTTGAGCAAACATCAGAAGCATTTTTAAGATTCTCCCTATATAAATCTATATGAATTCAAGTGACCCCCAGGGTAGAGCCAATTTTCACTCAAGGGGCATCATTTGAACAAACTTGGCAGAAGACCTCAAGCTGATGCTCCATTAACAATATCTAAGTTCTAGGCTTTATGGTTTCAGACAAGAAGATTTTTTTTAAAGTTTTGCCTACATAAGCCTATGTAAAATCAATTGACCCCCAGGCAGGACCAAATTTTACCCCAGGGGCATAATTTGAACAAACTTGGTAGAGGTCCACCAGACACTGCTACATACCAAATCTTAAGGCTCAGGGCCTTGTTATTTCAGACATTCAAAAAGATGTTCAAAGTTTTCCCTATATAAGCCTATGTAAAATCAATTGACCACTGGGGTGGGACCAAATTTCACCCCAGGGGCATAATCTGAAAAAACTTGGTAGAGGTCCACCAGAAAATGCTACAAACCAAATCTTAAGGCTCAGGGCCTAGTGGTTTCAGACAAAAACAATTCAAAGTTTTTTCCCTATATAAGCCAATGTAAAATCAACTGACCCCCTTGGTCGGGCCAAATTTGACCGAAGGGGCATTATTTGAAAAAATTTAGAAGAGGTCCACTAGACAATGCTACACACCAAATCTTAAGGCGCAGGGCCTTGTGGTTTCAGACAAGAAGATTTTCAAAATTTTATGTATAAGCCTATGTAAAATCAACTGACCCCCAGGTGGGGCCAAATTTGACCCCAGGGTTTAATTTGAACAAATTTTGTAGAGGTCCACTAGACAATGCTACATAACAAATCTTAAGGCTCAGGGTCTTATGGTTTCAGACAAGAAGATTTTCAAAGTTTACCCTATATACAAGTATAAGCCTATGTAAAATCGATTGCCAGACAGGACCAAATTTGACCCAAGGGGTATATTTGAACAAACTTGGTAGGAGTCCACTAGACAACCTTAAGGCTCAGGGCCATGTGGCTTCAGACAGGAAGATTTTCAAAGTTTTCCCTATATAAGCCTATGTAAAATTAATTGACCCCCTGGGCAGTGGCAAATTTGACC
The DNA here is from genome assembly GCA_012932295.1 of Cyclina sinensis. Taxonomy (NCBI): domain Eukaryota; kingdom Metazoa; phylum Mollusca; class Bivalvia; order Venerida; family Veneridae; genus Cyclina; species Cyclina sinensis. Next base: position 69,677,253 of record JAAONU010000001.1, on the reverse strand, counting down.
CCAGGGGTATTATTTGAACAAATTTAGTAGAGATCCACTAGACAATGCTACATACCAAATCTTAAGGCACAAGGCCTTGTCGTTTCAGAAAAGAAGATTTTCAAAGTTTTTCCCTCTGTTGCCATAGCAACCAGAGTTCTTGATGGAATTCAATTCTTTAAACACAGTTGTTAGAGCTTCATGCTAGGAATATCCAAGACATGTTTCATCAAAGTTGGCTTAGCGGTATAGGAGGAGAAGTCATTCAAGTCCAATTGTTGACGACACACGACGCACGCCGACGGACACTGGTCAATCAATGATCCCAATAGCTCACCCTTGAGACCTTTGTACTCAGGTGAGCTAAAAATGTAGCATAATTTAGAAAATAGATAAAAAGGTACTTGATGTTAATCTGAAGGCAGTGAAATTTAACTGCATGACCAGTACAACTAACAAGAGCTGTCCATATGACAACGCGCTTGACTATTTGCAGCTTATAATTAGTTTAAAGCTGCTTCTGAAATATATAGGTAACATTGTGATAAAAAACAATGCCTGAGCACTGTGACCTTTGACCTTAAAAGCAAAAGAAATCATCCATGATGTGGGGCAAGTCCCTCAACATCTTTAGTAAGTTTAAGTCTATCCCATTAATGATTGCTGAGAAATAAACATGATAGTAACTTGCATACAAAACTTAAACCAAGATTTCTAAGTCAAAAAAGGGCCATAATTTGGCTTAAATTTGGTCAAAAGTTATCTTACTTGTTTGTTAATGCCCCTGAAGACATTAGAGAAGATTAAAGATTTAAATCAGTAAGCATTGCTGGTTAGTAAGACATATGCATCACAGTAACCTGCACACAAAACTTTAACTGAGATTTCTTAGTAAAACAAGAGGGCCATGATTACCCTGGATCACTCACCTGGGAACTTTGGCTGTGGGTTTGCTGTTAAGCAAACATAAGAAGCAGTATTTCATTTTCTAATTTAAGATATGTAACTGCCTACAAACCAAATACCTAAAATATCAGTCAAAAAATAAAGGCTCTATGACAGAAAGTAGAAGTATCTTTTATTAGCTATAGTGACCTTGAACTTGACCCAGTGACCTCAAACCCCATCTATAGGGAGAGGTCCACGCAAGGAACATATATACCTAATATCAAAGATATTGGTCTATAAATGAAGGCTCTATGAGGTAAAGTAGATAAATCTATTTTAGTCTCGGTGACCTTAACCTAATCTAATAATTTGAAACAGCTTAATAACATTCCACTAGACAATGCTTCATGCCAAATTTTAAAATTCTAGGCTATGTGGTTTCAGACAAGAAGATTCTTAAAGATTTTATTCTATACTGCTATGTAAAACTTGTGACCCCTTACATAGGGCCAACATTGACCCCAAGGACACTATTTGAAAAATGTTGGTAGAGGTCTACTAGACAATGCATTATGCCAAATTTTAAAACTCTAGGCCTTGTGGTTTCAGATAAGAAGACTTTTGAAGATTTTCTTCTTTACTGCTAAGTAAAACTTGTGACCCCCTCACTACGGGCCAATAGTGACCCCAGGGACATAATTTGAACAAACTTGGTAGAGATTCACTAGAAAATGCTTCATGCTAAATTTTAAAACTCTAGGTCTTGTGGTTTCAGACAAGAAGATTTTTAAAGATTTTCTTCTTTACTGCTAAGTAAAATTTGTGACCCCTCAGGTGGGGCCAACAGTGACCCAAGGGACATAATATGAACATACTTGGTAGAGGTCCACTGGACAATTCTCCATGCCAAACTTCAGACCTCTGGGCTTAGCAGTTTTAGACAAGAAGATTTTTAAGTTTTTCATTCTTGTTGCCACAGCAACTGGAGTTCTTCATGGAATGGAATTCTTTTGAAAACTTTGGTAAAGCTTCATGCAAGGAAAATTCCTGTTTTAACTTTCACCTAGTGTTTAAGGACACAAGAAAATCACAAACATTCACCTTGAGCACAAAGTGCTCAGGAAAGCTAAAAAGGTCCATAATTTGCCTAAAATTTGGTCAAGAGTTATCTTACTTGTTTGTTTTATGCCCCCTGAAGATATAAATGAAGTATTAAATTTGTAAGCATTGCTGGTTAGTAAGATATATGCTTGATAGTAACTTGCACACTAAACTTGAACCCAGGTGTGACATTGCTGAATAACTCGACTTACTTCATATAGCTAAAAATATTAGTGGAAAATGCTGAAGACACTTACTTGTAACACTATCTCGTCTCCCTTTAAAGATTTATATCATTTAAGAAATATTTCAAAGTAAACACATTTGGAACTTAACACAACCCTTCATAGTCTAAGCTAATCAAATAATAGATAAACACAAAATGAAAACACAAGAAGCAGAAAAGAAACATGTTGAGCCAGTTTAAGGTTGATAGATGGATGAGACAAGTACTTATTAATGCTAAACATTATCTACTTTGCCAGTTAAATATCTACATTGAAGTTTTAAATGGCAATAACAAGTGGGGGTTTTTTTTATTTTTTTTTTTATTATTTATTGTCGGTACTGGTTGCACATATGACCAATGACTCCTACAGAGGTTAGTTATTCTAGGCTGTGGGTGATAATACAAGATACAGAAAGCAGCCCATTCAAGAGACACACCAGTCCTGGTTCTTTTCCATGCTCAGTGTATAGCACTGATGTGAACCTGGTTTAACATCTCACCTGAAAGACAGTGAAGGAGCAGGGGGATCAAACTTGTGACCCCTAGATTACTAGTCCAGTGCATTACCACTGGACCACTGATCTGATCCTATATATAATAAGTGTACACTGTATTGTACTTTTTATGTAGCTTTATGACTGAACAAACAATTACACTGGTCATACAAGCTTTACTTTGTGCAAACCAAAAGCACCAATAGACCAGGATATTTAAATAACACACTGCATTACAGGGAACACTTTTCACAAACTGTACAGAAAGAATAAGAACTATATTCTACAGTTCTACATTCCCATGAGTCATGACAAATTTATCGCAAGTCATTCTGAGAACTTCATCCTTCAAAGCAACCTTCACCTAAGCTTAATTCATCAAAATATACCAAAGTATGATCCATACTGCTGTTTGCTCTCTACCTGGGACCTGTCATTGAAACATAAGGACTAGGTTTCTTAAGTGACACACGATTCATAATGTCTGTCATTTATAAAGTCTGGCAAGTTTCTTAGTATCCATTAATATATGACAAAGTATATATCATTGTTAAGAACTTGAAAGTCTGTAACAGAAAGATGCAATGCATTTTAGAATACACAACCCAGAGCAGGATTCAAACTCCGATCTCTCACGTGACGGCCACACTACAACCACTGAACCAAAGAACTGATTCCCTGATGCAGTTGTAACAGGTTGTATTTATACAATAATAGGAAGGAAGGCACTGGACCGTAACATCATGGATAAGCTAAAGCCATTACTGACCATCTGTCACATTAAACTGTAAAACTGACAAGGTTTTTTTCCCCATTACTGAACTTCCTTGCTCATCAAGCACATTTTCTATTTATAATGCTCTTTACCATTCTAATAAAAAACAATGCCTAGCTTGTGCTGGTTTCAATCAGCAATGCTTGGCATGCTTGTTTAATATGTGCAATATTACTACAGCTAAATAAGAGATCAGAGGTCAGAGGTGTTTCCAATAATATGTCACTCATGATGGTGTATGCAGAATTCTTATGCCATAGAACAGTTGTTTATACTAATCAAATGCCTTTCATGCCACAATGATATACCAATTCACTGGAACAAAATCCATGCCCCACATCTTTGGAAACTTTGTGTCTTTCCCTCATAGTGCACATCAGTACAAACAATATTAATTTTCACTCTTTCACTTTCCAGAGAAAGAAATTCATACACCAAACAAAAGAGAGGATAAAAACCTCAAGAGTTTCTTATTACCAGCAACAGTAAGATAACAAGATAATTTCAAGAGTATTTGTCCAACACCATGAAGAGCTGAAAAATGTTTCAGAGTGAAATGGAACTGAATGTCACCAGGAATATGTGTGGGAATTGGAAGGTCACAGTGGGTCAATCATCACACAGTAACTTGTGTTTTCCAAGATTCAAGTATCTATAATTATATATCACTTAGTCAATAGTGTATTCATTTTAGTTCAAATAAGCTGTAGTTAAACTCAGCAAAACTTAATACATGTTTTCTTCACTTGAAATTTTCAGAATGGAGACCCAGAATTTTTATTAATCATGACCAAACATAAAACAGTGAACTGATACAAACATAATGCAAATAGCAAGGATAAAACAGGTCTATAAAAATGCTTCTGATATTTATATTTATCTCCATACAAAGACATCTTGGAAAACACTGTTGACACTACCTGCATTGGCTGCAGCAGAGCCAGGATATATAGAGCTGTTTCTTGCATCTGTAAATTACACAGCATTAACTTTTTAAAAAATTGTGCAAAACATGTACTGCTTGGCATTTCATCTGTTGTATAAACTGACAACCTTTACCAAACTGTATTAGCTACACCTAAAACAATGATCTCTTCACAACAATATGCTCTGACACATGATAAAGTGTAGGTCTACAAAATAATAAAGAGCAGAAAATACTTAACAACTACAGAAGATGATTCTATAACACAAGGAAAAAACATAATTAAAACTAAACACAGACATATACTATTACAGGAAATTACTGCATCAAATATCATACAACTCAAAATCTAGTATGCATGAAATTGCTTACAGAAGTCAGGAAAGCACAAGTGTTTCATTCAAACCTAAACTTCCATGAAAAAATTCAAATGAAAAACTTATTTTAGTTAGTTTTCTTATTTTTTCTTGGCAATTAGTGGGAAAATCTTGTAGTAGCAATAGTTTTTCATGGTTACAAAACTAGTAAATAGTTGTATTACCATCAAAAGTAGAGCTTAATCAGAGTTATTCAAACACTTCTGTCACATGCGTCTTGTTATAAATACAGCACAACTGAAGCTTTATATTTAAGCACATACAGATAAACAACAACTGTACAAAATTAGTAACTGAAAATATCTACCTGAACGGTAAGATGACATGGCATATCCTTTGGTGTTCAACTTGGCTTCATGGTTGCCTGGCAACCATTTCAGCACTGGCGCTTTCCTAATGACCCTGAACCTTTCCTCTGAAATAAAAAATTGAAGTGGATAACACTATATTTTCATATATGGGTCGTATTCTTAAAAACAAAAAATATCTTTATTTCAAAAGGATAATTTTACTTCAAAAAAGACATCAGAAGTACTTGTAGAGGAAATATTCTTGTAAAGTTAAGTTTCTGTACATAGAATCTGGTTTGTAGCAGGTATGACTGAGTGAATCAAGAAGCACAAATATCACATGAGCAGAATTCTAAAATCTTTGTGAATATAAATGTTATTTTCCACTAGAATCACATTTTCAAGAATGATTTCCCTATTTCTTTGAACACACAATCATGTTGTCACAAACTAATATGGCACACAAAGGGTGAATGGCTACTATATTAACCAAGCACAGATGCAGAAGATAACGCATCACTCAAAATAATGTATGCAAACAGGAAGTGATATCATACCAGTGTATGGGTTAAAGTTTTCATCTCCCAGCAAGTGTACCATCAGTTTTCCTACTGTATACAGAAGGTCAGGGTCACTGCCACTAGTGCGGGTTGGACGGCAACACAAATACGCACCCCAAGTTTGCTGAAATTGAATAAGACTTGAATGCGGTAGAATCCCACCTACCAACCACTCCCAGATTATAACCACCTGGATAATCCAATATAATACAACCTGACCATTTATGGTCCCATTCGCATTTTGGATCTCAATTAATGTCCACTAACAACACCATGAAATGAAATTTCCAAAATTTCAAACAGAAAAAGGTATCAAGAGCACCGGGCACTCACATACCTTTTTGACTTTCAATGAGACGATTAATTAATTATTATAGACTGTTATGATATGACTGTTCAAATAAATTTGTGTCCTAAAAGAAATTTATCATACAATAATTTCATTTAATTTATGCTGCAACAGTCATCTGGCATATTTTTCTATAAACATTTTTACATCATCACCCAGTAAAACAAGAGCATAGTCTTGTATATAGGAAACTCTTTGAATATTAAGAATGTCAGGTTCTACCAGAAGGAAGCTTAGATTTTAAACATTAGGGAGAAAGTTACTGAAAACTTCAAATTCAGTTTCAGTTCTGACACTGAAATAGTGTTGATTTCAACAACCCAAATTTCTGTCAACCACTACTTAAAACTATATTTAAACACAGAAAAATGCTTATCCAATGAATAATATTTGATATTACCATGATTATATCACCTAAAATGTGTATACTAAAAGTATAAAGGTGGGATAAGATATTATAGCTCAGCATCATGAACAGATGTGAGATGAAATGACCTCAGTTTCTTTAAAACAAGCAAAATCAAACAGTCCGAACAATTTGTCTGGCACATTTAAAGGAGTGTACCACTTCACCAGTATTATCAAAGTATCAATGAATAATTTTACCTGAACCATCAATGAATCATTTTACCTGAACAGTCAATGTATCATTTTACCTTGACTGGCAATCATTTTACCTGAACAGTCAGTGTATCATTTTACCTGAACTTAGCTGAACTGTCAATGTATCATTTTACCTGGACTGGCAATCATTTTACCTGAACCCTCAAACTAAAGGCATAACATAGAGCACAGTGAAGTATGATATAATATCTACATAGACCAATTTCCTTTTTAACCATTCTCACAATGTTAATTAAACACCTACAGAAACTGTAGGAGTTGAAAATCATCCTCGTTATCTAAATCATGTGTGGCTGTTCAAAAATACAGCCAAAGAATCAGTTACAACATTTAATGTAGAATGGCAGTTTCATCCCAAACACTTCTTAACACTGTTTTTCAAACTAAACTTACTGTACAGATATGCTAAAATAAACAAGCACTGTTTTAAAATGTGATCTAGTAGTGAATTACATTGTATAACATAATGGTGAACACATCTTTACAATCTTTGGCAATGTGGTTAATGAAATCTGAAAACTTTAAAAAATATTAGAACTGTGTGCATACAGCAGTCACCTTTCACAATGCCAACAAAACTTGTACATGACAGAGTGAGACATTTTTTGCTTGTTATTTGTACATCATTTATAAGTTATTTCATGTAAATATTTGGTTCAGTTTCTATAAAGAAATATCTTGGCTTGTTAACAGCTGCTTTTCACACTCATCAGTGATAAGCCATGCATATGTGTGTGTGCAAAATTGCAGGAATATGGACGCTTAAAAAATTCCTTAAAAAAACATCTGAGTATCTTAGTTCTCTATCAGAAGAATGATCGAGTACTTAAGTATTAAAATCAGTACTTGTTGCCATCCTCAGAAAAATTTGTGTAAATGAAAACAAAACGCAAATGACTGCAAATTCATACTCATCTGAAATGTGTAAGAATGTGTTTGCAGGAAAAACTTCAAATTTCATAAAACTCATTGGCTAAATCTTATTATTTATTTGTGTGAGTGGATATTTTAATGTGTTGAACAGATAACAAATTTCAGATACTGAACCTTTTGCATGAGAAAAAGTTCACAAAGTTATGATTTTCACACATTCAATTGTAGTAATTTAATGCATCATACTTAATTAACTCAATTTACAAATATTATGCAAAACTTTCTTCCAAAATTATAGATATTTCCATGTCAACAAAAATCCACAAACACAGTAATAATATCAAAATGTTTTTACAGTACAAATATGTTAGTGAAAGAACCTGTTATTGAGAGTAAATAGTGGTGAGATACATACAGCTTCTAGTTAACAAACACACTTTACTGACTTACCCTAGACTGTTATCATATGTTAGAAAAAACACACAGAATTAAAGATCCTTTAGCAAAAAGCAGTGCAATACATTTAAAGCAATATAAAAACTTTTGTAAATTCAAATTTAAAGCAACAAGGCCAAATTAAATCAGCTGTTATTCTAGCAACTGAAGTCAAATTGCAAGCGATTTTAATGAAATGAGGCACCAATGAGAATACAAACATAATGTAAAACTCTATCTAGTCACAGTTATTGCAAGCAGTCATAAAGAAATCTCACTCTAACAGTTAATGGACTATTTACAAATATTTCAGCAATATAACCAGTTTAGAAAAGTTTGACAAGTCTGCCTCTAAAATAAGACTCAGTCTGTCTCACAAAAAGGGCAGCAATAGAACTAAGTCTTTCTAAGAAATAATACTGAGTCTGTCTCAGAAATAATACTCAGTCTATCTCACAGATAAAGCTCAGTGTGTCTCACAAATAATAGTCAGTCTGTCTCTGAAATAATAGTCTGTCTCAAAGATAAAACAGTATGTCTCAGAAAAAAAAATCTGTCTCATGAAGAAGACTCAGTCAATCTCAGAAACAAGAAACATGGCAATGCCACGAAACCAGGTTTTCAAAAATGTTGTTCTGATTCTATACTATAGTATGAATTTTGGAATGAAGATTGCTATGAATGTTCAAAAGATTATAACATGACATGAAAGAAAAGATAATATTCATGAGAATACATGATAATGAGTAGGATGTAAATTTCGGCTAACAATACTGTCTGCAAGGAGTATACTTAATAATGAGACAACAATTTCTGCACGTCATCTTGATGTGGTAAACATTTGTCTGAAGTTTCATCAAAATTCTTCAAAGGGTTGAAGAGTTACAGAGCGGACAGGATTTTCAATGTTAATGTCACTGTGACCTTGACCTTGGAGCCATCAAAATTCTTCAAAGGGTTGAAGAGTTACAGAGCGGACAGGATCAATGTTAATGTCACTGTGACCTTGACCTTGGAGCCATCAAAATTCTTCAAAGGGTTGAAGAGTTACAGAGCGGACAGGATTTTCAATGTTAATGTCACTGTGACCTTGACCTTGGAGCCAGCCATGCGGAACATGCGTTCTGCACGTCATCTTGATGTGGTAAACATTTGTCTGAAGTTTCATCAAAATTCTTCAAAGGGTTGAAGAGTTACAGAGCGGACACAATTTCGTTTGACGCCCGCCCATCCGCCCGCCATACCCCAATCTAATAACCAGGATTTTCAAAATTGAAAACCTGGTTAAAAAAGGCTAAGTCTGTCTCAGAAATAAGGTAGCAATAGAGCTCAGTCTGTCTCAGAAAAAAAGGCTAAGTGTGTTTCAGAAATAAGGCTTAGTGTGTATCAGAAATATGGCTCTTCCTGTCTCACAAATAAGAGTCAGTCTGTCTCAGGAATAATACTCAGTCTGTTTAGAAATAAAAAAGTATGTCTCAGAAAAAAAAGACTCAAGTCTCAAAAATAAGACATAGTCCATCTCTGAAATAAGGCTCTGTCTGTCTAAGAAATAAGATAGCAATAGAGCTCAGTCTGTCTCAGAAAAAAGGCTAAGTGTGTCTAAGAAATAAGATAGCAATACAGCTCAGTCTGTCTCAGAAAAAAGGCTAAGTGTGTCTAAAAAATAAGATAGCAATACAGCTCAGTCTGTCTCAGAAAAAAGGCTAAGTGTGTTTCAGAAATACCGGTAAGGCTTAGTGTGTATCAGAAATAAGGCTCTTCCTGTCTCACAAATAAGAGTTAGTCTGTCTCAGGAATAATACTCAGTCTGTTTAGAAATAAAACAGTATGTCTCGGAAAAAAAGACTCGAGTCTCACAAATAGGACACAGTCCATCTCTGAAATAAGGCCGTCTGTCTGTCTCAGAAATAAGGCTCAGTCTGTCTAAGAAATATGGCAGCAACAGAGCTCAGTATGTCTCAGAAATTAGACAGTCTGTCTAAGAAATAAGGCTCAGTTTGTCTAAGAAATAAAACTGTCTCAGAAATAAGGCTCAATCTCTCTCAGAAATAAGCCTGTCTGTCTCAGAAATAAAGCAGAGTCTATCAAAGAGATAAGGTGCAGAGCACAGGATGTCTAAATGCTAAACATGGGTCAATTCAAATAAAAGGATCCATGTAATTTCTCACAACCTTTCATCAGTACATCTCAATCTACACACACACACACACACACACACACACACACACACACACACACACACAAAGGATAAATATTTAATTTCTGTTTATATATGGGTTTTTCAGGGTAGCTTTTAGACCAGAACTTACCTTAAGGTACAAAATAAGGTTGTTCAGTAGCTGGCCCATTGAGTCCGATGTATCCAACAATGCCTGAAATAATAATAAAAAAACCTACTTAAGAAAACACTAAAACAGCAGGGCAATATATACCTACATCATTTCTGATTAAGGAACAGGCAGCACAGTCTTTACATAAAATCCTCCAAAAATTCTTGGTAGTTGATTTTTTTTTTTAATTAAATAAAAGTGTCTAAGAGATATATGGTGGACTAGATATATTCACACATTATATTAGTATGGCATGTGGCCAATGTGTCTTCAATAAGACCATGACACAAGTCAGCAAAAATATGAGCTCTGCACACCATCTCAGTTTGGTTAAATTCTCTAACAAATAGATTACATTTCCAGCAAGCAGTTCAAAAGTTACAGAGTAAGACATCTGACCTTGACCTGGATCCAAGCTAGATGAAAACCTGCACTCTGTACATAACCTCATTATGGTAACCTTTCTGCCAAATAGTTTCACAATCCTTCAAGCAGTTCAAAAGATAAAGACCAGACATGAAATATTCACACATCACATCAGTATGACATTCATCCTCTTAGTATGACCTTGACTTTAATCTGAGTAAGCATAAATCTATGCTCTGCATGTTAGTTCATTATGGTTAGCATTTCTGCCAAAAAGTTTCAGTTCCCTTCAATCGGTTCAAGAGATATAGAAAGGATACAAAATTGCTAACAGATGAGCATGCTAACAAACTGGTACAGCAGTGGCTACCCTACTGTTCTCCCCATTGTTATTTTTAGTCATGTTTCTGGATTTATAGCCACTAAAGAGTTTTCAAAAGGAACAGTATCAATGAAGTTTTACTGTAACCCATCATTCCTATAGTCTTCTATCAATGAAGTTTAACTGTAACCCATTATTCCTGTAGTCTTCTAAGTATAAATTAGTTTGCATGCATGGACGGATGGAAAAATGTATGACCAGGTGCATAACATAATGTGCCCCTTCAGGCATACAAAAATATTGTTTGTGTGTAACTTACATACTTCAAACATTAACTTAATATTTTTCCCAATCAGATAATCATTCAATCAATTTTGTAGCCTGTTCTGTTTCAAATTATTTTAGTACTAAACAAGAACTGTCACTTTGAGCTGAGGACCAAAGAAAATAAATTGTAGATCCTTAAAAAAAGCGTCTTTTTTCTGACAATTTTACTTCAAGGCTAAAGACAGTTAGGGGTCAAGGTAAAAAAGGTATGTCATTTGGAAGATCTCTCCCAAAAGACTGTTGTATGCAGACATGACTAAATCCATTGATTCAAAATAAGTGTGTTTTTAAATACTCTGACCTCAAGATAAACATCAATTAGCGTCAAGGTAAAAAAAACAACCTGTCTTTTGGAAGATCTCTCCCAAAGGGTTTTTAATCGCAAACATGAACTGAATCTGTTGAGTAATAAGGGAGTTATGGCCAATATTAAGTATTTTTGACAACAACCTTCGATGTCAAGGTCATTCAGAGTTAGGGTCATATCAATGTAAGTCAGTGGGTAGGCCTTGTCCAAAGAGGTGTTGTGTTCAAGTATGAAAAATAAGGAAGTTATGGGCAATGTAAAGTTTCTGAACAGAATGATGGACTGATGGAATAATGGACTGATGGATGGACTGACAGATGGACAGGCCCTCCTTCTTGGGCATAAAAATACAAATAAAGATTGATTCAACCTTGCTCCTCCCCCTTAAACAAAATCACTATCAACCTTTCATAGTTATACCTATTCACAAAGGCTGATCAATGTGCATGCCAGCCAACAAAACACCCTCCCCTTGGACAGACAAGATAACAAGATGTAACAGATAGACCCTTGTTCTTAAAGATTCCTTATAAGATGACATAATTATACACCTTAAAAGTTGTTAAATATTAACTCTTGCACAAATACTAGTAGAATAATTCTAACAAATTCATAAGATCATAACCCTAGTTTTATATTAACAAAAATTCAGAAATTACTTAACAGAATGAAAACAAGCTTTCTGGTAGAGCTAAATCAGTTACCAAGTAATGCTTAATTAATCTTTTATCATCAGAATGGAGCAATATTTAGTAAAGTTTCAACTTACATTGCCATACAGGTTCCAAAGAGTTTCTATACTAAGGAACTTTTTCATGCTGACTCCGTTTTCCATGAACAAATGTACAAAGTCCACACGATCCTGAACCAGGGCAGTGAACATGGCATCATATATTGGTAGATTCTGGAAATATACACACAGACCTTTTCACAATGACAATACCTTAGTATTTCAGTCATGTACACTACCAGCTCACCTATGATCCCTTACAGGTACTAAATGTTAGGGCATTCTCCTTAGAAGAAGCTACCTTTTATCAGAGAAAGCTGTCACTGGCAAGGCTTACACCTTGACTTTTAATCAGAGATATCTGGAGATATACAAGTCAGCAATTATCTCACGATTAAATTGTTCTCACTTTACAGCTTACAAAAGTTTTGCTTGTTTGTTTGTATTACTGGGGTTTAATGCTAGTTTCAACAACTTTGGTTATATCCAAGTGGTCAGTCCACTGGATTTCCAACCAGTGTTCTAACCAATGTCTCCGCAAGTGATTGATTACCGCCTCACTTGATTCTGAGGTGAGGGACAAATGACCAATAGACACATTGTTCAAGATCAACTATCATTGAGAAACTTTTCTGGCCCTTACTGAGAACCCTGTCACCGACAATCTGAGGCTCTACTGATTGACCTAGCCAGGCTGGCTCTAATAAAAGATAATAATAAATTAACAGAATAAGACTGTAACATTCTATTCTCTTAAACTACATGTACCATCACCTTTTATATCACCCTGGGTAAAACTGAGAAAAAATACCAACAGTATGTCTATCATAATTCCTGTTCCCAATTGATAACTTTTTATGCCTCTCTAAAAATATTATAATAGATTAATTCAAGTTTTATAATAGAGTTTTACTTTTATATTGCCCTGGTGGATCAAGGGAAGCTTATCCTGGTATACAGAATCACAGCTGTTCTGAACTGTTTGCAATGTATTCATACACTTTACCATAGCATATTCATGTACACAGAATACAAAAAAATATAATTTAAGATGGACTAGTAAATTTCAGAACTTCAGTTTATGCTTTATGTCCACAATATCTGACCTACCTTCCAGTGCTGTCTATTCTCCTGTGTAAAGATCTCATGCCGTGCTATATCACACCTGTTCCAGGCAAGAGCCAGTGATAACTGGGCATTGGCATTAGTTTTGTTGGCTTTCAGTAGAGCATATAATATGGCACGATCAATATCTTTCGTTTCAGCCTCACTTAGGTTGAAAATGTTAATCTATAACGAAACAAGATAAGTTATTTACACATGTACATATGTGTTTTTAAACTACCCTGAGACAGAAATATAACAAACAAGAGCTTGTCACAGACAAAGCAACAGTCCCCTACCGGTGCAATGTCCATCTCCCTAACTCCAACCCATATGTGGAAATTGACTGAAGAATTTGTCTGAGACATGCATAATCTCCATATGATCCTCTATCCATGTACATAGTATCATCAAGAAGAAAATGTCATAGGTTAAAGTCATTTAGAGGTTAAGGTCAAAGAAATATATGTTGTTGAAAAGGTCTTATCGAAGGGGTTGTTGTGACCAAGTTTGAAGTAATTCTGTTCAGAAATAAGGAAATTATGGCCAAACATACCTTTTTTGGACAAGAAAACTTTTAAGGTCAAGGTCATTCAGAGGTCAAGGTCAAAGAAATGTACTTCATCGGAATGGTCTTGTCCAAGGTATTGTTGTTGCCAAGTTTGAAGTAATTCCATTCAGTAGTAAGGAAAATATGGCCAATGGTAAAGTTTTCGGAGGAAATGACTAACAAACAGACGGACAGTTCCTCCTTTAGGTTCATAAAAAAATGAGGTGGATATTCTCCATACTGCCATTTATCCATGTTTCACTGGATACAGTATTTAGGGAAAGACAAATGTACCAAATTTTTCAACATATGATGAAAAAATTCAAAGTACGAGGATGATAATTCTGACAATTTAGATGCTAGAATTATGAACCTTGTCACATATGATGTGGGTGATTATAAGAAACCAATATTTAAAGTTTGAAGTAGATACATTAAGAAATAATGAAGTCATATACAAAAAATACATTTTTTCATGAAAATTCAAGGGGGATAAATCTAATAATTTTGGAGCTAGAGTTGTGAACCTTGAGGTGCATTATCTTCATACTGTCACCTATCCATACTTTATGTTTCAAAAAATATTTTCAGTACATTTTGAGTTTTACAAAAAAAAAAAACATTTTTTTTCATGAAAATTCTAAGTTCAAGGGGAGATAAATCTAATAGTTTTGGTGCTAGAGTTGTCAACCTTGAGGTGCATTATTTCCATACTATCACCTATCCATATTTTATATTTCATAGAATTATTCTTAGAACTTTTTGAGTTATCACAAATATTGTTATATTTGCCATATTTTAAGTATATTTGTTGCTATAGCAACCAAAATTTTCAACATATGAAGAAAAAAAAAAGACGTGCATAATTTCCAGACTGCCATCTACCCATATTTCAAGTTGGCTGACAATAGAAATTCTTTTTCGAATCTCATAAATTTATCAAATAGATAACATGCAATTAAACACTAATTATGTAATAATATATAGCTTTTACCAGTTTACGAACTGCCAGTGCATCTTTTAGCTGCCGTAGACATTCAGCTATCTTTTTCTCCTTGTTATCTGTCGACTTCCATGCAAACTTCATATTGGCTACATGTTTCATTTCTTCATCAAAATCAGGTGGGAATGTGGACTTGTCCTCACTAAAAGGGGTTAAATCAATTCTATATTACATCACTATGCTTACAAAAGATTTCTCAAAGCAGGAAAAATAGCAAGGCTAAGAATGTACACAACATCTGCAACATTGAAATACCAAAGTAGTATTATGTCCATAAAAAGTAGTTATTCATTCTTTATTAACTCATGAAGTCCAACAAAACTAAATTAAAAGAAAGATACAACTGTCAGAGGTACCTTAGTTACAACCATTTTTCATTGGTCTGTATATCATACCAAATAGAACAATTGATGTGTTGATTTCCAACCACTCCAAAAAGTTTCATTATTCATTAAAGTAACAGATACTAATACTAGACCTCTAATGTCAATAGGAAAGTGCCCGCTTTCAAGTATAAATAGTCTAGTTATAATCAAGGCTTGAACCTGTGACAATTCATCTGTGAGAGTTTCTCAGACCTTACAGGATGTTAAACAGTGAGCCTTGATCACTTGTACAGAAGCAGCCTTTAAAAGTACCTATGTAAACTTTAGGTTATATGATAAGATATTTTACCAAATTTATGTAGAAAAGTAAATTTAACACAATTGAAACAAACAAGAAATCTACAGAATCTATAACTGCTTCCTCACTTTTTCTGATCCTTTGACACCATATAACCATATGCAATAAAGTCTGCTGCTCTACCAGACCCACTGAGCACAAGAACTGGAATCTTCTGTTGTACTGCCTGCCAGACTGTCTTCATGGTATTTACTCCACCCTCTACAACCAGCATTACAACTGGAACATTCACACCTGCAAATGGTACAATAATTAGCAACTCAGACGTTTGCCTTTCCTATTAATTTTGTTCAAGACATTCATCCCACAATTATTTTGTTCAAGACATTTATCCCACAGCTTTTCTGTTCCATTGCCTTCAGTTATTTTGTTCCACTGCCTCTCAGTTATTTTTATCCAGACATTTGCCGCATAGTTATTTTGTTCCAGACATTTATCCACAGTTATTTTGTTCCAGACATTTATCCACAGTTATTTTGTTTCAGACAATTATCCAACAGTTATCCCACAATTATTTTGTTCCACTGCCTCTCAGTTATTTTGTTCCATTGCCTCTCAGTTATTTTATCCAGACATTTATCTCTGAGTTATTTTTATCAAGACATTTATCCCACATTTATTTGTTTCAATGCCTCTCAGTTATTTCTATCCAGACATTTGTCCCACAATGTTTTGGTTCCAGACATTTGCCCCACAGTTGTTTTGGTCTACTGCCTCTAAGTAATGTTTATCCAGATATTTGCCCAACATATTTTGTTCCAGACATTTACCCCACAGTTATTTTGTTCCAGACATTTATCCCAGTTATTTTGTTCCAGACATTTATCCCACAGTTATTTTGTTCCAGACATTTATCCCACAGTTACTTTGTTCCAGACATTTTCACCACAGTTATTTTGTTCCAGACATTTATCCAACAATTATTTTGTTCCACTGCCTCTCAGTTATTCTGTTCCAGACATCTGCCCCAGTTATTTTGTTCCAGACATTTATCTCACTGTCATTTTGTTCCAATGCCTCTCAGTTATTTTTATCCATACATTTATCTCACAGTTATTTTGTTCCAGACATTTATCCCACAGTTATTTTTATCCAGACATTTATCCCACAATTATTTTGTTCCAGACATTTCCTCAGAGATATTTTGTTTCAGACATCTGCTGAAAGTTATTTTGTTTCACTGACTCTCAGTTATTTTGTGCCAGACATTTACCCCACAGTTATTTTGTTCCAGACATTTTCCCCACCGTTATTTTGTTCCAGACATTTATCCCACAGTTATTTTGTTCCACTGCCTCTCAGTTATTTTGTTCCAGACATTTGCCCTACAGTTATTTAGTGTGAAATGTGTACATTTAAAAATATTAGTTAGGTGCAATTGTCCTGAAATGTTAAAGACATAACTTCTACTAGCTTTAAAAGAATGTTTGATAATATAGCTATTATCATTAAAAAAGCATAAACATGTTTGCATCTGTGCTTGTTGGTTAGCATGCGTAAAACTACAATAATGAAAATATACCAGAATCTGTCTCATGCTTACTGTGTGAAATGCAACACTTACTTTGTGTTTCTGCAACACCAGTTTCCACCTTTTCTGACACATAACTTTCAAATGTAGCCCTAAACTCTATTTCAGCACCAAATATTCCCTCAGTGCCATCATCTACCAGGATGAAATGAGTATGGTTATGATCCAAAGGTACATCGCGACCTTTCACCTCTGTCACTTCCTCTAAACTGTAGGTTGCTGGGAACAATCCTTGGTCCTTTTAAAGGACACAAAATCACTTGTATCAATTAAATATTCATTTCTGATTAATACTCACTCATTTTGACATTGTTACAACTAAAGTTCTCACAACTTAAGCTGAAGTTGCTCTTCATACATCACTTATGATACAACAACTACTTTATGAGATAGACCAAGCTATTTTCATTACTAAAATCTATTCCCTGCTGAATGTACTAAAACACTCTATGTTTAAGTAGGATCATTGCAGCAAATTATTCTATTATCTATTGGCTTAAAAAAACAACAACAGTTTCCAAATAAAATATGGAAAGATTAGTCTAACTAGACAGGTGATTATCATGCTGCAAATTAAAGGCACATTCCTAAATCAAGTGCATTTATAATCCAGAATGTTCTGGTCAAAATATTCAACACAAACATAGCAAAAACACTGTAGAACTTCTTACCCCATCTCCATCCAGAGCCTCCCTGTTAGCTATACATCCCCATGTAGCCATTCCCAAAGCTACAATATTGTTGTCATTGCTGCCAAGTGTTATAAGATGGTCCCTCACTGCTTCCCCTACAAACTGCATCACGCCAGTCGCTGTACCTCCCGTAATTATCCAAGCACCTGACCAAAGAAAGCATGTCTATGTACATCTTAAATCTATTTCTTGCTAAACAAGACCTGTCCGCAGACAGCACCCTCCACTTTTCTCTGAGCTGGATAATAAATTATAAGCCAAGTCAAACAAGAGGCCCAAGTGAAAACAATTTGAGTGGGGGAGGGCAAGTACTTAGTCATATAAGATGAAAAAAAAATTAAAATAAGGAAAAAAAATTGGTCGGGGGAAACATGATGGGGAGGTAAAAGGGGGTCCCCATGCAGGGGGTGGGGGAGTCAAGTACCTATGTATTTAAAAAAAAAATAATGGAACAAATTTGGTGGGGGAAATTGGCAGGGGGGAGGGAAAGAACTGACCCATCTCATGTATCATGTCAGTTAAAAGATTATTTCAAAGCTTAAGAAGTTCTTTCACAATATAGGAGAAAAAAAATTTTTGAACGTCACGGGCTTATAAAAAAGGAAAGTCCGCTACAGTAACATTTTTGTGTTTAGGACACTAGTTAATTGCTACCTGACAACTGTTTAATCTGCACTTAGACTGAGACTGGACAATGTATGACATATACCTGTGGTAGTGGCAGCATTGATCAGACCTCTCTTGAAGACAGCTTTGAGTCTTGGGTTCAGGCCAAACCTCTGTGCCCCTCCAGTCACTGATATGAGAAGTTTAGGGATTGGCAGTTTCCAGTGTTCTGTCAACAAGGTCCATAAATTCTCCATGTCTGTGTCAGGACAAAGACGGATATACTGAAACAAACAGTTTGCAATGTCTAGATAATCCTGAATATTTTTCTGTTAAACCTATAGCTCACAAAATCTGTTTAAAGAAAAGTTCAATGAGTATCAACATCTGAATTTGTCTGCAAGTTCCTGAAGATGAGTAGGAGGTATCTTCACTATGCAAATATGTGTCTAAAATTCCTTAGTTTTGGAAGGAGACTACAAGTTTCTCACTATACTTTACCTATAATTTCTCATCCAGACCTCCAATCCAATCTCGTAAAGGACTAACTTGAGTTGTAGTCTGTATAACACTGATCGTATCATGTAGCTTTTCTTTCAGACATTTTGATCTCAAAATTTTATCAAATATTTCAAGATGAGTCACATCAAAAATCTCTTTAAATCTGCAAATATTTTGTTCTGTATATAAAATTCACAACATTTTGAACAATAATTGATCATTTTTCAGTTTTTCCTGGTCACAGCATGATATTTATGGATGAACAGGTGTAACAAACAAAATAAATACATGATCTACACTTACTGGTGAGTTATAGGTCTCCTGTCCAAACCCCTGGAACTGTATGACACCAAATGAGTCTGTTGGTGTAGGTGTTGTGTGGGTATGATGATGCCAAATCTCTTTTGGGTATGGTTTTGTCAAATCTGGTACAGGTACATGTATGCGTTTCATTTCATGCCAATCTACAGTTCTCCCACACTTACAGTTTTGCCTGCGCCAGGTGATAAATGTACAAACAGTAACACAAAGCATACAAAACACAATACTTACAGTGTTTACACATAATATACATATCATGACATATACTACTAAAAATTTGATAGGGATCACTTTTTATTTCTTAAATATCTTTTTAATGATAACCTCAAGATAACTGATTTTTTCTCATACATGTAGTTTATTCATATGGCGCAATCGATGTAAAATGAATGAGTCTAAACTAATATGGCAAAGCTGACCTGTCCAGCAGATTTTGATTGTTTACCTGTACATGGCTCGAGATGCACGGGAAAAGCAATACCCATCGAAAAGTGGTGCACCGCAGGCATGTACATTCATGTACACATCCATTTTATTCAGACTTCGCTTGTGCATGGTAACGTTTATATCAAACCACTGTAGCACTGGTCATGGCAAATCTACAGCAAAGACGGCGTTGTGACGATGAGGAGATGAACAGGGGGTAGAGATGCTTGAGGCTGGGCATTCCCAACGGCAAGTGGCAGGTGTCCTTGGGGTGTCCCAGAGCAACGTTGCCAGGATGTGGCGACGGTTTCAAACTTACGGGCATGTCACGCATAGGCATGGCGGAGGGTGTCAGAGGTCCACAACTCAGCTTGAGGACCGGTTTATTGTCGTTCAAGCGCGACGCCAGCGCTTTGTTACCACTACTGC
The DNA here is from genome assembly GCA_012932295.1 of Cyclina sinensis. Taxonomy (NCBI): domain Eukaryota; kingdom Metazoa; phylum Mollusca; class Bivalvia; order Venerida; family Veneridae; genus Cyclina; species Cyclina sinensis. Next base: position 69,657,125 of record JAAONU010000001.1, on the reverse strand, counting down.
CCTCCAAAATGACTTCCAGAATGCCACTGGTGTAAGACTTTCCACTCAAACCATCAGGAACCATCTTCATACAGTTGGCATGAGGGCTAGAAGGCCAGCAATCCAAATCCCATTGACGCGAAACCAAATCCAGGCATGACTTCAATGGGTCCGCAATCACGCCAGGTGGACGCTGCATGACTGGACCCCAGTGCTGTTCACTGACGAGTCTAGATTTTGTGTGGACTTCACTGATAGGCGAGTGTGGGTATGGAGATCTGCCAATAAGCGTTCAGCACCCGTATGTGATGCTACCCATGACCGTCATGGCGGGGGCTCGGTCATGGTGTGGGCGGGCATTAGCATGCCAAGAAGAACAGACCTGCACATTGTTCAAAAGGCACATTGACGGCTGTACGATATGTCAATGAGATCTTAGATATGTATGTTCGTCCGTACGCTGGTGCTATAGGCCCTGAGTTCATTTTAATGGACGACAACGCCCAGCCTCACAGGGCAAGGGTCACCTGGAGGCAGCAGCCATAGAGAGAACGGACTGGCCAGCAAGGTCTCCAGACCTCAATCCAATAGAGCACACCTGAGACATGCTGCAGACTGCAATATCTGCTCCCCCAGTCCAGCCAACCACGGTCCCTGGGCTACAGCAGGCCCTTCTGGACAAGTGGGCTCGACTCCCACAACAAAGCATCCGGAGACTCATTAGCAGCACGAGAAGGCGGTGCAGAGCAGTAATCCAAGCAAACGGACACCACACGCGATATTAAAGCAAAATTCAGGCCATAGACTTGATTTTTCCAAAAGTTCCATTTCATCTCCTGTCTATGTTATCCCAAATTCGTGCCCCTACCACGGCTCAGCCTCTGTCACGCTTCAACGGTTTACAGACTTACTCATTTTTTGGTACCAAACTGTTGTCATATGAACATATTTTCAGAATCACAACAAAAAATGTAATCTTTCAACCTTATGTAGTAAATATACACATTCTTATAAGTGATCCCTATCAAATTTTGAGTAGTATATGTTCTTGTAACACACTGCCTATATGTAAAACCAGTTTCATTCAAGAATTTTCTGCTCTTTTCTGGTAATTGATTACATTATCACGATTAGATAACAGGCTGATTAAACTTAGCTTGGTCATTTTTTTCTTTACACATTCAAGTACTTGCAGTCCTACAGGAAGTTTAAGATCGAGTCTCACTTGCAAAAACGTAACAGGATTTACATGCATTTATGTGATACAACTGTTCTAAAAAGCATCCATATTTATAACAGACATTAGACATTTGGTATCTGTGTAATGGTCAATGCATAAACAGTTGTTTGCTCCAAACCGACTGCACCCTTGCCCTTTTTTCAGTCTAGAAACATCACTATTTTTCTTGTTTACTTGGACTATCTAGGAATTAAATATAGAAATACGTACTTGTCTGATTTGTAATCCCACACATACACTTTACATTCTCTTTGCATTATTCCACTTTCTGACACAAACTTTGCTATCGCAGCCTGAAATAAAGCAACTAAAAAGGTCAAAAAGTGTACATCATTAAAACAAAAATCTGACAGATAAAGTGATGATGCTGATGAGGTTACATCTCTTTTTTTTTTAGTAAGAGATAGATTTGTTATCTTTGAAAAGTGTTTAAGATATAAAAAACTTTTTAAAAGTATATGCCATTTTTTCAAATTTTAACATGTATCAAAAAAGCCCATCATCACCTGTTTTCATAGCAAACATTGCTCCCTAGTAGTTCGAAACAAACTATTTTATAACAGATGGCATTCCCAAAACTACTGCAGTTTACACGTATATATATATCTAAAAAGTTTTAATGAATAATGAGGACTCAAATTTTCATGATTTTAGAGTTGTACAAAAAAATCAAAGAAACCTACACTATCAAGCTCACTATCTCTGCATCTGTCGTCTGCTGCACACAAAGTCATAGATTTCACTTTGTGTGGGGATTTTTTTAACACAGCTGCTGCCATGTTTGTGATACTTGAACGTATATCTTTTGTTTGCTCACTGCCAAGTGTGTATGTTCCATTACTCCTCACAGATTCATGGTCTGATTCCGCTGGTCTCGGTTTTCTTGAAGATCGTAAGTAAGCCTCATTTGTATAGGCATGTCCCTCTACTGCACCATTATGTAATTCTCCATGCTTTTTCTTTTTACGTTTTTTAGTCTTTTTCTGATGTTTTTCTGTTCCTTCCTCATCAAAGAAATTTTCCCGCCTTTCTCCAGACTGGTCCCTTTTCTTTGCAGGTCTTGGTAATTTACTTTTCTCTCTAGGAGTTTTTCCAGAAGGTTGGTAATCACCCTGGAAAGGGTCCTCAGGATTTATTGAAGTGAGCATATCATCATAAGTATTGTGTCTTCCGAGACCATATCTCGGGGTGCGAGATATACTTTCAATATAAGCATCAGACAACTCCCGTTCCACTCTTGGTCTCTCTTCTTCCTTCCGTTTCAATCTGAAAAAATTGAAAAACTAATAAGCATGTGATCTAAAGGACAGATGCAGTAATTACAGATGTATTATGATATTCTAAGGTACCAGGTGTCTTCAGCCTAACAAAATGAAATATCAAAGTTTATTGGCTTTAGACAGCAGTGTATCAAGTTATCTTTTGACAGTTCAGGACAAACAATACACAATTTAATGAAAGTGATCATATTTATCTGGTATGGACTGAAAGTCCTAAGATAGTATGCCAGAACTTATAAAAGTTACACATGGTAAACATCAATCTTTAAAAATTACAATGGTATTTCTAACATTAGCACTATACTGTCAAAAAGCTAGACTTAACATGTAAAATTTCCCAGGTCAAAAGTATTTATTGTAAGAACATTAAAACATTCACCGACAAGTTAATTCAACATCAGACTGTCACAACACATAATGTATGTTACGTTGTGAACAGTTTTTCTATATTCCTACAAATCACTCTGCTTTGTTACTTACCTTCTAACTGGGCTACTGTCACTTCCTGTAACAACCCTCGTCATTTCTACAGATGTGTGCTCAGGTGAACTATGGGCGCTACCTACAGAGTAATCACCATTGTATTCAAAGGAAAACTGACTGGTTGCCTTTTTCCCTTCCACTGGACTGACTTGTACCTGCAAATGGTGATGTAAGCAGATGGTAATATTAACACAAGTGACATGAAAATTGTAGAACCTGGACTGACATTAAATCTTTGAATGCAACAACTGGCCAATGCACAATATACTGGTAAAATTATTTTAACAATACTTAAATTTTACTAGAGCATTTCACTATTTATGATTATTATACTTATCTACAAGAGTAAGAAAACTTAATTCTCTTTTTTCATAATATCAATCCATACCTAACATCATGCGGTAATCAAGTACTACAATTCTTAAAAAATATCAATCATAAAACTGAATTACTTCTATATTTTTTATATATTTACTTGCAATTCATATTCAAATTTCTGATAATGAAAAACCAAATTTGGGAAACCTTTTGTATATAAAAGAAATCCAGTCTTATAAAAACAGCATGAGGCTATACTACTAACCTCCTCAACATGGGGTGACTGCCATGATACTCTGGTTCCTAGCCCTTTGCTGGACTCCTTCTCTTTTGAATCACTGTTGTCATGGTAATAATCCATGGGGATGGGACTCATTCTGCCATGATGTGGGGGTCTAGAGGTCCCTGCCCTGAAATCAGGGCCTATATTCCTGGACATCTGATCTGTAATTGATGTAAATAATGTCATGATAAAAGATTTATGTTTAAAAAATGTGTACAGAATCAAAGAAACTAAAGCTATCACTAAATGTGATTAATACCCCCGCAAGACTGCTTCGGAACTGAGGAAGTTATTAGAAACAGAATACTTTGTAAAAGAATTGAAATAGAGTTATGGTTGTGGGCAATTTAAGATAGTTGTGGTTCTTGAACACTGCACTTCCTGTCATTGTGCTTGACCATTGTATGAAGTTGCATTGAATTCCAACAAGTAGTTTTCAAGATATGCTCCGGAAAAAGAAATCCAACAAAGGGCAATAACTGTGCAAATACTGAAGATGGAGTTATGATTCTTGAACACTGAACTTCCTGTCATTGTGCTTGATCACTGTATGAAGTTGCATTGAATTCTAACCAGTAGTTTTCAAGTTATGCTCTGGACAAAGAAAACCAACAAAGGGCAATAACTCTGCAAATATTGAAGATGGAGTTATGATTCTTAAACAATGCACTTCCTCTCATTGTGCTTGACCATTGTATGAAGTTACAATGAATTCCAACCATTACTTTTCAAGAATTGCTCTAGAAAGGGAAACAAACAAAGTGCAATAACTCTGCAAATAGTGTGGATGGAGTTATGACTCTTGCACTTCCTGTCATTAAGCTTGACCATAGTATGAAATTGCACTGAATTCCAACCAGTAGTTTTCAAGTTATACTCCTGACAAGGAAAACAAACAAAGTGCAATAACTGTGCAAATAATGAAGACAGAGTTATAGCTCTTGTTCACTGCACTTCTTTTCGTTGTGTTTGACCATTGTATGAAGTTGCACTGAATTCTAACCAGTAGTTTTCAAATTATGCTCCGGACAAGGAAAACAAACAAATGGCAATAACTCTGCAAATACTGAAGTTGGAGTTATGATTCTTGAACACTACACATCCTCTCTTTGTGCTTGACTATTCTTTGAAGTTGCATTGAATTCCAACCAGTAGTTTTCATGTTATGGTCCAGACAAGGAAATCCAACAAAGGGCAATAACTCTGCAAATAGTGAAGATGGAGTTAAAGCTCTTGCACACTGCACTTCCTGTCTTTGTGCTTGATCACTGTATGAAGTTGCATTGAATTCTAACCAGTAGTTTTCAAGTTATGCTCTGGACAAGGAAAACCAACAAAGGGCAATACCTGTGTAAATAGTAAAAACTTCGTTTCGAGGGTATAAATATTTTATCTTCATTCTTATAGCAGAAACCACTTATATTTTATAAAGGCTATTAAGTTACTAAACATCCTCTGATTCCTTCGGATAGTATTCTCACTGCTTGTTCTAGATAGTTTTGTAATAAAAAAAAAATCACTTCCTTTTCTGCAGGTGATTTTTAATGCAGGGGTCCATTTAATACTGAAATAATTCAAAATCATATATGTATCAGAAAGACTAAGAGGGGTAAAAACAATCTGTTGTCATGGTAATGCCAGTATATGGTTACAAGAACAGTAAATGGGCAGAGCAAGTATAGATACCCTATGATTATGTGTTCAAATCCTGGGAGTAGTTACAACCAAGATCTTCATAAACACCCCTTTTTAGTATTTGAGAGCTCTTTTCAGACAGGTAGAAACTGTCAGCTGTAGTATACATGTATAGGTATACAAGTAACAAAAACACAGACTGCATACAGGATACATACCAGAGTTACTTCTGATGTTTGGCAGTGAATGGATAGGTGATGCCAAATTGCTTGGTATTGTCTCTAGATTGTCAAGGGTTCTTTCAGATGAAATGCTTTCTTCTCTCTGATAGTGGTCATGTTTACTCATTTTAGTACTTTACCCATCTGTAAGAACAGGCTAAGAATATACTTATGACCTGAACCCAGTTAAAAGAATGTAAAATTTCAGTGACCAACACATCCACTTTACAGATAACTTTAAATCTTCATCCTCAACTTGGTGAAATAATCTCACATCAACATACTTTCAGCAAATTTGATTAAGGCAGATATTGTTACTGTTAGGAGGCTCTACCAAAATAACAGGAGAAAAATCAAACATATCTTTCTGATCTGTTGATCGACCTATACATGCTACAGGAATCAGATATTTTATATGTTTACTAGTATTCATTGATCCAATCTTTATATTTTTTCACTAAAATTATACATAAAGGGAGTGCAGATCCCTTTTAAAATAAAACATATGGAGGCAGGACTGCTATCACAAAGATATTTTTGTCTATATGTTTATAAGACAATTATTTCACAAGGAAAAAAACTTGACAAAACATATGTAGACAGTGATTTTTTTACCCAAAATTTGACGCCTAATATCGTCCTTTTCAAAATAAAAAAAAATGCTAAAATTTCACAAAAATATGAAGAAAAATTCTCAATTCCAATCAACAGTTTGATTTCAAATTGTTTATTCATGAAATCGATGTAAAAGCTCTTAAAAGTCGGGCAAAACTTTGAAGAATTTGCTGAAAACAATTGCCGATCGGAGACCACGAATTCGCCATACAGAAATACAGTATTACGGCTTTTATCATTCTCTTCAATTCAAGTAGACTCAAGACCGTACATGTAGTGCTCAGTTACATGGAGCACGATTATCGGTAAAATAGTATTTTTCACAATTTTGAACTTTAACGTGTTTAAAAAATCACAAAAGAAAAGGCATGGACTGTTTCACAAAAAAGTGAACAAATCACAGATAGATAAGAAAAGTTATCATCTCTCTTTTTATATATATATAAAAATCTCAGTAGAAAGGTGTTTTCTTGTGATTTATATTTAGTGATGCATACAGCAGAAATTCACTCAGACTCTCTGACAGATGATGTGTGCATAAAAAAACAATAAATTACTTCTGAGGAATTTCATGACAGTCAAATAGTTTGCATGAATCGAAACTACAAACTAACATTGAAATATTTCAAATACACAATTAACCTGGGGATATACAGCATTTTTTTTCTTTCAGTTTCTCCTTTTAATCATTGCCCTTACTTAATACTCCATTCTTATATCAAAACTTTTCCCGACTCCTGAGTCCAGGTCATAATAAAACATTAGATTATTAAGGATAAATACCTAAATGTACACATACTGATAAATTTTGACTCTTGCAATGATGCAGAGTAGACTGAATAGGGACAAATAAACAACTCACAACTCGCTACAATGTCTCATCCGGAAATAATTAATTTAACATAACATTCTGTTCTGAAAGACAATTCAGACATGAGAGAAGATATGTATTGGAATTAACTGAAAATTAGTGCTAACTGTAAGTAAAAACACGTGTGAGAGAAACTGTTTACCGTTGTTTGATTTTCAATTATCTCGTAACCAATTATGCTAACCGCTTATATCAACGAAAATTTAATTATCTCCCTTGGTTTGAATAAGAAAATAACTTCAATAGCCGTAATATGGTAGGAATCCTAGACTACGGATACTACCTTTTATCAGTACAGTTGGCACCGTCACTCGTAGTAGATCAGGCCTTTATACAAATGAATAGCATTTCATTATTTTTCTATAAGGGTTTTTTTGTCTCATGAAATCTTTATCTGGAGAATGTTGAAAAAAGTTTATAAAAAGTAGACCTGACCCTATGTAATATGTATGAGAATAGGTAAATGATGGGGTTATTAGTACCTAGAAGCTAACTGAAGGTCCAGAGGAAGTGGATACTTGGTCTAGTGGTTACACACTCATGAGTGTCATCTCCCACAACTACATTTTCCCGTACTAAGGTCTTGAGACTGAAGCTTAAACTCATGTTCAAGTTGAAATTGTGTCTCCAGGTTAGTATATATTCTGTATCCTGCAGTATCCTCTGATAATTCTGAATAACTTAACCGCTAAGGGGCATGAATTTTATTTACTATGGCATATTGAATGATGGGCTTATCCTACTTAAACCATGTATTGGTAAATGTAGGATATAGACTTGAGTCACAATCCTGGATGAGCTTTAATAACTGCCTGAGATTTTCTTGATGTTTTAATAGCACATCAACCAACATTTCTTTTTCACTCAGACTTCTTACGTGAGACTTCTGTATATCACATACATAAAAAATGCTGTAAAACTTATCTGACCTAGGCTGTCAAAGGGTTTGTCATCACTTGGTGAATGCCATTTACATCTGAATAAACAAGAACTGTCACTGAAAGATGATAATACCACCCCAAAGTTCTGCTGAGTACCAGATGATGATAAAAAGGTAGATCTTTCAAAAGAAGTGGGATTCTTTTTACAATTTGACTTCAAGGTCAATGTCAAGGTCATGTAGAACTCAAGGTTAAAAATATTAGTTTTTGGACAATTGGATATTCAGGGGTCAAGGTCAAATAATTAAAGGTCAGTGGGAAGGTCTTGTCCAAAGGGGTGTTGTGTCCAAGTATGAAGTAAATCCACTTACTAATAAGGAAGTTATGGGCAATGTTGAAGTTTTTGGACAATTTGATCTTCAAGGTAAAGGTCATTCAGGGGTCAAGGTCAAATAAATATAGGTCAGTGGGAAGGCCTTGTCCAAAGGGGTGTTGTGTCCAAGTATGAAGTAAATTCACATACTAATAAAGAAGTTATTGCCAATGTTAAAGTTTTTGGACAATTGGATCTTCAAGGTAAAGGTCATTCAGGGGTCAAGGTCAAATAAATATAGGTCAGTGGAAAGGTCTTGTCCAAAGGGGTGTTGTGTCTAAGTATGAAGTAATTCCACTTACTAATAAGAAAGTTATTGCCAATGTTAAAGTTTTCGGACAGACTGACGGACGGACAGTTCAAAAACTATATACCTCCCTTCGGGGGCATAAAAATGTAATTATGTGTCTGGAAGATTTCCCCCAAAGGATTGTGGTGTGTTAACATGAACTAAATCTTTTGAGTAATAAGGGAGTTATCGGCAATATTAAGTTCTTGACAACTGGACCTTTGAGGTCAAGGTCATTCAGGGATCAATGTCATATAAATATAAGTAAGTTTTAAGGTCTTTTCTAAGAGGGTGTTGTGTTCAAGTATGAAGTAAATCCATTTTTTAACAAGAAAAAATTAGTATAATCGATGGATGCTCCCCCTGGTAACAATAATTCAAAATTGGTGTACATTTTTAGTATTTTTCTCAGTATAATTTGAACTTAGAATGTTGCTTTAAATACCAAACATCTAAAGACTAGGGTCTACAGTTCTGGACAAAAAGATTTTCAAAGATTTTTTATATTATACAGTTAAGACCCCTGAGGTGGAGTAAGTTTTCAACCCAGGAGTATAATTTGATCCATCTTGCTAGAGGGCCTCTAGATGACACTCCATGCAAAATGTCTAAGCCCTAGGTCTTGCAAGTTCCAATCCCTTTTATAATTTTAGAAATTTGCTGAAGACAAGCATTTTATCATTAACAAAACATAATAAGGAAGTTACAGGCAATGTTAAAGTTCTATGACAATTTGACCTTTTTGGTCAAGGTCATTCAATAGTCAAGGTCAAAAAAATATATGTCAGTGGGAAGGCCTTGTCCAAAGGGGTATTGCGTTCAAGTATGTAGTAAATCCATAAACTAGCAAGGAAGTTATGGGCAATGTTAAAGGTTTAGGATAGATTGACGGACAATAGATGGACTGACATGCCACTTACATGGACTAAGAGGCCATTTCTTTTTGTTGTTTTCTTTAGTTTCACAGAAGGCCATGTCCCATTATTCTTTTGAATGGAATGATGTCTATTGTTCTCTTTTGTTCTGTTTACTGTTAGATGGCCCCTTAACCTCATCCAGTTGCTCGAACTGACAGAATTACAGACAGACTGTTCAAAAACTATATGCTCTGCTTCGGGGACATAAAAATCACTTCCAATAAAGAATGAAAAAGATAAAACATAATAACACAATTTTCTATACAGTAATCTGGTTTATTGCACTTCACAGGCATACTTTGAAAGCACACATATATAAAACTAATGCTCTTAAAAAAGAAATAAATCAAGGAATGAAAAATTAACACAGAAAACATTCTAAGGTATTGTAAAGAAATCAAACATAACAGCAGTAACTGTAACTGTCATGTATAAAATCATAATTTTAATAATCAAACATTACTTTTACTAACTGGACAGTTATGAAAAATCTCTATCCTCATCTTCATACAGAATACAACAATGTCTTGCACATACAATGAACTCCAAAATCAAGACAAAAAGCAGACAAAGCAATTTTATGTAAACATATGTATAAAAGGATGTTGTATTACTGGGAATTTTCAGTATTCATCTGTCTAGTTTGGGGAACTTTAATCTTCTCAGTAACAGGAAGATGGGTTTACAGTCACTATTTAATGATGCCACTGATAATACTATCAAACAACCAAGGTCAGCTATCTTATAGGGCCTTCGCCTGACCTTATGAAATATGGGACAAGAAACAACTTTGACCTGCACATCCCTTAAGTTTGTTACCTTTTAACTACAAAAACAGTCACCCAGTTTAAAAAAGCTTTATTCTTCTTAATTGACGTGTTTGATATTATTACTCTAATTGTTCATTGTGCATATTAGTTTTGTGTATTATGTGTATTATGGTTGGATGCACTCCAGGGTATTGCTGGCACCCCCCTCCAGCTCTAGTGTGTGTGTGTGTGTGTGTGTGGTGGTGGGGGGGGGGGGGGGGTTTACAAGCACCCATAGAAAGAATTTTGCGGAATCCAAAACAACTTTTGCTGATCATTATTCACCACCAGCCAGCGTAAATATTACATCAATGGTTCCAGGGCCATTCTTGAAAATCTTAAAAGCAACCAATTAACTTGCACTTTGCATTATGGGGAGGGCAGATGTGGTATCAATTACACTTAAATCATCCAATAACATTGCCTAAAATCTTATTCATTTCATACAACGTCTTATAAGAGGGTCAATGCAAAAAGTAGAGATTTTTTACCTAAAATGATTCATCTTATAAGCCAAGGCACTTTACAAGGGGGAATGGATGGTAAGTGAAAAGGGGGCATAATTACATCAAAGTATTAGTCAGAGGTATCAAACTTGCGACTTAGAGATTGCCTCTCTTTCTTCATCTATGTTTTAAGTTTCAAATTAGTAATTATACTAGTTCCACAAATATTCAGGAAAAATGTAAATTTTTTGCACATTTTCAAATTGAAAAAGGGGCGTAATTAAGTCAAAATACAACTCTGAGTTATCAAACTTGGTACATGGAGTTGCAATGTGACCTTTCATATAAATTTTGAGTTTTAAGATAATATAAGAACTAGTTTCAGAGATATTCAAAAGAAAAAAAAAATTGGGACATTACTGAAGTGAAAAAGGACAATAAATAGATATTCAAGTAAAATGTAAATCTGGGAAATTTTCTTAGTGGGCATAATAAAGTCAAAATACAACTCTTATCAAACTTGGCACATTGAGTAACAGTGTAATCTTTCATATATATTTCAAGTTTCAGTATAATATCTATACTTGTTTCAAAGATATTCAAGAAAAAGAAATTGGGACAGGACAGGATGGGATGTAACTGGACAGGATGGGAAAGGATGGGTCAAAGTGATTACTACAGTCCCCCAAACTATGTTTGACAAGGGTATAAAAGAAGTCATTTAACAGTAGACACATACATAAAAAAATACATAAAGCTTTTTTCAGACAACAGGCCAATGGCACATATATCAGTCTTTGCTTTAAACAAGAAAAGCATGTAAAACTATCTGCCTCTGAAATCACATATACAGTCACTAGAATGTACCACCAACAAGGTACAGTAAAAGTTTCAAAACACACTTTTACTCCTTAAATACTGTAAAAAACATACTGTTTATTATGAATTTATCAATTTCTATAATATAAAATAATCTTGGCAAGCAAATAAAGATAAAGCTGAAAACAAGTCCTATCACTGTTCCAACATTTCATAATAGTACCTCTCATACATGAAGTGTTTGGTGCAATCTGGATCTATGTCTGGTAAATATCATAGAGTATTCGAAGTTTTCAGATACTTCAAAAAGTGGTATTGCTGTTAAAACATTACACAAAATATAATACTTTCAACAAATAAAATAAGTAAAATGTCTGACCTCTGTGCAACTGATGATTTCAGATATTTGGAACAAGCTTGAACAAATTCTATTGTTAAGAAAAGACATGGTTTCAAAAGACGCAAATCACAAGATAATCTTTATAAACTTCTTTGAAATCACCAACCATTTTACACATAAAGCATGGATTCAATGGTCTCAAGGTAAGACAACGTAAGTTACAGCTTTCTGTTTCATGACCATACATCATTCTACTGATATTTGTCACCTTTCTCCGTCCGTGATTAGAATACATTAGTCAATTTTCATTATAAAATTGTCAGCAGACAACTAAACTGCTATGAGACAGTTACAGTAAGTGTTTTCCACCCTCACTCATCCTGACTGATACTAATCATCCAAAACAAAGCAACCATGAACAACCATACGGATTTTCTCAAATCAAAGATTTTCATTTCAATGGATTCTCAATTAACAAGCAGTCATTAACAGAATATTGTTTGTATCACATATTCTCGTTTCACTGGATCCTCCATAAACAAGCAATCATGAACAACTATACAGTGCTATCATGGATTCATGATGTTCATGTGTATCTGCCAAGCACTAACATTTTCATAAATGGAGGTACCTGAAAAATAACATGTGGTTCAGTAGTAAGCCTTATTGTCATGTAATTACTCACAATGGTAAAGTAAAATTAAGTTTACTTCTAATGATTTAAGATGATTTAAGATTTATTGGTAAAAGAAGATTCATGTATGATATGGAAACTCACATCCCTCCATCCCAAAAGAGGTTTTAGTTTGTCAAGAATATCGAGCAGAGTTACGGTTCTTGTACACAGTGTTTCTCCTGACAACCATAAAAATATCTTTTCAATTTCAAAGCAGTATCATAAGTAAGTGAGCAATTTTTAAGATAAAAATTGATATTTAAATAAAACCGATGGCAATAATTCTGCAAACACAAAAAACAGAGCAACAATTTTTGCTCTTTAATTTTTCTCAATGCTATTTAACAATTTCCAAAAGTTTCAACTCAATATACTGAAGGGTTACAGAGATATGCTAAAAAAAAAATTCAATGAAAAATTATAACAAAGGGAATAACTCTGCAAACAGCACTAGTAGAGTTATGGTTCTTTTACTCTGCACTTCTCTATGCCCAAGAACTTTCCTCAAAGTTTCAAGTCAATACATAAAGGTATAACACCCCTACTAAACGGTGGCTCTTTCACATTTTGGTGATCTGTTTAAATGAGAGCCCTCGACACTTCCGTTTTAGAGCCCTCGACCAAAACAAAGCTGAAAAAGGTAAGCACATTTTATAAAAATATACGTTATTAAAGAGCATGCTTGTTTTTCAAAAATCGAAGAATGTCATGCCACGTAGAACATTTTGCTCATCATTTTAGATGCAATTTCGATAAGAAATACCCAATAAAGACGTTGCTTGAACTTGTACCAAATATCAACTCATGTGTTTTCTTTTACGAGGAGACACATCTTGAGTGATTTCTTTACCGTGAAGTAGGTGTTGGCCCACATAATCGTCATGTAACATTGTTCCAACCTCCTCTTTGGCTCAACACTAAAAATATTTGACAAAGTTTGGTTAAAAAACAAAATACTAACATTTTTTCAAATGTGATCGAGCCATCGACAATGTGATGGCGCCATCGGCGATGTGAAAGAGCCCTCGAAAATGTGATGGAGCCAACACCATCATTCATTAAGTGTTAATATTGTGGAATTATACCAATTAAATTCATGTATAGATTAAATTGCATGAGTTGATAATTACTTTCTTGAAATGTTTCGAATAATTGTTCAATCAGATTCGTTCATATGAACTAGTTTTTCATTACTCTGTAATTGTATATGCATAGTTTAATTACAGATAACGGTCTTTAGAGGTAAACTAAGAACAGAGTAGCGATTAGCACGAAAACGAAAATTTCGTCAAATCAATGCAACACGACTAAGAAGTCATTGTCAAAACAATGAACATAAATAAAAGAAACATGGGGGGGAAATTTCTTCGAGGCACCACATCAGCAAAAACGAATAAAAGAAAACGCATCAAGGTTCAAGTTCTACAAAGCAAATCAAATACTCTATGTTAAAGACAATATTTTCGGCAACAAAACATTTTACACCTAGAAAAACATCAAAAAGAACATTGAATTGTTCACTTGAAAGCCATTCAATCAGTGATGAAGAAGTTATTTGTAACCCATTAGACGAGATTTTTTACAGATAGTGATGTAGCAGATATTGAAGAACCTATCTCAATTAGTTCGGAATATGAAGCAGAAGACATTAAAAACAATATACCCAATGATGCTGGAATTGAAGACAAAACAATATCCGGTGTTTTCAATAAAGTTTTACCAATTTTGAAAAAAAAGAAAGAAATCAGATCGTCGCTTTTTTTCGTGCTTTTTAACACAATATTAACACTTATTGAATGATGGTGTTGGCTCCATCACATTTTCGAGGGCTCTTTCACATTGCCGATGGCGCCATCACATTGTCGATGGCTCGATCACATTTGAAAAAATGTTAGTATTTTGTTTTTAACTGAGCTCTTTGAAATATTTTTAGTGCTGAGCCAAAGAGGACGTTGGAACAATGTTACATGACGATTATGTGGGCCAGCATCTATTTCACGGTAAAGAAATCACTCAAGATGTGTCTTCTCTTAAAAGAAAACACATGGGTTGATATTTGGTACAAGTTCTAGCAACGTCATTATGGGGTATTTCTTATCAAAACTGCATCTAAAATGATGAGAAAAATGTTCTACGTGGCATGACATTCTTCGATTTTTGAAAAACAAGCATGCTCTTTAAAAACGTATATTTTCATAAAACCTGCTTACCTTTTTCAGCCTTGTTTTGGTCGAGGGCTCTACAACGGAAGTGTCGAGGGCTCTCATTTAAACAGATCACCAAAATGTGAAAGAGCCACCGTTTAGTAGGGGTGTATAACAGAATTATGCTCCAGACAAAAGTTTTGGATGGACAAACTGACTAACGCACCATCAAAATACCTCTGCCTTATTGACTGTGGAATAAAAATTTAAAAGTAAATCAATCTACAAAACACACGAAAATCAAGTTCCGTTAAGTCATGCCTAAATAAACCTGTCCAATGTACCTTTAACAATTTATTTCATTAACAAATGCACAAATATCATTTAAGATGGTAATTTTTTCTATATTAAGAGTATTACATGCACATGCACATAGTTTTTGTAACAAAGTCTCTGAATAATCTGAAAAGCAAAAATTGCAAACACTTAACAAACCAACCTCACTTGGATCATTCAGGGCCTGCAGTATCATTTTCTCTATATTTCTGGTCATAGCAACTTTCTGTTGGGCAGACAGAGGATGTTCTACCTTATCAACAGAACCTGACTGAAAGTACACAAAACAACACTCATTTCAGGCTGTAGATTATTATACAGTTCTGGCTGCGATTCTGGATTCTACAAACCATTCAAGTTTGTCTCTTACAAAGAAGGAAATTCCAAAAGGTTGACCGAGTTCATGCTGTACTTACCAGGAAAAAAGTTTACAAGTAGACAAGAAAGAGACAATTACTTTGAACATAATTTCAATGTGATCCTTGATTGCTGCACTGATAAATTTCATTATTTTTCATATCTTGGAATGGAATGTCACACTTTCATCAGCAACTTATCATCAGATATACCACAGTTTAGTCTTGGATACAACTGAATGTACATCTATAAAGATGTTTAAAACAGCTTACCTTTTGATAAACTTAAAATGTTCTTTACTTATGCTGCCAGTACCAAAAAGGACAGGATGTTCACAAACACTTGAACTTGTACAATAAAGAGTAGACAATCTGATTATCACTTACTATGTACCAAAAGTTGACAGAGATTGTCTCCCCTCCATCAGGTAATGATTCCACTTCATGCCACCTGTAATAACAGAATTAAAAGACACAATTTTATGCCAGTACTGCAAAATAATCTCCATGTATAAAAACTAACAAGAATATCAGTAACACAAATGGATGAATCCCAAATGTGCTTTATCCATATTTTGGTTGTTTCGGTAAGGTGTCAAACAATTATCTATTCATCCAACTAAAACACCCAAACTATTGCAGATCTCCTCCAACTACTGGTTACTAAGGAACAGCTTAGAACAGAAACTGCTCTATTTAATAATCAAAGGAGCAAAAATTGGACCTTTTAGGTCAAGGTCATTCAGGCATCAAGGTCATACAAAACAGTGGGAAAGTCTTGCCCAAATTGGTGTTGTGTTAAGTATGAAGTAAATCCATAGTTATTGGCAAAGTTAAAGTGTCCGGACAGAATGACAGAAGTCCTAACAAATCGGTACTTAATAAGTGGCTCGTCTTTTCTTCTCCCCATTGTTCTTTTAGCCATGTAAGAACATCTATAGCCACCTAAAAGCTTTCAGAATGAATAGCATTAAAGAAAATTTACAATTACCTTTTGTTCCCATAGCCAATTAAGTATCTATTAGTATGTATGGATGGACTGACAGATGGATAGTTCGAGTAATGCCCTCCTTTGGGGGGCATAAAAATGATATATACAAAATCAGTATGTATATTCTGAGAATGATGTTTTGATATCAAGCAAAATAAATTGAAGTAAAAAGACAGAAAACTGCTTGACTAGCCACAACGATTCAAATTCAAACTATTGTCTCTCTCCAGTAGTACTGTTATTTTATGTCAAAAAGCTTATCAACAAAAAAAAGTTACTACTGTCACATGTCCTTTTCATCACAGATAATAGGATTCAGATGACATTTTTGATTATTAACACCCTTATTTTTTATATCAGAGATCTCTGGCTTAGAAACTATTAAACGTCTACAAACATTCAAATTTACATGGATCTAACATTAATTTAAACAAAAGCTCACATATTCAAACTGGTCAATGAAGTCAAAATAATTTGTAAGTTGTATGCCCAATACAACTACCGGTATGTTATCAAACCCATACAAATGTCCTTTCATGCGAAGGCTGTTTAACCATACAGTTAGTAGAAATTTAAAAAAAAATACATTTTTATCAGAGAACTCTGGATAAAATCTATACACATACCACTATGGGGGACATGACAATATGCTAGATGAACAAAAACACAGTAAGACAGTTAAACTACTTGTGACAGATCATCTTCAAACACCTCTAGGTCTTATGTTGAACTGCAAAATTATATTCCCCTCAAAAACCAATACACTGGAATGCTAACAGCATTATTGTAACCTCAACACACACAAAGCAAGAGAAGACTTACCAGTACATTGGAATGTAGAGCACATCTCCTGGGCCCACCAACCCTTCATAACCAGACAGATTTCGTGCATTTGGAAACCTTTCATAGTCTATACAATCAAGATCAACCTGGAAAATCATGCAGAGCCATGTAATTAGCATTGACTGGTTACTGTCAGGTTGTTGACTGCAAAAAATAAACATTCTTATATATTTTTCACTTGTTTGCCTACCAACATCAATAAGGTTTTTCAGTGGGACTTGTAACTCTTTCTACACCAAACACTCAAGTCGGCTTTGGAATTTTTCTTCATATCTTTTAATCAGTCTAGGCATGAAAATTATCTTTATTTGGCAGGGGTGTAAAAGGTAAACATAGGAACTGTCTACATCTTCAATCTATGAAACAACTTTTTATGTAATCTGGCATATATCTGGATATGTACAAAAAAGGCATGAGTAAACAGTTTGTACTTCAGATGTAACCAAATAAATGTTAAATTTATAAGTAAAACAGTACATCTCAGTACCTTGCCTTACAACTAATGTGTCACAAAATTCTTAAAAAAGTTTGTAGTGTAGAGCCTTCTTTTGAAGAAAGAATAACAATGTATATTGACTCTAAAATTATACCAACTTAACTCTCGCTCTGAGTTTACTGTATGAATCAGCAGAAAATGAATTCACTTTCTTCTTGAAAGCTGATATTTCATTTCATTACAACATATAAAATTCAACAGCAAACCTAGAATTACAGTGATGAAATATTACTTTTCATATACTTCCACTCCTCTGATCCTTCCAATGTGAAAACCCCTCTAATCCAACTTTATATGATGGTCTAGAGTTCAAACTACAAAAGTCCCAGTGTAACAAGAAATAACAGAACTAAATAAGTAAATAAGAAGACAAATAATATACCTGACTTTGCCTATCATGTGGGTGGTAAACTGGGTAAGGATAGAGGTTTTCAAACTGGTCTGGATGGAATAACATGAATCTTTTCTGACCATAAATCTGAGCAAAGAAATTCTCCTGTTCATCATAATGCACTGGGGTAACATTCCCTGAAATAACATAATTATTACATTCTATTAGGTATCAAGTACCCTCCTTTTAATGGTACAGACTCATCAGGAGGGTAATAATTTTGAGAGATAAATAATCACAATGTCAAACTCAGCTAATAAGTGATTACAGGGGTGTTATACCCATTGGGGTTTAACGGAAAAACATATTTTTATTCTAATGAAGACATATTTAGGCAGTAAACAGTGAAAATTATGGCCACATGAAAGTACGTGTTGTGAACTTATCAATAATATTAATCTATAATATGACTTTGAAAGAAAACTGACTTGAAATAACCCATCTTGCAAAAATATTTAAAAGCAATGTTAAAACAGAGAAATGTAAACCTTTTCTTTGAAAAACAAATGTATTACGAAAGGTTTAATATAAACTTATCTTTTTTACTTCGATTAGGAAGCAAGTTCTTGCAACTTATATCAATGACTGCTTCATGGGTTAAAACCAAAAGTGAGGAATGTGGAAAGTCACTGCGGACTCTCGCCCCTGGCGGAATTCAAACCAGCGACCTCTGGATTGGGACTCCATTACTATAACCACTCAACTACTGCTCTTCCTCAAGGTTATTAACAGCTTAGCAGCTTACCTGCCATGCCAATCAATAGAAGATTCGATGTTAAAGGACCCCACTTGTTTGACTTCTGTTGCTCATTTAGCCAACTCCAATTGAAATTCATAAAGTCATACACTATTTGTTTTCCTATGGTGTCATTTAATGCTTGCTGTAAATATATCCTGAAAGAAGAACTTTTTCATATTAAAAGGTTTCTGTTGTATTTCGAGCTAATTTTGTGTATCATATTTGAAAATGTTTCTTTTTCTGTGTATGTATCTGAAAAAATAGCTATATCAAGCAATGACAATGATTTTAGTCCTTTTAATTTGTGATCTTATACTTTGAAATGACACTTTAAGATGTAATAAACAAAATAACCATTCATTGAAAGAAACAAAAAATGTTTAGCTATAATTTATAACAACCACAGTTACCAGTAAGAAAAAAAATTCTCACTATAAGTGACAAATAACCTGAAGGAAATTATCTGCAAATATGTCAAGATTAAAGCAGTGCTATTTAAGTGAAAAAAGTCCGTGCAAACTGTGCGAATATCTTTTTGACATCTCGGTGGAATCAGGAATTTCTGCCATGAATCCAGCTTAGATGAGACATACCGAGGGTAAATAAGCTGAATCAGTCAGTCAGTGATTACCTAACAGCCTTCTTCAGGGGCACAGAAATTATCGGAAGGTTTATGATGAGAAAAACTTCTCTGCTATCTTAAGAACATGAAAGTCCGTAACAGAAAGATACAATGCATATTAGAATACACAACCCAGAGCGGGATTCAAACTCTGATCTCCTGCGTGATATGCCAATGGTCTAACCACTGAGCCAAAAAATCGATTCCCTGACACAGTTGTCAGAGGTTGTATTTATACAATTATAGGTAGGTGTGCACTAGACCGTAACAGTTATCCAAACTTAAGTAAACAATCATAATATAAAAAAAAATGACCTGTTGGAATACTTAATTTAAATCTGGACCAAAATGTATCGATGCCATAGAAATAGCAGGAAAACTTACTTTTTATTAGAATGCTTTTGTTTTTCTCTCAACATAGTCACAAAATCTCTGAAAGTCAACTCCAACTGCTCTGTAGGTGGCACAAACTGTTTTAACATTTGGCATTTTTTGTCACTGTAATATCTGAACTTATGATTATCTGATTTATACACAGTAAACTTCCCATCCCCTATGTGATTGGCTAGGTACTGGATATCCCACTGAAGTGCTGAAGCTACTAAGTTTGTGTCAGTCAGTATCACAGGTTGCTGGAACAAAAACCATTAGTGTTTAACACAGACCTGAATTCTTGATAGCTACTTTTTGTTATCAATTTTAAGCATTCCATCTGGAAGTCCTTGAAAATTACACTCTTTTTCGCAACTTCTGGTAAATAATCTGAGCATGACATTGTCAAGTATCCTTGACAAAACTAAAATATTTGTCTCTAAGTTTAAATTCTAAGTGCAATCCTTGGTAACTTAATATAAATAATAATTTAAATATAAAAATTTTAGTAAACAAGAACTGTCACTGTACGATGACAATGCCCCCTAAGTGGTGCTCTGAATTTAGGCTGACGACCAGTCATTCAAGAGTCAAGGTCAAATAAATATAGGTCAGTGGGAAAGTCTTGTCCAAAGGGGTGTTGTGTCCAAGTATGAAGTAAATCGACTTTCTATTAAGGAGGTTATGGGCATTGTTAAAGTATTTGGACAATTGGATCTTCAAAGTGAAGGTCATTCAGGGGCTAAGGTCAAATAAATATAGGTCAGTGCGAAAGTCTTGTCCAAATTGATGTTGTGTCCAAGTATGAAGTAAATCCACTTACTAATAAAGAAGTTATGGTCAATGTTAAAGTTTTTGGACAATTGGATCTTCAATGTGAAGGTCGTTCAGGGGTCAAGGTCAAATGAATATAGGTCCGTGGGAAGGTCTTGTCCAAAGGAGTGTTGTGTCCAAGTATGAAATAAATCCACTTACTAATAAGGAAGTTATGGTCAATGTTAAAGTTTTTGGACAACTGAATCTTCAAGGTGAAGGTCATTCAGGGGTCAAGGTCAAATGAATATATGCAGGCTGTCAACCAAGTCTTTTTTAAAAAATAGGAGAAATATAGGAATATTTCTACCAAAAATATAGGAGTTTTTGGACACTTTTGAGGCAAAATATAGGAATTTCTAACGAAAAACTATATTCTTTACAGGCACTGACCCTATCAATTCTTACCTGTTTGCTTGCAGTTTTAAAATGTCTTAAAAATTACAATCTCTACATTACATGTACAACTGTCTACTTCAACAGCATCACAATCCATAGAGAAGACTGCTGCACAGTACATCATCATCATCTGAATGGGCACCTGAAATGTTTGTTTTTTTTTTTATTTTAACAAAATAACACATTACAACAATGATTCAATAGATGACAATATGCATTGATGAAGCATAATAACTGAAGTTAAATTATGGTAAATTTTAGACCAGATCATAACGTATCAAGTCTGGAATATCTGTTCCTTTAGGCTTGTACCACAAAGTGTTACAATTATGAACCAATGTCAATGGCAGCATCAAAATGGCCCAATACAGTAACATAAACATGACTTTTATAATTAAAACTGATAACTGAAACTAATGTAATCTTATAAGTTCAACAACACTTAGCAGCACATGTTAAGTACTTAAATAACACAACTGTCCATTGACTCAGACAATCAATTTCCTATAAAATTGGGCAATGAACATACACAATTGAAACTGACTAGATGCATAACAAAAATATATTTTAACAGTATACACATTGTAAGTCATACTTCATGCATGGCTTATTCAAGAATATAAGAGATCACAAAGTATCAATGTCATTCAAAGAAACACTTCCTATAATTATGGCTTTGAAACATTAATCACAGTCCAGGACTAATTCTCCCAAACAAAAGTATAAACAGGGTATTTCACAGTTCAGATGTAATTCTTCCAGACACATGTATAAACAAGATACTTGTAAGTGTTAATGACTATTCATTTACAAAGCTCATTTCATACATTATAAATGTAGCAATATTGATGAACCTAATTTGTTTAAGAAGCACATATCATGATTAATGCCTGCATGGTGCTAGATGACTTCATTTTCTTCAATGTTGGTTCCTGGTTGTCATCTTGAATGTCACTACATGGTGATGTGCAATCAAATTGTTTAATTTTTACAACTGCAGCACTTCTCTTCTTGCTCAACTCATTGCTTTTCTGCTGACAAGTCTGTGCACCTTTCCTTCCCCTTTCCATTCAATTCTCAGAGCTTTCCAGCATTCCCTGGGCAACTTGCATTTCAATATCATTCTTTGCTTTCAAAGCTGATGATAACTTTTCTGTAGCCTCTTTGAGAAGTACCTCTGCACTTTTTAATATGTCTCAGAGACTTGCATTGTATTTCATCATTTGGGATTATCTGAAAAAAAAACAAAAAAAAACAAAACTAAACAAGATTTTGATTTACCTAAAAAAATGTTGACAATCATACTGCTTTTCAAGGTGACCACTCAGATGATGGAGAAAAGTGCACTACAACATTATCTGATGGGGATGGCGATGCTGTGGAAGACAAACAACTTCTCTTACCTGTAAAATAAAAAAAGTTTAAATCAGTATCAAAACAATATTTACACTCCCTCATTTTTTTTTCAAAATAAGGGAAAATATAGGAAATATAGGAATTGGTTGACAGCCTGTATATGTCAGTGGGAAGGACTTGTCCAAAGGGGTGTTGTGTCCAAGTATGAAGAAAATCCACTTACAAATAAGGAAGTTATGGCCAATGTAACTGTGCCAGCTTTTATCAGTGGACTAAACAAGTTTTATAGATTTTAAGTATTTATAATATAATAAATGTTTAAGTAAGATCTTCAGTTAAATCTTGTTTTCTTTGTTATTACCTTTTATAATTTTAATGTTCCTGACATGTGCCTGCCTAGTATAGTCAGTATTGACTTTTGGCAGTAATAAGTTGAAGTTGATATCGGGCCACCCTCGGTTTTAAAAAGTGAATGCAATATAGGACAAACATTTCGAATATCAATCCAAATCTGACCAATATATCATTAACATTAGGCCGATTTCACATTTCAATGTATGTCTGTGATCAGATTTCAATGTCGGGCCTCGATCAGATTTTTAAATCTAGGACCGCCATCAGATTTAGGGATCTAAATTAAGCTATTGTTTAAATTGCATACGACACAATCTGTGCCACAAAACAGATTCAAAAGCAAACTTTTAACCTGGACACAACATTGTACAAAATAATTGCAAATATACTCCAATTTTTGTAAACTTAGAATTTTCAAATAGGCCATATAGTCTAGTAAATGACTGAAGTCAGTGAAGAGCACTATGCAGTTTCTTAAAATATTCAATTTAAGGTCAACAGCTTAGTATAACACAATTTATTTGTTTTCATTTCGATGTAAAGTTCATAGACTTTGTATAAATATTAAATCGCTCTGCTTCCAACTTATACGAACAAGACTGGACATATAAGTCGCACGTTTCTCATGTTCGAATGTCCTTCTGGGTGCGAAATTATTTATGTACGAATCATATTTTGTCTTAATAGCAACTTTAATAGATTTAGGTGAAGATAGATCTTACAAACCGCTTTTCTGATAAGTTCTTTTGCCGCTGGGTCGTGGCAAGAAAGCCGGGGTATTTGCTTCAACGTAAAAGAGTAAGATTTAGAACACGTTCCTCTACTTTCACTTTCAGGGGAAGCCATTTTCCTCTAAATACGGAAAAGGCGGAAAGGATAGCGGTCCCACTAATTACCGACAAGAACAGACAAGAACCGTCAAGAACCGACAAGAAACTTAATTTTTATATTTAAAGATATTTTCATTCTATTTCTGACCATGCTGAAACATTTTTATTAAAAAATGATGAATATTTTCCACATCTGACATACCAACAAGAAAATGTGCTACCGACAAGAAATGCATATGAATCGACAAGAAACTTATTTGTGAAATAAAGTGCATTTTTCTTTTAAGTTTCGAAAAAAATATTATAAAAGTTATTTACTATTTCTTTTTGATCAAATCAAAACAATTTTATGAAAAATAATGATCAATATTTTCGATATTTGACATACCGACACGAAAATGCGTACCGTCAAGTACTGGATATGAAATGACAAGAAACTGATATGTGAAATTTAGAGCATTAGGGATTTTCAATGTAGATGCATCCTTGTTTGGATAGTGCAACATAAAGAGAGCATCCCATCCTAGAGACACTCCTAGTTCATTCAATGCTCAGTGTGTAACACCGATGCAAAGTACATCTGTTTAACGTCTGACCCGAAAGATTGTATTATTGGTGTATTAGTGTGGTATCGACCTCGGGACTCTTGGATAACCAGCCCAGCCCATTACCACTGGACCACTGATCCGCCCCGCTCATTTAACCTTCCAAACTGCCAGTTGTAAACATTAATCTGTTTTTACATAAAAAGTCTCTTTTACGGTGACATTTTTATATAATCATATAATATTTCACTTAAATCAATTTAAATAAATGTAGGTAAAGAATACTTAAATTGGTGACCGCATAGGACCATGTACTGAATAAAACGCCTCACTTTGTAAATGTACAGGACAAAGCTGCAATACAAATATATGGCTCTAAATATTTGAATATGTAACCAAACAGGAAATTTCTTTAATCATAATATTATTAACATAACATGCAATTAATTGTAAGGTACGGAGTGGGGTTCATATTAAATGTGGCAGGGTTTCAAGTACAGTTCACATTTTATTTCACTTTTAAATAACTTGTAGTTCAGCCCCTTTGAAGATTAAAAAAAAAGGACAATTTCATTTTAGGTAGAACTGAACTTAAATGAACGTTTCTTCAACGAATTTTGATAGCTTGCTTTAAATTACATTGTAATTAGTTTATCCAAATATGAGACTAACCAGTCTAGTTAATAATCCTTAAAAACTTAAAGCGACTGACTCACAGACGATGATAAAAAGAAAATGTTTATACATCTTGAAATTCTTGCTGTAATCGTGAAGAAGATATCTAAACTAAGTTACTGACTCAGTTTTTGTGACAGAAAAATATCAAAATATAAAGTTTTACATACTTTTATCGGTAAAAAATTTACCTCGTTAGTCACGGGGTTGATACTTTAGTTATAAGATTAATTTTGAGGCAATCTAATAACTAGACGTCGTGGCTCAGTGGACTAAGTCGTCGCTCTATATATTCCTGACCGAAAGGTCGTGGGTTCAAATCCTGGTTAAGTCAAAACTTATTTTTTCAGTTTTCATGGTGTATAGAAGCATAATAATATATTTTTCCATAGTACATTAAATCCTCTTAAATATGAAAGAATAAAAAATTTCTGCAAAATTTTGTGAGTCAGTCGCTTTATTGTCCATTTACAATCAAAATTAGACAATTACATATTGTAACATATAGTGCTTTCTTTTTTATTGTTACCCATGATATGGTTGCAGCAGTACTTAATAAATGTAGACTGTATTAATATTTGTAATTTTCCTGCAGAATATACAAAATGGCATTCTTTTGCTTAATTTATTTTTCGAAGAAATTCAGTACAAGGAAGGAAAGCATCTAATGTAACATGCGCTAAATCTTTCCTTTACCCGTCTCTCGCGGATTTTTATTATTTCTATTCTTTAATAAACTATTTTACGAAACGTTCCCAAAGAAGTATGTTAGAAACAAAGATATTATTAAAAGGTTTTTAACAGCGTTCAAATCTTCTGCAACCAACTCTACAAAACAATATTGCTACATTTCTCCAAGATATGATAATTACAGCTTAGTACACGACGGAGCAACTGGTCCGCTGAGTTTATAACTTTTGTGAAGTTCGAACCAGGTATGACCCCAATACCTGGTTCTGAAGAAACAACTGATTTAACATTGTTATTTATCCTCATTACCATCGATGACATGACTCCCATTAGACTCTGATTATCCTTAGGAAAAATACATAAAATATGATTATATGGCTTCTTTAGAATCTGAACATGCCAGATATGGCCTGGACTCATGAAATTGTAAAAATATTCTGTAAATCTAAAGAAATGAACAAAGTGATTAATTTTAATCTAGAACAAATAGTAAAAACCGCCTTAAGGAATCAAAATGTTCTTGACATATTCTTTACTAATATGCCGTCAGCAGTTCATGTCATCAAGATCCTTCAAAGTTTGGAAAATTTAGATCAAGATATAATCCTTCATGAAATTCAGATCAAAACTGGCCTATCGCTCCAGCCCCCCCAAAAAATACTGCTGTTTTACAAACCTGCAAATTGGACACATTTAAAGGAAGAAATGAGTGAGTTTGGTAAAACCTGAAATTCTAAAAATAATTCAGACCCCAATCAAGTCTGGAATGCATTTAGAGTCAAACTCAATGTCCTTTGTTCAATTTACATTCCAACAAAGGTCAATAAGACAAGACAGGAACTACCATGGATGTAACTCCAAATAATCCGTATGATAAGAAAACGTGAGAAACTTTACAGTAAAATTAAAGATAGAGGATATGCAGATCCTTGGTTATCGTCACGCTTTAAAGCTCTTAAAGCTTCAATATAAAAACAGATCCGAAACTCTTAATGGACTATCCCCCACAACATAAGATAACTAATTTCTGCAGGGGGTGTCGGTCAGATTGGCGACCGGTACCGACGATAAATAAAGTCAAACAAATAGATAGATTACTGGACTTACTTAGAGTCAGTCATTTCTGAAGGGGACTCCGAGCCTGGACAGAGCAAGAAGTTCTACAGCTTTATTAAGCACAATAAATCTGAAAGCTGTGGAATCTCCCCCTCTTAATTACTTACACCGACACATATGCTATAGATAACATTTTAAATAAGTCTGTTAAGTCAGTATTCTCATGCCCCCAAACCTCTAGGTCTAAAACAGGTCTGCAAAGGTCTAATGACTCCCTCCCACCACACACACCGACCCATCCACCCCAGCTAACCAAATTCCCGAGGTAAAAACCATAATTGCAGAGTTAGCTAAACTCCTTACTTGTCTCTGTCCAAGTAAGGCCAGTTGTCTTGATCAGATCTCACCTCGTGTCTTCAAAGAAAAACATACTGAGGTGGCTCCAATTCTTTGTGAAATCTTTAGGTTCTCTCTTCTCCCTGGCATTGTCCCACTTGACTGGTTAAAATGCTGTAACTGCGCCAATCCATAAGAAACGACCTAAATCAAAGGCTAGCGATAACAGGCCTATTTCACTAACCTGTATTGCATCTAAGCTTATGGAACACATTAAAGTTTTCAGGTTTACGAACTTTTTTGATAAACATGAAATGTTTAGCCCATTCCAACATTAGGTCAAAGCGCAGCTGTGAGATGCAACTAGTTAGTTTTACCCAGGACATATTTGACAACCTTGAAAAGGGTAAAGAGACTGTGATTGTAATGGAATTCTCCAAAACTGTTGTCAAAGTAGATCATCATAAACTTTGCTACAAGTTTACAAATATTGGTGGGTGTAAACCCACGAAATACGCGGTGGATTAGGTCATTCATAAACAACCGCTCACAAAAAGTACCAGTTCAAGGTCATCTCTCTTGTAAACTCCCGGTTATGTCTGGTGTCTCATATGGCTCAGTTATTAGACCTTGCTTTTTTTTCTTATATAAACGACCTGACAGAGAGTTTCAAAAGTAAAGTCCGTCAGCATGCTAACGACACCATTGTCTATGTCACCATAAACTCCCAGACTGAAGCAAAGAAATTACAAAATAATTGTCTAATTCTTTAGGGCTGGGAACGAGTATGGGTTACATAGTTAAACCCTAATAATTCAGAGGTATTAAGAACTACGTGGAAGAAAAATGCAGCCGTCTATTCATATACACTATACAATACTGTCTTCCAATCAGCTGTCAGTTCTAAACATTTAGGATGCACAATATCAAAAGATCAACTGGTCACAGCATATAAACAACATCACCTCAAAAGCAAATAACTCATTCAGATATATTTTAAAAATATTAAGACCAGAATTATTCAGGTTAAACAAACAGTCTATAACACTTACGAACGATCCGTAGCAGTCACACCTTGCTCGTTAAATCAGCTGCAGCAAGTTATGTATGTAATAGTTATAATTATTCTTGTAGAGTAACCCAGATGCCTTCAGACCTGCACTGGAAAACTCTTAAACGAAGAAGAGCCTATCACACATTTATACTCTTGTACAAGATCCAACATCAACGTGTATCTTTTGATCACAACCACCTGTTAGCGACTCGAAATCAGAACTTCGTAATACCCCAATCCCGCACGCAGTATCATTTAAATTATTTCTTCCTAAGAACTATCAGATTATGGAATAGCCTGCCAGGTTATGTCCAATCAAGTCAATAATCTTAAGGAGTGGCTTGAGACGGTAAACTTATAGTCCCTTTTTTTCTTTCAACTTGAGCACTCTTCCTTCTCCCAACAAACGATAAATCAACTTCAACTTATTACTGCCAAAAGTCAATATTGACTATACTAGGCAGGCGCGTGTCAGGAACATTAAAATTATAAAAGATAATAACAAAGAAAACAAGATTTAACTGAAAATCTTACTTAAGCATTTATTTTAAATACTTAAAATCTATAAGTATAAAACTTGTTTAGTCCACTGATAATAGCTGGAACAATTGGGGTAGCCTTAATCTCGGTCGGTAACTTGTTCCAGAGTCGTATAGTCCTTGTGAAGAATGAGTTCTGTTTCTTGTGTTTGTAAGTTGATTGTGATTGACATTGACCTGTTTGTTTTTTTATTTTGTTTAGCATGACCAGGCTGGCATGGTTGCGCCTTTGTTCTAAAGTTGACCCTTTTAGTTCCTTAATCATGTTTGTTACACTGCTTGTATAGTGGTAATCATTATAGTGGTAATGATTATAAACGTACCTTGCAGCTGACCTCTGGGCCATTTTTGTTCTGTGTCTGAGATATTTTTGCCATGGATGCCATATGGTTGAGCAGTATTCAACCTGTGGTCTTACATATGTTTTGTATGCTGCTTCTTTGAGTTGTTTGTTTTGTGTTTTGACATTTCATCTGATGAACCTTAAGCTGTTTTTTGCTTTGTTTGTGATATTGTTTATATAGGATGACCAGTTTCGGTTACTACTTATTGTAACTCCTAAGTATTTTGCATTTTCTGTGGTTTTCAGTATTGTGTTATGTAGGGTGTAGGGAAAGATGACCGGTTTCTTTTTCCTGTGTATTCTGAGTACTTCACACTTGTCAGGGTTGAATTCCATTGACCATCCTTTTTCCCATATTTCATGGTTGTGCAAATCATTTTGTAAGGTTTGTGCAAATGCTTGTGATTTAATTGTTAAATAAACAATGGTGTCGCCGGCAAATAGACGCACCCGGCTCCTGACACTTCCTGGTAGGTCATTGATGTATGCGAGAAAGAGACACGGACCTAAGACCGATCCCTGCGGGAAACCAGAAAGCATAGGGAACCTGTTAGAGACCTTGTTTTCCACTAATACTTGTTGTGATCTGTTTTTGAAAAGTTTTGTATCCATGAACTGATGTGTGGATGAACTCATATGTGTTTCAGCTTGAGTATGAGTTTGTGGTGGTCTACTTTGTCGAAAGCTTTACTGAAATCCATGACTATGACATCAGTTTGTTGACCTTGATCAAGGTTGTCAGCTATTTCTTGTGTGAAGCCAATGAGCTGTGTCTCACAGCTATTGTGAACTTACAATAACAGCAGCATTAACAGTTCATAAAAGCAATACAGACTGGAGATTATTTCTTTTCCGAGTGTTTCAGTCTTTTTTTCTGATACTTTTTTGATCAATCATTATTTTTAGTTCTTCCTTAATATCAATTTTCCAGTTTTGCCTCTGTGAGTATTAATTTATTTACATTTATTTCTTTAGAGATAGATCCAGTTATGATTTTTATCAACAGTACAAGAAACATATAGAAACATTTCAGCATTTTATATAGAATGTGCTGAAACAATATAGGAGAGATCTGATCCTATTCGTCCGTACCGGTATTTAAATCTATTAATGAGTCACGACTTCTTATTCTTACAGATGAAAGTCATTCGATTTGAACGACCAATCAAAGCATGGTTTTAGTGTGTTATGGTTTTCAGGACCATGCGATGTTGTAAATAAAGTAACCTGTAGCCGTGTTCACTTAAATACGAATGAATTATTTAATATGGGATTTTGTAATAATGTTTG
The DNA here is from genome assembly GCA_012932295.1 of Cyclina sinensis. Lineage (NCBI taxonomy): Eukaryota > Metazoa > Mollusca > Bivalvia > Venerida > Veneridae > Cyclina > Cyclina sinensis. The sequence continues at coordinate 69,627,080 of JAAONU010000001.1, read as the reverse complement.
TTCCAGTTGCATCGGAGACTTCTTTGAGTGGATTTGTCGAATATGGGGCCTCGCAACACTTGTTGGTAAGTGAGACTGAGAGTAACATAAAAGCATTCACCAGTGACCTGACCTCTGTCATATCTGACGTTGATTGGTCAGATACATACATACCCTTCCATTCATAAAGTGGCATTCTAAGAAATATTAATAGCTCAAAATTTCTGACAACTTTCAGGATTTCTTTATTATATGATTGAGTCACTGATCTTTGTTCTGATGTCATCTTCGGCGTCAGTTCATCTAATCAGATTAAGAACAGTACCAGAAAGGATCATAGAAACTGTTGGTTTACCAGACCCAATAGGAGCTGGATCAATCTTGACAACTATATGAACTATATGAATATGACTTGTTGAAGACACATCGAGAAAAGGTCTGACAAGTAATGTCTTTTTTCCAACCACAAGTTGCATTTTTATGCATGGATAATGCCCAATAAAAAGTCGTTGGGAACGATAACTAGCATACTTTGAAAGAAATGACCAACATTTCCTTTTAGAGAAACAATTTTTATACAAGTTCCCAAAATATCATTTTTCAATGAACGATTAAATATATCAAATTTGACTTAAATTTCAATAGCATTGCTTACCGGCTATGCAGTCAACCGTTTATGAATGGCTGGAATGAGATAAATGGTGCATAGGTGAACATTAGCTACAGTGTATTACAAGTATCAAGATATCTGTCATTTTGTCGGGTACTGTACACAACAGGAGGAACTCTCGTTTTCCTTGAGGTCGTCGTGGACTACCCATTTCGTTAAACGTGGCCAAATCCACCGCATTTTGAGAATCCTTGCCGCTGACACAGTCACTAAATATCACTGCGGACGTCAGCTAAATGGGTGCCGGACGTTTCGGTAAATGACCAGTTTGGTAAATTGGATTTATATAGTAAACCCTTTGGACGTTTCGGTAAAAACGCAGTTATATAATGATTATGTGGTAAATAATGGAGAAAGTTGTCACACATATGAAAAACACATAATAATTACCTAGTTTGTTTTGTTTTTGACTCCTCTTCCCGTTGGATAGTGTCTTAACTATTTACAGTTTGGACCCAGATTAATCAGTTATACTTTGGTTTCACGACATCACTACGATATGCAGGTAGAGATATATACGTGCGTTTTATTTATTATTTATTTATCTAACACAGTCAGTGCTCTGATATTTTCGGGCACGCGTCTATTATTACTCAATTTGCGGGTTTTAAAGACCACTAATGTGTTGAGTACAACTAAGAGATTAAAGAAAACCGTTTTACCGTGAACCTGATAATAGCAGCAAAATGAGAGCAGCAGTGAAATATGTGATATATCCCATTGTTACCATATAATTACTATATAATTGCCTTTTTACCGAAACGTCCAAAGGGTTTACTATATAAATCCTATTTACCGAACTGGTCATTTACCGAAATGTCTGTAAATCGGCTAAATGGTTCCACAAACTTTTTCACAGGTAATTATTGATATCGAGGCTCACATCGTTCCTGATTACATGCATTGCGTCAAAATTTACACTTTAAAAATATCAAATAAATGTATAAATCTCTCATTCTGATGCATTTGTTTACGAATGCTCCTATTTGTTAATGCAAAGAATGACAATTCAAAGCAATTGCTGATCGAAACAGCTGAGCATATTTTCAGAAAATAAATTGACTGGTTTCTGATTGAGACATGTTAAAACTGCTTTCTTATTTAGAGAAAACATAAACCCGGCTGCAACATCTGTATTGTCTAGGCGCTTGGCAAAAATTATTGATTGAATTTGATATATAAATAACAATCGTTTTCAAAATTTCAACAAGGAAAGTACACAATAAACCTGCACAGCAAATGTATTTGAAATTTGGTTTTAATTTTACCAAAAGTCACATACAGTACGCGCCAGGAGGAACTCACATTTTCCGCTTTATTTCGCGGACGCGGAAAAAAAAATATCCGCCGCGACATCGAGGAAAAATACGGATTTCCTCGATGTCTCGACATCGCGAAATATCTCGGCGATATTTGACGACCATCGCGAAAATAATTAGAGTCATAACTCACCTGGATTAGCTGAACATTTAATGAAATGACCGTTATGAAACTGTGCATTTTACGTCTGCCAATTATGTGACATTTGGTAAAATTAAAACCAAAATTTCTCATACATTTGTAGGTTTATGTGTACTTCCGTCGTTGAAAACGCTTGTTATTGTATAGCAAAATCGATCAATAATTTTGTCAAGCGCATAGACGATACAGATGTCGCAGAAGGGTTTACATGTTGTATGTTTTCTTTAAATATAGGAAAGCAGTTTTAAAACGTGTAAATCGAAAACCAGTCAATTTATTTTCTGAAAATAGAAAATAGGGTCAGCTGTTCCGAGAAGCAATTACTTTCGGTTTTTAATTGTCATTCCTTCCGTTAACAAATACGAGCATTCGTAAACAAATGCATCAGAATGAGAGTTTTATACATTTAAATGATATTTTAAAGCGTAAAATTCGCCGAAATGCGTGTAATCAGGAACTTTGTGAGCCTCGATACGTCAATTCTTACCTGTGAAAAAGTTCGCGGAACCATTTAGCAGACGTCCGCCGCGATATTTAGTGATCCACCGCATTTTGAGAATCCTTGCCGCTGACACAGTCACTAAATATCACTGCGGACGTCAGCTAAATGGGTGCCGGACGTTTCGGTAAATGACCAGTTTGGTAAATTGGATTTATATAGTAAACCCTTTGGACGTTTCGGTAAAAACGCAGTTATATAATAATTATGTGGTAAATAATGGAGAAAGTTGTCACACATATGAAAAACACATAATAATTACCTAGTTTGTTTTGTTTTTGACTCCTCTTCCCGTTGGATAGTGTCTTAACTATTTACAGTTTGGACCCAGATTAATCAGTTATACTTTGGTTTCACGACATCACTACGATATGCAGGTAGAGATATATACGTGCGTTTTATTTATTTATTTATTATTTATTTATCTAACACAGTCAGTGCTCTGATATTTTCGGGCACGCGTCTATTATTACTCAATTTGCGGGTTTTAAAGACCACTAATGTGTTGAGTACAACTAAGAGATTAAAGAAAACCGTTTTACCGTGAACCTGATAATAGCAGCAAAATGAGAGCAGCAGTGAAATATGTGATATATCCCATTGTTACCATATACTTACTATATAATTGCCTTTTTACCGAAACGTCCAAAGGGTTTACTATATAAATCCTATTTACCGAACTGGTCATTTACCGAAATGTCTGTAAATCGGCTAAATGGTTCCACAAACTTTTTCACAGGTAATTATTGATATCGAGGCTCACATCGTTCCTGATTACATGCATTGCGTCAAAATTTACACTTTAAAAATATCAAATAAATGTATAAATCTCTCATTCTGATGCATTTGTTTACGAATGCTCCTATTTGTTAATGCAAAGAATGACAATTCAAAGCAATTGCTGATCGAAACAGCTGAGCATATTTTCAGAAAATAAATTGACTGGTTTCTGATTGAGACATGTTAAAACTGCTTTCTTATTTAGAGAAAACATAAACCCGGCTGCAACATCTGTATTGTCTAGGCGCTTGGCAAAAATTATTGATTGAATTTGATATATAAATAACAATCGTTTTCAAAATTTCAACAAGGAAAGTACACAATAAACCTGCACAGCAAATGTATTTGAAATTTGGTTTTAATTTTACCAAAAGTCACATACAGTACGCGCCAGGAGGAACTCACATTTTCCGCTTTATTTCGCGGACGCGGAAAAAAATATCCGCCGCGACATCGAGGAAAAATACGGATTTCCTCGATGTCTCGACATCGCGAAATATCTCGGCGATATTTGACGACCAGCGCGAAAATAATTAGAGTCATAACTCACCTGGATTAGCTGAACATTTAATGAAATGACCGTTATGAAACTGTGCATTTTACGTCTGCCAATTATGTGACATTTGGTAAAATTAAAACCAAAATTTCTCATACATTTGTAGGTTTATGTGTACTTCCGTCGTTGAAAACGCTTGTTATTGTATAGCAAAATCGATCAATAATTTTGTCAAGCGCATAGACGATACAGATGTCGCAGAAGGGTTTACATGTTGTATGTTTTCTTTAAATATAGGAAAGCAGTTTTAAAACGTGTAAATCGAAAACCAGTCAATTTATTTTCTGAAAATAGAAAATAGGGTCAGCTGTTCCGAGAAGCAATTACTTTCGGTTTTTAATTGTCATTCCTTCCGTTAACAAATACGAGCATTCGTAAACAAATGCATCAGAATGAGAGTTTTATACATTTAAATGATATTTTAAAGCGTAAAATTCGCCGAAATGCGTGTAATCAGGAACTTTGTGAGCCTCGATACGTCAATTCTTACCTGTGAAAAAGTTTGCGGAACCATTTAGCGGACGTCCGCCACGATATTTGGTGACCATGTTCGCGGCGGTCGTCCTCGAAATGCGGCGGATTTGGTCGCGTTTTAAGGAATGGGTAGTCCGCGACGACCTCAAGGAAAACAAGAGTTCCTCCTGGCACGTACTGTAATTGGTAGACATAGAATGCACAGTTTCATTACGGTGGTTTCATTAAATGTTCAGCTAATCCAGGTGAGTTATGGCCCTAATAAATTTTGGGCTAGTCGTCAAATATCTCCAAGATATTTCGCGATGTCGAGGCATCAAGGACGTCCATCTTTTTCTTTGATGTTGCAGAGGATATTTCTTTTTCCTCATCCGCGCTAAAAAGCGGAAAATGTGATTTCCTCCTGGCGCAGACTGTACACCTCATGTTTCCGTAAAAATATATTTACGGATGTTTACTGTATGAGATTTTGTCTTTGGCATATATGTGAATATTTTTATTTAGACAATTTTGACTGAAATTAAAGGCGTAAAAAAATTTGGTTTTGCACAATTTGATCATTTCAACCAAATGTGTGAAACAGGATATTTGTAGAAAGGGAACACTGCCAACTGCAAATAGATTTAAAGCAACACCCACCTGACATGTTTTGAATTAACTTATATTGCTAAGATTTACATATTTTCAAATATTTTGCTGCACTTGCAAATAAACTACAAATGATAAACAGACTTCGAGAAGGTAATAATTAAATAGATCTAATTTTAACCATCAGAATTTGAAGAAATTCCTTAACAGAACACTATGTTCTTGAAGACAGTGTTTTTACGTATATATAATTTATAATGATTATTTTTTTACACGCTTAAAATGGGAAATATTTTGCCAAAACCCTGGTGATGAGGAACATTCACGTAGAATCACTGCGGGAATGCTCGAATATTCTATAAGATGCAGGCATTGTGTGTTACCTTAAACTTGTTAAAGTCTAAACTGTGCATAATATCTAACCTATATTATAAGGGAAAGAAAGGAGGCTATCAACTGGTTAACATGCAATGAAAATTTTTTTGTTCTTGTTTTATTGTGAGTCATGCGAGTGACAGTCATATTGATAATGATATTGACGTAATTGTGAGTGAAAGTAAAGTCTATTCTAGTGTTGTGAGTAGTTCTAGTGATGTGGTCCAGCCATAGTCTGTGCCTTGTCAGGGTAGGGGACGGATGTTGCAATGACAAGCTGATACATATTGCTTGAATATTTCAAAGTTTGTAGATGAAGTTGTGTTATTTTGCCTTTTTATCATATCAAATGATGAAAAAAAAGAAATTATTGAACTCAGTCATTTATGGATGGATTTGGTAAATACTTAGCAGAAATGTTCATTAGCATTAGGGTATGTTTCATATGCAAGACTCAGGTCTGTACCTCCTAGGTCAAGGTCACACTTAGATGTCAAGGGTAAAAAAGTTATCATTTTACAAAACTGGGTCTGTTTTTTGTGTCTGTTTGATAACTCTGTCATTATACCCCACCAAAAAAAGTGCATGGAGGGGAGTATACTCTCTATACGAGTCACCTTGTAAATTAAGGTTGCACACATGTTAACCTCATTGAGACCACATTTTGCATTAAACTTATATCTGTGTACTTAAGAGGTCAAGGTCACACACAGGTTGTCCCTATTTTGTGTCTACTCTTTAAATGAATCATGCCTAAAGAGATTTTGAAATAATTTGGCACAAATGTTGCCCGCATGATATTGATGTGTCATGTCGTCTTTTTTGTTTTTTGTTGTTTTTTTTCTTAGAAAAAGAAATAGAAAATCCTGTGAGGAAGGAGGTATACAAAACCTGTGACTATATAATATTTGCCCTTTACTCTTACAGGGCAGTATTGTGGGGGTTTTAATCACATTCAGTGATAGGGTCTAGTTATTTAATAAACTGAACATATTTAAAGAGGTACATGTAAATGTTTGCTGCATTCAGACATAAAAATATTTGAACGGCATTGAATGATTGCAGTCGCAAGTTAAACCTGACTTTTCTACATGTGTAATGAAATCCATGGGGCAATATGTAGGGAAAACTACTTGCCACTTGAAAATATTTACAATCCTTGATGTGAAGGATATTGCCATTCAGAAGTATATATCAATATAATGAAGTGGAAAGGGTACCTGAACTATTGGTTTCACAGTTGAATTTTAACTTGTCATTATTTTTTCAGGTCTCTGGGGTGTGGGTGTTGAAACAGCATACTACGGACATTACCTAGGATTTTATATTTTGTAAGTATTACAAAAAATGTATTTAAATTTCAGTCTTCAAATATATATTTTGAGTCTTTGGCTATTTGTTTTGCATGTAGAGTTGATTTACAAATCAAATCTCTGAAAACTGAATAACGTTTTGTTGTTTAGTTTGGAAACCTGGAGAGTAGTCTTCCGCAGAGAACTGGCTTAGGATGTTAGCGTAACCTTGTCAGGCAGTGGGTTACACTATATATTATATACTCAAGATACTGTTCTGGTAACAAACTAGTCAGCACAATATGATAGTAACAAAGATAACACCTACAAATGAGAAAATGAAATGTGTAACAGTAATTCATTATTCCTTTAAAAACATAGAATATTGAGAACCAAAACCTTGGCTTCAATTTTCATTTTCTGTATTTCATATCCTAAGAATTGTATTATTCCACTGTAAGACAGAAAATAATTTAACATTTTCTCAAGATAAGAAAAACTGATTTTGAAATGATGTTTATTTCAGAGTAATAGCAGGTGTTGTCACATTTCTTGAGGCTGTGTTTGCCATTACATACTTTATTGATTTATGTGTAAGGTAAGGTCTGGTTTTTACTTGTTTGATTCTGAGTTTTATCTGTATTCTGGCTAGCCTCACAGACTACCATTGATAGGGGCAGTTTGCCGCAGTAACTTTTTACATTAAACATATGAAGTCAGAAACTCTCCTTATAAAGCTTTAATAGTGAGGGTTCCGTATGTGGATACTTCAAAACTGAACCCCTGTGTCTGTCTGGCTACTGACAATTAGGTGGCTGTCTCATCAATGTTTATTTCTGTCCATAAAATAATAATGAACTAAACTCAAGAACAAAAACATGGACTTGACTGTTGTCTTTTGTAATACTGCTCCTCTCTTTCAGGTATGCACTGTAATGATGGACCATAGCTTTTGAGAAGCTCAGAACTAGTAATCATTGTGTAGTGGTGTCACAAAAAACTAACTTTCTATAGTCCTTTCCTATGGCTAGGTAATCTCCCATAGCAATGCATTGATAACATCCCCTGAATGATGTGACAACTTAGTTATGGGAAAGGACTATAAAAAGGGTACAATTCCATGGGTGAATATGCTGGACATGACAAGTTCAGCTCTAAGACAACTGTTTCGCAGAACTTCAGATCCTTAAATCTCGTTAACATCACTTCTGTTGTTTCTGAAATCATTGGCTTTTTCTCTTATTTCAGTGTTGATTCACGATGGAAAGGTTGCTGGGATGTCATTTTATGGTTAGATGATTGGAAAAAAGGTGTTCTATATTTTGTTTTATCTATACCATGTTTTATACAACCAGTGGAAGTCTGGCTAGCAATTATAGGAGGTATGTAAGAACTGGTTGGCAAATTATTCAGTATTTAATGTTGTTCTGACTGTTATTTCATTTATATAGAGAGAACTCTATTTCATTAAAAAAAATAAGGACTGCAGTGTGTTTTATATTAATTTTATTACTGTGATATATTTCTCGCTAGAGCATTGAAGCCCAGTTATCTTTCAGAAATTTATTTTTGGGTAAATTACAGTAAATGGGTTATCAGTATTTAGTCCTTCATTGACTGATCCTAGTAACTTGCACATCAGAGATATCCTAAATACTTTCAGGAAGTTGATCATATTTCAGACCTCTATAAGCGGTGTTTGTTTTTTTGGTTTTTTTTTTACTTCTGAGATTTCTAAAGAGTAATTGTTTCCATATACTGGACATTAAATTATACAAAGAAAATAGTGAAACAATATTTGATGATGCATTGCACACCCTGGTAAACTGATTTTATTGTTTTGAATTTTGGATGACATCGTTCCTAAAGGCCTTGTATCTGTGTTATGGACAGCTATGGAAACATCTGCTTAGCATAAATATAAACATACTTAGTACTGTATTTTCACAATTAAGTAAAATACCAAAGTTGCTTTAACATTGGGTAATTACAAGAATTAAGTGGAGATTAGATTAGGGGCATTTGAATACAATTTATGATTTTCTACTTTCTTGTAAGACGAGTGTCTGTTTGGAATTTGAGAAATTTTCTATTTTTCAGATAAAACAGGGCTTTAAAGGTCGAAAAAGTCATTATTAAATGTATTTTCTAGGTTCCTACAAGTATTCCCATAAAGTGTGTGAGCTGTACAAAGCCACTGTAGACTGTCACCCCAAGTTTGATTCAAAACTGCTGACTGTGGATTAGGAATGTTGTTTTTTGACCACTGCTTATATGCTGTTTCTTCGTTATTCGGACTCAGCAAACCCAAGTTTGAAATGTATACTGGGCAATCTTTGGTTTTCATTAATCTTCTTGCTTTTGTTATCTTTTTCAGGTACTATATTGATTCTAAGTGGAATATTTTATGTTCTGAAAACTTTTAAGACTATAGCAGACAAAAGGAGAAAAACCCTAGCTCAAACACCTTCATACGACAAGTAAGTAAATATTTGTATAGAATTTTCAGCTTATTTGAAATCATTTTTCGGCACTTTTGTGCATATAACATATTTATGAAAATAATGCTCACTATAGAAATTTAATCTGCATTCTGGTCTAAGACTTTGTCTCCCAGCTAGGGCTGTCTGCCTCAAGCTGGATTCAGACTCAAGGCCTTTTGTTTTCAAAGCAGACACTTAACCTCATTATAGAACCTACCTGAAAGGTGAAGGAAAAAGAGTTGTTATATATCTCTACTACATACAAACACCTTTCCTCCCACCTCCTTCTTACTTCCTCCCACCTCCTCAGCATTTTTCTTGACATTCCTAGGAGTGATTTAAGTAGATTTAAGAGTATCCTCATAATGTACATTGTACACTCTTCAGTTATTTATTCTGAGCCTAAGGAATGTAAATGCCTCAAAGCTTGGTTCGAACTATGAGGGTGCTGGTTCTCAAAGACACTACCACAACTCCATAAGCTAGTTGATAGAAGTGCTATACTGGGTATTATAATTCATTGATAATGTATTTTATACATGACTCTGGATATGTAAAAAGTTGTTACTGTACACAGGATAAAATATAAACAGCTTTTTATTCTTCTGTTTTTTTGCAAAACAATTCCGTACAAGTAACATTTTGCAGTCCCTCCTGATTTATATGAAGTGGACAAGTAAATAGTGTTATGTCACAACTGGTGACATTCATTTCGCTGTAAATGATAGTTGCAAAATTTCTTAAAGCCAGCTTAAAGATAGTATTTTACTGAATTGATATGTGTAACTTTGTACTCAACTTGAAAAAATTTTATAAATGGAAAAATTATTTATAAATAGAAAAATTGTATTATATGACCGTCACGGGAAAAAGGGCACTCGGGCATTTGATATACAGTTGAAATATACTGAATTGAAAATCAGCAAAAATGGCAAAATTTTTGTACTCTTCCAATCTAAAATTAAAGTGAAATATTGATAGCCTGAATATTGTCCTTCACAAAAATGACTATTTTGTTTCAAATTTCTTGATAACCATTACCATAGCAACAGTTTTTGGGGACAGTTCTTCCTTGTATAAAATGATATCAACTGAACAAAACACAATTTTGAATGATAACAATAATATTTTTGTTAAAATGTTGGATACACTGAAAAGGTATTGAATCTTAAAAATAAAATATGTAAAAGTTAAATGTCTGAAATCTGTCATTTTAATCTAATTCCAACAGGAACGTAGATATAATCTAACGTCAGATTAGGGTATGTGACGTCATTTTAAAGAACATCGAATTTGCCCATCATGTTCCTCTTAAACATAAAAGTATGTTGTATTTGCACTATGCAGGAAGCTGAAATTTTCAGACATTAATTCTGGGATATCATTTGTTCGAAAAAAGTAAAAAGGTCAGTTTCCAAAATTTATGTCGGAGTGCCCTTTTTCCTGTGTCGTTGGTCATATATATGTATATAGTTCTTAAAAGTAACACATGCTTGTCTTTGTGAACAGATTTGATGAAATTCATGAAGAAATTGATGATGATGATGATGATGACGATGATCATGTGATCACACAGCCAGGAACCATGGCAATCATGGAGAATGACATTGGTGATCAGCAAGAAATTCTTGAAGTCTGACATCACGACAAACATGTGTTCACCAACATTCTTGTGATAGCCTTGTAGTGTAGATCTGTAATGACTGTGTTTTACCAGCCAGACGTGTGTATAAGGGGTGTGGGGACAGGGCGAGGGTTATACTGTAGCAAAAATGCAAGTCTGTCTTACAAGAAATATTTGATATACATACAGTAAAATTGAGGTAATTCAGTGTGTGAGGGAAATTAATCATTTGCTAAGTTTATCAAGCTCTGGTAGAAAGAAAAGAAAACAAAAGAAAAGCAATATAATCCCCGAAAAAGTTTATTTTTATAATTTTTGTTCTATTTTATACAACAATTTCTCAATCAAGCTAGCTGAATTGATATTCCCTTCATTCAGAAAATGACAGTACAGTAGTGATGGATAGATCACAAATTGACATACAAGAATTACTTTGGTATTTTTCTAAACATTTTCATTTGAACCTTTTTGAAATTTTTCTTAATTTATTGCTTAAAGTTTGGATCTTGTAATGAGCATCATTTAAAGTAAAACATGTTCAGTAATTTGCATATCATGTTAAAGTATCATCTTTATGGATGCCCTGTAAATCCTATATAAAGATACTGACATCCATCACAGATCAATCAGTTGAAAGAATGTGAATAAATGATCTGACACACATGCTTGAATAATTGGATTATCAAGATTCGAAAAATCACATGAAATATACAGGTAAAATAATTAATATTTAACCAGTTGCTTAAGAAATGATCAAATTACTCTTGGTAGTGAGAAAACTGATCATTGAATTAACACAATTTTACTGTATTCAGTTATTTCAAAGGTCACTTAAGCCGTCCAGAAAATTTAGAAACAAATCAAGACTTAAAAAAATAAACTGTTTCGATGAGGGAACTTTCTTGCTAAAATTTTTCAGATTATTAAATTTAGTAGTAACTATAAAGTAAGAATATCAGTTGACATTTTGTAAAAACTTATATGTGATCTTTGTATCGATACAAAACTAGTAATATCTTAAAGATGATATTTTGCAGTCAAGAGAAACTAATGGGGAAAAAACTTCAGTAAATTGGCAGTTTTAAGATACAGTTCATTTAATGTTGAATATTTTATAACTTAATATGTAATGAGTCTTCACCTTGGCTGACAAGGTGATGAGATAACACATTCAGATGCAACAAAGGTAACCTTGGTAATAAGATGTTTGATAATGATTTTATGAGATCAGAAAGATCAAAGATGTTTAAATTTTTTGTTGGTACAGTCAAGGGACATAATTATTCACCATCCTGTGAAAAACTTGATGTTGCAGTTGCCTTCCTTTACATTTAGGCATGGTTTTAAACCAGTGGAGCATGACATACTATTTTGTAAGTATATCCATCCTAAACTAATAAGTTCAAATTTTGACAACAGTTGTCTTCCCCACACAGGGTGGTGAATAATTATGTCCCTTGACTTGAATATGATATGTTTGATGCAATTTATAAGTCAGACTATCAACACTGGTTTTCAGTCTGATAAAAGATACAGTACTGACATGCAGTGATAATGTTCATTATCTGATGGTTTTTCTTATGTTTGATGTATACATATGGAGTATTCATGTATAAAGCATTGTTGCTAAAGGGTTTTCTAGATGGATGCACTGCCTTTGATATAAGATTATTTTTATTTGAGTTAGGGGATGTTTTATCAGGGATCAACTTTTTTTAATCAGTGACTTTTGGTCTAGGATTATGTTCCTTCTCAAAGAAATTCTGCTGTTATAGTATCTTGAAGTTCATACTTTTATTAATAATATTGTAACATGTGCTTTGAGAAGCTTGTTCTTGTTAAGCTTTTCAAAAATTTCAGTTTTCTGTTGTCAGAACTGTATCTTTTATTGTCATGAGTCCCGAATAGTAGACCTAAATGATACCTCGGCTTGAAACAGTAGTTTCTACGTGTAAACCTCATCAGAATACCATCCATACCTTATATAGATTATACAGTGTGACATATTGTGAGCTTTTGTAATTAAGACCAGTCTGAAAGATTTTCTAAGTATGGTGAAAGACTTTAGTTAGCTATGTATGTGAATGCTCATACATTTTCTTCAGAAATGCAGCAAGATTGTTTGATATTTTACAGATCTATTTTTGGATAAAAATTGCACTTACATCTTCTCAAGAAATCTGAGAAGTATTTCAAACATTTTATTGTAGAAGTTTTAGTTCATACGAAGTCCCAGATGAGGAATTCAGAAATTTCAAAACAGCAAAATGTACATCTTACAGAAGAAATTTTTAATTCTTCCCATGTTATTTATTAAAAGGAACCATATGTTTTTATCATGGTGTCTGGTAACAGAGAATATAGAGTCAACAGTTACTGTTCTACTGTGTTCTGTATAAATGCTGCTGTTTAAGTGATCTGTTTTAAATAGTTCATGTTGCGGAGATATTCAATGTTATGTTTTGTATGTTAGTTGTTAAGAGTTGTGAAATATCATACTCCAATTAGTGAACCCTCCATTTAACAATTTAACTGTTTGTCCATTAACAATCTGATTGAAATGCTGTTTTAGTTGTGTACTTTGTTACATATTATGATTCTGTAGACTGTTTGTCACTTTGTCAGTATAAATAAAGCTGTCTGTCTGTTATAGTACCATCAATCTTCAGTGGACTGGAATATGAACAGTTTCAAGCATTTACTAACAGATTTACATAAAACAAACTTAGAATGTAACAGTAGAAACAAATGATAAAGTTCCTGTGATTATTTTGTATCATCATAGCATACAGTTTGTTGGAACGTAACTTTCTTTGAATGGAAGGCTATTAAGAATGAAGGTATATACCAAGTCATGTGATACACATTGAATGTTTCACAGACTGTGTTTATATTTCTGTTGGACTTAATTTATATTTTTTAGACTTAACTGTTCACTGTGCTGTGCATCTCCTTATCATATCATAAAGTATTCGTTACTCATAAAGATTTTGTTTGCCAAGAAGTGTCATTTCACAGACAAAAAATTTAACTCATTTTAGTAAGGCATATATTGTACATACAAGAGCTTTTATTATTGCCGCATGTCCGTCCATCACATAGCTCATTGCAGTCTGCGTTTATTGCTCATAGCATCTGTATTTCTGGAGTAACATTAATCAAACTGAAACACAAGGTTTATAGCCATTAGTTCTTAATATTAGCTTCATCAGTTGGCCAATTTTTCATATTTTGTGAAGAGTTATCCCTTAAGATCTGTAGAAGGTCCTTTTTGCCTTATGTCCAGATATGATAGACAATATTTATATGAATTTATCAGTTACTCATGTGCACATTTTCTTCTCTTTGAATTTGTTTTTCACTTTGGTTCCAAGAAATTGTCAAAAATTATAATTGGTTTTCATATTTGAATGTTTGCTGCATTATTTGTCCTAATGAAGGCTTTCAGTGGTCCTAATATTTTAATTTTCCTATGGTGTACAGATCTGAGATACATGTATGTTGGTGTCACTGCCTTTCTTGATTGGATTCATTATCTGTTCATCTGTCCAAGTGTTCATTCCCTGATGATTTCATTTCATCATGTTAGTCTGTATTGTAGATAATCTTTGACTTCTTTTGTTGGTCATCACATTTTGCTCTCTTAATTCAGAATACGATTAAAGTTTAGTCATTTTGTAATCTCATAGTAAATTAGATTCTCATAGATTTTTAATAATATTAACATATAGGTAGAAATCTCACTTAATAAAATTTATTTTTGAGAAGAAAATTCACAGACACATAACTTGCAGAAATTTTCTGTATTGTTGTAAAGTGAATGCTCATTACACCAAGAGATTTACATGTAATTTGTAAGTATTATGCTTGTGTATTCTGTTAGTAAGGTATGTGACTGATATTTAGGACAATGTTGTGTATATATTTTTACTAAAGGAGCAGTATGAAATACTGAAGGCAGCTTTATATATTTCAGTACCAGTGTATTTGATCACTGTTTATGGCATAACTTAGTTGTATTAACTGTAACATACTTATGTCCATCCTTCATATTTTCTATACTTAACCCTGAACATGCTGAAATTTTGTAGTGGATTTGCCCAGCTTTGAATTTGGAACAGTCCATTTAAGTTTAAGGGATTTCAGTATCAAAATACAAAAATGGAGCTACCAACAGTATAGAGCCAAGTCAGACTGCACGGATGTGCAGGCTGGCCTGGCTCTATGCTGGTGGCAAAGGCTTATCACTTTCGGTTCCAGCAGGTTAAGGGTTAAACTGCTGAAAGCTAAAAAACTCTCTGTTTGTAAAACATTAGGTTTTATTTACAAACAGGAAGCTGCTTATATACATTTTGACTTTTTTTGAAACTAATTAGTATTTGGATAAGGGTACATGTGATTATAAAATCCGAGTTACATCATTTTTTTTTAGGGATTATAGCTATGCTTCTATAAGAAAAGTTTGCTATGTGTGAATATGACATTGTCTTACGACAGCTGTACAAATTCAAAGCTTCCCTTATATGTATTAAAATAGTAACTGGGACTGTTGATGTTATAGAAGTTAGAAAAAGCCTGATGTATATGTTGTTTTTATACTGTGCAAGGGAGATAATTATCAGCTGACGTTTATCTCAGTGTACATTATTTTTCCTGCAATATTAGTTCAAATTTTGCCTTCTCAGTAAAGGTATGTACCCAGAAACTGTATTTTGTTCAGTATATTTAAAGTAATAAGTTACTGACTTAGAATGAAAAGAAGAAGAACCTCCATTTGACTTCAGAAAAATGAGAAAGTTACTGTTGGTTATGTAATCACTGTGATTTTACTACTTATAGTTAACTTTGTTGTTGAACAAGATTAACATGTACATGTACACAGTGTTAGAGGTACTGTTATATGTAATTATCTGGAGACAGTTTACAAGTACTGTTATATATAATTTATATCTGGAGACATGTTTGAAGTGCAATGATACACAGTGGTCTTTCGAAATTCACCACCCCCTTCATTAAACATTATGTCGTGTTTAATAAGCTATAATTGCATTGTTAATCTAATGGCAAAAGCATTCTAGCCCCATATTCAGATATTTTTTGATTCAGAGTCACATTTTTTTATAATGATTTTAACTGTTTAAAGCAATCTCATCCATAATATATATTAAAACAAGATAATCTCATTTGAAGTAATGTTTTTAAACTACATCTATATAATCTCAGACATATTTTATTTTGATCAATTATATAGAATCTCATTCCAATGATTTTGACTCATGAATGTTACAGCTTCTTAATTATGTTATTGTTTTTTGCTGTGTTATGTTGTTACTCTCTTTGTTCAGTGAAAACTGTAGTGCCTTTAATCTCATATAATTATACAATATCTTTAAAATACTCCAGTTAGAGAAAACAGTCTGATTTAATGATTAAGATATAGTGTGTACGAGTTTTGGGGGTAAAGCTATGCTAAGTGCTGTAACACCTTTACATTGTTCCGTTTTTGTTGATTCTAGAATTCTCAAGTTTGTTATACGAAACAAGACAAGTGTTTTGTTCTTATAGATTTTTATTTAAGGACAACATCAGAACTATACTGTGTGTCAGAACCAGCACAAGCAGTAGACTTGTTAGAGAACATGACAAACATTGGCATCTGTTGATGTTATGCTAGTCCATCTAAAATATCAGAACATTTTTTTTATACATCAGTAAGTCCATTTTAAAGTGAAGTTTTGGATAAAAATTCTGGAAAAATCTGTTTGTCTCAAACACTGACTTTTCTCTTTGTTTGAGCATAGCTTTAGACACTTTAAATATATATCCTTTGGTAGTTCAGCTGTTTCAGTGGCAGACTTATTTGAACTGCCTGACATTTTGTGCTATTAAATTGTCAGATTACCTCCCTTTTAGAATTGATTTGGACTTGTTTGTGTTTTGTCTTGTTATTATTTTGATTACTCACAGGGTAGGTTTATATGTGTATGGATATGACATCTGCAGAGTCAAGTATACACATTCATCAAGTGTTTTTACAAGGTCTGCTAGTCACAAGAAAACAATGTATTTAAAGTAATGTATTTATAAATGTCTAAGTTTTACTTCAAAGTGTAAGCAAGCATACGCCTGTTTTCAGTGTGTGTCTTCAGGTATGGATAGTAAACAGTTCCTTCAGAGCCGTCTTCCTCTTCGCTACAGTAATGTGCTTGACATGTCAATAACAGAGTAATCTTAGCTCTTTAGTTGTGACGTGCTTGCTTGAAAGATTGCATATTGCTTGCTCATTCAGATCACGTATTTGTCATGTTAAAATTTAAAGTGCATCATGAAATATTGCTGTTTCCTAGTGGTCATCAGAATTAGTTACTGCTCATGTTCTTTTAAAAGAATGCCAGTTTGTTAAAAATATGATAAAACTCCATTATCATAAATGTCATACAAATGTAGGTCTCAATCTATAAATCTTCTTGAAAATTATTTGGAAAGGTTTGACCGGACAGTAAATATATAATTTGTATATGGTGTAACAGACATTAATCTATGCATCGAAAAATCAGGCAAAATTGGATTGTGCATAGTTTATGAGTAGCAATAAAGTCTAGCTAACTATCATCGGAAAGTCTGGCTGTTTAAAATTTTAACAAATTTAGTATTTTCACATCCATCCAAAATACCAGAGCTGCTTTTATATAGCATAATTTTTAAGCAATGGTAAATTAGTGAGGATTAGATATAAGGCATCTTTGTATTATTTTTAGCTCACCTGAGCACAAAGTGCTCAGGGTGAGCTTTTCTGATCGGTCTTTGTCCGTCGTCCGTCGTCCGTCGTCCGTCAGTCCGTCCGTCCGTCCGTCGTCAACTTTTCATTCAAACGACATCTCCTCTGAAACCAATGGGGCAAATTTAATGAAACTTGCCTGGGATGTTCCTTGCATGAAGCTCTACCAAGATTGTTCAAATGGTTCTGGTCCATTGCATTTCTGGTTCACTGGAGCTAAAAATAGATTTTATAAGTTGGATCTTTAAAAATCTTCTTCTCCGAAAGCACAAGGCCTGGAGCTTTGATATTTGGTATGAAGCATCATCTAGTGGACCTCTACCAAGTTTGTTCAAATTATGTCCCTGGGGACAAAACTGACCCCACCCCAGGGGTCAGTTGATTTTACATAGAGTTATATAGGGAAAACTTGAAAATCTTCTTGTCAGAAACCACAAGGCCTAGAGTTAAGATATTTGGTATGTAGCATTGTCTAGTGGACCTCTACCAAGTTTGTTCAAATCATGGCCTCTGGGTCAAAAATGGCCTTGCCCCAGGGGTCACTAGTTGTACATAGAGTTATATAGGAAAATTTTAAAAAAATCTTCTTATCAGAAACCGTAAGTTATAGAGCTTAGATATTTAGTGTGTAGCATTGTCTAGTGGACCTCTACCAAGTTTGTTCAAATCCTGGCCTCTGGGTCAAAAATGGCCCTGCCTCGGGGGTCACTTGTTTTACATAGAGTTATATAGGAAAATCTTTAAAAAATCTTCTTATCAGAAACCGTAAGTTATAGAGCTTAGATATTTGGTGTGTAGCATTGTCTAGTGGACCTCTACCAAGTTTGTTCAAATCCTGGCCTCTGGGTCAAAAATGACCCCGCCCCAGGGGCCACTAGTTTTACATAGAGTTATATAGGAAAATCTTAAAAAATCTTCTTGTCAGAAACCGTAAGTTATAGAGCTTAGATATTTTGTGTGTAGCATTGTCTAGTGAACCTCTACCAAGTTTGTTCAAATCCTGTCCTCTTGGTCAAAAATGGCCCCGCCCCAGGGGCCACTAGTTTTACATAGAGTTATATAGGAAAATCTTAAAAAATCTTCTTATCACAAACCATAAGTTGTAGAGCTTAGATATTTGGTGTGAAGCATTGTCTAGTGGACCTCTACCAAGTTTGTTCAAATCCTGGCCTCTGGGTCAAAAATGACCCCGCCCCAGGGGCCACTAGTTTTACATAGAGTTATATAGGAAAATCTTAAAAAATCTTCTTGTCAGAAACCGTAATATATAGAGCTTAGATATTTGGTGTGAAGCATTGTCTAGTGGACCTCTACCAAGTTTGTTCAAATCCTGGCCTCTGGGTAAAAAATGGCCCCGCCCCGGGGGTCACTTGTTTTACATAGAGTTATATAGGAAAAACTAAAAAATCTTCTTGTCAGAAACAAGAAGGCCTACAGTTAAGATATTTGGTATGTAGCATTGTCTAGTGGACCTCTACCAAGTTTGTTCAAATCCTGGCCTCTGGGTCAAAAATGGCCCCGCCCCAGGGGCTACTAGTTTTACATAGAGTTATATAGGAAAATCTTAAAAAAATCTTCTTATCAGAAACCGTAAGTTATAGAGCTTAGATATTTGGTGTGTAGCATTGTCTAGTGGACCTCTACCAAGTTTGTTCAAATCCTGGCCTCTTGGTCAAAAATGGCCCCGCCCCAGGGGCCACTAGTTTTACATAGAGTTATATAGGAAAATCTTAAAAAATCTTCTTGTCAGAAACCGTAAGTTATAGAGCTTAGATATTTGGTGTGTAGCATTGTCTAGTGAACCTCTACCAAGTTTATTCAAATCCTGTCCTCTGGGTCAAAAATGGCCCTGCCCCAGGGGCCACTAGTTTTACATAGAGTTATATAGGAAAATCTTAAAAAATCTTCTTGTCAGAAACCGTAAGTTATAGAACTAAGATATTTGGTGTGAAGCATTGTCTAGTGGACCTCTACCAAGTTTGTTCAAATCCTGGCCTCTGGGTCAAAAATGACCCCGCCCCAGGGGCCACTAGTTTTACATAGAGTTATATAGGAAAATCTTAAAAAATCTTCTTGTCAGAAACCGTAAGTTATAGAGCTTAGATATTTGGTGTGTAGCATTGTCTAGTGGACCTCTTCCAAATTTGTTCAAATCCTGGCCTCTGGGTCAAAAATGGCCCCGCCCCGGGGGTCACTTGTTTTACATAGAGTTATAATATAGGAAAAACTAAAAAATCTTCTTGTCAGAAACAAGAAGGCCTACAGTTAAGATATTTGGTATGTAGCATTGTCTAGTGGACCTCTACCAAGTTTGTTCAAATCCTGGCCTCTGGGTCAAAAATGGCCCCGCCCCGGGGGTCACTTGTTTTACATAGAGTTATATAGGAAAATCTTTAAAAAATCTTCTTATCAGAAACCGTAAGTTATAGAGCTTAGATATTTGGTGTGTAGCATTGTCTAGTGGACCTCTACCAAGTTTGTTCAAATCCTGGCCTCTGAGTCAAAAATGGCCCCGCCCCAGGGGCCACTAGTTTTACATAAAGTTATATAAGAAAATCTAAAAAAATCTTCTTGTCAGAAACCGCAAGTTATAGAGCTTAGATATTTGGTGTGAAGCATTGTCTAGTGGACCTCTATCAAGTTTTTTAGAAAAATGTCCCTAGGGTCACTATTGGCCCCGCCCGAGGGGTCACAAGTTTTAAATAACCATATAGAAGAAAATCTTTAAAAATCTTCTTGTCTGAAACCACAAGACCTAGAATTTTAAAATTTGGCATGAAGTAAGCTTTATCAAGCTTTTTCAAATTATTGGATTAGGTTAAAGGTCACGGAGGCTAAAAGTAGATTTATCTACTGTACCTCATAGAGCCTTCATTTATAGACCAATATCTTTGATATTCAGTATAGAGGTTCCTTGCATGGAACTCTACCCATGGGTAGGGTTTGAGGTCACTGGGTCAAGGTCAAGGTCACCATAGCTTATAATAGATATTTCTACTTTCTGTCATAGAGCCTATATTTATTGACTGATATTTTACATATTTGGTTTGTAGGCACTTACATATTTTCAATTAAAAAATGAAATACTGCTTAACAGCAAACCTAAGTACTCAGGTGAGCGATCCAGGGCCATCATGGCCCTCTTGTTTTCTTTATTATCTCAAAACTACAAGGCCTGTTTGAAATATGAGAATAATACTGTTGTTTATGAAAAATAAGACTTTAACAAATGAGAATGTTTTATACCTCCCATGTTTGTTTGACAAAGAACTTACTGTGTTGAATGATCAGCTTCACATACCGTGCCATGATATATATTTATATACCAGCTATTAGTGCTTCTAGACTATTTTTCCATATCTATTTTATATTGTATAGTAAATTATTACATTAGTTTTTATCTATGATTCTTACTGTGTAAAGTGCCTGATAACACTAACATGCTTTGAGGGTTTTGGTGCAACAGTACACTCTTTAAGTATTAATAAAACTTAAGTACTTAGAGAGGGTCTTAACAAACTCTAGTGGCTTTATCTTTGAATTCATCACTATCTCCATTTTGAATCCTTTGTCAATTTATAGACAAATATATTAACTGAATTTGAACTGTCTGAGCTGTTACAGGTAACTTGTAATTACCTCTGAGCTGAGTGTTAGAGATGTGACATTGAGTATGTATGTGTTGTTGAAATACAGAGTTCTGAGTAATCTTGTCATTTATTGAGACCTTGGCAACTGTGATAGTGTTTGTAATGCAACATGCTAACTTCAGAAAAGGATAATGTCATATTGTCAGGCATAATTATGTCTCCCACAGTCAGCCATAATTATGTCTCCCACCCTGTGGGAGAGACATACTGATTTTGTCCTGCAAGTCTGTCTGTCTGTAACAAAGTTTGTCAACACCACCAGGTGGATTTTAACCAAACTTCAGTGCCAAGCCTTGTGCATATCTTCGCCATTTTCCAGTTTGTTCATATTCAGCAGGGTTATTCCTCTTTTTGCCTTGATTTTTCAGTGGCTTTTTTCAGACAACTCTTTGACACCATCTGGTTGAAATCTACCTAGCTTCAATAAGCGAATTCTGCATTTTTACCTGTTTTTTCTTTGATTTGCAACAGAGTTATTGCCCCTAATGTATTCAAATTTTTGCTGGCTTTGTATGCACATCTCCTCTGTGAAAACCTGGTGGAGTTCAACCAAACTTCACACTCTTGTTCTGTGTTAAGTCTGGTTGTGCACATCTTTGGCACTTTCTGGTTTATTGATTTTCAGCAGAGTTGCTACCCTTTATCCATTCCATTTTGCCATGTCTGCACTATTTCTCATGCACCGTCTGGAAGATTTCAGTCAAACTTCACTGAAGTCAGCAGGGCTGAGCCTAATTTGCATATTGTCAACATCTAGGGTGGAGTCAAGTGATGGGAGATGTATGTTTTACCCTGGAAAAACAAATCTACATTCTTATTCTGATATAAGTTCCTGTAAAGTATTTCTGTTTCATGTTGGTATTGCAAGCTAAAAGTTATGACTGTAGTTACAGAAATACTAGAATATTGGCTGCATGCACAAAACTCTTACCAGAATTTTCCATCTTTTTAGGCACTGTATTTCAGATCTCCTTGTTCCCTGTTGATTTTTGCTGATTTTCAGAGATTTCCACAGTTTTCTTGCAATCACAGGCTCTCCTTTGTATGCAAAAGGGGGATTACTCATGTAAAATGTAAATTTCTGAGAAGTTCTGTATCAGTTTTCTGTTATAATATACATATCAATCAGAAATAGATTGCCTATTTCATTTTTTTCTCTCAATATTTTCATGATTACAAGTTACAGAAGAAGTGTGTTTGTTTTTGTTGATTATTCCTTTCTGTTTACAATCAACACTCAAAGATCTGAGGAGACGTAGATTAATTTCATTTTTGTAGTTAAAGTTTATTGCAAGTAAATTGTTTTTTTCAGGCTTCATGTTTTAGTGTTAAAGATTGTTATAAACTTTATGTTCTTAATAATTGCAAGGGATGAATGGAACAAAGTGCTGTCTGCTTTATCATTTTATAGCACTTACAACTTTGTTTTTACATTCACCCCTTGTTAAATTTTCTGTTTTATAGCTAGATTATTGTTACGTAAATTTGTTTAGGAGAAGCTTAATAAAGATAGAACAAATCTATAGTTTTAGTTTAGGCTACATCACAGTTGTCTTTGCATATTTTTTGTCCTTGTGTTTTAATGGAGGGTTCAGAGTGCAGTAGTACAGTGAAGTTAACATTTTCTTCATTCAACTGAAAGAAAAGTGATAGATTTTCCTAAGTACCTTGGGTATTGCATTTGAATCTCAGTTGTAATGAGTAAATGAAGCTATTGTGAAAATAAAGAGTAAAAGTGTATATCAGAATCATGGTCTGTTAGGAATAGTGTGCATACAGTATGAAGTAAAGACTTGAGGCTGCAGTGCAAGTTTCCAGTGTTTGAAAAATTCGTCCAATTTTGGCACACATGTTTAGAATGACCCAGTGTAGACAACTTAAGGACATAATTAGATTTTGTAATCTATCAGACTAGTCCTGATGCAACCCTTCATCTAGATAAACCTAAAAAATTATGATGAGTTATGAGTATATTTAAAAAAATTACATTCCTTTCAGCAAAATTCAGTCACCAGGTAGCCTCTAAAAAATAAGCATTCCCTATATTCCCTTATTGATGAAACAGGAACTTTAGCATGTAGACAGATTCACAAAGTGGATTCGTAAGATGTTTTATTACTTGAAAATGTTATGTTTAGAATGAATGTATTGAAAGTGTGATTTACACTTAACTGACAGTTTTTGAGATAAAATTTTGAAGATGTGACCGAGAAATGTCGTTTTGTTCTATCTATACTGAGGACACAGATTCTTAGTTCACCATGTTCATTTAGCATACTTTATCTTTGTTTGTATGCATTTGCTTAAGATATATCTGTCTATGCTTGTCTGTTTAAATTAACAAATTAAATATTTTTTTTGCCTTTTCAGTGGGTTTTTAGTGTGTTTGTTTTCTGTACTACCTTTATTGAACTGTTTTCCAATGAAATTCAGTACAAAATGAACCAAAAGCTGATATTCATGCACCAGAATTTCAGTAATCACTGTTCATTTTGTGTACAATAGGTGTCTTCCCTACAACTCAATTCTGTGCCCCTCAAAGGGTGGCATATAGAAGTCACATTGTCAATCAGTTATTCCATCCATCCTTCCAATCTTCTGTGCCCTACTCCTACAATTATGTCTCCCCCCCCTCTGGGGGAGACGTATTGTTTTTGCCTTGTCCTTCTATCTGTCTGTCTGTCACGCTTAGTTTCTGCTCAATAACTGGACTACTGTTTGACCCAGAGCCTTCAAACTTCATACGGTGATTGCCCTTATTGAGTAGAAGTACCCTATTAATTTTGGGGTCAGTAGGTCAAAGGTCAAGGTCACAGGGGCCCGAGAGTGTAAACCATTTCCGTTCAATAACTGGAGTTCTATTTCACACAGAGCCTTTAAATTTCATAAGGTGATTGCCCTTATTGAGTAGAAGAACCCTATTGATTTTGGGGTCTTTTGGTCAAAGGTCAAGGTCATAGGGCCCAAAAGAGTCAAAACCGTTTCCGCACAATAACTGGAGTTCTATTCCACCCAGACCCTTCAAACTTCATAGGGTGATTGCCCTTATAGACTAGAAGAACCCTATTGATTTTGGGGTCAAAGGTCAAGGTCACAGGGGCCCAAAGAGTGTTAACCATTTCCGCTCAATAACTGGAGTTTTATTTCACCCAGAGCTTTCAAATTTCATAGGGTGATTGCTCTTATTGAGTAGAACCCTATTGATTCTGGAGTCAGTAGGTCAAAGGTCAAGGTCAATGCTGGAAGGACACTTCTAGACCATATATATGTTAAAAACATGGACAGCATTGAAGCTGGTGTTACTCCAATACTTTACAGCTACCACGATGTAACATATGCTGTCTTCCACTCTGCTGTTGATACAAACAGTTCCACTGTGATGTCAGGTGACGTCAACCGTGCCTAGAGTAAGGTGTGAAACTACCATGACCATACATATGTTAATATATATATAATGTTCTTTATACCATAGTAAATGACAGAGGCTTCTGTTTCAGAAAGGTGATATCTCTTCCTTGGCCTTGCTTTCATCGGGTGCAGGGGGGAGACATGTGTTTTTCACAAAAAACATCGTTCTTATTTGATTTTCACCAAACTTTCACAGAATGATTATTATTAAGTGCAGCAGGGCATATACCTGTACTCCAGCTTTTGCAATTTGATTAATTTTTGCAGAGTTACTGCCCATTGTTTAATTTTACTTAAAATTTCTATGCGCAACTCCTACTTTTCCCATGTGATTTTTATCAAACTTTCACACAATGAACATTTTAAGTGCCCCATTGCATATACCCTAGCTTTTGCGATTCAATTATTTTTTGCATAGTTATTTGTTAAATTTTACTTAATATTGCTTCTTTACAAAACTCCTCCTACAGTTGTCATAAGATGTTTACCAGACTCTACTAGATTATCATTCATTCCCAAATGTCAAGGTTATCAATTATCTTTCATTTTATAGAGAACTGGGAAAAAAGCACTAATGAAGTTCACTTTATCATTAGGTAATCTTTGGGTTTGCCCCTTTAACTTGTTTGCTTAAAGTCACCTGGTGCTCTTGTAGGGACTTCAACCTTGGACAAAGGGTATCTGCTATCACAATCCACAATGTAAGCATACACATAGATGAAACACAACAAAGCCAGATTTCATATCAAATATTTTACTGATGCCCCTGAAGGACTCAATTCATTGTACAATGGTCATTTATACAAAATATAGACATGCAAGTCATTGCTTCATCTGTCAGTATTTCATCCAAACAAGGTGAAACAAAAACAATGCTACAAAAACATTACACAGGTTTAAAAACAGCAAAGTTAATCTGTACAAATTAAAAAGTTCATTTCTTCATATATGAACTGCCCTCCAGTAAAAATGATGTAAGTTACACATGAAATCCCTGGGAATATATTATAATTCTTCAATATCCTGATTTTATGTATCTTAACAACCTGCTTCTAATTCATCTGTAATACCAGCTAAATAAAACCAAATCATTAAAAGTATAAAAAATATCATTTCTTTTGGTTTTTTTCTTAAATTTCTAATATTACTGGTTTCGGAAAAAGGAAATAAAGCAATATTAGCATCTGCAAATATAAACTAAAGAACAGAATTGTCAGCTTACAAATTGTATTAAATTAATACCACCAAATTTAGCATCCATGATCTCATAACATTTAGAAAAGAAGATATTTGCTGTATACAGACTATAATGAAATCTCATAACCAAACAACAGAGATCTGCAACAAACCATCAACAGTTGTTTTAAATAGCTGTATTTTCATATGGTACAGTACGTAAAAAAAACAACTTTTGTTTGTATCATGATTTGAAATAACTCTTTAATCGTTGTTGTCTAACCAGTAAGCAAAGCTATCTAAGTAATGCACACAATACACACAAACACACACATAAAAAGAAAATGTAGGAAAAAAAAGATTAAAAGAGTATATATATATATATAACAAGAAATTTCATTTTGAATAAACAGATTTTAAGGAATAATTAATTAACATTTTATTTAAAATACTTCCGTATATTTAAAGCAGTGTGTCAGAGGCACTGGATTAAGTCAGTCTTACTGAAATTAAAGGGAACTATTTATTATCAGGTTCATTTTAACTCAGTTCTTCATTAATGACTGCTTATCAGATGTTTGAAAGGTTTGTTCAAATATTAATAAAGACGCTGTGCTGATCAGCAGAAAAGTTTACAAGCTCCTTGCAATATAGTGACAAAATCTCTGTCTTGGGTACATCATCGGATAATGCCCACAAATACCGTCTAGGTTAGAACTACTCAATGAAAAAAAAGTCTTAGCACTTACACAAATGAATAAAAAAGGGAAAACTTTAGATATGAAAATTACTCAATACAAAAAATTTCCTTAATTACTGATAACAGAATTCAAAATGCTTTAACTATTATAAAAAGGAAAAATTAAGTCAAAACTACTTTTGCCTATGTAAATAAATACACAAATATCTAACAGTGAATTTGATTGGTCTTTTAATTCAACAAACCTAATACTGTTAAATTAAGATTTTTAATTGCACCAATTAATGAAATTATGAAATGTGTATGAAATTCATGTTTTTTGTTATTTATTACTAGACAAAGTAGAGGATTTTTTCTTGTATATCTATAATTGAAACTGGTATGGAGTGACATCCTTAGTAAATGAATGAACATACATATTCCAGAGGCATGACATCTTTGAGCAAATAACAATGACTTCTTGGTTATGTTTAACTTTGAATATTTGTGTTATCCTGTTAAATTGTAAAAATATTTCACGATTCGCAGTTACCTGTGTATTCAGTGAACATGAAAAATGAAATTAAGTACAAAGTCGGAAGCAACTTTTCAGAACATTGTCCTGAATGGTAAAAGAAATCACAACATGTAAATTAAAATGGAACATTCCACCATTTTCAAATTAATAAAGCACAAATTTTGGCATCAATCAAGGAAGTTTTCTGTTGCAGAAAACCTGTACATGAAAAAATTAACAAGAAAGGCAAAAAAGCTTGAAAAGTATTGTGTGAGGATAGCAATGGATATTGTGTTTTGTAGAATAGCATTTTTAAACCATAACATTCATGTCTGACAATATGTCTGGAATGAAACACAAGTATTAAGCAAATGGTACTAAAAAAAAAAAAAAATTTCTGAAACCTAAAAACAGCACTTCCACCATAAACCTAAAGAATTCAGCAACTTGCTTACTAATGAAATCTTGTGTCTAAGACTGTAGCAACACAAGAAATAGTATCTCAGTTTTGCTTAGCTACATCTGTTACCAAATGCTTTTTTGTCTAAAACCAAAGAACTGTAGGTAAAACCTTTAAAATCAAGTGAATGTCTCCACCTTGTTTGAGAATATTTTCTTTGTTAAGCAAGACATGTAGAACACAGCATGTATCAAAGACAATTTATTGATTTCAACCTTTACTTTATTGCTTATTAAATTTCTAATTTGCAAATGTCAAAACTGATTAATATTTTATGAGAACATATTACAGGAAAAGTACCATGTGCATCAACTATACAGTACAGTTTATACAGAGGTAATGAATATTAGCACTTGAATATTTTTTCTCTCTCTAGCTGAAGTATTCTGGCCAACTCATGTTTTCCAAGTATCAATTAAAAAAAAGGACAAATATTTGCATGCACCTAGACTTTAGACCATTTACTCAGTTTGGACATTTCTGTGTGTAAATAATCATGTCAAATTCTGTTATTGAAAAGAACAGACAACTCATTACATGCTTCAAATGGCAGATTAATCTCCCTTTGTTCATATTCGACTGGCAACTGAAGTCTTTGTTGCCCACAAACATGGTGGCTCTTACATTTCATACTGAAATGATGTTTTTGATATTAAAGTCATTAAAGTCATTGCAACTTGATATTAAAAGACGTACACATCACTTTTCCCTTTCTTAATTCTGCCACAGTAAATTTAATGTAACCTTGTAGCAATCTGTGTATACTTGTATTTCAACATAAAACGTTTTTGATGTTAGAAATTTATTTGAGAGCCATTCAAGTCGAGATGCAAACCTCCATGAAATCTAAACCTCTATGAAATTTACATATATACATGTCCTCAAGCATGCATCCTATCGCACAGACTAAGAGCACTCTGCAGGTACACAAAGAAAAAGTTGTAAAATGTTTTAAGATGAGGAAAAGTTCAAGATTTTTCTATTCAAAACCGAAGGTATTACATAATTCATTTGCAAAAAGGCATTTTATAATTCACTTGCAATTAAGTATCACTTCCGCAAAGAGCAGTTTTATTCAAGTTAGTTTAATTCTGTATTACACATATAAGTAACACACAAACTGAGGGTTTTTGTTAATCATTATCAAAACCAGTAATAAAAAATGTTGAATTACAAAATAAGATTTTCACCACAAAATTTGCAAAATCCTGGACAACTAAAAATCAAACTTGAGATAAAAATTTAATTTACAGTGTGTTTCAGCGTACTTGTCTGAAATTTTGCAACAACTCCCTGCCATACCCCCCCTCCCCCCAAATGTTTTATTATCAAATTTAACTGTATAAACATTACAATCATCAATAAAACGATGAAAGATATGGATCTAACTGGTAAAAACCTTTCACATTAGACCAGCGTTTTTGTTTATTGTCCATTGTTTATATTCAAAGGATAAATTATCTGTTTTTTTTACTTGGGCTTGATTTCTATGACTCATTTTACTTTCTGACAGAACATCACTTACAGTAAAAATTTCATTTATTTTTCGATTTAAGAAGTAACTACAAAGACTGAAATTCATTGATTTTACAGGACAGACAGAAAATATTCAACAAATAACAGCTTTGCTAATGAAGTAAAAAAACGGCAAATATGTCATTACTTTTTAGTGCATCTGTGATAACATTCAACATATTTAATAGGCCTGTAAACTCTCAGTTTTGTTTAAATAGTAATTTCTGAGAAGTGGATGCAGCTTCATTGCCAGGATTATTGAAGTATTAAGTAATTTGATACACTGGAATACTGCACATAAAAACCAACTGTTAGAAATGTCCTTATGGGTAAAAAAAACTCCACCTTAGGTGAATTCATTTCAACATCTACCTCATAAAGTATAACTAACTTCAGGGTAATTCAATCAAGTTGCAGCGATATCCATCTTTAATTTCCTGTAAATCTCACGATGCACTTTACGAACACAAAGAACAGCTAGAGAATCTACAGATAAAAAGGTATCTAGAGTTTGAAAATTTAATACCCAAATATTCATTTCCCCTAAACATAATGAGATTTTCTGCAAGCTGAAGTCAAATACACACCAGATAACAATAGCTGCTTGGGGGCCAAATAAATTAATAGATATATGAAGAAATGAAATGACAAACTGCCCTGATAAATCCTTGCATCAGATAACTGGAACTGGTGGGGCGTAAAGTTTCCTGACCTAAACTGTAAGCTTCCTGTTAGCTTAATACAGCTGTGTTTCAATAAATTCCGATTTATGTATTGTAAGGCAAACTACACATAATTTTCCTGAAATTTTGCTACTAAAACCAGTACTTGTACAAAAATGTACCCTCTGAATCCTCTGATTCAGGGCTAAGTACATTAACAACTGGATACTTTAACCTTGACCTCAAACCTTTGACTGAAGAAATTGAAGAACCGTCTGAGATATATCATGCATGATTACACTGATTATTAGGTTTTTGATGAGAAATGTTTGTTATTCATATCCCAGTGAATGTCTAACACTTGCAACTCTGAGCTATTTCTTAGTTCTCCTGAAAATGTTTTGCACATAGAGTCTTTGAATTTTGCTATGAAACCATACTTCTCATGCCAGAGTTTGAGATCTAGGTAAAAATGTCATGTTACGACAATGTGTGTGACAATGTACTAGATAAATGACATGCTGCTCTGTGTAGGTTAACGCTATCTATGATGTTTTTCTCTCGACGAGCCTATCGCCCCGAGGCTGCTACCGCTACTTGGTGGCACTGGAGTATCATCGCTCAGTATTGTCTTGATATCTGGGTATGGTACAGGCATCTCAAACTCAACAAACAATGAGAAATGATCTGACGGAATATGGGGATGGGGGCAGCCAACAACTTTGTTTTCATGGAACCAGTTCTCATCCATTGGCCCAAGGACTCCCAGAAGGTTCATGTAGTTGCGTGAGTAGAAAATGTAATCAATGATGCCTTTGAATTCAAATCTGAAATGTAAACAAGAAATACTATAATTAAAATATATATCTGAAATGAGAGAGAGATAAAGTAAGTAATGATGACCTAATACATAACATTTTTATCATTTCACTGTAACTCAAGAGTTTTATCATACACACGGAAAGCTTCTTACATTTGTGTATAACTGCTGCAGAAACATAAACATTAGTGTCATATCAATAGGACTGGAACAGATGTTCAACTGGACTCAGATTAGTATGCATAAACATCTGTAATAAACAAAGCTGAACAATGGTCCATCTGCTCAATTCTATTACACAATGTGCAGATCTGCAAATGAATTTGTATTGCTGACATTATCTGTAGTTAGTTGAGAACAAGAAAAATTCAGCTGAATATTATCAAGTGTTTTGAAAGCTGAAGTCTCAAGTGTCAGTTGCATATAATGTGATATTTCATTAATTGTACAGCTAGACAATAATAGAACAAAGTGTAAAATAGCAGTTTGAATACTGGGGATATATGAATCAATGCTTCAATTTCATATACCAATATGTCTGCATGACTCTGCAACCTAAAAGCTGTCATATCATCTCTGTATGTGGTGTCAATAGTTTCAGCCCTATTCATTAGAACCATGTACCTTCACAGTCTGATAATGACATAAGAAAAACTAAACAAACTATATAGATAAACTGACTATATATAAGAAGGGAAAAGTATATTTTCATGAACTAGCACTGGCAAATTGTTTGGGCAGACATCTCTGTCTGAAGCCTGCATTTCTTGTCTGTAAAACTTTGCCATGGGCATTTCTAATAATAACCAAAACCTTAAATTTACTTCATCCAACATCACTAAATGACTCAAGTTACTTAGACCTAATACAAGAAATAAAGGGTTTTAAAACTTCTGTGACTGTCTTTGTCAAAGACCAAGGGCTTGAAAAGGAGATATAAAATTACAGGAAATTTCAAAACTTCTCATATTTTAATGCAAACATTAGTATATCTTCTCTTTGTCCAGACAAGTAACAGAAGATAAGCTTAAGAGGAAATGATAATAAAAAATGCTGTTTTATTAGTGGATAGCCTGAACAAAACTAATTTTAAAGCACTTTCACTTAGTGCATACATAAAGGCACTCCTGTTCAAATGTAAAAACAGACAAAGTTAGCAACAAGAACGAAATCAAAATTTCCGTTTTTATGGCTGACTACAGAAATTGACATATGATGTTTCCTACAGACAAGGATGGGATGATTTTATTAAGGTGTTAATATTTCCTCTTTGAGATGTGACCTAGACACTTACGTATAGTTTGTATGTCGCATGATGTTATCCTCGTATGCCTTTGCGAGACGGAACTTGTGTGTGAGATGGGTACTGGTATCTTTATGACTATTAAACACTTGCAGGCATGCCTCATAGCCCAGCTCCTTGAAGTCAATGTGGTTACTGGGCACGCTACCTGTGGTCAGGTACTCTATTACACCTAAAGAATACAACACCACATAAAAGTCAAACAGTCAAAATAAACTTTCTGTTCTATTCTGTTCTGATCTCAGCAGACATTAATTCTAAAGAGGAAGTGCAGGTAAATAAGGTCACAGCAAGTAAACAAACTTCAACAAGTTTTGGTAGGTAGAACAAAGTTATTTTTTTGGTTGGTTTTTTTTTTTTTTTAATTCATTTCTCTCAGTGCATTTAAGTTTTCTTATTAGACATTCACTACAATATAATCCTCATTAAACACTGATAAACACATCTATATGTCATACCTGATTCTGGTAAAGAATTGAGATCACCACAAAGTATCATGGGTATGGAATTACAATCAACTGGCTGTCCTGAATTAGTGGATTCTGGACAGATGACCTGGTAACTCTCCTCAACCACTTTCTTTAGTTCTGACATAAGCATCATGGTCTGGATGAGTTTGACGTCTGAGAATTCTGGATCCCAGTGCATGTGAGCTGTCGTCACTAATAATGGCTGCTTAATCTTTCCTTCAGGAGGTAAACCACCTACAAAAAGCAAAAAAATATTTATAATTATCATCAAATAATTGCTCTTTAATATAAAAAGAAATCTTCAAAGACTTTGTCTGCCCTCACATTAGTGAACAATTGTTCTTCTTTGTTTGTCCTTTAAAATTTGTTTAAAGTTTGATTGTGCAATCAGGATGAATGGTCTTAAACAAAAAGGAAAGACTTATATTTTGATACAATATGACAGAGATCCAATGTTTAAATGTTTCAACACGCTTTCATCTTATATTAGGGTGCTGAACTACAAGATTTAGGAAACCTATCTGACCTATTACAGGTGTGGTTCATCTGTCTAAATCTAAACAATCAGGAAAAGATCAGAGACAATCCATAGTAAAAAAAATCAATGACAAGCAAAACCTTTGCTGTTTGAATGTATATTGAGTTACCCTACAATGACCTTTGTAATTTAATGTATGACCATTGTTTCTAGAAGCCTTTGTTTTTGTTTTTTTTTAAATATATTCCAGTCAGTATTAAGCAAATTCTTTCATGTACAGACAGACAATAAAACTACTCAAAGCATAATGAACAACAAACGTAATTAAAAGTTCATAAGTCCTAATTATTTTTCTTTCATCATGGAGACTATGGTTTAATGAACAATTCTGTCCCTACAACATCAAAAGACATTTTCCATCAAAATGAATTTGCACGTTTTCAAAGGGTAACTAAAATCAAGCTTAAGAAATTTTGGCACAATCCCTAGCAGAGCAGCATATATATATAATGTTTTAACAATCTTTTCTTCTGTAATCCTCAATCAAAGCTTAATATTAATATTCAAAGTAACTTCAATGAACCATGTATGGGAGATCATGTTTACAATGAAATGAAAGGACCAGAAGGTTTGAAAATAAAGAAAGTAATGAAAAAAATGACCATTGAAGTGAGTAAGTTTTTAAAATGTACTTTTAAATCATTGTTAAACAATAGTAGAAGAAAAATAAATTAAAGTTTCTGTCATCACCACATTATAATGAGATTGATACATTGATAAAAATTTAATTATTTTCTTTTCATTTTTTCCAAATGATAAAAAGAAACAGGATGTCGCTTTGTTTACAATCAGCATTGAATCAATCACAACTATGTATCACTGTGAGTAGAACGAAAACATCACAGCTGTTGTTTCTTTACATTTAACTCGTGATATTTACAAACAGTGATGTTAGAAGATGAGAAGACAAATCTTCAAGCTTCAGCACACTGTATCACTTCACACACAGCTTTCTCTCAGTAAGACACTTCCTTTTGTAAGAAGTAAAGCTCAGACTGACTGTATTAAGCAAACCATGCACAGACATGTTACAATAATACATATAATCTTCTTACATTACTGGGATTACTAAGTCATGAAAACAAGTTGCCTGAGACTAATGATCATTTAAGTAAGCCTCTTCCACTTTCTCATGCAGCTCTAAACTGTGGTAAGCCACTAAGTTCTTTAAATGTGACATAAGCGCAGAACAACTCTAGAAGTTCATTCTAAAGAGGATTATTTTGTTGATACGATATGTTAATAGCTGCAAGTCCTAGATATACGACTCCACAATCATTCTGTATAGCCAATTAGTCAAAATTTACAATGGAACATTCTGTTTCTATTTTAAGAATATCAAGATGATTTTGAATAACATGGAGCAGCTTGGGACCTGATGTAATACAAGTTGTTCTAAGACAGCATTTTAACATATCTAGACAATCTTAAAAACTGATCAACCTTTTTTATTCAAACAGCTAACTAAATGCAATGCAAGAGTCATACTGTATAAAGTCAACCTAAACTAGGTGAAAAAAGTTAGAAACAGCATTATAACCTGTCTGTTCAGTTGAAAATAAAAAAAAAACACCTGTCAATCTAATTAATGCATATTAGAAGTTGACTTGCCTCCTATTTGTTTGCATGTTCAAGGTGAAAAGAAAAAACAAACATGCAAAGTCAGGGTTTCTTTCAATGAAAAACCTTACATTATTCCAAGCAAAAAAAAACAACAAACACCTCTTAAGCCTATCATATAACATAATAATAGAAATATAATCTTGTATTCACAATGAAGGTATCACCTCAGGTTACTATGCACAAGGTTAATAAACTCGCATACAGAAACGTGGCCAAGTTTATATTTTTCAATAGCATACAAAAACGTGGCTAAGTTAATATTTTTTAACCTTGAAGGAGGACTTAACATTGAAACACAATGAAGGTTTTAAGTTTATGTATGACATTAGTAAATGCATGAGCTTCTGTGGTGATCAGTCGCCGCACTGCAAAAAAAAAAAACCCACTAATCTGTGTTCCTATTTCTGTAAACATTCATAAGAATGTTTATAACTTTGTTTACAACGCTTTGTAGCAAACTGACAGTGCAATACGTAATTCCTAGCTGATCGACTTATAAAGTAAATATAAAATACCACGTAAAATGCATTACCATTCATTATTTACAAAAACTTTTGTCATAAAAAAATAGTTTAATGAATGACAATTATCAATTTCAGACATACTTTAAACACCCCCTCTGATGATTTCAGTGTAATAAATATCAATTTTATAACTGCTGAAATGGTATGCATATCTCAATGTTCACCATAAAAGGAACTTCAGGACTGTTGTTAAAATTTGCAGACAACATTTTTTTCAGTAACCGAGAAATCTCTCTTTCTCCTACAGTAGACCGACTCTTGTAACAATTATTAAGACCATCACATCCTTTCTGAAACAGCTTAAAGAAAATCACAGCTTAAGGTAAAACTTTCCCTTATAAGAATATGCATGATGACAAATAATGTAAGACCCTCCCTGTGGTAGTAAGTAAAGTTAGCAACAGCCAGGTAAGAAAGGCCAAAGCACCTGCAGTTTCTTGTAAATCTTACACCAAGTTAAATTTCCATGCGCTCAAATCAATTTTATTTCTTGGTTCACTTCCTTTTTACCGGAACCTTGTTGTATATTTTTTTTCAAAGTCAGATATTGTTTCTGAACATATGCAGGAAAAAAGTGTAGATCAGATTATACTCTTAGAAACCTACGAATTTAACAGTTAACAGCTCAAATGCCACCAAAATTAGTTCTATGGTTTTACTCTGTCAATCTGTCCATTTTATAGGCAACATTCATTCACAGAAGGATTAGGGCAACTTTATAGGTTTTAAAACAAGCTATTGGTGTTATATATTAATTCATATTCCACTGCTGGCAAATGTTCTTACAAAATTCCACAAACAATTTCCTGATGATTCAAATTTCTGATTTGGACTTGTCCAAAAGAAGGAACAGTCATAGTCATTGTCAAATTCTTCTGACAGGAGCTAAATGACCTTAAAGTTAGATGTAAGATGCTCTATACTTTAACTTCATGAGAAATACATTTCAGCACTACCATTTGTTCGCATCCATGTCAGCATGCTGCAATACTATAAAACTGCTGTACACTGTGGTGAGTAACTTACCACTACTGTCAAACACGCCTTCTTGGGTCTCAAGTAATGCTGCTAGGCCAATGTTATCTTTGGTCATAACACGGTTCAACATATCATCTGAACCTTCCGCATTCGCCATGGCTAATTGGTTAAACTCTATCAGGTGCTCTTTCACAAGGCTAAATCTGCAACAGAAATAACAAAGCTAACTTCAGATGGTGGTTCATTTTGCTGGTGGTTGGTACTAAGTCTAGCAGTGTTCTTAAATCTTAATCAACGGAGGTTGAATAGCAATCTTAAAACAAAATATTAGACAGGGAGCATTTCACCTCCTTGACATGACACCTGCAATGTCCAAACCTATTTGTCTATGAAGATTTTTTAATTTTTTTTTTCCCTCTCTTTTTTGATATGTCAGCCTTGAAAAATCATGATCGTTAACCATCTGTAAAATGGAGTGTGTGACTTCCTAACAATCTATTACAAACTTGTAACAGACTGGCTCCTCATTAAGATTGATCAGTTAGAAAAGAGCAATTCTTTCCTTAAATGTAAACAAGTTTAACATTTGTTTCTATACTGATCATGAAAAGAAAGAAAAAAATCACTGCTGAGCTACATGTTTGCTGCTAAATTAGACTGCAATACATTATATCAATGTTATCTGATTTTTTATACACAAACTCGTTTTTTTATACCATCAATACAATCAAACTTTATGGAAGCTGAAAATGTATAATCACTATTTTAAAACTTTGTTCCTTGTCATGTTAGTACAAGCATTATGTCATCTTTAGTCCCTCAGTATACAGGAGCATACAATTACTATTGCTGACAAGAGAGCCATAATTGCCCTGAATCACTCACCTGAGTACTTTGGCTGTGACTATATAAGAAACAGTTCTGTAAATTTTGGTGGAAAATGACCTTGCTGCTTAGATAGAGATACTGTTATTGAATTTTTATCTATTTTTAGCTTTTGCAGCCCTTGACAAGTGTGCAGTGGCATGGAATGGTTTGAGCAATTATTGAAAAGGACAATATAAGGAACATTTCTGTCAAGTTTGCTTAAAAATGGCTGTGGTTTTGGAGGAGATGTCATTTGAAGCCAAATATTGGCGAAAATCTATTTTTAGCTCTGGTGGTCATTTTGTGCAATGGAGAGGAACCATTTGAGCAATTCTGATAGAGGGCTATGTAAGAAACATTTCTGTGGACAGTTGGTGGAAAATTACCTTGCAATTTAGGAAATGTTGTTTGAATTGTTTTTATTTTTAGCTTTTGCAGCCCTTATGTGCAATGGAGCAGCCCTTGTGGTTTGGGAGGAAATGCCATTTGAAGTAAATTGTTAATGACAGATGGACACAGGGTGATCCCAATATCTCAACTGAGCATTTGCTCGACAGGTGAGCTAAAAAATGAAGAGAAACTACTTTGGTAGTAAATGATGTCCTGGAGAAGGTAAAACTTTATTTTGGTAAATTCGATCATTAGATGTCATGGTAAAACTTTTTTATACTAAATTCAACCATTAAATGTCAAACTAAAAGGGATTTTTTTTTTTTTTTGCATTTTCTGGCCAGTTACTTCTTTCTACCATATTTCATTGACTTTTAATTTACTGCTTGACAGTTGCTCCTGACAAGAATATTTTATTGAAAGACAACTTGGTGGATCATGGCGCTGAGTGGCAATCTTTTCACAGCTACCAGTTGTTGTTAAAGATCTCAGCAGACAGACACATTTTTACAAACACTTGATTTTCTTTTTTAAATTAAAATGTTTGCCAATGACGCAACACTTAGCACCTAACTTTCATTACTGCAAATGTCAAAAGTAACAGAATACCTGTCACTTTTTAAAATACCACCTTTATTTCATTTGTAATTTCATAACATGACTTTAATGGTAACAGTAATCTGTTTCTAGTAAATTCCATCATAACTTTTCCTGACATTCTCCCATTTTTCTCAACCAGCATCATACATTTTGTCACCATAATCACAGTTTTGTTTACAAACCTGTTGTTTATCTGATGTTTTACACAGTTAAAGTTGTCATATCATTTTTTATACTATCTTTGTAGCATTCCACCTTTATGCGTTTTTGCAGATACTGTTTGTCACATCCTCGATCACTTAAATTTCAACACCTTTTTTGGAAGACATTTTATGTTTTCAGCGTCTTCCCTGACATTTCCTAAGGAAGATCTCAAGCATGGAACAAATATTTCACTTTTCGAGAAAAACTAAGTAAACGCAAACGTACCAAATGTGTTCATTAATTTTACACTTTCTCACAAATGTGCACATACTATGTTTTGAAAATAACAAGACAGAATGATATAGTCTATTCTGATGATCTGTCATTGAATAGCAATGTACTGGGCAATGCCTGTTCAGTGCTTGGTGTGACCTTCCTACGTTCAATAGATTATGGTTCAAGAACCTGCCAGACAACAACATCTCAGGCAATTAACAGTGCAGCTCATACAAAGAACAATAATCATTATTTTATTGGTTTCGATCACGATTATAAAGAAGAGAATGAATTTTACCCAAAACTATACATAAGTAAATTGTCACACCATGAATATTCTTAACTGACTGGTCTAGTCACTAATCGCCAGTCCCACTATGACTGTTCATAACTTCTGATGACATCATGAATGTTCATAACTTCTGGGGCCATTATGAATGTTCGTCAATGACTGTGGTCTTATCCCGAGAGGCAAAATAAAAACCAGTTGTGAAAATCAACCACTCAATCAAACAAGCTAAAACTAAGTGGTATAAATTATCATAAATTTACATTACACTATGTTTCAGATCATATTCTAAGGCAACTTCTCCTGAGCTTGCTTTATGAGCTTATAACTACAGCTTACAAACACATCCCTTTGTTTAATGGATAAATTCAATTTCAGTATCAGGAAAAAAGGTTGGTCTAAAATTCCTCAACCCTAATTGTAACAGTTTCTGAACATTCATTGTCCCTATACATTAGAATCTTAATGCACTTTTTTTTTTTTCACATTTTCCATGTATTAAGTGAGGCATGTGCATGTCACATTAAGGATTAATGAGCTGCAGCCTGTAACTTTACGACAGATTGCCAGGGAAAAAAGTGTTCTCCATTACAATTCAGGATACAAGGTCTTCCTTCCTACACAAAATCTGTAACGCTTATTGAACAGTGACATTTGAATTGCTTCTAACAAGACATAATTTTCTGTACACTGGGCCTCTGTTTCTCAACGAAATTTCAATCTTGTATCCTCAATAAACTTGAAATCTCAGAGGGATGGATAGATGCTTGTCAATCTTCCATCTTTCACTGCTTTTTGCAATCAAATCGGGTTCATTTCCCCTTTACTTCCCATAAATTTAAATACAATGATGACATGTGCACCTAGTTTAATGACAATCACTTACTCAACTAAGTTTGACCTTGAACCAAATGACCCCCGTTACTTGTTTTGAACCTAATTAGTGACGTGACAGATTGATGGTATAACATAAAATGGATAAACAAAACTAATGTCTGATTAGTTTTTTGTATGTTGAGTTTTTTGTGTTTTTATCTTCTTTTTTTTTAGATAGATTTAGATGGCGAAGAAACTATAAAGATGAACTATTGCAGTGTTAATGTAATAAAAAATATACTATGCTGAGCAACGATATACATACTGAAAGAACATTCAATGTAAATCAGATGTTTTAGTTATCTGCCCTTGTTTTCTTGTTGCTAGACAACTTTTCCATACAGTATAAAAGCACACCAGTTTTTGAGCTGGATGAAGACTTTTGTCAACACAGACACAAACACTATACTGTCCTACCCTGTTAGATTTTGAAATAAAATGTTCATGACTCTGAAATTCTACTCTTCAGATTTACAAATAAAATGACTGTCTATCATATAATTATACACTGCATTTAATTATCTATCTACATTACAAATGCAATCATTTAGAATTTCAGAATTGTTGCAAACTATCTTTTGCTAAAGCATTAAATTTTAACGACTGGAACTGCTCAAATATTTTACATTTAATGACTATGCAAGTCTATAACGGAAATGTAATCTCATTTGCTAATTTCTTGTTTTGTAGTTTACTGATTCATAATAATAAAATACCAACAAATTATCACCTTAAGTTAACTGCCAGTGCACCATATAAAAGGAACATATTGCTTTTCAAAAAGAAATTGTGTTTTATGATTGTATTATTGTAACTATATGAATATTTATCAAAGTGAACATTTCAAATGCAATTCATTCAGAAACAAAAACTATAAATTCATTAATGTCTTGCAAATGTTATTCAAACTGTTATATGAATAAGCAGACAAGGTGAACATAAGGGCAAGAAACCTCATACATTAAAAGACTCTTTCATAGTTCATCATCACAGCCTACATCATTCTCTTTTTATCCTGTTATTAATAACAATTTCGAACTAATCACAACTAACTAATCATATATTTTTCTTTATCTACGGCAGTTGGTCATGCGATGTTGATATACGGTTACCTTGTCATGATATCAGATGAACTATTTTTTTTAAAACTTTTATCGATGTAGCACCTGCATTTTGTTTACTTTTTTTTGTCAGTAAAAAGCAAAAGGAACAATGCAACAAGATAAATGGAATAATAGGTTGGTGTCGTGGACGGAAAAAGTTTATCTGGCTCGGCTTCAAAATCTATTGGGTTTGACTCACCAGATAAATTCCTATGCCTTGCCAGATAAACTTACTCCATCCACGACACCCACCTATTATTCTCTTTTTCCTCTCCGATGCATATATGCTACTAAACAAATACTTCTGTCATATGATGACTTTTGTTCTTTGGCAGTTACCGGTAAAGCACAGTAGGAATGTTTTTAACTGGTCATTTTCTTATGATTTTTATTTTAAAAAATAATAATTATACTTTTTCAAAAGACTGATATTAAGTATCTAGACTTTAACGTTAACATCTCGAAACATTCATGACACTTCATTCCATATAATTTTATGGCAACACATACTAGACTTTATCCCTTTAAACTGTATTTACTTTAGACTTCACCAATTATACATACTTTGAAGTCTTGAAGAATATAGCACAGCCATCTACGTGTTTTCTCTCTTGCTCTGTCATGGTTCTTGCACGAGATTTTGGTGAAAAGATACCCTGATAACCATCTCGCTCCAACTCTGGCTTGAAAAAATTGAAGAACTGGTCTGTCTCCACTTCCTGAAAAAAACAAAAACAACATACCATTTGAAAACTTCAATAACTGCACAAAATAATGATATCTGACTCTCCTATAAATCTGTAGAATGGTCTCATCAACGGACATATTTTGAAAAGCAAGTATAATGTATCTTTTTTTCTCGCATTTTCTTGTTCAGAAATTGGAGAAGTTCACAAAAAACTTTTTAAGTTTCCTTGTGTTTGAAAAATTCTAACAAACCTTTCTCAGGCCTCTTCCTAAATGTAAAAAAAATGGCTTGAAGGTGAAATAAATTACACAAAAATTGTATAGTTAAAGACTCTGGAAATGCTTTCGGCTAATTTGTTCCTTCATTTTTACAGCTTCTCTCTTTTAGGAAACCCTAATTAGAGAAATTCTATCAGAAACCAATGACGAAATCGTAATCACAGAACTTAGTTCATGAACAGGAAGCTGATACTGGCCAAACTTGAAAGTTACCAGTATTCTTTCATTAAAAACACTGAAGTTTTTCGTACATTTTGTTAGTAGTCACCTGTGGTTGTTTATTTGGATCATGGTAAAGGGGACGAGTCGTAATTACAAGTCAAACAATGAGAGGTGTGTCTTTAAATCTGGTAGGGCAGATCTACACTGACGGCATACTGCTTCAATAACTGTCTAAAATTTGTCAACATAGCTCTTTGTAAGTACTCATATTTGACCCCAATCTCTGTAAGAAAGTAAGATCTTTCTCACATGAAAAGCAAGGTATGCAAAATTTATCAAAGTCCACAACACTGTGGTTAGTGACCTTCTACGGCAGAAAACATGCACTGATCCATGGTTTGATAAACACCTTTTTTTTTAACCAGCTAATGATATAAATTAACTAATTTGCGCAGTATCATTTTATTATTCACTGTCATATGAATCAAATCAATATAATTAAAATTTGTAATTTTGTAAAACGTAATGCCAGCAGTATATTTATACATTCTTGTGACAGAAGTCAGTCAACCATATTTTGTCTCGTATCTCATACAGCTGTATTCAAATATATCACTAATACAGACAATAATTTATTCAAGTGATGTTCATTTTTCTAGCAGGGATCAAAAAGCAACTATCATAATAGCAGTTGTGAAACACTGCACCTGTATTTCAGCAGGACTAAATAACTTATTTTGTCAGCACTGCTATCCATTATTACAGAATATT
Organism: Cyclina sinensis; assembly: GCA_012932295.1. Classification (NCBI taxonomy): domain Eukaryota; kingdom Metazoa; phylum Mollusca; class Bivalvia; order Venerida; family Veneridae; genus Cyclina; species Cyclina sinensis. Next base: position 69,584,754 of record JAAONU010000001.1, on the reverse strand, counting down.
TGTCACTATCTGATTTTGACAGCTTTCAATAATGACATCTAAGAGCAATCAACATTCAATATTGGCAAGACACAAATATCATTATATGTTGGTGTTGAGAGAAGCCAAACAGCATAGGTAAGGCTGATTGTCTGATCTGATCAGACGACTTACCAGTGCACCTCCTTTATATGCCAGGATGAGACTCAAACATATTTTTCCTCTTCTAATATTCTCTGTAAATTACTTTGTCTAAAGATTCAAGCAATAAGTTCAAATAATTTAAGACATCTTACCAGATTATGACCATAGTGCAAGCTCAGTCTAAACAAACTTAACTTGGGGAAAAAAATAACAGATGCAAGTTCACGTCTTTGGATTCAGTATTACAGTTATAATTTAACCTTTTATAATTCTACTACAGAATCTGCATATGTCTATGAATACTGTCACACTGAATCTGACGAAAAATTGATATACATTTATCACATCTAGTTATCTGGTGGACTTTTTTCATGCCTAAGCAAAAACCTACAATCTTTATAAATAATCCCCCCTTATCCCTACCAAAGACACATATTTAAAACCTGTACAACAGCACAAGGGATTAAAAAAAGCAAAACTGAGCTATTACAGATGAAAGATTTATATAACATTTTGATTTCAAATACCAAAAGTTCTTAAATACCTCTACAGCTATGATTTTATTGGCAATATTTATAAAAGCTATCTATCATTTTCACATGAACTTTATATAAATGCCTGTAGTTTATAAAGGCAGGGCATTCAACTGCAAAAAAGTCAGAATAAGAATACATAAAACAGACAGACAAAATCTTATTTAGGCTAGAGATATTTATTTTTACAAAACATAGCGTGTACTTATATGGTTGGTTAACATCTGTGACTGAAATAATTTTTTTAATCAATTACCGTAACATAGCCAATGAATAATTTGAAGGAGGTGTACTATGATTTAACGTTGTGAGAATCATTTCTTATGTTACTAATTTTTTGTCATGGTTACTGAGGTATGTCCATACTAAAATTTTATTACTCATGATTTCATTGAATTTGCAATATATACTAGTAATAAAATCATTGCAATAATCTAGCTTATCAATCAATCAGAAGAAAATGCAGATTTTGATCTCAGGTTGTCAAAATCTGTTTCCCGTTTCATAAAACTTACTAGCACAATTCTGTCACACCCTGCACTTCATAATAATTATCATTCATGAATTCTATGTACATATGCAATGCGTACTAACCACTAGGAGATCCAGCGGGGGGTGCACTCGGTGCACGCCCCCTAAAATTCCCGGACCATAGGTGTTATTGTAGGTCTATTTTGAATATGTCCAACATTGAATTGAATAATCAGAGGCCCATGTTATATTGCCAAATCAGTATACTCTAGCATAACCACAACCGTTAGGAAGGTATAATAATGTAGAAAGAGATAATAGATTGTGTAAGGTATATTGTAATCAGAATACAGTAGAATCAGAATATCATTTCATATAATGTTGCTCATGATACAGCTGTATAAGATCTGAACACTTAGGTCAATGTTCATGGTCTACTATACAAAAGTTCAATGCATTAATGTCATCTCAAAGCAAAAAATGGATGTATAATCTTGCAAAATATATCAAAGAAGCATTATGTTTAAGACAAACTACTCTTACAAATTTACTTGTCTTCTGACCATATAGTATTCTTCTGTGTTGTTCTATATTATCTGTATACTTGTATTTTAATGTATGTGATTGTCTTTGACATAAATTTTGTTTTTTTTGTGTGTGTGTGTGTGTGTGTAAATGGCCAAAGGCAAATGTATTGCTTATTGCCAATAAACTGAAACTGAAATGACATAGAATACGGACACAAATTGAGCCGAACATTTTGCCCCCCCCCCCCCCCCCCCCCCCCCCCTCACACACACCTAACCTGAAATTCTGGATCCACCCCTGCCAACCATACCAACATATCTGTAAAACTTGTAGAGATCTGCCTATCATTTTGAAAAAAATCCTTCAATTAATGCCAGATGTGGAAATACACACCAGTATATAATATTGCTGAAATGAAATTAATATTTCGATTTTTTAGAGGCAACGTGACTTCAAAAAAAAAAAAATTCTCCTTGTTTATTTAATCCTGTTTACAGTAAATTAAATTTTTGAGAATTATTTAGATAGCAATATTTACTGCAAAAAAATCCTGCTTTCTTAATTTTAGTTGAAAACTGATCAAATTTCAAGAAAAATCTGGTAGCGGCTCTCTTAAATCCTATGATATTTAATAAAGACAGCATTCAATTTCAATCTCAGGTGGTCTGTTTTCAAACATATTACATCTTTCAAAATATACCCCTCTATTGTATTTTTAATGTGTCTGTTCTTGATTAAATTTCCAGTGACATGAAAATCACAAGGTGGATAAAGTATGGCAAAAATTTGCAGCAATTTTGTTAGACATGAAATATGTGTCATTCTCTCCTGGTGGGTCTTAATAAAGTAATTAACATCAACATCACACAATAGGCATAAAAACTTATAATGCTGAACATTCATTGCAATAATTAGACATATGATAAGTAAACAGTCATTAAACTATACTGAGTAGTTTGCTCACAATTAGATGAAACATGGAGTCAGTGTGACAGTTAGGAGAATATGGAAAGCTGTTTCATATTTTCTGTCAGTTTCAGGTACAAAAACAGAGAGGCTTTAAATAATAATTATAATTTTTTCAACAAAAGGGGAATGGTAGTCCTATATCTCTGACCTAAGTCAAATGAATCTCTGACCTGAGTCGAACGATCTAAGAATGTGACCTAGTTTTTTAACCTACCTGACCTCATTAAAACTAACACATGGAATAAAAGTTTCATGAAAACTGAAGCTGACTTCTACAGTGGACAAAGTATTTCCCAATGATCTAAGCTTATGATCTAGTTTTTGGAAAAAAAAATGACACAGTCTTCAATTGATTCAAGAAATCATCAAAACAAACATTCTGACTTAAAGTTTCATGAAGATTTGGCCAAAAAAAGGTCCTCTGGATTGTTCACAAGGTTATCCACTGATTTGAAGTACCAGATTTTGATTCAATGTGGTCTAGTTTCATATTTCTATTAAGAGATTAGCGAAATAAAAGTTCTGAATAAGTTTCATGAAGACTGAGCCAATAATGTTCTTCTTTCTTTTGTGTTCATTAGATTTCCCATATATTATATATAGCTGGTGACTTTTTTTTAGACCCACATGACCAAAACCATCTGAAAAAATATCAGTGCAAACATTCTAAGCAAGTTTCATGAAATCTGGGCCAAAAATGTTACCTCTAGAGAGTTAACAAGGCTTTTTACTGATCTGAGATGGTGACCTAGTTTTTCTTATCCACTTGACCCAGTTTCAAACTCATTCCAGATATCAAGACGAATATTCTGACCATGGTTCAAGAAGATTAGGTCAGTGTTCACAGGTTTTCCACTGACCTATGCTGATGACCTAGATTTTCTTCCAATGTGACACAGTTTCAAAACTGAAATTACCAAGATAAACAAACATTCAAAGCAAGTTACACCATGACTGAGTCAAAATGTTACCTCTACAGTGTTCACATGGTTGTCTTTTAATTTGGGATACTGTGACCTAGTTTGCAAATTCATATGACCCAGTTTCAAAGTGCTCCAAGAGATCATTCAAGCAATTATTCTGAGCAAGTCTCATTAAGGCTGGACTAAAATATGGCCTCTAGTGTGGTAACAAGCTAAAATGTTGAAGACGGCCAGCAAATGACGGATGAAGGGCAATCATAAAAGCAGGGCCTTCAGCATACTAAGTTCAGATGAGTTAAACAGGTACATTCATTTTACATAAATTTACCAAAACATTTTTTTCAGACTTTTCAGAAAGAAAAAAATACCACTGCCTTGATTTATATGTATTAATCAGAAATTAACATTATTTTCTTTGTTTAACTGAAAGTCTAACTTTATTAATTTTGATTACAAACAATGAAGGATCACCCAAAACCTTGTAAGGAATTGTAATCGGACATCATAAATCTCTGAATGTGTTGTTCTTTGCTTTATTTCATTGTCTGTACTGTAGTTCCCCCAATTTTTTTTTTTTTCAAAAATTAATTACAGCATTGTCTGCATAACAATTAACCAAATATAAAATAATATATTTAAAAGGACTGTCATTCATATCAATATAATTTCCTAGTAAAAAATGTCAGAATCACCTGTTTAACTTCTAATTTACTTAATACCAATATGAAAGAAGATAAAATCATGAGATTTATTTTGCTTTGATCATTTTGATTTATTAAATTACTACCAAATCATATAAATTTTTTAACTTTTAACTATCATACTTTTAACACCTATAAAGTCTAAACGCAAAACTGAAAGAGTCAAACTGAATTATAAAGGCACCACATTCAGTCCTGCACTGAGCGCTCAAATGTACACAAATAATTTCATAGCTGGAAACCAACAACTTGATAAACTTCACTGTATGAACCTTTTTCTTCCAGTATTTAATAATTCTTTTCTCTTGTGCATTATGGAAAGCTGCAAAAAAGAAAACCTAACGACAGCAAAACATTCCAACCAGTCACTACTATGTTTGATACAACTTTATTTTTAAGAATTCAATTTCAGCAAGTTTGGTAAAGGCCAATCCTAAATGTTCAATTTTAACAAGTTTGGTAAGGCCAATCCTAAGTTTTCAATTTCAGCAACTTTGGTAAAGGCCAGTCCTAAATGTTCAACTTTAGCAAGTTTAACAAAGGCCAATCCTTAGTGTTCAATTTCAGCAAGTTTGGTAAAGGCCAATCCTAAATTTTCAATTTCAGCAAGTTTGGTAATTTAGGCCAATCCTAAATGTTCAACTTTAGGAAGTTTAACATAGGCCAATCATCTTAAGTGTTCAATTTCAGCAAGATTGGTAAATGCCAATCATAAGTGTTCAATTTCAGCAAGTCTGGTAAAGGCCAATCTTTAATGTTCAATTTTAGAAAGTCTGGTAAAGGTCAATCCTAAGTGTTCAATTTTAGCAAGTTTTGTAAAGGTCAATCCTAAGTGTTCAATTTTGGGAAGTTTCATAAAGGCGTATCCTACGTGTTCAATTTCAGCAAGTTTGGTAAAGGCCAATCCTAAATGTTCAATTTTAACAAGTTTGGTAAATGCCAAGCATAAGTGTTCAATTTCAGCAAGTCTGGTAAAGGCCAATCTTTAATGTTCAATTTTAGAAAGTCTGGTAAAGGCCAATCCTAAGTGTTCAATTTAAGCAAGTTTGCTAAAGGCCAATCCTAAGTGTTCAATGTTAGCAAGTTCAACTAAGATTCATTTGAATGGCCTTTTTAAGGTTCATTATTCTACACTAGGTGTCAACATTTATTAATTCAAACAATATAATATCAGAAGACATAGGAACATCTGATTTTTGATACACAATGATCATTGCATAGCCACCAGTGACACTTCGGGGTTAGGTAAGCAAATATAAACATAAAAAGGAGGTTAATTATTACTTAAACTTCAGAATCCTGTCTAATCTTTTAATCATAATGTGACAGTTATTTTGATGAATCTGTGTCAATTTTCAGTGGCAATTTAATCACATATAATTTCACTGATAGCGAGGGCATGATCTTTACAACTAGATGTGTTTGACAGATTTATTTTTTTTCTGCACTACTTTCTGGCACCAGTAACATTTTTAATGAGACTGAATATAAAATACACATTATATAATTATGTGAGGTTAAGAAACTCCCAGTGTTGTTTTTTCTGCAAACAACCACATTTTATATATTAAATACACAAATTGATATTTGTGTCTGGTAATCCTTTTGTCTTGAGATCTGGAAGTCTGAATGTATCTGTAACTATCAGAAGCACTTCAGGTTACAAGTATCAATAAATTGCCACACAGTGTCAATGATCTGACACTATATTCTATTGATGCATTTTTCATGAAAATATTTACCTGTTTTACAAGCTACTATCAAGTTTAATGTTTATAGCTATTGGCATTTTTATGTTTTCCTTAAGAAAATACCATTAACAGTATAGAAAACACATTTAATGTTTTGCTGGTTTTTTTTTCAATATTTTGTTGTTGTTATGTTGTTGTTGTTGTATTTGTGGTGGGATGGAGTTCATATGCCTTCTACTGAAGGGCAATTAAATGTTAAAGCTTGATTTTAAAAGTTTAAAGCATGCTGATGATATGTGTGAACGAACTGCTAAGTCTAGAGTTTGGATTACAAAAACTTATACTTTGGTTGGGATCTGACATATTCTTACTGCTTTAGAAAGTTCTTATACATACAAAAACTAAATTTTTGCTTGTCTCACAGTCTTGAAGGACGATTTGGACACCTCAGTCTAAAGTAATATCTCAACATCTTCGCAAAAAAAGACAAGCTGGGAAATATGTGTCTTTAAGACAGAGGAAAAATAGAAAAAAAAGATAAGAACTTTGTTTTGGTTCATTCTTTGGTTCTGTTTTATTTATTTTTGATTAACAAATTAAACCTCAGGTTAACACTGCTGACTTTCTCACAAGAAAATCCTAACTCATTCAAGATTTCAAACCCATAACCCTCTCTACACTACTTCAATGTCTTTAACCACCCAGAATGAAGACTTTGTAACAAGTAAATTGTAAAAAGATTTCAATTTCCACTCTATTTTTAATCAGTTTATGTTGACATTTAATTCTCACCTGAAGGCCAATGATATCTGCTGCACATGTTCGTATTTCATCCATGATTCCTTTCTTCCTGTACTCCCAGTTTAAACCCCATGATGGACAGTAGCCATATTGTTGGCGGGTACAGTACTTGTCACACAACACATTGTAACACATAACAGTGAAGATTGCTGCAAATGTAGAATAGATACATGCAAATAAAAACAGAAATTTGGAGAAGTAAGAAAAATAACAACAATCAAACAACAAAGATAATAATAAGGTGTTAATATTTTTCAGGTACAATTCACTGAGTGCTAAATATTTGTTCCAAGTAAGCTTAAGGGTCAAACCTGGTAGGCTGATTTTCAGGGTTTACTACATCAGTTCTGTTTTTTGTTAGAATGAGTGAAACAGAGCACACAGACAGACAAACAATCAGAGAGCAAAAGACAGAGAAATGCAGAGAGAGATGGAGAGAAAGATTTGTTATTGCTGCTTAAAAATTTTTACAGAAAAATTTATAGTGATTGAAAATCCAGTAACTTAACAAGACATGCAATTCAGCTAAATAAATTTCAGTACATATCTGAATTAACAGGCTTCAGTCAAGACAGCAGGCTGGCATCAAGGTGTATCAGGTTATGTATATAATAAAAATGTGACACTTGAGACAAAATTACATGATTTAATTGCACTGTAACTAAGGAGGACTTTTACAATAATGATTATCAATTAAAGCTCAAATCTGTTGCTACCAACGTCAGTGACAATACATGTAACATGTTACTTTCAAGAAAGATGTCACTTGTTGCCAGGCAACCATGTGAAACTGTAACAAAATATTGCATGACAGAAGAGAAATTCGTGGCATTTTTCTTGAAATCTCCTGAAATCATGAGTCGCATATTGTATTGCACAGACTCAATGATAAAAGAAAAAAGTGCATGCTGCAATTTCTGGATCCAAACACAAACTAAGGTTATCTTCTCATTTCAATGACTAGTCATCAAACGTTTACCCTAAACCCCGAAGTTGGAAAGGAAAAGTGGTCTGCTGTGTCATAATGCAGTTCCAAGTTAATCTTTGTTTTTCAACTGTACATGCAGACTTCACATTTTTACATCACATGATATTTTTGCTCTTTGAATTCAGATATAATTTACAATCAAAATCAAGACGTTTACTAATTATAATTAGAAAAGTATGGGTGACTTAACAGACAACACATCACCTATTCAATATTACAAAAAAAACTTTCAGAAAGCTTCTTTATGACAAGCTATGATTTCTTTCTGTAAAATTTGTATATGTATTAAGAAGTAGAGTAAAAATAGATGCCACAGTGTCTTCTGTCACATTTAAAGCTTTGTTCCACAGAAGTCAATACGGACATCCTTTAAGATTAATATGTTGAAATACTTTCCTCATGCATTTCCTTATAATACTCAGCTGGCTGATTAACTATCTCACCACTACTCAGATCAAAAAGGACAACATTTCTTTGAAATTTATTGGACAATTTGTGTTTAACAATCTTAATTTGAGTCCACCAAGTTAAATGTTAAACATGAAATGTAACAAGGAAAAGTTCAATGACTCTTTGTTCTACAACCCCAAAGTAAAAAGTAATAATATACAGTCTTCCTTTAAGGAAAATATCCAGGCTATTCACCCACATAATTTATGAACCTACCCACTGGTAATGGCAGAGCAATTAAAATATTTGTGTCTTTTTAGCATTTAATTTCATGGCTAACATAAGCTCAACTTTATTGTCTGTTTTGTACCAGCAGTAAAACCTTCCCAGAAACATTCATCTGTTTTTCAAGATCTGTGGCTGTAAAGTTATAGGTATTTAAAGACAGCTCAAAATTTTATAATTTTCCAAAGGAGGCATAACAGTTTCTTGTAAATCGCTAATTTGCAATAAATAGATTATACACGTACATTATTTTACGGATATGTTACATGATTTTTTGACACATGCATTTAAATTGAAAGTAGTATTAACATAACAGATCACAGACCAATTGTCAAACAAAAGTAAGTTTTCAGTAATAATGTTGAAAATTTTTATTACTTTTAGCCCGTGCTTCAATGGGCTCCCATCTTGTGCTTTTAAAAGATACAAAAAGCCTAGTTAAAATCTCCTCATTTATAGCAGGTAAATGGACAGAATAAAAGTAACTTGTGCTAAAATACCAATAGTTTTAATAATTTTTCATCATTACTAGCTTAAGGTACAAATACACTTTCAAATAGCTCCATTTATCTAGTGTCACCTTCTAGCATGTGCTGAGTCAGATAAAATGCACATTTGCAATTATAATGCAAGCAAGTATGAGCAGAATGAAAAATGGACACAAGAAAACTTCACAGTCCTCATTTTTCACACATGTTTTGAACTTCATCAAATATTGCTGACATTGAGAAGAATGAGAGGATTTTTTAGTAACATGAGAATTTCTCCTTGCACATCATTCTAAGATGCGAAAAAAAGAGGCATTTATTTCAATTATCATGCTTTAGAGACCGAGTCTGAAGGTGAGCAGGCAGAGTTGTGACAAATGTTGACAGTAAAATCATAAGCTTACAGTTTGAAACATTTCCCATAAAATTTTTGCAAGAGGTAAATTAAAGCTTTGCTATATATGAGTATAGTTTAATCTTATTCTTTCCAAACTGAAATTATTCTAATGTAACTAGTAATGACTCTAGTTAAGGCTGTTTCCTGCTGAAAGGCAGCAATGTTGTAGTCATAGTGATATTATTATTACAGGGTACAATACACATTACCTGCGGGTCTCCCTGGCTCTGGTCGGGACAAAGGGATCCATTGCCTCTGTGGAGGAGTACTTGCATTAACTGAAATATACAAGACAATACTATATAATAATGCTTATTTCAAACGTGTACATTTACTTAAATTGCACGTTTTCCAGAACTGATACTTTTTACAAAACTTTTATTTTGTTCCCTGACAAATAAATTCATTAAAATTTAAAGGAAAAAATATACAATAAAGATATATGACTAAATTTCAGCTTACAGACATCAATGGATAATTTGTAAACTATTCAACATTTTCTGCTTTTCAAGGAAACAAAGGAGAATTTTCTTCACAATAAGCGTAAGCTGTACATGAACTGGTGAGGACAATTTCACTATCTGCACTGACTTTGACTTATAATGGTCTTCTTACAGTCAACAAATTACTCATTTTCGGATTATTTTTTGGATAGTTTGAGAGCTGTTCCAAAAGCACTTCTAAAAAATAAACACAGAGAACAGTGCAATATGATACAACCAGACATAATATAATCTCTTGTAACTGTTCATTCCTTCATACATGATGCATTAATCTGTAAGATGCACACTTACACTGACTGACAATCTAGGAGTTTTAGCAATGACCCTTTCATAAGACACAGTCATATTTTCTAAGGATCTTTGCTTACACGTAGTTCTTCTGAACTTGAAATTCATAACTGGGTACACAAAAGTTTATATAACTTCACATAAATGAGGTTGGAATGCTGAAAAATAATATTATTTACTTGCCTGTTATCATTTATCTGATGTTATCATTTTTTAGATGATGGCTGATGTTTGCCACTTAACAGTTTGGCAAATTGGCTTAAAATTCACACTTGTAATACAGAGACCCACCCCCTTAATGATTTGAGTTCTGAGCATAAGTCTGTGCATTCTGAGATGATGCAATGTATCATAAACTGTGCAATAGTAACCAGAAGCATTCTTGATATATCATATGATCACTCAGTACATTATTAATTACTGATATTGTAACTGAGACACATAAGATCCTTTCAAATGGCTCTATGTATCACCACTATCACATCTCTCAAGGATATGCCTGACATCGATACCAACTACTGACATGATGTTACAAGGAATAGAAACAAAATCTATAAACGAGCCTTGAGCACCTGTAAAATTTCCAGTAAGTAATATATATTGCAAAATGTAATATTGGATAAGTGATACATGTATCATGTTCATTTGCTGCAATGGTCTGCTTGTCTTCAGTCAAGTACAAATGTCTTAATAAGTTAAATAATACAAACAGCACAAAACTTGATAAAGTCCTACAAAACAATGATACTATATGGACATTGTATGTCCGTCCATTCAAAGCACACTTGATAAAAAGTTTGTGGATATCAGACTACTAGATTCAATCAACAAGGGCAAATTGTGTCTTCTTTAATTCTGTATATCTGTACTGCAGCTCATGATATGTGACCATTACCTACAAACAGAAACTACATGCACATTCAAACTATTTATGATCACTTTTCAACTTCCTCAAAACAGTACCATACAAATTTAGCAGTACAATACAAATTTAACAGTACCATACAAATTTAGCAGTACCATACAAATTTAGCAGTATAAATTATGCCAGGCAGACTGATTTCCCCCCCCCCCCCAGGACAGACTCAGTACACATAAGCAAAACCCTGAAGCTAACCTTATTGACAGGTACACTCATTCATTCATACTACAGCTGGAAAAAAATCTTTGGCAACATGTGTGAAAAGATGAAAGCCCAAGGCCATTCTTTTACTTTACATCTTATGTGAGAAGATTGTGTGGGAGAATAAAATTATGACGGACGAACGGACGGACGGACGAACAAATAAACGGACAGACAAAGCGGCATCTATGCTCGCCCTTCGGGGAGTATAAAAAATCTCCTTGATATTTCAGTGAGGCCTTTTCAATCACACTCTGAACCATTAAACATTAAAACTTTATTTTCAACTACCAAACACATTTACAAAAGCCAAAGAAAATTTTAAAAAATTTATGTCCATGCATTGAAAGACAATAAATTTTCTCTCTTTGTCTGAGAAACAAACACTCTCACTGTATATGGAGGAAATCAAATATTGACAATTCTCTAATAAAATAAAATTTAATGCTTTCAACTCCACACCATCAACCATCTATTAAAATTTCTATTTAAAGCTATCATAAAACAACAGGGTACTTCAGCAATGTGTTTAAACAAGTAATAACATTCATTTCAAAAGTGCTCCACAATGAATGAAGTGTATCTGGAAGGAACCAAGGAATAAAACACTGCAGAAAATCAATGATCTCTGGCAGTGCCAGTTCCATATGAAAGGGGGTACAAATTGCCAACAGTGTCAAGTTCCTGACAATAATCAATACAATGTAAGAAAACTGTTGCTTATACAATACCAGATAATGAACAACATGATAACAAAAAGACAGTAAAGCCCATGAGAATTACTAGAAACAACATACAGTATTTTACATCTTCAGCAACGAACATATAAAGTTCAATAAAGTTGACTTTGTTGTACTGAACAATAACTGCATTAAAACAAGAGGGCCATGATGGCCCTGGATCGCTCACCTGAGTACTTTGGCTGTAGGTTTGCTGTTAAGCAGTATTTCATTTTTTAATTGAAAATATATAAGTGCCTTCAAACCAAATATGTAAAATATCAATCAATAAATAAAGGCTCTATGACAGAAAGTAGAAATATCTATTATAAGCTATGGTGACCTTGACCTCGACCCAGTGACCTCAAACCCTACACATGGGTAGAGGTCCATGCAAGGAACCTATATACTGAATATCAAAGATATTGGTCTATAAATGAAGGCTTTATGAGGTACAGTAGATAAATCTATTTTTAGCCTCCGTGACCTTTATTCTTATCTAATAATGTGAACAACCAAACAAGCTTTCTGACAAACTGCCAGGATATTTGGACTGAAACAGAAGCCTCTAGAGCCTTAACAAGATATTTCTATTTTTGGGCTCTGTGACCTAGTTTTTTACCCCAGATGACCCATAATCGATCTTGACCTAGAAACCATCAAAATAACCTTTCTGACATATTTCCAGAATATTTGGGCTGAAAATGTTACCTGTAGAGTGTAAACAAGGTTTTTCCAAATTTAAGCTCTGTGACCTAGTTTTTGACCCCATATGACCCATATTCGAAATTGGGCTAGAAATCATTGATACAACCTTTCTGACATATTTCCAGGATATTTGGGCTGAAAATGTTACCTCTAGAGTGTTAACAAGATTTTTTCATATTCAGGCTGTGTGATCTAGTTTTTGACCCCAGATGACCCATATTCGAACTTGACCTAGAAATCATCGAAACGACCTATCTGACATATTTCCAGGATATTTGGGCTGAAAATGTTACCTGTAGAGTGTAAACAAGGTTTTTCCAAATTTAAGCTCTGTGACCTAGTTTTTGACCCCAGATGACCCATATTCGAAACTGGGCTAGAAATCATTGATACAACCTTTCTGACATATTTCCAGGATATTTGGGCTGAAAATGTTACCTCTAGAGTGTTAACAAGGTTTTTCCATATTCAGGCTGTGTGACCTAGTTTTTGACCCCAGATGACCCATATTCGAACTTGAGCTAGAAATCATGGAAACAACCTTTCTGACGTATTTCCAGGATATTTGGGCTGAAAATGTTACCTCTAGAGTGTTAACAAGGTTTTTCCATATACAGGCTGTGTGACCTAGTTTTGGACCCCACATGACCTATATTCCAACTTGAGCTAAAAATCATCTTAACAAGCTTTCTGACAGTTTTTCAGGAAATTTGGGCTAAAAATGTAGCCTCTAGAGTGTTAACAAGGTTTTACCATATTTGGGCTGTGTGACCTAGTTTTTGACCCCACATGACCCATATTCAAACTTGAGCTAGAAATCATCAAAACAACCTTTCTGACATATTTCCAGGATATTTTGGCTGAAAATGTTACCTCTAGAGTGATAAAAAGGTTTTTCCATATTTCGTCTCAGTGACCTAGTTTTTGACCCCAGATGACCCATATTCAAACCTGGGCTAGAAATAATCCAAATAACCTTTCTGACATATTACAAGGATATATGGGCTGAAAATGTTACCTCTTAAGTGTTAACAAGGTTTTTCCATATTTGAGCTCTGTGACCTAGTTTTTGACCCCAGATGACCCATATTCGAACTTGAGCTAGAAATCATGGAAACAACCTTTCTGACAAATTTCCAGATTATTTGGGCTGAAAATGTAGCCTCTAGAGTATTAACAAGAATGTTCTATTTTTGGGCTCTGTGACCTAGTTTTTGACCCCAGATGACCCATATTTGAACTTGAGCTAGAAATCATAGAAGAAACCTTTATGACAAATTTCCAGATTATTTGGGCTAAAAACATTACCTCTAGAGTGTTAACAAGATTTTTCTATTTTTGGGCTCCTTGACCTAGTTTTTGATCCCATATGACTATATTCGAACTCGTCCGAGTAATTACTGGGAAAAACATCCTGACCAAGTTTCGTGACAATTGGAGCAAAAATGTGACCAGTAGAGTGTTAACGAACTAAATGTGAACGGACGACGGACGACGGACATTCATCGATCCTAATAGCTCACCCTGAGCCAGCTCAGGTGAGCTAAAAAGTTACATGGGCTAGAAAATGATGCTGTTCTATTACAAGAGGAATTAACTTGCATGTGCACATACACTTCAGTTTAGCAGATAGATTCCGACCAAAGTGTGTTAATTTCTAACCAGAGACTTAAGATGCTTTTATGTGAAAAACCAAGGAATCATAAATGGCCATAAATAATTAGAAACTGGTAAATATTAAACTTTTATTGCCAGACATAATCATTTGTACCTTCGATCATGATCATACTGTCTCTCAGTACCAAGTTACACCATTGCATTATATGCAAAATGTACATTATTGCACAGCTAGCTGTGACCATCTTGAAACCATCCAATAAATGTTTCATTGCAAATTTGTAAAATGGTATTGAAGTCATAAACTGTTACTGTTCTAACTGCCTAGTAACAGATTGCTTAACATATACTCTACACTTTTCAACTCAAGAAACTTTTTTCCAGAAAATTAAAATCCCAGAATTCCCTGAATACCCAGAAGACTGAAATCTCTATATAAAAAAATCATGCATTCTCTTGTTGACTGCAAATGTTACAGTGCTGTTTATAGACTACAGACTGACAAATCTGCCATACAGTGTATGTTCAAAAATACTTCAGTTGATTATCTCAACTGCATCTTCCAGCATTCTCATAATGAAATTTTTTAATGGCATTTACAATCATAATCTTTTGAATTTTTCTGGAGCTTGTGATAAGTTCAAACTGACAAGATTTCATGATAGAAAAATTCCGACCTTGTTGGTACTGGCTGACATATTTAACCTAGAAATGCAACCGGAACTTTTGTTATTGCGTCATCAAATATTTTTCATGTTAAAATAATTCATAAACAAGACATGTCAGAGTGTCTGCATGAAAAATGTCAGGGTTCTTACAATGTAGTAGCTATGTATCACACAAGTGTGTACATCATGGCAGGCGAGACAGACATGTGACACATTACTTGTAATATCAATTAACTTTTTTTAGTTTACACAAGTTTGCATGGCCTAAATGTCAAGATTTTGGTCATTACTTAGTACAGTACCTATCTTATAACAAAAGCTGGTAAGATCTTTGATGAATATTGTCATAAACTTGATTCTTGAGTTACAGTGTCCTTTGCTTAACTCCACAAACCTGACCAAAATCTCATTTTCTTGATGACTAACCTATTCAATGTATCTATTTCAGTTTGTGTATTTAACAGGGCACATGACTTGTAAATGACAAAAAAAACGTTACACTTTTTAAATGAAGAACCTGAAAATGTAGTTCTCATTATTTTGGCCTTTGACAACATAATCAATGTATTTATAGTGACAGACTCACAGAATTAAGCTTAAAAATGTCTTTCTTTAAAATTAAAGAGAATTAAGTTATACTATGGAAAAAACTTAATTTTTATGCTATCAATCTATATACATCACCAAAACTGAAGAATAAAGAATTCAATTTAAACAGGATTTGAACCCATGCCTTTTCAGTCAGTAAAATCAGGAGCCATAGAGACTTGTTAGAGCCAACTTTCGAAATAAACAATATAAACAAAATATCCACCCCGTAACAGGATAAATTTATCAATAAAAGTGTGTAAAACTTTATAATATAACGTGTTTCTGTAAATGAGACAGTAACTTAGTTTAGATAAGTTCTTCACAATTACAGCTAGAATTTCTATAATTATCTATATACATACATTTCATATGCATTGTTGACCCATGTGAGTCAGTCCCTTTAAAAGGTCTGACTTGAAGATATATAGGTGGAGAAAAGGTCTTTCCACAGAATTCTTCAATGGAGGGGGCTAATTGTTAAAAGGTAAATAATCTACTGACCGGGAGAGAGATGAAGCTGCTCTGTTAATTTCAAGAGAACTTGAAGAGTTTGTGTGCCTTTGGGTTCCTACACTAATGAAGCTCAAACATTCTCCGACTGATAAACGATGACTACATATTAAACAACAATTTGTTAATATTTAGTACCATAGTCAGTCTGGTTAACTATAGATACTGGTTTAACATCCTGAAATAAAACCTGAGCTACTTATAAAAACTTAATTAACACCAATAAATAATTCATAACTACAACTTTGTAGTAACAATAGTAACATGGGACATTCTACACAAATCATTGACATCTGGAATTCAATGGCATACCCATCCATTACTATAAACAGTCTGTGTTCTTTCATGGAACTAATTAACCTTATCAATAATTAATACCTTAGAAGACATCAAACACACACTGTCAAATAGATATGACCACTGGGATAGATCAACAAGATACACTTTAGCATGAAGTCACTTTACTGCCAAACTGGGGATTAGAACACAGAGAAACCTTTCGAAAGTTTCAAAACCTCACCCTGTTGTCAGCATCATGAAAACTAAAAATGTTTACAATGGCTGAGCTGGTTAGAAAAGCATTAATGGCCTTCTCTTCAAAAAAAAAAAAAAAAAAAAAAAAAGCAAAAGAAAATAGGCAGCAGGCAATGGGATGCAAGAAAGTATCATTATTGCCTATTTGTTTTTATTGTTGTCCTCCTGGTAAAATGACGTATAATGGCATCCTACATAACCTATATTATCCATGCTTGCCTTAAATTTGGCCATAGATGCAATTTGAAAGTCCCAAAGTATTGCAGAATTGAAATTATGTACAACCCTCACCTATATCATGTATCTAGTTTTTGTCAGTTTATCGTTTTTTTGCCTTTATTTATGTACTCTGAATCTGACTTACTTACATTTAAATAAAATCATAAGAGAAACTAGAGATGTGTTGTCACAAAAAAAACCTGTACAAGTACAGGTGCGTATAAACATTGTCCTTAACATTAAGGATTCTAAAAATGCTATTATTTGCTTAATCAGGGGGCATAACTCTGTCGATCTCTAATACATTTGCGTCAAAATACCCAGATGAATAAGTTTACATGCTGACATCTATTCTTAAAAAGTTTCATGGCTCTGTCAGTTATACGTTTGGAATTACATGTGACTCAAGTCTAAAAGTGCTTTTTTGGCTCAATGAAGGGCATAACTCTGCCGATCTTAAATAAATTTGTGTCAAATACCCAGGTGCATAAGTTCACATGCTGACAACTTTTCTTAGAAAATTTCTTGGCTCTAGCAGTTATACATTTGGAGATATATGGGACACAAGTCTGAAAATGCTATTTTTTGCTTAATCAGGGGGCATAAGTCTGCCAAACATCAATAAATTTGGGTCAAAATAGCCATACATTTGGAGTTACAAGTGACACAAACCAGCTGGACAAATCTATATGCCCTAGCTCTCTCCCCCACCCCAAAGAAAATGGTGGAGGCATAAAAACAACATAAAAACAACATATTAATATCTGTGCAAAATTTAAGTGTAATGTCAGAGCCTATGACCAGGCAATTGTTTGACAGAACAATAAACATGGAATGGTCAACAAGTGATGCACTGTGATCAGCTCAGGTCAGGAGTCTTGAAAAGTATGAATATGATTGGCTGATCAACTAGGTTTAAATAAACAGCTAAAATTTAGCACCACAATTTTTAAACAAGAGCCATGTTGACTTAGCCATCCCCTGCCAAATGTGTTTGCTTCTTTATCATTCTTACAAGCACAGCAATCCTACACAATTAGATCTATAAACCTATGAAGTTTCAAGTTGATATCTCAAACACTTTTTGAGTTATTGTCTGAACAAAAACTAAGCATAAAAAACATACAAATTATTGCATAACAAAGAGCAATAACTCAAAAATTTTGGAAGGTAGAGTTATCATTCTTGAGATCTGCACTCCTCCCGCTTGAGATATATCCACCTTTGAAGTTTCAAGTTGATATCTCATACTTCATGAGTTATGCTCCAGACACAAATTATGCATGAAAAATAACAAAGGAAAATAACTCAAAAATTATGAAGGGCAGAGTTATCATTCTTGAGCACTGCATTCCTTCTCAATGAGATCTATCCATCTATAAAGTTTTATGTAGACATCTCAAATACTTTTCGCGTCATGCTCTGGACAAAAATGTGGGACAGAATTAAGGAAGGACAGACATACGGACTGAAGGATGGATGAGCAGACGGACCAAGACAATTACTGATATCCCCCATCACCTTTTTGGCTGGGGATAAAATAAAGCTAAACTGTGCACTTTTTTATATTTATAGTTAACATAAATCTACTACAACAGACAGACAGACAAGTTAATTCCAGTATACCCCAACAACTTGGTTGCAGGGGGTATAATAATTATGGCTCAATTCTAAAATATGCATATCTAAAGTTGCATACAAAATTTAATCGAAATTTCCAAGTCAAGAAGAGTCATCAATTTGGATGAAATTTGGTCAAGAGGTATTTAGCTTGTTTTTTAATGCCCCTGAAGACTTAAGTGAAGATCATAGTTGCTTATAAAAATATACACATCACAGTAAATTACATGCAAAACTGATATAACTTTTTTTGCAGGTAAAACCTTAGCCAAAATGTCTAAATCTAAAAGAGGAAATAATTTTTAATAAATTCTGCCAAGAGTTATCTTACTTGGAGGTCTGATGTCCCTTAATCTCTCTGTTAAGTTTCAAATCAATCCTATTAATGATTGCTAAGAAATATGCCTGATAATATGTTGCATACAAAACTTTAACCAAGATTTCAGTTAATAAAAGGTAAGAATTTGCCTAAAATTAGGTCAAGAGTTATCTTACTTGTTTGTTTAATGCCCCTGAAGAAAAAAATGAAGTATTTAATCATTAAACATTGCTGGTTAGTAAAATATATGCATGATAGAAACTTGAGTGAAAAACTTAAACCAAGGTGTGACACTGCCAATGCCAACACCACATGAGTAGAATAACTCAACTTACTTTGTATAGTCGGCTAAAAATACCTACTTAATTTTTCTTTAACTTCTACATTGTTCTAATTTAGTCAGGAGATGCTAAAATGCATACGTAAAATTTATTTTTAGAAATGCAACATTTTATTTATAGGACTTGTTCAATTTGGTGCCAATAAGTATTCTGCACTTTCTGTACAGCTCCTTCCTCTGTATTTTTACTGTTATTTCTCAAAATCAGTCAATTTCTGACAACATTTCCAAGGTAAATTTGATCTGTCTATTGGTTACAATGCATCATTACATGAAAAGTTTTACAAGTTTGTCTCACATACATCAAGTAAAATGCATTAATATGAATATTACACACAAAAAAATCCACCAATCAGAAGAAGCCAGGTGGCAAACAGAGTTACAATATGGCAGCAGCTGTCCACTACATCAATATCTGACTGCATTTGAAGAATTTGTATTTAATATGTGCAATCAGATATTTCTTTCTCTACTTTTGTCTAGCTTGACACTCAGGCAAGATATACAGACTCAGACACCACCTGTTGCTACTATAAAATAATTCATCACAGTGAGAAATAACCAGTTACAACGTAAATTTACTATTGCTACCAGTACTTCTGTCTAATTGCTGTTAGTATACAAATCCCAAGAAACCTGATGCTACTGTTGGGAATCAATCCTTGGACATTTTCAAACCTCTGTATTTAATCTGTCATGCTGTCCCTGTATTTTGTTGTTTAAGTATGTTTCTTAGTATGTAATATTGCACAGTAAAGTATTTTTCAGAAGGCTTTATAAGTCTCTATCATTCACATTCATAAATAAGTACATCTAAAACCTGCTGGAGTCTAGCAAATCATATACTGGTAAAACACTTTATGAGAAAATTTACAGTCAAAAAAATAACATTATTTAGACATGAGCATTTAGACAACTTTCATTAAATAATGTCTAAACATTAACTTTGTTTAAGCCTCTTTTTTGTGATTTTTAAAATCAGCTCTGAACTGTCTTTGGGACACTCAATATAAGACTAGTTAGACTATCACAACCATGGTTATTTTGTCTAATCACATTGCAGTCTATTTCAAATTTCATGACACTTAGGTCAGGACTTAAATACTTCAATCAGTAATTTTTGTGATGTCATTTGTGAGATAAGTTGATGGTGTCATAGATCTGTCACCAAGAAGGAATTTTATCCATAGCATCTGAAATGGACTTTGTTTTTCATCTACAACAATCAAAACAATATATCAGGTGAAGATTTACTGTAAAATGTTTCAATATAAACAGAAGCAGTGTGTAATTTTATACAGAGGTTGTAAAACTTAGCACCTAATACTGTCAGTTAACTTCTTATTTCTTTTCTATTTTCATTTCTATAAGAGAAAAAAATGACAAGAAATATTATTTCTCCCCATTAAAAAATGACTTGAAATAAAAGGTAGACAACTCTTTCCTTGCATACAAAGTTTTCATTGAATGAATCTTGTTTGTTGAGGAAAATTTATACACTGGCAACAAAACTGACATCTTGAAAAGACCTCATTTGTATATATCTATATGACTGACAAAGTAGCACACACAAAAAAGCCACTCTAAGGATTAATAGATTCATCTCTCCGTTTTCAAAGCATTTAAATAACAACATATAACAACAAATGAGGCCTGTGGAGAAACTGAGGGACCAATTAAGAGAATATTTCTTCACATTCATTATGAAACATTACCTAAAACATTTTACACGGCCAGTTTATCAAGTTTGTAATGATTTGACAGTACAGTAGTGAAATGGCTAAGGCCATACCAAATCGTTCTTTCGTTTAGCGTCCGCGGACGGATAGGTTTGAGCTCCTGAGGTAGGAAAAAACAACAAAATTGTTTTTGACTTTCAACCTTACTGTACAAAGTATTAAATGCTCTCCGGTATGTTCGAGAATTTATACGTGACTAATGTTGTTACCTCTTTTGCATCTTTACCCCAATTTTGTATTTATTGAGTCGTGTAAAAAAGTTTCATGCGTCCATAAATTTGTTGGCGACGTCAGAAGAGGTTAGTTTCTGGTCAGTTATAATAAGATTTCAATGCCTTTTATTGTTTTTCAAGATAATAGCAAGTAAATGATTGTTTTATGTAAATTGTATGCGTTGAAGTATTTGTTATATGTTTTCGCTATCAGTCGAATTTCTCAAGTGTAGTTTTTACGCAAGCTGCAGCTAGAATTTGTTGATGAAGTTTAATGTAATTCAAATAGGTAGAGTCAAAGACATTATTTATGACATTTTGTTACTAAGCAGATATTTCTTTTGTAACATTTTTGCTGAGAATTCTTCTTTCATAAGGGAGACAAATTCATTTGAATTATTTAAAAGAATTGTGTTATCTTCGCAGTGAAGCCAACAGACACTCAGACAAAACAGATAGAGAAAAACAAATACCAGTAAATATGATATTTTGGTGTTCAGTATTAAATGTTTAAGTAGTGTTTACTTTTTGTAATTTTTTACAGTGATACCTCATTTGGATTTTAGTGGCATAGGATGGAAGGACCTGTTTAATAACATGAATGTGCATCAGTTTTATAGATTGTTGAAAATGAGTTGATATTGACAAGTTGACTTCAAATGTAGACTCAGTTGTAAATTTACCTATGCAGAAATATATTTTCAGTTGAATTTATAGGTGGTTTGATTGAAAATACTTTAAGAAATGCATTTAAAGTCTCTACAAAGTGGAATATGAAACTTGATAATTATATCCTGGTGTAGATACTAGTCAGTATGACTTGTTTATTTTTTGGGGCTTCGTTTGTGTTTTCAGGATAGCTAGATAGGTTTTTGAACTTAGGGTGGACGCTAAACGAAAAAACAATTTGGTATGGCCTAATAATTATGTTACTGAACTTCATGCTCCTCTCACAAACTCAAGGATAATCTGTTTACAAGAAAACTAGAGAAACATCTCAGGTCTACTTGTTCACTGATTACAATCAAATCTTAAAATGATTTTTTGTGAAATTATCATAATCAACCATGCATTCACCTACAGATATTGGTGATCCTGATAAAAACAGCAGAGAGGAAATTTAATCAGTTTATTTGAATGAGTTTTACCCAGTTAAATCAATTTTAACTTAATTCTGAAAGCTAATCCAAACTACACACGTCAGAACATAATCCACAGACTTTCGCCTTAAATGAATAGGGTGCACAAATAACTAGTTCAAAGGGTGCACAAATCCACCTCCACTCCATAACTTGTACCAGCATCATCCCTTGAATTTCAACACTGCACCTCTAGCACAACTTTTATGGCACTTAGTTAAATTCTTAAGATCTTATTACAGGATAATATTTCAAAAAACTCTGCATATTAATTAAAGAGCCTTATACTAAGCCACACCTTGAAGAAAACAGATACTTACAACAACAAGCTAATCAGTTTAGAAATACACGATGTGGGCGAGTACACTAAACACTGTTGAGTGCATCATGAGTCTCATACGGCCCTAGTTGCCTAAGGTTGCATTACAGTTACTTATATAACGTATGGAGAGCACTGCCAGGATTTAAATAAACTTTTTATTTATTTTAAACGGATACAACACCTGCTTGAGTATTTACAAATATTCTTTATGTTATGACAATAAATAACAACATCCTCTTTATTCTTTGGGTACTTTTCTTATATACAGTGCAGGTATATCTGACCATGCTATAACTGCAGGATCTGACAGTTATAGCATTGTGTTTTCTTCCTGAACTTTACAGGAGGCAAACTGACAAAGCTACTGACAGTAATATCTTTTCAGTGAAAAATTGTTGCTGTAAATATAATTAAAACTGGTAACTTAAATCAACTTTAATTCTGAATAAACTTTTTTTTTCTTTTTAATATTGTGAATCACAAAGACAGTCTGCAAGTTTAATCTCTTAGAATGCATTGCATTCACTGCAGAACAAGTTAAAAATTAACATTTGAACAAATGTCATAGACTGGTACTTAGACTGAGGAGGCTTGGCAGTTTCTCTGTTATAACACTTAACAAGATAGTTATCCAAAGCTGCTATTTGTGATCAAGGGACATACGATGGCGGCGAACATAAAGTGAGCCCAACTTCCTTTAAGCGAGGAATTTGTGACCGGACTTCACAAATGGCCGATAAAGGAGTGCTTTTCAAGATAATCTGAGGAATTTTTCACTAAGGAAGCCTTTTTACTTGAAAGCTTATGTGATATGACTACTCCCGAAAAATCTACTTGTAAGCTGTATATTATGTGGAAGTCAGGTCTTGAAATGTGCATAAGCTGTATATTATGTGGAAGTCAGGTCTTGAAATGTGCATAAAGTGAAGTCAGCCACCGAAACAGCTGTCAGGGGCTGAAACTTTAATTTTCGGCCATAGAACTTTCAGAATGGAGAAAACAGTGTCTGACAACTCAGTTACCATTTTTTGATTTTTCAGGTAAATAATGGTTTTAAACCATAAATTTAACATGAAAATAGCACTAAAATCTTGAAAAATCATTTTGTAAACAATGGGTATGGCAAAGTTTTTTTCTGTAAAACTTTATTTCATTACAGACGAATTCTAAATAAAAATTTAATAATAAATCCAAAAAGGAGCTGTCATTTGAGCTAAATTTTCAAGTAAAACTTCTAACCATGTGAAAAATTCCTCAATTTAAATTGGAAAGCACTCCATTAGCAGCCATTTTTGAAGTCAGGTCACAAAAACCTTGCTTAAAGGAAGCTGGTCTCACTTTACATTTGCCCACCTGCATACTAAAATGAAGCCTTACATAACAGTACGACCCTTTACTTTTCCAAGAACCATTCATGTGAAGAAGAAATTGTGGTCTTCATTAATAGTACAGACAGGTCACATTGTGTACTCATTATCAAGAACAAGACAGAAATATGAAATTCTGATTTTCAATTAATGAACATTTACAGTACTTACATTTTGATAACTCTTTAGGAGGCACCATGGTTATTTTTGGTAGAGATTCTTCCGGCTGTAGATAGAATGGCATTGGGATGGTGTACATGGGTGTGTAATAACTTGACCAGTACATATACTGTTGGTAATATGGCACACTGCAGTAGGATCTGAAGTCATGGTGTGTTTCTGTGATGTTTGCCGATGTATATTGAGTATAGGCATCAGAATACAATGAGCCTTCCTCTTCCACCAGGTTATGATGGTAGTAGACACTGAATGTCACATCTGTGTCTGTCAGATCTATGTACACACTGTCCAGATACAGGTCATTCTGTCCTGCACTAAACACACTTTTTTTGTGTCGACTGGCAATATCTATGTCCAGCAATTGTTTGTTTGAATTAATGTCTCCTCTACTTGCCCAACTGAATGAGCCTTGCTTTGATACTGGTGAATAAGTGTCTAGGTTTCCAGTATCAGTATCAACAGATGTTTCCGAGAGACAATCAGACTTTAAGTCATCTAAGTCACTTTCAGTGTTTGATATGTTACTAATTTTAACTGTTGCAGAGGACTTGTGGGAAGGCACATAATGGTTTTGATGAGCAAATTTTCTGGATTTGTGAATGCGACTTTTGCCGTATTTTTGGTGTGTCTGAGACGAACACCTGGCTGAACGAGACTTTTGAGCATGATGAAATTTCTGACCCTGGGAAACTTTGACATGTGCCTGATACCACAAACATTGTGGACAATTAGATGGAGCACAGTCATAGCGAACAAGAGGGCAACCAGTTGTGTAATCGGCAAGCTGCAAGAGTTCCTCTTTTGTGAACTCCTGATTTACGGGACTGTCTTGTAGATTTGAAACGTCAGAATCAGAATGGATTTCTGAGCTCGATGTTGTTGACAACACTTCACTCTCCTCAGTATCTTCTGAAGGAGACTCAGCACTATTTAAATCGTTACAAATAACATCAACATTTTCACATTCAACAATATTTTTCTTGTGACATGTCTTCATGAGCATCTGAGAGTCTGTAATGTTATTGAGAACATATTCTGCTACTAGTTTTTCATTAAATGGATTATCTTCAATGAGATTACTTTGTACATTGAAAGCTGTTTCTGTTTTGTTTGATTTCTCAATAAAGGCACTGAAATTTTTTACGTTTTTTCGCTGCCTATTTTTTTGAAAAACAGTATCACCTTTATCAGAACTATTGTCTGTCTCAGTATCCCTTTCATCAAGATTGTCATTAGATTCTTGCTTTTGAAGCAAGTTTCTTTTACTCCGATTTTTCTGTTGTATAGCTGCTTTCAGTGTGTCCTTTAATTGTATGACTATCGGGGTGTTTGCGCGATTCTGTCTACGCTTCACTTTCTTGTTTGGCTTTAAATCTCTATTTCGCGTCCTTTCACGTTGACATTTCTTACAGGTGGGAACTGTGTTATTTTCAACAGCTGGTATTGATAGAGCAGGGACCTCCTCCCGAATTATCTCTATGGCTGCACTTACTGAAACTCTTTTCACTGGCAACATTGTACACTTACATTCAAACAATAAATTCACAACTTTGATTATGGTTAGTCCTCTATTTCAAGTACATGACCTGACAGATCTGTCAGTGCTTTGACAACAATCTCAGAACAGGAATAAAGTACATACCAATCTGATAAATTTTCCTTCCATAATAGTATAGTCTTTTGTATAATACTGTTAAAATTTTATATTTCTGCTCCACTGCATAGACACCTAAATCAAGTCACTGCATGGCACTAAAGCTATTGTGTCATATCGCTCTGAAAAATGTATTCCTTCAAATTGCAGGAAATTAAAGTAATTCACATTCTTTAGTTTTCACACTTATAAAAAGTATGCTACTCAAAATTTCAGTTGTGTAATCTTTCAGCATGGAAGTTATTTCTATATTGTTGATGTATTCTCATTTCATACCAATTTTATACATTACTCATCATCTCATCATTTACAAATACCATTTTTTGACTAATTTCTAAACTGTCATGTAATGTCGTCATTTCTAAATGTAATAGTTATGTTAGTATATGTAAAATCTGACACATGTATCCAATATATCCTTGAGTAGTTGTAAGAACACGTGGCCTTTCAAAAATAAAACCGAAGACGACACAATTTTTTTCTTTTACATTTTACACATATTTGGATTTTTACTCCATTTCAAAAGAACGCACTTTCCAGTCACTCAATGTCAACCATGCAACTTAATTTTAACCAGTATTTTCACCCCAGGCAAATCTTTCAATTTGAAGTTATAATGACTGTATCAAATGATTAAGCTGTAAATTATTCTGGACCATGTCCACCTTAAATCTCAGTTGATCTTTGCATCATTTAACCATCTCACTTTGTCCTAAATTACTGACCTGCCTTCCAGCTAGGTTACTTTACAGTGCATCACACACAAAGACCTTTGTTAGAACCTGATCAATGGCAGACATTGTAAAGATGTTAATTCCTCAATAAAATGCCTCCAGCAAATTTGACAGAAAAATTCCTGTGATAAAATCTAGCTTGTCCAAACAATATAATTATCACTGTACATAATTCAAATCTTGTATATCAATTTGTACGTCCCATTCTCACACTTCACTTTTATTTCTTTTACTTCTTCAAAGTTGAACTGACAGAAAATCAAAGAAAATATGTTTAAGTATCAACACCTGAGCCACTCCAACAACAGTAATACTCATCGTCTTTCAATACACCACACTCCTTTTGTTGAGTACATTTTGTATCATATTATTTCATAGTATAGTATCCTCAGTGACCTGAGAAAGTCACTCAAATACATTAATTCCCAAGGAGTGCACTCCAGTTTTGATCTTGCATCACAACACTGTTCATTCAGATAGATCTCCACGTGTGGCTAAATTTCTTTTCTCCACCAACAAATTTACCTTGATTCACCACGTGTTTACTGTCTACACAGCAGAGGTTGCAGTAATACCTTATCACTAATTAAGATTACTTATAGGCTATTGTCTTTTAATCCAAGACCTGTTTCACTACAGTATAATATTATTGAGATAAATATCCAGATTTGCTGTAGATATGAGTAAAACATGCACATTTAGTATGAACTAATTTAGTTAAACAATGTTATCTTATCATTTTCCCGAGTTTTACTACTACAAATGTTATGTTTAACCAACCATTCACAAATAAAGGAGTAGTAGTGTACAAGTGTCCTTATTTCACACGTTAACTCTAATAAAGGTGAAAAAATCAGAAAAGTCCATCATTAATAAACTCCCTTTCTTGACAACCTTTCTGTGTTGTGGAAAAAACTAGACAACCTTTCAGCACTGTGAAAAAACGATTGCTGGTAACTGTCTTTATATGGGACAAATAAATCGTATGAGCTACCTTAAGAATTCTTCAATGGTGTGGTGTGTCTTTGTAAAGACTGACAACTCAAAGAAAGACTTTGTGTGTAGCCATGCAAATCAATTACCACTAAATGTAACTTGATCAGGCATGAATCCTCTGAATAAATGCAAACTTCAATATTATGATCTCTCAAAGTCTTCATGATATGAATACCATACATATATATCGCTAGAATAAAGAACTTCTTCTAAAATGTTCTTAAGATTACAAATTGCAAACAATTTAATACGTTTCTTTGTGTACTAAAATACTGATACTATTGAACAGACAAATATTGATTGTATCAAGAAAAGTATATAAGCTTATTAACAAACAAATAAGAGACTCTCAACTTAACATGCTATAGTATGTACTTTTGCACAAGGTTAATAATGTGTGTCCTTCAAAATAACAACAGTTTGAAATCTCATTGTTTCGAAAAAATACAAAAACTCCTTGTTGTTTCCGAAAAACTTCCTTTCAGTACTGTATTTTTCTCTCCTACAAAGTCATTTGCACTTTTTACATTTCTTTTTATTCACAACTCTAGTGGCATTTTATCACTACCTTTTAACCAAAAAAATTAGTTCTTTTCAGAAGTTGCCTTTATATTCAAGTGATCAACTCTTGTCGCTCTTTGTCTATTCTATAACCACCTAATTTTCTATGGAAACAGAAAACATATCCTGTGACAAATAATCAATATATCTCCTGCCTTGATACGCTATATATATACTGTGCCTGACAATTTGCTCTACATATTCTGTTTATTACAAACCAGTATCAACAATAGCATCCCAGTCTCATTTAAAGCAACTTTCCAATATCATGCGAAAGTATTGACGAAAAACACGAAAACATGAAAACACAATAACCCACACTGCCTTTCTTAATGACACAATAACTTCAGAGAAAGCCAGAGTATTTCCGACAGCATCACATGTACATGTTTCCCCATTGCTGTATTAGTGCACACACTCATTGGCATGAAAACAGTATGATAATAGAAGTGATCTTTTTTTCCAATCACCAATCACATAGTTTTGGTCACATGACCTGATCTAGAAAGCTTCAGTGGCTAGTGAAGGAGGTATCGTAAGTTCCAATATCCACATAAATTATCCTCAATAGCTGAGCCACAGGTCTGTAAGTGTCATTGGGAATTAATCAATCTTCCTCATAGAGTGTCTTATGTGTAAGGAGAACAACAGATAAAAGGCCATCATAGAATAACCATGTATTTCCTCAGCCAAAAATGTGCCAAATATATTTCTATATTTTTCCTTTTGATCATTAAGCAAAGCCAGTTAATGCTTTACTTTTAACTTTCACATTTCAGGAAAGATTCTTTAACTATACAAAGTACTGCAAACATTGTTATTTCTTTTATAAACTAGAACAATAAATAAATTTTATAAATAGAGGATTATATCTGTTTTGTCCTTCAATGTCTTTTACAGGAAATTTAAAGTTATTGAAGGAAATTTGTAAAATTTTGGGCTGAAATTTGGTTTCAACAGCTCTAAAATATTTTTCATCAACATAAAATAACAAACGCAATAATGTGCATAACTTCACTATTTATTTAGTTCAGTTAGTTTAGACTTTGGCTCAGCAACAATAACCTAGACCTAGTATTGTTGGCTAACAACGACTATTGTAAACATAAGATAGGTCAATCTACTGACTGTTCGCTAGTGTGAAAAGACGGGCTACATCAGCAAGAAAATTATCTCTTTAATTTTTATTATTCATCACTGCATGTGCAAACATATCAGAAAGTTGTGTACAAACTATTCATGATTAAAAGTTCTGACCAGAGCACTGAATGAATGCAGAAAAGGTGCAAGAGATTAATTAAGGAAGACATGGCAAGTCTGGAAGGATAAGATCTAAACAGTCATTAACAATTATAGATTTAATACTTAACATGGTTCTGCACAGTATGGTGATATATTTGGATGAATACCTGTGAATACCTGATTGTTATGATACAGTAACAGAAGGACTGAACAAGCATAATACATTATATTCCAACACTGCCTAAATTTCTGAATGACTTAAGAAAAAGCATTTTAAAAACTTATTCCCAGTAAAATTTTGTATTCTTACGTTAAAATGAAAGTCCAATTTACTGAACTTTATTAGCTTACGGATATGGTTTTTAACATTTCATTTAGGTTGCATGTATCTACAGCAGTTCTGGACATATTCAAAAAACATCTAGAAAGGTTGTTTATTTTCAGATAACATGGAACCAATTTGTTAAGACAATCTACACGACATCAATATCTAAAAAGAAAAAAATAGCCACACTTA
Organism: Cyclina sinensis; assembly: GCA_012932295.1. Taxonomy (NCBI): domain Eukaryota; kingdom Metazoa; phylum Mollusca; class Bivalvia; order Venerida; family Veneridae; genus Cyclina; species Cyclina sinensis. The sequence continues at coordinate 69,555,044 of JAAONU010000001.1, read as the reverse complement.
TAGAATTAAGGGTATAGATTTATCTTAAGACTTTACAAAAGTATATAAAGTTTAACTGAGACCTACAATGGTTCAAAGATACTAAAGATAATAAAAGATCCTTAAAAACTGCTGTTTAGTTTTGAAACAGGGGAGAGCACCAAAGTAAAACATGTACAAGGTGCTATAAATTATCTTTCTTGATAGGAACAGTACCAGGTATTCTTCCCCCTTCAGGTAAATTCACTTCATCAACTCATTCATTTCATTAAGTGGCATTAATTTCCAGGAAGTATAAAATATATTTATCTGTGACACTAGTTTGATTGATTAGGTAAAGGAAATTCATTATTTAATTGCAAAAGGATTGCTCTGTTAAATAAGTATAACTTCAACCATATTTTTTTAAATAATAATTCTCTTATTGATATTGAGAGATATAATTCATCAGACAGAAAACATATCATTCCCAGAACCTATAAAAACTACATGATGTATTGTGAGTGAAAACATTTCACAAACCTGAATCAGCCAAGAGACATTTCATAGCAAACAGTATAGTTTAAACTTACTTATTTTACATTGATTAGGAAGCAAGTTTTTGCAACTTATATTAATCCCTCTTAAACTGTTTCCTGGGTTCAAACCAGTACTCGCGCCAAAAGTGAGAAATACGGAAAGTCACCGTTTGCTCTTGTCCCTGGTGGGATTCGAACCAGCAACCTCCAGATCAGGAGTCCAGCGCTCTATGTTACCCCTCAAAAGAATGGGTGTCATTTTCAAATAATTCTGGAAATTTTGGTAGCCTGAACACAGTAAGTAAACTCAGGTATCTACTTTCAGCAAACAGTATGAGGAGTCTGGACCAGCAAAATAACACCTTTTATCCTGAATATCTCTTTAATATTGTTTGTTTGGCTGTTTTCATTTACTAGTGCAGGAAAACAAAGATGGCCCAAGTAACTCACTCTTGTACCATGTCCTACTGACAGAGACAAAGCCCTTATTATACACTCAACATAGATACCTACAAATGAGTTTGAATCCCACTTTAAATTATCCCTTCCTGCACAGGTTAAATATCAAATTAAACAAGTAAGGTTTTTATACAGTCTGGTTTAGGTTGTAGTGGACTAAAGATAGAAACGATGGTGCTCAAACAGTAACCAGATAATGGTGTCTCAACCAATCTCTTATATGGCCTAAAAATGTGACCTCCGATCATACAGATTATATCAAAAAGCCAGCATTCTACAGCTCTGTCACTGGTGAATGAACAAGATGGAATATACCTAAAAATTCTTTAATATAGAGTTTTAACCTGAGGCAATGACCAGCAGTCTTTCAAAACCTGAATAATGACATGTAAACAGCAGCATACAGTTTGCTTTAATAAATAAAAGTAAAACGAATGTTCTGAAAACCTGATGCACGCAGAAATAATGTGAAACAGCAAAATTTTGGTGTACATGTACTATGATAATATGATAGTATTCTTTTGTACATGTAATTTTGCAACAAAGAAAAGATGCTGTGACACCAAAACATTTTAATTCCAGAGAAAATGATAAGGTCCTTAAAAATCTAAAGACATTAAGACTGTATGAGAAAGAAAATCACAAAGACCTACTAATACTTATGTCCAAGACTGACGGAACTGTGCCTAGTGCCTACATTCATGTATGCATCCGGATTGGTGCTGAGAAATACAACTCAGTAGCCTAATTTGCCATGGTAACAAAATTACATTTCATCTTAAAGTAATTTTGAAAAAAACTGTAAGAATGGGTATCATTTTCAAATAATTCTGGAAATTCTGGTAGCCTGAACCCAATAAGTAAACTCCAGTTTAATACCATTTTCAACAACTTAGGCCAGTTTTTGGACAGGGCCTACCAGATATGTTCCTCTATCCCCTCATTTTGCAGTCTGATTCTCTAACTACAAGGCCACTTAGAACAGGCCAACTTAGGTGGCTAAAGGCTGTTTCAACTACTGGTAGTACGAACAATGCCAGTCAAATCAATGACATATTCAACTCTAATATTTTCTGAAGTACATCAACTCTGTGTAGAGAATGCAGTCTTGTTCAGACACTGAACTGTATTAGACTTGCCAAAAGCCACGTCTGTATTCACTGTTTGTACAAAGAAACCAAATATGCCTAAAGAATGGTTTAGAGGAGGAAAGTTTAACCTGATTTGAATGTTCAAATTATCTTGAACTGCTGCAGTAAAAAGTTACTCCAAATTCTCATCTACTAGAGGTGCACGGTATTACCGGTATACCAGTTACTGTGGTAAAAAGTCTTGCGGTATGATACCACGGTATTATCACGGAAAACTGGTATTTTGTCAAAATAATCCTTTTTGTTTTACACTTTGAAACATTCTCGGAGTTTTCCATTTAGCGTCCAAAAATAAACAGTTCTCTTTGATTCTGTTTATGATAATAATCTAACCGAGTTGACAGTTAACTCTAGTCCATACCGTGTACGCCTCACTCTTCTCTAAATTGGCCGGTGAAATGTATAATGAAATATTTTAAGGTCAATTAAAAGACGATGTCGAGTCATAAAACTTGTCTGACATATTTTTTTTTAAATCAATCTAGCAGAAATGGTCACATAAGACCGATGAACGTACTGCAGTATGGCCGGAATACCAATTAGTTTCGTCGGGTTTATTTTAATCAAACGTGCCTAGTGTTTACATGAAAACAATATGGCGTCACCCTAGGATTTCACACTGATGAGAAATGAAAAGGCAAAATCTTTTTTAATTTACTAGTCATTTACTTTACTCTGGTCAAAATGTTCTTATTTATAATAAATTCAGTCTTGTTGACCATTTATCGTCATTTTCATAAACCAATATATAGCTGGACGACACATAGATAAGATTGGGGTATACCGTTGTATTTACCACGGTATCTTGTAAATACCGTGGTATACCGTGGTATGTTTTTTGCTCGTGGTACACAGCTCTATCATTTACTCTATAACAAGGAATATATTTTTTTCTATGGGAAAAAGTCTTCCACCACTTGACTCCATCCTAAATGATGATGATGTGCAAAACTAGCCACTGATGACTTCTATGAAGTTTGACTGAAATCCATCAGACATTATTGGATAAATAGTGAAAACACTGAAAAATAGAATCCATAAAGGGCAACAACTCTGCTTAAAATTAAGGAAACAGAAAATGCTAACTAGCTTGGCACTGATCACTTCTGAGAAGTTTGGATGAAATCTATCTAAAGATATATGAGAAATAGCACCAACATTGTAAAATTTAATTCATAAAGGGCAATAACTCTGCACTAAATCAGTAAACTGGAAAATGCTGATGACAGCAACGACTAGGCTTAGCACTGACCACGTAAGTCTGGCTGGAATCTGCCTAAGGGTATAATAAGAGAAATAAAGCAGACATTGAAAAAAAAAATGAATGCTTTAAGGGCAATAAACTGGAAATATTGTTGACATGTACAACTAGACTTGGCACAGATCACCATCCTGAAGTTTGGCTGAAATATGCCAAACATAATAAAGAACACATTCAGGGCAATAACTTTGCTGATACAGGATGAACCAGATTACCTGCATAATTAGACTCGGTTGCTGAACATATGATTGTGTGAACTTGGGTTGAATTCCTCATGGTAGTGTCAGATGAGTTATCTAGACAAGCCAATGAAACCAATGTTTAAAGAAAAATAACTCTGTTGAAAATTGTCAACAAAGCTTGACACCAAATATATGTGTGAAATTTGATTAAAATCCACCTAGAAAAGTGTAAGATTTGTTCAGACCAGCTTTGTAATTAACAGAAAGGACAAAATCACAAGTCTTGAGACTTTATGACACTATACTGAGTAATTTCTGGTACTGTGTTGTAACTTTTTACTTCTGTATAGTAGGTAGTTTTTTACATTTTAAAAGCAAGAGCATGTCAAACAAGTATGGAATGAGAGATGTTTGTGAAACATGTATGCCCCCCGTTAAGGGCAACCAATTAGTCATGTTACTTCTAAACCTGACCTTTGACCTACTGACCTCAAAATCTACAGTGGTTTTGCAATGAGTCAACAAGCAATGACTCGACAGGTCGATCTGCCTTGAAACTGTCACTCGGTCCCATTATTTTTCCCAAATATTTTCCATATAAACTGAATGCAATAACTTGAAATTTGCTGACTTGCAAAATGCGTCAACTCAACTCTGTTAATCCCCACTGATCAAAATAATTAAAAATTATGTTGCAATGACCTGACATAATTACTGAAGCGATCAATAATTTTCACACCTTTGATTAGCGTCGTCGCTCAAACGATCACAGTGTTATAGCTGTCAGTATCGACGAGTGACAAACATGGCAAATTATAACAATCTGGTTATTCTTTGTTTCCCATTGAAGTTTTTCAGGTAGTTTGAGTGATATAATTATTGTGTATAAAAGTTTTGACTCTGTCCCTGGTAGTCATTAATATCACCACAATGCACTAATTGCTTTCAATGCATACATTATATTCTTGTAGATTGTTTTGTATCGTTTGTGTTTAGAAACATTTGTTTCTCTTTTCATGTAGTTGTTAGTTTGTTAATTTCTATTCTAACGTTTATGTGAAAACATAGTAAAATAATTAAACATTGCTTCAATCTTATTCTGCCTATCAAGCCAATTTTACGACATGCTATAATAACAACACTGAACTGAAAACAAAAACAAAAATTACAAACCAGACATGACATGCCATGACTTGACATTTGACAAAAAAGTGATCTCCCATGCGATTTTGAGTCATCGCAATTCACTGTATATGGGTCATCTACAAGAAAATCCACACTATCTAATCTGAAGACTGTAGACCAGCTTTTGTGGTGAAGGTCACTGTGACCTTGACCTACTGACCTCAAATTAAAAGGGTCATCTACTGGTCATGACCAACCTCCCCTGAAAAGCATTCTTTAGTTACTGATGAGATAAACTCTTTGTGGTCATGGTCACAGTGACCTTGACCTTTGACCTAAAAATCATTAGGGGTATCTACTAGTCATGACCAAAATACCCACCAAATCTGGGGACTGTAGGCCAAAGCATTCTCTAGTTATTAACTGAAGGTGATTGTGATCTTGACCTTTGACCTACTGACGCCCCCAACAAAAAAAAAAAATAGGGCTCTTCGACTCAATAAGGGCAACTATCCTAAGAAGTTTGAAGGCTGTGGGCCAAATTAAAACTCAAGTTATTGAGCAGACATGGTTTTCAAATTCAAAGGGACAGTGACCTTGAACTTTCACCTACTGACCTTAAAAACAAAAGGGGTCTTTTACTCAATAAGTGCAACCACATTATCAGGTTTGAAGGCTGTGGGCCAAATGGTACTGGAGTTATTGGTCGGACAAGGTCTGGTCTTTCGACCAACCGACATGTGCTAAGTAATATACCCCCTCTTCTTTGAAGGGGGGCACAATTTACAATACCCCCCAGGGGTGCTTATCTGAAGCTATATAAAAAATTTTACATCTAAAATTGTTAAGAAGATGATTAACATTCAAAGATAAAAACAACTTTTAAAGTTATTTAAGTCACATATGGAAATTTAATCAGAAACATAATCTTCATGTCAATAGGATAAAATAAAATTACTTCCTTTTAATAAGTTCCTAGGGAGACCACAACCCTGATTTACTCCCACTTTGAAGTATACATGACACTGAGATGAAAGTATTTCAAAGAAAGCAAGTTTTCTTGGAATCTGACCTTAAATCAGGTTGCCTTACAAGCAATTCCAATATCCTGTAGTTATGGAGGAGAAGGATCAAATTTTTTTTTTTTTTGGATGATCGGCTTGCTAATGTTGATCTTACTACCTGACCATTTGCATTTTCTACATCTCAATAGTACGAAAAAATTGTCCAAATTACACTACATGCCCAATTGATGGGAACAATATTTTTCAGTTACAGTCATAATTAGTGTTAGAAAACAGCAAATTGAAATCAGCAGAGCTAAATGAGTACTGCTTTGAAACAGCATGGCTAAATGAGTACTACTTTGAAACAGCAGAGTTAAATGAGTACTGCTTTGAAACAGCAGAGTTAAATGAGTACTGCTTTGAAACAGCATGGCTAAATGTCTACTTTGAAACAGCAGAGTTAAATGAGTACTGCTTTGAAACAGCAGAGCTAAATGAGTACTACTTTGAAACAGCAGAGTTAAATGAGTACTGCTTTGAAACAGCAGAGTTAAATGAGTACTGCTTTGAAACAGAAGAGCTAAATGAGTACTACTTTGAAACAGCAGAGTTAAATGAGTACTGCTTTGAAACAGCATGGCTAAATGAAAACTACTTTGAAAGAGCAGAGTTAAATGAGTACTACTTTGAAACAGCAGAGTTAAATGAGTACTACTTTGAAACAGCATGGCTAAATGAGTACTGCTTTGAAACAGCATGGCTAAATGAGTACTGCTTTGAAACAGCAGAGCTAAATAAGTCTGCTTTGAAACAGCATGGCTAAATGAGTACTGCTTTGAAACAGCATGGCTAAATGAGTACTGCTTTGAAACAGCAGAGCTAAATAAGTCTGCTTTGAAACAGCAGAGCTAAATGAGTACTGCTTTGAAACAGCAGAGTTAAATGTGTAATGCTTTGAAACAGCATGGCTAAATGAGTACTACTTTGAAACAGCAGAGTTAAATGAGGACTAGTTTGAAACAGCATGGCTAAATGAGTACTGCACTTTGAAGCAGCAACCTATGTTTAAAGCAATAGAAAGAATCTGACTTTCTCAAGAAACTATTTTCACAAATTCTTGACATATAAACAGTATTCTTTATCTCAGTTTCATCATTACTCTGTAAACACATCATCACTTGATATTTTCAGATGTCACTCTTAACTCCTTGATTAATTAAGCTGGGAGAGATTACTTTGGAACCAATCCATTCATTCATCTTTTAAACTTTATAAGATACTGACATTTAAAAAGCATGTTTAGCCTTTGCTATGTAATATATATGATAATACATTAATTTATAGCTTAGATGTTCTTGGAAACATTTCCTATACTGGTAATATTGTAGCAAGGTGCGGCTACATCATCTTTACAACAAAATGTGACATTTTGAAGCCAATAAGACTATCAATCATTTGCTACCAAATATGGCTTCAATTAAGGATTAACCTTTATCTAAATTAATTAAGATTTACGTCTAAAACATGCTGTGTATTTCTAGGTGTGCAATTCATCAAAAAAAGCCTTTGTTTAAAATGCTGGCCTGTGTTTTAATAGCAGGATACCAGCTGTAACCAACAGATATTTATAGTGCAGTGTGCCAGCTGTAACCAAGAGGTAAAGTACCTTAACTTCAAGATAAATACATATGCAATGTCAACATCCCTGGTAACTGCATCTCCAAGTTAATTTCTGACAAACACTACAGTATGTCACTTCAGTAAATGTATCAATACACCATATGGTGAGATGTGAACAATCTACCATTTGTATTTTAAGTGACCGAAAATCATTTATATCTTAAGAGTTTTAAATATATATAGAGCAATTATGTATGTATATAGAAGTTTATTCAGATTTTATTATATCCATGGAGCACAAAAAGTGCTTTAGCAAACAGAGTCAGTTCAGTGAAACAGTAAGGTTCTAACTCCTCTTTGTCAGCACTCTGGTTCAAGAACTCTTTGCAAATGCCCTGGTTGTAGATACATCAGCATTAGTCTAAGTCTTACTGACTCAACAAATGAACTTGTTTTACCTTAACCAAGGAAATCTGCAAACACAAATAAGCCATTGTGCTTTTTTTTTGCAGTTTCATCATATTTATGCGGAAATATGTATCAATGCATTCAACATTCCATGCTTCAAAATAATGATCATTCAAATAAAATTATGTTAATTGAAATGTTTAACACAAGAGAACACCACCGCTGAATAACATAAATTTATTTAAAGGGAGATAATAAAAATTTAACACAGATATGACAGAGGATAATGTTATTCAATGCCAGAAAGGTGAACATATGACTGATTAAGTGAGCAAATTATTTATCATAGTCAAAACTAAATGCGGAAACAAAAAAAAAAACATTTCTCACTTACTGAGTTCACACGATATGAACACAAAAAATTACTGCTACAATGAACAGCATTACTATACTAACAGAACAATGACTCAATGTATATAAAAAAAAAAGCATCCAAATTAAAATGCTGTGCTTGTATAGGTATATCTGTTGAAGCTTAGAAACACTATTTATGAAGCTAAGATACATTATTTAAAGAAGCTAAGATACATTATTCATTCAAGCTAAGAAACACTTTCCATGAAGTTACGATGCATTCTTCAATGAAGCTTAGACACACTTTCCAATAAAGTAATGATACACTTTTCAATAAAGTAATGATACACTTTTCAATGAAGTAATGATACACTTTCCAATGAAGTAATGATACACTTTCCAACGAAACTAAGACACACTCTACAGTGAAGCTAATATACATTATATTAACAACAGTCATCACTAAACATAACAAGTTGGCTTCCTTTAAAAAGTAAGCCAAAGAGAGGTCAGCTGCTGTCATCACTGAAAGAATGAATCTATTTTTTTCCAAGATCATTTTGAATTTTTTAAACGTTCTGTGACTTAAATAATTATAAAAACTAGTAACCTAACTATTATTAATAGTTAATGCCTTATTAGGCAAAATGACCGTAATACCTTGTAGAATCTTGGGGATCTTCTTATAAGCTCCTAAGGCTTTACTCCCCCCTGTTTTATTACAATGCATGTAGTTGTTGAAGCCAGAACTCCCATGTTAAGCTGCTGCTTTTTTAGGCTCATTAAGTTTTGTTTTCCCTTTCAAGCTTTTATTACACCTTTCTTAGTCCAAATATTTTACAAAATAATCACCGATAGTCTCTGTTAAGCTGGACTAAATATTAAAAGGGCGTAAATTTGATCCAAATCGAGGAAATGGACTTGTCAATAATGCTTCGAAATTCGTAAAAATATTTACCATTTTAACATGACCATGGCTAAATATTAATTTGTTCAACAGGTTGATGAGTTTCTCAGAAAAAAAATAGCATGCATTATAAGAAATGCATCCCTATAATTTTATTTTTTTGTGTTTAGTTAAGGGAACACAAAATTATTCTGTACGTTCATTTCATAATGGGCCGTTTTAACCATGGGCCGTTTTGACCCGATGTTAAATTTTGGTTTCGTTTAAATAAATTCGTATTTTGATTCGGAGCATGCGCATAACTATCTTTGTAGACTGGTTTTCATGATTTTAGGCTTAATATGAGATCATTAACTAAAATTTGATACGCAAAAATGGATGCCGCCAGCAATTAAAGCCAACACTGTGGAGAGGTCTGATGACCTCTCCAATGAATACCCCCAGATACCACCTTGACAAAGTAATCTGATCAATTTTTGAGGAGCATTTGCTCCAAACCATTTTCAATGTTAATGTAGTAAAAATTAAGTTGGTGCAGGAGACAATAACATAATACATTTACAACCTTTTAAACATGTAACTCTTTGAAAACAAGCTGAGATATAGATCAATGGCATCTGTTTATTAAATGGACATTCAAATTTGTTTGCTTGATCGTTTGCTTGGACTTTTAAGCCCATTTCCAGATCTTAATATACAGGTTATACTATAATATACCTGACAGTTGGTCAGTTTATCTAACTAGTGTTTCTGGGTTCCTTCCCAGTAACTACATAAGAAATTTTCAACTTTCCTACATGTTCAACAGTTGTTAAGTGATGCAATTTCCTCAATTAAATCACCACTGAGATATTTTGCCTTACCAGGAACTTCTTAAGTCTGACATTGACCCAAATGATCTATCCCTGACCTTCAAATACTAATAAGACCATTACATTTTACCATTTTTGATCTTTTGTACTTGGAACACATCAATGACATGCACAACCACGCTTGGTACTTATGATTTGGCAAAGTATTATTAAAATCTGACAAACAGTTGCTGAGAAATAGTCTGGACAAACTTATGTGTAAAAGAAAAATAATTCAAAGGGCCATAACTGTGAAAAATAAAGGGACTGGAATGTGACAACAATATGCACAACTAAGCTTGATACTAATGACTCATGCAAATAATAAAATCTGAGAAACAGTTGCTGAGAAACAGTCTGGAAAAATTTTGTCTATGGATGCACAGACCCACCAACAGACCAAATAACGCATGTGAATCCAACATAGTCACCAGATATTCTATTCTGTGGTAAAATGATTGCATGTCACTGTTTGTCACAAGAAAATTATGAATTGAAGAGCAGACTGTCTATTCCAAATCTGTTGTTACACAATGCAGTGTCTAGGGTCCAGTATAAGTTGAATCATACATTCTTCAAAAACTGTGATACTTCATTTCAAGAAAAATTACCAAGTCATGCTCGCTTAAAGTTTATCAAAAAGGTAGGATAATAGTGGTTGCCTCAATTCACACAACAAATGCCAGTTAACTTTAGGATAATTTACAAAAAAGGAATTGGTCTGATGCATAATATCAGCTTATTAAGAGCTTATATTTAAAAGGAAACTCATAACTAGTTTTCCTGTAGCCAAGATGATAAGTGATTATGGTAACTATCTTTTAATTTTTTCCTCCATATGAAATAGGATTCAAAATGAAACAGGATGTTTTATATTTTTTACTTCTTTAAACTTCCCAAAGGAAGTCTGGTTGTTTTATAACTTTTCAAAAGAATCCAATACTATCATTAAAAACATATACATGCAAGATTTCAGTAATACACACAAACATGTAATTCAAAGAAGGTGCACTGTTGCTGACAACATTTCTTCCTACTTTAGTTCAGAATGTACCCTTTTACGCAGCTCTTAACCTAATAAGGTAAGTTGTAAACTGTGGCCACCTTATACCAATCTATTACAAACAAGCCAACATCAATTACCATTCAAATTCTTTGTGATATTTCATCATTTCCCCCATGCCTCTGTTGCATTCTGCTCAAGTTTTTTTGACTGCAGAAGAGCAATTTGTCTAATAGTTGTACCACTGATGTACCATGTATACTCACTAGAAGAGAAACCTTCTACTTCAATCCCAGCTGCATGTCTCTGCATTAAAAAGAGCTTATCTAATAACTGGACATGTTTATGTTTACTTACCAACAAGGCTATCTAGGAGATATGTGAGTAATTTCTGAGTGCCTTCACTGTACCATTTCAACATTTCTGGTGTCAATGGATTGCCTATCAATCCTGCAAAATTACAATAAATATTTAATCAGATTTGTTTGCAAGACTAATTTAAAGGTAGTATATTTGTGTCTACGGTAGTCAATTTGTGATGTAAGTGCATCTTCAAGAAAGATGAAAAAACACCAGAATGGCCATATCGTGTACTTGTACCATGATTAGATATCTGCATAGTATATCTTGCATACTCATGCTAACACAAGAAAATTATCACTTTGCCATATCCAATATATCTAAGTAGGAAGTTTTTCTTGTGAATAACAAAAGCTAAAACAAATTAAAAGCTGTCAAGGTATCTTTCGCAAAAATGTAATTGTTATGACATGTACAACTTAAAACTCGAAGTTGCATATCTCACCCAAATTTTGCAGGTTGAATAGTTTTCCCAGCTCATATGGTAGGACCCTGAGATGATTGTAGTTAAGCAGTAATTCTCGTAGATGTATGAGATCTCCGATCTCCGCAGGCAACATGCGGATCTTGTTGGATGACAGATCAAGGTAATGGAGGTGTTCAAGGCGAGCAATGTCGGGCGGTATGCGGACTAGATTGTTATCATTCAGATACAATGAAGTAAGATGAACCAGTCTCCATAACTCTGGACACAAGTTCCGGACAGTTCCTAAAATATGTTCCAAACAATGAGTAAATCATACAAAGATAAAATACAATTTCAGAAGACAACTAGATTGTACTTACTGTAAAGGAGATTAACAGACACAGAGACTTGTCTTTCCACTTTGTGGTTTACTTGACCAAGCTGTCTTTGTACATACAATCAATAAAAAAACATTGATACTGAACTCTCTGACTCAAAGACAGTTTATTAAACCTTTTTTCTATTATACCAATCCCTGAATTAAACCAAAACTGTTTATAACTTGAGCTGATACTGATCATGTATCAAATCACTTAATAATGGTCAGAGAAAACAGTTGATCTTACCTGTTATCTCGAGCTCATACCAGGACGACTTTTTGCCCGCTTGTACATCTTCCTGTGACATGAGAGTGTGAGCTCTGCGGGGATTCGGCGATTCATACTTGTCTCTCTTCTGCATTCTTTCTGTTTAATCATCAAGAAGACAATTAATAATAGCAGTAATAAGATAAGTACCAAAATAACAAAAGGTGATCTATAGTGTTTCAAGAAAACAGCACGAAGCAAAGAGTAACGTATTCATACGTCTCATGATGACATCAATTCAAAATCTTACAGCATCATGATGACAGTAAAACTGACATCCTCATATCTCATTATTCATTTATGGATGAGGTAATCAACAGCTATATGGCTACTTCAGATGAAAACCTGTTTGAAAATTACCAGTCTAAAAATATTTTAACAAGGAAAGCAATTCCACTCGATCACTGCAGATGTATGCAACAAATATTTATTGTCTATTAGACTTAGTCAAACTTATCTGACCCCATCTTCAAAATCTGGCTGATTTATGTATGGAGAACACTTGTGCTGTCAGACCAGCAAGACCAATATATAGTACACTACAGAAGGAACTCACATTTCCCGCTTTTTGCATGCACTAAACAGCTATTGTGGCAACCACATCAAACTGCCATATCCAGGCTTGACAAAAACATTTGCTATTATGACAATATTGGTATAAGGCGTATGAGTAATATTTACATTTTGAATTTGGAATTCTGACTGAAGAATTTAACTGATTACTATACTATTAAACCTTGCCAATGACGCTGGTTTTGGACACCCATCCAAGTGAGTCAGCTTTAACAGCTCTTCAAAGCTTGACTGTGTTTCTTTCATATGTTATAATACCCGACTTTGTAAATAAATATACCCGACTTGAAGTACTATAGTACACGCCAGGAGGAACTCTTGCCTTCTTCAAGGTCTTCGCGACTACTAATTCTGTTAAATGCAACAAAGTCCATCATTTATCGAGGATCCCTGTCACGAACATGGTCACCAAATATTGCGGTCCACAAAATGGTTCCATGATTTTTTTTCACAGGTACATGTAAGTAATTGATACTGAAGCTTCTAGATAACATGCATTCTGGCGAATATTACACTATAGAATTGCAAAATAAACATTAAAAGCTCTCTTCTGATGTGTTTTTTTATGCAAGGAATGAAAATTCAAAGCAGTCATTTCATGAAATAACTAATCATAATTTTCGGATACAAACTGATTGCGTATCTGTATCATTTTCCGATCAACACATGCTAAACTGCTTTCCTATTTTAAGAAACTGTATACTGTTCTGCTGCAACATCAGTATTGTCTAGGCACTTGGTAAAAATCATTGATTGCTTCTGCTATATAAGAACAAGCCCTTTCAAAAATCAAAATCAAAAGTACACAATAAACTTACACTGTCAATGTTTTTGGAATTTGGTTCAATTAAACCAAAAGTCACATTACTGGTAGATGTAAAATGTACCATTTCATTAAAGTTGTTTCTTTGAATGTTCAGATAATCCAGGTGAGTTAAGACCCTAATTAATTTTGTGCTGACTGTCAAATATCGCCTAGATATTTTGCAATTTCATGACATTGAGGAAATCCGTCTTTTTCCTCACTGCCATGGGGGATATTTGTTTCTGCATCTGTGCAAAAAACTGGAAAATACGAGTTCCTCCTGGTGCGTACTGTAACCATGGATTACACTGCTTAACTAGCAAACATTCTAGACATTCTAATCATGTCACTCAAGAGCCACCCCAACAGTGAGGCTGTTGAAAGTGCCTTATCTACCCAGTGTCCACAAAACTCCTCCCCTCTTTAACCTTCAGGAGCCTGGCTTCAACTGTACAGCTTCCTACAGAGAGCCAGTTCCACTCCACTCAAACTAAGGGACTTAACCCTGCACTTCCAGTGCACACAGGCACTAACCAAGGTAAAGACTCAGTGGAGTTTTGTGGAATGCCGCTGCCACCATTATACTAACCTGGCAAACTGACACTGGTTTCGGACACCCATCCAAGTGATAACCATGAATAATGTTGTTTGACTAACAAACATTTTAGACATTCTAACCATGTCACTAAAGAGCTTGCCCAACAGCAAGGCTGTTGGAAGTACATCCACTGCATTACCATATCTATCTATCTTCCAATAATGTCAAACCCCTCGCGGAGACGTAGACCATATAAAGCAATGTCTTGGCCACAAACATTATTAGTCTCAATACTGTGCCTTATGCATTAGAAAAAAAATGAAAATAAATGTTAATTTGAAGTATATAGAGATAGAGGCTATAAGAAATGTTTTCAATTTAGCAGACACCACCTGTATTATAAAATAGTCCAATATGGCGCCTACCACATTATTTCCGAGGTGACTTATTGAAGTCGCCCGAGGTGTTCCGAATGAGAAAGGTGTTCACAACATGTTAAAGAATTTATTTGTTTGTCTTAGGTAATTATAATTTATGTAATTTGTGTTTGTCATGTAATTATCATTATTAAAATTATTAGAACTGATTCTATAATATTATAATCAAAGTTACTAATAACTACGTCGAAGGTAGTAATGTATTCAATGATTATGGTTAGATCTTTGATTTAAATCAGATTATAATGGGCTATTCCAGAAAATATCTATACCCCCCCTATGGAAGGCACTTTAATATTAGAAACCCCCCTTGGACATCTCATTTACCCACCCCTAGACAAAACCCTTTCAAAAGGTTAAGAATTTATATTCTGTGATAGTACCATAAGCCCTAATGACAACCTATGGAAGGCAATTATCCTAAATAATACCCCTTGGACAGACCATCTCGACAGAAGACCCCTTGGACAGACTATGGAAGGCAAATTGTCCGAATTCATACCCCCTGGACAGTCATTCTCAAAGACCCCCCTTGGACAGAGACCCCTGGACAGACTATGCATACCCCTTGGACAGCCTATGGAAGGCATTTAAGCAGAAATCAACCCCCTGGACACTCATCTCTATTAGACCCCCTTGGACAAACATCCCTAGACAACTATGAGAGACCTGTCATCATTTGTCATACCCCCTGGACAGTCTCTCACAGACCCCCCCCCCCCCCCCCCCCCACTCCCCCTTGGACAAAAAGTCATCCTTGACAGCCAATGGAAGGCGTATCATCAGAAATCATACCCCCTGGACAGTCACTTCCAAGACCTCCCCTTGGACAAACAGCCCTGGACAACTTTGAAAGACCTGTCATCTGATATCATACCCCTGAACAGTCTCTCTCAGACCCCCCCCCCACCCACCCCCCCAACCATCAATTATCAAACTTGGACATTGGACAAACAGTTATCATTGACGGCCACTGGAAGACATATCATTAGAAATAACACCCTGGACAGTCATCTATAAGACTAGCCCAACAAATTGTGCGCTATGGCTCTTTATTTAGACGATGGTCGCCCTTCGCCGACAAGGCCGACATCTATGTAATATCAGTTTGTAATGCAGTCGAAATATTGAGACTACTATAAGACCACCCCTTGGACATGGCCCTGGACAACTATGAAAGATCTGTCATTAGATATTATATTGTTCAAAAACACACAAAAAAGTATGGCCAAGGAAAGTTGTTGGAACATAGATACATGTATTTAGACAATTAAAAATTTTCACCAAATAATGACATAGAATTGTTTACTACACTATACATATATTTCGGTGACCTGAACTTCTAAATGGCCTTGACCTAAAAGGTTTACTAGTATGATGATACTTTGTAAATGGATAGAGGATCATATGGAGATTATGCTTGTCTGAGACAAATTCTTTTGTCAATATCAACTCTTTGAGGCAGGGAGTCAGGGCACTTTTGCTTTGTCTGTGACAAGCTCTTTTTTTTCATAACATGCTACTTCTTTGTTTATAGCAATAGCCTCTTTTTTTTAACTACTGCAGGTTTCCGATTCAAAGCTGTTACTAGTGATTCTCTTTCAAACGACAAACTGTCTCGTTTGTTTGCACTTCAGTTAATTTCTTCAGTTATGAGCTTCAATAATTGACATGGATCCTGTTTGTAGCATGCAGAATTTTCTATCTTTTATCATTTGTTCTTGCCTTTGAACTATCAATATAATTAATTATATTATCAGCTAAAAATTGAATTTAATCGTCCACATATACCAGAACAGGTTCTAAATTAAAATATAAGGAATATAAACAGTATAGTTTTTTATGCTATAGAAAAAACACTCCATGATCTGCAACTTAGGTAGCTAGTGACTTACACTGATTCTGGAAAGGGTTTATGTGATGGGAGGAAGATAGTGTTATGGGAATACACAGATGACTGTTATGAAAATATTTTTAAATCAAAGTATAGTAATACCTAATTTTGTCCAGAATGTAACAAAAAAAATTAAAGAATTCTGGGTTGGCATTATGAATCTCTAATGTCCTCTTTCTTGCATATTCCAAATTTATTGATTTGAGTTACCAGTCCAAGAGTTAGTGATCTATGCTTTCTGTGCAGACAATGTGGTTTACTCTCAATTCTGAATTGGAATGTCATATTGAATGGGTTGCCCTGGGCATAATCAGATCCTTATTACACAATACACAGGATGTTGTATTACACCAAAGTACAAGGTGTTACCATGACGATCAGCATTTTTAAACCTGATTAGACAATGCCTAAACAGTGTCTCTTCAACCTATAAAAATAACATTTATGTTATCCTGAATTAACTCTACTGTTCTACAAGTCTGGGTCTTTTATTATGCATGATTTTCTTCTACAATGCCTTAACATTAATTTTGTTGTGCAAAAAACATGTATTATTTTTTTATTTTTTAATAAGTTACCAGAAAACAAAACCATCTGAGGATTGGGTAGGTATTTTGCTGAATAGACCTAGCTGACCAGCTGACTGCTGACCAGTCAGCAAGATGACCACATGGTCTATTTTGCTGAAAAATCTATCTATTTGAGCTTATTTACTGTTGGTACCGGTTGCCCATATGACCGACGCCCCCTGAAGAGATTAGTTATTTTATGTTATGGGGGTAGTGCAAGATACAGAAAGCATCCCATTCTAGAGACACCCCTGGTTCTTTTACATGCTCAGTGTATAGCACTGATACATGGGACCTCGGTTTAACATCTCATCCGAAAGACTATTAGTAATGTTAGTGGAGGAGCGGGGGATCAAACTCGGGACCCCTGGTATACCAGTCCAGAGCGTTACCACTGGACTACATCTGCTCCTTTGCTGACCAAATTCTGCTGACCAGGTATATATTGCCATGGAAACAGACCCAAGGGTATATATGGACTATAGTTTTTTCTTTATTTATAGCTATTTTTATTATTAATCACTATCCTATATAAATATGATGTTGTTAATATGGCAGTTTATATCTATTTTTATATCTATTAATTATTTTATCATTTTATATTTATGTAGTTATTTGAAAAAAAAATATAGGTGTGACTTTAACATTTATTTTAAGCTTGATACCTAAAGTGTGATGCAAACTGATAATATATTTAATATATTGTCAGTTTTTTATTTTAAATTTTGTATTTAGTTGCAATTTTATATCTATTAATTATTTTATTACCTAATTTTTATGTAGTTATTTGAAAAAACTAGGAGAGACTTAAACATTTATTTTAAGCTTGACACATAAAGTGTGATGGAAACTGATAATATATTTAATATATTGTCAGTTTATTATCAGATAAAAAGCAACATGTCTCAAAAACAATAAAAATTTACAAAAGTATATTACCTTATCATGGTTAACATTACTGGTAATTAAATATACTGAAAACAGGCAATATAATGATTATTCTTACACTATCTGCAATTCGCTGACAATAAACAAAGAAGGAATTGAGCGTGATACAGAATAGAACTCGCGTGCGCCCCATGACGTCACTGCATACTACTTTCGGCTGTTCTTATTTGTCATTATAAAGCGATAATTGTTTTAAGATATTTTTATAGTGAAATATTGTTATGAACTATATTATCTTCTTTGATGTTCATCTATGATAAAATTATACATAAAAAAAATTATCTGTTTAAACGTAAATTATTGACTGATAAGTTAAAATGACCTTGTTGTTTTCATTTTCACGTGGGGAATGAATAGCGGCGTAAACAGAATAGGCTGTCAGGTACAAAAACCGTAAGAAATGGCATGATAAGAAGTGCACATAGTTGTGTCGTTATAACTATACATATGTGTTAGAATGGAAAAAGATTTTTAAGTTTTTGTGATCTACCGTCGAACATAGCATGGTATCTCATTCAGATGTGTAATTATTTAATCACTCAGGCCTAAGGCCTTCGTGATTAAATTAATACGCATCTGAACTCTACACCGTGCTATATTTGACGTGGGGCACTTAAACTTAAAATCTATTTCCTAAATTGATTTGGCTAAAGAAAATCAATTCTCGGCTTAAGCATGACGTCAGTCGAGCCATTAACCAATCAGATAACAGTAACTAACTAATATAAGCATTTTGTTGTCGGTCGTTACTCGGACTTTATCGTTGGAGCCTATATGACTTTAAAGTTGTTTGTTATGAAACCTAACAACTTTAAATAATTAGAATTGTTAAAATGCACTTATCAGGCTGTAGGTCTCGGAAATTAAGACAGTTTCTTTTGTTATATGTTCTAGTTTTTGTAATTTTTAATCTTGAAGTTACATAATTATAGCTCAACGATAAAATCCGAGTTACACCCAAGTACGGATATACTACCTTTAAAAAATACATTGATGTGTAAAGCCGAGAATATATTACTATTATTAGTAAACAACTTTAATCCAAACACTAAGGGCATCCAGTTAGAAAATTGGCCCTGGTCCAAATATTTCAGTAAAGATCAGTATATGATAAGAGGCTACAATACACAGGACAATTAACCTCCTGTGGTGACCCTTGTGGTGACTTGGAAATATACAAGCATAACCAGGCATAATTTACATGGGTGGTTAATATAAATTCCAACATACCTGTATGCCTCCTTTGGAGGTTTTATAGTTTAGTATAATGTTAGATTAGCCTTGTAATGTAAAATAATTGTTGCCATGTTGGAGGACGTCCATTGGATACAAGAAAAGCATTTTATAATATTTTGTTTTAAAACATTCCTTCTCAGTGAGCTTGGCTATAAAATAATGATAAATCAAGTCTCATTTTTGTGTATTAATTAATATTAGACAAGTCAACATTTGTAACAAGCAGCAGTGAATGACCCCTATGCTAGGAAACCTTTGACTTTAAAATATACATTTTTATTAAAAAAAAGAGGCACTTTGACATTAAGGTTTTGACTGTTGATGACTTTAACTGATATGATGAATAGTGACCAATGTTTACCATAAGACTAAAGTCAAAATTTGTTTGAATGTAGATGCATACAAACAGGATGGTTAAAATTTGACACACTGTCAGTATAACTGTATTTCTATAAATGATTAATTTTAATCTTCTTGTCTTATTTCAAAAATGTAATGGTTATATCTTGTGGCATAGAGACACTTTATTAAAATAATGTTCTTCAATTTAGTATATAAATGAATTGACATCAAATTTAAGCGACAGTTAGTTTAACAAACTGTTCAAGTTTCAAGCAACTAGCCCTTGCTGATGTTGAAATTGGTGAAAAAACAAATACAAAAAATTATGACACGACAGAATTACAGTTTCTGTAAGATTTCAACAACATGTGTCTAATATACATACAACATATAATTGTATCTAAAAATCCTGTATACCATAAACATGCTTTACCAGTATAAAAGGCCGTACTTATAATGATTATGAATTATGTTTATTTGAATTGAATTACCCTTTAGCCTTACTTATTACATGAATGAGAATCTGCAATAATATATTGAGCATTATGTTTTCTATAATTACACATAACATTTTTTTTGAACTTCAGGAATATTTCTAAATACATTTTCAAAATAAAAAAAGAAGAAAATAAATCATTCAGATAAACTGAAATTCCAAGAGAAAATAATAATAATGTATTATAGAAGCAGTTTGATATTGTGAGATTGTATTTTTAATAGTTTTGAACAAAATTTTTAAAAACAACATTTTGGTTTTAATTATATAATTTGTTGCTCAATTTACTTTTCAGTATTATTTAATACGAGACAAGGAGACTCTGTCATTTATTTGTGTGAACATGGAAGTATTGTGAGTCTGCTCTCATCTAGATCACCCTTGATGAGGTCCATGTCAGCCAAGTGTTCTTCTAGTACTTAACAACTTTGCATTTATTTTCACACATTTTCAGACAGGGCAGATTTATGGATATGGCATTAATTTTAATATTGCAAGTATTGTCTGATTTTTGTAACATTAGAACCACAGCATAGAATTTATCATTCTTCTACTGTTTCACATTTTTTCCACTGTCAGTGTAATAAGTGACAGAATTGGTCACCTAATTATATATAATGATGTAGGTGTCTAAATGTTACTTCAGTGCAGGATTAAGTTATGCCCCCAACAAACAGACAGACAGATTGGAAAGTGTCAACATCTACATGATTCCCTTTGCATATAATGCTTAAAAGCTTCCATCTTCATAACATACAAAAAGTTAATGTAAATCTAGAGCAACTACATATTCCTCAAGCTTCTCCCAAAACTCACACACATTGGCTCTGGAAAATGACATTGTCACAATATCACAATTTTCAAGATAATGAGCTATATATTTGGTTTGACTATGACCTATAATAAGAGCCATGGCTTTAACACAGAATATTATTTCCAGTATAAAATTTCCTTTTGGAAGTGAATTCCTTGTTTGGTATAAGACGAAATACTGATATAACATCTATCTATCTGAGCTTATTTACCGTCAGTACCGGTTGCCCATATGATTGACGCCCCCTGAAGAGATTAGTTATTTTATGTTATGGGGGTAGTGCAAGGTACAGAAGCATCCCATTCCAGAGACACCCCTGGTTCTTTTACATGCTCAGTGTATAGCACTGATACATGGGACCTCGGTTTAAAGTCTCATCCGAAAGACTATTAGTAATGTTAGTGGAAGAGCGGGGGATCGAACTTGGGACCCCTGGTATACCAGTCCAGCGCGTTACCACTGGACTACATCCACTCCTATGGTATAACATTGTGTGTAGGGCTCTCTTTATAAAAGCTTATAAGGTAAGGTGTGAAAGAGTGACACTACAATGTTAAATGTCAATTTTTTGTTCTTAAGGACTTCGTCTCGCCTTCCTACAGACAATAAACAAAATGACATTAAAACTAATATTACATAGCAATATTTGGTGTAACTCGCAGGTATTTGTCACAAACTTTTACTACATGTTCTCATATGCCCTATATTCCTAATAAAAAGAATTAGGTATATAGGCCATTATAGGGCCTCTAAGGCTAGGTGGAAAAAGTTTCGTCAACTGAGCCAAAGCCTAAAGGCAGTCAGGTGTGTGAAGTCCTTATAACCTTATTTATTTATATAGGAAACATTTGTGTCAAATACCTGAAGTAGTAACTCATGAAAATGTTCTGAAAAAAGGGGGCAAGATTTGAAGCTCAATAAATTTCTGCTTTAGACATGAGTTACAAAACAATAACTCATTATTGTAGGATTTGAAAATACTAAAAGCAAAATGAAAAATAAACTGACAATATATTATATATATATTATCAGTTTACATCACACTTCATGTATCAAGCTTAAAATTAATGTTTAAGTCTCACCTACTTTTTTTCAAATAACTACAAAAATATAAGGTAATAAAATAATTAATAGATATAAAATTGCCACTGAATACAAAATGAAGAATAAATAAACTCACAATATATTAAATATATTATCAGTTTCCAGTTAAAGTCACATCTACATTTTTCAAATAACAACATAAATATAAAGTAATAAAATAATTAATAGAAATAAAAATAGATATGATATTGCCATATTAACAACATCATATTTATACAGGATAGTGATTAATAACAAAAATAGCTATAAATAAAGAAAACAAGAGGGCCATGATGGCCCTAAGTCGCTCACCTGTCTATACAAGAAATCAGTTGAACCGATGGATGCTCCCCAAATAATGCCAATTCCAAAAGGGCCATTGTTTAATTTAGCTTTTTTTTAAAGTATGAAAAATAACAAAGGGCAATAACTCCTAAATTATGCAAAATAGAGTTATAGTTCTTGCACGCTGCACTTCTCCTCATAGAGATCTATCTACCAATAAAGTTTCATGTTAATATCTCTTATACTTTGTGAGATATGCCCCAGACAAAAAATAAGTATGAAAAATTTCAAAGGGCAATAACTCAAAAATTAATTAAGCAAGAGTTATGGTTCTTGTGCACTGCATCCTGTAAGATGTGGCCTGTGGTTCGAACAGCCTATGAAAGTAATTTTACATGACAGTCTTTTTCTAAAGATCCACCCATCTCTGAAGACCCAAATAAACAGTCTGATTGGAAAGCAAACCTGGAGAGACAAATTGTGTCAAAAGACACTCTTGGACATGGACCCTTTGTATAAAAATGAACCCAACTCCCAGACAGACAATCTCCAGGGACCCCACTTGCTGTCTCCCCCTCCTGCTGACAGACCAGCTCCAGGACTCCTCAGACAGGGACCATATGGACAATCTATGGAAGGCATCTTTTCTTTTCAACCCCCCCCCCCGACAAATCCTCCCAAAATACCCCCATTGGACATTGAATGGAAGGCATCTTTTCTTTTACAACCCCCCCCCCCCCCCCCCCTCTGACAAATTCTTCCAAAATACCCCCATTGGACATTGTATGGAAGGCATCCTTTCTTCCCCCCCTCCCCCCACCCCCCCCCACCCCACCCCCCCCCACCTTCCGACAAAACCTTCCGAATTCCCCCCATTGGAAATTGTATGGAAGGCATCTTTTCTTTTTTCACCCCCTCGGACAAATCCCTAAAAAATAACCCCTTGGACAAGTTATGGAAGGTACCCCCTTGGACAATCTATGGAAGGCATAGAGATCTATTAGTGTTCGACCCCCCTTGGACAGTATATATGGAAGGCATTTTTTTCTTGTTCAACCCCTTTGGACAAATCAAGGCGTTCCAACCCCCCAACCCCCCCTTGGACAAATCCCTCCAAAATACCCCCCTTGGACAAAAAAATGTGCCTTCCATAGGGGGGGTACGGATATTTTCTGGAATAGCCCAATCTAATAACGGCAATGTGTTAAAATATATAAAACTTTTACAATATACCGCAACACATAAGGTTTCAATACTAATATTTCAATAACTAACATCTGTTCATACCTACTCTATGATACCTACTCTATCACTATCTCAACTCTAAACAATTACCAACAATATTTCTATTGTTACTGTTTTCTCCGTTTTTTTGCTATATAAAATAATGTTACTGATTTGTCGTGTTACCGATTTGTTCAGTTACCCAAAAAAGCACCATCGGAAAATAACAGAGTACAATTATCTGGACTACAAACATTATATGAAGGTTAAGTTAATGAAAACATTGAATAGAAGATTGGAAATGGCTGTGACAAAATATATGGAAGCTTTTTTAAACCAAGCTCTGTAAAACAAAAATTTAATAGATTCAACACTACAGCCTACAGTCACAGTGGACTGAACATTTTGAGTAAATTCTTTGAGGAAAGTATTTTAATTCAACTCTGAATAAAATAAGAAGAAAAGAAGACCTGATTGCAAAAACATCTAAATTTTACCGTCATTTATGTTAATGCAGGCGACTTTGCCTATTTTTGATGAAATTTTCTATAACAATACGACCCAATTTCTAGTAGAAGATGGCTGCTCAACTTCAGGACAGCAATGTAACGACTGCTGTGATAGGTTACATTTTACTGCTAATCGGATTTCCTTCACTGTCATCGTTGAAATAGATACAAAATGGCAGCCTCCATGATTTGGAAAGGTTAGAATTTCTTTTATTGTGCTAATCATAACAGTAAGGTGGATTACTTGAAAATGACTCATTTCTGCCTTTTTTCCAAAGAAAAGTCGAAACAATAAAAATCATTTCCGCATGTAGCCATCCATTACTTGTGATTGCGAGAATTCGTCCCAAATTGTAAACATAACTAAAAAAGTTTGATGTTCCATTTACGCACTCTAAGATTTTTATGCAAAATTGCTCTTCAGCAATACGAACCTGTTCAGAATCGCAACTGCATCAATGGTTCGAATGGTGTTCTTGTTGCTGAAACCTCCCAGTTATAGTCAGTATTGATTGCTTGGCAGTATCAAGTAGAACCTTAGCCTAATTCATGCTTAAAGTGTCCAACCATTTGAAAGATCTGATATTTCTCCCTCTCTCTCCCTTTCTCTATTTTTTCATCAATCATCTGTCAACCCCCCTGGAGGGGATGTAGCCATGGTGGGATGTCCGGAAGAGGGGTGGGGATGGGCAGGTATCCTTCAGTTGGAATAACAACCAGACCATGTCGATCTTATAGAATAGGGATAACCTGGCATCTATATGCCTGAGTTCAAGTCGACGGAGATAAAGGGAGTGGAGCATGTCAGTAATGCTTGAAGTCTGACCATAATCTAACTTGATCCAGTGAGTTGCTCTTCTTTGGACATTTTCAGTTTGATCTATGATTTGTTGTGAGGAGACCATACTTCGTAACCATATTCAAGCTGGGGTTTGACTTATGTCTGGTAAGCTATGAACTTAATGGATTAATGTTTCTGCATAGGAACCCTAATGTTTGGTTTGCACTCTGGGTTGTCCTGTTTATATGGGTATCCCATGTAAGGTTATCTGAAATATCCACGCCTAGGTATTTTACTGTGGTTACCAATTCTAGTTGGACTCCATGAAGGTAGTATTGTGTTGGGATAGGATGTTTCCTTTTTGTGACATGGATAACTTGACACTTGGAGCGGCTGAATTCCATGTCCTACTCCAACTCCCACTTTTCTAAGTGATTTAGGCCATTTTGGAGTGTAACTGATTGGTTTGCAGATGTCAGAGGAATGTATATCGCAGTATCATCTGCAAACAAGTGGATCTTGAAGTATATATTATGTGGGAGGTCATTTATATATGCGAGAAATAAGTGGGGTTCTAAGACTGAGCCTTGAGGGACACCTGATGGTACTGGGAAGGTGAACAAACATAATATCAGCCCATAAAATCACTTTTCCTTCAGAGGTGAAAAAGTGAGACTACTAAAATTTTAGATTCGAGATACAGCTTCTAAGAAAATTAATTTACCATCAGATATTATGAACAAGTTACATAGAAAATGTTCTGCCAAAAAGTGTAAATAAAACAAACAATTATATGCAGTATTAAAGATCATAAGAAAGCACATTATCCAGGCATATTTAATTAATAGAAGATAACGTCATGCAAACTAAAATTTTTTAATAGATTGAAAATAATAATACGACATAGATAAAAGTAAAAATGAAGCAGGAAAACAAAGAAACAAAGCAAAAATCAATTATATGTAGAACATCTACATGCAGTGCCCATCCAAGTGCAGATTAGCATGATTAAGTGATTTAAGTCTATGTACTTTTCTTTAGTGGGCTTGTCAAATCTGATTAAGTTCTTGTCATTCTTTGTTTCCCTTACACCCAAGATGTTCTCATATCTAAAATTATAATGGGATGATTTTATTGGCTAAATTACTAAATAATAATGCATTTTTGTCTGTAGTCCATCTGTCAGTCCATCCTCCACAAGTATCTTCAAACAACTTCTCCTCCAGCTCAGTGATATTTCATGTACACATTATACACCTATCAATGTTTTGCCCCAGGGAGGGGGCGGCGGGCTGATCCAGGAGAATTTGACATTTTTCCTTTTTTGAAGTCTAAATCCCCATTCTAGAGCAGTGGCAGTTTGTCAAAATCCCCACAGTGGAATATGCCTTACATATCAAATGATACAGGATGTAAAATTTGGCTAAAGTTTATTTCCCAGGATTCAGAATCATTCTGTCTGTTAAATTCCCGCCTGACAGGTATGGTCTTCTTTCAAAAGTCCCATGAATGCCTACGACCCCTCTCTGGACAAAACATTGATACATGAACCTAGACTGGAGCACTTGTGTTCTGGTTACCATAACTTTAATTTTATTTGGTTTGCTATGATATTATCCTTCCTTGCATAAACAGGTGATGGTCTCCATCCCTCAGTCATTCCTTCAGTGACACACTTGTCTGGAGCATAAGTCCAACACTTTTGAAGGAGATATGTTTAAACATCACAAATTCATTAAGGACATGGAGAGGAAGTGCAGTGTATCACAAGGTCTAAATTCTGCCCTGCCTTGTTCATAAATTATCTCCCTTATTATAGATAGAACCATATCTCTACCTTAGGTTGTTGTATTATTTCCACTGTTACTGCAATAATATTGTTTAAATTACAACTCAAAAACTACTCAAGAGATAACTGATATTTCACACAATGACAGCTAGAGCACATTGAGTGCATGTGCATTTTGAAGGAAACATAACACTGTCTTCTCGAATTTTTATTATCTCCTTTTGCTTTTTTATACCCCAACTAGGAAGGGGCATTAAGTGTTGCACTTGTTCGTCTGTCCATCCATCCGTGAGTCTGTCCATCCACATTTCATTTCCGCGCATATAAAGGAAAACACTTTCATAGATTTCAAAATAAAGGTTTCTTTTGAAATTGGACGTGACATTTCCAGTTTTATCCAAGTTTTTTGAGCACATTTTGTTCGAGCATATTTAAAGGAAAACTCTTTCACAGATTTTATTCATATTTTGTGTGTGCCTTTTAAAATTGGGTGTGTCACCTCCAATTTTATCAGAGTTATGACCCTTTTTGTGTTGCCTGAATATAGTCAGGGGACATATAGGTGTTACTTGCGGTGTCCGCATCGACGGCGGTGTCCCATTTTGCTTGTCTGGGGTATAACTGTAAAAGTAATGGAGATATCAGCTTGAAACTTCATAGGTGAATACATCTCATTGTAGAGAGGTGCATTGTCAAAGAACCACAACTCTCTTTTGCTTGATTATTTACTTATTGCCCTTTGTAATTTTTCATCCTTAATTCTTGTCCCGGGCATAACTAGAAAGGTATTAAAAATCTCAACTTCAAACTTCATAGATGAATAGATCTCTTTGTGGGGAGGTGCAGTGCCTTAGAACCATAACTCTCTTTCACACAATTTTTGAGTTATTGCCCTTTGTAATTTGTCATACTTAAGTCTTGTCCGTGGCATAACTTAAAAGGTTTTGAAGATGTCACCTTGAAACTTCAGGGGTGAGTAGATCTCATTGTGGAGTGGTGCAGTGCTCAAGAACCATAACTCTCTTTAGCATAATTTTTTACTTATTGCCTTTCTTTGTAATTTTTCGTACGGGGCATAACTCAAAAGGTATTTAAGTAAAGCATTGTGCATGGGGACATCTGTGTTTCTCAACAGCAGGTTCTTTTTAAGGTTTTGTTGCGATGATGTGGCCATTGAGCGACTGGTTTTCTTGGTTATCGGGCAGAGCCCAGTTGAAGTGGCCTTTTGCTAGATTATGGATTTGGGGTTGTATTCATAAAGTATTTTAGTAAAAACTTAAGTCTTTTATTTAAGCTGCAAGTTCTACTTCTATGTCACAACTCAATATATAAGAAAGAATTTGAATATGGCCCTTACACCCCAAACACATTAAAGATACATGATTTATCAAGCAAGTTAATCACATTTATTGAGTTAATATACTAATATTTCTTTCCCTCTATTTGCTTAGTAAGGACCCTGCTTTTAAGTTTCCATTGAAAAAGCTTAATGAATGAAAATTTTCAGTGTTCAGAGAACAGCTTTGGATATGAGCAAAATTTGTTTTGTCAGCAGACCTCAAAAAAATTTCTGATTTATCTTTCAGGTGTATCGAGGGCGCGAAGCTTATGTGTGATGCAGCGTGAACTCGAGGCTGCATGTACATTACAGAGAAAGCAATACAGCGTTGCTTTTATGGAAAAAAGAATGAAAAAAACAAAAAAGTAAAGTATATTGTTTGTATTACAGAAGAGTATATTAAGATATCACCTCAACAATAATATGTTCTCACTTTGATCAAGGCCATGATCATGTTTTAAAATTGTCAGTAACTGATGAGTATTGACACTCTGTACTTGTACTATCTTAATTTACCCTATTTTCTATACTCTTGTTTGAAATAGGTGTATCTGTTTCAGCTTAAGCTGAACTGAGATAGAAGAAAAGTCATTTTGTGTAGACCCAGGATTAAACAAAATGGTTTTTAGAACAAATTTCTTATTGGTTCATCAAATATCCTTTAATCACCAGTACATAAGTTGAAATTAAAGCAACTTAAACAGAGCTAAGAAAGTTATGATTTGTATTAATTTTGTAGTAACTGCTTTTTGGCACTAGAAAGGCATTATATTACACTATTTTGTTAAAAACTGGTTTGACAAATAACTCTTGTCTGAGTTCAAGGACAGAGTAATACATTGATTGTCAAGTACTGTTAGCTGAAAGGATATTTATTGTGATCAATGTTTTCAATGTTGTCTGTATAAGTCAGCAACATCTGTTTTTCATACAGCTTGTCAAAACAAACTGCAGAAAGTGATACAAGTCAGACAAAGAGAAAAGTTCTACAAGATAAACCACTGTATGATATATACATGACGGAAGAGTACGTACCACAGAAGTTTACGTTTCAGCAGTGTGTTGAAATGCACAAAGAAGCCGCTCAACCTGCAATGACTAATACATTACATGTTCCTATTTATGCCGACATAGAACTTAATTTATCCACAACTAAAAAGGTAATAAGCGTATCTGGAAACTAAAGCTTCCATTTTTGCAGTATTTCATAAGCTAAACTTTCACTTGATTGTTGAAACAAGAAGCCCTAGAAGTTTGTTCTAAACACTTTTGGGTATCAACAATTATGTACTAGTTATTTGACCAACGACACAGGAAAAAGGGCACTCCAACATAACTTTTGGAAACTGACCTTTTTACTTTTTTTGAACAAATCATATCCCAGAATTAATGTCTGAAAATTTCAGCTTCCTGCATAGTGCAAATACGACATACTTTTATGTTTAAGAGGAACATGATGGGCAAATTCGATGTTCTTTAAAATGACGTCACATACCCTAATTTGATGTCAGATTATATCTATGTTCCCGTTGGAATTAGATTAACATGGCAGATTTCAGACACTTAAATTTTACATATTTTATTTTAAGATTCTATACCTTTTCAGTGTATCCAACTTTTTTACAAAAATATTATTGTTATCTTTCAAAATTGTGTTTTGTTCAGTTGATATCATTTTATACGAGGAAAAACTGTCCCCAAAAACTGTTGCCATGGTACTGGTAATCAAGAAATTTGAAACAAAATAGTCATTTTTGTGAAGGACAATATTCAGGCTATCAATATTTCACTTTAATTTTAGACTGGAAGAACCAAAAAATTTAACCATTTTTGCTGATTTTCAATTCAGTTTATTTCATTAGTGTACCAAATGCCCAAGTGCCCTTTTTCCCATGATGTCGGTCATTTTGTACTGTGTTCGTTTACCCAGGAGAAAACTAGGGCATGTTTATTACAGAACTAGATGTTTAATATATTTTTATTTTTTTATAGTAAAGTTCTCCTTTACAAGCTAAATTATTAGAGCTTTTATCTGAAAGTGTGATTCTGGTAACATTTCATTTATAAAGATTCTAGATTTTTAAGTCTTACACTCATGAAGGTACTCAATAATTTTCTAAGTTCTAATGGCTGTAGGGTTTGCTCTCTTGACATACAAGGATTCCCAAGATATTAAATGTCACAAAATGTTTCAGGCCAAGGTTATGAAGAATATTCGAGGGTTATTAGAATTTCCACATAAGTTTGTGCATGATCAAAAGAAGAACTTGTTTGTTTTTAGTGAGGTATGTATGCACATTCTTTCTTGGTTTTCCTGTTCATGTTTCTAATTTTACATAATTTTGTTGAAGTTAGATTGGAAGGCATGTCATATAGATTTAAGTTAATCTCTCTGACATTACCCCAGGCACTTTGGCTACTGTCATTACACTTGGAGCTGACTGGACTGAAATGTATGGAATAAGTGTACTGTATTAAACCAATGATAAAGCATGTGTTCCTGTCAGAATCAAAACCTACAATTTACTTAACCTCAAAGGACCTTTTTATCCATCTACTTATATTGAGGTCACACTAGGAGGATGTCTCTTAAATTATCACATATATGTTTTCTGATTAAGGGAAACATTTTAAACATTTTATCACTTGCAGTGCATGTTGTAATCTCATGCAAAGAGACTTTTATCAGATTTGAAAGCAAATGATATAATATGTTAAAAAAAAACTTTAAATTGCTGAAACTTATAATCACTGAAAAAGGTATATAGATGAAAAACTAGGACAGTTTTGCAATTATAGAGTTTTAAATCTTGATCATAGTGTCACACCCTAAAACACTATTTTATTTCAAAATATTCTCTGTCTATTTAATTTTGACTTTTATTATTACTTGTTGCCCAGATAACTTACAGTTCACTTATTGTAGGTTGAAGGGGAGAGTGCAAGATACAGAAATCTTCAAGTTTGAAAACTCTTTTACTATTAATTGCTCAGCGTATAGCTCCAGTACACCAGATGTTAGTTAAACTTATCTGAAACACTATTAGTAGTTTCATGACCTGAGGAATACAAGTCCTTTGTATTACCCATGAACCTCTGATCTGTCCCTTGGGAGGAAAGACTTTATAACTTTTCTTGTATTTATAGAATGCATCTGACTTAGAAGTATGTAGAAGCCTTGGAGTGCAAACATTGGGTGGAGATGACCTCATAGGTTATGTAAGTATAATGTTGTATCTTACTTACTTCTTTACTTACTTAACAAGAACTAACACAAGTCTTGTTTAGACTGATCTATATATACTGATTCAGTTACTAAGCCATCGTGAAATTAATAACTTTCAGCCCCCATACCAAAGAAAAAAGTTGACTGTTTCCTACCGAGATAGAGGTATAGTCATCAAGGGTGTTACAGTATACTGTGTGATGACTTATCACAGTACAAGGGGCTTGATTGGATTCATGCTATGTCACAAACAACAACCTCACTTTGCCCTACTTTTTTGTCCAATCAGATTACAATTTTTGAAAATTTAAAAATTTACCTCATAAAATGCCAATGGATCTCTGTTATGTAGAAGATAATGTACATTACTTGATATGACAGCAGGTTTTGTGAGGCTTGTGAGCAGAGCACCAAAATGTCAAATGCTTTATTTTCAGATGTTCAAGCTGAGTAAAGTGACATTTTTGGATGGTTTGTTTTACAGCTTGACAACACTTATTAATATAAATTGCAATGAGAAAGAGAGATAATATGTTAATAATGATTAAAAAAGTTAAAAGGTCTTAATAGCTTGACCACATTTTGTCTAAATTTTACATCAGTTCTTTCAATTTGCTGATTTTTGCATGGTTTTAGAAAAAAATCAAGGTGGTCTTTTTATCAGAATTTTGCTGTATAAAGAGCAAAAAACTGTTATCTTGACATATTTCAAAATGTTCAGTTATCATTCACTGTTTCTTGGTGGCTAGAAAGTCAATACTATTGAAAATAAGAGGGCAAAATATAATGCTTGTATGGCTTTGCTATTTTCATTACTTTCAGAAACTATTAATTATACAAATTCTGATAAATTCAGGCATAAAAATGTTTTATTAATAATAACAGGATGACCTTTAATGTTTATGGAATTTTTAGTTCCATCAAAATGTTTAAGTTGGTCAGATGCTTTTTTATTGATCACTAGGATGACATTAAAACAGGGTCAAGTGAGATCAGGAAAATCTGGTAATCACTGAATTGGACCCAGTCTTCTTGATCTTGGTCAGAATATTTGTCTTGATGATCTCTAGGAAAAGATCGAATCTAGGTTATGTTAGATAAAAGATTTTGTCACCATGTGAGATCAGTGGAAAGACCTTAATAACACTAAAGAGATCAAATTTTTGACCCAGTCTTCAGGTCAGGGTGTTTGTCTTGACCTCCCAGAAGAGGTCAAAAGTAGGAGACTTGAGGTCAAAAACAAGCTCACCAGTTTGGATCAGTAATCCAGTCATCATGAAACATAGTGATTGACATATTGATTTTTTTCTCTAGATTCACACTAAGTTACCAAGTCTCTGTTTGTCAGATTATATTTGACCATTACATTTACAGTCAGAACAGTCGTACTGAGGATAGAAATATAGTGCCATTGTCTGTCCCCTTAGTGCTTATAATGTCAGGCATAAATATGTTCTGTTTCTAATGACAGGTTAACCAGGGAATGATCCGAAAAGATGAATTAGAGGCCTGTGATTTTATATTTGCCACACCCAATATGGCAGTGAAACTTCTGAAACTCAGGACTATATTCAAGGATAAAACACCAACATTGAGTAACGGTTTGTATTTAGGTTTATTTATATATAAATGGTCAGTACTGACAACATACAAGACTGTTTGCCATAGAAGGGTTTGTTTCCAGTTCTGTGTAATTGCAGAAAAATGCAGAAAATGTCTGGGTGTTACTGCCGGTTCTGCTGCTTGAGATTATAATGTATCGCAGTTGTACCTCTAACCTCACATAAAATTCTCATCCACTTTAACATGAATAATGTAACAGCAGCCATTGGATTATTAGTCTAGGCTACTAACACTTCAACAGAAGTGTGTTCTTTCGTCTGTCTTATAGCAGAAACATTTATCCAATTTACCTGTAAAATCTATTTTTTGCCTCGTTAATAGCAGTGACATTATACTCATGGAAGATACCGGTACTTGTATTTTTCTAAATAATTTCCATTGGCTTAAGTAACATGGTCGATAGAAAAGTTTTACCTGTCAATTAACTGACATTGGGTGACAGGTTTAAAACATCCTGTTATTCGGTTGAAAGCTTCAAATGAAGAAATTTCAGAAGGAAGAAAACTATAAGGAAGAAATTGTAACTAGAATTAGGAGTCAAGGGATGGGCCAATTGTTGTTTCGGTGACAGTTTATTATACATGATATATCTAGACCATTGAAGTAGGGAAAAATAAACCGTAAAAACGTATTAAACTTTCCTATTTCAGACAAAAGCACTATTATTATGATTATGACCAAAAGAGTGAGTAAAGGAGGGGTACACTGGCTTACACTTACTACTATACAATAAGTCACATTCCTCGTACTTCTCAGTACAATGATACATTATTAGTCTTCCTTGAATTTGATGTCAGTTTGATAAACGTACTTCATATTGATGTCACACCATCAGGTATTTTCTAGATGTGGTAACATCAGTTGTTCTTTTTCAGCCTAATGTTCTATTTATCTTCCAGGTTGTATAGTGACAGATTTTAAAACTGTCATCGAAAGGTATATGGAGCATGTTAAGTACAAATCTCACAAGGAAACTGACCGTATCGGCAGAGTTCAAGTCCCCTTTGGCCAGGTAAATCTGTCAAGAAGAAAGAAATTTTTTCTTCAATACATAGAATGCTTAGATGATGGGAAATATAATCATTTTTCTAGGCAGACTGTATTTACTTAGTTATTTTCACCTGGAATATTTGTTCACTAGTTTTTAGCTCTCGGGGTAGTGTGAAATGCAGTGAATTCAGCAGTCCTAACTCTTCTGTAGGAAAAATATTGTCCATTTTTGAGCCTAAGGTATTAAGTTTTTCTTTCTCCAGCTAGAACATAAGTTCACCAGTTTTGCAATCAGTCTAGAGTAGAATTCAATGATTGGTAATATGACAGTCTTGATAATAATTACATTAGAACAGCCACAGGTTCGATATATTGTTTGACATGTTCATTATAGTACATATGCATTAAAGTAAAATAACATTTAGTTCAAATGTGATCTGAATGATAGTAGAACAAAATTACAGTAGTATGAAAATATTCTTCAGCCTCTAAAATACTTCATGCTTGGAAAAAAGATAAGATACATTGTACAAAGGGAAAAAATGCAGAAATAAGAAAAAGCTGTCAGAACCATTGCTGATTCTGCTGTAAATAATAAAAAAAATCTTGAAAAAAAAAAACTCCTAGAAATGATGTTAGACTTCTATTTTGAGTTGCTATTAAAGTGGAATTAAACCAATATATTTATAAACAGCAACTTTTTTACAAAGAGTTCTTACTTATACCTGTAAAAAGTACAATGTACCTGTTATTTGGCAGCATAGATCTTTCAATATTTGACTGTGTTTCTATTCACAGCTTAATCAAGAGATGCAGGTCTTAGAAGAAAATTTCACATATATGGTGTTAGAATTATCAAGTTTAAAACCTCCAAAGCAAGGCAAGTATCCATTTCAATTGAAACAATAGCTGGTTACAAACATTGGGCATACTACAAGCCGAGACATCATATTGTCACTAATAAAACTGGCTTGTCTGAAAGGGAATATAACTGTCTTATCAAACTGTTACTTAAAATTCTTGAAGTATATTTGTCTTTAAAACATTTCTAAAATGTAATTCTTTCAAATATTTACACTAGGCTCAAAATGTAACCCAGAAAAAAAGCATATCTTGAGTCAGTGTTTTACCATGAAGTGAGAAAAAAACTTGTTCATCAGTAAGGGTGAATACAGTTGCTGTGTCTAACCTTATCTGCATTATAGAAAAATGTATGGAAAAAAATAATTTTCGGGAACTAATACATAAATTAATACATGACATGCTTTTGAGGTGTTTTTACCTAGAATGTTTCCTGATGGAAAAGCTCGTGCTCTACAGATTGCCTAACACAAAATTTATGTTTTTAATGAGTGAAATGTTTCAGGGATTTTTATAAGTAAGTTTAAGATAACCAGCAAAATTCATGTTTTTGAATTACTTAAATATACAATCCTTCATGTAGGTCTTGCAGCTCTGTCTGTATATAACATTATTTTTTTCATGTAATGGTTATAACACTCTTCAGGCTGAAACTTTTTTACAGTTTTTATTTTAGAATTTACACTGCATTTCATTTTCAGAGCCATTACTGAACAGCATTAAACTGATTGCCCCTCCCTCTGCAGAGATCTTTGAACTTGATATAGATGCCTATAGAGACCAGATGGAAAGTAAGGCAAGTGCAGCAGACGTAACAAATGAAACAGTTGAAGCAGACGACAGTGATGAGGAAGACTGATGTAGTGATCTGTGACTAAAAATTGATGATAAAAATTAAAGTTCTGATTAGAAAAAAAAGAAAATAAAATGAATAAAAAAGTAAATATTGAAATGAAACTATCTACTGTTAACTATTTATTTCAGTTTGGTAGTGAATGTTTGAAGGATTTAGTTTAGATTCTCCGATTTGTGGGTATCATAATTGTAATACATGTATTCTATTCTTTACAATTGTATTACCTCGTTAAGTCGTGAAAAAATTGTCTATTGGCCTCAAAAAATTTAATGTGCTACAATGTTTTCTCTTTGGGTTGCCAATCAACATTTGAGTTTTTATGCTTCCTAAAGTCAAGCCAGCAGTCAATGTTCAGCAATATATTCTGTCTACCAAACCTGCATTTCAACTTGTGAAGGCAGTAGCAGGAAACACCATGTACCTCTAAACATCTCTACAAAAAACTTGTACTAATAGTTCTGTTGACCACTTGTCAAGCTACAACCTTTTACACGTACAATGCAAGTTACAAGTGACCTTGGTGATTTTATAATGTAAGACCAGTGACCTAGGGATCCCGTCAGTTGCCTCATCTATCTTAAAAATATTGTGGAACCAAATGTTAACTAGCTTCAATCTCATTGTGGACAGGCTTATTCAAGTGAAGAGAAATGCCAGTGTTTTTTTTAAACACGGTCTGTAATAATTCATTTCATGCTTTCATCACAACTGAAAGCCACCTGATTTGCATTAAAGAAAGTAAAAAAAACAACAACAAAAAATACAATACTTTGGTAAAGTTTATGCTCTAAAAGATCTGTAAACACTATCTCCCTGCAACACGTGAGTTCACACCTTAGGTTTCTGTCTGCAAAACAATCACTATTTTACATACATTTTTTTTTTTTGAAAAAAAAAAAGTTTTGTTACATTCATCTTGGTTTTAAATTAAGAGATACTGGCATTACACAGAACACTTAACATGTAATCAGCATGGATATGTCATACAAGTATGAAGTAGTCGATGGTGTAAAAATACATTTTTATAAGTTCAGTGCAATTTTATAATGATTTTGTTTCTTATACATACAAATATTACACAAATACACAAGATGCCATATCTGCATACAAGTACATGATATATTTTTATACAGAACTACTAAGAGATTGAGGGTGAGATATGGATGTGGTAGTGCTTGTACAAGATTCCCCATTTATTCTTCCTATGCCCAACCGCAACAGAAATATTAATAACTTGTAATTGATACAAGTGAATATTATATTAACATACATACAATCAGGCATTTAAAATGATTTCATTTACTATATGTCCCATTTACTTCGTATAAACTTGATTCCTTCAATTATAATAAAGTAATTATCAAAACTGTAAGCCAACTATTCCCCAATTAAGTTTTTTAAGCACATTACTCATTTTTTCCTACAAATGCAAAGAAATATAAAGACATAAAACTAATACTGGCTAATTTAATCACACTGAACCAATTGGAATCCATAATTAACAAAACTGATCATTTTAACATAAGTATAAAGCAAACTTTTAGCACAGTAGTCTTTTATCAAACAGTTAAAACAAATAGTTATAACAGTATCAAACTTAATGGATGTTGCCCAGAGATTCACACAAGAGATTAAATGTCATCGTATACACATACAGTTTAACTTTTCATATATATTTCAGGTCTGTATATAAACCCTGTAAAAACTAACAGATATACAAAGATAGCACAGAAATATACAAAATTCACACAAAAATATATTTCGGTTCTCTTAAACCACATATCAATTCCTTAGATGTTCCTATTTGAAAGGTAAAACTCATTCTGAACATCCTTCAAATAACCCTGATAGATATCCGTTGGTGATAGTGCACGCAATTAAAAATGCCTGGCTTACATTAGCTCTGGGGCAGGGCCAATTTTGACCCCAGGGACATAATTTTAACAATCTTGGTAGAGATTCTCTAGACAATGCTTTGTGCAGAATGTTAGAACTCTGGGCCTTGTGGTTTCAGAGATAGAGATTCCTTAAGTTTTTCCTTTTCATTTCTATGTAAAATATGTGACCCCTAGTGCGTGGCCAAGTTTGGATCCAGGGACATAATTTGAACAACTTAGGTAGAGGACTTCTAGATGATACACCATGCAAAATATAATGCTCTAGGTCTTGTGGTTTTAGACAAGAAGACTTAAAAGTTTTTCTTTAGGCTGCTATAGAACCATAGTTCTGCAAGGAACTGAATTCTTTGAACAATTTTGGTTGAGCATCATGCAAGGAACATCCCTGCCAATTTTTATTATTTATGGCCATGTGGTTTCAGAGGAGATGTCACTTGAATCAATATGTCGATGCACTAACACACAATAATGGACAACTGACATCATGCAATCACAATAGCTCACATGAGCACGATGTGCTCAGGTGAGCTAAAAATGAAGTACATAATACACAATTTAACAAACATCTATAAAGTGTAAAACCTCTTGGATTCTAACACTGTAACCTTTGAGTTCTAACAACAATACATATACAGTGTTATTTACATTTTATTTATCTATTTTTAAGTAAATGTGAGGCCAGCATCATTGTAAACACGGAAGATTTTCTCAATGGAAGTGATAAAAGCTGCTGTACGAAGGTCAAGGCCAAGATTGTATTTCATTGCAGTGCGCATGATATTCTGAAATGCAAATACACTGATTTTATTGTTTGAAGTTTCAGACACATGTCTTTACTTGAAAACTAGAAAACATTTCAACAAAGCACTGTAAAAGCAATGAGTGATATTTGGTTGGAGAAAAAATTGTCTTCAGAATAAACATTTCATGGATCCTGTCACATAACTTTAAACTTTAAGTAAATACAGACCTTCATTAGCCATTGAATCATTTAAATACTTCAGTTGCTGTCCAGTGAATTATTTATTTGTTTTTGTTTCGTTTGTTTCTTGTTGTTGTTGTTTTTTAGAGTCACCCCTTAAAACCCCACTGATATGAGTGCAAGCCTCTGAATTATGGATCTGAATCCCAGTCAGTGCTAGTGCTGTTCAATTACGCTTGACCTATACATCTGTCAATCAAGATGTTAATGATGGATGCTTTCTATTTTCTCAAAAAAGACAGTTTGTGTCATGTATAGTGTCTACAATATTAGATCTCTTCCTACAACTATTTTCACTATTTTTCTTTAAAGATCGAGTTTTACCTACCAAGATAAGGTATACTAACAAAAAAACACATTGAACTCTACCATTATTCAAACATTTAAATACAACCCCATATCTACAAATATCCAAGAAACACCAAGGTGTTCGCTAACTTCATGATACATTGACTAAATGTAAACTAGCTACCATCTGGTCAATAGTCTGAGACCCTAGGTAGTTCTATAATCAATTCAAGTCTAATGATTGTCCAATATCTGTTATGAATGGAGACACTAAACACATTTTATACGTAACTTAATCCTGTTATTTCAGTATACTAGTATAATATATTTCATCTTTGGAAAAGAGACTTGATCTTTAAACTAAGCAATATCATCTTTCTATTTTTCTTCCGAATTTGTCTCAGAATCTTTATAAACAAAATTAAATACTCAAATCATTTCAAGTAGTACAAACCCTAGCTGATCTTTCCATGGTGTACTCCAGCCCTGAATGTACTATGTCTTTTTCTGATGCACCCTGCAAAGGTAAACAGAAACATATTACATTTCATAATCAAATGGTAAATCCTTGAATGGCAGTCACATTAAACAGATATTCTTTTAATTTCTTCTAGACATTAATAAAAGGAAAGTTATCTATATCTTTGACTGAATGATATTTTGGAGATAAACTTCAGTTGCCATTCAGTTTTGTTTAACAACTGGCTTAGAAAGACAACTTACAGTAAAGTATTGTGTAATGTGTTAGAAATTATACAAATTACTGATTGCTATACCATTTTTACAACTTCTCTTGGCAAAAATTGATGTTTTGCAGTTCTGTATATCATTATATAAGCTTTCTTAATATATTGCACAATCAGATTGCATATTAGTATATATAAAAACAGAAAAAAGTGGGTACATTTCTACTGAATATCACAATACACCTATAGAAACATCAAATAAATGTATTAAGTTGAAACACACAATTACACAGCCTACAAGTCATTGTTAATATATAAAACATACAATGAAAATGATTTTTTTTGTGGTAACAGTTTGTGGAAGGGGCTTAAGTCCAGAAAATCAAGCTAAAAGGTACTAGTATGTCAGTTACAAGATTTCTGTGAAACTATTATCTGACAGATTCTCTGACATGAAAGTGAGGTAATTTCAGAAATATATAACATGCATCAAAATACAACAAGGCAACAATCTGTAAGGAGACAGTCAAAAATGGTAGGAAGCAAAGATATCATGCTTGCCACTAAGTCAGGACAAAAGGCATCTTGATTCAAGGTCCCAACTGTCTGAATGGCCTTCGGTGTGAAAAACTTAATCAGTTATAGTCTCAGTATTCATTATCAATTTCTTCTAGGTTGTTGCGAGTGTAGCTATGCCCCAAATTGTATTATACAGCATTATCAATCTGATTAGTATCATATCCTATGCTATTAGGATCTGAGGACGACCAACAGAAGGTCACCTTCTCATGACCTATCCATCAGCCAATCAGAGCAACGCTTCCACCCTCATGGAAGTAAATGTTCAACTTGTGAAAATCTATTTATATAGCTGGGATCCCAAACCATTATCTGCCATGTATAAACTGTCACAAAATTCAGTTAAATTTGTCAAAATCTTTCAAAATAATGAGATTTATGTTTGTGATGAATGTCATTTTTTTTTAATATTTAAGCACTTTCAATCTTCCCTAATAAATATTGTTATGCTAGAGAAGTTTACACGCTGTTTGAATACGCCATGTGTACAGGTAAGCTATTGAGATACGTCATAAGCTACAGTGTCATTGGCTGTAATATAAATAACAATAGTGGAAATTCCAGGTTATCCAGAAGATAGAAATGAATGCGTCGTCTTCAGACCTAACCTTAGAGAGATCATGAACTTCAGTCAGATTGCAGCATTATATGATTTTGTGTCTTTTTACACACATCTTTCTACCTGGTACATGTATATATAAACAGACAACAAATAAGCAGATCTAACGAATACCGAATTATATAAATGCCATGTACAACAGTAAAAACAATTATTCATGGGGAAAAAATACAAAATTCCTGGAATGTGTTTCATTTATGCTTATATTTGATAACATGCTACAGCTGTACAACTGACAAATAAGGGAAGCAATTCTGCATTGAATCTGGAGCAATTTCAATGCAGTCACTTCCCCTGTTATATCTGTTACCTTCAACTTTATTGGGCTGAGAGTGAGATGAAGCAATCTACAAACTTTAAGAAATGTTTTTAAAATGTTTTCCTTTTTTTCTCTGTCAAAAATAAAAACTAAGAGGCTGAAACTTGAAATTTTTTTATCTTTTGTTCATTTTCTCATAAACCAAGTCACATTCATGGTGGTAGATCATGCTTTAAAAGTTGTCATTCATGCGTGGTGTACTGCAGAAAAGTGGTACAAAATAGAAGTTGAAATAAAGCACTAGTTATTCAATACAAACTGTGTGTTGAATATGACAGGGTTTTTTTGTTTGCACAAGAAATTTATTTTTACAGATTTTGATGACAAAACTATGACAATTAAGTTTTCATGACCTTGTTCTACCTCCACATCACATCATGCAGATTCAGAACCGTTAAGGTTATAGGTTAATGTGACGCAAGCATTCCTAAGTGTTTCTTTGTTCAGCTTCTGTT
Organism: Cyclina sinensis; assembly: GCA_012932295.1. Taxonomy (NCBI): domain Eukaryota; kingdom Metazoa; phylum Mollusca; class Bivalvia; order Venerida; family Veneridae; genus Cyclina; species Cyclina sinensis. The sequence goes on along the minus strand of JAAONU010000001.1, from coordinate 69,513,762 downwards.
CTCACATTAAGTACTTTTTAACTTATTGCTAAATTAAAATTTTCTTCATCATTCACATGTTCCTATGAACAATCTGTTAGTCAAACTCAGTGTCATAGCAAGCTTGGACAAATCTACTGAAAACTTTTGGGTAAACATCAAGTTTAGATGTTCACTACCATAGTTGTAAAATAGTTTTGTTTATGTATAACAAAATCTGTCAAAATAAACAACAAAAGTGACAGAATTGTAAAATTATACCGATACAAAATGTTTGTGACCTTGACCTTTAAGATTGTGTTAGCAACACTGAAGACAAAGAGGATGTTTGATGAGAAAGGACAGTCACACAGCAACAGCACCACTACTTACGGCAATTCTAGCTTCGAAGTTCTCTGATGGCAGAATGGGAATGGCTCCTCCATTCTTTCCGAATTTACGCTCTAATGATCTCTGTACACTCTCTGGGATTAAACAAAAGCAAAGGATGTAAGAATAGTGCTGTAAGCTTATTAAGACAGTGCTTTCCTACAGTCACATGACCAGTCACAGCCAGGATCTAAAGCCTTCCCTCAAGGAACTGTGGCTATACCTTTAGATTAAATAAGCAGAAACCCATACAGCAAGCAGAGAACAAACATCATATAGTCCAGAGACTAATTTCTTGATGAGTGTGATTAAGAGAAGGTTAAGTTTTCCTTGTTCAACTAGAACAAGTAAATTATCTCTTTTAAATTTCGACTGCTCGATACAAAAAAAGTATGGTTCCAATTTCAACAGGTTGTTTTTTATTCAACTCCAACAAAATGTATTGTACATTTCTTGTGTATTAATACCTCTTGTACAAAATCCAGCTTGTTCTCTGCTGTATATTAGTAAACAGATTTTCAGAAAAACCAGGCTTGCTGTACAAAAACTCTGGTACCCTATCTAAATACAAACAATTCTATAAAACTGAACATTCAACAAGGAAATCCTAGCTAAATGTTTTGCTCCACCACAGATGTCCTAACATGATCAGACTATAAAGATATATATATATTTTGTTAGCAAGCCTTTTTTTCTGAATATCAACTTGCAAAACTGGTTGTGCATCACCATGGTAACAGCCAGCCTGCTCCTACCTATCTTGACTGATTAGTAAGTGCCTATTACAGCAAGCATGCTCATGTTAAGCAGGTTTAGTGTTGTAAAACTTACAGCAATTCTGGCCTCGTATTCATCCGATGGTATAATGGGAATTGCCCCACCATGCTTTCCAAATTTACGTTCTAATGATTTCTGTACACTTTCTGATATGAGAAAATATCAGTATGTCAGTACCTAGACAATTATCTACCTCTTCCAAGTATATGAAAGCTATACAATAAAGTGACCTTTACTTTACTTTTTTTTCTCAAATTATTAGCAACCTTCCTGACAGAAATAAAGAGATGCAGTGGTAGTTCTTGAATCTCCATACCTGCTAATATTAGGTGGAGGCATTAAAAATGTTATTAGGATAATACTGCCAATTTATTTGCTTTCAATTTATCAAAATACCATTCGAAATATTGATTTTATATAAAACTTATTACTTTCACATGCATGCTTTTATAAGCTGAAACTAAAATAATTATCTGAACACACAAACACGTTTTCATGTTACATGGTAAGTTTACATTTCAGCTGAAAGAGATGAATAAATAATCATTTACACTCTAACCAAAGTATGATAAATATATCATTTTAGAATATGATTCTTAACTGCTGTACAATTTCATATGAAAGGGATAGCATTACGAATTTTACCGTTCTAAAAATGCACTGCAGTTTGAATAGCTAAATGATAAATCATTTACCATATGAATGAGAAATTAATTAAAGAATAAATTGTCTATTGAAACCAATCTTAAGCCTTGCAGATAGAAGTTGAAGGCATTTTCTTTCAAATAAAAGCATATCTTTTTTACTTAAACAATTTACCACAATAATGACTTTATAAATATACAAAAAAAGCCATACCAAGAAGGTAGTAGTTGGAATCTCTCTCATACTTAAATGTTAGACGTCCATAACTGACATGGTTCAGATTCTTCAACCATTCAAAGTATGAGACAGTCACACCACCAGCATTCAGATAGAGATCCTGAAAATGCAGAATTAAATTATGACCAGTTAGAAACTTTGTATAAAAAATTCCCTGAATATTTTCTTCTCTATTAAACTATTGATCTAAACATCTTGATCTCTGACTTCTCATTTCAGTTCCGAGAAGGAAAACAGATAAATAAAACCAATTCTGCCAAAAAATTCTACAAAACCTAAACCTTGGTATTTCTGTCTGTAGAACGCAAAAATACTGGAATAATGTTGTGACCTGCACATTCAAATGCCTTTCATTTATGTCATTTTCCCCCAAGTATGACATACAAATATTCATTTAAGAATACATATACTTAATTTTTAGCTTAAATACATGTATGACTCTCAAGATTATAAATTCAATACTGGATAAAAACAATTGCACTTGAATGCAGTGCTTAATTTACACATTCCTGCATACAGAAAGTGACATATGCTAAAGTACATGTAGTTCTACTTAAATATTGATATAGATCTATGAAGCAAATTAAGTGGTACTTGTACAACAAAACAATCTTGACTGTTGACTAAGGGGTACTTATTGGTTCGGTCATGGTCACATTGGATATGCAATGTATTCTTCCATAGCATTGGAGGTGCTGCATGTTCTGTGATCAATTAAAACGTAAAAAACACTAAACATTTTAGACCCCAGATTAACCACTGTTACTACATTCTGCTTATATGAAAAGGAGATCCTGAAATACTCAATGTAAGCCCATCTGTCAAGTGTTTCAAGTGAATATTTAGTTGTTCTAAGTTAAAATTACAAAACTTATTCATGGATTTCAACTGAACTGACTTACAGGAATAACAAGAACACTTCTCTCCAGGAAAATTTTGTCAGCCTCAATTGTTGTCGGACCATTAGCACCCTCAGCGATGATCTGAAATGTAAATATCACAAGATATCAACAAACATTACAAAAAGCTATTCAAACACTTTCATCAAAATGACTAATGTGTTTGATGATGCATTTGACAATTTGTTTGCACTAAGCTAAGTGCATCTTCCCAAAGTTCAACACTGCTGCTGAGTCATAAGTTACTTTGGAAATGTTAATATAACTTACTTACGTTAGCTTAACCAGTTGTCAAAATGGCAAATATATACTGAATTTTTCTAAAAAGTTTTAAAACTAATCTATTCTTACAATTTTCTGAAAAATAATTTCAAATTCTTTTAGCGTTTTTTTTTCTGAACGTAAACCTAAGGTAAGTTGAGGTAAAACTGTTACCGGTAGTTCTTATTCCATATATTAGGCTGAAGTAACTTTGCAAAATACGAGGAGTTTTCAAATATGAATGCATCTAGAACATTATTTTGTTCAATATTGCGAAAAACACAAGGAAATGAAGGTTATCGGGTAGATATACATGTCAGCTTTACATGGATACCACATTCATTAAAATCCATTCACTTTAGCTGTGTTTATAGCTCGCTATACATTGTCTACTTGTATACTCTAATTAAAAAATGGTTAGTTGATCAGAGTAAGCCAATGAAATACGGTCTAATATTAAGAATTGTTGTCTCCTTGGCATAGGGTGTAAAGACATCTTTTATGAAATCTGTTTTGTATATGGACAAAATGAAATGTCTTTTTCATCAGTTATTTGTTGGTTTAATAAATTCAAATGTGGGTTAATTTCAACTGAAGATGCACCCTATACCTGTCTGCCTAATACAGCAACGTTTGTCAAGATGGTTGCTAAAGTGAAATAAATAGTTAATACCAATGCCAGATGCACCACTAGGCAAATAGCTAGTATCACTGGCATCTCATTAGGAGCAGCACATACCATTCTCAAATGTGGTTTGAAAATGAGAAAGATCTGTGCTAGATGGATTCCCCATTTGCGGACAGATGAGCAGAAAAAGGCTTGTGTGCAATGCACTAAGTAGTTGCTTAAACAGTATCCAAATTACAATGCACGGTCTTTTGCAAATGTCGTCACTGGTGACGAAACATTGTTTCATTTTTATGAGCCAAAACAAAAACACCAAAACAAGATTTGGGCTACAAAGCCTGGCAAAAGACCATGCATTGCAAAAAGGACCATCAGTATTAAGAAGGTAATGTATGCCACTTTATAACTCAGGGTCCTGCTATTCAGGTTGCTGTTCCTAAAGGCAAATCTGTTAATGCAAAATTTTACAAGACAAAAGTTCTTTGAAAACTAAACAAATACTTTCGAAACGAAGACCCGCAACAGGTTTGGCCAATGTCAGATTGCTGCATGACAATGCATCATAGCACAAGACGTCTATAGTGCAAGACTTTCTGAAGCAGAAAAAAGTCGTTGTGCTCCCCCATCCTCCGTATTCACCTGACCTTGCCCCTTGTGACTTCTTTTTGTTTCCAAAGCTAAAAATATACCTTTCAGGTGGAAAATTTGTTTAGCGCAAACACCTTGGTTCTGCAATACTCCAGCGTCTTCATAGTATACCTAAAAATGACTATAAAATGCCTTCAAAAATTGGATCCGGAGACTGAAACTTTGAATTCTTTGAGAGAACAAAATAAAAAACTCAGTGAAACCTATGAAAAATCAAATTTCACTTGCTTAGATACATTCATATTTGAACACTCCTCGTACTCTACCATACATAAGCTTGAAATTACTATGTAAAATACTAAACCATACCTTAGCTTGAACCTGATGGGCATTCTCTGCTGTGAGTTGCTTTTCACTGGCAGCTGGAACAAGTATGTCACACTTCTCTGTGAGCAAATTGCCTTCGTATGGTTTTGCTAGAGGGTATCCAACTATAGTTCCATTTTCCTAGAAGATAAAACATAATTTATACCCGAATGATATGAAAACATTATTATTGTGGTTTTTTTTTATTACTTTTTTAAAAATTTTTGAGTCTTGATCTTTTGTTTCACCAAAAGCCAAAAGTTTTATATTAAAAGAAACAGGAACGATCCTGAAGCAAATCAACATGACACTAACTTCATTATGCCAAAAATATATATATATATACAATGTAATTCAAAGTGGCTTCTGGACTGTAATCCAAGTGATTATATCAAAAGGAACTTCTATGATTAATGGAAAGAAAATATCACTGTCACAGTCCATGTAAGGTTTCTCTTTGACCCTCCTGCTATTTCACTGAGATCTGATCCTACATCAGTAAGTACAATTTACCTATCTAGATGACATAACAAATTCTGATCAACCAGGTACAGTTTAAAATATAATTGTAATTTACACAATAAATATGAATACATCTCATGCCTTCAGATTTATAGATCACCAACATCAAGCCATCACTAATAGCTTTGGAATTTCATTTCCTAGCTCTCCAGCATTTCAAAATTAAAGGACTTTGTATTAAGATTGACTGAGGACAGCTAAGGAGTCAACTCTCTGTGACTCACTATTTTGTAGTCTTCTAGATCCCTTGGGTGGATACCATCTGGATTGTATATACTACCATCATATTCCATTATACCAATAATCTTAGCTCCGGCACGATGCAGGTATCTCATGGAGTGCAAACCTACATTACCAAAACCCTGTAAGAAGAAAATAAAATGTTATAAAGATATTTCGATGTCTTTTTGTGTTGAATTCAGTAACCCCAATGACTTCCATTGACCTCTGTGAACTGATGCCATCTACATGAACAAGCATTACTGTATTCAAAATTTAGGACTTATTTCTTTACCTTTACACACTAATTATAATGGCCATTGTTACTGGCTTTGTGACCACTGTAGATGATTAACAGTCCACACTGACCTGCCTTCTCATAATCTGCATTGGTCACTAAACAGTCAATACATTTTTTAGTTAAAACAAAAATAAATATTTTATGGGTCTTCAAAATTGTATAACGTACAAACACATCTTAAAAATTTAGCAAGGTAAATCTTGCATAAAAGGCTAAGGACATAAAAAGATTCTGATCACTAGCAATAATAGTATGCTTACAGTGAACATCTAATTCTTATCAAATTTAACTGCTTGTCAAGGTTGAAGAGTTACAAAATGTAACCTATATTTTTATTACAGTGTCAGAATGTGGGTTGGTATTGAATTTCTCTCATTCTTATTTCCATGTATTGCACTAATAATTTGTCTTGAAATAATCAGTATTCATAAACCTCTATTACTACAGATGTAGCATTACCTGTATAATGACAGTTTTGTCACCAAAGCCTGGTGTTAGACCAACCATAGACATGTATGATGCTTCCATAATGAAGTTCTGGATTCCATGGAATACTCCCTACAACAATAGATTCATGGCATTCTTAAATGTCTGTAAAAAGTCTTTATTAGAACAACATGAAACTATATTTAAATGAATAAGCAACTATCATTTAACTGGCTTTTCACTATTTTTTTTTCAATAACGGCTAGAAAAGGGCCAGTGAAATTATACTATTGTCCCTTAAATAAGCTGCAAAGATTCTGAGGTTTAGTTAGATGATTGCTGACACTTCACTAAAACTAGAGCACTTAGTCCCCTTTTTGTACCATTCAGACAAGGTTAAATCTGTTTACTTACACGACCTGTCGCTGATGTTCTACCATGTATACCACCAGCAGTGATTGGTTTTCCTGTTACACATGCATGTGCATTGATGTCATAATGGCCTGCAATATTGTCACAGAACCATTAGTATGGCAACAATATCTTTTAAATTGCCTAAGCATAAATGTATTTTACACTGTAACTGTTCCATAATAGCCACCTTTACGTCAAAACAATAAATCTAAAATAATTCTAATTTACATGCACTCCATAAGGCATTGAAATTAAAACCAATAATTTTTATTTAGAAATTTTATGGCACAATATCATTGGGATGAAAATTATAATTGGGAATAAAACATTCACAAAGAAGAGACGAAAATAAAAAAGCTGAAATTAACACACTGTCACTTATTTTTGGCACACTCTCAACCTGACTTGAACACAATGGATGAGAGAAGTGGAGTAGATTCATGGAAAGCTTACGAAAGTTACTCTATCATACATCATTAATAACTTTTTTTTTGCATTTTATCCCTAGATTAAACTCAGGTGTTACATGTAAATTAAATACACAGTGGGTTGTCCCTTAAGCAAGGGATATTTCAGTCCATTAATCAAGCATAAGATATCACATGTACATTTATTGCCTTCTATTGAAAAATTTCGACAAGAAAGAATTGCGACAATAAAGAGAAACATGGTAAAACCAGTGCTCTCCAGACTAGATGTAGGTGAATCGTTTTTATTCTTGACATGTCAACTTTGGCCAGTTTTTTAACGAGATGCACTAGTTTCAACCAGTTTATACCAGTATGACCTTGCTATTGTTCTTTAGCAATTCTACACAATACAGTATTTATGTATACAATACGAACAAGGGTACCCTAGTATATAAGAAATTCAATTCTTATTTTGAAAACGAAAGTTTACTTTGCAATGTGTAAATCAAGTACCATTTAAATCTGTAATTTATGTTTACATGACAATGACATATTTGAATAAGGGTAATGGTTCAGGGTTAAGATAAGGGTTAAGACTCGTACATAAACATACCTAAAGTGTTAGCATATGTGTCAGCGATCCAGCCCATTTCTCTCTCACCTGTACCCATATCTGGGGCAGGAACATCTATACCTGGACCTATAATTACAAGATTTATTACTCTGTGCAGCAGTTTATTGGATTCTGATTTATTTCAGCTAAGTTAATTGTATACAAGTTCTGCTGAGTAGGAAACATTTCTCTTTGGATACAACAGAAAATGCACCTTAGCACTCTCAAGAGGAATGCAAGCAATTTGTATTATACAGTAATGGGGGATTCACACAATATGTTCTAGCATATATGTTAAAAGATATATGCTTTTAAAACATACCTGTTTTCATGTTCACACGTTATGCTAAAGCAAGTATCTTCTGTCATTTTATCAGTTATGGTTCATTTCCCAAGTATCGTTAAACTGGATTTTGGAGATTTGTTTGAAGAAATATTAATTAATACAAAAAATGATTGTCAAAACTGAAGGTACCAATAAATCCTTTCTTTGACAGTTCAATAGCCAGTCTACGGGTGATCTTCTCCAATTCTGTCTCAGAGTACTTCTTGGGGTCGATTTTGACGCCCGCTTTAGCACCCCCAAATGGTACATCGACAACGGCACATTTATATGTCATCAACTGTGCAAGGGCTTTCACTTCATCATCATTCACATCTAAGCTGTATCTGATACCTGAAATTCAACATAGTACTGTATAACATAAAAACATAGGACTTTCTGCAACCATTTCTCTCCCTTATTTGTGCCTAATAACTTTTTTTTGGAAAAAAAAATTTTAAAACCTTGTTATTGTTCATTTTTAATTCTTTTCTCAGTACATGCATTTTGGGTGATGGAAATCTCTACATTTTTACAAATCATGACCATTTTAAAATGTATTAAAACATCTTCTACCTTTCTCAACTGGCCAATGATAGTATTCAGTTCATAGCAAACTAGCCTGGCAACTTCTGACTTGCCTAACCTTGATTACACTTCATTCAAAAACACATTTCCCAAAGGCATAATTATCAGTCTGTCTTTCAAAAAGATAATTATTATATGAACTTTAAAACTAAATTATGAGAAATATCACTTTTCAATGCATTAAACAGCCAAGATTTGTTAACAATGGTGGGAAATTTGTCTGTGCATTCCCCTGACATTCATGCACTTTTCTGAAAAGATAATCATGCTTCGCTCAGCTGTGAAAGTTTAAACTGGTGCACCAGGAAATCTCAATTCACCGACTTTTATGCCTGTTTTATGTTGCAATCACATCTATAAAGTATACTTAAGTGATGCTTTGAACATAAATTTCACACTACAACATCATGATAATACTTAGTCACTCGTAGCCTCCGAACCTCCCTCTAGTCTTGTAAAAAATAGAAAATATTGTATATTATAACTGAAAAATGCTAGCCTCTTTGGATTTCACAAACATTTTCCTACACCTAATGTATAATGGGTCGAGTACCCTTTATCATGGAAAATCAACCTACCAATAAATAAACACACACATAAATCGGTCAGACTCTACAGCACAGTCAAACAACAAACATTATCAGGAACCAAAAAAACGTAATGCTGTACTCTCATTATGAAACCTATATGTGTGTTTCCTTCAGGTAGGATAAACACCAGTAGGAAATGTCAGCTTACATTAATCAACCACGAACTTCTATAATTTACAGAAATATAATGGGAGCAATATTGTCTATCTCTCTAAACAAAGTAGTTATGGGTAGTTACTTTTACTTTTTTTAAGAGTTTACCACAAAGCTTTTTATTGTGGTATTTCAATTTTGACCTTACATTACTGCATATACCTGTGTCTGGTCAAATATATAATTTAAATATATTATAATAACTTCAACATGTCAAATCTTGAAAGTTTGATCGGAGTCACAAGAACTAGCTATTTTATTAAAGGTAAAATTCATGGATCCACATCTTATAACAATAGATTTTACCCACAAACATTACCATGTGCTCTTTTGTTATATACTTGTTTGTGGTGAAAATATAACTGTACTTCTTTGTTAAATCATGGAAATGTGAGGGGTCAGGGATCCATAATTTACATATATACTGTAATGGAAAGTTAACTTTCTTTTTCTTTCAAATTCTGTTGAACAGTATAATACAGTGACCCATTTGACCTTAATTCATTATAAAACTGTTTTAACAAAAAATGTTAAGATTTATAATTTGTTCGTAATACACTTTTATGATGTATGTACATTGTAAACAGAGGTCAGTTGCTTTTGACGATCTAAAACAAGCTAAGGATAACACAGCCATGGCCTCATTTAAAGACAGCCTACAAGTCAAAACACAAATGTTGACTAAGCAAAGTATATTTGTGTTTCGCTTTCCATTCTCCAAAATGAGTGAATCATTGCGTCACTCCTTCACAATTTATAAATTATTTTGTTACAAATACCAGTATTTCTTGGAATAAAAGCTGTTCACAGAAAGAACACTTCTGTGTTACAGCACAGAAGCTATATAAACATTATTGTGATAACATATTGTGCAGTTGCAACTGACGTGGTTTACAGGAAACAGTGATTTTTTTCACATTTTTGGGAAAGGTGGTGAGGCCCATCAGGTGGGGAAAAATAGTGGTTTTGGGGAAATTTGGGGAAACAAAACCAAATCATCTAAGTTTCAAACAATCTGACTAATCTATTCAATTTTCATTGTTACAGAGTTGGTTAGAATTCAAAAATTGTCTTTCAACTGAACATAAACAAATGTTCTCTAGTTCTTGTTTTTTTTTTATAAAACAACATTTTTTTTAGGCGAAAATTGTTCTATATTTGGGGAAAAATATATACCTTTTAGGTCGGGAATGGGGCCAATTTTGGCCCCAAAAAAGGCCTTAAAAAATCTCTAGGAAAACAATATATGATTTAACAAAAGGTCTCATGGAGTGAAAGTGAAAGAAGTCTTTCTATTTATTTTGCATTCTCAGAAACCTCTTCTGTGTAAATAGAAATGATGATGTAAATAGTTTAGCTTTAATCAGCCTAGTATGTACTCTATATTATTCATTCCACTGCACAAAATATTAAACCTGAAGCTTTACCCTGTTTTCAAAAGATTAATCAATAGCATTTAAAATTTCAAAGCTTTGAACCTTTATTTAACAGGCAAGTGATGCACAAAATGTTTACATCTCCAATGCTTGCCAATTAGAAATTTAAAAGTAAAAAAGATGTAGCCAATTTCTGTCTGCACTATCACTAGATTACTAATTTCAGGCAACCGATAATATATTAATGGGAAATATGATTTATGATGTGTGATTTTCAGTCACCATATGCAATTCAAATGACAAGGCTAGCAACAATATTTCTAGCCAACACTTTCACCATGTAAGATTCAGAATGACAAGGTCAGAAACAATTTTGCTCATGGATTTAGTCAGTATAATTATTGGAGATGGGAAGGAGTAAGTAAAAGGCTAAAACATTCAGTTTTAACTTTTCAGACTGTTTAGAACTCTGTGACAATACAGTGTTAAACCACATCACCAACTAGACTCTGATCAGATCTGAAAGCTTTTAAAAAAGTTTAACTGTTCATGTTAACAATATGGAAAATGGAAGTTGCTCAATAAAAGAATTCAAACTGCCCTTCTTAATGAATGATTTGCCCAAATTGCTGAAAGAATGAGTCTTTCAAATAAAACTGTACTCGGCAGACTTTTAGAAAGGATATCTATCCTGCATTAGATGCAGAAGGCATTAAATATTAGACAGCATTTTAGTTTCTCGGTTTTAAAAAATGTAAATTTCCCAACCCAGCATTAAATTAAGTTTGAATATACTTATGGTCAAATCAGAACAAACAACTAAGGTAATGATTTATGAATACAACCAAAAAGTAATTGTACATGTATTTGTTACATCATGTTAAGTTCATTTTACACTGGTACCATTTGTGCCAGCTATTTACAAACAACTCCTAATTACACTTTACCAATCTTCAGTTATTTGTTAATTCTACTAGCAATCAAAGAAAGCAATGGTACATTAACATACTCATGTATAGACAGAAATGTCAGATGTAAAATCAGACTGAAATGAAAATTGATCATCGAATCGAATCAGAGAGATCATTTCAATTTACTATCAGAAAATAATCGAAATGTTATTGTAACTGGGGTGTAGTATAAATACGTTGATGGTTGTAGATTTATATAGGTTCATTAACATACAGACGGACACAGACAGAAGAAAGAGCCTGAATCAACACAGAACACATTCATAAGACAAAAGAATACAAAAATTATAAACAATATGTAATAGCCCGGTTTTCCAAAGCCCAGTTTATTGGCAGCAGGCTAAGCCAGGTTCGGTTCGAACCCAATAGACCGAAGTCTATCGTGGACCAGACGAAAATGCAAAGTTTATTGGCCAAACGTCTGTTCAGCATAAGTCTGAAAACGGTGACAAGGTGATCGTAAAGTTTCACTGACTTTGATTTAGGAAATAGGACGTTTCCACGAAAGACAAACACAATCTACTAACGAGTGGTATTTATTTGTATTCTTTAATTTACTACTACTTAGTTCTGTTAATAATTTATATGTTCAGAGGTTGAAGTTATTAGAAATATGGAAATGTATTTTAACTCAAGCTTTCTTAAATTAAACACTTGGTGTTTGAATTTTAAAAGACTAGTGTCTTTATTAAATTAAGGCAGAAAGCCTTGGATGTACTGACCTGGGAAGGCCAGTACCAACTCAACTAATAACGCTGAACACTGGCTTATATAGAGAAAAAGCACGAGAAAAACGGGATGAAGTGAACTGTAAAAAAAAATCAACCAATAACAATTGCCGTAACAAAACTATTTAGAAGATAATAAAAAATGGCTGCGCCCATGGAATTTTGTTAGTAAAAACTGAATGGATAAAAACATGTCCTATTACAAATACAACATTTCAAAAATTGGATACGCACACTTGTTAAAATACAAAAATCACATTGCGCGATTCTAGATAAGTTATTACAAAACAGAATCTTACTTGTAATAATATAACAGCATAAAATTACTATATAAACTGGACTACATTATAAACACAGAGAAACTGGAAACACTTTTAGAAGTCTTGTACACTTACACCCTAATGGGTCAGTATTATTACAACAAATTCTGTTTAGTACATGATAAACAAATCAAAACCTTGCCACCTGACATCGATTTTCAGGAAGGGAAATCCATTGTCGCCAACATACATTTGTAACACAGCTGCTGTTAACTATTATTTAACTCAATTATCGCTGTGTCACTATTTAAATAACTATCTAGCATGTTCGCTCTGGACAGATCCACTATGTTTACAATATATACAATACATAAAAGATAATTACCTCCTTTACATGGTGTGCGGTGCTGGCTGTGCTGGGCTCGCCAGGCTTCAATCATCTCAACATCGCCACTGTCACGTTTCACTGGAAATGTGAACTTCACTAAATGATTGACTGGTTTGATCATTCGTAAAATGTTTTTTACTCTTAATAACTTTTCGTCATGGGACATTTTCTTGCTTGTGACGTCATCTACTAGTTTCTCCATTACCAAAGCAGCTGCTTTATCAAAGAAATAATCCACAGTTTGTGAGAATCCATAATCCTCAGTGGAAGCTTCGGTGGACATGCACCTTGTGGTATGTCCTGCATTTGCCGTCGCTAGATAAAAGGTATCCTGCAAACTTGCCTTTTGGGCAGTTCGCAAAAATTCGGAGGAAACACGTCGAAGCATTTTGCTCACCTCTTTCTCTCAAAATAATCGCAAGCGAGCAGAATTAAAATAGCCAATTTTCACTATCATCCGACCTTGGTTTCCACTCGGTCACGGAGGTGTGTTCAACACGTGGTCTTAACAAGCCAATGACAATGCTCGTTGTTCAATCAGCTGTTTTGATGACGTCACAATAATATATGTCCAATATTTGGGCCAGGGCTTAGACCACTAAATGTTGTTTATTTAGTCATACGGCACAGTGATCTCCCCTCCTTTCTTCAGCAGACAGGGAAAACAAAAACAACAAATGAACAATATCATAGTATATTATAAATATAAAAAGTTTTGCCAAATCAACTATTATATCTTCATGAGACACACTAGTTATTACTGGTATGAATTTATGGAATACCCACATATTAAGAAAAGTACTACTCTTCAGAAATTTTTTTTAATAATTATAACAATTATTGGCCAATTAATAAAAGAAGTTAATACTTTTAGTTACATTTGTGACCTATTAGTTACTTCAAGTAACTTAAGTGTGTTTTTCAAGTTTAAGTAACTTACTTGTCAACTTCATCTGTACCAAATCCATTTAACACTCCACATAAGTTATTATAATTATTCTAAGCCCTCTTCAGTCATATGTCTTTGGATGGTACAGTGGACAACCAATCTAATTTATTCTTTCTTCTAAAAAAATTTGTTTCTTCCTTTTTTTGTATTGTTTTCATAAAAAAATATCAATTTTGGATTACTAGTGGGGTACAGTGTATAATGATACAAAAATCAAATTGTAGAAGGTTAAAATTAAAACATTTATCACGTGAGACATTTAACGTGTCCTGAAGAGTCCTGAGTATCACTTCTTCCATGGGCTATTTTCCTTTCAACCTCAAAAAGCAAGTTTTGTAACATTTTCGCATTTGTAAACACTATTAAAATTGCCAACAAATGCTGTATTTGTCAAAATGTTAATGTCAGCCTCAACCTCCCCAGAAAGTAGCCATGTACTAACACAAACACTGAAAGTCCATAATACTTCTTTTTTTGGATGGAGAACATCAGTTAATATGGGTAATGAATTTTATAATATCCTTATTGCAACAAAGTATTGTATGTGACTAAGCATTCACCTACCCTGGATACTCTGGATACAAATGAAAGAAAAGGCACTGAATTCAAATGTCACTAGTGTCAGTATATTATAAAAAACTTATTACTGCACATATAAATGTGTTTTACTTCAATAATTCCCGTCTAGTGTTCTGGTTCTATTTGAATCTGAGATAATACCATTTTATGAATGATATGGGCTACAGAGCAAGCTTTTATTGTAATTAAAAATGAAAATTTAAGAGAACGCTTAAAATGGTAAAAAACATACAAGCATTTGCTAGGCTTAATTCAAGACTTAATATTAAACCTGTCTGAATTCTACAACCTAGGATAAATAATTTATAAGTTATCTTTGGATACAACCAAAGACTTACACTTTTTCTAGTCAAAGTCATACATACTGAATGACTCACTTAGAGGGGGGAATGTATTTATCAGACAACTGGTTCTGACAAATATGAAAATTCACTCACTCAGATGATTTTGAAAACTTAGCCTACAGAGTCAGGAAATTATCAGACAAATATCAAATCCTTTGGCTCTTACAAATAACATATTAACATCTTCACACTATTCCAATTTTACCTTTAACAAAATTGTACAAAATGAACCTATGTATATATTTTCTTTGGTTGTTGATGAGTAATCACCTCATTCATGTCCCTGACCGTTTAATTTTCAGGATAAAATAAGACCATTTTCAAGCGAGATAAGGCGCAATTATTTGGGGGATAATTTAGTGTCAAAGTAAAATTATATCATATGCTGGTTGCATGCTTTCCTGCTTTGTTACACTAAACGAATTGATCAAACTTTGACTTTGCCTATTAATCTTACCATGTTTATATTTGTGTACCTGTGTTAACTACAGTTCAGAGTTTGTGCATGTGTTTGGTAATTTCAGGAATTTTGAAAAACAAAGTTAATTACTAGCTAATTGAAATTAAAAAAGATGTAACATGCCTTGTATCCTTGTCTACTTTGTGTGAGTTATCATTTCTATCTTCCTTCTGGGAGATAGTAATCTGTCCGATAGGCAATTTTTTCTTTCTGGTGGTGGTTAAAATATTTACTTAACATATCTGTGAATAAAATAGTCCAACTTGGGCCTGAATGTTTTTCAGAATTCAGTTAAATATATTCGTATTTGCCAACAGTATCAGTCTCACGATAGATTTCCCACTGCTTAGCTCATGTGTAATTTTCCTAGCATCTTCAGAACTGGTTATATGTTCCTGGTGTTCTCATTTTGTAACACCTTCCTGTACTGTCATCCTGTATACGATCTGGGCCATGACTAATTTTCATGTGGTCACTTAAGCATTGTGGTTAACTGTTGACACACAATGCTGGTATTTCTCTTGTCAACTTAATCCTTAAACTTTAACTTGATGATATCAACTTGTTTTCTTTGAGATTCATTTGATTTTGAAACAGCACCTGCCATTCATGTACTGCATTTCAGCTATGTGTAAAACTACAACAAAATACTAATGCAAAGTAGTGGCTAATTTGCCTTCCTAACAAGATTCAGTACTGGTTAATCAGTAAGAGTCACAAGTTGGTCTATACAAATGAAGCTAGGTAAAACTGGTCCACCGTGAAGTTTTTATTTTAACTGTACTGGTATTTTCAAAGGTCTGTTAAAGGAATTCAGTTTATCACTCGACTACACCCACAGATAACAAATTCAGACAAAGAACATGTTCCTAAAACACTTTTATTGTCCACTGGTTTACAGATGCATCACATAAAAACAAGGTTTTGAACAGAACTGAAGGCTACAACTATTTCAAGATGATCATTTAAAACAAAACAAAAAACATACATATACATTTCACCTGATGGAGTCTTACTTCATTTAAAGAAATTACAAGGAGGAATCATAATCAATAAGATGATAGTATATACAAGTTCCAAGTTTAATGTAAGGCTGTTAAAACTGCTTTTATTTACATGAATGTTGTTGTCACTGGATTTTACCAGATATCAGGCAAGAATCAATGTAGTTTCAGTTACTGTCAGATAACATGACAAGACATTACCTTGTAAATAATGTATTCCATCTGACAGTTTCTCACAGGTCTACAAATCCTTACATACTGTAATAATGTTCTCTAAGAGTATACCTCGCACATATGTGAAATTCTTTCCATTCTTATTCAACACAAAGTGAATACACAACATTAGTAAGTGTAACAGACATAGTACAGACATAGCAAAGACTTCAAATATTATTTTAATCAGAATCTGCATGCTATCAGAAAAATAGAAGGTTAAATGTCAATTTGAAACACATTCACTTTTAATTTACTTAGTAATGCTTACCATACAAGTGCATTGTAACAAAAGTATCATTGAACCCTTGTACGAGGACAAGTAATTTGTAAATAAATGATGTAGCAGAGATATTAGCTTTTTTTAACTGCTTCAAATTGGTAACAACTTGCACTTTAGGCCAAAACCTTGAACAATAGAGAAACAGGACAGGCAGGTGAGAAATGCTCTTTGTTGATGCTAATAAGCCTCATATATCTAAAGTAATTGTATTTTCTTACAACCTTCTAATGATTTTATTATCATACAAACAATACAGTTCTACAATCATCACCAAGTCATCTGTAAACTTCTTGTGACAAATATCCAGTGTACAAGTACTAGTTTCCATTGTATGTAAATTTCAACAATTCTACAGAGGAGTTCAAAATATTCAAACACTTCAGTTCAAGACAAACAGATTCATCCATATAAACTTTAGAACTTCAGTTAGAATGGAGAAACATCATTACCTTGAAATGCTCCATTAAAATCTTTTAGTTTCAGCACATGTATGTTCTTTCGCAGAATATTAGCAAATAATACAACTTACAGTCAGTTCAGACACATTTTAAATTTTAACAACAAAGTTGCCTTACAATTTGTATTAGAAGGATTATTTACTCATACAAGAAAAGTGGAGCATAACTTATTTTACAGAGAAAAAGATCTATTTACACAGCAACAGTAATACTGTCCAACATTATATCTGATGAAAGCATTTTCAAAACAACAAAACAAGAAAATTACAAAGCAGTCTTAATGAACATGATAAAAGAAAAAAACAACATACTGTCAGCATAACATGATACTTAAAGGGACATACCCTATGATTAAATCATAATATACTGCATATCAATCTTACTGGCTCATTTACTGTAAAATAATTGATAATTTAAAGGACATATGTTCAAAAGTTTCATCTTTATGCATTAAGAAATCCAGAAAGTGTTCATTTGGAATTAATGGCTATCCAACCCCAAAAAGTACAACACCAAGTATATAGATAAAGACAAAGAAGAGGATTTAGTACATCAATGTTTTACTGACATCTTGACATTGGGGAATAATTAATTCATTATTATTCACATTACAATGAAATACTCTTAATCATAGGGTATGCCTCTTTAATGCATATAAATTTTCAATGTCAGTTGTTCATTACAAAACTTTTGCTAAGTGTGGTCAATACTGGACATCATTAAGAATTTTTCGAGGATGTTTGATGATTATGACAGATTGAAAACCCAGTCAGTGCAGTGTTAACGATGAACTGATTCCTAGTAGTCTTCAATAGCAGGATGCTCAGGGGAAGAGGTTTTTGAGCCATTCTCTACACTTGCACTACGTCGCTTTGACCTTGATCTGGATTTAGATCGCGACTTCCTGCGAGACTTCCTGTGGCGAGAACGACTCCTAGAACTGCTTCTGTGACGTCGTGACCTAGATCTGGACCTTGACCTCCTGTAAGGTATTAGATGTTTCTGATTTACCCTGTTAAATGCTTGTTAAGCAGCATTTTAGTTAAGCTGGTCGACAGTTTACATGATCAGAAATACATGCTACTTTTATGTTTCATAAAGGGAGCTATGAACCTGTTAGTTATTAACCTAAGATTAAATACTTTATCGGCTCCAAGTTCCTCATACCCTTTTGTCTCCTCTACAGATTACACTTTTCATCAAAATCATGAAATTATAACCTAGCTGTTGCAGAAATTCAATTTTCATCCAAATGTTTACCAAAGGAAATGAAAATCATTAATAACATTATGTATATGTACCAGATACTGCTTTACCACCTGTATGCACCTGCTTGAAGCTGAAAGATACCAAAATAGTCTTTTAGAATATATTAACCTAAAAGTCTTGCTACAGTCAATATACAGTGATGTCAACCCTGATAAAACATTTTTGTCTAGTTCATTTTAACACTGTTTATCTCAAAAAGTAAATAAAATTAACAAACCTGGAGCGTTTCCTAGACCTTGACCTTGACCTAGATTTCCTCTCTCTTGACCTTGACCTCCTCTTAGACTTCTTCCTCGAATGCCTTGACCTAGACCTGGATCTCCTGAATAACAAACATAAAGAAAAGTTGTATCACAAAAAATGGAAATGTATGCTTGCTTTGAATTTTAATTCTAAATCTTATACATGTAATTACTCTTAAAACAAAAGTTCCAAGAAAGTATACATATTAATTCCTAAAAAAGTTAACTTTTGACAAAGTGTCCAAGACACAAGAGGGCCATGATGGCCCTGGATCACTCACCTGAGTATTTTGCTTGAGGGTCGACCGTTAAGCAAACATCAGATTCAACATTACATTTTCTAACTGAAGATATTCATATTTTATACAAAAAAATCCATGGGGCAGAGGCAATTTCGTAATAACAGCTTGTGAGGAGATGTCATTTGAAGCAATATTTTGTAGAAAACCTATTTTTAGCTCTGGTGGCCATTTTGTTCAATGGATCAGAACCGTTTAAGCAATTTTAACGCATGGGTATGTAAGGAACATTTTCTTGAAATTTGATGGAAAATTTGCCATTGAGGAGATGCTGTTTGATTTCTTTCCTATCTTTAGCTTTTGCAGCCCTTATGTGCAATGGAGCAGAGCGGTTTGAGTAATTTTAGAAAAGGGCATTATAAGGAACATTTCTGTCAAATTTGGTTTAAAATGGCCAAGTGGTTTTGGAGGAGATGTCATCTGCGGCAAAATATTGATGAAAATCTATTTTTAGCTCTGGCAGCTATTTTGTTCAATGGAGCAGAACTGTTTTAGCAATTTTAATAGAGGGCTATGTAAGGAACATTTCTGTGAAATTTGGTGGAAAATCTCCCAACTAATTAGGAGGAGATGTTGTTTGAATTTTTTCTTTTTTTAGCTTTTGCAGCCCTTATGTGCAATAGAGCGGAATGGTTTGAGCAATTTTAGGAAAGGGCAATATAAGGAACATTTCTGTAAAGTTTGGTTAAAAATAGCTTTGGGGTTTAGGAGGAGATGTCATTTAGAGTAAAATGTTGACGGACGCAGGGTGATCACAATAGCTCACCCTGAGCATTTGCTCAGGTGAGCTAAAAATACGGGCCTATCTGTAACCAAACGATTTACCTTGACCTGGATCTTGACCTCCTCTTTCGTGATCTACTTCTGCTTCGTGAGCGTCTCCGGCTTCTACTGCGGCTTCTTGTTCTCCGTCTATCTTCCTCCTCCTTTTTTCTCTCCTCTTCACGTCTTTGTCGCTGTTTTTCTCTCTCCTCTCCTCTCTGTCTGATTCGTTCGGCATGTGTTGCCTGTCAGAGATATTCTTAATTAGTTTTGGCTTTAAGTATTATCTGTTGTTTTTTTTAAAATTAATAATACTTCATTTATAAACTTTTGAAGTAAATCATAGAACATTTGACTGTACACTCAAATTTAGAATGACCAGATATGTTTGATTCATATGTGTGAAAAGGTTGTTATACTCTGAAAGTTAGCATTCAGGCATATGAACTTACTTTTAATTCTGCCAGTTTGTCTCTGATGGTGATGAAGCCAAGATGTAGTTTACCCCCAAAATGATCAGCCAATCGTCTATCGTTGTCATGGATACCAAGATAGGCAGAACAGATCTCACAGACTCGCAGTTTCTGCTGCTGATAACTGGATGCTGGCATAGAGTTCTTGTACTCTTGCTGAAAAATCAGAGACAAGATGTTTGTTAGGGTTTCTGCAAACTGATTTCATAGGGGTTCAGCTCGGAAATATTTTGTAATAAGTACTGTATAAAAGATAAGGGATCTCAGTCCTGACATGTCTTCAGAAAGTACTTGCACAACAAAATGTCCAATATCTTTGCTATATGTACAGAAATTTTTCAAAGAAGTATAGACCAGTCAAAGGGGTTCCCTATGTACTGAAAGTAAAACTGGTGAAAATTCCTGTTGAAATAAAGTTATTGAACTTTTTCTTGTACAGGCCCTTATCAAGACATTTAAGGAGTACCATACCTGGTCTTATATACAGTACTTCAAACTAAAATTTTTTTTAGCTGAACTCCTATGACTGATTTATAATTCTTTGAGTATTTACCATTTTTAAGCAAAAAAAATGAAGTTTTCTGTGATATATTATATATCTCCACTTCTCAAGTTTACTCCTAGTACTTCAATCTTACCTCAGCTAATGCCTTTTTCTTTTTCAGTTCCTCCACTTCATTAAGGAGATCCATAGATTCCTCAACCTTGCCCTCTGCCCCGGCAGCCTCAGCGCGTGCCAGCTTGGTCCCTATCTCTTCTCCTAGTGCATGGATTGACTCAGCCTATAGTTAGAAATTTCAATATACAGTCAAAAGGTGATTTTTTTTAAAAAATTTGAAATGGATTGGAATACTTTTTTTTCCACAGAATCATATTTTTTATTCTTTTGCATCTCCATCATAGCAGAAGTAACTGAAGGGAACAAACAGTCCTTTCATAGTACACCAATAATTCAGATTTGTTTCATCCACTGAATTTCTACAACTGCTAATTTTGAAAGGTTCACCTACAGACAGATGCATACCAACCAATACCCCAAATGCTTACGAAAATGCCTTCTTTTGGGATAAACTAGATGCTGTTTTCCAGGAAATCATGTCTCCACCGCCCTCCAGGAAAATAATCAAAATGGTATAGACATAGAGAAACTCGAATCACTTTGAAAAGTGTGAAAGTACACTTTCATTCTAATGGGACAGTAATATCACACAAATTCTGTTTGGATGCATGGTAAAACAAATTAAATAGTACTGAATCATTTAGTTATCCAGTTATTTAATACATTTATAATGCCAAATGTATATCTGTTAAAACAATTTCCTAAAACAGTGACTTTCCTTGCCACCTAGCAACATTGTTTCTTGGAAATGAAATTGATTGTTACCGACATTAAGATGGCCGCCAAAGTTTATTCCATTTAAATCAATCATCGTTACATCACCACTGATTATCTTTTCTTGCTTTTGCAAAAAAACATTCAAAAACAATATGCATTCTCAAATATGGATTACTCTATAATATATCTGTTGCCTAGCCAAGGCACAAACTGTTGCAGAAGCCAGGTTGGTAGTTACAAGTGACTACAGAGCCTAGTGTCTGTGTGTGTCTGCGTGAGTGTGTGATAGTGAGGGAATTCCCATAATAAATTATCTGATACATACCTTACTATTGGCCTCCTCAGATAGCTCTTCTTGTGTTTCCTTCAGTCGTCTCTTGTACATTTCTGTTTTTCTGTCACATTCGGCAATGAATGTCTGTAGATGCTCCATAGCCTGTATAAGATTTATAAAAACTGTGCCTTAGAGACTTTACCCTGTAAGTCATCATAGCCCCTTGACCAGCAATGCCCTCTACTTAGTAAAGCCAGTAATCAAATTCCACTAAATTTCATTTTTCTTCTTTCTACTTGGCAAGAATCCCCTAAGTATCAGTTATATACTTATAAATAGATTTAAGTAAACTATCAAAAGAATGATGATTTAGGCTTATTTCTGTCTTCAAAACAAAAATTCCAAACATCATCAAGAAGACTACTAAAAATATTTCTATTTACATAAAACTTACATCAATATCATAGAAGTAATCTTTCTTTTTTGAAGCAGTTTCAAAGTCAGCTCTCAAGGCCACATCATGGTACTTGGGACATTCTCCCAGGTCCATCCTCTGAAAATAGCAACCATCATTGTAAGATCTTTATGTCTCTATGTAAATATATATGTTGAATTTAACATGAAATTAACAATAAATGTGTGACAGACACAAATGCCCCCGAAACATTGCAATGGTCACAGTCATGGTAGCTTACAACTTGATGTTACCTTCATCATTTGTTCCAAATTTTTTTGCAGTCTGTGAACTGAAGTACCCATTTCTCCAGGGGTAAGATTATTATATGTCCTTAATCTATTTGCATGGCTGGTAAAATTAATAAATTTCTAAAACTGATGTCTGAAAAACTTAAAGGCTCATCTACAACACAAGTCATGAACAACTTAATATATACAAAGTCTGAGGAACATGGGCCCAAGCGTTCTCCAGTTATTCCAAAACCATTTGCTTTTTTCCAAGGTCACTGTGACCCTTGACCTTTGACCCAATGACCTGAAAAACAATAGCCGTCATCTACTGATCAAGACAAACTGACATACTGTGTCTGACAAACCTCGGCCCAAGGATTCCCTAGATATTCAGCAGAAACTGTTGTGAAAAACTATGGGGTCATTACTGTCATTTACTAGTCATGATCAACCTACACAGTAAGTTTGAACAACCTGGGACTAAGGGTTCAATAGTTAATGCTCAGAAACTGTTTTGCTCTTCAAAATCACCGTGACTTTGACCTGGTGACCCGAAAAACTATAGGGGTCATCTACTAGTCATGACCAACCTACACACTAAGTTTGAAGAACCTGGGACCAAGGGTTCTATAGTTATTGATCGGAAATCATTTTGCTGTTCAAGGTCACTCTGACCTTGAACTGGTGACCTGAAAAACTATTGGGGCCATTTACTAGTCATGACCAACCTACACACTAAATTCAAACAACCTGGGACTAAGGGTTCTATAGTTATTGATCAGAAACTGTTTTGCTCTTCAAAGTCACTTGACTTTGACCTAGTGACCTGAAAAACTATAGGGGTCATCATCTAGTCATGACCAACCTATACACTAAGACTGAACAACCTTGGACCAAGGATGAGAACTGTAGGAGTTGTGCACAGAAGTTGGGACAGACTGACGGACAGGCAGTGCGACTACTATATTCCACCCTTCTGTGGGCATAAAAATCTTTAAATAGTTCCATGTATCATTTTAAGTCTGATGATTCACTATCTATTCTACATTTGCATGTGTATTCTACAGCAGAAATTTACGAAGTATTACATAAATAAACCATACATATATTTACTGCATCTTTCCTTCAAATCTGAACCAAAAATAATTTATTTAGGCTGAAGTGACTTTATCATCTTCCATTTTCATAAATAGAATATTCTGAAGTATTATGTGCATGGATGACTATTTGTTTTCACTTACTGTGCACCTTAGTGAACAAGACCTTTTTTTGTAACTGTAGGATTCTTCAGATAAAGAATGACATGCGCTTCATGACATTTTCCAAAGGTAAAATGATTTCTCCTATATGCGACTGTACTACACATTGTGTCAATATATATAACATGTACTAAGAAAATCCTAATGTAAATATAACTTGACTAATGCTATATTTAACATCCACTTATTGAAATGTATAAAATGTAGAACTGATACATGCAAATGAGATGAAGAAGTGTTGATGCAAAGATTTCATAAGGATTGTCCAAATGTGAGCAACAGAGCAAATGAAAAGTACGAACCACTTTTTTCCCCCATAAAGTATTTTACTGTAATATAAGAAATTTTTTAAAACTTCATAACTGCATTAACATCGAAAAATGAAAAGGTGACAGAATAGAGAAGGATTATACTGCAAGTACAACATTTTACCCCAGAGAAGCACATGCCTTTTGTTTGACTACATACCCAAAGTGAAGGCTGGATGGGTAATATCCCTTGAACCAAATGCTGCATAAATATGAAATAATTCAATGACCTACCGTACTAGAGAGGATATCATGAGGACAGCAGCCAAGAAGGAAACTTTTACATACTCTTGGGTCGTCAAATTTCATCTGACAGCGGTTTGAGTCTCCTACAAATAGTAGCCAATCAAGTTACACAGCAATGTGTTACAAACATATAACTCACCATACCTACTATACAAGAAATGTAATTAAGATTGCATTTACAATGAACAATGCATAACCATGATTTTTCTTCATTAAATGATGTTCCACAGTAATTCTCTTGAATATCTTCAACAGCATAAGAGTATAAATCACAGGACATCTATTCATTATGTAGGAAAATTTATTATGAAGACTTCTGTTTAACCTTAATGTAATTTTAACCTTGTAGTTTCAGCTCAATGAAGACTTGTACAAAATCTTGTGAGTAAATTTCAGCCATATCTGACTAGAATACATACAACATATGTAGACAATCTAAATAATAATAATATTCAGATCTTTGTGTCACTGACACTGTCTTATCAAACTGAAATAGTCACAGGCCATTTTACTGAGTATTTATTAACTTTGCAATAAACTTACGGCTGTTCATTGTAAATTTGTTTAAATTTTCTGAAATTGCATCACGGATATGTGAAAATACAAAATTTTTAACTCAAATAATTTGGTTATGAGGAAAACCAGCTAAAATGCAAATAAATGCAGTTAAATTGAATATAAATTTCTATGAATGTAAAAGACAAAAATGTGCAAATTTTCAGGTGTTGCTTAAGATTTCTCTCCCTTTTTTGTATGCAATTTCATGTTATTTGTCTCAGAGAAAGTCAACCTTAATTTAGCTGCAAAACAGTAGTAATCTTTAAAAATCACAAGTCTATTTGAACAGTAAATAAATTCTCAAAAATAATACTTTGAATATCATGTACAACTAGGTGGGGTTTTTTTTCTCGACATATTTCTGTTTCTCAAGTAGGGGGTTGTTTTTCTCTGACACAGGCATTATTACCAAAATATTGTATATACATGTATTTCATAAACTTGATAACACAAAGTAACTTACAATCTCCTGGTTCCCTACCCACCAGAAAAGGGGGCAACATAAATAGCAATATTTCTAACTAAACATTTTCTAAGCATTTTATAATACATACAGTTTCAGTAACCATGGTGCTACCTCATCACTTGACTGCTACATAAAAGAAAATCATTATTATTTGTGACAGAGCGTCCCAATCTGATACGTACAGGAAATGTTGTCCACATCTGCTGACCATCCAGTCTTTCTATATACTACTTTTATTTAAACAATGCAAAATGTTTAATATAATGTTTAATTTCACTAACATATTTCTCATTAAAATAATTTGAAAGTTTATTCTTCCAAATTGACTCAACATGACACATGCTGTTACGCTGAAATTACGTACCCAAACTTGAGCGGATTCTTTTGTTCCTCAATTTGAAAGCAATTACACTTTTTTCTAATGTGATTTTACGTACCAATCTGTGAAACACCAGGACGTGGGCACCGGATTGATTTCATGTTAATTTTTCATCTTATTATACGTACATACTCTGGGTATCAGGCTCTCCAGTGAGCTTTCTTTACAAGTAGAAAAAAGGGCTGAATAAAAAACAAAACTTCCACAAAACAATAACAGTGGTATTATCATTTTAACATTTATGAATTATTGTTTTAAGTCTCCCAGTAAAACATCTTTTTTTATCAATTTTGTTTTCATACATGCTGAGGAGTATCATTTTATAATGCATTCGAAAGAAATAAAAAAGAATTGCATACACACTTTTCCGTTCATCCTATTTTCTTTTAATGGAGGAAGTCTGAAAAGAAAACCCTGATGTCCGACGAAATGTTTTCAACAGACTGGTTTCTAATTGTTTTGTTTTTCAGCTATTGGCAGTGCTCCAGGAGCAATTTTTCATGACATGCTGGAATACCCACAGAAGAACAGAGGACAGCATTTAAAGCTATAATATTCGACAATCCTTTATCAGTGTAGCAATACCATGCGACTGTGATGTCACTAAAGGCATCAAAACCAAGACAAAACTGTAAACATTGGCTCCGCTTAAAAATAGAAAATTACTCGTAACTATTTCAATTCTTTATCGATTTTAATGGGGCATGTGTCAGTCTTAGGAGAAAAATATAAGCTTTCCATGGAATATAGGATCTCCATCTGCAGCTGAGCCATTTTATCAAGCATTAGGTGAAACCTCGCATACAAACAAATTCAAACTTTTCACGCAGTGCTTAAAAAAACGTTCAGCAGCTGATGGAGATCCTATATTCAGTGGAAAGCTTATATTTTTCTCCTTAGACTGACACATGTCCCATAGTAATCCATGAAGAAATGAGATACTTACAGGTTACTTCCGTTTTCAAGCGGAGCCACTGTTGACAGTTTTGTCTTGGTTTTGATGCCTTTAGTGACGTCACTATCACATTGTTGCCACACTGTTTATCAAACCTTATCATCTACTGATTTTTCAACCCCTGAATTTAACGAGAATAACAAAGCATCTGTACAGGTCGGCTGAAACATTTTCAAAAATATATTTTAAAATCCTTAACATGTCACAAACCAATGAAAATTTAATTCCCTACTGAAGTGTATTGGGAACATGGACTGGTTAGACACAAAATATAATGACAAAACTGATCAAAATGTACACTGTTCTTCACTGTCCACTGGAGCACTGCTTTGAAATTTTGATAACAAATAATTTTCTAAGACTTTCACTTTTGATTATATGTACAGACTATGACCATACATCAAATGCATATTTATCAAACACACTTTGATCATACATAAAAGTACTGTCAATTATTTTATTATTATACAGAAAAACAAGCAAATAAAAATAATTTACATGATAAATATTCCTGCAAATTAAAGACTCATATTTTTAACTCACGGCTCAGGGACCATCAGCTTTGCTATATTTCTGTCTAGACTTCGCATATGTAAAGCCTCCTTAAAAACAACAATGTATTTTTGTTAAAAGATGAGTATTTATTATTCTACAAGATGACTGCTAAATCAAATCTGTAAGCACTACACATTATCAGATATAATGTACAGACATAAAAGCCTGAATGAGCAAAAATAACATTTTGGCTATGTGACAACTCTTGATGGAGAAAACTTTAGTTAGACCTAGACAAAAAAATATGCATGATTTTTTTATGGAATATAATTCTTGATCTACAGCATGTTGGAATACTGAAGAAATGCTTTACAGTTTCAACAAAGAACAAGAACTGTCAATGAAAGATGACAATGCCCCGAAGTTGTGCTTTGCCATTAGAGCTGAAGACCAGATAAAAATACATTGTAGATCCTTCAAAAGAAGTGATTATTTTTTAAAATTTGACCTCAAGGTCAAGGTCATTTGGGGGTCAAGGTGTAAAAAATATATTTTGTTTTGAAGATCTCTCCCAAAAGGTTGCTGTGCAAAATAAAAAAAAAGGAACTAAATCTGTTGAGTAAAGAGAGTAATGGCAAATATTAGGTATTTTTTGTCAATTGGACCTTTGAGGTCAAGGTCATCCAGGGGTCAAGGTCATATAAATATAGGTCAGTGGGAAGATCTTATCCAAAGGGTGCTGTGTCCATGTACGAAGTAAATCCATTTACTAATAAAAAAGATATAGGCAATGTTAATCTTTTCAGACAGAATGATGGATGGACCGACAGACAACTAAAAAACTATATGCCTTCCTTCAGGGGCATAACATCTATCTAACACTTACAATGGCTCAATGAATGAATAGAATGAATGATTGTTAACTCGTATGCACAGACAGACTCTGACATATAGAAAATACGGGCCAGGCTGAAATACATCAAAACCTAAAACTTTTATAACATATACTGAAAAGAATTTCAAGTTTGGAAGTTTTCACCTTGGTAGGAGTAAGGATAAAAGATATTCCTCCATCATTTTCTATTACTTCATACACCATACAGATTTAACTTAAAATTAAGTTTCACAAATAAACTGGGCATGTGAATATTTATTAACATCTAAAACTGTAATTAGTAAAAAGCTATTGACCTTTAAGTCAAAACGTCCCCAACACAAAATGCACCCAGTTAAAAAAAAAGTTGAAACATCCCCACTTTAGGTCAAGATATATGAATTTTTATTCAAAACATCCCCACTTTTCATGTTTTGGTTAAAATGTCCCAACATCTATCAAAAATGACCCCAGTTTAGGTAGGAGATATCTATAAATGCATTTTTCTTAGTATTTAGTATGGATTACAAAATGAATTTTCACAGAAGATCTTTTTATTATATCTGTTTTCAAGGATTTAAGATTTTACTTTTCATTTAAATGCACATCAAAAATTATCTTTTAGTTACTGATGTCATTTTTTTTTTGCCAACTTACTTTTAAGTAAAGATAAGTATAAAAACCCAGCACCAGGAATTGATGCAATTATTTTTGAATTTTATCACTTTGCAATTAGGCATTTTTAACTTGCATGTCAGACTCATAGGACTTCTATTACGTACAGCATGTTATTTGAATAATTATTTGGTTACTTATAATCCAGGGATTACGAGTTTGATCATTTGATCCCCCACTCATCCACTGACTATTAATGTTTTTTGGAAGAGATTTCAAACTCAGGTCTTATGTAACTGTTTTATACTCTGAGCATGTATTAATTTTGAAAATAAATAAATCTGTTCATGCCTTACCTTGCAGTTTTTGTAACTGTCACTTAACATTTTTTGTTTTCTTTTGTGAAGATGCATGTTTGTTTGTTTCAGTTCAATGATATACCATGGATGATTGGACCTTGCCATAAGATTAACAATGTGGTCAAATTTACATAATACATTTTCAGGTCTTTTCACTTTCAGATAATAGGCTGTTTTGAAATTACTTTTGTATATTTTTATCACTCTCTGACTATCAGAGGGTACACTTATAGACATGGTGACCATTTAACTTGGGGACGCTTTGACCTGCTTCCAGCTACCAGTCCATTGTTTCAAGCACTTCATATTCACTTATTTAGTCATTCCTTTCAATATAAGAAAAACAAAGCCTTCTGTGTTATTGAATTCTATTTATGAAAACATGAAGTTTTTTACAAACAACATTACCAAGAACCAAAAAATATTCATGAACAGCTTAAATCAAACATTCTGCTTCTAATAGTTCTGTTTCCGAACATATCAGTAACAAGACAAATCGCAGGGTTCTCCCCAGGCCATTTTAGCATAGCGGGACCGCTACGCTTAAATTTCAAATCCATATATCCGCTACGCCTAAAATTCACCGCTATGCCTTTGAAGATCTGCGCTACGCCTAACTGCCTGTCGAATAAACTTTGGTGTATTCCAACAAACCCAGTAAAGTGTGTCAATAATGTATCTGGCCTGAAGCGTCTGTCATAAATCCGGTCAAACTTCACTTTATCTGTATCAGTAGACGCTCGCTATTACGTAACACTGAAACAGATTTGATGGTCAAGGTCGCAATCAGTAAGATGCAGACGCCAGTTATGGGATTAAGTAGATAAGATGAGAAAATTGCAATTATCTGTGCGGTGCATGTGTCAATTAAGGGATTAAGTGAATGAAAGATATTACTCGTGATGATAAATTGATTGAAGTTAATTACTGGAACAATGGAAGTGTTGGTAATTGGCAGTTACCGGGAGTCGGTAGCATTTGATGTGTTTTGGGTAAGTATTGATTACAATATTTTTTGCTCACAGTTTTCTTAGCAATTTAAAGGTGGTAAGAAAAAAATGTATAAGAACTGATTGCTAAATCAGTGTGCCTTATTCTTCTTTAAAAGGCTAATAAGAGTATTTTGCTCATTTATTTATTTGTCTGTCTGATCAAGAATGCTAAAAAAATCACTGAAGCGTCCTTGTACTAGTGGAGCTGGAACTTTGACCAGTTTTGGGTTCACTGTTTCAAGAAGTGAGAACAGTGACAAGTCTGAAACTGAATCCATCTGTGATGATGAACCCCAGTCGCCTGCCAAACGTTTAAAGGCTCAGCATCATCTAATGATACTTTATATATGCTTTTGTTATAATTTAACCAGCAGAGTGTCTGCAGATAGCATGAAATTGTAATAAATAAAGGTAAAACTATCAAAAATTTTCGCCGCATGCGGCAGGGGCCACCCCTCCCGCATCCACCCCTTCCGCATTTTATGAGCTATCCCTTAAAAAAATCCTGGGGAGAACCCTGCAAATCTGTAACATGATTTTATAAGGTAAAAAATTAGAGAATTTGGTAACAATAGAAATATTGTTGGTAATAATATTGTTAGACTAAAGGACATGCCATTTTGCAACTGCAGAGCCCCAGAAACTGTACCACATTTTCTATCGGAATGTCCGATATATGAAACCGCCGAAGAAATACACAAGGAAAAGTTATTCCTTAGCACAGGAATAAAAGAATTCAACAGCACACTCTTGTTAACTGCACAAGAAGATGACTCGCATCAAGAATACATAAGAATGCTGTCAGAAACGTTAAATGACTACACTGAGGCATCAGGCAGATTAAATTAATAATTAGTCTTTTTTTTTTTTCTTCTTTAGTCCAATTAATTTCAAAACATAGCAGCCGATTTCACCTTTACTTATAATATACCTGAGTTTTTTTAAGTGTTAATACCTGAGGATGACGTCACTACCGGAGTGTTAAATCGGCCACTGAAGGCTGGGAATCAACCAACCAAACAACTGTAATTGTATATAGCTGAGACAGTGATAGAGTAGGTGTGAATAGCACCTTTTATGACTGAGATTACTTTAATTGGTGTTTTTAAGATGTTAAGGTATTAAATAATATGAAAATATTTATTATTTACATAACATGGAATGAATGAAAAATTTATGCAAACGAACATAAAATGAAATTTGGTATAATCTGTTTTTTTGTATTTTATTATGATACAAAAAATACAATATCATTCTGCAATATGACAAATCACAACAAAACAAGAAGTCACAAAAAATGAGTGTAATGACACAACTTCACAAGTCAATTCAACTAATAACTTCTTTAACGACTGACATGTGTTGTTAGCACCTTTCTGTGATGAGCAGTGTACCCCAGCATGCATGTTCACGCCTACTTTATCACCTTTCTGGGTAAATACAATATTTATATATTTTTTACAATATTTACCGATTTCTCTGGGTTTTTTTACTATATATAATCATGCTACCGATTTGTCTTGTTACCAATTTGTCGGTAAATCAATAGTTCTATCAAAAAAATATTTATTTGAAATAGTATCAGTTATACATTTACATGTAAAAACAACACATACAAAAACTTTCAACATATACCAATTACGCTAAAATTTTAACATAAAGGGTAATGGCAATTATTTCAACGGCATTCCAAAGTTTCAGGTACGAACATTACTAAGCACAAATAGATAATTTCTTTTTCCGTTTACACTTATTTACATACCATCCCTTGTTGTTCCCATCAACTCATCCAGCATAGCCCTGATCTGATCATGGGCCGACATTTTTCAAAATATATTATACGAGAAGATCAAGGATAAACTATATATAGACGTCAGTGAAGTTTTTTTTTTCTGTATGATTGCCAACGTTCATCTCCCATCCAAACCAAAATGGCGTCAAATGCAGGCTACTTGTGCGGCTATACGGCATTTTGCGTGTCGTTTGATGAAGTTCTTGGCTATACATAGTCTAGAAAATTTGGCGTTGACGGGTTGTCTCATTTTATACACATTTTCATTATTGTCAAATCGTAACACCTTGGAACAAAGACATTGTCTATCAAAAATTTTCTCGATGTTTCCTCGGCAAGTATGATGGAACGTGGAACAAGAGTACCATTGCATAAGTGTACCATTTTAAGAATAAGCGTACCACATATGAAATATATACAAGTAAGAAAAGGTGATAATTGGTCAAGATAATAGACCGTGGTCAGATAATTGTAATGTTTGCAAACAGTTAATTAGGTGAAAGGGTATCTTTGCAGGGTGTTTTTGGAGTGTAAATAGTGGATTTTTTGTTATAAATTTGTTGTTAATTGCCTTAAAATGTTTATAAATGTTTTTATAATATCTCTTTTCAGCATATCATTGGTAGTCATATGCAAAGTCTGTCTGATTCTACTTGAAAAATGTTAAGATATAATGCATTCGTAATGAATAAATGGCATGATAAGACTTCAATTAACATTATATATCGGAAGGTACATTTTTATTTTAATAACATAAACTTGCTTCATCATTTTCATGGTGCGCTTATTCCATGAATCAGTCTGATCAGTTGGACTAGGCTATTTGATATACCCGATTTGAGGACGTACTCATTGGACGTGTCTTATTAAAGATTACAGAATTTAAAAAAAAAAGAAATACTACTCCCAATGTATATTCAATTAAACATGGGGAGTAGTATTTCTTGATTTCTGTATAATTCTGTCTTATCTTTAATCAAACATTTGAAAATAAATTGAGTTCAACTTCAATGAATACAATATCAAAACGGATCTGAGAGTGACAATTAATTAAGTTGCAGTTCACCAAAGGCATGAAATAAATGGTATTATATGTCTTTATGTACTTGTCGGCCTTTCTATTATTTA
The DNA here is from genome assembly GCA_012932295.1 of Cyclina sinensis. Taxonomy (NCBI): domain Eukaryota; kingdom Metazoa; phylum Mollusca; class Bivalvia; order Venerida; family Veneridae; genus Cyclina; species Cyclina sinensis. The sequence continues at coordinate 69,480,674 of JAAONU010000001.1, read as the reverse complement.
GGTTTTCATGGCGTGAATAGGCTGCACCTAGAAATTATTCACCTCTGTATTTTTCTAGAATAAAAAGAAGTCAAAATATGGATAAAATAACTGTCTTCAAGCAAACATTATGGATTTTTCATGATGTATAAATCACATATATGTGCCATTCAAGTTCTGTTTTGTATTCTTTAAAAAAGAGAAAATTGAGCTTTCTCGGTGTGATCTAAATCGGATCAATTATTAATTATAAATAGTATCTTCTTATAATGTCTGGAACTATAAGTATAGACTTTTTTTTGTATTTAAATATTGTTTCAATCAATATTTGGCGGCCGACAATTTTACATTAGAACAGTTTATGAAGGACCAAAGTGGAAACAGTTTGTTTTTTTCATCTTAACGGTTATCCAAAGTCACATTTTATATAACTGTAAATAAATTCATTTATGATAAACAAAACAAACTATCATTATACACTATTTATAATATAAAATATAAAAATATAAAATACTAAAATATATTTTTTTTTCAAAATAATATGTTTCTGCTGTGGACATCAGAGACTCCATGTCATCAGGGTCTTTCAAATATCTATTTGAAAGACCCTAATGTCATATATATAAACTTCAAGCTCGTTGCTTATGAACATTTAACGATTAAATTGAACTTCATCATTTTGTAATTAAGTTTCACTTTTGTAATGATCTTACAGTAGGTTTTACTGCTTGGTTTATTGTGATAGATTATTTCACTGCAAAATTAGATCTCAGAATCTTATTTATAATTTGTAAATTTGAATTTTTGTCATAATTTTAATTTGATGCTAATATAATACCTCTAAAAGTCAAAGCAGTGTGATGTCTACCATAGGCATTCGATTATATGTTATTCCTTTACTTTGTCTTCTTATGTGTAACAAAACTATATTTTAAGGACCACAATGGAAATAAGAGTTATAAATTTCTCTTTTTTGTATCATCCTTGATATATAATTTTGGTCGACATGGCTGCATATGTTTAATTCATACATTTCATGTTTAATGTTATTCCATATCTATCATTTTTGTCGCCGTCATAAGAGACGAAGAATAAATGAAGTCCGCTTTATACACTTACAAAGGGAAACAAATATGGCGAGTTCCAAGGCCATACAAGGTCTCAAACATGCAAAACCAATATTTTCAACTGATAACGCTGATGCTAGAAGACGAGTATTAAATCTATATCGTCTTTGGTACAGACAAATCCCATATATATGTAAGTAGTTAATGAGTGTTGCAGAACAGGTTCCATATATATCACTTGTTAAACAGTTTCATTGAGGAATTAGCCAAAACGTACCCAAAAGGTACCGAAATAATAAATTCAGTACGAATTCAAAGAAAAATCAGGACGTACCCTGTAGTTCAGTCATAGCATGCTCGTTTTGATATAAAATAGTTAAATTTTATGACAAAAGTGTTTGATAATTAATAATAACAGAAAAATTTGCAAAAACCTCTTGGTACAGTCATCCATTATTTTGGTCTTTCGAGTGTTTGAAGTGAGTAGAAATATTGCCAACCCAAAATCGACTAAGTATTCATTAAGGTGGCATTATATATTTTAACTATAAAAATTGACGACGTTTCAAACAGTTCTCTTAGGATGCTTTTGATAAATTATTCTCACTCCAGAAAGGTGTAGTTTAAACTACAAATGCTAGGGGTCTGGCCCATACTGCACCCCCTCTGCCCCCAGGCCAAGTAACTGTATGATTCCAAATATATCGTTATAGATGTAGCTTATGCAATGAAAATAAGTAAAAACATAAGCTCCTGTTAATATCTGTGCTTACACTAGGGTCTAAAAGTATCAATACAATATTATAGGATACATATACAGTATGTGGACCTTTACAGAGAAAAAACAGTCAAGACCCAAAGCATCTGTGGTTTAAATAATTTATGAAGTAACAAAATTCATTGGAATTGTAAAATTCATACATTTTATTATTTTGTAAGGTGTTGTTTGACAGCAAGAAAGTCTTAAAAAATAATGAGTATATAAAGAAACAGTATCTTGATTTATTTTCTTTTCAGCTTTGATTAACTGGTACAGAGTTGTTAGTTTGTCACCGCTGCAACTCTCTCAATTTTCCTTTGACCCATTTAGATTATGTAATATTAATTATGATTATTGAGTGTCACAGACATTACCATTTGCAAGAACAACTTTTGGGTATGTCTTTACTTATTCATTTTGGTGCATCTTGGCAAGTTGAGTACATTTTGACTTTTAGCTCACCTGAGCACAGCTCAGGGTGAGCTTTTAGGATTGTTGAATGTCCAGCATCCGTTACACACAATAAGTTGTTAACACTCAAGAGGTCTCATTTTTGCCCAGTTGGCATGAGACTTGATCAGAATGATATTCTCCGCAAGATCTGGAACAAGTTCAAATATGGGTCATGTTGGAATGAAAACAAGGTCTATAGGTCAAATCAAAGAAAAACATTGTCAACATGCTAGACTGGCCCTAGAGGCTACATTTTTTCTCAAAATGTCATGAAAATTTGTCAGAATGTTTTACTTGATAATATCTAAATGAAGTGCAAATAATATTAGATCTCAGGTCAAAAAGTAGGTCACTGGGTCAAAACATAGAAAAGCCATTTTAACACTCTAGAGACCACATTTTTTGCCTTAATGCCATGAAAATTTGTCAAGATATTTGTCTTGATGATACTAGGTCAGTTTAGACAAAGGGCCATTTCGTGTGAAAAAATAGGTCATAGGTCAAAACAAAGATTTTCATTGTAAACAGTCTAGAGGCCTTTTTTTCTGCTTTAATGCCATACAAAATTGTCAATTTATTTGTCTTGATAATATCTTGGTCTAGTTTGACCATGGGTCATCTCAGGTCTTAAACTAGGTCATAGGTTTAAAACAAAGATATTTTAACATTCTAGAGACATTTTCTGCTCAAATGTCATGAAAAATTGTCAGAGCATTTGTCTTGAAGATTAATAGGTCAGGTTCGAATATAGGTTATCTCAGGTTAAAAACTAGATTAGTATTTCAAAACAGGAAAAATTTCATTAACACTCTAGAGACCATGTTTTCAGTCCAAATGTCATGAAAACTTGGCAGAATGTTTCACTTGATGATATCTTAGTCATGTTCATCAATGGGTTATTTTGGGTAAAAAACCAGGCCACAGAATCGAAACATAGGAAAATATTGTTAACACTCCAGAGGCCACATGTACTGTCCAAATGTCATGAATACTTAGCAGAATGTTTGTCTTGGTGATATACAATGTATATGTCAGGTTAGAATATTGATCATCTTGGGTCAAAACCTACATGTAAGTCGTGGGCTCAAAACAAAGATGTTCCTTGATAACATTCTAAAGACCACATTTTCTTTCCAAATGTCATGAATAATTGTCAGAATGTGTGTCTTGATAATATCTAGGACAAATTTGAATATGGGTCATCTTGGGTCAAAATCTAGGTCACAGGATAAAAACATAAATTTACCTTGTTTTCTGTTTTTATAAAGATCATCAGGCAAAAGAGTAACCATGTGAGTGATATAGGGCCACCATGGCCCTCTTGTTTGGGTACATCATGAACATTCCCTATGACATAGGTAGGATAGATTTGACATAATCATTGGAAATATCAAGCTGTTTTTATTTGCAGCATCTCCACTTGCTTCAAACAATCGAAGACCAAAACAGTAAAGGACTGTTTCAATCGAGGGTGTTTTGTTATTACAGATGCAGCAATAATTTCACAACTTTTGTACAAAACATGATGAAACATACACAAATCAAAAACCATTTTTCTCTGAAATTGGTTAAAATCTTGGTTGAGATTTTTTTTTCTGGTGATTTAAACCTAAACTGGTAGTAGAAAACACATACATACTTTACATTCTGTGTGTATTGAAACAAGGCAGTGGCTAGCATACTACTTACTGGAACTCTAGTGGTTTGGTAACTTGAATGATAGCCCAAACTGTGACATTAGACTAGCATTTGTTACTGAAGTGGTTTTATTAACATGTAATTGAAGTCACCACTCCTTTGCTTGTCTGCTTATGTTATCATTTATTCTACATATATTAATATTTTCAAGAAATTACTTCCATTTTAAATTCCAGTTTTTATCTAGGGGTTATTTCTCAGAACTATTATGAAACTCTGATGGATATAACAAAAATGTTATTGCAATTACTTTATTGTTTATTGAGACGGTGTCCTATAACTGTCATACTTTAGATTGAAGCTTGGTGCAGTTCATTAGCCCTGAAAAATACTTTGTGTGTATGCCAGTTTTTAGACTAAGTCTAAAACTAAGTATTGAAGTCAGTATCCATTAGATAAATACATAATATACAACTTTCTGGTTTATTTGACTATCTTATTTTCCTGTTTTCCAGGCATGGAATACCACCTTGAAGTAACTCAAAAAATGTTAAAGGACAAACTCAGAGAGCAGTTTGAGAAAAATCGCCATGTAACTGACATCAGAGTAATTGACATGCTATGTATAAAGGTAATTATTCAATCACAAGTGTAGCTGATGTTCCAAATTTTAATCTGTCTGTCTGTTTTAAGTTGTGAAATAGCAGTTGACACCTCCTATCTGAACTTGTTACATGTATGATAAGTTTTTTAGTGGAACTGGTTAGAATTAATGGTTAGATGTCATAATTAAATCATGGCGGTGTTCCTTTAAGTTAATAAAAGAAACAAAATTATATAATTTATTTTCCTGAGATAGATGTTCACGGTTGAATTACAAAGTGCTATGTCATGTCAAGTGGCTACATATAGGTGCAAAATGATATTTCATCTTTGCCAGAACAGTATTCTGAGAATCTGACTTAGGCCCCCAAGCAAAGCAAAAGTAACTAATATTAAGTCGTTGAAAACTTGGTACTGGTATGGTACTGGATTAATTTTTCTGAATTTGATCATAATTACATATTTTATCATATCTTTATGCTGACATTTTGGCAACATTACATATTTCTACAAGCATATTTGAAAAGTGTCTTCATCATACTTAGTTATTTTCTACTGACCTATTTTCTGTGCAAAATAAATGACCACAGTGGCCTTATTTACTCCCCCCCGCCAAAGGCAAAGGGGATATTGGAAATGCCCTTCGTCCATCTTTGCGTCTGTGCGTCCGTCCGAAACAATTTTGTCCTGAGCATAACTCCAAAACTACTTGAGGGATTTTATTCAAACTTCATACACTGACAGAGCACATTGGTAGGTAGTGCAGTGTGCAAGTGCAATAACTCTACCTTGCCTTTTTTAAGAGTTATTCCGCTTTATCAGATTTACTTGATAAATTTTGTCCGGAGCAAAACTCCAAAACTGCTGGAGGGATTTTATTCAAACTTCATACACTGACAGAGCACATTGGTAGGTAGTGCAATGTGCAAGTCCAATAACTCTACCTTGCCTATTTTTAGAGTTATTCCCCTTTATCAGAATTACTTGATAAATTTTGTCCGGAGCATAACTCCAAAAGTACTTGAGGGATTTTATTCAAACTTCATACACTGACAGAGCACATTGGTAGGTAGTGCAGTGTGCAAGTCCAATAACTCTACCTTGCCTATTTTTAGAGTTATTCCCCTTTATCAGAATTACTTGATAAATTTTGTCCGGAGCATAACTCCAAAAGTACTTGAGGGATTTTATTAAAACTTCATACACTGACAGAGCATATTGGTAGGTAGTGCAGTGTGCAAGTCCAATAACTCTACCTTGCCTATTTTTAGAGTTATTCCCCTTTATCAGAATTACTTGATAAATTTTGTCCGGAGCATAACTCCAAAACTACTTGAGGGATAATTTTCATACACTGACAGAGCACATAGGTAGGTAGTGCAGTGTGCAAGAACAAAAACTCTACCTTGCCTTTTTTTAGAGTTATTCCCCTTTATCAGAATAACTTGATAAATTTTGTCCGGAGCTTAACTCCAAAACTACTTGAGGGATTTTTTTTCAAATTTCATACACTGACAGAGCACATTGGTAGGTAGTGCAGTGTGCAAGTCCAATAACTCTACCATGCCTATTTTTAGAGTTATTCCCCTTTATCAGATTTACTTGTTTACATTTTAAAAATCCCAGCATATACATGTATATCTAATTCTTGAATTCTTGAACTTATTATCCCCCCGCCAAAGGCGGAGGGGATATTAGAAATGGTCTCTGTCCGTCCGTGCGTGCGTCTGTTCCAGTTTTATCTGGAGCATAACTCCAAAAGTACTTGAGTGATTTTTCTTCAAACTTCATATACTGAAAGAGCACATTTGGAGGAGGTGCAGTGTGTAAGAATAATAACTCTACCTTGCCTACTTTTAGAATTATTGCCCTTTATCAGATTTAATTGAAAAACATTGTCCGAAGCATAACTCCAAAATTGCTTGAATGATTTTCTTCAAACTTAATACACTGACATAGCACATTGGTAGGAAGTGCAGTTTTCAAAAACAATAACTCTACCTTGCCTATTTTTTGTGGGATTTTCTTCAAACATTATTACATTGAGTGTTTGAAAGTACAACCTTCAGGTAGCTTCTTCCCGGCAGGGGGATTAACCATGTGTATCATGGCTCTTGTTGTTTATGAATATAGTTGTAGATTGTTTGATTCACATGGGTGTCTGTATTTCTAGGGTCAGCAGGATCTAGAAGAGACCAACCAGGTGTGGAAACAAGCCAACCATATCATGGCATACTTCAAGGAAACTCATAACCCGAAACCTACAGACTTTTTATCCAAATTTTATGATGGACATGAACCATAAATTCTGAACTCTTAAAACATGTTTTGGCAATTTTTTATATGTAATGGATAAGTGATTGAAACATCAGACATTTCTTTAAGAAGCTGAACTCTACAACTAGTGCTTAATAAACTTTAATGTTTGTTTGAAATCTTGAATGTTTAAAGCTGTTTGTCTGGTAAAGTTCTACTTGCACTTTAAAGTAGTTCACATCCAAGATATGTAATGTATCAGTAGATTTTTGGTTGTTGTGTAATATGATTGGTTAATAAAAACATAGCTTCTGTTTGTATTGATTACAGTTTGATTTTCTCCTTTCATCACAACAATGCTAGGAGAGACATTGAAATTCTTGTATCTGCCTTCCACTGTTTCAGTGTTTTAAATTCTTGAGTAGTAGTTATAATGTATGTTATTTCATGTTGTTTATTGCTCTACTTCTAGGTTTTAGTTATTGTTTGGTTGCTGTTATGGTTTAAGCAGGGCACCCATTTGCTTTTTACAGCATGGAATGGGTCCCATACTACTAGAATAGATTTAATTGCTTAAGTTATTATATCATTGACCAGGTATTGTAACTCCCTTTTTTGTCAGTGATCTCTAGAAGATATACATCTCTTGGCTGTTTTTACAAAAGCTAAAGACTGCACAATAAAGTTGATTTTCAGTGACTCTTGGCAGTTGCAATCAGACAGAGTAAGATAGAATGGCTATTAGATGAACTTCTGTGTGGTTAAGAAAATAATCTGATTAAAATCAGCTCCTAAATAACGCTCGGCTATTAGGATCTGAACGTCACCAAAAGGTCACCTCATGACCTCTCAACCAGCCAATCAGTGTGTAGCTTTCAAGTCTTTGAAGGTGAAACAGTTTCCATCTTTAACCATTTGAACGCATGTGAAAACCCTAAATTTAACTGGGATCCTAAATAACTTAGTTGTTTTCTGCCATAAATGTCTTGTAAATCTTGTAAAATATTGAGATAATTGTATGAGTGGGAAAATTTCCAGTAGCTTTTGATAGATACTGCATGTATACCAATGTAAACAAGCCAGTTTACTTGAATATTTTTGTCAGCATGCTCATGCTCTAATTAATTTTCATTTTGTAAATACAAAACAGAAACTTCAATAAGCTTATATTAATCGAAGAAGAATTCATTTATCCTTCGAAACACAAAATATTTTAAAAATATTCAACATGATTTAAACATGCTATAAAAGTTTACACACTCAATATTAACACGCCGTGTGTACAGGTAAACCATAAAGACGTGTCATAAGATGCGGTCTCATTGGCTGGGATATAAATAACAATACTGGAAATCCAGATTATCAAGAAGATAGAATTGAATGGATCGCCTTCAGATCTGACCGTAGTTAGATCGTGTATTTCATTCAGATTGAGAAAATAAAAGGCTACAGTATACATTTCCTTCTTCCTGGGTGTTAAATTTTCTTTTTCTTAAAGGTGTCCACAGGCACAAGGAACATAACGTAAACCATAAAATTCCCATAACTTTTTACTATTTTTCATACTTTATGACTATAATATAGTCGTAGTGTTAAACGTTTTGATATTCATTCACACATGTTATTATATTTAGAATCCTAATTTTTTTTTTCTAGTACCTGTGAAAGGTGACTGGATATTTTATGCTTTCTGTTCATTGTGAGAATAGAATTTGGCAGGAATGCATCTTGTAAAGTTTTGACCGTATTGTTACAGGAATATAAGAGTAGTGGCTGTTCAGTGATGATGCAGTACAATAATTACATTTCTTTGAAAACTGATATATTTGTTAAAATGCATAATACTGAAGACAAATTTATCATGCAGAATCAATATTTGTAGTAATATGGTACTGACCAAAATTATCCTACTCTTAACAAAGATGCAAACAGTAGATTTACAAAGATAGCATGAAACTTGAATTAAAGCATGCAAGAATACTATGATAATAAAATATTTTAAAACAAAAAAATCATTTGATTTACATGTTGTTTTTACATAAATGTCATAAAATGGCCACATGTAACCATTAGGTTTTTTAACATTGTTCTGTATATTACTGGGAAAGTAATGTGATAAAATTATGTGATTAACTCGAAGAATCTGCCACTTGTTGACATTTAATATCATCTCTAAAGCACGCCAGAGGCTCGCTTAATAAGATTTTTTCTTGACCATGTTTAATAAAAGTTTGTATGACGTATATCAGTTATGAATGAAGTAGTGAAATATACAACAATTTCTAAAAATAGCAATTATAATTCATGAAAAAAGCATGCAAAGCAAGTATATATGTTTGTACGCACGTGCGTACAAATTACGGAAATTACGAAATTGGTACGGTCACGTCGATTGAACATTTAAAATAGGTAAAGAATACATTGGACTACTGTATAGTCATGAAATTCTGACCACTCAAAGTCGCGCTTTAGAAATCGAACACAGACACGAAACTACACTAGAATATATAATGTTCAATGCTGGTCCATTTTTTAGTTAAATGTCATTCCATTCTCTGAGCAGATGTTGGACCTCTGAAAAAAAAAGACAAAAACATTTATTGTGGTGTTTCAGTTTTAACAGACAATGAAATGTGTTTAGACTGGCTTGTAAAGACCTAAATGAGTATTTTCTGTTCACTGAAGATATTTTCTCGGGTCTTTATAGACGGCATGAAGCCTTAGCAATTGGTCTGCAAAAACGGCATAAAATTCACATGATGCAACTTTAATCAGTAAGTAGGAGATATGAACATACATATGCTACTTGTGTAGTCTAGTTAGTTTTAACCTATTTATTTAACATCGATTGGGAAGCAAGTAATTCCAATTTAAACATATATTAATCCATATCAATGACTGCTTCCTGAGTTCAAACCAGTTCTCGCGCCCGATGTGTTGACAAGCAGCCTATATATATATATATATATCGCTTTACACGAAGACCTGTGACAACTGCTACCGCCTGACGGCAATGCTTTCGCAAATGAATTTTTCAAATATAAATTTTGTTCGAAATAGTTTAAGAAACATGGAATCATGACATAAAAGACAAAAAATACCCCAAATTTAATACCATACATAAAATTGAAGGGATTTCATCCAACTAAGATACTGTTAAAACTGTAGAAATTTCAATTATTCATTTGCTGCTATAATTCGTTTCGTAATTGATACAATTTTGAAAATAATACAGTTCAGATTTATATTACCTCGCAAGCATTTTTGAAGAAGTCCGAATGACGTAACTCCTTTGCCATTGGAAGTAGGTATCCAGTCAGTTCTTTTGCTAGGGACTCGCACTGCAAGAAGCGTTCATTTGTTTTGATTATGAAATAAATTATTTAAAGCTCACCCATTTTCAGACTTAAATTTTCGAAAACGAATGCCCTCTTGAGTGCTATTTAAAGCATTATGTAATCTAACATCTGAAGTTATATCTAGGTTTAATCACAGTCGTTTATTTTGCAAAACACATTCATTATATACTGGTAATGCGATGTAATCTTATTTGAACAAGTATAATGGTTTACTTTCTAAATTAAACTATCTTACCTCGTCGTTGTCGCCAACATATTCAGTACATAGATCCTGTGTGAACTGTTCGAGTCTTGTTTCCAGAGCTGGGTCTTGAACAGCGTCATAAATTACACCAACGCCAAATCTACACAACTTACATTGATCCCCAAACAGAACTGTGCAAATAAAGCTTTATTAGTCTTATGTTACTTTCGCCATGACTGAATTGCAAAACTGTTTCTTTCTTATATGTATGGTATGCGATATTCGATGTTTACATACGTATTGTATATTGTTTCATTTGTATTTGATATCTTCATTTGTATTCAATAAGAGATGTACCTGGCTCAGCTACACATGATAGCCGATGTTTGTTTGATATACAACCATGAAAGTTGTTCAGACAGCATTAATCCACAGAGTTAGAAAGGCGAAGAATAAAAAGAACTCACAAAAAAAAAAATCAGAAAAATAATTCTATGCCGTTGAAAAACATGACTTTTAGGCATTTATTTAATTTTTGTGTTTACAAAAGTATCATGTTTCCACATTGAGTGAAATAAGCAAAACTAAGTAAATGTTTTTTTTTTTTTTTTTTGTTTTGTTTTGTTTTTTTTTGCTGTAAGTAAAACAAGTACCTTTTCCGGCTGGACAGATGTGGAACAGCTTACAAGTCTCCGGACTAAGGTAATGAACAGCCAACTGGATCACCATTGGACCGTAAGTATCGACCAGGTGACTGCACTCATTGCCAAGGAATGGAACAAAATGGCAGACTGACTTCAATACGCGCAGGATAAATTTCTAGAGGAAAGACAAAATCTTGCCATAGTTTAATCTCATTTCGCATACAGAGGTTGATAAGTGCATTTCGATTATGACGAGGCATTACAAATTGTAAGACAATCACAATAAAATTTGTATCAGTCAAATCAAACCACTCTCAGAATGTAAGAATAATTCTATAACTACAATAACATAACGTTCTCTTGAGCAAGAACCCGCCAAAATAATCCTCAGTTGACATTCATATTAATAAAGCAGTATAAAAGAAGGGGCACAACTTTAAAACATAGCCCAACTAAAGTACTGTAAAACTTATATTCTCCGCTGTTTCAAAGCTTTTTGTTAATTGCAATGTCCTAATTACTGTACACCTAGCCTAATTTATTATGCTTAAGTGTTGAACCGCTTTAATAGATCTGACATTTTTTAGTTGTTCAACCTTTAAGCCTAATTTTAAACTGTATATAACCGAACAGAAATCTCGCAGAAGGAACACTTCGGATAATTTCCTCTGCAAAAATTACATCACTGCCTTCATCACCGAGGAATTCTGAATGCCAGACTTTAAATAAAATGACGGATAAACAGACAGAAAAACAAATGTTTCAGTTTATACTTACATTATCTGTATGTTTTTTCTTCAATGGATGGGACTGGTACGGTTAAAGTTATCATATTGTATCTTAATTTCATTATTTTTGTTGTAAACTCTGCAAAATATCTGACAACGAGCGATAATATGTGCCCAACAGCATACGCTTAATCAGCTGCTGATCAAAGTAAGACGTAGAAGGTGAACAATTATAAAATGTCACCATATAAAATCGGTTCACCTTCGGAGGCGAAATAGTGAGACAACTGTACACCCAATGAATGAGATGAACAGTTTTTTTTATATAGATTACCTGGTGTTGTGGTGAAGCTAAAAAGGCATGTGCAATCTTCATGAAGTTCTGGCAAATCAAACACGGCAGACCGTTGTCCAGGTCATCTGAAAAAAAGGCTTTTATTATGTTTTTATGAATTTGATCTAGGCTCTTGTGAATCTTCAAGAAAAGTGGGAAAACAATAATTCTTGCTCTTCACTACTGTAAGATTTTTTCATGGAGTTTTTGTAAGTACATTCTCACCATAGACGCATTTTTACTTAAAGTTTACAGTAAACATGCAAGAAAAAAAATCTACAATACATATTTTAAGTAACTAGCACTTAACTCACAGACGGGTCGACGATGTATAAAAGAGAAAATGTTTCTAGATATGGAAAATTTAGTTGTAATTGTGAAGAACATATCTAAACTAAGTTATTGTCTCATTTTTTTTGTTACCGAAAAACACACCGTAATACAAACTTTTACACGATTTAATAGGTAAAAATTTTACCCCGTTAGTCACGGGGTAATTAAGTCGTTTATATTGTTAATTTTACGTTTTGTAAGGAAGAAGCATCGGTAGCTCAGTGGGTGTTCGCAGCTCCGTTCTTCACTGACCGGAAGGATATGGTTTCGAATCCGGTTTAAACTAAATTCTTTTTAGTCAGTTTTTATGATACATGTATATAGAAGCATAAAATTGTTTTTTTTTTTTTTTCTATAATATATTAACTTCTCTATAATTTTAATGAAAAACATTTTTAAGCTAAATTCTGTGAGCCAGTCGCTTTAAAATGCAAAGTCAAAATGAAATGAATACCTATAGTGCAGGCTAAATGCCTATAATTATTAGAGTCATGGTAACTATTAAGCAAACACTTGTCTGAAAGTGTAACGTCTTTGTTTCAATTTGAATCTCACCTTTGCATCATAGCGCACTTTTGTGTATTTCTCTAACTTACCTGAGATTTCCAGCTCTGTGGTTAAGTCTGACTGAGGCTCGAATACCAGATTTCTCGTGCTACAATGGCCAAGCTTCTGGCATAATTTGGTAGGAGACATTTTCCCGAGCTCCGAGCAGATCTCAGTACTGTCTTCAGATAGGGCTTCACAAAGGATAGGCATAAATCTATCCCACTGATGATAAAGATAGAAATTCGTAAATCCTTGCATAATTATTTTTAAACAAGCAATCCTGTTGAAAAATAGCAGAGACGTAGATTACATATACATGCATGTTATATATACGTCTCTGAAAATAGGGCTTTCTTAATTAGATCAAGTTTTAAAGCATATAGTATTGCATAGATAATTTACGTTTAAATTTGAGTCCAGCGGTATGCCCTTATTTCTGTAACAATAAGTATTCCAAGTTTTGAAATAATTTCGTTAATTACATCAATATCGTGAAGCCATTTATCTTACCATGTCGTCGCTTAGCATCATGTTGACGGAAGCTACCATATCCTGGCACTGGGAGCACGTGTCCAAAACCGCGGGGCTTCCTATTTTTGTAAATTAAGGTGAATAGTTTAGTCAAACGGCTACACAACGTTACACAGTTGATATCCGACCAGTTATTAAGCCTGATTAAAGAGGTTTCCAACTTTCCAATTATATCTTCTAAAAATCAGTGTTTCCCTTGTCATTGAAAAGCAAAATATCTAAACTTGTTTGGTAAAACGAGTAAATCTTACCCAATAACAAATGACACCAAATAAGTTCAAACTATGTATTCCTGAAATAAAATACAAGTCCAGGGTCAACATATTTGATCAATACCTTGAAAACAAATCCAGCATTTGTCTTCGTTCAAACAGGGCCTTAATTAAGACCCTGGTTCAAATAAGTGGATTTGAGAAATAAAATCTGACAAATGCTTACCATGTGTGATGCCAAAGACAGTGACCACAAGAAAACAAGCAACATTAAATATCGCCATCTTCTTCAAGCAGCTCAAAACCGTAAGTGGTAAATTTCTTACTTTATAAGTTTGTATCGAAATTTATTTTTCACTATTTTCGGAAGTTAATTATTGAAGTAAGTGTTTGACAATAGATATAATCAACGTTGACAATTGGAGGAAGTGAAGTGTCCGTTTGATAAGTGAAATGAACAGGATGTTTTCTGTTGACGTTGTACTGTAGTTCTCATCTATTCAGACAATATAAAAATATATGTAATTTTTCTGCGAATTGAATGTTTGTTCTTATTCTTTTCAGTTTCACTTTCACTTTTTGTTAGCTATTCTTCTCTTCTTTGTCCAACAGTTTCAGTTAATGAGACCTGACCACTTACAATAACTTGATCTTTATTATTCCATGACACAAAACACGGCATACTTGGACAGTGCGCATGCCACCATTAGACAAAAATGAATCAGTTAGCTGAAACAGACGAGTTTACATAACAGTCTTTTTAAGACAAGGTTAATATACTAGCTCATGGTATTTTTTTTAGAAATCGTTTGCTATTTTAACTCGAGGCAAGTATTCCATGGCAAATACGATGGGGGCAAGACACTTGATTTCCGAACAAAGTTAAGTACATGTATGTCTGGATTGAAAATATCGTTTAAATAATTGTCTTTCTACTTTTTATTCATTGGTCAAAATAATGATTAAAAAAAGTGAAAAATGCACATCAGGAAAAAACATAGTCAAAAAACACAGTCAAAATAGACAAAAAGATAGCATAAATTTATTTTTAGGTCAGTTAAAAAAGACACCACAAACAATTAACGCAAATGAGAACCCGAGAGGTTAACGCCCTGGAACGGCCAGTGGCAAAGCATTTCCCACTGGAGGGGTCGGGGTGTTGTTAAACCAGGTTCTAGGGTGCACGTACCTTGCACTTGCCCAAACAGGTTTTCATAACAACAAGTAGGAATAAGTTATCTTGGTAGTTTAACTGCAACCCACCGACCAACTCGGCAATGATGCATGCAAAAACACACAAACATATAAAACCAAAAACTTATGGCGTTGTAGAGCGAAAAGGGTAGGTACTCAATGACCTTACTAAGACCAGAGCACTTGAAGTCAAATCAGCAAAAACACGATGGCAGGAATAAAAGAGACTGATCGAGTTTGTACGTTCTTTTTCAACATTTCCCTTGAAACTTTTATAAACTCTCAACCCCCTGCCACCGTCGTACAAACACAGAGGTAAGCAAATCGATCAAAACACCAATTTTAGCTACAAGAACAACGCCATTAACAGCTTATTGTTTTGCATGTAATGATGGTGTCCATGGAACTTAGACACACTGTATTATTGTCGTTAGCATCTTCTCAGTTTGTTGTTTTTCCCACTGTTTCTGTATTACCAGGTTAACGCGTCAGCGTTTTATATCAGTACTCAAAATGGCTGCATCATCAGCATGGATTCGCGTAATGGCGTACACCCTTATATCATTTGGAATAACCCAGTTAGCTTATAAACTTAGATATGGTTAAATTTTGCCATACATATCATAAATCATCTTTATAAACTTATTATGTAAGTCGTAAATGAAAAGAATTTGCCCGTTCAAAAGGTAATATTACTAACATAGAAAAGATACAGGAAAGAGCATTAAGATTAAGTTCATACCAACAACTTTTGGACAAAGCCATATTACCATCACTACATGTTAGAGGAACAAGAACCATGGCTTTAGAAACTTTAAAAATTGTAAATCAGCTAGCTCCCTCTGTTGTTAATGATCGTCATGTAAGAAAGATTTTTTAAAATTTTGGATAGACTAAAATTTTACAGGTACCAAGGGTATAGACTTCAAAATTTGGTAAGAATAGTTTTAGATACGCTGCCCCAGTCCTGTTGAAGTCGCTGCCAGGTGAATTCAGGCAACCAACACATTTTAACCGGTCTAAGAACATGAACGCATTCTGTAATGGCAAAAACTGTAAATGCGTTGCATACAACTCTGCATAGCGATCGAGTTCTTCAGGCACGGAAAGGCACTATATGTGTTGCATACCTGAATTCCCGTTTACCAGCCTCTATTAATCTTAGTTTTGCTTTTCTCTGTGCATCTTAGTTTTTACCTTTTTATGTGCTTGTCTTAGTTTGCTTTGCTTGATTAATTCTAGTCATTTGTTTGTTAATTTCACGTGTCACCCTAGTGTCTCGTTACTTTAATGTGTCTCGCTTACATATATGTCTTATGATTTTTTTTCTTTTTAACTGCTTTTTATGTTGTGTAAATGTACTTCATGTCTGTCGAAGTCGGTTAAAAAGCTCCAAATGAGCTTATGTTTGGTTATGCTCTTGCCAACGTTAAATAAAGCTTACTTACTTGACTTAACTTGCATTGCCCTTAATTTACTTTTTACTTTACTCTTTACTTTAATTTTTACTTTACTTTTCTTTACGTATTTCACGCTTTACTTTACTTTACGTTAATTTACTTTACGTTACTTTACTTAATTCTATACTTTACTTTACTATGCTTTGCTTTACTCTACTCTACTCTACTCTTTACTCTTTCCCTGACTTGACTTGACTTTTCACTTGACTTGACTTCACTTCACTTCCATAGATACAGCCAGTTAACTGTCAAGTGCTTAAGGTAAATTCGTTACTATAGCTGTTGTATTTAGACTGAAGTCATCAATCATTTGTATTGAGAAACAAATTGTCTATGATTGTCTGCTGTACTGCCATATTTTCTGAAAACCTAATTATTCTTTACTTAAGTACTCTTTTCGTGTATTACTATTTCGTTCGGTTGATTGAAACAGAACTCTCCCGTTTTTGGAGTCAGCAACATGGCCGGAAAACAACAAATTCCAGTTGATATGGAACTGAAAAAGGTTGTTTTATATTTACAATATAACAAAAAATATCAGATAATAATCTTTAAACGAAATATTGTTGATAGTTCTTTCGAATACATGAACATGCTAATTCCATTAATTGTAGTAGTATCCGGGAACGAGTAGTTACCGGATAAACACATGTAAAGTCTGAAATGCTGTAAATTCTGGTACGGCAGGGTTCACACCAGTACCTGGGCCGAAAGTGAGGAATGTGGAGTGTCACTAGAGACTCTCACCTCTGGTGGGATTCGAACCAGCAACCTTCAGATCGGGAGTCTGTTGCTCTACCCCTTGACCAAAATGTATTCACAAATATACTGGTGAAACAGCCAAACAACTACAGTTTTTTAGACATTGGCAGATGGCTAAGCAGATGTTCACTGCTGTGGACTTCTAAATGAAAAAAATGAAAACTTAGCAATACCTTTCAACAAATGAAAGTGTAAACATTCTCTACATAGGTATAATCTCTTACTAAATTTAATTTTTTTTTCATAAACATACTTTGATACCTTGTAATTTATTTACCACAAATCTATTGCCTTAATTTTACTTATTTCTGGTTAGTCCTATAAATAAGCCACCATGTTAATATTTTCATGTCTTAGTTGTCTAACACTATTTAATATGATATTTTATGTTTTTCATTTTACATGCTATGTAATTCCATAGGCTTAGCAAAATCAAAATGTAAGATCTGGCTCATTTGCATTCCGAAATCAAATGGGAATATTGTAATCCAAAAATAAATGTGAATAAAAGGGATTATTTCAGCTTAATTCAGATGAAAACACCTCAAGATACATGTAACATGCATCATTAGAAGGTCACTCTGGGAGTCATGTTTCTGTGTGTATGTTTCAAAATATTTATAACTGAAATCAGTATAGATAAAATTTATTTCATGTTGTATTGTTTGTGTTTTTTGCAACTCAAATGAAGCTTACTGACATTAAATTTTCTAATGTAAATATTGTAATTGTTTAAAAGGATGATGATTCTGCGCTTACTTATGATTAACACTCTTCTATTTTTGTTTTATGTATCATTCTAAAATCATCACTGTTTGGAATGTTAATTACACATTTAATAAATTTTCTACTAAAATGGGTGTTCAAAATACAGACTGTATTAACTGTTACAAATTGAATTTGGAATATTTTGGATGTCAACCATCCCTTGTACACAAATATAGAGTAGAAAATGTCTTTGGGGTTTATTTGAATAACAAAACTAATTCATTTCAAATTCTAAATGAAAAAAAAAATATTAGGATAGACCTAAGAATTGTAGTGGACACCAGATAGATAAAAAGGCACTTCCAATAGCCTCGCTGTTGGGCTAGCTCTTTAGCGACATGGTTGGAGTGTCTGGAATGTTTGCCAAGTTAAAGAACATTATCCATAGTTAGTTCTTGGATGGGTGTCCATATTGAGCTCAAAGGTGAGGTTACTATATTGATGGCAGCAGTAATTCCATGAATCTTCAACTGCTTTTTACCTTGGTTAGTGCCTGTGTGCAGTGGAAGTGCAGGGTTGAGTTGAGTCCCGTGCACGGTTTGAGCGGAATTTGTATAGTAGATGCCCAGCTCCTAACGGTTAAATAGGGGAGAAGTGTAGTACAGTAGTATCTTATTTCACATAGCTTTCAAACATGATATATATGCCTTATATAAAAAATTGTTGTATCTATAATGATTAAGTGGGACGTTGCGTCATTCCTTTATTATTATTGTTTTTGTTTCATACCCTGATGAAGCCTCATGGGGAAACTTTGATATTACAATAAAAAATAACATTTTATTCGTGTTAGTGGTATTTTCCTCCATAAATATTTCTTACAGCAAGAAATATAGTGTGAAGAAATATGATCCAGTCTCATAAATGTAAGTACATGGGAGCCATTAGACATTGCATTACATATAGAAAAAGTAAAACATTAAATATTTTGATAAAATGAGGTGAAAATAGTAACTTGATGGCTTATTCAAAGGACTGATTTCTGGTTCAATTTAACCAAATAAGTAATCTTTGTTTTAGAAACTTGATTACATAATTTAGTCCTATATTGATCCCAAGATACTTGAACATGTAATGTATTAATTACCTTCTGCATGATCTGTTATTCAGTTTGAGAAACTTCCATATTTCATGATGTGAAACAATCACAAAAAATCTTTCATTATTGTATGTACAATTCATATAATTCACTGAGCTGTAAAACATAGCAAGACCCATTTTGAATGGCTTTAACTTAAATATTCTTGTTCTCTTGAACAATAGGAAGAAAAAGTGGGCTGATGTTTTGCTTTATGAGTAGATAACTCTGCATCTATTTGATTTTAGGCTCACCAGGTTGAGCCAGCAGTGTCAATCTGACAGTTCTTGTATTAAGCCCCAATATCTCTCAGAAACAATCATACTGAGTATGTAAAATCACTGATAACAAATATTAATTTATGCATTGAAGAGTTTATAGGCGATATTTGATGATGCATTACACACTCTCATAAACTGGTTCTTTATTTTGAATTTTTTTCCGAATGTCATTCTTTTATGTGCAGCACTTAAATTCTTTAGATAGATTAAATTACCATAGAAAAGAAGCTACATGAACAAAGTATGTATTGAATAACTTTTAAAGGAATTATATATCTAAATTTGCACAATCTCATTTTGACAGTTATAATACTGTAATGTCATATTTTCTACTTCCAGGCTTTTCAGGAGCTCCAAGGAAAGTTGATAACAACAACACAGCAACTGAAAGTTTCAGATGCTCAAATAGAAACTCTAAAAAGAAGTATTCAACACTCCATGCTTGTAGAAAAAGAGATTTCACGATTACCAGAAAATACAAGAGTTTATGAAGGAGTTGGTAGAATGTAAGTGGTTAATCCATGTGTGTTTTATGAAGATTAGCATAAACTCATACATAATTATTACATTTATTATAGAATCAGATTCTTTCAATTCATGCATATATGTATAATTATACTTGGTATCTGTATTGAAGAATTTTTAACAGTACTTGTGCCAAAAAGAGGTGGTGTCTGAATCACAGTAAAGCACTCAGATTTTTAATTGTTGATTAGAATTCCTAACAGATTTTTAAAACCTCCCACTCACATACACAGGCAAACAATAAAAAAGACATAAACAGGAACTGTAGGATGAAATTGCTAACAGTAGAGTGTTTCCTATTTCACTGTCAGATATTGAATTGAATTGAAAAGGTTTTTTATTTCATTTCTAAGAAAAAGACAAAACCAGATATTTTATACTTTAGAACTATTGTAGATACCTTTATTTCCTGTTGTATGAAAATATATCTGTCTGCATTTTCTTAGACAAAAAGATATCTTAAAGTCAGATTTTGAAATAAAAACTGGCTGTTTGATATGCTTTGTTTGCATAAATTAATTATTTTCTTAGGGTTGCAAGATATATATCTATAGTACTTTCAAAGTCACAAGATTTAATTTTTATTTTAACTTTAATTATTTTTTTCCAGGTTTATGTTGGCAGGAATTCCAGAAGTCAAAAATACTCTAGAAATGAAAGTAAAAGCGGCAGATAATAAAATAAAGACTATAGAGGTATAGTTATACAAATATTTATTTGATAAGATAAGTGTTAACTTCTCAAGAGCTTTTTTTTTAAAAAAAGAATAAATTTGCAGTAAAATGTCAATTGTACATGCATTTAAAAAGAATTCAGTATTAACTGATTTGCTGAGAAATTTAATTTTCAGTTTAGTTAAAGTTTGCATCAGTATCATCCTAGAACTCGGGTGATAATAGGTACATACAAACATTGAAATTCTTATGATGATTGAGAATTAACCCTCCCTCCTCCTTTCCATGAGAACAAATAGGAAAAGACACTTGAGATTTGGTAGATAGTTTAGGGATCTTGTGTACATGTAGGTGAAGTATGTTGTTATTGGGCCCTCCAGGACATAATTCAAGCTCACAGGGGCTTGCAATGTGAAAATGGTTTCTAATCAATAACTGACGAATAACTGCACCCAGGACCTTCAGACCTTGCAGGATGGATCGCATGATATGTAATTGAATCCTATTATGCCCATAGAGTCAAATGTCAGCCTCACAGCGGTTTGCTCTTTGAAAACATGTTCTGGTAATGGCTTTCTTGGCCACGAAGAACCCCGTTACAGGATGGTTTGGCATGTGTACATAAATCCTTATGATTTTCTGCTCACAGCATCAAATGTTCATGGGAGCATAAATTTCATACCTGATTTTCAATCAATTACTTGAAAATGAGAGAATCCTGAAATTTTAACTAAGTTCAGCTTTATGTGTAGATAAACGTATGTGTCATTCTGAAAGCTCTTGTGTCTTTTGTTTCAGAATACCAAAGCTTATTTGGAAAGGAACATGAAAGAAAGTGAGGACAGTTTAAGGGAACTTGTTCTTTCCAAGCAGGGCAGGGGATAACAGACTTTTATAACAAGTGTTGTAAATTGAATTTATAAATTTAGCTAAACAATTGATGTATGAACTGTGTTCATGTAAAGACTATAAAGAAACATCAGTGAAGATCTGAAAATATGTGATAAGCAATAAGTATATAATATGATTTCTGCAGAGATCTATTTTTAGCTTAGTATTCTGAATGTGTGCATGCTTTCCCAACATGAAGTAAAATAGTTGAAACTGATAGATGAATTTTCACATACTGCTTAAATTCATTGACAAAGTGCCATCAGATTTAAGGAAGAAACCTAATTCATAATAAATAATGATATTGTTTTACATTTTTGTTTTGTTACACATTTTTTTATTAATCTTTGTATCTTCTGTAAAATAATAAATGAAACTGAACAGTAGAACAAATATGTATGTACATGCACTTTATTTTGCTACCACAAAACATCCATTTGAATGGTGAAATTTATTTGTGAATGAGATTTTCACCAGATGTCTGTGTTTATTATTGGAAAATTATTGATATTATGCACTGGTATCAAAAGATTAAAAGTTTCTGACTCTGAAATTTCAGTTCATTGTCATTTTTGAATAAGCATTTTGTACTCGAGTGTAGTGAGTGTTATATATTGATAGTAATACATTTGTAACTCGCGATGTTTGGTGTCAGTAATAATGAAAACATGCCATTTATTAATAAAGAAATCAGCCAACATGCCTTCACAGATAATTGTATTTAGTGCTTTAGTTTTATTCAGTATCATTTGTCAGATCAGTATTTTATAATGTATATGAAATAATAAAAGGATCTTGGGAAGGTCATAGAGACATGGTTTATGTATCTCATGGAGTATAAGTCCAGCTGCTGATTCCAAAGAGCTGTAAAATTTTGTTTTAGATGTCTGTCAGAGGTTCCTTTTAGATCCATATCTACTGGCAAGATGGTATTTCAATGGAAGTACAAAGTCTTCCCATTTTGTATGTGATTTCAATCTTAAACTAAAAACTGCAGTGACTTCCCTTTATCTATGTGGTGGTCTTGCATTGTGCAAAAAGATCATAATGTTTTGATCAGGTGCCTCGTGTCCATCTGCATATTTCTTGCTGAAATAGGGGGCAAGGGCTCATATAGATTGTAAAAGATAGACTGACAGTTATCAAATATTTATGAAACTGTTTTCTTCAGTTTACATTCTATGATATAAAAAGTGACAAGGGATTTGAGTAAACTTGAGTACTTTCTAACATTTCTTAGTAATTTGTAAAATTCTTTTGCAAAATAAGTCTTTTGTAAATCTAAAAAGAATCGTAATCACTTACAACTTCATCATCTTGTTAGCTTGTTTTTTTTTTTCAAAATGGTGGTTCGCCTGTTGCATTATTAAAAGCAGCTCGTGTAAAACCGAAATGACGATTTTAATTAACATACTTGTACAAATGTTGCTAGAACGTGATTAAAATGAAATGAAATGTGTAAAGTTCCCAACAGTGGCATGGCTAGTTCAATATTTCTGTTCATTGTCAGGGATATTTGTAGCACTTACTGGAGAAATGCACACTTTAGAATGATTTCTTATGAGCAGTATACAAGTGTGCTGCTAACAGTTCTATCCCTTCCATTGTAAATTGTACAAATTACTGATCTTTCTCGGCTGTTTTTATATCACAGCATTCACAGTGCCAATCGGCACTGAAATATGTACAGTCTTTTCTGTACAAGAATCCAGTGTCATTGAACGATTGATGATCAGTCTGTAACAACCAATAACATGTCATGTTCCAACATTTCGTTACTGAAAAGATATACTCTCCTGAGACAGAAAAGGATAAGTTGTTGCGTTGATGCAGAACTGTAACTCGGCGGTCGCAAGTTCGAATCACAGCAGAATTAGACCATGACTTCAACCTCCATCTTTGCAGTGCTACACGACCAGACCTCGTATCTGTACAAACAATATGAAGTTTAAACTGTGATAGTTGAGCAGTGCTTGAACTTTGATAATTAAAACAACAACAACAACACACAAGTAAGACGAAAAAAGCCACCAAAAAGTGTATATAAAAAACACCCACAAAGAATACCCCCCCCCCACCTAAAAAAAAAAAAAAGTAAAACATTCTGAGTTAGATAATGGACCATGATTGATTTTTTCTCTTAGATTAACGCATTTACACCCTCGGTTCATTACAGTACTGTTACTTCTCACTTGTTTAATGACCAACACTAAGTGATCTTAATGTTCTCATTATCCCCTCACTTGAGACTGAGAATGTCTTGGATATAAATAAATCAGGGTTAAAAGGACAGAGTTGGGGGAAACTGTTGATCTTTACTGTCAGTTGATAGCGTTTTTTACGTTTGACTCAACGCCGTTCAACTATATTCTAGTTATTTGGGGAAGTTTACCTCAACTTTATTTTTTGAAAATGCAATTCTAATATACAGTAGACGAAACCCCTTTTTCTGTTTTGACAGTAAGTAATAAATCTCAGTCAACACAGACTAGGTATGAAACTAACTAATTAACAGCTTTTTAATGGCGTCCTTTAGAGATTATTTAAATGCCAATATTGTAAATGGGACTTTGATTCAGGATGTTTTTCTTTTTTTTAAAATAAAAGACCGACCCCCACTAAAAGTAACAACAACAAAACCACACACACACGCACACACACACACACAACGAGTAAAACTTCGCGTTTTTATTCTTTAAAATATAAAAAGAAACTAACATATTGGCAATGAGGACAGATAACGTGATTCTTGTGTTACTGCATTGCAATAACATACTCCGATAAGGTTGTTTTTGCAATATAGTACAAGCTTAAAATTCCAGGATATTAGTCAACTACATTATTCAATTATTGTGCAAAACAGTCAGCTATAAAATTTCTGCAGAAATCGCCCCTTTCTTCTGAATCAAGACTGTTCTAGCACTGATTATTACAGATATGTACCATTTTTCTTAATTAGTATAGACAAATGCCTGTGTTTAAGTCTCCTTTGATTTTGCCAAGATGGGAATATCCAACATTCTTACGGTAACACTAAGTTCAAGAGTAAGCCGCATAATCGTCAAGATTTATGACTACATCCTCTCAATCAAATTCTACGATCAAACTCGGTGGCCAAGAAGTAATATTCCTGCTGCTGGAAGCTCCTATTGTCTCGTTTTAACCAGGAAGTCGAGCTCTGAAGTGATAATAGAAGATTTTTAAAGACAGTGAGATCAAAAGGGAAGACACTTAACAAATGGAGCCGACCAATTTTGAAATTTTACATTACGTGTACCCTAAGTACATGGAAGAGAGGGAATTCCCGAAATGGACGGAAAAGGACGCAATGGCGCTACATAAATATCACTCATCGGTAAGAATTTTACTTATCTTGAGCCAATTTACATTTCTTTGCATGTCTACATGTATCCTTTGTAAAGTCGCGATTTTATGCAGACCAATCTGCATGAAACCAGTTTTGTGGACGTAAAATAGTTCTTGCTGTAGATACATGCGCGGTCAGGACATTTTCTTGGCCTGGATATAAACAAAGGTGCGATACTTTGGCAATCGTACGTTAGGGTGACTGACAACTGTACTTTACATTAGTTACTTTTAGAGAAGACAGACTCGAATTCATATGACCAAAACTGTATCCATGTTTTAGTGATTGATCTGATGAACATGATTATGATGAAATTTGAAAAATTAACTGCAATGATAACGATTATTCTAACTTTGACAAATGTCATATTTCTACGCGTATTTCATAAATGAAAGGTTCTCAATTATTTCTATTTCCAAAATGATGAAACTGTAATTGTCTGCAACCTACTGTTCTGGCAAATTAAGTTTACGAAATCTGAAAGCCTGAATTTTACATCGCATCGCTCCATATACGCTTACATTTTTGCAGAGACATAGATAACATATCTATGTCTCTGATTTTTGTTAGTTTTTTTTTATACAGTTGTGCACCTATATTCAAATATTGAATTTGCATTGTGCTCTTGACAACCAGAGAAAATAAGTTTCGGTTTACACTATTTTAGTCAAAATAAAACATTTGTTATCATAGAATGATCTGATTTGATTGACTTAGTAGTTCGAAATTATCAATCAAGGGGAGAAGCATTGTTATTGTAGCAACACTTTTATAAACACGCATGGTGCAGTTTGTTACTTTTGTCATGGTTAGTTAGAGAAAAAACAATGAATATATTTAGGCATATTTCTTTAACCTGCCCTTGAAAAGGTATTCAATTATGACTCATTCTTCTTAGGCCTGCCACAACATTGCACGTATTTAGGTGACCAGTTAGGAACTCTAACAGACCTCTTGTTAACAGAAGTTTCTGCATATATATATGCCTGCCTTGTTTGTAAACATAGTTCTTGAAAGTCTTAACGGATTTGCAAAGGCTTTCCATCTGGATCAAATTTGCACGTTGTTTCCGGTATTTACACGTTCTAAAGCACCTGTGGCGATGAAAAGTATATAAACATATTTATCTATTCTTTCCCCATTTCCCAAATATTAATCATTGCTTGAGTTACGACCCTTTTGTATATCAACTGATAAAATGTTTATGCTGGTTTGGAATACCTATATTCGTGGGAATTAAAGTGAATTAAATTTTTAAACCTTGTTTCCTTCACTTCATGACCAGTCATAAAAAATTACCTCAATATAAACATTTCTACCCATAATTACTAACAGATCTAGTCTTTCAAAATGATTTAAAATACCACAGATGCAGTGTTAAAATGGCGAACTGCATCTTGTTAAGTTATTATTAAATGATTAACATGATAGTGATGGAATGAACGTAGGGCTAAATCATTCCAATTACATACGTATACATCTTGTAAAGGCTACTTGTTCCGATGCTATAGTTTAATGTTCAGTCTGACTTTACGCTAGTATTAAAGAGGCTGTACTCCAGATTTGACATAAAAAATTTTTTTTCATAAATTATATATTGAGATGCCGTGAGATTATAACAACATAATATTTTACTTCAAAACTGATTATAAAAGTCAAAATAGAATAAAAAGATATTTTCGCTCCAGCCTGATTTGAACTCTGGACCCTCATGTTAACAAAATATTTCCAACGCTTTTACTGTCACCAGCATCGCCGTATGTGATATTACAGATATTTACTTTAAATCTTATACGATATAGTTATACCGTCGCGTTACGGTATAGCACTTTGAAAGGGAAAAAATCAATTTATAATGTAATTATTTGACTTATTTTTTGTCAGTAAGTTATTTTTTAAGCATTAGTCAAAAATATTACAAGAAATTTGTAATACAAGAAAACTTTATTTTTTTTGTCATCTGGAGCACAGCCCCTTTAAAGGTAAATATATTTATCTACATTCACAAATTTCTCTCATTTCAAAATCATTTTTTTTTAAGTTTTACAATTGAAGAGTTGTTCTTTTTCAAGCCTTTTCAATAAAATATTTTTACAAATCTACAGCAACCTGGTAAAGTATTGGTATCCTATGGACAAAGATATACTAAGTTTAGATATTGTAGCTGAGATGAGCAGGGTGTGGTATAGTATGACTGGGTGCTATATGGTGAGGGCATGTTTAAGGTATAAGCTTTGTTCCTAGAACCTGTGCTAATCAACTGCAAGAATTACCTGCATTATAAACTCATTTACTGCAACAGTCTAGGATATAAAACTGCTCTGCCCATTACTGCTGCCATTTAAAAGCAAATCCGAAACAATTTTCCCACGTTTGAACATCGTGCGCATAAACGTGCAATTTATCATTCCATTCTATATATTATTTAAACGTCCAGTCGGTGACGATATAGGAACATCATATCGCTCTTTATTGATATATTCGGTATATACGCGCCAACAATATCAACATGTTGAAATGTTACAGTTTGTACTGTAACCTGTTAAAGACTATGTAAGGGTCATGGTGGTGGTATTTGTTCTGATGTTGTGAGACTAAGAGTTTCCAGCATACTGTGGGCCATCCTGTACCAAACACTCGAGTACAGATGTATAAAATGGAATGATACTGCGAGGTTGATGGTTACGATCTATTGTAGTGTGGGAAATTTCTATAAATACAACACTGAATAAAACATTGGTTGCCTAAAAGCATTCTGAAGTAATCATGTTTTTTTTCTTTGATATGTTTGGTTAGTATATAGCACATAACATTTGTTGTATGCTGATGGCGTACAAAGAACATTAACTGATGGCAGGAGAGATAGTTTCGAGTAAGTTATGTACCTTTGACAACCAAGCATTTTTAGTGGAGGTATAATTGGTTTGCAAATGTCAGTTGGTCAGACCTGTAGACCAGGTGGTTTCCGGTCAATAACTTAAGACGACAAAGTCCCGTAGACTTGATAGGTAGGATGGGCATGTTGTGTAGATAAACCTTGATGTTTTGGGGCCAACTGAGTCAAAGGTTAATCTCACTATGGCCTGAAGTTTGAAAACGGTTTCCGGTCTATATAATTCAAGAATAACTGCACAAAGAACCGTTAAACTGGACAATATGGTTGGGCAAGACGGTTTGGCATGATGAGTATATGAATCTTGTTATTTTCTAGGGTGAAGCTCACAAAAGACCACACTTTGAAAACGGTATTCGATCAGAAACTTAAGAACGACTACTTTTATGACCTCTAAGCGTGAGAGGATGGTTGGGCAATATTGATAGATTTCTCAAATTATTTTTGACGCACTGGGTCTAAGCCAAGCTCAAAGGGACATGCACTTTGAATGTAGTCTTCAGCCAATGTCTCAAAAATTAGCACCCAGTATTTTCAAACTTCATAGTATGTTTAGGCATGCAGAGTAGCCTTCCAACTTGGTCAAAAGTTAAGCTTCATCTGCAGAATGAAAAAAGCTTGTGATCAGTAACTACCGTACATAAGTCTCTCAAACTTTACAGGATATTTGGGCATCTGAAGATAAATTCTACTGATTTTGTGCTCACTGCGCCAAAGGAAAAGTTCAAAGGGGTCTTCGATCAATCGACCAAGATCGAGTAAATCCAGAAATTTTAAACTCAGTTCAGCGTTATGAGGAGATGGTCCCTATTGCATCAAAGGTCAAACCCACAGGGATATGCACTTCTCAAGTTTTTTTTGTTCGATAACTAAAGAAAATATGAAGCTGCAATCCTCAAACTTTGCAGCGTGGTTAGTAGATGACCTGTATGATTTCAGGCTGCTGTTTAAAAGTCAAGGTCACAGCGTCCTGTTCTGCTTCAGTGATTTCCAGTGAATAACTAAAGAAATACTGAGACCAGAATTTTCAAACATTAAAGAAAGGTTGATCGTGATAATTTGATATCCCTTATTGATCGTAGGTATTTCTAGTGCGCTTTAATGAAAAATAAAATGCTGACAGCCCATGTTTATATTTGTGATGTAAGAACTGATTCCGTGAACATGCACCATCATTTCCTCCATAAAGGGTTGGCTGATATATTTTTAAGAAACATTCAAAGTTTTGCCCTTTAAATCAGACCAAGAGAGTAGAATATTTTTAAAAAATATTATTGTTAATAATATGCCTCATTATAAAAATATAAATATCTATGTATGTTATTTTTACAAAACAGAATTACTTTAAAAATTCTGCTTTGCACAGGTATGCTACAAGAAGTTAGGTGTAGGCTTTTCTGCTATTTGCTTGTTTAACCTACCCACTGTCTGGAAAACTGCCGAAGTTATAAATCAAGATACAAAGATGTCACAGTATATAGTGTACACCTCTCTACTTATTACCGATATATGCAATATGCCTAGGTAAAATTATCATAGTCATGAACCTGTTGTATTATAAACGCTGTATAGAACAAAGAGCTTTCATCCCCAAGGGGTAACTCTTCACAAGAGTTCATTTGTAGACCAAACATTCTAGATATTTGTAGTATGAACTGTATTGATATATTTCTTGACATGTTGGTATTTACCTGAATGTAAGTCGCCTTTAACATGGGTTAAATAACGATACAATCTAACCGTGCCCTTGACCCAGGTAACAACATGGCTGTAAACATGTATAAGACATTATCCCGACATTTTATACATTTCTCATGACTTCATTGCATTCACAAATGATTTGGCTTTTACCTTATAATTTATAACTGGACAGTATTTTACGTGTACCAACAGGAATTGTATGAACAGGTTAAATCTGAATTATCTAATATTGTTTTTGCACATTTCGAAATGTTACACAAAAGTGGCTTAATATTCGGAATGGTACATTCAAAGTATTTCTTTGCAACATCCCCTAATAAAATACAAAAGTTTATTTAACAAACTGTTTTATCTACCAAACAAACTGGATTTCGTAGCGAATATAACAAAAAATGCACATTACTAACAATGCATAGAGAGAACAAACTGAAAACAGCAGATAACAAATTATTCAAAGTACAACACAATCTAGCAAAATTAATGAACTAAATTAACAAATACCTATCTACAAAACAAGAGGTTGCAACGACTATGACGTCAAATGCACATTATCAACAATTATTCTAGCATATTAGTACTGAACAAACTGAAAACTGCACAGCACAAGCTGGTTAATGCAGAACATAAACTAGTACATGCACATGACAAACTGTTTTATCTACATAACGGAAAATGCACACGACGAACTATTAACAGAACCGAAGGAAATGAAAGCGACACGACATAAACTTCTAAATAGACAAAATGAACTCGAATAAGTGGACAACAAATTGAAAACTAGTATGTCAAGGCAGTTTCGGCGTTCCATAGACCAAGAGACAATCTGTCAATTATCAAATAAGCAGGAAAGCATCTGGAATATTTGATATTCAGCATTCCTAATAGCATGATTGTAATTTGCTTATGGTAGTCAAAAATAAATAAATAAAGATTTGTTGATGTTTGTTAGGTCGAAGCTATTTCAAAGCTATGCGAAATTGCACAAGTAAGATATGACTCGTACACTGACATTCTTTCAACAGTAGTTGTACCTGCATGGAATGAGGGTGGATTGTTTTCTTAAATTTATACACCTGAGAGACATAATACAATTCAGAGATGAATCGCGAAAATGTAAGACCACGTTAATGTGGATTACGTATTTTATTAGTGAAGATGTGAGTAGGCTGTATATGAATCCCGTTATTCATGTTGTTTGATGTGATAATTACAGACTCCATCTATCCCTCGTTCTGTCAAGGCGAGAATCTTACCTCGTTATCACGCGCATCATCACCACGAACAGTTCCAAATAATATTTTTTTTTGTGAAAAGCACTCTGTTACGGTGGCACAGAGGTGACACGAACCATTTTTTTTTTTAAATTGCACTTTTCTTTTTTTTATCTCGTTCCCACGAGACACTAACTCGAGGGAACGACTTAGTATGTCGTGATAACGAGTTATTAAGTCGTGGGAACGAGATAAGAAAGTAGAAGTGCAAATCAGAAAAAAAAACGTATTGCATTTGAAACCAAGAGTAGCGCAATAACAAAAGAATCGTGTTATAAAAAAAGGAACCGACTTACTAACTCGCGGGAACTAGTTAGCTTTATCATGGGTACGACTTATTTTCTCTTTCCCAAGAGAGAACTATATCGTTCCCACGATGTAGCTAACTCGTTCCTGCAGGTTAATCAGTCAGTCAATTTATTTGTTTCAGAATACATGTGTATGTGAACAACATGGCCGATAGAAACAATTATATAGTTAGATATTTTCTTGAAAGACTTTCATATTGTTTTTATCTGTAATTTTCTGTTGCTGATCAAACTTGTATTCCATTTTGGCCTAAGTCAGTCCGGTGTTGAAAACTCCAAATCAGTTCAGCGACAGGAAAATTATCTAAATCAGTCCAGAACGATTACATACCGTGGACTTATGAAATCTTAGTAAAAGTATAAATTACAGTAAGCATGATACGCAACAGTTGATTAGCTTACTCGATTTCACGATATAGTAAGTCGTTCCCTCGACATAGCTAACATGCACGTTTTTTTATATCTATGTGCCATTTTTATTGCGCTACTATTTTTTCAAATGCAATACTTTTTTTTCAGATTTGCACTTCTCTTTTTTAATCTTGTTCTCACGACTTAGTAACTCGTTATCACGACATACTAAGTCGTTCCCTCGAGTTAGTATCTCGTGGGAACGAGATAAAAAAGAAAAGTGCAATTTTAAAAGGGGTTGTGTATGTCACCTCTGTGCCACCGTAGTTTATAGAAAGACAAATAATCTTTGCAATTATTATGTGACATACGCGTCTCACAGATATGACGCTTTGCATTACACTGTTAACCAAAACAGGCCCTGGAGCATAGATCAATATGACAAGCATGTGTTGTTCGTATCAAAACCATAGATAGATAGATAGATAGATTTATTTCAATATAAAATGTCAGACAGCATGGCATTATAACACAAATAAAACATACATGGAATTAACAATAAACAAGAGCATGTATGAATTAAACATATTCAGCCATGTCAACCAACATTAAATATCAAGGATAACACAAAAAGAGTTTGTGAAAACTCTTATTTCTGTTATGGTCCTTAAGGTCATGTTAGTTCTCAATATATTTTTTCGGCGTAGCTGTATTAAAATCGGTAACAAATGAAATTGATAAATACAAAATCTTCAGCTGAAAAAGAAGTTTGCTATTCGTCAAAAGCATTTTTCTATTATGAATTTTGGGTCAGAATTCGTAATTGCTAATTTTATTGCCTCTAAAAATAATGAAATAATAATATTGATACAGCCGTACATTAAATATCACAACGTTTTAACCATTAACAATTATACGAAATGGAGGTAGTATGTAATAGATATTACTAAATATTTAATTTATTTTACTGAAAATGATATTGACACTTTTAGCAGTAAACATTTTATTTGTTTATAGCCTAAACTGTTATATGGATTACTTCGCGCGTTCAATATTTGCTATGTCCGAAAACTATACACTAATGAGGCGTTATTTACTGTACTTACTGTATGTACTGTATTTACGCCGATTATCTTTTTTTTTAAAGATATTTCTTATTTGTATTCATTTTGCATTTTTCAGCGGTCATTAGGGTGTCATAAATGTTAATGAATAGTGACTGTATTGGTAGACTTTTTATGGTCAGACTAGGGAAAACCAGTGATTTTGAAATGTCTGTGATGTAGACGCAACTTATTAACTACAGTGAAGTTTAAAGCGACTCACAGATGGGTCGACGATGCATAGAAAAGAAAATGATTATAGATATAAATACTCTTGTTGTAGTTGTGAAGAACATATCTAAACTAAGTTACTGTCTCATTTTTTGTTACAGAAACACGTCATAGCGTAAAGATTTTACACACTTTTATCGGTAAAAATATTACCTAGTTAGTCACGGGTTAGATACTTCATTTATATTGTTAAATTTGACAAAAGAACACATCTCTTCGATTCCTGTCGAAAACTATTTTTTTTCTTCAGTTTTCATGAAGTATAGAAGCATCAAATTATGTTGTTGTTCTTTCCCCATAGCATATTAAGTTATTTTTAATTCTAAAGAAAAATAATTTTAAGCTAAATTCTGTGAGTCAATCGCTTGACTCACAGATGGGTCGACGATGAATTAAAAAAGATGTTTAAAATTCCGGTTGTAGTTGTGAAGAACATATCTAAACTAAGATTCTGTATCATTTTTGATACAGAAACACATCATCGGTAAATAATTTGTACCGTTAGTCACGGGGTAAGTACTTAGTTTATATTGTAAATTTTGACACTAGTAAACAACATTCCGTAGTAGTTCAGTGACCTGAAGGGCATGTGTTCGAATCCTGTTAAAATAAAATTCTTTTTCTTCAGTTTTCATAAAATTATGTTGTTTTTTCATAGTATATTAACTTCTCTTTAATTTTATAGAAAAAATAAGCTAAATTATGAGAGTCAGTTGCTTTCTTGTTAATACTTGATCTATCTTCTAAATCTTGGTAGAAGTATAATGTATTGTTGAGCAAAAGAAAAAAAAAACACTGGTTTTCATGCCTTTTCGAACAAAATTAGTCATTGCGTGACGTAACGAAATTCCCAAGAATTGTGGCGGTTTTCCGGAAAATTCTATTTCTTGACTTAATAAATAGAAGTCACACTATATATGTATTTCTATATAATAAAATAAAGGTAGAATGTACTTTATTTTTTGGGAGCAGTAAAATATACTACAGAAAGGTTTCTTCAGTTCAAATCTGCTTTTGATCAAGAATTTTTTTGGAGATTACAGTCCGCGCAATGACGTCAGGACAGTTATATGCACCTGGGCGCATTTTAGCAGATGCGGCCTGAATTCTTAGTGGGTGGGGCAGTTGCGCGTTTCATTCCTTGTATTTTCATATACAGAATAGAAGCTAGAAATGCAGTTCTTGAATGACTAAAAATAGAATTTCAAGCTCTGTGGTGTTTATGACAGAAAACGACTGAGTTGATTTTACTATTGTTTCGAAACGTTTGTATGTTTTGTTATGCTTTAAATGTGTTTCTTAAATAAAAATGTCAAAATTGTGATTTGATACAAAAAGTTACCTAAAAGTTTGGCATATCTTGACAAAACAATCTATTGTAAGATACAGATTTAGCTTTGACAGCCCGTCTTCCTGTTTATTTTAACTATTTCCTTATTTTGACAAGGCTTCTTACAATAATATTATGTAAAGATCAACTTGATAACAGGAATCAAAGGGAAGTTGTTTGTCCAGATGTTATTGCCTTTCATATATCTGTATTTTCATCAGTTCTAACATTATATCATAGCAAACAGGTAAAAAAAGATGTCCGAGTTTGTTTGATTATTTTTTGCAGAAAGAGTCTGGATTTTGTAGAACACACATTGTATAGAACAATTTCATATGATTACATAAATATTTGTCATTTAAATTCAGCATTTTACTCCAGCAACCAAATGTTCAGATCATGGGTAGAAATAGGTCTTTTACCGAAATGAAACAGTTACGTACAGTACAATACAACTAGATGGGTGTTCAGTTGAACACTTGTGTCGCCCTTGGGTACTCTGTTAGAATAACTAAAAAGGTAAACAAGAGCCAGCTGGAAAAGACAGCATGCTAGTCCAAGTACAACAGGTACAAAGAGGGGCATAACTGTGTCAAATGTGACCTTGACTAGCAGATTTTTGTAACATCACTACCCTGTTGTCGTAAGCAATATAATTTGAAATTCTGATAAGGAAATATAAAGAAATGGCAAACTTATTGCCATTGTCAAGATTTTATGACAAAATCCAAGTACAAAAAGGGCCATAACTCCACTAAATGTGATCTTGACCTAAAGATTTTTGTCACAACCTGTTGTCATAAGTAATATAATTTGAGGGTTCGATTAAGAAATGTTAAGAAAGAGCAATTTTATAGCAAACGTTAAGTTTTCGTGACGGACGGAGTGATAGACAGACGGACAAAGCGATCCCTTTGTCGTAAGCGATACAATTATAGGCATTACAGTTGGAAAGTTTGATGAAGAAATATTAAGAAATGGCATAGTTATAGTTAATGTTAAGTTTTCGTGACAAAATCCAAGTACAAAAGGGGCATAACTCTGTCACGTGTGAATTGACTTAAAGATTTAGGCATCATCACGACCCTGTTGTCATAAGCAACAAATTTTGAAAGTTTGATGAGGAAATGTAAAGAAATGGTAAAGTTACAGCCAACGTTTAGTTTTTGTAACGGACGGACCGACGGACAAAGCAATCCCTTTGTATCGCCGTTTCTTCGAAAGGGAGACACAAAAACCAAGTACAGTCAGGTTCAACAAGAGAAAACTTTCAACCCATTTTCTCAAGCTTCATGTAGTTGAAGATTGAGCTAAATTTGGAAATTATGTTAGTAATTTTTATGCACACAACACAAACGTTGTAAATGAGTGTCATCTGTAGTTGACATTGTGCTAAATTTGTAACATATCAGCAATCTTTTATGTGCAGAATACAACCCTATTAAGGGTCACTTGAGCTAAGTTTGTAATATATGTTAGCAGTCTTTTATGCTTAATACTCCTGATCGTTTCTATATAAATTAGCAGCTTCTAACTTTATGAGATGGTTCTTCAAAATAACGCAAATATTTCATCATAAACTACATCCTATCTAAATCAATAAATTTGATTCGAACGAGTGTA
This sequence comes from Cyclina sinensis, assembly GCA_012932295.1. NCBI lineage: Eukaryota > Metazoa > Mollusca > Bivalvia > Venerida > Veneridae > Cyclina > Cyclina sinensis. The sequence continues at coordinate 69,445,233 of JAAONU010000001.1, read as the reverse complement.
TCTGTTAGATACTGAAAGCTAACAATTAATTTGTGTATTTGTCTTAAAACATTAAAGAAAAGTAAAAAAATCCTCGTAAGATAAACATGTTACAGCTAAGACATTTTTCAAGAATTAAAAAATAAATATCAACACAGTTAAAATGTAATTGATGTTCATGTTCACTTTTATAACTTTGTTAGTTGTTTTATGTTCAAATTAAAAATGTATTTTTGTTGATTTTTTATGGAGGTAGTTTCCTTAGAAGCTTTAAAAAAGGCAAAAAAGGGCAAAATCGGGAACCCCCCAACCGCCCCCCACAAAACAACAAAAACAACAAAAAACAACAACAACAAAAACACCACCACCACCAACAACAACAAGTTCATGCACAACGGAAAAATAAATGTTCAGTTTTGGACTCATTAACGCCTTTATACGTGATGTCAATTTAACCTAAATTATACTAGACCTACTTAAGACGATCAGACAATAAGTGTACCATTATGCTGAACGTTTTCGTTGAAGCAGGCATGAGCAAAGGGTATGTTAATAAACCTAAATTATTCATTGGTTAAGTTATAATAAAGTAATAAAGCATAAGTTCTGTTATTCCAGGTATTTCTCGTGATGATTACACTCTTCAATGATGAATCATGTCGTCAAGGCGAGGATCATCCCTCGTTGTCATGCGCGCCATTACTAGGAAGATTTCCAAAAATTTAAAGTAATAGTCGACGACATGATTTTTTAATGATTTTTGGATACGTAGCTTTAATGATCTGACGATTAGAAAAAAATGTATGAACAAAACGAGCGCTAACATATTTTTATGAGTTAATACCTACTTGGCAAGCAGGTATGCAACAGATCAGTATGCAGTTTTACTCCCCATTATTAACATTTATATTTATGCCCTACAGACATAACATTGTAAAATTAAACAGACTTTAACATCGAGTCTACTTCTTTTTGCTAGAAACAAATTCTGTATAGTAACGGCATTAAGCCAATCAACACCGGACAACTCATAGTGTAGATTTTCATCTCGTATCATTTCTGTAGCTAGCTGATTCTGCTTTAAAATATCAACAACGCTATTTCAATTAACTATGCAAAGACACGCCGAAATGAACTACAGTAGAATGTATGATACGATGAATGTGGCAGACTTTGTGAAAATATTTCACATGAGTCAAACATAGTAGCTGGATTGAATTATCTCAAACAGATATTACTGCAGTAAGCTACTAGTTTGAAAAACCTACAAAAATGTGTATAGACGTATGAACAGACTATTGGACAAAACTTTTCAAGTGTTCATTCATAGTTATTTTTTTAAAATAGGTCTCTGTTGTTTAAGTTTACATTTATTTGCTTGTAAGAGTTTATAGAGATATATTTGATTGGGGTTTGAAAAGGTTGTAACGTGCTTCAACTTCTAATCAAATTTCTAAGACCCTCTGATAAGCCTTATCAGTGATAATTCCAGACTGAACAGAGATGAGTATCATCACCTTGTTTATTGTAGAGATTATTCGAGAACCAATAGCTTACAGTAGTAAACGTAATCTTTGTTTATAACAAAGGCAAAACTGATATGTTGCTAGTCATGGACTAAATGAACAACGATAAGAGATATTCTTAGGAGTAAATTGTAAAATACCCTGCTACGTTACGCTCTTGACAAAAATAAAAGAGCTAATTAGATAACTATACTCGGCCAAAAAAGAAAGTGTGCATGACTCTTTCTCATGTGACTTTGTATCTAGCCAATCAACGTTTATCTCATTTTCAGCACGTAATAAGTAAACAAATGCAATCTAGTTGCACTCTTATCAGATGATTTTGACAATCCCATTGCCCTATAAATTGTCGGAAGGTCTCATGCAGTATTCTGCAAGTGAACATCATGCTTCATTCTGTTCTTGCCTTTACCACGTTGTGTTAGTATCGAGGACGTTCGTTCTAACATGAAAACATATGACAATCCAGAAATTATTTTTAAAACAAGTAACACAGTCATGCTTTAGAAAACAATAGAGACTCCAGGTGGTAGTACTGCTGGTGCCTAGACCTTCTATTGATAACGTTGAACGGCAGTTAAACTGTCATAGGAATATAATTTCATGTCTCAACGTGTTCGATTTTGACAATCTGGAGACATTTCTGACAGACCCAGGTCATGTAGTTGGAGGGTTACAACGGCTAGGCAAGACTGTTACATATCCTTTATTTACGTCAATGTTTCAAAATGACTTCAGTATCGGCGGTTGAGCTTGGTGTTGGCACGCAAACAGTATTGAAACGTTTGCACCAATATTCACCAATATAAACTCTTTGGTTCAAGATTTATTAGAATTCTGCAATTTTATTTAACTAGCTTTGTTAGGTCTCATTCGCATCTTGCATTTATCTAAGTGCATTTTACTGGCTTCTTTCTTTACCTTAAATTAGATAAAAGCGGTTAGTTTACCGAATTTCATGCAATACAATTGAAGAAAGCCAGAACTGGAAAAGTAACTAGGTGTATCAAATTTCCTGAACAGGTGATATATAAAATTAACTAGGAATTATTTCGACAGGAATGCTTGTACTCTAACGGCTTAGTTCACCGTAGCAAACCTTTCCACATTAATAACTAGCTCGAAAAGTGATTGACTTAATTAACTAAGTTTGCAAATGTTACTAGCAACTAAGTATTTCTGTGGCGATCTTGAAGAATAGATTTATTTCAAGAAACTCAATTGTAAATGACAACGTACCATAAAAATTATAAAACTGTTTTTCTATCTCTCATAAACAGTTTGAACCAATAATGGTTTCATTCAAATAGACGACTGACCTTTTATGCATAGCACAGATCAATTTTCTCCTGCATTCAATCGGTTTTAACTGATACAGTTACCTGATCTGAAAGTTTATTGTAAGAGATGTTTGATGTTCAAACTTCCCTACTCCACAACTGTCAACTATAGTTTAAATACAAAATAAAACGCTTTGCAAAATAAAAGCACGTCACTTCAGTTTCTAAATTATACAATCTGCGACATCAAAGGCAAGACCACACGATGCTTGTCACCGTTGTAACTGCCAGTCAAATAGGCGAATGAAGACATGCTCGGTTGGTCCATCATGTCGATGTTTGTGGTCTCAGAAAAGCGGCTACATAAACAAGCAACCGTGGAAGTGAAATCATTATTTCACAACATGGCGATATATATGTCTGACAAAGTATATCTACTAACCTCGTATTTTATTGATTCATAGGTAACCGACTCAAATGGCGGAGAAAAGCGCCCAGCGATTGCAGTGTATCGTTTTTATGTTTGTAAGTCTCACACCGAAGTAGACGAGGCTGTCAATGCATGCAAATGTGTAATTTTTAACGCCATTGCAAAATTGACGTAGATAATACAAGATACAAGAAATTTTATTTTTCGTCGGTGCATATAAGCTATTTACCGACAAACAAATTAAAAAAGCAGCTGCAAAAGAGATAATTATCATGATAACTAATATTACAAAATTTGAGCAATTTCATCAGCTTGAAAATACACATTTTAGTAGTGACACACATGCTTTAGGATTACAAACATAAAACATGTATATAAAACACAATGGCTTTATTAATAAAACTTACATAAAAGGCAAAGGTCATCACATAAAATTCATAGGGAAAATACATATCACAAAGCTTAGTGGGGGTGGGGCCGGGGTATGGTTAGCTAGACAGACATAAGTTAATACATTTACATATAATAGCATCAGAGGAAAACATTAGGGTTATAGAAAAACCAAGTATAATGCACTCAGCATTCGGTACATTAACACAAACGTAAAATATAAAATAACATGCATAAGCTTTAAGATCATCTAGCAAGTTAAACAACAAAAAAAGATAAATAAAAAAAGCAAAAACATCAAACAGCTTAAGAAAAGTGCTGGGTCAGAAAAAACATAACCAAAGACAATAAAATAAAGCACAATCTAAAAGCACAAAACACTCAGTGGCAAACATATATAACACAAAAATTAAGCATCTTAACAAAAAAGGTGCAGTGTCAGACAAGTTTAACATAATCAAAGACTTATTAACGAAATAAAGCACGAATGAGAAGCACACAGTAGCAAGCATAAAAAGGAAAACAACATAAATATAAAAACAAGCACCAAAGGGAAACAAATAAAATAAAAGATTTACAGAAGTAGGTGTGCTGGACTTGCACCTGTATATTGACACACAAAAAATATAACTAAAAAATTGGTGCGGATCAGTACGTCTGACAAAATCTTTATGCCTGTCAATGGTACGTATATCATTTGGTAGATTGTTCCACACCCGGGTTGCTTTAAAGCTAGATGAGTTTTTGATGTACCTTGTTGTCCTGACTTGTGGAACTTCTAAAACGTTTTCATACCTGGAATCATGAGGAAGATTTCACATTTGTAAAAGATTGCACATATACAAGAGTTAGGCTATTTATACATCTGAAGGTTTCAATAGCAATACTTAGAATTCTGTTTAAATGTAAAGTAGTAAGATTAACTTTGTTTGAAGTGTCTCATATGATGATGAATCATTAAACACTATCCTAGCTCTATATTGGATTTGTTTTCTAATTTTTGGGTTATGCCCCTTAGGGCATCACCCAGTATAGTTGCGAGTTTTCAAAATGCGACAGAGCTTCAATCAGCAGAGCGTCTGGAGCCGGAGATTTTCTGACATCCTTATCCTGCGACCCTGCGATTCTAATTGCGGCCCTAGTTTTAACAATGTGCAATCATTTGATTTCTCTAAATGTTTATTAACGAGGGTTAAAAAATAAAGCAAGCTGAATTCAATGTATTGAATCTGATTGTATCATTGTAATTTGAAATATATGTGTGTGTTTTTAGGTAAAGGATGTGTTTAAACTGAACAGAGAAAAATGACTGTAATTTACACATAAATTTGCACACTTTTTAATAACGATAGCAATAAAATTGAAATTCATTTTCTGCACTTAAAACAGATTTAAAATCCAGACTTTAGCATTTATGCACTTTTTCTCAGGTTTTGCAGTAGAAACATGTTATCACACTTCTAAAATCATTTGATATAAATATTAGATTCATATTTTAAAAATGAAGTCACATTTAAATAAATGTTTAGAACTTCAACAATTTGAACGATTGCCCAGAATTTAGAAAATGCATATAATGCCAGCAGGTGATGAGAGCGTTTTTAAATTAACTGTAAATTGCTTTATCTATTTGAGTTTTATTTATCGTCGGTACCAGTTGACCATTTGACCGACGCCCCATGGAGAGTATAAATATTTTAGGTTGCTGGAGATAGTGCAAGACAAGAAAGCATCCCATTTCAATGACGTCTCCGGTTCTTTTGCATGCTCAGTGTAAAACACTGATATGTGGGACGTCAATTTAACGTTTCACCAGAAAGACTGTTTTTGTCGTAGAAACATGTTTTCACACTTCTAAAACATTAGATTTTATACTTTAGAAAGTAATGTTAGTGGAGGAGCCGGGAGTGGAACCGCGACCCCTGGATTACCAATTCAGCGCGTTACCACTGGATCGCTGCTCCTGCAGGATGCCAACTTAAATAGACAACATGTTGAAATGTGGTAACAAAATTGCAAAATAAGTTGTTTCATTTCTAATGTTTGAGTGAATATAATGCACACTGGAAATGTTAGTCTTATTATATATAAAATTGCTACGTGTTCTCTTTTTAGTATTTCCCCTATTTCGCTCTATTTACATTATATTTTTATAGTGTATTCATTATATCCTGAGCTTGTAAAGACTTATAATACTATATACTGTAATAAAATTACTTGCTTTGTTTACACACTGCCGATATTTATTAACATGAACAGAAACATTAAGGCAAGAGGACAACTATCAATATCGCAAGAAATATTGCATCAAGATGTGACCACACGTAAAATTCAATTATTTTTTGAGCAGCCAGCTTGTTTTTTCAGTGTTGCCTTTACTACAAAAATGCCAGAAAAGAGGACAGTATTAAAAATTAGATCTAATAAAGAATATAAAAAATAATTAATCTTGTGCTTTCATTGAGAAACTTGCTCAATCTCTGTAATACTTTTAGTTATTTGGCAGCCTCATTGCATATATTTGTAACCCGAGTGTCAAAATTAAGCTGGAAGTCAAGATTGACACTTAGTAGAGTGACCTCTTCTTCACATTGAATTATGTGTTGTTCTATTTGGATTGGCTTGAGTGCTTTGTTGGTTTTACATTCTACACTTACTGCTTGAAACTTTTCAAGATCTGCTTGCATCTGATTTAGGCTAAACCAGTCAATAAGAATTGGACTTGCAGATTCTAGGGTTTCCCTAAATATTTCTAGATCTTTGTGTTGGAATAAGAGAGTGTTATTATCTGCATAGTTATAGACTGTTGATTGATTTATAAAGTAGAAAATATCCTTAAGAAAAATATTAAAGACCAGAGGACCCAGGATTGAGCCTTGGGGAACACCTTTCAGTATATCTTCCCTCTGACTAGTTTCTTTGCTTAGCTTTTCACGTTGTGACCTGCTTGATAAGTAATTTATCATAAGATTGCAGGATTCTTCTGATAGCCCATCAGCTTAAGGTTTAAGAACTATAAATGTGGCAGGCAGTCAAATGCCTTAGATAAGTCCATTAATATGGCTTCTACATACCTATATAAATCTGACGCCTTTTTCCAGTCTTCAGCTAGTCTAAGAAAAGTTCCTCGACAACCATAAGATGATCTAAAAGCAGATAGGTTAGGATGGAAATCCTTTTCAAAGAAGTCTGAAAGCTGATCACTAAGTCTTCTTTCATATCTTTCAGACATAGTAGGTTAAATGCTGACTGGTCAGTATTTTTGCAATGAAAGGATCATTCCTTTTATAAATTGATATGACCTGGGCTTGCTTTAAACCACTTGGAAACTGACCTGTGACTGTAATACAATTGGCTAATTCCTTAATTGTATTTAGGCTGTCTTGTCACCCTTCTTTTAGATGTAACAAAAATACATAAAAAAAAACAAAAACAAAAAACAAACAAAAAAAAAACAAAAAAAAAAAAAAAAAAAACACAAAAAACTACAAAAAAAATCCTAAAGATTGCCGTAATGCTGGAATGATCTGAATTAACTGGAGTATTATTTGAAATACCCATGTTTTGGACTATATTAATACAGAAGGTGTTTAATCTTTCTGCAACAGTTTTTTGTTTGTTTTCGTTTTCGTTTTCATGGTCTTTCAAAATGATGAGATTATCAGACTTTGGTGTTGACTTTTTGGATAGGAAGGGTTTTACAGTTGGCAAGAAATCTTTTGATTTTGTTCCACCATAACACGTTTCTTTGAAATAAACAGTTATGGATTCCATTTTCAATTTTATTTTTAAATTTCTTAGATAAGTGTATTCTTGCCAGTTTTTGTTTGACCTGAGATAGAATGCTACGTAAAGATCTAACTAGTACCATGGATGAATTAATTTTTGTCCCGCCATTGGCTAATAGTTGTTTGTTTATGCTTCAAACAATATCGGTTAAACCCAAAATAAAGGTGCCTGTTTGATGACAAATACAATGAGGGAGGGGTCTTTATTTCATATCACAATGAAACATTTAGTACATGAGCTGAATCGAGCGAAAGAAGGTCATGTTAATGTGGATTAATTAACTATATATTAAGACGTAATTATGTTTTAAGAGAGTTCTATTATCCCTGCCGTTTGATGGTATAATTAAAGTCTACAGCGATTGCAAATACCATTAAAGTGAGAGTCTATCTCGTTAGCATGCTCGTCATTACTGGGAACAGTTCATTACGTTTATCAGCACGTGTTTGTGCGAAATTTCGATAAGTATTGTCAGCTAAATGCATCGCAGAAAATATTTGACGTAGAGGTCAAAATTTAAAACAAGAGCAGAAGCTCAGTTGAAACTTACTCCATGTATTTTCTAAGAATTGGATTCTGATAATTATGTTCTGTAATAATATTGTTGTAGTTTTGCTGCAAAACAATATTATTAAAAATCGTTTGTCTTGAGCTTTTATATTGAAAAGGTACATCATTATTCCCCAAGTTGCATAGAGAGTTAAAAAGCATTTGTGTGCATGTTTACATAGTTAATAATATTTTGAACGATTATAAATTCTTACATTACCTAAGGCTTGTATTACTATATTCTGGTCAAATAATTCTTAGAATTGGTTGTTCCATAGCTTTCATCCAATGCTGAATTGAAATCCTGATCTTTCATTGAACTAGTTTTGTTAGAACACATATCTTTTAATGCATGAAATGTTTTTTCTCTATTATTTAGTAAATTTAGAAAGATAATGATTTTTGTGAACTCGGTGCAACAAAATGTGAAAAAGCGGCAGGAATATCCGACTTTATAAGCAGATGATATATAAAATTAAAAAGGAATGGTTTAGATAGGGGTATCATATCTATTGCTGTTTAGAAAATCTTTTTATATTTCGTTGGCTTTTGAAGGCAACTTGTGGACCAATTCGGATAAAAAATAGTCTAAGAAGCATACATATCCTTTTTCTTTTTTCTTCCGTACTCTTAAGCATAAGCAGAATCAGTCTTAAACGATATATGAAAAAATAACGTTACTTTTTTCGTGTGTCAGATACAAACAGCTTGTTCCGAAATTATATTTTAATCAAGATATCATACAGTAATCTAAAAGTTATAGATACTTGAACCTTGTTTTTGTTTGATACAAAAACAGAAATAGACTAAGGTAGATGCGTAAAAACAAAGCATCTATTATTTCCTTTATAAAACGTTAATTGCAATGTATTACCGTGGCACGAGATAATTGTCGATATTTGTGTGTATACATCATCAAAACCAACAATTACTATGGCAGATGCAAAATGTATATATTAACGGAATTGAGTGAATGAAAAAAACATTTATTAGTAGATTAATAATTTGTTGTTAAGAAGCATTCAGGACAAAAAGAGTTCTATTACTTCTGATGTTTGATTTGATAATTTGATATGAATATAGCTTTTGCTCAAAACGTCAAGGTAGTTCTTTATGCGCGTCATTTCTAGAAACAGTTTCAAATAAATTTCATTTGAAAAGAACTGTTCAGCAATGAACAGTATTTACGATAACTCAAAGATCTATAGATAGAAAAGCAATATATCAATCAGTCAGATGGGGATTTAGATATTCGTAATGAACATGAACTATTTTACAGGCAATTGTGTTGTTTACTTCCACTTAACTTACCTAATTTTCCACGCCCTTAAGGATTGGACAGACATTCTACCAAATGCAATAACACCATGTCTGCTACTGTCGTATATCTTCTATTATAATGAGATGTTACATCCTCATTGAATGTAAGAAACAAACTTGTGTAAGATAGAGGCCTGTCTAACTGAATAAGTTAAAAGGATATTTCTAGGTTAAAGACTGTAAAATTTATCTTTAAGAGAAGTCTCAAGATAGCCCCTATCATCTTGTGGCATGGTTCTCCTTGCAAAAAGAAAAGACAACGAAGAATGTCAAATCAAAAGCTAAACTAACAGCTTAACTAAAAGAAAAACTGGAAAAAGAAAGTGACAGTTGGTTTGGAATATTTGTATTTGGAACATATTTATTGCCTTATAATATTGCTTAAACGGTTTTTGAATGGTTGAATCCACATGACCTTTAATGTAAGGGTTTTCTTAACTCTTTGACAAATATTCAGACGTGGTCCTCGGTAGGATGAAAACGTTTGAAATATATTTTTGTTATACCTGTTCAAATTCTAACTTACTCTTGTATCAAGATTAGAAGAAGCTCTTGTTTTGCTGTCATCGGAAAAGCGCAAGAATTTAAACAAAATAAACTTTACTTTTTTGTGATATATGTTTATTCTTTTATTGTTAAACCTTGTTAAGTCTACTCAAGGATGTAGACACCGGCTTAAGAGTTCTTTGAAAAGCTATGCATTAAGCTATGTTATAGAAGATAGTTTCATTTACACCTGAATGCCATAAAACAAAATATGAATCACGAAAGTGAAAGACCACGTTAATGAAAATTACTTAATTATTAGTGAAGATGTGAGTAGGCTGTATATGAATCCTGTTATTCATGTTGTTTGATGTGATAATTACAGTCTCCATCTATCCCTCGTTCTGTCAAGGCGAGAATCTTACCTCGTTATCAGGCGCATCATCACCAGGAACAGTTCCAAATTATACTATTTATGCAAAAAGCACTTTTCAGAAATACACATATTCTTTTTGCCATTTTTAAAGGACATACATGTCTAACATGGTATCATTAATGTCAATTAATAATGGCTACATTGTGAATTTTTTATTGCCAGACTAAGAAAAAACTATGATTTTGAAATGTGTTTCACTTTGCCTTATAGACGCAACTTATAAACTCCAGTAAAGTTTTGAGTTAATACTTGTCATATCTTCTAAACCCTTGTGAAAATTGTCTTTTATTGTTCATTTATTGAAATTAAATTGTACGTACCTTAGAACAGAATATTCATCGAAGTTTGAAAATAGCCTCTTGTGCCTTACGCCATGGATTCAGCAGAGCTTCAAGTGACTTTTGTAAATGCTTTGCTCATTTTGAATAACAGAAAAACGCACACAGTGTATTATCTACTTCTTTTAACCTTTTAATATTTTACTTGTTATTTTACCACAGAATTTGAATTATATTTATGTAGCTTTTGTCACAATCTTTAAACAAGACCACCTCATCAGATATTATTCCAGTTGATATAAGGACAGTTTAGGCATATGTGTTTATTTAACAATACTTTATTTTTATTTTGTTTGAAATGAGCTCCTTTAAATGCCTTTGAATTTTAACTTATCTCTTATTTTTCTACTATTTGATAAATTTAGACATATCCAGGTTATAATTTGAAATAAAGAAAAGGTTTAAATAACTTATCAGAAAGTTCTCGTTTAAAGCTTTAAAGCAGTGCTTTAACTATAATTGCACCGTGCTTTAGTAAATTTGGTAAAAGCCGCCCATTTAACACTAGTAGATTAGATACATGACATTTTCCATTTCAGTAGATATTATTCACTTGTATTGTTAGATTTAAGTCTTGGAAAACTTCAAAAATACTTTTTATCGTAGCCATACCCCGGCTTAGTTTTAATGGAATGTCGTAACTATATAGTCTTTTAATCTGAGTTTAAACTTTATTTTCGTAAGTGTATTGTTTAACCCCTGAAGATCTAATCCTTTGAAGAACTTAAATCAAAATCTAAATTTGGAAAAAGCACGGATAACATTCGAATTCGGTGACAAACTGTTATTTAAACTAGATAAAGGTATATGAGAAAGTATAGTACAAAAGTCACATAACCATTGTTGGCGAGGTGCAGAGCTTTTATTGTTTCTTGACTGTTTCTTGTTATGCTGTAAATGTTATTCTTAAATAAATTTGTTAAAATGTGATTTGATACAAAAAGGTGCCAAAAAGTTTGGCATATCTTGACAAATAAAATCTATTGGAAGATTACTATGAAATAGTTTTGACAGCCCGTCTGCCTGTTTCGTTTTAACTATATCCTTAATTTGACAAGGATTCTTGCAATAATATATGTAAAATCAACTTGATAACATGAATCAAAGGGATGTTGTTTGTTCAGATGTTACTACGATTCATATCTGTATTTAATCAGTTCTGTTATATCTCATATCTGTGTGTCATTCAAAAACAGGAAAAATATGTAAAAGTAAGTATATCGATTGTTAGATTAATTTCTGAAGAAAACGTCTGGAACGTTTTATAGAACACATCATTTGATTATGCCATTTATAATCAGCATTTTACTCAAGCAATCAAATGTTCAGATCTTGGATAAACCTAAGTCTTTTACCGAAATGAACAATTAGTTATAGTACTTTAGAAGAACTATGTATAGTTAGGTACAACAAGAGAAAATTTACAGTTCTCACGATTCAAGTATTGGAAATTTGAGATACGCTTTGAAGATATGATAGCAACACAAGCGCTGTAATAGAGCGTCATCTGCAGTTGACGTTGTGCTAAGTTTGTAACAAATTAGCGATGCTTTATGTGCAGAATAAAATGCTAGTGATAGAACGACTTCTGCGGTTGAAATTGTACTAAGTTTGTAATATTTTAGCAATCTTTTATGTGTAGACTACAACCTTGGAAATACAGCATCACCTAAGCTAAGTCTGTAACATGTTATCGATGTTTTATGTGCAGATTACAATCCCAGAAATAGAGTCTCACCTAAGCTAAGTGTGTTATGTATATTAGCAATCCTTTATGCTTAACACTACTTATCTTACCTGTACATAAATTAGCAGCTTCTAACTTAAAGCGACGGCATTTGAAAATAACGTAAATGTTCTTACAATCTACATCCTATCCAAAACCATCAACCTTTACACAAAAGTTAATTCGAAAAATTGTAAGATTGTATTTGTTAGACACTGAAAGCTGACAATTAACGTGTGTATTTGTCTTGAAACATTAAAGAAGAGAAAAAATCCTCGTACGATAAAAATGTTATGGCTAAGACAGTTATCAAAAATTAAAAAAAATACATGTAAAGAACCTTGTGAATTAAATGCATGATCAAAACAGACCTGAAAACCATGTCTGCTTCTTTTGCTAGAAGGAAATGCTGTATAGTAATGGCATATTAAGCCGGTCAGCACCAGACAGCTCATAGGGAATATTTTCTCTCGTTTCATTTCTGTAGCTAATACTTCAGCATATTAACAACGCTATTTCAATTCACGATACGCCAAAATGAACAAGTACTATGAGTGAATGATAAATGACTGTGGCACCATTCATGTGAAAATGGCTCATAGCTAGATTGAATTATCGCAAGGAGGTATTACTAAAGTAAGCTACTTGTTTGATTGAACAAATCTACAGAGAAGTGTATAGATATACGGACAGACTGTTTAAGTATTCATTAACATTTCTTAAAAAGATCTCTTTAATTTAATTGTACAATTATTGTCTTGTAATAGTTTACACTGATTTATCTTTCACAGGGGTATAAAAAGGTTGTAACGTGGTTCAACTTCTAACCAAATTTCTCAGAACCTCTGATAAGGCATCAGTGATAATTCAAGATTGAACAGAACAGCGTTAGATGAAAATCATAACCTTGTTTATTGTAGAGATATTTCGAGAACCAATAGCTTACAGCGATAAACATAATCTTTGTTTATATCAAAGTTAGGCGAAACTGACGCGTTGCTGGTCATGTAGACTGGTTTCAGACCCAGCAAGTAATGCTTTTCCTTAGTAATGTTAGCTAAATGACTATTAAGTCACTTTCTAACAGATTTATCTTTTCTTGGCTGTGATATGATTGCCAGCAGAGGGGAAAATGCTATTATTGAGGTAAAAAATTCAATATATCAATACAATAACATAAAAAGAAAAGGATCATATAGCCTGCAGCCAGGCTACTGGTCATGGACTATACGAACACGGTTAAGGGATATCTTTAGGAGTAAAATGTGAAAAACGCTGCTTTTATGAAACGTATATGTTACACTCATGACAAAAATAGAAGAGCCAGACAAAAAAGAAAGTGTGCATCTTTCACGTGTACCTTTCTAACCTTTCGAACAATGTGTGTCTCATTTTCAGCACAGAACACGTATACAAATACAATTCAGTTGAACTCATATCAGATTATTTTGACAATCTTATTGCCCTTAAAATTGTCGGAGGGTCTCATGCAGCATTTTGCATGTGAACATCATGCTTCATTCTTTTCTTGCCATTTCCATATTGTATCAGTATCGAGGACGTTCGTTCTAACAAGAAAACGTGATAATCCAGAAATTATCTTTAATACGAGTAACATAAGTTACGCCTAGGCCACACCTTAGCAAACAAGAGAGACTCCAGGCGTTAGTATCGCTTGCGCCTAGACCTTCCGTTGATGACGTTGCATGGCAATTAAACTGTCATAAGAATACAATTTCACGTCTCAGCGTCGTGTTTTTCCGACAGTCTGGAGACATTTCTGACAGACCCGGGTCAGATAGTTCGAGGGTTACAACGGCTAGGCAAGACTCTCATGAAGCAAATATTTACGTCAACGTTTCAAAACGCAAACAGTATTGAAACGTTTGCACCAATATTCACCAATATAAACGATTTTGGCAACTCTTTGGTTCAAGATTTATTAGAATTCTGCAATTTTTTTTAACTGGCTTTGTTAGGACTCACTCGCATCTTGCTTTTATCTGAGTACATTTTACTGGCTTCTTTTTGACTTAAAAAATTGACAAAAAATGCGATTATTTTACCGAATTTCATGCAATAAAATTGAAGTAGCCAAAGGTAACTACGTGTATCAAATTACCTGAACAGGTGAAATATAGAATTAAATAGGAATTATTTCGACAGGAATTCCAGTTCTCTCGATGATTATTGATATGAAAGTTTATCGTAAGAGCTGTTTTGATGTTCAAGCTTCCCAGCTTTACAATGGTCAGCTGCATTTTAAATACAAAATAAAAGCTTTACAACATTAGAGCGATCATTTATTTCTAAATTATGCAATCCGCGACATCAAAGGTAAGACCTCACGATGCTTAGGACACGCTCGGTTGGTGCTTCATGTCGTTGTGTGTGATCTTAGACTTGGACAAACGGCTGCATAAAACAGGTGAAAAGTGGCGAAAGTGAAATAATTATTTCCCAAAGTGGCGTTATGTTTGTTTGACAAAGTATAAGATGTAAATACTAACTGACTTCGTATTTTATTAACTCATAAGCTAATCGTTAACAAATTGCGGAGAAAAGTCGGTATGATTACAGTTTATCGGCCTTTTTGTAATGTGTTTTACATGAAGATTGTATTAGTACAATGGCAGGAATTTACTCCTTTTTCGCCGTTGGCAAATAGTTATTTCTTTCTGCTTTAACAACGCTAAATTCATATGCCTGTTTGATGACAAATACAATAAGGGACTGATGTTTATTTCGTATGACACTGAAACACGTAATAATCAACTGAATCGAGCAAATGAAGGTCATGTAAATTAACTATATGTTAAGATATAATCATGTCAAAAAAGTCCTTGTAGTTTTTCGTGCTGTTTGATGTGATGATTATAGTCTACAAAAAGTGCAAATACCATTAAGGTGAGAGTCTATCTCGTTATTATGCACGTCATTACTGGGAGCTGTTCCAAATAATACATTTTAAAGAAGGTTTTCAGCAACAAAATGTTTTACGAATACAATGGGTAAACAAATAATGCCAAGCACGTGTTATGTAGGAAGTTAAATTATTTTCTAAAATCATTTTCTTTTTGATAAAAATTCTCAGCTAAATATGTCTCTGAAGACGAGGGAAGTAGTGGTCGAAACGAAGCAAAACATAAACAGAAGCTTAATTGAAGTTTATTTTTAGTATTTTCTAACAATTAGATTCTGTTATGTGGTCGTAGTTTTTTAGCAAAACATTACTTAAGAATCGGTTGTTTTGGGCCTTTGTATTGAAGTAGTTCATTATTACTGTCCAAGTTACATAGACAGAATGAAACAATGTGTGTGTGCATTAATACATAGTTTATAATGTTTTGCACGATTACAAATTTTCCATTGTTGTTATATATTCTAGCCAAATAATTCGTGGAATTAGTTGTTCCATGGCTTTCATCCAATGCTATATTGAAATTCTTACCTTTCATTTTACTAGTTTTGTTAGAACACATACTATTTAATTTATTTGAATGTTCTTTCTTTATTATTTAAGACATTGATAAAGACAATGACTTTTGTGAACCTGGTGCAGCAAAATGTAAAGAAGCGGCAGAAAATTCCGAAAATTCTGAACGGATGAAATATGAAATTAAACAGGAATAATTAAGACAGGGGTGTCATAGCTCTTGTTTCTTAGTTTTCTGTTTTAAACCCTTTTCTTTAAAAAGTCTTTTATATATTCCGTTGCCTTTTGAAGGCAACTTGTGGACCAATTCGGATGAAAATGACGACCTTCTTAGAAGCAAATAACTCTATTTTATCGTTCTTACTCTAAAGCATCTTAAACGATATATCAAAAAATAACATTATTGTTCTCGTGAATTGGACTATGTCAAATACAAACAGCCTGTTCCGAAAATTAGATTCAAATCAAGGTATCATACAGTACAGTAAAATGTAATTGAACCTTGTTTTTGTTTTAATGCAAACAACAGAAATAAAACTTGCGGCGTTGAAATGATTAGAACATAGCCATATGAGTATAAAACAAAGCATCTATTATTTTCTTTATAAAACATGCCTTTCATTAGCAAGTTTATTTGTTCTTAGCATATGGTACAATAATGTGACATGAGGTAGAACAAAATATATTTAGAATTGATCTAGTTTAAACCTGGTTGTGTGTCTATGACCTAAACTACAAAGAGTTTATATACTTACGCAGAAAAAACAAGATCTAAGACCAATTGGACTTTTTGGAATGCTTAAGTACATGTACTACAGATAAAAATCTACAACGAATTGTCAAGACTTTTTCATTCTTTCATTCATAAGCCGTTCATATGAGATACAATCTCTCGTTCTATTGTGTGCCCTTGATAAAAGTTGTTTTCTTAAATCATCAAAAAAAGGACAACAAAAATATAATGAAATTCATCACCGATTTCATCGGTGTACATACATAACATTTTCTATTTGACCGATCTACATTAATCCATTGACCTGTTCTGCCGTAGCAAGAAGTAGTTCTCCTGTCGTCATTGGTCGATATGTGTGTGTATACTTACTATCACAGATGCAATATGTGTATGTATGAATAGAATTAAGCGGATTAAAAACCATTTATTTGTAGAGAAATAATTTGTAATTAAGAAGCAATCAAGACAAAAATACTTTCCGTTACCTCTGCTGTTTGATCTGATTATCTGGTATAAATATATAGCGAAAGTGAAGGACTACTTCGTTGTGCGCGTCATTTCTAGAAACAGTTCCAAATAATTTTCATTCGAAAAGAACATTTTAGCACTGAATATTATTTACGATAACTGCAAGATTTATAGGTACAAAAGCAATATGTCAATATGTCAGACGAGGATTTAGATATTCGTATTGAACCTGAACTACCTAGCAGGCAATTGTGTTGTTCACTTCCACTTAACTTTAACTTCACTTAATTGTCTACGCCTTTAATGATATGTCAGGCATGCTACCAAATGCATCAACAACAAGTCTGCTACTATAGTGTATCTACTTTATGATCAGACGTGACATCCTCACTTACTGTATGAAGTGAACATGTGTAAGATGAAGCCCTATCTAACTGAATAAGTTGAAAAGGTATTGCTGTGGTAAAATCTGTATCTTTATAGTTAAGACAAGTCTCAAGATAGCTCCTTTCATCAAGTGGTGTGATATACCTTGAAAACATTAGAAAACGAAGAAGGTTAAATCAAAAGCTATGCTAAATGAAAAACTGGAAAAAGAAAGTGACTAGCTGATAAACATGTTTAAATATTTTCTTGGAATATTAGACTTTTTTTGTCGTGATGTATGTTAGTCTACTGATGAGATGTAAACACCGACTGAAAAGTCCTTTGAAAACCACAGTTTTATCTGCACTATATGTTGTGTTAAAAAAGAGAGTTTTTTCCCCGTCAGACGTCTCCTCGCCAGTGTTTATATAAAACAAATATCAGCAAACAATTAGAGAAAATACATTATTTTATGGCAAGGGTGTATGCTAACTCGTGTTCGTTACCTCGGCAACAATGCAACTGTTTATTTCCTTATCGTTCTTACAATTGAACATTACGTCAGATACCGTGCCAACGATAATGAATATGTCACTATGAGTTAACCAAAACAATTATCTATGTTGATCTTACATATAGTTAAGTGTAAAAAATGCAACTAATTGCATCTTTTTATTCAGATTGTGTTCATCTTGAAAAAAAAACATCGACAAAACAAAACACTCTCACTGGCCAATTACCATGTTTTAAAAACCTTAACAACAATTTTACGTAAATGTCACTTAATAGCCTGAAGCAGATTATTGCGAAAATTTGGAATATAATTACAAAATCTATTGTGTGATGCTGTAAGACATTTTCAGTAGGTTTTGCCTCGACCTCTTGAGAAAAAAGTGGTGTAACAACTAACTGTTTTTACAGTTCCAACTGACGTGACTTTAACTATATCTGGTAAATTGATTAGCTGCTGTTTATATATATGTTGATATTTTGAATACCCCCGATATTTTGAAATTGCAAAAGGAATTAAAAGGCCTGTACATAGTTTTATTTCGAGTTTAAGACATATTTCCTCGTTTCTTTCTTCCTCTGCCCACTGACTTTCTCCTTGTATGTCACCTCTGTGTATACTTTCCCCTTTCTCTCTATCTCTTCCCTTCCTATCTCTCTCTATCGCCATTTTTACTTTCCGTCACTTTTCCACATACATTATAACCATACTAGGTGGGGAAAATACAAGGTTGACCAAGCAAGCAATTTGTCAGATATGATAATGCTCATCATGATCGCAAGTTATAATTTTATATTGAATGCAGCCTTGATTTCTCTCGCGAACTGTCCTGAACTCTTATTAGAGACTGTTAGATGACAAAAGTCTGAACTGATTCACAGCAAAAGTAAAATGTACTGGGAGATATGGTGGCTGATTTCTTCCATGACTTTTTATGGTTGATGGGGCGAAATTTTGCACGCCAGCCCGACGAAAATGTTTATTGTATTTTTGCCTTCTATGTTTAACAACTTGATTTTGCTCGGGCACCCGCCAATGTGAAAACACGACATATCAGAAGTTTTCACCATTTTGCGCATTTTTGTCACGCCGGTCGAAAAAGCGACTGAGTAGCTATCGTATTTTCAGGAAGTGGGGCGAAAAGCGAATGCACGAAAACGCAACAATTAGATACTCCGTTGAGATTTCGCCTTGCGGAGCGAAGAGGCGAATGCGACAAGCTACCAGTTTGTTATGGTTTCGCCTCAGCACAAGTCGAAAGTGAAACACGGAGATACGACACATATTTATGCCTTCGGGTAAATAATTGTCATTTGGCGTCTAGTTTTCGTGTTTTCGCCAACATTGGAGGCTACAATACGACTTATCAGTAAAGAAATCCTGACATGACAGAAGTCAGCCACGCCTGGAAGACAGTCCTTTTCAGCTGTTTACTGTAAGAGGCTAATAAGAAAAAAACCTATTGATAAGATTTTAAAATAAAACCCAATCTTTTAGATTGTTCTCATTTTCCCAATATATCAGGCAATGTAATAAACGTTTTTCTGGCAATTAAAAGTGATTGTTTCAAGCATCAAACAAAAAGCCTTATACAACAAAATGTCATCAGAATAGAATGTCACCAGAAGGGGTTTAACTATAAACGCATATATGTAATAGAGGCAATTTATTTGGCAAAATGTGGCCTTCAGCCCTCATAATATAGCATAAATTGCATATAAAAGCAAATTAATGCTGAAGTTATTATAACATTATCATTACACAGAGTATGGTGTCAATTTTCAACGATTGCAGTTAGCGTGCCAATGTAATTGACACATGCACGTGATAAGCTTCTTTGGCTATAAAATATTTCATTCCGTGCCTATATAGCAATAAGAATTAATACTTGAAGAGGTGGAAGTGAGTATAAAAGCTTTTCCAGATTGTATTGTTTATAGTTGCACACATTCTCTTGATTCTTGTTAATCTATATACTACTGTACAAAAGTTATGAAATTCAAGTTATACCAGAATGAAGTACAAAAGGTCGGAAATTCAAGTTATACCAGAATGAAGCACAAAAGTTCGGAAATTAAAGTTATACCAGAATGAAGTACACAAGTTCGGAAATTCAAGTTATACCAGAATGAAGCACACAAGTTCGTAAATTCAAGTTATACCGGAATGAAGTATAACATAATTAGAAACTGATAGAGTATGTGTCGGTTTGTCCAATTTAATAATTTTTAAATGTTTTATCGTTGATATGTTTAAATTTAGTTTAATATTTCAGTTGTGTTTCAGTTGGTGTTCCTTCTTGATTTGGTAATAACATCAAAGCTTTTTGCTTTGATATGTTTATATATAATTTGCGTTTCCGTTTATTTCATCCATATAACTGTTTCTTTTTTTAATATCATAACTATTATTACTTTATAGCTTAAAAATATTCTGATACTTACATAATGTACGTTCATAAGAGTAACTGAACATGAAAAACATTATATGCACTACTCTGTCTCTGCTCAAATGTTTTGTCATTTTGTTTTCATGATCTACGACATATGCTTAAAAGGTACATTTGATTACTCATATCTCTGACATCTATTTGTTCTCTTGCTAGCTTTTCAAGCGTATTTCACTGTTGTTCAGGTTTTTTAAAAACTTAACACTATCCACCTTTGAGACTTATAAAATTTCGTATTAGCATAACATTTTTTTTATATAAATTTGACCTTACGATTTAAAATTGAAATATAACCTTGAGCTAATTATTTATAGGAAGAAACCGCGTTTGAGGTAAGATAGGTTTTAACTGATCTTTGATTCTTTTTTATCCTGTACAGCAGACAATTGTGTTATCTTATTTAATCCCAAGTTGTATTTAGAAATTGGAGGTTCATCGTCCGTTTCTAATGGCGTGAGGTATACGTACATTTGACTTATTGTCTGGAGTTATCAGCCATATGGAAAATTTGTTCGGAACTCTGTATAGGTGAGGCACTACCAGGGCGATAGGCAAACAATATTAAAGTTCATTGAATCTGTTATATTCATAAACAGCTGACTTTTTCTTAATATAAAAATAAATAGAAAGCTCGGGATTTCCACTTTTTTCTGTTTTCTTTGATTTCTGATAAACTTTATTTTTTAATCATGAATATTAACTATCATTCTAAGAGGTAGATATACAATTCAAAGACGAAATGCTTAAGTTGCGCAACAATGCAGTTTTATGAAATATATTGGTGATAAAATTAAAAAAGAAAGATAGCTTAAAGAGAGTTGGCACATAGTACGGGAGGACTACAGTGTTGACAATCGCTAACGACCCTTTTCTTTATGAGCATCGTAACAACCCAATTACTCAAAGACAATTGGCACCAAATAACTCGGTAATGAACCTTTTTATACTTTGGAGCTTCTTGCAGATAAAATCTCCATGCGGGGCAAATTTCCAGGTAAACTGTTTCAGGCCGCGTATATCTTTCCCACCTTCAGCTACCTCTGTACGTTTCAAGCCGTTATAATTACCCCGAATAATCAAAGCTCAGATGACAATTGGCACGCTGAATTATCACAGATAGTGAAAATTACGGGCCATCCCATCAGCCAGTGCGAACACTGACATTCTGAAGGTCGTCTGCAGTTTGGGAAAAGGAAAACAGTTAGTTTTAACAGGCTCTTTGACTAGGGACCATTATTTTTAAAATAAACATTTTAAAACTGCAGTTGGATTTTATTGGAAAAGGAAATCATGGCACACCGATTCATGAGGGACGCCGGCACTGAGGCTGAGCAGAAGGTATTTATAACTCACAATTATTTCTTTAATGTCAGTTTGAAATGATGTTTAAAAACCTGCATAAACATTTTACTTTCAAAAATATTTTATCGACGACAGAAATAGGTGAAACTTTTCAATGTTGTTTTTGCAATGTTGGTTTTGACAATACCAATTTCAGTGGCAAAACATTTCATACAGATTTATATTTTGACATTAAACTAAGCAAGAGGTATGTTCACAATGACCTTTTACCGTCTAAAGTAATGATACATTTAAGTTGTTAAACTGTATGCATTTTTTATGATAAAATGATAAATGTCGAGTGAAGTTTGCTGCTCTAATTTTTATAGTATTAGAGTATAAAGAAAGTTTGCTAATAAGTATCATAACTTTATCGTTTCCCTAATAAATTGTTTGTTTGAATGTCAGTTTCACAAAACCACAGAAATTGGCAAACTCGTCAGAAAAGACTAAGACAAGATTTTGTTTAATTTGTTGTTACAATTCCTTTTGTATAGCTTTGTGCTTTTAGTTCTTTGTGCAAAAGGAGCTTTCCATTAAAGTAGTGTCAGAATATGAGACCGCAGCATACGGTTTTGTAAATCTGGTCATCACATATTTCCTGGTGCAGTATGCATATAAAGCCATGTCTGCGTCCAGTTGTGTTAAATCTTATTTCTATACAGATCTTTCATGATTTCATGAAGAACCTACGCCTTGTTAAGTCAACTCTTTGATGAAAATGAAATTTTCAATCGATTATTTAATTCCTTAATTTAAATGTATATTCCCAGATATTATGTTCATAACAAAATCCATCATACCAGCCTAGTGCCTGAACATTTACTTGAAAAGATGTTTAGGGTATTTTAATGGGAGACTCTATTTATAATATGCTTGTTACTAAATGTTTTAGGTTTGATTATATCAGCTGATTGGTATGAATGTATTTTTGTATATACGTGTACAAGCCAATGTAACGACAATAAATAAATATCTTAAAACATGTAAAGTTAGGTATTACAGTGAAAATAAATTCTTTTTATTGAAATAATCATTTTTATGGATGTTTTGTCTCTCATTTCGGCACATAAAATACCAGGTGGAATTTAATTTTCAAGGATGCAAAATGATCAAAGGTTACATAATTACGACTCAGTACCGGTCAAAGGTTACATAAGTACGACTCAGTATAGAAATTGCCATTAAACAGTTCCATATCCTGTCTTTCGTTTTATTTCCAAGTAATCTTATGTTTAATAATGTCACCCAGCTTCATCTTTTTAAAGGATCAGGCAGACAAACATTCATATGCAAGACCGTAAGATTATATAGCGTTGTTTCTGTGATGTTAACAGGTGTCATTATTTCTTTTAAACCGCTAAGAATACCCTTAAATTCGCTGAAGGCATGTTAAACCTTCGGACCATTAGCTTTTTTTTACAATGATTGAGTAAAAGATTGACCTGACTGTGATCGTATGCTAGTTCGAACCCAACTTCTTATCAAACCTTGTTGTTTTTCTTTTTGCAAAGTGATTTGGTTTGTGGTCATCACTGCATTATTTGTACGGCCATTGCTTTGATTCAGAATTACTCTATTTCAAAAATAACTTTTCCCCAGCAACAAGAAATATCTCTTTTAAGAGTCGTGCCAAAAATACTCGTTATTTGAAAAACAGAGCCGATTAAGACACCAAATGATGAAACATCCATGGCACAATCATTGTGAATGAATCACATGAAGACTTTATGGCAATGAATAAATAGATAAATAAATAAATGAATAAATAGATAAATAAATAAATAAGTAAATAATGATAAACGTCTGGCCAAAAAAAGTATTTTTTGCATTCAGATTTAAGAAAAAAAGTTTTTTATAAACTATTTCCTTGGACAAGCATACTTGCAGCACCTAGTGGAAAATGTACATCTAGACAAAGCAGTTGAAATGAAAATATTGTTAACAACACATCAGTGTCATAATAAGATGGCAAATAATAAAGGTAATTGTCCTTGGCCGAGCGTTAGAACCGTAGGTGATCTCACTGCAAAGTAAGAACAAGCTCAACTTAAATACTTACTTTGTTACATTTAAATGGTGACATTGAACGGATTACATATATATAATGAATGTAAAACGGTGCCTCTAGCATTTATTGCTGTAACACGAGAACACACATCTATTGCAGACTCATGCATTTTGAGCCACTCTTATTAGTGCCATCTCATTCTAAAAGGCCTACTTAATAAATGAAAACAAATCGTTTTCTACAGGTTGCCATTAATCGCTTTATGGCTAAGATATATGACTGATCATAGGCAAACAGTCCCAGGTGTTACTCTGTAGTGATAACAAGTTGTCCTCAATAATCATTTTTATTTAAGAAATAAAAAGCATTTGAATTTTATTGCTAGAAAACTCTCTCGTTTTAAAGTCTTATTTCAAAATGTCAACGGAATGTGCAATCTCTTTGGCTTAAAATAGATTTAACCGCTAGGCAAAGAGTGATTTTGATTTCATTTTCTAATGATTTATGTGAACATCTGTTATCTGCGATACAGAGTTTTTATGCAAAACAATGTCGACCATATATCTGTGTTTGTTCTTCTTCATAATAATATTTCAAACAACAAAAACAAAGAATTACAAAAATCCCCTCATAATACACAACAAATCACAATTATTCATACTCGCAGTAGCTATAATTTATTTTATATGATTAGAATGCTGCTTTACATATATTAGAGCTTAAGCGAAATTTAAGACACTTTAAGTTCTCAAAAACTATTTCAGAAAAATCAGTTTATTTCCGAAAATTTCTAAACTCATACAGTGAACAATTATCTTCTCTACCTGTGGACTTTTCACAGAACTTTTTTCGCCAACATGTCTGTTCCACCCCCATGACTTATAATAATGTTAATACCATCTGTTCAGTACAGTGCTCTGATACATATTACACCTGCCATGTTTTTGAACTTATATATTTCTTTCTCTGTGTGGGAACACGTTGTTTGCTTTTTAGATAACAAAATAGATGTTTTCCCCATTTCTTTCAGGTATTCGTATGTGCTGTTAATTATGAAATATATGTAAAGAACGACTTCTTCATTAACTACTTGTAACTTGTTATTTATCCAGTACTTTAGATATTCAATGCATCTTTTAGATGGTAATGGCTGTGGCGTGGGTAACATGCTTATTTTGATTTGAAAAGAGTTTATATTTGTGAGGATCTCATGACATTAGCCACCAAAGTTTTAAAGGGACATTCCATACACATTACGCCTGTATGAAACAAAAAATAACTTCTTTAAGAAATGCCATATCGCGTCTATATACTTCGCTGGTTCTTGGTTATGTCAGCTATATTGGTAACTTTGCCAAGATATTGTAAACAAACAAGTGCTAAATCAAACATGTGTTCCATTTGGGAAATGCAATATGGTCTCCTGTCTGCAGCACGTATTGTAATTCCTATCAAATTTATATGTTCGAGGAACATCTTGTGAATTTAAAACAGTTTGATGGATACAGCTGTAACCTTAGATAGGTTTAGACAGAGGAAAAGGACAGTTAACCTTCTACACATGAACGAAAAAACAACATCATTAAATTGTTGCATTTATCTCAGATTTGAATTGAAAGGCCATCTGTTTTGAACGGTTTTATTAACTTTAAATGAAACGACTTTGTGATGAATACTTCAAAAGTTTAGAAGACAGGAATGTATACTGAATATCTCTTATCTCCATACGTCATGAAATGAACTGAACTGAACTCATTCTAATTATTTTTGTACTTTATTGAAATTTACAATGCTTTTGAATGCTATGCTTGTAGAAAGAGTGCAATGTCTCAAATATTTCCCAGCTAAGTTTTATGATACAAGAACATCACAATACCCCCAACGCTTACGTCTGTTTAGTATGTTCATATTAACGATAGTGTCGGTGTAAATCTTTTCTACTACAAACACGGTTCAGCATGCAGAGAAAGAATGCCAATAAAACTTTGGAAGCATCTAAAATACTTACTTTGGATAATTTATAAACTTAAGATGAACTCTTGTGCTGTTTTTAATGTATTTGATTTATATTTCGCGGTATTTGACACTTTTGGCTCATTCTTTGCATTTATTACCCTATGACCTGGTTCTGTGGAGATGAATTACTGTAAATGACATAAAGGTATTTAATGCCAAAGATTAAAATTCAGTCAGTTCTTTGTTGGTTTCCATGGCGACATGACGTCTGTGCACCAGAAAAACCTATCAAAGTAGAACAGAACTGTTCCATATCACCATAACCGCCATTTTCTAGTTGATTAATAGTTTATAATGCAAAACAAAATCTTTGGTTTAAAAAAATCTCTGGTAAGCTACTGAACATTTATCAATTGTTAATGTTCATATGTTTATATTTAAATTGATGGGAATGAACTCACGATTGTGACAAAAAAAAGTTTTTTTTTTCTCTTGAAAATCACTTTTCATAAATATTATGGTTTTGAGGAAGTCTCTCTAGTATAAACAGGGAAAACAAAATAAATGCTTTTTTTATTGAAAGCACATAGATACATCCAGATTTTCTCATTTTGATGTAATATATTTATATTTTGTTCATTTCATGATCAGTTATTTATATAATCCTATGTTTCTTTAAACCCGTTTGTAAAGAACAATATATCTATTCACTTCAAAGTAATCATTGTGTCCTAAGCCTTCGATATTTATAAACTATCAAAGTGGATATATCTATTTACATAGGACAGGTGAATATTATCGAAATTATCTTCGGTGTTTTTCCTGCATACTGTACATTTATATAAACAAAAATAATTAACTTTACAAATAATTCTTATCTTGTTAAGGTGTATTCTGGTTCTGCACTGTTTTAGCTGTAATCGTTACATTGTTAAATAAGCCGAATCAAAATTTGTATCCGAATTATTCCTTTCCCCTGTTAAAAGCCCTTTGATATGTTCACTGTTGTATAGGAATTGAGCAGTAGCAGTACACAGCAGTGGGAAAACGTACAGCAGTAGCAGTAGGAAAAAACGTGAAGTTGGCAGTAGCAGTACCTGCAGTAGCAGTAGGAAGAAACGTGGCGTTGGCAGTAGCAGTACAGCAGTAGCAGTAGAAAAGTCTTAAATGTCTGGAAAGTCTAAATGGAATTAAGACATGTGTTAAACATCTAGAGGCCCTCCCGAGCCTATTGCATAGGTCTGCAACTGTTTGTGACACTCTCGCAGACTTTCAGGAATTTTCGTGCCAATCGGGAAAATGTCATTTTTTATGTTTAGGGACCCTCCCGGGTCGGTTTAACCGGTCTGCGACTACTTCTTACACTCTCGCAGACTTTAAGGAATTTTGGTGCAAAACGGGAAAATGTCATTTTTGAAGTCTAGGGACCCTCTCGGCTTGATTTAACCAGTCTTCAACTGTTTCTGACACTCTCGCTGGCTTTCAGGCATTTTGGTGCCAATCGAGAAAATGTCATTTTTCATGTCTAGGGACCCTCCAAGGTCGATTTAACGGGTCTGCGACTGTATCTGACACTCTCGCAGACTTTCAGAAATTTTGATGCCGATCAAGAAAATGTCATTTTTAATGTTTAGGGACTCTCCGGAGTCAATCGTTACGGTCTGTGACTGTTTTTGACATTCTTGCAGACTTTTAGGAATTTTAGTGCCACTCGAGAAAATATTATTTTTTATGTTTATGGACCCTCCCGGTTCGATTGCACTGATCGGTGACTGTTTTAGATACTCTAGCAGACTTTCAGAGTTTCCTACTGCTCCTGCGCGTACTGCTACTGCCAACTTCACGTTTTATCTACTGCTACTGCTCTTACTGGTACTGCCAACTTCACGTTTTATCTACTGCTACTGCCAACTTCGCGTTTTTCCTACTGCTACTGCTGGTACTGCTACTGCCAACTTTACGTTTGATTTAATTTCTACTGCCAACTGTCACTGCGTACTGCTATTGCTAACTTCCTACTAGTAGTAAGGGAGAACGTTAGTTATTGAATGCTCAGTTTTGGAATGGTGAATTGGATTTTCCGAACTTCCAAAAGTATTTTTATAAAGAGCAATTACGTCTTTGCCTGTAGGAATTATTGTTGTAAAAAGCTGTTTTATTGATTTCGGTAATGTCAAAGTAGATTGTAAATAAGCTTTTCCCAATTAGCCTTGTACCTGTTTTGAAAACTTAGAAGTACAAAATACAGACACATCGGCTTACACAACTGACTTTAAAAAAATAATGTTTCAAGAAAAAATGAATAGAAAAAACAAACAAAGAAAAACAAGAAAAAGAAAAAAAAGCCAGAAAGACCCATTACCAATAATGGTCGAAAACGAGAAAGACGAACTTTAATACTCAGTCCACAATGTTTGAATCTTTATAGCTGAGAATAATTATTTATCAAGATGAAATTTATTCACAGAATATTCATTTTACGGAGGGCAAATCAATAGGAGAAGTAACTCACTCATTTTGAAGTGTAAAGGTCATGTGACTTAAACAAGTTCAGTCATTAATATAAATATTTCATTTATCAAATCATGCTAAATGAAAATGATTCTGGTTATATATATTTAAGTCTAATTTATCAACTGTTGTCAAAAATAATTTTGTAGTTATCGTTTGAAATAGGTCTTACTGGACTGGACAGTTCTGAACCTGGTCGTTTTAGACCGACATCAGACATCCAAGAAAATTATCAACTTTGTGATATGCCAATAATCCTCATCATATATACTATCGCCTTCAAGAAAAGTGTAATTGATAATTATTGAAATGTATAATACTGAGCATAAGATATATAAATAATGGTTAAATTTTATTAAGGTATGCCTTCCAAGCATCATGTTAAAAGCATCTTTCTCTCTCTCTCTCTCTCTCTCTCTCTCTCTCTCTCTCTCTCTCTGATTTCCTCATATCTCTTTCTAGCCTTATGTCTATTAATTTAGTGTTCTAACTATATTTTAACTTATACAGATTCATTCATTTTTCTGCTACCAGTGCCAAAAAATAGCACTTGATTCACCTGCACGATGTCTTTGTTTATATTTTCACTTTTCATGTTTACGATAGCCAAAACGTATCTACACAAGTCATACACATGCGGAATTCTGGTGCTGCATTGACTGTATTCAATATCTAAAGGAGAGCATAAACCCATAATGTAGGCAATAGCAATGTTTTGCCTGTATCTACCTTGAACATCAGCGCTTTATTAATAAAGTCGAATAAAGATGAAGGGTAGGAATGTTTATGCTGACAGGTGAAAAACAGTCCAGTTAAATACACATACCTTTTGTTTGCCAGTTAATGCATGTTAGTATGTTTGAGTTTTTGTATGATGCTGTCATTTGTTGGTAAGTAACCTGCTCCTGATATCGACGTCTAATTCAGATGTAGGAGCATAAGCTAGAACAAGCTTGTTTTTCAGAGTGATGTGTCCATACTTTTCTTAAACACAATGTATAATGATGAATGATTTATTCTAAATTATTTATGAAATGGTTCTTAATGACTAAATTCTAGCTACAGAACGTGTTAACATATTATCTGCTAGCCAATGTCTTTACGTCTGTGTTTCTAGCTATAAACTTAATACTTTGAGGCTTAATTCAGTTCCGTTGCAGTTTCTTATTGTATTTTGCTCCAAACAGAAACATCTTCCAAAACTTAAGAATTTAAAACATCTCGTCGTTTATTTCACGAAATTGTGGACACACTATGCTTTGTTTTCCAAGATAAATATTTGCACATTTGATAGTCCGGAATTGCTTACCCAGCATTTCTTTGGATTGCCGTACGACACAAAACATGCCAGGATGACAAACAAGTATTAAACGTCATTGATGATCAAACTGACTGTCAGACAGCAAGTGATTCACATGGCAATATGACGTCTGGAAAGCTACAAATCAAGTATGCGAATTAAAGACAAGGTTCTTTGAATACTGACGTCGTGTTGCCTGAAAGCATTCCTGCGCAGAGGTTCTTGGCACTTTTTTCAAAGACATCTCTGAACAGGGATCAAAAACGAATTTATTGTCAAATATTCGTGACTATATTCCAAAGTTCTCATACAGGCTTTGAGTTCAAGGTCATGCTTTTGAAAATATATGTTCAGCTTTTTGGTATGTATCTACTTTATGCTAAAGCAATACTTTGTTTTATGATAAAAAAGTGCAAACGTGATTTGTACCAGGAGAGTTATGTGTGCTGATAAGAAGATCTAACCTTCTAGGAAAAAACAGTTAGTCCTCTTGTAACCAGAATGATCAAGAGTAAATACTTTGAATAGAGTTACCATAGCAAAAGGAAATTATGCATGTCCACACTTTTGATCATGCTTACCTAGACGTGCTTATATAAATGGCTGTACTAATAATTAGTAATTATTACTGCCTGCAATAAGTTAGTTGTAACGCCTTAAAATATATAAACATTGTTTTGATGACAAGATGCTGGTACAAGTAACTAGATGAAGCTCTAAATATAATGTTTTTCATTACGGTTACGAAGAACAGGTTTAGTTAAAAAAATTGCCATGATGTTTCTGTGCATACTCTGCACCTGAATCGTGACATAAAAAGTAAAGAAGCATAAGTAATTTTACAGAATTTGTTATCGTAATGAGGTTTATACCTGAATCTGCGTTCTGTTAAGTATACTAACGGAAAAATATAACTGTGCATACTTCAAGGTATAGATTTTTTTTTAATATTAGGAATAGTAACATAAAACTTTGCAAATTAGCCAATCAACGTTTTATTTCTAACAATCAATACAAACACTTCATGATGTAAAACAATTTTTACAGTAACAAGGCGCAGAAGTTGACAGGTATGAAATCTGATTTCACAAGGTCAGTATCGTGTGTGGCCTCCATTGGCGTTCAAGCAAGCACGGCAGCGACGAGGCATAGAGGCAACTAAGTTGGCGATAACTGCCTGTGGAATGGTGTTCCAGATGTTGACCAATGTCTGCGCTAGTTGGTCCAGCGTGAGAGGTTGGTTACGTCTTTGACGGAGGCGTCTCTTCATCTCATCCCAAACGTGCTCAATTGGTGAAAGATCTGGTGAAACAGCGGGCCAGGGTAAGACACTCACGTTTTGCTGAGCCAGAAACCCGGTAACTACACGTGCTACATGTGGCCGAGCGTTGTCTTGTTGAAACGTCATGTTACGCCCTTGACGTTGAAGAAATGGCAGCACGTGGGGTATGACAATCTCATCTCTGTAACGAACACCCGTTAAATTGCCACGGACAATTACAAGCTGGGTCCTGCCTTGAGATGAGATACCTCCCCAAACCATTATCGACCCACCACCACCAAAACGTTGACGTTGAAAAACACAGGGATCCAAGTAACGTTCTCCGCGACGCCTGTATACACGAACTCGTCCGTCCGAACTTTCTAAGTGAAACCGCGACTCGTCAGTAAACAGAACATTATTCCAATATGCTCTTGGAAGCCTTAGATACTGTCTGCACCACTGACGTCGACGTTGTCGATGACGTAAGAGAAGAGTAGGACGTATCGCAGGACGTCGTGGAGTAATGCTGTGCTCTCTTAATCGGTTTCTAACAGTTCGTCCACTGATAGGTCTCAAGCCAGGAATTGTTCGTGCTGTTAATGTGGCCGGTTGAAATCGATTCCGTGTGTAAGCCGGATATAATTGTCTTGACGGATTGACGTCACACGTGGACGCCCTGGACGTGGTAGATCACGGACGTTGCCACGTTGCTGAAATCGTCGCCAAAGTGCTGATATGGTGTTTCGGTGAACACCAAAACGCTGCGCAACCGCATTTTGAGCAATGCCTGCTTGGAGCATACCGACGGCACGTAGGCGATCATTTTCTGAGATGCGTGGCATTGTCTTCAAAGACTTAAAATCCAAATTAAGGTGTTTTTCTGAACTGCTGGGTAGCTCACTATAATTTGACGGTTAAAATAACTCGAAACAGCATGTACGAGGATGTTAACATAAAGAAACACGTAAAACGCGAGACCGTTACGGGCTATAAATTTTGCACGTGCAACTCGCGAAAAGCAGTATTATTGAAACAAGATTACCTTGTGAATTACACAAAAGAAATCTGCTAAAATAATTTTATACCTAATAAAAGATATTAAGTATTTTAGTGTGCACAGTTATATTTTTCCGTCAGTATATAATCTTTTTACTGCCAGTATGAATTATGCTTCTTTGTTACAATTTCTTAGATGTTCCACTTGTGTTCTTTAAAGTATTGTTTTGCTGCGAAACGTTTCCCTTTTCAGGAGTAAGAATTTTAAAAGAGGCAACTTTTAAACTTGTTATGCAACTATATTCCAATCAAATGCTGAATTGGTTATTTCATTTTAACCCTTTGGTTCTGTTAAATACAATTTCGGGAAATAGGTCATTGAGTTTGCTGTTAGGGCCAATTATTTTATCATTTAAGGTTTGGTTAAATAAGTTTGAAAAATACAAACAAAAAACTAAGTCTGTACAAGGGAGGACAAAATATCGATATTGTAAACAGCACAGAAAAATTACTACCGAAACCAAATCCATATGTGCACTGTCCTTAAAAGAGCTTTTAGTTTGCAAAACAAAATCTTATGAACTGCGGAATATATAACAAACGCCCTTTCCATTGGAAAACAGTTAGATGAAAAATGCAGAGCACACGTATGTAAACACGGTAAAAATAGCTCCATCGCGTCTGTTTAGACAAGCACGCTTTACCATGTAAATTGCTCTAAAACTTGGGTTAAAGGCTACACACAACTAGATAAAATACTACAGTATTTCAGTGTAACTAAGTCCCAGTCTCACTTTATAAACTTCTGAAGATGCTACCTATGCAATTTCTGGGAAGAATCAATCATAAGAAAACATTTCATTAGATTTTTTTCCATATCATGATCAATAAACTTTTCCGATATGTCGTCTCGAAGGAGATTACCCCAGTCACTTTGAATTTTTTAATTACAATCTGACGAAAGCTTTTTCAAGACGACAAAAAATTGCCAAGAATTGTCCGCCACACGTATGCTTATTTCAGTTTGTTCTTCAATATATGTGTTGTTTTCAAGTAAAATGATTTTAAGAACAACCTTTCCATTTTTGACCAATCAGACAGCTTTGTACTAATAGGAAGTTGGCAGTAGCAGTAAGCAGTAGCAGTTGGCAGTAGAATTTAAATCAAACGTGAAGTTGGCAGTAGCAGTACGAGCAGTAGCAGTAAACTAAAACGTGAAGTTGGCAGTAGCAGTACCGGCAGTAGCAGTAAACTAAAACGTGAAGTTGGCAGTAGCAGTACGAGCAGTAGCAGTAAACTAAAACGTGAAGTTGGCAGTAGCAGTACGAGCAGTAGCAGTAAACTCAAACGTGAAGTTAGCAGTAGCAGTACGAGCAGTAAACAAAAACGTGAAGTTGGCAGTAGCATTACCAGCAGTAGCAGTAAACAAAAACGTGAAGTTGGCAGTAGCAGTACCAGCAGTAGCAGTAAACTAAAACGTGAAGTTGGCAGTAGCAGTACGAGCAGTAGCAGTAAACTAAAACGTGAAGTTGGCAGTAGCAGTACGAGCAGTAGCAGTAAACTAAAACGTGAAGTTGGCAGTAGCAGTACGAACAGTAGCAGTAAACTAAAACGTGAAGTTGGCAGTAGCAGTACGAGCAGTAGCAGTAAACTAAAACGTGAAGTTGGCAAAAGCAGTCCGAGCAGTAGCAGTAAACTAAAACGTGAAGTTGGCAGTAGCAGTACGAGCAGTAGCAGTAAAACAAAACGTGAAGTTGGCAGTAGCAGTAACAGCAGTAGCAGTAAACTAAAACGTGAAGCTGGCAGTAGCAGTAACAGCAGTAGCAGTAGGAAAGTCTTAAAAGTCTTGAAAGTTTCAATGAAAATAAAACATGTTTAAACATAAACAGACCCTCCCGAGTCTATTGCCTAGTTCTCCGACTGTTTCTGACACTCTTGCAAATTTTCATGAATTTCAGTGCCAATCCGAAAAATGTCATTTTTAATGTCTAGGGACCCTCCTAAGTCGATTTTTCCGGTCTGCGACTGTTTCTGACCCACTCGCAGACTTTCAGGAATTTTGGTGCCACTTTGGAAAATGTCATTTTTAATGTCTAGGGACCCTCCCAAGTCAATTTTATCGGTCTGCGACCGTTTCTGACACTCTCGCAGACTTTCAGGAATTTTGGTGCCAATCGGGAAAATGTCATTTTTAATGTCTAGGGACCCTCCCGTGTTGATTTTACCGGTCTGCGACTGTTTCTGACACTCTCGCAGACTTTCAGGAATTTTGGTGCCAATCGGGAAAATGTCATTTTTAATGTCTAGGGACCCTCCCATGTTGATTTTACCGGTCTGCGACTGTTTCTGACACACTCGCAGACTTTCAGGAATTTTGGTGCAACTTGGGGAAATGTCATTTTTAATGTCTAGGGACCCTCCCATGTCAATTTTATCGGTCTGCGACTGTTTCTGACACTCTCGCGGACTTCCAGGAATTTTGGTGCCAATCGGGAAAATGCCATTTTTAATGTCTACGGACCCTCCCGTGTAGATTTTAATGGTCTGTTACTGTTTCTGACAATCTCGCAGACTTTCAGGAATTTTGGTGCCAATAGGGAAAATGTCATATTTAAGGTCTAGCCATCCTCCCGGGTCAATTTTACCGGTCTGCAACTGTTTACAACCCTCTCGTAGACTT
The DNA here is from genome assembly GCA_012932295.1 of Cyclina sinensis. Taxonomy (NCBI): domain Eukaryota; kingdom Metazoa; phylum Mollusca; class Bivalvia; order Venerida; family Veneridae; genus Cyclina; species Cyclina sinensis. The sequence goes on along the minus strand of JAAONU010000001.1, from coordinate 69,410,962 downwards.
TCAGGAATGTTGGTGCCAAAATTGAGAAAATGTCATTTTTTTATGTTAAGGGACCCTCCGGTGTCCATTGTTACGGCCTGCTACTGTTTCTGACATTAATGCAAACTTTCAGGAATTTGGTGCCAATCTAGAAAGTCTAGCTACCATCCCGGTTCGATTGCACCGGTTTGAGACTGTTTCAAACACTCTCGCAGACTTTCAGAGTTTCCTACTGCTACTGCTGTTACTGCTACTGCCAACTTCACGTTTTTTACTGCTACTGCTCGTACTGCTACTGCCAGCTTCACGTTTTTGTTTACTGCTACTGCTCGTACTGCTACTGCCAACTTCACGTTTTAGTTTACTGCTACTGCTCGTACTGCTACTGCCAACTTCACGTTTTAGTTTACTGCTACTGCTCGTACTGCTACTGCCAACTTCACGTTTTAGTTTACTGCTACTGCTCGTACTGCTACTGCCAACTTCACGTTTTTGTTTACTGCTACTGCTCGTACTGCTACTGCCAACTTCACGTTTTAGTTTACTGCTACTGCTCGTACTGCTACTGCCAACTTCACGTTTTAGTTTACTGCTACTGCTCGTACTGCTACTGCCAACTTCACGTTTGAGTTTACTGCTACTGCTCGTACTGCTACTGCCAACTTCACGTTTTAGTTTACTGCTACTGCTCGTACTGCTACTGCCAACTTCACGTTTTTTTACTGCTGCGTACTGCTACTGCTCACTTCCTATACATCAGCTTTGTCATCGTTTAGCTTTGCACAAAACCCTGCACAAAATTGACTGGTTCCCGACAACAATGATTTGGTGGTGTTTAACCTTAAAAAGGCACAATTTCTACTGGAAAGTAGATATATTCTATATTCTAACTGAATAATGGTGCGGACATTCTCTAGCTATTTACCAGTGTGGTCTTCATTATAGATTCTTTGGCCATAATTGTAGGAAATTTGTAATAAAATTTGAATAACGAGCAAACTTTTTAAGTTGTGTTTAAGATGGTAACTTATGAAATCTAAAATAATGTATAATTTGTGTTATTACTTTATGCTTCACCTGACAACGAAGTGCTCAAGAGTGAGCTTTTGTGATCATTGATTGTCCGGCGTGTGTCGAAGTGCGTCGTGCAGTGTGCGTAGTCAACAATTTGACTTGAACGACTTTCTCTCTATACCGCTGAGACATATTTGACGAAACATGCCAGGGATATTTCTTGCACGAAGCTCTACAAAAGTTGTTCAGGAATTGAATTCCATCAAGAACTCTGGTTGCTATGGCAACAGAAAGGAAAAACTTTGAAAATCTTCTTGTCTGAAACCTAAGGCCCTGAGCTTTAAGATTTAGTATGTAGCATTGTCTAGTAGACCTCTACCAAGTTTGTTCAAATTATATCCCTGGGGTCAAAATTAACCCTTCCGCGGGGTCAGTGTACTTACATAGGCTTATATAGGGAAAACCTTAAAAATATTCTTGTCTGAAACCACAAAGCCTAGAACTTAGCTGTTTTTAATGGAGCATCAGCTAGAGGTCCTTGCCAGATTTATTCAAATTTTACCCCCTGAGTCAAAATTGGCCCTTTCCCAGGGGTCACTTGATTTTAATAGACTTATATAGAGAAAATTTTTTAAAAAATCTTCTTGTCTGAAACCACTAAGTTAAGGGGTATGATGTTTTACATTGAGCATCAGCTTGAAGTCCTTTGCTAAGATTGTTCAAATTATACTCCTGGGATCATTAATGGCCCGGCCCTCGGGTCACTTGATTTTACATAGGCTTATAAAGGGAAGACTTACAAAATCTTCTTGCCTTAATCCACAAGATCTAGAACTTAGATATTTTGCATAGAGCATCAGCTAGAGGTCCTCTACTTAGTTTGTTCAAATTATTTCCTTGGGGTCAAAATAAGCCCCACCCGGGTGTCCTATTTGTGCAGAATATTTAATCTTTAAAAATCTTCTTATGAGAAACTGTAAATTTTAGACTTGAGATTTGTTGTGCATGGAGCATCATTTGGAGGTCCTCTACTAAGATTGTTCAAATAATGCCCTTCGGGTCATTACCAGCCTTGCCCCGGTGTCAATAATTTTATATAAACTTATAAAGGGAAAAATGTAAAACCATCTTCTTCTCAGAAACCACAAGGCCTAGAGCTTAAATATTTTGCACTGAGCACAAGCTAGAGCTCCTTAACCATGTTGTTCAAAATATGCCCCTGGGTCAAAATTGGCCCTTCCACGAGTATCAATTGATATTATATAGGCTATACGGAAGACCTAAACAAATCTTCTTAAACCACAAGGCCTAGAACTTAAATATTTTTAAAGGAATGTCATCTTGAGGTCTTCTACCAAGTTATTCAAATTATGCCCATTGGTTTAAAATTGGTATTTGCCCGGGGATCAATTGATTTTTACATAGACTTATATAGGGAAAACCTTTAAAAATCTTGTCTGAAACCACAAGGCCTAGAACTTAAATATTTTTAAAGGAACATCATCTTGAGGTCTTCTACCAAGTTATTCAAATTATGCCCATTGGTTTAAAATTGGTATTTCCCCGGGGATCAATTGATTTTTACATAGACGTATATAGGAAAAACCTTTAAAAAATCTTGTCTGAAACCACAAGACCTAGAACTTAGATATATTTGGTGGAGCATTTAGAAGGGGTCCACTACCAAGTTTGTTCAAATTATGCCCCTTTGGTCAAAATTAGCTGTACCAGGATCTCTTGATTTAACAAAGACTTATATAGAGAAAACCTCAAAAAATCTTCTTGTCGGAAACCCTAAAGCTAAGGACAAGATTTTTTTTTGCATGGATCATAAGCTAGAGGTCCTCTACTAAGATTGTTAAAATTAAGACCAAAAGGTCTTAAATGGCCCGGCCCTGGGGCCACTTGATTTTACATAGGCTTATAAAGGGAAGACTTAAAAAATCCACAAGGCCTAGAGCTTAGATATTTTACATAGATCATCAGCTAGACGTCCTCTACCAAGTTTACTTTTTTTTAAATAATGCACATATTACAACAATTAATGCTTAGTTCACCCGTATGGTGGTCGTGTTTCAACATGTTTAGATTTTATTTCATAATAGTCAAAACCCATTTTAATATATAAGCTTAGCAAAAGGAATTTATCTATACTGTAGTCACAAGTACTAGAAATATTGCTAAGATGTAAAATCAAATTATGAATGTGTAGTAAAGATTCACTCGCCATTATAAAGAGTTCCGATAACTCATATGCTTCATACTGTACCTGATTGCATCATACGCATTGTTGTTACCTCTACCTGCTATTTTAGTTTATTACCAGTTATTTCTTTTGTAGTTTTGGAAAATATATTGCCGTTCTCTAAATGAGTACGAAGAATGGTAGATAAAGAAGTAAAGAAAGAATTACAAGGATGTAATTGCTAGTATGCTTTAGTCTGGGAACAGAAACAAACCACTTCTAGACAGAGACAAGTATTAACAATTTTATCTCATCTGAAATTGTTTCAAATTACAGCGATAGCTAATTCGCCAAATGTTTGATTAATAGTTCCAGTAAGCCTGTTTTTATATTTTTTTATTTTTATACCTAAACCAAAGTTCAACATATATTTGTTCTAAAATAATAAAAAAAACAACAACATAGTTGTTTATTTAGTTAGGCAGTTGGGCAGTTTATTTAGTTAGGCAGTTGGGCAGTTTATTTAGCTCCCTACAATCGAGCTTTTTTAACAGTTTTTTTTTCTAGTGGTCGTATGAGACCTAACGTTTAATATGTCCAGAAAAGATATAGATATTTGCAAATATTATATCTGAATAAGACGTCAGTTAGAACGACAATTCTTATAACCTTGATACTTAGAAGAACTTCGCACGTATTCATATTTTTAGACCTCGAGAGGTACGGCTGATGATAAGGGAGGTCTGATTGTAGGAAATTGATGCTTGATGTAGGAAATTAGCTTTTATTTTGTAAATAATATGATAACATTAGTCATGCGCACATGTACCCAACAAAATCCTGATAAAATACATTAAACAGTGTAATCATAACCAATGAAAATATTTTGAGAAGTAACGTGTGCTCTTTATTCATCTATATTAATGAGTATCCAAGAGATAGTAATCATTTGAAAGTAGATGCAAATGTTAACAGATAGAAAACAAACCTTTAACATTTATACCTACACTGTTTACGTATCCCATCAATCTTATTGTTTCTCTTGAAATCAGAAAACGTTCATCAAGATCAAACAATCAAGTTAGAAAAAAATGTTTTGTTTTGTGGAGAATTTCTTTTGAGTTCATATTTTAATACAACGGTGAAGGTGTTTATCTTAAAGCATTGCCGTGGTTACCCAGTTCTTAATTAGTCAGAAGAATAAGTGTAAGCTAAAATTCAAATATTTATGAATGTAAACGGGTGACATCTGTTTTTATTAAGACTTTAAAAAACATTGGTAATTCCGGTCTCGATAGAATATACAAATCAGAGATTCATTTTTTGAACAGGGTACATTATAACAGGGGCAAAAAATAGTGAAAGAATGCCTGTGCTTTTGTATTCTTGTAGCTTATAGGATGGTTTCAAATTACATCGATATATATATGAGTTTACTATCATGTTGCCTTATAACACCATAGAAACCAGTTTAAAAAAAAAAACAAGCATGAAAAACATTTTCTTTTTTTAAGAACAATAAACCAGGGCATTACGTTCTTTTTATAAGAAGAAAGGCCTTGTGTACTAACACAAGTTTTCTGTTTACATTCTAGATAATTAGATAATTAAGCTGAATGATGCTTGCTAGATCTACAAGATTAAATGCGTGTTGTATCTTAAATTCTTCACAAAACATGCGCATATTTACATTTGGTTTGCATAGGAAGTTTCGTTATGCAATATATACACATTTTTAAGCAAATAAACGCAAGGAATGTTTTTGATTTTTGGCAATAAGTCGTAGTAACTTTCCCAAGTCGATAATCAGATTCACTAGTAATCTATTCTTCCGTTGGCACTGAATTTAACAGGTTGGCTCATGGAAGCGACGTAAGCAGACTTTGATTCGAAACGCTGTTTCCTTGGATTACCTCCCTTACCTAATTCTTCTAATTAAATTCTATCTAATTATATAATTAAAAGTTACCATTCACAAGCGAACAGGTAAAAATAATATAAAGATAATAATGACGACTTAGAAATGATCACGAATTTCAACTTCGTTTTTTAGAACTACAATTTTTTTCTAAACCCATAAGAATTATATCTAAATATTATTGTCAATGACATGTTTAATGTTATGATGTGCATAACATCATAAAGTAGTAGAGTCTGTTTGATACAAAATTAAACTCAGAAATCTGTGTTTTGTTTGCGCGAAACGGTACTTGAAATCCAACAAGTACAATTAAATCTTGATACACAATTTGGCAGACATAGATAACATTAGGTTAGCTGAAAATAAAGTTTTAAAGACCAGATCATTTGTTAGAAATAATATATCAAGTAAAATATGATAAATCATAATAGAATGAAACCTCATACACATTGGCAACATGATAAAAATAAGTATACTAATCAAAATAAATAAATAAATAAATAAATAAATTAATTAATTAATTAAGTAATTATTGAAAAGTAAAACAAAAATGTCGCGCGGTCTATTACAATGTAAGAAAAATACTGGTTAGCACTAACCACTAAATAGGAAATATTGTCAGCATTACAAATGAAATAAATCGGGATAACTTATGAACAATTCTTACGATACTACATACATTTTTATGATAAGAAAAACAACATAACAATCTTTAATTGCATAAATTTCAGAATGTTTATTTATGAATGCTGAAAATTCTTAAAGAATTCTGTTTTAAACAAAAATGCGATCGCCGACACAAGCTACTAGTACGTGCCAACGAGTTTGGGGGCTAAATCTATTATTCCTAGATTTCAGGAGGTATAAAGAATTCAGTTTGGAAAGCTGGCAGAACATCTGTTTTGTAGTTAAATAACAGATAAGAAAAAAAAATAGGCTAATTATTCAGACCGTAATGAAAACAAAAGGTAATAAGATATTTATTATGTATAAACAACAGTAAATCTGCAAAAATGAAAAAAAATGTAAGAATATTTTTCAAACGATTTTAAAACTTTCAAATTGGACGTTAGTTTACGGGTATACATGTTTAAAGCAGTGCTTTTTTCAATTCTTTCGTAGTTCAATAATACAATTTTTATGTCTTTTGAAGATTGTATAGCAGAAAAAAGGCCTAGGTACAATGAGACAGTCCTTGTAACTCCAGAAACCTTTCTATACCAGCGACGACAGCTAAAATTAGGCTTAATTTCTAATGAATTTAGGTCAAAGTCAGATTTGAAAATATGTTAAGTTCTCGCGGCTAATTGTACAATGTGAATATGAAAACAATATATATATAATTATAACAAATCACATCATTTAAAGTAAAGATTTTCAGCCGAGGTTACAACTTATAAAACATATTCATAACTGTTAAAGAACATTATTCAATATAAGTTGTAATAAACAAAAATAAAAGGAGATAAAAAAGAAAGCGAATGATAAATTAACAATTCTGACACTATCTGCATTTTGCTGACATTAAACAAAGAAGAAATTGAGCGTGATATATCTTACACGTTATATCAGGCAGAACACAAGCGCGCGAGCGCTGACGTCACTGGGAACAGAATTGAAAAGATTTTAAGTTTTAGTGATATACCGTCGTATATATATCACGGTTTCTTGTTCATATGCGTAATTATTTCTACGGCCTTCGTGATTAAATTACTAGGCATCTGAGAGTGACACCGTGATATTTTCGACGGTATATCACTCAACTTAAAATCTATTTCCTAAATATAGATTATAATTTCACAAACTTACTTGTTCAATACGGTCTGTAGATATGTTTTTTTTTTCTGTTTTTGTCTTGCAAAATTGGAAATCAAGATCACAATGGAAATAAGATATGCCAACACATATATGTATATATAAAGTGTACATATATGTTAAAGCGGAGTAAAAGCAAACAACTGTCTGGAAACCAAAATGTGCATGTACTGGCAGAATACTTCCCTCACATTTGATGTCAGCTGCCTCGTTTTTTCACCTCTGACGTAGTTGGTACACTATCTCTGAGCTAGCATCGCTGTTTTAGAGCATGCTTGGCACATATATTGGCATTGTAAATATTGTAGAGGGTGTGTTTCTCTCGTAAATTATGGTACAACACAACACTATCTGAAATTGCTGCAGTTTATAAACTTATTTCAAGGTAGCCGTTCATCTCTCATTGGGCGTTATTTATTGCTTATTGTTTATTGCCAATAAACAATGTACCTTTGACCACATCAGTTTAAATAATTACTTAGAATAACGAACAATTTTTCAAGTTAGAATTTTGGTAAAGAAAAACCTGTTGTGTAACGCGAGTTAGAAAAAAAATCAACATTGAGCTATGAGGTTTTTTTTTCAAATCTTTTAATCATATTGTGAAAAATGAACATATTAGACATTTATATTAAATGAATAAAATAAAAAGGTGATTAGAACATTTTTCTGTTTAAATTTAACTTTTGGTTCAAATAGCCTAGAGGTGGTCCATTAAGTGTAATTTGATGACTGATATTTATTTAGAAAAGATAAGTTAGTTCCTATGTTTTATCAGTGAATAAAATATAGGCGGAGTTCAGTACATTACACGAGAGAGAGGCACTATTTTGTTCACTGGTTAGATATAGGAATGTATTTATTATTTTGATTCTAACTACGTAGGCCTAAACAATTAGCACTATATTTTGCGTCAATTAAAATGAAGTTTGAAATTCGGTCATTTGCGGATGAATTTACACCCCTCTTGCAAAGCATGGAATTTTCCGTTTAAGATTATTGCTGCTTTTGGCTGTATGAAAACTGAAAGAAAATTATTTTTAATGAAAAAAAAAATCTTTACGAATATTATTTTGATTTTTATTATTTTTTATTATTTTATTATTTTTGAAACCAAACAAAAAATATATAGCGTCATTAACGTGACCTGACGTAAGAAACTCTGCTTTTATATTTTGCTACGTTTCATTTTGTTTCAAACTAAAGACCTGCTTCTTTTTCACTTAAAAGAACCGATTATGTTTATGTTTCAGCATATGTATAATAAATATATTTCTGCTTATTAAAATTGTACTTTGGTCTTACTCACGTGAAATAAAGAGGGAATGTGCTATACACGTTAGGAGGGAGTAAACTGTTAGAGCCGAGCGGAGAAAATACGGCTGCTTTTATTATACGTTTACGGAAATATTGCAGAATTGATAAGAATTTGAAATAACCGTCTTAAGTTTAACAAATTAGGTATTTACAGACTGAGAAGTGTTTTACAGATAAATCTTGCTCTTTTTGTACCGCAACAACAATTGCCTTACAGTAGAATAGTGCATGCCTTGATGTAAGTTTTGATAAGTCATTCTCAAAAATATGCCTTGTCAAGTAGGACCGTTTTTTGTTCTTCTGTCTTAGCTGGTACATACTTAATTCAACGTGTACAGACATATAAAAAACGATGTTAACAATTTCAAGTGTCCAGTATACGTCAAAATATATTTTCTGTAATACATTATATTCAGTACTAAATGTCAAGATATCTTTTATCTGTACAAGAACACCATTCTTACAGTACATTGACGACAATCTGGTACCACTAATGTCAGGTTCTAAGAAGAAACAAATATATTTTACTTCTTATCTTTTGTGTTTACATGTATACAAGTTTATACATCCGTACGTAGGAGTCTGAATCGAAGCAATGGAACAGGCTTTCGGTTTTTGAAAATAGTATACTTAATATTTCACGAAAATGATATAAACGTGTTTGATCATTTGCCTTATAACCCTGTGAACGAAGTTCGATTCACCGCACTGAGCTGAACTGAAAGTGATCTTTCGGATCAAACTCATAACTGCAGACCCATATTTTGGTGATATACATTTTGCACGCAATATCTAGATGTATCTTAGCGTATCCATTATATCCAAATTCACAAACTTTCCCTGTGAGTGTTGCATGTCATGTTGTCAACCGATACCTTATGAAGAAACTCAAATGGTATCAATGGTTTAAATGTCTTTAAAGGTCTAGAGAAATTATTGATTTGTCGGCTTATGCATCGCTTCAACAATGGCCAAATGCAACCGGTGTGAAAACAAATCGGAAATTATAAAACATACCATCAGTGTTTGTTGTGCACTTGAGAACTTACTCTGTTACGTCATTTTGTGTTCCGTAGCTCGACGGTACATACATTAAATCCCTTCATACGACAATTCCCTTTAAATCGATCTCGACCAATTAATATTCGCAGTCAAAATGCGATAAAATTTAAATTAAAATTTATTTTAGAGAATCTGTGTGTGTTCATCTGCCTTGCTCTATTAAGCATCTGATGTAACTAGTATTATATTATGCACAGAGGGTGGTCTTCTAGGAGCAAAGAAAACTGCAAGAGAATTGTGCGTTCTGTTAAAATAATAGGAAGGTTTTATCGAGTATTTGAGAACGAACTATGTGGCTTATGATGCCTTTTTGAAGTAATACTATGTGTAAGAGCATCAAAGGTGTTACATGTTTGACTTGTCAGAATGTTTTACTACAACTAAATTTAAGGTTGCTAAAACTTAGGGAATCATTACCTCTTTTTGGGTTATGCCCGTTAGGGCATCGCCCAGTATAGTGGCGAGGTTTCTAACTGCGACAGAGCATCTAATGACAAAGAATATGCAGCAGAACGTCTGGAGCCGGAGATTTTAGGACATTCCTATTCTGCAACCCTCCGATCCTATCTAGCTACTGAACACTATCCTCATTGGCGGCCCTGCAATCATTAGATTTCTCTTTATGTTTACTAGCGAGAGTACCAAATATTTGTTTCCTTTTGGGGTAAATGAAGTGTTTTAATTTCACAAAGAAATTGGTTGTAATATATATATAATTTTGCATAGTTTTTAATAACGACAGCAATGAAATTGAAAACTATTTACTGCACGTACAACAACAGACTTACAATCTCCTAGAATTCTGAAAATGCCTATAATGCTAGCAGGTGATGCGAGCGTTGCTAAAATAACTCTGTATTGCTTTATCTATTTGAGCTTATTTATCGTCGGTACCGATTGTCCGTATGACCGACGCCCTACGAAGAGGTTGTTGGGGGACAGTGCACGATACAGAAAGCTTCCCATTCAGATGACACCTCTTTGGTTCTTTACCATGCTCAGTGTATAGCACTGATAAGTGATTATATTGTACACTGGAAATTTAAGTATTGTAAAATTTAGAATTGTTGTTGTTCTCTTGTTTAGCTCTATTAAAAATACTTTAATTATTTTCTAAAATTAGATGATAGTAGTTTAGTTCTCAAAGTTTATATTTTATTGTGTATTTATTATATCCTGTGCTTGTAAAGACTTAAAATATTATATATTGTAATAAAATTACTTGCTTTGTTTACACTCTGACAGTATTTACTTACATGGACAGAAATATTAAAGCAAGAACATAACTATCAATATCTCAAGAAATATTGCATCAAGATGTTATCACATATACAATAAATTAATGGGCATAACCCATTGGTTGCCTTTTAAAGCAGCCAACTTGTCGTTATATAGCATTTGTCTGTGAGCTAAAGGTCTAATATATCAATCATTGAACAGTTGGAACTAATCTGACAAAACTCAAAAGAATTATTCCGGGTAGTCAAATACATGGTTAGGTTTGTCAATGGGATTATTGCGAACGCTATAAAAACACTGACTCTACAGGTCGAAGTCAAATATTTAACTGAAGAACCACATACTCATACCAAAAGACTCTCAAATTAAACTGATCAATTTTGTCTCAGACTCATTTGATAAAAAAAAATCCACAGCAGAAAAGTATCAGTATTCATTTGGAAAGCAACACTTTTATTCGTTTTCGTAATTTTATCTATTCGTTACTTAACAAGATAGGGTGTTTATGAGGAGGTAGAGTCGTTTACTATGTGTGCAATTTAAATTCTTCAGATCTCTTCTTTCCAGAAACAGTAACAAGCTGTTGTATGTTCTGTATCTCTTTCATTTCTCTCGAAGTTTGTCTATTCTATAGCGTCGAGTTATAGTTAATTGTAATTTAACTGTTTATATTATTGCGATATTGTTTATTTAATAAGAAACACAGTTCATGTGATACAAGCTGTATTATTTCCTGTTGTATTTATGGAAAACCGCATTCCGCAGTGGATCAGTGCCAAATTTTACAAAACTGTAAGAACAAATACCTCTCAATTTTCAAATAATTGATTAAAGGTTCTTCAGTGTAGGTCTTAAATTCATGGCTTAAAGGCAAGGTATATACATAAGGACAATGCAGCCATCTGCGGGGCGTCTTGAAGGGTAAACTGATGTGATTTCAAAGTCTGTTTTGCACTGCAATACAAATTCATAATGAAACTGAGAAATACTGTAAGACTTTTTGGAATTCGTCGTTTGGTAATGTATCTTGTTCTGTAAGACATGGTTACAAACGTTGTTACAGTCAGAATCAAGGTTTACTAGTTTTTTATGAAGGCAAATATTTTTTAATTCATCTAACATCAGCCAAAGGTTTTACAAGAAAGCTTTGCAATCGATATATTTGGTTTAACAATAGAGAATTTTATTGTGCCACAACAGTTTCAAATTCAACTGTGAAACGTAATAAACGACAATATATTATATAGATTTATCAAATTCTAATGTTGAGTCTGTACATTTTATACTGATCATTTTATCTTTTACTAAATCTACTTACGAACTCTTCTTTATATTTATATGTCAATGTTCAAGATTATTTATAAAAAAAGAGCTTTCTGCAGTATCAAATTGCAGTGCTTCACTGTAACAGTTACGTAACTGATTTCAAGTAGAAAAGCTTTAATATGTGTGAAGTTGGTCTGCAGTTCGCAGTTCGCAATTCGCGATTCGAATTGCGAACTGCAAACTGGCATGCAGTTCGCGATTCAAACTTGAAGATTTTCAGTGTTCTTCTTGGGAAAATTTATGACTTACTAACTTCATAAACCAAAAAGAAATAGTTCTAAGTCCAATTGCAAACTAGCATGCTGTTCGCGATTCGAATTGCGAACTGCAAACTGGTCTGCAGTTCGCAGTTCGCAATTCGCGATTCGAATTGCGAACTGCAAACTGGCATGCAGTTCGCGATTCAAACTTGAAGCTTTTCAGAGTTCTTCTTGTGAAAATTTATTACTTACTAACTTCATAAACCAAAAAGAAATAGTTCTAAGATAGAGAAAATAAACATAAGTCCAATTGCAAACTAGCATGCGGTACGCGATTCGAATTGCGAACTGCAAACTGGCATGCAGTTCGCGATTCAAATTTCAAGCTTTTCAGTGTTCTTCTAGGGAAAATTTATGACTTACTTACTTCATAAACCAAAAAGAAATAGTTCTTAGTAGAATTGCAAACTAGCATGCGGTTCGCGATTCGAATTGCGAACTGCAAACTAGCATGCAGTTCGCGATTCAAACTTGAAGCTTTTCAGAGTTCTTCGTGTGAAAATTTATTACTTACTAACTTCATAAACCAAAAAAGAAATAGTTCTAAGATAGAAAAAAAACATAAGTCAATTGCAAACTAGCATGCGGTTTGCGATTCGAATTGCGAACTGCAAACTAGTCTGCAGTTCGCAGTTCGCAATTCGCGATTCGAATTGCGAACTGCAAACTGGCATGCAGTTCGCAATTCAAACTTGAAAATTTTCAGTGTTCTTCTTGGGAAAATTAAACTAAAAAGAAATAGTTCTAAAATAGAGAAAAAAAATATAAGTCCAATTGCAAACTAGCATGCGGTTCGCGATTCGAATTGCGAACTGCAAACTAGTCTGTAGTTCGCAGTTCGTTTTTCGCGATTCGAATTGCGAACTGAAAACTAGCATGCAGTTCGCGATTCAAATTTGAAGATTTATAGTGAAAATGTTGTGAAAATGTTCTTCTATTATTTCATACTTACTTCATAAACCAAAAAGAAATGGTTCTAAAATAGAGAAAAAAAACAAATAGTTCTAAGTCCAATTGCAAACTAGCCTGAGGTTCGCGATTCGAATTGCGAACTGCGAACTGCGAACTGCAGACCAGTTTGCAGTTCGCAATTCGGATCGCGTACCGCATGCTAGTTTGCAATTGGACTTATGTTTATTTTCTCTATCTTAGAACTATTTCTTTTTGGTTTATGAAGTTAGTAAGTAATAAATTTTCACAAGAAGAACTCTGAAAAGCTTCAAGTTTGAATCGCGAACTGCATGCCAGTTTGCAGTTCGCAATTCGAATCGCGAATTGCGAACTGCGAACTGCAGACCAGTTTGCAGTTCGCAATTCGAATCGCGAACAGCATGCTAGTTTGCAATTGGACTTAGAACTATTTCTTTTTGGTTTATGAAGTTAGTAAGTCATAAATTTTCCCAAGAAGAACACTGAAAATCTTCAAGTTTGAATCGCGAACTGCATGCCAGTTTGCAGTTCGCAATTCGAATCGCGAATTGCGAACTGCGAACTGCAGACCAACTTCACACATATAAAGCTATATAGTTTTTTGGCTCTTTTCTAAGGAACCATTAGGTTAAGCTTATAGTAATTAGGTAGACTATTAAAAATATAGACCATTTACTATAGAAAAACATCTTGGGAGTATCCTTTGTGAACAAAAAATGTTTTCAGAACAAAGAGTTTAGGGAAATATAAAATGTATTGATTCAAAGGGAGTTTTCTTCGCGAGCTAATTAAAATTTGTTTGTAATAAACAAAAAGAACAGGAAATATACCGAAGAATTATTTGTAAAAGAAGTTGCTTTAGCAAAAAAGACTGTTTATAAATTTCATGAGTTCTACGTGATTAGTATGTAACCCATTTCGTCGGTTTAACACTTTGGCAACAGAAGTGTATAACGACTGTGTGGATACAGCAGAAAAGTTAACAGTCTACAGCCATGGTATTCCAGAATTTCTCAGTTCTTCTTGAGGCTAACAGTTCAATTTATAATGCAGTGATATTACAATAGGCACTTTCTTTACATGGCAACATTTTACAATGAAAGAAATTATTGCTATGGTGAAAACCCGTTTTAATTGAAAAAAGTATGACGTCTCTGTAATGGGTTTCTTGAATTTGCTATTAATTTCAGGTCATTCAAAACATTTAAAAATGACAAACGGTATATAAGTTATAGAAAAAAGGTGTCCAGTTTTTGTTCATTCATTGTCAAAAAGAACAGAATCTGTTGTGCAATTTCGTGTTTTAAATCTAAAACTGATGTGTTGTCGTTTATTCACGACCTTTACTTCACAGACTGACTTAACAATTACATCTCTGAGTTACCAAATAAACAATTGTTGCATACTTCTGCACAATTCATAAGCTTACGTTATGAATGACTTACACTAATTAATAGTTTTAATGAAAACGCTTGCGGGTAGAGCGGCTTCCTTTGAAACTTATGCTCTCAAAAATCCAGAATCACGTGATAAGAAACAGATATTAATAATTATTAATCATTTTATTGAGACTGGCATATATTGACAAACGGTAATCAGTTATCTTTCATCATGATAACTGTCCGCTTGGCCACTGTATTCGTTCTGTTTGATAAGATCTTTTGCAGTGGCCGCCAATAATATAGACATTAATCCTTGCGCTTATCAACTAACATTTTGTTTTGTTTTGCTATGTACAATTTCGTAATCAAAATAGATTCACCTGCTGCGTTGCTGCAGGCAGGACCTGTGAACGATCGGTGATAGATTATGATTTCATTAACATAATTATAAAAGTCTGAAAAGTCTCTCTCTACTTCCACTCTTTCGGAGCATCGCTCTGTGTTCACGTGTCGATACGTCATTACAGAACGCCTGGATTTTTAGTCGTGTTAATTGTTTTAGGTTTAGTGTTGGAAAAAGAAACTCAATACATTTTATTGGAATAATGTCTGTTCGAAAACGTGCCGATGACCATGCCTGGAGATTTAGTGTGGACTCTGGATACTTGGACATGGCAGGGGTCAGAAATTTAATTTCGATTACTCATATTATTCAAAGCATGCACTAGAAATTTGCTTTAAATTGCACGTTACTTGTAAGATAATTGGAATAGGATACCTACAAATTTTGATATAAGATGCTTTGAAAAGTCCAAGAAAAAATAGTGATTATCAAATATACTAAAATCAAGTAAAATAATATAAACTGTGACTTTTCAATGATGGCAAAATCGCAAGATGGTATTCAAAACAATAGTAAACCTTATTAATTTGGTAGTGGAAGAGAAAAACATCTAAAATAATTGTTTACACTGAATTTGAATTAGAATTGATGAGAGTTACGTATTCCATTGTCTTGAACGTAATGCTGTTAATTAACTCAGTGTTCAAATTTTTATTTTCGAATAAGGTCAGCATGAGAGAGAATATGGAGTTCGCTCTTGAAGCTATGGCATTTTCAGGGTTTATAGTAGCCCAACTCTTCAACAGAATGCAAAAAGTATTTTCAGTTTTGACATAATGATCCTGTTTTTATTTGACGTACGATTTGGTATGAAAATGTGTTCTTCCTCTATAAAATGGAGAAAATGATTGATTATCTAAAGAAAAACATTTGTTCATTTTTCTTTTTGGCGCAACTAAGAATTGTTAATTTATGATAAACGGCTATCCACCCCAAAATGGTTCAACAACACTGTATTAATCCAGTCAATTTACCTTTTGTAAAGAGAAATTTTTAACTGACAATTTGACATCGGGTAATAATTTATTCAGTATTATTCTTCTTTATAATTATGATTTTTAGGAAAATGCAATACTCTAACTTTCACTGTATACCTCTTTGGATTATTTAATTAAAATATCTTTAGAGTTCTGAACTGACCGTGCTGACAGACTGCATAGACAGAGTCCGAGGTAACCATACTCGGCACGAGAACGCATTGTTAAAGTTATTTACCTCGAACGGGAATTGACGTTATTCATTCCGTCATAAAATAATGTAATGCTTGAAATTCTCTACAAATTGTACAATCATTGGTTGCCATGAACGGCCGAAAGCGTTCGTCTACTGCTCTTCTGAGAATACACCGGTTTTTTTGATGGAATGTAATAAGTATGACTATTTTAGAAGAGCTTAAGTCCAATTTTACCTTACGATAGCTGAACTATTTTCAAATGGGATTATTATGTCGGGCATAAGGCTGCGAAGCTAAATGCTGTCGACCAAGGGGATTTTAAAATAGCATTTTGATATTTTAATCAACAAAAAGCTTCTTACTATATCTAGCTATCAAAATCTTTACTCCTTGTTTCACCTGTTAAAGTCGAGACTGACGTTTTTACCTCAAAAATTAAAATTCAGTAGTATGCAAGTTTCATTGACATTCTGTGATGATCCTGTCTAAATGTAACTATTTAACCAGATATTTTGTGCTGACTAAATTTTAATTCGGAACAATCCTGTAGACTGATGCAAAACCTCGCGAAGCAGTAACAGCTGGTATTTCTGGACTAATTGGTGCATTAATTAAAGACCGGATATGTTAAACGCATCATTTTAGCTTAAATAAAAGTTAACGAAGCATCTGCGTTCGAATAACCTTTCAAAACAATAGGTACAACTCAAGCCAAATCTTTATTTCTTGCGATAGCCTTTCATTTTTAAAAGGTTTGCTGTAAGTCTAGTTCAAATGTATTGATAATTTTGATAATTTAGAACGTTGAATATTAAATTTTATTCAGTATATGAAAAATGATAAAAATGAAATGGTAATGAGACTGTTTTAATTGAAATGTTGAAAAAATGGTAATTACAGAATCTAAATACTTTTTGCACTTGACGTTTACATAACACTAATTAATGTATCTGTCGAAAAAAATGCAGTGAGACTATAAACCATGTCTCCATACGAAATTTGTGTTTGATTGACGCGGTTCAGAAGATCCGCGTCTTATGGAATGCATGGGGCGGAATGTCTATGGAGTTGCGTGACAGATTGATGGAAAGGAAATCAGTGATTTTCAAATAGCAATCTTAGAATTAAGTCTTGTTTCAAAGTCATGGGCTTGTTTGGCAAATGGCTCAACTGCAAGTCGAGTCAGATAATTGTAAACATACAAAACCTTATAGCACCAAACTATATTTGTTTCAGATTACAATCATTATGAAAAAAGTAACGATCTTTCTATAATTTCTTTAAGAAACATGAAAGAAAAGGGTTTTTTCTTTTCTTTTTTGGACGAGCAGATCTTTGCTCACGTGTAAATATGCCAAGATATAAAATGCTTTCACTTTGTTTTCAAGTGTCAGAAAAATGTTAAAGAAAATAACAGCGTATACGTAACAACATTGTATATAAATATTACATTTTTTGAGATTTGTGTGTGTGTGTGGCGTTGGGGGGGGCGGGTAGTCGATTAAAGCGGTTACAAAATCTTCACCAGAGAAGAAAAAAGTGTACATTTGACACAGTGAAAAATCCCTCAGTTTTGTAGTAGGCACTTAGACTAAGAATCTACAACCTCTGTTCTACACTTCCGTTCCCCTACACCATGTTCCCAGGTTGTATCAATCCAACTTTAGACAGTGTAAACGTTATCAAAGTGTTTTTTATCTTACAGAAGCAAAACATGGAGATTTTTCTTTTAAAGCAGACACTGCACGTCATTTTTGCTTTTTTAATTTTCATCATAAAAGTGAAATAGGGGTTTAAACCCTGCTTAGAACATTGACACGGAAATTAATTTCGACAACTAAAGACAAGTGAAAGCAATATAATATTTGCTGTAAGATCCATCTTTACACCACTCGCGCCATCTTTACACCACTCGCGCCGTGTCTTATCTTAATGGCATTCAAGCAGAAAAAAAGAATTTTTAGTTTAAACTTATCTATTATACATTTGGGAAGAAAGTTCTTGCAACTTATATTAACCCCTCTTGATGACTGCAGTTAGTAAATGGTCGGAAATGATGGATTACTTTAGTCATTTATGACATCGACAACAAATTCCTGTACAAAATAACGCTGCATTAATTTGTAACATATGCTTCAGACCTGTAAAATGTAAGTGTGTTTAATCAACAAAAAATGTTCTTTTTATTAAGCTTTTTTTCTTTTTGTCTAGTAAACGTGACAATAAAAACCAGAAAACCATATTTGCACAGTAGATCTTAATATAAATGGTTTAAAGCATAGTTACTTCCCTTGATTTACTCCGTGAAACTGTCATAAAACGCGTGTCAGTAATACTTTTTTTATTTTATTGCTATGCGGTTGCCTGGCATAGCATTACTTTATATCAGAATTATCTGTATTATTAAAAGTTTTATGAAGATTAAGCCTAACCAACCATTATTCTGAGGACACACACATGCAAACACAATTATTCTGTTTCGTTCTGACATTCAAAGATACATAATTATGAAATAACAATTGTAAAAAAAACTTACAAATGCTTAAGAAAAATTTAGGTCGTTCATTTATTTAGGGGATCTACTCCAGAGGTCCCTAATGCAGAAGATGGGCTTCATTTTGATCTTGAATTATGAAAATGAACATTAAAATATTATTTGATTCGATTACACCTATCAATTCATTTAACTCTTGACATCTAAAAAGAAGTGTAACAGTGGTGTGAAATTAAGCAATGTACACTTATAAATCATCTTAATTCAGAAGGAATAGTACGTTATGTAAGCAATATACACTTATAAATCATTTGAATTCAGAAATAGTACGTTTTTATTAAAGCAATGTACACTTATAAATCATTTTAATTCAGAAACAGTATGTTTTATAGAAGCAATGTAAGTTTTTTATTAAAGAATTGTACACTTATAAGTCATTTGAATTCATAAAAAAAGTACGTCTTATGAAAGCAATGTACAATAATAAATCATTTGAATTCATAAAAAAGTACGTCTTATGAAAGCAATGTACAATAATAAATCATTTGAATTCATAAAAAAGTACATCTTATGAAAGCAATGTACAATAATAAATCATTTGAATTCATAAAAAAACGTCTTATGAAAACAATGTACAATAATAAGTAATTTGAATTCATAAAAAAGTACGTCTTATGAAAACAATGTACAATAATAAGTCATTTGAATTCATAAAAAAGTACGTCTTATGAAAACAATGTACAATAATAAGTCATTTGAATTCATAAATAGTACATTTTATGAAAGCAGTGTACACTAATAAAGATTTTCAATTTAGAAATGGTACTTTTTATGAAAGTAATGTAAACTTATAAATCTTTTGAATTCAGAAATGGTACGTTTTATGAAAGCAGTGTACACTAATAAAGTATTTGAATACAGAAATAGTACGTTTTATGACTAATTTGTTTTTCATCTCTGTATACTTTATTCACAAACATTTTGTCACGTTTTTTCAGTTATACTGGGTTATACTGATCATATATATAAGTAATGTATGCTGAAGAGCCTCTTAGTATTTTGAATGAAATCTAAAATCTAGAATAGATTTGAAATAATCAAAAGAAATCTTTAAAAACTGGCTACGTCTTTGGAAAGATGTTTTGCTGAAAACATCTGTAAGCGTAATTTAATGTTAACTAAGTTAACAGGATTAAAGCCCTAAAATTGAGGTTATAAGTTTTGTCAAGCAATTTGCATCTATGTATGTAAGATAAGTCATTTCCAGGAAAAACTACTTAGCACAGAACAATATATATACTTTCTTAATCAGCATGGTAACAAAGATGTTATCAAGTGCAGTCTATAAAGGTGCTATATTAATTCACCCCTTTTCTATACCAACTCGTTTCCACTTCAGTACATCAATTATACTTGTCTTATAAGTGCTTTCTTTAAAAAAGTAAAAACGAACAATAGAACATTTTGAGATTTTAAGTTGAAATATTTTGGTAAGTATTATCGACAACTTTATAGCCTTGCACAGTGTTCTGACATAAAATGTGTGGAGACGTCATGACTAATAAGCTACTGGTCATTATTTATGTTTCAAAGAATGACGATAAAATGTGATGAAATTTTAAAACAATCCGGCCATTTTTATTCGGGTAGAACTACTGCCAGAGCCATGTCAGAAATATAAGTATAGCAATATTTTCATAAACGCGGGATATGTCATAAGTTGGTCATTATCAGGATGAACAGACGAGTTCAAACTATGAAGACAGACAGACATACGCCAACACAGAACGAACGTTTATGCATCCATTAGAAATGACAACAACAACAACAAAATGTATGCTCAAAATTATTATAAACAACATATTATATTGTTAGAACACTTTCTCAGTTTTAAATGCGCTTACATGTGAAGTGGTTAATTTATGCTGGCTTATAATGTTAAGAGATGTAAAAATGGTTATCCTGTTACAGTCATACAAAAAGGCAAAAGGTTAGTTAGATATGCACCTTGTACACTCTACAAAAAATTCTCAGCATTTTTGGAACGCTGCCTCAAAAAAAAAAAATCCAAAACGAAACAAAAGATCAACTTAATAAATTTTAAATTACATTTTTCTAATGAATTCTTTCATTTTCTTATCGACCATTTTAAAGTCTCTACAATTTCAACCCCTTACAAATGTACTTGATTCTTTGCCGAGATAATACGGTAGTTTTCACGAATCTACCATAAATAAAAGTGATAAGTCAGAATTATTGAATAATATAATGCTTTGTAGCTTTTTAATGCACTGCACTCAGAAATGTATAACTACACGAATACCTGTTTTACTGAAAGCAATGTAAGAAAGTGTAAATCAACTCAATTTACATGATTCAAGGAAATAAGCTGTTATTTGCAGAAAAATAGCTCGCACAACACATAGAAAGAAATTGCTCTTTATAATTTGTTGCATCTGGGAATGAATATGTACACTGTAGAGGAAGACGGGTTTTATTAAGAACAAAACAATTTGCTAAAAGATGTTCTAGAACGAGACATGCACTTAGAAATTAGTGTTTTATGTTAAGTCGCTCTTGGTTTGCTCTGGTGTATTATAGAGGAAATATTTGACAGCTCATAAAAATAAAGTTTTTTTCTCTTTTTTTTCTCTCTCTCTTTGAAACTCATAAACGAAAAACATAAATATAGAAAACGCTTCTTTTGTATTATAAGCCACAGGAAATCTGACTGAAAATACAATAAGTGATCTAGAATTTGACAATTCTCAGAAAAGGGGAAAATTTTTGATCAGAAAATTTTTCTATCAGGAAATTTTCGTAAGCTATTACTCAAGGTGTATCATTCAAATTCTTTTGCGTATTTGAAACTTATTTCAATTAACTATATGTAATTAAAATAATAAAAAATGCCAGCCCTTTTTATACAAAATTATCTCAAGTGGACATTTAAGCAAAACTACTTCATTTTAAGTAAAAAATTAATGGGTATTTTCGTTCACGTGTTAGAAAAAGTACTTAGAAAACATTGGACAAATATTTTCTTAATAAGACAGGAATGATACAGTTTCCGAAATATGTGTTGTTCATCCTTTTCTATCTTAATAAATGCTGTATAAATGAAATACTTTTCATGACACAATGACAGTTAATAATAAAGAGAAATCCATGAGTGCAATCTAACAAATATAAAGTTCACGAAATCAACAGAATCAACTTATCTATCCTAAATTACTTTCTGCAAGTTTGTTAACGAGTGTTTAGAAAAAAACTCGGATCGATTGTCAGACTGGCTTGATCGGAGAACATAAAATGATGCTCGTAAAAACAAGATTAACAAGTTTGCTATGATGATACTGAAATGTACAGAGACTTGATTTAAACAAAGACATCACTTGTTTATTATCTTAATCTGATCTGTGTTTCTTGGACGATTGATCATTGAAGTTTATTATTCATTTTCAAGTTTGGCTTTACCCCAGATACAATTAGTCTGAAAATGTTATTAACTTACTGCCTGTCCTGGAATCCAGAAGGGTTAATTAAAAAGTTCATCAAAGAATGCATTCCAACAGTCACACTTAATCTGACAGAACGACCGTTATATTTGTTTCAGTGGCAAATTTAAGTAGACTTTATATTATCTGATTGGTTTGGCGACTTCTTTGATAGAAACGTTGAGTTTGGCAACTATTACAAAATAAGTATTATGATGCATTGAAAGATTCTCTATACTTTTTTCACGATTACGATCTACCAAGAAACTACTTCAAACCATATATTTTCTTCAGATGGCCGACAGTTCAAAAATATGGAGCAGTACTGTCAAGTAAAAATTCAAAAGTGCTCATCAACCTATTTACATATATTTACTTTACTTATTAATTTAGAGACCACAATGCTGTACTTTAAGAAATTTTATTTCCTAATGTGATTTATGTGGGATTCGCTCCACAGCTTACAATTTTTATGTGCTGAAGTAATATTAAAAAGAAGAAGAAGAAAAAAATCTACTTATATTTGTGCTATTCTTGTTACATGAGTATAACTCTATTTCACTCTTTATGTACATGTGTTGGTTATTATTGTGTTTTAGCAGTTTAATGCTAAATAAAGTGTATATTATGTAAGTTTATGTTACAAAATTGGAATATTCAGTTTCTTGCAAAAGTAATCATACTTTGAACTCGTATTTTCAAATCATTAAATCATGGTCACCGTTCAAAGAACACATGCGGTAATTTTTTTTATATTAATACAATTAACTTTTAAAAGATTGTATTCGAAGGTAAAAGCGTACATAGTGAAACAGTCTTTAAATCAGCTGCTATCTGAGAATAAGTTTCGGAAGGGTTGATTATATCGAACATCTGTACTAGAAAAATCTACTCAGAATTCTAAGTCAAATAAGAACTCTATAAAAAGTAGAGTGATACATTAATCAGATCTAGAGAGAATTCATATTCATTCTTTGTACTCACTCATTTTTATCATTTTGGCAATAGAAAACGTATAAATGAACCTAAATGTTGTTCGCTGCTATGTCATACAAAAACAATGTAAACGGTAACTTATTTTGGCGACCAATCAACGAATTATGGAGTTATTTCTCTTGGAGAAGGTAGTTTTACTTGTGCAACGCGAAGCATACTTCTGATGCATGAGTGTATGTGTAAGCTATGACAAGTTAATCCAACACCAATGCTGATAATCAAGATTTATATAAGAAACCACTGAGTTTACATTACATTTAAGCAGCTACTCCTAAATCATTATTATACAGTCAGATAACAATGGGCTCTATGATACCGCTTGACAATACAAACCCCCTGTTGTTTTTGTGCATTAGAGCATCCAATAACGCTTAAACAGTATTTCCAATGTCTGTTCTCGTTTTAAATTCTTTTCAAAACCTTTTAGTTGCCATAGGCACGTCTTAATACGCAGACATTTAGTTAATCCGGAAACAATGCTTCAAACAATAATTCCGGTATTAGAGTACCTTGTAAAAATATTCTAAGAATTATGGTAAAATTTCACGAGATAAAATATACAAAAAATACCGGGATTTGCATATGTGCTACAACTTTTCTTCGACATAGCATGTAAATTTTCAACAGACATTGGATATTCATTATGGTCGTGATAAATTTAGATCGTTACTACCCACGTGACCTTCACTTATTTGCATTTAGTTGATGAAACCATGGAGTTGTATTTAGGTGTTTAGATAAAGGGAATGCTCATTAGAAGCAGAGTTGTAACGTAAATCCTGTTTTTTTTTCAGTATAGTTTTAACTTTGTAACTGAAACTCGACTTTTCAATATTTTTCATCGATCTTATGAATAATTAGTGAAGAATATTTTGGCACGTGAAATTATGTTGCGTAATCAATCATCAAGAAGTAGCACACATTAATCGATAAAAGAAAATGTAGAAGGAAGCAAGCTGTAACTAAAAGTTTGGGATTTCATTAAGGTATACCTGGAAAGTGAGCATTAATTTTAACGATCAAAGGTTTATTCTTGGTAGTTATTGTGGGGTCTTTGAGAATAATTGTAAATTTTATTGTAAAAAATAAAAGGCATGCTGTGACAGCTAGAAGCTGCATCATACAATCATTTGCTTGGAATGACAATAGAGAAATGAAACACAAGTAACTTTACCAGTTACGTTGCCATACGCTAGAGTAAAGCGTTGCTGTTTCCAAAAGTAACTTTATATTCAACTTGAACACATTGCAATTGTATGATTAAAAGTAGATTAATTATATAAACTGGGCTTGTCAGTTACAACTTTGAATATGGAATATTGGGAGGACTTCAGTAGAAATTCCATTCATAAATTTACCAGTGAATAACTCTAGCACTTTCCAGTGTGCACAATTTCCGGCACAAATACACACATGTTTCCTATTCTTGTGCAGGAATTCCATGTCCTTGGCATTACAGAAGGCGAAAAATGTCTGTTGAGTGAAATATCATAACGCTGCAAAATACCAAGGTAGTCATAACATGCATAGCAAGATCAGGCGGTTTGGCTAGGGGTTTCTGAACCAGATGTGCTCGGCTTTTCAGCACAGGTATGCAAATCAACACTCCTTAAGAAGGAAATATTTTTATTGGTCTTCCAAACTCGCGAAAAAATACACATAGAATGTAAGAATTATTGTAAGATAACGATTTTTCTCCGCTTGTTAGAATACAAAGGTTACATTATCAGGTAAATGTTTACATATCTATTGTTACAAAATAATGTATATGGCAATACCATCAAACACATTTTCATATTTCCCGGCAATCATTTTGGTATTTTTAAAGCCCTGCACAAAGAAAAAAAATATAAGGAGAAAATCGTTCTTTGCTAACAAACAATTTCAGGTTAAAACTGAAACATTATTGACGTAGAGGTGAACCATTACAATTAACATCTTGTTATAAAGAACATTCACACATTGATAGAATTCATCTCAATAGAAAGGTATTTTTATTTGTGAATAAAATATTTGAATGTAACACGTCTTCGTTTAATAGTAGAAATAAGTTCTCATTATAGAACCTCGAATCAAACTTCAATTCTGGTATTGAAAAACTAACATACAGAAAGCGAACAGTTTTGTCCTTACTTGGTAGTATTCTTATTGAGAATAAAGTAAATTGTTTTTATTAAAACCAGGTATTGAATTTTATCTTCTGGACAACAAAAGAACTAATTTATTTAGAATAATAAGTATATAAACAAAAGAGTCAATGATAGGTTTTTAAAAATACCAGGAGCGAGTTAGTAATTTGAAAACAGAACGGAGCTCAATGCTGCAGCAGTATTGTGAAGCAAACATTTATAATATTATATGGGATTTTTACCTGTTGTTTGGATGTTTGCAATTCTATCCCTGTAACCTGCAACCTGATTGAAGCGTTGTAACTCTTCCTGGTACTTCGCATGTAGATTTGTTCTGGTTGTCTCCCTTAGAACTGATAGAGCGATGTTCTTATCCGAGAGTTGTATTCGAGTTATATAGACAGGCAGTTTGATGCCTTCATGTACTAATCTATGATCCCTCCGTCAGTACAAGATGTAAATTGTTTACCAGTCAATGAATGGAACCACTTACATAGTTGAAGTCAACTAACTAATCAAAGTGATTGGTACAGCTTCTTTGTTGGATTACTCGTTATTGTCACTGATCTAAGCTGATTGATAATACACTTGGTTTGTGAAAGTGTTTTGCTTGGGCATAGAGAGGGCGCTAATGACTTGAGTTTATTCAGTTAAAAAAGTAGTAGTTTTAACAGAAGTGCAAAACTGAAATTGATATCCTTACGTGTAGCACTTCAGTTTCTTTTCTTATCACTCAGACATTACGAATGGCGTCATTTTAAATAACATAAAAAGACCGCCATTATGTACTGGAAGTATCATGCTGTATTCATGTGGTTGAAACATTAAATTTCTCTGTACGTTTCAGCCGTGCAGTCAATTTTGATTTTATTCAAACAAATATATTAAAAGCGAGTGTATATCCTAATAGGAAGTGGTAAACTTTTGCTGTTGCAGAAAAAAGAAAAGAAAGATATCTTTAATGGGGTCCTTAAAAAGTATCAGAGGCGATTACGTTATGAAAAGTTTTGCACATAATCATTATATCATGGCTAATTCTAAACAATTAATTGTAAGAACTTAATCTCTTTTTATATTCACATATATAAATTGTTTTAGAAGATCTTGCTGAAAGTAATGGCCTGACAACGTCCTCATAGATTGATATGATCATATATTAATATGTTTATTTATAGCAATTCACAATGTATCCGAACATTGCAAGTTATGTAGGACTGATGTAAAATGACAGACGTGTTTAAAAAAGGAAGATGAAATAACACATCAATAAACAATTTTAATAACACTGCTGTATATCATGCTATGAAATTGATACATTGCTTGATCACAGGTATTTATGTTTGTGTTCTGTAACTAAAGCAGCAAGTATAAAATCAGTACTGTAGATCCTTGAATTATATAGTGCAGTACTTGTTTGAACAAGTGCCACAGTGTCTAGACATTGCACAGGGACTGCATATAATGTCATACCTGGGTGGAATATTGTTTGTCATCAAGTAAATGAGAGAGTACAGTAAAGTGTTTTAGAGGAAAATTTTGCAAGACAATAAACATACAACGAGTTACTTTAAAGTGTAAAGAATGTAGGAAGATCAAATGTCACAAGATAAGCATGGAACAATGGAAGATTTTCAAAAGCAAATGTCGCAAAGAAACCATGAATGCTTGTAAAATATCCGTGATTTATTAATATGTTCAATGACTTCAGCTGTGAAAAATTTGAACCGTAGGAAAAAAGACAAACAATGGTGAAAACTTGGTGAGTTTGTGTACATTCATACACTACATATATCCCGCCCTTCTTCACCTACAGGCTTCCCGCTAGCTAAATCAGAGAATATAGGAGAGATAAAAACTTTTCCTTGAGCGCACCTTAGCTTGTCTTTGCAGGTGATTCCTAATTGTCTTAGCGTAGGTGATTACAGTTTCTTTGGCAAACATGCAAGAAACCACATACCAGTGTATATTTGTGATTATTGAATGTCTGATATAAAGAAATCACGATTCTGTGTTGTTTTTTTAGGTCATGATTTTCAGAATGTAGAAAGTAAGGTGACATTTAAAGAAAGGTTTTGCAGGAGAAATTGCAAAACATACCAATATATTTGAAAAAGTCCAAATAATTCTATATCGTTTATTTACCGAAATGTAAAAGTATTAGTTTGTGTCCAGTAATTTAGGGATTCATGTATAAAAGCTATATGACGAGAGTATTTGTGACAGAAAGTTGAGTGGCAATATGTTTTCTCTACTTTCACCATTTAGTTAATGCATTAGTTTGTCTTTGCATTCTGTAACCAGTAATTTTATAATTTCCACCGAGTGCCTGTTGAGATACGAGGTATTCAGCCAGGCGGTTCAGTTTTGTCCCGTTCGCGTGAAATTTAGGTTGGACAAATGATTTCAAAACCTTTGCTTATTAAGCTTTATTTGAATTGTCATATCAAAATACAAAGCTATGGAAATGGTGTCAGCGTATAATTTAATTCGATCTTTGTTCAGTTTCAATATGATATTTATAATATAGTATTGAACATCGTAGAGATGCTAACTCTGCAATGTATAGCGTGTCTGTGTAAGTTGGAAACGGTTCATTTGTTTATGTGTTTCCAAAATAATGGAAACTTGGCATCAACTGCATAGAAAAACTTTTGGTGGAAACGTTCGTTTTTTGTTTGGCTGTCTCATTTATGCATGGCGTTTCGCACTCGCATTCTTGTATATGTTCTGTTCAGAGATTAAGCACATTTTTTTGCCGTTTAAGCTAATATATTTGAGATTAATGCCATTGTCATTTCTATAGTCTTATAGATTGTTAGACTTTGGAGATGACGTCAACTACACGTCTTTGCAGAATTACACAGAAAGTCATTTTAGAATTCCATGCAGCGTAACTGTCTTGCATACAGTTATCTTCCAAATCATGAATATTATCATATAAATGTTATATGTAATTATATCTGTATAGTTTCAATTAATTCTGCCTATGATACTCTATTCTTTTATTCTGTGTTTAATACGCTTTGTGTGTACGTATCATGGCATAAAAGCCTTGGGCAAATTTGTTTTTTTTCTGGGTCAATTAGTTATTGTTCCTGATTCCGTATAGGAGATTCTCTTTCCTTATTGATACCACGTGTATGTGCCATATGTCTGAACCTACGAAAACGTGAAAATCTTGATACAGCCTTAGTATAGTGCCAAGAATGTAATAAATATTACATTTATTGCGCTTTTAATATTTCTATTACCAGAGAAGCATTAATGTATTAACTTTATTGCACATGGTATACTGTGGGGTTTGGGGAGGAATGATATTTTATGATCTACAGTTGTTGCAAACATACCACGTATTTGTTTCACAGTTTTGAGAGGATGCTAGTATACCTACTGTGTAAATGTAACATTTTTGTTCAACCTTTGGCACCTAACTTTCAACCAGTCCTAAAATTCGAAGAACTGCTTTATTTCATTTAGTGTATATATGTAACTACAGAAAAAATATTCATTCTGTTTCGATGAATTTTAATGAATGGCATTTTCTAAATGTAAGTTTTTGTAAGTATGTTTCAATTGTGCATTGATTCAAAACAGATAGCTTTCTTGAAATAATAGGTATATTTTGGCACGATTTAAACAACAGAAGCAAACAAAAGAAACTGTTATGCTGAAAGTCTTATAATTATATATATTGGTTACAATTGTATAGATATTGTCTGTTGCTGTGTGAGACCTCTCTCGACCTGACTTGATGTCGAGCAACTAAACATTCATCTAAAACCCGAGAGCGAGATAAAACATGGTAGATACATTTGACGTAGCCATTTTTTCACGATAGGCTTACTCACCATTTGTCAGATTGTTTTATCAATTTTCCTCCGATGGTCTTTTTGTGTGGAACTTAAGTATATTGCCACGGAAGGCTTTGCATATTGTTCTATCGATCACTTTTTGGCATTTATGACAGTCAGTATCTTGAAATTCCATTCTGTATAAAACATATTGAGTTGAAATTTTCATGAGAAATCTACAACAAAAAATATCTAAAGTTTTATAAACAGATAACCAATATATCTTCATCCATCTTCATATCGTAAAACATACGATATGCAGAAAGTTTGTATACGATATTGTTTAAATTATAGCAGTAACACACACCTAAATACTTTTCTTTCTAGTGAAAATGCAAAAGCGAGCCATTAAGGTATGCAGATGAAAGCTTAGCGAGGTAGAAACCAGTTTAATTACTGCTGTAAAATTGCAAAACATACCAAACTGTCAGAGCTGTATTTTCAGAAGTTGCTTGCAGACCTTGAACTCATTCAGGCAGGAATGTTCATTCTTATGATTATTTGTCTTGTTCTCAAACAATGATTTAGAACTGGAACTAAGAAATAGGCAAGTGAATTTACAGTGCCATCACAAAGAAGGTAATGATCAAACAACCAGCGGTCTAGCCTTCCAAGATTTCACAACAATTAAATGTCACTCATACACCTTTGAGTTTTGGGGCACGAAATAGTCTCTAGAGATTCCCGGGATATTGTGACAATATTATCTTACTCCTAGTTTTAGACCAAGCAATTAATGCTATTCCTTAGTAACTGACTTTTAAGTTTCTTCCTCACTACAGATTTATCTTTTCTTGGCTAGCATTACTGACAGAATGCTAGCAGAGGTAAAACTGTTGCTATATAAGAGGTAAAAACAATTAATATATTAATGCAATAACATAAAAAGAAAATGATCATATAGCCTGCAGTCAGGCTATCTTAATCCCAGTAAATACAAAATATTTTGTCCTCCATACGGAATAGATCTAAAATAGTCCAGAAAAGATATGAAATTTGTATGTGTGTAGTGATCTTAATTGTCACCGCTATATAATAAATATATAGTTTAAAGAGAAGTTGGTCAGGACAGATGGGATAATTAATACTTCAAAAATTATACTGCCATCTCCAGAAGATTCTGCTAAAATTTTCTGCTCAAAGGTCGTAAGCAGGGCATTCTTTTAACAATAACCTCTGCCTTTGTGCGAGGAAGAAACTTACACGAATAAACAAACAACATAATGTAAGCGAAACTTGTATTGTACTCTACTGTATTGTACTACAGAACTATTCTTAATGAGACAACTTGGTCTGTCAAGTATGCTATCAGCAATTAATGATCAATTCTTTCATCTTTACTGTTTTACGGACGAGATAGCTCGCTGTGTATATATATCTGCCAATTTCTTAACTCCTGGAAAACTTACAATGTCAGTATAATATGGGAGTCAGTGTTAAGGTGAAGCCAGAATAAGAAAAGAAGTAAAATTACAGGATTCTGAAATCTTGAAAAAAAAACAACATTTTATATAGTTCTTCATGGTAACAACAGTAAAGGTGATGTATATGTCATTTTAGCCAACAAATTTGATTTGTCATACTTTGCCAAGAACTATATGAAAGACAACATTTTTACATAGAGAACACTGTGCTGATGAGCAAAGAAATAAAGCCATATTTCTTTCCTGATTTTATTACTTTTATTTTAAATCAAAAGATTTTTGATCAGGCAGACACAATTAGTATGCATTTTTAATAAAAGTTTTTTAGATTGGTAAAAATGCATTGTAATCTCATTTTGAAAAATGAAAAGGAACGAGGTCTGTAACTTATAGCTGGTTTTCACTGTCGATCTACTCTTGTACAATAGATGAGCAGTTATTATATAATGGAATACATATATTTTTCATTCGCCTAGTCCTGCTTTATTCCCAGGTGAGCTTTGTTTCCTGGGCAAGTTACCAACTGCGATTGCCAGGTTTTGCTTACTCTCTGTTATTTGTATACCCTGAACAACATTTTGTTCATTCTGTTCTCCTTAATTACCAGAAACAATCCGAAAAGAACGTATTTGCTATAAACTAATGGGAAAACAAATCCAACACCATGAAAATAAGTATTGCGGTAGTCAGAGTATCTATGTACTCAGAGGGTTATTTCATTTAATTACTCGTGTCTTCTCACCGGGGAAGCCTAAATGGTTTTTCGTAATATCTACAAAATATCTGAATTAATAGTTCCACGTGTATTCACAAGGCAATATCTTATCCCTTATTGGCAGTCAGTTTGCAGTTATCTTGTCACTCAGCAGAACTCCACAGGTTTAATAAGCACAATCTACTAATCAACTTTCAAACGTGTTGAAATGCGTAAGAACTTACGTCCGAAAAGGTCAATGAAATATGAATTCTAAAGTCTAAAACTCCGACTTGATGCAGACACTTGATTCTTATGGATGAAAGAAAATTCCAGCTTCAAACTGACAAAATAAATAAATAAATGAGTCTAAACTAACTGACAAAAAACAAAACAAAAACAACAACAAACAAACAACAACATAAGGTAAACATGAAAGATATACATATTAAATACATATGTAATAGTTTGTTAAGTAGCAAGGTAATCGCTTTTGATACAAAGTAATTTATAAGATATAGGTGAAGAATGTATCAGTAAACTGTAATCACTTACATAATGATGAGCAATGCAATAACAACAAAATCGAAATTCATGAAGGACAACGTTGTATCACAAAACGAACTTTAATTGGCCAAAAAATCAAAATGTACAAGCAATCTTGTTAATACAGATATTTGGCACAGCTCAAAATGTACATTACGTTGATAAATCAAACAGAAAGCAATGTTCATGCCATTCGCTCTCGTATATCAATGAAATCCGCTCCATTATCTTAATTCCAGGGCAGAGTGGTAAAGTATTTGGCAGTGTGACTTTTAAGCCAAAGTATCGTCAGTAAATGCAGTCAGTTCATGCACCTAACTATACGTCAGTTTAATACTTTTTAAAGAGAATATTTTGTCACAGCAGCTAATAGATTATTTTTGGTTTAATCAGGTTTGTTTTATTTCATTTTGTCCTGCTGTCGAGTTCGCATGTATACTTATTCAAATTCTAAAAGAGCATCGATGAAAAAAAACCAGCAACTGTTATTGCAGAAAAGGGTTGATTGTAAATGAGGATTACAATGCACATGCACAGTGCTTAAATTTTCAAGACATAATTTTTATACATTTTGTTATATTCTTGAGGCATTAGAGAAATCTGCAAACTTTCAAATTTTGCACATTTCAGATAGCACATCAAGCTTTATTTTTAGACAAAATAATACTGATTCAAAGCTCTGATTAGATCGCAACCGTGGTATGGTTTCAATTATGTATCAAACAATGTAGATATCTTTTACAAGTACATGAGCTTTTCGAAGAGAAAACCGACATAGAAAATGACAGTATCTTTAGACTAGATCAGTGGATAAGTAGAAACCATATGTCACAGGTAAGCAGTGGGGGTTTCGATCATAAGGTGCAAACTTTGTCTAGTAATACAACTGTGGAATACGACTTCTTGTGCCGGTCTGAGGTTCTGGCGACATATTAGCAGCAAATCAGGTACAAAGCAATATAATTACAATCGTATACACAGAAAAACCACAAAATGAGGAAGTAACTCACGTTTTTTGTGTAAATACGAACCAAACAAACCCATTTGCATAGTTTACGGCACCTTGTTCTCAATATCTGTCGAATACCTGCCGTTATGTCAAGCATATATCATATACCAATATGTCTTTAATATGGAGGTAGGAATTTATGATCATAGTAAAACCTTTTTGTTGTATGGTTAACCATATTCTTCTTCC
Source organism: Cyclina sinensis (assembly GCA_012932295.1). Classification (NCBI taxonomy): domain Eukaryota; kingdom Metazoa; phylum Mollusca; class Bivalvia; order Venerida; family Veneridae; genus Cyclina; species Cyclina sinensis. The sequence continues at coordinate 69,378,126 of JAAONU010000001.1, read as the reverse complement.
TTTAATAGTCATAGGATAACTAGTTCTCCAAAACACTATTAACTGACTGCGGGTATTATAATTTCAATATGTAATTAATAGTTTGTTAATGACTTACCCTTTTTCTTGAAGTCGGTACTTGTTCAGACTTTAATATTTCATTCAAATTGAATCATGTATGAATGCTGCATGTCTAAGTTTTGAGGAGTAGTTCCTGGCATGGCACGGAATGGCAAGAATGAAGCTTTGAGGTATGTTTGCATATCAGTGCTTAGTATCAACATTGCACGGGTAACTCGTGTCGTAATTATGATGGACTTTTGCCCAAAACAGAGATTAAGCAGGCTTCTAATTGGAATTCATTCTAAAAGTAGAAACAGGGATAAGTACATTAAATGATTGGTGAGATTCTTGTTTATTTATAAACATTAGCAAATGCGTTCTTTCATTTAAAACCGATTAAGTTTCAGATTGAAATAGAAATGAATGTCAAGTATAGATACAACATTTCTAAAACATCTTTGAGAAAAGACCAGTTGTTTCAGAAATAATATTACATTCTGTATGCCTATGCTCACAAGGTCAATCACTCGATGGATCAAGTTAAAACGCAGACTGATTAGCATATGAATTGCTTCACTGTATGTCTTGGCAAAACCATTCACATCAAAAGGACTTGAAAACTTGCACAAAACAAGATGAACGATGTTGTAATACGGTCTGGCATTTGCTTCTTACAAACATTTTATTGATCTAATTGTGAAACATATTTTGTTTAATGTAATTTAAAACATTTAAAGTATTTGATTATTCATCCGGCTAATTTTAATTGATAAACTTAAGATATACCTCAAAGTGCCTTCACAGGGTAAATGTCAGTAGTTTTCCAAATAGATATACTCGAAACGTTTAGGAATAGAACTTCAATTGAGGTAATAATAAATGGTAATCAGGTACCTATGACACATCAACTACTCCACTCTGAGTAACCGCGTTCCTTTGCTAAGCCAATGCAAGTGGCCGTTGGGAGATCTGTGCGAAATAAGATTTCATTTTAATGATTTTAGTTTAGTTTTAAGGTAGGATAACATTTTAACCGTCTAAGATTTAGTTTTAATTTTATACATTTAATTTTTACTTTTAATTGGTATATTCAAAAGTAAGGACATGCCCCTTTAAGGTGCTATTGATATTTGACGTATTCACTGACGTTTCTAATCGTTAGACCGAAGAAACCAACACACCTTTACAATGTCAAGAAATATTTCGTAAAGCATTTTTCAAATACGTGTAGATTTAGTCATTAACCAGTTAACTGCCGCACCTTTTCTGCACACGCCAACAAGAATTATTCTGTACAAGTTCTGCCTACTGCATTGTTTCATTGAAAGAATGAATCGAGTTTCAGCACAACATATCATTGAAATATATCTGCCAGGCAGACGCTTTACATGTGTTTTGAAAACAAAAGAAATGTTTGCAATAGTCACCATATTGTTTTATTTATTTTCTCTGTTTTCTGATCCCGTTGATACCTTACCATCAATAACCGATCAGATCTGATTACCTGATCATTCACGGGCGGTACGTTTCTCAAAGACTTCTGGGTAATACCTTTTTGTTCTGAAATAAGCTGCCAGAAAATTGTTCATTTGGAAACGTAGAAATTCAAAATGTTCTATTTTTGACTAATAGAGGAGTCTTATTTAGAATAAAATGTTTTAACAGATAAAACTGTTTTATCGAATAACTTTAAAGTTACCAGTCGGTATTAGTTTCTTGAACTTATTACACATAACTCACGGATAGAAACGCTCGTTCGTTGCTATAGTTACAGACCATCGTTGAAATCAGCCAAAACTATCTCTGAGGTATTCTTGTTTGAAAACTTCGGAAGTTGTGAACACGTTCTAACTCTCCACATACATTCTATGAGCTGGAATTCGTTCATGACTATAGATAAATGTTTGGACGTTTGTAGAATAGAAAACATTTGTGGATTTTCTGACTTCTTATGACTATTAAACAGTGTAAACTGTAATAGATAGCGTTTTGACATATTTTGACAGACTTGGAATTTCTGTAACGCTACGAGTGAACGGTAAGTAGTTTATTTATGAATATTTAGTACGGCCAGTTATGTCACATACTATGTAATTGTGACATCATTTAAACGTTACCTTTTTATGTTACACTCCGTCATGTAAGTTACAAGTTATAGACCATCAACGTACATGACTTTTAACTCGTTTTACATGGTTACTGCAGTTCTATTACGAAAAAAACATACAATAGTTTTATCACAACTTATGGCTTCATATATATGAAATCTAGATCCAAAATATGTTCAGTATCAAATTATTTTTGTTCTCGTTCATACTTTGCTAAATCTAAACGCTTACATTTATTTAATCTTCTAGTAATTTACAAAAGTAATATCCAGATATCGGAGGAAATTTATAACCCTGCTTGATTTTGAAAATAAAATCTATTGAGCAACTTGCCAAGCATGTGGTATTAGATAGGGGTAATACTAGCTTATTGTTTTACCTTGAATTAGCTTAGTTTGAAAATTTAATAGTGAACATTTTGCTGTTTAATGGAAATTCCTTGTTTTAAGATAAGTGTGCTGCCAAGAAAAAATCGGTTGTAATGTTTGGTCTGAAACATGTGCATGTACTTTTTATCTCGCAAGTAAATTTTCACAAACATGAATGATTGTTACATTTTATTAACTACAAGTTGTAGGTGTACATGTGCCATTTAAAACTTTTGGTAGAAGCACTTCAACTAATGTCAAGTTTGGACATATACTTAGTAAGAAAATGTAGAAAATCTGATAAAATATCTTTTATTTCAAAACTATAAATTTAAGATGTCTTGAAAGATGTACATACTTTTTTTTATTTCTGTCCATTTCATTTCTGTCCATCTTGTATTGGTATCTATTACAAATGTTCTATAATTCATTATGTTGTGAACACGTCTCAAAACCTTTATGGGAGTTGATAAAAAGTTGAAATAACTTATCATGTTTTAAAGTAAGATATAAAAAGTCAGTTTAAGCTCAGTGCTACAGAATAAGCCATTTAATCATTCCGGTCTCTTTTTTGCCTATAATATATTTATAAGCACATTATACAACATCTGAATGACTCTTCTGAGGTGAATAAGCTTTGTAACAGCTAATCTTGAACCAGCTTATTAATTATTGTTTGAAAATGTTTTGACATGCTGGCCAGAGATAGCATATCCGTAGACCAAGTTCAATGTACAATGAACTCACCTTGACCTTTTTGTTAATTGGATACATTTCTCAACCGTGAGATTGAATTTTGACTATTTCAGCTCAGACTTGCTTACTTTCATATATTTTCTTAAATTTGCGCACCTGTGCTGGACTTTGTGTTTATTATCATTTCACTTGCAACTACAACCATACCCCATGTGAAGGTCATCTCGTCTACATATTCAGAGTTCACAAAGCTTTTATGTGTACTCTTGATTACACTTTTCGGTATAAACGTTACACATTGGCGAACCCCCTTTGTATACTTATTAAGTTGACTGACTTTAGTGTTTCCACATTATATTTTGTCCAGAAGGATCTGTTCTAGTTTCTGTTTTAAGAATGTGTTAAATATTTTCTTTTTTTTTCAAAACTGGCATGTGGTTTTATTGATTTCATTGGAAGTTTGACGACCTTTAGATCGATTAAATGGATTGCACTTGCAAGTGACAATCTACTATATGCTTTAATAGTTAATACAGAATGTTGCTTTATTTTAATCCAGTTTGATTGAAAACAAGAAATCAGTATTGATAATAAGATACCATATTTTGGCACTGATATCCATACCCCCAGTAACGGACCCGATTTAGGTAAGGTGCAATCCAGTCTAGATCCTGCTATGAAATAGGTCTTACTTGTGTCTTCCATACAAACATGAACTTACACAAAAGAAGGTCATATTGCAGCTTATAATAAGGCAGAGACAGGTCACTTTTCTGTACTTGAGTCTGCCTTATATCCTTTAAACGACGATAACGTAATAAAACGTAACCGCGAAGATGGCACCTTTAGCCCTCCGTAGATTCCACATTAACCTCCCAAATATGGATGCGGCACCAACATTGAAAAGTATATATGGCAATATACGGTATTTCACGTGATCAAGGTCAAGGACGAATTTTGGACACCGCTGTATCCATTTAAAAACGTATGTCCGTGCAAATTCGACAAAATGGAAAATTTGACTTCTACCGCCAACACATGTTTCTGAGCAGGTGCGTGTCACGTGACCTTTCCTGCTAAAATGTTGTACTTTTCGAAAAGAGGAACATTCAAGGAGGAGAAGAGAGACAAAGCTATGCATGCTGGATTCACTGAAACTGGGTCATTCCTTCCCCCCCCCCCCCCCCCCCCCCCCTTTTTTTTGGCCGAGCATACTTTGCCATGACGCCCTGCGCATGACGTCACTTCCTAGAATCACGAGCTCTTACGCGCGAATTTATCTCACACACCACTAAATTACATTTTCATAAGGTTAAAATATCCCAGTTTAGAGCCCAATCGGACTGAGAGACAAAATTGGAGGCAGGGGGTCTTTAGGAAAATACTTGCAAAAGTGTCAGTCGTTCGAAAGCAGCCATGTAGTATGCATTTTCTACTAGACAAGGCTTATCACACTGTTGTCTAGGGTAGAGGGTGTGTGTGGGGTGGGGGAGGGGTGGGGGAGAGAGTCCTGATCTGTAGAGCGTACATTAAGTACCTAGTATAAGTTCTCTTGTACTTCATTGTAAGCATTCTCGTAGATTATTGTAGTACGCACTTAATGTGCTCATGAAATAGAAGCCAACGAGTTTCATTCAGTATTACGTTTGATTATATACCAGCACTTTACCACTCAACACCAGCTGTTTGGCCACGTTTTCAGCATTAATTTCATTAGTGTTATCAAAACGGAGCTCTATGCAATCAATTAAGATGCTGACATGTTTAATAAAACATTTAGCAAAGCTAATGGAAGATGATCTATTCCAAATTGCTCTTTTATTGGACTGACCTTACTCAAGGTTGTTTATTTGCTTATCTCAGACATACTATAGCCTACTGATTTCTACTTATTACGAAGCTGAATGAAGAGACGTGGCCAATCAACCAATTACCTATGTCCATCTGTCGAAAAGTAGTTATTGTTCGATAAACGGGTAATATCTGATTGTAAACATCTTAGTATGGTGTCTTTAATACCTTTGTTTGGTATTACGACAACTTGCCCATCTGCATTAAAAACTTTAACTCAGTTATTAACTCTTGTCTTAATTCTGTAAATTATCCGAGGAAAAATATAACTCTGACATTACAAAATTTATAGTTCGAATAAACTGGAAACTTGGGATGAGAAGAAACATTTGATGAAGAAGTGTCTAGGCAAGAACTCTGCCTAACTAGGCCAAGCAAATTTAAGCTCTCCTTTGTGAAAGAAAACCGTAAGACAATGTTGCAAGATACAAACCATGTAAGACAGAACAAGTCGCATGAATCATAATTCTGAAACTCGTCATTGTTGACCAATGGCAAAGTAGGAATGCGTTGATATTTTAGTAATTGCTATAGCAGTCCTGCACCTGATTATCTGCAAAAATCACTACGTAATTAACATGTGTACCAAAACTATTTGGATAATAGGACATTTGTTATGAGAAAACACATTCGTTGGTAATCATTTGTGTATTGTGTAATGTTGCAGTAAGAACAGTACAATAATGTTGCTCTTGACCAAATCTCGGTAAAGTATCGAAAGTCTTATCTTTCATGAAATCTTCTTAAATAACGTGCTTTATAGATTTTGCCAGAAAAATGCAATTAACTCGAAGTGAGGTGCCGTCGAAAAAAGGGGCATCAACGTTACAAATACACAACGGAATCAGAAATAGATATTATTTATATATTTCATGTTTTACATTAACAAATTCATCAAAAACAAGCATGGCTATCATAAATTAGCACAAAAATAAAGGTACCGGCCATTTCGAAGCTGTAATCAAAAACAGTTTGTGTGTAACGTAACTTGACGATTTGAAAACATCCTATACTTGTACGGTCAGATTCTTAAATATTAACATCAAACACATATACTAGTTGATTGGAAAATAAAGATATGTTTGACTAGAAGATCAAGTTGTTCTATATAAAATATTTCTGACTGATTTAGTTCTGAGAATTTTTAAATATTAAACTGTTTATGTAGAGTTCATTTTCATTAAGCCAATAATCACAATCAAAGGATTGCGTGCGTTGATGCTATATGATACGTTTTGTTCTATAACATGTTTTTCTTAGCAGATAAATGACAGTATTTGTTATTTCAGCTTTCTTGTCTTACAGGGTAACACTTTGTGGCGTTTATATCTTTACCTCATATGCGGTAGGTCGTGCAGAGCAAATAAACCGTACCATTGTATATTTTCTCTCTCAGCAATCCACCAGAGAATTATTAACCTTGCTACCTGATTTGCGCTTGGCATTGTACAATGCAACTTGTCAAATTTCAGCTTACATCTACCTAGTTTTACTTAAAGATAGGCAAATGAGAAGGTTACGTGATAGTTTTTAGTGAAAATGAAAGTAAATTACTGCTGAACAAAGGTTTCAAAACTTTTACTGACAATAAAAGTGTTAAAATTGTAAAAACGGGAAAGTATGGGCGTAAGTGAACTTACAAAATGTAATGCACATAGAAAGTCTGCTTCACGTATTTGATTGATTTCTAGCGTGGAAAGGAAACCAAAAAACTGACTCCCGTTCTGTGTTCTGTCATAAGATGTTGTGTTATATATTTTCTTTACACTTTGATACCTTGTTCAACATATTAATGGCACCATATAACAGGTCCCATGTAAACAACCAGAAACTTTATTGTAAAATGTTTGAGCTCATTAGATCTAGTTTGTTTTGAAAATATTGAAGTAGTTCAAAACCCTTACACGTTTATATCCACTGAAGAAGATCAAGACATCTCCTGTTGTTGAATAAGAGAAGCAAGTCTTAAGTGGTATTACAGTTAAACTGATGTCCTTATTCGGTTCTTTGATAAAGAAATCTTGAAAGTTTGAGATTCTTTGAGATTTTTCACAGTGTTTGCTTGACATCTGATCTGTTGTCAGTTAAAAAACTTTTAAAATATCTCCACTCATGTTTATGAAAAAGGTTCATTATGAAGAAATATGCAAGCATTTTAAAGCATAGCTTTAGTTTCTTATTCATGTTGTAATTGCTTTGTTCAGGAGCTGAAAAAACGGCTTAAATAATTAGAATATCAAGCAACATCTTGTTGATTAAACATACTGATTTAGTCATGAAATATATAACAATTAAGGCCAGTTCATTATAAGATCAAAGACATCACTTGAATAACTGGCAGAAAATTACTAAACATAATATACAAAGAATGCAGATAATTAGGAAGTCTTCCTCGCGCGAGAATCTATCCACGTTATCCAGTTTCAAAAGCAAGTATGGAAAATAGATACGAAAAGCGAACAAAATGCAAAATTCTATCAAATGTTGCCTAGGAGCAAAACATTTGCGAATTGATAAGTGTCTTAGTGAGAATCAGTGATACATTGTACAGGTGCTGAAATCTTCATCATAGAATGATAGGAGAATTATTCAACCACAGCGTTTGAGTTTTCACCTTTTTCTAAGGTAGTAAAACAACAAAGCAGACGCTATGGTTAAGATGATGGCTTTATCGGAAATAAAAGAAAAGTTTCTAATGTAAAAATGTGTTACTGATTTAGTAATTGTGAAGTTATTGGTGTGCTGTGTTATATGTTACAGTTCCATTATGTAGCGATTTCTTAGAAAACAAGTTTAGCAAGTGCGTTCTATAGAAACAAGTCCTTAATACATTCTGACACAGTTCGATGGTTTGTCGCAATACTATGGTAGGTCAATATAAAAAGAGGTTTTACCATTGTTCTGTGCTGAGCCATCGAGTTGCTATGGACGTAAACAAGTGCAAAGCCTATTTATCTTGCATCATAGTGTAATTGTAGTAAACCTGGTATTTTCACAAGTATTTTATTCAAATATTTCCCTATATAAAATAGAAAAAAAAGTATTTTTTTCAACAGAAAGCATAAGAATTAACTTTGTAAAGCTGTTAGTTGATAATTGTTTATTCATGGAGTGAACTATTTGAACTAAAACAGAATTTTAATTACGATACAGCAGGCCTTGTATGTCTGGTTACCTGGTAGAGGTTTAGTTATGGCAACGAAACGCGTAGAACAGACAATGTTATGAAGTCATGCGTTCCACATTTTAAATTAACTAAGCTAATTTGAGACTATTTTATTGCTTTGCAAACTTCCAAATGTTGTTTCTTTATATTTTGTGATTAGGAGTATACTTGTCCAGCCCACTCGTGCCGTTCTCTGTAGACATAACATTACAATATTATTATCGTTTTGTAATCAAATGTGCTTTTACATCATTTGTAATCAAAGGATCCGAGTATATTTATTCAGTTGGGCTGTTTGTGGTATTTATATTATCTTGCAAATTACAGATAATTACAGATAAGATTATACTGTAATAGTGCAGAGTGTGTGTTTGCCTTGCAGCATGCTTAATGTTTAGATTATATCAAGTGTGTATCTACACAAATATTTAAGTAATTTGAAGTGGCACCTTCCTTGTTTTAAAAGACGAAAGGAATTTCAGGTCGTAAAGGAAAAATTGCATACGTTACACAGTGTATAAGTGCAACATCCCTACATCTATACTGATTTACTGAATTGGTCACCAAACTGTGTTGCACGTGTCATAGCTCGAGAGACTTCTAGTCCCGTCGCATATTCTTCAACAATATGCACGTTTTCTTGGATTAATTGTAATATAATAGACCTCTCAGCTCCGTTTTTATATGCTGATACATTCATTTTCGAATATTCTACGTCCACTGTGATATTTTGGGGAGAAATTTTAAAAAGGAGATAGATCAATACATTTATGTAAAGCTTAATTTTAAATTAAAGAATACATATTTTGGTTTACTTAAAACGATAAATTGATCGCTACCATTTAAGATAAAGAAGATTGTACTTGTAAATTATCTTTATTATGTCTGTTTTTTTCTTATACAGCCAAACTTATGCCACTTATGGTGGGGGAAAACCAAAACAACCCATTGTAACTATTGTTTTATTGTTTCAGATGAAATTTTGGCACCTATTTTAAATGAAAAAGACATCGACTTTGGCATGTTTCATACTGATTTCATACTGATTGGTTATTTAAACTGCAGACTACAAGGAACATTTTGTATGCTTAACTTCCGTTTTTTTTTTGCAAGAGTGAATAAGTTTTTTTATATTTATATATCATCTGAACCTTGAGCCAGGAGGAAGCTTATGTCTGGGATTGAACCAACAGCGGCCTGACTCACAGGGACTTCTGCGATTCCAATATTAAATTGTTACATTTTTGACCTTGACCTTTGTAACGACTTTGAATTACCGATACTTCATTTACTAAAACAATAAACTCGAGTTGTTGGTACAAACAAAACACGTTTTTTCCCATATGTACTTACCATGAACGCGTTATTCATTAACATTCAGTTTGGTATTTTATATCTGCCTTCTTAAGAACGTATCTCTTCACCTAATGGCAGAGTGAAGAAAACGAACAACATTACACCAAAGTGCTCGAGTGTAATTAGTTTTACTGCTATAACTTCATTAAGCGGAAACCAAACGTCAAAAACACTTGTCTTTCTATTTAACAATAAGAAGTTAAGAACACATGAACGAAATCGCTCAAAAAAAAATAGCTAGGATAAGCTGTAAATGTCGTCTGCTGCATTTTCATATGTTTATTGCGTGCACACTGCAGGCTTAGTCAGAGACGTATGTGTTAACAGACTGGTAATTACTGCATCTTAACACTGGAGATTTTATTTCTTTATAATTCCGCGAACTTCATATCAAGTAGTTACACTCCCGCGTTCTTCATTTCGTAGTGATCTGAAAGAGATGTGGTTTGCAAATTATATAACGCTTCTGCACAGTAATCAGCTAACGAAGTTTTTATGAATCTGGGAGTTTTCATTTTTCAATAGATGCAACTGTTTTCCGACTTGACGTTTTTTGTTTGTCATTATCAATATAGAATGTCAAGACATGTGTTATACTTCTGTAAAAAGATTACTACACCCTAAAAGCATTCTTTATATTAAACATTTCTTACATTTACCTATCTGAAAGTTATACCCACGCGTTCTTGCTATATAGTCTTCCAACAGAGACGTAATTTGAAATGCAGATTTTCAGACAATGTTTTTTTTTTTTCCACTGCTTATGGAAATATGCCTTATTTTTTATTGTTGTGTATAGTCATCATATTACCGAGATACTCCCACGTGCTAGGTAGTTAGCGATCTTTCAAAGATATCAGTTCGATTGCAAAATAACCAGACATTACCCGACAATCAGGCTTAGAAAGCTACCTGTTAAGTGTTGACTTATAGTTACTGAGAACTTAATTATTTCTTTTATCTCTTCGAAAGTTATCTTGCTTTGCAAAGATTTGAACCAAGCTCACTAAAATTTGAATTACAGCACAAAAACACGTTGACATATTCTTGGGTAGAGCTGGTAATTGCCTTTGATTCTTCGATTAAGATCTAGGGGTTTGAAAATAAAACTTCACATTGGAATTTTTACACGTGTCCCGGTTGAATACTTTTGATGCAATGGTATGCAGTTGAACAAAACATGAGCCAAGTTGCACTAATGCAAAACACTGTTGAATCAGTTGGCAATATTTTAGGCAGACATTCCTAGACTGAAAAGTTGGATTCTAATGTTTATTTAGTTTAAGCAGTGATTTTTTTTTTATAAAATGACAATGAATTATTATTTAGACTACATGACTCAACCTTGTAGTTAGTAAGCGAAGGACTAGGACGTCGTATAATTTGTAATTTATGAGAACAGGGCCAAGGCGTCGTGTTATTTGTTAGAAATTGTACCGAGTTAGGTCACAACTTAATTCAGCTGCCAGTGTTATTCTTGTTTTTAAAGACATGTCTTTCTGAAGGAAACGAGTAACGCGAATATTAAGCTTTATTCAAGGCTTTTGAAAATGCTGATTTATAAGTTAAGATATTTCTGTTATACTAGGGTGCTTTCAGATTATTTCGTCTGTGTTTTCATAAAAAGTTAAAAACTAAATGTTCTACCACTCGAAAGAAAGACTGACGAATAAACTTAAAAAGTTTGCCTTGTATTTACTTACCTCAAACTCAACTCAGCATATTTTTTTTCTTCTTGATAAGTGAAATGTATGTAATAACATAACATTACAGGCGGCATGTATGTTATAACATGACATTACAAGACGACATGAATGTAATAACATGACTTTACTGGCGACAAAATGTAAGTGCAATGAGGGTATAGGGTAGTGAGTGTAAAGAACTACAATAATTTACTATAAAGCAATGCATTTTGTTGTACATAAATAACTATTTTAATAAATACTACTTTGACATTGACCTTCGATATAGACTGCAAAAGGTCTGAATAGATGTACATATATTATCTTTCATGTAAAATACAATTTTAAAGGAATAGCATTATGAAATTAGAAACCGCTTTAGACATTTCACTTTTTTAAGTCAACAGTTGCTCGACCTTGACTGACTTGTATATATTGTTCGAGCTTTGCTTTTTGCAAAGTTGCGTCAGATTGAAAGCCCATTCATTAGAGCTCACAAATGTGTTCCGTCTAAGTACCTCTGAAGAGGAGCAATTTATGCCACTAAAGCATTTTCTATGTCAGCTGTTACAACAAGTTATAAGAAACATATAGATATGTTTAATAAATAAACTGACACTTTCGCGTGCATGATAATATAATAGTAATAAGATGGAAATAGATTGTCTGACGAAATCTTCGAAAACTTTGTAGACTTGTTTCGTTTTCACTAAAGCTTTATGGTGTGTTTTGGCAGTTTACCAATAGGTGTTAAGCTGATATTTGCAGGCATGGTAAGTGATCCTGACTACATGGATGCAGCCATGATAACTACCAGTGTCAATACTAACCGTCATAGACACGTCAGGAGAAATGAGTTTTCCAGGGGTATTTCTGTAAAGCGTTCAATAGTTGCAATCTGAAAACCAGTCTGTTGTTGTGTACCTGCAAGTCTCGGAAGAAAAAACTACAATTTTAGAGATTTTCCAGGCCGTAATTGAGATTCCATTTGTGAAGAAGCCATTTCCGATATTATATGAGCCGGAAAGTGTCTTAATTGATAAAGTTATGGGATTGAAGAAATGAAGAAAATGCATCAAGAATCAAATTAAATGAGATATTGGAGAAAGTCTGGAGAAACATAACTGTTCTTGGGGTATAACTGTCTGATTCATGAAATGCGTATAAACCACAAAAACGCACAGCACATGTATAATAAATTCATTGTAAGAAGAGGCACCTGTTTGAAATACCGACATGTGCACGTGGGGAACATCCAGTTTAATTTACTCATACATTATCTCATGTAAGCTTTAAGGTTATCGTAAATTATATTGCGTGTTCTTCATTCACAAACACTGATGCAACTTACCTCCAAGCTCACAATTTTAGAGAAATAGTTAATACCAAATCAGTCTCGAAAGAGATCTAGTTACTCATTTCACACTAGCATTGTTTTGATTATTTTGTATACTTTTGCCAACAATTTCTTATGTCCATCAATGCTTTGAATCGATTTTTTTACGATTGTAGAATGCACTTTGATTTTCAGGAAATATTCTCTGAATTTTGTAAAAACTCTATTGTATGCATATACTCCAAACATATGTCCAATAGTTAGATTGATAGTACTCAAGATTCACCTTTCACCAATATTTGGTGCTTGGTAGCTGATTAGTTTATACAGATTAAGCCAAGATCTCTCCTCACTTCAAAGAAAAGTGAAGCGGTGCACTCAAGTGTTTGCATAAATGTGTGTATAGTTGAAACTGATTATTGGTTAGGCTGGCAAGCTTAATGTCTGAATTTATCATTACATTTGCAGACTTGCCTTCTATCTGCACTGAAAAAACTACCAAAAACACAGAGAATCACTAACATAAACAATAACTACAATTGCATATTAATAAACAATAAACAATATTATTTGATTTGCCAAACCTTTACAAGCCATATTATTGTGGTTGTTTTCCATCCATTCTATTTATTTAAGCCCCGTAGAGTTCTATGCACGTATATAAACCTGCGGAGCTCTGAAACCGAAGATACGTTTAGTTCAGAAAACTCTCAATTAAAGTATTGCTCTGTTTCTGTTTGGGTGAAAAAAAACAACAACAACAAAAACAGGGGATTTATAATAGTATGGTTATCTGGATATTTTGTATCATTTCAGTATAAGATGCCTACTCCAGAGGGACTGAAGCCAGTTATTCAGGACAACAATGATGGCTCGATCAACGTCACATACCAGCCCAAGGTTCAGGGCAGACACGAGGTCCAGATGTGTTATGAGGGTGCTGCTATAGACGGTGAGTTCTTACTATCAGTTTTGTCCGGCGTCAGATGTTTCAAACATTTAAGCCAGATGTCATCTTTGGCATTGTAACTGTTTATTTCACATCAGACATGCAGAAACTTCTTGTAGCGAATACAGAAAGCCTTCTGAAATCCTGACCCGTGATCGAGGCGAAAGGACGGAAGCAAAAGTCAGTATTAAATTCCTGCGTCGAGAGTCGAACGTGAGACATCAGTGTCACCACTCATCCTCATTAGCATTTAAGTTTGAAGAACCAAATGAAAGGAGATAAATGTGCATATGGTATCTAAAAATTGCAAAAACAGACTAAAGCTGTTGACAAGATCAGTACTGCAATTAAGATATAATTCTAATTCATAACAGAATATTCTATTATGTCATACTCGTAGAGTAAAACCACTTATCTCTAATATAAGTAGAGAAAATATTGTTCTTGATATTATCTCTTTATTCATCAAACATTCTAGTCGAATATAAGTGCTGTTGCTTGTTCTGTTCTGTTCTGTCAGAATAGTTGGTTGCGCTGTTTCCTTGTTTGCGCCGTTCACAAAATATGCCAAATAATCTTACTATTTTTAGAGGACCACTTTGAAGATTTTACAACATACTTGAAGGTAAATGAATCGAAATCTAATAATCACTTCAATCTATTTTACACGTAAAATTAAATCAATATTGGTATGTAAAATAGCTCTATTTAAATTGAACGAGGAAACGCAGGTGTGGACTGTAATGACTTTCTGCGTTCGTTTATACTGAGAATCAATTTTAGTTATAGTCCCGTACCCACAATACTGAGAATAATGCGTTGCCTGGTCGTTATTTAGTCCTAGATAAATCATTCCGAAGAATGATCACTAAATGCAGGTATATCAGTGAATTGAATTACACTTTCTAACAGTACTGCTGATTTAGAAATAGGCTGAAAAGTTCCCCTCTTGATTCAACTAAATTCATTCCTTTGGTTTTTAGGCCTTTTCAAATTGGCTTTCTTTTATTCCTTGTTTTTAGTATCGTAAATGTAAGATGGATTCTGCGATTGCCTCACAGCCATGTCTGTCTGTCTGACTGTCTGTCTGCATATATATATCTATAGATTTTCTGTGTCTGATGATTGAATCAAAAACAATGTTAAAACATAAAAAACTAGGCCACCAGGTTAAATGAAAGAAATCTATGTGAATTCCGATTTAGACACAATAAAATCTAATAAAAATAAAAAAAATCTGTCAGAAATTACGTCTACAGACTTCCGGGAAGTAACTTTAGACCGGGTTATACATCATGTTGTAAGTTCTAAGTCTGTCATAAATTAATTCGGGTAGGCGTTAAAGGGCAACACTAGATCACTAGTAACATTGTATCATCACTTTTTATACCAAGGTTCTTGACATTCGAGAAATAATAGTGTTAAATTCCAAGTTTGAATAAATGAGCATGAGAGGTCAAAATTTCATTTAGAAAAAAAAATCTACAAAATATTTTACTGGGAGTTGAAGGAAGTGGCTTCAATGCTTTCTTTTCTGTTGCGTATATGCAACTACAAAAAAGTAAAAATAGGTCTTCGATACTGGAGAGCTGAGGCACAGATGTTTGTTCAATTTTCTGATTTTCAGAAGTTGTATGTTTGCCAAACATTTTCACCTAGTTGTATCAAAATTGTTGAAAATGCTCTTGAAATGTCTGAAAATAATGATATTTGCCGTCTGTTCTTTACCTGTATTTTTTTCCTAGAGAGAAATTTTAATAGCAAATGAATATACAAAATTCTCAGAGAGAGAGAGTAAAAAAATCATTATTCATTTAATAAACGTGGAAACAGAGATATTTATACATTATTGATATGTACCAAAATAAGATCGCGATTGGTCGTAATCTTTCGTACATATCCGAGAATACCCGAATACATATTTATTGAGTGAGTTATGGCGGTAATTAGGATTTTGTTTTCCATCTTCTGGTTACGTATGTCCTGACTGTTCTTAATATTTTACAAGAAATATCTGTCAACGACTGGATCGATACAATAAGTATAAAATATGTCCATGTACTTACATTTTTGCCGACTTGACAGGGCTATGTAATTTCTGTAACACCTTTTGGGACTAGGTTTGAAATACTAGTTTTCTTTTATCATTTAAGTTGTCCTTATTCATTAAATGTGATAAGTGTTGAATAAGGGGTTTAATTAGTTTGAAACAAAGGTAATACTAATATCTAGAAGTAGATTTCTGAATCTCATTTTTTCAGTGTTCGGCCGTTTGAATTCATGATAAAATACTGAGACGTCGGCGATATTTTCGTCAATTTTAAAAGACATAAGATAAAATTAACGACCAACAACGCTAATAATTTTTAAAACACTCAATAAATTTAAACTTATGTTACATTTGTTTCTGTTTTTGAGTAAAGATGAAATATTGAGAACATCGTTATCTTGCCTCCCTTATATTACCTGCCAGAGAGGTCCCATCAATGGAAAGTTTACGTTCAAATTAGTTTATTTGTATTTTGTAGTAGTATACTTATATATACGTAAATATTTATAGTACCATAATATTTCTGATATTTCATATGTTTCACATCTGTTTCTTCTTAAATTATCATTATAATCCTTTTATTCTTGCTTTGTTTCATTTTCTTTTTTGTAAGATTTGAATCAGATTATGAGGCAATCTCATTTACTTGTTTTAGTTAGCATATTAAATAATTATAAAGTAAGGTATATCGAACGTGTTCAGTCTGATCTCTAACACATATTTTCAGCATGATTTATCGCACATTTATTCAGTTTATACTCAGCACTGAATACAGTGCATTTTCAACAGGCTATATGTATCGATAAATCGCCTTTTAGTCAATCGCAAAAACTCGGCCTTTTCCGACAACTTCTTATTGAAGTCGCCCGAGGTGTTCCGATTGTCTTTAATAACACTGGAGTTATTGTCCTTGAGGGCAAAAAAGTCAGTGTGGTAGTCTCATAACAGGCTTAAAGATATGCTGTTTTAACAAAAGATATCGAGAAAGGCTGTGAAGATACAAGAGAATATTGTTCAACGAAATTTTGCCTTCTCATAAAACAGTATGTATGCAATTATGACAGGTGCATATAACAGTTGCTGAAGTATAATGCAAACATTCATGTAACCCATAAAATGAAAATCCGTCCGATAAACATTTTATGTATAAAGATTGTGTTTATCAGTTAGATCCAACTGATTCTTTTACTTAGATTTGAATAGATTAACTTTAATCTTCCCTCATAATTAGCAGAGGTGTGGTGTTTGGCTGACATTAATAGTAGTATTTGAAGCGACAAAAATAACATAATATTTATAGTCAAAGGAAAAACTTCTGTTATGCGTTTCTACACCATTCAGTGAAATGACCATTGCAATGCCCAGGCGCAGACAGATTGTATATTTGTGACTTTTAAGAAGCACTGAAAACTTGGGGCATAAACACCCTTTCTGTGCTGATACCGGTGGTACCACGTTTTCATCCATGTACCTAAACATATCTCTAAGGTTAAACAGAAAGTTTCATGTACATTTGATAAGTGCTACTTCTACGAGTCTGTACAGTTATACAATATCTGAACGTACATGATTCGATTACTTGATTCAGTTCTGATAGACAGTGCCTGTCTGATAAGATAACCGTAACACAGTGCAGCTCTAAATTTGATAACAGATTATTTTCTTTTAGATAATGTAAAAAAACCCAGAACGCTTTTAGAACTGCTGAACTTCAAAATAGATCTCCCGTGTGTCTGGTCTGTTTTGAATTATAACTATATCTAATTGTCGAGTTGGTCTTTCTTGTATAGAAATAGATATATTACATTTAAAGCCAAGTAAACGCTGGACGCGATCTCAGTTTTCACAGAATCTGACAATGTGTCTTTCTATAGGAGCCATTTACATTGTTATAGGGTAGTTATAAAGATTGTTTAAGCATAGGATAAGAACCAAATGCCATCAGCAGCACAGTTTATTCTGAGGTATTTTCTTACCGGAAGTTGTGATCCCTTTACGGCTTACACCACCATTAAATGAAATTATGTTTCTGTTTTCAGGCAGCCCCTTCCAGTGCCTCGTCGACAGTTGTGATGGAGGATTCGTGTCTGTGTATGGTACTGGCCTGGTTGGCGGTATGTCAGGAGAAAGTGAGAGCTTCACAGTCGTGTCAAAATCACAAAGTACGTCTATGCAACATTATTTGTACCACTCATTTAATATGGTGATTGTGTACTTGACAGGTTTAATTTTATCATATATCGGCATTTGTCAGCAGTTCCCCTTTCTTAAAAAGCGTCAACCAAACACTTCGGCTAAAAGATCAAACATGAGCATACACAGTTTAACCACAGCTTCCTGTCTTTGTTTTTGTTGAAAACAAATATGCGGTAACAGTCAACTTTAATGTTAATAATCAGGCATTTTAACCTAACCTAAGAGAGGTCCAGTTTTCTCCGGAAAAATGCCCTTCGGTTATATAGGAAATGTCAAGGTTTATCATTTTGATATTTTTCTTTTCTTTTTTTTTTAAAAATGGTACGATGTGTTGAAAATGCTTCGTATATTTTCGTCACAGTGGATTTCATAACTTGACTGTGCGCAGCCGCAGTCAGTAATTATGTAATGTTTTTAGACTGATTGCCATAATTTCACTCTGAAACATTCCATCTTGTGCTATTGAAATGGCAGATAAGTCTAGATTATCATAAATCTAACAGAGGTCGTAATGGACCTCTCGAAAAACACATAGACATGAAAACAAGCAAAAACTTCTTTAAAGGCTCAAATACAACAGACAGACATTTGAAATTATTTTATAGAAAGCAAATTTAAAACTTGGAACATGTTGACAGACACAATGTACTCCGGTTTCTTACGAGTTCTCTCCCCTTTTACTGATCTACCTGAACAGACATTGCCACATATCTAGTCCCGAAGATGTGTTATAAATGATTCCTGTATAATAAATGGCATTTGTAATGACTTTCTTACTTGCTGTGCAAAGAATTACTTGCTGTAAACTTGGCATAGCTCGCTGAAATGCTAGAATTCCACGGGATGCCTTATTGCACGTTATTTCGAAATGAGAAGGTGTACATAGTCATGTTCACCACTGTTTGGCAGTAATTCACTTCTGATTATGGACATTGCAGTCGACTTTGGCTCCAGTTAGGCATCGCTACACGCTACCCGATCGAAAAGATTATCAGTATTCTTAAAATGAGGGTTTGTTAACACCACCTCTCTGTCAAACTACAAAATGCACAGTCTATCAGTGAATATAACTGACCCTAGCCTGTAGCAGTCTGAGTTTTGTGACGTATTGTCTTCTTTAACATTTTCTTTCTCCGAGATTGAACCTTTCATCTTATGTTACAGACGCATTAAATATGTGGCAAAAGGTTAATGTCCAGCATAACATGTACAGCCGTAAGTGTTCTACAAATAACGAGTTGTTTTACTAGGCTGCATTACTTGACAGTAACCGCTTTTGATGAAAAAATACAAGGTGAATATCTTCTGGACATTGGCATGAACTTGATTTCCTGACAGTACATTTGTATTAAAAGTAATTTATAGACTAGTCTGATAATTTGTTTAGATTGATGCGATCAAAGTTATGCTTATGTTCAATGACTGCACTAGAAATATCATTCATGATGAGTCATTTGAGAGAAGATACTGGAACTTTATCTGTCTTTGCCAATGAAAGCTTGGTGAAACAAGGAACTCAAGGTTTTACGGAAGTTCGATTAAGAGACTTACGGACTTAGACGGAAACTTTCTTATCACTTAATTATTTCTGCACAAAAAACTACTTCGCTAAAATAACCATGTCTTGAATATTGAAACTATCACTCAATAAACAAAA
This sequence comes from Cyclina sinensis, assembly GCA_012932295.1. Lineage (NCBI taxonomy): Eukaryota > Metazoa > Mollusca > Bivalvia > Venerida > Veneridae > Cyclina > Cyclina sinensis. Next base: position 69,358,666 of record JAAONU010000001.1, on the reverse strand, counting down.
GTAAAATGCAAACTTATATTTTTATTTCCTACAGGCGATGTCCAGGTGTCCATTGATGGCCCAGTGCCCACTGAGGTTAAGCGTAATAACCAAGGAGCCCATTCGACCTTCTCGTACCTTCCAATGACCCCAGGAGCTTACAGCATCAACATATCATACAAGGGCAAGCCAATCAAAGGCTCTCCCTTCCAAGCAAAAGTATCAGGTAAGAATGTGTGTATCGAAACAGCTGCAACCTTTTACAGTTCAGAAATGTTGAGCTCATAGTCAACAGTTTATATAGGCTATACCTTATACATGCGAATCCACAAGCATTCACTACGGCCAGCTCTAGTATAAGACATTATGTTATACTTGAATCCAAACAATTAAGAGTTTTTTTTAAAAGTGTTTTAACAATCAAATTTAGACATTAAAAACAAATTTACTTTTGAACTCTATATCTGTATCAAGCTTTATCGAACGAAAAGATTTGGAAATGTTATCTTCAGTTTCAGAAATTTACAGAATCCCTGGAATGTCAGTAACATTTTATCATCTTTCTCTTACTTACATAATTAGCAAAACGTAGCCAAACAACACTGTACGAATAATGATGTTCTACGTTTACAATTTTCAGATTATTTCTATGGTTTCAAACGTACAAAAATACTTAGCTAAAATGTTTTTCCTCCTGCGTTGTAGCAGTGTTTTATGTTTGTTGCAAACTACAGATGTTATAAAACAAACAACTGTTAAGAGTTATGTCTGGAATAGTGGGCATTTGTTTAGTAACATCATTATAACACTAAAACATCGGGTGGTTATTGGTACAAAACTTGGATGAAATGTATTGAAAATGGCTTTATCATTTAATTGTAACCTATAAAGATAAAAAACATGGCTGTTATTTGCTGACAGAAAACTCATGAAGGTAAAGAATAAAAAAAACGAAAAAAAAACAACGAAAAAAAAAACAAAAAAAAACACACAAACCTTTCAGAGAAAACGTAATGTTTAGGCTATGAATTTTATTGATAATTTGAGAAGTTATTCAACTAAAACTCGCTTATAATTGTTATTTATGATCTGAAAATAATCGGAAGATATGATTAACCAAAACTGCCTAAAGTCAACGAAATGCAATATACAATTCAGGAGTCGAAATAAATATTCATGTACACAGCAAAGGTAGGTAAACGGAAAATTCCTATCAACAGAAATCTAACTAATATATAACAGGAGCTGGAATGTACAAACAAATATATTTACTGACAAAACTGCTGATAAAATGCATTTATAAGTCGCCTTGTCGACATACACACCATGTCAATGTCACGGATTTCCGATGGTCTGAACGATAAAATATCCATCAAGAAGTCATCAGGCAGTATCTAATAAATAACTGACAAGTACGCTGCACATTTATATTTGACGAGTATGACATGAAAATATAAAGACCGATCCATGAGGTATGTGGCATAAAAATGGATTTCTTTGAAGTACAGACAGCGTCTGTTCCGTATCGAGAGGAACCGTTGGCAACAAAATTGAAAGCTTTGGTTGACACTGGTTGGAAATTGCAACCTGGTAAAACAGTATGATAGTGAGACATACCGGGGTCGCTACTTCTCATACTTGAAAGGGTGGAGGGACCTTATGAAAATAACAAACAAACAAAACGTATCGAGAATTCGAAGAATACTGTCAAATGAAAATAAAAATTTGTTGACCACTATTGTGAAGCTTCAGCTCTTCCCATTCTTCGAAATCACACACTCTACTTGAAAAGTGTTACCAACCTACGTTAGATTGCCCTTTTACCAGTTGTCGTCGCTGAATTAATATCTAAATAAAGATAGGATAACATGATACAAGACGTTTTAACGTACATGAATGTGAAAAGACGCTTGCTCATGAACTGTTCATCGAGAAACAAATATAATTGCATAATGCATTTGTTATGACTGGTTTTACACGAACACATTCTGATAATTCCTACTTGCGTTTACACGAAGTGACATCATTTGCATTCAAAATTCTGGACTTCTGAGTCACCTTTGTTCCATACCTGTAGCCTTGTGACATTCATAGTAAGAATCTGGCTTCAAGTTTTTCTTTGGCATTATCATCACTTTCTCAAGCCTACTTAAAGAATAGCTTTAATTTAATCTCTAAAATGCTGCCAATATTGAGATAAGAGGGACGACTCTGTGTTGACCTTCCTTGTACTCCGTAGTTTGTATTTCTGTTATGCAATTGCCATCAGTTCTACTTTGCGGTTGCGAACGTTAAGATCTCAGTCTATGCTATAATGTTTGTATGATTAAATCTGCTTAGAACTAACAGGAATATTGTCTGTTTTATCCGCTGGTTACACAATAGCAGGCAACCTTGAAGATACTTGCTGATTCATCAATATAAATCAAAGCACAATGTGTACCTGTAACTTAGTTTTTATCTTTCCTGTAGTTTTTCGAAAGGAAAGTGCCTTCTGTTTGTGGTTTTACCTGGTGTATATGCTTCTTTACAAATCTACTTGAGCGAGATTGGCAAACTTCACTTTTCAGTTCTTTTGTTCAGATTGCTTGGAAAAAAGTTTTAATGAAATACATGCAAAATGAAAATTACATTCCGGGTTCTTAAATAAGTTCTTAAATAATCCTATAACTTTGGTCCTACTTCAGTAAATATAGTCTTACTGTATAGAACACTGTACAATGTAAAAACATAACCTGTGGCACAATCTATGCTTGTAAAACACATTTGATAATTGAAACCTTTGAAATATATCCTAACTACAATGTACATAGCTAAACTGTATGAAGAAGACTAAATCATTAAATATATAGTATAGCTTTATATAAATATACAAGCTTGACTCACTTAAAGTTTTAGTCGTACACTTAATATTTTCTTGGTTAGACAATAATTCCCTTTTTATTTCCTTTTTTGAAAGAACATTCTGTTTTCGATGACATATATTATCGCTTTGGAATAAAGACAGTCTTTGAACGACTAATATTCTAACCAAAAAAAGAAAGTGAATGTATAACACATTCTTACTGACTTTTTTCCACCAGGAGAAGGACGTAAACGCTCACAAATGTCCATTGCCAACTGCAGTGACTTTTCTCTGAATGTCGTTGAACCAGAGATTGTAGATCTTGTCGGCTCCTTGAAGAAACCTTCTGGAGCCATCGAGCCATGCATTTTAAAGAAGATGCCAGAAGGTGGTAATCTAGGTAAGTAACAATTCTTTCAAAAATAGATATATAAGGAAATGTCTAGCATCTGATTGGTTTGCTCTTGGCCAACCGTCGTGTTCAAATTTAAATTCAAAACAGAACCTATTAACCAGAAACAGACAGTTTTTAAAATTTCTAATATTGTATAAATAGCACGTCTATTTTACTTTCTCTGTATTCATTTTACGCCTCTGCGTCAAAATCTTTTGTAGACCACTTTCAGTAAAGATGATGTTGTAAACTGCGGATTGCTTAGTAGTAGAACAAATTAAAACATTTTTGATCAACTGTTCAGTGTAAATGACTTCTGTTCTGTTGCAGGCATTGCATCCTTCGCCCCCAAGGAGAAAGGTACATATACTGCTAACATTTTCCGTTCGGACGAGAAACCAATCAAGGGAAGTCCATTTTCTATCCCAGTAGGAGAGAAAGAAATGGCGCACGCTGCACGTGTGCACGTGTCTGGAAAGACGAACGAAGCTAGTGCTAACACACCAAACGAATTCACCATTGATACAACCGGAGCAGGTAAACGGTTTCTGCTGTAAAACTATTGTCTGAAATGTTTATAAGGATGTTTTGTAATCTAGTCGCTTTCCCCTTTTAATGTACAATGTATATATTTTGATTATTTCCTTTTTTATAACGAGACACCCTTGTTTGAACATGACAATAATGTCTTGGTTCTTGAGCTTAGAATTAGTATACTTGTAACCATTAGCAATGGTTTTACTCGAATAAGCAAAGTTTGTCAAAATATGTCAACAACTTTTGATTCGTGTGTTCCATTATCGTTTCATCATGTTAAAAATAAAATTCATTGACTGTGTTGAATATTTGATAATTTGGTTCTGTAGCGAATAGTAGTTATATTTAAAAACCACAACGTACGTCGTAATTAACATCGGATTGACTTGATAGGTTACGGTGGCGTCAGTGTTGTGCTCGAGGGTCCACACAGATCCGAGCTGGAATATGAAGAGGTAGAGACGAGGAAATACAAAGTCATGTACAGTCCTCATGAACCAGGCATATACATCCTTAACGTCAGATTCGCAGATGAACACGTTCCAGGTATATGATAACAATTAACTAGAGAATAATGCGGGGTTTAAGGGGAAATAATAAGAGAAAATCTGACTTATGTAAGCATAATCCTAAAGTCAACGAAAACATCTATCAATAAATATTAACTCACAAATTCATAACTTCTTTTAAGTTCTTTGAAGGGAATGTCCGTTTGGTAATAAAAATATCCCATAGTCATTTGTTTCCCCTTAATATTTATATAGTGCTATCTTTTGACTTAGTTATTTTATGATTGATAGTAATTGTCGTGTAATAAAAATCTATGTGTTGTTTATTACCTGTTAAGATATGTGTATTATACAGTGGTCTGGAGGTAACCACTTTTATTGGGTCTAACCTTACCCTATAACCCTACGTACGTTTTATGGTATGTGGAAACAAGTTCTCGCAACTTAAATTAACTTAACAGTGAGGAATCTCTAGATCACCGTGGTTACACTTATTGATCTCTCGATCAGATGTACGCATATCTCTTACCTGAGACAAAGTATCATTTATAGTAAATGGTACAAAATATAATCTTTAATTAAAATTTGGGTTTATTTACTAGATAAAAGCTCTTAAAATATAAATGTACCATACTGAAATCTGAAATTATAATGAGATGTACCTTTTCGTTACCTGACGACAATGTTCATAACATATCGACGCAAACTGAAAACATTGGCTGATATGATAGGGGAAGTAACTCTGAGAGGACTTTAGTATCGACGATCTACTTTGTTATTAGTCGTCTAGAACATTTTCTCCAATTGTGTTCAGTTTAAAAGTCGATAATCAAGTAACAGTATAAATCTTATAAACTTATATGCACAAAATGAATGGAGTGACTTATTGAGATTCAGAAAATGCTGAAAGATTATCGAATGAACATTTTTTTTACAGGAAGTCCCTTCTTATTGAACGTCGGCGGTGAGCCATCAGGACGTAGGCGTGAGACAGTGAGCCGTGAGATGGAACAAGCAGAGGCTGTTCAACCCAACACAAGATGCGAATTCCTCCTGAAAATACCAGGTAATCTACAGTGACTGTAATTGCCAGGAATGATATCTGCTGTACTGTTTGTGACGTCAAGATAAATTAATGCCGACGATTTGGATGCAGTTAGGAACAAAAACTAAATAGATCTGATGAAAATCGGATGTGATACCAGAATAAATTCAAGAATAGTGTAGTATCCTAGCTTTAATCAAATCATGAAAGAAAAACAGTTTTAGGAACCATGCTAGACTAAGAAATGCATTTTCAGCTGAACACAAGAAATAGAAACATTGCCAAATCGAGACCCTCATTTTGGTCATAAGTAATGCAAAAGCAATGTTAAACGTGCTAACTCAAGCAGCTTCATTGCTTTTTAATGTTACTTCTATCTCTTTTTCATCAAATACCTTAAATACCTTGCAATGAATATAAGTTTACCTCACCCATTTGCGATCGCAATGTACTAACATATCAGCAGAGTTTAAAGCAAGATGATCTTTGCGTTCAACTTATTTTAGACGAGGGCTGCAAAATCAGATACAATACCTAGGTTGAAAAAAGCTACGACAGCAAACCTTTTCAAACAAATTTCACTAAAACCTTATGTCGTATTGTTTTCGGTATCGACAGTGTAGATGTTATTATATTTATTGTTGTAGTACCGCTTGCTTTCGGTGAACTTACCTTATCATTTGGTGGTCACATAGAATGCAATATCATGCTTATTTATTTTTTCAACGACTCCATGACGTTTGGTTTTGTTTTTTCTTCAGGCACGAACCCATTCGATATGGAGGCTTCCATCACAGACCCAGACGGTCAGACAGAGCTCTGTGAAGTGATGGATGAAGATGATTTCCACTACAGAATTAACTTCACACCCAAATATAACGGCATTCACATTCTTAGTATCAAGCATAAGGCCATGCATATAGCCGGTTAGTATAGTTCTAAATCTAAACATTCATGTATTTTTGTTAGCATTTTCTAAGGGACTCATAATAACAGAGGGACTTCCAGTGTGGCTCTATAATCTAGATTTTGAATTTGAATTATATTGCCATAACAGCTTCTTTAATTCCGTGAATGTAAAGTATTATATAATGTGAGGGTGATTTATTTTTCGTTTGTCATAAACATATGAAGAAAACAGAACAGAACAGAAATTTTATTAAAATTAAATACTCTATTAAGCCCATGTTGACTTAAAATGTAATAATATATACGAACAGTGTAAATGACTGTTTTATAAACATATCCTTATAGTTAATCAATATGTACATAACATAATAACAAGATAGTTTACGCATTTTATCGTATTCAAATACATTTGATTCATTTGTTAAAGTGCAAAGGTCAAGAAATAATGACATTATTTCAGTAGTTTGAACCTTCACGCAAATATTGAATATTACCTGCAAAAAATATAAAACATAAAGGAAAAATTTATAGTGCTAAAATTGTCTCATACATAATTATCATAGAAGGACAAAATATAAATTAACAATGTACTCCACGTGTGTTTATACCTTGTAACTTAGACATGCTATGTTTTGTACCTATTGGTATTTACTGGTCGACATATGACGTTCTCCGAATCTGAAAATAAGTTTTTTTAGACCACAAATAACGGTTTCATATTTCATTAATGTGTTTTTGGTATTATATTAATTTGTCAAAGGGCTAAATTTGACTCCTAAATAATTATACTGTAAGATTCGATGTTATCAATGAAATATCGTTCCAATCTGACCCCTATTTTCTGTAGATATAGTTCTTAATTAAGATGGCATTTAACCTGCAATTTCTGACATCTATATGATATCTGTACATTAACCAAGTGAGCCCATTTGTTTTGCAGGAAGTCCTTTCCAGTACACCGTAGGTCAGTTAAAGGTCGGAGGATCTCACAAGGTGCAGGTTGGAGGCCCAGGGCTTGAGAAGGGAGAAGTCGGAGCAGACAGTGAGTTTTCATCAAAGACTAAAGTTGATTTAAATAAACACAGAGTAATTGTTGTAATTTGTAGACAGATTCAACTAAGAAAGGCGAAACAAGTTATGAAACAAGTGCACCCAGGTCTTTTGGTTAAGAATCGGTAAAATATTTGAAAATTGGGTTTTGAAGAAATTTAGTATTTGTTGAAGAAAGATTTATAGTTATGAATAGGCGATGGATATCATTTATAGTTTGTAACTTTCATTAACATGTATGATAACGTTATTTTCAGACCACTTCAACATCTATACCCGTGAAGCCGGGGCTGGCACACTCAGTGTTGGTATTGAAGGACCTGGCACCGCCAGGATCAAGATTGAAGAACGTCCTCATGGCTTCCTTGGAGTATCTTTCAATGTTGACAAACCAGGTAAATCTTTGTGAGCGTAGAACTAATGGCTCTTTTGGTATATTCTTTTACCCCGCTGATAATAAAACAGAATGTAATTCCCTTTACAAAGATAACTCACTTTGTCACCTATCAAAAAAATTTGTTTGGACTTCAGTTAATATGCATATCTTTAAAATCAGCCAGATTAATACTGGGCATGAGCCCGCCGTACAATATTTTAATTAATACTGGGCATGAGCGTTTTACGAAAACCCGCCGTACAATATTTTAGTCACCGTACAATCAATAAACGTGGAACACACCTACCTTTGATTGTTTTTTTTGCGGAAGGTTGTGACAAAACGTTTTATTTCACTGTTATAATTAAGCAAGGGAAGTAGTTATTTTCCCGATAATTGAATTGATGATGTTAACCTTGAAAATGGCTGACTGTTAGTCAGTTATAGTCGGCTAGAGACATATTTTCGTATACCATTTTTGGGCAAATTTAGAATATCGTATCAGTTTTTTAACTGTAATGAAGAAGTCAACAGTTCAAAAGTTCTTTTTCATATATTTTTCTAGAAATATTGATTATCTAGTTCGAACCCGCACCGAACAGCCAACCGCATAGCAATACAAAGTAAGAACGCCTTAGACCACTCGCTCATCGCAACAACCTCCCAAAAATGTTAAGAGTATGTTGCATACATTTATTCATGGCAACTATCGTTTATCTCTATATATGTGTATCCCTTCCACCAGGCATGTACGGCATTCATATTAAATTCAATGACGAACACATCCCCGACTCCCCGTTCCGTGTAAACGTCAGCCCAGATGGTGGTTCAGCTAGACAGGTCACAGTGCACGCTCTCAAAGACAGAGGTCTATCGGTAAGTAAAATACCTTCATGTAATGTCAAGAATACTTTCCAGTTGAGCAGTAGCATTTTTTGCTTTATTTTCATCATAACATGTAGCGATTTTGGCGTTCTTGTTTGCTAGAAATATTGCACACTTGTTGAAGCTGTTTCTTGAAAAGTAATTATTACCGTAATAAAGCTATATCAGCATGGAAACCGTAAACAAGCATTAACGAGGTAAAAAACAAAAAACGTCTGACTTTTTGACAAAAAAAGCATGTCTCGATGAAGTCTTATATTGTCGATTGCTAAAAAATGGGTGAAAACGTCATTTTTATTTCAAAATCTTTAAAAGAGTCTCTATCAAAATGAGGCACATTTTCAAAATTTCTGCCAATGTTATCATGCATGAAACTTACAGATTTTATTATTGTAGTCGAATGTAGAATATGTTTCATTTCATAGATTTATACAGTAGTCGTGTTTTGTTTATATCAGATTTTACTACATATTTTTTTGTGTCGCCCTTTCGAAGAAAAGGCGATACATAGGGATCGCTTTGTCCGTCGGTCCGGCGGTCCGTCGGTCCGTCACGAAAACTTAACGTTGGCTATAACTTTGCCATTTCTAAACATTATCTTATCAAACTTTCAAATTGTATTGCTTATGACAACAGGGTCGAGTTGATGCCAAAATTTCTAGGTCAAGGTCACATTTGACAGAGTTATGCCCCTTTTTATACATGGATTTGTCATGAAAACTTAACGTTGGGAATAACTTTGCCATTTCTTAACATTCCAACATCAAACTTTCAAATTATATTGCTTATGACAACAGGGTCATGATGATGCCAAAATGTGTAGGTCAAGGTCACAATTGACAGAGTTATGCCCCTTTTTGTACTTGGATTTTGTCATGAAAACTTAACATTGGCTATAACTATGCCATTTCTTAATGTTTCTTTATCAAACTTTCCAGTTGTAATGCTTACAATTGTATCACTTAAGACAACACCATTTCTCAAGGGCAGATAACCCTCAAATTTATTTTTGCAATGTTATGCCCCTTTTTCAAGTTAAAATTTCTTTGTTAACCTTTTTCTTTATGTCCATGTCTCAAAAAGTGTCAAGGATATTCCATTCAAACTTGGAAAACTTGATTACCAGCAAGACCCCTGCAAAGATTGTTGGTACCCATGTCCCTGGGGTCACAGTTAGCCCCACCCCCAGGGGTCACTTGATTGTGCTTATACTTATATATAGGAAAAAAACTTCTTAAGCCTAGAAATAAAATACTAACTGACATGAGATGGGTAAGTACTCCCCCCACCGTCCCCTATGCAAGGGGACTCCCCCCCCCCCCCTCCCCCGGGCCCAATTTTTTTTTTTTTTTTAAATTTTAAAACCTAGGTACTTTACTCCCCATCCTATCTCAACCCCCCCCCCCCAAACCAGTCACCCCCACCCCGGGGCCCATTTTTTTTTTAATTCATAGGTACCTGACTCCCCATCCACCCTCAAATCCCCCCACCCCACCACTATCGGGGCCCCAAAATTTTTTTTTTAATACATAACTACTTGAACCAAATTTTTTTTTTCATCTTGTATGACTAGGTACTTGCCCTGCCCCAGTCAAATTTTTTTCACTTGGGCCTCTTGTTTAACTTGGCTTATAATTAATTATCCAGCACTGAGAAAAGTGGAGCATGCTGTCTGTGGACAGGTATTGTTGTACTTTGACTAGCATGCTGTCTTTTCCAGCAGGCTCTTGTTTACCTTTTTAGTTATTCTAACAGAGTACCCAAGGGCGACACAAGTGTTCCACCGAACACCCATCTAGTTTATAAAAAGCATGCCTTCTTATTTTAGATATTTCACTTGCAGTTCATATTTTGATAGCATGGATATACGTTCGCACCATTGTAGTTGGTGATATCGATGTTTCGTTGTGATAGTAATGTTATTGTATGTTTTCATGTTTTACAGGCAGATTGTAGATTAAAGGTGTGTGTCCTTATATAGGACAGTGGTACTGTATTTCGCTGAAACCATCACTTGGGTTTTAGCTTTACAATTTTGCTCCAATCTTCCTGCCCGCCAAACTGTCAAAAAAGGAAGCGTGTTTCTTCAACTCGTGTATTACAAACATATAAATAATACTAAAACCATGGAAACATTCTAGTTGACATTGATATAATAAAATTTGATTCGTTTCCTTTTTTATCAACAGATGCATCGCAATATATAACAGGTCAGACTTGCTGCAAGACGTCATACCTGAACAATCACATTATTATGTAGACCAAATTTAGACCAAGTTAGAGAAATACGCTTCACGTAATACCTTGAACTGAAGTTACTCCTTTTGAACAAGAAAATATTATGTCTCAATGAAGCCTACTTCATTCTTTTGAAGGATTTGTCCTTACTGTTATATAATTTTGCAAACATATCTTTTTTTTTCTTTTTTATATTCATTTATTTGAATAGTATGACTTTAAATGAAGTCATATTTCTTTTGAAGTGATTATCATGCCATTTGAATAAAACTTTGTCTTTTATTTCTAAATTTTGTCCTAATCCTGTAAATTTTAGTTAAGTCTATGGTTATATTAAGTTTCTTATTATTTTCACTTCTGTCTTTAATCTGTCAGCATTTTTTGCATGTTAATTCATATCGCATGTATCAAGCAATCTCAAATAAATTTTCATGTCCGTTTGTACTTATGAATACTTTATCGTGAAAACTAAAATTATTGTTCAATTTTTAGAATAAGTAATGAATATTTATTTGAATTATTACGCCGTTTGTAAAACATTTCATACACCTAATACAAGCTCAGTGAAATAACGGATGTAGGATATACCATCTTCGATCATGTCTTAAAATTTCCCCTGATGCGTTTCAGTTGTTCTCTTGTTTTCAAAGTTCCGTGTCATGTGGAAACCCTTTTGAGATACAGCTTTCTATCTTGCAATATGAATAACTTTATGCGTATTTAATTTCTAGATTGATAAACCAGCAACATTCACCGTATCTTTCAACGGAGCATCCGGGCAGTTGCACTCATACCTTCGCACGCCATCTGGCGGACATGAAGATTGCTTTATCCAGGAAATGGATACAGGCCTATTTGCTATCAGGTACCCAAGTGTGTTACATTGAAAAGATAGAATTCAACAAAAGGACAAAGCTCGTTACTTTGTTGTTGTTGTTGTTGTTTCACTTCACAATAATTATGCACTAACGTTTCACCAGTTTCAGTCATCTCCTTTGGCAGTTCATTAATCATAGCCATTATGGTCTGGAGAAATTATGATTGGCTTACACTGATCCATTCAGTTCAGTTCAACTTTAAATCTATTTTAATATAATTATTATATATGTGACTCATATTGTTAAACAGAAGCCGCAGAACTTAGTTACGACCTGGGTGTACAGTAATTTCTCTAGAACAAAAATGAGCAACATTTTATTAATCAACGACGAAGTACTTCACATAAACGGTACTGTTACTGCGAACTGGACAGTGTCCAGAAAAACATATTTTGATCCATATTGTAAAGAAGTTATATTTTAGTAGCTTTGTAAATAGTATTCGAAGGCTGAGGTATAAATTCTAACCTCTTCTGTGAAAGCACAGCTGTACATATTCTTCAGTTGTGGCACAGTATATCAGAAATACACACCTCAGTCTCACATTATTGTTTATCGTAAACAACAAAACGTTGTTCATGCATAGACCAAATAGATCAAGTTGGTGGAACTTGCTTCAACTAGAATATTGAAATATGTAGTATAAATTAAAATGAAATATTTGTGAATGAAATAAGCTTTCTCTCATACAGTTATCGATTTTTTTGTTATTGCGGAGTATCCAGTGGAATAACAGATAAAGCACACGTCTTTTCTTGTTCACAGGCTACAAGATGTTTGTGCATTGGCCGTCATTAAGATGTTGCATTCCTAAAATTTACTTTCAGATTTGTTCCTAAGGAAAATGGCGTCCACTATGTAGACGTTAAGTTAAACGACACCCATGTACCAGACAGTCCTTTCGCTGTGATGGTAGGTTCAGTTGCCGCTGATCCAGCTATGGTACACGCCTATGGTGAAGGCCTCGAGACCGGAAAATGCAGTACGTAGAAGCGGGTGCTATTTTTAAATCGAAAAGTCCCGAAATCGATGCATGCATGTTTAAAACATTTGCTTAGTATTCTCTTGTAAGGATGTAAGGAGGCTACTGAGTAGGTGGATTCATGACTGCAGCACATGGGATGTCTCGACTTTCGACTAATAAAATTATGATACTTTATTTTGTTAAAAGGGTGGAAAAGTGGGTATCAGGTGGTCGCCATTTTGAAAATTGACGTTTTAAAATTGGATAAATCATCATTTTATGGTACATTTATATAATCGAAAGACAGGAGTGGTAATAAAAACATTTTGTGTACTGTTGAGCTTTGTATTTTTCAGACGTCAAATCAAAGTTCGTTGTCAGAACAGCTGGTTCAGGTTCCGGATTTTTGGCTTGTTTCATCGATGGACCTTCCAAGGTTGCTCTCAGCTGTAAAGAGGTCGACGAAGGCTATGAATTCAGCTACACACCATTCGCCCCCGGAAAATATCTTATCACTGTTAAGTACGGAAATATTGGTATCGCTGGAAGTCCCTACCAAGCTGTTGTTACAGGTAACAGTTTTAGCAATTGAAAAAAATTGCTTCATGCAAGAGTAAAAAAAGTAAGATTCCACTATCTGGATTACGGTGTTTAGACGTTATCTTGCACACAAGACCCAATCTTATTATATGTATGAAACTGACTTTATTGGAGAGTTACTCCTATAAAACTTACCTGTATGCTATTAAATTCCCCTGTTTTTCAGACTTTTTGAAATTCTCCTGAGCCTATATGTGTGCCTTTACTCTACTGTTGAAGATGTTACAGTGACATTAAATACTTATTTTACAGGTTCTGGCCGTAAACCATCTCCCATTCTGGAACAGTCATCAATGGTTGTCGAGACAGTGGAGAAGAAACCAGGTTCAAAAGTGTCAAAGAAATTCCGTGGTGATGCAAGCAAAGTTGTGGCTAGGGGTCCTGGCATCAAGAAAGCATTCTTAAACAGAATGCAGAATCTTACACTCGATGTTAAAGAAGCAGGTAAACTTAATTTTTCTGTCTCAAGATTACCAAATGTGACCATAGTTCCTCGCTATAAAAATATAAAGCAATACAATCAATATCTTCAACACAATGCTTGCGTTCACTTACACGTTGTATATACCAGGTTGTAACAGTAAATGTTATATTGGTTTAGATGTCCTGATCAAAAGCTAACATTTATTCATACATGTATTTCTATTCTGATATTCCTATTTAAAGATTTTATGCTACTTCACAATAATAAAACTTTATATATTTAAAGAATATTTTTGCATCTCCTATACTTATTGCTAAAAGTAATTACACTGTATTGCTAAGAGAAGTTACACTATATTTATTTCAGTAATTACACTGTTTTGCTAGGAGAAGTAACATTATATTGATTTGAGTAATTACACTATATTGCTAAGAGAAGTTACACTTTATTGATTTCAGTAATAACACTGTATTGCTTGGAGAAGTTACATTATATTGATTTCAGTAATTACACTGCATCGCTAGGAGAAGTTACACTATATTGATTTGAGTAATAACACTATATTGCTAGAAGTTACACTATATTGCTAGGAAGAATTACACTATACTGATCTGAGTAATTACACTATATTGCTTTGAGTTATTATACTACATTGCTTAGTACACTATACTGCTATCATTAATAACATTATATTGCTAAGAAAAATTACACCATATCACTGATAATAATTTAACTATATTGCTAAGAGCACTTACAGTATATTGCTTAAAGAAATTACACTGTATTGCTAAGAATAATTAAACGATATTGTTAAAAGCAGTTACACTATATTGCTAATAGAAATTAAAATGTAATGCTAAGAGTAGTTACACTATATTAGTAACAGAAATGAAAATGTAATGCTAAGAGTAGTTACACTATATTACTAACAGAAATTAAAATGTAATACTAAGAGTAGTTACACTATATTACTAACAGAAATTAAAATGTAATGCTAAGAGTAGTTACACTATATTGCTAACAGAAATTAAAATGTAATGCTAAGAGTAGTTACACTATATTGCTATGAGTTATTACACTATATTGCTAAGAATAATTATGCTAAGAGTAATTACACTATACTGCTAAGAGTAGTAACACTGTCCTGCTAAGAGTAGTTACACTATATTGCTGATAGATATTACAATGTAATGCTGAGAGTAGTTACACTACATTGCTGATAGAAATTTCAATGTATTGCTAGGAGTAGTTACACTATATTGCTGATAGAAATTTCAATGTATTGCTAGGAGTAGTTACACTATATTGCTGACAGATATTACAATGTAATGCTAAGAGTAGTTACACTACATTGCTGATAGAGATTTCAGTGTATTGTTAAGAGTAGTTACACTATCTTGCTGATAGAAATTACAATGTATTGCTAAGAGTAGTTACACTTTATTGCTACACTGTAGTGCTAACAGTAGTTACACTATTTTACTAATAGAAATTACAATGTATTGTTAACAGTAGTTACACTATATTGCTACACTGTACTGCTAAGAGTAGTTACACTACTTTACTGATAGAAATTACAATGTATTGCTAACAGTAGTGACACTATATTGCTACACTGTATTGCTAAGAGTAGTTACACTATATTGCTGAAATTACAATGTAATGCTAAGAGTAGTTACAATATATTGCTACACTGTACTGCTAAGAGTAGTTACACTATATTGTTGAAATTACAATGTAATGCTAAGAGTAGTTACAATATATTGCTACACTGTACTGCTAAGAGTAGTTACACTATATTGCTGAAATTACAATGTAATGCTAAGAGTAGTTACACTATATTGCTGAAATTACAATGTAATGCTAAGAGTAGTTACACTATATTGCTGAAATTACAATGTATTGCTAACAGTAGTTACACTATATTGCTGAAATTACAATGTATTGCTAACAGTAGTTACACTATATTGCTACACTGTACTGCTAAGAGTAGTTACACTACTTTACTGATAGAAATTACAATGTATTGCTAACAGTAGTTACACTATATTGCTACACTGTACTGCTAAGAGTAGTTACACTATATTGTTGAAATTACAATGTAATGCTAAGAGTAGTTACAATATATTGCTACACTGTACTGCTAAGAGTAGTTACACTATATTGCTGAAATTACAATGTAACGCTAAGAGTAGTTACAATATATTGCTTCACTGTACTGCTAAGAGTAGTTACACTATATTGCTAATTAATTAAATGTAATGTTTCGACTTGTCATGAATGCTTTGTATGTTACAATCTAAATCAGTCATTTAAGGGTCGAATTTTTCTTTTTTTAAGGTAATGCTATGTTGAGTGTTGGAATGATTACCCCCTCTGGAAATCCGGAAGCGGAACTCACTGTTAAAAAGGCATCCAATACGTCCTACACTGTGTCCTATAACTGCAAGGAACCTGGAGAACATACCCTTCAAATCAAATGGGGCGATGATGACATTCCAGGCAGCCCCTTCAGCCTTCATGCATAGAAATTCAGTGACTCAATATTCTAGGCTAATTGTGTGATATAATTTTATATCAGTTAACAAGAACCTGTGTTCCATTCCCCAACCCATATTTTTATGTTGTAGACAATGACTATGGTTCGGAAATTTGGTCAGGCGTGAAAGGGAACTGTTTCATGTAAAGTGATGTAATTACCACTGATTGTTGTAAGCCATAAGTTTGCTCAGTTTTTCGATGTCAATCCATCAAGGTATTTCTCTTCATCAAAGAGGAATAGACAAGTTTACAGTTAATGGTCTTCGGATAGAAACAAGTACATAAAAAGAGAAGAAGGTTTTATTTACTGAACAGAAACATATAGCATATTTCTGGCACTGAAATTGAGCACAGAAATACAGGATAACTATTTTCCGAATTTTGTCTCCCAGGCTATGATTACCGAAACCTGAATATATCCGAATGGTTAAACCTTTACCAATGACATAAATATATGTAAATATTGTGTGAATGTATGAAATTTTTACAACTTTATAAGAAATTATGAAAAAATCAAAGCTAGACTATATTTAGAGATTTAGGTAGCTAGACTAGGCTTGTGGCAATTCCTTTTTAGAGTTTGAAGTTTCATTTTACATTGAACTTCACATTTTAAAAAGTGGTTAATATTGTGCAATATATTTATTGTATTTATTTGAATTTATATAGTAACTACTTTGTGTGAAACACATACTCACAACTGACCTTGAAACTGAGCAGAATTTCTTTCGATATGACAACCTAGAACTGATACACGTGTTTTTAAACTCTCTGTAAATGAACAAAAATGACACTTTGTGCATGGTGTGATAAAATGTCTAGGATTGTTTAGGAAATAAAACATCAAAATTTCTATGCTTGTTATTTTCTGAGTGTTACACAGTTATATTTCTAAAATGGCCTTGTCAGTCATTATTGAAAATTACTGGTCTAACTCACAAGGATGTATAGTGAGCATTGTCAACAATGACAAAAACAACTGACCACAGAAAGGTAAAGGTTAATGCACAGAAACTGACACAATGGCTGTCAGGTCTAACAATATAGGCTCCAAAAACTCCATGTAGCAGTAACTTCCTTTAGAGTACAGTTATTACTGCCACAACACGTCATAATATGGTGATGCAAGTAAATAAACAAGATGATCTTTTTCT
The DNA here is from genome assembly GCA_012932295.1 of Cyclina sinensis. Lineage (NCBI taxonomy): Eukaryota > Metazoa > Mollusca > Bivalvia > Venerida > Veneridae > Cyclina > Cyclina sinensis. The sequence continues at coordinate 69,341,338 of JAAONU010000001.1, read as the reverse complement.
GTCTCATAACATCACCACATCTCTAAATGATACAATCTGATCACAGCAAAAAATAAACCTTTCTTAAGACAGTTTACTCAAGTATTTTAGCTCATTTTTAGCCCAATTAAACCTCTGGTGGCAGTGACTACAATAGGGGAAGTAACTCAGCTAGGAGCTGCAGGTTCCACTGTACAAAATAAAGATTATTATGTGTTAGATGTTTTTGACAGAGCAATATTCCACCAGACATAAGATCAAGCTGTATCTCTAATCACTGGACAATCTAACTTGTTAGACCATTACAGTAAGTCTCCCTATAATCAATTAATTCTCAACCAATATTTACTAAACTTGGTCAGTACATACATCCTTCTTTTCCCTAATAGGAAATTTTAACACCAACATTTTGCTCAACTATTTCTTCTTTACTGAACTTTCATCTATAAACAATCTTTTTTCAACAATAAAACCAAATAATGATTACATCTTTACATGAATACAGTTACCAAGTTTCAAAAAACTCAGTTTCAAAAGAAACAGATTCTTATAATCTGCCTAACAATCACTGGTGCACTTGTGCAGGGGACATATTAATATCTACAAATATAAGCAATATAAAAACCTCAAAAAAAGGCTTACTAATGCTTATGTGAAAACAAGAAGTGCTTGTACTTGCTAAAAATTCAGACACTCTTATAAAGTTCTGAACAGATGAAACATAAATATTTAAACAAAATAAAATTGTCAATAACAAATATAAAACTTCAAACAACAAAATTCTTTTGGAAAACTGACTTATCATCTGAGTGTTGTACACATGTATACCTGGGTGAAATAAAGTTTGTTGTTGTTGTGAGTTCCACAGCAAGCCAAAAGTTGTTGAAGAGATATGCAAGTCAGGGTATGAAATATAACAACCAAGCTCCATCTAAAAAAAGGTTTAAAAAAACACTAACTGATTATTTTTTTGTAAAACATTTGTATTACTGCACCGTTATTAAAGGGGCTGTACTCAGATTTGATATAAAAATATTTTTTACATAAATTAAATATCTAGATGCCGTGAGATTATAATAACATGATATTTTACTTCAAAACTGATTATAAATGTCAAAATACAACAACAAAAAATATATTTGCTTCAGCTTGATCTGAACTCTGGACCCTCATGTTAACAAATTTTTTCCAATGCTTTTACTGTCACCACTATCACTGCAACTGAAATAACAATTATTTAATTTAAATCTTATACGATATAGTTATACCGTCGCGTTACGGTATAGCACTATGAAAGGAAAAAAAGTCAATTAATAATGTGATTATCTGCTTTATTTTTTGTCAGTAAATTAGTTTTTAAGCATTAGTCATAAATATTACAAGAAATTTATAATACAAGAAAACTTTCTTTTTCTTTGTCATCTGGAGCACAGCCCCTTTAAAAACACAGCCCAAAAATGTTAAACAAACCAGTATTATCCTTACTGGTATGAACTGGAAACATTTTGAAAATAAAACTTGCATTCAAAGGTACACGCTCATATATAGATTTAAAAGATGAAGCACTTCTACACAACTTCAAAGATCCCACAGACCTATGTTCTACATTTTCATCTCAAATTTAGATCTTCTTTGTAAAAGTAATAATCATTAAGTCATGAAACTTTATTAAACTTTAACGCACAAGTTATACTGAAATTTGTAAAGTTTGATGAATTAACTAAATATAAGAAAGCCAAAGTTTGAGTAACAAACAATATTTTTATTTCATGACAGTAAAACTAGAACTGTGAACAAAAATTTACAATCAGGAACAAAAAATCTAGTTGACAGACTTGATACAAATCACTGAACAAAAAAAACCTTTTGTTTTTTTGCTGTCTACTAATAAACAGCATTTAAACTGTTTACTAACTAATGTGTTTAACTGTCATGTAGCAAGACTGTATACCTCTAATTATCTTTAAGTGCTAGAATATGCTTGTAGAAAAAAGGAATAATCTGTAACTGTTGCTTTATGCTAACCACTGCCTAGTCAGCTAAACAATTTAAACAAGCTCAAGGCAGCTGAAGAGGTCTTAGTTTTGTTTGTGGAAGATAACTAGAATAAAAATCAGGAGCATATTCACAACAGACAGCACTCAACCAATCAGGCTGATGTTCTGTTTCCTTCAAAGGTTTTACATGACAAGGTTTTTGAACTTTGTTCTTGTAAATGTCAAGATACTTTGGTCCTAAGACTTGATGAAATTCAGACTTATAGTTGATAAATTTATCTGGAATACGATTGCCAAATTCTTTATAATTTAACAATAGCCACAAAACAATAACAGCTCGAATGTGAAGAATTTCAGGTCCATGATCTGAAAATATATCTAAAGGTAAGGCTTCAAGCAACACATCTGCCTCACAGTCATACATGCAAACTATCAGCTTTTCATCTGAGATACCTATCCCTGGAACTAAACAATTGCTGGATGCATTTCCACTCTGTTTATGCTGCCAGAAAGAGAAGACAATAGTTTCTGCCATCATTTGTTGCAAGTCATTTGATAAGAGCACCCTATCTGTCTCAGCTTCTGAAGGAGACGAGTCGCTACCTGAGTGTTTATAAGGTCCAAAAACAGATACTGGTAATTCTTTCTCATTAATTATAAGATCAACAGATCCATGCCAGCCTTGGATACAACCTGAAAAACAAACTAACATCTACAAATATATATATTATATACATATTGTGAGAAAAGCTGCAGACTATGCTGAGGAACTAACTGAAACTAGAGCTATCACTAAATGTGATTAATACCCCCGCAAGACTGCTTCAGAACTGAGGAAGTTATTAGTAACACAACACTTCATAAAAGAATTGAAATAGAGTTATGGTTGTGGGCAATTAAAGATAGTTGAAGTTCTTGTACATTACATTTCCTGTCATTGTGCTTGAACATTGTATGAAGTTGCATTGAATTCCAACCATTAGTTTTCAAGTTATACTCCGGAAAAGAAAATTGCAACGGACCGACTGCCCGAATGACCAACCACTGGGTGACTCCTATATACCCCCCCTACAAACTTCGTTTCTGGGGTATAAAACATATTGCAAAATTTTTCTAAACTACAAAATATGACTATTCATTCACAGCATTGTTACTATAGACAGATTTAATGTTTCTACTGAATATCTCTATGGCAAAAACAATTGGCCACAATGAGAGCACTTAAATCAGATAAATCCTCCAAATACTATCAAATCTATGAAAATTGTTACATTGTGTATTGTCACCGGTATTACTTATAATTCCATGAAACATTTGTTGAATATTCTATAGCAATATGACCATTTAAACTAAATCTTTATTTCCAGACAAACTGAAAACTTAGTTTCGACTTACAATTACAGCATAATATACACAATTCTTATGCCTCAGTTTATACATGCTATATTTTGTTATTTTTCTGCTTGTTATTTCACATAGAGAAGATTTTGCTATTAAATCTTAGTGTTTGCTAATCAGAATGCAAAGATAAATATATTATCTATAGATTTATCAGTGAAGAAATGCAATTTCTCCCTTTAATCATGGAGTGCTGTTCTATTTTTACCTGCTGTTCTATTATGTTCCAAATAAGGAAGCCAACAAAACAAGAATTCAGTAGAACCAATGGATGCTCCCCGAATAAATGCCAATTCCAAAAGGGCTATTATTTAATATTTATTTTTTTTAAGTATGAAAAATAACAAAGGGCAATAACTCCTTAATTATGCAATATAGAGTTACGGTTCTTGCTCGCTGCACTTCTCCTCATAGAGATCTATCTACCAATAAAGTTTCATGTTAATAACTCTTATACTTTGTGCCCTGGACAAAAAGTAAGTATGAGAAATTTCAAAGGGCAATAACTCAAAAATTAATAAAGCAAGAGCTATGGTTCTTGTGCAATGCACTACTCCTTAATGAGATCTAACAACCTATGAAGTTTGGTCTTGATATCTCTCATATTTTGTGTAATGCTCCGGACAAAATTATGACGGACGAACAAACAGACCGGACAGACGGACAAAGCAGCAACTATATGCTCGCCCTTCGGGGAGCATAATTATCTCCAAGGATTTTCAGGTTATGCTCCGGACAAGATTTTTCTAAAAAGGGAGATAATTCAAAAACGGGGCAAAATAGAGTTATGGTTCTTTGGCTCTGCACTCCGCCTCAATGCCCTCTACCACTATGTGCAGTTTAAACAAATTATGTCAAAGGGTTTTCAGGTTATGCTCTGGACAAGATTATTCTAAAAGGGGAGATAATTCAAAAACGGGGCAAAATAGAGTTATGTTTTTTGGCACTGCACTCCGCTCAATGCCCTCTACCACTGTGTGCAGTTTAAACAAATTATATCCAGGGGTTTTCAAGTTATGCTCCAGACAAAATTATGACCGACGGACGGACAAAGCGGCAACTATATGCTCGCCCTTCGGGGAGCATAAAAACATGAAAGATCAAAATGGGAGGGGCAAAAATTAAGTCGGACAGAGGCTATGAAGTGACACCTTCAGAATTTAGAAATCTCGGTTGGTTGCTACGCTCCCTCCCTGCAGTTTCTTAATGTTGAAGTTTTCAGACTAGTCAGACTCTATCCTATACATACAGGAGATTATGTTACCTTAATTAAAATGAAATTTTTAGTAGTTAGTCAATGGTAAGATCATTATTGAGGTATTGTGGGACACAAACTAGTATGTCAGCATTACTATATATGCAGTAAATTTTGTGAGGCATGCCTGTCTTCAGATGACTTCACTTCCAATGTTAGTGTTTTTGTGAAACTTTGTCATACCTGAAACATTACAGTAGTCTTGCATTGGTTTATACATTATCTTTACCCACATGGCATAACTAAATTATACTAACCAAATGAAGTGTCTCCGACTTCTCCAGTCATTGGGTGAGGCACAGGACAACACTCTGGTTTCTCTAGGCCACTGAAGGAATCCATTTCAAATGTTTTTTCAGGCACAAGGGGTATCAACAGATGTTGGGCATAGCTCCCAGTAGCAGCCCAAGTCCTCTTTGGTTCTGCTTCTCCTCTGTATTTAGCAAGAGCCATATGATCTATAAATATGAAGTATAACACCATGATAAACATTTAATATCTATATATAGAGGGGACACTGAATCAACCTATGATATCTCAAACACTTTTTGAGTTTTTGTCCGAACAATAATTAAGCATGAACAAAAACTGTCACTGTAAGATGACAATGCCCCCAAAGTTGGGCTCTGACTTAAGCTGAGGACTAGTCATTCAGGGGTCAAGGTCAAATTAATATAGGTCAGTGGGAAGGTCTTGTCCAAGAGGGTGTTGTGTCCAAGTATGAAATAAATCCACTTACTAATAAGGAAGTTATGACCAATGTTAATGTTTTCGGATGGATTGACAGACAGACAGTTCAATAACTATATGCCTCCCATCAGGGGCATAAAAATAACACAGGGCAATAACTCAAAAATTATGTAAGGTAGAGTTATCATTTTTGTTCTCTACACTCCTCTTAAATGAGATATATCCACTTTAATATCTCAAATATTTTCCAGTTTTGCTCTAGAAAAAAATTAAGCATGAAAAATAACAAAGAACAATAACTAAAATATTATGAAGGGTAGAGTTATCTTTCTTGTGCAGTGCACTCCCCCTATCCACCTATGAATTTTCAAGTTGATAGCTCAAATACTTTTCAAGTTATGCTTTGGACAAAAATTATGCATGAAAAATAACAAGGGCAATAACTAAAAAAGTATGAGGGTAGAGTCAGATCTGAGTGATCATTCTTGTGCAGTGCACTCCTCAATGAGATCTATCCACCTATGAAGTTTCAAGTTGATATCACAAATACTTTTGAGTTATGCTCCCGTCAAAAATTATGCACGAAAAATAACAAAAGGCAATAACTCAAAATTATGAAGGGTAGAGTTATTATTCTTATGCACTGCATTTCTCATCAATGAGATATATCCACCTATGAAGTTTCAAGTTGATACCTCAAATACTTCTCGAGTTATGCTCCGGACAAAATGTGAAACGGATGGAAAGAGACTATTTAATACCATATCCCCAAACAAAAAGGTAGCGGGGGATAAAAAGAAAATTATTTTGTGACCATGAGTTATAAGTAAGGAAACAAAACAATAAAAAAACCTGAAGAATTATTTTGTGGCCATGAATTTGGTTTAATTTCAATCAAAAGCTACTTCAATAGTTCAGCAAACTAAATATTTATTATTTATAAACAAATTCATAGAACATATTTATATGGAATGGCTGAAAGAGTTTATATCAGGACAGATTGGAAAGGAATTTTGCATTTTTATGAATAAGTAACGTTATGATTGCTTGTACACCTGTTTTGACATAAAGGCAGGGAATCGATTCTCTGGCTCAACTGGTTTTTCTTACTACATGTGATCCATTGTGCATGAGTTTGAATCCATGAAAATAAACATTCAACAACAATGCAACATATTAATTGTAATTTCAAAACACAAAGATCTATTGAGGGACAACTCTGTTTAGAGACCAAATTTGGGCAGTCCCTTAGGCGGTTGTTAAATACAATGTCTATTGTACACTTAACAGCTTGGCATATGAATTTCCTTTGTAAGAACATAGTATCAGTAGCAAATTCTTGCTACCTGTGATTTACTAGTTGATGGAAAAGGAGTTTTGAATTCATCATGAGGCTTAGTCAAACTTATCAGATACAATCTTAAGATAAACAAGCTAATATTGTGTCGGCAATATCTTCACTCAGGCCAAATATTCAAAAGAACCAAAGAAATGGAGGACTGTTTTGACAGGCATCTTAACAATGATTCTTTAATAACTTATTTGAATTTGATACAACATTCATGGATTGAAAGACAATATATTTATCTTTCCATGCATTTCTAACAAAATTTGCCTGTTGCCGAAGCCATTGCGTGACGTCACTGTGCGGACTGTAATCTCCAAAATATTTCTTGATCAAAAGCAGTTTTGAACTGAAGAAACTTTTCTGTACTATACTTATGCATCCCAAAATTAATTGTTAAGTACATTTCATGGTTATTTTATTATAAAAACATATTTTGTGTGATTATGCACTTATTCTACCGTATAAGTACTTATTTCTGCGGGAACTTTATTTCTGCTATATCTGCGGATGAAAACGACACAGCAGATTTAAAATACGCAGAAATTTAGGCCGATCTTGCTGTATGTTTGATGCAAATTCATGTGACATTGTTATCTTCCGGTATTGTATAATACACTGCCCTTTAGCTTGTCGGCTTTACTCTGATTACTGGTTTTGTCATTACATTACCGTTATATTATGATTATGTATTGGTATTGAATAAACGTATAGAAAAAAGTTTTTGACTTTTTTATTATAGTCCTGAGAAAAATATTGTGTTTCTTACCTTGATTTTCGCTCACCATGAATTAGTTTACGTGGGGGTTCTAATCTTTTTCTGGCTTTAGTTGTAACATAGGTTCACAAATAGGAGAAACTTATTACTTGTCTTTCAAAAATGAGCATACTAAATTATTTTCGTAAAACAGTGCCAGTGCCTTCTGATAAAGATGAAGGATTAACCAAATTATTATATATGAAAAACGGTAATACGGAACCGCAGAAATAAAACATACCTATGCCAAATTGATGTTGCCGCAGAAATAAGGTACGCAGAAATTTAAGACCCCCTTGTTTTGATAAAAACCGCAGAATACTGAGCCCACATAAATAAGTACTTATATGGTATTTATTAAATCCAGAAATAAATTTTCCTGGGAAACCACCACAATTTTTTTTTTAATTCCATGTCACCCAATGGCTTTGAAAATGCATGAAAATCAGTGGTTTTCTTCTTCTGTGTAGCCTACTGAAAAAATAAAGCGATTTGTTTTGGTAGGTGTTAGTGTCTGCTGAATGACAGGACTGATAGAATCTGTACCTGGACGCACTTTAGCTGAATTCTTAGTGGGCTGAGCAGGGGCGCGTTTCATTCCTTGTGCTTTTATACACTTCAAAATAGAAACTAAAAATACAGTTTTGAACCTTGAAGGACTAAAATCACAATTTCAAGCTCCTGTGCCCAATCGAAGTAAAACAAATCATGTCCCAACAAAAGTTTTGACCTTAATGGCAGATAAACAGACAGGACAATGAAACTGAAATGAGCCCAGTTGTTCTACAACCTACTTTTGAGGGGTTCAAGAGTAGCCTTGACCCCTCTCACATTTCAAACCGCCCCTGAATAGTCTGGACCGTGTTTTTACCATCTTGTAACTATAAATATTTCGACTTTTATAACACTATTGTACTTTTTACTTCATTCTCACTTTCTCACTTGAAGTCTCATTATTCACAACTTTTATCTGCACTTGACTGATCAGCACCTTCCTACCTTCCCCGCAAGGGGCTTAAGCAGTATAGATAGATAGATAGATAGATACTCAGAGATAGATAGAACAGCTGAGTACCTTGTACATGTTCAATGAAATACTGCAATAAATCACATAATGCACGGCGTTTCATCAGGTCCTCTGGGATTTTCGGATCATCTTTATTAAGGAATTCCTCTAATATATAAAGCCCTTGCAAGAAAAACACAGCAATTGGTGCTAATACTGTAGTACCCTGCTCATCTTTGATAACCTGGACCCGCACTTTTGCGTAGTCAAAAATCTGTCCTGCTGCAGCATTTGATGACAAAACACGAAGGAACGACACATTCAGTCCACTATACCCCGAACTTAGCTCAGCGATAGTACATCTCAGTTTTCTAATAAGATTCTTATTGTTGTCATTATTCAGAAAGTCAGAAAAAAAGCGTGTATCTTCTCGGTCGGAATTCAACTTCGGCAACATTGATTCCGCCATAGTTCCCCAAAAGCATATTAAATTACGGTATCCGGTCTCCGATACTAGACGATCTGAATACCGAAATCCGTTCTTTTTTACCGAGATACACCGGAATGCATATTCACGTAACGGTATGACAGCTTTGTTGCAAAGAGGAATTAACACCGTTGAAAGAATATATATTTTTTTGCTGCCTAACTGTACTTTGCTGTGTAAATGCATGATACATGCTATATAAGTTATCTGCTGTAACATCAAAACTTGATATCATGTCAAATTTTGTTGTACATTAATTTAAAGCTTTGTTTGATTACACAAAAACAAGAATCCAATTCTGGTACATTTAAAAGCGTGTGTTAGAGCCTTCTTTTCTGTGTACAAAAAAAAACGAGGCAATCATTAATTCTTACAAGAAAACCCGATTCAGAATAAGTCCAATCTAGGTTTTTAGAGATGCCCCATTCTCTTAAACTACCATTTAGTTACATGGTACTTATATTCAGTTACTTAAAATATTCTGAATTTCACCCTGATAATATAAACAAACTAGCAGAAAACTTTCTACAAAAATTAGTAATACTGTAGTTGGATGAAGTCCCTTACTACAGACCTATGTAAGTATCTTAAATATAGTGACAAAGTTTGAGTAAACGAAGAGAGTAGAGAAAAGAGTAAAGTGTTTGGATAACGAAATGTTTCGAGTTGAATATGATTTATCTTATTACTGAAAATCTGGTTTAGAAATTCATTTTCTTTATATACCGTTCTTAACCATATGATGGGCCAAGTAATCCGCTATAACAAGGAACCCTGCAAAGGTGCACAAAAAAATGAAATAATGACAAAAACAAGATGTCACAATTGCCCCTGAAGGTCAGGTACCTATGGTGGCATAGAGGTGAGATGCACCAGTATTTTTTTTTAGCTACACTTTTCTTTCTTTTACCTCGTTCCCTCGAGATAGACGAAACAGCGATACAAAGTACCTCAAGTTGAAATCCGTAAATAAGCTTTTAATGTTTCTCCTACAGTTGTGTTCACAGTAATGTATTTGCAAGCAAAGTACGTGGTATTTCAAATGTTTTGTGAAAACCTTTTTTTGTACAGTTTGCAAGTGCAACAAAATTACCCAAGAGCTGGGACAAGTAAGACTGAAATATTGTCTTAGTTTGAAGCCTGCAAACTACAGGGAGTATATAAATCTATGAAGCAGATGTTTACATTATGAAGATTAATTGACCTTTACATAATAAGCATGTACGATAGGCATTTTTAGTAGCCGATTACCTGTTTTATTAACTAATAGAGGAAGGGATAAACGGATATTAATATTGTTTCCTTTCTTGACTTCGATGTCGTTCGATGTTTTTGTTTGAGCTCAAACCAGGTAACGCATTTAGGAATGCATTCACTGATCGTATGAAAATATAAGTAAAACCCCGCCATAATTGTTATTTTGTTTCAGCACTTTTGATAGGTTTTCAGTTCCTTCGGTCAATATTGATAGCTCTGCTCGGTCAATATTTATTGCTCTGCTCGGTCAATATTGATAGCTCTGCTCTAGCTGCGCTTTCTAGATCTAACGAACTGTCAACAGATGCAATGGATAAGAAAGATGGATAAAAAACCCACAATGTTTTGAATAGGACTTCTTGTTTGTTTAGGCGACCAACGCTCTAGACCACCGAGTGAAAGAATCTGTCTCCTGAAGCAGTTGTTAGACTGGATTGATTACTTCTCTAGCAAGTGTGGACTCATAAATAATTAACATGTTCGTATTCTTTCTGCCGAAATCGCAATGGCTGAACTGTGGTTTGACAAATTCAGGTCAAAGAAAGACAAGTTGAATAACTAAATATGACACTTTTGTTTAGGCTCCGCGTTCATTAAAACCTTTATTAATGAAATAAAACCACCTTATGCCGTAGTTATTAACTTTGAAGGCGGCCATATCTCTTTAGTGACGCTGGAAGTATGATATTTTAAAATAAGTTTGTTTTATACTTCTTTATAAAATATTACATTAAGTAAGTGCGATCATTTTCAAAGCCATTCATTCACTTCTTTTACAAAAGAAAATTGTAAGAAAAGTCCTTCATCGGGTTAAGAAAAAAAAACCTCAGCTTCCATTATGACAAAATATGTGTGACATTAATTAGTTTAGTTTAGTTTAGACTCATGTGGAATGTGAAGATCGTGAGAGAAACTCGCTTCTGAGGGGATTCGAACCCGCGACCTCCGGATCCGGAGCCCTGCGCTCTACCCCTGGACCACGTACCTCCTTTTGAGTACTGAGCCTTTGACACTTTCGAAATACCTACTTCACAGAGAATAATTTGGCAGTTGGTCTTAAAGTTTTCTATACTTCGGGTCAGAATGTAAAAAGCAATCTATATATATCTTACACTGGAGATATAATAACATGTCTAGAATGTTGAAATATGTTTATATGTTGGCTTCATTAGATGTTTCCATTTCACATCAATAACATAAACAAGCAACTTCAGTCTGATGGGTTTTTTTCTGAATGAAAATTTGACGACGTATATAATGTTTACTCCGTCTATTTCTGATATTGACATATATACAGGAGATCATCTATCAGCCGCTATCAACAGAGAGATCACGTGTAAGAGAAAAAAACTATCCAATTATTCCAAGGAAAAAATAATATGTCATGCCGGTAGCAAATCTACACACACATATATATATATATAATTCATACATTGAGTTGGAATGAAGATTTCACACCGTCAATATCTTGCTTATCCTTTTCCCGCCTTATATTGATAATAACGTGATCACATTAACTCATTAATGCCTAGCCTCTGCAAAAGTACACAAAGGCAAACAGTGCAGACGCAGATAAGACGCCTCAACATGTGGCGTCTGATCAGCGTCTACACTGTTTGCGGGATTTGCTTCCATAAATTGAATGAAATTGAAAATTTATACCAGAAATCCTTTTAATTGAAAATGGATTCGCCAAACTAACAAGGATGGCATAATGCATTGGACATAAATGGGTTAAGAGAGAGGCTAGATGCCAAACTACCAATACTCCAAAACAGGCTAATAAACTCATTCAGTAGTGTTATGTGATGGGTTCCAAAACGCTAAGACTACATATTCTCTTTAATATGTCAAAATGATTTAAAGACAAACAAATTGAGACAATTAGTCAAATATGGAGACAAAGTACCATGTTAAATTTACTTAAGAAATGACAAAGAAAGAAGAACAATTTAAGAAAAGCAACCTGACAAAAAGTCGTACAAAAATTATTAATACATATAAACATCATACTTCTGTAAGTGCTTTTCAGTTATAATACAGAGCCCAGCAGATCTTCCTATCTAATCAAGCATTTATTTACTATTGACCACAGGTCTACAGAAAGCCATTTGCTGAGTGGCTGACCTTGGAACTTGTCTGACCTAAGCGTATATACTAGGTGTCTTTCACATTTGCAATGTCTTCTTTTGTTCGACTGTCTTTGCGAGAATTCCAATTTTTCATATTATCTTTGTTGGAGATGCGGCCTATCAGTAGCAGTTTTACGACTTAACCATAGCAGCTTTACGTCCTAGCAGCCTTAATTACATATTCTGTATCAATATATACACAAAAGAAACCATTTCAAACAAATGACAGGTTTATGAATACTATTTTCCGAATTTCAAAAGCAATATTTTCACGCAAACAGATTTCCAGCTACCTAACGACAGATAATATTACAGCATGTACCATAATTCGATACTGTTCTTGATACAGTTCCATAACTTTTCATCAAATATAACCATCTCTTGCGTAAAGTCATCGCAACTCCCGGCCCTTTGGTGTGTGTGTGTGGGGGGGGGGGGGCGGGTGAAGTAACCGAGTTCAAAGATATTATCATAATAGCAATACTTTTTTTTATAAAAATAGTCACTTTTTGTAAAGTCACCCCAGGCTGTTGGAAACTTATTTCGGAAAAGTCGCCCAACACCTCTTTTATCCTTGTTAATTGTTTCAAATCATTTCTAAAACTGTGTATTTATCCTGACACAAAATATACCTTTTAGGCTGCTACCATTAGGCTAACAGGGCACTATATTAGGCTGCTAGACCGCCTGGCCGCCAACTTTACGAAGATATCTAGTAGAGAAGATAGTGTAACTATGCAACACATATCATACATGGTTATAAGAACACAAGATGTCTAATAGAACATTTAGTCTGGAAAAAGTATAATACATTTATAATAATAATAATAATAATAATATCATATTCGTAGACATTAAGGTCTTGGCTAACAGCTGCTAGTATTCTTGAAGCTCCTGTATTTGCAAATATGGCGTCCTCGCTCATATCAATAGTTTTCTAGTTGAAAAACTGCGAATACTGAAGTAACTCAACCGAACTGTTTCAAGAACTATAAAAATCCATTCACATTGGAGATAAGGGGCAAAAAGCAAGACGAATAAGACTGAAGCAGTTTATAAAAACATTCTCAGTAACTGCTGTTGAGGAAACTTGTATCAGTATTTGAGTTGTAAGTTTGCACTAAGCTATGTCAAAAGCCATGCATTAAGAATTCTACCGGTGTTAATGCCAGTATTAAATGAAAGGGCAATAGCAGAATTCCAGCTGATGTTGGCATTGATCCATGACCTAAAAGAAAGGTCACTTTGATAACTATTTTGCTGTTTTGTGAAGAAATGTCACTTATTAGACAGTGTTGCAGTATCTTATCTTTTTAGTTATCATTAACAATTGTAATCAGCATATTCAGTAACCATCAACCACATATACATAGAATTTGTTTGAAATAGGGATAAACAGAAGAACTTTAGTTTGTCTGCTACTTTACCACTTAGTCCAAATAAAACTTTTAGCCTGCATACATATTCCTGGCAAAGATATCGTCAAAAAAGCACACTCTCTGTAAAATTTCTCTGTAAAAGAACTCAAGCAAAATTCATGATTGACCACGTTCAGTAATTATACAAAGGTCTCAGACTTATCAGTTATGATTTGTTGCTTCGTTATTGCTCTAACAAGAAACATTTTATTTATCGATGTATGTCAGCTGATCAGAATCATTTTTCTTCTCTTGACAAGGTTAAGTTTAGTACACAGAATGTGTAATCTCGGCAACCATGAGACGCTCGACTATGGACATACAACACGTGTTATTTTCAAACTGAGTGTGGGGAACTACATGGCCGCAGATGATACTGTACTAAGCAAAGCCATAAAATGGCAAACGGCAAGATTTTCACGAATGCTACTGAATGCAAGGATAGTGCTAATGTTCTGTCTGTGCCGAACTGAAAAGGTTTTCCTTGGTGGAGTATTTGAACTTTTTCAGATTTTTTGGGGGTTTTAAATTAAACTCCCTGATAAGCTTTTTATATTAATCATCAATGTGCAAGTCTTCAACGTTTGTCTAAGATGGTATCTTACACGTGCTATGTGGTACCTAAGGTCTGCTGCTTCACATGTACACATTCATACAACTACAATATGTCATTTATCAAGTACCGCGCCATTCACTTCGATTTATGTTTTCTATTTATGATATCTATTGAATCTATCTTTATCAGCATTTCTCGAAACAGTTGTTAATGAAGCCATCACTAAATGTTCCTGAGAACATTTTCGTTGTCTTCCGTCTTAGTAAAATCCGCCTTTCATGGTAAAACATTTGAAGTATAGCCATGCAGTAGCACTGCTCAGTATTGCTATAGCCCAAATTGATGTATCGGTGCCTATTCGACAGCTAGCAAGGTCATAAAAAGGTCTAGTTTTTACATTTTAGATTTTGATAATGGATAACTAACTTCCAAACTTCTACCATATTGCATTCGGTCTATGAAATGATGAAGAATGCATATATGTCTGTCTACAGTCACATTCGTCCTTAAAACTTTTTGTAAGAAGTAGGATTTCATTTCTTTCTTTAAACGTTTGTTTTCTTTGTCAAGTTCATCAAAGCTGTGTTCTCATCACAAGGCTTTCTACGGTAATTGCAGGGAAACCTCTCCATCACGTTTGTCCAAGTTATTATAACTATGCTCTACATATATTGTATTTAAACACATGCCTTGACTTTGTGTGACGTTCGAAATCACCCAAAATAGCACCTGAACGTTTCAACATCTTCGTGTTAACTACATCTGCAACACTAACGTCTTCATCCTATACCAACATCTTAGTGCTAACTACATCTGCAACACTTACGTCTTCATCCTGTACCAACATCTTCGTGCTGACTACATCTGCAACACTAACGCCTTCATCCTGTACCAACATCTTCGTACTGACTACATCTGCATTACTAACGTCTTCATCCTATACCAACATCTTCGTGCTAACTAGATCTGTAACACTAACGTCATCAATCTGTACCAACATCTTCATGATGACTACATTTGGAACACTAACGTCTTCATCCTATACCAACATCTTCGTGCTAACTAGATCTGTAACACTAACGTCATCAATCTGTACCAACATCTTCGTGATGACTACATTTGGAACACTAACGTCTTGATCCTTTACCAACATCTTCGTGTTGACTACATCTGCAACACTTACGCCTTCATCCTGTACCAACATCTTCGTGCTGACTACATCTGCAACACTTATGTCTTCATCCTACACCAACATCTTCGTGCTAACTAGATCTGTAACACTAACGTCTTCATCCTGTACCAACATCTTCATGCTGACTACATCTGCAACACTTACGTCATCAATCTGTACCAATATCTTCGTGTTAACTACATCTGCAACACTAACGTCTTCATACTGTTCCAACATTTTCGTGCTGACTACATCTGCAACACTAACGTTATCAATCTGTACCAACATCTTCGTGCTGACTACATCTGCAACACTAGCGTCTTCATCTTGTACCAACATCTTCGTGCTGACTACATCTGCAACACTAGCGTCTCCATCCTGTACCAACATCTTCGTGCTGACTACATCTGCAACACTAACGTCTTCATCCTATACCAACCTCTTCGTGCTGACTACATCTGCAACACTAGCGTCTCCATCCTGTACCAACATCTTCGTGCTGACTACATCTGCAACACTAACGTCTTCATCCTATACCAACATCTTCGTGCTGACTACATCTGCAACACTAACGTCTTCACCCTATACCAACATCTTCGCGCTGACTACATCTGCAACACTAGCGTCTTCATCTTGTACCAACATCTTCGTGCTGACTACATCTACAACACTAGCGTCTCCATCCTGTACCAACATCTTCGTGCTGACTACGTCTGCAACACTAACGTCTTCATCCTATACCAACATCTTCGTGCTGACTACATTTGCAACACTAACGTCTTCATCCTATACCAACACATTCGTGCTGACTACATCTGCAACACTAACGTTTTCATTCTATACAAACATCTTCGTGCTGACTACATCTGCAACACTAACTTCTCATCCTATACCAACATCTTCGTGCTGACTACATCTGCAACACTAACGTTTTCATCCTATACCAACACATTCGTGCTGACTACAACTGCAACACTAACGTCTTTATCCTATACCAACATCTTCGTGCTGACTACATCTTCAACACTTACGTCTTCATCCTATACCAACACATTCGTGCTGACTACATCTGCAACACTAACGTCTTTATCCTATAGCAACACATTTGCGCTGACTACATCTGCAACAATAACGTCATCAATCTGTACCAACATCTTCGTGCTGACTACATCTGCAACACTAGTGTCTTCATCCTGTACCAACATATTCGTAATGACTACATCTGCAACACTTACGTCTTCATTCTATACCAACATCTTCGTGCTGACTACATCTGCAACACTAACGTCTTCATCCTGTGCCAACATCTTCGTGCAGATTATACCTGCAACACTAACGTCTTCATCCTATACCAACATCTTCGTGTTGACTACATCTGAAACACTAACGTCTTCATCCTATACCAACATTTTCGTGCTGACTACATCTGCAACACTAATATCTTCATCCTATACCAACATCTTCGTGCTGACTATACCTGCAACACTAACGTCTTCATCCTATACCAACATCTTCGTGTTGACTACATCTGCAACACTAACGTCTTCATCCTATACCAACATTTTTGTGCTTACTAGATCTGCAACACTAACGGCTTCATCTTATACCAACATCTTCGTGCTGACTACATCTGCAACACTAATAGCTTCATCCTATACCAACATCTTCGTGTTGACTACATCTGCAACACTAACGTCTTCATCCTATACCAACATCTTCGTGCTGACTACATCTGCAACACTAATATCTTCATCCTATACCAACATCTTCGTGCTGACTATACCTGCAACACTAATGTCTTCATCCTATACCAACATTTTTGTGCTTACTAGATCTGCAACACTAACGGCTTCATCCTATACCAACATCTTCGTGCTGACTACATCTGCAACACTAATATCTTCATCCTATACCAACATCTTCGTGCTGACCATACCTGCAACACTAACGTCTTCATCCTATACCAACATTTTTGTGCTTACTAGATCTGCAACACTAACGGCTTCATCCTATACCAACATCTTCGTGCTGACTACATCTGCAACACTAATATCTTCATCCTATACCAACATCTTCGTGCTGACTATACCTGCAACACTAATATCTTCATCCTATACCAACATTTTTGTGCTGACTATACCTGCAACACTAACGTCTTCATCCTATACCAACATCTTCGTGCTGACTATACCTGCAACACTAACGTCTTCATCCTATACCAACATCTTAGTGCTGACTACATCTGCAACACTAACGTCTTCATCCTTTTCCAACATCTTCGTGCTGACTACATCTGCAACACTAACGTCCTCATCCTATAACAACATCTTCGTGCTGACGACAACTGCAACAATAAGGTCTTTATCCTGTACCATTTCACCTTTCTGTCTCACTTGTTTGAAGTTTGATCGAATGATAAGCAGTTCTGCGCAGATTTTATTCAGTGCACAGTCAATTATTTCAAAGATTAGCAATACTTCTGCAAGTGACGAAATTCTCAAAATCATTTGCAGAAAACGTTGTCTAATCTTTTTTCTATGCTCAGTTAGTTCTTCTGATCTTTTTAATGGCTTCAGCATTTGTACAGGGCTCTGTTTTGTTGATGCCTTCTCTCATGGTTTGAACTATCGTACCTACTTTTAATTTTTTGACGACAATCCTTTCACAACTTTTCCGTCCCGAAGCTAAAACATTATGTTTTTTAAGTTCGTTCCTTGTTACGTTAATGTTGTGCGTGTAAAGTACCATAAAAATGTGTTATATTCGTGCACAGTATACTTTCCCCTCGCTTCGAGCAAACCCCGTAGTGATTAAAAAAGTACAAAATACAAAGACCAAACGCATAAATCACTTGAAAGCACTTTTAGTTTAGCATACAATGCGGGAAAAATTGAGACAAAATAGCACTTTAAAAATAAAATCTGTAGGTCCGCCATTACACGTCCGTGATCAGTATCATTTGTAGCCATATGGTTTCCCCACACTGAAATTCAAATTGTCAAAAATAAATCATTATTGATTGTTTTCCTTTGAAAGGAACTTTTAAGCATCGGTTTACTCATTATCTTTCCTGAAAAAAAATAACATGGAAAAAAAACATGTACATTTGAAACATTTGAATACCAAGTTAAAAATAGCTTGTAATAGCAATGTGTAGACAACCAACAGTTCAGACGTAAATCTACAATTGAATTCTAAAATCGAACAAATGTACAAGAATGTTACAAAATGAACCTTTGAAATTTTGTTTCTTATTCTTTAGTAGTGCTAATGACGATGATTAACATTCAGGTCATTAACTCTATCTATACTGTTGAAGATTCAATAACATTTGTAAGAATGTCACGTTTTATAATGATTTATTTAACCATTTACGATATTAGCGTAATCATTCTTCATTTTGTTTTGTAATAACCTCACAAATAATGTAAAAATGATAAGACACGCCTCTTTACTGAACGGCAGTTATAAAAAAATAAAACGCTGAAGTTATTCTAAGGGAGACAACCCTGCCTTAGGTCTCGGAAATAGCTGAAGCGATCAGACTATGAGCATAAAAACCGTTACAGAGTAGATTATTGTCTCAATATTTAATGAATGCCAGTCGTATTGAAATAAAACAATATTGAATATGATAATTTAACGTAATATCATACATTTTGTGAATAAATCCTCAAAACTTAAATATGGTCGAGGAAGGATTTTTTTACATCCGAAATACTTTAAAGTGTAAACATAAAGAAGAGTTTAAAGGTATAGCTGTTTTGAAACAAACTTCTTTCTTTTTTCTCTCATATTTGAAAAATTTAAACTCTATGTTTTAGAGAAACTATGTCCAGATAGTTTACTTCTTTCATTAAAGTTATGTAAGATATGTATTAAAGTGACCTTGAAAATTCAGAAACAATCTACAGGGTTCAGCTTTAAGAAAAACAGATATAACATGTTCTTTTACTTAAATATATTCAGCGTTAAGAAGTTTTACACAACTGAGTAAAAATGAAAAATGTAGACATATTTTTGGACTAGTCCAGTCTAAAATTATATTATTTTGCAACTATACTGGAAGGTCTGTTTACATATGTACCCATTGTAGAAGTGAAATGAGGTCCCGGTTACTTCTTATATAAATGATTCACCACATTCGGAACACCTTTCTCGGCCTTCATGCATCTTGATAATTTTTTGCCAAACAATAATGTAGTTTTATGCTTAGATATTTGCCTTTTAATGTCCAGTATTTATCATATAAAGTTACAAAAATGAAACAGACCAAATATATAATTTGATAAACCTTTCTTATGCAAGGTAATGAAGAATCTTATGCTTTACCCCCGAGAATATCGTTATAATCACTGACTGCTAATTCCTGCCCATCAGTTCTCTCATTACTAGCTTACATTTCGTAGTATCGTAAAGTTCATATAATTTTTTATCGAGCAGACGTCTTTCTGTTCTAATTAGGCTGTCACGAAGATCATCGTAAGTTGTCACGACAATCAAACATGGCCACCAAGTACACTAAGCAGTCATGTTGTCATCTTGAGCAATCAGTAATCTCTACACAGATAAAGATAGACCTAATCGAAGTTATCAAAAGGGGTAAATTAAATCAAAGGTATTGCTTTTGTTGTCTCTAGCAGCTGAGGTAATGAACTTGCAAAGTTCAACTTATAGTAAGAGCTGTCAGGTAAAGTTCGATGACTTGCAGATGTTTTTAATTTATTGATTGGAAACAAATTTCGAAGACCAAGTCCCTTGACCCTTGACCATGTGGGCGTCCAAAAGCAATAGGCGCCATTAACTTATCATAGGCAACCAGCATGTAAAGTTGTAAGGTACTGGACGCAGTTATTCTTACATTGAAACTGTGTCCAAAGTGCAGGCCCTCGTGTGCTTGACCTATATTGACCAATATACAAAACATGCCAATCTACCTAACAAGTATCGAGTCTATAGGCATTTATATCTTTTAGTTATTGTTCTTAAATCACATGACCTACCAAGAGATCCACTTTTTCGAAGGTAATACAATAAAGCGCCTCACATGTGATAAATTCTGTCCTTTTCGTGTCGAATATTGTACTTTATGTCCATTAGAAGCATATCTCAAATATATATTTACCATTTTGCCATTGTAAAAGTCGACATATTTTGATTTAATACTCCTTCCACCTTTTTGTTGGTTGTTGGAAGTTTTACTTTCACGTGTTGTAACAGTGTAACAGTCTTCAAAATCAGAGTGCATGTTTTCATTCTCTTACCTTACTTACAGTCTGGATACTTATTCATGTGCGGTTTGTGAAATAAAACTTGCTTTTATAGTTATGTTAATGTTTTTAACAAGAATATGACTTTATTTTAAAAAGAAATCTTGATTGCAAACTCCATACATAAAACCAGTCTATTCATTGGAACACTAAGCATGTTAAAATGGGTATTTTGTTGTTATTCTGGAAATTTGCAAGAGTATAAATTTGTTAACTTTGCGTTAAAATACCTAAATATTTCCCGTGGCGTAAGAACCCTCTATTTAAGGAGACCGGGACGCAAATCCGCTTCTTTGTAAATTTGTAAGTAGTATCTAACTGAAACTTCGAACAACGGGGAGAGAAGTCTGTCAAGGCAAAAATTATCATCTGAAGCATTCATCTCCCTTGACTCATCCGAATTATCGACAAGTTAAATGTTTGTATTAGTCGTTTACTTTACTACTAAATAGGCAGGTAAAAATTGTGAAGTATCTCAGAAGTATTTAGAACATAAAAGGTTGAGTAAGTATCTTCCTTTGAAGTGGTCGACTGAGTGAGGAAGGATAAGTATAATGGTAACTTTAACTTACGTAAGGACTAACCTTCTTCCAGTTATAGTCAGCTTTTATAAAACCTGACAGGTGATTGTATGGTTAGCATCGTAGTAAGTTAACTTGTTTCCTTTCAAGAAATTTGACAATTTAGAGAGTATGTCTCGCTTATGGTGAATCCGTGATAAATGCGTGTCGTGATTTTGTATGTAAATGACAGTTATGATGAACTACCTATTCTCTTTTCATTAATAAGTCGTGATCCTATTCTGATCGATATAATGCAATAGCTCGTCTTCAAGTCGTGATCTTATACTGGTCGATATATTGCGATAGCTATAAAGGCAGAAAGATGAAAGTGTTATACTGGTCTTGCTTGCTTACTCAAGGTATAAATTACATATGTAAATTTGCTACCGGCATGACATATAAACATTATGTAGTCCTTGGAGTCAGACTGTCTGTATAATTGGATAGTTTTCTCACTAACACGTGATCTCTCTTTTGATAGCGGCTGATTGATGATCTTCTATATACATTTCAATATCAGAAATAGAGGGAGTAAACATTATATACGTCGTCAAATTTTCATTTAGAAAAGCGTCAGATATATATTGTCTGTTTATACGCTTTTAATGTCGCAATTAACGTGAAATGGAATAACGTATATTTAATGAAGCTAATGTAGCCTCTCGTATCAACATTCCGTAATTTGTGTAATTATGCCTCCAGTAAAAAAGTTCATATACGTTGCTCCACTTCTATTAATGTTTTCATTTTCCACTCGATTATGGGTTTTTCGTCTAGAGAGCGGATCAAAGGCCAAGTGTCAATTAATCTACTGCTTAATGGGGTTATATATGGTGTACCTAAAAGGCCATAAGATAAGTACTTACATTCACGTCATGTAAAACATTGTCATTAACAACAAGTGAGCTTTTCTTGTTTTCAACAGTTCAGTTCAGTTTAGTGCGTACTAAATGTATAAATGACAATCGAAAACAGCGCATATCATGGTGTCCTAGAAAAATTGAAAAAACATAAAGCTGTAAAAATTTTCAATACGGGATCCTTACTTCCAGAATCATTTATGGATTTGAACATTTAGTTCTGACATACCTTAATCACTTTTGAATACACCTGGAATAAAATTATCTTTGCATAGCTAAAACGTTAAATTAGTTTAATTGGTGCTGATTTTTTATTGTCTATAAGGAGTTATTACACAGAGTTGCATTGTTTTATATTATTGGTCGAAATAATATATAAGTATATTCCAAATTTGTTGACAGTTGATACGGGTTAGTCAGCATTTACTGTTGACTTAGATAGTTGATCAATTTCAGTCGATAGACTCAATATGATTTCAACCACTAATGTGGTTAGTGCTTTTTTTATTATGCATAATAAACTCGAGCGCATTGTGCAAGTCTTCTGGGGATTATGGCGTAATGACAACCAACCTCTGAATATAATAAAAACGTAAACGTTTATTTACTGTCTTTAAAGCAAATCTGTGGTCCAGTGGTAATCTAAGGGTCGCAAATTCGACTCCCAACTTCTCCATTAACATTACTGTCATTCGGATGAGACGTTATGTACAATGTATCAGTGCTTTACACGGAACATGGAAAAAAATCAGGGGTGTATCTGGAATGGGATGTTCTTTATATATTGCAGTATCCCTAACAACCTAAAGTAATAGATTCCTCTCTCTATTTGAGTTTATTGGCCCTCGGAACCGGTTGCCCTTATAACCAACACTCCTGCAGAGTTTAGCCATTCTTTAAATATTGACGGCAGACTGTAAGTGATTGACACTCATATATTACATAAACCTTAAATATATAGTAAATGGGACTAAATTATGCCTATAGATGGAGACTTGAACGGATAGAAAAGCCGAACCTCATATTGGAACATAATATTCCCGCTACGCGATTATTTGGAGTACCAGAGTTGCCATGATTTGTTAGTGCACGTTGGAAGTGAATGCATATACTTAATTCCTTATATTCCTCCTTAGGTTCACTGTGTTTAAATGTATGTATGTGTTTCATGTTGTGAAACAGCCCATACACAGAATGTTTTTTTTTACAGCCGTCCAAGACCTAAAGTCATTCTTCGATGGATGTGTGGATCGATGCAAGGTACGACGACAATTAAATATGTGTGGCAGGGCAGAAGAATGTTTTCTTAAAAGTAACATTAAAAGTAAACAAAGGACAATTATATATATCATTGCAATGTGATAAAAAGAATTAAGCTTCTTGATCGAGTATATTTGCAGGTGTCGGTATCGTCATAACTCCATGCAGTTGTTACTTCCCCTTACGGTCCAGTTATCACTGCCACCGCGCATGTCACGCGATGATAGTTGCAAGCTATTAAAAAAGAATCTACTTAATAGTTGCTTTTTTTATTTTTTAACATCAAATGCATATTGAAATACCAAAATTTGATCATAGCAATAAATAATCACATTTTTAAACATATAAACATGCACTTCGGCTCATTGTACTTTTAGTTTGTGTCTTGTCTTTATCATCCAAAACGTCGGCTTTTGTAGACGGTATGACACACGAAAAGTTAAAATTAAGATGGTAAATATCATGTTAATTTTAACTTTTCCTGTGTCATACAATAAGTCGAAAAGTAAAAGTTATTTTTTGTAAAACAAATTAGTTTATGGTTATTTATTTTTAACAGAAGCCGAATTTAGCGTGACAATAGTAAGACTGTTGTCAGACAAACTTTTCTACCTGCATCTGATAAAATTCTCAGATTGGATTTCGTAAACCACAGAGCTTCAAGTCAATATATTGACGGGTTACAAAGTTCTACTCATGACACATTCTTACTATATAGGAAGTTGAACAAAGGATATTCACTGTGCACATGCTCACGGTGGAGTTATGGTTCCTGTTTTTTAAATTGCCTCTTAGTGCCATCTATCAATAGAATTTCAACTAAAGACATGGAATGGTTATAGAGAAACAATTCAGACGTTTGGGACAGACGGGCGGGTGGGCAGAGACCAGAGCCATATCCTCCGCCTTTTCAGTCATAATTAAGAAAAGAGTTTGCCATCAAACTCTGTATCAATAGAATAACAAAAACGTTGTATCATGAATGATACGGTCAAAAGCACAGTATTTGTGGTCCATTCTGTGAAATAATTCGCTTTTTTTATTCTCCCAAATTGTGTACAGAAATATCTAGACACTGGCGTGTATTAATTTGTAAAAAGAGCGTGATCATGCTTTGATCAAAACCTCTACATATTGACTTCTAACAATGCCTAGACACCGCACACTCAGCATTGGAAAGAGTTCCTATTGTCAAAATATCTTTAAACGAGATCAAAATGATACTGCATACTAATAGTATGTACTAGTAACTAGGTGCATTTTTATAGGAGACGAACATGTAAGTATTTCCTAACATAGACATATAAGCCACCTTATTATAATGTATGTAGTGCGTTGTGTCATATTGATATTAGCAAGACACGTCTTACCGTATAAGTTTCAGAAATAGAAAAAATGTTAGCCATGTCGTTTTTGCTTGAATTGATATTATAGACCAAATGTACTTACAGCTTACTTTAAAAAAGTGGTGACTTCTTACAACGTTAATCGCATTATAACGAATCGTGAAACTACCAGCGAAAAAAACAAAAAACAAACGAGCAAACAAAAACAAGGAAACGTAAAAACTTTAACATAATGCTTTCATTCTGATTTGAACTTTGGATGTTCTAAGAAGAACAAAATAATGCTCTATCAATATCACGTTTAAAAGATCCTTATCTACAACAGCAACGGTGATAGCAGAGAAGTTCTAACCAAACACGAATTTACATTCTTATTTAAATTGTTGCTGTCGTTTAGACTTCGAAAAGTACAAGAGCAGAATAAACTATATACTTCCACTACAGTGTATTTGTGCGAACGCTATGCATATATAATAATTAATTAATTGCATTGTACCGCATAGAAAATTTATTGACATACTTGTCTAAAATCAAAGCATGCTCCAGCTCCTCTTCTGGATCGTGTCAACTGAGATACTTTGACGGTGCCTTACACCGGAAAAGTATGGTCTTTTGTTACAAATATATAATTTTGAAAATCCTTCTTGTGAACAGTCAGTTCAGTTGTACTGTGTATTTTTATGCTTTGCCAAATAATTAAATAGAAACATTTACATGAATGTATCATACTGATGAAATTAAAGTTGTACTACTTTATTAAAAACCAATATGTTTCTCGAGTAATTAATCTGATACACTGATATGGCATTGATTAAACAGGTGGAAGAGAAAGGGTCATTTTAATCATCAATTCAAAAATAACTGGTTAAATATGATCAGATACAC
Organism: Cyclina sinensis; assembly: GCA_012932295.1. NCBI lineage: Eukaryota > Metazoa > Mollusca > Bivalvia > Venerida > Veneridae > Cyclina > Cyclina sinensis. Next base: position 69,315,706 of record JAAONU010000001.1, on the reverse strand, counting down.
ATCATGTTTGCTGCTATTCACAAGTAGACCACACAGCAGTAAGTCTCTGCGGAAACAGACGATCAATATGATTGAAAAGATTTCGACGATGGTAATAAATCATCGGGGTAAAATATTGAATAGTTGTGCGACTTTCAAGTAAAAAATATTGACAATAAAATTTAAATCTTATACCTAAATAAATTATAATTGTCCTATGTTCTTGATATGTCCGACAGAATGTATAAATTTAGCCGTGGTAAGATCTCACGTCCTGGAGGGAAGATTTTTTTTCTGTGTAGTGTCTTCTGCCGCGATTTCAAAATAAAAAGGTTCTTTCAAATCAATTACATGTTTTTTCTTGAAATCTAAACTAACTATGGTGGTTCCATTTCTCCATCAATATCTCTATTAACCGTAACGAGAATACAACAGAACGAGGTTTATTTCTAACATTTCGGTTCTTCTAAACAGACCTTCAAATTTGTTAGTTATAATTTTTGCACGGCATAAAAATACCTGTAAACAAATTGATTGAAATGCTTTCAGTCCGTACGGCTCCGTATTTCTCTCCTGTTGAAAAGTCCAGTGAAAATATTAAAATAAAAATTGTTGATGTTCAACACAAGCTTACAGATTTATTGGCAGTTCTACAAATAATCAAATATATTGACAGTTCTATAAATAAACAAATTTATTGTCAGTTCTATAAATAAACAATCTAAGAGAACAACGCTTTGTCATTTAAGGAGAACAAATTATCTGATTACTTTTAATTCTTTAAAATTCACTTTAATGTATGGCGGCTACATGAATGAACTTACAGCTTTAAAACTCGGTATCTGATACAAGGTGAAATATTGACCTACTTTTTCATTTTAAATCACTTTTTTATTAAGAGGCAACCTTTCTAAAAATGAAGACACAAAATACATAACCTGTTGACATACTTTATTCGCAAAAACGAAAGAAAAATATTAGACAGCATGTTATAGATTATTCTGCTATTCTGCCCATTAAATGTCTTTTTGTTTTCTGTATAAATATATACAGTACAATATTCATATCTTTTTGTATAAATGTAAAATCTAACATTTTTACTTGTATATAGAGTTTTGTAGAAAATTTTGGCTGGAGTATGTAAAGACTGTTTTTTTTTCAAATATTCAAATTTAAAAGAAATAGTATAGGTTTATCATATCCTTTTAGCATACTTGTCTTGTCAAAGACTTTTACTTGAATTCTGCACGTTGACGAAGATGATAATAACGGTTTCTATATATAGCTTTTTATTCCTCAAAAATTTATTTGCAAACAATGCATTTCTTACGTCATTACTTATGTTTAACATCATAAAAGAAAAAGAAAAGATTCTCACTTCCACTAGATCATTTTGACTTGAAACATTTACAAGAATTGTCATGGGCTTGATAAAAGGAATACAAAATCTGTTTCTTGAATAAGCAAAACAACGAAACAATTTATGACTGTTTTCCTTCACTTATTAAAAAATCCTCCCGAAACATGGAAATGTTACTACATATCTTCGATTGCCAAGAATATATTCTAGAGCTGAATATTCTGGTTCAGTAGCGGCATGAAAATATATAGTATTGCCGTAAAAACCTTTATATTTGGGCCGGAAAAGAACGCCTTTTTACCTTAATTTCTCTGTCACGTTGCTAATCATGAAACGTCAAGATAATCATTCATGGCCACCAAGAACTCGTGCCATCTCAAACAATCATTTATCACAAAGCAACCTGGAGCTGATCTGAAATGATAACCCAAAGCAAACTTAAATGATTATCATTGATTTTATTGAATCTGGCAGCACCCCAACTCTCTGTTTAATCAACTTGCCAACACACCTTATAAAGGAACACTTCATCTCTGGTCAATTTTGTCACTCGATGTAACCCAAGAGCTGACAAACGAGCCTCTTTCTTAAGGAAAAAAAATCCCCATGTCTTTGTTTCGATATTGTTCTTGTACTGTTGCCCCATCATTATGTATGGCATGATAATAGTATCATATGTCACGATCTCAGAAATCTTTAATTCATTATTATTAAGAGTTTGTATTCTTATTACTTTGTCATCTCAGTTTCTGTGACACAGAACGGAAGCAAGGACTGAGTACATTAGCACAATTATTTCAAACATGTACAACTCATAGGACATGTTTGATTAACCTCTGTCGATTCAAAACAAACATGAACTCTTTATTACATGTAATAAATCTTGTTTCTTGCTTATTCTTCAACATATCGGTTTTCATATGGGTAAATATTCAAACGTTTGTTTCAGATGAAATAGTTCTTAATCATATATAATTTTAGTTTTTGCTTAAAAGAAAAAAAAACATTATTTAGTGACAATAAACTTTTTTACCTTTCAGATTTCTATGGTTACACATTTCGATCTTAATTTTTAACTTTTATGATACCAACTCCTAAACTTGTACTTGCACATTCTGAAAAATTTAAATTTGAGCAACATCACATACAATGGTTGTTATAGTCTTGTAAAAGGCCATCCATATTACAGAATCTCATGCTTACAGCAAGGCCGATCTCATCTCTGTTATTTACGGTATTCAGAACTACACGAGTGCCTTGTATGTTTACTCATTTAACTTCATATACATTTCCACGAATATTCATGCCGTTTTCGTTTCCTTCATCGCCGCTCATGTATTTTTCCACCTGTCTAGTCGAAATCATCTTTTATTTGTCGTGTTCTCCATTTTAACAACCGTAGAACTAGGATGATTTCCAACCCCAGGCTTCTTGTCTGGAAAATATGAAAAATGAAAATTTTTAGAAAATTTTATTTGAGAAATAGCTAATATATTTCAACTGTTCTTTTCACTTGTAATACAATTATTTGAACATTAATGATAAATTAACTTATACATTGAATCATTCTGAGTATGAAAAAACAAATAGTAACCAATATTTTAATTTTATTCAAAACTATTCCCACAAAAATCAGAATTTTGACGAACTGAACATGTTTTGTAAAAAAAATCACAATGTACTGCGCTTTATTTTTTTTTATTATAATTATTTCTTCTTGTAGCAAACGCATTTAATCGGGTGCATGTCCTGATGTGCTGGAGTTCAAGGTATTGCGTGAAAACTGAATATGTTAAAACCGAACGGCGATGAACATTCACAACGCCCTCCTCATATGAATTATTTATAAAATATTCATGTGTTCTATCACAGAGGTTTTTTTCTTAATTAAATTTCACGTACATTTATCCACATCGCAAATATACGAGATGCCTAGGACACATTTACGGTAACATGTTTCTTGTGTTTTCTTATTATAATCAGCAATGTTAGGAACACAAGAATTTTTCTATGCTTTCCTAAATATTGTATGGTTTAACCAAATTTCGAATGATTTTTTATCATCTACCATATCTTTTGTCTATTTAAAAAAACATGACTTTCCAAACCCACACACACAGAAAAACGAAACATAATTTCCGTGCGGTTTATTATTTATAGTATTACTTTGTCAATATGAATAACGTATTATTGCATTATCTAACACAACAGTAAAGAAAAAAAAAGAAAAAAAATTAAAATGCTTACGGCAAAATATGTACATTTATACTAAAAAAGTTTATATCCATACACAACACCTAGGCAACCATTCATAAACAAACATCTGCTATGTTGATAACGTTGGATGACCTCGCTAAAGTGATTAAATAGCTATTTACGATACAAGTACCCCGCTGACCACATCCGGCCACCTGACGTTTTGGTTGAAGATTAACAATGGTTTTGTTGAGAAGGGAAACCATATGTTTGTAACAGAGGGAGATAGGCTCGTGAAAGAAGAACAAAAATTTGTATATTCACGTCTCTGTTTCCAACAACTTCAATGCGGTAGTTATAATCCACAAATGATGAACTAAACATTGTCTAATTATTCAGCTTTATTAAAGCTAAGAAAATTGAATTGCCCGCAATTTTTTCCACTTTTGACACGAACTATATATATATAGATACAAATCAACAAAAGCATCCGGACCATGGGACCTGTATGTCACCAATATCACACAGAACAGTTTTAAAGTATTGTACATAAAGAATTATCAAAATGTGAATGCGTAAATACAAATAAATAAATTCCACTTTAAACAACAATTGCTTATTCACAGTACATCAATAAACAAAATAAACAAAAAATGTGTAAACTTTAGTTTTAGGATGCATGCGACAAAATGTGTAAACTTAAATGAATCAACAAAACCTTTTAACAAATAAACGTACTTTAATTCTCGTGATGTGAGATTGAAATATAAAAAAAAAACATATTCATTTCCTCTCACGTAATATGTCTAATGCTATATTTTTATGTAGAATTTATGTTAATATTTGAAAGACGCTTTTTCTTTAAAAGATCAGAATTGTTACAGTCTGAAAATGTATAATTAATTCTACAATTATTGCATGAATATATACTGACTTTGGACAAACTCTGTTTAACCTGTTCGGTCTTTGATATATTTAAAGTAATGTTTAAAATTGTGTTTATATGTTGCTATATTTACTGTACTGTTTGAAAATATGTCTACATATTTGCCATGTATATTAAAGTACTACCTATGGCAGAGCAATACCGATTTGCAAATAAACTATGAAGTTCTTAATATAATGTAGGAGTTAAAAAATAATAGATATAATTTCCTATATGAAAAGATTACCTCATTTTGTTTAAACACCGTGTGTTCACAATAAGCACACATTTATATAAAAGACATTTACAAAAAAATGAGTTAATCTACAGAGACAAATCTCTTAGATTATTTCCAGTTTTGAAGAGAATTAATTAGCATTTAGAAATTTAAATAACTTGAAGAAATCATACAAAACTTTAATTTAGAATGTGATGTTTACGGTCATAAAAATACATCCCAACATTGGATTATTAATGTTTTCCTTCTACATATATTTTTAAAAGGCCTTTTGAACTCCGCGTTTTTATGGTTAAATCAGTAATATTTTAGAATTGAAGCCAAAATCACACTTCTTTCATCGTGTTTTTCTTACTGTATTCGTTTTGCATTGGTCATATTTCCCTGATAACTAAAGAAACAGGATATTTCTTCTTCTATCTTCATATGTTACAAAAGTACAAGCGTAACACTCGATCTAGTTTCTGTCTAGTTTGTGTGTTGACACATACAACACTGTATGTCTCATTAAACAATGTCCACGTTTAAATCGATTATCAAAAGTTAAATGAAAATATTTGAAAATTGATGTGAGCCCAACTCTATATAAAGAGATGTTAAAAGGTCATTGAGACAAAAAATATAATGAAACTCTATGTAATCACAGTCCCTTGATTTTTTCCCTTTACTTTTTTACTTTAAAATATCAGTGATTTCCGCTTCAAATCACCTTTTACATATGTGAATAATTTGAATAATTTCTATATATTAAGGCCGTTGCAAATGTCATTTTAACTGCGATATGTCGAGAGGTTGGATGATTTGCTCACGTTCAAATGTAAATCTAAGCTAAAATCTCCTCTCCTACATGCCAGATGTGTTATATATTTCGATAGCTTTTGGCTTGGCGCCATTTTCCTTTTGCATACGCATATTCCAGCCTTTGGGCATGTATGTTTCGTTCCGTGTCACGATTCAACTGTATGTTTAATTTAACATGCCATAACAACGGTATTCATAGAGTAAATTTTGGTATAATTAATGTCACAATTTGTTGTAGAAATGTAGGTCAAACGTGCCAGTTTTGTTTAGGAAGACATATACAAACATCTCAACGAATCAGCATGGCTGCCGCAACAGTACACAAATTTACTTTTCGATTACTGATAGAGACTTGTTACCAAATCTAAGTCTCTATCAAACTGTAGAACATTCAAGAGCGTTTGAAAACCCTAAAAAATAATTTTGCTGAAAGACGCGAAAATGAAATCCGATATTTAATTTTGTTCAACAGAAAATAAATCAAATGATACAGGGGTTTTAACAAAAGCTTACCACGTCGCACACATATCCAAGCACATATGCTTCATTAAATCCATGAAATGATAGTCCGTGCAATGCATGCGTGCCTAATGGCTAGACTTCGTTACGGTCACGTCAAGCAATTGTATGGAATTAATCCGCATGGAGATATACATATTTACTGCCGACCTAGTTATTTTTCTTTTAAAAAAGATGATACCATATTTCCGCTAGTGACACTAGCTCCGCCCCTTGAGACATATCGGCAAAACGAACCAATCGTCTAACTCGTTGTATAAACAGCTGTCAAAGAACAAGTCATTAATTGATATATAATACGTAAAACACTCGACACGCTTCCATGAGTATCTGCGAGATAACATATGTGAAGAGTTACCACTGACAGAGAGTAGGAACACTGCCAAGAAATAGTTTTTGCATTTACCGCAAAATTTTAAAGAAATGTTGTAGATGTTGGATGAATCATTGGCCTTTTTATGTTTCTTTAAAATTGTCATTGTAGGCCCATAAAACTTGTGGGGGAAATGTTGTTTGCTTGTCCTGCACATAAAGTTTGACAGCGTCCGGTTAACCTAAACTTAGTGACAATTAATTAAATTTTGATCAAATTTCAATTAGTAAATTCATTTCTGACGACTGATGTGTTCATAGTTTATGAATAGAAACTGTAAATTATTCCATAATATATTTAGGGGAAAATCGTTTGTTGCAGAGAAAATCAATGTTAATGATTCCAAGTCATTCATTAATCAGCATTATCAAATGGCGCATGCAAGAACCCCGCCATTCAAAATACCTTGAAGCAAATTAATTGGACAACGGACGTGGGAATAGCATGTCAAAGTTTGATTCACGTTTCCTCTCGGGGAAAGCCCTGTAAACTCTAATAAAGAGCCCCTATCAGCACCATAATTAGCCATTCGTGGCAAAGAAGAGTCGAACAATCCGTCAAACTGTCGAAAGGAGGGCTTAAGGCAGCCAGGACAATGGTGAATCGATTAGTAGATGAGATGCGACATCAAAATAATGAAAGTTCGAAGGAGAAAAATCACTGAATCTAATTCAAAAAGATAATGTTACTCACAGCGAGAAATATTCTCTTGGGTTTGCATGTATATCCCGATTTTGGTCCTACAAGCCGTAGTAATCGAGATATCATTTATGATTTAACAATTCTGTTGTTAATTTCAATAATCCGTAATGAAAGTGTTGATAGTTAATATACACAGGAGTGAGTCGTACTTTGTACTCATTGCTTTTCTACTGCAGTGCGTGTTATAATGGCTCTAAATAATTAATAAAATTAATGTGGAAGTTTATGTTTTCTCTGTATATTTTGTTTCAGTTGGATGCAGGTGCTGACTCACTCACAACCAGAAAAAGCAACAGCTGTCCATGAAATGTTTTCTGAAGGAATATAGTTAGCATATAAAACAACAATTACAGTATTCAGAAGTGGCTTGAAATTGCAGTGGTGGCAACAAGAAATGAAAATGATGATGGTGTTATCAAAGTGAACACTTTACCTAGAGTTTAAAAGGTTTTCAGGGCATTGCCTAGGACTAAGCTTTCTGTCATATACAACCGTTTCGTTTGCAGTGAGTGAACAAGAAATGCTATTAAAATTCAAGATTGAAAAACCTTATAACGACTACAGACATTCGAGACATCTAGATCTGTTTAGTTCCCTTGAGTTTTATATAGAATTCTTATCTGCAGTGGATGTTTTGTCATTTTGCTTTAGAAAAATAAAATGTTTTCAGAATTGTTTTAAAAATAAACTTAAGATTTATTTTCAATTACTTTTGTAAGAAAGTTTGATGGGTTGATTTGTTTATTCAATAATGTTTTTGTAACAATATAGTAATCATTAATATTTCTTTAGTCGATAAACTAAGTAAAGAAATAAACCCAAGGAGCAAAAATAGTTTGTTATGAACACATTCACTTGTTTTTTAAAAGCGGGAAAATCCCCGTATGAAAATTATAAAGTTTTAGAAAATTTGCTTTTAAATTAAGCACTTCTTAAGTCACCCCTAGATATTTCAAAGCTTACTATAAAGTAGCATAACAATGAATGCTCTTGAAGCACGACCATCTTGTCGAGCAGGATATCAATTATCTATCTTTTTACAATCCTTGAATATAAATGTTACTGGCACCAACCATGTAGATATAAAAACTAAGTTCGTGGAAAAAATGTTTGGTTAAAGAAAAATACTGACTTTATCTTTAAATTAGAGACTATTTGTTTTTAGATTTCAGGCATTTATAATTTCAAATCTAACGTAGCAGTTAGATATTTTGATGAAGAATGCTGCCAAAACTCCTGTCAGTTAAGCCGTTTTACAATAAAAAATGTCTCTTTGAACAATACAACTTGAAAACACATTATCATAATTCTCCTCCTAATGACAATTCAGTTAAACTGAAGGCAATTCCTCTAATTGAAGAAATTCTTTGCCTTTTTGTCGCCTGAAATATTCCAGTAAAATTCTACAGCTGGATGGTTGCCAAGCGTATACATTTTAAATCCGCAAATTTAGGCCATTTTAGCGCGCTATGCTTACACATTTTCTTGTTCAAAAGACGATTAAACGAAATGATAATCAGTAATTTCCTGCTAGAAATTTCGATAAAGCTTTTTCAGAATAACATCGTTGACATATATAAAGGGAAGAATATTGCTTTGAATACTTTTAAAAGTATTTCAGGTTTGATATGACTCCTCAAACGGGATGAAATATTTGTTAGAAATATTTTGCAGAATAACAACAGAATATATTAACCGGATGAATATCTTGTCTCGGTGTTTTTTTTTCAGGTTCAACTGCTGACTAGGTCTCTCTGAATGTTAAAGACCCAATTATGCTATTATATTATAGATAATTACTAACAGTATACTGTTCTATCACATGTACTGATTTCGGTGACAAAGTATTGTAATTTGAAGTATTGTTATCCATACAAAGGACTTGAAAATCTACTTCGACTTAACATGCAATACGATCATTTACAATTAATGTTTTAGCTTTAATGCTTGCGTCAGATCTAAAAAATGCAATCGAACTGAACTGAACTGCTCTGCATCGGAATTAGCTGTGTGAGTGCCTACTGCAGCCTTTCATGTCGTAGCTCCCAAGATAATCCTTTCCATATTGTTTCCCTGTAATTCTGGATTACTGTTAGAAGTTTTGTACAATCGTGTGTTATTAGATATTTTCTAACAATCATATAAAATAAGCAGAATACGGAATCATTACAAAATTGGAACGGATAAAACGTCTATGATTTGAAACATACTATATATATGCAACTTTCAGCGATACAGAATTAATGAAACTGTCAGAACAAAGCACCCTTTGAAGTAGCATTCGATAGCACGGGATTTATTGTAACACAATGTACAAACATAAATTCTAGGTTTTCTTGATGACACATACTTTTTTCATTAACGAAATGATGAAAACAAGGCTAGGTATAAGTATCGTATTGCCTATATATCTGCAGCTGTCATGAAAAAAAGAAGATGAACAACATCATTTATGAACAGGTATGGAACTTTCTAAGATGAGAGAAAATACCCGTACGGCTTCATTTTATGCTTTTCGTGAAAAATTGAATGGAAAGTCGGAAATCACTTCAGTAAAATACAAGTACTTGACACGAGCAGGAATACAATTCAGCAAGTCTTTGCTTGTCAATAAATGTGTCTTTGTAGGTAAACAGGCTTATTCTTTCTGTTTAGTTCATGACTAATATACTAATCATGATATTTTGTCAAGAATTGTGTCTACTTCATAGAGCTTACTAATGTTATATACGTATACCTAATGTGTTCCGTGTATACCATGCACCAGAGCCAATTGGGGATGTAAATGGAACATCTTTTTCTTCCTGGCCGTGCATTGAACTGCATATGAAGTTCAGTACTTAATAAGGTACTGTAATTGTGCTGGGTAGTGTAGCTGCATGTACTTTTAAGTAAGTCTTTCTCCCCCATTTCATTTTGTGGATAACATATACAGACTGTTTTCAAAATAATTCGCCCGCTTAATTTTCAGCAAGTTTATTTTTTTCAAGATTTTTAGACCTTTCAAAAACTGCATTCTGTATTCACACATTTGCATGTCAATTATACTCAATGTTGCACGTAAGATGGTTGTAAATCTTTAGCTGAAAGCTGATTATTATGTTTTAGGCCTCTTTCATATGATCTGCTTTCATATATCCTTCCGTTCCGAAATGGTGTAATTTCACTAAGAGTATAGATGTTCTAAGATTGACCACCATATCTAGGAATTACTGCATGGAATGATTATATAATGTTATTCTATTGTGATTTTCTGCTGTAATTTTGTTGTCTTGTTATTTACTCAAAATATTATCTTTCTTGTCTGTTTACTATTCATGTGCTATTCCTAATCCGTATTAAGCTAACTTCTATATATCATTTTGTTATTGCAAGAAAGACACGTTTATCTATGCAGCCCTGTGTCCAGTATGTTTATGCTTTATATTTGTCGAAAGTATTTGATCAGCCAAATGATGTATACTGATCTGACCAATAATCAAGTGAATACATCAACATTGGTCTAGTCTACGATTTAGTGTCATCCATATTGTCCGTGAGTACTTCGTTCAACTTTCACATAATAATAAATGTTATTTGTAAACAAGTGTAAAATTAGTTATATATGTTTTAATGCGTACTTACAATTGTTATTCCATATAACTGTGTACATTATAACATTATTTGGTTTTTGTTAAACTTCTTGTACTATCATTGCCATTTATCTTAGAAAATTTGGTCCAGGCAGGAGATGCCGACTCAAATTTTCTGTCTATACACAACATATAGTAATGACTACTGAATAACCAACTACTAGACTTTTCACAAGTAGTGTAAATCCTTATGCTATGGTAGTTTTTGAAAGTTTTACAGTGGAAGCAAATCTTGCAATGACTGAAATTTGAATTTAAATACATTGTACAAAATAATACATAATACGGTCCCCTTGACGAATTTGCTTCAAGCGTTGCAGCAAATAGTTTTCTCTTCATGTGAATGAATATGGTTGCACACACTAGAGTCTGACCCATTACTTTACCTGTAAAGGCTAAGATCATAGAGAAAAGCGCTCTTCCTAAAATATTATATACATCGTAAACGTAAAACTACTCTTAAAAATGTACAGCTTACATTTTATTTGTTTTGAAAGTGAGCGAGTAATGGACAGTGTCATAAATTTAAGATAGTCCTTTAAGTAGTCAAACTGTTCGTCCGTTTTCCGTCTGTCCGTCCATACGTCCCATCTTCTGTGCGCAACTTCTCTTAAATTCCCATTTGATTTTCACCAAACTTTCACACAATGACCATTATCAAGTGCCGCAGTGCATATACTCCGGCTTTTGCAATTGGATTTATTGCCCTTCGTTTAATTTTACTTAATAGTTCTTGCGTGCGCAATTTCTCCTACATTTCCCAGGCGATTTTCACCAAACTTTCACAAAATGATTATTATCAAGTGCTGCAGCGCATAAACCCCAGCTTTTGCCATTCGATTAGTTTTGGCATAGTCATTGCCCTTTGCATAATTTTACTTTATATTATTTCTGTGCAAAGCTCCTCCTACAATTCTTATATGATGTTCACCAAACTTTAATAGAAAGGTCATTATCAAGTGCCGCAATGTATATACTCTAGCATTTGCGATTCCATTATTTTTGGCATAGTTATTGCCCTTTTTAATTTTTTTCTATATATTGCTTCCGTGAACAACTCCTCCGACATTTCTCATGCAATTTTTACTAGTCTTTTACACAATGATCATTATCAAGTGTCGCAGCGCTTATTCTCAGGCTTCTACTATTCGAACATTTTGGCGCAGTTATTGCCCTTGGTTTAATTCTACTAGATATTGTCTCTGTGCGCAACACCTACAATTTTATAATGGAGCTATATTTTTGCCTTTGGTTACAATCCAAAAGTTAAAAGGTAGGAATCTGTTTTAAAACACTTTTTCTGTAAAAGACATGTGGTGACCTATGGGTACAACTCACTAGATCAATATCTTTTGAAACGCATCAGTTTGGGAAATTTAATAATTTAAAAGCCATTCAAATAGGTAAAGGACATAATTATAATGGTCTTACTTCTAGACGTATAGGCACTTTGTTCAGTTCACTGACTGCAATTTTTTAGCAGAAATCAAGGTAACATCAAGTTATAAGCTACCATGACGAGACCATCCTGGTTGGGTGGGGGTGGGGGCGGCATTCGTGTCTGTGACACAATTCTTGTTTACTGGGAATGGACCTTTTCCTTCATAATTTCTTTTTGCGACTTTTTCATGACCGTTGCTCAGGCGGCTGTAGTACAGAACCCAGAAGTTTCAGTAGATTATTTTAAAAAATAACTTACACGCATAAGCTTTGACGCCAAAATTAGCTTCAATTTATAAAGGACATTTTGTTTAATTGTAATTTTCGACAAGTGCCAGTGTAAAATTAAAATGTGATTTAGTATTTTATAACTTCTTCTATGAAAATTTAATAATTTAAATCATCTTTAATGGATTTTATCTTCAATAGTTATCTTTTTATCTAAAAAGGTGTTTGTATAGTATTTTATGCAATGGCATATTACCGTCCTTATTCAAGACGAATTTCTCGTAAGTTATTTATTACTGCAAAAGTACTTTAAATTCAATTTTAATGGCCACAGTGAACGTCAAATAGTCTCCTACTGCCACAGGTTGATTCGCTAAACATAAAATAAGACAAGAGGATTGAAACTCCTGGAAAGGATCATAAAGAGATGCACTTCGTAGGCAATTGTGATAACCTGAAACACTAAAAAACAACGAAGGAAAATGAAAACCTGTCTCCTCTGTTCATCCCAAAGGATCATTACAACATTGAATGTTTGATAAGCGGCTGTCATAACAGTTGCCGATATTTACATTTTGAATAATTGACTTAGAAAATAAATTAAAATAAAGATCACAGACTTCCGCCTTTTTACAAAGCTTTCATAGGGCGCCACATAAACTTTTTCTTTCATATCAAAAATGCATTAGTGAGATATGCAGATAAAATGTTCGTAACTTGCAGGCAAATAATTGAGCTTGATTGCATGAAGTCTCTTTTTCTTTTTCAAAGCTCAAATATGTTGTTTTTTTTTTTTTTTTGCATTTTTTCAGATAATTAATGGCGAAATGACAAAAAAATTTCTTTATGTTTATGATATTAAAACATTATTTCAAGAAAACATATCTTTCTGTCATTTCACAGCTTTTACCAAATATCGACAAATATTTTTATAATGCTGCAGAACTACTCTTGTTCAAAGAGTTGCCGTTGGGTGTTTAGAAGAGATAATTAAAGGGGATCTTGGAAACGAAATCACACTGACATTTGCCACCAGCTGAACTGTTCATTCAATGCCTTTACCAAAGTTTAGTTCACTAAAACGCATGTCATTAAAGTGAAGCTTTTTAAAGCTCTTCTTCGAGTAGTCAGTACCTGAATATCTCTACATTAAAAAGAATAAAGAAACAGCGAAGGTACAGATTGTTGTGTAACCATAAGAGATGTCTTCATCCTAAAGTCCTGTTTTTTTTCTGAAGAAATGTGTACAAATATTGTGTTGAATCTCATGATCGTTCGTCGTGAAGACATGTTTAATGTTTAACCAAAAATGAAATATATATAACCATATATATATTAAAAAATTAAAACCATCAAATTTCTTGCAGCAGAGGACACCCTTTTTAAAGCATCGTCAAGACTTTACCGACGGCTTGCAGTAGATCAATTATAATTACTGGTATGGAGTTAGAAAACCATTTTATAAGTTAGTCAGTTTTTTTTTTCACTCCGATCAATTCAAATCTTACAACTTCATTTCATTTCATGTTACAACTTGTATGAAACCCTTTTTCCGAGTTAATCATACTTTGTATGTAAAATTCGAAATACGATACATTATTATTATCATATAATATGTGAAATCTTAGACGATTTTGTCATTAATGCATTTGTTATTGCAGTATGACATTTTAATGGAAGGTTTGTATTTTCTCACTGCGGTATTTTCAGTTGCATCGAACAGAAGCGCAATAATAAAGCAAAGAAATCTGGATGAAAGAAATACAAACACATAACCATGAAATGCTAAGACCTAATTGAAATACATCATGCGGTCAAAGCAACATGTGCTTCTTTAATGGGAACAAGAGCATAAAAGGTGCAACATGTTAATCACAATTAAATTGATTTAAAAATATTAATCTGATGTCGATTGCCTGTTTTAACAGTTTACAACAAGGTTTCCCTTTTCACAGGCGTAAACTACAGTAAGAAAATTCATGTATTTTTGTTAAATGAAAATTTTGTATACCTAAGGATAATAATTCTTTATTTTAAAGTAGTATAACACTTGGTTAGATAGACAATAATGTTTCAGATCTTAAAATTAGTCTCATTTGTCTTTTTTTACTTGATACCCTTGTTTAGGCAGGATAATCAAAAGGTCAGAATCTACAAAATGTCCATCTGTTAGCGCTGTAAATATATAATTCAAGAAAGCATTTTAAGTTTTAGTGAATACACTTTTGACAGTATCATGGAAAAATACGTTCCTTACAGGGACGATCTTTGGGCAAATAAAAAAAATAGAATTTCATTGAGATTTTTCGTTGCAAAAAAGTTAAAAGATTGACAAACTGTCCATAGATACTTACCTGGTTTTGCATATATTTTACTGACGGATATACTTCAATGTATCAGTTCGGGTCAGTACTAGCAAGTTGGACGCGACAAAGTGGATGTCAACAAATTTCTGGTGTGTGTGTGTGTGTGTATTGCTGCCATTGGCACAAGAACGTTCAGAACCTGTTGCGCTTCATCACACTGAGTTACGTTAAATGCAAGACAACACTGATATCTGATGTGTATATGTAGGCATAACACTTTATTCATAAATAAAACACAAGAACTCATCACCCCGTGACATTTGTGAATCTATTTAGTACACATTCAGTCATCCATAGGTACAGACAAGCAAAACTAACAATACAAAGTTTACAATATTTGATTTATTGCTAATAACATGCGTATACATACATAAATAATAAAGCAAAAGATATATGAAATAATTGCACAACGTAATATCTGAACGACGCACAGGTACATCTTGTTTAGTAATTATAAGTCTATAAATATGCATAATGTTGGAATGGAAATAATTCAAGAAAATTACACTCTTCCCAAGATAAGGCAAATTCACAGAAGAGTTGACAACGGAATTTTTTTAAATTATGAAATCTTCAAAGTATTTCTCAAATGTTTCATTTAGATCTGAACAATACCGAACAGTTTATAACATAAAACAAGGAGACACAGATATGTGGTTCTAATAAATTCAGATAATTCCTTAGAAGAAACATTGAAGCTCTTCTGTGGTATATAAACGAATTTTTTGTACTTCTATATATTCTAGGTAGTAGTACAAAACTGAAGATAAATTCTCACAGAGATCGAGAAAAAAATATAAAGATTAATATCATGTTCTGATAATACTGTCTAGATACGCTTAAAATGTCTGAAATATTTGTATTACCATGGCAATATCTTTTGAAAAGGGCGCAGGTATACAGTTAATAGGGAAAAATCCGTTAAGGTAGAGTTTTATTTTTATCATATTTTGGTGCCAGAAAATTATCTTTTTTTCAGACCAAATTTAAGGCAATATCTTCCTAAACCACATGGTACCCCTCTCCGATTTTTTTTGCCTCTTACAATTTAAATATTCCAACAGCCGTGGGCGGACAGATTTTAAGCAGCAAAAAGTTTTGATTGTGTAATGATCTGGTGCAGTGAACGTGTAACGTTTTAGATAAAATTGTTAAACAATGTTCCTACTTGAGAATATATGCTAGATATACCGTATAAGACATTTGAAATACAAAACATAAATAAAAACAGTTTATAAATGATTTTGGTTTATGTGAACAAATATCATAAGTTTAATCAAATTAATAGTGGGCTCCTACTTTAAAATACACCCATAAAAACTTGCATCCTGACGTTTAGCTTCTGAACCCTAAAATAATAAAATGAATGAAGCCGATATTTCTGTACATGACTACTAGAGCACGACATGTTAGGCAATTAAAACGTTTCATATATTTTTTTTCTTTATTTGATACTTCTAAAATTATACTTACTTTGTGACAACTGCATGATCCCAATATGAAGATTCTCACGTCAATCTTGGATAATTTCCTTATCCAGATAAAAATACCAAATAGTTTAAAAACTCATCAATATGAATGCTTTCAATAAAGCATTGACGACAAAAGCAAATCTTTCCGCACAAAAAATCCCCCACAATTTTTATGACTGTTATTTTTAGAGAACAATCGATCGTTGCTTAGAACTAATTCATTCTTTACGCTTTGAAGCTAACTTTGTGTATTGACATTTATTACTGGCATGTGGATAAGATAAATATATATCTTCTGTAATTGAATGGCCAGGGGTATTTATATTGTCATAAATTGAAAAGAGGAAGTCTCAGTGTTATTTTTTACCCATAGATTTCCAATGTTAGTTGCATATACGCTTAAACAAGTCGTGCCGCATCAAATTTTATGGAGATGACAGAGTGTAGAACTTGACCACTTGTGAAATATAGCAATCACAGATTATATTTTCTTGTTGTTGTTTCTAAAAAAGAAAACTTTTCCGAGCCGTTTACCTTCATTTTACTGCTCTGTGGTATCTGCTAACAGCATTACTAACTGATTTATTGCTGTTTTTAAGGTTTAGATCTCATCAAATTTTGCACTGATATCTCATTTCAATTTGAAATTCGTAGGACAGAAGAAATCTTTCAAGTTTGAGAAAATTATGTTCATATATTGTTGGCACAATGTTTTGAGCAAAATGATTCTGGGTTGTCAATGAGTAAGATTCTAAATGTCAAATTGTTTGAAAAAAGAAACAACAAAACACTAATGGACAGTTCTTCCTGTTGTTATATTTAGAAACAGCATGGTAATTTCTGAATCCCGGGCAAATGACGAATTCATTGGTGTTTTTTTTCCAAATGTTTTAAAATCTTGTTCACATATCATATTTGTGTAATCTGAAAACTGTACTACATATGGTATAATTTTCTATCGCATCTTTTTTTCATGTTTATTCAAATCAAGAATTTTGTTTCTTTAAATCTTATGATAACCTACGTACTCGAGTACTATGATAATATATTTGTTATTAAAAATGTTAGAAGTAATATACCGTTTTATAAACAATAACATGTTTCCATGCTAATTTGATTCTGCATACATGTTTGCACCTTTCAAAATATCATGTATTTTTTTCTGAAATCAGACTTAACTAAAATAAAAAAAAGTAAACACAGAAATAATGCTTAGTTTCTCCAAGTTCTTTGAATATTATCTTAGTTTGTACAAATATAAAACAGTAGAGATAACAATAACAAGAGAAAGTCACGTTGACATGTATACTTCAAACTGCATTGATTTCCTTTTCTGAATATTAATGAAAACCCAACGTTTCTTCAGTTTTAAAGTAATTATGTCTTTACAGACTGCAAATACGCAAAACATGTGAAATTAAAGAAACGAAATGGTTTACGCTACGTTCGACCCACAACTGCGTTAGATATGTTCGTCTGCCCCTGCCTAAAATCTGCAGTACTTACTGACACAAGCAATTTCATCTACTTGCATATAGATTTACTTACTTATACCAATATATATTCAAAATTTGAAAATTTAAGTCTACAAATCAATGCATATTTTCAAGTTGTTGAACATTAAAAAAAACCCACAATCATATCTTACAAAGAGATTAAAAATATTTCTGATACATGCAAACTATCTATTTAACTAGATAATTACTGCAGCAATGTAATTTTAGGTCATTCTACCGTCATGGTTCAGCTTCGTTGCTGGATTTTCCAAAAAAAAAAACAGTTCCCAATGATGTGTTCTCTTTCAAATATACATACATATAAACTTCATTCATGTTTAAAATGTATCAATGAATTCAGTAATCTTGTTTCTGTATCACGATTAAAAAAATCAAATAAGGAAAAAAAAGCTAACTAACAGCAGTATATGTTACTTCGTTAGACGATTTTCTGACCATCAATTGTTAAACTTCGAATTTAGGAAAGTTTATCATTTTATGAGCATATTCTCAGAAATTTGGGCATTCAAGATGCTAACATAATCCGCTGCAAATCTTTGTCCTTTAATCAAAATAATTATGTTCATTTGTTTCCCCCTCTTACTTTTTTACATGGAAAATTTCTTACAATTTGTTGCTGCTACTTTATGTAGACTAAATTCAGTCTGCCAATTATTTGGCTATTAAAAGGTAACGTACTTAACTGCTCGACGAAGAAACTGGTTCAGATATGCGAAATGTTATCGAGAAATACTGATAATATATCTACCTTTCTGACTTAAGATCTCTTAAAGCATTGCTTAAAAATAGTGTACAGACCATAAAAGAAATGCCTGATAAAAATACGAACCAGTGTACAATATGCTTAAGTATATTTGACATTATCATATTCAGTATCTCGGTTTTATAAATCAAACAAATACTTATTATTAGTAAAGAATCAACTTGAACGAGTAACTGAAAAAGTGGTGTTTATGCACATGTGTAAAATGACAAATCCTCCCTTATGTAAAGTTTCATTTTTATAAGTGACATTAAGATTTCTTGTGACTGATCAGTGCCTCTCAAACAACAAAAATGCTCATATATATTTCGAAAGGAAAGCTGAATTTAAGTTGTATTAGTTTTCAAAATAACAGGCACGACACTCAAGATAAATGCAAAAACCTAGTGATGTTCAGAAATTATGTAAATAATAAACAAATGCTTATTTCTCTTCTTCGAAATATTGAAAGGAAGACATATACCTTCCATTACAGTTGGCATTTAATTCATAACTGGGCTAGTCATATATCTTTTTTACAGAATTCAACTTTGGTAAAATGGAAGTAAAACGTTTTTTCTCAATATATTGGCTTTCCTTGTGTTTTTAAGGTCACGTTTCATAGATGCTTCTTTAATATTCAGGGTCACTTTGAGTACTACTTGAAATATAGCATTAACAGGAAGATTTTGTACATAATTTATTCTTTGAATTTTTGTTTGTTCTGTGGACCAATATCACTTTAGTGGTGACAAAATTAAGAGACTGGTTAGAGTCATGTGCTTTTCTGTAATGTTTTTGTGCAGTAAATGCAGGACCCTCAAATTACAAAATAAGTAAGTTCGTTCGATATCTTTTGGAGTTTTTCACTGTAAACTAGAGCTGGTGTTATGCGTCTTTTTAAAAAAACTTGCTGTCTATCTACAAACGTAATAGCAATAATACATTATTATCTGTTTTAATGTCAAATTCGTATCTTAAAATAACAACTTGCGGTTTTTGCTCTGCCAATACATTACTTACTGAAACTATCTAAAACCCTTTCGAGTAAGCTTCCTTTTAATATACCTTAAAGTGTCAATTATATGCGTAATGATTCTAGTTTGTTTCAAGTCATCAAAGTTTATGCAAAGGTTATATATGCAAAACATTTTATACTTATAAATTATCTATTGTGTGAATTGATTCTAGTAAGTTCTGTTCAACACCACGAATATTCTAGTATATCAAAGAATGCAAAATACAGTCTTTTGTTGGAAAAGACAAAACATGTGCAGCGCGATTGTTTATACTATTTACCTGGTCGCATTTCCAACCAACACAGTTGTTCACGAAGTCTAAATTTTACAGGGAACATCAGTTAGGCCTCTAACATTGCTCAGATTTTAGATAAACTGTGGATATTTCATGATATACATGTGCTCGTCAAACAGATGAAATATGAAAAAACATGGAAATACAAACGTGGCTTCAGTGATTTACATTAGTCAGGGCTTTACTTTTCCTACAAAGTACTGATAACGCTTGAACTGTCTACCAGTCCTTGACTGAAGCTGCATTATGTATAAAATAAGGTTTGACTTCATGCCGTTCTTCATACTTAAAACCAAAAAGAGTTATTTATATCTAATAAATGACCTAGACATGAACCCCACTAGACGTTTTTTACTTAACAGTTTTTTTTCCTGATGTGATTTCTGATACACAGAAATCCGTGTTATGAAATAACACCACTGTCTCATATATTTTAGTGTTTTTTTTAATTTCATATGCAAGAGACATAGAATACAGTATCAACCATCGGCTACTTAAAATTATGCGTCTATGTTTTATATCGAAAACAACTGATTTTTTCTAGTATTTTATAAATTAATAAATGACTGTTTCTACGCTGTATCTATCCTTAATGCATATTCTTTTAGTTCTGTTTATGTAAACTGGTAAGACTACAATAAAATACGTTATCATAATAAATTTCGAAGTACATGTTATATCGAATACAATAACAACCGCAAGTTCACAGTTCACTGACGTGTCATGCACCTAATGTTTCAAACAAGTCAACAGTT
The DNA here is from genome assembly GCA_012932295.1 of Cyclina sinensis. Lineage (NCBI taxonomy): Eukaryota > Metazoa > Mollusca > Bivalvia > Venerida > Veneridae > Cyclina > Cyclina sinensis. The sequence goes on along the minus strand of JAAONU010000001.1, from coordinate 69,295,147 downwards.
TAGTGGAGAAAGAACCTCTTTCATTCAATTCTTTGAAGTTTTTGAAAGATATTTATTTGTCTATTCATTTCTTTTAACTTCTTTATTTTATTTATTTTAACAGCATTTTCTCCATATATAACATCCTTATAATAAAAAGTAAATGAGAAAAACATTTTCTTCGTTTGAAAAAAAATCAGCTTTACGTTACTGATACAATTAATGAATATAATTATGTCAAAAATTTCTTAATTGTCGTCGAACATGCATTACAGATGACAGAAATTGCTCTTTGATTATAACGTAAGAACTTCCTAAACTAAACACGTGATGAAAATGCATTCAATAAATACGCATGCAGAACTGCAGAAAATGAAAGGAATTTTTATGTGAAAAAAATTATTTATATTTCCCACAACAATAATACACTTTTTGAACCATGTAATTAAGGAAAAACATCGCAAAGGTAACATGAAATCATTTTTAAGTTGATCCACAAGCACTTGGAATGATGGCAAAACACTGTAATTTCCGAAAAAAAATCTGAATATCGTAAAAAATAATCGACCATGTTCCTTATTAATGTTCACCAAATTTCTTGTTGATATCCAATTTTGGGGATTTTTTTTCCTGTGTCTAGATATACATGTAAGAAAGAATACGTGAAACTGTTTTCTTCTGACCCATTAGAATCATTTTTGGTAAAACTATTTATCTTTTTTTTTATTTCCAGAACTCATTATTGTAAGCGAACATGGGGAATAAATGCCAAAAGTTATCATAGTTTGATACGGCTTAAAAGTGTAAGATGTACATTGCTTCATCAGATTTATTAAAAGTTTATAAAATAACAGCACATGTATCAGGTAATTATAGAAATCTTGCTTGAGGGTTCGGCTTGAGATATAAGTTTAGAACCTAAACATCTGTATTTTTAAAGTTATGAGCAACTGTTCAGAATTAATTTCAGGCATGGAGAAGGCTAGAGCTTAAAGATCAAAAAATAAATAAATACTCTTAACATGTTATTCAAAATGTACTTTTATTTGCTCTTTTAAGTTTTTTTTAAGTACGCCCCTTTTCCCTATTCTTTTAGACAACTATTTTTTTCACTCAAGATTGGGACAAACTGGTATCAAATATTATCTAATAGCTATCTAAACTTTACTTTAAAAAAGTACAATTCGAAGAAAGAAATGAAAATGTGAAAAGTTTTTAAATCAAACAAAATGATTTGGACTGGATTTATTTGTTCATCATAAAATGAGAATATGAATTAAAACGACCAGCAGTAAATACTGTATTTAAATATTAACACTTTACACAGGTCTACTAAACATATGCAAATATATAAAACATAAAGAGAAATATCAAAAATTCTTCTTATTTTTACCGAGGTTTTTATTCTTTATTTTTATTTATTTTATTTCCAAATATTAATCAATATTGACATGACAGAAACACTTTGCTTCACGTTAAATTGACGTTAATATTGGATATCATTAAAAAAACAAAGACAGCTATTCTTAGTTAAAGTAAAACTATGGGAAACCGAAAAATTTCTTCAGAAAAAAACAGTTTTGAAATATATTTAAACAAACAAAAACGGAAAATTTCTTCTAAAAGAAAATGTCCCGGAAATTTACCTTCATGTTGCAAACTATTTTTTAAAATATATTTGTATCAGAAAGAATGCGATTTAAAATCAATTTTTGAATTAAGATATTACAGACCAACAAATGAACCACCCTTTGAAATAAAAAGAATTAGCTTTCCTTTCAAATCGTAAGCCTATAATGAATTTCCAATGGGTTTTGACAGTGTACCATTCCCTACCGCACACGTTATCGATCGTGTTCAGATAAGCGCTTACTTCGATACGTTTGAGAAAGTCCCTACAGTTTGGTGTAATGTAAAATCGATAAACCGATAACAGCCTTCGCTCCAAATAACAGTAAACATACCTGCTTACAAAACCAGGCCTACCTATACAAAATTATGTCCCGTTGTTGTAAATGAGACCAAGTAACTCGTGTATTCATTTGCTTACATTCTTATATGCGCCTAATTATCATGTCACACATGTTAAAGCAATCAAATGTGTTCAGTTTAACGATGCATATACACTACACATCCGATTGTTTCTTCCTTTTGTCACTGCAGTCTTATTTCCTTTTGCATTTTTGTGTGTTATTAAAACGCTACTGTACATAAGTAGGTCAACACTTCTCCGCTATCGTCAACTATCTCGATACTTTGTAGTTAACACAGAAAACGTGACCTAGATAATCTTCACTGAGCGTTCTGAAACTCGCCTTCAAATTAACTCCGGCACAACTCCAAACATCTTCTGATAATAGGCACATTTCTTACAAAATTTCCAAAGAAGAATAATTACACTTTTGCACACATAAATTCTCCACAATTCAATGGTTTAATCACTTCGACATTATGCTGAGTTCACCCGCGTTCGCTTCGCTGCGCTTGCGAAACACTCCCAATATCTATTGCTTTTCACGTTTTGTTTACTTTGGGAATCTAGAAACTGGTTGAGATAAACATGTCCTAGGGGGTTTAAATAGCCGGCCAATCAGGTGGCAGTATTCGGTCGTTCTGATAGACGGCATTGTAATAACAATAATTCATGTGTATTGCGGTATGACTTCAGAGAAAATTCATGATAAAACCGTGTAAAGATTCAGAGCTCTGCATAACGCCGCGGAATATACACATACACGAAAAACAAGGCTGCATATTTTAAGCTAGAACGGGGAATGTTCATTAACAGCTATATTTTTACAATATACGAAGTAAATTCGTTTAAAATTTGATGTGAAAAATTTGTTATGTCTGTAGTGGATGGGTGGCATGCGCCTTTTGTTATTTTACATATTTGTTTTAAAAATATAAAATACCCGGATCAAATTTGAAATGTGACAACCATTGGATTTTAATATTAAACATTTCATTAATGCGGTTTAATTGGATTTAAACAGCTAAATATCCGGATATTGAATTTAAATTTGTTTAAATACTTGGATATCTTCAACGGATTTTCAGCCGGTATGTTTCTGTTTTCATTTCCTACATTTTTTCTGTACATTTTCCTTTGATATTTAGACAGACAACATTTATATATTTGTACTTTCCTTTCCGCAATTTATTTTAAATTGAAATAGGGGTTATACAGCAATTTAGGTCGAATTAAAAAATAAAATGCGACAAAGGAAATCAGAACAAATTAAATATTAAGTTATAAAGTTCTTTTATGTAAAAGATAGGAAAAATTATGAGCAAATGAATCACAAAAACTAAATTCACTGTCATTGAAGTAAAAAATTTGGTGTTACATATTTACGCGATAATTTGAGTAGAATCTAATGGCTTACATGCCATTGATAAATGATAAATATCAAAATATAGTTAAATATTCATTTTGTAAAAGTAAACAACAAAATAAAAACAGCAAATAAAAAAAAAACAATAACGTGACAATATGATGTTCTTTCCATACGTTAAAATAATAAGATATTCGCCTTTCTGTAAAAATGCTATGACTTGCCGTCCGGTTTTTAGCAGAAATCAAATGTGATTACTTTAAATTTAAATTTTAGAAGCTGATTTATAAATTAGCTTCTATTATGACGTTAAGATAAAACAAATCCATTTGAAACCAATTTGTTAAGATAACTTTAATTTAGTTTAAAATTATGCGAGCGGAAATAGATCTTAATTATCTAGTCAGGATTTTAGATAGTGATTTATTTAAATGGGATATATTGAAACAGGTGCTATATTTCGGACTGAACAAAAATTGTGAATTAATTGAATCACTTAAAATATATCGAACTGGGTCTGTTACATTAGATATTTAACATTAATCGGGCCGTTTTCCATTCAGTAGAACTGTATTTCACTGAAAGGTGTTATCATTTTAAAATTTGTGTACGGTCTGAGAGATTGGACACTATTAATAATCATGTAGCAGTATTTAGCTCTAAACTATGTAAAAAAAAAACTGTGTACATGTAGTAGAACCATTTTATTTCTTAACAAAAGTATAAGATTTTACGAAAATCACGATACAAAAATTGTTATTCTTTAGGTCACGTTTGTAAAATGTTTCGTGTTTAATTAATACATTGCCTGACATACATTATATAATATTGATTCTGTTGTATTTATATAATAATTATCATGTTTTAATAGAAAACAAATCGGATTTAAAAACGGACGTATCTTAAAATTTTAAGCGCTCGCGCTGTAAATTACTGCTAAGACGTTTTCTTTACAAAACAAAACACCGGGCTTCATTTCTTTTTGTTTGATAAAAGTGATGTAAGAGATATTTTGTAATGATGTATGCGGAAAAACCAAAATATACAAAGTATAATTTAGCTGCTAATAAAATTTTCGTCGAAAATAGTAAAGAAATATGCACTGACACTTCTGAAGCGAAATTACAGCCCATGTCCATCTATCAATCTGCCATACCTAGTTCATGAACAAGGACACATTTTCTACTATGTAGACAATACCATTTCTACTATGTAGACAATACCATTTCTACTATGTAGTCACTTAACTGACAGTTTTCTCTTTTCTCTTGTAATAAAAGGTCCTTAATTTCAGAAAGAAATAGGTATCGTCGCTTGCTTCTTAAAATAATACGTTTTACACGACCTTTTAGTTTCGTCTTATTACTATTTAGTTTTTACAAAAGTTAAAACTACAATAGCAATCCTTCTTTCTTTTAGTTATTGATTTATTAGAACTTTCTCAATTTTTATAAGCTTATGGAACAGAAGCATTTCATCATATTTCCGTATTTTATTTTACCCGAAGATTTCTGTAGGAACAGTCCAGTCAGTATAATTTAAAAGACTATGCCACGACTGTCATTTTTGTTTATAGGTTTTTTTTATTATTATTCTTCTTCTTGTCGCCTATGTTACTTATCAACTTTCTGTTCCGCTCTTAAATTTATCTTTTTTTTGTCCGTTCTTGAAACAGCCGCTTTTGTACCAGGTCCGCGCACGTATTGATCATGCTCATTTCTGTGTTTCCATAAGCCATTCTAATTGTCCGCCTGTCCTTTGTTTTACGCCCATCCATCATACCCATTTGAATGATATAATTCCTTCTGCTAATGTTAACCTTACTCCTGATCCTTTTTGTCTATTTCCATCAGTTTTACTTAAAATAGCAGCTGACAACGGTGTCACTAATATAACTTTAAAACAAAGATTTTTAGATTAATGAAAATCTAAGAATTCACTTAAATAGATTGAGACTTGAATAAACTAAAATTACAGTGTCAAACAAACTTACGTATAACTGAAAGGATAGTCAGTATATGGTTGTCAACCTCTAAGTTAATTTGTTTAATTGATAGAATTCAATCAAGCAACATGTTTTAATAAAAAGTTTTTTAACACGAAGGTGTTAGAATAATCTGACATGTTCTACTACAGAAGATATAATAGTTTTCATCTTCAGAAATGTTTGGGGACACAGTAAGACTAATCCAAGTTTTTGGCGATTTTTAGGAAGATCTCGATGGAGTATTTTTCAGCGCTTTAGGAAAAGTCACTTTCGGTTCATGTAGCAGAAATCTGCCAATACTAATTTGAGTATGTTAACAGAAATTTGCATGGTCTGCCAACGCAACATTTTGAATATAATTCGTTAACAATTTTGAAATTACAAATAACACATGAGACGACCAACTGCAACGATTACTGTACAGGTATACTGAACGATAATGACAAATAAACCACCACTATAATCAATAAATCATTTTTGCCCTCAGACAGGTAAACAAATTGTTACTTACCTTTCAAAGTATCAGTTGACCTCGGCCGCAGGTCAGCCGTATCATTGTGTATACATGTAGACCTCGTTTATCAAGTTAAACTTAGAGCATACGTGTTTACATATAATGCAAAAATATCCGAGGTCTTATAAAATACTTCTCTTATACGAAATATATAGTGAAGATTTTATACACATTTTTCCTTGTATTTATTCTTAGTTATAGTAGTTCTGTACTCGTTCACGTCTTTGATTTTCATAAAAAAATCAAATAAACTAAATGAAACAACATACTTTGCAGTAAAGCGATTAAATATATGCAATACAGAAGTTAAGTAAAAGGCATGATAATACAGGTGTTGATCAGAAAATTTTTTAGTCGCAAAGATTCTAACTTATCTGGAATGTACGGTGGAAGAGAACAAATGACTAAGGTATTACGGATATATTTGAAGTTCCTGATATTCTAAAACGTGATCTGTCATCAAACATATTCAGAAGTATCATTTGACATTTTTTCCTTATCAGCAAACTGTGCTATATTTCATTTTAGAGTTTGTGCCTTCGAATTATTATGAAATAAGACATAGATAGTTTTTATGACAAATGTTTTGTGAGGAGCTAGGCACCTGAACTTTTGGCTTTAAGGCATTTTGTATTGATCGAAATGCACAGATTGCAAATATCGGACAAATTTTTTCGAATTTTTTTTTGTAAATGCATTTTCATACGACATGTGTTACCCATAGTATTTTAAGATGAATTTATTTTAACATAATCGAGAAATTTTGTGCACAGTCTTTGTTAATGACTTATAAAATGTCGATAAATAAAAAAGTGCTATTTTTAGACTATATAGACTCATAGATTCATTTGAAACATATTACTTGCAGGATCTGACATCATCATGATACATATAAAGATAGCAAAGCTAAGTGATCACCAATCCGTTCAATGTCTTTCAAATTATACTGTTCTCAAAGCTATCACTTAAGAAGAACTAGTATCAGTTATATGCTTTTTTTCTTCAGTTTATAATGACCATCTTTTTTAAACTGTTATTACTTTGACATTCACGAAGGTGTGCATTTGGTATTACGTTAATGAATGTAATTTTATGTTTTTTTATTTCACGAATTTATCCTCAGCATATATTGGGAGTACTGAATTTTTGCATATAACATAAACACTGCAATTTTTGTTTTTACGTGCTCAAGCGGCCATATTATGAGGAGCTTTATTATTTAATCTGACCTGCAGCAAATTATGTAAATTGCTTAGCAATTATCTAACATGTCATAAGATATTAATAAAGTGATGTGCCTCTCTTGCATGATCGGGTCATTTATAAAACGAAGGCTTGATTGGATATTTTATCTTAATTTGCGTAGGATAACAGCGACAATTTTCAGGTATTATTAAAAATATTTTCTCGAAGTGATATTTTTTTTTTTTTAATATTTACGAGATAAAGTCAACACAGATAAGGGATAGCGTTTTCTTTTAGTGGCTACTATCTAACGTATATTTTCGTCCCATAGTATATTTCAAGTCAGATATTTTCATTTTTTTAGTGTTTCACTGTCACATTTTACGTTTCTTTAAACGCTGTGCCACTGTTGGAAGCATTAATTCAATTTGGACATATTATTAGACAAAGACGTATTTACACATATAGTTGCACAAAGACGTATTTACACATATGGTTACACAAAAACGTATTTACACATATAATTACACAAAGACGTATTTACACATATAATTACACAAAGACGCATTTACACATATAATTACACAAAAACGTATTTACACATGTAATTACACAAAGACATATTTACACTTACAATTACACAAAGACGTATTTATACATATAATTACACAAAGACGTATTTACACATATAGTTACACAAAGACGTATTTACACATATAGTAACACAAAGACGTATTTACACATATGGTTACACAAAAAGGTGTTTCACGAAACAGCTCTATACTTAAAGAAGCACGTTTTGTAACTATTCCTAGTTAAAAACTTGAGTGAAATTAACCACTACTAATAGCTTTGAGATGCTATTTATTCTTCTTTATTTCCATTTCACATTGAAATTCTTGAACTTTAAAGCGATGTCATCCGTGAATCTCTTTCAACACGCATTGAGAAAAAAATGGAAACGGGCGAAATAAAACATTTTTATGCGAATGATAGCTGAGAAATCCTTCTGGTATATTCTACATTATACTATAGCAAATACTCAAGATTAACAATTTATTTGCACAAGTAAATCTTTGGTATAAACATATTTGATTATTTTTTTTTAACTGAATTTTGTTTAACTTTAGAACACATGAGCAAATGTAGAAATGGAACAAAGAATTGTGTTTTTCAACTAGGAATATAGAAGCTGAAAATAGTTTTATATTTTGGAAAGAAATGTGCTCTGTATTGGATTCGGAATTTTTAGCTGCAAACAGGTAGTGTTTGAATCTGAATAGGTTTTAGATATTGAAAAACGTATACAAGTGTAAAAATTGAATTAAATTGTTAATTAATAGGTGTAACAATATCAATACAGTTGTAGAAAACGTAATTAGAACAGAAATTCAAGACATAATCATTTTACCTGACCAAAAATAACATAAAAGGATAAATAATAACAATATAAAATTTGACAACAGCTGTCATTGTTGACATGTTCTGATCAAAACCTTGTTAACTTTATGATAACATGTGTTCTGAGAATTTAATTTGAATGATCGAAAGGAGAAAGACTATTTTTTCATTCAGGTCCTTTTCCTTCGATTTAATCTAGACACCATGACGTGAAAATACACATATAGAAATTGTATTTTCGCAGATCGTGCACAAACCATTGCTTGGTACCAAGGGGTCAAGGCAAACTGATGGTTATACGGTTCGTTATCGATCTGACATTTATAGTATCCAGTCAAGTATTGGACGTACACCGTTGCAATGTCATAGATATTGACTTATTCATAGTATGTGTCAGGATACCATCCCCTAGTCGAATTATCTTCATATTTTTATTACGAGTTGGCAGTCGGGAATATAAAAATACTTATCTGATACTTTTATATAAATGAAGCTACTTTTTTACAACTCTTGTTTTTCACAGAATATTTGATGAGATTTGATTCAGTCGTTTTGTATTCTGAAAAAAATATTTAAGTGGTTCATTTCACTTTCAAAAGGATATGGGAATATGTGATGTTATTGCGCAACCTTTTGAACATTCATGTGAACTATTGACCCGAAGAATGATAGGCAGCATGGCATAAAAAAATAAGTCACAGCTTCCGGGGAAAATTTACAGATAAATACGTATTGGAAATAACGCTAGCTAATCGCCGACTGTCTATATTCTAGACTGTCAGTCGTAAGACGTCCGTTATTTACCGTCTGACTTTAGAATGAAATACCTTGGGTGTGAACTGACTAGGGCATAAACTAACAAGTGAACAGGTACGTCTCCAACACACAAAGAATGCAATCCATTGGGTGATCAATTTATATTTCTTTAAAGAGATTTATACAAGCGCGCCTCAAGGTAGGTGGCAACACATTGCACATGTTACAGAATTTAATGCACGATAACGTCAGATTGAAATGCATTTGCAACGGTGATTTTCACTCTTGTTTCTTTTTTCAAAGTAAATCCTTTATATCAATATTTCTTATGGAAGCACTTCACATCTCAGCGATGTTATCCCTACAGCTTTTCAAAAGACTAAATAAAATGTGAAAACAAAGAACAGCAGTAAAAACAAGAACAGTTATATTCAAAAGTTCTAGTGTGAACAATAAGTTTCGTTTTCTTAAAATGTTTAAAAAATACCTTTCAGGCACATACTTCCTATGACACAAAATGTTTAAGTAAACCATTCAGGCAAATACTTCCTTTGAAACAAAATGGTTGACTGAACCTTTCAGGACATATTTCCAATGAAACAAAATGTTTAAGTAAGTCAAGCACATTATTCCTTTGAAACAAAATGTTTAAGTAAACCTTTTAGGTACATACTTCCTGTGAAAAAAAATACGTAAACTTTCAGGTACACACTTTCTATGAAACACAACAAGTAAACTTTTCAGGTACATACTTCCTATGAAACAAAATAAGTAAACATTCGAGCACATACTTCCTATGAACAAAATGTTTAAGTAAACAATTCAGGTACATACTTCCTATGAAAAAATGTTTAAGTAAACCTTTCAGGTACATACTTCCTATGAAACAAAATAAGTAAACCTTTCAGGTACATACTTCCTATGAAAAAAATGTTTAAGTAAATCTTTCAGGTACATACTTCCTATGAAAAAAAATGTTTAACTAAACCTTTCAGGTACATACTTCCTATGAAACGCAATAAGTAAACCTTTCAGGCACATACTTCCTATGAAACAAAATGTTTTATCTTTCAGACTTATTCTTCCTTTAAAAAAAGTAAAGCTTTCAGGTACACATTTCCAATGAAACAAAATGCTTGTAAAGCTTTAAGGCACATACTTCCTATGAAACAAAATGTTTAATCTTTCAGGCTTATACTTCATATGAAAAAAGTAAAGCTTTCAGGCAAACACTTCCTATTACACAAAATGCTTTAGAAATTCAATCATCACCAAAGCAATAATCTTTAAAAAAATCCAATTATGTGTGAAAATAAAAGTACTACTAAAAACTGAGGAATTAATACAATATTCTTTATATTATTTTGTGTGTATGTGTGTGATTTGTTAAAGAAGTTGATTTGATTTTGGATTTGTCGGCAAAAATACAGCTTAGACATATCCCCGAGAAAAGTAAAAAAAAGATAAAAAAAAAATAGCACTAATTAACACATTTGAAAAATATGACCATTTTATATTAGATCTAGCATTTAGATATGTTCAATGACTTTTAAAACCAGATAAAGGTTCTCACAGCAGCTTCAGAAAAAAGTTGCATGAGCTCCTTGTAGACACAGCAGGTTTACATCACATTCTTATCGAAACTGGTCAACTTAGAATATGACCCGAAGCGATACAGCAAATTTGTAAAAAGGGGAAAGAAAAACCGTGAATTTATTGGTTTTCCCTTCCAGATAGGATGTGAACATATATATCTGACCTCGAGATTAATAGGCGACGTTGCAAAAATATCCCACAATTTCCGGGTAAAATATCCAAAAGAAAGCACGTGGGAAATAACACTTCATTACAATTCGGAATTATTCGACATTCTATTAACAGAAACATAAACATTGTCATGTATTTTGCCTTTTCTGTCGTAATGGTCAGGTATAATTTTCAAGTCTTCATTTATTTCATAATTTTTATTTTCTTTTGTTTCTTGTCTTACGAAGATCTTATTTTGTATTCGATTATGTCAAATATGTACAAACGGAACTGCTTCAGTGGCTATACGAGTCCAATAAATTAAATACGTCCAATATAAATGATTTGACAGGGCACAGAAATTTATGCTTTGCTTCATTAAAGCTGTGTTACCGTTGTCGAATCAGGAGAAGTGGGCTATCCAGTCAATATGACTTGAGAGAGAGAGAGAGAGAGAGAGAGAGAGTGTGTGTGTGTGTGTGTGTGTGTGCGTGTGTGTGTGTGTGTGTAAAACTGATCTAAATTTTATTTGAAACTTTCGTGTTATCTGCTTTGTCAAAAAAAAGTATCCGTCATAAGCTTCACGGACGACATAACTGATAAACATAAATGTTTGTTATATTCAACATTGTTAAGAAGAATATTTTTGTATTTCAAAAGAGAAAGCTTATTCCCCAACTTCCCGCCAGTCACCTTGATGTTGTTGGGAAGGTGAAACGTGTTGCCACCTACTTCGCAGTGTTCATTAATTTATCTCTACCATTTCACGCAGTAATATAGATGGATCACACCAGAAATAATATCTGTATACGCCAAACCTGTTCAAATGCCATTTCGCATTAAAGTGATTTCGTTCCCAAGCCTTTTCGTCCCCGCGTCAGTCCGTACCAGCCAAGACGTGTTATTGTAGACAGTGTACATTTAGGACTTTAAGTCACTGTTGTCATAATTGAATAATACAAATATTGTACACTTCCCTTCTTGTGCAGATATTGTAAAAACTCTTTCTCAGCACCACGTTGATATAATTTCATACTTGTATGTGAATGCATTGGCAACAATATTTCGAGACTAATATGCGTCACTAAAAAACAACATAGACGCTATTTAACTATAGAATGTATATTTAAAAACTAATTATGTCATTCTTGTTTTTAAACCAAGTACAAAAATCTGTTCAAAACTTTTGTTAAAAGGAAAGTTTAGTTTCACAATATATAAGTCAAATATTTTATGACAAAGTAAAATAACCATTAATTGATTCATTTCCCTTTCAAAATAGGATATGGAAATATGTGTCAGAATTGCGCAACCTTTTTAACGATCGTGTGAAAATTTGACCTTTAGATTGATAGGTGGCGTGGCAAAAAATATCTCACAGTTGCCGGGGAAAATCTCCTAATGGATATGTATTGGGAGAACGCTGGGTCATTGTTGAAGGAATATTTTCGGGGATTTATTTACTTTGTTACAGAATGACTTTGAAACGCACGTGTTTTTGATTAAATAAGCTTGTCTTTAACAAACAACAGTTATATAATTTCTTGTGAATCAGTCTATCTGACCTGTTAGTAAAGGTGGTTACTTATCCTCGAAATCTACAAGGTAGGTAGCAACACGGTGTACCTTGTCTGACAAAAACATGAGCAAGTTTACGATTCAGGCTTATTTACGAAAACAAATAACTAGGGGACATATTTTTCCTTGTCTTTGTTTTATATGTAAAGATTAATATTAAATCGAAAACTACATACTTGACACAAAAAAGACTCTTGGTTATCGACTCACTGTGAAGAGAAAAGCCAAAGGGAGTAACATATCTACGCATGGTAAGTTTCTCGAGCATTATTATGTAAAACAACTTCCACAGTTCCTTCAGTTAAGTAACCAATATATTCAGGTAAGCGATTCATTTCACTTATTGTAAAAATAGTCTGCTTCCTGGGTTTGTTTATAAATTCAGCTTCAGTCATGTAAAAGCAAATGTTCACTGAAAGGGACATACAATAAATACTACAAAATATGGATATTACTAGCGCATTATATATAAAATGAAAAGCAGTAACGTAATGTAAAAGTAATGTCAAACATTTCTATATGGCATGTAGACACTAAAAAGTCTTCATTTGTAATAAATGGCTATCCGTCCAAAAATTGTACAACATTTACTATTTCTATGAAGACTGACATTCAGTTTTCATGCTGTACTAAGAATTTTGACTGACACCTTTACATCGAGTAATGATTCTTCCAATATCTTTCACATTTTTATGATTTTAAAGGAAACTATTTAAGGTATACCTCTTTTATTTCATTTCGAAAGTATCTTAGTATATATTATATTTTTCTCTCTTTTTTTATAAATAGCAACCACCTTTACTGTTTGTTTTACTTTTATTTTTAAAGATAAAGTCCACAGATGCAGATCTAGCTATGGTCATCTGTGTAATCACGAGACCATAGGCAGATCTAAATTTGTAACAAACATAACGAATGTCCACGGGCTATTCTAAAGATGGGGAGAAAAATTGGTATGCACAGTCACAACACATTGCTAGATATTGAACGGATTAAAATCGACGGTCATGGGTGTTCTGTTTCTTTTTAACTCTTTGCACGTCAGATATTGACTCTTTACACGTCAGATATTAATTGTTTGTGCGCCATTTATAGGGGAAAATATATTATACATTGATAATAGTAAAACTTATACATAGGTACTAGGAAATGTTGAAAGAAGAGCTTTATTTACATACTATATCTTAACAACAATAACCATAACTTACTTTTTTGATTGATGTGTAAATTTGCAAAAAGAATTACACACTAATCTATCTGTAACTTCTCCCATCACAATGAATACAACTTTGGCTTGCTATTTCGTTGTTTTTATTGGTTACTCCTTTCCACAGCGAACATTGCCTTTTTATTGCCTTTTGTTATTTTGTGAATTTTTGTCAAAGAGTAAGCCAGCCTGTTTGATACAGCGCGAGTACCCGCTGCCAAATATGAACCCCAAATTTCATAGCGGTACAGATAGGAATAGATGTGAATCAAAAACTTAATTTATACCTAAAATAGAAAGCGAAATGTAAAAGCTCGGTAAAAAATGAGTAAATGAATGAACTCTTATATGATTTAGGAAGGTATTTGTTTTTTTACATGAAGGGCCACATTGAGCGCTATACAACGGCACGTAAAGATGTCATTTGTTCAAAATGAATGTACATTTCATATTTTGTTCAAATCTTGTTTAAGGCTGAAAGCAAACATAAAGAAAGGATTATCCGTAGTTAAAAAAATTCGCCCAATATCGAATATGAAAGACAATTATTCAAATGTCAGAATCTGGAGGTTTAACCGTTTTAAACACAGAACTTTTATGTTATAACAATTTTACTTCCTCAAGGCTTGGATTTGCGTTTTCCTCTTGTGACTTCAAAAAACGAAGAAAACATTTTATACGGACTGGATTTCTACAATGTAAAGTGGCGATACTTATCAAAATAATGGTGTAAAACACAGAAATCAGTTTAAGAAGATCGTCGATAAGTGGCATATTCTTAAATGGAAGAAACTGAAAATACAACTTAAGGAAAAATGAAATGACAGCGTTATTTACTGCCAAGACAGATTGACAGCTTATGTGCAAAGTGTAACAAGGATGAATCTCTGTTGTATGTAATGATACAGCTGCTTAAAGCGAAGTATGCTCTTACATGACTTGTGTTGTTAACTATTCGAGGAAAAGAGTGCAGTTGTTTCTTAGAATATTTTCCTTGTATAGTGTTCATGGAGTGATTATTTGCGAGGACCCTGATAAAATCCTACTACTAAATATTGACATAACGGCCGTCGATAACGAGGGCTGATGGCAAAGTTTTCAATTTAATCATTTGAATAATATAAAAAGAATTAAACAGATCTCCGTTTTTAGATTATTTATAAGCAAATATGGTGATTGTAATAAAAACATTTGTCATGATATGAATGGATAGCAAAAACAACAATGAACACACTAGCAACAAAATAACAACAACGGTATATAGTTTATCATTTTATATCAACAACAACAATGAACACACTAGCAACAAAATAACAACAACGGTATATAGTTCATCATTTTATATCAACAACAACAATGAACACACTAGCAACAAAATAACAACAACGGTATATAGTTTATCATTTTCACGAGTTACCTAAACATGTTCTTTATTTAAGTTCAAATTTATAGGACTGATTCATTTTTACGACGGCTTCTCTTAGGATTTTTACAGTACGCTCGCGACCCGACTTTTAACCTAACTTACAGGAATAGATTGCACAGTAAATAGTTTTCTCCAAGTTCACATGTATCATTTTGTTATACGGTATTTCTTTCATTTCTAGTCACCGAGATATACATGTATTAATATCATTCTATCCTAAGAATCAGGAAACTAACATTGCCATGAACAAGGAATTGACGTTGTTTTTGTTTTGTTTTGTTTGTTTGTTTTCTTTTTTTTTAAAGGGATACAAAATATAGCGCTGTAAATCTTTCTTTTTTTATATGATAGCAATTAGCGAATGATCAAAAGATATATTGGCGTTATCAAGAATTGACAAGTTATAGTAGAACTTTCAGTTTAAACGTGCTGAACGTTTCCCATGAATAGTATGTAAGAGAACTTTGATACAGGGTGCGATATCTCGGCCTGGTTAATTGGGCGGGTTATTGTGTTACATACGTTTTTCAAACTGGCGTCATGACCATTGGAAATAAAATCAAAGTTAATGACCACAGCTTTAAGAGCACAAAAAAACGTGTTCATTACTTGGCGACAGTAAATCCTACATAAATTAAGTTGAATACAATATTCTAGTCTAGTGTAAACATTAGTATAATGTGTTTTGAAATAATCGAATATATCATCCTCACCAGACAGAATAGTTTATGACTCTAAAACTTTGATCATACAATGTTATTTTTCAAGGTAAAAATCGGTCTTCAGAATAGCCGTGTCGAGTAAATTTAAAATGCTTATTTCGGCCTCATTAGTTTTAGGAAGATGCGTTTTCTGTTTAAAAAGGATAAAGTTTCTCTGCCTCGACAATTATCTAAGTTTATGGTTGAATTATTTTCCTTTTTCCTTTAAACATACAACAAATTACAAAACGTTTATTCATGATCACATTTTGTTTCTGTCAGTTTATAAAAACGAAAGCATATAAGGCACGTGCTTCCAGAAAAATGCCGAGTCTGCAGCAATATTACCGTACATTACGGCGACCGCTATCCCGAACTTCCGTGGTAACTTAATCAGACTTCTGTAGGATATTTTATCACTAGCAATCGACAGAACGTGACAATGCGATATATTTATCAATTTTTAGCAGATCTACTTTGTCTTTCAGGAAAAAAACAGGTTCTCCTGGAAAAAAACTTCCTATCTTACGAAAAAAATGTTACTCATGGAACTATTGAGCAGGCTGCAAGGTTGTGTTTTCGAAATCAAGGTTTAAACCTACAAAGCTAAAAGTCATCGTAGTAAAGTTGCTTAAAAGGTTACATTTTGGTTAGCAATATGATTTTTGGTTTTTGTTCCGCACGCGCATATTCAGAACCTGAGTTCACAAAATACATAATTATTTCGGCTATTTATTCAGTATGTACGAAAAGTTGTGCTGTGTGAAGAAGTCAACTTGAAGTAGTGTCCACGCAGTGTGACCATATGACAAATACTTTATTCTTTGATTTTTGTTACGTCATTACATTACTAGTTATCGCCTAGATTAATTACATAAATCACAGGAAATTACACGTTCCAACTTATTAGAATGTAGATTACTTCTTAGTGTGATTTGTAACGTTGAGCTACAGCGGGACCACTGGCTCATTTAATCGTATTTTATGGTGTGTAGTGTTCGTTGCTTTAAATTGTGTAAAGTAAACTGACTTGCCTATTTTTCTAGAAATTGCGGGATGTAAATTATGGTGCTGAATAGAAACACCTTAAAGAAGTTAAGGAATTAATTATCTTTAAGAATAAGTACACGTTTTCGTTTGCGAGTATCGCCAAAATGCAGTATTTTATGCAGTACTGCACTTACTGTATGCAGAAGTCTTTTTCATTCCAGTTCCTGTCATGGTTGGAGTCTAGAGTTCTTTCCTATTCTTCACCATATCTTTATATTTACTTCTTGCTGGTGACTGCAATAATTTATGAAATTGGATAAAGCTGAAAAAATGTAACAAAAGCGAAACTAGTGTTCTTTTTCTAAGATGAAGTACAGATTAACTGTAATGAAGGTCATATGAACGAGTTTCCATATTACGCGTGTGCGCAAACACATTATCGTATGTTTGAATTTTGACTTCTATCGCAATCTGCCACGCCTTTGTTCCTAAAGTTTTCAGTGACGTCAAAACACAGGTGCGCAGACACACGCATGTGTTCCAGAGTATGCATACAACATATTTTCCAGCCGTGTAAAACATGGGAAAAAGTCTTAGTTTATGTATAAAGAACGTGTTGAGTTTCTGTTCTTATGTCTTCTTTCGTTCCATGCTAATATGTTTTTACCCTCTGTTGGTCGATATTATGGAAAGCCAAACATGCCAGAAGTGCCAATAACGGTTTTATGCCTCACGGCTGCTTAGAAAATATATATTGCCTGCTGTGTCTCAAATTATTTAAGGTGTTTTTACGAACAATCTTTTTCAGTAAGATATCAGTAAGAGTTAGCAGATGCCTTCAATTTTGTCCAAATTTACTCTGTTTTTGTCCCAAATAATTACCTGCATTGCCTGTGCCATTGATTTAAAATCTTCAGCATAAATGCTCTTCGAACTATTTTAACAAAACTAAAAATGATAATTTTAGAAACGACCGTTTGCAGAACAAGCACATACTGAAACATGTGTAATATACGTAACGTTGTTGCTTGGTGTAATATAATTTACGTTGCTGTAAGGGACATACACTTTAGCCGGTGTAAAATCTTTAGACATCATTAAAAGACATGTGGCCAGAAATTATGTTAATTAAAGTGACTTACAATGTTTTGTTATAGCGTAAATATTGACCTCTTCTTAAATTACAAACAGCTTTTGGCGGCGTAATTTCTTTGATCACATTTAGTTCAAACGAATGTAAAACTATACAGGAAAAATTTAAAGGACATCGTGTTTTAGTTACGTTGCAAACTTTTGCATATACACAGACATAAATCTAAATCTTTGACCATTTCCACTTATATATCCTTGCATATTTCAAAGTAATGGAGACTTGAAACAGAACATAACATACCTTTGTACAAATGAGCTACCTCTGAAACTTTGATGTTATTTAAGCATCAGTTCACGCTTGTCTGTTCTGATCTATAATTTGTAATCATTGTGCTGAAGCTGTTACTTGACAAACTGCAAAAAGCGGGTCTTTGCGAATAATGCAGAGGCTTCATTCTACTTTTTGACCTTATATAAGTCGTATTAAAGAAGCCCTCACAAATATATATGAGGAAACAAATGAAATATATTCTATCAGTACCGCAACTAAACTAACTAGTGTAATATAATTATTTCCTAGAGAATGCTGAAACAATTTTGGAGATTTAAAAGTATATTAATTGATATTTTAAAGTGGACTTAAAAGATATATAGGTCGAAAATCAGATTGCAAACTAGGCAGATGCATATTCTGTTCTTGTAATCGAATTGGAATATACAAATTTGGTCTCGGCTAATCTAGAATTTTATTTTGGTCAAGGCATATTCAGAACTTGTCTGTGGTAGAATAGAGTTCTAGTTTACTAGACCAATTCCAGATCTGCTAAGACCAAATTGGAATCTTCAAGTTTGATTCAAGTGTATTTCAATCACGTATTTCTCGCTCTAGCTATCCATGTAATTTTGATTTCTTTGAAATATGATTTGAAATGTATTCCTTTTATGTAACTATCTTGAAAACTCCATCAAACTCTATCAAGTCTAGATGGTTGGTATAGAAAACACCTTCAAACATTTTGCTACGCGCTTCACAAATTATAACTTATCTGGTAATATACTCCGCATGATTATTTTCAAGATATATCAGATATGTTTCAATGATACAAGAAATGAAGTAAGGAGGCACAATGCTTGTATAAATGATATATTTAGCTTAATTTGATTGTGTACATATACATATATATATATATATATATATACACACACACAATAACATGTAGCTTATCAATCGTGTGAAGTTAATGAAGAAGTGTTCTAAATTTCTTTAGAAGGTATCTGGTTACTGCGAGTACAGTTTAGTATGGTGTGACAATGGGTGAGTCGATTTTGAATTCGTCATTTCTAAATTTATATCACTAAAACGTTGAAAAATTTCAAGCCCAGAGATTAAACCCGAAGTGATTTACTTAATATAGAAACCTTTAACTCGATTGCTTAAGACTATGACCTTTCGAAACTCTTTTGTTGGACTTAAAATAAATCCTAAACCTTTACTGCTTAATACCATATTGCCTTAGCTTGTACTTTACATTTCGTTGCCATTTCTGTGTTATGTTATTCCTTTAACTTACAATAACTATGATGTACAGTGTATTACATTTATATAGTTTCGGCAAAATGACATAGAACACAAGGACAGACAATGTCATCATCGTAGTTGTTTTTTGTTTCTGTTTTTTTGTACTATTTAGTGGCTTGCTTTCATAAGAGGTAGATCATTATCTGAAGTTTGATAAATACAGTAAATAGTTAGATCCATGATATATATTATCCAATGTCATATGACACAAACTTTATCATTTAAGTTATAATGGGTCGATCTGTGCGTCACTATTCGCTTAGACATCAATGTATAGTTTCCCTGTCATCTTTATAAATATGGTCCGCCATCCACGACCGACATTCCTCTACCACTCTTAGATTATTGATTTATAATTATGGCAACTTCACGCTTCCGTAGATTTATATCATGTCTTGCTCACAACTATGCTTATGAAATTGATTGATTGACATAGAACTAACACGTTTGAAAAAATATGTGAACCTTGAAATAAAAACTGCTCTCCCGTTGGGTAGTTTTAGCTGTTGTACATACAGTTGTGCATGTAGATTGGAAAAAAAAGCAGTAACGCGAATTGAAGTGTCAAGAAATATTGTCGTTGGATATAAAAATGTGAATGTTCACTTCATGAGACAATTATAAGAGAATAATTTGGTTCAATATAACGAATACAGGAAACACAGCACTATTTCACCAATCCACAACCATAAATCTTACATTAAACGTGTAAAAACTATTACTTTGAAAAGAATTCAATTAATATTTAGATAAATTAAGCTGCCTTCGTTACTCTTAACTCGAGTTTGTTCTGTCGACAATAAAGTGGGGTGTTTCACATTTCCGCTTTTATAATACGAAAATCACAGGAAGTAATTTTCTTATGCATTCGTTTGATCTTTTCCGCCTTTAAACCATCACATTTATGTCAATGAAAAATAAACAACAATTTAACTGTTCATGAAATATGTTTCCGGAAAACCTTTGAACAATTGTGACAGACCAGTTGCATGACATTTATACATTCGGGTAGCACCTCTCGGAAACTAATTTCAAATATGACTGAAGCATTTATTTCTTTTTTGTAGCATTGTGAGAAAAGAGAGGTTGCATTTCAAATATGTACTTAGAGTAACAATGTGCTTCTTACAATTTCAAAGTAAACTTTGCCTATCTTTTCATACTATTTTTTTCATGGGAAAATACCTGTCTGTTACAAGCAAACATGCGGGCTTTTTATACAATCCGCTCATCACTAATTACATATTGAGATAGTGTTTATTTGATAGACCATTTCACTGATTGAACATTATCTCTGATCTGCTTTGCTGCTGTCCAGAATATTCGTGGAAATCAATATGTTTTGCTTTGTTTTTTGTTTTGTTATTTTGTTGTTGGACACTGATAAATCTGGATCTGTACGTCTTCTTTGGGATCACGAATGAGGTCGACGGTCAAGTTAAATGTAGGGCTGCTAACATGGGAACTCTGAACTTCTTTACACCCTCATAAAATATTTCTTAAATTTTAATCGAGGGAATTCATACTGTTTCTGCTTTATGTTATCCAAGTAACATGGAATGCTGATAATGACAAATTCAGTGCGATAAAATGTCAATGGACGATTGCTTTTGGATGGTCAGTTCGAATTTTGCTTTTTTTTACTCGCGGTGGCACGGAAAAATATCGGGTTATACTTGCTTATCGATTTTTGCGGGAACTCTGTGCGGTCGGATCAAATTTATTATATTACATCAGTTATTCGATAGAGCTGCCTGTATGTATGTCATCTGAAAAAAAAAGAAAAAATAATAAAAGGCACGTATCGTCTATTTCTTATATAGAAATTTATGTCCTTTCCTACGCTCTTGCAGAGAAAACAAAGTAAGTTTTCGACCTTTTCTTAGGTCCAAAATTGAGCAGTTACGTTACCTTAATTTTATTTGAATTCGTCATTTATAATTTGTGTTGGTGTTGTTCATGAAACATATTTAAAACAGACACAATAACCAATTATACCGTTTCAAATTAAACGCTTAAATAACGTCGGGTTCTTTCTTAAGTTAAGATGTTGAAATGGCATGACGTCCAATGTAATTTTCTCAAGTCATACGTGTTTGAAAAGTAATTTTGTAGAACTTCAAAGTAGGGCATACATCAAAAGTACAGGTATCGATCATATTCCTTGGCATAAAGTCGGGGAAAATTATTTGTTTTATTAATCTTTTTCTTATGTTTCTTTGCTTGGCTAAGGAACTGCCTTTCTGAACATTGAATTATGTTCCAGTTACGCAAACTTATGTTTCTTGCCAAAAACCTGATATTTTGTGCATTGGAGACATTAAAAGGTCAATTTTAGGTCTATGATTTCCTGCAAGTTGCGTTAACTAACAATGACCTTGACCTAGAACATGGTGTTGAAATCTGAATAAAATAATTTACTTTTATTTACGTGGCTTAGTTTGTGAAAGAAAGCATTTAGCACAAACGTGAAAGGGCATAACATAAATATCAGTGTTTCGTGTTCCTAAGGTATAGATATATTTGTACTATCTGGTTAAAATAAAAGTAAAAAGAAGACAAATGGCTCAGAATTATCTCTACGGAGCACTTACTTTTCTTAATATGACCTCTTGCGCAATGTAATTTAGAGAGCAGTTACCCTCACGCAATTCATCTTGGTGCCTATCATGTCAATAGTAGGGTAATAACTTTAGCAGTTAATCTGTCAATTACGCCTTTCAGAAGGCATGCAAAAACATTAAGAAAGAAAAAAAGAGAAAAGGAAAATCAACAGGAAAGAAAAAAAATCATTCGAGAAGACGAGCTACATTGTACCATACAATCTAATAAGTCTGTTGGTAGTGAGTAGTAATTAATAAGGTCATCTTAAAATTAGTCATTTAATTTATTCATCAATTCAGAATGTAAATCAGATCGAATAGGTTCCATATTTTTCCATAGAAATCGTGTGAACAAACATCAAAAAGACAATTTATATGTCTGAGTTCTTATTCTTTATTTTCGAAATATTTTTGCGGTAAAGTTATTTAAGTGGCCAAAATGACGAAGAAGCAGGTCAGTCAAGATAAAAGCTGAAAATTAAACACAGTGAATATTTAGAAATCATGTAAATCAGAAGTAAAATTGAGTTCTTCCACTTAGAAAATAGATATAAATGAAAATGCACCCGATAATTGCAAATTAATTTAAGCCTGGGCAAGTCACAAAAGATTTTTTTTTCAATTTTCAACAGTATGAAAAGGTAGTAATACATTTTCACGTTAAAAGTTCTTACAAACACGAAAGTCTGTAACAGAAAGAAACAATGCATTTTAGAATACGCAACCCAGAGCGGGATTCGAACTCAGATCTTAGTGCATCAAAGACCAACGCTCTAACCAATAAGCCAAAGAATCGATTCTTTAGTAAAATTTTTCTACCTGTATTTATCTGTGGAGTTTTATGTTGACGTCTAAGGTAACTTAAAAATGTCAGTAAAGACGAGATTTTTTTTTCAAAGAATTCGTTCTTATTGTTTTTCATTCTGTTGCACAAGCGGCATCATACTTTAGAAAAATTAAATAGTTTTCCAGTAGGTTATGTCTTTTTTCTTACTCTTTCCTCGCACGTATTTTTCACCATTCAGTCATGCTGTTTTTTAATCTTGTGAAAAATGGTTCCTTCAGATATTTTTTTTTCAAGAAACAGTATGGAATTTCTCTTTCGATTGGTTATATAATTGAGTTTTACAGCATATTGTCACGACAACTCGGCTATAAAGCACCGTACTATGAGGTTGAGAAGACATTTAGCTTTCTTAGAAAATCTGATATGTTTGTTAACTTGCTTCTCTCTCCGAATTTCTACTTATAAAGGCAAGGTTTTAGACTGTCTGAGATAGAACTCATATCCATACAGGATTCTAGACTGTGTTTCGTATAATTAAAAGTTAGTTCATAAAAACAAGACTTTAGACTGTATAAACGAAAACGAGGAATTTGTTATATAAAACCAGATTAAAAACTGTTACGAATGAGGGAAAAATCCTTTAAAGAAAATTATGAACCGGAAGATTGCCAATGCCATTTTTCTCTTTTTGCTGCTCCTGCTACGATGTGCTTCGTTCAGCAGAAAATAAACTTCGCCCCTTTAAGTTCAATATTGCATAAGAGGTTTGCTTTTCAAAACCTTTGAGATTTAAGAGCTGGCGACGAGCTAGAGATGTTTTCAATGAAAAAAGATGTATGTGCTTAATTACCAGTTCGAAATAAACTGAGATAAAATCACAAATTTGAAAAGACCTCCCATGTTATGCATAGTTTCATAAATTAACTCAGCTTGGCTGTGTAGCATTGTGTAGTGTTGGATAATACATTAAATGTCGAAATGATAATTTCTTGACATTGATTAATGATTCTGGGAGAACTAGATGAACACAGAGGCTTCTCGGGGGTTATTTATCTCTAGTTATTCCTGTTGTGTTTCTTTTATGTGAACAGGGACAGGGCAAAAAGGGTGATCAAGTTATGATTAAGAGACTTATAACTGAACATTCCTTTTTAAAACCTCTGTCTGTATGATTACGTTTAAAATTGAGTTTTACAGACGTTGCACTTTTCCAATTATTCTTCCCTGTGTAAATGCTTAAAAAATTTCTCACGTCTGTTTTACAGAGAAAGTTCTAAAATAAATGTGGACTAACGGAAGTACGAAAAGGAAAATACTAAGTCGAAGCTTACAATCGGTATAGAAGTTTATCATGGAGACTGGAGAGAAATTATGCAGCTGCGATCGGGTTGCCAAACACACACGATATTGCGTATTTTTTATCTTGCATAAGATGTTCAGTGTCTTGGTGGCATTTATTGTCAGATATAAGGAGAGATGTGCCATTGAAGTAGGGGGAGCAGAGCTACTTTAGTTATATGTATATTACCATAAAGGCTCTGCGCACGTCTTTTGCTTAGTTTAAACGCTGGCAATAGCATACCTCAAGCCGAACAGAAAAACAATGTTGTTAATTATTTTTTTCAAGAACGGTTTGTACTTCTCGTTCGTACAGTCATTCACATGTTTCAGCATTTAGTATTAAGCTAATTATCAAAGTTTTATTTTTAAGTTTAAGGGATTTCAAAGCCAACAAAAATCGTAATGTGCTTTATATTAGATTTTTATTTCATATCGAAAATTTAAAACGTATAATATAGAAAGATATAGAAACACGAAGATACAAACTTACAGATAGCAGAAGAAATTACAAGGTCGTTAGAGAAGCAAATTGAAAGAATAAGGCTTTGACCGTTAGGCTTATGCTACCAGTGGTTTTGAAATGCTTTGAAATAACGTGTTTTTGACAGAAGATGTAGTATAGGATAGAATGAAAAGTGATTAAAGATATCACGTAATTTAAATAACGAATGATGATAATGTCGGAATGCGTCACTATTGGCACATTATTTTTATTATAATTGCAAATGATCTATATTATCAAACAACTTTCTTCCATCTGACTAAAATTGTCCATGATGGTCACCGTTAATGAGTGCTGTTGTAAACATGTCACTCAGCTATTTACCATATAGAAATAAACTAAATTTCGTTTGCCCAATGTTTTCAGTATTGCCTTAACAAATTTTTAGGTTTTCATTTGACTGAAAAATCTGTGTAGGTTATATGATACTTATATTCCTGTATAAATAGTTGGGTAAAGTAAATTTCCCTTGATTTTGAACTTGTATAAATTGTTAACTTGTGATTATCTATATTCGAATGGAAGAAAAAAATGTGATGGTATCTTGTCAACATCCTCTATATTCGCAGATCAGTAAAAGGTATAAAAGGTGAGCAAACACAAGCCATTAAGATTTTGAATTGAATCGTTTTTTATTTAAAGTTACCTTTAAATAGGCTTGCACGATACATTATATTCAGATTTTAAACGTTAATGAGAATATTTATATCTGTACGTTTAGGCTTGGAACACGAAAGTTTATACTAGAAAAATACGGTGAATCTTGGTATTATGAAGAGTGAAAAAGAAGCTCTGAATAGTTTCTTAGAAAGATAATATCATAGTTTAACCCATTATACTCCAGTGTTTTAAAAATAGAAACACAGGTGTGTAGTACATGTATTTCCTAAAATATGATGAAAAAAAAATCAGAAAAGCTTCAAGGCAAATTGAGAATTTTAATCGTTTTACTTTGGGACTTGCTTTCTTTAAAATCATTGACTTAAATTTTGCTTTAAATGTTCGACTCCGAAACTTGCTTTAAGTAGAATAAGAGTTTACTTTTTTCAAGATTCGTGTTTAAAGTCAGCCGTTCAAACATAAAAAAACGTTCAGAATCATTAAAAAAAGACCACAATGAGGCTGCTAATTTTCTACAAAACTGTAACGTTAGAAAAAAATCTTTAGTAATATATTTAAGCAACAAACAGATGTGCTCGAATAACATGTACACTCATTCTGACTGAATGCAAATCGATGGTAAATCGTTTAAATACTGTGGAATGGTGATTAAGTGGTTTGTAAATGTTGACAGAGAGTAGATGTGTAATGTCAAGACATCGAGAATGTCGGCACATAGTTTAACCATGTCTGAATGTCATCGGTAAGAACTAAAAAATAAAAGATTTAAAGCTGTTATGTGAACATTTTGAGCTTCTCCGGAAAAAAGTTCACAGATCATTAGCTTTCCCTAAGGATTTGTATTAATACATCTCAGTCTACCAATCTACAATCCTTCTTTCGGCACGAGGTCTGGTCAGAATTAATAACAGCAAGTGATCAGGAGATGTTCACATAAAGCTGAAAAAGTTTCTCTGCAAACTAATGTACATATATGCTGAGTAAGAATGGTTAAATTTGAAGCAAATTGTTCAAGAAATGTGTATGTACTGTATTCGGTAGGTTGGTAAATTACTCCAAATGTTTAATAAAACTAAATACTCTCGCTATGTTAGAGCAAAGTACAGCGATTGCTAAGTGTAAGAAAGGAGAAAAAACATCAATTTTGAAACCATTAAGACTGTTTACTTTTTGTGGGCGGATCTAATGTTCACACAATTTATTCAGTATAATTCCTATAAATTTCAGATTTTTTTCTCAGTGCGTTTCACCAGGGCTAATGTCTGTAACCATTTGGATATTTAACTTATTTTGTGATGGCATCCAAATGTTAAGACATATTTTAACTTTCAGGTATTTATGAAAATATTTTACTAGCACCACAACTAATAATATTATTAATAATAATGATCATATATGTTTTAAGGCAAACATGATTTACATGATAGTATAACTTTGAATATCACCATTTCTGCTGTTAATGATGATAGTGTTTTAAGATGTAGTGTTGACCTCTATGTCTTTTTTCTCATTTGTTTGCAATAAGGTTTTGTGTCAGACCATTAACTTAAACTGTATAATCATTACACAAAGACCTTTGTAATTCGTTTTTTTTACTTATTCGCATTAGTTTGCTTTGCCAACCAGACTTTGTGTTTGAAGATTTCCGACGTATCCATTCTTAAAGCTTTTTGTCAAGGTGAAATCTGTGTGCTTTCTGACGCAAGGACGTGTGTTCAGTGAATAAACAAAACGAAAGTTTACCGAAAGTACTCATCTCTGCATAAAATTTTAAGTCCTATATTTTGCTCCCCGGTATGTCGATCTTTCATTTTTAAATAATAAACTTTAGTAGTAATGGTTAATTGTAGAAGAACAAATGTGTCTTAGAATGATCCGTTTCACTCCTAAGGTGGCATTTTCCCGATTGCACGGCACCCAAAAAGCGAAATGTGACAGACAAAAATCTATAAATAGAAACAATTCACTGGACATGAAGAGAGAACTAGCTTTTGGTGTTAAGACTTGTTTTTTAAGGGAGATAAAGGAAGAACAAAAAATGTCCAAAGGGTCTTTTTTTCAGAGAAAGTTCTTTATTAAGATGGAGTGATTTTATTCTGAATCATTAGGGAAAATATATGCATTGAACGAAATATCTTTTTGAAGAGGAATTCAAGAAAATATGTCCGTGTTATTTATATTTTCAGCAAATGCAAAAGGAAGACCGTTATATATAATTTTATATAAAAAATCATTTTAAAGCAAATGTTTAGGTTGTATGAATGATGAGTAATTGTTTAAATAAGCCATTCTTGTATTACTGAATTTTAAAACCTTCGAGATGGAAAGAAGCAAAGTTAAACTGAATGATATATGAAATCAGCTAGAAATAATATTCACGTTGACGTTAACAGCATATGGACATCTGTCTCGTATTTTGATATATAAAACTTCGGATATGTGACAAAATATAATATCAGTGTGTAAAGATAGAATACACAAGGGAATACACGCAGATTATCCTTCCTTAATGCGAGTATTATTAGCGCAGATAAATTGGATACTGATTCCAATCGATTCAGGACTCATATTCTTCCAGCTAACCTCCTACTTGCGATGGCTGCCCTGACTTTTCGTTATGTGTTTATTTTTTCCGTAGTAATGCAATGCTAGATTTGAATTGAATAAAGGAAGAAATTAAGAAATAATACAAAAAATAATTCAAACTTGACAGCCTGCAGGGCAATCAACAAGTATTCCGTTGTTCGGTACATTTTCTGTTGAAATAATTTATACTCAAAAAAAGATCCGCTCACATTTTCTTGTTGCCACATAAAAATAGATAACATCACATAATTAAATGGGGATTGTCATGACAACGGGAAGAATGTGAAACCGTTAAATATAATAAGCTTCTATTTTTTGAGATTCTTGTATTAATTTATGTACCTGTTTAGGCAGAAGTGCGCAGAAAACACGGAACGTTCGTCTAAAATATCCAAATACCCTTTCGCAATGAGAAGGGAAAAGGCTTGCCCATTCTTATTAATATTTTAAGTACTTTCCGATTTCATCTTTTGTTAGAATGTTTTGATGCATCGGACGTAATATATGTATGAAGATAGCAGTTGTAAATAATATACTTGTATGCAACTTTTATCAAGAGACCGGGTTTAACCAGAAAAAAACAACAAAAAAAGAAAAAAAGTCATTGGATTTTCGTCGTATAATTTTAAAACTATCATGTAGGTTGATCCCTGATTATTTCTGGTTGATTTTACATGTGCTTCACGAGGCTTGAGCACATATATGTTGAAACTTTTTGCATAGGCAAATAAATTAACATTCAGTTGACCTAACATAATGCATGACTTTTCCGGATACATGGGTTTCAAAGCATTTTGTCTTTTAAGTATTTTATTGTATATAATCTAAGCGGGACCTTGTCATGTTTTATAAATGTATTTACATTTGTAAATGCCGTGTGTTGAACAGTACAGTGGACATACTGTCGCCGAGGACCAAGTCCTTTGGGTAAACTACTGACATTTCAGTCCTATTGTATTTAATGTCACCATAATTTTTTCCAGCCGCCATATTTCTACAGTATTGACTGATACAATTTGAGGCAAATATTGATTCAGATTTTAATATTTTACGCATCTTTTAGTAAAAAAAGTAATTTGAAATTTTACAAATTCACATTGGCATGTAGACTTCATTTAGTTCAAGAAGGTAACAATGCAATTAAAAGTGCTTAATAAATAAATAAATAAATAAATAAATAAATAAATAAATAAATAGATAAATAAATAGAATTGCATTTAACATTTACTGAATGGCAGATACCGATATCATGACAAGTTGTTTACATGTAAATTTGATAAGTAATGAAATAACAGATGTTTGTTACTTAACTGAAATTATTTTCATTGCCATATTCTAGTGCAATACGTGCTTGTTACAAGAACAAGGGAACCAGCACAGTTTTATTCTAAACAGGTACACATGTACAATTGACGTATTTTAAAGATTGTCGTATATTTTTAACCGTCGATAGCCATTAATTTGCCTACAGGAATCCCAGTTGCCTATTTGTAATTGAAAGTCCACAAAAAATGAAACAGGAGAAATTATATGCCTTTTGTAGATGATACAAGCACAGGGATGAAAACTCTCATCTTACTGTAGAAACCATTTTTGAAACTGCACGGAAATAAAAAGGAAATACGCGGAAATTTAACAGATTAAAAAGCAAATACCAGTCATTGGCCCTGTGTATATTTTACACAAGCTGAATAATATGAAAGGGGCACAGGCAATAAGTTTTGAGATTTTTATCTGGAGTTAGAATACAATTTGTAACGTCAGAGATATTTTATTGCTTTTTAGTTTCTTTTACGGGGAAAATTATACCTTTATTGTGCAATGTGTGTTTATCAAACAGCTAAATATTGGTTTTATCAACCAGTGCATGGCTCAATGTTCATTTAGGCATAAGGCAGAATATTGAGGATTTTGTTTGAGCTCAGCCATCCAAGCACGTTTTTCACGTCGGTTTGCTAGAATGTCACAAGCGCTTCATGTACGCTAAAAGCTTTACACTTTGCTTCATACAGCAGAAAGAACATTTGTGACTCTAAAATGGCAACGAAACCGTGTTTAATGCAATGATAAAAACTACAGATAAAGACATACTTTAAAATCGGATACTTATATAAAGCTGTTGCGTTTTCCAATCAATCTTTAGAATAAAATGCTGTGTGATTCATAATTTAGTTTTGTGGATATATATATAAAGTTGGCATTCATCGAAAAGTAAGAAAAGAAAAAAAAGAGCAAAATGTTTCTTCTAGACTTATTTATCGTCTGCTTATAACTTTCATATCCTCATTTTTCGGATTTTCGGTCTGTTTTCAGACAACTTTGTGGAAGTGACCATTTATTGCCTCATTGCTCGTGACAATGGAGAGGGTTTGGGAATATCGGAATAGACTGAAAGACTGCTAGATTATTATGGCACATCATTTAGAGGGTCGCGTGGACTTGACAGCTCTTGAAAGATCTAGACTGCTCGGATCATTGTCCGCAAGTTCTCTTGGACAACTCGGATCGGTGACATTTTCTGCAGCAGACTCTAACCTGAGCCAAATGACAGCTTCCGGTTCGGATCTTGCACGGTCGGCATCACCATCGTCCCTTCAGCAGTACGCTGGCAGGTTTTTACCGTCCACTGGTCTTGCACCATCAGGTAAGTTTGTCACAACTATTTTCCTTTCTTAAGATAAAGTTTCAAGGTAAACTGCCACTTCAAGTCGTGTTAAAACTCAGAAAAACATACATTTTTACACCTTCGACCAAAATAGAAAAAACTTCTCTTCTGAAAACATCTTATATTTGCAATGCCAACATTCCCAGTGAATACTGTTAACAATTTCGTCGCTTGACTTCTTTGTTTTACAAGATTCGGACAAAAATGTGTGTGCATAATGCGTGCATAATCCACAAGGATTTCAATCTACTAGACTACATATAGAATGATCAAAGTTTATTTCTTATACGTGTTCTAACAGGCCTTGTGTTTGAAGCAAATTTCTTAGCCATTGTCCATATTAGTAGACTGAATACCGAAATATTAGCCTACATACCTAAAGTTGAAATAACGTTTGGTTTGGTTTCACTGTCTCAGGTTGAAGTTCTCTAAAAAAGCGGTTTTCCTTGCCAAATCAGTATAAACAAAATCCTTCTAGGCTTTCACAAGAAGAATATGTAATGGATCTATCAAAAATTATGAATCTCTAGATAATCTTGCTATATTAATTCTGATACTGCTAAAATTAAACTTTTATGCCTACAATTAATTGTGAAACGCTATTCAAGTTTATGGTATATATTTTGTACTTTATGGGTTGAAGTATTAACATTAAAATCCAACGGAATTCGGATGATCTAAATAACATAACACCAGGATACTGAAATAGAGCAAATATTCCTAAAATCAAACTGAACAAAATATCTTTGCAAGCATAATGCATGTGCGCGATCGCAATCGTCTGCTTCACGACCGACTGTAGCTGTACACGGTTCAGAGAAAACAATAACCTTAATTCGATTTAATACTGCAAAATTAATTTGAAACAGATATGTTCCAATTTATGGACAATTAACAACAAACATGCGTGTTTTAACTGTGGCACCGCAAAAGTACTAAACTGTCTATTTTTGCGCTTGTTACTACATCTATGCCATAAGGAGGTTTCGTTACTGTATCCCACAAAATAAAATGTAATTAATTTGATACAAAAAAATCAAAGCTCAGATTGTTCACCCCATCTTTTATCCTTACAAAATGTTCTTGTACTTCAATTAGCGTTATAAATAGCGAACCAATTTCATTGGGAAATGTTCATATTTAGATTAAGAGAAAAAAGTTTTATACTCTTCTTTTCACTATGATAAAAAAGCAAAAAACTGCGCTGACATAATAACACATGGCCACGCATGCATGGGTTTGTATTTTGTACCACATAAAATTGCAGCTTACTCTATTGAATTCATTGTTAATATTAGCTCTTTTGATTTATTTCCTATTATAATATGAAACATATCAAATATGGAAAGAGATAGTTCTAACTGTTTCAAAATACTTCGTTTGTGGAATCGAACAAACCCTTCAGAACCTCTGCAAGAGGCACAAACTACGTCGCAACAGAACGACTGACGCCGTAGGGTTTTTGATATAACGAAATTGGAAATTGCTTGCATAATTGTTGCGACACTTACAAATTATGCAAATTATAACCGCACAAAAATGCAATACATAATAATCTTTGAAACATTATGGATGAGTAGGCATATTTTTTGGTATTTTTCTATATTTCTAATTGAAAACTATCACCGCATTCACAATAGAACTTTTACAAAAGAATGTCACAAGCTTACAAGGGTGAACTTATTCATGCTGTAAGATTATAAACCACTAAAGTTAACAGTTCGCAAGCGCATATGCTGTTAAGACTCTTTGAGCGTTTTAATAGCATCTTGATCTTTACACTTGACTTTTATCTTTACAGATCTTAAGTTGTTTTGCATTAACGTTATATACGATATTTTTAACACATGCTTTTAGTTTTAACAGGGAATTTATTTGTAGATGTACATTTTTGAAATCACGCACTCAATTCCCGCGATTGTTTAGACATAGGTTTGGCTTTTTGAATATTTATATTTTTATTATTATTACAACAGATGTATTTACTACCTTTCCAAGAAACAACGAACCTTGAAATGTTTTGAAACTCCAGTTGTATTAAATTATGCAAAAAAATAGCATATCTAAAGGTTTAAGTGTCGCTTAATATAAAGAATATTCCTTGAAGTCAAAGCATTTATCTTAGGTAGGCTACACTTGTTACTCGTTTAAAATTATTTTTCTCTAATCGGTGTGGTTTGAATTTACATATCTTATAACTTATAATATTGAATGTCAAAGTAAGTCTACAACAGGTTTATAAATAAAGTTCAACAGTTGAAGCTCAGGTCTACGTTACATTACATTAGAAAATGTTTTCCTAAATCTTGAAGTTCTGTTTTGATCTAAACGTTACTACTTCAAATATGATATAATTATATATATTTTTTAAATGATGATAAAATTAATGACAAAAAGGGTGTAAAATTAAAGGGTAACCTCTTTCTTTGTATACCAAAGAAAACGATTATTTGGAAAACATTAAATACATCGTATTTCCTTTCCTCTTATTTTCAACGGTCCTCCGCCATTGCGGTTTTCGATTGAAAATCACATTGTGTGTTCGTGTATTATATATTTCCCAATAAATATAATCGACCAATAAAATTCCCCGGCAAAAAAGTGAAAACCGTTTAAGTAGTATGAGCATGGTGATATGAACTTCCGGTCCTTGACAAAAGTTGACACCGCAAGATTGACAGTTATCAAATAGATTCTTCAAACAGGATTTTGACCTAATCTCACACGAAGGCCATCATTTAAGAAAATATCGTTTAAAGCAGCTCCTGGCTTCTAATTTAAAATATAAATCACCATAAAACTTTGATTTTAAATCAAAGACTATTACTTTCTATTTTATTGTTTTCATAAATCGAGCACCGAAAATGGAAGAAATTAAACGAAGCAGGAAACGCCAGTTTCTAGTTTTTATAGCAAAATTAAAGTTACTTTAAATATTTGTATCGCTCAATGTTATTTCATTATTTTGAATTCTAACCTTAAATCAATAAATATGTTTTGTTTTCTCAAAGGTGAATAAACAAACACAAAAAGATGAAGTTTTTCATGATAGTATAGTGTTTTCTAGTTTAGCATTTGAATCACGGAGCGGTCGTTTACGTCCGACGTAAATTCTGTTTGAAAGCATTGTTTTAACTGTATCAGTATTGAAATTTATGATTTTCGAGTGTAATATAGTTTATGTTACGGTATTCCGTTTTGTGTGTGTGTGTGTGTGTGTGTGTGTGTGTGCGTGTGTGTGTGTGTGTGTGTGTGTGTTTTGCCAAACGACAGTGAATAAATAACAGATCATGACAGAATGTTTATGATGTACAGGACGTATGTTGAACGACCCCTAATGTTCTTAACCAAAATTCCATAAAGACAATATTGTATTCAAGCAAATGTTTAAAAGTCTATATCTTTTTCGTTTCAAACATTCCATTTGTGCAAAGTAGCTAAATGATATTTTGCACATATTAAGCAGTTCTTTCGGGGTGCAAATATCAGTTTTAGACAAAGATTTTTTGTTTGCTTCTTTTTTTACTTAGAGAGATTGGTTTTTTTGGTTAATGGCATAAACATATTTGAACAGATGAAATTTTGTTTCAGGGAATTCAGCGAACGTTTCTGTGTCTTCTCTGAAATATCATACAGTTTCAGGGTCAAAGATTTTCATTCATATACGTGTAAGATATATGCAAACCAAACGCTGAACACGTGATTCGTGCATTTTTGTGCAAAGCAGCAGGAAATGCCATGGCAATATTTTTCTTTTGTGAAATGAAATCAAAGGGTTTCATACAATGATAAAATGAAAAGTGTAAGTGACATGAAAAAGAATCTACTGACGCTAAAATTCATCAAAATATTTACTATTTAGCTTGATAATAATGTCTTTAAGTAAGCTGATAAATCATTTTAAATTTAGTTTAATACCACAGTACAAAACTAGCTAGAAAAATGAAACCGTTGGCGCATATATAACAAACGTAGATACTGAGTGAGATTTTCGCGAGAACAAGAATTTACAACAAAACCTCAAGTTTGTCTTGGTTCATTTATAATATATTCGAAAATAGTTCTACTGAAAAGACCGAAATACATTTAATTTTACTCATTATTTTAGTCCCGTTCAACAACACATATTATGTATTGCTTTAACTGTACTATGACCGAAGTTTGACCCACGCGTGGTGTAATTCTATTCCTTATTATAATAACATGACCTTGTATGGGTTTGTATTTTCTTTGTTTATTCTGCTTATAAAGCAAGCACAACAATAAAGATAAGAAATTATGAATGATATAGCATCATTTCAGTTGAACATACTTGCAACACTCTGTCATTAACCACATATGTCGAAGTTAATTAAATGACAATGTTGTATCTTGTTGTTGTAATCGAACGCTTCCACACCAAGGTATGGCTTTGAATGGTGCAGACGACACTTACAGATGTGCTGCTAAACGTATCTAAATTCATATTGTACATGTTACCAGAAAAAACCTGATCTGTGTTGCTATGTTTGTAAGAAAATTGATCAAATCCGTTGACCACAGAATATAATAAATGTGATGGAAAGATTGTATTTTTATCTTTTAAATTTTCAAGAGCTTTAGTCACTCATTTTAAAACTTCCCTACAAATATTTCCGTCTTTATTCATTTAAAATATCTGATGACAACCTAGAATTAATCAAAATTATCAAAATAGTAAAAGTATGTTTAATTTAGTTGCTGATGTGCATGGGTAAAAGTGTAGCCTGGCACTAGGCTAGATTGTTTAAATTATATATTCATATACTTCTACTACTACACTGACTTCTCACTTCATACTGAAAGTGCAACAATCTAATGTTCAGGAGTAAGAAAATATAAAAGTCTACAAACAAGGGAGATCATAAATTGAAATCAGAACATAAGGACTGGAGCCAGTCTAGTAAAAGTGTATAACTTTAGTTAAGGGCAAGGTTTGGCTTTTACTACTTTTTGAGAGGTTACCTTCTTTAATTGCGTAAATCTCGAAATGTTGTTCATTCACATAAAGTACATAAGGAAACATACAAATACAAATTACATAAAAAAGCAACAGCTTTAAGCTATGTCTCCATACAAATATCATCAAGTTTTCTTCAAGGTAAAAACATAAATATACATCTTTAATACAATTACAAACGAACGTTTTCAATTAAAGTTACATATCAAATCCCTTCTCGAAAAAAGAATTATTTAAAAAGGAAAGTTTTTGTAGGTGTAATACGTGTCATTAAAGTCAAAAACATGACTTCACACATGTACTCTGTCTAGTCATCTCTCATTAACGAACAGTTGCACCAGAAAAAAAAAGAAACCTGCCAGAAATCTAAGAATATTGTAAAGCTGACATTCATGTTCTTCACACTTTGCTCATTTGCTGTTCATATATATATATGTATTTGCACACATGAACAGGATAATGATTTTAAATTGTGAAAATGATTTTCATTAATCAACTATTTATGACATATCTAGAAACTGCTATTCTTCATTACTATTTTAAATTAATGAAAATTGCGAAATGTTTTCCTTGTCAAACAACTTCCCTAACTCTGTTATTTGGGGAAAAGTTACTTACATAATAAAAAAAAAAGTTTTTTTTTTTCAGATAATTGTATATTGCTTTTATTATTTATTGTGTTTCTAAATATTTCAGATACTTAGTCCTTGTTGTTTTGACAATACCATTATACAGTAAATATTTACTTTAATTAGATATTGTTTAAACTGAAACTAAAGATCTGCTTCTGAAAAATAGTCAAGTAAAAATGTCAAAATGAAAGCAGGAAATTAAAGCAAGATTTATCTCTGCATTCCTTCAGTGGGAGACGTTAAAGGAAATTGACCTAAATATAATTGTCTCATTTTTCTCTGACAATTATAGCGAATGGGCATTAAAATCTTGAAAGATAGCGAACACGTTTTAAGCCCAAGAATGATATCGTTTCACTTTTTTGCTGCATTTGAACACACATTGTAGTTTAAAACTCATATAGGAAAAAGACCAACCCATCACAATTTTTATCGTTTATGGGAGTCTTATCAATTCAGTTTTTTATCCATTTCTGTGCTTGAACACCCCAGGAAATCTGGAGAAAAAGAAAAAAAAAACATAATCCTTGTGTAACTAGTGTCTGAATCATTATGAGCATGATTTTGAATAAACATGGGTTTGGGAATAAATTAAAAGTTGATGGCTTTAACATAACATGTATCCGTTTGAAAAATATTTTTACGCGCCAAAGTGATTTTTTTCAATTTCATTTTCATTCTCATGTAAGCTACTCAGTACTCGACAAACAAAGTAACTGATACTAAAGTAAATATGTTACATATTTCGGCAGATACATGTAAGTTGAAACTAAATAAGGCTTTTCATTAACATTAAACTCAACTGTTAACAACATAACATCTAACCGCGTGTTTGATTTGAATTACTTTGTTTTCAATAAGAGAGCTAAAATATTCAAAAGCAGATTTCAGCATCCATTGTTTGACTTATAAAATGACCATATAGCCATTAAAAAGTCACGTTTCCAAACAAATGATAAAAGACTCAAACATTCTCTCGTAAATGAAATTTTCAGGATATGACCCGTGCCGAACTAATATCCACGGGCATGAAATTATCGTGTTAACCAAATGGTCAAAGACCGTGAAGACTTCGATCTAGAGATAGCTGTCATCCTTTTCGTTTGTTTTCCATCCATCCTTTCAATGATTATTCAATCATATTATGAGACATAACTGGGTGCATACCCTCAGAGCAAGGCGGACACGACGATGATTAAATATTTTCTCGTAACTGAAAAAAAAGCATGTCGCTAAAAGGAATTTTTAAGGGATACTATTTCTTCAGGTAATTCATATCTTTTATTATATATGTTTCCATAGACAGTGATACATATTTTTTCCTTTTCTATTATTTTATCTTTCTCAAATATTCATCTAAATTGGACACATGTACATAAATAGAACTTAATAACTTTCTTTAAATAGTTAATGGGTCACGTGTAAACGACTGTGCGTCATAATTAAAACTTGAGCCGACGTAATAAAAATTGATTTCCAAAAGATGAGGCGCACAAAAAATTAGAATAATTGAAAAGGTAAACAGATATTTTGATAGTTACATTTTTATTAAAAGTTACATTTTTATTAAAGGCATTTCAAGTAAAGAATTTTTTTTGGTTCCGATGAACACCCTCGGTCACCACGGCTTACACATCATTTAAGCAGTCAGCATTTCCTGTTTATTATTACCAGGAAAGATTCCAAGGTTTAAGTAAAGAATTACCATTGTAAAATTCTGCAAGCAGTGAAAATCACTTATATGATTAGTACATCATGTTTGCTTTCTTTATATCAAAACCTATATCACGAAAACACACTTATACAGAAACAAACACGAAGCAAAAAAAAAAAAAAATAAATAAAATAAAAAAAAAATAAATAAAAAATAAAAAAAAAATACCGCAAAGTTTGAGCACATTACTTTCTTTCATGCTTAGCAATAAAGGTCTGATCTCCCTGTGCATAATTTTAATCTGTTTTGATAAATACATTGTGCTATATTTTGTAAAAAATGTAAAAGGAACTTCCCTACAAAAAAATTATTTGATATAATCTAAATCTTCATTTTCAGCATAAAAATACTAACCTTTGAAGCTAGGACATATTTATGTGTATGAGTCCTGTAAGATATGCAACAAACTTTGTATAGGGTTATCAGGAATAAATTTCATATATATTGTTCATTTTTATAATGTTTATTTATTTATTAAACATTGAAATGCATTCGATAGTTTGAAATAAATACTATTAAGTACTTCCGTTCATTTTACATATTTAATAAATGTAATTTTTAATTAAATTTATTTATTTTATTTTATTATCTTACATTGCTTCAACTTATTCGTATACTCATTTATTAGTTTATTATTAAAGTGTCCCTGTCAAGCAGTAAGGTTTTAGTGAGGTGTATGCAGATGGTTGTATATTATTCAATGTGTAAAATCATTAAACGATTTTCTTTTAGTTTTATACCGTTCATGAAATCATAAAAAAAATCTGTTAACGCCCATTATTTTACGGTAAAATTTGTTGAAATTAACTTACCTATAAATGGATATCCGTGCTTTTAAAAGAGCTGTTATTACAAGAAAACTTATTCCAATAGATTTCATTGTTGACATGATACAAATGCATATTTTTGACCGAACTGTGAAAGTCAAAATACCAAGCAACTCTTATTCAAAGGGACAAGAAATCAAAAGCATAGGAAATAACATAAAAAAATCTATATTTTTTTCCGTTTTATTCTAAAATTTAGAAACTTCGCATTAAAAACATAACACAAAATGGCGTTCTATTATTCACTGTTAACAAAAGACCTTTGTACACCGTCAGCCATTTTGATTTATAGCCAATTCTGCATTCTAGTATATATCTCATTTCACCATTCTCTGTCGAGCAGTCATTCATATTCATTTCTAAATACACACTAACAGAGAGCACACGTTAATCCTATGCAAGATATGTATTCCTGTTTTGCACAAATTTAGCACAACTGTGTAATCGGTTACAAACCAGGTCAAACTTTATGCCCTATGTATCATTTATCAACTACGTCAGCTAGATTGTTATGCGAATATGCGTTATGGGGGTCGTCTCAAAACAGTCGTGTTATACTTCGAAAACACAATACGTTTTATTTTTTTTTTTCGAAAAAAATGCCACTGTTAGTTTGTTGCATAATCATAGGCCGTTATCTAGAGATGTTCATGTTCTGGCATCTAAAACAGAACTTCCAATAGTGAATGATTTCTAGCAACAGAAACGGATTACTTTTGCAGTTTTTGCATAACAACGATTGCATTAAAAATTATAAAT
This sequence comes from Cyclina sinensis, assembly GCA_012932295.1. Lineage (NCBI taxonomy): Eukaryota > Metazoa > Mollusca > Bivalvia > Venerida > Veneridae > Cyclina > Cyclina sinensis. The sequence goes on along the minus strand of JAAONU010000001.1, from coordinate 69,255,653 downwards.
AACAGGAAATAAAGCATCCGTTCCTCCGAATTTCCCCTTGAAAAGTTCATGAAGCTCATTTTCACTCACACTGTACAAAAACCAAAAGCGCCTTTGGTTTAGGACATGATGTCAGTTTTGACTTGCATGTCATTACTTGGGTTTGTTGCGGTGAAGCTGAGAGAATGATTTATGTTTCAAGTGGTGACATATTGTCTTTATTTATTTCGGTAAATTTAAGTTACAGTGTCGACAAAAATGATAAATACTAACGTTAAATGCATGTATATTGACGAGGCGTAAGCATATTGACACAAGTATAGAATTTTGCATTAAATCATATAATATATTATTAATATCTGAACGACACGCCTTTTCCTTAAACTAGGGAGGTTCAGCATATGCTTGTTGTGGTATCTCGTGTTTTCTGTTATCCACCATGTTGGTTGTAAAGTTGAATTTTTTATTTGTAATGTTTTAAAAGCCTTTTTATCGCGATCTTACGTAGCCGACAGTTCAGGAAAAAAGGAAACGTCGTGCGGTGCATTACATGTATAGCCAATAAAAGATTTAAGTAAAATTGAAAAGCATTTCTTTTTTATTTTTTTTTTCGAGGCGTTCCACCAGTGTAGTAATTTTGTATTATTAGAGATGGTAGCTGACACAATGAAGAAGGGCAACTCAAACGTCAGAGCCTCTTAGTTTTATCGGTCGATTTCTTTGTACCAGCTGTGCTTGTATTAAGACTTGTGTACACTAATGATCAGTAAAAATCGTCTTCAGAAAAGACCAAGACCTTTGATAAGTGGACATATCAGATATAATAACATGAACAAATATGTTATTAATGCTTGCAGTCCGTATTTCCGTGCTCCAGTTTAGCTAGGAGTAAAGCAATATAATGAAAACATAATTTTATCCAATATTCATTTAAAATATTATATTTTCTGTTTACAGGCAGTAATTATGCTATGATGGCAAGCTACCTAGCTAGTACAGGACACGTGCCGGATGCTCTAAAACATCTGTTGCCAGATATGCAGCAGTACTGGTCGGCAGCGCACCACGAAAGTAAGAAGATTAGATATCATATGTTTATGAACAATGCTTAATGTTACCAATGCTTTTACGTTCATTTTAAGTTTAAATGTTTTCCGTGGCTGTATAGACATTCAACTACGTGTACATTCCATTGACCAATCATGGCTTCGTTTTGACATGTACATATACACCTTGCATCTATTGCGCACATTCTACATTTATTTATGAACATTTCTGGTGCAGTGTTTATGGTTGAATCTGTTTTAATAAAGTCTCGGCGAATCAATGTATTCCGTGTTTTAAGATGACAAATGACAAAACTTAGCGTATTTTTTTTCTTGAAAACTAGAAAATGGTTTTAGATTTGGCATGGCTATGCTTTTTTATTTTTACCAGAAGAACATTGTTGGATGACATGCGTCGCAGTGGCTTACCTTTTCTATTAATATTGCATATATTTTCATAATTCCATTTAGTTGCCTGTAACATTTTGTACAACTGTTCATGTAATATTTCACCAAAGATCAGTCTTATGTTTAACTAGTAGCTAGAACACAATTAAAGACAAAACTGGTTCCAAAGAGAGAACCTACGTAAATTAAAAATGCGAAAATGAAGTAACACTTTGAAGAATGAATAGTAGCATCTGAACTCTAGCATTTTTAAGTTTCTAAACTAAACATTGAAAGGTTATTTGTCCACTTACTTCACAAAAATAGACTGGGGTAGAGCATTCTGTGTGTCTGTGCAAAAGCCGTTCAAAATCATAGACAGGTTTGAAATGGTGAAATGCTCAAAAATTGATTTAAGTTTTAGATTTAATTGTCAAGACAATTCAAAATACTTATTAAAATTAAACGAAAGTGTATGTTAAATAATGCGGCATATATTTCCAAGCGGTAAGTAGAAACTATTGTATTCTCACCAAAGCGTCCTGCTTACACGTTATAAAAAACATAGAAAACCTTCTTCTTAAAGTAAAAATTGAAATCACTGAAAAATTTTGCATCGAAACTACATACTGATAATCACAGAAAAAAATCTGCCCAAAATTACGCATTTAAAATCGTAGAAATTTCTGCCCCAGATCTATTACTTGGAAAACATAGAAAATTTCTGCCCTAAATTAAATAATGAAGTCGCATTAAATATCTGTCTCAAAACTATTTGTTCATAATCATGAAAAACTTCATATTTAAGCTTCCAGAAAGTTTCTACCCCAAAAATTTCATATTAAAAATCACAAAAAGTCTCTGCCCCAAAAATTTCATATTGATAATCACAGAAAGTTTCTTCTCAAAAAATTACATATTGAAAATCACAAAAAGTTTCTGCCCAAAAAACTACATATTGAAAATCACAGAAAGCTTTTGCCCCCCAAAAAACATATTGAAAATCACAGAAAATGTCTTCTAAAAGGTACATATTGAAAATCACCCAAAAACTACATTTTAACAATCATAGAAAATTTCTTCCCCCCCCCCCGCCCCACACACACACAAACAAAAAGAAAGAAAAAGAAAAAAAAAACAAAACAAAAAAACAAGAAAAAAAACCCCACATATTTACAATCATAGACAATTCCCACACACCTCCCAGACAGCAAAAACACACACAAATCCTTATACCCATACAATGCGAATATAGCGATAATTTGTCTTTTATATTGCGAATCCATAAATTTCTTTCACCGGCCACGGATTGTTCACATGAGTGGATCATGTACATTTCCCACCGTACTTTCCACATTGTACCTGTCAATACACTATCTCATGTAAACTATTGTATTTTACATAAAACTACCTGTAAACATGAATATTTTATTTACTTTAATACAAATAAGCCAATAGCATTACGTTACAGGTTTAATATAATCTGAGAATGTAAATTCTAAATGACTTGCTACGGCGAGGCGTCATGTACCTCCGCACCGGCCCTGATAAAAACGATAACGCATGGTTTTGTATAAGCCAGCAGAGTTTTATGTTTATCCAGTTTGGGATATTAATTTTCCTCAAGTGACGCTATTGACATTTTCAGAAGACATAAAATTGATTTAATCTGTCACGTGACTTAGCCACTATAACAAATGACAATTTTGGAATAATTTTTGTATTAAGAAGCCATATATGTGTTGCGAGACACGAAATTTGGTTATAAATCGCCGTGAATGACGGACACCAATAGAAAAACTGACTTGTTTATTCGATATGTCACAGTTGGCCTTCTCTTTATCTTCATACATGTACTTCTTTGTATTCAAAAGATCTGACATAGCGTATGGCCTATTATATATATTGAATATGTGTGACAAATTCCTCCATTCTCTAGCGGAAATGAATAGGAACAAACACGGTGATAAATTTATTGTTTCGAACAGTTCATTATGAGACTTTGATGAGGCTTAACTACAAAAAATTAAAACAGAACAGAGGTCGAAATATAGAACAGAACAAAACAGAATAGAACAAAACAGCAAATACTACAGAAATAAATAAAATCGCAATTACATGTAGACGCGAAACTACTAATTGAGTTTTGCCAGTAAAAGTAGCAATAAAAGTCGAAACAATTTCGTAAAGTTAATGACTTCTATGAAAATTGATATATTGTTTGTATTAATGGATCATATTTTCTTAAGTGTGGATGGTCTGATGGATGGTGTGAGTGTTAAATATTGTATGGATAATTATTGTTTTATTTATGTGCAATAGAAACAATAGAAATCACTTGGTTGGACATGGTTAACTAGATGTAAATACTTTGGAGCAAAAATACGTACATACCTTTTAACGGAAAGTACATGCTGAAATATGTTACATGTTGGCTAAGATTTCTTTTTTGTCTGGTGTAGATATGTTTGATTTTTTCATATTTCATTTGCTCCATTGTAAAGACTGCATAAAGCGTTTTTTTTTTCAAGTTGACGTTGTTTTATACAACTGCTTGGAAATATGTTACCTCGAAAAAACTTTTGTTTACAAATGTCTCCTCCTCATCTGAGTGGTTTTGCAAACAGCATGTTTTTTCTACGTTTTAAGAAAATAACATAATTACCGTGGGGTTAACTACAGATTTGATCATTAAATGAAGATCGTTGAAAAGGCAGTTCACATATTTCTCAACTGAAATTTCAAATTTGACTGTTTACAGAGCCCCATCTGTTTAACGATGAAGGAATTTTAAGCAGTATTGTTTGTACGATTAGTTTCCGTTATATTTGAATAAATAAAACAATCGAAAAAGATAACAGTTAATGCAATTTTTCCAAATGCTTCCCGTTCATTTCAGATGCGATTTTTAATGTTATGTTTTATTTAAAAAAATCCGTTTTCTTTGGATAAAATATAATACCGAAAAAGTTAATACCATCTAAATCAAATATATTGCAAATGAATTAAGTATTTCTTTATAGGAACGCAGTTGTAAAATTTAAGAACCTTAAACTGAACAAAATTTATTCTATTATAAATTTACGTGGCTCTATTATATAAATATTTGCATTTTGAACATTACAATAAAATTAGAAACTGGAAGATCGAAATGAAATCGTTTTTTTTTTTCAGTGCAAAATTGATATAATCTTCTAAGATGAAATGACTATAATTAAACAGACTTCATCATACTATTACATGCTCGATATATTTACAATGGCAATACTTACTTAACAACATTCTAGTGGCAACAAAATGTTATGAATGTTATGTTATGTCCAAGTGGGGAGGCACTGTGGTCCAGGGGTAGAGCGCAGGACTTCGGATCCGAAGGTCGCGGGTTCGAATCCCGTCAGAGGCGAGATTCTCTCACGATCTTCACATTCCTCCACGCTGCGCGAATACTGGTATGGAACCCAGGAAGCAGTCATCGAGCGTGATGAATCTAAGTTGTAAGAACTTGTATCGCAATCGATGTAAAATAAATGAGTCTAAACTAAACTAAACTAAACCCCCATGACCTTTTCGTGATGACTTATAAGGTAAAATAATCAATATCAAAACATTCAAGTAATTTACGTACAAAAAAAATCTCAATGCAAGTCCGACCATGCCCCGGGTGCCAAACCTTGTCCAGGGAAGCAACTTACCTGCCAATATCGCGAACTTCTTCTGCATATAAAATACATAATTAAAAAAGTAGATCCGGCACTTTGTGATGATGCACACAATTTTGATATGATTGGACTTACCACCATCTTAAATCTAGGAGCACGTGTTAAAGCACGAGGCGTGCGGTTCGCGTGTTGTCTAACATATCTTCATATATAAATCTATTTTCATTTCGTCTGCTTTTTTTAGAATGTGTTATATATATCTGTCTGGCGGTTTGATCTGCTGAACTCTGCCGTTTTGACTACCCGACAACACCAACCACATACGTATAAACAGTCATATTTCACTGATAAATTTTGAAAAGACTTAATTAATTGCATTGCAGTAGTCTATACTCGTTTTGAATGTTTGCCTTTGAACTGAACTTTGTTGTCATTGTAAAGAATTAGTTTGATTTTAAGTTTATAATCACTAATGTATTTGGCCATGGCTAGGACTTTGAACGAATACATTTATTTGTCTTGTTTGAAACATACCTATTTTATAATAGCATGTTTATGCAATTAACTTCAAGTTTAATAATGAAAAAAAAATATTTGAGTAAAACCCAAACACGGTTGATATCATATTTATTGCTTTTTTAATTTATGTATTACTGTTATGTTTAATATAAAATTAGTGGGGATTGTAACTAATAATATTTTCAAGTGTATATTATGACGGTGTATTTTAACGATAATGAAGTTGGTGTTATAAATGATTTACATATACGAAAAATAAGTGTATGTATTGAACTTACTGCATTTCACATTAGCCTAATGAAATCAATCCTTTGAAGAAAGGGTGATTTGTACGCCTAAAATTCGACAAGGTTACTGTTGTGTTTCTAAGAAAGAGAAAGAAACACGTGCCAGCCTTAGAATGACTTGTTTTGCTTGCAATGTAAGTCCGCTGTTTGAAGTGGCAATCATTTAATATTTGTTTTTTTTTGTGTTTCAGCCTACGCAAGATACTTGTTGGGAAACATGTACTGCCCTTACTTACCTTATCTACCAGCCACCGAGTCCCTGGCACTGTTTGCACAGAACTCTAACGTCGCACAGATGGAGGCAGCTCTACAAGCACAGGCAGTACAACACAGGATCTATGACCTACAGAAAGGTAACAGTTTCTTATAAGTCTAAAGTCAAATAGTCTGGTACGAAACTCTTGTTTATATAAGCATAGTTAACGTAGCGAATACAGCATAACAGTAAACAAGAAACAAAACGTTAGAAAAATAAGTAGGTATACAAAGATATAAAGCTTAATGATGTGTTACGAAGAAAAAAAATAACAAAAAAATGGATGACTCAAATTTTAAAATGTCTGTAAAACACCCTCAGCTTAATCCCGTTTATTTATAGTGACTGTGATATCCAGTTGCCAACTGCTGTACTCTCTTACGCATTTCTAGGCAAATCAACTCCTTAAAATCACTTTCACAATATCTTTGTACAAAAATTGCATTCACATTGTCTTTATAGAAACTTACATGCTCAATTGATTTATACAAAACTACGTTCACAATATCTTTGTACAAAACTTACATTCACAATATTTTTATACAAAATTACATTTTCAGTGTCTCTATATAAAATAACATTTTCAATGTCGCTATGTAAAATTACAATCACAATAAATTTCTCATATAAGTACATAAGTTTTGAGAACTCCATGCAGGAAGGTTTAGTTTTTTTTCTTTAAATATATTATGTCAATATTGATTTTTTTGTGGAAACAGTTTTGTAAAAGGCTCCATTTAAACACTCAGCAAAAACAGAAAATGTTAATGTCGCTATGAATATAAAATACTGTAGTACATAAATAACATGTTATTAGTTTTGTTTAAATACCTGAATGTCCTTAGCACTGATAGAGAAACTTTTACATCGTAATGTAATGACGATAAAATTTGGCGTGGAAAATTTGCAATATGAATATTCTTGGCTCCCTTTAACTGGATAATGTAAATAAAGAAGTAAATTGAATAATAAAGAAAAGTACCCAAAGCATCAAAAATAGCAGAAATGATTACAATATAAAGCGGTTGTAATACTTTTCGCATTAATCAGAATATAATTTTAATTATTTTAGGAGGACTCGAACGAAAAAAAAGTCTCTCAAAAGAGATAATTAGTTCACCATTATAAATTCATAAAAATGCCAAACTGTTTTTTTTCTCATTTACCTTAAGTCAACAATAGATATGAAAATGAATGAAATAGACGGGTTTTCTATATTAATATTTGTACGGCTTTCTCTCTGAAAATATTCAAACAGCTAGTATGTAATGCCTGCACTCACGTGGAAGAGACACGTGTCTCAACAGGTAGACAATGACTCAGACAGCTTGAATATGAAATGCTAGTTTTTTATGGCACCTGTACATTTGATTGACATTTTTATATACCTTTTCTAAAACAATGTGAAATACTCACTTGCTCATCGTAACAAGGTCAACAACTAAATGTCCGATGTTATTTATATTTGTACTCTTGATTGCAATATGAATATTATTATAACAAAGGCATCATATAGATCTCACAGTTTGTCCTAAGTAGAAAAAACAGAACATTTCATCAATAAAAAAGAATTTACGGGACGATGTTTTCAACTGATATTTTTTGGTTTTGAAATAGAATTTTCTTCTGTTGATGTGAAGCCGATTATTAGCTGCGATCGCTCCTTAAGAGGATTTATTCTTGGTCCCCTACAGCTCAAACGCCATATTTTTGTTTTATTTACTTTAAGCTCTCACACATCATTCCATCATTTGGAACCCTTCTGACTCGATCCGTTGCTATGGTAAATTTCTCTTAGGATGTGGCATCTGTGATGTACGGGTGCGATTCATGGAGCGACTCGTGGCGATGACAGTAATCTGTAATAATTCGGTCGTTAAGTTGAAATCTTTCAATCAGTTTGTATAAAACTGGTCTTACAGAATTCATGTGTAACTGTCCTAGTTTTTCTTCTTAAAAGTCCATTTCTGAAAGGTCGGCTGGTTTATTGTGAAAACAATAATGACTTTAAAACAATAGTACTCATGATCAGAGTATTGATAAAATCTTAAACGAAGATTGTCTAATTTCAGAAGCCCTGTTTGGTCAGGGTACCTACTCTCATGGCCTGTATCCACACGCCCATCTCTACTCACCCAGTGGTCAGTTAGAAGCGACCAATCTGTCAATGTCGAGCGCAGGCCGAGAGAGACAGATTGAAAGGTCAAAAGAAAACGAAGCTAGTAGACTTGATATAAAGAAAGAACCTGACAAATATATTGAGAAACAGGAAAATGAAACTTTAAAACAAAACAGTGATCAGAGTTCTGATAAAGGTAAACAAACAGAAGGAAGTGAAAGAACACGTGGTAGGTTGTCCAAGACCGAAGATAAAGACAAAATAAAGAAAAGTGTGAAACCATCACGAACTTACGTTCCAAACTCAGACATAAAAAAGGGACTTGATATGTGTATGCCTGAAAATCTCTCTAAGAAGGCATCGGTGGAGAAGAAATCTGTAGATAACACTGAAATCATTTTGCTTGATTCTCCAAAATCTACTGGAGGAAGTGATTTTCGTGAAAATGGAAAGGAAACTGTGATGCATCACTCATACGGTGTTACCCAGGGTCATGAGAGTGGACAAGAGTCATTAAAACATAGTCCTAGTGCGTTTTCTTCACACAGCCCTAGGTACAAACGTGTTACTAGTCCAGAAAATGGCTCTAAAAGTTCAGTTAGCCCTGATAGACGAAAACGCGTCGTTAGCCCCGGTGGAAAAAAGAAGGACATATGTACGGAAGACCAAGAAATGCCGGAAAATCTTTGCATAAAGGATCGGCATAAGAAAAAAGAGGCAGAGACCACTGATCCAGAGCTTGTGAAGACACAGTCGATTGTAACAACTTCAACAGTAAACGTGAACTCTGCATTGGATATTGTTGTAACTGGTATAAACAGCAAAGGTCACAACAAAGGTAAACAACTCTGTGTGTTTCTTACGTCATTCAAAGCAACAACTCTTACTTAAGTTCTACAGAGAGAACAGCTAAAAATAGTTAAGCTGAAATTTGTTCTTTAGATATGATTTTGAATTTTACTTAAATGTGTTTGATGATGTCCACTTTAATTAGCATTATACATTTATTATATGGAAGTACAATTTATAATTTATTAGTCTAAGACTGACAGGTAAAAATAATGTTTCTTTTTTTAGAAATTCAGTAATAGCATTTCATTTTGTAACTTTTCTTAGCATCCAGTTTGTCTCCGTCACAAGTGAGTCCTTCGTTATCAAGACAGAGCACAGTGACTACGTACTCACTTCCGTATTACCACAATCTGTACGCCAGGTCCCAGCCACAGGATAGTAAGCGTGTTCATGCTACCACATATGTGCCAGAAATAGGAACTGTTTCTAGTCCCATAGCTGGTGCACCATCAGTCATAAATGTGGTTGATACGAAAAGTAAGCTTAGAGATAAAATCCATTCAGAAGGAAATAGTCAGAATTCTAGTGACACCCAGTCTGCAATACCAGTGATTTCACCTAAGTCAGAGAATTCCAAACAAGGTAACAGAAAAGATTTTAGTGAAATTCTATATGTTGAAACAAATAATCTTAGTAGAAAAGACACAAGTTGTGATTCAAAAACTTCGTACGATTGCAATAACCGCTCATGTGTTCAAGTAGACCTGAGAAAGGAAAGATATGTCTCACCGACTGTTGCTGATTTAAATTGTTCTGAGCAAGAGAAAACTATAGATCTTTCCATTAAGAAAAAGCCTACTTCAGTCACAAATAACCAAGAAAGTAAAAGAACTCCGAAATCACCCCAACTGCATAAACACACTGATGTTCATTCTCAAAAGACAGATGACGTTGAAAGAGTGATAGTGCATGACTTGAGAAAGTTCCATGACAAATCAAAGGTTTTACAAAGTGAAAATAGTAAAAAGACTGCCGAGAAGCGTAAAGCTTGTGATTTGAATCATAACTCAAAAGACCAAACCGAAATGGAAGTTTCAAAGAAATTGAAGAGGTCTGTGCCTTCCAGTTGTAGCGATGCTCACGAGGATATTATAACATTGACAGACAGTGATGAGTCGGGTGATAAATCCAAGAAAAAGTGTGATTTAGAAAGGAATAAAACTGAAAGTTTAACGGATGAAAGTAAAAAGGAGAGCAGTAATAATAGTGTATCGAGCAAAAACAAAATTGCAAGTAAGCCTTTGGCTGGTGTAAAGGATTCAGCAGAAAGTGATAAGAAAATTGTAAAGCAGACATCAAGTACACCAGCTGATTCGGTTAAAAGTAAATGTACTACTGTTAAACAATCGGAGGGAAGCAGTCAGCCTTCTGGTAATTAATAATCAATATTTCTACTTTAATTAAAAATTCTACTTAAAATCTTTTTTCAGCTAAATTAGTTAACAGTATTTTTGAAGAGCATTTAATAAAGTGGCGACAAAATGAAGGAAAATTTCTAAGCATTTTTTTATAAATGAAAGGTCAACTTATATCATAATAATTGGCAAAAGTGATTGATATACATTTATAGTAATGCTACAGTATATTCTTACTTTAAAGGTATACCTATTGGAATAGCAGTTGCAAGACAGAGAAATATTGCACCAAAACTAACTACAGGTATGTTAAAAATATTACTGATATTAACAACACATTTTGAAAAAAGTAGTCCGTATTTGTAATAATGAAATAGTGATGATGATGATAATAATAATAATGTTGTTGTTGTTAATGATACTTTTAAGAGCTGTGCATAACATATTTATGGATATAAATTTAATGATTAAGAAGAATCAGATTAATATCCTACTAAAATCATTTTTCAGAAACTGACGCTAAGAAGACATCAGATGAAACAAAAAAGCAGCAGCCTGTAGCAGATGTTAAACCTATCAGGTAAGTTCTGAATTGTTGTCATTTAATACTCGCTCATAGTTTTTGCAAATTCGTATACAAAATACGTCAGAAAAAAATGAATATTAAATTTTGTTTTTGAAATTTGACATTTGATATTATATCGCCCTGTTTAAATTACCTTTGATATTTTTTAGACCATTGAAGGTTATTCGGCCCTCTACAAAAGGGTGTGGTCAGACAGTATCAGACAAGAGAAATGAGTTACCAGCCAATTTAATCGTAACAGGTAGGTGTATAATATTGAAAAGTCAGAAGTATAAATTCGACTAATGGTCTATATTGATAAAATATTTTGTTGTCTGGTTGGTTAGAAATACTGTGAATTAATGAAAATAAAGAATGTCAGTAAAATTTGTTGATGCACTATACATGCTTACTTGATCAAAAGGGGAATAGAAAAAATATTGTTGCTTCCATTTATTATCGTATAAAAGGGTATCTATTAATTATACACTTAGTCCGCTTTAGAGTGTTTTTCATATAAAACAGGAGATGCCTGGAAGTTTAAGAATATAATCCTATGCAACAATGGCATGCAGAACTATTAAATGCATTTTATTGCGTTTGAAATTAGCGTTAGTACGGATATATTTTAAGAATGCTAGTTTTAAAATTGTCAAAAATATTGATACAAGATTTAAATATTTCCAGGTGGGGCTACGCCTCCGGGAGTGTTTTGGCCAGATGACCCGGCGTCTCGCCAGCTTGCTGCTCAGTTTCTCCAGACTGGTCATTCACTGACGCCCACAAGTTGGTATGGGGGCGGTGCTTTCCCATATCCGCAGAATGTTTCTTCAGCAAGTACCGGGGCAACGCAAGCAGGTCAGATGCCATTTACAGTACCTGCTGGGTATAAGCTCGCGCAGGACTCTGTCACAGGACAGATTCTTCTGTTGTCAACAGGTATTAGTTCTTATATTGAAGTGCAAAATTATCCTTCTGTTTTTATAAACATTTCTTGTTGTCATAGACTTTAGTTTGTCAAGACATATATTTTCACATATGGATGTCACCCATTTTTCATAATTTCATTTTGTTGGTCTTTGTTTTTTAATATATGGTATTATATAATATTTTATCATGATTTATAATATGGAAATACCATACTAAAATACGTCTTACTTTACCATGTGCGTTTTAGTACAGAGGTCGTGCCTAAAAGTTAGAATTATGTACAATTTCTACTTTGAATTAATGGTTTGTGGAAAAGTAATGGCCGTACGATATCGCTTTTCTTGAAACTTTTGTTTATAAAATATCTGTAATTCAGATCTGAAATCCCGAAGGAAAATGGCTAAAGCTGTTGAGGCTACATAATTTTCATTTATGTATTCACAGTACTGAGGCATTGTGCCGACATATCCTGAATGAAATAACAGCTAGTCTAATGTTGCATCAAGTTTCATAAATTTCAAGTACACTTGTCTATTGGATAATTGTATAGGATACATAATGTCCTTTACATAAATTGATTGCTTTATTCGGAGGCTTAAATCGTGTTTATTCATAATATGAAAGTGTGTTCACTTCCTTTCTGTTTCGCCGTAACTTCATTGGTATGAAGTTGATCGCCGGTTATGCTTATGACGTCATCAATCCGAAAAAAAAACTTATTATGTTGAAACTTCCCTAAAAACTGACATCACGTTTTTTAACCAGAATATGACTGTCAGATTTGTGCAAAAACGTAATTATTATGAAAAGCATTTTAATAAAGGATGCAGTTTTTTTCTAAATGATGATTTATATACATGTATTTAGTCGTTTTATACGGAAAAGTGAGGTTTCATCAGGTTTTTGTCTTTAACTGGCTAAGAACTCTCTGACCTTACAACAAAAGGCTGGGATAGAAGAATCAATTTGTTTTCCTGAATTAAAAATACTTTTTTATCGCTGATTTAATTATTTGATTGAAGTAGTTCTAACAACCAGTGCGAGCTGAAATTGACAATTTATGTTTATCATCCATTTAATAAAATTTCTGTTAAATAAATATTTTGAAGTAATTCATGGGAAATTATGAACGCATACCCATAACCAAGGAAGGAATAGAATTTTAAGTCAAACATAATATTAGAATAATGAAGACTATCACAATAGATGAGAACTGAAGAGGAAGTTAAATTACAAATGTACGATTAAATTCTCAGGAAGTTTTGGATACAGTTAAAGCAAACCCTGTCTGTTCAACGTTAAACTTTTGAAGTTAACATGGCTTTATTATCTAAACCGTTATGTTAGTATTCATGATAAAAAGTCACAGCGTAATTTCTAGCCTTGCAATTCAAAAGCACACTGTGATTTAAAAGACACTTTCCTCGGCATTTTATTCTATTTACGTTTGTATCTGAATACTGTTTTATATTCTGCACAGCATTTTTAATCTGATGATAAAATATTCTAGGCTCAGAGGTTTTTGACAGTGGTCGGCTTTTCAGTGGTTTGCCTGTAGGGAGTCAAATACCAGGTGCAACAGGGTTTGGCGCCCCTGTACTCCCAAACCAGTCTACCCCAGTCACGCTGCCGGCCACGCCCACCTTGTTTCAGGGACAGCAACCCGACAGACCAAACAGTCTTGGATTACCTAACTATGGTCCTTTATTCGCCGGGAATGTAAGTACAAACTTATGATGAATTTTATCGTGTGTGCAATTATTTTTTATGATTTGTCATTATAACAAGCTTTCTTATATGGCTAAGATGCTTGCAAACTATGTTATTATATGGTTGAGATGCTTTCAAACAAAATTTTCTAAGACCGAGATGCTTTCAAAACAATGTTTGAAGGCCAAGATGCTTTCAAACAATATTTTTGTGTAATCAGGAAACTTTCAATGTTTGATATGGCCAAAGTGTTTTATGTTACCAAAATGCTTTCAAACAGTGTTTAGTATGGCCCAGATGCTTACAAACAATCTTTTTTCGTGGCAGAGAAGCTTTCAAACAATTTTAGTATGGCCAAGGTGCTTTCAAACAATCTTTTTGTATGGCCTAGAAGGTTTCAAAACAACGTTTTATATGACCAAATTGCTTTCGAACAGTGTTTTGTATGGCCAAGGTGCTTTCAAACAATCTTTTTGTATGGCCAAGAAGGTTTCAAAACAACGTTTTATATGACCTAAATGCTTTCGAACAATGTTTTGTATGGCCAAGGTGCTTTCAAACAATCTTTTTGTATGGCCAAGAAGCTTTCAGAGAATGATTTGTATGGCCACGGTGCTTTTAACCTAATGTTATATTTAGCCAACTTGCTTTTAAACAGTTTATTCATAGATTATATTCGAGTTACGTCGGACTATGTTAAGGTTTAAATAGTAAGGCATTGTATGATTGTGTGATATATATTTTGAAAGATATGATAACATATTTTACCTACATATTGCAGATGCCTTAAACATGTATTTGTCATAAGCTTGCTACTTTTTTTCCTTGAAATTAATTTTGCTTCAATGTCGAGGATCAGTAAATCAAAATAACGGAACCATTGATTATTTAAATAAGTTGAATGTTGTCTTAAACATTTTATAGAACCGTGCTTGTATATAAAATCTATTTATGCTACATTCACTATCGGAAAAATATCTCCGCAGGTGTTAGCGGGTACAGACGTGGCCATTAAGGAGGAAAAACTATTGTCCACCACTCAGTCCAATCCAGCCAACGTTATTACTCCGTCAATTATTCTTACCGCTGGACATGACACACCTGTTCCCGTGACCCCGGACACTGCTAATGAGAAGTCCAAGATAATTAACTTGTCTCAGACGACATCTGTTTCAGGTACATATAAGGGCTCGCATTACTGTTAACAAAAACTGTTTCGACATTTGAAACTTCTAAAGATATCAGCATTAGTATCTTCATTTATATGATATGCATTAAACATATCGTAAAAATTTGAAAAACAGAATAGTGCATTATCATTTCTGTACAACAAATCTGTTATTTTCATTTTTCAGATCTAGCCAGAATAGAATGGAATCCAAACTAATATTTCAGCTTTCAAAACTAAAAGGATATATTCAAATACTCTGATAATACGTTTTTTACACTTTAAAGAATAAAAATACTTTTTACACTTTAAAAAATAATTAGATTGTACTTGGGAAGGAACTTTTGGCGGCATGGCATCATGTATACAAATGCTGTGTGATTCGCCTTGAATTCTAAAAAAAAAATCGGTATTTTGATACCTTTGTATAACGTAAATTTATTTATCTTCTAGATATGACCGTAGTACCAGCTCAACCTTGCACATACACATTCTCATCACCAACAGTTCCAATTGTGTTTAACCCCACGTTATTGACTACACAAAATGTACCGGAAGAATGCCCGGAAGTGACTCAGCTAAAACAAGATCATACTTCCGTTCAGTCACGCGGTACTTCACCGATGTTGCCGGCTTCCGATTCGTGTCCCGAAGATGCAGAAGAGAACAAGTCGGAAGGGGACGAGATCTTAGAAGTATGTGATATAGAAAACAATAATGAATGTGATACCGTGAAATCTGATTCAGGTGTTGGAACATGTACAACAAAGTCCACGCAAGGTAACATCAAGAAAGAAAACTTGAATAAAAAAACAGACTTAAAAGTGAACTTGAGTTCTGATCCAACAAATACAGACCACTCTGAACGAAAAAAGACAGACAATGTGAGTAAAACCCTTGATGTGAAAGAAAGCGACACCAGTTGTAAACAAAATGAAGAAAATTCTGCCAAAACTACGTGTAAGATTGAATCTGAAACAAAAGAACAAGTTATAAGTAAATCTCCAAAAGCATGTCGAAATATATTCACCGATCTAACGGAGTATAATCCATTTATGGACCCGCAAGTACTTCAAGCAGCAGACGGCCTTGAACTCCTGAGTGCTCTAGCAGAAAAGAGCGCAATGCGTTTAAATGACAGCTGTGTGCAGTCAGCAGAAAAACCCGCTTTAGAAGGAAATAAAGAAGCAAGTATAATAGATAGTGGTAAAAATATAAATGTTGAAAAAACAGACGATAAATCAGATAGCAAAAAAGAGAAGAAAGAAAACACTGAAAATCAAAAAGAAAAAGATATAAAATCTGAAGATAAGAAAGCAACCCAAAAACCTCGAATAAAATGTGGATTTGCTTTTAAACCAAAGAAAGAAAAGAAAAAGTCGACACTCCCTGCAACCAAAAAAATGACAACATTCTGTGGCATATCTATACCAGAAGGTGAGTCTTAATTCTCAGCTGTTGTAATTGTTACCTTTACTGATTCCTAGTAGCGATATACAAGTAGTTTTACCTCCTGTGTTTTATTTAATCATTCTATTTGTGTCTAAATAGTACTTCTACCAACTTTTCTCGAACCACTGTTGTTTAGATTCGAATGTGATTCCGTACAAATAGTTTATTAGTAGATTTAGTTTTTATTGTGATTCCTCGCTGTTATCTTTCAAGTTTTAGAAGAATAGTTTATGATTGCAAAAGATATCTTTACGTAGATTGTTTTGACATTTTATTGTAAAGCTGTCATTACTGTTGTATTCACTATGTATGCTCTTTCTTTCGGGCATCTCAACTCAAAGAAACAGACCTTGATTCTTTTCTCGAAATAGATGACGAGATGATTGACTCTATCGAAATGGAGATGAAGATGAGGCTGGCTGAGCTACAGAGGAGATACAAGGAGAAACAGAAACAGCTTGCCAAACTTACACCAAAGAAACCGAAAGATCCAGAAGTCAAAGGAAGCGACGAAAGTAAACAAAAGTCAAGGTAACCAAAAAAACGTGGCACTAGTTCAAATGTTCTGAGGTTTTAATTGAATCCTGTATACTTTGAACTATAGAGACGTAAAAACCGGTTGTTAAGATAAACTGATGACGTAAGTGTTGATGAAATTTGAAAACTGATTTCAAACAGAAAGTTATCACACAAACCGACCTAGATCATTCCCTTTGGTACTTTCAGTCGTAATTATAGTCGTAATCATATCAGTCAGTACTATTGGTCATAAGTATATTACTCAAAGGAAACGGTCGTAAAATCTGTTATATCGAATTTTCCCATGAATAATACGGTCAGTTTAAAAGATAAATTCTTGTCAGATTGACCAAGAAACGTTTTATTTAAATTAAGAGAAATAAATTTTTACGATAGTTCGTCGCATCGTAATTTGCGATTTAGTTATTGCATACCTGTCATTTCTAGTAATGTTGCTGTTCAGGTGTTTTTGACGTCACGTTCTGATGCTTGATTTGCTTGAAATAATTGATATATTTGTTTTCAATCAAGTACCGACACTCCAAGAGGACCTGGCAGACCAAAGAAGAAAAGTAAAGACTCAAATGGAAATCTGGAAAGTCCAAGGTACAGCAAGTTACCTGTTCAACAATTCTCAATTAATTTACCAAAAAAAAAATCAAATTTATCTGAACACAAATGTATTCGAGTTCATTTGGTGTGTTTTTGTATTCTCTAAATCACAAAGTATTAAGAAAGAATTTTTAACGTAATAATTTAGGGTCCAAATAACATCCTATGCATTATAGTCTTATAAGAAATTATCATTAACTCAATTTAAGCCCCATTACTCTGGAAATAAAACATTATGTATGCAAATTTAGTCACGAAGTAATGGCAAAAAAAGTCAGACGCAATTTCTGTTTTTTGAATGATTCGGGCAAACTGCGTTAGCTGTCAAACAACATTTATTATACATAACTTTTCCGCATAAAATCGCGGTATATTATTTCGTGTTTTGTCTACCCAGACGATACATATCAAGGTAATGTCATACATGAAATTATACATACACAGTACGTTAGGCAAACTGAAAGCTCCTCGCAGTTGAAAACCCATTGATAATCATGACAAACTTTATCTTAAAATACTAGGGTAGTGTGTCGGTTTCGAATTTAGGTCATTTCTTGTATTTGGGAGACGATAAGTGACCGTAAATAAACTGCCTATTGTACCGAAAGCCGTCAATCAATATTGTCGTTGTACGGATATTGGACGGCCTCCAGAGATATGTAGATAGGCAGACGGGGTTTAGTTATATCGTTTTGCATAAATAATTTAAATGATAATGTCTTGTGTAATGGAGTCCTGTGGCTGGGACTTAGGAGTAGATTTTTTTACACAAACGTTCATAGATGTAAATTATTTTTTAGTATTTCACAAAGAAACTAAATATTTCGAAAATAATCTGGGGAAATGCGTTTTGCATTTTTATGGAAAAATACAAATGCATTGCCATTAATTGTGACACAGAGTCAGAAATCGTTACGTCAAACGGTCTGAACTTTTTCTGTGTGACTTACGTTCAACAGATGTATTATGTATTATATCATCCATACAAACATTATCCAAAAATAAACTGAAGAAGATATGTTTGAACATTTATTAGCCGAACATTCAAGAATAACAGGTTCATAAATAATTGGTTTTTACGTCAATGGAACCTTAAAATTGCCTTAAGTTATAAATAGTCTGCTAATTCTAAATGATTTTTGAGAGACTTCAGGATATAGGCTACAAAAACATTGCCGCTGATTTGAGTCTTAACGTTCGGTAAAAAATGAATAGGCAGAGTTCAAATTTTGGTTTTCACAATGTTGATTAGAATTTAATCTTAATCAAATATTTGTAAAAAACAACAGTTTTTTTTCTTTCTTTTTATTCTATTTTCGTATATTTTTCATTCTTAAAATGACAATAATTACACATATTGATAAAAAGAAATGATAAAAACAACTTGGTTAATTTTTTTTCAGTTCAAAATCAAAATCTAGCGATCATGGAAACAAAACGTCACCTCCACACTCGTCTGGCGGCAGTTCATCGGGACAACATGGTCCGACGAAAAAGAAGAAACTTGCAGAAATGCTTGTTGACAGGGTTTTCCGGAAAACAGCGAGCTCTTTCAAGGTATAAACAGAATTCTAATAGAGCCCAAACAATAAAAAAGCTTTACAAGAATAGTAGTCTGTTTTTTGTGTGAAACATAAACTTGATAATAATCATGCTATCTTTTTCGGCTGCTTGAAAGCCACCATCTTTTTGTCGTTTGACTCATAAAATTCAAATTAATTTTCATTTCGATAAGAAATACATTTTAACCTATAAAAAAGAAAGCAAATCAAATTACAGACCCGTTGCAGTTTTATTTAAACCGAGTTAAAATGGGGGCCTTTTCTGAATCACCGCCGCAAAAAGTTTTTTCAAGTAGAAGATCCAAAAATAAAATAAGTTTGATATTATGAGAGAACTGACCTCTGGGCATATTCTGAATAAACCTGGATAGGTCTGAAAGAATGTCGCATGTAAACTGCTGTATTCCTGTTAACGAAACTCACACATTTACCGCTGGTGATAATTGTGTTTATACGTATGATATTGTGTTCAATAGCAGAAGTAAAAACAAGTACAGATAATGAAATCTCGTAATATGCGAGACTTTAGGATTAGAGCTAATATTACATGGAGATTCTTAACATTTATATACTTATTTTTTTTAACGTTTGACTTCGGTTTAATAAAATTACAGTCTGGTAGTATAAGTAGTTAAATAAGGAAGAGAAATGAAAACTTTTGTGTTTTTTTTTATTTTCACAGTTTACATTAACTTAGTAATGGAAATGTTTTGGCTGCCCGTGACACAATTCTTATGCAAACTTTATTTTATAATTGCTCAGCAATCGCCGAAAAAATAAACATTTCGTGCACAGTATAAACTGCTGATTTCTGACTTTGGTAATAATAAATATACATTGTGTAATGCTGTTCTGTGAAGACAAGTTGGCTAGCTAATTGTGATATATAATGTGACCATCATTGCCTGTTTAGATCCCATTAAGTAAGAAGATAAACCTAATAGCTCCGGCAAGGATCGAATTTCCCGGGGGATCCTCGGCCACCGAGAGAAGTGAGCATGGTAAGTGTGCGTTATTTCTAAATAAGTGTCACGTCAGTGGCCTAGATCTGAGAATGCTATTGGTTGTTTTGACATGTGATTTGAATATTTGACAGACTCAAGTTATACAAGGTGAAATATTATTGGAAATGCATCTTTCTGTATAAACATGTCAGACTTTGGATGCAAAAACAAAGTTGATTGTTTATGCGTTTTACAGCATTTTTGTCTATCAGCAAAAAATTGGGACATTTGTATTTTGGTAATTTTCAGTAAAATCCAAACATGATTTCTTGCTTCTGGGATATTTTTAAGCCCGTGCCTTATTCGTTTTTTAAATTTTCTGAACACATCTCATTTTCCATTGAAACACGCCAGAAGCTTTAGTAGCGTACTCCTGCCTCATTTTGCACCGAAGAAAATAAAACATAGAAAATAAAACACAGCAAATGAATGCAGCTGCACTTATGTCTCTGCAGAAAAAATAGGGTTCTTTAAATGTTTATCAATATTTTCAGCACGTCATAACAAGGCCCTGGATTTTGGAAAACTGATTAAACGTTCCCGACTTTCACAGATCAATGGGAAAGAAGGTGGCTTCGTTGGCGGTAAGTACTGTTTTATTTACATAATGCAGAAAGGGGTTGAATGCTGTGAAAAAATGGAGATAGCTCACATTCTGAAAGTTGAGTGAAAAGTAACGCCTGCTGACAATCCTTTGAGGTGTTTTTATTGAATCATGTATACCTCTTAGCATTTCGAGTTTTATTTTTATTTGACGTAACTAGCACAATTTAGCAGACACAATTGTAAGAATAGAGTTTTAAAAAAGCTTTTAAAGGCATAGTCATGCGTCGATAATCAATCTGTATATAATATAACGGCCCTACTGTTATCATTTCTTCTTCATTAATGTTGAGAAGGTTATACCTTGAATTTTGATTGGTGATTCAAGAAAAATTAACCTTTGTTAATGGAAAATAATTGACTTTACTCACTAAAAATGCAGTTTTCAAAACATATGGATATCAAAAAGTCATTTTATCTGAGTAAATTGGTTATACAATTTAGATCTTATTTACAGTATAAAACTTCAGAATTTCGTTTCCTTTTGTGTCTAAAAATGTGGAATTTTGAAAAAGGATTACAAAAGTTTGGTACCTAAATATAAAGTTATCAGTTTTTTATTAAGTTTGGTACCTAAATATTAAGTTATCAGTTTTTTTATTAAGTTTGGTACCTAAATATTTAGTTATCAGATTTCTGTTCAGTAGAACGCAACAGAAAACTCCTCAAGTCCTTGTCGTTTGTTTGGTTTGTTTAGGTTCTTTTGTTTTCTTTCTGTCAGTTAACATCAGTTTACCTCAAACGCTATAAATGCCATATAAATTATTTGATATTTACTAGTGACAATAAAATAAAATGTAAACAATTAGACATAATGTAAGAGTCCGAACTGACGCTGAACCATTGGACTGTATGAAAATGGGATGATTGTTATGGCCAAAATAAATAACAAAAAATCGCAAGATTTAATGGTAAAATGACAGAATACTGTTTTTTCTGAAGAAACTATTAACCATCTTTCAAATTTACGCATTGAATAAGTATTCTTTGTATCTTTGGTAGAAAAACATGGCCGAAGTAATTCACTGGTGCTCAGTTCATTCGATTTATTATAATTTTCACATTTATTTTTAGGTCTGTGGCACAGAAAATATGGCAGCGACAAGAAACACTCTTTACATAAAGAAATAAAATTGAAGAAACGCAAGAAAGAACATGGTAAGTTCAAACTCAGTAAAGTTTATGATCTACTAACGTCAAATTTAAACAAGCACTATCAAACTGCATAGACATTTTAGGCAGACTGGTTATCTTAATGAAAAGACCTTTTCTTTATTTGAATTCCAGCTACCTACACCTGAAACTTTTACAGGCAGATGCATTTTAAATACAGAGAAAGGTAAATTTGTTAAAAGAAAGAGACATGCAAATAAATTAGGCAAGACAGCATGCCTGTTCTGTTTTATGTTTCACTATAGAACGAAAATGAAATTCTGACTTACATCTGTGTAACTTGATTACAATGATCTCTATCATTAATTTTCATTCTTAATTTGAAAAGAGAATAAAAAAATGACAAACGAAAATCGAAATTTAAAGTTATATTAATGTTCAAAATGAGTAGTATGATTGACAGTCAAAATAAATGCTGAAAACATAGTGAATGTTCGGAAATTGTGTAAGTTTGAAGTTACAAAAACTTCTGCCTTTTTTAAGAGATGTATTAAAGACACTGTACGTTCCAGTAAATTTGATTTCCGACTGGGCGAGTTCACAAAACATCTTTTACCGTACATGTATTTAGCTTTTATCAATATATTTAATTTAAAAGATTGGATTTTTTTTCTAATACTATTTCAGTCAAAAAGACTTTCGACTTTTTTTTAATATTCAAGATCATTTAATCCACTCGTATAACTTTTAAACAGTTTTGAAGTGTTAAATAATTATTAATTGGTACTTCATTTGGCAATTCTTATATTCTTATCTTTTTTCCAGCCAAAGATTATTCCTCTAGTAACGGTCTTAATTTACTCGCTGAATATGCTACAAAGTCGTCTGCAGATGTGCAGAAGAAGAAAAGGAAAATGGACGAATCAAATGGTATGGAGCTAATATTTCAACTTGAATTTTAAACAGTTATAGCATTTAACCGTGCTGTTATGTTTGCTTAAAAAAATCCCCGAACAACAACAACAACAATCAAAGAAGTTAAATTAGATTTTCAGATATCATAATTACATACATGTACATGTACATCATTTATTGACGGACCTACATGTGTCTTGGGACGATATATATTTTGAGATATTTCCTGCTTTGAAATTGCATTTATTCGAATTGCTTAATAATTTGACTAATGTAAGGGTGCACCGCTTTATTGACGTAATTAAACGTTGAATTAAAATTTTAAATTGGTAATCATTATTGCTGTAATTAAAAGTGAGAGCTTTGCAGACGACATTTGTTTGAAAGCTTTCTGTTCTATATATAGCTTCCGCCAGTATGTCACCAGATTCTCCCAATAAAAAACGGAAACCAGGAAGACCAAAGAAATGTGAAGTGGTCCGACCAGGAGTGACAGGTAAATTTAGCAATGACGTTAATCTATATTTAGTAACATTTTTTTCTGTGGTTAAGTTACAAGTTTCAAATTCATGAAATGAAATCTTCCGTATTGGATAACAATGACGTAGCGTTGAGCTTACAAAAATGACAAAAATGCAACAAAAAACGGACAAAACGATAATATAACTTTAGATTTTCGACAAAGAAATATGTTTTCCGTATTGTGTATTTTCCGGTCCGATAATAAGAAAATGATTGAATCAAGAATAACAGCATATCTTCATTTGAGCCCTATATGATATAACCTATAAATCGTATTTTTACATTACAGAGACTATAGTTGCGAAGCAGTCCAAACATATGGATTTCTTCCGGTGGCAAAAAGACGAGAAAACACAAGAGCGCAAAATCAGTGTAAGTATACATGTTATAAAATACAATGTAAATTGACCTGGGATACCCTTTGATCCGGACTTGAAATAGGGATCACTTCAGCGGTTAAAACTAATATTCTCGACTTAGGATGATTTATTTCTGTTAAGGGTGGACTGTCTGAAACAGCTACTTCAATAAAAACTTTCTGTTAGTACGACAAAGTTGTTTTTACGTATGAAAACATGGATGGTTCAGATGATGAAAAGGCTGTGTAAAACAAAGTTTTGGAAATTTCACTCTTGGAATGATAAAAAATTGAAAGTTTGAAGTACAGGTTTTTGAAGAACAATAATAGATTTCACTTCATATTTAAATTGCTGAAATATCGTTAACACTGTTTCATTTCAGCTTGAAGGCAAAGCTCCATTAAAACCGTTATATTTAGATGAATGGAATCTGAGACGTAGTGAGCGTATATTCTTGAGTGACCCTAGTCCACAAACTAGTCCAAACGCTGTATCACCTGGTGTGAAAGCCAAACAACCAAATACTGTATCACCAGGGGCAAAGACCAAACAAGATCCTATAAAAACAGAAAAAGATAAGAAAACGAAACAAGAGAAGCAAAAGAAATCCCAATCATTCAGTATGTCGCAGAAAGTGAAGAAGAAATATTCGACTACCTTCAGTTCTAACAAGTCAAGGGAGAAAACTACGGAATTACTTAAGGTACAGTCGGTGAACTAATTATGGTATCTCTATTAACAGATTTAAAGTTCTTTGTAAACGTCCTCGTACTTTAGTTCATAGATCTGTATTTAATTAAACATTAGTTGAAATAGATTTTGGAGTTTACTTTCTACTATTATACGACATTTCGGGAGCGTTGTTAAAACTCTGGAGTCTGTAATTCCCTAGGGTGCCCGTCTACTTAACGTAATGTACTTAAAATAGCACAATTCACTTGCCCTTTAAGTAATTTAAATCTGTTGTGATGCAGGCAACCCGAGATCGACTAACACAGAAGCGGCAGGAGAAAAAGATGATGATGAAATCAGTCAGTAACAATGATGACAGTGATAGTGATGATATTCCACTCAGCTTGTTCAAACCAAAACCAAAAGATAACGGTAAGTCAATATGGCGGCTTTAGTTCAAGTTTTCGTAACAAGCTTTAACAGCAATAGTCCTCTGTAGTCTGTTTCCAAGAAGCTTAATCATTAACGTTAGGTAATCTCTGTACTGTTTCTGAGCATGAAATGTGAAACATTTTCTGAAAACTGTAGCTAGTAGCACATTTGTTTGCCTCGTCTGTTTCTTTGGCTTTTTTAGAAAGCAGATTGAATAAATGCACAGTAAGCGTCTTCGAGTGCTGTGCCCACATAATGTTGTATATTTCACTAATCTTAATTTGTTGAGAAGAGAGAAGTTAAACGTTTCAACGAAAATATTTCAGTTGAGCCGCCAAGCTGTACCCTTACAACAGACGAACTCTGTGATGGTATGAGAATACTTGTGTTTATGGATGGTCTGTTCCATGAGGGGGAACTTAAAGCGATACGCCCACCGGATATATATGGGGCTATACTTGACAATGAAAGAAAAACCAGGCCGCATTATTATTCCCAGGAAGAAATACTTAAAGAAGCTGTAAGTACGAGATTTTGTCACGTTCGTGAAAATGATTAACAAATTAACCTATATTAATATCTATGTTGTAAAGTTCAAAGTATGAAAACAGGACGAATTTAATCCATAAAATTGCAGATTAGTAACGGCATTTACTACCAAGCGTAGATGGAATGTATCAGGTCTACGTCACAAGTGTAAAACATGGAAAATATTTTCTTTTTCAAGCATGTTTTATGATTAATGTTATGTGTGGTTGTCATTGATGTATGTCGGATGTTTTACTATCAACATTAAGAAGTATAGAAGTTCTAGTGTGTAATCAAGATTAATTTTCCTGGCTAGAAGGCTGCAACGTGTACCTAATGAACCCGGTAAAATAGGTTTAATTGATTGTATTTTAGAATAGTACTTTTGTGCATGTAAGTAAGACATTTACACTTCCCATGACAAGATTTATCTATTTAGACTGAGTTTTGTGTTATTTTGACGTAATACTCCCTTTTATATGTGTTAATAAGATAAATTACTATAGTTCTTTTAGTTTTTATGAACTGAATTCATTACGACTTGGTTTTCACAAACCACAACAGTTATAAAACATTCTCAGTTTGATAATGAGTGTTTCGTTCTGTCAGTTTGATTCAGCGCAGTTATTTAGCTATAAGCAAAATGTTTATCCTCAAACAGAACAGCCGGCACAGATGCCGTGCTTGGAAGATATGCAGTGAGGTAATTCTTTTGTATTATTTCAATATTGCATGTTAATTTGCTTTAACAGATCAAAGACACAAAGCCATTAAGTGGGGACCATTTGAAAGAGGGAACCAGAATATGTGCGTACTGGAGCCAGCAGTTTAGTTGTCTGTATCCCGGCACTATATCCAGAGGTAAGTTTAGAAAAGTCGGAATTCGGGTTATTACAAAAGTCTTTTTTGCGCTGTAGAAATGCTTACCTTTAAATAATGGACCAAGAGCAGATAATGATTGTTTTGAAAGCGTTCAACTTTCTTTAACATAGGGAAAGTTGACATCCATTTATATCAATAAACGAATAAGTTAAGTTGCTGAAAATTCTCTCTGGGTTAAGCGTATGAGTTTGCCCTTTAGTTAACAATATGACGTCTGTGCGAGAAAGATAACTTTCAAGAGAGAGGCCTGGTATTTATTCACAAACGCAGGCTGGTAAATCTGTCCGCTTACAAACTGCGTTGTACAGAACGTAACTAAGAACATAAGCAAACATTTCTTATGGAATTGGATGAGAGTTATTATTTGTAAAAGTATGTCGTCTGTTTACAACAGGAAGTCCAAATCCAGTGGAAGACAAAAGTTTATTTAATGTTGAGTTTGACGACGGGGATACTGGAAAAATCCCAATAGACCACATACGAATCATTCCGCAAGATTTCCCACATGTGGGTAAGTATTTAGAAATCACTTTACTATTTCAGCATTCTTTCCCTCCAGATAATTCCTAAGGGGAAAAAGCTATTTAAAGAAGTTAATGTCCGTCGTTTGATTGGTCACTATGCTCGTCTGTTTCATGTTTTAAACTTGTTTATTAGTGGTTAGGTTTTATGTAAATTTTAGTTGATTGTACAAATATTCTTATGTTGACGATTTTTCCGTGTTCTTTTTATACGTAGTCAAAATATATTATGCTTATTCAATAGCCCAAGAGATAGTCTGACTCATACTTACCCTTGCACCGGTTGAATATGACTTGATTCATAAGTGGTCACAGTTTGCTGACCAGTTACCTTCACTTCAACTTATTTAGAGACTAAGTAGACCAGTACTGGAATATCTGTGACCATCCCAAAGCTTGATTAAAAGTCGGTCATTGTCTGAAAAGTAAATTGGTTTGTTATTCCATGACAGAATACGATCCAAATCCATTATTGCTGCTTACCAAGCGGCGGAGAACAATGTCTACATCAGAAAGCACCAGTAGTGAGCCTAAGAAATCTACTTCTGAACCATCCAAAGACTCCAAGGTCAAACGAGGACCAGGCCGACCTCCGAAGACAGAAAGACTGATGTCGAGTGAATCCATCGGCGACGAGGACGTGTTTGTGAACGAGTCCCAGAAACAAGACAACGAGAAAAAGAACAAAAGTGGACAAAAGAACAGCACAGCATCAGAACAACAAGGTTAATGTTGTTTAGATCTTTCAGAGCTTATACTTACTTTGCTTCCTGTAGTATTTGCAGTTCTGGTGAAGAGGCAAAGATTTGGGCGTTGTTTTCCTTATGTTCTTTCTGCTGTCCTTGCTAAGTTTATGTTACATTGTATGGGAATCATATTTTGCTTGCGTTTCGTGGTTATGTTAATTGATTTGTTTACTTTATTTTTCTATTCTTATATTGAAAGTAAATGTCTGCATAGTGTCATTTTCACAGTAACGTGACAGCAAAATGACGCTGTGTCTAATTGCTACGTATTTTATGACCGACCAGTATCTAACGTCAAGAATCTCGTCTGCAGTAAATGATTTTAAGTTTTATTTTTTGTAGCATTTTCTGTCAATATCCCTGTTGACTGTGTTTATCTATGTTTTGATGAATGAAGTGTAAAAATCCTATAATTTTATAGCTTTGGTTTTACTTCAAAGTTATGAAAATAACATGAATATGCAGCGACCAGTCGTAATAAAACATTTTAAGAGATATTATCATGGTGAAATCTTATAAGTTAGGGTGTAATAAAAAGTTATATCTTACAGTTACACTATTCCGACCACGTGACCTGTGGGTGTGGTCAGGAAGCAGTACCAAACGTCCTGGTATGAAAGGAAAAGCAAGGAAAGAATATTATAAAACAATTGTTCGTGGTAGAGAAAGTATATCGGTAGGTATTGAGTCATAACGTATCGCCATCACATAACTTCATCACTACATTAACCCATGTACGTTTAACTCATTCGGAATGCATTGGAACACGTCGTGCACCTCGTTTTACCCGCGTTTTGTCATTCATCCGTTTTTGTTTGGGATATCATTAGAAATTCAAAATGTGTTCCGTTTTGAAAATATTTTACTTACAAAAATTATTTCAGTAACCCCATGATATCATCATCGTCGCCAGATAAACATGTATTATGTTGCTAAAATTCTAACTTGCCAGTAATGAACTCTCCGCTTCATTTAAAGATATTTTCTTTGTCCATGCCGTTGTTCATTCATATATCATTCACTGTAGTCTCATGTTTCATTATTTTCTGTTCTGCATTTTTATTTGTCTTGCCATCCATTCGTTTTACGAAAGCCTTGTCAGGCGCCTATGGGCCTCAGGCACTGATAGGCAGTGGGTTTTTTTTTATCATTTTACCATATGTTGCTTTGCTCATTGTCATATTTACATGTTTATTTTACGTTTATCAACGCACCTATGTCATCTGCTCATCTTGTTCTGATTATCTTGTCAATATGTTCTTTCATATTACATATTTTACATGTACCTATGAATCAAAGATCTGTACATGTTTTGAATTGTTTTGTGAGAGCAAATACGTCATCATTTCGTATTGTTTTGTTACAGTTCCATTGTAAGATACATCGATTAGCTAATACACAGTGTCTCTCCAAGTGACATTTCCTAATACTTAATCTATTTTCATGTCACATCTGCTAATACTCCATTATTAGCTGATATTTGATTTGCTAATATGTTATTCGTTTCATGCCACATTCGCCAAACTTCATATAAAGTAGAACTTACCTGTATGTGCATTGTTGTTAATTTAAATGACATATGCATAGATCAAGCATGTTTTAATGTTTTAATCATTTTTTTGTTTCTTATTACATAGTATGTTCTGCCTAAAGAATTTAAACGCAGGGAGTAAAAAAATAATCCTGACTGCTTTTCAAACTTTATCAACGTATACTTTGTAAATCTCTCTATATCCTATGGTGATTATTGTGAAGTTTATTATTTTGTATGGTTTATATCAGTATTATTTGTATAGTTTATTCAATAACCAATTTTCAGGTGGGGGAGTCCGCCGTGTTTCTCTCTACAGGGCGGCCAAATTTGCCGTACGTTGGTCGTATTGAGAGCTTCTGGGAGGCGTGGGGAGGGCAGATGGTAGTCAAGGTCAAATGGTTCTATCACCCAGAAGAAACCAAGGGCGGCAAAAGGCTGCAGAATATGAAGGTTAGTTAAGATATTTTCAGTGAGAACCAGCGTATGGAAACCATAACCATTTGAAAAGTATATTCGTATAAACTATTGAAGTTTGGAAAATGTTTCTTACACATAAAAAACGAAAATTTGCTTTTTGTACATAAGTTACGACTATTAACAAGCTTTTGGAGTAGGTGTAAGTAATTCAAATTTTAAAGTTCTCTTCGAATAAGAAAGGTCTTTGTGCCACAATGTGGATACTACCGCTGTCTTTTTACTCGATGGTATATGCTGTGAGACTACCGGTATTGCTCATTGTTCTGATTTTATCGGGTTTATTTGTGTTCTTTTTTAATTTAGGGGGCACTGTTCCGGTCTGACCATGAAGACGAAAACGATGTGCAAACTATTTCTCATAAATGTGAAGTAATTTCTTACGCCGAATATAAACGTCGTGTTGACGTCATTTCACACGAGGATACAGATGACGTGTACTATCTCGCTGGATCATATGAACCTACAGTGGGCAACATTAAGTTTGAACCAGGAGTGTTATGATCTAACGGTAGAACAAAAAAGGGACTCGGAATCGACTTTAAGAAACCAGAATGAAACGAAACAAGGGTTTGGAAGACATTGTTGAGTTGTAGCGTTTAACTTGAAAGTGACAATAATATCAGGCTCAGCTGCTTGTACATCCGAAATATTCAGTTAGTCTCCAACGTTGTGTGTCTCAAAGGTTCGCGTATAAACGAGCAGACAGTGTGACTTTCTTTGTAGATTTATTTTTTGAACTGGTGTCGTTTTTATATATATGTGTATATTTTTGGTCATGAATTTTTACGCCAGAAACATTCTGGTACCTATGTACATAGTGATTTTCCAGGTGTTGTGCTGTAATGGTTTACGAGTATAAATAGTGCTGAAACTGTAAATAATTGAAGTAGGTGACGAATGTCATTTCCCGGAACACAAATGTGAATGTATATATGTGTAAATAGAAGATCTCAAAGGTCAGAATTATCTTCTGTGAATTCCAGGTCTTTCAGTCTGTCTCTAGATAAACTCTTGTTCTTTAACTATGCTACAAAATGATTTTAATTCATGTAACACATGTCCTCTTGCATTAAAATGAGTGACTTTTTGGTTTCATTTGTTAAAAACGGACAAAATCTTTCTTAATACACGACATACTAACCTTTTATTTTCAACTATGGTTTCGATATTTTGTATTAGAAATCTAAAAAAAAAACTTTGAAAAGAGAAGTAGCTTTTTGTATTGATTTATTTTTGCATAATTCGCTTTTTCTTTTCTTTTTTGTACGTTGTTGGCTTATTACAATGTCAGAACACACTATTGTGTTGTTACGAGTCTACCACTTTCGTATAAAAGTTTTACAATCTTTGAACCTTGTTACATTGAAAGCTTATACAACTCTCACCAAACATAGTCGTGAAAATTATGTTTTTGTTTATTTGTCAAGAAGTCTACAAATATGAACTATTTAGTTGTTTAAAAAGCATAATAGGAAGTCTAAACTGAAGCAGGTGATAACAGTATGAAAAAGTGACATGTGTTTTAAATGCTTAAATGTGCCATTCTAATTTTGAATTGATGATTTTATTTTAAGTGAAAAAGAGAAATGTCTTTTTTAGACTTTGTGTTCATTTTACCATGCCCTCTTTGCCAAACTGCACTGTTATAGCCATTTATAAGTCCAATCAGAATGAAAACAAAATATATGAAGAAATTATTTCAGTACGCATTTTAAGGACACAAAATTATACGATTTCATATTAAATCGGCAAGGTCTGATTCGGTACCATAAAAGTAAGGTTTTTAATTGTGAAGGCGTTTATAGATTGTCGTGGATACTCCGCTGCACCTTTGCTATTTTAAAACTTGTCTCAATTTGATTACGTTCCATCCATTGGTAAAATTTAATAAGAGTAATGTCCCTTACTGGAACTTGGTACATGACGAATGCTTGTTTTGTAATCAATTTACATGTGCCTTATATCTGTTTTGTAAAGCAGTTTGCCTGATTTCGATATTTGAAACGATGTTTATCATTACATTTCTGATAAATCTTTCTATCTTCCGTTTTTCTTTAGGTTAATTGCTTCGTTATATTTTATTTTCCAAACATATCTAAATAAGGTGTTTTTTAACCTCGAGCAATGTTTCATACACAATGAAACTTTGCACGTTACTCCAAACATTCTGCTTAAAATACATATAGGAAGACAAAATAAAAAGAAAATGTGTTAATTTTGCTTACTTGTTAATACATTATATGTGATAATTTTAAAACTAAAACAGTTTCACAGTCTGTAGAAATATATAAATGACATCATTTTTTCCGTGTTTAAGGAGCTTGACAATGTAAAAAAATCGTATCATAATTTTTTTAAATGTCGCTTTATGCTTAATCTTCTGATTAGTTTGAAATAATGCAAGTCTCCTATGAGCCAAGTACGTTTGTACATATGGCATACTGCCAAATGGTACGTCATTTGATTGATGTGGAAAAAATTAAAAATAGAAGTTCCATCATTTACAGTAGGAAAAGTACTGTAATGTCCAGTTCTTTGGCGACCATTCCAGAAAAACAGAGATAGCAAACTCACCATAGTGTGTAAGGTCATGAAATGTTTGTAGGCGTATTTTTACATGTTTTCTCATCAGTAATTCCTTATCGGTTGAATGTTAAAGTTTTGTTTAGCTGAAAACTGTTTGAATGTGATAATATCTAAGTGCTTGTTGTTTGTTTGTTTACAAGTTTTTATTTCTGTATATTTTATGTTTGTTATTTCTTTCACTTTTATTTCCATCTATAGATTTAGTGCTTTAAGACACAAAGATCAACCCTAAATCATTTTTCATTTCAATGCTTATATATATACACTCACTTTTATTAGCAAAATATATCTTTTTTTTTCTCTCTTTTTTTATTTTAAAGAAGCATTTGTTAACAGTGTTCATACATTTTATTATAATATTGTTACGTGATTTTAAAGACTGTTATGTGATGAGCAGTTACGAAACTTGTGAATAAAGTTTCTAAACCTGTAGACTTATTTTGTTTATGATTTACACATTACATACTGTTAAGTTCACAAAATGTGTCTCTAAATAGGCACATTCAATTGAATTGCATGGGGATAAGTGGTTGAGGGGTTTGAGTGCCGGACTTCCGATCCGGCTGCTGGTTCGAAACCCACCAGGGGAGATATTCTTAAATGACTGTATACATTCCATACTTCTGGTGCGAGTAATACTTTTAATCCAGGAAGCAGTCATCGAGCGAAACTTGCAAGAATGTGTTTCCCAAATGCACAAAAAAACCCGGCTTAAACTTAGAGGGGAATTTCTTCACTCCATATGTATACCTATTTATCATGATCGAAATGTATAACAGGATATCACTAAAGAAGCATCGACCTTCCTGGGTTATTATATTTTTCTCACCAGTTTTTAATCTAACAAGATAGCTCAAAGCAGAGCTCAAGCGAGATGGAAAAGGCAGCTACAAGCGGGCACAAAAAAGACACAAATATCGAATTCTCCTCAATTATATCTTTTACAAGAGTGGAACATAGCTAGGACACATTATGTAGGATGATTTCATTTGTTCCTCGGATTACTTTCCAAGTTAGGCTTGTTAAGACTGTCAATATAATTATCTTGCAGTAGACGGATAAAAACTTTTCGTTTCTCAATCCCCATTGTAAATTCACTGTGTAATAAAAACGTGAAAACCCAAAACAGAATAGGATACATGGTACTTTGAGTTTCGGAAGTAAATTATTTACAGACAGCTAACCTTGGTTTTATTTCAGGACTGACGTAATAATAGGAAGAATCTCTGTACGTGCTGTGTTACAAAATGGTGGAAAAGTCCTTGAATTAGATCAGAGTTTTTGTTTCAGATAAATTCTTGAAATTAAAGTACATTACAGTATGAGTATTTACCTGAATATTCTAAAACACTTTACAAACC
The DNA here is from genome assembly GCA_012932295.1 of Cyclina sinensis. Taxonomy (NCBI): domain Eukaryota; kingdom Metazoa; phylum Mollusca; class Bivalvia; order Venerida; family Veneridae; genus Cyclina; species Cyclina sinensis. The sequence continues at coordinate 69,222,421 of JAAONU010000001.1, read as the reverse complement.
CAACGACACATATCGCTTCACTAAAATGTCTGCTGTAAAAATATATTGGTGTAAGAAATGAAACTTGCAAAATATGCAGTTGAATTAATAATTCAATTATCTTAGACACTCTGCACTTACGGAACAAAAAAAGAAAAGAAAAAATAGAGGCTTTGTAACTGTATCTTGCCAATTTTGCGGTCGATAATAAACTATAGGGGCAGTCATCTAAATGTGTCATTTTGATTTCAGTTTTATCTGTTCATACCCACATCGTGTCATTGCAAATAATTTCGGTAATACACTGTAACTACTGGAAAGGGCTCGTTCAAAACTAAGTTTAATTCGAACGTTTGACCTTTTTACTAACGTTGCCTAATTATCGCAGTGGTTTGTATACTCGCTTTTTCACCAATGTGACCTCCACTCGATTAACCTTTTAACATTCGGCTTAATGCCCAAATCAAATTACACTTAAATAGGAATAATTACTCTTACAGATATTTCGATTATATTCAAAAGTATATTTTGTCCTGGATTTTGACAAAGGAAAAACACTTACTGCATTTAGCTAAAATTTCTCATTTCAAATATAGAGGCTAAACTCTGTTGATGTGATGTGATATGATATGATATGGGTTTGAAAATACCTGGGATCTCGGGTCTTCTGAAATAATTTATTAATAGGACAGAGACTAGTTTTTAGACTACATTAAGTTTTCCTGTCTTTCTCTCTGGATAGTTAGATAGCATTTCAAAGTATTCAAATTATGGTTGTCGAGAGGGGATGCAGTGTGCAACATCAAGCACTCTGTCGTGCATTGTTTTATCTCCCCTTGTTTCGTATGTTCATAGTAAATCTTGAAAACAATTAATTATCATGAAAAAATATTTTGTAATTATACTAGTAATTGTTTTTATGTATTTAGTTTGAATAAATTTACTTTTGACCAACTATTTGTTCACTTATACAAATTAGCTCACTGAATAGTAAGATGAGAGGTATTAAATGCAATCTTTTAAGTAAGATCAATTTCTTGTGTATGACACCCATTGTCAACAATATTCTCTGCTACTTTTCTTTTGACAATTTGGCATATGTACCACAAGGATTTCCTAAATGTGATATCAATCTTTTTTCTATACAATGTGTATAAAGCCGTACTGAAATAGAAATGGTGTACTCAGTGGGACATAGAAATCATGCATATTTGACATTCTTTCTAAAGCAATTTGAAACCCATTATCAATGTTTGGCTGTGCAAATCTCCGTGCAGTAGGTCTGTCTCGTCCATTGTAATTTCATTTTTACATGATGCCCCTGAGTTTTTTTAATATTATTTCGGAATGCAGATACTTCCGCCAAGTGACTCAGTCTTTTTGATTGAGGCTGCAACACATTCTTTCCGTAATTCCTTCACTTCTGTGGAATAGACTGCAAACTAAATGTTTCACTGATTATTTGACTCGGTCATCTCGAGTAATTCCTTTCCCTTTCCAGTCATTCAGTAAGAACGTCTGTAATTTAATGCAGTGATAACTTCAAACACATTCACACAATTTCGGCCGAATGAATTGTACAGAAAAAAACAAAACATAATCTTTTTAACTTAAGCTTACGTAGCTCATCGTAATAAATGATAAACACAAATATGTATATATTACACAAGACAATGTACTCCAAATCAAAGTACACAAGAAAATATAATCCCATGGAACCGATTTCTTGGATCAGTTATCTAGAGAGTTGGTCTTTTATACACACTATACATGACCACTGGACAGTTCGAATCTCACATAAAGGTGGTCCTTTTTTCTGATAAATTGCGTCTTTGCCTTACCTTTAGAAATTCTTAAGATATCACTCGCCCGGAATCCTGGCTTGTTAAGTTACTGCGGCATAGTTTCTGATTTAAATCGCGTGGCTGTGTTACGTTCGTCTGCGCACAAAGTACACAAAAATATAAACAAGAAATATACATTTATACTTTAAGAGTGTTCATTAAAAATAGATAAATGGTATACTCACCTGCTTACATTTGTATTAATTCATCGGATAGAGTTTACTCTTGCAATATCGGCATAATTGTTTCTTATAATAGTTGACCTCATTTCGTCGCCATAATTTATTTTATTCTGAAATTTCGTCAAGATTCTTTAAGAAGTTGCTGATTAAGTTTGAATACAGTAAGGTCAGAATTATTATTTACATATATAACCTCCGGGTCAGGACTGGAAACATGTGGAGAATAAACGGTCGCCAGTGGAACAACAAATAAATTCAAGCCCGGCGTGCATGACTATAACAATATCTTGTAAGGATGCAGATGTCTCACTTGTAACCATATTTTGATGTTTTCACCATCCATTCTCGTATTTAATACCATCTTGGTGTCTAAAGCTGGGCTCCCACTGCCGATCAGATCAACTCGATCAAGCCCGATCAAGCGATCGGGTACTGGTCTGGGTCGGTCGGCATGATTGATCGGGAGTGGTCGGGGAGGTCTACCTTGGTCGGCATCGCTCGGGCTTTCTACCCGAATTTTTTTGACATGTCAAAAAAATTCGTGTAGCGATCGTGTAGCCAAGCGGTCGAGAAGAGCTCGGGAAGCGATCGTGTATTGATCGAGTTGAAGATCGAGTTGATCGAGAAACAATCGTGTAGCGATCTTGTTTGGTCGGATTGGCATCTTTAACCCGATCTGTACCCGATCATCTCGACTTCTACTCGAGTAATATACGATCGCATCCCGATTAAGTAGATCTCTGTTCGATCTCTTGTCCAGATTATCTAGACTGCTACCCGACTACTCCACGACCACACACGACCGCACACGATCAAACCCCGATCACTGTTCGACCATACACGAGCTCCTGTAGCAGTTGCTCATAATGCCCATACAGTGGTCGTCGTGCAAGCCACTGCTTCATCCATATTTTCCTGCGCATTTGTCGCCTACGTCTATGCCTACGACCCTCAGCCTCTTCCTCTTGTTCCAACTCTAGCACAGCAATGGCCCTGTCTCTCTGGAGCTCTAACCATCTGGCCCACAACTGCAACTGCTCAATCTCCATAAATATTTATACTATGCTGGACACAACATATACTATGAAGTTTCAAGATGAAGTGATAATGATCAACACTGTTTGAAGTTTTTATTCTAAAAGTTTTGGTACACGACTGTTCACGACCTTCTACGACTCGAGTACGACCATGACGATCTGGTCGGGGAAATATCTGACACCGATCGAGCAGAGATCCAGTAGGTCGAGTTGAGATCGTGTAGGGATCGTGTAAAGGTCGGGATGATCGAGCGGAAATCGGAAAGGTGGTCGGGTTGACGTCGTGAAGGAGTCGGGAATAATCGTGTGGGAATCGTGTGTGATCGACAAGAGGTCGAGAAGAAGTCGTGTATACGCCTTTAGTCGAGCTTGGTCGGGCCTGATCGGGGAATTTGGGTGATCGGGATGATCGAGTTGATCTGATCGGCAGTGGGAACCCCCCTTATCTATGTTTTTTTATCCATCTATGCTAGTTGAGAAAAAATTATTCGTCACATTAAACGTTGTTTTGAGATATCTTACAGTTGTCACAATAAAGTTTGAGTCTAACCATTATAACACAGGAAGGTACAATAGCTTTACCCCCGTCCGTCTGTATTACTGTCTGCCACTTTACCTGTAGCAGTCTCATTCATATTTAGTTATTGTTAAGAAGTGCACGTTTGAAATTAAGGTGTATTATTTGTACCTTGTACGGTTCTAAATATTCATGTGCTACCTTCTAAAAATAAAGTAATTATACCTTTCTGTCCGTCAGTGTGTCCGTCTTTTGTGATGACAGCCAGAAGCTTAATATGTGAACTGATTGTTCAGCGTCTGTCTGTCGGTACGTCTGTTAAGTACGTTGCAAAATCTGAACTGTGGCTAGGTATGACTTCACAGCAAATGAAGGTCAGGTATTAAACAAATTAATGTGGTGGGTTCGAATCCGTATCTAACTTCGAGCTAGATAGGAAAGAATTATCTCATATATCGCATATAGAATGCACTGCTGGATTCGACTTTCCAGTTATAAACGGAAAGGGGTATTCCATTATTATACGACTAAACCTCCAGCAGAGCTATCGTACGTTTGTAAGAAGACACTTTTTAATAACTGTTAACTTTCTCGTGGACTTGTATTTATTCATTTATCTATTCTTTACACATAATCGTCGTATAAGTCAGATACATTTACATGTATTTTCTTCAAGAGAGTCGTTTTACAGACGTTAGGAAGGCGGTTTTTTAGAAAAAATTGATGTTTGTCCTAGCGAACCGCCTTCTTAGCGTCTGTACGAAGACACTTTTGAAGAAAAACTCGTATTGTATCTACACACACAAAATCCAATACACTCTTCTCTTTGTATTATAACTTAGTTGTTGGATCTGAATTTATAATAATATTGAACCAAGTCATACTGAAAATTAGTAGTACCAGCCAGATTTGAACTACAGCTGTTATGAAATTTCACATATTACAATGTGCAAGTAACATAAACAGTTAAAAACTCTAGATTTTTAAGTGCAGGTATGTTTCAGTTGCTGGTAATTCAACCAATTATTGCAGACCTGTCGTGATTGTAATGTTCTAAACGACTTCATGATTTCTTAAAGCGACAGAAAACAAACAAGTTTAGCATGACAATAATGTTTCGATATATTTCATTATTTAGAAGAGTATGACTTATTGTTACAAAATATATATAAAGATTCGCTATTTTTAATTTTTCTCGCTTGATTTCTTGCCAGTACAGCAACACCAGGTCCTTTTAAGAAACCGACTAAAACGAGAGTCAGACTTTTCCTTTTCTTCATTTTCTGCATGAAAGCCTGTTGTCGAATTATCCGAGCCCATTATAAAGTTGTTTGAAACATTTAATTTACCATCATAGTTTTCTGTTATGTCGTCTGCGGAACCAGTCCAGGTGCATATGTACCCTGTTATCCCTTCTTTAGCGTCATTTACAAAACTTTCAAATTTGATATCAAGAAGATCGACGCTGTAACTTCGTCTGGAACACTTCAGGTTGTTATTTTCGTCTGCTTCTGAAGGAAATTTTGCTGGAAGAGACACGATGCTTTCGGATAATGTTGGATCAAATTTTGGAACAGTTAAAAGTGAATGACAGGATATTGTAGAACTGAGTGTTGAGAAATGAGAACTTTGTGACAAAGAACGTCGCTCGAAATCTGTGGAGCTTGCAGATGTAATGGCGGCCTTCCTTGGTGACTGTAAACTTGAAATACGAGATACTTTTGGTTTTGACCTTCGAAGGATGTGGACGGAAGACTTTTGTTCAAACTCTGTGGAACTTGATGTTGGGGAGCTTTGTGTTGACATTGGGGGATGAAGTGTTGTACTACACCACGTGTCACCCTGCTCTGGCATATAAACCTCTTTTATCGTGGAGGTAAAATTGTCCCAGACCTCGGCTTGGTTTGCGCTTGTACACATCTGGAACACTTGGGTTGATTTGAACTGACTTCTTATCTGTAAGAAGAATATGTGGCATTATTTAACAGTTCAAGATAAAAAAAAACTTCTCTCAGGAGAAAACCCATGATAAAACGATGAGTCAGTCAACAGTCTAATTGTGATTATTAGAAAGGAGTATAAGATAGTTTAGCCATAGCTTAGTTTTACAAGGAATAACAGCAATGTTGTTTTAACAATATTCAAAAGAAACGACTCGGGCAACACAGGGAATCCTTACAATACAGCAAGATGAATATGTGTCATATATACAGTCTTAATGTCCGACAAAAATGTTTAAAGGAGCCCCACAAGGTGGTTTCAGAAATAGTACAGTTACACAATTCGAAAAACGAGAAATTTCCTGGCTATATTGCGGCAACGTAATCATGCACTGCAGAGTTACATAGTACACAAGTACTGAAATTTAAAGGTACACAAATGACGCATGAGAAAACGTCACTGAACTAATAAATTTCAATAGTTTTTGATAACTTGAAGAGGAAAACAAATGCCAGACTGCATATTGTGCTATAGGTTTCATGACAATTTTCAGACTAATTTGCTCTCAAGTAAAAAAACAATATGTCTGTAAAGCCTACTAATATCTCATATTGCGATATCCGCACGCCTCTGAGCTCTAGTTTCTCAATATAAGTTTTCATTTTCAGTGTTACGTAGCAACCAATCCCATGTCTTTGGTTTAGAAAAAAATGCGGAAACTTGATTCTCTGAGCATTTCTTATTTGTGTTTCGTAACAATATTGCATAACAAAAAATAATTTGTTTGGATAGCGTTTCAGTGCAGTTGTAAAGAATTGTTGATGTTTATTATCAGATCTCGTTCTTAGACTTCACCAGAGAATTAAAGTGAGAAAGGCTTCTGTAAAGATATTTCCCCTTACCTTTATTTTCTTTGCTGCATTTTGGAACGACAATGATATAAGCGGAAGTGGTGTAATGGATATCAGGTCATAATCAATCACATTTCCACTCAGCACGAGTTTGGCTATTGCGAGACATTTGACTCCCAAGCCCAAGCAGACAAGACTGGCGGCATGGTCCCCTATCAGTCCAACAAATCTCCCTTCTGCCAACAACCGGTCGTGAATGTTGTACTTCTCTCGAAGTGTCGTCTGCAAAGTAGGTTCATCCATTTAATCTGAAAATAAAAAAACGAGTGGCATTAAGACGTTGGCGAAAGAAAACTACCGTTTTCTAGTGATTTCTTTTTGTCGACGGACACATTTCTGGTGTAATTTCTCGACAGAAAATGTGTAGCTAAGTTATAGTCAACTTTCAAAGTTTATAATTGGACAGTTTCACACAGTCTGTGTTTTGTGTAACTATTATCATTATTGTTTTTCAATTGCGAAACAAGTTTTTAAATTTCTAAATTAAAAATTTTTGTACGAAAGAATTATCAAGATGCCAGCAGTGGTTGATTCTATCACCTTAAGACGAAAATTAAAAAAGAATTAAATCGTCTCAAACTAAATTTATATATTATATATATACTGCAATTATAACACACAAAAATATCAAATATTGTAACTTTAAATTCTACAAATTTAATCGACATTTTTTCTCAGAATTATTATTTTCATAAAACTATTTCTTATATTTAGCAGAAAGGAGTTGTGAAAGACATATAAAATACCAAAATATGAAGAATCACAAAAGTTTTAAAATAGACACATAACAGTGAAATTTCCTTATTTGTAAGTCTGTTTATAACGAAATACTTTGAAAAAAACTATTTATTTCCGTCTTCTGTGACATTTTCCACTGAAAACAGCACCCCCACCAAAAAAAAAAAAATAAATGAATAAAATAAAATAAAATAAAATAAACGCCCATGATACACATACAGATAACTGGTAACACATAAACTTTCTTGTCTCTTTTAGTATTTTTTTTTTAATATTTCAATACACATAAGTTCTGAATTAGTGATAAAGTACCTGATACTAAATTTCGTTGAAAATAAGTATTTTATTGCACTTATTTCTCCTTTTTCACTCGTCCGATAAATGTTTTGATAATGTTTGTAAAGTTTATGTAAACGTGATGTCATAGAAACGACGTCATGACGTTACGTTACATTCCAAATTAGGACGTGGAATCGTAATATATATATGCGATTTACTTTAAATGACGTTCACCTTCATTTAAAAGATAGTACTTATATTTTTAAAGGCAAATCGATGAGCGTGGAAACTGAGACAGAACCTGCTTAAGACAAATGAGATGTTGAAATGCTCAAACTTGATATGAACTCTGAAGTACTGTTCAGTCTCTGATGGTTTTCAGACATAAATACAATATTATACCACACAGGCTCACGACTGATAAATCTGTCGAGGAACTCTGTGGGTTAATATGCATCATATTAGACTACAGTGACCTGTCGAAATGAAGTTATTTCAGAACTACTTCTACAGCTACCCTCCAGGTTTAATCATGTTTAATAATTTTTCAGCAATACCAACTACAACAACAATAGTAGCATCATCATTACGATCTTTATAGTTTCTCTGTAACCCGAAAGCCCCTAAATAGAAAAAACCCAAACATATGTATTTATATTTTTGCAGAATTTCTCTGATAATTATATGTCCCAAGTTTTGTAAACATCTGTTTAAAAAGTTTAAGGATAGTTAATTGTAGAAAAGAACGAGAAGTATAATCCGTAGTCCGATCGAACATCCGAGCAACCGACGGACTAACGGATCGACCAACCAACGGACCGACCAAGCTACCCACAATGTAACCCACCAACCTCCACGAAAACAACATTGCTGTGCACGGTTATCGGTCACTGAGATATTCTTTTCAACCGTAACAAGTCTATTCTAAACAGGCTCTTAATTTCGTGTATTTGGCTTGTTTATTGTTCGACCGAAATACAATGTCAGTACGTATAATGTTAGTGCAGTGCCAGTCTCAGGCTTAGGGTTCAGGTTTGGAGCTACATGGCCCATGTTATCAGACTCTTAAAAAGAGTTATGAGTACATTTCACACATACAATGTTCTGGGGTTCTAACAGTTATTTGCTTACGGATATGCATCAAAGCAGAGTATAAAATACATGTATATTTTACATCGATGGGAAAACAAGTACTTGCAACTCATATCAATTACTCTCGATGACTGCTTCCTGGGTTTAAACCAGTACTCGTGCCGAAAGTGAGAAATGTGAAATGTCACTGTAGACTCCAAGTGGGATGCGAACCAGTGTCTGGCGGATCGGGCGTCCGACGCTCTGACCCATCGATCACTGCTCCTCCTACGCATCAAGATAGACCTATGACTAAGGTCTCAGCGGATATGTTTTGCTGTCGGAAGCAAAATATCTCACCGGATAGGTTAGTTTTGTTTAGGACGATTAATGCTAAAGTTTTACATTTCTAATGATGCAATTTGTTCAAAACATACTGGTGAACATTAATAACTTTGATGAAAATGTCATTTCTGAAGTCATTTATTAGAACCGAAAAATTATGAACGCTTTTTTTTTAAAGAAATGTTATCGACAAAGGACGCCAAAGATGAGAGGGCAAAACAGACCTGTTCAGAGAATTTAAACTGCAGCTATCTGTTTTCTCATGTTTGTTTTCCACTTAAATAACTAATTTTTAAGGAATATGGTTTACTGTATCACTTTACCGAAGAAAGGCTGTTAAAGATGTTGGCCAAGAAACATTTGCCAAGAAAATGTTTCCAATAAAATGCCAAAAATCACTGAATAAACCAGCAATAAAACACATCTTTTCGAAACAGAACAATAACATTGTACAACGGATATAATGACGTGCTTATCTCATGCTACTGCTTTTGGTGAATTTTAGCGTGAGAGATATTAACCGTAAAAACACGATACTGGCCACGATAGGACACCATATTTCAGCTCGAGAGATATTTACCGTAAAAACACGATACTGGCCTTGATAGGACACCATACACGTTCAAATCCTATAAAATGTTTGAGGAGATCAGAAAACATGTTAAAGGAAGATTTTTTTTTTTTTCATTGCTTTGTTGTTTTTTTTGAATAATTGTCTCAGCTTCCTCTCAGACTTTGCCTTTTTGTGACAGTTACAGACAAACGAAGGCAATGTGTAAAAAATATCCACATGCTATAGCCACTATTTCAGTTGAGTCTTTGAGTATGCTTGACACTTGTGTTTTTGTCAAAGACAGAATTGCTAGTCTGATCGGTATTTAAGTCTTTAAGTGACAGTCAATGGGATTTAGGCAATCGAGGTCTCTTTGACAAAGAACTTTTGGAGATTCACATTGCCTCATAGCATAAAGATTTTTGTTTGCTCTTGATTGACTCTATTGGAAGCGACCGAACTGAAGGAATAGCATGTACAAAGCACAGGTGCTAGGGACAAAACCAAACTGCAGGAATAGAAGGTACAAAGCAAAGGTGGTAGAGACATAACCGAACTGAACGAATAGCATGTACAAAGCACAGGTGGTAGGGACATAACCGAACTGTAGGAAAAGCATTTACAAAGCACAGGTGGTAGAGACATTACCGAACTGAAGGAAAAGTATGTACAAAGCACAGGTGGCAGGGACAAAACCGAACTGAAGGAAAAGCATGTACAAAGCACAGGTGGTAGGGATATAACCAAACTGAAGGAAAAGCATGTACAAAGCACAGGTGGTAGGGACAAAACTCAACTGAACGAAAAGCATGTACAAAGCACAGGTGCTGGGGACATAACCGAACGGAATGAAAAGCATGTACAAAGCACAGGTGGTAGGGACATAACCGAACTGAAGGAAAAGCATGTACAAAGCACAAGTGGTAGGGATATAATGACTGAACGAATAGCATGTACAAAGCACAGGTGCTGGGGACATAACCTAACTGAAGGAAAAGCATGTACAAAGAACAGGTGGTGGGGACAAAACCGAACTGAAGGAAAAGCATGCACAAAGCACAGGTGGTAGGACATAACCGAACTGAACGAATAGCATGTACAAAGCACAGGTGGTTGGTACATAACCGAACTGAAGGAAAAGCGTGTACAAAGCACATGTACTGGGGACAAAACCGAACAAAAGGAAAAGCATGTACAAAGCATAGGTGGAAGGGTCATAACTGAACTGAAGGAAAAGCATGTACAAAGCACAGATAGTAGGGACAAAACTGAACTGAACGAATAGCATGTACAAAGCAAATGTGGTAGGGATATAACCGAACTGAAGGAAAAGCATGTACAAAGCACAGGTGGTAGGGACATAACCGAACTGAAGGAATAGCATGTACAATCCACAGGTGCTGGTGACATAACCGAACTGAAGGGAAAGCATGTACAAAGCACAGGTGGTAGGGACAAAACCGAACTGAAGGAAATTGATGTACAAAGCACAGGTGCTGGGGACATAACCGAACGGAATGAAAAGCATGTACAAAGCACAGGTTGTAGGGACATAACCGAACTGTAGGAAAAGCATGTACAAAGCACAAGTGGTAGGGACAAAACCAAACTGAAGGAAAAGTATGTACAAAGCACAGGTGCTGGGGACATAACCGAACTGAACGAATAGCATGTACAAAGCACAAGTGGTAGGGATAGAATGACTGAACGAATAACATGTACAAAGCACGGGTGCTGGGGATATAACCTAACTGAAGGAAAAGCATGTACAAAGAACAGGTGGTGCGGACAAAACCGAACAAAAGGAAAAGCATGTACAAAGCATAGGTGGCAGGGTCATAACTGAACTGAAGGAAAAGCATGTGCAAAGCACAGGTGGTGCGGACAAAACAGAACTGAAGGAAAAGCATGTACAAAGCATAGGTGGCAGGGTCATAACTGAACTGAAGGAAAAGCATGTGCAAAGCACAGGTGGTAGGGACAAAACTGAACTGAACGAATAGCATGTACAAAGCAAAGGTGGTAGGGATATAACCGAACTGAAGGAAAAGCATGTACAAAGCACAGGTGCTGGGGACATAACTCGGCAAGTAATTGTCATATCTTATAACTATGAGTAAACATACGGAGCTATGTTTTCACACTGTTTTCGTTTCTAAGTCCATAACTCAAGTTCATATCATGCATTTTATTCAAAACATGACGCAAACCACACCCATTTATTCTTAAAATAAAGTTTAATTATAGCCCAGACTCAGACTATTTTGAGACAGGGAACGATTGTTTCCAAAATCATTAATTTTCTGTTATCTAGGGCAAAATAGATTTTTTCTCGGAAAAGAATATTCATTCAATTCGAATAAGACTGTTCTATCAGCATAAAGTTACACGTATTAATTTCTTAGTAAAAGGCGGCTTTAGCAACAGCATTTTTCGTTGACAGTAGCAACGCAACTGATTAGTTTTATCTCAGATAGTTTATTATATATTATTAGCTTGTAAAAGTCAGTTTTAGACAGTATCAGGCCACGCATTTTTTTAAGTAGAATAGTAAGAAATATTATATCTTTCAATTACATTTAATCTATTACCTATGTTATTCGAACTAAAACCGGAATAGGGGATCATCTCTGAATGAAATTAGGTGATCGCGTCGTATTTGATAAATGCAAGAAGATAATTTTAATAAACATATAAATTCAAATTATAAACAAGTTTGAGGACTTTGCAATATCTAAAAGTGACTTTTAATATAAAAAGCTAGAAAGATCTGTATTAGAATTCTCTGGGACTGAATGAAGCAATCAATTGTTTACTAGCTCTGTGTCACGTATCACACGATTGCGCAATGCCATTCAATGCTTAAGTGATGAGCTTTATTTGAACTGCGCTGAACTGCGCTTTCATTTCATAAGTTTTATATGCATATTATATGTATATCAAAAGATATGTATAAAAAGTAAATAAATAAAATAAAAATGGCACATGTTTCAACAACAAACTGGAAAATAACTTAAAAATATCCATGAAAAAAGTTATGGAACTTACAATGTATATCTGCAAGACGATACTTCACAAAAGATTGAACATTGTATGCATATCTCTGAGCTGTGTTGATTTTAGGGAAAAAACATGTGGATGTTTCACAGATTTGAAAACGGGAACAATTTCCAATATAGTTTTGATAGATATATGAGATATGTCACAAACGTGCATGTTACCGCTCATGATGTGGCAGAAATGTTTGCTTCAATATCCTTAATGAAGCCCTAGGTAATCTCAACAATAACCATCAAGTAATATACAGACCGGGTAATTTCTATGGTATATCCCGTAAAATCATTCTGGACCCTAATGAATTTGAAATATAAAAACGATAAATGTATCAAAACTTACCTAAGCTGATACGATCCATTCTTCAAATGTGTTTTTTACTTCAAGTGAAAATGCTTGTCTTGTCTGTGATGTTTTCTCAGTTATGTATAACGAAAGAAATGCTGTTTCATAGTAACAACGTCACGCCGTGACGTTATGACGTAATGTGTTGACTTCAACGTCGCTTATATCTTTATAAAATTTGTAAAAAGAGGCCTCGTCCTTGAAAACATTGAACGTCTTTACATTCTTCACATCTCAGTATTCAATAATGTTTGCTCGGAAAATCTGAATATTCTTATTCCGTTGAATTAGTTCTTTGTGTAAGTGCGAAGGAATTGACATTTAAAGTTATCCAGAACAATCTTCAGAGCAACTCGGTAACTTACGAGTTAGCTATGTAGTAGGAACGACTAAATATCTCGTTACCACGAGATACTAAGTTGTTCCCTCGAGTAAGTATTTCATGGGAACGAGATAAAAAAAAGAGAAGTGCAATTAAAAAGTAATGCTTTGAAATAAAAATGTAGCACAATATCGTGTTATCTCATTCCCATGACATAGCTAACTCGTTCCCACGACATAGTTAACTCGTTCCCACGACTTAGCTAGGACGTTCCCTCGACATAGCTAATATGCACTGTTCTTTTCTATAACACGATTTTATTATTCAACTACTCTTTTTTCCAAATGCAATACTTTTTCAGGTGTGCACTTCTTTCTTTAGCTCGTTCTCACGAGTTAGTACTTATCACGACATACTAAGTTGTTCCCCCTTAGTATCTCGTGAGAACGAGATATAAAAAGAGAAGTGCAATTTAAAAAAAAAACAGAGTTGTGCATGTCACCTCTGTGCCACCGTAGTAACTTCATAATTGTAGTTGACTTTATCTTGATGCATAGTGCTCCTGATGCACAGAGCTCCCCAATTAAGCTACGACGCATAAAGCTCTAATGTACAAATCAACTTTCTAACGGACCGGTCAACTTGAAGCGCTGAACTGCCTACTTCGATACAACATGATAACGAAGCTGAAGGCGGCATGATCGTGCATATTGACACATAGAGCTTTTGGGGACTTCTCTCAGGAGCTTTATACGTGAGCATCTCTGAGCGATCTTGATGTGCTGTTTTGTTGTTTCATCGCTACTTCCTTTTTATTTTCCTGAACACGTGACTCCATGTATAATATGAAGAAAATGAATAAATGCCATGTAAATATGACTTTTTTTTTTTGCTTTTCGAATTTTATACATGGAGACGTGAGGTGAAAGACCATCCGGCGTCTGTTAGTTTTTAATCTATTTCTATAATTTTATCATAAAATTATTATTTGTTTGTCTGGTTCAACCTCGAACTAGGGCGAGATCATTTACTAAAGTTCAGTGCTACTAAAGCGTCCCTAGTGTCCTATTCGCTTTGAAAACTGTAAGAAGAAACGCAGTAAAGATTTTTGTTCCAAAGCACATTAAATGTCATTGGAACACTAGTCACGTTCTAGTTTATTTATAGACTTTTATAGCCTCGCTTAAATACGTGAACATGCCATAACAGATTGTTTATCGTCGCGTTTTCCGTTACCATAAAACCTAAAATAGATTTTCTCTAGAAATTATCAGCATATGGTTTCTTTTACAGCAGTGTCTTTTAAGTTTCTATTGCACAACACTTGTTACTTTTTTGTTTAAAAGTAAAGTCAATAATGAAATTACCTAAATCTGTCATAAGTTATAAAGAGTAAAGTATCAGGTTCTATTTTCAAATAATAAGTTGTTATCTGATATTTTAAATATTTTGACATATCTTAATGTTGAAACCCTGAATAGTTTATCGAAATCCATGCAAATGACCTTGACATTGTTTGCAAGAAACGTCTATTTTCCAGTAAGAGAACTTGAAGGAAGACAGGGCGGTAGTCTACCACCAACGTGACTAACAATTTCAATATTGGTGAAACGTTGCTTTTTAACATCATGTGTCGTTTATCGACAATGATATCAAACTATAGACGATATATCATATACTTTTCATTTAACAAATTCAATATATTTGCCACTCGTTACAAAAGATACGAAAAACGTCTGTCCAAAAGTTGTTTCACCTTTATTACCTATACACACTTACGTGTGCTCTCAACAAAATACGCTCTCTCCCACCTATTTCTGTCAGGAAAAGCGTACACTTTGTTCTTAGGACCAGGTTAATCGAATGTACAAAACTTTCCAACTAATAGGAAATTGGCAGTAGCAGTACGCGGAAGCAGTTGGCAGTAGAAATTAAATCAAACGTGCAGTTGGCGGTAGCAGTAACAGCAGTAGCAGTAGGCAAAACGTGAAGTTGGCAGTAGCAGTAAAAGCAGTAGCAGTAAGCAAAACGTGAAGTTGGCAGTAGCAGTAACAGCAGTAGCATTAGGCAAAACGTGAAATTGGCAGTAGCAGTAACAGCAGTAGCAGTAGGAAACTCTGAAAGTCTGCGAGAGTGTTTGAAACAGTCACATACCGGTGCAATCGAACCGGGAGGATTCCTAGACTTTGTTGATTGGCACCAAAATTGCTGATAGTCTGCAAGAATGTCAGAAATAGTAGCAGACCGTAATAATGGACTCCGGAGGGTCCCTTAGCATCAAAAATGACATTTTATCGATTTTGGCACCAAAATTCCTGAAAGTCTCCGAGAGTGTCAGAAACAGTCGCTGACAGGTTAAATCCACTCGGGAGGGCCCCTAGACATCAAAAATGACATTTTCCTGATTGGCACCAAAATTCCTGAAAGTCTGCGAGAGTGTCAGAAACAGTCGCAGACCGGTTAAATCGACTCGAAATGGTCCCTAGACATCAAACATGGCATTTTCCTGATTGGCACCAAAATTGCTGATAGTCTGCAAGAATGTCAGAAATAGTAGCAGACCGTAATAATGGACTCCGGAGAGTCCCTTAGCATCAAAAATGACATTTTATCGATTTTGGCACTAAAATTCCTGAAAGTCTCCGAGAGTGTCAGAAACAGTCGCTGACATGTTAAATCGACTCGGGAGGGTCCCTAGACATCAAAAATGACATTTTCCTGATTGGCACCAAAATTCCTGAAAGTCTGCGAGAGTGTCAGAAACAGTCGCAGACCGGTTAAATCGTCTCGAAAGGGTCCCTAGACATCAAAAATGACATTTTTCCGATTGGCACCAAAATTCTTGAAAGTCTGCAAGAGTGTCAGAACAGTCGCAGACCTACGCAATAGACTCGGGAGGGTCTGTTGATGTTAAAACATATTTTATTTTCATTTAATTTTTTCAAACTTTTAAGATTTTCCTACTGCTACTGCTCGTACTGCTACTGCAACATTACGTTTTCTTTACTGCTACTGCTGTTACTGTTACTGCCAACTTCACGTTTTGCCTACTGCTACTGCTGTTTTTGCTACAGCCAGCTTCATGTTTTGCCTACTGCTACTGCTGTTACTGCTACTGCCAGCTTTACGTTTTCTTTACTGCTATTGTCGTTACTGCTACTGCCAACTTCACATTTTTCTACTGCTGTGTACTGCTACTGCTCACTTCCTATGCATAACTTTCCAGGTACTCGTCAAGGAAGAGTAAACCTACTTAATCCCGGCACCAGCTATGCCTTCGGTTTATATACCGGCTGATGTAGACTGGATCAATCAACGTGAGCCAGACCGACTTTTACTTGGAGGCTAGTTCAAATACTTAAGCTTTAGAAGTGTCGTATTACAGCTAATGAAATCTCATTGAAAATAAAAAGTCACGTGTCAGACCATTTATAGACTGTCTAGATCCATAAAGATGTCATTTGTAGCTTATTTGTGAGTTTTTTTACATTTTTTAATAAGTGTTAATATATTAACTCTACGTACGTTTTGTACATCTAAGGCAAAAGTCTCTAGTGCCATACTGCCTCTTAATATTCATGTATACCTTCTTTTCTTTAAATTTCTTCGATTATCAACAATTTGAAGAAGTCTATTTATAGAATTACAGACTTGTTCAAAACTGTAAACATGCTAAGACATATTTAATGGACATTTGACCGTATTTCTTATTTATTAAACAACATTCTCCCGAGTGGGCTTTGGAAATCAATTGCAAGTGATTGCTTCCATGATATTGTGAATAACTACGTTTAGGGAAACAAATATTCTTGCAAAGAACAGAAGAGGTTTCTTTGTGCAGTTATAAACTAGTACAAACATAGTTTAGTTGCAAAATGCCCTTACATTTTCAACTATTGAATAAAGACTAGATATTATATAAATAGAAGACATTAAATAGGAGGTCATGTAATAGGGGATGTATTGCACGAGTTATTTATAAAACGATACAAACGAGGCTCTGTCGAGTTTTTATCGCTTTCTAATAGCGAGTGTAGTAAATATATTATGTTCTATTTATAATCATAGAAGTTTTGTAAGTGAATGGTGACAGAAACACACAGACACTGAATTCCTTGGAAACCCTGTGCTGATAATAGATTTTTTTTATAGAAAAAACGCGTGCATATCCTGGTAACGGAATGTTTTTACCGAGCTGACTTTCACTCACACGTGATCAGTCTCGGACCAATCGCAGTTCCCATAGAATAACAAATAAGCGACCATTAACGATACAGGGTTTTTCTCACTTTCCTACTTAGTTCCGGTAGTCTTTGGTCCCGCGGAGGGATTTGCCGACTGGCCGTGCATTTAAAGATGATATTGGAAAGCAGTTCTTACAAACTTCAACAGTCATTAATGAATGAAACATAATAAAGCCCCTATCTTCATCACTAACATAAACACACGGTACAACAAGCCACCATGGCATACTGTATGCAGAACGAGTAACACTCGTTGGCAATTCTAAAGGCAGCCACGCCTATCACATCTATGCAAGGAACACCTCCTCAAGTTGGGATTCCAAACGATGACAGTCATGCTCTGTTATGTTCCCCGAATGGGAAATTTCATAATATAACTTGTTCAAGACAATTATTTTAACCGGTGTACTATAACATTAAAAAGTATGTCATTTCTTATTATGCTAGAAGTATCTCACAAAGTTAAACAGCTAAATTAGAAAGGTCGTTTTTAAAAAAAATACACTATCTAACCTCTTGAAAAAATGAAATGCGTACGAAAATAAGTATATTTTCTAAAATATTTAAAAAATTGCCTGTGTCGGTCAGTCAATTTAAAAGCCGGATGATTCGTTTGCAGACCATACTCACGAAAATCTCGTGCATAAAATACTACCTTTCTCGTACTATTTAAACAAAATCTAATTCTCTTCTCAGATGACATTTGCAAATTTCTGAAAGAAAGAATATAAACAGCAAAGTGATTGAGCTGACATTTATTAAGTAAATTATTTCTGCAGAAGATGTAAAAAATCGATAAATTAATCACGAAGTCTTCGCACGTTGTTTGTTCATTAAAGCAATATCTGTGAAACAGAATAAGTACTGACAAATAATAAAACGACGCCACTAACGTCAAAAACGTTACATCTTCTCAAAATACGCCCCGTCCACTCTGTAAAGAATATGAACATTACTTTCTTCATGGACTTTGGAGCTAGTGGGTCATGAAGTGATCTTAAATACCATAGAAGCTTGTTCCTACTCAGGCTGAAAGTAACGCAGCCAAGTTTCATCTGTCTAGAAATCTTTGGCCCTGCCTCTCATATCGGCGAACAACGTATACGGCCGGCTTTTTGCTCCTGCGATAATAACCTCGGAACCCATGATCTAGCACAAACTTTGTTCATCTTCAGAGTGTTTGTTAGCACATTTTGGACAAAGCCTTCACTTTGCCCGGAAAGTTCGGAAAGTTCCACGACAGTTATTCTTTTGTTATTCTTTATTTGCGTTTGTTAGTATTTTTTGTTCCAAGAGTGAGTTAGTGAGAACAATAATCAACCATTGGGAGTGGTTGAAGATCAGGCGAGTTTCCGGTCAGGAACCGGTCACCCTCTGGTTTGGATATCCCGAACTTCAACCACCCCCAATGATAGATTCTATTAGTCAACAACAACACGCCATATATGGATTTCCAAGTACCGGAGAGAGTATTAAATGACAAGATTATCATTGGATTTTGATGCATTTAGGTGCCTGAATTCGGCGTTTCATTCATGTTTTTTTTCTACATATGCCTATGATGATCGACAAGTTCCTCGAACTTGTTTGCATTGATAAAACCTCTGATTCTTACTATAAAATGAATCACAAAACACGCAACTTCACTTAAGTAATGCAGAAAAACATTGAATTGTCCTATTAAAGTGTAGGTTTACCGATTAACTTAAACAGAAAAACAATATTGCGGACATTTCAAAATCCAGATATTTTTTCTGCTGACGTTGACAATTCTATATAATTTAGCCGTATCGTTGAAAATTGTTCTTTCTCTTGCCGATGGTGAAAGTAACAATAAAGTAAGCAGGCTATCATTTATTTTATTGTTTTTCTTGGTACTATTTGAATAACGTCTCGCACGTGCAGACAGTAGTAAACATTGGGGTTCACAACGGGTTTGTAAAATTGTTCACAGCTTATGATTTTTTCAAAAAGCTCAGGAAAGTATGAAATAAATAGAATATTCTTTTCTGTATGAGATCAAAAAATTATTTACTCGAGAGCATCAGATTTGTGCATTTTCACTCGTGGTTACGCTACTCGTGAAAATATTTATCTGATGCTCACTCGTGAAATAATGTTTCGATCACACAGAGAAAGAAAAACAAATATCCTGTATGTTCCTTCCCGGAAGTGTTTGTGCTAATCAAACATAACTGTGCGGCATACTGCTCTTGTTTTATCCATCTGCAGGAACTTGTACGTATCCGTTGGCGTCATGAGGGCGCGCTGATCCGTACGATTTGACGTCAGCGTTTTCCTTCCTCTATCGTCAACAGGCGCGAATTCATCCATCTTTAACAATAAACTTGTTTTGGCGGTATTGTTTGATGAAAAGCACACACGATTCATTTCAGCGTGACGTCAAAGTGCTCCGTAGCGTTTGTTGTGAGATATTGTCAATGTCATTTTAACTTGAATAGAAAATGCTCTTCTCTCAAAATTAAAAATAATTGTCGGAAATATATATATAAAAACAATTACGTGTAAAGTTTTGAATCACTGTGACGTTTATATTCAAAGATATCGCCCCAAACCGGGAATTTTATGAATGGCTCTCGTAAATACACCTTCTTCCGTTTTCTGTAACTTCTCCACCATTGATCGATGCTCATTTGCAAACATAAAAAGTTATTTAAAGAAACACAAAATTGTATTTATAGGACTAGAACAATTAAGTCCAAAACAGTTCTTGATTTATGGAACGACTTCTTCCTTTGTATTTTTACAGCTTTTTCTCAGTACCGGTAAGGTTACGACGACCACGTTTCTGAGTATGTTTTGCTCTGTCTTTTGAGTTAATTTACGTTTTATTTGTCATTTCACGAATATTGGCAAAGTGCGTAGGCGGGTCATTTTATATTTTTTTCTTATGTATCTCGAGCACATCTTGCCATCAACGAAAAATAACGTAGATAGGGGGTTGTTTATAATTTTTAGCATACTTGTGTTTTTATTTGGTTTATATTTTAGATCATTATGACCATGCAGTATTTTAACTTCAAAGTATGCTGAAGGATATTATGCCTCCATACCGGATATGAATCGTATCCGTGACGAAGAACAGTTTAGCTTAATATCGGTTAAGAATGATCGGAGAGCATGGTTCAATATCGAACACGAATTATATCCACGGAGCGGACTTAATAATCGTAATTTTAGAAAGTTATCATTTTAGACCATACGTGCTGTTTTCAATTGATTTTTTATAAGGGAAAACCATGCGGTCTTGTTTGAAATATAATACTGAAAGTTTTTCTATTTAGCTAAATGCTAGGCAGCAAATGGTTCGTGTGCAAAGGAAAACATTTAACCTGCATTTTCTATATCTGTTCGTCCGTCTGAATTAAGTACAACTGATACAAATTTAAACCAGTGAGGATGAGAAAATGGTCAACTTAAATGTCATCAAATCCGCAATTAAATTGCATGCAGGTCTGAAACACAGTTTAAATCACTGCAACTGTGTTTTGATTCTTTATAAAATATATACAGATTTGTAAATCAGTAGTCATTACAGGGACGTCTATTCGTTAAGTTATACACATTAGCAAAGAATCCCGCATAAACAGAATTTTCAATATTTGACAGCTTGAAAGAAAGTGAAGTCCTGGACTATCTTCCAAGAGCCCCAACCCCCAAAAAGAAGGTAGCGAGAGCCGGGCTTTCAAATCAGAAACGTTCACCAATCAACTGAACATCGCTGACCTTAGTAAGAGACGGGCCGCTAGCTTGCCAACAAGACTGGAGTTTGAAGCATCCCATATTTTCTCCTTTCTCTATGTTACAGGAGCACACTAGATGTTTTATCAGGTCGGGTCTATTTGATTGCTGAAACTAAAGAACTGTCAATGTTCGTAAATGCTTGCATTAACTGCCGATGCAGATTAATATATTAGGAGTTGAAATATTTAATATATTTTATTAGTAAATAGTATTTCTGCAACATTGTACGCTTTCAGTGCCGGCAGACAATGATCCAATATTAGCGTTTATTTTCGTAATAATTTTCTGGCTGCCGTCTGTTAGTAAGAACGGCTTTTAAAACTCACAGCTGCTTATGGAACTGACCTATTTTCATCAAATTCAAATTTCCAGCCTTTTTGGTAGTTTTTGTTATTTCGTAAGTGTTATCGTCTGTAATAGGCATGTGATAAAACGGAGGGCCGTAACTATGTTGAAAGAACCAGTGGTCCAACCCTTTTGAAATGTATTAACAACTATATCAATAAATGTAAATTTGTAAAAGGAAGAAAGGAAAATGAGCGACAAAATATGTTTAAATTATGTGACAAAAACGTCAAAGAAAAAAGTAAGAAAAAGGAATAAAAACACTTATAAGAAAAACGATGTACATTTGTAGTGCTTATATTCTGCTTATATTCTTTGATGCAATACATGCTAGTTACTTCATTTATTTTTCTTCATCCTTTATGATTCCCTTTCTTCTTCCTTTTTTGATTTCGATGTATCTGCATATATTGCCGGCAAAAACATAAGCTCCTTGGCTTATGAGATCAAGAATTGTGTTACAGAAACGATAAGCAGTGCTTGCAGCGCTTTGATTTATTAAGTTTTCATCTTCCTGGATTGAAATTATGATTCTTCGATTTTGTTGTTGATTTAAGTACCATTGTAAAACTTAACACATGATCAAAATGAAAAATACGAAGACTTTTTTCGGTCGTAGGACTTCCGGTGTACTGTAAAGCAAAAGTTGGACCGCTGCTACATTTCAGTGGTCACTGAAATGGCAAAAAAACATCGATATTTGACTGGTTATTTGCCACAAAAGGAAAGGATCTCGGAAACGAGCACTTAGGCTCTCTAACTCTGAAACTAAATGTAATCTAATATATTAACTTTTCAACTGCTTTACTTTTCGCACAGTTTATATTCGTGAAAGTAGGGAACCGATGGTAAATTATCGGCGAAAATGTCGGATTCAACATCTTTAATTGTTTTTTGCCTTTTGGTCATGTAAAACCTTTGCCAAATTACCTTGTTCTCAAGTGCGATAACTCGTCTTTGTAAAATGTAAATGAGCCAATGGAGGGAACTCCTAGTTGATGATATTCCGATTTACAAATAAATACTCTTCAATTTTAAGTGGTCGTGTTGAAATTTAACGAGTTATTTCATTAGCTAAGACTGCGAAAGTAAATATTTCAGAAACAAATGAAAATACGTCAGTAATTATTCATAAGAAACCAAATTGTCCTATGGTCGATGAAATAAGTGAAACGGAATGGATCGAACGTGGTTGCCGATGTACCACGGCCGTGTATCTTTTTAAAAAAATACTTTTTGCTTATATAGCCATAAATAAACGTCACCGCCGCAGCTGAACTAATGCTACTGCACAATATAGATATGATACAATACAATACTATACGATACGGCAGGGCAAAAAGTTTCTTATCCCTATGTCTATACCAGGGAAGAGAGAAAAGATAAAATTGTTTTGCGTATATAAGTCGATTCTTTATCTGATTGAAGGCAAACTAACGTGATATCAGATAACATTTCCTGAGAGTTTCCTTCGCAAGAGCGCAGCTGTTTAAAAGTCAGACTCGCATTAATTAGCCTTTAAAGTAGAAAACAGAATTACTCGCTGTTCTCAATCGCCATAACTATGCTTTCAGAAGTTTGTCAATAACCTCAATAACCGAGCTGACTCTAAAGCATGCTGGGTAAATTAAAGGAAACGTTTCAAATCAAAATGGAATTTAAACATCACAAGCCTTACACAATGTAGCATATCGCATGAAATATGGACATACAGTATGTCAAGAACCACAATGGAAATAAGTGGATTCATATTCTTCTCTTTAGTGTTATCCTGAGTAAAGTCAACATGTCCTGGTATTTTTTATTTATTTATTTATTTATTTATTTATTTATATCTAGACTTACACATTTTTTTAATATCTAGACCTGTAATTTGTCGTATTTGCATTTTCTACAAAATTTATTGTATGTCATTTTATGCCATCATGTTCTTGTGTTTACTGAAATAAATAAATATGTCAAATTAAGATTTTGTCATTTGTCAAAGTGAACGAGATTATTTATATAATATTTCCTTTTATTTTTATATCAAACGACCATTCCCAAAAAAAATCCACGTTGAAAACTACTCCGTTGCGCTTTAAAGTTGGTAGAAAGCAATTTATTCCAAGACCATTTTCTTTCTGAAAATAGCTTTTTTAGTATGTATGCCTAAAACATCCCCAAAATATTTATGTGAAATCAACATATTGTTTCCAACAAGAGAGAATTCCAAGGCTGAACATATGGCACTGACAGTTCTATTTTTAGATCACGTTATATTTAATGACAATCCTTTTCACAACGAAATGCACTTTCCATTCTTTTGGAATACGAAATGTCAATTGTAATTAGACACATAAAGAATAATAGGGACATCAAAACACAGGAGTAAAACACGTACATTCATCTAATTTCTGGAGCTTTATTTAATTAGGCAACTTAGAGATATTAAAGAATACAAAAAACAACAACAACAACAAAAGAAACACAATAACAAACAAACAAATAAAAAAACAACAACAACAAAAAAAAAACAAAAAAAAAAACAACACATGACTTTGAAATGATCAAGAACCTTGACGAAAATACGAGCATTGTATTTTATTCATCGGATTATATTTGTTGCTGTTTTTTTTTTTGTTATGTCGTCGATTTTAAATGATAATATCTATGAGAGAAAACACAAGGTGGTTTTTGATAAATAAAGATTCTGTTCCCTCCACCGTCTTATGCTTTTTTAGTTAGTTTAAGATTCGACTGAAACCTTTACAAAATATTTGTGAAGCTAACAAGGAACTTTATATCAAAATCTTACATTGGTTATCACAAGTATTTATTTTGCCTAGTGTATGTTTAAAGGGAATTGATAGTGAAAGGCCTGAATTTTATCGTGTATTTGTTGTGTAGCAGGTTTCTACAAAATCCAGTAGTATTTGAGATTTTGTATGACGTGCATCGAAACAGCAGTATTTCTCTAGCCCTTATGATCTAAAGATCTGAAAGAAAGCGGTTGGCAAGTATGTATAAAAGTATAAACGATGTTGTTTTTTTACATTTTCGTTTTTTTTCTATGTATTTTATATTTAAATATAATTATATATAATTTTAAATTTCCAAAAAGGTAATGAAAGTAAATGTGTAAACCTTCATTAGAGTAGAACTTCACATTGCCTTCAGCAGTGCTTTTACCGTCATATTAATATCGCAATAGAAATGTTACACACGATTTAAATGCTCTTTACATCAGCATCTCAAGAAATAGAGGGCTGGAAGAGAAGCCATAAAATCAGAATTTCTTAATTCTTAGTAACGTGGAAGCTGGAAAAAGGCTTTTTTCCGACACGATTTGATTAAACAAATACCAGAAATGGCCTACGAAAGGAGCTAATGTCTCTTACTAAGCTTAGGTATGAATGAAGGTAAAGATTTTCATTGTTCTTAATATTGAGCGAAAATAGAAAATTCACTTAACCACACACCAGAACGGAACTGTATTTTGTTTATTTGTTTAAATGAATTTTTATATGCTAAAGAAACCCTGACCCATTTTTATTTATGACTCTATTAACGATATTAATATCTCTCGACAGTTTCCATATTCATCTTCTAACAGACTATTGATACAAATCTTTAAAAAGACACGCAAATCAACAATTAATTGTAGACATTGAACGTTTAATGACGTTTTGTGGAAGACACACCTATCCGTTTATTTCCAGAACCTTTAAATCCGAGGTGGGTCGGTGTTCTAGTCGAATGAACAGCTCTGTGAACACTAGCTTCTCCGGACCTACTTTATATTAACGCGAATTCTTACGGGTTTATGCGATTTATTCAAGCATTTAATCTATGTCGTGGTGTACTGAAGGTGGAGACTATCGTTTCTGCCAGTGTTTAACCATTAACCTGCTGGAACCAAAAGTGATTAGCCTTTACCACATCCGTGCAGTCTGGTAGCTCAGCTTTTGTATTTTGATATTGAAATCCCTTAAACTTTGAATGGACTGTTCCAGTTTCAAAGATGGGCAAATCCATTACAAAACTTCAACAGGTTAAGGGTTAAGTAGGTCAGATAGTATGGTTGATCCAGTCATACCATTCATTTTACATTTTGTGTACGTCACCGAGCCTTTATTTACTGTGAACCTTGCTTTGGGTTTCTATCATCACACGCATATTTGTTGATTATTTCCTCATCCACATCAACTCAGGTTAACCGAAATCGATATCTCCGTCACGATATTCTCGAATGTTGTTTGTCTATGGGAGCAGTATCAGTATCAGTAAATCAAATTTATATTCACAGGTTCTGTAATGAAAATTCTATATTCTGTACTGTACAACTTTTATCATAAAATTGCTGTTAATATTTTATCACTTTCATTTGTATTGTGAAAAAATCAGTTTGTATTTAAAATTTGATTCAGTAAGTATCCAGTCTTCTTCTATTTGAGTTTATTTATCATTGGTACCGGTTTCTCATATGACCGACGCCCCATTCAGAGATTAGTTATTTTATGTTGTGGGGGATAGTGCAAGATACAGAAAGCATCCCATTCCAGAGACACTGCTGGTTCTATTGCATGCTCAGTGTATAGCACTGATACATGGGACCTCGGTTTAACGTCTCATGGGAAAGGTAATTAATTATGTTAGTGGAGAAGTGGGGGGGGGGGGTCGATCTCGGCCCCCCCATGGTTACCTGTCCAGCACTTTACCACTGGACCCGCTCCCAATATCCTGTCTATAATTGCATTCTGAGATTGTCTATTGAATTTGTTACGAAAGATTTTATTGGCTCAGTGGAAACGACATGGCAGCCTCCATGTAGGTAAAATGTGCTGCCTGGTTAGAACTAAGAGAGAAACAAGGTGAATGCTTTCCCTAGCTACTATTTCAAAAATTATCTCATTAATGAGATCAACAACGTCTTAAAATTTTGATATGAATGTTGCCGTGTTGGTTTCCTTAAGCCAATAAAGTTGATCGTCACAAATTCAAATAAATCCAGGAGTGCAATTGTACGATACAAAATGGCGTTAAAAATATAAAATACAAGTGAATTCTGTATTAAATAGAAATGAATCCGCCATTACATACATATATGATTTTTACGATATTAGCTATAAAATATATCAATAAAGATACAATATATTATTGTAGAATACAAATAAAATTTTTACAACACAAAATGACTTTACTAAATAGAAATGAAAATTTTCAAAAATGTAACTATACTGAATGGATACAAAGGCATTATTGAATACTAATGAAAAAATATACCAAAAATGATCTTATTTTAACATACAAACAAAACATTATATATGAAAAACAAATGTACAAATATTGTAACATTTCAAATCCCGTATTTCCAAGTATGAAACATTGTATAAGTAGTCTGTTCTCTAAAACAATAAGGCAATATATTCTATCTGTTGGTGTCTAGAAAGCAAAGAGACAGGTTCATTTGTCGCTTTGGTCTTCTTGTTCTTGAAAGTATTCATTACTAATGTAACTGATCACTTCGAAAAATAATATCATAACGTTCTTTCCTTACTGTGCTAACGCTTCTGGAGGGGGTGACAACATCGTAGACACATAACGTAATTAAAACATCTATTAAACCAAGAAGTCATTCTTAACTTGATAGACATTAATGAAATTGTGTGCTTTACGCGAAACAAGAAGCAACTTAGACATTCGATGATAATGGACAGATTGAATAGCTTCAAGCTCAGCAAGAGTTTTGACGTGGTTTCCTTGTTCATCTGAGTGTATAACAACAAGTTTATTTGGTTCCTGACAAACGTATAGTTCCCCACTGCTCCCGACAGCGACGCCAGATGGTACGCCGTCTTCAGCTAAACCAAGTCGAGATAAAATTTCTCCTCGTTTACTCAGTAATGTGACACAGGCTTTGAACGAATCTGAAACCACGATCACGCTTTTACCAGCGGCATTTATACTGAGATATCTTGCAGACCTGAACGGAGCCTTTGGAATAGAGAGCGGTAAAGAAAAGAGTCGTTTTCTTGTAGATTGAGAGCTGATTTTTCGAACTATTTTACCATCACAGGTCATAATACGAATCTCATTTTCCATGGCGACGTAAATTTCACCGCAGTGGTATTCAATGCCGTAACATTTTTTATCGAGATCAAGAGTTCTAGTGATAGTCATTGTATCATGAATTCGTATGACATGCATACACTTTGTTGAGGGGCAACTGACCGCTGCTTCAAAATTTTCCATTGCCGTTACATCCCAAGGATTCGTCTCTAAATTAAGATGCGTTTCATATAGTCCATTCCTGCCAAAGAGCTTCACATTTTCATTTGCTTCATCGGCTAAGAGAAGTCTACTATCAGTAAGTGCGCACATTCCAACAATGGAACAACATTTGTTGTCGTATTGTGAACGTATGTAGAATTCATTTATCAAAGACACGTGTGAGTTTGACACGTGTCTGTCATTGGTTACAGAGATTATGTCTTCATCTTCTTCCAGAATATCATTTAAGCTACTCAAATGTAAATCAAATTCAGGTGAATCAACACTAGTGTGCAAAGCTGCTACTATTGGATGCCGGTCACTGTTATTATTACTTGCGTGGCCAAATCTTTCTGATGAATCGTTCGATGTCTTGATGTCTGAATTATTTGAATTTAACTTTGTCAATTGTCTCCTTGGTTTTTCAATCGGGTGTTCGTGTACTTCTTCAACACTTGCTTGTTTTCCAAACTTTGTTTGTTTTTGCACTAAGACTCTAGATTGTATTCGCATTTCGGCAGTTTTTAATGTACCCTCATTTTGACTTTTACTCCTTGTTTTTCTTTCAAATATCGAGCGTGCATGTGCAAAGTCGTGCGCGAGGGCTTGCGGATCAATGAAACTCGGAACTGATTTGTCTTTGTCATCGAAACTTGCACTTTTGATGAGTCTTGCCACTGCTTTGTGGTTTTGGGTTTTACGTAACGTATTGTTCGCTACATTTTGCTTCTTTGAGTTTACTTTCACCTCTTTGGTTTCTTCAAGTTCAATGGAAATAACTTCCTTACATTTGCAATGTAACATTGCAGCACAGACGCTACACATTTTTTCACAATGGTCTTTACATTCGAATTCCACTAGTTTGTCTCCATGATTTATACATTTTGCCATGCCTGGTCAAAATCTTTGTCCCGTTTTCTTAAGCTTACTCTGTCACCAATAATCGATGGACAGTCGTCTGCCACTTAGCAAGAATACCTTTCTCAAATTAGTTGCTTTGGAAAGCCTTTTTTGACAGAGATTAGCAAAAATTTGTAATAAGAATTAAGACATTCAACAACAAAAAAGGGGTGTGTACAAGAACTCGACAATAAGGCAGGTCACGTGATTATCATCTGATCGTCTGAAAAACAGTGAACCCATGTATAAATAGCAACATGATGTCAGTGTTCTTTTCAACGCATTAAAGACAATTTGAAGGCAATATTCCAAGCTGTAGTACGCATAGCTAACTTTGGCATTATCTGACCCACTGGATTTCTGATTTTTATCGCGTTCTGGGTCATACACGGTTCTTGATACTGTTATGATTAGCTAATAATGCAGAGTTGTATAATTTGTACTCACGATTATTTGTTCACGTTTATTTTCCAATTCTGTAGATATATTATTATCTTGTAAACATAATAGAAATATATACACATACTACTTATTTCAGTTTGTGTACAATGTTTCTAGTTTTATTACAGTGACAACAAATCGAACAGGTCACAGAAATAATAACATGTATTCAATTGCATCCACCAAAATATATCCAAGTTGTATTTCCAAACAACAGATAAAGATGAAACTATCTGTAAAGAGTATAGCGTTACTTTCTCAACATATCATTCGTTAATGTGACCACAGATGTCGTGTCTTAAACTGTTAGTACGATAAATGATATCAGATATTTTACCACTGAAAAACGGATTGATGAATTCAGACCCGCTTTATATAGCCATTTCTTCAAGAAGAGTTCATTCGCTGCCTTGTATTACCAAGGCGATGATATTACCAATAAAGTACGCGTGCAAAAGCTTTCAAACGTTTGTCGATAACTATGGGGTATGGAGAGACCGCATCTTTAAATCAAAACCGCCTACAGAGTTTCACTGTGTGCATCATCTCAAGTGAACAGAGCGATAAAATACGCAAGACAATTTAGCAAACTATGTCACACTTTTCTCTTTTGGTGTTAAAGAATTAATAAGACGGTTACTTGTTTTATAATACGTTATTTTTTTGAAATTTTTTATGGTGAATAAACCTGCCTGTCTGCTTGAGTCGTCTCGCAGTAAAAACTCATTGTAATTAATTCATGTGCCCTTTAAAAAAAAGAAAATGACTTTCTTGTTACCGGTACTGCATCTAACACCAAGTCATACTGAAACCTGCGATTTTTTAGACGGAAAATACTCGGCTGATGGAAATGAAAAGATGGGCACCATCGCATCTGAAAACAATCAATGTGTTAACTGATGTAATGGCTCTAATGGGAACTGACCAATCACAATAGAGGGATCTGATACTTTATGTTACAGAACTGCCTGCAAGGAAACTGATGGAAGAAATCTTGTAATATGACGTCTAGCTAAGAAGTTTTTTATTTTATTGTATTAACTCGAAAGAACTCTAAGAACATGTATGTGTACCAGCCCAGTAAATGAAATTTATGGTAACATATTTATGCTGTAAGATAACCATTTAAGGCTTGCAAACTCTTTCCTGCTAGTTGCTTATTATTTGCTATTGTTAACTAGCTAACAGAATCTGATTAAAATCAGCTCCTAAATAACACTCCGCTATTAAGATCTAATTGGACCGTATTTAGATAATGTAATTCAGTCAGATTGCTAGCTAACGAAAGAAGTTGTACCGTAAGATAACTATCTCAATATTTAATACAATTAATAGACTTGCAAGTACATACCAGTGCAAGGAAGTGCCACCTGTAAGGTTATATTTCAACAATAATGGAGTTTAGCATAGCTGTAATCAATTTAAAGAGGATATGATTATTTTGTTGAGGTTAATCAATCCATTTATATTTCAGTAGACAATGATGTAAAATATTTCTTAAATTAAAACTAGCAGAATTTTGTTTTTGTTTAAGAAATCAATTTATGTTTGTTGAGATATTTACTGTACACAATAATATATTTTATAACTAATATTAGCTTTGTCATGACATAAGAATATGAGGGTTCCATAGACAACAGAATTTCGAGAACAATTGGATGATTTGAATGTTGCCTTATGGTCACAATGGTGAAAAAGTACGAAAATTTTACTCAGGCGACTGTTGTTCTCCGACGGCGTTTCAAAGTAAAAAGTAAAATGTATCACACTACAGGGCGGGTTGTTGGATGAAACAGAAAATGTTTGCTTACTTGGTTCGCTTTGGACTGACGTTCTGATTTCACTTGATTGTATTGTGCTGTGATATATGTGTAAGTAGATGGAGGATGGACAATAATTGATTTTCAATGACTGTGGTCATTTACCTTCGTGCAGTATGCATGGATAATTTGCAGTTGGTGTATGGCATGAAGCATTTAAAAAGACACAAGCCCCTGATAGTATTATGACATCCCTTTATTTGAACTTAGGACAAAAGGTAAACTTTAAACTGCAATTTTCTTTATCAATGAATACATATATATCATATGTAACATGGTCCTATTCCGAAAACAAATATTTTCCTATTATGTAATGAGTGCTCCATAACTTGCACTTCCATGTTATTATTCATTACCCACTATTTACTCTATATGTACGGGATGTACATGTAGGTAGGCATGTCTAAATGAGAAGAGTACAGACCC
Organism: Cyclina sinensis; assembly: GCA_012932295.1. Classification (NCBI taxonomy): domain Eukaryota; kingdom Metazoa; phylum Mollusca; class Bivalvia; order Venerida; family Veneridae; genus Cyclina; species Cyclina sinensis. The sequence continues at coordinate 69,191,110 of JAAONU010000001.1, read as the reverse complement.
TGCAAAAAGACAATTTTTGATAGGTAAAGCTGCATAAAACATGTGAATTTTATTTAATGGTCCTTTTCTTGCTGACACATATTGAGAAAGTGCATGTGTTTTTGCAAACGAAAATCACAGTTTATACATTGCTATTTTGTGTCTTGAATTTCCTCAACAGTTTCTAGGAAAGGCTTGGCTGGTTAATCTTAAAATTCCGAAAGGTCAGTTTCACCATTTGTCTAAAGCAAAAGAAGAAAATAAAATCACGTGTTATGATAAAACATTTCTACTGTATTGATTTGTCCTATTTTACAGCTAGCTTCTGACGTTCAGCCAAATAGGAATGTACGCAATTTGTAACTGATAAAATCATTGACCAGTTTAACCAGTGCAGTGTAACCTAAGCACGTTTCTAATCAGTCCGTTTGTGGAAATGTACGATGAAATATTAATATTTCTAGAATACTTATAATATTTCTAGAATACTTAAAAACTTTATTATGGACATTCTTCTTAGAGTTTGAAAGTGCTCGCACTATTCACTCAGCGTATATGATCTTTATCAGATATGGCTGTCATTTTTATTGAATGTATAGTGTAAACTCTATTTTTATAGATAAATCGTGCGCTGCATTTCATTTAATACATTTGTTATACCAGTAACAAATCTTAAAAAGCCCTGGTAGATCTAGTAAGCTTAACAGTACATGTAATATTATTTTCATTTTGAAGTTGGTTTAACAATTCGGTCCTTTTTTAAGATATCTGAAGAAGCTATTGAAATTGTACCAGCCTTCGGAGACCAAACGGAGCTTGTGGCACTCTATCGATCTTTTTATAGATCTACGTCTACAATTGGTTGCCTGGTGACTTTTCATGTCGCAAAACTTTTCCAGTTTTGATTTGTTGCCATTATTGATTAGTCCTTCTATTTTATGACTTTTACGTACAGGAATGAACAGAGAAAAAATATCAATCCATCAGAAAAATCAAAATGAATGAAGAAAAGAAGATTAAATAGAAAGAAAAAAAGAAACAAACAAACAAACAAACACACACACACATACACACACAATGGTCGGATTTGTTAATCATAATTTTCGGTGTCCAATGCCTTTTCTGAGTAACAGAATATAAAAGTTTGGAGTCGTTTTTGGTGTGTGCTTAATGTTGCTGTTGTCATGTGTTTGGAAAACTATAATCTCGTTTATGTAAAAACCCTGAAGTATTATTGTAGTAAAGTAGAAGGGTAAGAATTGTTTTTAAATGTTCCCTTGTAGTGATTTTCTTTTATCTTCTTTTTCTGATATGAGTTACTTTCCTTAGAAAAAAGAGGGGAATACCATTGCCTAGGCACATTGGTCAGTGCACCAGTTGGCTTTGCCTAGGTCAGATGTCAGATATTGACTTGAGAAAAGTATTATGTTTGGTTCATTTCTTTTAAAAGGAGTCCTTTACTTTACTAAGCTTCTTAACATCTCAGATTGTGCTGGTTGTGATTGCCAGACCCTCCAGTGTTATGTAGTGTGTGAAAGGACAGTTCAGACTGAAGGTCATACAGATCTTGTCTAGAAAGTAACTGATGCTGATAAACTTATAGAAGCTTTACCCCTAAGTTTCTATAATGGAGCCCCTAGTGATGTAAAGATTACAAGTATAGGTGAACTCACACAGTCTTCCAGTATATTTTGTTAAATACTAATACAGAAGTACTTATTTATTCGGTATATTCGGTTTTATTTTTTTTTATTTTTTATTTATTATTTTTTTACGTTGTGTACCAAGTTTTGATATATGGACATTAACTCGCTAGGATTTATTCTTAAGTTATAAAGTGATACATTCTTTTTTGGATTACAATATGATATGAAACAATGCTCTATAGATGTCTATTGATATTTCCTTCTAACGATACAATTTCTACGCACTAACTTCGTCTAAGACTACTTTAATGTCTCATTAAAATTATTAGAATATCTCTTCATTTCTCTTTCAGGGAAATTTATATGTATCATCTATCATCTTACTCTGTTTAGAAGAAATAACAGCAATTTAATTTAGTTAATATCTCATCATATGGCACATACGTGCTACTTGTATTTTAGCTTACTTACACAAAATTTGACACAGTTACTTTTCCTTTCCTGTAAAAATCAATTGATAAATCGCAGCAAACTACTGTCTTTTCTATAGTAGAAACTATTTATCAATAGAACGAAACTTGTACCTGAATTACCTAGTCGCTTGCCAGACTTCTTGTATTCTTACCTTTTTGATCATTAGGAAAAATGCAAATGATAGACAATTGCCATAATAATGGTAGAAAATACAAAGGTAACTACCCTAATCATGTTAACTTATTTCTCGTATATCATTGCACCAACTATCTCTTTTGAATCAGAGTCGAGAAATGCTTGTTTTATTGTTCTATCTTGAGTCTGTAACCCGTCTCTATCAAAATTGTAAAATTTTCAATTATAACCAACTAACATTAAGAACAGGTTGACGCCTAAAAGATATCGGATAATTCTGTTCCGTACCTTATCCGAGTGCTGAAATATTTTATATCTTAAACTGAAGAAGAATGGTCTAGAGTTAGGCGTATGTCAGAGAGAAAGAGATCTAGAATATATTTCCGAAAATTCGTCATTAAGAAAGACAGTTTTAGAAAATTTCACTGCAATTTTCAACGGTGTACTATATTTTCTGGTTTAAAATAGATAAAAAAGACCATTAAAGTTCAAATGAAAATGATTTTAGTAATCTTTTATGCAAAACGGCCATTTGTTATGTCATATAATGGTCTTCATAAAACTATAGGCAAATTATCTGTGATAAAAAGCATACCGACAATGTAAAAATTATGTCTCTTCTGCATTCTTCATTTGTGTTGCTGAAAGCTCAATTCAACGATTAATCCCTGTCAGTACAGTGATCTCTGCCACCATGCGTGTCAGGTGATGACGGGTGAACTTGAATAAAGAAAACCTTATCTAAAAAACTAAAAGGAAAAAATGGTAATTTATGTCTTAGCCTTTTTAAAAGGTGAGTTCTTTTTCAATTTTATTACTTCCGGGCATCTTAGAGCGATGCAGCATATATTATCCAGTAAAAATAATTGTTATTTTTTATCATCATTATTATTCTTTTTATTATTATTATTGTTATTAAACAAACAAAGAAAGAGAAAAGCAACAGTGGATTTCAATTTAGTGGTATGCACCAAACGGCAGTGTATTAGTTGCATTGAGCCAAAAGTTGCGATTGACTTATCTCCCTTGAAATGCGCAGGCGCAGTACATGGCATTCCTGACAACCACTTTGTAAAGTTGAATAAATAGAGAGAAGAAAAGATGGCAAATATACAAATAAAAGAAGGCGAATACACGTCTACCATTTATGGAATGGTAAGTTTTAAACTGAAATTTTCTATATTATTTCTAAAAGTCGTGAATACGCAGTGACCTATTGAGTTAACAAACTGTATTAGAGTGATGACAGACACTTGTCTATGTAAAGTCTTGAGCAAGTTAGCTAGTATTCATAAAAGTTTATCTAGCCTACATAGGTACAGCAGCAACTAGATTATTTTACTACAGATGTAGGTCTAGCAATTTTACCAACCAAAATTTATTCTATCTATGAAAATCAGTCAAATACTCAGCTTTTTCTTAAATAAAAGTGCCAGTAGTAATGGACAGTTATTTCACTGGGTGACCTAACAAATCGGTAACGCGACATATTGGTAACATGATTTTATATAGTAAAAAAATGGAGAAATCAGTGACAATAGAAATATTGTATGTAATTGTTTATAGTTGAGATAGTGATAGAGTAGGTATGAACAGATGTTAGTTATTGTAATATTGATATTGAAACCTTATGTGTTGCGGTATGTTGTAAAAGTTTTATATATTTTAAATGACGTCGTTATTAGTAACTATGATTATAATATTATAGAATCATTTTTAATAATGATAATTGCATGACAAACACAAATTATATAAATTATAATTACAGTGCTAAGACAAACTAATAACTTCTTTAGCATGTTGTTAACACCTTTCTATGACGAGCAGTGTACCCCGGCATGCCTTTTCACACCTTCTTTATCACCTTTCTGGGTACATACAATATTTCTATTGTTACGAATTTCTCCTTATTTTACTATATAAAATCATGTTACCGATTTGTCGCGTTACCGATTTGTCCATAAATCTTTCACTGAATCAGATTTTCAGATGTTTTTATGTGATTGCACCTTGTGATGAAAAACAACAAATCTAGTACATGTGAATTGTACCCTGAAATGTTGGTGAAAACAAGAGACGTATATAGCATGTTTGATATTGACCATTAAAAATATAGCATGATATTCAATGTTTTGAGTACAATTATTTGGACTATGTCATGGGGTAACAGATTATTACCTGTGAACAACAGCAACACCTCACGGAGATGCCGTCATCATTAGCAATTTAAAATACTTGGAAGAGTTCTGAATGACAAAAATCGCATTGGATTGTGATGCATTGATTAAGTATAGGCATTCTTCTCACCACTTCGACCATTTTCCTTGTTAGATTATACATAAAAATTAAAATAGTGTTTTCAGAAGGTGCCAATAAAAACGGTGTTGCACTCCTGTTGCTTTTCTATATTCTTATGATGATTGACAAATTCCTCCAACTGGTTGACATTGATAAAATTTCAGATTCCTATGATTTCATATAGTGCACCCTGCAAAATTGACTTGCCAGCACTTGCTGTGGTTCTACCCAGTGTTGCTACTACATTGTTTTGTCCTATGTATAATGGAAAATGTTAAACTGATCAAGTTTGATCAAGTAATCATTGTAATGAAAATATAATGATACACTCATACAGTGATACATATATTCTTTTTGTTTAGGAGATACATAGAATGGGACACACTGTGACAATCATATATCATAATTTAATTGATAACCAGCAGCACTGTTTTTATGTATTCTTCTTTCTTATAGGTCATTTACAGTACAGTTTTGAGTTGTCCCAGCTCCAGTCCTCTAAAAGTGGAAAAAAAGTCCATTCCCTGAAAAGGAAAAATATCCATTTTAAATTGGTATATCAATATCATCTGACATTAAAGTAACAATACTTATGAGCCCTGCTCATTTTCAGATATTAGGTAGTATGCTTATAGAATTTTGAAGAAGGTTCCAGTAAAGACCTTTATGATATATGTCAGAATAACTTATTAATTTTGGTTTACCAGCAAATATGTCAATTTTTTTTATTTTTATTTTTTAGATGATATTACTTGTATAATTTCAGATTCGAGATTCCAGATTCAGTGAAGCAGTGCAAGTTCTAAATAACCAACTGCAAACACACCAGAGGGTAAGTATTTCCTAACAAATATACAAAACATGAAGACAGGAATGGTATTGTTAGACATGCATACTTGACATTAAGGTATCTATATATCCACAGTTATATTTAGATGTAACATAGAATCTTTAATGTGGTTTGGATGATTTTATTTTGATATCATAATTACATTGAATGCTTTCAAATATAATTCTCAGAAGTCTTGCATAGTTGTTGCTTCAGTCATATTCTCTGTTTAAAATGACCATTCACAAATAAGACTTGGGTAACTGGATATCTCTTGAATAACTATCAAAATCACATTGTTAAAAATTTTTATAGAATAGTAATTATTTCAGTACCTTAAGATTTGAGTTGCAGTGCTATGGTAATATGATCAAACTTGCCTTTCTTTTATATTTCAGTCAAGAGCGGCACTGTCATTGCTTGGATATTGCTACTACCAAATGCAGGATTTTGTGAATGCCTCTGACTGTTACGAGCAGCTGTCCATGATGCATCCAGAGATTGAGGAATACAAGCTATATTACTCACAGGCCCTGTACAAGGCTTGCCTGTATGCTGAGGCCATGAAAACTGCCTGCCAGATTGATAACCCTGCCAGACAAGGGGAGGTAAGCATGCAGTCACCATGTTTGTCAGTAAACTAAGTTTGTTACCATTAAGGGAGATACAAAAATTAGCAAAATTGTATAACCTTTTAAATAGAAAATTCAGTTTAAGTATTCTGTGACAGTAAATCTTCTGATTTTCAATTTGATTTGCATTAAAGTAAAAAAAGGAAACATCATATAATTATTACTGTTAAGTTTAAAATATTTTAAAGTTCCTTGCAAAACAAATCATTATGAAACAATGAAAATAAGTGTTTGTAACACTGTGGCATTGGAGAATTTTAAGAATTTGAGGAACAACTAATACGGATCATTCACTGTCAGAAAGACATAAACATTCGTTGTTATAAGTTGTATGTGTCTGGTGATTTTCATTCCTTATATATGTGCAGAGAAAAATGTTGTGTTTCAGATGGTTCAGTGGGGAACACCAGAAATAAGTATTTTATGATAACTGAGTTTAGTTATTACTGTTATTGTTTTGATTGGTGTTGAAGTTTCACATTTATCCTAATCTTATGATACTGTTTTATATAATACTTAATTCATGGTTTAGATACTGTCTTTGACGGAAATAAAACTATGCTTTTCACTTTTATTTTCAATTCATTAGATGCAGTGATTTCCTGTTTGAAAAAAAGTGTCATTCTAAAAATGCCCGACTGTAAGTTTTGAAAATTCATTGTATTGGACTGATTTGGCCTGACATGTCATAGGTATGTGTTTTGGTCACGTAGATATCGTAAAATGATGTTTCTGAAATCGTCACATTCCTGAATGTATAAAGTTGTTCATTATATTTTGGGTATTACCCAGCATTTGTATTTTATAGTATTCCATAGTACATATAATAATCTAGTTTCTGTTTTGTTTTTACTATAAGGTGATCAAGCTTCAGGCTGCTATCAAATATGGTGAGGAGGACTTACCAGGAGCTAAGGTAAACCTTTAATATGTTTTATTGTTTGCACTTAAAGAATGATTATTGTTGTTTAGATAGAGTTGGCAAGATTAAGCATTCAGAATATACGCTTCAAAACAATGGGGAAAGACAAACAAAAGATTGTATCATTGTACTAGCCTAATTCATTATGCTTAAAGAGTTGAACAACTTTTTTAGATCTGATATTGTTTTGTTGTTCAACCTATAGAAGGTGAACAAAATATTGGCCCGTAAAATTGGTTTACCTTCAGAGGCGAAATAATGAGACTACCTTAAAGCATATTAGGTAAAAATGTTCTTTGTGTAAAACTGTTTATATTTGATGTTACTGATTATTGTCTTTGACAAATTTTTCAGAGTTTGGTAGAACAGTGCCCAACAGATGATCCAGACACAGAAATCAATCTTGGTTGTCTCCTGTTTAAGGTCAGTAAATAATGAGTGATCCCAAAAAGAAGGTATGACTAAAGAAATGTTTAAGTAAAGATTGACAAAGTTATTCTTTATACAGTTGGTAATCTAAGAGAGGTAATGCAGTTGTTTACATTTTTTCTAGTTGCCAGACAAAATTACTGTCCTTTACTTACGTTTTCTCTGAACAAATAATGCTGCTGTCTCAAATATTGGCTTAATCCTGAAAAACTACTGAAGAAACGAATTTGATAAAAACTGCAAACAAAGATGTTCACAGAAGTAAATATGTAAACTGTACTTCTAGCTAGAATTTTACAGTATAAATTTTGTTCATAATTGGCATAAAAAGTGTGCTTTGATAATAGCTGCTATAAGTGCCAACACTAGTAGCAAACAAGTCAGTCAGTATAAATGAGTCAGTGATCAAAGCATGTTTCTAACCTTATTTCAGCAACTGATTTTCAGAAGAGTTTGAAAAAATAAACAGTTTTCTTTGAACACATGACCGCTTGTTTTAATCTTTTGATTGTTTTTCATTTGACTTTCAGGAGCATCGCTTTGAAGAGGCCTGCACCAAGTTCACCACTGCTATACAGATTCTAGGGTACAAACCAGATCTCTCATACAACATTGCCCTTTGTCATTACATGATGAAACAGTATGCTCCAGCCCTCAAACACATAGCTGATATCATAGAGAAAGGAATAAGGGAACACCCAGGTATTTGCTCAAAACGTGCTTATTTTCGGCATTTTGATTTTAAGTAAATATCAAGAAAAGAATTACATTTATTGAACAGGTTAAGTGTGCTTTTACAGACACAGTAAATCTGATGAGGTTGAATAACAGATTGCTTACCAATAAATCGATCAGAATTGCATAGTATTCAGATAATACATTTAACCATATAACTGACATTCTGCTGTATTTTAGAGCTGAGTGTTGGCATGACAACAGAGGGTATAGATGTACGTAGTGTAGGAAACTCCCTAACTCTACATGAGACAGCTCTGGTAGAAGCATTCAACCTTAAAGCAGCCATAGAATATCAGCTGAAGAACTGTAAGTTAGAAACCTTATAATGTAGAAACCTTATAATGTAGAATGTTCTTTAAATCAGCCAGGTAATATGTAAGTCAACTGTTGAAATCTGTCAGGTGTAAGAAAAATATACGACCTGTGCTTGTTTTATTCATTTTGACAGGTACATTATAATTGTAAACTTCTTTAGTAACAGTCTTTAAAGTTGATTATAAATTTTATAAAACATTTTCAAGATATGTGCAAAGAAACGCTACATTTTAGTGGCATGTATTTTTAAGGAGAGGCATTTTCATGATCTGTCAGTCAAAAATCTTCTGCAAAGAGCAAATCTAAGTGTAGTATAATTCTGAAATATCATCAGTTATTTGGAAATATTAGAATAAAAATATCTTTGATTTGAGGTTGAATTTAAAAGTAATATTTAGCAACTGATAATGTTTACAGTAACTTTGGTGGTAGTTGTCTAATTATCAGATAGATACATGATCATTTAGGATAATAGTGTCAGTTTCAGATGAATAAACAAAAGTACAAGTTTGAATCTGGAGTTTTCTGACTTACTGTGTTCCTTAAACATTTGACATTGAAATTCTTAATTGCTGAAAGTTTGTGCTTCTTGGAAATTACAAAAATATAACTGCAAGAAAATTACATGAGAAAACATGCACCAAACTTTTCAGTCAGTTCATCTCTAAACTTACAGCTGTCAATAGTAGTCTGCAAGCTGAACCAGCTTTTAGATTTGAGAGTCCTGTTAGACCCCTGAATCTATAATCTGCCACCGTGAAGAGGGTCTCTGTAAAACTGACTTAGTGATAAGACCACTTTGAATCAGTTTAAATGGCAGAACTTTACTGTACATCTTTGTTGTTATAGTTGAGGCAGCATGTGAAGCATTGACCGACATGCCTCCGAGAGGAGAGGAAGAGCTGGATGCTGTAACCCTGCACAACCAAGCACTGATGAACATGGATAATGATGCAACACAGGGCTTTGAGAAACTTCAGTTCCTCCTACAGCAAAACCCCTTCCCTCCAGAGACATTTGGAAATCTGCTCATTTTGTATGTGAAATATGAGGTAAATATTTTAAACAGTTATTTATCTGCCATGTTTGCTGCAGTATTGGAATACAATTGCAGAAACTAGTGTTCTGTAGGAAAACAGTGAAAAATGTTAAAGCTTTTCTTCCTTCATTTTTTGTTTTTGTAAGACTGTAGAATTTAGTATGAGACACAACTGTATTCAGCTGTACTAGATACCTGCAAAACTTTTCACTTTTCTTTCATGATACTGTCAGCTTTCATGTTAGAATTCTTTGCCAACTTACATCATTATGTATGATATATGACTGTTCATGTATGTCATTTAGTGTGTACATTAGGTTGATACTAGAAGGTGACTTTTACTGTTTTCTAGGGTTGAGAAAATTCATTTCATTGCAGGCCTTATAGCCATTTGAATTGATCTTCATTTTGAATATTTTTATTCTACTTTCAGTATTTTGACTTGGCAGCTGATGTTTTGGCAGAAAATGCTCATCTTACGTACAAATACCTTTCAAGTGTGAGTATTTGAAATTTTAAAGAGGATGCATTAAAAAAAATGTTTATATTTAGAATACATGTCTGAATTCACAGGTATGAGTTGAAAATTTGAAGAAGAAAAAAAAAACTTAACACACAAACAAAAGGAAAACAACCTTGAATAAAAGGAAATAGAGAATTTTAGAGATAACAGATAGATGTTTTTAACCTTATTGTACTACTTAACTTTTGAAATTAAAAGGTTCTGGTATATCAACACAGTTATTATATTGTTGGCCAACGAAAGCTTCAATACTTATGACATGAAAGCTTTGCTAAAAGATGACATTTATTGTTATTTGAACTGACTTCATTTTTTGACAGTCAGATAACAACTTAAAAATGGAATGCATTTTTTCCACTTATGCAAAACAGCTGAAAAAAAGCTTTTTATTCTGTTGTGATGTTAAACTGGAAACATTGTTAACATAACTGACAGGCCAAGATAAAACATATTTTACATATAAAATTTGTACTGTACAAATTTTATCTAGCAAACAGTTATAGAAAGTACAATAGATTTGTAGGTTGCATTTGTTTTATGTTGTTAATATAATTTAAAAAATCTAATTACAGCTATAGTTTTTCATTATATTTTATTTACAGAGACTTGCAAGTATTTTTCCTTATAAATCAGTTTAAGAAGTTTATGTTACATGTTTACAAGTTTTTTTGAATTTCTTAATACATGTTTTTTATTGCCGTTCTTTTGTCAGTATTACAGCTCAATGCTGTCTGCTGGTTCTCAGGTTAGAAGGTCTATACTGTTGTCTGTTATGTTTGAATTGTAGTTAAAGATGGACTCACTAGTAACTGATGTCGTAAATGATATTGTTAAATCACCAGTTTCACAAATATAAAGAATATTTGAGAATGCAGCAGTAGAACTTTACCAGACTTCTTGCAGATACTAAAGGAAAAATGATTCATTTTGTGCATGTTCAGTTCTGTTCTTCTTTTGTGGAAATTTGAAAACATGTTAACAAATTGGATGTGACTTCATTAAAAGACATTGAAACTTTTCTTTTTATAGATTAGTTTAATGTTATCAGTAGACGGGATCAAGGTTAAATCTATATAGTGTATTAGAAATGTTACAGTATTGCACCTGTATTAGAGTGCGAGTCCAGTTACCATTTCATTCTTTCCTTTTCTTTCTAGGGATTTAAGGCAAGCAGGTTTATGTTGATTTTTAACATTGTTCAAACATTTTATCAGTTATATTGTTTGTCTAATTCACTTTTTCCAGTTTGTCGAGGCTTGTTTGACCAGTAATTCTTTTTTCTTTACAATTATATTTTTACAGTTTGTTCTTTTCAGGTTCTTTTTACACAAGTTTTCATTCACATATTTCTTTTTTAACTTAAGTCTTAACCTTCAGTTTTCACAGACTTTTGTTACGCCATACATTGTATTTCTTTTTATAAGACATGCCCGGAATTAGTAACTTACTTTTCAAATGCTTGCCTCTTTATTAACATATAGAAAATCATCTCAGGGCTGTAACTAGGATGTGTGTTGTTCATTTTTTAGTCCCGATTACGGCTTTGATTTGTTTCATTTTCACTCTATGTTATATGTGTTAAGTTTATTTAAGGCTTGAAAATTTAGAATTTTAGTTAGTTTTGTTGATGACACCAGTCTAATTGGAATATATATATAAGTTTCTGCTGTGCTAATACCTACAGAAACAGAAGGAGTTTATATCTGCTTGAAAAGATCTTCATATTCTTTGATTTCACTTATTCTATATTCCCAGTATCTATATGACTTCCTGGAGGCTGTTATTACAAGGCAGACATCTCCCGAGGAAGCTTACAGAAAACTTGATGAGATGGCCACAAAACAGACAGAAACACTGAGAAAACTCACCAAACAGGTAACTAATGCTTTATTCACTTTTATCTGTATTAAGAGTTGTTTTTTTAGGCTGTCCAACTCAAGGAACTTAGTAAATGCTTTTCTTTTTTCTTTGAACCTTAAACATTTATTATTTAAGCATGATAAGTAAACAAAATAGCCAGTGATAACTGTAATTTTAGAAATCATTTAAAAATGAAACTTTATTCCTTGTATTTAGTTAAGGTACTTTTCAGATGACTTATTGTTGAAAAAAAAAATGGAAACTTTGGCTACTGAGTTTTATTGTATAGCATCAACCTAACTTTAAGCATTAGATACTTTGGCAATTCATTTAGAATGAACAGTCAGTGAAATTATATGAAAATTTTTGAATGAAAGTATGTCAACAGTTTATGGCTAAAGGAACCAGGAAACCTTTAGCTGTTTTTTGTCTTATGCCTGTGTAAACTGTTTTTGAGCAGAATGTTCTCATTAAATCCCTGTAAACTTGTTGAAGTGGGCAAATGAAAGGATTAGCTAGTAAAAAGTTTGACTGTTCACAGTTTTTAACATTCAAGTGAAATTTGTGGCATTTGGTTAATCCTCAGTTAATACAAATGCCTGTCAGAATTCCTAAAAAAATTATCAGTATAAGTGGGTGATGTGAATATTTGTAAAATATTTTGACTTAATAATATTGGTTTCTGTTTTTTTCTGTAAGTTTATAAATCCTGTAAGCACATAACCAACAAACTGAATGTTTATGTTTATAGGTACAAGAAGCCCGCCAGAACCATGATGATGAGGCTGTGAAAAAAGCTGTCAATGAATATGATGAGGCACTGGAAAGGTTAGTGGTAGGGTCATGGTTATGGCCAAATAATATCTCAAATAAGCATTCTCACTTGATATTAAAATAAAAGGTAATGTTTTCATAAGGTGTTTTTCATTCGTAAAACAGGGTTTGCATAACTTTGTTTAAGTTTTAGTGAAAGGTTGACAGTAAGAGGGTGTTAATCTCAGTGAAATGAAACCTTACGTTTTGGCTAAACATGTACTTAACAACGTTGGACCTTATTCAAGGTTTGAGATTACATATTGTTCTCACCATATAATATTTACAGGTATATTCCAATCCTGATGCAGCAGGCAAAGATTTACTGGGACATGGAAAACTATCAGCAAGTGGAGAAGATATTCCGTAAATCTGTGGAGTTCTGTAATGAGCATGACACATGGAAACTGAATGTAGCCCATGTGCTTTTCATGCAGGAGAATAAATACAAGGAAGCTACTGGGTTCTATGAGCCTATTGTGAAGAAAAACTATGACAATGTAAGTATGTAACAAGCCTTAAGACTTCTGGTACATTGAAATAGCGTGAAACTTATAGTGTGTCACAAAACTCACTTTGTAGAAAGAGTTTGCTGTTACAGTTATTTATGTTGATAGTATGTTTTACAGTTTTGCAATCGATAACTTTTCCTGAAACATTCAAACATGCTTGGTTTGTCAGGGATTTCAAAAGTCTTACCTCAATCCAAGACATTTTTTTAAACCACTTTTTTGTGACTTTCTGGAGTTTATAAGAATGTAATGCATTACTTGAAAATGTAATGTGTTAAAGAATTCTTTTTAAAGCTTTTATAGCTTGTTGTTATTTATGATTTAGATTTGCATTTGATGATGTCATATAATTTTGGTTTTCAGATCTTGAATGTCAGTGCTATAGTATTGGCTAATTTGTGTGTGGCTTACATTATGACTAGCCAAAATGAAGAGGTAAGCAAAGGCTATACTCTTAATTACTTAATCTGGTTTTCTTTCAGTTTTTCTGACAAAGTGTTTATTTTTATCCTATAGATGATTGCTCAAAATGGTAAAATATACCACTGCTATTACAGAAAAATAAGGCAAATTTCATGAATAAATGCTGTAGGAATTTGCTGTGAAACAGGCACATTTTGCATCTTGTTTTAGTGTGGCAGTAAAAATTGGCCGGGATCTAGGCAGAGAATATTTGCATTCAGTTTGATACACTTTTTGTGAAGGTTTATTTTGACAGTTATGTTCCCCACATAAGATGTTCTTTTTCAGTGTACATTTAAGTGTGAAGGGAGGAAATACATTTGTAATTAAACACTAGATTTCTTTCCCTTTGATATATAAATGAGAAGTTAACTTGTAATAGATACAATAGATAAATATTGGTCATTTTATGTAGTGCTAGTGATGTAAACTGCTGACACTGATAACTCTTGAAAATGAACCATAACATACTATCAGTATTCTGTCACAAAGACATGATGATAAGATAATGTTATATAGGCTGAGGAGTTGATGAGGAAGATAGAAAAGGAAGAGGAACAAGTGGCCTATCAGGATCCAGAGAAGAAGATATATCATCTGTGTATAGTCAACCTTGTTATTGGGTACCGTGTTATATTTTATCTCTAGCAGCAGTATTGTAGTTTGTTCTTACACTTATGCAATTTTATATGTATTGATATTGAATAATGTGGAAGATAGTAGCGTGTTGCCCTTGTGAGCTGAAATTTTCAAATCGTTCTTGTTTTTATTTTTATATTTGATTAATTACATGTATATATTTTTATATTTACACACTTTCACTCAAATGATAGTTTATTGTTAAGTTGAAGATTATTATTTTCATATTTCAGAACGTTGTACTGTGCCAAGGGCAACTATGAGTTTGGTATATCTCGTGTGATCAAGAGCCTGGAGCCATACAACAAGAAGCTGGGAACCGACACATGGTACTATGCCAAGCGTTGCTTCCTGTCCCTGATTGAGAACATGTCCAAACATATGATCATGATGAGAGATTCAGTAATACAGGAGTGTATACAGTTCCTGGAATGCTGCGAAAGTAAGTAAAATTAGGTTTTCAGTTGTATGAGGACATTTGCCATACATAATTTCATACTGTAAGAAAAGCAATCCATTTAGTTTTAAGGTTTAAAAACGTATGTATCAAGTTTGACTGTTGACTCAGTCTTTGAAATCATTTTTGTATGGGACCTGTCTGTAATAATTTTGGGTATTATTTGGCTTCAAACACAATAGATAATATACATGCTGATTGTGCTAAAAAAAAATTTTAGATACATTATAATATATCATGATAACGTTTTGCAATGATTTGATGCAGGATCGTATTTTGTATATAATCAGTTCCCTTACCTGAAGAAATACAGCTGTTACAATCAAGAATCTAAGTTTAAGTATGTTTTAAAATAAGCTGTTGCTTCATTTCATAGGAATAGAAAATGAAAGAATATGAATTACTGGTTAAAAACAGAGTATTGCCTTCTTTTCTGAAACAACCAGGAAGGTTGTGTAGTGAATTCCTTAGTGTTAATGAGAATGTTTTGTTGATTTCAGTGTATGGTAAGGAAGTGAAGGCTATGATAGAGCAGCCCCTAGAAGCTGAACCAATGCATCCTGGGAAGAACACAGTAACATATGAATCCAGATTGCTCAAAGGACTTCTACTACAACTTATATAGAATAAACAGGAATCATGTCTTACCAGAATATAATCTCTATTAAATTCAACATGACTGTTACATTTGCTTCTCAACCAATTTTTAAGTTCTTCAGATTGAAATATCTAAAACAAAATTATTAGGTCAATGATAAGTAGTTTCTAATCAAAATGAAGATATGAAAACAAATCAAGATACAAGGTGGTGCTTGTGAAAAAAAGCCCAGTGATACTTTACCTTACTTTATTTCACAACTGCCTACAGTAAGAAACATGTTTATATGGCTATTGATGAAAAGCAGAAAAAGACGTATGCATTAAGCAGGAAAGTACTCAAAAGGATAAGTGAGTGAAATAGTTTTATGTGAATGTCACTTTCTTTAGTTGTTGTTGTAAACTGTACTTGTTAAAAGATTCAACAGATTTATAGCAATAGTTTATAGCAGTTGAAGCTTGCTGAGGTTTATGTTTGAAATAAAACTTGATTTTCAGACATTCAAACTGTAGTTCTGTATCTGATCATTCTATTTTTGTGATATTTGTTATGTTTTTTTTTCTAATATTATAACAGTTGTGTCAAGTTATTGAAATTGTAAATTTTATATACATATGTAAATGAAATCTTTCCAGTTGATTTGAAATGTTCTTGTATGCTTTATGAAAATATAACTGAAATAAATTATTAGTTATTGAGTAAACCAAAATGTAGATTTCTGTTTGATCTCTTTAATCATCTATGCTGGGTTTTTTTGAGGCCCCAGATGGTTACCTTATTTATTTCACTATTTTAACATCTTTTATTAATCCAGGTAAAGGTTTTAAAAAGAAAAAATAAACAAATTTCACACAAGATGTGTGATTTCACTGTATAAGGGGAACTAACTCTTAATATCTTTATCCACTGCCTAAAAAAAAAGGTTAACCTCGCTTTTATAAGACGACAGTTACTGGAGATACTGATACAAAGTAGATAAGAATGTATAATTTGGAAAAGGTCTTTCTACCCCTAAGTTCAAGGTCAAGGACACTAGCTAAGATAAAAGGAAAACTGTACACCACTCTCAAAAATTTAAGACAGGAAAGAGATGTCTAGATAAATTTGATTTATACGTCATTGGAATGAAGATACAGGTATGGATAGCCTTTAGGCACCGTAGTGTCTAGGTAAAGGTCACAAAGATACAGGTAGGGATAGGTGTTATGCACCGTAGAGTCGAGGTAAAGATCACAAGCTGGGTTATAAAGATAACAGTTTCAGCCAAATAACTTTAATCTGGAAGGAGGAGCTGTAATGAAAAATCTTAGATCAAATGAAAAGAAAAAAGGTTTCTGTCAAATATTTCATTTGAAAAAGATACTGAGGTGAAAGTTGGTGTGTAGAAATTTGATATGAAGATACATATTGGGCGTGTTTTGGGGTCAGCAGGTCCATGGCTTAGATTAAATGAAAACAGTTCGCTCAGTTCTGACAGAGGTATTGCAATTTTTGTTAGTGTATAGGTAGATGGTTTGAATACACAGGTGGAATTGCTTTGGGGATCTATGTTCCAGCCTAGATAAAAAGGTTAGGTGATAGTAGATGTATAGGTAGTTGTTACTTAGACACAGGTTTGGGTCAGTAGATTCAAGATCAACAGCTCAGATTAAAGGAAAACATTTTCTGCTTGATAACTTTAGTTGGGGGAAAAAGGGCAATGAAACTTGGTACGTAGGTCAAGATCAAGTTCAACAGCCTTGAGTAAAAATGTTGCTCATCATTTGCATTCATTTTAGTTTGTTGGTATGAAGTCACACCTTGGCATGGCTATTTTGTCCTCCGCCTTTTCGAAGGAAAATGGGGGATATAGAAATGGGCTCCGTCCGTCTGTCCATCCGGCACACTGTGTCCAGTCCGTTCATCAAGGGATTTTGAAATAACTTGGCACAAATGTTCACCATAATAAGACGACACCCAGACCCCTACCTCCAAGGTCGAAGACACACTTGGAGATGAAAGGTCAACATTTTCTGTTGAGGGGTATATTTCGCGACAGGTCCATAACTTTTTCATCCATCAAGGGATTTTGAAATTACTTGGCACAAATATTCACCATAATAAGATGACATGTCATGCGCAAAACCCAGACCCCCTACCTCCAAGGTTAAGGTCACACTTAGAGGTCAAAGCTTAACATGGTCTGTTATAGGGTCTGTTTTGTGTCTGGTCCACAACTGCTCAATTCATCAAAGGATTTTGAAAAAAATGCACCAATATTCACCATATTAAGACAACGTGTCATGCGCTAATGCATATGTTTAATGCATGTGCAGATCTAGCATTTATCAAGAATTTGCACTGAAAGTCCAGATCCATACCTTAAACTTTTGAAATAGTACAATTGTGTGCTTCATGTAAAACTTCCCTTAGGCGGGGGACGTTGGTAACTCTGTTACAAAATCTTGTTATCATTAAGCTTAAGGGCATGATTAGATGAAAAGAAAAAAGGATTTTGCCCAATAATTATAAATATGAAGGAGAGAGTGAAATGAAAATTGTTAAAAGCATTTTCGTTCAGCAGTTTCAAGCCCATCAGTTTAGATCATAGGTAAATGGTTTCTGTTCCATTTCTTCAGTTTGGAAGATAGTTATAGACTGTTCCAGAAATTAGTTCCTCCCTAATTACTACCCTTCCGTCCGCCATTAAGGGACTGCGCAGATCGATAATGCGGAGCTTTGAAAAAGTCCCATTTTTAGAGCTGTAATGTGATTGTGACATTGCATGTTAGAGAAACAGATTTATATAAACCACATGAAGCATTTATTATCAGCAAAGATCTGTCCCATGGTCTTCTAACTGAAAAAAAAGAATATCTGTAAACGATTTTTTGCTGATATCTCAATCTATTGAACTGTGAAATAAAGGTCTTGTGATATTCTCCGGTAGATAAATTCTTTTTATTCTATCAAACTTTCACGAAAAAAAACTGCTGTTAAAAAGTACATGTATCTATCTTTAAAAAATCTGTCCAAAAGGGTACAGTTATATAGAGGATATTTGTTTGTTTTTGTGGAAGATGAGGATTTATTTCATCGAGTGAAAATATCAACATATGGTGTTCACTCGATGAAATAATTTCCCATCTTCCACTAAAAAACAAACAAATTTTCTTTTTATTTTATGCCAACACGTCAAAAATGGGTTTTTTTTATGACATTTTTAATCAGGGCCTTCAATAAATTCCCCATAGTGAGCCCCAAATCAGTTAATGCGTACTTTGGTTACTGCGCACAAGAAGAAGTGCAGACAATCTCCAATACATATGATAACTTTACTTCTGCTGAAATAAACTGAATACACTTTCATCAAATAACATTTATTTTTGTCTACACAGTTTATCAATATTTATTGAATTTTTGCCATACATACTTTAATTATAAAAGCGGATTAATACTCAATATTCAATATTCAATCAATTGAATTGAAAGTCGGCCATATTGGATATTGTCCATGTGAGTTATGTAAACAAATCAGACATTTTAAATAATTTATGGCGAATTTCATCATTGTTCACAACTAGGAATTCAATATTATAACTGGATTTAATAAGGTATATAAATAAATTTCACTCGCTGTCACTGTCTGAAATACAGCGGATTCTCTTGTATTTACGTGGTGGGGAAATTCCTGAAGTTTCATCAAGCAGGCCAGCTTTTGGACTGGAATTTATGACCTGTTGAGATAGTTGCTGGGTTGCAGTTTTAGAGGAATTGAAATTGAAAGTAACATTTCCATAAAAGTGAATGTTCATGAAAAGTCCTCTTGGTGCAGGACCAGATTCACTATTTCCTGCAATCATTGGAGCAGTGTGGTTCTTGGCTGAATCGGGTAAAAAAGTAGTTCGGGCACAAACAGTGTATTATCAAAATGGTAATTTCACTGATTCAAAACAGTGTATTATCACTTTTATCTCACTGATATTTCCCTATATTTCATTGGTAGGCATAAAATAAATAGGTGTCATAATTTTGTTTTTCGTATTACAAGAAATATCCACAACAGCAATGTTAAAAATAAGAAGAAGGAAAGTAAACGTATAATATCTTACAAACGTGTGGCTTTGCAACTGTGGTTTTCTTCTTGCACACACAAACTCACACGTTGTACATATCAATACTTTGCAACAACAGATTTCCCTAATGCAAGAAATAAAGAATAGAAAATAAACGGTCCATATGGCAACAGATGCTAAATTTCATACAGTCTTGAAAATCTTGTTTGTAAAGAAGAAAATATATTCTTAAATTTTATATAACAATTAGGAACAAATAAAGACAATGTTTTATAGACTTCAGGCATTTTCTGAAGTGTTTTACTGTGACTGATCAAGCAAGACCAACAATGACAATTAACAGTGACTTATCAAAAATAGAATAAAATGATGTTTATTCTGCAAAAAAATTCACGCGATATAAGGCAGTATATGTCAGCTTGAAATGTGCTAAAGTTATCCAGATTTATACGGAACTCATAAGCATCATAGCCAGGTTTAACAGTCCTTTAATGGCGGACGGTCACGTGATCTTCATAATGGCGGCGGTCAATTTATCAATTATGGAACGGTCTATAGTATGTCTTATGGGTACTTGTGTTCAAAAGCTTGATCACAGAAAAATATTGCAAGCACTTTGTCAGAATATGTTTTGACGATCTTAAGGTCATTTGTGGAACTAGGACACGTCGCTACATTGTAAAGTTAGTTTTTTCTTTCTTTTCTGGGGGAGGTTGGGAAGGATCGAGAGTCCTTAATCATTTTCAGTTCTTCAGTAGTTAGACTGGCGATCAATTAATAGCCACCATGAAATCATAATGCGGAAAGAACAATCTAGTCAGCTGTCTTTCTTATTCTGTTCAGACGCAACATGTTGCTACACATTACTGTGACTGATAGATTAATGCAATCATAGTCCTTCTATGTGGCATTGTACGCGCTAATACAATACTTAATTGTTAATAGCAACTGAGGCATCATTTACTTTTGCCTTTTTCATTGATTACTTGCCAGCTAACAGAGAACTGAAAACTAAGCTATTGTCATTCAGGTATTGTTAAGAGCACAAAAACTGGTAAAGTAATATTTCAGAATAGCAAAATAAAATTAGAAAAAAATCCTGGGTTTCTAAGATTAAACGGTACCCAGTTTTGAGGACAAAAAATAATATACGCTATGGTAATTGGCTGTAAAATCGGGTCAGAACTGGGGAGATAAATTTGCGTACAGTACTGTGTAAACTAAACTTGACACCCTTGTGCGCATGCTATGCACTAGCTTTAAACTTTTAGTGAAATACAGGTGCAATACACGTAGACTTAACACTTCAGTCTCTACAAGTGCACTACACATGCAAATAAAACTTCAGTTTCTACAAGTGCACTACACATGCACATAACACTTCAGTCTCTACAAGTGCACTACACATGCACATAACACTTCAGTTTCTACAAGTGCACTACACATGCAAATAAAACTTCGGTTTCTACAAGTGCACTACACATGCAAATAACACTTCAGTCTCTACAAGTGCACTACACATGCACATAACACTTCAGTTTCTACAAGTGCACTACACATGCACATAACACTTCAGTCTCTACAAGTGCACTACACATGCACATAACACTTCAGTTTCTACAAGTGCACTACACATGCACATAACACTTCGGTTTCTACAAGTGCACTACACATGCAAATAACACTTCAGTCTCTACAAGTGCACTACACATGCACATAACACTTCAGTCTCTACAAGTGCACTACACATGCACATAACACTTCCGTCTTTACAAGTGCACTACACATGCACATAACACTTCAGTTTCTACAAGTGCACTACACATGCACAAAACACTTCAGTCTTTACAAGTGCACTACACATGCACATAACACTTCAGTTTCTACAAGTGCACTACACATGCACATAACACTTCAGTTTCTACAAGTGCACTACACATGCACATAACACTTCAGTCTCTACAAGTGCACTACACATGCACATAACACTTCAGTTTCTACAAGTGCACTACACATGCACATAACACTTCAGTCTCTACAAGTGCACTACACATGCACATAACACTTCAGTTTCTACAAGTGCACTACACATGCACATAACACTTCAGTTTCTACATGTGCACTACACATGCAAATAACACTTCAGTCTCTACATGTGCACTACACGTACACTTAACACTTCAGTCTCTACAAATGCACTACAAGTGCACATAACACTTCAGTCTCTACAAATGCACTACACGTACACTTAACACTTCAGTCTCTATAAGTGCAGTACGTGTACACTTAACCCTTCAGCCTCTACAAGTGCACTACAAGTGAACTTTACACTGAAGTCTCTACAAGTGCTCTACACGTGCACTAAACACTTCAGTCTCTACAAGCGCACTGAACACTTCAGTCTCTACAAGTGCACTACACGTGCACTAAACACTTCAGTCTCTACAAGTGAACTACAAGAACACATAACACTTCAGTCTCTACAAGTGCAATACAAGTACACATAACACTTCAGTCTCTACAAGTGCACTAAACACTTCAGTATCTACAAATAAACTACAAGTACACATCACACTTCAGTGTCTACATTTGCACTACAAGTGAACAAAACACTGAAGTTTCTTCAAGTGAACTGTACGTACACTTAACACTTCAATCTCCATAAGTGCACTACACGTACACTCAACACTTTTGTCTCAACAAGTGCACTACACGTACACTTAAAACTTCAGTGTCAACAAGTGCATTACAAGTACACATAAAACTTCAGTCTCTACAAGTGCAATACACGTACACTTTACACTTCAGTCTATAAAAATGCACTTCACGTACACTTAACATTGTAGTCTCTACAAGTTCACATAAAACTTCAGTCTCTACAAGTGCAATACACGTACACTTAACACTTCAGTCTATTCAAATGCACGACACGTACACTTAAAACTTCAGTCTGTATAAGTGCACTACACGTGCACTTAACACTTCAGTCCCTACAAGTGAACTGCACGTACACTTAACACTTCAGTCTCCATAAGTGCACTACACATACACTCAACACTTTAGTCTCTACAAGTGCACTTAACACTTCAGTCTCTACAAGTGCACTACACGTACACTTAACACTTTAGTCTGTAAAAGTGCACTACACGTACACTTAACATTGTAGTCTCTACAAGTGCACTACACGTGCACTTAACACTTCAGTCTCTACAAGTGAACTGCGCGTACACTTAACACTTTAGTCTCCATAAGTGCACTACACGTACACTCAACACTTTAATCTCTACAAGTGCACTTAACACTTCAGTCTCTACAATTGCACTACACGTACACTTAACACTTCAGTCTCTACAAGTGCACTACAAGTACACATAAAACTTCAGTCTCTACAAGTGCACTACACGTACACTTAACACTTCAGTCTATACAAATGCACTACACGTACACTTTACACTTAAGTCTTTACAAGTACACTACACGTACACCTAACACTTCAGTCTCTACAAGTGCACAACAAGCAAACATAACACTTCAATCTCTACATGTGCACTACACATGCACATAACACTGAAGTCTCTACAAGTGAGCTACACGTACACTTAACACTTCAGTCTCTATAAGTGCAGTACGTGTACACTTAACCCTTCAGCCTCTACAAGTGCACTACAAGTGAACTTTACACTGAAGTCTCTACAAGTGCTCTACACGTGCACTAAACACTTCAGTCTCTACAAGCGCACTTAACACTTTAGTCTCTACAAGTGCACTACACGTGCACTAAACACTTCAGTCTCTACAAGCGCATTACAAGTGCACAACGCTTCAGTCTCTACAAGTGCAATACAAGTACACATAACATTTCAGTCTCTACAAGTGCACTACAAGTACACATAACACTGAAGTCTCTACAAGTGCACTACACGTAAACTTAACACTTCAGTCTCTACAAGTGCACTACAAGTACACTGAACACTTAAGTCTCTACAGGTGCACTGCAATTACACATAACACTTCAGTCTCTACATGTGCACTACAATTACACATAACACTCCAGTCTCTACATGTGCACTACAATTACACATACCACTTCAGTCTCTACAAGTGCACTACAAGTACACATAACACTTCAGTCTCTACAAGCGCACTTAACACTTTAGTCTCTACAAGTGCACTACACGTGCACTAAACACTTCAGTCTCTACAAGCGCATTACAAGTGCACAACGCTTCAGTCTCTACAAGTGCAATACAAGTACACATAACATTTCAGTCTCTACAAGTGCACTACAAGTACACATAACACTGAAGTCTCTACAAGTGCACTACACGTAAACTTAACACTTCAGTCTCTACAAGTGCACTACAAGTACACTGAACACTTAAGTCTCTACAGGTGCACTGCAATTACACATAACACTTCAGTCTCTACATGTGCACTACAATTACACATAACACTCCAGTCTCTACATGTGCACTACAATTACACATACCACTTCAGTCTCTACAAGTGCACTACAAGTACACATAACACTTCAGTCTCTACATGTGTGCTACAATTACACATAACACTTCAGTCTCTACAAGTGCACTACAATTACACATAACACTTCAGTCTCTACATGTGCACTACAATTTCACATAACACTTCAGTCTCTACATGTGCACTACAATTACACATAACACTTCAGTCTCTACATGTGTGCTACAATTACACATAACACTTCAGTCTCTACAAGTGCACTACAATTACACATAACACTTCAGTCTCTACATGTGTGCTACAATCACACATAACACTTCAGTCCCTACAAGTGCACTACAATTACACATAACACTTCAGTCTCTACATGTGCACTACAATTACACATAACACCTTAGTCTCTACATGTGCACTACAATTACACATAACACTTCAGTCTTTACATTTGCACTACAAGTACACATAACACTTCAGTCTCTACAAGTGCACTACAAGTACACATAACCCTTCAGTTTCTACAAGTGCACTACAAGTACACATAACCCTTCAGTCTCTACAAGTGCAATACACGTACACTTAACACTTCAGTCTCTACACGTGCACTTAACACTTCAGTCGCTACAAAGTGCAATACACATGCACTTAATACTTCAGTATCTACAAAGTGGTTACTTTCAGAAAAGAATGTCTTTGAAAGATGCTCTTTATTTCACTCCACTTTTTAAGTTGGTTCGAGTCAAGTACACTTTGTGTCAGGTTTAGTTTAATAAGTACTGTACTTTAAGTGACGTAATAGTGAATCACTGTAATGGCTATGAAGAGAGACAAAAATGCATACATTTTACTACGTTACCGATATGCAAAGGATGTAATGTATAAGAACACTGTGGAACAAAAGCTACACAGGCATGCATAACAATGATTACAAATTATCGACCATAGCGGCAAATGGTGATCAAAGATAAATGTATAGTTAATTAAAACACAATATGAATATTTCATTAAAGTGCTAGGTGATAAACTTTTCACAGGTAAACATGATAGCCCGTATTGTCTTCCGTGGACGTTCTCATCAATATTTGATTAACCGCACATCATGTGTTAAATTGGATTTTAGTTAAATACATATTTGCCAAAATCACCAGTGCCTGTAATTTTATCGTTACAACCAGCTGTTTCTCTCAATCGTATTCACAGAAATATCTAAGCTTCGATTCGAGCTGTATGAAAGCCGCCTGTCACACAGTATGGCGTCTGATTTAAAGTTCGGTCTACGAACGAAAAGGCGCGTCTTTTGTCGACGTTGCCTAAGAAATGAATGGCGACAATTACCTGTATTGTCTTTGTTCGCATTCGCTTCCAAATCTTATGGAATGTCATATGTTCAGAAATTTTTGTACACGCTATGGAACGCATTGACTGTCTTATGTTAAAACGAATGTATTAGGATGTTTACTGTCTTCATAACGTGTCACGCTCACGTCATGTTCTGTTAAATACATCTTTTGCTCGGTTATTCATTCATGTTGGCCAGTTGCAAGCGCGTTTTATGTGTTAATGACATGGATATGGACTGTTAATTACTACTGCGTTGCTTTAAGTTGAGCTGAATTTGGCTTAAAAAAACATTTTGTTAGGTTGTCTCAAACATATGTTCGGTTCATTCTTCTGATGTTCAGTTTCAAACACCGCTTTATAATTATTAATTTGTACCGGTTTTCTGTTGATCGAGATGTTATGCTGTACAAATGAAGTTACACTAGTATGCTTTCTGTGGTGTCAGGTATCTGTAACATCTTGTCCAGTGCATTTCATATCATAATACATCAACCGGTCACGAAGTTCAGTGTATCCAATATATTTACAGGTTCGAGACCATTAAGTAAATTATAAGTTTCTTTTATGCGAAGCAAATTCAGTGTATGATTTTTATACTTTGCAATAACACTGTTCATTTTAAAATACAGAAGTTTATTTACATGTTCTGCTGCTAAGATTACTTTCTTATAATCGGTTGCTAAGTAACCGATGGCTAGGTCATGGTCCCAGGGAATTAAATTAATCTAAAATTAAATACGGTGTACCCGGAACACAATAGCCAGTGTGGCCATACCACGTGGTTCGATTCGGAGGAGAAAACTTATGTAAGCATCTTATTTCTTCATCAGTTTCAATGGTATATAGCGCATGCGAGAATTATGCCCTACATATTGGCCCGTATGATTCTTTTGTCAGATGTACACAATTTTCTAACATTCGGGAAAACTGATGTGCTTTTCGCGATAGCTAAAATATTTTTACGAACTCTTTATTTCCCGAAAGTTAAGAAAAACTGTACATCTGACAAAAAAAACATTAGGACCTATATGTAGGGCAGAATTTTCCTCTTCGCATGCACTACATCCCCTTTAAATTGATGAAGGAATTAAATACTTACAGCAGTTTCCTCCTCCGAACTGAGGAAAAAATTGCTGCTTGCGACAGCCTAAATGACATCATATACCACGTGGTATGGCCAGACTGTTAACTCACTGAATGAATAATACAATAATGAATCATATTACCACAACCCGAAATCTTTATAGATGATGCAAAGCCTTTTGTTAGCGTAACTGAAAACCAAATCAATACAAAACGGAACGCGGAAAAGCAGCTATTGGGCTTGAATTTATATTAAGGTAGAGCGACGGTAAAAAACTCCCGCCATTTCTTCGAAGATCGGTAAAGATCGATAAATGTCGGCTGTGTTCGGAAGAGTGTTTTAGATAATTTCAGTTTTTAACTCTGAAAATATTTTTTTATATATCTTACCAAATTCCTTCATATCATAACATTTCCACGGTAAATTCTTAGTTTTATCATAAAATATCAATAAAATATGAAAATAAATGCAACCGGTTGTAAAGGTATCTTGCCTTCAAAATCGAAAGTAGGCACGAATTACCGGTTTTCGCGAGTAAACAGGAAAATGAATCGCGACAAAAAGGTCGTTTTTCCAGACGGATACGGAATGACCATAAGAGGAAACACATTTCTCATGATCATAATTATACTGAGAATGCTGGAAGTGACAAGGAACATAAAAAATGAAAGATAGTCATTGATTCTTTAGATACTTGATTAACCTTGATATTTATAAGTACGAGTACTTTACCTATTCCAAATTTACAGAAAGAAAGTTATTGATATTAAATAGTATTATTTTACACCTTATACAATGTAACAAATGAAATGGTCTTCCAGCTTGTACCATGTGATCATCTAGTGTAATCATTATTGGATCTAATCTTATCAGTTAGTCTCGTTTTCATTTTCCGAGTCCAAAAAATCCATATCAATCTGTATTGTACTCATTCAAGCCTCGTTTTCATTTTCCGAATCCAAAATATCCATATCAAATCCATATTGTACTCAAAGAAACTCTGCCTGTTGCTATTGTATAAGTTACCTCTATAGCAAATTCGAGACGCTTTTTAAAGTTCGGTATCCCAAAGTGCCTTATTACCTTGACTGTGAGAGTGTTTTCTTTAATGTGTTTTCTGCTTGAAAAATGGTGGTGTGAAAGAGTTCATGATACATTGTTGAGCGTAATACTGATTCACTTGGACTCATACATGACTACAAAACCTATGGGACTCGGCTAGCATCTCGTCCAATATAGCTTTAACAGTTGTGCTTCGTCCAATAGAATTCTGTATTGTACTCAACAATGTATAATAACCCTATAATATTGTATCTTTATTATGAAAGGAGACCTCTCAATACTGTCTGTAACCTATTGCGATGTTTATCATAGATTTTTCTTTGACTTGGAACTTTGAAAATGAAAGTGTGCACTAAATTTCAACACAACATCTGTCAATTTTAGCCTCTAGTTGTATTCAGTAATATTAGCAGTTTCAAACTGTATTACTCTTTATTATGGTGGCTGATTTGTGCCATTCGTGTTTTCGCCCCGCGACCCCGCCAAGCGAAAAGTCGAGATTTAACAAGTTAAAATGGCGGGGGCGCGGAGCGAAAACACGCTAATTAGCGGGGGCGCGGGGCGAAAAGTCGAAATTTAATTGTAAATCCGCGGGGCCGCGAAGCGAAATATTTATTGTTATAGGGCGCTAATTAGCGTGCTGTTGTTCGCGCCCCCGCCAAATTATTCTTTAAAAACTCGACTTTTCGCTCCGCGCCCCCGCTAATTAGCGTGTTTTCGCTCCGCGCCCCCGCCGTTTTACTTCTTAAATCTCGCTCCGCGACCCCGCGGGGCGAAGTTTAATTTCTTAAATCTCGCTCCGCGACCCCGCGGGGCGAAGTTTTATTTCTTAAATTTCGCTCCGCGCCCCCGCTAATTAGCGTGTTTTCGCCCCGCGCCCCCGCCGTTTTATTTCTTAAATCTCGCTCCGCGACCCCGCGGGGCGAAGTTTTATTTCTTAATTCTCGCTCCGCGACCCCGCGGGGCGAAGTTTTATTTCTTAAATCTCGCTCGGCGCCCCCGCTAATTAGCGTGTTTTCGCCCCGCGCCCCCGCCGTTTTATTTCTTTAACCTCGCTCCGCGACCCCGCGGGGCGAAGTTTAATTTCTTAAAACTCGCTCCGCGACCCAGCGGAGCGAAGTTTTATTTCTTAAATCTCGCCCCGCGCCCCCGCTAATTAGCGTGTTGTTCTAAACATTGCCATGGATATAATCATATACTAAGTGAAATTATATATATGTACAAAATTATGCAAATAGAACAATTTCAAACATCAAAGAATATGTTAAATATGTACTGCAAATATTTGTGCATATTATATGTAATCATTAAAATATATGAATTCATTTCTTATTGTAAAATTTGACTTAAACTTTATAGAAAATAAATTTCTAATTACATCCCTTTATTTACATGAAATGTAAAATTCGGTAATATCTTTATAAATAATGCTTTTTGGAACCTACAATATTTATAAATCTTAATTTGAGCATCATATTTATGATTTAAAACCGTAAAAAAAATTTGTTAAAGGATCTTTAAAGCTATAATTGTTAAAATTAGTTCTCACTTGGCTAAAAATTCCTCATAATTGAGGAGATTATAGGTTTATATGATTTAATTATTTTGAAATAAGACAATCTTATTAACTGAAACTGAAAACTTGTTATTTAAAATATGTAAATTCACTAAAAAACAAACTGCACATGCCCTACAAAAACCGGAAGACGAAAATTAAGAAAAAAACTTCGCGCCGCGGGGTCGCGGGACGAGATTTAAGAAATAAAACGGCGCGGGCGCGGGACGAAAACACGCTAATTAGCGGGGGCGCCGAGCGAGATTTAAGAAATAAAACGGCGGGGACGCGGAGCGAAAACACGCTAATTAGCGGGGGCGCGGGGCGAAAACACGAGATTTTAACTATAAAAACGGCGGGGCGCGGAGCGAAAACACGCTAATAAGCGGGGGCGCGGAGCGAAAAGTCGAGGTTTTTAAGAATAATTTGGCGGGGGCGCGGACAACAGCACGCTAATTAGCGCCCTATAACAATAAATATTTCGCTTCGCGGCCCCGCGGATTTACAATTAAATTTCGACTTTTCGCCCCGCGCCCCCGCTAATTAGCGTGTTTTCGCTCCGCGCCCCCGCCATTTTAACTTGTTAATTCTCGACTTTTCGCTTGGCGGGGTCGCGGGGCGAAAACGCGAAATGGCACAAATCAGCCACCATACTTTATAGCTAAATAATACTTCTTACATTCATACCAATCATTTAAACATTAAATGTTTTAAAATTGGTAAGTGAATCCTTCAGTTTTTAAACTTGTAACAATATAATGGCTAAAATAAGGAGAAAAAACTGTTTAAAATATGAGTAATACATGTTACATTCACGTAAATTTTCCACAGACTACATGGTAAAATATTTTTATCTTCTATATTTAAGCTGGATATAGTTTATCTGTTAAAAATATGTCCTAAATATTAAACTAATAATCATATTTTTAATTTTCTGACTCTTTGTTTACTCTCAAACCAATTTTTACACTGCTCAGACCATTTGGATTTTTTGCACTCTTCCACAGATTAACAGGTTATGGAAGGTTGTTGTCAACAAAGAAAGATTTATTTTCTCTGTTTTCAAGTTTTGACACCTTTACTGCATCTGTAGAAACCAGTATTGTATTGGTATTTGGAAATTTGGGTGAAATATGGGACTTTGTTATACCCAAGGGTGTCAAATAAACTGAACAAAAGACGAGCTGTGGGGTTGTTTCGAAAAAAGTCGTTTATTTCTCTAAAAAGTATGGAAAGCCAACCTAAAAATTTGCAGGTATATCAGTGAAATGATGCAGATTATGAAAATAAAATGTTAGATAACATCTGGAAAGGTGCTCATTACAGGTGCGCTACCTTAAAGCGATATGATATATTATTATTTTCGAGCAATTAACTATTTAGCACAGACCACACCAGATGCTCTCAGGCCAACTACAAAATAAAGATACATGTATCTTTTTATAATTATTATGTAGCGTTTTAAGCGATTTGTGTTGATTGCTGGTGTATTTGTTGATCTTTAAAAGCAAATGCAATGGAGTAAATAAAAGTATTTTTAAAATAGACTATGTATCAAATACTAAATCTACAAAGAGCATGGCTCGCTCACCTTGTGATTTCGTTGCTGATCGGATAGATAGTTCAATACGGTTGATTTTATATAGGTGTATAATGTAAGGGATGGCGATAGGTTATCACAAGAAGACATCCCCCTATGGCTACGGGTCAGTCTATCGAGGCAAACAGTCGGATATAAAACAAGATTTAGCAAATTAAAACAGCTGTTAACAGACTGAAGAATAAAGCATGTTCCATGTGTTACCCGCTTCAAAACATCTATAAACAATCAATTACAGTTAGCAATAGCTGAACAAAAGTCTGTTCTTCAATGAAGTAAACTATTGTGTATATAATATTACGAAACACATTACATGCCCGATCCTGAGTAGGGGAAACGTGCCTCCATCCCTAGTTAGCCTAGAATTGCCATTGAAATAGTTATGGTAATGTTGTATCTCACACCCACACCAAAGTGTGCACCTACTTATGGTTCTGGATCTCGGCCTATCTTGTATACTAAAATTTCTCACATACTTAGTTCACAAACTTCTGATCTTAAACATTTTTTGTATCCTTTGTTCTTTTTATTAGATATATATTAAAATTTATCTCTAATTTAAACGATATGGCGAAATAAACTTCATTCATTTTAGGGGCTTAAATCCAAAACCTAGATGGAATTTGGCAGAATATATCAAATGAACTCGTTATTCATAAATACTTATAAAGTATTTACCGCCATTTCGCTGGCATGGAAACGCTACACTTACACTCGCTGTAAACGTACTAGAATTCATATGTATATATACCACACTAGGACTATATTTCGATGGCATGGAAACGCTACACTTACACTCGCTGTAAACGTACTAGAATTCATGTGTATATACCACACTAGGACTATATTTCGCTGGCATGGAAACACTTCACTTACACTCGCTGTAAACGTACTAGAATTCATGTGTATATACCACACAAGGACTATATTTCGCTGACATGGAAACGCTACACTCGCTGTAAACGTACTAGAATTCATGTGTATACACCACACTAGGACTATATTTCGCTGGCATGGAAACGCTACACTTACACTCGCTGTAAACGTACTAGAATTCATATGTATTTACCACAAAAGGACTATATTTCGCTGGCATGGAAACGCTACACTTACACTCGCTGTAAACGTACTAGAATTCATGTGTATACACCAGACTCAGACTATATTTCGCTGGCATGGAAACGCTACACTTACACTCGCTGTAAACGTACTAGAATTCATATGTATTTACCACAAAAGGACTATATTTCGCTGGCATGGAAACGCTACACTCGCTGTAAACGTACTAGAATTCATGTGTATACACCACACTAAGACTATATTTCGCTGGCATGGAAACGCTACACTTACACTCGCTGTAAACGTACTAGAATTCATATGTATATACCACACAAGGACTATATTTCGATGGCATGAAAACTTCAATTACGTTAAACGTAGGGGAATCCATATATAGATTTTGCACTAGGACTTTTTTTAGCTAATATATTTTACTTTAATTACTTTCTTACATAGATGAAATTCATATGTGTCCCGCACGTAGACTAATTTTCTTTTTTATGTACGAATGTTTAAGCGCCTATTTTCACATTACACAAGTGTATTACGAGATTGTATTGCTTCGAAAACTACATTTAAGATCATGCTTAAATAAATATTAACTTCCTTACATCCATCTTCAAATATGCCCATTTTCTAGTAATTGAAAGAGCTGACAAAAAATGTGATTATATAGCATTAATCAAATAAGAACTATGATTAAATAGGATATGATTTATACTTTTAACTTTATTGTCGACTATAGATTTTATCCAATTTAATGTCGAATAAACGATATGTTATATTATGTTATGTTATGATTAAAATTACAATAAATGGCGCGTTGCCTTTTTAAGTTGTCTACTGATTTTGTACTTGTGCTTTCAATAGAAGAACTAAATAACCAATCAATATCGTCATTCAGCCTTGTCCTTCTTCTAATGTTATATTTCTATTCAATTTAAAATTGATCCAGCAAAGAAATCGAACAAATGATATGCGCGGCTATATTTCGCCTTTTATCTAATATGAACGAGGACTATATTTATTGCTTTTATTTTTCTACCGATTAGACTTCGTTTAATGTAAATGAAGAACCATTCTGAGGTAGATGAAATCGTCAACTGCTACAAGTGAATCGTTTTTTTTTAATAAAGCCAACTTTCATGATTTCTTACTTGGTCTCTTTTACAGAAAACCATTCCGAAGTATCACAATATTCATACAGAGAGTTTAAGCTACGTTGTAATTTTTCAATAGCATTCCCTTTAAAGACCATATCGTCGGCAAACAAAAGAATGATACATAAATCATACAGATATAAACAAAAATCAACGCTGTTTTGTAAAAAAAAAGAAATAATTCTAGGTCTTCGAGGAACAAGGCAAACACTCCCGTCGAGTTATTTTGACTTAGTCTGACACGAAAAATCTAAGTATTGAGCTGCAATGCCTTACGCATGGTTCCAAGCTAATAAAAATCAGATCCTAATCGCCACTTCGCTATACTACGCTTACATGTACAAGTTTTAGTCACATTGGCATGGTTCAACAATGGAATGCATAGCCTTTTACAGGTGTATATAGCTTACTGTCTAGACCCTTTGAAAATCAATTTCTTCATACCATTTCATGTTGTTGTTGTTTTTTCTCATAGAAAATCGATTGTCTCTTTCACAATCTGTATCTCAAGCCAGGTTTAAATTAACGTTGATTGTTGAACGTTGAACCAGATTAACTGATGTCTTTTCTATTGCTAAAAAGCGTTGCAGAATTCTTTGCATTTGGTATACATTTTGGTTATTCTCTATATGAATAATTTATTAGAAGCTTGAGAAACAACACAAAACTATATATCCACGTAATTACAGATTACAGACAGACAACCCAAAACATGATTAAACATAACCGCTAGCGATTATTAAAATACAGTTAATTTGAAATACAATATGAATATCCCATGTAAGAGCTTAATAAATAAAGCTAGTCCACAGTAAAATCTGTTTGCCCGTATCATCTTTCGAGTACGCTGTCATCAGTATTTACTCAACCGTCCGCCATGTGTTAAATTGGATTTTAGTTAATATTTATTTGCTAAGATTTAAAGAACATCAAGTAAAAAGCCGAGCTTTCACACTTAAAGGAATTGTTCATACTGTATTCACATAATTAACTTATGTTTCACAGGTGTATTGACTGATCCTAGATTACCACATACCTTCAGTTAATCTAGGAAATTGTTTCACTCTATGAAATAAAGAGATTTCATATAACTCGGGTATTGTAGGAATCAGTAATTGTTTAAATCATCGATTTTAACTAACACTATTGTTTTCTTCTCATGACACAGGAAAAAGAATATATTGAACCAATTTATAAAAAAAATGTTATAATCTAAAAAGAAAAAAAAAAGAAAAAAACAACTGATATATCAGT
The DNA here is from genome assembly GCA_012932295.1 of Cyclina sinensis. NCBI lineage: Eukaryota > Metazoa > Mollusca > Bivalvia > Venerida > Veneridae > Cyclina > Cyclina sinensis. The sequence continues at coordinate 69,157,164 of JAAONU010000001.1, read as the reverse complement.
AGCTTTTTTTCCCTTAAATTTGTCACATAAACTAGTGTATTTATAATAATTATATATTTATATACACTACTGTCTAACAATTATGTGACTTTTAGATGATTTTGTTTACTTTTGTATTATTGACGATGTACCATGTACAAGTCGAATTAAAATCTTGTTCTGTTCTGATATCTCAGTAGGACATGTATTTTCAAAATGACGTTAATCCTTGAATATTGTTAGACAAGCAACTTAAATTTGTGAAATAAACGGGCGGCAATTAAAATGAACAAAAGATAAAAATGTATCACAATTACGCCTGTTGTAAACTGTTAATCCGTAACGATCGCCCCTGCCAATTATGCATTGCAATTTTATTAATTGGACCATTTTTGACACGCGATAAACACAATACCAAAGAGATAGGGGTTTTTTTGCATAATCAGAATGCTTATGTTTCTAAAAATAAATGATGCTTTGTTTGAGAAAAAAATCATTATAGAATATTCGAATCTGATTTCCAGATTCGAATATTCGGTCGATTTTCGAATATTCGTTCCAATCCCTAGTATTTTGTATTTCTTTCATCATTTTCTAACTCACACTGCACATTTCAACATGTTTCTTTTTCTTTTTTCTCAGTCTTATTCATTTTTTTTTCAGAATCTATGAAACCATAAGCTGGTGATATCATTATTTCTAAACCTATATATACAAAATGCATGAAAGGATAAAAACAAATCATATAGGATATCTATGTATCGATAAATATATTAGTTTTATAAAAGAGGTAATATTCTTTTTTTTCCTTTTTTTTTCTTTAATTTAGATAGAAGTAGCTTATTACTCCTGTAGTCTCTTTTTAGTCTGATTTTTTTTATGTTAAATCGGCAAAGTGTAAAATATATGTTTTAATATTTCTAATTGTATTTTTATGTATGTACCCAAGGACGAGACTCTTAAAAAGTAAAGTTGAACTGAGTCGCTTAGCTATGACGATGAATATATTTGTGTATTTACGACGACACATAACAAGTTGATTTGACTCGATTTCGGCGAGGAAAGATTTTATTAAGCCACCTTTTTGTTACATTTATTATATTATTGTATGTTTTTGCCGTCGCTTCATGACTATCATATATCTTGAACTTTGCGTTAGTTTTTATCTCGCCATAAACCCCAGCTTCTACCCTGCAGTTTTAAAGACTTATTAAATGATATAGTCTACATTACCAGCACTAGCTGCTATAAGATTATTACGAATTTATGTTTTTACTTGTACGAGTATTTAAGAAAAGGGAGCAACCGGAAGTGAATGAGCATGCGGGTAAACAGTCTACGATTGACGGCTCAATATTGGTGTTGAACTAAAAACCAATCCTATAGCTGTTTTACAAAATATAGAAAACTTCACTTCAATATAAACCTATATTTAGAAAACATATAACGTTACATCATTGAAATTTCTGATATATTAAGTGGTTTCGTGATCTTTGCTTAAAAGATGGTTTTAACAGTCGTGTTTCAGTCCGCCTTATTTAATGATTTAAACTGAGACTTCGTTAACACCTGTTGATGAAATCACATATGTTAGATACAGTTACTGGTAAAAATGTGCACTGAAGCATTCAGTGACTTGTGTTCCTATAAACATTCCCAGCATCTGAAAATAGGGAGATAAAGCCCTCACTGAGGAAGAAATCTGAGGCAACCATGTACAAAACTGTTGTGATAAGAAGTTGTTTCATTTTCATCACTTCTTTTACGCCCAAGCAAATGTTTGCTGCAGATCTGAAAATAATGACAAGGTTCAACACATTTTATTCCTTTAAAGCTGATTACTAAACTTTGCTCGACTGATTATGAAAAAAGTCATTTTCATTGATGAATTGCCGACCTGTATTTTAAACCGAAACATATCCATTAACATAACCTGTAGGCATTTGTTGACAATTAACATATCAGTCAAGAGAATAAAGGTGGTATTTGTTTGTCAAACAGTTTAACTGTGTACTGGCCATTACATCATTGCATCTTAAGACTCCACCCTCAACAAAAATTGCATTTCTGCATTTAGTCAGGGAGTTACCCAACTTTAAGTCATTCTGCTCCAATCACCTTTAGAATTTTACCCATGAGATGGCTATACCTGTAGTCCTTATATGTCATCTCCATATCTCTCCATAAGTAATGGCCTAATAACTTTCTTCTTTTACTTTCGCTCCTTCACTTTACAACTTGAGGGCATGCTTTCTTCAACTCACCGCGTGAACTATATGAGGTGAGAACATTAAGGCAGTGAAGATCATAAGGAACAGGATTGTCATAAGTAAAGTGATATCTCCACCTCACTAATTCCGTGATGTCACGGGTTACGTAAGCTTCAAAGTCTGCAAATTTTACTCGGGATCTCGTTTCTATAAATTTGGCTGGAAAATATTCATAGAGAAAATTACGAATGTATATCAAAACGCTGTTATCCATTGGCATCACCACATACATCATATAATTTTCTGACGTGTCATTATTTCCGGATATGTAATTATAAACTGAAGAAAAAGACCACCAGTTCTTCACTTTCTTCCATCGAAACAAGTCCAGGGTATGGTCTTTATACTTTGCAATAAGACTGTTCATTTTGAAATATTGAAGTTTGTTTACATCATCTGCTGCCTGGATTACTTTCTTATAATCAGTTTCCAGGTAACCGATGTCAGCGTCATGATCCCAGGGAATGACGTCACAATGTCGGTACGCCCCGAGAGCAGTTCCATAGTCCAACCAGTATGTTACGTTACGTTTTTCGAGCGCTTTCGAAACAGTTTTTATCAGAATCCGTAGCTCATTATTTTTAGTTTCGGAAACATCACATGTACTTTGTCTAAACTGCACCGATATGGTAATATGAAACACCAACAATGTCAATAAAAATACAGCCACTGCAGTTTTCCGACCACGAAACAGTATATATCCGCACTTTTTAGCCAGTACACTCAATCTGATAAATGTCAGTTTAATAAATTTCAACATCACTGGAAGATCGTCGCATGGTTTCTAGTCCTGCAAAACAATGTTATCAATATCAGCGCATTTTACACGTCTGTTAAACACTTAAATGTTAAGTTATATATAGGAAGTATAAATCAATAGCACAGGTGGACAAAGCAACTGAAGCGTACACGGAAAACCTGTATCAGCTAACGAATGATGATAATTTTATGATGCTGAGCAATCGACCGTTTTATTCTACATTTATGGAAAAGTAAGCAAAGATGGTCTAACATTCGTTTTAATTTAACATGTTTTTGTGGCATTATTGTTACTGACTTTTGATTACAGTATTTAGTGTCGTGAGAATGAATCATTATTATTCCATATTTTTCTATTTTGGGCTTTTAGATGAGTTAAGATGTATGTAAACTGATACAAGTATCTAATGAAGGTATTGTACTGAACGACTGTTTCCACAGCACAGTATGTTATAACAGTTCGTTGCACGGAATGTAAGATTGAACAGTCCTGTCAAAACATTGCGTCATTAGAGAATATTCTACAAGAGCGTCAGGTATATTTCGGCTCTGGACCTATCTGATATGAATTCATCAAAAAGAATTATAGATAATAATAGTTTTTGAGAAGAAAGAAGACTGATTTGCCAAGTGGATACGAATTGTGCACGGACGGACAAACGGACAGTGGGATTTCTATATGCAGTTCCGTTTCTAGCAGACTTTTGGAGAATATGACAAGACTTTTGCTTTTTGATTAAGACCATTCGCCACACCCTTATCCAAAAAAAGTGTGACTTTAAACATTAACGCTAATAATCTTCATTAATTTACTGAACTAATGTCTTTATATTTATGTTGTATTTTCTGTTTATTCAGACTGTCAATTCTGAAATACGAAAAAAATATGCCGTAGAGAAGCCGTAATTGTACTGGGATGTTCATTAAACTCTCTTTTCATGTAACTGTACGTAACATATAACTTAGCATTTAAACTGAGATCTAAAGTTTGAATCTAAATTTTATCTGAAAAAATTCTCAATTTATATTTGGATACCGAAGTGTATAATTTACACTTATGATAAACGAAGGTCGTACAAACATGCATGTATCAACATGATCTTAGCTAAAACATGTAATTCGATATTCTCAATGTTGCATTCTTTAAAGAATACTGAACAAATTTCCTTACACATTTTTCCTTGTAAATGCAATTTTTTTATCTTAATCCAGGAAAATGAGAATGTTAAATAATACAAAGTACCTTTCTTTACAGACACAAATAACTAAAACAACAAAAACATTAAGTATCTGCAGTTAAGGTAGCTGTATACAGATCTGGCAATCTGGCAACAGTCGTCACAAACATTCTATGCCAACATCTCTTCTACAAACATTTTTGGTTTGAACAATGATAATAGCATGCATGTGAAAGTAGTGGACAATCCTCTAATGCACGAAACTGCAATATCTATTTATGTTCAATTCTAAAGTTTTCACATCTATAAGTATCCGATTTTATGAACCCGTTCGATAGAATTCGAGTCCGTGTGTTTAAACATTCTGGTCAACACGACGCATACGCTATCTGAAACAAGGAAGATGTCTTTTTTTGTATATGGCTGCAGAATGTTCTTTCCAAAATTTCAGAGTTTAAGGTAGTTTGTTTTCAAATCTTTATTAAAAGAATTTTTGAATTTTACAATAGTCCAAACTATTGTATGAGTCAATGTACCTAGAACCTGAAGGCAAAAACAAATTACAAATATAACCACTTGACTAAAACTGAATGTTATTCTGAGAGAAAAATGACTGAGCTTTTTCAAATGTTAAAGTGATTGATAAAAAAATAGGCAATGTGCTAATGTGCTATATTAACATAAGTCACAGGTTGACAAGTTTCGTGAAAAGTGGGTAAAAATATTACCGTTAAAATCTTTTCAAAATTTTCCACTGATTTCAGCTCATGGCCTTTTCTCTGAACCACTTACACATTTTGTAGCTCTTTTGAAAACTACCAAAACAAACGGTCTGACCAAGTTTAATGGAGATTGGATTCAAAGAAATAACTCTGGAGTACCACTGACCTAAGTTTTACCCTACTTGACCCAATTCCAAATTCACCCAAAAAATCGCCATGCCAAACATTCTAAGCAAGGTTCACGCAGATTGTGCCAAAATACGACCTCTAGAGTGCGCACAACATTTTCTCTTTGATCTGAATCGGTGACCTAGTTTAGGATCCAATATGACCCAGTTTCGAGCTCGTTCCAGAGATCATCAGGGCAAACATTCTGAAAAAGTGTCATTAAGGCTGCTTTAAAAACTTGATTGTTCAAAAAAGTAAAACTGCAGACGACATACTACGGGCGATCACAAAAACTTACCCTGATCAATTTGTGCTCAGGTGAATTTACGAGGCTATAGCACAGTAAAAAGCTGAAGTTTTCTCACAAGTTTACAGATAACTTACATCATAAGGTAAGCTGGTCATCTTTTGAAACTTACTCTGTAATGAGTTAAATAAAGATAAAATTTAAGGACGAACATCTATGGTAAATGCGTTTCTTAAATTGCAACTGTTAATAAGCATTTACAAGTCAAAGGATGCTTGTGATTATTTAATATTTTCGGGCCTCAATTTCTCTGGTTGTTTCTTACAAAAGATTTCAACACCACAAAGCTCAAAATTCCAATATGACGACACACTATATTAGACAACAACCTTTAGAGCTAAGACAAATAACCTGTCAAAAATCTTTATAACTAATTATAAATTGTGTTTTGGCATATATTGGAGCCATTAGTTTTTCCGCACACTTTCGCCTAGTCAAACTTATTCGACGCAAACTTTGGGAATTTCGTGCTAATTTTATGTCGGATATATCTCCACTCGCGTCAACATTCTAAATAATTCCATATTGGGAAAGGACTTTTGTCGCTACGTTTTCAGGAAAAAATTATTTCGCAGTTAATGATCAAATATAAATCTACACGGAAAGATTAATTATTCATTTATCTTTTAAAATATGTAAAATACATCTCTCAAGTATTGAGTATTTTTTTGAATTCTGATTTTTTAAACATAGCCTGGTCTGAAGTATTTTAATTAGATGGTTGGACACTTCCTTAATATGGCGAGTGCTACACCAGTCTAGGTTTTATTGTGTATATTTCTAATAAATTAAAAACAGTGTTTCATTTCATTCTATTTTCCTTCACGGAAGAGTAATCATTTAAGATCAAGGCCAGATGCAGACGACAATTAAAAACGAAAGCGGAAGTGAACAATGTCCAAAAGGAAAGTAAATTTTCAGAATTTCCGAAGTATTTCGTTTGAACACAAATGTACCAGTATATCAATAAATAACCTTCTTTAATACCTGTTATGATCTGTTTTCGAAATCATGAAGCATTGATGAGCTATGACAGTTTTTCCCAAGAGGGACTTGTATCACCATTGTTGTGAACCAAATACATACATATATATTAATTTGTTTGTTTTTTGCATTACATACTTTGAAAAAAAGTTGTTTTGAAAGTTATTAAAGATTATTTTTTAAACAAAAACCTTAGAAATATATACAATGCTTTATGCTTTGTTGCTATGCCTAGGAAACAGAAATTCCACTCAGACTTTCTATTCTGTAAGGTACGAAGTATTTTATACAAAGCTTTTTTCTTATCATAAATAGCTACTGAGTAAGGCCTTTTTGTATACAATGTTAAAACAAGTGCAGTAATAAGTAGCAATATACAATATATATAGATCTAGTAGAGGAGGAAAATGAAAATTTTGAAAAAAAATGATGTAAATAGTAAACTGAAATTTGTCGTTATGTTTATATGTGGTATTGCATGTACCTAGCACCTGTAGTCTATCGAGAACGTGTCAAAACACCAATGAATCAAGATGAAAAATAGTTAGATCTAATAGATAATAAAAAAAACTACTTTTAAGATTTAGAAATCTAAGTAACCAATAACGAGTCATGTAAACCAGTAGATCTTAAGACTATTTTACTCATCAAAGTTTTGTAAAATACCAATACTTTTTTACCAGCATCTATTGCATTAATATCAATTCATATTTTTGTTTTGTCAGCCATTTACACCAGTGACCTCATTTCTGCTGCCTTGAATGACATCACTCACGTGCATATGACTTACGTCATTTGTGCTTAGATAAATTTAGTGATGTTTGGACACAGGTGAGTGGTCATTTTCCCTACATCACAAAGAGAAGACGGGAAAGGGGAACGCGTGAGTGTACACTTAGCATATTTAGCTCCGCCTACTTATATGCGGACGCATCGTTTGTCAACAACCGTCACGTTTGATGTTGAGTATTTTACATAATATTTGTAGTGAATTTTTCATCATATATGTAGTGTTTACGATGTTTGATAATTAATCCGTGCTTAAATGATGAAACGGCGGCACACTGGTTAAACTAGTGAAAATTGTACAGATGGGTGAAAACTCAAACTTGATACACCCTGTGAGACAAAATCAAATATCCTTTGGCTGACTGGCTTCATCAGCCTTGCCAACTAAGCCATAGTTTACAGTTACAAATATACTTACACAAGTAACACAGTATGATAATTTTTACATTACTACACTAGATTGATTTTAATTGGTCTAATTTTCTCACTTCTGCATGCAGGACAGGCAGGGTTCTATGGATTTCTTTTTAACAGCCAACTTCTACATACGATCAAAACTAGGCAAAAGATGACGAAAACATTCAATAATTGAATTATAGATAAACAGTGAAACTATATTCGATTATAACAACATCTAGATGATCCTCTGGTCATCTTACGTGATCCCCTCTGTTACAGGTGTTTATCTAACAAGCCTCTAAATTTATGACAGACATGGGACATTTTTCCATAGTATTTAGCTGTGCTAACGTATTTTATTTGGACTACATGGAAAACTATTAATTTCGAAGTACAGGTCTGAAGTGCAGTAGCTTTTAACCACCTATCTGTGACTATACTTGGTAATAAAAATTTACCTTAAATATTAATAAACTAGCATTCTGTGTTGAGTTTTATGTCATGAATTCAGTTTTTGAATTTTACGGTCTAAACTTACTAGTTCTACTTCCGAAGTTACTGTTTTTTCCTCTGTATATAAACAAAAAAATCTTTTACAGACTTCAAATTCATGCCGAAGAGATTCAAAGTCTTCCAAATTTGATACACATCCTTTTAGTGGTCCACCCGACCACTGCCAGAATTTAACCCACGGTTCCGCGGCGGTAGCTTCTGAAGTTGCGCTTGCTGTCGCCATGGTGAAAATTGGACTGATTCCTCGATGGATTAATTGTGAAGAAGTCTAATATAATCAGAATGATAAAGCTCTATCAGAAATTCGTGCTTACTTTATAGGCGGAGCTTAATATGCTAAGTTACACTCACGAGTTCCCCTTTTCCGTCTACTTAAAGAGAATAATTATTATTCCACGTTGTAGAAGACGACACTGTCCCGTACTGAAGCATTGCTGTCAAAGGAATAAGAAATAACTGTTCTGTTAATAAACTTAAATTTACAGTCAAGATTGCGTTTGTGAAATACCCGTACAAAAGACTAACATTCCACATTTGTTGATACCCTGACGAGTTTGTCAGAGGTCCTAAATATACAAAGCACTTGCTCTTCAGGTCATTATTCAATAAGTAACTGTAAAAGAAACCGGAAAAAGCAGAATCACAGCCATAATTAACTGTTCCCTAATTTCGTCATTATGTAGCGCCACACCACGCAGAAGTTACTTCTTTCACATTTTCTTTTAATAAAAGTCGACGAAAACAAATAAATACTGAGCAGGGTAGATGTCAAATGAACATATCTTTAAAAATTGACATAACTATTATTAATATCATGGCGAAAATTGTCAGTGAAAGTAAGTTCGTGTCTACACGATAACACATATAAAAGTGCACAACTTCCTTCTCCGAATCAACTTCATATATGAACTGATGATTGGCAGAGACTTAACTATGTCATATGTGTGAAGTTGGTCTGCAGTTCGCAGTTCGCAATTCGCGATTCGAATTGCGAACTGCAAACTGGCATGCAGTTCGCGATTCAAACTTGAAGATTTTCAGTGTTCTTCTTGGGAAAATTTATGACTTACTTACTTCATAAACCAAAAAGAAATAGTTCTAAGTCCAATTGCAAACTAGCATGCTGTTCGCGATTCGAATTGCGAACTGCAAACTGGTCTGCAGTTCGCAGTTCGCAATTCGCGATTCGAATTGCGAACTGCAAACTGGCATGCAGTTCGCGATTCAAACTTGAAGCTTTTCAGAGTTCTTCTTGTGAAAATTTATTACTTACTAACTTCATAAACCAAAAAGAAATAGTTCTAAGATAGAGAAAATAAACATAAGTCCAATTGCAAACTAGCATGCGGTACGCGATTCGAATTGCGAACTGCAAACTGGCATGCAGTTCGCGATTCAAATTTCAAGCTTTTCAGTGTTCTTCTAGGGAAAATTTATGACTTACTTACTTCATAAACCAAAAAGAAATAGTTCTTAGTCGAATTGCAAACTAGCATGCGGTTCGCGATTCGAATTGCGAACTGCAAACTAGCATGCAGTTCGCGATTCAAACTTGAAGCTTTTCAGAGTTCTTCGTGTGAAAATTTATTACTTACTAACTTCATAAACCAAAAAAGAAATAGTTCTAAGATAGAAAAAAAACATAAGTCAATTGCAAACTAGCATGCGGTTCGCGATTCGAATTGCGAACTGCAAACTAGTCTGCAGTTCGCAGTTCGCAATTCGCGATTCGAATTGCGAACTGCAAACTGGCATGCAGTTCGCAATTCAAACTTGAAAATTTTCAGTGTTCTTCTTGGGAAAATTAAACTAAAAAGAAATAGTTCTAAAATAGAGAAAAAAAATATAAGTCCAATTGCAAACTAGCATGCGGTTCGCGATTCGAATTGCATGCTAGTTTGCAATTGACTTATGTTTTTTTTCTATCTTAGAACTATTTCTTTTTTGGTTTATGAAGTTAGTAAGTAATAAATTTTCACACGAAGAACTCTGAAAAGCTTCAAGTTTGAATCGCGAACTGCATGCTAGTTTGCAGTTCGCAATTCGAATCGCGAACCGCATGCTAGTTTGCAATTCGACTAAGAACTATTTCTTTTTGGTTTATGAAGTAAGTAAGTCATAAATTTTCCCTAGAAGAACACTGAAAAGCTTGAAATTTGAATCGCGAACTGCATGCCAGTTTGCAGTTCGCAATTCGAATCGCGTACCGCATGCTAGTTTGCAATTGGACTTATGTTTATTTTCTCTATCTTAGAACTATTTCTTTTTGGTTTATGAAGTTAGTAAGTAATAAATTTTCACAAGAAGAACTCTGAAAAGCTTCAAGTTTGAATCGCGAACTGCATGCCAGTTTGCAGTTCGCAATTCGAATCGCGAATTGCGAACTGCGAACTGCAGACCAGTTTGCAGTTCGCAATTCGAATCGCGAACAGCATGCTAGTTTGCAATTGGACTTAGAACTATTTCTTTTTGGTTTATGAAGTTAGTAAGTCATAAATTTTCCCAAGAAGAACACTGAAAATCTTCAAGTTTGAATCGCGAACTGCATGCCAGTTTGCAGTTCGCAATTCGAATCGCGAATTGCGAACTGCGAACTGCAGACCAGTTTGCAGTTCGCAATTCGAAATCGCGAACCGCATGCTAGTTTGCAATTGACTTATGTTTTTTTTTTCTATCTTAGAACTATTTCTTTTTGGTTTATGAAGTCAGTAAGTAATAAATTTTCACACGAAGAACTCTGAAAAGCTTCAAGTTTGAATCGCGAACTGCATGCTAAATTTGCAGTTCGCAATTCGAATCGCGAACCGCATGCTAGTTTGCAATTCGACTAAGAACTATTTCTTTTTGGTTTATGAAGTAAGTCATAAATTTTCCCTAGAAGAACACTGAAAAGCTTGAAATTTGAATCGCGAACTGCATGCCAGTTTGCAGTTCGCAATTCGAATCGCGAACCGCATGCTAGTTTGCAATTGGACTTATGTTTATTTTCTCTATCTTAGAACTATTTTTTTTTGGTTTATGAAGTTAGTAAGTAATAAATTTTCACAAGCAAAACTCTGAAAAGCTTCAAGTTTGAATCGCGAACTGCATGCCAGTTTGCAGTTCGCAATTCGAATCGCGAATTGCGAACTGCGAACTGCAGACCAACTTCACACATATAATATTGTTTACATATTACACACTTGCCTTTTATCACAAAATATACATGTGTCATTTAATCACTGGTGACAGGACAATAATGGTAATTTCTTATGCTGTAAAAAGATGACATTTTTTTCCAAGATGTCTTTCTAAATCTTAAGAAGAAATACATTTTAGAAAGGGAAAGGGAAACAATGCCAGGTTGAAAATGAAGCAAACAAAAATTGGGACTGGATATGAATTACATTAATGTTTCATTTACGTGTTTCGATACTAAATACAAGCAAGGAATATCACGCTCTCGATAGCTGTCACACATACCATGCCGTTGATACAATGGTCAGTTATTGCTTTGTTACCCATCACAAAACTGAGGGGAGACAACTCAACATTTTTTGTTCTATTGTAAAAAATACTCGCAATTTACTCGCAAAGAAATATGTGCTCGACAGAAACAAAACTCGTTAAAATTCTCGGATAATGTCATACTACCATTTATCAAGGTGCTTGTTTTGTTTGCGATTTTCTTTCGGAAAATCTCCTTTAAGTGCATAATGTTGTTTCCATCTGTTTTGTCACTATCTGTTCAAACTATGAAATAAAGAAGCCGATCTGTTTGAGAAGGATTTGAATGGTTTAACAGAAGAATAACGACATGTTGATCAAAATGTTAAATACATTGAAATAAACAAAGTTTCAATAACTGGATATCCTTTCGGCGTTTACAGCCTGCTTCATAAATCTTGTGGAGGGTAAGAAACTGACATGATCCGGTTTCATGAAACGAGCCAGAGTTATGGCCTCTAAATATTGTTGCAAGGAAGTCTGCTGTACGCCTACCTTCTCTCCGAAAATAAAGAATGTCCAGAAGGTATCTCGATTATACCCTTGGTTACTACTTACTTCAACTTCAACTTACTAATGCCAAAAGTCAATACTGACTATACCAGGCAGGAACATTAAAATTGTAAAAGATAAAAACAAACTAAACAACATTTTTACTAAAGATCTTACTTAAACATTTTATTGTGAACATTTAAAATCCATAAAACTTGTTCAGTCCACTGATAAGCTTGGACGGTTGGGGTAGCTTTAATCTCGGTAGGTAATTCGTTTCAGAGTCGTATAGTCCTTTGGAAGAATGAGTTTATGTGATGTTGTGTTTTTGACTGCGGTATGAAGAATTCGTTATTTCTTGTGTCTGTAAGGTGATCTTGATCGACATTGAGCTGTTTATTTTTTATTTGTATAGCATGACCAGGCTGGCTTGGTTTCAAACTGAAATTATGCAATTTTTCCGAAAACGTTTGGAATACTCTGATGAAATGTCAACGTTGATTGTCATCAACATATGGTTGATGATTCATAGCAATTAAGTCTAACAACATGCCACACGGGTCACATGCATAATAAAAATTTATGCTGGTTTTGCCTTTTAATAGATGAACAGATATGAATAATTGAATTTTGCTTTTCAACTGAGCCATTGTCACATTATTTAAGATTTACTGAAAATTCAATCGTTTTACTTGCTGCAGACTTTGTCGTAAATGAATTTTCAAGATGCTGTCAGAGACATTAATCAGATATGTGTGAAGTTGGTCTGCAGTTCGCAGTTCGCAATTCGCGATTCGAATTGCGAACTGCAAACTGGCATGCAGTTCGCAATTCGAATCGCGAACCTCAGGCTAGTTTGCAATTGGACTTAGAACTATTTGTTTTTTTTTCCTCTATTTTAGAACCATTTCTTTTTGGTTTATGAAGTAAGTATGAAATAATAGAAGAACATTTTCACAAAAAGAACACTATAAATCTTCAAATTTGAATCGCGAACTGCATGCTAGTTTGCAGTTCGCAATTCGAATCGCGAAAAACGAACTGCGAACTACAGACTAGTTTGCAGTTCGCAATTCGAATCGCGAACCGCATGCTAGTTTGCAATTGGACTTATATTTTTTTTCTCTATTTTAGAACTATTTCTTTTTAGTTTAATTTTCCCAAGAAGAACACTGAAAATTTTCAAGTTTGAATTGCGAACTGCATGCCAGTTTGCAGTTCGCAATTCGAATCGCGAATTGCGAACTGCGAACTACAGACTAGTTTGCAGTTCGCAATTCGAATCGCGAACCGCATGCTAGTTTGCAATTGGACTTATATTTTTTTTCTCTATTTTAGAACTATTTCTTTTTAGTTTAATTTTCCCAAGAAGAACACTGAAAATTTTCAAGTTTGAATTGCGAACTGCATGCCAGTTTGCAGTTCGCAATTCGAATCGCGAATTGCGAACTGCGAACTGCAGACTAGTTTGCAGTTCGCAATTCGAATCGCGAACCGCATGCTAGTTTGCAATTGACTTATGTTTTTTTTTCTATCTTAGAACTATTTCTTTTTTGGTTTATGAAGTTAGTAAGTAATAAATTTTCACACGAAGAACTCTGAAAAGCTTCAAGTTTGAATCGCGAACTGCATGCTAGTTTGCAGTTCGCAATTCGAATCGCGAACCGCATGCTAGTTTGCAATTCGACTAAGAACTATTTCTTTTTGGTTTATGAAGTAAGTAAGTCATAAATTTTCCCTAGAAGAACACTGAAAAGCTTGAAATTTGAATCGCGAACTGCATGCCAGTTTGCAGTTCGCAATTCGAATCGCGTACCGCATGCTAGTTTGCAATTGGACTTATGTTTATTTTCTCTATCTTAGAACTATTTCTTTTTGGTTTATGAAGTTAGTAAGTAATAAATTTTCACAAGAAGAACTCTGAAAAGCTTCAAGTTTGAATCGCGAACTGCATGCCAGTTTGCAGTTCGCAATTCGAATCGCGAATTGCGAACTGCGAACTGCAGACCAGTTTGCAGTTCGCAATTCGAATCGCGAACAGCATGCTAGTTTGCAATTGGACTTAGAACTATTTCTTTTTGGTTTATGAAGTTAGTAAGTCATAAATTTTCCCAAGAAGAACACTGAAAATCTTCAAGTTTGAATCGCGAACTGCATGCCAGTTTGCAGTTCGCAATTCGAATCGCGAATTGCGAACTGCGAACTGCAGACCAACTTCACACATATAACTATGTCTTGAAAGTTGAAACGTTACTTCCTTGTTTGTACAGACATAAAGCGAACCGACGTAATTATACATTTCCGTAACATAATGAATGTAGTCACAGTGTTTTTTTTGTAATATTTGTATTCTTAATTTACAAAAATTAAAGAATTAATGTCCTTTTCGATAACACTGTGTCGGAGGCGAATTCATTACACAAAAGAAGGCAGAGTACATTGAAATGATACTCTTATGTCTGACAGGAATGATTATTATTGTACTTAACTGTACCTCTAGGCTCCGAGTAACGGATGTTTTGAATCGGTCCCTTTTAACGTAATGGAAGTGCTCATTCATATTTCTGGCGCTTCCAGTTTCCCAACTGAATCCTCATCAAGCTTCAGTTAAGAGATTGCCTCACACTGGATTCATGGTACCGATATTCACAAGATGGACTCTTAATAAAAAATGTACTATTGTATACAGTCAGTTTATCAGCTTTCCGTGTTACAACCTCACTACATGTTGTGACCCACAATGACCGGTGGTCCATGATGAGCGAAATCAATTATGGGCTCAGGGGCTCTAGCCCCAAGCCAGAACTTTTTTTGGGCTACTTAATCTATAACCAGATTCAGAAATTAATTTTTACTGAATACCTCTCCGACCACCATTTCGGTACTGAATCGGCAAGTGACTTACTGTTATATCTATTGCAAACATGTAGAAAATACACCGTTTTAAGAGGTATGATAGGATTTTGACTTTATTTCCTCAATAACTGGAAACTACATAAGGATTTCAACCATCATAGATGTATCATATTCTGTTTTACACACTCGGATCTCTAGTTGTAATTATTATCATCACAATAAAGACTGTTATGAATTCAAGTTGAAAATATTTTTCCCGGTTGACAATATTTGAATTAAATTATTCCCGTTTTTTTTGCCTCAATGAAACCAAGAGCTGGTCTCAAAACTGCTTTCTGTAGATTAAAACTAACATAGCTTTTTATCTCAAATACTCCAAACTATTTAATGATTTTGAAATTATTGTTCAAAATAAGGACACTGATTCCTGTAACAATGACAAAATACCTACTTTCATCAAAAAACCGTCTATAATTTTTATTAACAACATAAATTTAACGTAAATTAACCTTTAATTCATAGCTGCATTGTTACGAATGTACGATTTGATTTCGATAGTCAAAATATGTCTGTGAAGTTAGCACCCTACCAGCTCAGCAGTCTAAAGTTAGCAGCCTATCAGCCTGTCACCCAAGCAGCATAAAGTTAGCACCCTATCAGTCTGTCACCCAAGCAGCCTTAAATTAGCAGCCTATCAGCCTGTCACCCAAGCAGCATAAAGTTAGCAGCCAATCAGTCTGTCACCGAATCAGCCTAAAGTTAGCAGCCTATCAGCCTGTCACCCAAGCAGCATAAAGTTAGCAGCCTATCAGCCTGTCACCTAAGCAGCCTAAAGTTAGCAGCCTATCAGTCTGTCACCCAAGCAGCATCAAGTTAGCAGCCTATCAGCCTGTCACCAAAGCAGCATAAGTTAGCGGCCTATCAGTCTGTCACCCAAGCAGCATAAGTTAGCAGCCTATCAGTCTGTCACCCAAGCAGCATAAAGTAAGCAGCCTATCAGCCTGTCACCCAAGCAGCCTAAAGCGACGAAAACCTTTGCATCAAATTCAACTGGTGGACTGGACTATCCTTATCATACATTAGCATGACAGTATAAAACATTGCCTTGAGTGCGACGAAACCTTTGCATCAAATTTAACTGATGGACTGGACTATCATAATCATACATTAGCATGACAGTATAAAACATTGCCTTGAGTGCGACGAAACCTTTGCATCAAATTCAACTGGTAGACTGGACTATCCTAATCATACATTAGCATGACAGTATAAAACATTGCCTTGAGTGCGACGAAACCTTTGCATCAAATTCAAGTGGTGGACTGGACTATCCTAATCATACATTATCATGACAGTATAAAACATTGCCTTGAGTGCGACGCAACCTTTGCATCAAATTCAAGTGGTGGACTGGACTATCCTAATCATACATTATCATGACAGTATAAAACATTGCCTTGAGTGCGACGCAACCTTTGCATCAAATTCAAGTGGTAGACTGGACTATCATAATCATATATTAGCATGACAGTATAAAACATTGCCTTGAGTGCGACGCAACCTTTGCATCAAATTCAAGTGGTGGACTGGACTATCCTAATCATACATTATCAAGACAGTATAAAACATTGCCTTGAGTGCGACAAAACCTTTGCATCAAATTCAAGTGGTGGACTGGACTATCCTAATCATACATTATCATGACAGTATAAAACATTGCCTTGAGTGCGACGCAACCTTTGCATCAAATTCAAGTGGTGGACTGGACTATCCTAATCATACATTAGCATGACAGTATAAAACATTGCCTTGAGTGCGACGCAACCTTTGCATCAAATTCAAGTGGTGGACTGGACTATCCTAATCATACATTATCATGACAGTATAAAACATTGCCTTGAGTGCGACGAAACCTTTGCATCAAATTCAAGTGGTGGACTGGACTATCCTAATCATACATTATCATGACAGTATAAAACATTGCCTTGAGTGCGACGAAACCTTTGCATCAAATTCAAGTGGTGGACTGGACTATCCTAATCATACATTATCATGACAGTATAAAACATTGCATTGAGTGCGACGAAACCTTTGCATCAAATTCAAGTGGTGGACTGGACTATCCTAATCATACATTATCAAGACAGTATAAAACATTGCCTAGAGTGCGACGAAACCTTTGCATCAAATTCAAGTGGTGGACTGGACTATCCTAATCATACATTAGCATGACAGTATAAAAGATTGCCTTGAGTGCGACGAAACCTTTGCATCAAATTCAACTGGTGGACTGGACTATCCTAATCATACATTATCAAGACAGTATTTGGACTGTCAGAAGAAACTTTGAATGTTCTTACGTCAGTAACGCCCAGTATCGGAAACAGTCGATCATCAAGATTTTTTTTCTTATCAAAGTTAATATTCTTAAAATTTTGTATTTAAACCATTTAAATCAGTACATTATGATTATTTTGATGAGGCAAAGTTGCTATAGCCGTGTCCATTGTCCTTTAAACAAAACTTCTAACATTGATAATTCCTAACTTTTAATACTTAATAACAATACTTGAAAGTATCTATGTTTATAATTACATATTACATATCTCTGATAAATATTGTTTTATTAAATAACTGATTTTTGTATTTTGTCAAAGGAGATATATGGAAAGAGTATAACCATGACAACCTAACAACAAAGTAAAAATATATGTAAAAAGGATTAGGTTCCTGAAAAACAACAGTTCAAGTCAGTCAAAACAAAATTTAGACACTTAAAAATACTTAAACAATACTGGAATAACCTTTATTTAATCTTCTTCTGTTTGGGTTTGTATTCCTCGACTTACTTTAATATTGTCTTCCAAAGTGCAGGTGGTCTTCATGGTTAATACACGGCCATCTAGGACTTGGATTTATTCAGTTCTGATGCACCGTGTCCAATCGTTACAATTGGAAGGAGGATTTGTAACGCATCCGCAGTCGTGTATTTCAGGGATTACGAACATGACGAAGGGGTGATGTAAATATTTTTTTCTCGTTATTTCTTCATATTTTCTGTCTGGTTTTTGTTTAATGGTCTAAGATGACCTTCAATCAATGTAGATTCTTGCTCTAAAACTTTTTTGTCTCAGAACTGCCATTTTCAAGATCATTCAGGATAACCTAGCGTTAGAAAGAAAAACGCTTGATTTAGCACGATGTTTTGAAGATTTCTTGACATAAACGTATCAAAAAACTTATATATTTTGTTTGGTTTACAATATTTCATAGTAAAAATTGAATCTAATTTAAACTTTATCCCTGCGTTTCCAATTAAATACTGATATAATCGTTTTTGCTAACGAAACACATGTAAGGTAGGCGCAGTTATTTTTGTGACGCACGCGGAGCAAGGATTCAATAACTTTCAAGTACCTTTTCTCACCGTATTTGACCAAATAACAAATAACTAGATATATTTATAAAGCGTTAAGAAATATTCATATATCTGAGATTAATAGAAAGAATTTGCCAGTATGCAATGTATTTACTTTTAAAGCTAGAGAGGGTTTCAGCTTAATGAGACTGGAATGAGTTCCAGTTTTTAGTTCCAGAATATTCAAAACTTTTCCTAAAAATACTGTTCTTAGCTTTGGAACATGCAAGTTCAGTTTTGAGCCTATTGATCTGATATCCATAGTGTGTATATTATACTTGTGGTAAGTATTGGGGACAGATATGTTAAATATACAGTCAATCCTACCATAACGTCACCTCCCACGAACGACATCCTCTTTATAACTATATTTTGATTCCCGCCCCCCCCCCCCCCCCCCCCCACCCCCTCATTCGAAATCTGTGTATTTTCACCTCTCTCGAGCTGCACCTCTCCCAAACGAGCATCACGTTACTATTTCTCCCTAATGACAAATGAAAATCTCCCATGAATGCCCCCAAAATAATCAGCGAGTTGTAATTATCCCGGATTTCCCAAAAATATTAAATAGGTATTTTCAGCGCATGTGCGCATGCATGTATTAAGTCAAAAATCATAAAGCTGCTAACAACCTGCTGTTTTAAATTAAACAAACATGAAATACCTGCGTGAAATGATTAAGCAATTTGTTTGTCAACTTGCAGGTATTCTTATTATGGATGTGCAAGGTTGTTTGCTGATTCACCCAAAAATAGCAGACATTGAATGTGAGAATTCACAGCTCATTAAAACTAAATACAGCAATATAGTGTCTGCAGTTTGAATCGTGAATGCTGAGTTTTATGTATGGTAATACTTATACTCTGCTTTTTTCAAACTATTAAAATATGTTATTCTTGCTTGTGCATCCGCGTCATGCATCACAAAAACAGGATTTCTGTGAAATCAAATTTAAAATGTACAGTGTTTAGACGACTCATTTATTTTACATTGATTGCGATACAAGTTCTTACAACTTAGAATCACCACGCTCGATGACTGCTTCCTGGGTTCCATACCAGTATTCGCGCCGAAGTGAGGAATGTGAAGATCGTGAGAGAATCTCGCCTCTGACGGGATTTGAACCCGCGAACTCCGGATCCGGAGCCCTGCACTCTACCCCTTGACCAGGGTGACTCCTCAAGGAGAGTAAAAGAAAAATTTGATGAAGATTTTTAACAAAATCAAATGTAAATAAAGAAAGTTTTTTAAGGAAGCAGATTCTCGGCTTAAGCATGACGTCATTCTAGCCATTAACCAATCAGATAAGAGTAACTAACTAATTTAAGCATTCGGTTCTCGATCGTTACTCGGACTTTATCGTTAGAGCCTATTTGACTTTAAAGTCGTTTGTTATGAAACCTAACAACTTTAATTAATTAGAATCGTTACAAATGCACTTATCAGGCCATAGGTCTCGGAAATTAAGACAGTTTCTTTTGTTATATGTTCTAGTTTTTGTAATTTTTAATCTTGAAGTTACATATAGCTCAACGATAAAATCCGAGTTACACCCAAGTACGGATATACTACCTTTAAAAAGTACCCGGATGTGTAAAGCCGAGAATTGGCTCTAGTCATCCTATTTGATTGTAAAGCATTATCACCGTGTCCAATCGTTACAATTGGAAGGAGGATTTGTAACGCATCCGCAGTCGTGTATTTCAGGGATTACGAAGGGGTGATGTAAATATTTTCTTCGTTATTTCTTCATTTTTTTCTGTCTGGTTTTTGTTTAATAGTCTAAGATGACCTTCAATCAATGTAGATTCTTGCTCCAAAACTGTTTTGTCTCAGAACTTTGCCATTTTCAAGATCATTCAGGAAAACCTAGCGTTAGAAAGAAAAACGCTTGATTTTAGCACGATATTTTGAAGATTTCTTGACATAAACGTATGAGGACTTTATTTTTTTTTTTGGTTTACAAGAAATTCATAGTAAGAATAAAAATATAAAATTCATCTAGTTATTTGTTATTTGGTCAATTACGGTGAGAAAAGGTACTTGAAAGTTATTGAATCCTTGCTCCGCGTGCGTCACAAAAATAACTGCGCCTACGTTACATGTGTTTCGTTAGTAAAAACGATTATATCAGTATTTAATTGGAAACGCAGCGATAAAGTTTAAATTAGATTCAATTTTTACTATGAAATACTTGTAAACCAAACAAAATATATAAGTTTTTTGATACGTTTATGTCAAGAAATCTTCAAAACAATCCAAATGTAGTGATACATACTGAACATGATTTGGCTGTTGCAGTGAAAGAACAATGTGATGGGTCACCTTAAGAATTGACAATACAGTTAATGAGGAATGAAGACAGTTGGACATGCCAGACCTTGTGGTTTCAGAATAAGATGTAGTTCGTTCTTTACAGCATGCAAGTAAAGCAGTGATGCTGTCTGTAATAATTTTCTCTAGACTGTCAATAGAACAGAATTTGAAAGTTAATTCAGTATCTTTGTTGTCTCTGTGACATATTCATTGAAATCAGGATCGATGTGCTTGCACTGCTTTAAGTGAAATACAATTATTTACGAAAACAAGTTAGCTTTTCATTCTTCCTCTTTAATGGAATCAATTGTTTAGTAAAACAGTGGGCAATCATCCAGGTTTTAGTAGGTATTTTCATAGGTACTAATAATACATTAATCTTCTGTATTTAATAATTATAATTGCCTTCATGCACTTAATAGTTGTTTCAGTAGGACCCCTCTAATTTTCAAAAAAGTGGAAAAAGCATATCAGAAAAAAACAGCCAACACACAGCCTCTCTACATAGTCAAAAAGTAGAGGAAAAGATAGCATGAATTCATTTATAGATCGACATGTGCTGAATTAATCCACGTTCCTCAGATTAAGAAATCATAATACGAGGGTTGTTAAATTATGAATGCAACTGGGCCAGCTTTCAGAATAATAATAATAATGTTAATGCTTCAAATGCTCACTACAATTTAATATACAAACGTTTTTAAAATGCAATTATAAAAGGCGTTTTCATAATCTTTTCGAGGTATAATGTTCAGACAATGGAAAATAGCCGAACTGAGATTTTTGCGCGTTTAATATTTTCTTCCAGTAAGGTGTTTTTGAGCCTCTGAAATAGGAAAAAGTAACAAGGGGAAAGATCTTGCGAATAAGGAGGTACGGCAATTTGGCTTGGGCTCATAAAAGTGAAAATACTTCTCATCGCGAGTGATGATATTTGTGAAAGAACGATTGTTGAATTGAGGGGACTGTTTCGACAGTTGTTCGGCGATCAGCTTAGCAAGTTTTTGATGTTGTAAGGTGATGGGTTATCAATCTGGCACTTATCCTTCTCGTTTTTAAATCACGTCTAGGATTTGTATGAGCACCTCCTACTGAGATACAAACGCATTTAGCCATATGCCTAATTGTAAATGTTGCATCGGAAGCAATCAAATCTATTACTTTTTCGACTATTTTTGGCGAAATTGCAGTTTTTGGACGGCGTGCATGAGACGCATCTTTCACTGAATCTACACCACTTTTAAATTTCTTACACCACCGTGTGACAGATGAAAAAGAAAGGTCATTGTTCTCGTAAACACAACATTTTTCATTAAATATCTTTCGCCTGTATACCATGCATACAGCGGTTCTTGATATATGACCGTAAATGGTCAATGAATGGAGACCATTTTCCAACCATTTAATTCATTGTACACAACTAGACAGTTTTAACTTGGCTGTTGTCAAAGCTAGACTGAACGAATTTAAACATGTATTGTATCAATGGAGAGCTTACAAAGTCCTCAATGCGATACATGTGCATGTTTTGTGCAAATCGTGGATAAAAGCGAGATATTTGCCTCCTTGCATTCATATTTTGACACCCCAAAGTTTTCCTTGAATTTTCAGGGGTCAGTCAGCTTCTGGTTAAGGTGCCTATACCAAAGAAAATGCTGTTTAAAGAAAGAGCACCAGTCATATTGTCAAAAATATAGGTGAGCGTCTCTAAGTGGACAAAGAGCTAATTTATTCATAGATATTCATAAACTTTCAGATTTCCTACCAGTAATTTATTTCAGTGGTATTTTACATCAGATACATCCTGAAATTTATGATGCTGTTCAAAATCAGACTTAGGCATTATGATTGAAAATCCTTGTCATGATATGTTTTGCCAAGACAGACCGTCGTGCTCATTCGTGTAGACTGTTCCTCCTTTTTTTCGACTAGGTCACATGGGATTACATAGCAGTTGGCCGATCAGTAAGAAAAGTCTGCCTTGTATAGAGCTTGAATGCTGCAACACTGAAGCATCCAGAGTCAGTTTATGAATTTTATGCGAAGCCGTTTAGAGCTGTGGATGATGATTTGTTCATATAGCTACTCCTCCAGATCCATTGAATACAATTATTCCATTAATTGATGATGATAGTGATGCTGCTTAACTAAATATTGAAGATATGCCTGATTGTTCTTGTGCGTATGATGTAACCGAATTTTCATGCCGTACTCGCGGTTTCAGCCCTTTTATTGATACATGGATACAATTTCAGGCGAGGACTGAGTTAGTTAAAATAGATTTTCACGCGTGAGAATGTGGTTTTCCAATGGTTTTAAATAGAAACTGATTCAACTGCAAAAGCTTGCAAGCTAGACGCTGATTGAAAGGTCACGAGAAGGTGACTTATTTTGGTAGCCTTCAGATCCTACTAGTAGTGCGACATGTAGGTGCTGATTTTAATTAAGATTGTTTCGTTTCGATGAAGTCAATTTACTAGATGTTTTTCAGTAAATTAACTTATTTAGCTTTACCATTAATTTGCTTGCTTACACCGAACAAATGTGAAAAAAATAATTTCCAGTTATTGCTTGTTCCCTGAAATTTACACGTTCAGTTGTTAGTTGTCATGAGCCAATTTGACAGCTTATGCATGTTAACATATATAAGCTTTATTCAGAAATATTTACAGTCGAGCTTATACAAGCGACGGAACAGTACAAAAAACGGCAGACATTTCTGTAACTTTTTGTTTTCTTTGTACAAATGATTACTATTTTGAGATATGTCGATTAGAATCCTAGTCTTTGTATTTACAACCTTGTCATTTTCGTGTTGGAACTTAATCAGTAGTGGTGCGTTAGCGGTCGGTTTTATTCTAAATCGAAAGAACACATGGCCGCACTATGCAACTAATCTACAATGTATGACATATAATTTGTTCTTCATGGGATTGACACTGACAACTATTCTAACCATTTCTCTCGTAAAGTCAAGCAAGGACCTTGACGATACTTTGTGTCTCGTCTTTCTGAACATATTGGTGATCGTTCTGCTACAATGTTCTTTGCAGTCGATGTACACATTTATACAACGTTTCCATGTTCTTGTGACGTCACAAAAACTCGGTAAACAATATACCGAAAAACAGAAAAGGATGATATTTGGTTTCAATGCCATTTCTTTCGTTATCTGTGGAACGGTGGTCTTTTTATATTTAAATACTGAAGACAAAGAAGCCAATGTACAAGTAGAACATTGTTCGTTTTTGATGCACAAAAATCCTGATCGAGTTTTTCTTATTATAGCTGTTGTTTTGGCCTTACCCAATGCAGTGACTGGAATTCTTTATGGATTTTTAAAACACAAACATGGTAAAGAAATGAAAATGGCAACCGCTGATCTAACAAGAGATAATAAAACAATAAAACCAGATAAGAAGTGCATCTCTGCGCATGGCAAAGCAGCTGAACCTTCTCTTTCAATATCTGACGCACAACATGGCAATGTTCATTCTGTTTCATTCGAGCTGGCTTGTAGACAGAGCAATCCAATCAGCCCGTTATCTTGCACAATGACCAGTGAAGATTTTCAACAACCAAGACTGGCATCAGAAAGTAAGGAAAGTATCGTTCGCCAGTCAGCAGGGCTCAACAGATTGTCAGATATCAAAAACAACACGCCTAGCTCATTTAACTTTGTAAACAAAAGAAAATCCCGAGCAATCAAGGAAATGGGAATCACGTGTGTGCTTGATTCAGTGATCCCATTTTTGTTTCTAATTACATGTATCAGCGGTATGTTTGTACATCACAACACCGTCAGTGACCTGAGGACCTTGTTTCTTAACCTCATTTACCTGGCAAGTTGTTTAAAAACATCAATCGTTTTGTACAGGTACGATATTCTTAGAAAAGCACTATACAAAATGTTCAGGCAACCGTTTCTTTTTTGGAGAAATTAATCATAAAAAAAGTCGTAATTAAAAGAATAAAGTGATTGCTAGTCTCTGTCAGAAACAATATATAAACATTAATAGATAAACCAACAATAAATACAAAACAAAGAATTTTTTGTTTCCAGAAAGCTTTGATTCGAATATTTATTATAACCAGCTTTTCTGTGACTCAGCATTATTTCCCCGTGATAGTCAGAAGTATCGATTAAAAAAAAACAAGTTATATTCCTATTTTATAATTACAAAAAATGTCATTAAAATATTTACGTTTGATAGTTGCTTGCGATGAAATACTCCAAGGATGAGTAAATTAAGTCAAAATCTAGTCAAACGATATACATTAGTTTTCTTTTTAATTCAGGCATTATGTTCAGTTTTCGACTGGTGTATCTCTGTTTCTGTTTGTATAACGAATAAATGTATTTCTGTTTTGTGCGTTTAGTAGCCGTCAACTCATGCAATACGAGTAGTGATCACATTTCGTCAGGCGTCCACCACTTACTACGAAAAACATATTTCTCTGAAATAATTAAATTTGAATTTTACATAAAGCAGTTCCAAACATATTCAAAAGGGCAAATCAGCATTCCACTGGTATCACGCTGGACTTGTAGTTCAAGGATTACAAGGTCGCGAGTTCAAACCCCGCTTTCTTATTGTCATTTGGATTAGAAGTTAAACCGAGGTCCCGAGTGCTAGGGGGTAAAACAAGTTGTGTGTGTATGTGGGGGTGTCTCTGGATAGAGATGCTTTCTGTATCTTGCACTAATGCCCCCTCCGCCGCCGACCCCCTCCCCACCCCCATCCCCCATACACGCACAACATTCCCCTGCAAAACCTGAAATAATTAAATTCTGTAGGCAGCTATTCGGCAACCGGTACAGTCGATAAATAAACTGAAATATATAAAGGTCGACTGTTGCCGGTCGGTGATATACGTGGATTATAGAAACTAAAAGAAGATATCCGTGCGTCATCATTGTAATTATTCTCTACATCCACAGAGGATAATAGCACTTCCGACTCTGAAAAACATAACAAATTACTTGAATATTGTAAAGTACATGTAAATTGTATTTTGAAAATAGTACAAGACTCAACATGGGTCAGTCCTACTCAGTGATAAATGCTCATAAGAACATTAGCCTTTTTTGGAAACAATTGATGTAAAGATTGTGAATTCCACGGTTTATGAAAACATATAAGTTCAAGCTGATTCGTATTCGCTAAAAATGTCAAAAGACACTTTCATGGAATGTTGATCAAAGGTAACAAAAAATGTCAAAATGACATGTATACCCCACTCTGGAAATCTGAAGTTTGCAGTCTATGTGTCAAATGTGACTCAAAATTAAGCGTTGACAATTTTAAAATTCAAGGTGATGGTTAACTTGACCTTGTCCTCTGACCTTAAAACAATAAGATTTTCTATTCAATAAGTGCAACTACCCTGTGAAGTTTAAAGACTGTTGGTTAAATACACTCAACAAAATAAATTGAGGGTCAAGACTTAGGTTCATAGATTTTTTTTAAATGCAACAATGTTCATGTAAATGTTAAATTGTGGGTTTGCTTTAGACACAACAGTACTTGAGTATATTTGTGTTTATTTACCCGTAACAGCTCAATTATCCCACGCAGGTTCGTGCAAACACACCCATATCTCAAAATCAAGTGAAAATCAAATGTGTAGAATAAAGTCAATGTGACATGAGCAGGTTTTGATTTGAATTTTTTATTCGAATCATCTGTTACACTATAGAACTGATTAGTGTGAAGAATCTCTGATGCCTAGAAGACACATGTCGGAGGCTGAGGCAGCCAGAGCAGTCGGTCGTCTTCTGGCTGGGCAAACGCACCGCGAGGTGGCCTATGAGCATGGTGTAATCCAACGACTTTATCAAAAGTACCTTGACACAGGCGCCGTCGCCAGACGTCCTCAGAGTGGACGTCCAAGGTCAACATCTGCTCATCGTTGTCCTGGCAAAACGCCATAGGTTTGACTAGGCTGTTGGCTCTAAATATAGACTTCCAAACTGCTTCCGCTGTTCGAATTTCAGCACAAACATATCGCAACAGACTCCTCACCGCTCACCGTCCAGTGGTATGTCCTCCTTTAACGCCAAGACACCGTTCGGCCCGTCTGGAGTTTGCCAGAGATCACTTAAATTGGCAACTCAGGCACTTTTGTAATGTGCTATTCACCGACGAGTCCAAATTTTACTTGGACTTCCATGATGGACGTCGGCGTGTATTGCGTTAGCAATATGAGCGCTTCAGTATATCCAAACATGACAAGTTTGGTAGTGGCTCTGTTATTGTTTGGGCGGGCATTCCTTACGACGGGCGTACAGATCTTCACGTGTTTGCTAACGGCACAGTTACTGCTAGACGTTATATTGACGAGATTCTCCAACCTCACGTCATTCCATATGCTGGTGCAATCGGCCGGGAATTCGGTTGTATGGTTTTCTTTGGAAATAAATTGGTTCGTGAAAATATGTTTGCTATTTTTCTCGAATGATAGATAACGATGTAGCTCTAACAGAAGAATTAATGTGCCAATCAAAGGGTCAGAATGTAGGGCATAATTTTCCGCTTCGCGTGCGCTATTTACCATTAAAATTGATAAACACATAAAATACTTTAATACTTTAATAATGCATGGGAGCTGCGATCTCATAGACATTTCAATATCAATAAAGGTGAAGGTCTCGCCATTTAAAATGCTTCCAACGCTTTTGTTTTTCAGCAGTGTGTCCTTGAGTCTTCCGTCTGTAGATCTGCAAATCAAAAGAATCTGTTGAATGCCCTAAAAACACATAGTTTCATTTCATTCTTTGAATTCGTCATAAAGAAACTACCTAAAATTGATAAATAATGGTATATACAAATAATCAAGCTACCAATTGGATTCGAACCCGCACCGATCGACAACAGCTGGCAAGCAATGCAAAGTAAGAACGCCCTAGACCACTCGGTCATTTATTAATTAAAGTTTATTGTCTCATCAATGTTACAACATAGTATACAATTTACAAATTTACATATATTAAAACATTGCTACTCTTAAAAGAGTTATAAGAGACATTTAGGTCATATTACCAGTAATACTAATGCAATGTTAAAAGAACACTTTTTACATCGTAAAAGTTAGATTACCCCCACTGACTTTCAATTTCGAATTTTGTAAATTGTGGCACTTCTGCGCAATTCAATAAATATCTTAAAATTTATATAGCAATCATGATGGTCAGACCATGGGTGAATTGGTCAGTAGGGATATTCTACACACACACATAAAAAAAACAGCTAGTGTATTGTACATTGTAATTATCTTCTTTAAAACAAATTGATCACATTTAGACAAAAAAAAAAAAAAAAAATTGCCTTCAATTAAAATACTGTTAAAACATATCTTATTTTAAACAATTGGAGCAGACTCGACTATTCTCTGTACTTGACAGTATAATAACCTGCAATCAGTTCAAGATGAGTAATCCAACTCTTACTAATGTGGTCTTTTTGTAAGATTTAGCTCCCTTGTGTATATCATTGTTCACAAATAGGCACTATCCCTAACCAGAAATTTCTAAGTTGAAAAGGAGAAATCTACACAAACGTTTGAATAAAAATTTTCTAGTATGAAAAGGGGCTTACCCATGGGAAAGAAGCCGAACAGAATTTTAAGTCCTGAACAGACCAGATCCACTTTTCAGATTATATTGATTATCAGGGCGAACCGACTTAAATTCTATATTTGAAAAGGGACATACCTCTATGGCAAAAGGCAAATCAGAGCTGATAAAGTTTCAATCCATTCCTTTGGTAATAATGGATATATCAGTTGGTTCTTTAGTATTTAACCAGTAATTTATAAGCCTAAAGGGGGCATAACTCTGGGGAAAAAGTAGAGTAATGGTACATGTGCCTATCAAGTGAGATTATCCCTGGGAACTATTATGTGACGTTTCAATCTATTTTCTTCCGCTGTCACTGCGATACTAGCTTGCACGAAGACACAAAGTCAAAGTTGGCGTCATACAAGAATGTATCTGTCCAGAGGCATGATCTCTTTGGATGGACCTCGCTGGCGTTCAGACCGGGAACCACACAGAGATCAAAATGAAAAAGTACATACTTACTGGATGCATAATTTTATTGACTTCAGCAGAAAAATAATAAAAAAGGCTTACAACTCGTCAAAATTTCTGGCTACCATCTGAAGAGTTCGCCGCAGACCAATCTGTAGAAAACAATCTACGGATAAAACTTCTAGTGAACGAAAACAAGTCACAAGAAATGCTGCTGGAATGTCATCTTCTTCTGACAAATAGACATCATTGGTTCTCGCAAAACATTTTATAGACATAAAAAAAGCCCTGCTGTACGGAATTTGGGCCTTTTAAATATTCCAAGAAATCCAGATTGAGTCTTTCTAGCAATTATAAGGGACAGGCGAGCATGAATGTATCACAAAGCAATGGTATAGGAAAGTATCACACAAAAATATCACTCGTTTATGGTGAAATCTCCGTAGTTTTGTTTAAATAAATCCACCCTGCAACCAATTTGTTGCGGACATTGCGACTGAAAAAATATTACTAGATAGATCTGCAAAAGCAATAACAACAAACAAAAGAAAGAGTAATACATCGAACTGTTATGAGTTTCAAAACATTCGAAACACTGACAGAATGATATATTAAATAACTTGTTTATTTCTTTGTAAAAAAGGTTAACTTATTCACTAAAATGGTTTTTGCACAAGTATTCTTGTGTAGTTGTGAAAAGTAATTGCTGCCATCAGGCATTTTACCTACTTTGGTTGATTTTATTTTACTTTATACTTTATACTTCAGCAAATCAAAATGACTATTACGACAGTACACTCCTCCATCTTACATTTTCATTGAATACGTGGAATTTAAGGAAACTATGTACGGCCCATCTTTAGACATACAACATATGCGTAAAATTTATCCAGATACTGTAAGTGTAGAATCTGGCATTACCCTTGACAAGTTCGGCGTTAGTGACACGTGATATTGCCAGACGAATTTATTGGCCTAAGATCAGAAGAAGGAAATATCTTCACTGGCATTTAAACTGCCAACAAGAGCGCTCAGCAATTTCTGTCTACCATTGAAGTCTAGCATTTTTTATTAAGAAACCAAATTTGTGCACACAAACTTTTACTTTGAAGCCATTTTTTGTGAAACAGTGTATGATCTAAATATTTAGATTGAACTTTTCTCAAGCTATCAGTTCTAGGGATAGGAGAGTTACTACGGTTTCCTTGTCTGGATTGTTTTATCATTAACTTCATTTTATGTCGTAAAAGATGGAAAGCAGCCAAGAGGGAAAGAGTAGATATCTTCTGATAAAGTTGTACATTCAGTATACGACTATGTCAGTCATTATATATTTAACGGTATTCAATTTTACTCAGTGGGAATAAAGCTTTTTTCACAGATGATTATAATAATACTGTTTGTTTTTCTAAAGATATACGTTAGTACAAATTGGTCGCTTCATATTTAGAGTCTCTTTTATCACAACAATATTCATAATAAATGACAGGTTGGTTTACTGCCTCTTTTGGTGACCTTAAGAGCTGATCTAAGGAATTCATGTCTCTAAGTAATAAATTGACTAAGCAATAAACAGTCTGTAGAAGGTGTTGCTATTCGGAATAGTTTATATGTACTGTTACACCGTTAAGCATTGATGGTTTCAAGCTCCTAAGTTCAATTTTGTTTCAATTTTTAAACATGTTTGTGCATTGACAATGTCGCTTTTATTTATGTAAGCATGTTTGCTTTAAAGTTTACATACGTGTATTAAACAAAAATGAAGGGGAACAATAAGGAGAAGAATTTCATAAGACTTTAAGTCTTCCATTCTGATCCTTTTCTATAATTTTTATTTATATATGTAATTGTTTGTGTAATTTGTACATATTGAGAAATAAATAAGTTTAAACTAAACAAAAATGAGTTTGGGGATATATTATGATATTTTTTTCAGTGATTCTTCAAATTAAGATTAATTCAACTATGTGATTGCACTTCCATTGTTTGTTTGTTTGTGTAATGATAAAACGGCTGTCAAAGGGCTGGAGCAATTTCATGGTCTGTATTTTTTTTTTGATGAAATAATCTGACGAAGTAGAATTTTAATGGGTTTTTTTTTTCGAAGAAACAGGGAATGTCGAATAACTTTGTGACGTGTGTTGGATATTTGATGTCTTCATAAAAATATTTAAAGAAAAGTAAAGAAAATTAAATAAATGAGAACAAACTCCTTATCATATACAGGGAGCAGATTTCCTCTAAATTAAATTAATCAGAGCAACAAAATAAAACAAGTCTTACCAGTTGATTTTGAAAATCTATGGATCGTTGTAAGGAGTATTGATGCAGTTTTTATTGTAATGCATGCAAAATTTGGCTGTTTCCATCAGGGTCTACCACCTTATTGTACCTAATGCTTATCCTTTTGGTTATCGATCATGAGAAACAGATCAAAACAGAATATAAAACATGTATTCATATTCTTGATTCACATTTGTTTCAATGAAATGTAATCAACAAAAGCCTCCGTATACAGACGATTGAAACCACGGTTCTTCCATACAAAAGATCACTTAAACATTTTAAATCTGATGAAATTTAGATTTTCTTTGTCAAAAGGTTTAAACTTGGAATGAAAAATGTAACGTAAATAGCGCCTGTATGAGGCATAAATTCATATTTAAAGGTATTATTTTCTTTGAACTTTTAATATTTACATTATTTACTAGTTTTGCAGACACCCGAAGAGAAAGCATCATTTGAATACATTTTCGGCGTTAAACGGAATGTTAACTGAGATATTATAGGCCTAATTAGTTTCCATCTTTATTTTTAAAGAATTTCCTACGAAATCTCTTGAAAACGCCCGAAGCGTCCGAACACTAGACGCGGTAGGAATAACTCTGTACATACACCCCCTTACGCCACGCAGAGTTACTTCCCCTACAACAAAACAGGTGAAACTTTACTTGGATTTTTGGGGAAATCTTTAACTTTGTTTGAACGGTGCTGCAGCGCTCGAAGCCTAAAATAGTTTTTACCGTCGTCACGCTATAAACTAGGCAATCGCAACAACTCGGCCTTTTCCGACAACTTCGTATAAAGACCTCGTATGTAAGTGTATGAATACACCAAATGGTAATTCGCCCCGGCTAACAAACATGGCAGAATTTCAAGTAGTGTTTGCCTTATGCATTAGAAAAAATGAAAATGAATTTTAATTTAAAGCATGAACAGGCAAAGGCTTTAAGAAATGTTTTCAATTTAGCAGACACCATTTGTATTATAAAATAGTCCAATATGGCACCTTCCACATTATTTCCTAGGTGACTTATTGAAGTCGCCCGAGGTGTTCCGATTGTAAACTAGGCAGAGTGTTATTTTAAATAATCAGCGACGCATTATAAGGAACTACTGGTAATTTCAATTTACTGATCACTCTTTCCTAATTATCAAACTATTTTAAAACTATTATTAAACTATTTTGAAGGGATTCAATTTGAAGTGAATGAGCTGTTTTAAGGCTAAGGTACGGAATTCATAATAATATATTCTCTTGTTTGCCCAAAAGCTTTTTCGATCACACTGATGCATTTTAAACAGTGGATAGTTATTGCATGACAAGTCTTGTCGAAAGGTATTTAATTGTTAATTATGGTTTACTTATTTACAGTTTAAAAATTTCGCTGGTAAACATTCAGTTCCATCCACTACTTTCTCTAGTTTACTTATTTACAATTCTCCCCAGTTTCAATATAAAAGTTTCCATATATAGCGAAGTGTTGTTAACTTTGAAATATACTGCTCACATTAATTAAAGGAGCGCCCATATAATCTATTATATACCATACGCGTTGAGTAGATTTATGAATCTTTTACAGAAGTAACAAAATCGTTCTTTTTACAAAAACAAATCGGCATTTTCATCGGCAACAGGTACATTCCTGAACAGGGACAGTGTCCAGGATATGAACTCTATCAAATTAACTTTGGTGGTCTTACAGGAGAACAAGCAATGTCTGTAAAAGCAGATTCAGGCCTGGAAACGTTTCATAGTAAGTGTCAGTAATGAGTGTACCCCCTCGGGCGTTTAGGCAATCTCTGCATCGTCTGGGCGTGCTCCTGATGACACGTCTGATCATATCTTGTGATATGGAATCCCATTCTGCTACAAGAGCATGACAAAGCTCACGGCCGTTCTGCACAGGGTTCGGACGCGAAGAAAGTCTACGAGAAAGCATGTCCCAGACATGCTCTATAACGTTAAGATCGGTAAACCTGGCTGGCCAGTCTATGACCTCAATAACTTCATCATCAAAGAAGTTCCGCACGATTTTTACCGTATGTGCTCGAGCATTTCTTGCACTAAACGAAAAGTTTCACCTAATGCAACCTGGAAAGAACGCTACGAGAAACGTCTAGAACGGTGGACCCTCACGTTGCGTAAATCCATTTTCGATCATCTGCACCGCACGAGCAACATCAGTCGTTGCTAAATGATGTCGCACACCCTGGACCGTTGTCAAAAGAGCAGATACAGGAAAAAGTTGCACTAAAACATTCATTTTGTCAAATGAGCTATCGTGAACAAACTGTACACATGCAAAAGTCTAAATCTTAAGTCTAAAGCACGGGTTTCTCGTGGATATAGACAGTCGATACCTACAAACGAATTTTGCAGAGAAATATCTAGTATGGTGGGCAATTTATGCCATAACATATTTGCGCTCCTTTAATTAATTTGGGCAGTGTAACTATCTTAAATTCCTTTCAGATATAAATGAAAAGAATACGGTTTACATGAAAAATATATTTTAACTAGGGAATCTATAGTTTTTATTATGTAAGGACTTAATTCATTATTCGTCTCTTGGTTACTTCTAGTCCATTTAAATGTTTTATTGAAAT
The DNA here is from genome assembly GCA_012932295.1 of Cyclina sinensis. Classification (NCBI taxonomy): domain Eukaryota; kingdom Metazoa; phylum Mollusca; class Bivalvia; order Venerida; family Veneridae; genus Cyclina; species Cyclina sinensis. The sequence goes on along the minus strand of JAAONU010000001.1, from coordinate 69,123,606 downwards.
GTCAGGTAAATAAAAGACTGAAGCCATATATATAGCTTCCGAACTAGCTTTTTCAGAAAGCTAATTTTGACGAGAGAGTCAGTGACATTATTGTGAGACTTATTTAGAATGCACCCCAAACAGAATGGTAAGGCAATGGCTGATTTCCCAGATGTACCATTTGATTTAACCATTATTATTTTTATATTACCAACTGTAATTGAACGGAGCCCCAAATTTCGCTTAATCGTCGGTTAACATAAAAAGCATTTAATGTAACTGATTTACATAAAACATTTAATTGCCTGTCAGAGATAAGATTAATCATATTATTTCTGATAAGACTTGTTTGCGTAGTGTTCTCATTAGCATAATCCCATAGACTGCGTTTGCAGCCATAGATATTTGTTACGTGGATCTTAGAAACTTGTCAAATAGATCATCATGTGATCAGTTTAGGAGTAATTTGTTAAAGCTAACTCTACAGTTAATACATTTGTCCTCATTATTGTGAGAGCAGTTTGACACAAAGGTGAATCCAGTTGCTAACATGGGGAGGTTCGCCGTTCAAGACTTGTCAAGTTTCAAATCTCATTCTATACCCCAGGTTTTAGTCTCTGAAATTCAAGGAACTTAAATACATTTTAGTGATAACCATTTTACTGTTGCTGATTCTTACGAGGAATCTTCATTTGGACTGCATCGGACCCAAACTCCTAGTCTTAAATAAAATATATAGAATAATTAAATAATATATTAAATATTTTGGTTATTGTATCAGTTACAGACTTGATATTTACATGTGCATTATTTTCAACAGAAACGAAAGCCGTAATTTTCAACAGATTAAGTTTAAAAGATGTAAAAGCATGCAAAAGGAGCCATCTTTCTTTAGGCTGTTGTGAATAGTTAACATTTAGTTGTGTCTCATTTTAAATGTTCAATGTAATATTTATATTCATCTAAAAGATTAAAACATCAAGAAGTTTCCAAATTATGAAGATTTGGAAGACAATGTGACCAATTGATTATTCACAAAGCTTTTGACAAATCTGAGACGTTGAATTAAAACGATGCTTTAACTCGCCCGAGAAACTATCAATACAAACATTCTGAACACTTTTCAGGCCAAGGATTTAAGTTTAACATGGTTTTACACTGATCTGACCTAATGAACCTTGCTTTTGACGCAAAGTGACCTAGTTCCAAAATCTTTAGACTGATCATCAAAACAGACATTCCGACCATGTGTCATGATGAATGGAGTGTTACCAATGACAACTTTAAATTCCATTTATCCTGATGACGTACCTTTTATCTCACATGAATTAGTTTCGAACACCTATGAAAGATGTTCAAGGCAAACATTCTAAGCAAGTTTCATGAAGGTCGTACAAAATAGCTCCACCAGCGTGCCCCCAAGCTAAATGCTGACGAAAGACGACAAATGCAGATCCCAAAAGCTCAAATTGTGCTCAGGTGAACTTACAAGGCAACTGTTTTGTAGAGCTTTTTAAACCAAAATACACGAATGAACAAAATTTCGCCAGTATACCAATAAAATTGGTTACAAGGCAACTGTTTTGTAGAGCTTTTTAAACCAAAATACACGAATGAACAAAATTTCGCCAGTATACCAATAAATCTGTTGTACAAGCAACAGCTACAGACAGACGTTCCAAAGGAAATACTGTTCGATTTTGAGCTCTCTACCATTGCAACACTGAAAGGGACTATAGGAGAACAGCGTCAGTCTATCAATCTGGCTGCCTGTAAAATCTGGATGAAGCGATTTCTCAAAATGTATGGAAGCTAGGCTCATGAAACTTGGTATAAAGATAGAGTCTAATGTGTATAAATTGCTTGTTGTATCCAATTTTGTGCTGTATGTGAAGGAGTGGGGGATAGAACTCGCGACCCTTAGATGACCAGTCCACCGCGTTACCAAACATAAAAGTTATGCGCATCTTTAATTATGATAGACGATAATTGTGGCTGCTATAGCAACAAACAGTTAAAAGAATTCACGTATGTGTTTAGAGGAGTGTAATACCAGAATGGTTTCCAACCGTTTGAGAAATTCTGTATAATCCATCCCCTGAAATATCCCAATGGCATTTGTATAACACTGTGTCCCTAATTGTGAAGAAATTTGTCTTGATTATCCTTTTTATAGCTTTTTTATTGATCACTTGTATTGAGGCCCAGATAATTTACGCCACGTTTCTTATTTACATTTAGGATTATGCTTGATTACCCAAGTTGAGCTTTATATTTCCCATATGTGTCGTTACGAGGAAATTTATTCTATTCGTGGCTGAACGCAACAGTAAAGTTTTCTACATCGGTACTTCATATAAGCCATTTATTACAATTATATACATAAAAAACTTAGCCAGTAAGATGCGATTTATGGAAATAAATATATACATTCTATAAGAATTTTCTCTAATGGCTTGTCTCATATATTTACCACGTAACAAATGTAAAGTGGTACCACGTACAGTAAGCTGATATGGTTCGCTGAAGTATTAAGGCAATTTAAACCTATATAAGAACATTTCATTAAGAAACCTGTGTTTAAAACATTGGTGTAACGGCCACAGATTTTTTTCACGGAAAGACGTGGCAGTAAAAATTCTTCCATCAACATCTACCATGACACAATTATTACGCCACTGTCTGATGTAACTAACATGTTGATTACAATATATAGATTTTAATCACTGTAGAAATAAAAAAAATTTGAACTGAAAAACATCGATGATGAGATTCTGAAATTGAAACATAAATCTGAATAAAAAAGAAAATCAAACTGTTTTTAAATTTGTTTAAAACATTGGTGTAACGGTCACATTTTTTTCACGGAAAGACACAGCAGTATAAATTCTTGCATCAACATCTACCATGACACAATTTACGTCACTGTTTGACGTAACTAACGTGTTTATTCAAACGTATAGATTTTCTTCACTGTAGAAATAAAAAACAATCTGAACAGAAACACACCAACAATAAATCCATTAAATTGCACTTGTGGTTTTGAGAACTTACTTTAAGGTAAGCGAATTTGGGCGATCATTGCCCTCATGTTAAAAATACCCATCGAGCATGAACTTGGAGTAATATTTTGTATCTGAAATGAATGCATTCACAGAAATAGTAGTTGCCACGTATAGAAAAGGTTATTTTCCCCTGCGTACAGGAGCCAGTACGTTCTCTAGGTTTGGAATACTAACGCAAGAAATAATGACCTTAATTTGTTCTTCAGTATTGTAATGACTTTCATCAAACTGTGCCAATATGTAAGCAGTGGGTAAAAAATGTTTGTCTGGCTAAATTTCTTCCACATTGGAACTCAGCAAGGGACTAAATATTAATTGTTTCCTGCAAATATTTAGCCAGCTGACAACAGCCATTCATCCTGTACTAATTATTGGTTATGGTCATTGCTATGCTGTTCCAAACATTGTTTTTACGTCACACAGGCAATAATGCGTAATCAGTGTCATGTCAAAAGAAGCTATTTTAGTCATACGTAGCCGCGTTGAAGATGATTTTGTTTTGTCTTCATCGATAATCTAAAAAGATAAAATGTTAGCGATTTGTAACATCGCAAAAGTGTAAATTCCAAACAAAATATTCTTTCTTGTTATGTATTATTGTAAACTACTTAAATATGGCGGCGTTTGCCTATAGTTATAATATCTCTGCTATAACTGACATGCATACTATATTTTCATGTCTCAGAATGGTTTTTAAATATATTTAATTTCGATATGTCATTATTTAATCGAATATTTTATTTGCTTGAATGTTTAAACCCTGATTATCTAAACGTACGTAGAGCTATGCGGCCCACCGAGAAAAGAAGCTACGACGTTAAGGGTCCAACAAATTTAATGTTATACCTGTCATTGAACCTAGGTATTTAAATAAAACTTATATGGTCTGATTTTGGCGCGTCTGTCTGCAGTTTCATTGAAATGGCATCTTGTGCATTTTTTCATGATGCAATTCGTAGAACGTACACTTAACTTAAGACGACGCTTCGGAACACAAGGTCTAAAATCATAAATTATGCTGTGTAGATCCCGGAATGACACATTGACTTAACATGAAAGAAATAGATTCATCGCAGACTCGTGAGAGCGTTAACAGGCTTAAGTTATAAATGGCAGAAGCGTTTTCGCCCAAATTAAGGTACCGAACGGCACAAAAAATTGAGCTGAATTAAGAAGTTTCGAAGGTAATTAGGTCAGATCCACGGTTTACTGTCAAAAAAGGTTGGAATAAGTGAATCCTCTGCACAGAGTTGTCATTGACGATCTCAAAATGTCGCGTGTATGTGACAGCTGGGTTCAGCGTTTAATAAAGGAGTTGGAGAAGGAACGATGAAACTGTAATTTCCCCGCAGCTCCTCCACCTCCCTCATCTTCAAAACAGGCAAATTCAACTAAATCTATTGGGAAAAGAGATTTTTTTGTGGTTTTCATTGATAATAAAGATATATGGTTCAGCCATGCTGTCTGGTCCGACAAAACAGACATAAATTCGCTCTGTATATTTTTTTCGACAATTGTCAGAAATACGATTTTTACAACAAGAGTAAGACTAAGAAACTGTTGTATTATAAATCTTAAAGGTCTGGATATTTGCTCTCTTTATTAAGTATGGTTTTAAAGTAAGGTAAGTGTCTCAACTGAAGCTAATTTAGACTTTTCTGGTGGTCTCTGTTATTCCAGATGCACAATTACAGTATTGCCAAAACTGCCTTGATAGACAGGAAAGTAATTGGCGGCGATATTAAATATACCCCTGTAAGATGTAACATATATATAGAGTTATATCAAAACAGTATTTGATTAAGTGATATCCAAAATAAATACTATTAATGTCGCAGCGTCAGTTTTAACAGCTGAGCAACTGAATGTGCCAGTGGGGTTATGATGGTAAGGAGATGTTCAAAGTTTTGAAGCAATAATGTTAATGGTCTGTGATCAATAATCTGTGTTGATAAAAAATGATAAATTGCATGAAATACTGTAGCTATAAAAACACTAACTGTGGTCCCCTAGTCCGCTGAACTAAGAGACTAAAGGCAAGTTCTATTTAGGATAAGCTACAATCATTTCCCAGTCTCTCGTAGCTTTGACGTATATCAGTGTCTGATATCATACGGCCAGCAGTGGTGTGATATATGCCAAACTTACGTAAATCCTTTATATCAAGATGGCAATACTTCTGTGATATCGATTTGTCTTGTAATTTGTTATTTTAATGTATTCAGTTATTTTGTACTCTCGTTTTCAGTTGTTAACATTATTGTGCCCTGCAATATGATTCACTTAACATGACCTAACATAAGTAGCTTTTGTCACAGACAAAAGTATCTAATAATAAAACACTTCTCAATTGACAGATTTTAGATTTTAGTAAAGAAATACAGGTAATAGACATAATTTAGGCGATATGCTCATGAGCACACATCCGTTATATAAGTAGATATACTTTTTTTCGGCGCGGCAGTTCTAACTTCACTTTTTACCTATCTAGGGATGATGGCGCAAGACAATGCTAAATATTTGCACGACTTCTAATGGTAGATATTCCTTTAATTAGTCCAAAAGAAAGGTAAAACAAAATCGTTTGTTGAGATGACAAATCGCTGATATACATGCTTCATAATCACGAGATTTCCATACAGTATCTTGAATGAATTACAGTTTCCTAGGTAACTTATTGTTGTTTTATCAAAGCACTTTTCGTACGGAACACGGAAACCTGTTTAACGCCTGACGTATATAAATATCTGTACATTTCAAATACATTCCCCAAACAACGCCGTTTTTTAAAGATACTTCTTAATACTTAACCTGTCTGCTTTTCTGAAAACAATTATAGTATTTTATTTTATGCCTACCAATGAAATATAGGGAAATATCAGTGAGATAAAAGTGATAATCCACTGTTTTGAATCAGTGAAATTACCATTTTGATAATCCCCTGTTTGTGCCGGAACTACTTTTTCCCACCACGTAAATACAAGAGAATCCGCTGTATTTCAGACAGTGACAGCGAGTGAAATTTATTTACCTTGTTAAATCCAGTTATAATATTGAATTCCTGAGCCTAACTAGTTGTGAACAATGATGAAATTCGCCATAAATTATTTAAAATGTCTGATTTGTTTACATAACTCACATGGACAATATCCAATATGGCCGACTTTCAATTCAATTGATTGAATATTACTCGGTATTAATCCGCTTTTATAATTAAAGTATGTATGGCTAAAATTCAATAAATATTGATAAACTGTGTAGAGAAAAATAAATGTTATTTGATGAAAGTGTAATCAGTTTATTTCAGCAGAAGTAAAGTTATCATATGTATTGGAGATTGTCTGCACTTTTTTTGTGCTGAGTGACCAAAGTACGCATTAACTCATTTGGGGCTCACCATGGGGAATTTATTGAAGGCCCTGAGTAAAAATGTCATAAAATACCCATTTTTGACGTGTTGGCATAAAATAAAAAGAAAATTTGTTTGTTTTTTAGTGGAAGATGGGAATTTATTTCATCTTGTGAACACCATATGTTTATATTTTCACTCGTGGCTGCGCCACTCGTGAAAATATCACATATGGTGTTCACTCGATGAAATAAATTCTGATCTTCCACAAAAACAAACAAATATCCTCTGTGTTACATTTACAGTGAAGTTTCATTTATATCAACACTTTTCCAATAAAACTTTACCTTAACGTTATTACAAAGGATTATCTCTCGTAATTTAGCACAAGGCTTGCACATTTAAAACTGTTTTCGATCAATAACACTGCAGGATAACTGGACATGATAAGTTGATGAAACCCCATTGATATCAGGATTTTTCGTGAAAAGTCAATGCAGTTTGAACATAGTTTTTGATTGATAACTACAAGGAATTTCAAAATTGTTTCGTATGATGAGAAAACGACCTTTATTTAATTTTAAGCCTCCCTTGGTCAAATGTCAAACTCACGGGGCCTGTACTTTGAAAACACACTTGATTTATAATACAAAAACATCCGAACTTAAGAGACCTCAAACTTATCAGGACTGATAAGTTTGATGAGTAAAGGAACATTTTCGAATTTTCGCTCATTGGATTACAAGTTAGGTTCACACGCGCTTGTACTTAGAAAACGGTTTCCAAAGACCTCTAAAATTTAAATAACAGTCTGGAATGACTTCTAATTTTGGGTCAAAGGTCATGCTCACATGGGCTTGTACTTTAAAAGTAGTTTTCGGTCAAGAAAAACTAAATCCAGGGCCCTGAAAATACAGGAAGTTTTGGCATGATGACTAGATGCACGTTATTTACTTTGAGTCCACTCGGTCAAAGGTAAGCCATTGGGCTCTGCGATTTTAAAACTGTTTTGGTCAATAAACAACAAACCGAATCCAGAAACCTCACATTGACAGGATAATTGGGTATGGTAAATAAATGAAAGATTTCGCACCCACCAGGTCAAAACTCACAAGGGCTCGTGTTGAAGTCAAAGAAGCGAGCGGCATACATGTTTCACATACATCTATTGTTTGTTTTGCTGTAGATTACAATAAGCCTCATTTTGCCTTTTTGTATATCTGTTTAGCCGTGGCTTGTGTCGGAGACATATTGAAACTTTACAAAATAGGAAAATTGAAAATATTGCTCAGACGTTTTAGGACAGTAATAAGATAGAAAGAAAGTCAACATAATTATAGCGTGCACAAGTTTTATGTGATTACATTATTCCCCAAAGTTCCATTTACCTGTAATAATTCATTTTATGTCTTTAAAGATGTATTTTCTTCTGTGAAATTAACCTCTTCAGTCTATTTAATGAAAATGAACTCCATCAAATGCGACATTTCGAACTATTATGATAAACCCAATATTGAAGACAGCACGCAAAACAGTTAATAGCATTTTTTCCCCAATTTAAACACCACACAGAATATATGTGTTTCTGGGACTTGGATCAACTGATCAAACGAGAGATGCGCCGATAACTGTTATATTTTTATTCTTAGCGATTCTCTGTAAAAACAAATAAACATACATACAAACAACATTCATTTAACGATCATCAGTAATACATGTACATACATTCATATACAAACAGCATTATGTACTATATCTCATGTATTAACAACATAATAATATGACTCATATATCAAACAACGCCATACACTCAAACACATGCAGAAATATTTATATACATTCATTATTAATATACAAATTTAAGTATGAATAATGACATAGAAATATCATTTATTTACCGAATTTGGTCTCTTTCTCATCAAGTCTCACAGAAATAATTAAATCAAGTCCACAGTTCCGTTACGTTTAATTTCAAACCTTTGGGCGGAAGCGGAAAAACAATAACAATTATGACGTTGACGTCACTGGACGCCGGAAAACGTCACGTGGTTATAGACGCCAAACAGTCGTCAAATAAATAGCGTCAGTTCTACAACAAATAAAATTAAATTTTAGAAACTATTTTTATGTTTCTAACAGTCCCCACTATGAAATTACATAAATTTCATCACAATAAACAAGCTTTTCAAAATGGCGATTTAATTTATGTTTTATCAAAATCAGTTATTCTTAATTTTAAACTATTTTAATTTATGCAGTTACTTTATAAATTTTAGGTGCATCAAGTTGGCCACAACAATTATTGACTTACATTCAATATATCTGAGTGTACTTGTACTCAAATCTCATAAGTTTGTAATTATAAACAAACATTTTGAAAGCAGGTAGGATAAAAACTTTACATTGAAGCCTCAAGAAGACACAATTTAGTAATTGGCCTAATTAATTGACCTGATTTAGTTCTGATCACACAGCTTCTAACTAGACTATCTCTACCAAGATTCACGTCGACTACTCGGGCTAACGGCCACTGTCCTCTGGGAACATTGTCAACTGCAACAAGAACAACATCGTCTTTCTTTATGTTTACAGTTTTACGTTGCCATTTCTGGCGTTTCTGAAGTAGTGGTAAGTATTCTCTCAACCATCGTCTCCAGAATACATTAGCAAGATACTGGATTTGTCTCCACCACCGTTTTGCGTAAATATCTTGCTTCTTGAAGATACCAACAGGTAAACACTGGTTAGATTTCATCAGCAGGAGCATACTCGGCGTTAATGCCGGTGGATCTCTGGGGTCACTGCTTACAGGTGTCAGAGGTCTATCATTTAGAATTTTCTCTGTTTCAGCCATTAATGTAAGCAACTGCTCGTCGTTCAGTATTTGTTCTCTGACGAGAGATTTCAATATAACTCTGGCTGAACGAATCAAACGTTCCCATGCTCCTCCCATATTGCTTGCGTATGGAGGGTTGAAATGCCATTCAATGTCATTATGGGTAAAGTATCTACTTAGTTTGGACTTGTTCCATAGCTGTAGCGATGTACTTAGTTCAGTTTCACCTCGAACGAGATTGGTTCCATGTCACTGAATACTTTCTGAGGTCGTCCACGTCGACTTTGAAAGCGTTGAAATGCAGATATGAAAGAATCAGTGGAAAGACTGTGAGTGACTTCAAAATGAACCGCCCGTGACGTCAAGCACGTGAAAATGCAGCCGTAACGCTTTTCTCGTGCACGAGATGTCTTCACAATTAATGGTCCAAAGTAATCGATTCCAATAAAGGAAAATGGCGGCATATCCGATGCCGACTGTTCCTCAAGCAATGGCGCCATCTGTTGAGTCATTAGCGGGGTATGTTGTCGTCTGCATACGATACAACTTCTCACAACATGCTTCACTGCGCTAGGTCCGTGCAGAATCCAGTATTTCTCACGTGAAATGGAAAGTACATGCTCTTTTCCAACATGACCATTATGCTCGTGGATATGTCTAATGATTAGTTTTGTCACATGGTGTTTGCTAGGTAATACGATTGGATATTTGCTTGGATGTTCGGATTGTAACCGGCCTTGTACTCTGATCAAGTCATGGTGTATGATAGGGTTTAAAGAAGCTAAACAGCTGTCTTTCCTTACAGGCTCCATATTCTGAAGACGTATTCTCTCATTAATAAACGACATACGTTGTACCAATGCTAGCACGCTGTGTTCCGCCATGTTGATTTCATCTAGGCTTATGTCACCTTTACTCAGTTCCAAGGTGTGTTTCATATACGTACGTCTGCAGTAGGTCTTGTATCTAAGTAACCATGCAACGGCTCTTCTTAGCTTGGTCCAACTGGAGTATCTATCCAAAATATTTTGGAGGGATTCCACTGCTGCAACAGATGTGTTTACAGCAACTTCTTTCTTTACCTCAGTGTCATCTCCGTTTATTTGAGGTTGTATTTGTTGTCTTGGCCAATGGCTTTCATCTTTCTGAAGGAACTCTGGTCCATGCATCCAAAATTTCATTGTCTCGAAATCATTGGCGTGCATTCCTCTAGAAGCGACATCTGCTGGATTAGAAGAAGTATCTACATATCGCCATTGATCTTGTGACGTCAAATCATGAATTTCACTCACCCTGTTTCCTACGAAGGTTTTGAATCTACGAGATTCGTTTTTAATGTATCCGAGAACAATCATAGAGTCGGTCCAGAATGTCACTTTGTCGATGTTTATTTCTAGCTCGTCTGCTACTAGCACATAAAGCCGAGAAGCAACAACCGCTCCTGAAAGTTCAAGTCTCGGTATAGAGGTCTGCTTTATTGGTGCTAATCGTGATTTTCCAATCACAAGAGAGCATGAAATCAAGTTTTTGTCATCTTGTAATCTCAAATACACGCATGCGCCATAGCCAAGTTGAGAACCGTCACAGAATATATGTAGCTGAGCATTCTTTAAGCTTCCAAAATTCTGTGGTTTAAAACACCTCCTCACAGAGACGTCCTCTAAATATGGAAGTGTATCTAGCCACTTTCTCCACTCAAATTCGTCCTTTTCAGGGATAGGATCGTCCCATGGAAGCTTCTGTCTACACAGATTTTGTACTACTGCCTTGGCACGTAGTGTTACTGGTGCCACTAGTCCAAGGGGGTCAAACATGGAACTGACAACGGAAAGGATGCCGCGTCTGGTAATGGGTTTTTCACTTACTTTGACCTTAAATTTGAGTTCATCGTTTTCTACGTCCCACTGAACACCAAGTGCACGATCTACTGGCAAACTGTCGTCCTTACTGAGATTCATTATAGATGGTGCTCGTTCCGACTCAGGAATGGATTCTACGACATCTCTTTTGTTGCTAAGCCATTTCGTCAGGCGAAATCCTCCTCTCCTTAGCAATGACTGTAGGTCTGACGCTAACTCGATTGCTTTCTCATCTGAAGAGACTGATTTCAAGCAATCATCAACGTAAAAGTTCTTATTAATGGTGTTGACTACATCTGGTTTATACAGGTGTGCGTTATCTGATGCAGTTCGTCTCAGTGCATATGCTGTGCAACTTGGGGATGAGGTCGCGCCAAATATATGTACCAGCATTTGATAGCATCTAGGTTGTTGAGTTATGTCTCCTCCAGGCCACCATAGAAACCGCAATGCGTCACAATCTTTATCTTCGACACGAACTTGGTGAAACATAGCCTCGATGTCGGCTGCTATAGCAACGGGATCTTGTCGAAATTTGATTAAAACACCGACCAAGCTGTTCATGAAGTTGGGTCCTTGTAGAAGCTGACTATTTAGAGAAATCCCTCTGTACTTTGCGGCACAGTCGAATACGACTCTTACTTTTCCGGGTTTATTTGTATTAATCACAGGATGGTGGGGTAAGTACCAAACGCGGTTACTGTCAGACTTAATATCTTCAACTTCCTTTGCATGCCCTTTCTGGATATAGTCATTTACTGTTGCACTGTACATTTTATGTAGCTCGTGATCTCGTGCCAACTTCTTCTTCAAATGATTAAGACGCGCATGCGCAATAGTCAAGTTATTAGGCATTATTAATTTGTCGTCACGCCATGGTAATTTTAGTTTGTAATGTCCGTTTTCATATTTTAACGAAGAGTCCATAATTTTCAAGGCTTTCTTGTCTTCTAAAGACATCGAATTTCTTTCTACTACTTTCACTTTGTCATCAAAGTCAGTAGTCCACATTTTCTCTAGTTGTTGTTGCAACAACACATCAGATGATTGCTGAAAATTTACATTAGCCGTTTTCTGTGTTGTAGTGTCTGTAACAGGTCCGCGAACTGCCCATCCCAGCTGAGTTCTAATGGCGTATGGTTGATCATGGCGGCCTGAACACACTTCTAAGGGTATATGTGCTTGCGGTGCATCTGTTAGAATAAGAAGCATCACAGAGCTAGAGTCGATTTCGGGAATTTCTATCTTGGATAAGTATGGTATATTTCTGAAGTCGGCGTTTCTAGCCGCAGATCTAGTAGATACTGGAAGTGATTTTACTGACCATACCTTTCTTAAGATAACGTCGTTACCACCTGACGCCGGCTGCACGTGCAAATCTACTTCATGTCCTTGGACGGCAATTCTGGACGAGCTTGCCGTAGACATCTGGAACGTCACTGGTTTACTAGGTAAGTTAAGTGTTTTCAGTAATCGTTCATCGCACAATGTTTTGTCAGCTCCCTCGTCGAGAAGAGCATAAGTCTTACAAAACGTTCCACTTTCACCTCTCACGAGTACAGGTATTATGCCTAGACAGTTTTTTACATAAGATCCGCCAGTAGTTGCACAATTTACAACTGACTGTTCTGCTGTGTGATCAAATTTACTAGTTTCTACCCATCTATGTAAAAGAAAGTGGTGCTTAGATTTGCATTCCGTTACATTGCACCCAACTGGTTTTCTACAAGTGTTAGAAAAATGTTTGCCTTTTAAACAATTAAAACATAGTTTGTTCTTTTTTACAAACTGTTTCCTGTCGTTTAAATTCATAGCAATAAATTTTGTACATGAAGCCAGATCTACACAACTACCTAAGCAACAACAACATTTACGTGGGGGCTTATACATGGGCGTGTTAACTTCACTATTTGTAGCAAAACTAGTAACACTATTTTTACGAGTTGCAGGATTTTGTTTTGACCTAAAGGTTCTACCTTCAGCAGACTTACCACAACCTTTCTCATTAGCAAGATCAAGGCCATACAGGGAAGTAGCGACATGGGCCTTTTCCTCTACGAATTTCACCAGATCTGAAAAGACTGGTTCTCTACCAGATTCAGTAATTGAGTGTGCAATATCTACCCACTTACTACGGACGTGCATAGGTAATCGTCTCACAATGCGACGTAAATTGTCTGTGTTATTTATGTCTGAGTTAAAACCTAACTGGGACAAAGTTATTTCACTTTTTCTCATTTCAAGAGCTAAATCTGAAAGACCGTTAGTATCAGATGTCTTAATAAGATGCCCATTAACAAGTTTATCCACATAACTTCTAGCAATGTTATGAGGCCTACCGTATCTTGAATACAGAATGTCTCTTGCCCGTTTATAGCCTTCACTAGGACTCAAAAGTACACAGTCTTCTATAGCACTCTTTGCTTCTCCGTCACAGTATTGTATCAAGTAACTAAGTCGTAACCTGTCGTCACTAACTCTACATTCAATGTTCGCTTCAAAGTTATTCACAAATTTGCAGTACTCCAAAGTTGAACCGCTGAATCTCAGGAGCTCCGGCTTTGGTAAGTTGAACCCTTCCTGTAACGTATTAGCCAAAAACTGAAAGGCTGATTCTATGCTAGTGTCCGTATTTCTTAAAACGCTCGGCCGTTTCTCAGATGAATGCGCGTTCTGATTCACTGATCCATTCGTCCGCTGTTTCATTTTAAAATGAGCGCTGTTAGGTGTATTAATAATCTCGCAGTCATCGTGCGTAGTTCTCGTGCTTTTATCAGACCCTTCATGACCGGAACTGACATTATTTACTGTCGTCTGCTTAACATATGACGAATCTTGCACGTGCTCACCAGTTTCTTCTTCCAATGCCTCGTGCCACACCAACTCTTCAAGTCGAGCTTGTTCTAATTCGCACTGATATTCAAGTTCTCGCTCTTGAGTTTCTATTTCTCTGCGCGCACGTTCAAGTTCATGTTTTTTCTTAAGAGAATTTAGCTTCTGTTCTGCAATCAGTCGTTTAGCTTTGGAACTCGCTAGTTTCGTCTTACAGGTTGATGACGCGTTACTACAAATTTCATCATCTTCATTAGATTTGCTGGGGGATTTCCATTGTTCGTACCTTTCCTGAAACTCTTGGAAATTATTAAGGTAACGCTCGTATGTTTGTTTCAAGTTTTCACAATCCGTAGGGTCTTCACATAACTCCAGACACTCTAAGTGTATGTTTTTGAAAATGTTAAATCTGTCACACAATTTCACGTACAAGCTTTCCACAAATTCGTCATTTTCATGAGAAATCATGTATTGTTCTAAGTCCTTGTAAAGTTTCGTCAGTTGCGCACCATGCGCAGACCTCGATCGCTTAAGTCCATGAAAAGTTTTAATTTCTGATTCTGCCATGCCTTTATTCAAAGTAGTCGTCACTGTTTCTTCATTGGATCTTTATCGATGATTCGGAAATTCGAGAATTGTTTCTGGGACTTGGATCAACTGATCAAACGAGAGATGCGCCGATAACTGTTATATTTTTATTCTTAGCGATTCTCTGTAAAAACAAATAAACATACATACAAACAACATTCATTTAACGATCATCAGTAATACATGTACATACATTCATATACAAACAGCATTGTGTACTATATCTCATGTATTAACAACATAATAATATGACTCATATATCAAACAACGCCATACACTCAAACACATGCAGAAATATTTATATACATTCATTATTAATATACAAATTTAAGTATGAATAATGACATAGAAATATCATTTATTTACCGAATTTGGTCTCTTTCTCATCAAGTCTCACAGAAATAATTAAATCAAGTCCACAGTTCCGTTACGTTTAATTTCAAACCTTTGGGCGGAAGCGGAAAAACAATAACAATTATGACGTTGACGTCACTGGACGCCGGAAAACGTCACGTGGTTATAGACGCCAAACAGTCGTCAAATAAATAGCGTCAGTTCTACAACAAATAAAACTAAATTTTAGAAACTATTTTTATGTTTCTAACAATATGTTTTATCATTAAGTAATTTAGATAAATTTGGCAAATCACTTCAGTTACGCATTTTGTCTTGTAATGACCTTCCAATACCGTTTTCTCAGTTCTCAACCTTAGTTCCGCGTACATAAAATGACCTGTGTTGATTGGTCAGGTTTGTAATTTCCGCCCTTATGACAGAAATGATTTTATTTACTGAATTGTACAGTTAACGATAAAATCTTAAAGTTTTGAAAAACAAGTTGGCTGCTTAAAAAAGCATCCAATGGGTTATGCCAAATGATTGAATTTTACATATGATCAAATCTTTATGCGATATTGATAGTTGTCCTCTTTCTTTAATATTTCAGTCTATGTTAGTAAATTTGTCAGTGTGTGAACAAAGCAAGTATTATTTTAGAATATAAAGTATTATCAGTGTTTACGAGCACAGGATATAATGAATACACTATAAAAATATAAAAATAAAATCTTTGAGAACTCAAGACAACTACGATCATCTATTTTAGAAATAATTATAGTATCGTAAATAGAGCTAAAATAAAAAGGGAAAAGCATAACAATTTTATATTTTACAAGACTAACATTTCCAGCGTGCATTATATATTTACTTACACATTTGAAATGAAACCACTGTATTTTGCATTTTTGTTGTCACATTTCAACAAGCCGGTATCCTGCAGGAGCAGTGGTAACGCACTGAACTGATATTCCAGTGGTCCTATATATTAGTGCTATACACTGAGCATGCAAAAGAACCAGAGGCGTCATTGAAATGAGATGCTTTCTTGTTCTGCACTATACCCAGCATCCTAAAAAAGCTAACCTCTCTATGGGACGTCGGTCAAATGGTCAACACGTACCGACGAGAAATAAACTCAAATAGATAAAGGAATATACAGTTAATTTAGCAACACTCACATCACCTGCTGACATTATATGCATTTTCTGAATTCTGCGAAATTGTTCAAATTCTTGAAGTTCTAAACATTAATTTAAATGAGGCTTCATTTCAAAATATCAAATCTAATGTTTATATCAAATGATTTTAGTGTGAATCATGTTTCTACGGCAAAACAGTTGCGAAAATCCTAAAGTCTGAATTGTAAGTCTGTTTTCTGTGTCGTTTTTAAAAATTATGCAAAATTATATGTAAATTACAGTCAATTTTTCTGTTGAATTTAAACACATCATTTACCTAAAAAACAAACATAATTATAATTGCCACTCACATTGATACAATCAGATTCAATACATTGAATGCAGCTTCCTTAATCATATGATTGCACATTGTTAAAACTAGGGTCGCAAATAGGACCGCAAATAGAATCGCAGGGCCGCAGAATAAAGATGTCAGAAAATCTCCAGATCCAGACGCTCTGCTCCATATTCTTTTTCAATAGACGCTCTGTCGCATTTTGAAAACTCGCCAGTATACTGGGTGATGCCCTATATTACGTAATGACACTGCTTTTCACGATTATAACAAGCTCTGAACTCCTTTACTTACTCGTTTTTGAATATCATCCAAAACTGCAGAAAAAGACTGATCTAATATTTTGAAATTCAAACATTTTATTTTTATTTGTGTACATGAACATCCAAAAGTTATTTGTCTTCTTTGTTTATAAAATACATATTTTTACCGAGCATTTCGTATTTCTTACCTAGAGAATGACTAAACCTATATATAGTACTTAAAAGCTTCTACCAACGAAGTTATATATACGCTGCTTAAATAATGAATGACCGCAATGCTGTCTAAACAGAATCTGATCATTTCAAAATAACACAACGGTGAAATAATAATGGGCAGATTAATTGAAGAACGAAATAACTCCTGAAATAATCACGAATTCGGTACATAAAATCTAAGTTTAGATATTAAGAGAAGATGAAAAGCGATAAAAAACGAAATAATGATCAATAATGATAGTCATTTGTTAGATAATTCCTTTACTGGCGTTTCGCTTTTGTATAAGTTTCAGGTAATAAGTCCATCGTAGACATAAAAACAGGGATTTTATGATTCTCCAGACGGTATTGATATTATTGATGATGTTACATAATATCAAGTAAAGTGCTTGTTTATAATAGTGACACTTACTAAAGGACATCCTCCCTAAGACACCTCTATAAGTATACACATTTACTACCCTTTTCCTTATCTTATATGCCAGGCGTGCAGGCAATCGGAAACCATTCTTTAACAAGCTGGCGGCTCATTATTTGTATAAATATTTTTAAGGTAAAAGAACATTTCATATTTCTTAGTTACAGAATGGTCGCACCTATATATAGAACGTCCAAAATGGTCTGTTCGCTACTTGTATAATGATTGATCGCAGTCCTATATAAACAGAACGTAATCAGTCCAAAATAATACAACGTCGAGATAATACTGTACAGCATGATTTATATACCGATTTGTCCATAAAAATGATCATAAATCTTAATATAGATGTCCATAAAAGATGAAAAATAAGAAAAGAACAACACTGAACAATGGAAAATAATTATTATTTTGTTATGATGTGACCTTAATATGGTTAGAAGAACAAGGAATGCAACTTATATCGGCATGTTACAGTTACAGGCATTTTCTTTAATTTTCATTTGATTGATTTAAATTATTACGTCACAGTCACAGAGAAAACTAATATCACAAGGCACCTTTCGTTTCAATCCGAGATTTTTTGGACAATACTTTGCAACAGAAGAGATTAAACTACTTTACAATATCTATCTATTATAGTTTATTTGTTGCCTATAAAAAGGATAAAATCTTTTATCTTTTAGGAAAATGAATTTCCTAGCAAGTCTGGTGATTATGAAAATAACGGGACATTTGAAGATGAAACATATTAAGAACAAAATAACAGAAAGATTAACTGATATATACTGTCATTAGTTCATCAATGACCAACCTAAACGATATGATTTGCTAAATGGGTTTCTGAGACGTATCAAAACAAGCAGCACCACTCTTACTTTAAGATAAAGTCATACCTCGATGGCACGAACTCGCTTCGCTCGATTTCCCAGATGGCTCGAAGTTGACGATCGGTTCCGATTTTTCTCCTTATATTTCTGTATTAAAATTTTGAACACAGCTTAACGCCGCAAAGCTCGAATTATTATATGGCTCGAGGTGTATTTATGGTCAAAACATGTTAATTTACACCTTTCATTGTTCTTAAGGGTTGAACTCCTAACTTGGGTGTGAACTGTCTCACAGGTTATCATATATATGAAATGGCACGTTTGATTGATTAATTGATTTTCAGCTTAACTGTATTACTTAAGATGTTTTTAACTTCAGGTCTGTTGAAATCAGCAGTATACGTTAATTTTAAAACGGTTTTAATTGAAATGACATAATACATCTTCATTTTTGAAGGAATTAATAATTCGTTAGCAATTTACGACTCTACAGTATACCGTTACGAGATTCGCTCAAGAAATTCACTGCAATTTACACAAAAAGTCCATCGAAAATGTTTATCAGGCAAAATCGCAGAAAGTTATGTATCGTCGTGACGATAAACCATAACAGTAGTTTTGGTACATTTACCTGTGGCGTGTATTTATTTCATAGCCAGCCCATCATTTCCCTTAAGAGTGAATCTTTATTTTGCCATTTTACAATAAAAGAAAACTAGAATCATGAAATGACCATGAACTAAGCTAAAATTTAAAAAATAAAGAAACTAATTTAGAAGCTATATAGTTCATAATAACGCTCCAACATTATACAATAACGTTTGATTTTATGGCTCGAATAATTCGATGCTCCACGTAATGTTTGGAGTCTCAGCGACTTCGAGCCATCGAGGAATGACTGTACATGTACTGAATGCGTGTCAAATATGACAGTAAAGACGACGAAGACAGCCGTTTAGTATGGCTTGCAGGGAGACTCGCAGAGAAAACAAATAATAAGGACTTTTCCCTCTAAGCCCGAAAAGAATTGAGCAATCTAAATTAGGGCCTTCGAAATGCAAACTGAGCCAAAACATGTCCAGTCATCGGCAGCTTTAACACTATAACAGCTGCTGGCGACGGTGCCACACCTGAAACAAATGCACACCGTATACTCAAACCCCTACACCTAAATGCAATTTCTGCTGTCAGTCTCTGTCCCATCCTACAGGTTCTTAGTCCGTGCCCAACCTGAAACAGACGCTCCATCCGTGTCTTTAAATTTTTAAGGCCTTCATGTGTCCCTTGCTGCTGCTAGTCCTTCTCAGTCCGTAGTTGCTGCTAGTCTGCTTCGTCCTGTGGCTGCTACTGGTCAGACTTATAGCTGATGGTCAGTCTTGTGCAGGTAAAGTGACGCCCCCTTCTTTAGTTCTAAATAAACGCTATCCTACGTATTTCTCACCACGTTTTGCGGCATGATGTATATCAGAGCCAAAAAATAAAAGAAAACAAGATACGCTGAGGGCCAAACTGCCAAAAACCTTCTCTGGATCAGAGGCATTGCGCTTGATGCGAGAGAAAGAGAAGAAAATAAAATAAAAATAGAAGTTAGCCAAGATGAAAAGGCGCTTCAATAGCTTAAATAGCTTCAAAGAGAAAAAGACAAAGCAAAAAGAGGGAAGGACAGTTAAGAAAAAAGACAAAATTAACAGAGAAAATAAAGTGACTGAGAGTGACAGCGAAAGAGAAAGTGTACATGGATGAAAGTGGCTTTAAGGAGAGGGTGGTGAGTCCTGGATGTAAGTCTAGTGAAGGAATAGAGAATGAATGGCAAGGGTGTGATTTATGCCCGAGATGGTGGCACATTGAGTGTATTGACAGGAATGAATTTTATGAGAAAAGTGCGAGTGATTAAACTGGAGTTGCGTTTAATTGTTAAATGTGCAAGTGATTCTGAAACATTTCAGCCATTATTTATCATGGCAGATATAATTTAAGTAGAAAAATACTTTGTTTTACACTTTTTTACGCTACCTTTTTACACTTCTATGTTGCCCTCCATGTTACATGTTACTTTTTCACGCTAACACAAACATCTAGAAAGCAAAAAAAACGGAAATGTGCCACATGCAGGCTACTTCATTTCTTCACAGCTGGTCAGGGTGATAAAGGTAAGATGTGTTACAGGTGGTTCAGGTAGGTCATTCATTTTTACTACCGCTTGCAAAACAGATTACAGTTAAACGTATTCGGAAAGCGGTAAAAAGTGACGTTACAATGTTTATTTCAGTGGCTTAAACTGTCACTTAACTGATCATCCAATCACAGCGCGGTAGTTTTCTCAGGTATACCTAGCAATGAAACTGCATCTTGCAATCTACCCGCAGCCACAAAAATGTGCCTGGGCGGCGTCAAAGTTGTTGTGTCGTAATTGTCGCTGCATTTCTAGCGGAAATCTTCACTCAGTATGTTTTTCCTAACCGCTTTTCCATTTCGTACACAGAATGACACTTTTGACAGGTAAAAGGCGGAGTTTGAACGAAACACATTGGGCGTCGCTTTAATTAATTTTTGACAGGTGTACTGACATGTCTTGTTCTTTACCTAACAGTGTAAACTCTAAATAAAAACACGCACCACATACCAGAAAAGGCGAAAAATAAGATATCAATTAAGAATTTTCAATGTGCCGATAACTGATGCATTTTATGGCGTTTTGTCTTTCGAATTTTTTGAATGTTGTTCCTACAATCATGCACTTTCTAACACGTAGTTCATTTTATATTTTACTTTACATGTCTTTTTCTGGATATGTTCTTTTTGCTTTTAAGAATGTGTTTTGCGTTGGCTACAATATTAAACTCGGTTTATTCTTCTGAATAGGGAAAGTTCGATACATATCTGTCAGATCGGATTGCTAACTTGGCTTTGTCTTAAGACAGCCTCTCACATTTTGAGTGTAATTTTATGGTAGTCGTGCTGCTGACCCTGCGATTGATGTAACAAAGTTATCATGGTAACCTACGAATATTGACTTACTGGCACTACCCTCCCATACTACATTTAATGAATGTAAATTTAATTAAATGGTCAACTCAGTTTGCTGTAACTCGCATACTTCTATACCATTATGATAACGCATGGAGAGTGACAAACTATGTGACTCCTGCATATTATTATTATTCTTTATGCTTACTGTGCTAATCTTTATACGTAACTATTTCATATCGTTTAATTTAATTTATGATGAAAGTCTGATTTAATACAGACATTAAATTGTTTACTCTTCACAGACTACATATGTAATCGGGTATTTTCTGCCTTCCAAATGTCTTCGGCATAATAGCCATGTATTTGTATAAAATAACCTTTTTCCACCGGCATAGCTTTCAAACTTGCCACAATA
Organism: Cyclina sinensis; assembly: GCA_012932295.1. Taxonomy (NCBI): domain Eukaryota; kingdom Metazoa; phylum Mollusca; class Bivalvia; order Venerida; family Veneridae; genus Cyclina; species Cyclina sinensis. Next base: position 69,102,174 of record JAAONU010000001.1, on the reverse strand, counting down.
TCTATATGACTAGAAAAATGAAGGACAGTTCACTATTTATTCAGTATTATGGTTTACAAAGCACCACTTAACATTTAGAATACAAATTGTATAAAAAAATCGGGGGCATATGCCACGACCCCCCGTAGAAGGGTGGCTTACATTTCAACTAAAGTCAGACTATGTCCCCTCTATCAAACATTAATATTAATTTTTCCTTTCAAATGTCATGTGAGAACATTTTTCATTAGTCTGTTTGAGCATATTTTGTCATGTGGCTGTGTCAGCTAAACTAAAATTTCTGCAGGATGGCAAAAATAGAAAATGATGCTGAATTTGTTTGATAATGGTAATTAAATAGAAAGCCAGCTGGCTTAATTATTGCGTGCGCATATGTTTTATGTAATTACGTAAATAGTTTAATTTACCTGAAATCATTCATTTAATGTCTCTCACAATGTTTTCTCTTGGTTGTAAATAAACTTTTCTGTTCAGCTGATGAAGATAATTCCATTTAACTATGATTAAATGCAACATTTGAAACTATTCAGATAAATCCAACATTAAAAACAAACAAACATACGAATGTTCATGGAATTTTACCCAAACTTGAGAAAACAAAGATAGTGTTTTTATTATTATTATAAAGAAAAAGTTCATTGAAATATGATATAAAATGGGTACGGTATTTTTTAGACACTGGTATTATTAACTCTACATTTTAGAACAATTTAGAAAGTAAGTTGCTTGAATATGCCCAGATATTTCTCAGTAATAGTTTTCTAACTGCTCGATACACCAGAAAGATCTTGCCTAAAAACTGATCACTCACATATTTATAAAACGAAATGATATAGAGTTAAATTATTTTTCATGAATTTCTTTACTGGAGTAATGCTTTTGTGTATACTTTAGAACTGTAGATAAAATTTATTTTTCATACAAATGTATGTATCAAATGTAATACTGTTTAACCATATTTGTTTAATTTATATTATATGGATATAATGCCAGTTGGGTCAAAAACCTTCTGAATTTGAAACAAATGAATATGAAAATATAGTAACAAGTAGATCTTAGATATCAAAACATTTTCTTTTAATTTTTGTGCATCAGGCTTCAGAAATCATTTCGTATCATTTGTAAGTTACTTAACATTGTATATATCATATCTAGAGAAAAACAGGACGCTGCTTTTCACTTCGTAGGAAACATGATATAAGACTTTTTAAGTCAGTGTGTATGTATAAATAAAAATGTTTGCACATATAATACCGCAAAAAGTCACACTAGCTGGTATATTTAAATTTTCATGTCACGTGTATTTGTAAGTGGAATATCATAGTTACAGAAGGCACAGTACTGAAAGCAACTGTTTTCTGTTAGAAGGTCAGTAATATAAGTCACTTAAATGATTGTTATAATACCATAATAACTGTACAAAATGTTATCATATGATAATAGTAACTGGTTAATTTATCTGTAGGTAGGAACTTTCCTTGTCCTTGTAATAACAATACAAAACAATGGCCTAGTACACATGTACCTATTACTCTCGCAAACAATGTGGCATATTTTCTAGAATCAATACGATTCCAAGGTCAATTCATTTTCGAGAGGCTTCTTGGCTGACAATAGTTTGCATGCAATCACCCAATGGACCCTAAAGGCAAAGCACTACAACATAATATAAGGAGTTTGTCATTACTATGCTAATACATAATGAAAGTGGGGAATAGAGCAGTCTAAAACAAAATAACTGAACGGTAGTTAATGCTCGGGACTTGTGTAACGAATAAAAGTTCAGGCATATAAGATCTACAGAGATGACACAAGTCTATGAAACTATTTTATAATATCTACATTTTAATGCACTGTTATTTTATTTTTAAATATATGTGTATTTTAAAGAAAAAAAAGATATATTTTTTTTTTAATTTGTATCTAAGTACTTGTGGTGTACTGATTATGTACAAATATATCCAGTTTCTCCATAAAAAAACATTTATTTTAGATTACGTTATTAAATTTGAAAATGTATCGACAGAAAAAGAAAAAAAGGATCAAAATATTTGTTAGAGTCGCAATTAACTGTTCTGTTAATCTTTCCAACATGAATGCAAACAAGATTTAATTCTTTCCACATTTCATATTTTCTTTGGAAGGCTCGGGGGTTTTTACGCGGCATAATATCGAATAATATTAAAATACAGGAGTTTTCAAACAACTTATTTGTAAAACTGTAAAGGTTAAACACATTACAACACCTATTTTCCCTAAACCTTCCAACAGTATTGGTCCGGTGTCCCCGATCTTGGTAATATGAATTTACATATTTTTCCAGCTTTTGACAAGACATTGTGTCCCTGAAAATTTAGTAAGCAGTGGTTATAAGCGAAATTATGTTTATTTGATCGCATTTAATAAGTAGATAACAAAAAAGTCTCAACATGTTCGATAATGGAGATATAATGGCTGTTGTTTAGGAGAAAAGACAAATAAATGTTTTCTTTGAGGAATCAGCAGACAATTTGACAACAGTAGAACGTAGTGTGTATAAATAGTATGGGTCCCAGCATAATCACAACAGACACTATCTTATTCCTCGTTAGTTAGTTATACAGTGACTATGGTAGTTTTTTATATGTCATATGTCTGTTTCATTTGAATGCATCGATGACGGAGATAATATTCAAAGCACTTTGTAGATTAAACGCACTTTTTTATTCAATGCCGTCTTTATATGCAAATATATTTGTGAATTTTTCATTCCGTAACTGTATCATTGGAATGTTTCAGCTTGATAGAAAAATGATAATTTTACTTTGTGTCGAAAAAAAGTTACGCGTTTGCAGAAAGACAGACTTTTACGACTTCAAATAAAGAACAATCCTTATTTATCCAAGGTTTTTCACATATAAATGATTCAAATTAAATTTTATGACATATCATTCCGACATATGAATTTACGCACATAAGTTTTCACACACTTCCAAAATATCCGGTTTCCTCGTAAACGCACATATCGATGGCGCAATCGATTATTGGGTTCTTTTCTCAAAATGTAAACAATTGAGGCTACGCTAAAATATGTGGAAACTACAGTTCCACGAGGAAAATACTGAATTTAACATTATCTTCTTGTTTTGTATGAATTTCTTAATCCTTATTTTTCATCTTTTTTCATCTGTCAAAAAAAAAAAAAAATAAATAAATAAAAGAAGCAGGTTTGGCATTTCGCTACGGAAGATGACTCCTACGTTCTGTCAAATTTAGGACATTCAGGTGACTGTCGTGTTATTTAAAATGGCGGTTATCTGTTTTATTCACTGTTTTAAAAGGTGTACACCTTATTTAGAATACCTCCGTAACTCTTGTTTTAAAATTTTTACTTATTTTTTACATATTGACCCAGAGACTTTCAAGTCAATATGACCCATTCTTCAAACAGGAGCAGGTGACATTGATTGCAAACCATTTGAAATTCATGTCAAGCGTTGGCTATGGATATAGCATGTACCTACCTGATAATGAGAAAAATGATAATTCTTTCCCCAGGTAAAGACAGCGATAACAAAAGAAAGGGCTGATTATACACCAATGTCTTTAATCTACTAGCATATTAACTAGATGAAAAAAAGTTCTGCAACACAACCTAACAATAATGAACTATTATGCAGTTTTTTTTCTTTAAAGTATTTTTTTAGAATAAATTTGATAAAGTATTCTGTTTCTTTTCAGAGCTGAAGTGACTGACTTGTCTCAGAGTATGCCACTAGCCTTGGTTACAGGGACAGTGATCACCCTCTTAGTTGGCAATGATATGCTAGTTTCATGTCAAGGTGGCCTGACTTGAAAGTTGCAAAGCCAAGAGGACTACAGATCCAGCGTGCAAAGGCAACATCAAAGGACTGAGTGAACAAAAACTTTACTGAGCTTAGTAAAATCCTTACACGGTATAATCTTTATGACAAACCAGAAAAAAAACTTTAATGTAGATTGTAGGGGACTGGTAACCACCCACAAATTACCAAAGGTTGTGGTTGATGTAAGCACAAAACCAGCTTCTGTTACTTCTTTAACCAGGCTAAATGTTACTGTTATAGGCTGTGGTAGTGCTCTGTGCCAACAAGTTCCTCCATTTCTTATTTTCACAGAGTTCAAACAGTATCTGGAACATCATTTACTTACGTTTCTTTCAGTAAGATCCAAGAAAAGCCCTGTAATTTACTCTATGATTGCCATACAGCCCACATCTCCCTTGACTTAATCAACTGGGCTAAACAGGAACATATTATCTTTTTTGTCCTTCCAGCACATACAAGTCACGTTTTCCAGCCCATGGATGTAGGCTGCTTTGGCCTTTTTGAAAGACTATACCAAGCCACCTCTCTCAAATTTGTGCATGACTACTGTGGACAATCCAATACCAAAAGTAACATGCAAATTAGCATGCAAATCTTATGCACATGCTTTATCTACAGCAAATCTGCAAGCTTCTTTCAGGAAATAAAGGAATCTATCCATTTAATCCAGATATTATTGATGCAAGTCATTTCCGGCCCTCTACAGTCCTGCAACAAAAGTCACTGGAAGTAACACCATCATTTGTCTTCCACAGAGTACATCATCACATCAAGTTTAAACTGAAATCTAAAAGTCATCTCAACATTTTTGAAGCTAAGAAATCTAACTTAGAAACAGAAAAAGCAGGTACTTGAGTCATGTCGTCAGTGGCAAAGCTATCACAGAGGGAGGATAACATTGTACAAAAGATAAATGAACATTAATCTGAAGTAAGTAAAGAAGCAAAGTTAAGCAAAGAAATTAAATTAGATTCAAAAGTTTGTAAAAGGCGACAATAAAAGTACATCCACAGATCTGACACTACCAGGTCCTTCTCATTACTATGTAGACTGCTGACAATCATATTCCCCATCTCAGATGAAGATTCCATTGCTGAAGATAGACAATGTTTTGTTTGCCATTTATAGACACCGAAACAAGTAAGGGAATCTGTGTATTTGCAGTTCACTTACTGGGGTCAGTACGATCGCTGTGCTCACTGGGTTCATTTAAAATACTGCACTGACATCAGAGTCATTAGAAGAGGAGATGTTCTTTTGTGTCCGAATTGTCAAGAGGAGTAACTTAAAAATCAATATTTCAACGTTTAATCAAGTGTTATAATTTTAGTGTTAAACTGTAAATATTTAACTTAACTCCATGTGTGTTTGAAAAAAAATACTAACTTCTGTGATAAACTTAACAGTCTTATTTGCATAAAACAATTTTCAGAAATGTGATATAAACTATACAACATTTCGAAATTGTTGCCATATCAAAGAATTTACCTGTACAGTATAACTTCCTCTTAACGACACTTGATTTCAACGGCATTTGCAGCATACCACAATATATGTCCGGTCCCGTTTTTATTCATATTCGTAACTTGTCATATCACCAACTAGTCCCAATGAGTGTCAGTGTAGTCAAGTTTTAATGTATTTCATGCATACTATACAGCGAATTTTGTTCTGTAAAATTCATACTGGAGCTTATTTACCATAATGACTATCCCGTGTACAGTATTCACGTGAGTGTGCTGATGTAACAAAGTGACGTGAAAACTTATGACGTAGCACACAATGTATTGTGGTGAGGGTACCTGCAAAACATGGCTTACTGTGCAGTGCAGAACGAAATAAACGTGTAACAATTTTACAAGGGTGCACACAAAATACTAAATGATTGTGTCACAGAGTAAGAATAAAATTTTAATTTCAAAATTTAACTAAGAAAACGCAAAAAAGTAAACATTTATTTTTCTTGAGACTGTTGACGATTTATGGAAGCATAATATATGATATTTTTATATTCAAATTAAGTAGATTCTATTTTAAATGCAATCATGATTTTAAATGAAATTTCTTAAAATGAAACTGTAATGTTCTTTCTTCAACTTGAGGAGATTTATAACATTTTCAAACGATGTGTGCAGTTATTGCCATCGGAATTGTTGGTAATATTTATAGGTATCATTAATGTAAAATTTCAGACTGATGTATGGCTTTAATTTGAATTCTAGGAGAAATACATTCAATAGCAGACATAAGTTAATTCATGCTAGTTGTGCAAGTGGTAAATTATCTGTGCTTTTGATATGTGTTTTAACTAGTCTGTGAAGTATTTATACAATGTGCGTTGTTATGGTATCCTTGTTTAGAAATTTAGAAAACCTTACTAGGCACTATATTCTTTTCTTGATAACTTTCCTCATGGCGAATGTTTTGTTTTGTTAATGTTGTTGTTGTTTTTTTTTTCGTTGTTAATGTTTCGCTTTTCAACAACACAGCTTTGGAAGGGCAGCCCATAAAACGGTATTTTAAACTTGCTGCGTTGTTAAAACTGTTTTCTTTTAGCTGCTTAACTTATTGATTTAAATTATTACAGATTGTGTGCGTTATGTTGCAGAGAGATGCTCCGCCTAGAATACAAGAAACGCTTAGTTTGTTTTACCTTTTAGATAGTCGCCATATTTTTACAGAAAGCAAGGCTGCTAAAAGGTCATGTCAGGTAATATCGGTGCTACGGTTCAAATGAAGTGTACGCATTCCGGTGGCTGAAAAATCGACGATTTGAAGGAAAGTTGTGTATTTCTATCATGATTATTTAAAAATGGACACGTGGTACCAAAATAAATGAATAAATAAATAAATAAAAACAAAGTTCCACAGATTGACTGGGATAAACTTTCTCTTAGCTCTTCCTCATAGTTTATGTGAGAATGGCTACAAAAAATAATTCTTTTGCTTAAGTTAGACGAATACTTCTGCATGTAATGCCTCTGACGATGAGATTTAGTTATACGAATACTAATATAATACAATTATACTCTGTAAATGTTTGATTGGTGCTATAGGTGTGATATAGAATTTTGCACACTCACATATTTTGATCATTACTGCATAAAAGTATATGGAAAAAGTGTGAACGACTCGTTTTCTTATTCCTGAAAGATATAATTCAGTTACAAACAGATATTACATATTTCTGCGTACTCGCTACATTGTATTCAAATAGGCCCGTTGTAACTCATCATGGCTTTGCCATAGAAATAATTTCCGGTTCCATTTTTATACTAGTGTATATTTAGTCTTCTCACATCTGCTGATACACAGGTATATTGTAATCATACGGAAAAGAAATATATTTCCTCAACCTGTAACCAAGGATCTGATACATTTTTATTTCAGGCACCTGGCATCAAAACATGTCCATCACACAAGCAAAAAAAGTCTTAAAATGCTGTTACTGATAATAATAATAATTATTTATTAATTTTATAAAGAAAAAAAACCTCGAACAAGAGGGAAGAATGTCATCAAAACCATCGTGGAAACAAGAAAAAAACATGAAAAACCTGACACATCGTGCTCGATATCATTTCTGAATTTCTTGCACCTTAAGGCTGAGTGTAGACATTCTTTTTCCTGAGAATAGTTTGCTGTATACCATTGTAAAAAATGTTTTAATATCAAACATTTTTGTACAAGCATAGGTGAAAAAAAATGAAGGAACTTGAGCTTTTTTTCTGTTCATCACACATGATGCGAAATATAGATAAGAAGACATCAGTCCGCAGTCACTCGTACCAACAAGCTTTATCAGCACTTTAGTTCTTAAACAAATTACAGGAAAAAAATTCTTGTCTACATGATACTCATGCATTTCAAAGGCATGATAGACACCCTGACGCTATACAACACACTACTTTAAACAACTTTAACGTTAACTATAGCAACGGAAATGTCAGCAAGTTAAAAGTTTGATCATTTCTTTCTGTAGACAATTTTGCAATAGTTCCTTGAGCAGAGACTGATGTATAGTTATATCTAAGGATTCGGACATAAACGATATCAGATCATATGTAAATACCGATTAATGCCATGTCAATGCTACATATTGTCCTGATGGCCAGACAGATTAATGGCACTATTCAGTGATTTTCTAATCTGGTATGTATTTAACACATAATTACCTCCAAGACCTTTAAGGCAAATTACATAATAGCATTGAATATTGAATTTGTCTAGCTTTTTTTGGTTACTTATGTTATTTGAGACTTACCTTGTAAGGCCCGTTGTTAACATGAAGTCAGACACCTACTTCTTTCGGTAGTAAAGCCGTCGTTTTTATCAGTTCCTGTAAAATCGTCATTTTTATATATATTTTATTGTTATATCAAACAAAGAATAGTTTCATTATATTCTAGTATGTTGTATTAAACAAAGAATATATTCATTATATTCTTGTCACTTCTGCGGTCATCCTTCATAATACACTCGAGAATTGCATAATCAGTACGTCAAAGTCTCATTATAACAGCTATATTTTTTGTACAGTCAATAACTTACTGTATGTATATCTTTAAAAGGACAGTTTAATGATCAAATGGTATTTTCATTTTATTATAACTTATCACTATATACGTTACGGCCAATCTTACGAAATTTAAAATTAGTTATTGTATACATGTATGTAAAGACTACGAGCTGTAAATTGTAACTAATTCAACAACACGTAAAATCCTTAACTACGGGTATCACCTTATTATTTTTGGTTTTCTGCAAGAAAATATTACAGCGAATATACAAAAAATCGGTCTCTAAATTTTCATGTTCGTTCTTATTATTATATCTTTATTAAAACTCGTTTATTCTACCTCTAAAACGTACTAAATTCGACTGTTGTTTAATAGCAGTAAAGTGCTTCATTCTTAATTAAGTTGGCCTATGAAATCTAAAGGGCAACGTCACTTTATTTAACCCGGTAAATCATAACGTACCTTACGCCCTTCTGGACACAACATCTGAAACTATTTTAATGTAGTTTTCATTTTTATTATTCATTTTCAAGTAAATATATTTTTAAATTGAAAAACATATTTAACTTCAGAGTCAAGACAGTAAACGTTATCCTTTAAATATATATATTTTCCGATAATTTAGCATATTAGTCCGATAACATTTGAATAACTTTAAAAGCTTAAACAAATATATCAAAGAAAAAACTCTTAATAAACGAAATCCATTTTATAGCTAGACAACCGTTAAACAAATGCACTTATTTACAGTTTATGAGACGATTTATTGTCATATTTTAGTATTAAGGTATCGTAACGTACCTTATGCAATTTTTCTGTACTCTGTAAATATCTACAGAAACTGATTCTTAACAGTATAAAAACATAAAAAAATATTAATTAAAAAAACCCTAAAATATCGAACTGTTACAGCGTGCTTACCACCAAAAGTACTTGTAATGGCTTACTACTAAATAATCTTTTAGCAAAATGCTATTTAAAACAGAATAACTATGTGATTTTAACACTATATACATACACTCCTACTAATGTTTTTCTATATAAAAACAAGGTAACTGTCATTTAAACCGGTCTGCTGACGAGCATCTGGCGCAAAACATTTACTGAGGAAAGGATTTAATGCGTACAAAAGAAAGATACAATCAGAGATATCTAGAGTGGGATCTATGTAACGTTTCTTATCCTGTTTAAGCGAAAACAACTTGATATAAAAAGAAGACATTTTCGACTGCAGTTTAAAACCTTTTAACTACAAATAAAGCAAAAACAGTTATATAACTATAAGAACAATTAAAACTCTCAAAACGCCTAAAACATTTAAAGTAGAACTTAATTTCCGCAAATATATCTGATTTTCAAGAGTTTAAAAAGTTATCAATTCCCCAATTTGCTTTAGTCTCAATGCTTCGTAGCCTTAATACAGGTCTTCACTTTTAAGTTTGTAAATCAATATTGATTTGAGAGACAAGGCTATGTATGCTTTTGACATCTTCATCACTAAGTTTGAACTGCCGTTTTGTTCGCCCGATTGTCTCAGGCTCGCTGACCGGACAGATAATATCTTTGACTGTTATCCATAGTTCGTCTTCTTTGGTTGGCCACCTAAATGTTTTATTCATTTGTTTCACTTTTGATTTTTCCATGAACGTGACTCGAACCGTTTTATCTGTTGCATCTACCTCTTGTATCTTACCGACATACCATTTTTTCTCATATATGGCAGCCACAAACATACCATTTTGTAACTGTTCAAATCTAACCCCTTTTTCATTATCAGCAGCACTTATTTGTATTTGATTCATTTCACTTGGCGAAGTAAGATCGGTTTCGGTAATACTTCCGGGTGCATTGTTAATCTTCCAAGCGCTACAAATGTTTGTACCGTTAAGACATCCGTCACAGTAACTAGAAACGTCGCTTGACAAAATTTAATCGCCTACTGGGAAAATAGCATGTATTTTCATTGTGCCTGCTAGCGGCTTCACTTTGCTATTTTTAATGATTTCATTGGTTTTCTCATAATCAGCATTTGAGTAGAACCTGTATTTAATCGATTTTTGATTTTGTACGGCCCATGTAAAAAAGTCAGTGGCGTCTTGAATATATGCTTTATTTTGTTTAATTGCCTCTGATGCCTGTCGTTTAGCTGTTCCCCCAAGCCCGTCGCAGGGACCCTTCCCGGCCTTAAATCCAAATCTAACGGCGTGGTTCACTACGGCATCGAAAATGTACCTATTACGATATTGTGAGGATGGACTGTCTGTCCAATAATGGATAGTATCAGTTTCTGGAAACATTTCTTTTATATCATTCATCAATTTTTCTACGATTGTTAATACAGCAGTTGCATTGTGTTGATTCACATCAGATACAAATATAAAGATTTTATGTTGTAATGAACCATCACTATTTTTGTGGTAATCAACAACTGGATGGAGTGTTACATTAGTTGCATTGAAATAAGCGTTTTGGATTTCGTCCATAGCAGAGCATTTAAAATTTTCAGCAAAGTCCATTTGGATAATTAAATCGTTATTTCCTAAGTTTGCTTTCAAATCATGAAGTGCATTGTACTGAGATCTGACGCGACCAACGTGCTCCAGAAACTGATGATATTCATTCAACATTAATTCAACGAACTCTGATTTGCTTTTGTTTGTGTTTACTATTCTCATTCTCTTTCTGCCATCAACTTCTACGCATTTCCATTCGTCAAATACTATCTCTGTTTCGTCTAATGTGTTCAGCATTTCTTTCATTTGATCAAATGATATTTTCTTGCTAGCACTTTCGGAGTTTTGGGTTACATTGATACCATTTGTCTTTAGACATTTAAGCTTCATAGACATGTTTTGATGCCTTGTGCAAAGACAAGTATTTCTGGATATGCATGATGTTAGTTTAATATAGCTGGGCCGTAACGTACAGAATACGGAAAATGAAATTTTCTCTGTCGGATTTTCAGCGCGAAATTTGGCGAATATATTTACCAAATAGTCACATAAAACCCTTGTCTGCCGTTTTTCTTTTCCGTACTTTAATGCGTCTTTTTTGCCTGGAAGCATTACACTGACGTCATCTCTTTCCATATATTGGATAACTTTATTTTTCAGTGCAGTTCTTTGTCTGGAAAGTCACTCTCGTCTACTAGTTTCGATGGATTTTGATTTTGTTTCAGATATAAGTCTTCTACTAATACCTGTTTCTTTGTGTAGCTGAGACGCTACACGGTATTTCTTTACTGCTTTGCGGCTAACCAAATTTTGACCTTTTCTTGTTACTGTTACTAGAATTTGCCTTCTTTATCTCATCTGTTACTACGTTAGCATATAATAGCTGTCTCTTCAGCTTTTTCTTGCTGTGTGGCGTAGCGTTTATTCCTCGTAGGTCGAAGTCTGTTTTTGTTTTAGGTGTCATACTCAAAGGGTTACTTTCCTCTTTAGCATCATTTGTCTTTTCAATCAGATTTTGCTCAATTTGGTTTTCAATGTTTTCATGTTGTACAGCCATGTTTTCACACTCTTTGTCTGTGTTGTTATTTTCTGACTTTCTCATCTCATTCTCTGTTGCCACGATTTCATTTTCTTTATTCATAGTTTCTTCCTCACTCTGCAACACAAGCGTTTTGTTAACAGTCATATCAATTGGTTCCGATGTAATCAGTTTGTTTGAATCATCATCGGCGTGTTTCGCCTTAAGTCGATCGTACCGTACCTTTTTCTCCATTTTGTAGTATTTTTTCTTGCTTCGGCAAGGGCTTTTTCTAGCTCTTTAATTCTTTTGTTTGCTTCTGTCAGCGATGTCTTGTATCTCGATTTTGATGGAAATGACATTTTTACAAGCATCGGTTGGTCGGATGATCGTGTTGAACGTTGCTGTTCAAGAATGTTTGGTACAGCCTCTGATCTGTTAACATTAAGGTTTTGTTCCGCTTGTTGCACAGTTATATGTGCAATCTCTCGCACGGCATTTTTTTCCAGTTTCTTCTTTTGTCGGAATTTCTTTCCATATTGTCTATTTTTTTCTCGGCGTAATTGCAACTCATGTTCTGAAAGTTCTGAAACCGATCGATTATATTTCTTAATGCGATTCCTTTCACGTTTTGCATAATTTGGATCAGACTCCTTTTTTCTCTGCCTATACTCTTTCTGGCGTTCTTTGGGTGTTTTTGCCATTTCCTTTAAAAGAAAAACATATATTGAGTGTAAAGAAAATAATATCACTTTTTTTGTTTGCGTGATATGGACAGTACTAAAGGGAAAGAAGAGTTCGTAAGGTACGTTATGAAAAGCAACAGGTACGTTACACTTTAAATGCAGATATTGACAAAAAACTTTACAGTATATCCGGCTTTGCTTTTTTTTATTTCATTGTTAATCTACTGGACCATAAAAGTAAATGTCATTAATGCCAGTGAATGACTATTTTAGCCTTACACTAAATATTCGAAAAGGGCAATGAACGTTATTTTGAAAAGGGTACGTTATGCGGGTTAAATCAAGTTCAAAATCTTCAAAATTCTTTATTTCTTCAAAACTTTGATTTAAAATATGTTATAAATAATCAATAAAACATACAAGATCGAATTTTATTGGATATCTACACGGATAAAGTAAAAATCTTACCTTTTACCAAAACTCTACCCTTCCGATATTTTTAAACCGAGCGCGAACTCCAAACTTTACATTGACAACAATGCCACGAGGTAGCACATGCTTCCGCCGGATATTGCGAATCGTTTTAAATCCGTTTGCACGGCTTTTATTTACACGGACTAGAATTTTAACACCTTAGTTAATCGATATAACGTTTCTTTTAAAAAAACGAACCTTTGTTAAATATTTTAAATGCTTTTAGTTAAGTGAAATATTGAAGAACAAGTGTGAATTTCGAAATATATGAAAAAAAAGATTAATGAGTTTTCATTCCTACCGGTATTTTTTAAAAGACTTCACAGCAGTTTTTAGAATTTTCAAAAATTAGTATAACGTTTCTTATGAAGAAAAAATAAGAAACCCAGCTGATGTCACTGAATGGCTTTTCTGGCAAAAATTAGTTTATTAATTGAGCTCAGTCTTTTTTTATTGTGTGAAGTGATTATTTATTGAAAAGTTAAGAGAGTTAACACCGTTTTTAGTAAACACTGATTAGCATTATGTTTTAGTTAAGGCAGTATAACGTATCTTATTCAGTCAGAAAGGACAAAGGAATGATATCAATAGATTTTTTTCCAAAGTTGGAATTACAAGAAAAATGCTGCTGAACATAAAATTCAAGCCTTCCCCTTCACAAAAGGCATTTTTTGCATGCTTTGTATTCGTAGTTTCCTCAGATTATGTCTCCAAACATACCTACTGTGCGGTGGGACAGAAAATTTTATCTCATTCTGTATCATTCAGGCTTCTATCTGAACATAATTTTTTCAAATAGAGTGAACGTTTTGTCTAAGTCTTTTACATACCTATCAACTGTTTGTTCTGGTATGTTTTTAACGAGCTGTACGCCTTTCTAAGTAGAAGCACTTCGAAGGACAGTCAAAATTTGTAATTGTGCCCTTTATCTAAGAATGAATGTTTAGTTACCCAATTGGGACGAACTTTTTAAGGCAGGCGTACGCTATAAAATTGGCTGAATAGCTGTTTCTAATTATACGAAAACGAATACAGTCAAAGGGCGTCAGTTCATGTTCTTTTTAAAGTTCGACTTGTAAAGCTGACATGGTTTTTATACAAGAGCACAAAAGCGCAGTAACTTGTTTCAAACCACCAGCTCTTCCTAACTAATTAATGATCAGTAGGCTTCCTAGGAAATATATCTGGTCAAATTCAAAAGTATGATTTCATGAGTTCGAAATGGTATTAAATGTTTCAAAATAATATAACTAGATGGGTGTTCAGTGGAACACTTGTGTCGCCCTTGGGTACTCTGTTAGAATAACTAAAAAGGTAAACAAGAGTTTGCTGGAAAAGACAGCATGCTAGTCAAAGTACAACAATATCTGTCCACAGACAGCATGCTCTACTTTTCTCAGTGCTGGATAATTAATTATAAGCCAAGTTAAACAAGAGGCCCAAGTGAAAAAAATTTGACTGGGGCGGGGCAAGTACCTAGTCATACAAGATGAAAAAAAAATTTGGGCCCTGATAGTGGGGTGTGTGTGTGTGTGTGTGTGTGTGTGGGGGGGGGGGTGATGGGAAGCGAAGTACCTATGTATTAAAAAAAAATGGGTCGGGTGGGCAGGTTGAGGGTGGATGTGGAGTCAAGTACCTATGTAAAAAAATTTAAAAAAAGAAAAGAACCTGGCGGGGGGGGGGAGGGGGGAGGAGAGTGGAGGGCGGACTGGTTTTGGGATCGGATGGGGAGTCAAGTACCTATGTATTATTAAAAAAATGGGCCCGGGGAGGGGGGGTGACTGGTTTGGGGGGGGTTGAGGTAGGATGGGGAGTAAGGTACATATGTTTTAAAATAAAAAAAAAAATTGGGCCCAGGGGGAGGGGGGTGACTGGTTGGGGGGTGGGGGTTGGCGGGTCCCCATGCAGAGGGAACGGCGGGGGGGGGACGGGGGGGAGTACTTACCCATCTCATGTCAGTTAATATTTTATTTCTAGGCTTAAGAATTTTTTTCCTATATATAAGTATAAGCAAAATCAAGTGACTCCTGGGGGTTGGGCTAACTGTGACCCCAGGGACATGGGTACCAACAATCTTTGCAGGGGTCTTGCTGGTGATCAAGTATTCCAAGTTTGAATGGAATATCCTTGACACTTTTTGAGACATGGACATAAAGAAAAAGGTTAACCAAGAAATTTTAACTTGAAAAAGGGGCATAACATTGCAAAAATAAATTTGAGGGTTATCTGCCCTTGAAAAATGGTGTTGTCTTAAGTGATACAATTGTAAGCATTACAACTGGAAAGTTTGATGAAGAAACATTAAGAAATGGCAAAGTTATAGCCAATGTTGTTTTCATGACAAAATCCAAGTACAAAAAGGGGCATTACTCTGTCAATTGTGACCTTGACCTACACATTTTGGCATCATCACGACCCTGTTGTCGTAAGCAATAAAATTTGAAAGTTTGATGTTGAAATGTGAAAAAAGGCAAAGTTATTACCAACGTTTAAGTTTTCATGACAAAATCCATGTATTAAAAGGGGCATAACACTGTCAAATGTGACCTTGACCTAGAAATTTTGGCATCAACCCGACCCTGTTGTCATAAGCAATACAATTTGAAAGTTTGATAAGATAATGTTTAGAAATGGCAAAGTTATAGCCAACGTTAAGTTTTCGTGACAGACCGAAGGACCGACGGACAAAGTGATCCCTATGTATCGCCTTTTCTTTGAAAGGGCGACACAAAATGAACGAAACAAATTTTTGTTTATGGGAATTAACTAACCGGGAGTTAAATGGTAATGACACGTGATCAGTAACGCAGATATATAAAGCCAGTACTATAGTAGCAACCGGTAACGCATGAAAAGCTTTTAGCATTAATTTCTGTTAAAGCGAAGTGTATAAGATAACTGTTTTATCTTTGCCTAAAGCCAAACGTCGAGATGTAAACAAGATATGTGTGTTCACCAATGCTATATCGTGCCCCATGGCTTAAACAGAGAAGTTAGATATGAGAAAGTGCATTTTATAATAGACTGTCAACTCGAACATGGAAGTAGGAGACAGACATCTTGAAATTCTACAGTTTTAAAAGAACAATTCTGCATTATTTTTACGAGATGATGGAGAAGAGGCTTCATCAGCAGCAAACAGCGCCACTACCACAACTCTCAACCTCCAAGATGGTGATGGGTCATTGGCTCGTATTCGAAGAAGTTCTGCAATGAGGATGAGGAACCACCCTTCACCCTCAAGAGCGAGACTCCTGTGTGGAAGACAACGCACAGAGATATCTGCTGCAGGGTTAGGCAGCTACAGAATGTAGCGTCCAAAGCATTATTTATCCGTCAGGGTGTTGAATGGGTGTGAAGGCCTCAACAGTTGTACAAACCGTTGAGTTGTGTTGGGTTAAAAAAAGTTGGGATAAAGATGAGTCTTGGCTCGATCGGAAGATGGAAAGGTAGCTGCAGAAATGCAGCGCTCAAAGCATTCCTCGTCCGTCAGGGTGTTGAACAGGCGCAAAGACCTAAACAGCTGAACAATCGTTAAGTTGGGAAGGTTAACAATCTTGGGATAAGGATGAATAATATTTTCAGATATGCATGTGTTATACATCATTTTAAAGGGATTTTTCTAAGAGAAAAACAAAAGTGTAATCTATCACAGTAACAACAAAAGTTACAAACCTCCTATTAAAAGAACCATGCAAAATGTGTCTTTAGCACGTCACCTAATCTTATATAATAATGTTATCTTTTACTTTTTCTTACTCAGTTTTAAGCAACTGTGCATGATATAAACAAATCCATAGGAAATTTTGTGACAAGAACAATGTTGAAATTTATACGAATTTATAACAATTACAAGTTACATCTTCTGGGGAATAGCCAGTTCTGTGTGTTTATACTGCACTGTTCTCATGAATTCTTTTCTATAGAAATTACCTCACCAAAAGTGTCTACTTACACATACTTTATTTTCAATAAGATTTCTAACCAGCCTCTCTAATAATCATTGAGCAGCTTATAAGTGTAAACCATTCAAGCTTCATCATCATACACAATGTTGAAGTAAAATACCAGGAACCTACAGAAGGAATAAGTAAAAACAAATATCAAGTGATATCTATAAGATAGCTGCCAACTATTTGACATTTCATGTTCTTCAGAATGTCAAATATTATTTATGTGCAGTATTTTCAGTATAAATTCAAAAAAGATGTGTAGACAATAGGTAAATAACCTTAAAATATAAGAACACTAGCATATTAGATTGCATACTATCAGACGATTTAAAAATGAGCACGACAACAACTGACCACTCATCAGTAAGGGTTTTATAGGTTTCACTTATGCTACTACACAAAAACATCAAGTGAAAGAAAGTATCAATAATACTCCTTAGAGATTCCTTATAGTTATTACAAAAGTATTTTTTCATATTTTATCTCTACTTTTAAATCAAACTTTGAGATATATCGTTCCCATGGTAATAATTCTCACAGCCTTCGCCCACAAACTTGTGGCGAACAGTAAATTTTGTGAGTTATCCATTCTCTCTTCAAAGACAAAAGGCATAGTTTACCAGCGTTTTCAGATCCCTTACCACCTCTTCAACAGTTAACGACATCCATTCGCTAGACTTTTTTATCGCCTCACCTGACAGAGCTTTTACCATACATTCATGATTAACCTCTCTGTACCATACAAGGAGTTTCTTCAATGACTGGTCATACATGAGTGGATTTTCATAGCATATTTTTTTTCAGTCTTACCCAATGCTTAATTTGATATCTATAAAATGGACCAAAGACTGTAAGCTGCAGAAGAAATTAATGAGAGTTTCTACTGAATGTTGACTTTCTTCATCAAGTTTCTTGTAATTTTCAGCTGTAGGGTAACACTGTAGTCCAGCACTCTTCCAGTAGTTCGCCGAGTTTTATATTGGTGCTTGCATGTCAGACAAGGTGGTTCTTATGTTTGTACGTTTTGTCTTTGAAGTGTCACTGGCAGTGTCATTTGCTACATGGTCAATATCTTCGAGTATTTCTTTAAATGTGAAGTGTCTTTTTCAGATTTTGTGGTTAGGTCGCACTTTCCAAGAGTGATGTATCTACCATCTTTATTGCGAACACGGTACCCCCTACTTTATTTCCATAATTGGTTGTTTCATGTGCTTACAAACTGGTATCTTTAGAGTCCTTGACTAACTCTGCTTTTTCTTTCTGAGATATAATAAGTCTCCGTATACTAATACTGTAGGCGGTAGACGGACTTGGATTCGCACAGGCAATTGACAATGATTGCGACGCGGCTTCAATTTTGAAACAGTGCCCTGTGTGGCGTGCACTGCTTCTGCGCTTTACACTGTCTTCCTCAAAAGATGAGTCTGGGCAGACAAATTTTCCTCCAATTGGACCAGTTCTGAGGTCAAAACGACAAATACGAAAAACAGTGGTTCAAAGTAAACTAAGGACCCCTCTATAAAGAAGCAAAAATATTACAGAAACATAAAACATTACCAGTGTTGTACAGCAGACTTCTACCACACTCTGTTTAAATTGTAAACATTTTATAGACTATAAACCTGTAGTTCATAGAAATCTGTTCTCTGCGTTTGTTCATTATCATATCAGTTTTTTGTTGCTGTTGTTGGCATAGTTGAATAAATATAAATCACACAAGGTGTGTGTTCTTTTTACCACAAAAAAGTGTGCCATACTGTCCCCACCGCCCAAAGTAGGACATAGTTCGACCACCACCCCCACAATTTTTTCATAGTCAAAAATCGTTAGAATAACGTTACGTAGAATTTCTGTAGGCACTCATGACTGGCGATTCCAATTATCTTTTTTGATTATATCGGATATGTATGTACTACTCGTACACAAATGATGCCAAAATGAAATTAGTAGCAAAGAAGTTCTCATAAATTGACCATCGAATGTTCCCTTTTTGTAATTACATGCAAACACCCGAAAAACCTATTGCAAAACATGTGGGGGTTTTATCCACAAGATAAAATTAGCGACAGGACCTTACAAGTTCAACAATAATACTTGATTTACCTTTTGCAATTCCAACCGACTCTGATTATCTATTTCCAAGATATTTTTGTATTGCTAGTATCTCTAACCCTAATTTACTCTCTGATGTTCACAGGAAGAACAGTGACGATATTCTATTCAACTATACATGTCTTACATGGAACTGTGACGCAATATGTCAGTGCTATCAGAAAATAGCACGTGTCATTCTCTGTTTATATTCTTGTATGCATATTGTTGTGCCTTTGCTATTTTTGTATTTAAGTATCGATATTCGCATACAGCAAATAAAATATGATGGGAACATCGATAACGAAAACCAAATATATTACTTAATACGAAACAGATGTTGTAGTGTACGCATTGTTCTTAAATGTATTTACATCAGTTTGTTTAGAGTTTTATTTGCCGGTGAGATAACAGAAAGTCACTATTTGGTGCAAAAGTTATAAGAGTTTTTTTTTTACATTTTTTTCTTCATTTAATGGACACTTTTTTCGGTTACACGTCAATGATGATTGGGTTTCTAACTACCTCTGCCCCTTAAAATTTGCTTTGTATAAAAGGTACCGTCATTGTCAACAGTTCTGGCACTTGGTGAGGTCGCAAATACATACGTCTTAAACCGTCTATTTGATTTACTGGTATGTCGAAGGTTCGATTCCCACCAGAGGCTTGTTTGGATAGCTCCAGCTAGTAACAGAAATTGTTACCGATGTTCTATCCGCCTGTCAATTATGGAATAGGATATGTAATATAATAGACATATCAATTTATTATATTTGTTGAATGAAATATTCAAAGCCTTTCACTTGAAATAAAAAAAAGTTAAACTCTTTTTCAGCATTGACCACAAGCCTTTACCCTGCCATTTGTATTAATTATACCTGTAGCGAAGGTATTAGTTTTAGTTATATGAACCCTAAAAGCCACTAAATGAAATCGGTTAATTTACCACATAGCACAGATTTGTTTTGAACTGCCTTCTTTTTGCAATTTTTCTGTTTCGTAGAAACGTATTGCCATTTTCTACAGTTCTTTAAGTAATGATACATAGAGCATTTATAACAGTGTAGCTTATTACTATTAATTATTTGCAGTTTAGGTACGTAACATCATGTATTTTGTTTTCGAATTTGTCTGTTTCTACTGTCAACATGAATTAATATTGTATAATATGTAATTGGGTTATTTAAATATTATGTCATAGACTTTATCAGTTTATTTATAACTGATATTGTACTGTAAAGTTAGATATAGTTTGGCTTATTGAGGAATACAATGTATAAGTAACCTACCCGAGTTTGTTGTTATATGGAGTAACGGACCATATCAGACAGAAACTTCGCTTCACTTCTCTTTACATACGCATCATCTTACGCATTTCCTCTTTGTATTAGATACAGATAGAATTTACTAACCATTGCGGCTTCAAAAAGTTATATTAAATAGAAATGGAATAAAAGAGTGTCTGTGTCAGCTCTTGAAAAATCTCGTTTAAGAGATAAGATTATTTGACTTGTTAGACGTCACTAAGGTCATTAATCACAAGAACAATATGACCAGATTCCTATAAAAAAGATAAAAAGGAAAATTGTTAAAATGTTAAGTTGAGGCAAAATTAAAGTACACAATTTTATGAAACGATTCCTGAAATTTCTCGAGACTTTGTGTCATTTTTCATGTTGTTGTCACACTTAATCGACAAAGATATATGAAACAGCTTTCGTAGTTATGACTGCCTAACGTGACTACACGACAGATTCTCGTTTTAATAATTGCAGTTCCATATTTCGTCCAATTAGGGCTTGTATTATGCGTCTAGCTGATTGTAAGTGATTGTATTACGCTTATTTTCATAAACAAATGTTATTTTTGGTAATATGATTTACAGATACATCAATTTTTCCGATAATTAGTTAGAGAAAAATAAACCATTCTTTCACTTGTAGGTTTATAATGATATAGGAAGTGAGCAGTAGCAGTGCGCAGCAGTAGAAAAATGTGAAGTTGGCAGTAGCAGTAACAGCAGTAGCAGTAAGCAAAACGTGAAGTTGGCAGTAGCAGTAACAGCAGTAGCAGTAGGCAAAACGTGAAGCTGGCAGTAGCAGTAACAGCAGTAGCAGTAAGCAAAACATGAAATTGGCAGTAGCAGTAACAGCAGAAGCAGTAAAGAAAACGTGAAGCTGGCAGTAACAGTAACAGAAGCAGCAGTAAAGAAAACGTGAAGCTGGCAGTAGCAGTAACAGTAAAGAAAACACAACATTAACACGTAGTAAACAATAAGGTTGATGTTTAAGTAACAATCCTTGAATGAATGTCATGTTTTACTTAAATAAAATTACAAATCTAGAATGTTAGGTATAACACAATTTTGTCTACAACATAGCACTTTTCAGGAATATTCCTGCCGTAGCCACTTTTAAATCATTTTCCCTGGATGTTTGAACGAAAGTGGCAAATGAACACTAAAAATCAGAAAAAGTACAGTTAATAATAAACTACATTTCTACGGAAATGAACACAGAACAAGACCTGTCGTTGTTAGCGGACATATGCCCCCGAAGCCATACTTAGGACAGGAACATGTTTTTCACTAGAAATGAAGGCCAGTATGAAAGAAGAAGTGTGAAAGGAGAAAGAAATGTTAACAAACACATGTCAGTAGGTTGGTGTAGGCACACATTTTATAAAACATAAATTACTAACCATACTTATAGTTTGGAGGTTACCTGCGAGCGAATTTGCTGGTGTCAGCCAAAGCACAAGCACCTTTTACATCTGATCACTGTATCATTTATTTCTAAGTTGTATCATTTTTGCAAGCATAGGAATTACATGCGTTTACCCACTGTTAAATCTGCAATAACATAAATAATTATACTGATAGTAATTACCATAACTGACAACGAGGGTCTTGCATGTGGCACATCCATGACTTATGGACCGGATAAAAAGCGGACAGACGGACAGATAGGCAATTCAAAAACTATATGCCTCCCTTTGGGGGCATAAAAAAAGAGTCGGCGTTAATTAAGAAGTAGGATGAAGTGACCTTAAGTACCCAATTTTTAAGCCTAACTTGAAAACTCAACTTTTAAAATTTGCAGTGTGTATAATTTGCTACGATCATTTTAATCAATTCCAAGAAAAAAGAATAGAGAACATTTTTCCAGTAAAGAAACACATACATTGGTTTGATAAATGAGCTATAAATGAAAGTTTACAGACAAAACTATCTAGCGCCCTATTACAATATATTTCTGACTACAGTCTCCCTTTGTAGTAGTAGCGTAAAGGTTTCACAAGAACTCAAGGTTATAGTTTGTTAATTCTCTATATATATAAAAATACGTTTGGGGAAAATCAAATATTATAGAAATTGCGTTGTGACGAAGCTTTGTGTCAGTTTTTCTTTCTAGTGTAAAAATAGTGATGTATTTTTATTTTAAAGTAACTTCAAAGAAGCAAAATATTATCTCTGATTTAAAGAAATTCATTTAAGTTTCAGTGAAAAAAGAAGAAAAAAGTTCTCCTGTCAACCGAAAAATACAAGCTCATTAATTCATTTCTTCAGCGTCTCTTTGTGAATATTGCGATTCTCAAATATTTGTAAAGAGTATTCAATAAAATTCTCCTGGAAGCCAAATTGAAATTGCAATATTCAACCATCTTCAATTAGTTCATCACAGCAGTTTTGTCTGATGCATTCATAGCAATTACATTAAAATACAAATGGGTAATTATGTAAGCGTTATTTTCCAAATAAAATCGATCATTTTAAATCAAATTGAATGCGTCAGGTTATATGATACTGAAATTTGATAAATATTTATCTGAGAAATATCTTCGTCTATCCTTGTTAAAACAACGCCCTTTCTTTTTCGAATCTACAAGGAATTGTAAGTTTCAAGAAAACCTCGAATTTAATGTTTCCAATAACGACTTAACTGACTGTCGTCAAACTCTGTTTCTAAATTTTCAAACTGATGTATGCTTTTAAATTAAATTTTCTATAAATTGCAATGTAGTATGTGATAGGACATTCGGAAATTAATATTTGTAAAAATGGCGCGCGTGACTGTTTCTTTTATTATGATTTTATTTCTTGTTTTGTTATTGTTATTTTTTACTTACCATTTATCTAGGAACCTCATCATTAATGGTATTAACGTTAAACAATATTTACAACAAGGAAGTTTTGAAAAGAACAAAATAACCAAGAAAAATAAAGAAAACTGTATTTTACTCTGATCTCTGAGATTTAAGTTTTTCTCTTCTTCTGCTATTGTCAAAATAAATTTTAAAAAAGTAAGTATGTACGGTTGCCTTGTGGACACTAGGGGGATTTATAACTGTTCGTAATGTCACCGATGCGACACGCTTGAATAACAATGCTATGTTGTTTTTGTTTCAACCTAGCATGACAATTATGTCATCGCTTATTGGTTCTCTGTCTTTCTGAGGTTTTTATAGTTGATACCTATTGCCACCTATTTTCTGTCCTCAGTGTATAGCCAAAAGACAAAAAGTGATGTAAGTGGAGGAGTGGGGAATCAAATTCACGTCTCTTGGTGTTCTCTCACGAGTTCTTAACGTCATTTCAGGCATGCAATGTTGGTGTGTATTTGTGTGTATTATCATTGCAGTAAATGACTTTTTGTATAACAAGGAAAATGTTGATGTATTCCTAACCATATACATACAATCGTTTCGTGGCATTCTTATGAAAAGCTTATTGTTACGGTCTAGTGCACACCTACCTTGTATTAAAACAACTTCTGACAACATTCCTCAGTGAATCGATTCTTTGGCTCAGTGGATAGAGCGTTGGCGTATCACGCAGGATATTGAAATTCGAATCCCACTTTGGTTGTGTATTCTAAGATGCATTGCATCTTCCTATTACTGACTTTCGTGTCCGTAAGATTATATATATTTTTGGTAACATAAATGGAAAGTGATGTTATGTTTGAGCTGTTGTTTTTGTCAAGACCTTTTCCCTTATTTGTGGTTGCTAAATAAGTTTTATCTCTGATGAGAAATTTGTCAGTTTCACAAAAGGTTCATGTTTCTAAGCTGCAAGAGAAAAAATACCTTGCCGAATTTCGAGACGAATACATGTACTTATTAAATAGGATATATGACAAAGACCTTAAAATAAAACTTGACATATACGTCGTACTTAATAGTGAAGTACTATTCGTTTGAAAGGGTGGGCATTCGTTTTTAGGAAATTTTTCTTGAAGAACTATTTTTCATAATTGTGAAAATGTGGTTAGATAATTTTTAGATTAGAAAGAAGTGGTTTGACAAGAGACATCACAAGTTTTTTGCTCTTACTGCCTGGGTTTAATGCTAATGAGGCGTTCTACGGTGCGATGATCTGCGTTCATATTTAAAAGACATAAATCAGTGTCTGTTATTTAAATTAATCATCATGATGCAATAAAAGACGGGGAAAACTAAACAAAAACATGGCAAAATATAAATACGGAAATATAAACCATTATTTTTTATGTGGACATTCCAGTTAAGTACCGGTAATGAGACTTGGAAATTTATGAGAACGGTGCGAATGCAAAAAGATCAAACATCGATGGAACAACAGTGTTTCCCTGTCTAGCAAAGAGACCATGAAACTTACTTAAATTTGACAGTTAAGAGAGGAAAGATACAATTGTGTCATAATTAGTTTACATGTCAATGATTTTCTACACATGTAAGGCTTTCCCTCTTTTCAAATAAGGATATGGAGGAAACAGAAAACTTTCATTGCAAATGCTTATTTACACAGTGTTATCCCTTTCCGCTGTAAATCATTTTCTAATTGAAATAGAAGTTGTGAAAATGCACGAAGTGATTTTCGCTGTTTGTGCGAAGTCCAGTCAATTCTAAATGAAATCTTAATTCTTGGATGATACAACCATAAGATACACACACACACACACACACACACACACACACACACAGATACATTAGTATTTATTGATTCAAGCTCCTTAGACTTTGATAAAACCAAAATGGGAATCCGTGCAAGCAAGGGCTTAAAGAAATAAAAGTTCTCGATAGTGTTACTTTAAACATGCATGCTTTCAATGTTTTGTACTGGCATTTGTCTGACATTTTGCATGATCAGATCAGTTATGTTAATATAGCCTGGTCCTCTCTGGTACCGCGGTATTTAATGGCAAACGCATTTCAAATAAAAACGATAACGCTTATCTGAAGATCTGAACTGTCATATATTTTAGTCATCTATCCTCCTCATTTCTGCCTAAAAGTCATTGTCTGTAAAGTATTTTAGTGGAAAAATGGCCGCTCTAAATAAAGTAGGTCAGTCAAATGTTTTTCAAGGGAAGTCACTCTGGTACCGCAACATTAACAGTATGATGTCCAAGAACGAACAGAAGTCACATAAAATTATCGCAACTTCCAACAATTGTTCAAACAGTCATTTAATAAATGTTAACAACTGTAAACACTGTGAAAACTTCTTTTAACAGTCAAAATAATAGTTTATTTTGCATGTGGTACCTATTTTACTTTTTCTGCAGACAGTGAGGGCACTTAAACACAGAATCACGGCGCAACACCCTCACTTCTGAACAATACTGGAGGTGTGTCCAGTGTGGGCAAAAGCCACATTTTCCCCACTTTATAAAAACTACTGTCTGGCATCCCCTTAATTCCTCTGGTTGCCAACCAGAACATACACAGCACAGACTGTCTTCACTATCTGAAGCAGACATATCACTTTGGGAGTCTTCAGACAAAAGGGGTATTGGTCCACCAGATTTACTTAGACCTGAAGTGCTGGGGAGAGGTTCTTTATCACAAATTACAGGCTTAACTGAAGACTTAAGCTGACTGTCGTTTGGTTTACAAGTTGTTGGTTTTAGACTGTCAATATTAGATGGCTTGTTTAAGTTACCAGTTATGAAAGGTGGGACAAACTTGCGTTTAGGTTTAGGCTTGGCAACAGCTGAAGTGACTGTTCTCTTTGTGAAGAAAGACTTGGGTGTCTGTGCTGAAGGAACTGGATTCACAGGCTGTGGCTGAGAGACAGTAAGTGCATCAACTTGGTATGCTTCTACTTGCTCTTCCTTTGAGTATATGCTGGCAGGAGCAACTTGGTCATCTGTGACTGCATCCTTATTAAAGTGGAAGACACCTGTTTTTCTGAATGCAGCAGTTAAATTTTCACCAGATACTGCTTTCATGTAGGGTCTGGCTGTTAAGGCTGCAACATGATATTTTGAGATAGTAAGGCCTGGGGTATGGCGCATGAAATCATGACATTCGTTATGGTACATGGACTTGAAGAGCCCAAAAACACACACATCTAATGGCTGTGTCAAATGATTTGTGTGCGGTGGGAAGACAAATAGCACAACATTATTTTTCTTTGCCTAGTCTGCCAGAGTGATTGAAACATGGGACTTATGTCCATCAAACAGGATCAAAGTAGCTGTGTCAGGAGAGAAACAGACATGCTTGGCAAAATGCATTTTGAGATAATTCTCAAATATCTGAGTGTTTGACCAGCTACTTTTTGACATTTCACCGGCTGCGCAAGGGCAACAGTTGGCTAAGAATTCATCGTTCCAACGCTTACCTGGAAACACATAGTAAGATGGAATCTTGTTACCAATTGCATTTCCCCCTGCTATTATTGTAACAAGGCTTGATCTAGGTGATGTCACTGCTTGGGGTTCTGTTGTCAAGTTACAAACCACATTGGGAGAATTATGTTCTGTATTTATGCCCGTTTCATCAACGTTGAAGATTCGTTCAGGTTTGTCAAGTAGTTCAAATTCTGTTAGAACACTATATAGTTCCTTGTAATAACAGTCAATAGCCTCCTTTGATGCAGATTTGGCTCGGCTAAGTGACAACTTCTGTGGTTTAGCAACCTTGAGATTAGGCCAACGTTTCATAAATGTATAAAACCAACAGTCACTCAAATGTTCCTTTGCTTTGACTGGCTTACCATAGTGAAGAGCGAAATCTCTTGCCATGTACTTTATTTTTGAAACATTGAAGCCGTATCCAATACTTGCCATGTAGGAAATGTGGGAAACAAGCTTTTCTTCTTCGTCATGTGTGAAAAGTGGTGTAAAACCTACAGTGACATCCACTGGCACAATACCACGAGTTCTGTCTCTTAGTGTAGATTCAGGAACTCCGTAGTCTCTAGAAGCCCTGTAGACAGACAGACCCTTGTTCATTACAGCCTCAAAGGTCCTTTGAAGGTTTGCTCTGTTGTATTGCATCTTGGAATTAATAGCTTTCTGGTGCTGTAAAAGAAATAAAATACGTAGTAAACGTATTCGCAAAAGTAGTTGCTTTAATGAAATTATGGTCCTTCCTCGCTTCCGTAGTTTTTTTTCTAGTATGAATGACGTCATAAAACAGACGACAGGATGAAAACAAGTATAAAATAGGAAAAACTGACTGAACTTGACAATTTTTTTTACACTATTTGATTGATTTCCATATAATGTGTTGAAGAAAAGCGGTAAGGTAATAAAATATACAATTTACTCACCAGAAAAGCTGACATTTTCAATGTTTACAAATTTTGACAGCTAGCATGTGGCTTCCGGTGTCCTACTTCTAGTATAAACAGTTGGTAGGTGGCGCCAGAGGCAAAATATTACGTCATAATGTAAATACCGCGGTGCCATAGATGACGCGGTACCACAGAGGACGACTAAAACTTTTGAACCCAAATTTTGCCGTTAAATGCATGCATGTTGTGTTAAAAAACATAGCTTATCTGTAAAATAAGACATGTGTATAATCAATTACATATTTTGTGAATCATAAGAAACTGTTATGCCTCCTTAGGTAAATTATAAAATTTTGTGCTCCCTTTAAGGACCTTAATGTTACTGTTACAGATTTTGAAAATCAGAAGACTTTGAAAGAGGAAATAATTAAAAGATTTAAAATACTTACTGCAGTTTGCTTAGGAGAGACAAACTTGAACACCCCACCCTATTGATCAGATGGTGTGCCCCTTTAAGGCCTTTCAAGACCAAAAAGAAACATGCTGCTAAGACAATCGTAATTATTGCGTAAAGCTGATTTGTATCCTTTTGAAGAGATAGCTGTAATAATTGGAAATGTGCTCAAGGTCTCCATGAATTAAATGGCAAATTACTGGTAAGCAGTAAGTATTTGTTAAAGCTGCTGAACCTCGGATGACCAAAAAGTACTCTCTGGAAGGGAAGTAACCGCTTCCACAAATCGGCAAATTCGTTTTTAATTAGTATAAAAGTAATGAGACGATGTATCAAAAATGTTGGATAACTAAATCCTGTAGCGTTATTGCCACATTGTTAATATTCTATCAACAGATGTAAATACCTGTTTTACCTTAGCTAAGACTTGCAGCATTGCTACATTGCATTGCACGAGTCAGTTTATGATAATGAATAATATTTATATGTAATGAGGGACATTGCTGATAACAAATTATCTCCCTTACTCAGATAACATCAAAGGTAGACCAAATTGCTTTTTGGTCCTTTCAGTTGGAATCCTCTGACTTTATCCTTGTTTTTCTTTGTGATTGTCTTGACTTTAAGCTGTGAAAACTGTCACTTATATATTAAATAAAAAGTTAGGATTAACAAAAAACAAACATCATGGTATTAGCAAAACATGTTGCTAAACATAATGTTTAATCTGACTATCATTGTTGCAAATAATTAGGCTTAATTATCACCATACCAAAAGAGAAAATAGCGATGAAAGCAGAGGAATCCAAATGGAAGGACCAAAGTAATATTAGAGAGTATTCGGGGTAGATAATCCACCAATGTCCCCCATTACATCTAGAATGAATCTTTAAAGATAAGTTTTTTTGTAGCATGAAATACTGACTTTTTCTTTACAGGGCATACTTCAAAAAAGAGACGATATGTAAATTAGGAGGTTAAAATACACTGACATGCAAAATATATAAACTAATTGTCAGTAAATACTTTTTCAGTGTATATTATACGGCAAACCCTTTCTTTATACTTGTAAATTCACAATAACTTTTTTAAAGACGTTTGTAGACTTGAAGCAAAACAACAATTATTCCAAATGTTTAAATAAAGTACGCATTCATCTTCAGAGGGGTTATAACATACCTTGTTATAGTACACACCATACTGTGAGCAGAAGATAGTCTACAGACCAGAGGAGAACTCATTTATATAATAAAAGAACAAGGCAAATCATTATCACAGAATTTTTGCCATTTATGATATAAATGATCACTAATTCGTTCAGCTTGAGATAAACTACATAGACATTTATTCAAGAAAGATTTTGCTGTTTTTGCTGATTTTGCTATTTAAAGTTTTCAAAATTGACCTATGCAACATCCTGCCCCCGTTTTATTTTTCGTATCTAAATATCTCACCTATATACAATATGCTCTAATCATCTCAAACCTTTAAATCTACACAGAATTTAAAAGAGGAATACGCTAAAATTTCGAGTTTTCCATATGCCTAAAAATCATGTAAACGCGAATCCTATAGTAAGAGTTAAATATAACATATCAAGGTTTCAGTTCAAAGTACAAGCGGAAAACTGAGTGCACTGTTTCACCGCATACAGCTTACGCCGAATACAGCTCATGCGTGAGCTGTAGTCGTTGACAATAAAACTTAAACAGCTTACACCGAATACAGCACACTGTAAGCTGTATTCTTCAGGATAATGCATATCCTCATATAACGGTCATTTTCGGGAGGTCGAAATTAGGAATCAGTTATGATTCATTACATTTTCACCATCATCGTGAACAACATTATCAGTATCACCAACATCATAATAGTCATCATCATTATTATCAAAAGCACCAGAAGCAAACAGCAGCCGATGCATGATCACCACCATCACTAAATTTCACGACAAAGACGTTTTGGCCGTGAACAAATTTCTGACAATCATCTATTTTCAGACTTGCACAGTACTCTGGATCAGCGCCTATTTTAATTCCGATTTGTGACATGTTATTGATCATTCCTGACAAAGACTGTTTTCGGATAGTTATCTAATTTCGGAAACCTGAGCACCGCCACAGGAGGCTATATAGACGCTCGACTTTTTTTCAGTGCCTGTTTGTGGAAAGTTTTAACTAAAAAGGGCAATAATTCTTTTTAAAAAATATGACAGAATTATTATTTACGCACATGGTTGTGATGGCGATTCAACGACGACGATGGCTACTACTATTACTGCTATAGTTACTGCTACTAACACCACCACTAATATCACTACTACTACTACTTTTCTGCTACTACTACTTCTACTACGGCCACTACTACTGCTACAGTTATCATTATTATTACTGTCACTACTATTACTACTATAACTACTACAGTTACTATTACTACTGTAGTTACTGCTACTACTACCACTACTACTTGCACCACTTCTACTGCTTAAGTTACTGCTACTACTGTTCCTTCTACTACGATGATGATAATGATGTTGATGATAATGATATGTTGATGAGTTTTTGATTTATCAATTTTGGTAAAGAGTTATTTACTAAAATGCATACTTACTTGTATGCTATTCCAAAGTAATGAAAAAAGATGCCGAAATCAAGTAGTGTCTGTTTAACAATTAAGATAGTGACTTAGTCTGAAATGCTTTTCATATACAGTGTTTGTATCTTTCTTTATCAAAATATTCATTTTCGAATTGGTTTTTCTCATTTTGAAACAATTAAACAAAGATGTTTATAAATACACCAATATCCTAAATAAATATCAGGTGTAAAGATATAGGACAAAACTGCAAGTACGCATAGCAATTTCCTGAATAATTTTCAAGTGTTAAGATTGTAGACAAGATTGCAAGTAAACATAGCATGATCCTAAATAATTATCAGGTGTTAAGATTGATGACAAGATTGCAAGTCACCATAGCATTATCCTAAAGAATTATCTGGTGTTAAGATTGTAGTCAAGATTGCAAGTTAACATAGCATTATCCTAAACAACTATCAGGTGTTAAGATTGTAGACAAGATTGCAAGTAAACATAGCATTATCCTAAAGAATTATCTGGTGTTAAGATTGTAGACAAGATTGCAAGTAAACAAAGCATTATCCTAAATTGAAATAACAAGTTATAGGGAGTTTACAAACTCAAGTTCAGAAAATTCTCAATATGGGAACAATAAAAGTGAATTGGGAAGATACCCCGCCCCATCACATTTTCACAGAGTAAACAACAAATAAGATTGGTGTTCAATCAACAATCCTTGAATGAATAGCAAGCTTTGATCAAATAAACTTACAAATCTAGAATGTCAGAGATTAGCCACTTTTCACTACAACATAGCACCTTTCAGGAATATATCTGCCGTGGCCACTTTTAAAATCAGCTTCACTGGGTTTAACGAAAGTGGCAAATGAAAACTAAAAAAAAATCACAAAACGTACAGTAATTACCAAACAGCATTTTTGCAAAATTGGCGTTATTTCAGACGTAGGGTCAAGTGACATGAAGTGCAAGATTTTTAAGCCTAACTTGATAGATGGTCTTATAACTGTAATCCAAGCGTAAAGGTTTCACAGGAACTCTAGGTTATCATATGTTAAGAACTTGTTTTTGCCGTTATTGTTTGATACATGAGCTAAAGAACGAAAATTCGTGGACAAAACTTATATATCGCCCTATTACAAAATATGTCCTTACCAGTCTTCTTTTGTTGTACAAGCGGAAAGGTTTCACAAGAACTATAGGTTATGTTAATAATATATAAAAAGTAGTTTCGGCAAAATCAAATATTTTAAATAAATTGTTTTTGAATCAGATTTTTTCTAGTGTAAAAATAGTGGTGTTTTTTTTATTTCGAAGTAACTTTGAAGAAACAAAATATTCTCTCTGATTTGAGAAATTTCATTTAATTTACAACGCAAAAAATATTTCACAAAAGTTTTCCTGTCTACCGAAATACACAAGCCCTTGATTCATTGCTAAAGCGTCACGTTGTAAAAAGAGCAATCCGCCAAATGTTTGTAAAGAGATTTCGGTAAAATTCTCCCGGAAGCCAAATTGAAATTGCAATATTCAATCATCTTCAATTAGTTCATCACAGCAATATGGTATGGTGTATTCATAGCGTTTACAATAAAATACAATGGGTAATGGTGTAAACGCTGCCTCCCATGAAAAATCATTTTATTCAATTTATTTCAATACATTCGATTATATAATACTGAAATTTAATACATATAATTTGAGTAATATTTTTAGCTATACTTTTTATAACAACGACCGTTTTTCCATCCTCTTCGAATCTACAAAGAATTGTAAGTTTCAAGAAAATCTCGAATTTAATGTTTCCAATAACGACTTAACTGTCGTAATTTTTTTTTTCTAATTTAAGAATTGATGTATGACTTTAATTTAAATTTTCTAATTATTTCAAAGAAGTATGTAATAGGATATACAGAAAATGATACTAGTTAAAATTGCTCGCGTGACTATTTCTTAATCTAGAGGGTTTTTGTTCGTTTGTTTGTTTTGTACGTACCATTATATAGGGAATTTAAAATTGTCTGGTTAATTTTAAACATTTTAGTGTTAGTATTAACGTTATACAAGTACATATATACAACTAAAAAGTTTTTGAAAATAACATAATAACCAAGAAAAATAACGAATATTTGCATTTGACTCTGATCACTGATATATAAGTTTTCCCTTCTTCTTTGATAGTCAAGATAAATTCAATGAAAAAGAGTATGTCGCAGTCCCCTCGTAACGTAGGGTTAGTTTCTGCTTATACGGGTTCTGGACTTGGGAAAAGGACCACTGTAAAATACAGAAATGCGCTCTCAGGAAATTATTTAATCAGAGCAAGAAAATCTGGCTCGCGCCAAGAAAATCTTCAATATGAGTGCATAATACAAATAACACAAAATCATGAATGGCAAAATGTAGAATAACAAGTATGACATCAATACAGACATTCATATTTACCTGTAAAATACAGAAATGCGCTCTCAGGAAAATATTTAATCAGAGCAAGAAAATCTGGCTCGCGCCAAGAAAATCTTTAATATGAGTGCGCATGCGTGACGGTATTTAGTGCGGAAATAAAATTATAGATTGAGGCCCGTATCAGTGATTAATACATACTTGTTAATAAATAAATGGGCAAATGGATGAAGGATTAAATAAATGGATGAATGAATAAATGAATGAAATATAGGAAACGGGCAAGATATAGGACTTCACAAAATATGTACAATAACAAATACAACAGACATCACATAGACATGAACATAACATATTCTACAGTGTACAAAACCAGACATACACTGACAAACAACATATAACATAAAACATTGATATGACCCTGCGACAAGTAGATATGTTCTTTTACCTTATGGAAACTGGGAAGATTTTATAACTTGTTTATTTACCCCGTAACAGGTATGAGAGGGTCGGGGTCATCCCCATCATACCTTACATACATTGTTTTACATAAAAAAAATTATATACATCAATCACTTAATTACAAAAAAATAATAGTAACACATCGTGTTTGATTACAATAATAATATATGACGCAAAAGAATAATAATTTTAAACTTAATATGAGATGAAGTAAATTGTATTCATTATGTCGGTGTAGTTTATTAAATTAAGGATCTAACATTTAGCCATCTATCATTTTCATCTTCAGTTAAATTTGTATTTTTGTAAATATTCCATGCTAATTTAAGACTATTTTTAAAACCAGTACATGCAGGTAGCAATTTTTTTCTCTTTTCAATTCTAAAAACAAAATATCATATTGAAAATCATTTGTTTCTGAACCTAAAATGAATGATTTACAACAGAAAAAAAATAATCAAAATTATTTATATTAGCTTTCAGATATTGAAACAGAGGTTGAATTTTTTGACATTCCCAGAATAAATGTAACAGTGTTTCTTCCTTACTTTTACAAAAAGTACACATTTTACTATCAACAATTTTCATTTTAAACAAAAGTGAGTTAGTTGCTAAAATTCTATGGATAATTCTTGTCTGGAACCACTGAATATATGAGTCTTTGGTACAGTTGAATACATTACTATATATTAAATGCCAATTAATGTGATTATCTATAAAACATGTGTTCCATTTTTCTTGGCTTATTCGTATATCTGTTATATTTTTAACTATAGTTTCATAAACACATTTCTTATTGTTATTTGTAATTAAAATAGGTTTGACATAACAGCTAATAATAGGATACTAAACAATAAGCAAGTCATTACAAATAGGAATATTATGCTTTTGCTTGTAGAATTTTATAGCTTGTTTTAAATTATAATATTGCAAAAAGTTAACTTTTTTGCATGTTACCTGTTCTAAATAATTTAAGTCTACAAAATAACCTTGTTGATTAAGAATATCCTTAACAAATCTGACTTCTTTATCATACAAAGTTTTAATGTAAAGATATCTATTTCCTGCTAACAATTTATGGTTGTAAAATAATGGCATCTGTTAACTTCCTGCCATTCATCGAAAATTTTGAAGTGACTGAACTAGACCCTCTATTCTCTGATGGTCACTGTCTATTGTCAGCTTCATTTAATCTAGACTATGCTGTAAAAGAAATAGCCGGCCAACAACAGTATGCCAGTTTAAAGCCCAATTGGCAAGACAAAAAAAGACTGAGTTTGTTACAAATTTAGACTCAACTTTAGTTGACGATAAACGTGTAATTTTACTAAGTCCCCCACCGATTATCGGTAAGACATATATTAATGATATCAATGACAAGATCACTAAACTTTTCTCCAATTGTGCAGAAAGCACTTTT
Organism: Cyclina sinensis; assembly: GCA_012932295.1. Taxonomy (NCBI): domain Eukaryota; kingdom Metazoa; phylum Mollusca; class Bivalvia; order Venerida; family Veneridae; genus Cyclina; species Cyclina sinensis. The sequence goes on along the minus strand of JAAONU010000001.1, from coordinate 69,067,294 downwards.
GGTAACCCGACCAAGAAATTTGAACAAAACCATGCTTCCCATAAACCCTGGTACGGGCCTCAGTGTAGGAAGGCTAGAAATCTGTATAATAGTGCGCGTAAAAAATATAACCTACATAAGAATGACCAAAATAAATTTAACCTAAATAAAGCAAGCCGTTATTATAAACAAACAATGCACACCTGGATAAGTAAACACAGGTATAATGCTGAGCACAGGTTACGGTCACTGAGTTCCAATAATCCAAAGGATTATTGGCGCTATTTAAATAGCCTCGGAGAAAGCAAAATTAAGGCCACACCAACTATTTCTGACCTTTTCAATCATTTTAAAAATGTTAACTCAAAAGTGCACGGAAATGCTGAACCCGTGTGTGATGACAGTTTTAATCCTGATTTATCCTGTCAACTATTTCATATCCGACCCGATAAAGGGGGGTCGTATAAATTTTGCTTTATACGGCACATGCTACGTCATCACCGGTGACGTCATGGACTAGTTTTGTGTTTATAAACAATATTATAAATAATCAGAAGGAAGTGATTAAATGGTTGTTATTACAAACAGAGACTACTTGAATAAAAATTAAATATTTCAATATCTAGATCTTATAATATAGCACGATCATTTAAGGAAAAAATATATCGAAATTTTGGAACTATTTTTGTGTATATGTTCACCTGATGGATAACCTTGACATTTGAAACACTTTAAAGATAGGTTTTCAATATCCTAGTAATTTATTGACAAATGCCAGATGTGACAGGATAAATAGAATAATAGGTTAGTGTCTTAAATGAGAAAGTTTATCCGGCTCGGCTGCGGTATTTATCGGGTTCGCCTTCGGCGATAAATTCCTACGCCTTGCCAGATAAACTTTCTCATATTAAGACACTTATTTATTATTCTCTATATATATATACAACGCAAGCTTTGAACATGCCCATCACTTTACAGGAAGTTGAATAGGCTATATCTAGCACGAAAAGCGGTAAAGCCGCTTCCGAACAAGATAATATTTTAAATGAATATTTAAAATGCACCAAGCATGTTATATTACCTTTATAAGTTACCTTCTTTAAATATATTCTCGATACAGGTCTTATTCCCAACAATTGGTTAATTGGCACTATTAAACCTATTTATTAAGGCAAAGGCTCCCAAACAGACCCATGCAATTTCAGACCCATCACAATCTTGAGTTGCCTTGGTAAAGTCTTTACATCTGTCCTAAATACAAGAATTAATGATTTTTTAAGAGAAAATAGCATATTACATGAAAATCAAGCCGGATTTCGGTCCAAATACTCTACTACAGACCACATTTTTGCATTGCATTTTCTAATCGAAAAAATTAGGCAAGATAAACGAAAACTCTTTTGCTGATTTATTGATTTTTCTGCAGCATTTGACTCAGTCTGGAGAGCCGGACTGTGGTCAAAAATTTTCAATCTTGGTATAAGAGGTAAAATTTTATCCGTAATCAAAAATATGTATGCTGATATCAAGTCATGTTTTTCTCTAAATGGAAAAACCTCTGCTTTTTTCTCGAGTGACTGTGGTGTTAGACAGGGGGAAAATCTATCCCCCATTTTATTTTCCATGTACCTGAATGACCTTGAAGATTTTTTAACAAAAAACAACACTGGTATTGTGTTAAATATAAATAATGACGACAGTATGCTATTTTTTAAATTGTTAATCCTGCTTTATGCAGACGATACTGTTATTTTTGCTGATAACGAAGTTAACTTCCAAAATTGTCTGAATGACTTTTATCTTTATTTTTTTATTTTTTATTTTTTTTGAACAGAACAGATCTTTTATTCTCTCAATACATGTTTAACATGCATATATGTCAAAGTCAAGTCAAATAGTTTATTTATGTCTCTTCATACGTACAACATGATATAAAACTGTAGTATAAAATATTATAAAATACGTATGCCTTTCTATACAGAAATATAAGAGACAAATCAATCTATACATTACTTAAAACATTACATAGCATCTATTTTAAAGGACCAAGTATTGAAATAATGACTTGGCCTAAAATATTGTTAACTATATTTATACAATATATGTTAATTATGTGTAGTTTAAATGTATATGGATCATGAGGAAACTGTGTGTCCATCTGATACTAGTCTAGTATTATGTAACTAATAAATTTTACACTATTAACAAGTGTGTCACAAAAAAGTTATTGACAATAAATTGATCCACTGTTAACTGTTATCTGAAATATCAGCATTAGTGAAGTTATTTTAGAAACAATTATCCAAACCCCAATGCTTCAAATTGATGCTGATAGTATATATCCACAATTTCAGGTTCTTTATAATTGTGTGCCTGGACTAAAAAAATGAAAACTGTTTCCTCATTACTTTTCCATATAAGAATGTAGCACTAAAAATAACTACTAATAATACAGTTCAAATGTTAAAATTAACACTGTACTATTAAAAGACATTTGCATTATTTACAGTACAGTAAAAGTTTCCTTTGCTTTAAAATGTTAAAACAGGCTTTGGCTGTATATTTAACCATGTTTACATCAGTGAATAATATACAAAATTTCTCCTTATCAGATAAATTACCAAACCCATTAAAAACTCCTCTACTCTGTGTGTATAGGTCCTCTCTTATGGAGGTGTACAGTGGACATTTTAGTAAAACATGTTCTTCATCTTCAATACAGTTTAAACAATTGAAACAAGTTCTGTCATTTACATTAAGATTTTCATACCGCCCAGTTTCTATTCTAATCGGTGCCACACCGCATCTAAATTTTGCCATAGCACTTCGAAAATGTAATGGAAGTGGTTCTTTAACATAATGTTCTGTTACAAAATGAGACTTTATAAGTCTGTAAGATCTCAGCTTATTACAACCATTACCTCTTACTGAATCAACTCTGTTTACAGTTTGCTTCCATTTCTCAATTTCAATCTGTAACAGCTTATTTTCTAATGTGTCTACAACAGTTTTAGTACGTCTATGTAGATTATCTATATCAAACATTCCAATGTTTCTATACATTTCCATTATACGAAATATTCCGTTTTTACTTCTTGTATTAGATGACAATTTAACCCATTCAAAAACTTTTTTATTTAGTCTAGAGTCTTGCATCTTTAAAAATCTACAATACTGCCTTGTAACAGCACCCCACTGTTTCACAAATATTGGTTTCCAACCCATATCTCCAATTACAGCAGCATTTGGTGTGTATTTTCCAACTCCCAAAAAATACCTCATGGCTCTATTTTGGACAGCATTTATACAGGGGTAGGATTTATCACCCCATATTGGAGCTGCATAATTTATTACAGGTAGAACCATGGAGTCATAGAGTTTTGTGAATGTTGAAAAATTAAAACCACCAAAACTTTTACATTTTGAGATTACTAAACCAAGTGCTCTACCAGCGGACATGACTACATTTTTGGCAATTTCTGTAAAATCTAAGAATTCATTTAATACAACACCAAGATATCTATAACTATGAGTAATCTGTAGGAGTGACGGTCCAATTTTAAAAACAAAGCTTGTCTGTATACAACTAGGTGGTCGAAAATGAACAATATTAGATTTGTTACAATTAACAACCATACTATTATTATTACACCAAATATTTAAAATATCAAGAAGCTTCTGTAAATCTGCAGCTGTTTCCGCTAAGATAACAATATCGTCTGCAAATAATAAAATACTTATCAGCTCATCATTTACTGTAATTCCAATATTTGCTTCTTTTATAGCAGTAACTAGGTCATTGATGTATAGGTTAAAAAGTAGAGGTGACAGCGGGCAGCCTTGTTTCAAACCACAATTTACTTCAAACCACTGCGAATCAAAACCATTTAACCTTATACAGCATTGAACATCCTTATACAATGAAATAACAGATTTGAGAATTTTTCCACATAGACCTGACTGTTGTAGTTTTGTCCATAATTTAGCCCTAGGTACAGTATCATATGCCTTTTTGAAATCAATAAAGGCTGCAAAAGTACTTTGCTTTTTCAATTTTCTTGTTTCAACAATACTTGTAAGGGTGTAGACATGATCAATAGTACTTCTATCTTTAACAAAACCAGTTTGCTCATCATGTATAATTTTTTCACTCTCACAGAATTTAGTAATTCTTTCATTTAAAATACTGCAATATACCTTATACATTGATGGTGCAAGAGTAATGCCCCTGTATGAAAGTGGGTCCCTTGGGTCTGAAGTCGATGACTTTGGTACTGGAGTAATGATACCTTTAGACCAGGCCGATGGTACCATGTTAGTATTTAGACATTGGTTGAATAAAGCCGTGAGAGTATATAAAGCCGGATCATTTTTCAGCAATTCAACCGGTATATCATCATGACCAGGGGCTTTACCAGACTTTGCATTAAAAAGGGCCCTGTATGTCTCTTCAACAGATATTTCTGAATTTGGGTTAAAATGTGTAAAGTCACAGACTTCATTATCACAGGCCCCACCCACATACTGAGAACAACTGCCATCACCATTTGTGTTCAGAAGGTCGGAGAAGTCAGATGACCATTTTTCGAGCACAACCGTAGGTTTGGTACTGATTGAACCATCTGGCAAAACCGTTTCAAATGGGATATTTTTCATTCTCTCATTACCAATACCAATCTTCCCAATTTGTTTCCAAAACTCAGTTGGTTTGACTGCTAATAAATCATCAATATCCTTTTGAGCATTTTTAACATGTTCTCTCTTGGCCTTCTGAACACAACGGTCAAAAGCTTTCCTCTTACTGATATATGTCTGTTTTAATAATTTCTTATTACTAGTATTACATTTCAGCCAATCCTTCTCTGATTTACTCATTTCACTCCACATAACAGATAAATCATTTGTCCACCATGGCTTGTTTTTGCGGAACCTTTTATTTGTTCGTTTTAATGATGTGTACTTAACACTTCTATATTGTAATTTATTGTACATTTCGGTGTGAAAAATATCAACAAGTTTATCATACTGAGAGTTAAGCATTTCCTGATCCATATCTGCTGTTTCTAAATCATTTATTATTCTATTCAAATTAGACACAACATCAAAGCCACACAAAAAATCTACTGGTGGACTTTTTGTATCAAACAATATTTTGTTTTTCGTAAAATTTTCTTTTCCATAGTCATTACCACTGACACCATAGCAGACATCAAAAGAAACTACCCATCTTAAAAATGAGTGATCGGGCATGATTGTAGTTGGGTTTACAGTAGAAAAACAACCTGAATTTGTCATTAAATCTGTAGTTCTAATTACTTCAAATTTATCAAAGTTACACTGTAGCTGTTCATATGGGACCAGGCAAAAATCAACCACAGACAATCCCTGCGGGCCGATAAAAGTAAAATCATTTTTTACAGTTTTTCTGCCATTTAAAATACAAAGATTGGTATCTATTAGAAAGTCAGTTAGGCATGAGCCATAAAAATTCTGAGAAAAATCTATAACCTCTCTATATGGTATAGTATCAATACCTGGTATAAAATCAAGATTATATGAGGAATTTACAATAGTATTTGTTATTCTTCGAGGCTACATTAAATACTTAATATACGATTACCATAGTGTTACAAACAAACAAGAAAAAAAATAAAAGAGAGAGAGAGAGAGAAAAAAAACACAAAGACAATCCATACGAGGCTACATTATATAATAAATTTATAGAGGCTACAATAGATATTTCTTCTTATATAGACTAGATATACCTGTATTGCATATTTTAGCCAAAAAACATGAGCTCCTCTTATTAGACTAAACACTTTTTGTTTGTTTATACATATAAATATATGTATATACATATTATATTCATACACACATACATATAAAACCTGGAAGCTTTGTATTAATTATTCAAAAACGAAGATCATCGTATTCGGAACAAACAGGCCCGAAAAATATTCTTTCTATATTAATGGTGAAAAAATAGAAACTGTTAAAGGGGCTGTGCTCCAGATGACAAAAAAAGAAAGTTTTCTTGTATTATAAATTTCTTGTAATATTTATGATAAATGCTTAAAAAATAACCTACTGACAAAAAATAAGTCAAATAATTACATTATAAATTGATTTTGTTTCCCTTTCAAAGTGCTATACCGTAACGCGACGGTATAACTATATCGTATAAGATTTAAAGTAAATATCTGTAATATCACATGCGGCGATGGTGGTGACAGTAAAAGCGTTGGAAATATTTTGTTAACATGAGGGTCCAGAGTTCAAATCAGGCTGGAGCGAAAATATTTTTTTTTTCTATTTTGACTTTTATAATCATTTTTGAAGTAAAATATTATGTTGTTATAATCTCACGGCATCTAAATAAATAATTTATGAAAAAAAATTATGACAAATCTGGAGTACAGCCTCTTTAAAAGTTATAAATATTTAGGTGTATACTTCTCTTCATCTGGTAGCTTCCTAGCATGCAGAAAGTATCTTGTTACCCAGGCTAATAAGGCAATGCACCAGTTACTTTCAAGAATTTTCAATTTGAACATCCCTATTGACCTACAAATAAAATTGTTTGATCAAACTATACTGCCCATCTTAACTTACGGTTGTGAGATATTTGGATTTGAAGACCTTGATATTCTTGAACAGGTTCACTGTAACTTTCTAAGAATAATAACAAAATCTAAGAGGAACACCCCAAGGTACATGTTGTATGCCGAACTCGGACGATTCCCTCTAGAAATAATGATTAAATCTCGAATGGTTAAATTTTGGATAAACATTGTACAGTCACGAAACCCCTTAAAAATTACATATCTCTGTTACCATTACATGTACCAATCGGTCCGTGGTTTCAGATGGCTCCAATTTATAAGAAATATTCTTGACACAACTGGTTACTCCGACATCTGGCTAAATCAGCCAAACTTTTGTAAAAACATCGATAAACTTATTAAACAAACTCTGATAGACCAGTTTAAGCAGCAATGGGGGTCAACATTGGACTGTTCTTCAAAGGGTAAAATGTACAGCTTATATAAAGATAGCATAAGCCTGGAAAAATACCTCATTGAACTTTTACCTACCCATCTCATTTCCCTTTTACACTTCCGAATAGGCAATCACAGGTTACCAATTGAAGTGGGTCGATGGAGACACTCCCATGTCCCTCATGAAAACAGGAAGTGCCCGCTTTGTTCCTTCGGTGACCTTGGTGATGAAATGCATTATCTCCTCATCTGTCCATTCTTTAAAGAAAAAAGATTAAAGTACATTCCTAAAGTATTTTTCAATAGACCAAATATTTTAAAGTTTAAGGAACTGATGACTAATAATGATACAACCCTCATGACAAAGCTAAGTATTTTTGTTAAATGCATCATGCAGCATTTTAGTAGACGGCAGAATTTGCCCCCAGCCACCCGCCCCAATTTTATATATTGTTTACTGGTACTTTTTTCTCGTCTGTCGCTTTGCTCAGTGTAGCATTTTGAACACTACTAAGTATTTGAATGTATATGTAAATAAGTTATGTTGAAACGATAATTGCTTCAACTTTATACGTGTATGATATACTCAGTTACTAGGAAGTGTTAATTCTCTAGATGAATGTTTATGTTTGAGGCATATGGCTTTTTACTATAAACTGCTACTAGCTGCCCGGATTGCAAATAATCTGAAAGGTAATTTGCCTTTAAAAGAAATACATTCAAAATAAATGAAGATCTGTTTCGCTCGAAATAACCTTGATCATAATTTTCTGCTAGCTTATCTTTTTATTTTTAATATAAAATGTTACTAAATTATTATTTACTCACCACGTGTAGGCGTATCTTTCAGCAGTGTTGTCTCCATTCAGTTCGTGCCTTTTAAGCTTGCCGTGTGTAACGGTCTATGTCCAATTGACACACTAATCTTTTGTGTATTCTTAGCCTATAGTCTGTTTCATAGAAACGGTAACATAAAGTCTACTTTAAGATTTTCTCAATGATTATACTTTGCCACAAATATACAGAATCGTAAGACAGGGAAATTAAGTGAGATATCAGGTATGTTCTGGTTTTTGTCTCAATATTTTGACAACTTATTGGCTTTCATTATTATCCCCACCAATCAAAGTTTGCCATTGTTTTGTCTCTTATATCGAGTCTTTAGTCTGTTTCAAAGAAACAATAACTGAAATCTATTTTAGATTGTTTTTCCATGATTACACTTTGCTGCAAATACATAGAATCGTAAGACAGGGAAATCAAGTGAGATATCAGATATATTCCGGTTTTTTGTCTCAATATTTTAACAACTTATTAACTTTGATCATTATCCCCACCAATCAAAGTTTGCCATTGTTCTGTTCCAATGTTTTATTTGTTATATTATTTGTGCACATGTTATTACAAATGTATGTTTGTAATATGTGTCAAAATAAAGGTTCTGTTCTGTTCTGTAACACTTGTTCTATTCTATTCTATCAGTACAAAGTTTATCTAAAAGACCATATAAGCTTTTCAAAACATCAATCCAGAAAGCATTTTTAATCTTACCAATAATCAATTTACAAAACAGTTTTCCAGTGTTAAAAACTTTATCAATATTAAACAATGAGTTCACTAGCTTAAAACATTTACTTTTGCTATTACTAATATATCTTCTATATAACCACTTTATCTTTAAACAATGTATATAACTACAAATATCAACCATATTCAAGCCACCTTGTTTCGAAGGACGAGCGTACATTTTCAAGAAAATTTCCTTGAAGAACTATTTTTCAAAATTGTTAAAAATGTTGTTAAATAATTTTAAGAATCAAAAGAAATGGTTAGACAGGAGACATCATATTTTTTTGCTCTCGCTGACATGCTAACGAGGTGTTCTACGGTGCGATAATCTGCATTTAAAAATAAAAGACATAAATCATTTTTTGTTACTCAGATTAATCAACATGATGCAATTAAAGACGGGGAAAATTTTGAAACATCTGAAAGGGAGTCATGCATGGTAAAATCGAGCAACGCATATATATTAGCCATTATTGTTCATGTAGATCATTCTAAATATTTTCTCCAGGGAATGAGACAGGAAAATTTATAAGAACTGTGCGATTACAAAAAGATCAGAAATCGATGGAATAACAGCGTTGCCTGTCTACCGGAGAAACCATAATACTTACTTTAACTTGACAGATGTTTCATACTTTTATGTCTAACGACATAAACACCAATGTTATATCCAACCACTGATAAAAAAAGTTTTTTATTTAATGTAACATTTTCTTGGAGAGGAAAGATACAATAGTTTCCTAATTAGTTTACATGTCAATGACTTTCTACGCATGTGAGGCTTTCCGTCCATTCAAAGAAGGATATGAAAGAAACAGAAAACTTTCCATGCACATAGTTGTTTACACAGTTATCCTTTCCCGCTGTAAATTATTTTCTAGACGAAATGCAAGATGTGAAAATGCATGAAGTGATCTTCTCTTTCAGTGCGAGGTCCAGTCAATTCTGAATGAAATCTTAATTCTTGGATCAAACAACCATAACATACAGGAACATTAGTATTTATTGATCCAAGCTTCTTAAATTCTGTTGATACTAGATGGCAGCGCGTGCAAGGACGAGCAAGCACAAGTTATAAAGTTCTTGACATTGTTACTCCAAAACTGCATGCTTTTAATGTTTTGTATTGGCATTTGTTTGGCACTGTGTGTAATCAGTTATGTTGAGACAACTTTTGAACTCAAGGTTTGCCTTAAAGGGCATGCATGCTGTGTCAAAATCACGTATCTGAAAAATAAGGTACATGTATACTCTGTTACATATCTTGCGATTCACAAGAATCGGTTATGCCTCCTTAGGTTAATTACCAAAGTATGTGCTGTCATGACCTGTGCTTTTATTGCTGCAGATTGTGAAAATCAAAAGTTGGATAGGTTTATCAAAAAATAAGTTTAAGTACTACAGTTTTGCTTAGGAAAAACATAAAACATCAAATCCTACTGATACAAAATTGTGTGTCCTAGTGATTTAACGATAACCGATTTTTAACGAATAATTGTTGGCGGCCGTGTCGGAACAATAAATTTTCATTTTTGAGAGTCGATGTTGACAGGTTGTAAATGAAGTCACTCTTTGTGGGACTTTGTTTTAACAGATGTGCATTTGACATTATAAATACATTAAATAGCTGTATAAATAAATGTTTCAGTACTATTTAATTCGTTTGACCATGCATCCAGCCTACTGCTACTGCTGTTACTGCTACTGACAACTTCACGTTTTGCTTACTACTGCTGTTACTGCTACTGCCAATTTCACGTTTGATTAAATTTCTACAGCCAACTACTACTGCGTACTGCTATTGCCAACTTCCTATTAGTATAATATTTGTTGTGATAATACTGTCCCATTAGGATGAAAGCATACAACACTTCTGAAAGTGATTCAGGTTTCTCTATATTTATAACATTTCGATTATTGTCCCATAGTAAATCGAAATGCCTTTATGCGATTCGATTCGGTAATCGATTTTCATTTCTGTCCGATTTTATAACACTAGTGCGCCCCTTTCCAAGACTCAGAAGAAACATGCTGATAACTGTAATACATGAAAAAGGAAATGCGCTCAAGATCACCGTGTATTTAACGGTAAATTACTGCTAATTAATAAGTATTTGTTAAAGTTGCTGAATTTCGGATGACCAAAAATTACTGTCTCAACTGGAAATAACCACTGCGTGGAATTTTTTGTCCATTTTTAGATTTCTATTTTATGAAGAAAACATTCCAAACTTTTTGTTAATATTTGCCAATTTTTGTTAATATTAAGAGGCCTTGTCCTAAAAGAAATGTCAAATTGATATGCCCATAGGTAGGTGCTTCAGCTTTCCTTGAATAATTACTTTTCAAAATAGTGAAAATGTGGATAAAATAATTTCAAGAAAAAAAGAAATGGTTTTGACAGTAGATATCACGAATATTTGCTCTAACTGACTGCTAACGAGGCGTTCTACGGCGCGCTGAACTGCATTCAATGATAAGACATAAATCAATCTTTGTTATTCAAATCACTCATCATGCAATAACAGACAGGAAAAGATTCTGCAAGGGAATCACGAACGGCAAAATAGAGCAACTCATATATAAACCATTATTGTTTATGTAGAACATGTAGTTATTTTCTCCTGGGAAAGAGACTGGGAAATTAAGAGGAACAGGCGAAAACAAAAATATCAAAAATCGATGAGACAATAGTGTTTCCTTTTTAGGAAAGAGATCAAAAACCTTATTTTAACTCGACGGATATTTCATATTTTTTATGTCTAAAGGTCATAAATACCGATGTTAGAAGCCAAAAAAAGTAAAAACAACAACAAAAAACAACAATAAAAAACGAAGCAACCACTGAAGAAAAAGTTATAATTTGGTTATAATTTTCTTGGAGAGGTAAGATACAAGTATATCATAACTAGTTTACATGTCAATGAATTTCTGCACATTGAGGTTTTCCCTCCTTTCAAAGAAGGACGTGAAATAAACAGAAAACTTTCCGTGCAAGAAATAATTTTCAAAGTGTTGTCCCTTTCCGCTGTAAATCATTTTCTAAACGATATACAAGTTGTGGCATTGTATGAAATGAGGTCAAGTCAATTCTAAATCAAATCTTTATGGTTGGATTAATCAAACATAATATAAAAATACATGTACACCAATACTAAGTGATCCAAGATCCTAAGGTGTTTTTTTTATAAACTTTGAGCCGATGTTTCAAAATGTTTGATAACTCAATACTGTAGCGTTGTTATTTTCCCACTGTTCAGATATTCTATCAACAGAAGTAAATACTTAAGTAACCAGAGCAAAGACTTGCCGCTTTGCTTTAAATACTAGTATAATGAGTCAGTTTATGATACTGGATAATATGTGTATGCAATTACATCTAAAACGTATTCTTAGAAATAAGCTTTTTTAGCAGGCAAGGGTACTGACTTCTTGCTTTGCTGGGCATATTTTAAAATATAGACGATTTGCATATGAAAAGGTTGTCAGTAATCTTACATGCAACAATCATATTAACTTTTGCCTAACCAATATAATACAGCTGGCAAAACCTTCCTCTATGAGGGCTAGTCTCACTATTTCGCCTCCGAAGGTGAACCCATTTTTTAGGCTGATATTTTATAGTTGTTCACCTTCTACACCTCACTTTGATCTGCATCTTGCTAAGCGGACTCGCCTAATCTTAGGCGATTGGGCACTTTTTATGGCTCGTTTGTCCAACAGTTCACATATATTTTACTATTAAACTGATTATAAAAGTCAAAATAGAACAAAAAAAAAAAAATTCTCTTCAGCTTGATTTGAACTGTGGACCCTCGTGTTAACAAAATGTTTCAAACGCTGTTAAGGTCAGCACTATCGTGGCAAGTGAGTAATTGACTTTAAATTTTATACGGTATAGTTATACCGTCGCGTTACGGAAAAGCACTATGAAAGGAAAAAAATCAATTTATAATGTGATTAACTGACTTATTTTTTGTCAGTAAGTTACTTTTTAAGCATTAGTCATAAATATTACAAGACATTTATAATACAAGAAAACTTTCGTTTTTTGTCATCTGAAGGCCAGTCCCTTTAAAGGCATGTGTAGAGTGTACAAAATACTAAACGAATATTCACACTGTCATTTTTTCGCCCGTAGGGTATCTCATTTCACCTTGATTTTCGGTTTACTGTAAAGTGAAAGTAGGATCGCTGCTAAAATTTCATTGGTATGCAAAACAACGTCGACAATTCACTGGTCAATTGCATGAAAAGTAAAGGGAACTCATGCTTTCTGATACTGGACCTTAATGTACTCATAGGTTCGTAAGCATTGTTCTAGTTGGTTTTTGTTTTGTATCATCAATAGTTTAAAATGACGTAGTTACTTAAAGAACCGGCTGCTAAAAATAGCATCCAGTGGGTGATGCCAAGTAACTGAATTTACATATCGGATCACACCTTGATGCAATATTTACATATCGGATCACACCTTGATGCAATATTTACATATCGGATCACATCTTGATGCAATATTTACATATCGGATCACACCTTGATGCAATATTTACATATCGGATCACACCTTGATGCAATATTTACATACCGGATCACTGGGACAACAGCACAACTATCTCGCATAGCACTCAAAATGTGAGAGGTTGTCTTCAAACAACGTCCACGTTTAAGAAACCTGTAAGTGTCAAGCTATCTTACTGAGCCACACGACGTCTAAAATCCAAGATGACGGCTCTAGTCTTGGAGATAACTGAATATAGTCCTACTTAGGCCCAATATATCAGACATTTCCTTTGCAGAAGTTGCCACCGAATTATACAATGTAGCATTACATTTAATTATTTTTTATTTTTTGGTAAAATAAAATATTAAATGAAAAATATCTTAGAACCAATTTGTAAGAATAATATAATTACATGGTGTCGACTCTTGCAAGACGCATAATATTTAAACTTTACCGCATGACAAATGTTGTTTGTAATGATATATAATCATAACATATATTATATTGCATGGCGCCATTAGCATTTACTTTTTGCTTCAAATTTATCGTATTTATAGTCATGTTTTAATTTTTAATCACAGAGTTGTCCAATTTAAAAGTAAAGTAAGAACAATTTATGGTAAGTGATAAAAAGTGATAAAAAGAATCTGACACTCGTTAACATTTCATATATACTTTTATTCAACTCGTCCAGGAATAATTTTCTCTCCAGAGGCTTGCTTAATAACATTTCCTGACCTCGTTGTATGTAAGTTTATATGAAACGAAAAACTCGTCTCAGATCTTGCATATACACATCCTGATGATTTCTTTTTAAAAGCTCACGTTTTCGTACTCCTTTTAGCTTGAGCTTAAAATGTGTATCCATAGCAGGAATAGATATATTAAAACCTGTTCAAGAAACATGAGAAAAGCATGACAATCCAAGTACCTAAAGTAATTAACCAAAAATAAAATAATGACGTGTATTGCTTCGGTGATTTTACTAAAACAAATGTAATCTATATTACTTCTTAGAATTTATTGATTTATTCATTTATTTATTCATTCATTATTACACAGTTGAATATTAAAAAGCACGCTCTTTATTTATCCGTAGAATACAGCAATTCTGGGTAATCTTCAGAGTAATTCCAAACATCCATCATTTTGAAAATATTTATTTAATATATTAAAATTTGCATAATCACTTTTATTTGTCTAAAGTTTACACAGTCTTAAGTTATTTGGAATACTGACCGATCTACAAACATTTTCTAAGCAGTATACTTCTACTTGTTTGAACGCGGGCATGACCAACTGTGACAAACCAAGTTTCAGGCATACATTTACTTTCCTATTGAACTTACTATCACCTACTAATAACAAAACTGGACAAACCTCTTCATCAATAATTTTAAAGTATGATACATGTGACATTGGTAAAAGATCAGACATATTATTCAAAAGCATTATAAGCACCTTTTTGGCTTCTACAGCCATATGTTCAGCAATTCGGAACAAAGATAATGTGCATGTGAAATTTAGACCAACATACGTAAAAGCATTTATAGTTTCAATTAGTTGGCCATCATAAAATCATTTTTTTCGTTTAGACAAACAACCACCATTTTTGAAAACAAAAACTTTGGTCTTATCTACAATAACATTTAGTTCCCATTCTAGACAATACTGATGTAAAAAAATTTAACTGAGATTGTAGACCAGCAATAGTGTCTGAAGTTAACCCTATGCCATCAGCGAACATCAAAAGACCTAAAAGGTTTACTCCGACGTCTTTAAAAAGTGTCGCTACATGTTAAAACTTTAATAATATCGTCAATATCTGAAACAATTCTTTGGCTCAGTGGTTAGAGCATTGGTCTTCGATTTGCTAAGATCGGAGTTCGAATCCCGCCCTGAGTTGCATTGCACCTTCTTATACGGACATTCATGTTCGTAAGACATGTACACTGCAGCAATGGGCAGAGGCAACTTACAACTGTTAAAAAAGACTCCGAATTCCAAATGATACAGTACCAGTCCGGTGAGATTTTTTACCGTTTACTGGAACCGAAGATTGGCAGGTATACAAAAGGAAAGGAAACCAGATCTGAAAGATTCTTTATGCTTACCGGGTGAAGGATTCTACGTGCTTACCAGGGAAACACCAATCAAGAGTTTTGAAAGGTTTTGTTCTCCAAGAAGACAGAGTCATTTGAGACCGAAGCTATAGTAAACCATGAAGATTATGTATTGCTAGGATATGATATACTGGATGGTCAAGGTAGAGGGCCAGCAGACTTACTCTAAAGTAGGAATATGATTTTTCTTGATAGTGTTTACACATTAGCAAAGGTGGTAGATCAAAGTGAGTGTCAGTAGCAGAGGATATTGAAGTACAATGGAAACGGATAGGTTGGTTGATTTCTTTGTTAATTGGCTAGAAGCAAATGATTTCGACATCCAAGTTAAATACTTTGTTTAAACGTTGGAAAATTTTACTAGCAAATACCAACTTATAATGGCAGCTTCACTTGTAGACATCAACAGAGTAACAACATACAAAGGTAGAGTTCTTCAATTAAACTGAGAACAGATGCTAAGTAGGTAAGGCTGAAAAGGCAGACTTGGTACTGAACATTATAGCTGATAAAAAATATCCTAAAGAACCGACAAATATCAATAATATCAGGAGGGTAGGCAATATACCAAAACAGGCAAATGTTACCTTTTCAAGCATCGACTAAAAACAAAACACCAGAATATTTGAGAGCCTTGTTTACCAGGTCATTGAAGCTTGATCTGAATCAGAAACACAACTTGGTGAAGGATTATTTGTTAAATATAGCGATACGTTTTCGAAAGATGAATGGGATATTATACTTACTCACTTAAATGATTATGAAATTGACACAGATGATGCAAAACCCGTAAGAGGGCGACCAAAACGTGTCCCCTTGCCTTTGCATGCGAAGAGAGACAAGCAATTTAAGATCTTCTAATGGCTTTCCATTACCAAGAATCCAAGACTGTCTCGATGCAATCTCAGGTTAGAGCCTATTTGATAGTTTCGACCTGACGTGTGATCATTTCAAAATACCATTAAAGAAAAGACGACATTCCGAAGAGTTATTTTGTCTGTAAGCATGGGCAATTTGAAATGACTCGTATGCCTTTTGGTCATTCAAACTATGAGAGTACCTTCAAAAATACAGTGGAAGTAGCTCTCCAAGGGCTGCAGTAGGTGGCATGCCTGGTATACATTTAAGAGATAATTGTGTCTGCAGCTGAAGTTTTATATTTAGGGCATGTGCTGTCTGGTAAAGATGTGAGATCCGACAAATATTGCGAAAATAGTCCAATGGTCAAGTCCCCAGAATGTTAACCAATTTGTGATCACTGGTTCCTCCTACCGTCGTTTTGTAAAACACTTTGCGAAAATTGTCCGACCATCAGTAGACCTCACAAGAAAAGAAATGGTCTATGCTTGAAATTCAGCGTGTGAAGAGGCATTTTTATCAAGTGAAGCAGATTCTGACGAGTCCACAAACAATATCCTATCTATTGAACAACGGCAGTACCTTTTATTTAGATCTGGACGCATCTTCCTTTGGACTTGGGACATTCATCAAGATCAAGAGGGTCGTGAGCGCGTGATTTCATATGCAAGCAGAGTCATGAATAAAGCTGAATTATTGTGTAATAAAACAAGAACTTTTAGCAGTGGTATTTCTTATCAGCATTTCAGGTAATACCTCCTTAGTAGAAGATTTGTAGTGAGAAGCAATCATAAAGTACCAATCTTGAGTTTTAGTCTACAGCAACTAAATTGGAAAACTGCAAGATAAATCTAGATTTTAGCACTTTTCGACTTCATTATACAGTATATTCCAGGAAAATTAAAGGGACATTGTGATGGTTTGTCGTGAAAACTATACTTGTGATCAAATCAATAAAAGTGAACTTCTAAAATGTTGCCCCTGTCCTAGGTGCCGAAGAAGAGCTGAGGTGTTAAAGCTCAAACAAACTAAGGGAAACAAAAATAAAACTTAAAACAAAAAGTATGTTCATTGCCTTAAAATAAGGTAATTCCAGTTACGCCCGTCGAACCAAGCACTTGTAACGAACTAAAGCACCATAATGAACAAGTTAGGAACAAAAGGGAAGATGTTGGTTTTGTTTAAACAAAAACCATGCAAACAGCTCAAAGGAATGACCCTGATAATCCTCCACTCGTATAGGCTCTTCTAGAAGGTCAGAAGCAAAAGAGCAAAAATATGATTGACAAGAAACCTGCAACTTGCATTATTGAATTTAAGGGAATCCATTGACCTTGAAAGATGATGAACTATACAAACATTTCAGAAAGAGATGGCACTGATGTTTATAACAGACGATTGTTCCGCAAGCATATCAGAATACTACTCCAATCACAAAGCAAGATCCTTTCTGAGCTAATGCTTTTCTTTTAATTTAGTCGATGCTTATATATTTCCCCTCAACTAAAACGGCACCCTTCCCCCAAAGTCAAACAGTTTTCAGAGGAATAAAAGTGTCTCGAATCCTGGAGTTTGTATTTTAACTACATCCAGCCCGTCTATCAAGTCAGATGAAGCGTTACAGACACACATTTTGTTATCTTTACCGATATGTACAAAGGTTAATTATCTATCGCAAGTTATATCCAATAAAGGTTTAAAAGTTTTTGCGAAATGTTGAAAAAACATTCTATGATAATTGTAAATTTATGTCAGGAAGATTAATGAGTGTGTTAAGATTTTGTTCAAAAAGTATCTTTACAGCATTGATGCTTTTAATAAATACAAAACGTTCCGTTTGAGCAAAGTGCCATATTCTTTTAAGCATTATGTTCATACAAAGCATGCACTGTCAATATAATAAACAGGAAGACAAAGAACAAAAGAAAAGAAAGGTGCTCCAATTTTGCCCGAGTTAGAAATTGTATGTACTGGAAGTTACAGACTTGATCTTTGTGATCTTGATTGAATTTTTGTCGGACTATAGTAGCACTTCGTTTGTAAATGATTAACATCGTATTGACTAGAGCAGACGATTTTTGTTGAGAAATTGTTTGTGTACTAATCATGAAGGACTGTCATATACTAGTCTAAGTGAGTTGCTCAGTTTGTATTAGAGTGCATTTTTAGCTTTTATACTGAATTACAAATTCAATGGTTCGAGTCGTGCATTCAATAACACGAAGGTCATGATTGCTATATATCACTCACCTGCGTTTCCAAGTCCTGATTAATAATACCACCTGTCATACAGAGAAACAAAATTCCTTTACATCAGTCAGGTTACCTACTTTTGAGTCTATGGGCTGAGAGGTAATCAAGGCAATCATTCTGAATAATTTTCTTTATGTCATTGTCAAGTGTTTTCATGACAAAAGACCTTTGACTAAAGACATTTTCCTAGGTTTTTACTCCGAGTAACCTCGTTTTAAAAAAAAAAACTATATCCCATGAGGTTTATTCTTTTATTCATTAAATGGATCTCTTTTTAAACTAGTCTTTACATATTTTTTAAAGAATACGAACAACAGTTTTTTCACGGTGGCAAAACAGGTCACGACAACTCGTGATGGCAAGTTTCTTTTCAGTTGATTCAATCAAACATATCTTAGTTTGATTTTTTAGTATTCTACACCTCGATAACAATGTAATATTTATTTTATCATAAAGAGCCTTAATTAAAAACCTCTCTGACATACAGAAAAGTTAAATTCATTACAAGTGCTTTCGTCATTGAGCTTTTTATATATTTTTATGTCCTGACCTATGCCGACATTTAAATATTTATGTCTAGTATTGAGATGATAAAATGGTTAGTCCCTGAAGTGATGCGATATATTGTATTTATACTACAGATGCACTGCTTTCCTAATTTAAGAATAGGAACGTGTTCTATTCGTTTTAGACATGTTAAGAATGAACGGTCGAAATTAATTAAATCTCACAATGGCTGATCACCCCTGGGAAGTGTTTTTTTTCTTCTGGGAGTCTAATTCGATTTCGCAATACCATAGACAGCGTAAAGTATTTGTTAATTGATTTCAGGTCCGTAAGTTCCTCTCTTTTATGTCCTTGAGTGCACTCATTCGCAGAAAAAACGCCTCATTTTCCGGCGTTCTTGAGATCGTGGCTAATACGTATTGACTATGGGATTGGCAAAACAATTTCTCTTTCGGAAGGCTGATTTTAATCAGATTTGGCGTTTTACGTTTATCATTGCCGTTGTCTGCGACTCATTCTGACTCTGAATGTCAGTTAACAAATTGTTTTGGCATAATATAGCGGAAAACTTACTTAGGTTAAGTGGTAATTATTCTAATGAACCTATATATAAAAGCAAATGATATTTTTCGTTGAGGTAAATCGACCATATGCTATCAATTTGTTTGATGAAACTATCGAACCAATTTTGAAACCCTCTTATAACCTGGTGAAAATTAAATGTCTACTTTACATTGATGTCACTGCTTTAGCAATCTGTCAATAAGTAATGTAGAAAGATTTATAAAAAAAACCCTAGTTAACATGATAAAAGCTTATCTAGTAGACGAACAGGACCAGTAGGACCTTTACCTAGGGTGTTTGGCAGGTGCGTTCCGGTCAACCCCGAATGAGGCAACTAGGATGTTAGTCTGGAGTTCCTTCCCCTGAAACTACGTTATCGGATTTTACATTATGTCCGGGAACCAGTCTACTAGGATGTCTCAAAACTTCTTTTCATAGGTAGAGTGATCCGACTACCAGCAGACCTATATTTCTGTTATGTTGATGAAACACAGTGAGGTACACAATCTTGGTGATTATGTCCTATGTATCAAGATAAAGATGTTTTACGTCCATGGGGTAGATAGAAGATATCTGGAAACAAAGAAGAAACAAAGACATTTGTTATGCCAAAATGTCATTCACTGAATATGAAGGTGACCTAGTATGGTGCCTCTATGAAGTCAGGAAAGTTGATGTGTCATCGACGCATGAAATGGCTTACAATGGTACTTAAAGTGAATATGTCAAAGATTAATTTCATCATCCAAACAGATTATTGGAACTGAGAGGGTGGTCCACCACAACAAACTCAAGAAATATGAGGGAATGAATGATCCAAATTGGGCGTATCGGCTTCGTAGATCCATAAAGAGGCAATAAATAATAGTCGGTTACTAATATGGTGGTGCCTATTTTCAAAATTGATACAAAACAGAGCTGTTTTATAGTAGATTATTTGTATTGAACTGTAAAAGAATTGTGTTGAATAAAATCTAGTTTTCATATAAAACTGCGTATAGTCAAACAGATCATATTTTGCATAAACATCCTTCAACATTTAATTTGCTCAAAATAGAATTTCAGGCATTCTTTTTATTGTGATTTATCACAGACATACTAGTGATCTAGTGTCGAATATCAACTTTAAAAATCATTAAATGCTAGACATGAATACAATTATGATTTTAGAAAACAGACTAAAAAGGGAATCGCAGTATGAAAGAATACATACATCTGGAGTGCATGTAAAACGGCGTGACCGATTACCAAGGTATCAGCGGGATAACTCTTGCCGATGTCTTTTTGTTCATATTCCATAGCGATAGCGTATTTGATTTTCCGAAAGCACCAGTGGCCGTCAGTAGACGTCAGTTGTTAAGAGTGCTTCCTTATCTTAATCTTGAAATCTTGAATCTTATCTGTATACTTTCAGGGCAGAATGTCGTTGTCTCAGTTCAGAGGGAGAAGCAGGGCATATAAGTGTAAGCGTCGTTGAAAGGTTGACCGAGAGGGGGTATATGATATCACATATCCTGAAATATCATGTACCATTTGATAGAGTTCCAAATTCCTGTTTGCTCTGCTCCTTTAGATGCACTAATAAGAAATCTCTCTTATAACACAATGAAAAATACTCCAGACATCGAGTCAAAAGACAAAATTTGGACGACCAGACTACACAAGAATACTAAGAATCGCACCTAGCCCTTATCAGATCAGTGAAGATGATGTGGTACAGTTAGGTAAAGAAAACTTTTTGCAGTGACATGGAAGACTTCGTTCAGCCAGTGAATCTACTTGATGATAATGAAGGCCTTTTTAGAGAGGACGACGATATTGTAGTGTCTAGTGGACTTCCATTACCAAAGTGGTTGATGACCAATAGCTGGAACGCACCTTTCGATACCGAAGTCAAGGTGTCATCTAACAAGCTACCCAACAGTTACTTTTTGTTTCTAAACTGTCAAGCTAAGCTCAGCCTTCCTTCAAAGCAAAACTGTATAGCTATGACCGAAGTTGTCCTTCTGGTAAGCCAGTCATTCCATAACCATCTTCACTGACAATATCGCACATTCGTATCTCCGCGCTGAGCCTAACCAGCAGCAGTCACCATCCCTTACCAACACTGACTACTACCTACACCTGTGCGTCAGGGACTAGATACTATGAACGACGTGTTTGCCAGCCGCAACTCTTCTAAGTTATTAGACACACCAAGATTATACTGGAAAACCCCTTCAGAAACGCGCCTGCAAGATAAAAATCCTGCCCAAATCTTGATACAGTTACATCTGTAGTTATCTGATTTAGATGAGCCCTTGTGCAAAGAAGCTACGGTTGATGAAATAGAGGCAAAGCGACAAAAGCTTGAAAGTAATGCCAAACAAGAAAAAAACAACAAGTATATGGGATGCAAATAGCAAGGCAAGGTTATATTAGAAGTAGCCAAAATAATTGCGAATCCGATTGATGCAAATACCAGCCAAGTCCGTCAGAATGAAAAGGCCATTGACAGAGTTAAAGACGAAACGGCACGTATCAAAAGAAACGTACATTTTATTGAGAAAGCAGTGTCACAAAAGGACGGTGTGAATGAAACAGAAAAAAATAAGAAAATCTCACTGAAACATTTAACAAACAAATCTATAAAATGTGTGATAAAGAAGCCAAAACCAAAATAAACTCTGAATAATAATAAAGCGATGAACTTTGAAATCCTAATGTATAAAAAGAGAACTGTGGTGATGACACAGGTGTATATTCTACTCAAAATAACTTGGCAGATTTAGTGCAAACTATTCTATGGTGGGTATGAAACAGAAATAAATCAGTCTTTAAAAAAGTAGTTATTATCAAATCTCTGCATTTTTCAGGCTACACGAATAATATTCGCAAAGCATAAGTGTAGTATGTTTATTGACTCACAAGGATAGAGGATTATATAAGGATGTATAATTACGCATTTGTAATTTGTAGGTTATTTAAGTTCGATTTCCTTTTCTAGGTCTCGTAAATATTGTTATGTTGACAGTATTATTACACCCTGCCCCCCCCCCCCCCCCCCCCCCGTGTAAGACAAGTCGCGCGTGCTTTAACACGACGTCATTTCGACGCACTTTATGTATGAATTACGTCATTACGATGACGTCATTACGCCGTTATGGATGGAGTTGTAACTTCATACACTACTATAAGAAAAAAGTGCCAAATAAAAATATTAGATTTTCGTAATCAGAAATATGATTTACATGTAATATGCAAGAATCAAACACTGGCTGTTGTTACAGAATGGAATATCTGGCTCTCGGGTAACTGTACCGGCAGCCATTGCAAAATTCTTATACCAATACCTAACCACACGAGGCCAGTCTGCAATATCTGACGAATCTTGGCTATAAACAGACGTAAAACAAAGAAAACTTTCGTTTATTATGAGAAATAGAGTTTTACATTTTTTGCATGGGACAAGAATGAATTTAAGTTATTATTAACCGTCAAAATTCTCAGAAGTTTACCATTTCCAGTTACATAATATCACGCGAAAGAAGTTTTTTCCGTGTTCCCTTTCAAAGGATTCAGTTCAGCGTAGCTACCTGCGCGAACTTTGAACCTATTAAAAATCAGTAACATGTGTCGCAAATACCTATTCTATACAGAATGAATCCATTTGGCAAAACATCGTTCGACAAGTTAAAAAAGTAAGCGATCGTGGCGTGTCCTTGTATTTTCTATTCTCAAGTCATTGTATATCATGAAATATCAGCAACTCGTCTATCTTATAATTCATCAGGTTTTATTTACAATTTGATCTTGCTAAAAAATAAGGGATCGCTTTTGTCGCCTAAATCTAGACTGGCGTACTCTGAATTAGCATTTTTCTTCTTTGTCCAGAGAATTCCACATCAACTTTTTTTGTTTTTACTCTGTGAATTTCCAATATATATATTGTTTATACCCAACGGTTAAATTGCGTCTAGTCGTACAAAATTTAGCCTGGGATCCAAAAAAAAGCATCAGCTCTTAGAAAGAAATCGAAGGATCGCAAATCTCGACCCGGTGGAATATTAATGATGAAGAGTGTGTTGATTCCGCCATACTTGTTTACAATGAAACTGGATCGACATCACTTATCCAAGTCACGTGACCATGAAAGCGTAACCGAGCATTATTTGTTCATGTAATTTTGTTAGCGGCTTTGATAATGGATTTTTTTATTTAAAGTTGTGTAACTTCATTTGACGTAGAAGCTTCACAAAATTGTAATCGAATAAGATGGCCATGTTTAAAATGACCGACTAACAGCGTGATTCAGTTATCTCAAACATTGGATGTTTTTGTTTTTGTTTTTTTTTTTCTTAAGTAAAGAAAAGTTAATGCACTGATGGAAGTCAAAGCAGCAGCTCAAATTTGATGTGATTTCAAGCGCCATATATCTTCACTGAAAATTTTATTCAGAATTGTGTTTTATCTATCACTATATGTGCATCTAGAACATGGGATTGACTCCTTGCAATTAACACAGCAAATAAAATGCAACGTTAACACTATGATTTCCTCTGGATGCAGAAAGATATATATTTGTCAGAAAAAAAAGAAAACCCTTAAAACAAAGTTCCGAAAATGCAGAGCTTGTGTATCTTTACAGGCCTGAGAGGGAGACTGCCATAGTTTGTGCTGTATTTGCTCAATACCTCGAAATTCATCTAGCACAGAAGGATTGTGTCATGACTTAATGTGATATTATCCCATTTCCTGTTAACCAACAATCAATTTCATTGATTCGAAGCGTAATTTATTCTTTGACATGAAGCTAGATCGACAATGATACTGTATACTATCAATCAAAATTTAAGGAACTGTCTTTGCAAAGCATACACAAACAACGTAAATAGCTGTATAAACAAAAATATATGAAGTTATGTTCCTGTCTCTTAGTCATACATATTACCCAAAAGTTTAAACTGTAATCCTGTTTAATTATAATGTTTCTACACGAACGGCAATGGAAACATTTCGTTGAAGTTAATATAACATAACATAAAGATGGCTGTGAGCTCAAGATTGAAACTAAGAAACAATGTTACCTATCTCTCTATAACAGTTTATAAACAAGAACTGTCACTGTAAGATGACAATGCCCCCGAACGTGGTGCTTTGACCTTTGAACTGAGAACCAGTTATTCAGTGGTCAAGGTCAAATAAATATAGGTCAGTGGGAAGGTCTTATCCAAAGGGGGTTGTGTCCTAGTATGAAGTAATTCCATTTACTTATAAGGAAGTTATGGGCAATGTTAAAGTTTTTGGACAATTGGATCCTCAAGGTGAAGGTCATTCAGGGGTCAAGGTCAAACAAATATAGGTCAGTGGTAAGGCCTTGTCCAAAGGGGTGTTGTGTTTAGGTATTAAGTGTATCCACTTACCAATTTGAAAGTTATGGCCAAATATTAGTTTTTGGACAATTGGATATTCAGGGGTCAAGGTCAAGTAATTGGGTCAGTGGGAAGGTCTTGTCCAAAGGGGTGTTGTGTCCAAGTATGAAGAAAATCCACTTACTAATAAGGAAGTTATGGGCAATGTTGAAGTTTTTGGACAATTGGATCTTCAAGGAAAAGATCATTCAGGGGTCAAGGTCAAATAAATATAAGTCAGTGGAAAGGTCATTCAGGGGTCAAGGTCAAACAAATTAAGGTCAGTGTGAAGGTCTTGTCCAAAGGGGTGCTGTGTCTAAGTATGAAGTAAATCCACTTACTAATGAAGAAGTTATTGCCAATGTTAAAGTTTTTGGACAATTGGATCTTCAAGGTAAAGGTCATTCAGGGGTCAAGGTCAAATAAATATAGGTCAGTGGAAAGGTCTTGTCCAAAGGGGTGTTGTGTCCAAGTATGAAGTAAATCCATTTACTAATAAGAAAGTTATTGCCAATGTTAAAGTTTTCGGACGGACTGACTGACGGACGGACTGACGGACGGACTGACGGACGGACGGACAGTTCAAAAACTATATGCCTCCCTTCGGGGGCATAAAAATTATTTTTTAAGGACAGTGGAACCCAGGTGAAATGTGTAGAGCAATAATTTCCCTCATGTTTGTATTTAATCGTTAGTTTTCAAATGAAATATTTACGCACTAAACACGCTTTTTTCTTTGTAATAGTAAATATTTGAATTTGGACGTGCAGTATTAAAAATGTACATGAAATTTAAATATACAACTGGAAAAAAAGTTAGGCAGCCCCGCATTTTCACAGTGGTTTCAGTATTAACTGTTTACATGAAATCCTTGATATCAGAATAAATGGAAAATTCGTAAGCATGATAAACTATGCAACCACTACAGATATTATAAAAGGTAGAAACTGACAAGAAAATTGCAGTTTTGAATACCAAAAAAGTTACATATTCAAGACGTATCATTTTGACCTAAAAAAGACGTCGGTTTAAGTATCTAACATATTGCTAAATTTACGTGAAAGTTTTCTACATCCTCTGCCTTTTTGTTAATTTTATAGTTCATATTTGTGCGCATCTTGTCAATCAACACGACAATTTACTCATCTCGTCAGCAAATTTATTTAAAGTTACTGTATGTCCTGATGTAATTGATAGAACTTTTTGTTTGATCTGAAATGAACCCGACGATTGCCGAAATGTCGAATTGATGTTCCTTTTCACCAACGTGTCTCGCCTGAAATGCGTTTTTTTCTTTCTTGAAATACAATTTAAAAAACACAAAACATTTTTTTACTCTGTGAATTTTCTAATATCTTTTTTGTTTATACCCGTACATGTGTGCAACGGTTAAATTGCGTCTCGTGGTCGAACAAAATTAGTCCGGGGTCATAAAAAAAAAGGAAAAACAGAAGCTCTAAGAAAGAAATCGTAGGATCGCAACTCTCGACCCGGTGGAATATTAATGATGAAGAGTTTGTTGAGTCCGCCATACTTGTTTACAATGAAACTGGATCGACAGCACTTATCCGAGTCACGTGACCATGAAAGCGTTCCGTTACAACTGCATACCGGTCTGTTTCTCAACCAACAGCAATTACCCTTGACGCAATGGTTATTAGGGACATTGCTGCTGAATTTAAAGATTCCATCTTAGTGGAAATACTGAGGCTGTTAAATGTTACTGTTCAAAATATAGTTAAGGACATTCTAGCCGGACTTCAGCCTCAGATAAATGAACTTCAGTCTGAACTTCAAGCTGTTAAAGCTGAAAATGAAGAACTTCTGTATCGCATAGATATTCTCGAATTTCAAACTAAAGCGCTTGAGCAGTACAGTAGACGCGACAGCGCGCTGATTTCTGATTTAGCCGAGGAATCTGATGAAAATACTGATTCGAGGGTCTACAAGATGGCTAATGATCAAGATGGAGAATTTGTCTCAACAACAGTCATTTTCATTTGTTAGGTATGGAAACTTTTTCATTCCGTGCCCAAATTTACCACATAATTGTCCATGTCTTTTTCCGTTCTCCAATTCTTTCACTAACCTTATCATTTTTCTCACTCAGTGGCTTCTATTATACTCAGGACGATTCAGTTGACAGTATTATCTATTTGCAGCCTTATCGCAGTCGATACACACACACTCTCTCTCTCTCTGACGTCAGTTCGTACCCTTGATGTCCTCTGTCGTATATAACATGACAGACAAAGACTTGTCATCCGCTGCCGTTGCTTCAGCTTACAGACCAAGAGGATCAATATCTATAACTATCTATTTCATCCTGTTGCTATATATACATTTATAATACCGCAGATAAATTTGACGACATCTGATTGGTTAAGACCATCCGTATACGATCCCGTATATACCGTGAGCAATTGTTTTCCCTAAAGAGCCTCGACACTTTCTCGACTTCTGATTGGATACATATTCTCATAGTTTTGTTTACACAAAAACAAAATGGCATTCATCTTTTCTCTCGATCCAAAAATTTAAACGAAAATAAGTTCACATTAAAAGTATCTTGGGCATGAGGCAGTCCAGTATCCAAGACAATGAAGAGAATTGCAAAATATAACTTACGTTATTAAGGCCCATTTTATAGACTTTCTAAAGACTAAATTTTAAACCAGAATCTACCATAGCTAAAGTGACCCTATTCCTGCTTTAGGTTCAAAATGAACGAGCAAACCTTATTTTTATGTGCTATTCACAAACAACGAAGATCGGATTGACGACTCTCATTGTGGCGTAATGATATACGTTAAAGATAATATCCATTACAAACGTAGACTAGACATTGAGCTTAACAGACTCGAATGTATTTGGCTTGAAATTTATTCCATGTAGTAACAAAAATATTCTATTTAGTGTCTTCTACCGCCCACCTAGCTCCGGCTCTATTTATAACAGTCATACAGAAGACCCAATCGATCTTGCTTTTGATACTCCAGCCGACTGCATTATAATTACAGGTGACTTTAACTATAACGTTTTAACTCTAGTTACAAATCAAAGTGTCAATCGATACAGAACAGCTTAATCTAAAACAATTTATCGCTGAACTAACCCATTTCCCTAAACACTCGGTAATAGATCTCGTATTTGTCTCTAGCCTCAATCATCTTTTAGAATCTGGAGTATATGATAACTTTTTAGATCAAGACTTACTCTACCATTGTCCGGTATACGGAATATTAAAACTTTGTAAACCTAGAATAATATGTTTCAAAAGAACTGTTTGGAGAAACAACGAGTGTAACTATGATCAACTACGTGCGGATCCTAGCATCGCAAATTGGAATGATTGTATGGATAGTTACATCGACAAATATGCAAAAAGGTTACAATAAAAATTAAATCAATTTCAGAGCGTAATATACCTACATCACAAGTTACAGTTAGACCGTTAGAATCCCCTTGGATAACATCATTTATTAAGAAACTTATGCGTAATCGTAAACGTCTTTATAAACAAAAGCCAGGAAGACAAACACACGTTCACTAGAACGTCTTAAGACGCCTGAGAAATGATATTATTTTATGCAAAATGGTTTCATATTTAATTTTTCATGCTCTTGTTCTCACATCTGACATTTTTTACTTCACTATGGGTTTGAGACGGCAAAGACAGGTGCCTTTTTCTTGTTCTGGAATGCTTTGGTGTTGGAAAACAGCACGAACTATTAGCCATTGAAATGAACTTATCTTCCAAAGAGTACTCACCAATATATTTATCTTGTGTAGAATGGAGCTGCAAATCCCCCCCCCCCCTCCCTCCACCTTTTTTGTAACAGTTCATTAGTAAAATGTCAGTCAATCTTTTAATTTAATTGGTCAATAGTGGGTAAATCCTCAACGCACCTGCCCTGCCCACACAGACGTCGAATTTGATGAATAGTAAGGGGTCGCCACTCGCAATGCAGAACTGCTTCCAGTTCATGCAGATTCTGTGCAAGAGGGTCCATTTTCTGTTTCCGAAGCCAAAGCATGTCCAAGATTTATCTAGTTAATTCAAATATGGGCTTCTAGCTGCCCAAGGCAATGTCTGAATTGCGTTACGTTAGAAGCTGACACTGCCCTAGAACGGAAGGGTCTAGCGTTGTTGTCCATGTTCAAAGGTCTAGTGTCATGTGGATGGTAATCAAATCGAAGCACAACTACCTGCCCCAGGATATTGTGAATGTAACGTTTACGCATAAGCTTGCCCGGTATGGTCACAAAGTTTATCTGTCGTCATGTGATATGCAAACCTATACCGTTACAAAACCGCCGCCGTAAGGAACCGTCGGCTTGTTTGTTGAGGGTTCTCGTCGAACTAGCCTAAGAAGGACTCCATCCCCTCGTTGTGACGTTACGCAAGGTCGTACAGACCTTGGTAGATTGATGACATCATTGGAGTGACGATGCTTTATCACCAACATGCTGATAATAGTGTAGTGGTAGACAAGTTGACGCCCGATCGATATGAGTTAGTTATGTAAGGAACATTTGGTGGAAAAATGACCATGCGGTTTTAAAAGGTGAATATACAACAAACATTTCTGTGAAAATTGTGGGAAAAATCTTGCAGTTAACGAGAAACTGGCATTTGTTTTATTTTTTCCATTTTTGCAACTTTTTTGGCGACAGCTGAGTGGTCCAGGGCGTTCTTACTTTGCATTGTTAGGCGGTCGGTGCCGTTCGGTGCGGGTTTGAATCCCATTGGGAACTTGATTATTTATAAAAACCCAACTATGTTGCATAATCATACTGCTTTTTGCGCAAAAGCATGAGGTGCATGATGCCCACGCCTATATCTACATGTACAATTATTGCCACTGTGTATCAAAGCTTAAATACTCATGTCTGAATATCATTCTTGTCAGCTGCAAAAAGAAAATTTCAAACGTGTTGATTTGTACCATATACAAAATGTTATAGGATGTCTAACATTTTTCCACATCACTACATAGCATTTCATATTGTGCTACCTTGAGCTGATTGACCAACACTGTCACTTAATTGGCATTCAATGTCAATTTAATTTATAATATGCTTATTAAGAGATTAATTTAATAAAATATGATTGACTATTTCTCGCTAATTCTGTACCTTTATGTCTGAATTAATTTCACCCTCGATTGTATATTTCTGAGTGAATTATACCTCATGTTTATGTATTTTGTACATATTTGAAAGAAATTGAAATAAACTTGAAAAAAAATGATTTACTGACCTACTATGGTTGTTAACGTTCTTTCAGGTCTGTGAAAAATACAGGCAAATGCATATGTATAATATATGATAAACTTAACAAACGGCATTGCAAGTATCATATTATTGTTGGCTTTACTTGAACATTTTGTTACAGAAAATGGTATTTTCGCTAAAAATAATAATTACTAGTCTAAACTCCAAAAGAACGTTTTACATTTTGAAGAAATCAGTTAATACGTGAGAAAATTCTCCTCTTTGTCTACTTTTTCAACATTAACCTTTAATCTAGCTCAGCAGTATTTTATATTTTATAGACCTGTTATTACTATCGGAAGATTGGAACTTTCTAAACAAAGATTCTTTTCTTCTTTAATTAGAATATCCCACATATATTGCAGTAACATGTCAGGATTCTGACATTTCATATATTGGATGTTCTGATTTACAGGTTCTTTTAGACTTTTTATTGACTGATAAGTAATTCATAAATCGTTATGTTTTCTTTTTATCAGTGACATTTTTATACTTTAATACTTTATACAGTGTACAGAACGGTATTTGACTAGTATGTTTTATCAAGACCTGTAACCCAGTGTCTTCTCTCCTGCGCATCGATCGACTTTCTTACCTCTGCTAAAATTCAACTTTCAGAACGATATTTTTATTTTTAGACAGGGAAATCCACAGTTACTTTTCAGCCAATCAGTGAATAGCCTACAAATAATCGTCCATATATACATTTGACAACCCAAAATGTAAACAAACAATGCACATTTGCATGTAAATTTTGTATTTCACTTTTCAAAGTGTGTTTAATATGTAATTAAACAAGCAAAAGTATCAAAAAGGATAAAATCACGATGGTATTGTTGCTTTTAGACGTTTAGTGGCTGTATTATGATGTTAACGTAAACGCGTAGTTTACAAAATTGTTAAAAAAACACCTGTCTATTTATAATTTTTGCAATCACATGATTGTTTCAACCAGTGAAAAGTGGTTTCAAGATTTTTTGGTCGGGGGATATTGGTGCACTTTCATTGGTTGTTTAAAAGTTCATTTTAAAGGTCAGTCTTATTAAAGCAGTGGTATGAAGTAACGGTGCTGCTGGGGGAGCGTACCCAGTGTCACAAAAAAAATTATTTTATCTTTAGAAAAGTATGGCACCATATACTAAGGCGGCAGTATTTTTATAACAATTTACAGTTAGACTAGTTGCATTTTGACGCAAGCGTTCAACAAAGGCTAACAATCAAACAAACTACAAAAGAAACTTACCTTGAAATAATAAGCACTTAACTATTGTTTGCAGCGAAATATTGCAAAGTTTCTTCATTGAAGCCTTAGTACTTTAAAGTCGTCTCGTCGTAATATGAAAAATATATCTAATAAAGTGCTTTCTTTTTTTCCGTGCAGCCACAGACGAAAAAAAACTAGTTCCTTTGGCAAACGCCCAAGCCAAGATTGAAGGATTCGGAGTATTTGTATTTTATGGTCATGCAAACACTAATCG
Organism: Cyclina sinensis; assembly: GCA_012932295.1. NCBI lineage: Eukaryota > Metazoa > Mollusca > Bivalvia > Venerida > Veneridae > Cyclina > Cyclina sinensis. The sequence goes on along the minus strand of JAAONU010000001.1, from coordinate 69,035,794 downwards.
TATAATTGCTTTAGATTAAAGATATAATACTGTCCAGAAAAAAGTACTATATCATGTTCGCAGATGTCAACAGATATAAAAACAAGTTTTCTGTAACTTCACCGCCATTTCTTTGTTGCGTTCGCATTCAGTCAGAAGATGCTATTGTGTATATTTGCGGTTATTTTTAGGGGAAAAACACGATGTCTTGAAGCAGTTCCCCCGTCAGTATATTTTTTAACAGCGCTTTATACTTAGAATATATTATATTCATTTGTTAAGTTATGTTGTTTGATTATGCTAAACCTCAATGTAAGATCCGGACGACCAAGTTTCGCGGTACGTTTTGGTTGATCAGCCATTGTTGTTAATACAGCGTATGTTAATGGATTAGGCATTGACGACTCATGTTCGTTCGACATTATTAAAGCGGACTTATTCCTGATGGGTCATAAAATAGTCCAATGATTTTATGCTTTTATATCTTGATCACCTCTTATTATCGCCGAAAGAAAACATGTAGATATGGTGTTGCAATGTCTTTAAACAAGTGTTCTTACTTGGTTTATTTTAATGATGATAATGACCAGTATTAAATCCTTTAAAACAAAACATGTTTGTGTTGAATGTATCGTTTTTATACGTGTGTATCATTAGATATGCTGATCAACAAGTATTATTAGATATGCTGATCAACAAGTATTATTAGATATGCTGATCAACAAGTATTATTAGATATGCTGATCAACAAGTAGCGAGCGACCATGATTTTTAAAATAACGGTGTCAAAAGGATTTCAAATGCTGAATATACATTATATTCTTCTATAACATAACCCGTCATAAAAAGTTTTTGTCTAAATGAAAAGTCTGTCAGTCTGTCTGCTGAAGACGTTCCAAAAGATTGCCATTTAATTTTCAAAATCTATGAAAGGTTGAAAACAGGAACTGTTCCTGTAAAAGAGGTTAAAGAATCATTTGTAAAACTTGTACCTTTTCTTTCAATCACCACAAAGATAAACATTATATTGAAAGTTATTAAGAGACTAAAGGATGTAAAAATGTCATATCTAATACTACAGATAGCATTAATTTAGACTTGACCCTCTGACATACTTTCAATTTTTAGAGATACTGTTTATTCGAAACATCCAATATGTGAGATATTTTATCTAGTCCTGTTACTGCCACATATGTCAGATATTGTAATTACAGAAAGAAAAGGCGCTATTTCAGAAAACGATACTCCAGTGATGATTGTTAATGAAATCATTTTCAGATTATTGGATGTATAATTCTAAGGCAACTGTGAAGAATTGGTTACCGCAGTTAAATGCCACTTTAAGTGAAAATATGTGTTCAAATGTTGATTTAGCTCATCCATTCAGTATATCAGGAAACATATAAGAGAATATTAATACCAGTTGATATAAACCAAATTCTTTTTAAAGAATATCTAATTAATGTATATAAGCGCATGTTCAAAGTACGGCAGCCACGTGTGTTTCCGATGCTGGCAATATTGTCTCTGTGTGAAATATACAATATTTCAACAAGAAAACTTGGATTTATGCCTGTAATTCAAATAATTTAGAACATTTTGCAGTAGTTGTTCACTTGACACTTACACCGTGATCTTAACTTTCAGATGAACATGAATAATAATGAAATATAATATACCAATATATTTTAACATATTTTAATATTTTTCCAGCAGTTGTAAAACCGTTATATTTTTACAATTTACCCAAAAGAGGATTTGTTTTATAAGTGAGTTAACTCAATTGGTTTAGCACATTTCATAAATAAATAAAATTTCACAGAAATCTGCTTATGAAATCAGAGGAGTTTTACACCAAGTTGTCTTTTCTGTGTGTGTTTCAGGCTTTCTATTTTAATTCAAATCCCAACGGCAGTCATATTAATCACATATTGAAAAAGTACACTGCAATTTAATGAATTAATAAGTTTCAAAATACCATTATAGAAGCCTGCGTTTCCTTGGACGAGGCCCTATATAACGTAATTGCTATTTTAGAATATTTTGTAAAAGGCAATTAGACAAAGCTGACGAGGCCTTTTGGCTCAAGAAAATAACTGTTAAATTAATATATAAAAAATATGAAAAAAAAGAAATAATTAGAAAAAATAAATAAGAAGTAATAGTTTTCTTATTTATAATAAGAAAATAATATATTTAAAGATTCCGCGAATATAAATTGGTGTAGAACAAGGACGTTTCCTTAATCAGTTTCTCCATACGGGACAACGAGCTAAAAATATGCATAAAAGTTTAGACTCAAGTTTCAGACAAGAAGATGTTTACAAATCATTGTAAGTAATTAGCAATTTAGGTCTCGGATCGATACTGAAACACGTCATTAATGTCAAAAATACAATCTATACAAAGTTTAGGAGACAGTTTAAATTTTTGTGCTTAGGACAAGACTTTGTATTGCAAAGTATTGAAATTTTCACTCCCTTGTCCAACAATATGTTTGCGTTTATACATTTTCCTTTTTTGTTGGCAAAGTAGACATGTTAATTTTCTTGTAGTCTATCAAATAATGAAATAGTTCTGCCCTCGTGGTAAGTATTGGCTCCAACTCGGGGTCAGATGTTTAACATAGACTTAGTTAGACAAACTTTTTAAATTTCTCAAACTTTAACCATTATGCTGAGACTTTTAAAATTTGGCATATTGCTTTGCGTAGTGAACATTTATTTATACTGATCAAACTATGCCCCAGGCGTCATTACTAATCCCAGCCAGGAGTCACATGTTTTACACGAATTAAAAATGATGCAGGAAACCTTAAAAACACTTTTTCATTAACCAAATAATCTAAAGCTTCGATATTTAGCAATGTTACCTTGTCAACATCTTTCCTTTATATTGGGAAAAAATCTACCACACTGAGCTTGTCAATTTGAGCAGTTTAAAGACTTTGTTAAAAGCAGTCATACTCAGGTGAGCGATACAGGGCCATCATGGCCCTCTTGTGAATATAGGTTTTCTTGGGTCAAAAACTAGGTCACAGAGCCCGAAAGTAGAAAAAAACCTTGTTAATGCTCTAGAGGTTACATTTTTAGTCCAAATGTCCTTGAAATTGGTCAGAAAGGTTGTTTTGAGGAATTCTAGCTTTTGGATATGGCTCATCTTGGGTCAAAAACTAGGTCACATAGTCCAAATATGTAAAAAACTTTTTAACACTCCAGAGGTAACATTTTAATTCCAAATAACCTGGAAATTTGTCAGAAAGCTTAATTCTATGGTTTCTAGCTCAAGTTTGAATATTGGTCATCTGGAGTCAAATTATCTAGGTCACACAGCCCAAATATCGAAAACTTTGTACACACTCTAGAGGCTACATTTCAAGTCCAAATGTCCTTGAAATTTGTCAGAAAGGTTGTTTGATGATTTGTAGCTCAAGTTTGGATATGGGTTATCTGGGGTCAAAAACTAGGTCACAAAGCCTAAATTTCAAAAAACCTTGTTAACACTCTAGAGGCTACTTTTTCAGTCCAAATATCCTGGAAATTTGTCAGAGAGATTGCTTCAATAATTTCTAGCTCAAGTTCGAATATGGGACATCTAGGTTAAAAAACTAGGTCACGGAGCCCAAATATGGAAAAAACCTTGTGAAAACTGTAGAGGTAACATTTTCAGTACAAATAACCTTGAAATTTGTCAAAGAGATTGTTTCAATAATTTCTAGGTCAAGTTCGAATATGGGTCATCTGGGGTCAATTAACCAGGTCCATAGCAACTTTGTTAAAAGCAGTCATACTCAGGTGAGCGATACAGGGCCATCATGGCCCTCTTGTTTATTTATGATATTACTGAATTCATCAAGTAAATTTTTCGGTTGTTTAAGTTTGGGGATCATCATCATAGGGGAAAGTCGCTAACATTTATCTCATGATGGAGACTTTAATCTGCCATGGAGGCAGCCAGATCATAGATTTTGCCTTTAATGTAGCTATACTTAAAATTTCAAAATCCTTAAACGTTTGCGGGAGATATGGAACAAATACGAAAATCGGACGGTTTGTTTACTAAACGCTTCCCTTTGCATAAAATCACTCGTCCTAACATAGACGTCTGAAATCAACGAGAATGTTAACGTTGTTTACACAAATATTTACACGCACAAAATATCGTCTTATGCGTCAGAACGAAGCGTGTGAGAAAAATTATGGACTGTTCCAATATCATAAATAGAATATTAAGAAAAAAGACTAAGCCAAATGATCTGTATCTTTATGTCTTTAAAATTTACCCTCTATGTAAACATTAATGGGCGAATTATACCACTTTTTCATGTATCTTGTTCAGATCAAAAGAAATTGAAATAAAACATAGTAAAATGACCCATGAAAGTTGCAAACGTTTCTTCAGGCCTTAGAAAATAAAGTTAAATTCATATGTATAATATACGTTAAAAATAGTATAAGACTTTTGAAGTGTCATATTATTTCTCACTTTACTAGAACATACAGATTCTGGGACAGAAAACTTTCAACAACAACAAAAACTACTACTCTAAATTCCAAAAGAATGTTTACACATTTAAAGATATGAATATACTCCTTTTTGTCTATTGATACACCATTACACATTGATAAGGTTCAACAGTACAATGTTTTATATGGACCTTTTATTACTGTCACAACAATGCAATTCCCTGAACAAATATTTCTTTTCTTCTGTTATTAAAATCTCCCACATATATTGCAGGAACATGTCAGGAATCAGACATTTCATATATTAGATATTTTGATTTACAGTTTGCTTGGGTTTTTAAAGATTTGTTTTCGCTGTAGAATTATAAAAGTGAATCGTTTAAGAAATCATAAATCGGTACGTTTTCTTCTTTACAAATGTCTTTTTATAGCAATTTAATACTTTACACATTTTATAGTAACGCCATTGACTAGTATTAAAATTATGTATAGATTTGTCGGTTGAGTTGTAGATGAATAACGTAATTTCACGTCTGAGCATGATTGATAATGTTGTTTTGTGGTTGTTGTTGTTTTTTTATGATCACAATACCTAGTGTCCCTCCCGTGGCCAGTCTAAGTATGGCGAAAGGATGACTACTTTGCGAAAACAGTAGATTTACATATGGCTGTTTAGGTAAAACGCTTCTTTAAATCATCCCCTTGATAGAAAATACATAACACTTTTATACATCAGAATGATGAACACACACACACACACACACACACACACACAAAATGCATATATTTCATTCTGTGCCAAAAAGTTCAAACGTTAAGATGAAAGACTAACAGACAATTTATTTATTTATTTATTTATTTATTCTGACATATTTAATAATTTATTAAAACTTTTCTTCTTTTGAAGACTGCTGCTATGCAAAGCCTCCATTCAAGCGATTCCTTGATCAGTTATCATAGCTGATTAATGGCGTATGTTCCAAGTACGTTAACTATTGATAGCAAGTTAAATATTCCTTTCCTGTTAACCGTTAACCAGACTGCATATTGATTCCAGGCATGTCTGATTCGTGATAATTGCCACATCGCTGAAAAAATGTTCTGATAATTATCAAGACAAGAATATCAATTAATTTTAATTAATGGAATGTGTTGCAAATATCATTTCCAATACTGACAAGAATAATTCAATAAATTATTAGATATTACAAAGCGGTAGCTTTAAAAGAGAGAGAACAGTTTCTGTTCTCAAAAAAAAGTACCACAAAATAACAATTCAGTTTTTTTAAGTTCTGGTTCCACTAGGAATTAATGTATTATTCTTCTGTGGATTTTCCTGATATGCGTTTTTCACTTTTTTGTTTAACTACAATTTGTTTGTTTTAATTGTGCATTTAGAATGATCTTTATTTTAAGACTATTATTGCTGAAATTTTCCAAAAAACAGAGATAATTTCAATTTTTTGCTTGAACGAATTGTATTGAGTACACACTAATCACAGTGAAAGTTTAGCTCGTTATTACAATTTTCAAGAAACAGCTGACCCACGAACCAGTTAGATTTTTCATAGAAGTTTATTTTATCATTAAAAAGGTATGTCATTCAGCAAGCAATATAAAGGGTAAATTATGGTACATTATACTTAGGCAACAAATGCAGCAGTATTTATATAACAATTTAAAGTTAAGAGATTACATTTTGAAAGTCGCTTCACCGTATTTTGAAAACTATCCATTATGGCGCCTTCCTATGTTTTTCGCGAAGCTGACAGACAAAAATACTTTCCATTTGCAAACGCACAAGCTCTCAGTCCTAATGAAGATGGAATTAATTAACAACATCACTGAGTAAGTATGCACATGTGCTCAAATAACTGAGTAGAGAAACAATGTCAGCTTAAAATTGAAAAAAAAATGAAATATGAACAAACAAACTGACATTAGTGTTTGAGATAGATTTGCATTCTCAAATATCTTTTTTGTGTTTCATACAGTAATCTCATCAATATGTTTTAAATAGTTATCCCATCAATATGTTTCAAATAGTATTCCCATCAGTATGTTTTAAATAGTAATCTCAACAGTATGTTTCAAATAGTAATTTCAACAGTATGTTTCAAAAAGTAATCTCAACAATATGTTTCAAATAGTAATCCCATCAATATGTTTCAAATAGTTTTCCCATCAGTATGTTTCAAATAGTAATCTCAACAATATGTTTCAAAAAGTAATCTCAACAGTATGATTCAAATAATAATCTCAACAATATGTTTCTAATAGTACTCTCATCAGTATGTTTCAAATAGTAATCTCACCAATATGTTTCAAATAGTAATATAATCAGTATGTTTCAAATAGTTATCCCATCAGTATGTTTCAAAGAGTAATCCCATCAGTATGTTTCAAATAGTTCTCTTAACAGTCTGTTTCAAATAGTAATCTCACCAATATGTTTCAAATAGTAATATAATCAGTATGTTTCAAATAGTTATCCGATAAGTATGTTTCAAATAGTTATCTCAACAGTATGTTGTAAATAGTAATATAATAAGTATGTTTCAAATAGTAATATAATCAGTATGTTTTAAATAATAATATAATCAGTATGTTTCAAATAGTTATCTCATCAGTAAGTTTCAAATAGTGTTCTCATCGGTATGTTTTAAATAGTGTTCTCATCAGTGTGTTTCAAATAGTAACATAATCAGTATGTTTCAAATAGTAATCTCATCAGTATGTTTCAAATAGTAATATAATCAGTATGTTTCAAATAGTTATATAATCAGTATGTTTTAAATTTTAAGATAATCAGTATGTATCAAATAGTAAATATCTCATCAGTATGTTTCAAATAGTAATATAATCAGTATGTTTAAAACAGTTATACAATCAGTTCGTTTCAAATAGGAATACAATCAGTATGTTTCAAATAGTAATCTCATCAGTATGTTTGAAATAGTAATCTCATCAGTATGTTTCAAAAAGTGTTCTCATCAGTATGATTCAAATAGTAATATAATCAGTATGTTTCAAATAGTAATCTCATCAGTATGTTTCAAGTAGTAATCTCATCAGTATGTTCCAAATAGTGTTCTCATCAGTATGTTTCAAATAGTGTTCTCATCAGTATGTTTCAAATAGTTTTCTCATCAGTATGTTTCAAATAGTAATATAATCAGTATGTTTCAAATAGTAATATAATCAGTATGTTTCAAATAGTGTTCTCATCAGTATATTTTAACGAGTATTCTCATCAGTATGTTTTAAATATTATTATCACCAGTATGTTTCAAATAGTAATCTCAACAGTATGTTTCAAATAGTAATCTCAACAGTATGTTTCAAAAAGTAATCTCATCAGTATGTTTCAAATAGTAATCTTATTAATATGTTTCAAATAGTATTCTCATCAGTATGCTTCAAGTAGTATTTTCATTCTATAAAGACATCCTGTTAAAGATACAATACTGCCCATGAAAAAAATATATAATGTTTTTGCCAGTTAATGTAAATTTTACTAGAAAGAAACAGTATGTTTCAAATAGTAATCTCAACAGTATGTTTCAAATAGTAATCTCATCAGTATGTTTCAAATAGTAATCTCATTAATATGTTTCAAATAGTATTCTCATCAGTATGCTTCAAGTAGTATTTTCATTTTATAAAGACATCCTGTTAAAGATACAATACTGCCCATGAAAAAAATATATAATGTTTTTGCCAGTTAATGTAAATTTTACTAGAAAGAAAACGTGCTGTTTAGCTCCACCTGTACCATGATTAAGTTGAAAAGTCAACGTATATAACAAATGCTTGTTCGTTTTCTGTATCTTCACCTCCATTGCTCGGATGCTCCGACAGTTAGTCGGAGAATGCTTATTTGCATACGTTAATGTTATTTTTATAAACAAAATGTTCTATTTTAATAAATAGTCTTCCTGTCTGCAAAAACTTCAAGATATATATAAGCTGAGAGCTGTAAAATGGTTATTCGTGTTATAACTCTTCCGCCTTCTCAAATAGTTTCCATTTTTAGAAATGTTGTTTATCTGAATGACGTCCATTACATCTTCAATCGAAACATACAATATGTGAGATGTTTTTTATCCAGTCATGTTACTACGACAAATATCAGATATTGTCATTACAGAAAGAAATGTTACTATTTCAGAAAACGCTACTCCTATAATGATTGTAAATGAAATCATATCAGATTATTGGATGTATAATTCTGAGAGAATGGTGAAGAATTGGTTACCGCACTTAAAGACACTTTCGTAAAAAACATATGTGTTTAAATAATGTTTGATCCAGCTCATTCGTTCAGTATCTGAGGAAACAACAATTTATTTTTTTGTGAATATTCTTCTGCTTCCGACAATAAGTTTAATATTATCTATTGCATTTATACATTTACTCTATTTTTTGGCAAAATTAGACAAGCGCATATTCTTCTTTTAGACTCATATATTTTACATCGATTGCGTTACAAGTTTAATTCATCCCGCGCTCGATGACTGCTTCCTGGGTTCCATACCAGTATTCGCGCAGCGTGGAGGAATGTGAAGGTCGTGAGAGAATCTCGCCCCTGAAGGGATTCGAACCCGCGACCTCCGAATCCGGAGCCCTGCGCTCTACCCCTGGACCACGGTGCCATATGTATTCTAGCCTTATAATAATTTTAAAACCATCTCGGAGGTGATTAACTTAGACTTACACAGACAAACTTTATCAAACTCTCTTTGTCTTAAACCATTCTGTTGAGACTCCTGAGATCTGGCATGTAGCATTTTCTTTTAAACATTTACATATATTTTAAGCTATGCCCCCGGAGTCATTTCTAGTCTCAACCAGGAGTCACATGTTTAACATGAAATCAGCAAGGCAAATATAAAGGAAAACTTTTTTCATTAACTAAATTATCTAAAGCTTTGATATTAAGCATTGTATCAAAAATAAATCCATTACATTGAATTTGTGAATTTGAGCAGTTTTAAGACCTACATGGTTTTCATGCTGCTGTGTGACAACCTTTGTTATAGTCAGATTTGATACAACTAAAGAAATTTTAACCGGGCTTGCCTTTATAGCCTATCAAGAAATGAATTAAAGATTCCTGATATTTTAGACGCGTGGTGTTATTAACCAGATAGCTTATAAACCAGTAATTTGACATAAAAATAGAAAATCAATTTGTTTTCATCATAAGCATTAATGATACCTTGTGACAGATGTATGATCGTTCTTATCTAATATCTGTGCTGCTGAATGACAGTAAGTGTAAATCATATTCAACAATTAGCATGCTGTGTTTGCTTTTCTCCGAAGACATTACGTGATATATCATTTTGTTAAATGAAGTTCAATTCAATATGTTTGCTTCTAAGACTAAGTACTGTAAGTTCATATTTTGCGGAGTTATGCTCGTTGTTTTGTGCCTTCAGTTTGATAAAACCTAGAACTATTTTTCATAATGAAAACAAATTTCTTGTCATTTTTATGCTTTGCACCACAGGGAATCGCTGCGTAGGGGTTAAATGACCCTAAAGTAACTGATAAACCACACTTCTTCTAAATAATATATAAATACAAGGGAACCAACTCATCGGATTTCCTTTATAAGTCCATTTGGACACGGGTTCGCAACACTTTTCACCTCAAGCAAAACAGCCTGCACGCGTATTCGGCGAAAACACTTGGTTCAGTTCGAAACAATGAACAAAAATGCTTCTCTCACTAGCAATGGTCTTTCTCTAAATCTCCTTAGCCTCTCGGCATAAACTACTTTTTCTGAAAGACGACTAATACGGCAACCATTGTTGTTGTTGTCGTCGAGACAGAGGTGATTTCTGATTGGTTAAAATGAACCTAGGCGAAAGATGTTGCGAACCCATGTCCAAATGGATCTACAAAGGAAATCCGATGAGTTGGTTCCCTTGTATATATATATAAACATGTATTCAAAGGATTTGGGAGAAATGTGGTTTATAAGTATTTGTAGGGTCAGTTAACCCCTACGTACCGATTCCCTGTGCTTTGCACGAGAAAACTATTTCTTCCTAACAAATGTTATTTATGATTGATTGCAATATTCCCAGCCTAACATTTTAATAATTTAGCCTGTAGTAAATTTGTTAAAGCAGCAATAATGGTTAGTTAAAGCTGCTTTGGCAAAGTTTTTCCACTGAACAAAATGTTTTCTTCTTTTTTCATTTGTGCTGTTGTTGGTTTTTCTTGTTTCAGTTTATCTTATTTTCCTATTTTAAAACAATTTTAAAACCGACTTGGTACGATAACAAAACTTACTGATAGTAAAAGTTGTTTGTTTATTTTTTAATATTACTGTCAAATATATGTTACGGCTGTATAGGTTTGGGGACCTTCATCATAACCTTCATCATAAGGGAACGACAACAAATATATAGGGATGTGCATTCTAGTTTTTCAGTACACTGAGGACATGCTTCGGTTACACGAAATATATATCCCTTACTTCTCTTGTATACCAAGACCTAAATCAGGAAACATCTCCAGCTACTCAAAGAAAGGCTTTTTAAATACAGTTTATGAAATCACTTTGCACAGAGCTTTTACAACTTTTAACTATTCTTGACGTAGGGATAAACAACTTTTATATTAAACATAAGTTATGGTCTTCTAAAAAATTACTTAGCATCAAAATAACATTCCGCTTTGAAATGTTTGACTTGACTTTCACTTTGTTTCATTAAGTTTGTCCCTTCATAATCATTCACGAGAACTAGTTTTTCTGAACCAGTATGTTTTATTTCTGTAATTAGAATATATCATAGATGTGGCAAAAACCTGTCAGTATTCAGATAACATTCAGCGTTTACTATCTTGCAAAAAAAAAAGACATTTAAGTCTCATTTAAAATGATTTCTATATATCATCCTAAAGGTTTAGAAACTTTCTGCAATGTCCAAAAATAAACATTTCAGGGGAAAACACACAACATTATACTTCGAGAAAATAAGAATATTCATAAGGCAGGTAATTTTATTCATCTGTCATTAAGGTTTTAGATGTGTTCTGGTTTACCTAAAAGCACACGTAATTATATCCTTTGGACGTCTTGTGATACATTTACAAGACACATTTGTTACCAGTTGTATTAGTTTGTCATGATAAAGTAATTTATCAGACGCAAATCTTCCCTCAAAGCTACATATATCAATGGTAATTACCAAATAATCCATTGATCAGTCAGTCGCCTCATCATTCATAAAAAAAAAACACTCTCCGCATGGCAACATATGATTTATAATATTTATCTTTGATTCCGTGTCCAGTCAAGTACATCATCCATCATAATTTTGAGGACTCGTCTAAGTTCAAATGAAAGTAAGTTCAAAGTCTGATACCTGGCAGTCATTTAAAACTATGTATATCATTAAAGGTTAAATGCCATTTCTTTTCTGACCACCTCTATTTTGATTCACTTAGAATGATTTTCTAAACCCTTTGTAATATGAGATTATTTAATTTAATTGATGAGAATGAATGCTCATATTACAATTACAATTTGGCATTTTGTTCATTGGAAACCGGAATAGATGGAATAATACCCAAACTGATCTATTTATATTTATTAGGAACCATACTGAGGTTATCACTTTTTCTCTTTTTTTCTTCTATTTTTTCTGTTTTTCAAACTGCTAATATTAGGCATTATATAGTGTTTTTAACAGAACATGCAATTTTTTTTAACAATAACTGGTTAATATAATGGTATTTACTCTTCTTAAATTCACTCTTTGAATAGCCATTTATAACGCGGCACTAATGATCAGTCAGGTGACATGTAAAGAGGCAATCGTAAAACTTCGGCTATTCCCGTATACTCCGGAGAATAGGCCTCGTACGTAGCTCTAGAATACACCAACGTGAGTCGCCTGTGTTATACGGTCCAGTGTTCGTTCGCGAAAAAGTAACAAATTGTGTTAACCGTTATTATATTGAATAAATAGGATGTTATATCCAATTACGTATCTATTTATTCATGATGGGCCATGTTTATAATTATTTTTGAAAAATAAACATTTTTGACCCATGTTGGTGTTAATGTACTTGTACATACAAAAGGTAAACAAACAAAATGGCCGAGTCCTTCAGTGAAAGCTTAAAATATGCGAAGAAGTGTTTGAAAATTGCCTTTGAATTCAGTGAAAAACAGTTGGAAGCACTTCAAAGCCTGTATTCATTACAGGATACGTTGGCTGTTTTACCAACCGGGTCTGGGAAAAGTGTAATTTTCCAGGTATTTGCAAAATCGTAATTGTCTTGTCTTATTTGTCTTCCATTTGTCTACCAATCTCTCTATCTTTCAATGACAAATCCTTTTGAAATATAACTTATGTGTCTGTTTGTGAAAGAGCCATGTAATGAATTCTCGTATTTTGAATGCTGTATTCTTGCAATCATGACACCAGTGGCATGGATGATATTTCAAGCAAATGAAACCCCTTAGCATGTAAATTTGGTAAGACATATTCAATGCTGCACATTACAAGTGGACGATAGTAGTTGAGATGTAGTTCAATATGTACAATGACCTGGGAAATAATAAGAAGTTCAATAATCTTGAAATTATTTCTAAGAAATATCATGGGCTGTAATATTTAGGCATCAAGACAAACAATTTCACTTATTTGGAAAATAAGTGTATTTACTTTACAAGAAAACCCTATAAACTCTAAGTTTTCCATTTACCTCTGTGTGGTTCTACAGAAGAGCATAGTATGTAAATTATTGTCTGTTTGTATTTCAGGTGCTCCCTTGGCTTCTACAGAAGCCACTGAAGGCGGACAATCCACTTGTAGTGATTATCATTTCTCCATTAAATTCCCTCATGCAAGACCAGGTTACATCTCTTTGTGAAAAGGGTATACCTGCATGTTTCCTGAATATTGATGCCACTAAAGTCACTTCAATTGAAACTGCAGATGAAAACATGTAAGTTTTACATATATAAGAATAATTAATGAATAAAGTGACCTTTCAGTTCTAATATAAATGTGTTACAATTTTGTAATTAAGGACAACTCAAGTAAAGTGTAGTAATATTGATGTTCAATTTTGCTTTACACAATACCAACTGATACAAGCATTTAACAATCAGTATTAAAGATACACAGCAAGTAAGTCAACATCTACATCCTCGCAAGGGGGTTCAACGTCAGTGGATGATAGATCTATAAAGTATTGTATCATAATGAGCATGAACAGTATCAGTATTCATAGACGTATATTCACAATTGAATTACAGAAATAAGACTGATCATTCCTGCTAGTATATTTCTGTATATAAATATATATAAACAAAATATTTAAATACACATTTAGGTCAGAGTGGGATTCCGGATCTGAAGACGAAAAATCATCATTCATTTCTAGTTCGAGTCTTCAAGAAGTGAAGAAAGGACATTTTAATTTAGTGTACATGCATCCGGAGACAGTATTTCAGAAGGAGGTGGGGAAAATGCTCAGATCAAACTTCAGGGACCTTGTTTGTTGCACTGTGGTAGATGAAGTGCACATGATATCTGAATGGTAAAAGTTTACTTAAGTAATGCATATTTTAAGTAAAAAAAACAATTCCAAAAGTTAAATAAAACATTAAGTTTGACATTTTTGGTACATAAAATAGTAATCAATTGGAGAAGCTTTTTTAATCATTTCCTGTAGCAGTAATTAAAGCATTTTATTAAAGACATAAATTTGGAGGTATGCATCTGTAAGTTGGTATAATAAAAATTCTGGTAATAAGTCTGTTAGATACAGTGATGTGACTGATCTATATTCCAATGTAATAAGTAATGGCACATGTAGTTAAATACCACATATGTGAAAAAAAATCTTGAGTTTCTTTGTACACAACTGATTTTTTTTTTAACACCTGGAAAATTGACATTCATTGATTCATTTAATAGTAACCTAATAGGTAATATTTTATCAGAAACAAATTAGAATTAGGAATCAAAATTACTGGACAGTGTTATTGCTTGTATATGTAGATAATTTTGCTTAATTGTAAAGTAAAGTAAGTGGACAGCAACATTATAATCAGGTAGACAATATTTGAAAGGGTCATTTGGTAAAAATAATAAGTGACATTGGGATATAGAGGTACTTTTGTCAGTTACATTTTTGTTACATTACAGAGACAGCAATGCCTGCTCTGAAAATATATGTTGTATTTACTTTTAATATTAAATGGTATGCTGTGGGGAGGTCTCAGATTCAAATGTTCACTGAGACAAGTCTTAAATTTATAAATGTCAGTCATAATCAGTTCCATTTTTTCCTAACGTTTTAAAAAATGGAACAAGACTACAGGACTTGGAGACACTGAAAGAAAACTATTTCAGATGGAATATTAGTACATTTATACAAATACCAATCTCACACATAATAGAAAAACAATATACTAGTATATGCCTACCCCTCTCTTACCCCGAGCCTGTATACCTGCATTTTTCCTCTAGTATGCTGTATGAAAAATTTAGTGTTTCTTTAATTTTATATCTAAATGTTTTTCTTTTTATAGGGGAGCAGACTTTAGGAAGTGTTTCGAGCGGCTTGGAGAGCTGACGTGTCTATTCCCGAAAATTCCACATCTGGCCCTAACTGCGACCGCAACTGAACAAGCTATAAGCTCCCTGATAGAGACTCTCCAAATGAGGAATACAAATAAGGTTCTTGCAAATCCTGACAGACCAAATATATATATTGAAAAAAAAGAAAGGTTGTCAAACCTCCACAAGTATGAAAAATATGATGCAATTATGAGTGAAATAACTGATGACATTAAAAAAGAAAGAACTGACTTTCCAGTTACAATCATGTACTGTGACAACTTGGAGTCCTTGGGGTATTGCTTTCATTATCTTGTGTATGAATTAGGAAAATATGCATATTCTCCACTTGGCAGTACAGATCCTGAGGATAGAATTGTTGCCCAATATCACAAAGACTACACTGAGAAAATGAAACTACATATAATAAATGAGCTGCGGAAGGAGTGTCCTAAAGTTCGATTGGTTTTAGCAACTGTAGCCCTAGGCATGGGGCTTAATGCCCCATCAATCACTAAAGTAGTTCATATGCGGCCCCCTACAACTTTAGAAAAATACATGCAAGAGATTGGTAGGGCAGGGAGGAATGGGCAAAAAGCTACTGCTTTATGCTATTACAACAACAGTGACATAGCCAAAAATAGGAAAGGTCTCACAAATTCCATGAGACTATATATTCAAAACAGTGAGTCATGTTTGCGAATGCAGTTAGTACAACACTTTGGATATGACAGTATATTATTCACAGGTGATCCCATAAATTGCTGTAGTAATTGTAAATTGGAGCAGAAGAAATAAGATGGATTGAAAATAAACAGAAGCATAACACTGAAGTATTTTCATTTATTTAGGAAAATCATTAATTTATTGGTACCTAAAAACATTTAACTGTGCCATTCTTAAACTTTGTTTGCAATATCCCTAACAAATTTGCCCATAACAGTTTGTTAAACCTTGAAATGTTTTTTCCATGATCAGATTTTTTTCATTTGATTTTATTCTGTTGCAGCAATGGACTAATACCTGAAAAGTTTTAAGAATAACTTAATTTTTCCTCTATTTGGGTAATATTTTTGCATCGGTATATTAATAAGCAATGACTGAAAGATAATAAACCATCTATCTAAATAATCCAGTAATTTGTGTATGGGAATATTAGAAATAAACAAACTTTAATAATGGCAGTTATTTCTTATTTGTCTACTGACGTTTTTGAGTGCACTGTCAATCTAGACACATCTGAATGCTGCACTGTATGCATAAAAAGCTTGTTATATGACATATGCTGTCAGCATGAAAGATGATTGTGTAAATGACTACACATTTTACAATTGCAACAAAAAGCATCATTACTTTGTATATATGTTTCTATATTTTATCAATGAATGAATTACAGACAGGAGTGCAGAATCAAGAATGTAATTTCATCGAAAAATACTGATTCACTAATAAAACGTAAAAAACATGTGTATAATTTTGATTCTAACTAGTTTTTTCACTTCTGTAGTACGACAGTTAACAAACAATATTTCAACTTAAGTACCACTTCTGTTCATACGATCTCGCCTGGGTAGCTCAATAGGTAGAGCGCAGGACTAGGGATCTGAAGATAATAGGGTCGCAGGTTTGTTCCTCTGGCGCGGCATATGTTCTCTGTGGTGTTTGATAGATTACACTGAGTTTGATGTCATTCACCTTCCACCTCTGAACTGATTCAAGTGGAAAAATTGGCAGTTACTTGCAGAGAACAGGTTAGTACTGGTGCAGAACACTGCACTGGAACACTGCCGGTCTAGGGATTAAACGATCATCAATTATAATCGAAAATTGATCGAAATGTTGTTCAATTTTCGATGATCAATTACATTTTCTATAATCGATTATAATCGAAACATTATTTTTAAAGTAAAAATTACAAATTGCATTTAATTTTTTTCATAAAATGAAATTTTTTCAAGTATCTTGCCAAACAAACATATAAAAAAAAAATTATATCATAATTTTCAATCCATGAAAATGTAATCATGTTTTTTACAGGAAGAGATATCATTGTTGTGTAAAAATTAATATATCTTGCATACATATGTATTTGAGTTACTACCGATTAATAATCGATGATTGATCGAAAGAGGTTCTCCGATTAATTCCGAGCATCGATTATGAAAATTTTCCGATGTTGAAACCCTAGTTACCGGTAGGTTAACTGACACCCCCCCCCCCCCCCCCATACGACTGAAATACTGTTGAGAAACAGCATAAAAATCAACAAAACAAAAATCAGTTCTTTGGTTGTATAAAATATATAATCAGAATTATAAGTTGCACTACTAATCTAAAACATCAAAATTTATTTGTACATTATCTGCTTTGTTTCACTAGTTGACCTAGTGTTATGGCATTAACTTGTGTCCAGTCCTGTTATAACTTACTATGTAAATGAAACATTACAATTCATCTGCCTCAACTTCCTCAGGCAATGGAAGTCCTCTCTTGAGGCGATTTGCAGTATACATAATTCTTTCATTTAAAATATCTCTTTTGCTGTACAGTTCATGGAAAACACTAGCACTTATATCCAAGAAACTTTCAAGGTTTCTACCTGGAACAGTCCTAAATGGACGAAGCTCCCTGAGAACTTGTAATACACATTGTAAGTCCTCATCTTCTGATCTTTTCTTGTGTACAGTAGACTTCTCTTTAAAGTCTACCTGACTGTCAAAATTGTTAACTATGTCATTTATTACAGGCGCAGCTTCTGATATTTTAACTATGGACTGCTCTGTTTTATTTGCACCAAGACCCCGTATTAGAGTTTTTACTTCCTTTACCTGATTTTCTTTTTGAAGGTCAGCGGCTTTGTTTTTACCCTGTCTGCCTTTTGGATTCACAAAGGAAGCTACTCTTACTTGCATTGCAAGTTTAGCTGGCAGTAGTATTTCTGTCTTCAGTATGAAGTCAATACACTCCACCATATATTTAGAGAGTGCAGAGTGATTGAAAAAGAATGGAATTACCATCTTCAGAATATTGCTGATTCGGAAGATGTCACCTTCTCGAATGGCGTCTTTAAAGTTCAACAAAACAAAGTAATACAGTAAATAATTTAAAACATAGTTCTGAAGCCCATCATCCTTCCTCATTGCAACAGTAACTGCTGTCTGCCCTAACATCACAGTGACATTTTTCTGTTGTAAGGTTGTTACAGGTATTGGCACTCTGATCATCTGTCCACATTGCATAATTCTGACATTCACATTGCCAGATTCTATGGGTAGTTGAGCATCATGGCCAGCAATTGTTACACTGATCTTGTTCTGGTCAGCTACCTGAAAAATTTTATGTAGTATGATTACTTTGATATCATATATGAAACTTAGAGGGAAACCATTCTGAATAATTGCCAAACTGGACATTTTATTATTTTCTATGCTCTATGGAATTTACATCAAACATCTAATGATGAACTATCATCAAGAGCTGGACAGTGCCTGTCTGAAAGATAGATATGCATAAACAAAAAGCAGATTTTCCAATTTAACTTTGTACAAGGTGTAGAATGCAAATAGAAATACATGTTACAATCCCTTTTTTATAAATAAATACAGCTTCAACATCTAATGTACTGTACACACCTAGTTTAGAAACAACAGTATACATATTTAGACTGTTTACTTATGTGAATTTTATTGGTTGGCTAAATAATAAAATGCATCTTTAAAAATATGACAGAAAATTTCTTACTTCATTAAAATTCAAGGAACGGCACACTTTTGCCAGAAATCCATCCATCACTTTATTGAATTCACTCAGGCGTCTTGTATGATGACTTCTACTTATGTCTCCTGCTGGTATATTGGTAGTGGGAGGGCTTTCCATATCATCCATCCCAAAGTGCTCCATAGCTGCCTCTAGAACATAGGCTTTTCCAATAAGAAGAGCAAACTCTTCATGTGCCTAAATGTAAAATAATATTTTTTTATTTGTTTTTTTTCCATTAGTATGATTTTAATATTTATTCATTCTTTTGTTGGGTTTCAAGTCTAATACACTATAGGACATATGGCGACTTTCCAGCTTTAATGGTGAAAGATGACACCATGTGGGCATTGTATAAGGCACAGATAGCAACTCCTTCCTCTCCTCATGCATGAAATAGTGTCCCGATGGGAATCATAAATTACAAAAATACTGCTTTTCTTGGGGAAAACACTCAGGAATACGTTGATGTGTTGCTTGATTACTGTAGATATCTATTAAAAAATTCCACAATGTTGTTGAAACTGATTTTTAACTGATACATATTAAGAAAATGCAGCAACAGATATACCATGAGAGACTTGCACTGATGTGTCAAATCACCAGAAGACATGGATCCCTTAACAATGACTCTTTTTGCAGCAGATACTGACACTTTTCAATTAACCTACCTTAAATCGACTTTTTACATTTCCGTTAACACTTGTTCTCTGTAATACTGTTTTCAGATGGAATAATGTTCCCATATCCCTGCCTGAGGACCTCTTGAAGAACTTCTTTATAGTTTTCTGTAATAATAGTGTATTTCAGCTTCAACTTCAGTTAAGTTATTGTAATGAATAATAATAAATCTATCAATTTTTCCAGAGATAAAATAATTACCAGGGTTATAATCATGGCATGAATAGTCTTGTCTTCGAAATTTTTTTTAAAAATTATTATTAAGGTAAACATATTGACCACTGAAGCAATTATGAAGTACATGTTAGTTCATGTTATGAAAAGTTCCTTGATCCAGTAAAATTCCTTTTATTTATTGAATGAATTGGTAAACCAGACCCCAACCATATATCCCACTGAACATCATTCACACATATATTTTTGCCATATTATGGAATGTTTCAATGTTTACTAGTATACTTTAATATCTGCTATAAAACAGAACTACATGTATTAGACATATACCTCTAAAAAATCCATCTGTGTATGGAACATTTCAACTATGACTGGATACAAGTTATCAAATCTCTCCTCAGGAGTATGAGCACCAATTCTTAAGTTCTTGGCTCCATCTAATCGTACTCTTGTCAGCTGGTCCCCACCAATTGGGATCTTACAGTTCTTGAAGTCATCAACTACAATTCGATTAACATGTCTACAAGTGTATCAAATGAATTATTTGAACTGAAAATGAAGTGATTATCTTTAGTAGCCTATAAAAGCCTAAATACAATACACATGAATGACACCTAATTTTTAATATAACAAGCTGTACATCAATAATGCAATGTGTGTGTTTTAGCCTTTTTAGTTCATTTTTTCCTCTGCAGCTTTGGAGAGGGGAATGCCACTACTTATTTTGACTCAGGTCATAAGGCAACAAACAGAGGAAACCTAGAGTCATAATTTAAGGTGGTATCTGGGTAGAACAACATGTCTTTTAAAAGTTGTGAGATTAACCGACATTGTACCTTCCTAGCAGTTTGATATCCTATTAGAGTTTAAAACTGACAGTTGTGAGGCTCTGGACCTGCACTGAATTATCTGTTATAATGAATGAAAATTGCACTTACTTCTACCACATTCTCTGTACCATTTTTCTATTTGATGTTCATAGGAGTCCATTATCTGGATACAATCTTCATATTTTGCCTCATTCTTCAGTAAAATTGGTAAAGTGTATGATGTTGTTTTTCTTGACATGATCTCCTAAGTACAAAATGAATTATATGATTATTTCAAGAGCATTTATTGTAAGAAACATATTTCAAAATTTCACATCCTTATTTCATGACAATAACATAACATTACTGTTATTTGTATTGAAAATTATTATTATCAGGTTTCTAATCAGGTTTCTGACCATTAAGCTATATACATTACATGTTCATAATCTACATCAGAAAATAAGTAAGAATCTTAGTCAGAACGTAATAAGTCATCCAAGTGTATGACAAAAGTGATTTCAATAACAGTCTGTAATTCATACTATATCTTGTTGTCATATGAAATGATATGGTTCAGTATATTATGCATATAACAGAACTGCATCTACTGAAAATATTTTATGTTATTTACCTGAAGAGGATTGTCAATATGTTTTGGTATCACCAGATCCATCCATTTGAACTTCATATGTGTGATGAAGTCCCTGGCTATCAAAATTTTCAGGTTTTCTCTGAATGTGTTAACATCTGGAAGAAACCTTCCAATATGTATGTTCTGATCTCTTTCACTTGTTAGATATGTTACTAGGTAATCATTCTTTGAAAAGTCCTCGTCTGTAACCCTGAATGGTGTATAGTCGGTGGCGAAAAAATGGTAGTCCTTAGACTTATTTGACATTCGGATGTCATTCGTTGTCACAAAAATGTCAACATTATCCCCATTCAGTTTCCCATTCTGACCATCCGCAACAGATTTCTTTAAATGTTTCTCACGGTTTTCACAACACTCTCCAATGATATTGCTTTTACTTTCAGCTGATGTGGTAATATGTAGTCTGTTCAATCTACTGAGAAGCTGAAAAAATATTCAAACATTATTCATAACATGTACATATGCAGGAAAACTTCGGTCTTATTATACCATTAAATATACTTTATTGTATTTGACCCTTGTGATAACACTTGCCCCACACTGCTGTAGGTTCGAGCCTCACTCGTGGCGAGATTCTTCCATGTGAGGAAGCAATCCAGCTAGCTTGCGGAACGTCGGTGGTTCTACCCAGATGCCCGTCTGTGTCTGAAATAATGTCTGGATGGGCATCTGGGGTCTTCCTCCACCATTAAAAGCTAGAAAGGAGCCATATGACATTAATATGTGTGGGTGTGACTCAAAACCCAACAAAAAAAAAATAACACTGAGATCTTTCTAGATATAGTGTGTTGCTATTATGTAAAATGATGAGAGCTGTGATGGAATTTTAATAAATTTCAAGCCTTCCTACACAAATGTGAAGTGCTTTTAGCAATTCAATCCCCAGTTTTTGCCTTCTTAAAACACTAGAGCAAGCTTATTCAATATGAAATATACACTTGCTATTCTTTTCAAGTAGGAAACTGGACAATATTTAGTGAAAGGCTTTGTAATATTCATTTTTATGCCAATTTTAATTATTATCCATTTTTTAACCTGCTATAAACTGTCATGCAGAAACATTCACCACTGTTGTCTACTTAAAACTGCAGCAATGTAAATACATGTATATTAAATGTACCGTATTATCAGCATGACATTTGACAGCTAGAATAGTCATTATCCTCTGTATTCCAGAAACCTTGTTGTTGCGGCTGTTTAATATCATGCTATAAATCATGACAATGGTTGCCCTTTTATGTCCAGTGTTTCCTACTATAGCCTCCATTAGACGCACAAAGAAAGGAATGTTCAGTTCTAGTTCAGTATATGCATCATCAAACAACTTTTCTTCCGCAAGAATATCTGGAGTCTTCTGATACAGGATACTCATTTTATTTGATGACATCCGTGAAAATGCTGCCTGCATCTCGTACACAACCTTTTGTTTGGCTTCATCATTGAAATCAGAAGTGTCCAGGGTTACCTTAGTCCCTTTAAATGTGGATGCTGATAATATATAAAAACAGACAAGTAACAATATATTATACAAGAGGGATAGCATGACACTTTAGAATGGCAGTAATTAACTTTTAACACACTTAAACTGCAAAATATCATGTTTATTTGCAAAATATTGGATGTCAAAATCTATTAAACATTATAATTATTTACTTATTATTAAAAAATAAATGAACTTGATAGTTATTGCACTCAAAGAATGATGCAAAGTCTTCTTTGAAATCATCCATTACAAAAGAATATTACCCAAAAGCATTAACAGGAAATGCAACCTCAAAAATAACTATAAAGATTTGAAAGAGCTTGGATCCTGTAAAAGATTAAATTAATTATACCAATATAATTTTTTAATATCTGCAAACAAACAGACAAACTAAACAAGAAAAGACAACATAAGCATTTCAGTAGACATCTTAAAAACTCTGTTTGTTACTGTATATGCTACATACTGAACCTTAACTTCTGTCCTTAATGAAATTTCATTTGTAGCCTTTTCACCATTTACTGACTTTAAGAGTGTTCATGAAACACATATACATGTATTCAATTTCTACTTCATTGAAATTGCAATTACTTAGAAAAACATTCTATAAATGTCCATAACACAGATGTACATCTGGAGACATTAATATGTGCTCTAGCTTACTCACTTTTTAGTGAAAAACTAACCTGATATTCTATCAATTTTACTCATCCACTGAATTATTGTTACCTTGGGTTCATCTACTGTACCAGCACAAATCAATGACTGTAAATAGCAATTATCAAACAGTATACAATGTGTAATCAAATGCATAATTTGAATTGTCTAGAAGCTGAATGACCTTCAGTTACTCTCATCCAGTGTTCTCGGGCTTTTAAAAAGAATACAAGTAATGCAAAAATAACTGCAAACAACTGGGGGTGTCACTGATTCATTTATTATTGTTGTATCAACAATATAACACTAAGACTACCAATTTCATCTGATCATCATAAAGTAATTATTTAATATTTTGCCAAGTGCTTGACTGGCACTTTTATATCACAATTGTCCTAAATGAAAAAATAACAAGAGATGTCATTGTAATCAGACATCTGAAGCGAAGCCTTTCCCAAAATAAAAATAAATCTGTGATCAAGGTCAAGGTCATCCAGGGTCAAGGTCAGAAGGTATTGTCTCAAGGAATGTTGTGTCAAAATATGAAGCACGTACTAATGTTTACTAATAAGGAAGATATGGCCAATGTTAAAGTTTTTGAAAATTCAATGTTCAAGGTCAAGGTTATCTAGGGGTCAATGTCACTAAGACATGTACCTACAGAAAGGTTATGTCCAAATATGAAGTAATTATGTTTACTAATAAGAAAGACATGGCCAATGTTGAAGTTGTAGAATTTTTTTTTGAAAATTCAATGTTCAAGGTCAAGGTCATCTAGGGGTCAAGGTCACTTATGTACCTACAGAAAGGTCATGTCCCAAGGATTATTGTGTGCAAATATGAAGTATATGTTGACAAATAAAAATTTATGACAAATGTTATAGTTTTTGGGACGGAATGACTGACTGACAGACTGACGGACAGTTTAAATACTTAATATATGCCTCCCTTCGGGAAGAAGTTTATCTTGTATATTCTTTTCTGAGTTTTCTTGCATTTAATACAGCTGTGTAATACAAATAAATGTGCAAGGACATAAATCAATACACCATTATAATACTGATTTTATTAACCAATGTAATCAATGACACCCCTACATTAAACCCTTACAGAATAAACTTGCATGGTCAAACTGTTTGTGATAGGGACATTGTCCTACATTTCAAATGAGTTTACATATACTTAATAACATTATTTCTTTTACCAATAAAATTACTGATCAGAAACAGTATAATTATTAAATTTACAACAAGTGATAATCATTATCATTAAAATACTTCATTTACTCTCATTCAATTCTAATTTTTTGCCTATTTCACATTATTTTGCATATCAGATAACTGACCCTGAAAAGTACTGAATGATATAAATGTCCCTATAACAAATTTGAAATAACTTTGAAAAATAAGAACAACAATGAATAGGTGAACAGGAACACACTAGGGGTAATACGGTATCACAGTCTTGCAATAGCATTAAAAGCAATGGTACATTTTTCATTGTACTATTTCTATAACAATTTATTCCAGCACTTAATGTTCAGGCTTCAAAGGATTGTTAAATTGTCTAGATATATATTATTGTATTTGCTTCAGTTATTATTTACAAGAGTGATATATCGTTGAACCCCTAGAACAAAACTGTATTTGTGTACCTGAATATGAATGTTCTACTGGGCCAAATAACAACTTTTTCTTTGGTCTATCTTTTCCACTTTCTTTGGGGTCTGACAGACTGTCAGTATTCTTATTAGCTTTAGAAATACAAACTTGGTTAATAAAAGAAGCCAGTTCAAACCTAGGATAATCTGTTCCAAAACACAGAAACCATCTATTTATTGCAGCAAGGATATTTTCAGCTTTAATAATTTTTTCCTAATAACAGTCAAAATCAATTAATTGAATTATAAATACAGAATGTAAAGACAGTTTGATCATAAAATATCTTAAATAATTACCATGCTAGGGCATTCTTTTTCCCAAGTCATGGCATTTTTTACAAACTCTGAAATTGTTTAAAATATGCCAACAGCTACATAAAAACATCTTACCTAACTTTAATTTTTCAATACTTGACATCAGTACTTCTATTACACTCTGCCTCTTTTCAGAAGAAGCCCTGATTTGTTCTGCCACTGTCCTGCTACGTTTACTTTGTGGTGTCATGCCTTTCCCTGGTGTTAACTCCCTCTTCTTTGACATCCTATTTTTTTCTACAGACCTGAAGTTATTTAAGAAAAGATACTTGAACCAGACTGTGTAAACATCCAGTTTTGACATGTTTTAAAGTATTTAAAATATATGAATTAGCCGTTTTTAGTTAAAATCTATAATATCGATTCTTAGGATAATAAGCATATGCAATGTGTGGGCAAAACGAGCTAGAACAACCATGGAATAACTTACAACATGTAATTTTTCTTAAATATATACAATATTTAAGACACCTTTTACTGTTTATAACTACTTTTGTTATAATTTGAACAATATTTATACAAGATTTAAGACACCTTTAACTGCTTATAACTATTTTTGTTATAACTTGAAAAATATTCAAGAATGTAACTTCAAATAATACTTCAAAATATTTTAATTTCTGGTGGGCTCAATGATTAGGGAGGGAATGACTTGTGGGAGAAACGTCCCGTAATCTATGGGTATACATTTCCTGGTATCTGCCAGTATGCACACTACAAACAAAACCTGTAATTCTAAAACTCAAATTAGTGACAGTATTTGTGGCGAAGGTATCCAATATTATGCATTATATCGACCACATGACAGCATACTATCAGTGGTCCAGTTTAGGTTCACCCTTCAAAAATCGTTCGATAAGGAATTCTCAGTTTTCTTGGTTCAGTGTTATTGTTCTAAACCTTAGGCCTAACAGTTAGATCTAACTCACTTCTTCAGGTTAGCGAAAAGCTCTATCGTTCTCCAACAGGCTCGACATATTTTTTCAATATCGGGTAGATCTATCCTAGCGAAATTGATTTTTAACAATTCTATAATGTCTGCACTATCCTTTCTTCCGTGCAATAAATAAACATCTCTTGAAGATTTTTCGCACAGGTGGCATAAGGGGGCCGCCATTTTACGATCATGTGACTGAAAGTAGTCCAATATGGCTCCTTATTATGTCAGAGGTCTATTGCGTAGCATAAAGGCCGAGGTGATCAGATTGGTAAAGAGGAAGAACAAGTATGAACATTATGCGTCACCTATTACGTAGTACTAGAGCTATCGAACGGTATGTTAAGTCTAGATGTTCATTATCTTAAGTGTTTTGCCATAAACTTAGTCCTCGACCATTCATAATGTTTGTTACAATTTAGAAATGCCTATGGTCTAGTGACTACCCATTTAACCGAAGCTTATTTGTAATTTATTCATATATCTTCCAGTTAGTTAAACGGTTAGTGCTTTAATGATTTTGGTATGTATTTAGCCGTTGATAATTTGTAAGAATTAAAGTAGAAAATATCTTTACATGTAATGCGATAAATGAATGATATATTCACGGAGGATACGTGTTCGAGCCGTCAAGATGCCTAAAAGCAACATTGCTTCTGCTGATATCTGTGGAAGCTCATCAATATGGTGCGGGTATATCATGCGCAGTTTCGCATGTTCATGGTATAAATATATTGGTTAATTTTACTGTATTGAAATTAATTCATGAAACTTTCTTTATTAAAAGGATATTCAATGGTATACTGACGTGCATTAAAAAGCACATGACAGATTATGCAATACGCATCTATGGAAAAAGCATTTTAAATACTGCGTCATTGTGGCCACAATACGCAGCGCCGCAATTCTTCATTCTCAATATCGCTTGATTAATGACATGAGTTTCAAATGATATAATCATCAATAAACTTTTTTATCTAAATTGTCTCATATCCGTACACAAAATCTTATTGATTCGGGGCGCTAATGATTTCCTAGAAGCTGGAATATCGAGCTAAACTTTCACTGTAATTAATGTGTCAGTCGTACAGTATGCTCATCCCAGAAAAGCGATTCATTTCATTCTATTCAGGGACATGTCAGATTAAATTTCTACTTACAGTACCTTATACAGCATTGCGAGAATTAAGGTTCAATAATAACAGTAATAGCTGTTTTAGACATACATACAACTATATTTTAATAACAATGTAAACTTTACTGAAACATGTTATACTCCTGTTTATATAATAAAGCCCAGAGTCTTACCACTGTTATGTAAGATATGAAACATTAACTTTTCATTTTCATTTGGCACTTGACTAGCTAGTGTAATATATTTTCAGTGCTTTGGCCACTATTTCATTTTTGTCTGTTTTACTGAATTATACATATCAGCATTTATCTCGACCATCAACGATATTATGACAATTTTCTCTCGTCTGCAGCTACACGACGAACGTTTTCTGCTTACACAATGACAAATTGATATAATGTCTTGTTTTTTTTTCTTTTGCTTTTTACATGTTCGTCTATCGAGATATCAGCAAAATTTTTATGTTTGTGTGTTAAACAACCGAATATATTACAATTATACGACAGGATTCATAATGTAGCCAGTCTCTTCATTTCTAGCAAGAATGCAATTAGAGACTGGAATTTTTTTTCTGGGAGACAATCACTGTATAATCCTAAAAGGTTTACAATTTTGTGCAAAAAAAATGTTAAGGATTTTAGAGGTAAAACATAACCTTGGAAGTAAGTGCATTGAAAAGGTAGATAATTTTGTTCATCTGTAAATTAAGTTTCTGGTCTGACAAATATACACTATTATATTTGTAATTGAAATAATTGAAACTAGTTGGTCATAATGTTGTAATTTATCAAACACACGTCTTACCCTAAGTTAAACAAAACTGTGATTACTTCAAAATAATCCATTGATCAGCTTAATTATTCATTAAATAACACTCTCCTCATGTCAGATTATGATTTATGGTATTTGTCTTTTATTCTATGTCCAGACAACTACAGCATCTATCACAATTTACAGAAATTGTCTCATCTTAAAGTACACAAAGTTTAGCGAATGATAATTATCAAAACTGTTTCTGTGTATAATAATTACATGAAAATTTTATGGAAAAGGTCAGAGACACTTTCTTAAAATATACCGATGATATTCTATAAAATAAAAAAAATGAATGTAAAGAAAAGTATATGTTCAAAAACTGTTTCCTTATGGCATTTAGATCCACAGACAGAAAGAGTTCGTTTCTTTTTTTAATACATCGGTATCCAGCAAACATTGTACAACAAAAACACTATATAGGAAGACATTCATATAAATGCATTCGGGTAAACCTGTTGTACTTAGATATTTTCACTGACACCTTGACAAGTGGTTACGTTTCGTTAAGTAGTATTTTCATAAATATCTTTTAAAGGAAATTAAATTACTAGTATATAAATTTTACGGTATCCCTCTTTTATCAGGACTTCCTTATTTTTTATTTACTTCCATTTTTTAAATGCTTTGTAATGTGACAGTGCTTTACTTCTAAAAAGGATTAATTTTTATTTTACTTAACAAAATGAAATTGGTAAATGAAATACCGATTTAATAAAATTCAAATCAGTAAGCATCCATTTATAAAGCTTATAAGTAAGCAATAGAAAAGTGGGTGGGGAGTGGTCTGTCAGATTTTCTAAATACTTCTTGAAATAAAAGCTTCAATAAAGTGCTAAGTTTAAGTGACACATTGCAGACACCTGTTAGAGCGTGCTAATTATTTCAAAATATAGTTACCTTACTTTTATCATTTGTTCCATTATTTAATTATAGCTTGCCTTGTTTCAAATGAAACGCTTTGAAAGGGGTTATTTTTTTCTATACACGTCATCTACTGCCTGTGTCTGGGAAACGGAATGTCGTTATAATTTAAGTTAGTAGAATCTTTTATTTATGCACATCGCTTTTTGTTTTGTTAAAAAGTCCGTGAGCGATTTTTGACGGAGGCAAACTACTTATTTTTAAGTGTTTGAGTAGCCAATATGCTTAAACACAAGCTTACTTAATGACATCTATTTAAATAACTCATCGATATGGTACGTGTACATTATGGTCTGTTTGTCTGTGTCACATAACAAGCACTGCTATGAGGTGAAGACAACTACACAATCAATTAAGCAGTCGCCAATGACTCAATCGCTCAACCTTACTCTGAGACCTTCACACGAATTTTGGCACAAGAATGTTAACTCTACCTTTAATATTTTTCAGTTATTGCCCTTTGTTATTTTTTATGCTTAATTTTTGTCCGGAGCATGGCTCGAAAAGTATTTGTGATATCAACTTGAAACTTCATAGGTGGATAGATCTCATTAAAGAAAGTGTACTTTACAAGACTGATAACTCTTCTCTTCATAATTTTTGAGTTATTGTTCTTTGTTATTTTTCATGCTAAATTTTTGTCCAGAGCATAACTGGAAAAGTGTTAGAGATATCAACTTGAAACTTCACAGGTGTATATATCTTATTTAGGATGAGTGTACAGCACAAAAATGATAACTCTACCTTTCATATTTTTTGTTAAGGTCCTTTGATATTTTTCATGCTTAATTTTTGTTGGGACAATAACTCAAAAAGTATTTTAGATATCAACTTGAAACTTCATAGGTTGATAGAACTCACTGGGGAGTAGTGCTGTGCATAAAAATGATAACTAAGAAAACACATTCGGCCGGGGGTCGTCACTGTGGCCATGTCAACCTGGCTCTTGTATTATTTACTTTTATGAGGTAACGGATTACTTATTGAATTTCTCGGACACTTGATACGTGCATATAAAAAACCAACCTCACCGTCACATAGTGATGTGAAAAATGACTGTATCAATGAGGTGCGCTGTAATTCTTCATTTTCAGTACTGGTTGATTAATGCTATACGTTTCAAATGATTTTATCATCAATTGCATGTATTTATCTAAATTACCTGATAACAGTTAACGATATCTTATTGATTCTGAGCGTTTATACTTTCCTGGAAACTGGAATAACGATGCGATTGATATATATATCATACAATATGATCGTGCAAAATGAGTGATTAATCTCAATAACTTCTGAAGCTGTTTCAAGATTTTAATACGACTATCACATAATATTTTCCAAGGCTTAACGAGACACATTACTGCTGTAGTTGTTAGAAACTTCGGACTCTAACGGCTTTCCTGTTCTATTCAAAACACAACATTCCGTTTTTATTTGGCAGTCTACGCTGCCTTAAAGACCAGATGCTTTATTCTGTCGCCAGTTTGTCCGCCGTTTTCTTTTTTCTTATATCTATTTTACTGAATTATACATGTACGTAATAGGTAATTCATCTTGATTATCGACAACACTGTGACATAATTGTCTAGTCTGCATCTGCAGGCCAACTCTTACATGTTTAATATCTGTTTTTAAATTACAATTACATTGATATAGTAGTGTTTAGTCAAATCTTTTCTCAGAAGCAGACTTTCCAAAAACATATTTACAAGAAAATATGAAAAGCGTGCGTTTTTGCACGAATTTCAAAAGGAAGATAATGTTTCAAAAGTAAATAAGTAAAGTTTTTATCATAAAATGAAAACTGGAAAAATCTAAATACCATGTTTATAAGATTATTTGAAAATATTCCCACCTGTACGCAACAGAGTAACCGCATCATGATAAATCTACTTTAAAACCAAGCCGTTAAAATATTAACAAGATTTTATTTCAGACTCCCTTTTAACAAACCTGTTTAATGTATTTTTAGTGTAAGCATGTACATTATTTATTTTAAAAATTCTTCGATTTTGGAAAAATATTGTTTAGATATACAGGTAGTGAAAATATCGTGGCTCGACTGGGACTTGAACTCAGCGCCTTCCGCTTACAGAGCGGACACTCTACGAACTGAGCTATAAAGCCACAGTTTTACGAATTGATCTATCACCAATTACCTGTACCCGGCTACAAATATTTATTTAGAATCTTTATAAGAGTCATGTATAAACAAAAAGACAGTTACTGTATTTGAGTTTTTTGCAGAAGACAAAACCATAACATTGTGTAATTGTTAAAGCAAAGCAGGCTACAGTAAGAATATATTAAACACCTTATTGAAACTTAGGGAAATTCTGGTAGCATTTGACATTTAAGTCTTATAAAATGACATATAAACGGCATAATTAAATACTATTTATCAGTAATGAAATAGAAAATCAATCTGATTCAGTTGAAAGGCTAGATACAAAGAAGAATATTTAGTTCTACAGATCGTAACAAGCTTATTAGTTCATGTTTTCACTGTCTGAATCAAGATATGATGTAATATGAATTTGATATGAACTTTAATTTAATAATTTCATAACATGTTCAGTATCGTTGGTTCGTATTACCACAGGAAACTGATATTCAAAAAAAAAAAAAGTTTCATGAAAAAAAATCATACCTTCTATATATAAAAAACACCAGGAATGCAATGCGCTCTGTACCCCACCCACTTCTTTTATACAAGTCATTTCGTTCAAACTGATTGACAACGGAAATTTCTGGTCCAGACAGTCAACAGGAGTAAAAAGCAAACATAATCTACATTCAGCAGTTTCCGAAATACGTACTTACTGTCGTTATTTCAATTGTTTCGCGTCGGTTTCCAACTCCGGCTAGCCATTGCGTGACGTCACTACAAAAATGCCACGGGGAGAATGCAGTCGATGTAGCCTGTGTAATCGCTTAGAAAGATCCAGTACTTGGTGTAAGAGTAACTTCCCCTGTATTGGTTTTTCCAAAACGATTTTGAAATTTTTTTATTGAAACAAATTATTAATTGAAATGAATTGTACAGATTTATTATTGGAAAAATCATTAAAGAACATTGCAAACATAAAACAAATTTTAAAAAGAATAAATAACATATATACCTTCTCCCCGTGACAGCTTTGTAGTGACGTCACGCAATGGCTAGCCGGAGTTGGAAACCGACGCGAAACAATTGAAATAACGACAGTAAGTACGTATTTCGGAAACTGCTGAATGTAGATTATGTTTGCTTTTTACTCCTGTTGACTGTCTGGACCAGAAATTTCCGTTGTCAATCAGTTTGAACGAAATGACTTGTATAAAAGAAGTGGGTGGGGTACAGAGCGCATTGCATTCCTGGTGTTTTTTATATATAGAAGGTACGATTTTTTTTCATGAAACTTTTTTTTTTTTTTGAATATCAGTTTCCTGTGGTATTACTCGAAGTGCTGCTTTGAGATTACATGTACTTCTCGTAGCTTCATATTTTCAAATTATTGACCTGGTAAAACTATTTATCTAAGTCAGAAATATCATCAAATATCTTGCCTGATATTTATCCAAAAAAAATATTTAACACCAGTAGCAAACTTACCCATCAGTACATACACCATTAATGATTGATCTCAATATTCCCAGCTGACCTATTTCATATTTATTTGCCTGTAACTCATCTATTCCGGTTGCAATAACCATTTGGTAATGTTATTTCAACAAATATATCCAATTACTTTTATTCTGTTTCAATAACTCCTATTTGGCACTGATTCAAAATTTCATTAGAATTCGGTCATTTGTCTTTGAAGTAGTATTTACGGCGAACGATTATTTTGCACCATGCCCTAGGTTGTGCGTATGAGAAAAAGTAAAGTTACGAGAGTGTAACAATTTTAAGTTAAACTGTAACCATCGTTAGACATTTCAGCAAGTTCTTTCCAGTGGTCCTGTACATGGTAAAGTTTTATTTTTTAGAGCGTCCGTTCACTCAGCTGCTCTATTTAGGAGAACTCAAACACAGAAAATTCACTCAAAGAGTAAACAAGAATTAAAATGGCTTCTTTGTGTAACTTATTAATTGTGGTATTTTTGGAATTCTTATTATGTTAACGTTTCCTCATGGACAATGTCACTTTCCACGTTACTACAGTGTAAACAGACGTCCTGCTCACTTACTGTGTTATTCTGTTGTGTGACTGCGGTACGGGTCATTTCGTTTCTTTATCGTTAACAAATTAGAATAAATATGTGTCTTTGTGTTTTTCATTTTAAATTTACAAGTGATATTTAATATTTTGCTAAATAAGCAGCATCAACAACAGTCGGTGTAAGCATTTTAAATGGAATACATTTTATTTGCTATACTTTATGTAAGGTACAAGACATGTAGTCTATCTTGATTTGCTTGTGTTACAAAGAAATTTGTTTATCAAGCCATTCAATTTTATTGTAATACAAATTCTCTCAATTTTTGTTAAATCATGATCTCATTTAGCTAAAGAAGTCAGTATCAAACTGAGCACGTGCTTAGCAATAATGATTACTTTTTATCTTTTAATAAAAAAAGCAACGTTCAAGGGAAGATTGAATGTGTGCCAGACTAACTAAAACGAGATTCTTTATCGCCGGAAATAATAGGTTAGTAGACGTGCATTTTGAAACCTGACATTCATACTTAGAGACAACAGACCTTCCATATGGAGGCGTTTCTATTCCTATCTTTTAACTAAGTTCCATTTAAGAAATACCTGTTATGTAGAAGAGAAAAAGAAATAACCAATCGAAATCAAAAAATCAATATTTACATAAAACTATTGTGTCACGAAGTAACTGACCATCTCTCTCATCCTCCTATCGACAGAAACTTTTAATGTACATACATCTATGACAAAAAATGTGACTTTTATAACTTTCCCTAAAAAATGATAACAATAAATAAACAAACTTTATTATGGTGTCGGTTGAAATTGTGACTTTCAAAACTTTCCCTTTAAAGTGAAAAAAATTGTAGCTTAAACACTTTATAAAGATATGTGTAAAAAAACAAAGAAATGGAAGAAAAATGTAAACATACCTCAAATTTTTTAATGTTGTAAATTTTGTAATGTCTTTCCAATAGTTAATTATAATCATCCGCTTCATCAGATTTTAAAGAAAATCCATACAATAAACAACCAACATATTTGTTGTCCGCCATATTGGATTTACGTCCCGTTTTCGTAAGCGGGGTCAAACACCTCTAAATCACAGCTAAGTTCAACAAGTTAAAATCAATGTTAATATTTTTTTCAACACAACAGTTGCCCACAACAACAATGAGCACAAAAGTCAAACAATTAACATGAATTTTACAATATTTTGTCAGATTATTGATCGCTGGATTGCTGATGACAAGGGCACTCAAATCTGTTCTTGTATCTGACAACCATTTGTTTATAGCAAAAGGCTGAGTGTGTCCAGTGGCCACAGGATTCAACATCACATTGTGCCCATTTCACAAAAACAAGAAAAACACATTTTCAGCTGCTCCGGTTAAACATATGGCAGACGCAACATTTTTCAGACTCTTCAGCAAAAGCTGAGGATGATTTAAACATATAGTCGTCAGTGATGGGTAACTTTATGAAAGGTCCTGTTTTTGGCGGGGGTGGGGTGGGGTTGGTGTTTTACAAGCAAGTATGAACTTCTTAAATTTCTTCTTGGGTTGTTTATAAATGTTTCTTGGGGTTTCAGAAGCTTTCTGATGTTGTTAAAAGTACTCTCTTACTTTGGCTTTAACATTTGCACCTCTGAAACATTTACCAGAGACAACAGTACTCAAAGTTTGATTGGCTTTTTTTCTTACTTTTATAAATTTGCTTTTGTTCTTTAAGTTGTTTATGGCTTAAAAAACTGACTATGGTTCAGGTTGCTTGTCTTCTGATTCAGACTTTGAGTCACATGGACATTGGTGGGCAAGAGATGGAGCTGTCATATTATCAAATACCTTCTTCCTGTCAAAAGGGAAATGTCTGTCTTCATAAAACTTGCTCTTAGGTTTTTGAAGAGAGGAAAGAGGTATAAGTTGTAAAAGCTAGTTGACACACATTATCGCGTGTGATTCTGGAGTCTGGTGATGCCGCAAGAATTTGTGGCATTCTGAATTACATGTCCTCTGCATGGAATCGAAGCATCTAACATCAAGCGGCTGAAGTATATGGCATGTGTGGGATGGAAAGATAAATGTAACAATATTGTGCTGCTTTGCTAAGTCCAGAACAGACACATTGACATGCGATATATGTCCATCAAGAATCAAAAGTACAGGTTGATCCGGACTATATCTCTAACAAAATACCCTTCCAGATATTTGAGGAAGATGTAGGTGGTAGACCGACCAGAGTCTGTCACAGTTCTAGAGGCACCGGAAGAAGAACCATCAAGAAGTTCATCAAACATACGCTGACCTTTAAAAATGAAGTAAGGTGGAATCTTGGTGCCAGTAGCATTTCCATATCCATGGACTGTTGTTACATAAGATCGTGCTGAGGTAACCATCGGCACAAACTCATATCCATACCGATATTGATATCTTTTTTCTTTATGTTAGACAGACATACAAACAGATAACTTTATTAACGATCAGGTTCAACATGAGAACAACGCGATTTATTAACACATGTAGATATGACAGTAACAATATGAATATAAATCAAATGCAAGCATTGTGTACAAAAAAGGAAAAATAATATATATTACTAGGGTTTTATTTGGGGGGGGGGGGGGGGGCAGTTATAATATATCCCAGATAACGTGATTAGCGTTTTAAGTAGTGTACAATTTTCATAATATGTAGCGAATTAATCCGGCTAAGTAGTTCTACTTGAGTTAAACAAAAAGTTCGTAGCTTTGGGCACGTGTTGTATTCTGTACTCATGGACTTGATAAATTATATTTGAAAAAAATGTTATTGTGAACGAATATTTATTCTTGAATTTAAATGTAAATATTGAAAACTGTAAGATTTGGTAAAGCAATTGCAGACCAAATATATGCATAACGATATTTCTGTAATAGATGTAAATAAGTTATAATAAATTCTTAAATGATTACGAAAAATATGGATTGGTTATCTTAACAGTACTGCTCCATGAAAAGATATCAAATTCAACGTTGCCAAAATGGTCTAAATTTCTTTTTCTGCTAATGATCTTACAAGGTACAGCTTGCAAATTACATTAGATTGTCATGATGCAGTTTACTTATCAGATCGTCATTCTAAATATGGCGCTGGTTATTTTTCGCATAATCTTCTCTTGAATTACTTTCTCATTAAGTCAAAGTATGATGAATAACATTTATACCTGGTCCCGTGTCCAGACGACTACACCATTCATCAATGTTCACTGAATTCCCATGAGGCACAGCGAAATGAGGTCTAATGATAAATATACCTTTCCATAGTGCAAAGTGGTTTTGAAATAACATTCATAGTGCAAAATGGGTTTAAAATTAAATTAATAGTACAAAATAGTGTTCATAGTGCAAAATAATCTTAAATTTATGTTCATAGCTCAAAATGGTTTTAAAAATCATTTTACTTTAGCATTTTATTTTCAAATACTTTGACAAATTCCAGGAAATTGAAACAATAAAGACAAGGATTAGGCTTTGAGGTAAATGGTTCAATCTACAGAACAACCCAGCAAACAAAATATATGAGACCCAGATGGACCCCATTTGGGGCCATTGGTGGGCAAGAGATGGAGCTGTCATATTATCAAATATATGGGATGTGCAACCGGGCACCATGAGGGGCCAATATGGGCTTGCTATATGGGCCGTATATGGGATCTATATGGGTCCCTTGTTCAGACATCTGGGCAGTATATGGGCCCCATATGGGTCCCTTGTTCAGACATCTGGGCAGTATATGGGTCCCTTGTTCAGATATCTGGGCAGTATACGGGCCCTATATGGGTCCCTTTGACAGTTTCTGTTTATGGGCAGTATGTACGTCTCCTGGGTATGCATGCAAGTGTCAATGGTAATATCCTGGAACCAAGTATGAAGCTGTCCAAGCACTTGTTTTCTCATTATCTGGCAGTCAACACATCTTAATATTGTACTACCCAAAATAATGAAACTTCCACAAAAACAAGATAGGATTTGATAACATTTAATAACTTAAAAAAAAATAGTGAACCTAGTTAAAAAGTCATTGGAATAAGCAAATCCGTTGAATTCATATCCAACACCAAACATTGTTTATCAGTCACTGCTACCATTTGTTCATAAAAGGTTCTCTTTTAATATACCATACATTCAAATAATAAACAAATAACTATAGAATGTATATATCAAATTTTCCTCAAAAAAAACAACAAAAACATATAAGTGAATACATGTAGAAAAAAAAGTTATGGAGTTGTGAACTTGACGAGTGACAACAAGTTTTGATTATCTGAATTTGCCTTGTTCTTGTAATGTGAAACATCAGAATAAAATATTACATAAAACATTTACCAGAATAATTATAAAAATTATTAGAAAAATACCAAAGGTATTTATGAAATATGGCAAAACTGTTCAAATTCATTATCTTTGACTTTAGCTGTGACCTTGACACCCCATAATTTTTCTGTGATTTTGTCTAGTAATGAAAACATTTCTGCCTAGTTATTTTAAGATCCACCTGAAAATAATTAAATTACTACAAACTGCTGATTTTTCGGAGATTCTATATACCTCAGCCTATGATGACAGATAAAAAATAGAATCACAAATATCAAAATTATGCTCTTAATATTGTTGGTAAAATGTTGCTGTAACAGAAGCATTCAACAAATAATATTATGTGAATGTTATGTGAATAAACATAATCAATTTATGCCCAAGTTAAACAAAAACACAACTTGTAAAAGAAATTTTCTCTCAATAACTCTTATTGTCTATTCAGAATACAATGTATTACAAACTAGATACTGTAACAGATTTCAGGAATGAACAAAACATTGTGTTGACTATAAATACATTTCAAGAATGCTACCTTTTTCTGGTTTGTCAGGTTTCATGTCAATATAACAGTTTTGAGATAATATTAGATATAAGAGATAAGAAGTTAATGTATTGTAATAATAACACTGACTAGACCATTGAAAAATCACGATGAAAATGAGCAATAAAAATGATGCGGAATTTAAGGGCTAATAGTAAAACAATACTGATTTGGTACTGATAAAAATTGGAATTATTAAAACGCTAAAAAATATGCAAAATACAATTTCTAGGCATTAACACACATAGTAGACAAAAACATAAACAAAAATTTACTACTTTATGTAATTTGGCAAAAATAAAACTGATTATATACAATGTAAGTGATGCAACTAGTATTGTGAATTTTAGAAAACCTCAGTTTTTTCACTACGAACATACATATAATTTGTTGTTTTGGTAAATTATCATTATCAAGTGATGTTTCTTAGACAATATTGATTTCTGCTACAATCATAGCTGGGTACAGGTTTTTACCATAAGGTGAACAGTGAAAATATAAACAAAACCACCAAAAAAAACATTGTTTTTATTTCTCTGCAAAAAAACTGGCAGATATCACACTGGGAAAATTAAGTTACACATACTTCTTCAAGTGAAATTATTTTACTGCTTTCTACGATTAAATTTACTTACAGAAATAATGCCCTCTAGCTGTCTTTCCCCTATCAGACCCTTGAAATTACAGAGTCCACAAATCTGTGTCAAAGAAAGTTTTCATTGTTCTGTTGACTGTGTCTTGGACATAATGGTTCCCCGTCTGACAGCTAGGTATTTTACCTATAACAGAATTTAAAAGCAATATTTACAATCTAGAATTTAAATGAACTAGATAATTTAGTAAAACATAAATGCCCTCCCTAGTGCCTTTTTGTTGGAACATGGTATTCTATAAATATTTTCAGCCTTATCCAAAACATTGATGGGTTCAAAGTCGCTGTGACCTTGACCTTTACATCTGTAGTTATCAGAGGCTTAGATTACCATTTTCAACAACTTCCGCTAATGCACTCAAACTTAAATCAGTGAAAATCTCAACTCTTGTTACCCGACAAAATTAATGTCAAACGAAGATGGTGTGACTGTCTATTTTATAAGAAAACTTTAAACACTGCATATCTTAAGTCTAGTCCAACTAATTTTAGGCAAGTCGAGATATTGTGTAATTTTTTGTATGGGTCAATATCTCACCTCTGAGACGGAGATTCTGACCCATAACAAAACTATCTCAGAATTTGCCTAAGATGTCACTTGAATTATATTGACTAATCTTAAGTCCAAGTAACTGTACTTGAAAGGATGAATATTGTGCTGTTTTCTTTTAATGGTCAATCCAATTTCATCCATCCTACCTAAAGTCGTAACATTGAGACTAGCATATGATATGAAAGAGGTTATTTATTTAGTGTAATAACATTAAGATTAATAATTAAAGACATACGTAAAACAGTGGAAGAGTTGTCTGATCCTCCAGTTTCGAGGTGAACTTTATCATCTCCTAAACCGTCCTCTGGGAAAACACTATTACCCCTGGTAGCTCACTCATAAAAAATCACTTCTGCCCCATCCATCAGGATGAAAATCCTTGTCCCCTCACTGTAAAACAATTTGTTTTAAATACATTTACAAAAGAAAATATGCTCAAAATTGATACATCTAATTGTTTACAATCAACTATCTGTTGAAAAGATTCTTTTCCTATAATTATGTGCTTCTTTCTATGCTTTGTCATTTATTTACCGACGACCGATTCTGAAGAAAGTTTGAGAGCTTATATAAATCACTAGAGTCCCCTACTCCGAATTAGCCGAATCTTTATATCGCGAAAATATATGACAAATGGCATTTGTATGTTTCAAATGGACGCAAATACAATGAGATACTAATGTCAGTACTGTGGTATGGAAAAATGCGGCAATGATACAACGTCTAAGTTATCTGCAAGCTTGTTTACAAATAAAAAAGCATACCTTTTAATAAAAGACACTTTTGTTCCAGCCATGCAGCTTACTTGCAACGGTTGCGCGCGCAATTCAAACGTCAGTTTTCAAAACTAACGATTTTTTTTCAATCTGGTTTAATTTATTTCTATTAAAATTTGCAATAAAGTTATCAATAAAACTTAGAAACTAAAATAATATACTTATTTAAAAGGAACTAAGATAATAATCTTGTCATTTTTGAAGGATAAACAGCACTTATATAATCTACGTTGATAAAGCTTCCACAATTATTTGATATAATCAGGGTCTTTCAAAAGCTATTTGAAAGACCCTTAATTATATAATATAGCGATTTGAACTTTTTATGATTTAAATAAGGCGAATTATGTTAAATGTTTAATTGCATTTTTACTCCCTTTGCATAATAAAGGGGTAAATTGGACCCTCATGGGACCATTATGGGAAAATGCACATGTTTTTTATATATGGGTCCCTAATGGGTACAACATGAGCATGCCCATATACATTTGGATTGTTATATTGAACTTTTAAACACATTTTTCCTCTGTTTTTGTTATAAATTTGTATACTGGACCCTCATGGGCCCATTATGAGCACATAAATATGAGTTTGTTCATATGGGTCCCATATGGGTACTGTATGGGCAAACCCATATGGGCTTGCCAGGATGTTGCCCTTATGGGACTAATATGAACATGTTTGCTGGGAAAGTATTAATTTCCAACCTGTTAAGTGTCCCTTTCTGAATCAGTAGATCTGGCTTATTGCAGGTTTCTGGCTGATGTCAAAATATGTTTAACTAAAAATAAGAAACGTCGCAGCCATTCAAATGGTATCATTTGGTAGTCTTTCAGGCATGTAAAACCAAAAACAATACCTGATAAATATTCATGCTGAATGACAAGAACACTTTGTTAACAGTGATGAGTTATACAGAGTGTTTAATAATATCCGTCTCCATTTCGAACATTTATACAGACAACACCATTATACCCTGACAAAACATAGTGGTGGGGTGGGGAGGGGAGCTTAATATGATTCATATAAGAAATACTCTGTCCCGCCCAAATTGTTTAACTTGAAGATCTCGGAAACCAGGACAAATATTAACAAAACATTTAAACTATATATGAAAGATCACAATTTAACTCTAAGCTTGAAAACTCTAGTTGTATTTTGACGTAATAATATCTCCTTTTCACTTTAAAAAAAGTCCCAGAATATCGCTGGAATCAGTATAGTTATTGACTTGAAAATTAATACATGTATGAAAGATTACAATGCAACCCCATGTGCCATGTTCGATAACTCTGACTTATACTTCGATTTAGTTATGCGACTTTTTCACTTAGATAATATCCCAAATTTACTTTTTCTTGAATATCTCTGAAACCAGTACTTATATTATTTTAAAACATAGACTATATATAAAGGGTCACTCTTTATAACTCTTACTTGCATTTCATTGTGGAAATGGATACTTACCACTATAGGTGTGGCTTTAAAGAACTTCTTTTGTAAAAATATTGTAGAAATACGATTTGCACATGAAATAGCTAACTAAAAATAGTGGATCAATGCCTAATCTCAGCGCGCATGATAAAGTGTTTAGCGTATGACTGTCAGGTTTGAACTTCAGAAATTGATTTTTAAACAAAATACACATACGGCATTCGATTAACACTTTAAAGTAAATTATCTGCATGCAGATATAGAATTTAACAAAAGCAAAAAAACGCTCGTTATATCAAAAATGTTTGCAACAATAGTTTAAATTCCTAGTCAATATTTAGGAAAGCAAAACGGACATGCAATTGTGTTTCAAATATTTATCATATTAGTCACATATTGTGCGTTCTATCGGCGATTTAATCATTTTATACTAGGAATGTTATTAATGGCAGTTTTATGCTTAACACAAATCATTTTATTTTCTCTCCTCTCGGGACGAAAAATAAAATACCATTGTCATTGTTACGCTCATCATGTGTTATTGGCACCTATGGTCTTTACACGCAAAACTAATGTGAAATCCCTGAACAGTTATAACTTGACATTAATCTACTGTTCTGTATGAATAGCACTAACGGTAAACAAGTTAAATCTTTTAAAACATGTTAAAAGCTCTTATTATTTGTTTTTGTAGAAAAAAACAACTTCTGTTAATGTTTATTTTACAGTAAAAGCTGGAAAATATATGTACCTTGAATCCTTGATACAAAATTCCTGTTTGGCCTTTTTCATTCTATTTTAGCAATAACAAAATCATTCACGAGTAATAACAATGAAACATAGTTGTTTTGACAACCCTGTCCTCTTCTACCAATTACTTCTTTGCAGTATCTATATATCTTATTTGGCATCAGTACAATATTTCTTTACAATACTGATCGTTGCCTTTGTATTATAAGGAATTAATCTTCTAAGTGATGTCATAAACTACAAAGCGTTTCTAATGAAATTTCTCCGTTCAAATACACAAGAAGAAGAAATGACAAATGGAAGATACAGACCTTGCTGAAAACTATTCAATCTAGTAGCCCGATGGAAAAACCACTTTCATTTCGAGTTCAGTCGAGCACGTAGAAGGGCCTTCATTTCATGAAATGTTTGGAGAAAGTTGACTTAAGTTTTCTCACTCTGATCAGAAATATTTCACAAGACAATTGATTTAATTCACAAATATGAGAATTTTATGAACATTGCTCCTACACTTTTCTTGACGTGCTTGATTTTTTGTCAAGGTGATTTAATATCTTTTCGCCTTATGAAATCATTGTGTCTTTTCGATATATATTTGTCAAAAATATAAATGCATTTTGCGTTTCGATATGAAATATTTCGAGAAGTGAGACGTTTCTAGAAAGATGAGATTATCGTTTCGATTTTATTAGCAACAAATTGTCTAAAACCTGACGCTTAACCTTTATACATCACGTTATATCGTCTTGTGACTCGATATTCATATTCAGAATGCCATTCAGTTAGAGGCCACATACATGCTTTTTATATTTATTCATATTTGTTCAAAGTTGTCGGTGTAAATGTCATGTCTCCAGAAATAAAGTGTTAAAATTTAGCCCTTAATTCTTGTTATAGCCCCTAATTTAGACCAATAACGTGACGACAGGCGAAGCACATATTTAAGTGTTATGTAAAATAAGGTAAACAGGTAAGGGTTAAACCATCCTAACTCCCATTACCATAAGAACATGTCTAACAACGTATTGTGAGCTAGTTGTCCATATTCAGCTCATAATTCAGTCATTGACAAATCATTTAGGACATAAACCAAAAATGTTAGCACAGAAGCGGACAGACGGACGAACAAGAGAAAATCTAAGTGCCCAACTTTTGGGATCACAATTAATACAAATACACATACCTTTGGCGCAAAATCCGCCATCATTCAAATATAACAACAACACTAATAGAGAATTCAAAGATTATAGTACTGGTACAAGTGCAACAGTTGTTAGATGAAGCTAGAATAGACGAGAAAAATAACTTATCTTTTTAAAAATATCTCACAAACCGAATAATTCACATCGAAATGTAAAATGCATTTACCTTTTCGAAATTATTTTGTCAACATTTTTGAAAGATGTCATTAGGCGAAAAGACATCTAATCGCCACGACAAAAACATTAAGCTTACCAAGAAAAGTCTAGGTGCAATATTTATAAAATTCTAATGTTTGTGAATTAAATTAATTGACTACTGAAAGAAATTCTGAGAAAGTGAGAAAAAGTAAGTCGACTTCTTAAAAAAAATTGATGAAATGCAGGCCCTTCTACGTTTCCGTAGAGCAGCTCAAAATGCAGTAAGTGAAATAAGCAGGATTTATTTGCAAAGACTACTTAGCAACTTATTTTTAAGTGGAAGCAAGCTGACATGAACTAGTCGCTTAATGCGATATGAAACATAACATTGTTCATCTTAAGTTATGTAAATTGTGTTATTGCAAAGCTATTGTCAAGGAACGGCTATTAGTATAGATCAGAAGTATATATATATATATATATATATATATATATATATATATATATATATATATATATATATATACAGGTAAACATGTTTGTTTGAGAAAGTATAGCGGTGGAATCGGATAT
The DNA here is from genome assembly GCA_012932295.1 of Cyclina sinensis. Lineage (NCBI taxonomy): Eukaryota > Metazoa > Mollusca > Bivalvia > Venerida > Veneridae > Cyclina > Cyclina sinensis. The sequence continues at coordinate 68,991,640 of JAAONU010000001.1, read as the reverse complement.
ACAAAGTTTACTTACAATGGCCTTGGCAAGAACGCCAGAAGACGTCAATTCTGCTGAAGAAAATACCTTCCCTTTGCTACAAGAAACAGCTCGTGTCTTCTCACTAAGGGTTTTGTTTTCAAAAAGAGTTACCGTATTGACCTGCGGGGTCTACAAAGAGGACGCTCTTCTATCAGCATAGAGAAAGCCTTGCCGAAAGTCTGCTTGTCTTCAGTAACGTCTTCTTACCATTTTAGGGTCATAACGTTTTTTGTTCTCCAAATATATTTTTTTCTTCAATAACTTCGGACATTTTTCATTTCCTATAGTATTGCACGTACTTTGCGATTCAAAACTAATACACAAAATTAGACGATAAAACATTAACTTATGACATTATTTGAGGTTGTTATATTCTCCCGTAAATTTGGAAACAAAAATTGTTTTTGCCAATCTTTGTAATCTTGTTACTAAGGTACATTTAGGACTTAAAATGTTTCATATACTTTGGTCGATGAACTTTGAAATTCTGTTCTATCTTCGGGAATAATTTCAATCCTATCGGACCCCTAATTTTAATTAAATAGATAGTCTTCCGCTTGTTTCTAAGATTTCTCACCACGCGATCCACACCCCAACCTTATGACGTAACTCTATAGCCCTTAAAGCTCCCGCAATGCTCAATAAAGTTACAGTTTTAAGTATGTTTTTCATGTATTCTTTTTTTTTTTTTTTTGTTCTCAATAATTGTAACTCATCTTAAAATAACCATGTTTTTTATAAACCTACGCAATAACAGCGTATTCTGAAATCATATCCTTTACTGTAATTAGAATCTGACAATTATGGCATGAACATGTCAAGTTTCTGATATCTAAAATATTGAATGCTATGAATCATATGTTTGGACGTAACTGGCTTTGTAGCATTTTAAAAGGAAATTAAGATAATTCAATACATGAACAACCTTAATCAAGAAATGATCTTGGCGTCGATATCATCTTGCTTTGTCTCCAGAAATGAGAACGATACAAAATTTAGATTGTTAAGCAAGAGTAGCTTTTTTATTTGTAAGAAAAGTTACTTTTTCCTGTGTTTCCTGCTTTCATTAAATATTTGTGATTAGTTGCATAAGGTAAATTCAACTAAACAAAACCGACTTTACCTAAATGTTTATGTTATCGTGAAAATTGTGTACCCCTAGATTTTCTGTTCGCAATGAAAAAATGTGAACTGCATAACACAAAACGATAATAGTGATCATTTTCAGATTATTTTCATAACTCGCCTTCCGACCAACTCGAAAATGCGGGCACCTCAATACAGTGACCAGATTTCTCAGTGCCGATCAGTTACTTCATTTTAATGTCCACTTAACTCATTTATGTCCGCCTAACTTATTGATGTCAACTTAACTCATTAATGTCCGCCTATCTCATCAATGTTCGCCTACCTTATTAATATCCACCTTACTCACAAATGTCCATCTAACTCATTAATGTCCACCTACCTCATTAATTTCCATCTTACTCACAAATGTCCATCTAACTCATTAATGTCCACCTACCTCATTAATTTCCATCTTACTCACAAATGTCCACCTAACTCATTATGTCCGCCTACCTCATTAATTTCCATCTTACTCACAAATGTCCATCTAACTCATTAATGTCCACCTACCTCATTAATTTCCATCTTACTCACAAATGTCCACCTAACTCATTATGTCCACCTACTTTATTAATTTCCATCTTACTCACAAATGTCCATCTAACTCATTAATGTCCACCTACCTTATTAATTTCCACCTTACTCACAAATGTCCACCTAACTCATTATGTCCACCTACCTCATTAATGTCCATCTAACTCACAAATGTCCACCTACCTCATTAATGTCCACCTACCTCATTAATTTCCATCTTACTCACAAATGTCCATCTAACTCATTAATGTCCACCTACTTCATTAATTTCCATCTTACTCACAAATGTCCACCTAACACATTAAGTTCCACCTACCTCATTAATTTCCATCTTACTCACAAATGTCCACCTAACTCATTATGTCCACCTACCTTATTAATTTCCATCTTACTCACAAATGTCCATCTAACTCATTAATGTCCACCTACCTTATTAATATCCACCTTACTCACAAATGTCCACCTAACTCATTATGTCCACCTACCTCATTAATTTCCATCTTACTCACAAATGTCCATCTAACTCATTAATGTCCACCTACCTCATTAATTTCCATCTTACTCACAAATGTCCATCTAACTCATTAATGTCCACCTACCTCATTAATTTCCATCTTACTCACAAATGTCCATCTAACTCATTATGTCCACCTACCTCATTAATTTCCATCTTACTCACAAATGTCCATCTAACTCATTATGTCCACCTACCTCATTAATTTCCATCTTAATCACAAATGTCCATCTAACTCATTATGTCCACCTACCTCATTAATTTCCATCTTACTCACAAATGTCCACCTAACTCATTATGTCCACCTACCTCATTAATTTCCATCTTACTCACAAATGTCCACCTAACTCATTATGTCAACCTACCTCATTAATTTCCATCTTACTCACAAATGTCCATCTAACTCATTATGTCCACCTACCTCATTAATTTCCATCCTACTCACAAATGTCCACTAAACTCATTATGTCCACCTACCTCATTAATTTCCATCTTACTCACAAATGTCCACCTAACTCATTATGTCCACCTACCTCATTAATTTCCATCTTACTCACAAATGTCCACCTAACTCATTATGTCCACCTACCTCATTAATGTCCATCTTACTCACAAATGTCCACCTAACTCATTATGTCCACCTACCTCATTAATTTCCATCTTACTCACAAATGTCCACCTAACTCATTATGTCCACCTACCTCATTAATTTCCATCTTACTCACAAATGTCCATCTAACTCATTAATGTCCACCTACCTCATTAATTTCCATCTTACTCACAAATGACCATCTAACTCATTAATGTCCACCTACCTCATTAATTTCCACCTTACTCACAAATGTCCACCTAACTCATTAATTTGAGCAACACGTTAATTAAAAATACCATTTTGTACTTTTGATCTGACATCTGGAACACGGACAACTTTCGTTATGTTTTAAACAGGATCGTCTTGATGCCGAACATCATTTAGACTTAGACCTTGGTGTTGAAATGATCTTGTCTCATCCAAACGTAAGCCAGTTAGGCTATAAATATTTCATGTTTATTGATAAGAGCTTCATAGAGGTCAAGAATTCCATTGATTTAGGAGGCACCGTGGTCCAGGGATAGAGCGCAGGGCTCCGGATCCGGAGGTCGCGGGTTCGAATCCCGTCAGAGGCGAGATTCTCTCACGATCTTCACATTCCTCCAGGCTGCGCGATTCCTGGTATAGAACCCAGGAAGCAGTCATCGAGAGTGATGAATCTAAGTTGTAAGAACTTATATGCAATCGATGTAAAATAAATGCGCATCTGACAGACAACAAGAAGCTATTTTTATTCCTGTGTTTTACATACGCACAAGGCAATCAAAAGCTAAATACCTATTCAGTGCAAATGGTGAAAGCTTAATCAGAACTACCCGACACGCGCTGTAAGGGAATTAATTATAGCGATAACTCTGTATACAGGTGGACTCCCATTCAACAAAAACAGCGAGATAATCATGGAGTTCTATCATTTCATTATTAGATGAATATTCTTTCACTTTATCATATGTCGAATATTAACGAAATAAACGTGTGATTATTGTGTAATACTATAGCTGTGAATTTATTTTTTGTCAGGGCTAGTCAAACAGTTTATTGGTGATTAAGGTTACTTTAACAACTGATATAATTTTAAATAAAACAATCAAGTATTTTACTCGTTGAAACCGATCAGGCGCTACATGTGCCTTCTTTCATTAATGTAAACATTGCGAATACATTACAAGAAGACTGTATCATCTGTGAGAAGTTTGAATAAATTACTGCATTTCCTTTTTCGAGAAATATGATTGTGGATGCTTATCTCTCACGTATAAGTTCATAATATATCATCTCGCTTAACAAGCTGTTTGTTATATCTGCAGGTATTTACTTACAGAAACCTGATGTTTTAATGCCAGAGAACTAGGGAGGTAGACATCATGGAAGAAAACACCACTGTTAAATCCTTCTAAGAAAGAATACTCTAGTAACCATGACGTAGACCAGACAGCAAAGTTCAACTTAATATTATTTAATTCATGGATTAAGATCATGTCAAGCGATTATGTAACAGATTTTCCCGCAAAAATTATGTTCTATATTTAAAGGTTTCGCAATAAGTCGAGTTAAAATCAGTTTAATTCAGGTTTATTTGATTTTTTTTGTTGACTTAATGGTCTTTATTTTTAATATCTAGTGTAATAATTACTAAACAAATTGTCAAACAACATTATCGAATATATACTAGTGTTTTCATTATGACAAGTTGATATAAAAGTGATACAAAATTCCCATCTGAGCGAGTTCAATCTTTTTGCCAGAAACACATTCCTTTTGCATGCAAAAAAATGGCAAAATCTATTTTGACAAACGTTTTCTTTCCCACGAATTACATTGTTTTTCCATAAATCTCATTTTACGCTAATAAAAACTTTCTATATATTTTGTTTGTCGTATTTGTATAAATGAAATAAATCTTCTAAATTGTGACATATTCCCCCCACTTTCTGATATAATGGTAACTTGTCCAAATACATTCTGGCGACTAAAAGATAAATGTATAACAGAACATCGTCTCCGGACAATTTTCACCAAAGAAACAGACCCGGATGGCAAAACACCACACACTTGATAAATAAATAAGCCTGTCAAAATAATGAACATCCTGTATCCGTATCGAATTCATGAACTGTAAAGTCTTCCTAATTTTCAATGGTTCCTCTTTGATTGTTTCTTTTGAATAAAGATAATAACTGTATTGAATCACTTCCTAGAGTATTTACGCCAGTGCGTGATTTTGTCTGGAACTCGCTTATAAGAGTTTCAATACTTCGTATCGTTTGAAAGGATTTCAAAATGTCTTTGTATAATGTGTAGTAAGGCAATAAGAGATGTTGTATGAAAATTTAGTTTTTTGGTCAAAGTTCAGACTGTAAGTTAAAGTTAAAAGTACTTTGGCAAAAACAGTACTGTGTTAAAGAGCATTTTTTAAGTAACTTAAGTTTGCGTTTTTGAAATGCCTTAAGGTGATGGAGTACTGCGTGTAAGAACTAGGTCTGTTACTCACAGGCTAAGTACACATTATTTCTTCATATTGCAGGTCCGACAGTTGCATTTCGGGAAACATACACCTAGTTTACAAAAAAAGAGTTTTGTTTCGAACGGTATATGTCACTCGTAACAAACTCGGGATCTAGAGTGTAATTGTTTGTCATTCTAATGCTCCCATTAAATCATTTCCTCTGTCAAAATATTTCATTTGTTACTATTGTGATGCCTATTGTAAAACGATAAGGTATGCCATTGAAACTCTGCGTAAAACATATCTATGTCACTCTCAAGTGACCATTAAATGTCTTACTTTTGTTAGATAAAATAAATTTTATTTATCTGAAAATCAAATTCGAATATTCTATAATGTTTTTTTTTTCAAATAAAGCATCGTTGCTTTTTATAAATGTAAACATTCTGATAATGCTAAAAAACCAATTTGTTTTGTATTGTGTTTTTTATTGCGTGTCAAAAATGATCCAATAAACAAAAAAAATGCAAAGAATAATTGGCAGGGTACAGTTTGCAACAGGCGTAATTGTGATACCTTTTAATCTTTTGTTCATTTTTATTGACGTCTGTTTATTTCACAAATTTTAGAAGTTGTTTGTATCACAATATTCAAGGATTAATGTCATGTTTTACGAGTACGAACCCAGTCACGCTTATAACTCTATTGATATTACTTTTTATTTGCCCAGTCAGTAGAATAGCTCAAATATTTTCCTCTTAAAAGTATATTTAAAAAAATCATCCTCGCTTTATGTTTGATCATCGCTTAACAATATTGAAAAGCTGTAAGAATAAAAAATAACCCCTCGCGTGTTTGAACTTATTTCACGCGGTTTTGATGAACGGAATATGTTTTGTATTTTTGTATTGCCAATCACTTAATGAGTATTTAAAACTTCCATTAAACAAGCCTTATCTACGCCATTTCTAGGGTCACTCCAGAATGGAATCACATCCGGGTCGTAGGGTGCTAAAATAGTGCCAAGTAGAATTTACAGCTTGAAGATTGTATGTGCATTTCTGCAAGGAAAAGTTGATTTAATTGCCAAACAGTTTGTTTTCTATTTAATTCAATGCTTTCTTGATGTGTTTGCAGTATTTGCTTTGTATTTTACAGGAGTGTTTTCTGAGAGTGGATGAATCCAGAAGTAGAGGCCATCCGAATTGTTGGTCGTCCGAGAAGTTGAAATTGACCTAGTAACTGGTTTCAAATGTATATGTTGGAGAAACAAAACCCTAATGCTGCCACTTTCAGAGGAGTTTCTGAATGATCAATGAATCAACTTGATGGATTAATAGGCCAAAATTCAGTTGGAATATCCGAATGCCTCCTAGGATTGACAGAAAAGTGCCTATTTTACTATATGTTCTATGTGCAAAAAAGTTACCGGAGTGACACCTTCTAGATGAAGCAAAAGTGAAAGTAGAAAAATGTTACTTGTCAATTTATTTCTGAATGGATTTCCTTCAAACTTGGACCACAGATTGCCAGGGTCTGAAAATGTGTGCAAGTAAATGGTAAGTTTTTTACATTTAAAATTAAATTAAATTAAAATTTAAAAAAGTTATTTTTTTTAAATTTTAGGTATTGAACACTCATAATCCATTAGTACAAGCTAAAAATAGATTTTAATGTTCAGATTTGTCGTCTGCAAAACTTAAATAGATGAATTAATAGCTAATTCCAGTTTTTTAGAATTTAAATAAGGTTTAAATTTTAAAAATAGTTAAAAACATAAGAAATGGAAGATTTTTTCAACAGATGTAAGGAGAATCTCAGTGGGTCAGCATTACATGAAAATGGACAGTGTATGATATGGACCGGTAGCGTAAGCAAAGACTATGGCCAGTTTAGATATCGTGACCCAAGAGACACATCTGGTGCTGGGTTTAGAACTCGCGGTGCACACCGTATATCACTGATGATTGAGGTCCAGAATTTAGATATCAATCCAAGACTTCATGCAAGTCATTTATGTAATAAAAAACTGTGCATATATGCCTCACTTTTAAACTTTGAAGACAATTTTACAAATAATAATAGAAAGATTTGTTTTGATAGGGGGGAGTGTACTGGACACATTGATATCAGAGGTTGCAGACAGCCGGATTGTCTTGTAAAATTACCCAGACAGTTTCTGGCATTAGCAAGTAAATAGGTAGGTATGTTAGTGCTAGAATTTTTTAACGTGTGTGTGTGTGTGTGTGTGTGTGTGTGTGTGTGTTACATGTACATTTATAATTGTCTCTGTTTCGGCTAGCATCAAGCCATCATCAGTAGTGCTGCTTTGCACTAGACAGAGCTTTTTCTTCTTTTCTTCTTTTTTTCTATTTGTTTTCATTTAATTGAGGATTTGCTGTGATTTTGGAGCTCTGTTATGATTTATTTTATATATTTTGAGCTGCATAGGTGTGCATGCTATCATCTAAGATGCCTTTAACATAGTCCGGCTCTTGGCTGCAAGATACACGCATCAGCCTGTACTCGTATTCCATTTTAGCACGCAGTGTTCGCCGTCTGTTCTTGTATGATGATGTAACCTTTTAAGTTTATGATATCTTGCCTTGTCAGAGATTCTTTTTAGCCGCCACTTTGCCCAGATTCAAAGACTTGTACCAGATACCCTCCATAGTTTCTTCTTTACAGCTACATGTACACTGTTGTTGCTTCGCAGAATTTGTGATGATAGACGTCAGTAAAGGTTCGGGAATAGCTAATGATTTTGCTTAGTGTAGCCACTATTGCACGATTAAACGCCTCACATTTCTGCGTAGATGAACGAGAACTGACACTGTAGACTGCTGCCTCACTCAGCCTCATTTGCAAAATGACTTCCATAATTGATTTGTCATTATCATTCATCTGCAGGTACTTCAATGGTGATGGACTGAGGACATCAGACTTGTACCACCAGCAACCAATACCTTCTCCAGAACATATTAGTGACTGAGATGGACAAAAACTGCAGTTCCCAGCATAGCATTCTATTGTTGCAGCTCTGATACCAGGTAATTTATTAAACATTTTGGTTATGTCCCCATCACCTAAGCAGGCAAGTTCTTCAATCAGAGCATTACTCCGCTTCTTTATATCTCGTGCCAGGAATTCGCCCCTTTTTTCAGATAAAATCCCTTTTTGGGGGTATTTATATGAAACAAAAGTCCTTTTATATGGCGTTTTGAAACAAAACGAAGTCTAAGGAACATTTTAATGTATGTTTATTTCATGAAAATCCATTTACAACTTACAGAGTTATTAAAGTTCTTGTGCGGTATATAAATTCAAACAAAATTGCTGTCCGAGAAGGTATTTCCAGCGATATAGGTGCCTTCACCAAATCTTAGATACACCGAAGAAATTTAATGAATTTGACTTGACTGTAGGCATGTTTGTAGGTTGCCCAGAAGTATGCAGGTGTCAAATTTATGAATACAAAACCTGTAAAGAGTTACATACAGGGGTCACTCCAGAATGGAATCACATCCGGGTCGTAGGGTGCTAAAATAGTGCCAAGTAGAATTTACAGCTTGAAGATTGTATGTGCATTTCTGCAAGGAAAAGTTGATTTAAATGCCAAACAGTTTGTTTTCTATTTAATTCAATGCTTTCTTGATGTGTTTGCAGTATTTGCTTTGTATTTTACAGGAGTGTTTCTGAGAGTGGATGAATCCAGAAGTAGAGGCCATCCGAATTGTTGGTCGTCCGAGAAGTTGAAATTGACCTAGTAACTGGTTTCAAATGTATATGTTGGAGAAACAAAACCCTAATGCTGCCACTTTCAAGGGAGTTTCTGAATGATCAACGAATCAACTTGATGGATTAATAAGCCAAAATTCAGTTGGAATATCAGAATGCCTCCTAGGATTGACAGAAAAGTGCCTATTTTACTATATGTTCTATGTGCAAAAAAGTTACCGGAGTGACACCTTCTAGATGATACATAGCAGTTTTCCCGACAACGTACAGGTGATAAAACATTACCAGTGTTCGGATACCAAAATTCGGATAACTGGCTGAACTGCAAAAAAAAACGAATATTCAAATATATTCGAATATAGCAAAGCGAATATTCGAATATTGATTTTAGTATTCGTTCCCATCCCTAAAATAAAACTATTTGGTAACCCGATCTTTCAGAATAGTTACAGAACCAAACATTGTTCAGCGGTTTATTAGATATGTTAAAAGGATGTCGATTAGGACACATTTGGATTTAAATGTTCATGTTGTCTAAATAATGTATGCATAGGAAATTGATCGAGTACAAGATCTTTCTTTGAGGTGATTTTCCTCGTGCAAAGGGCAATGCATTCCGTAGAGCAGCCGCCGTTGTCTTAATTACTTGGATGAGATTTCGTCACATGTGGGTATTATTTATGACCACAAACTAGAAAAATGTTTCTAACATTAAAGTGATACTGGCTGAATGATTTTATTTTGCACTGTTTTGATAAAAGTAGTACACTATAATGCACCCTTTAAGTCAGTAAAGTTCCTCATATAATGATGACACTTTATTTATATAACGAACCGTCCTTGCGCTATATTGTTTTCTAAATGCCATGAGTGTTTTTAACAACACTAAATCATTTGTATGCATTAATTAAAGATACCGTGAACTCACATGTAAAGACAATTTAGGCGCGTGGAATTTTTTTTTCAAAGGTTAAACAGATAACTCTCGTGTGCGCAAGTTTTTACTGGAACGTGGCACACGCATAAAAAGACCCGTGCAGGGAATTCAATTGTCTAAGCAGGTATTTCCAGTAGTAATTACATTGTCCTGGGTAAAATAAATGAGCAGATGGTTTGTCAGATGAAGCATTCAGGTTTTTTATGATCGTAATTAGTTTAACTGTCACGTCTTCTTCTGTCCTGTCATATCTTTATTTCTTAATGTACGAATATGTCATGTGACGACCTGTCTTGTCAGGCTGAAGTAGCAAGTAACTCATAGAATTCAAGAAGCACTAGACGTAAGAAATTTCCGGTATTCTCCGCTTGGCTGAATGGACATTGACATGATTTCCTGATTGTGTTCCTTGCTAGTAGAAATGTTTCAAAGAGAACATAGAAAAGGAATATCGGGTATTGATTTAAGTAAGATATGCTGGTGGAACAAACTATTCCAGAGAGTTATAGGGAAAAAAGCCTATATAGAGAACAAAAGAGAGAGATGTATTTTTACAAATCATGGCCCTAGTTTCAACACTTTTAGCTAACTGCAAAAGCAATGCTCAAATTTCTCAAAAGAAATGGGTTATGTTCTGTTTCTTAGCAGAAACACAGTAGCCAAACAGAAAATTTTAGTGGGCCTATTTTATTCAAATTAAACGCCTGCCATTATATTTTTCACTAATCAAGGCACAATGAAACTGTTATTTGTTTCATTCCTCATATATTTTTTGAAAATGCGTTTCAAACTTTCACGGATGAATAACCTGTGTGTGAATATGAATGTTAAGCAATTTTTGTTGCGCCTAGTTTTACTGATGGAGTGCTGAGCCAGATCATCATTGGTTCAGCTGATGTTGACTGCTGAGCGGTGTGCCAACTTCACGGACATTTTTTTCTTTTTTCTTCTTGATTTTTTTTATTTTATTATTATTATTGGTTTTGTTTTTACTTAATGCGGTCTTACCGAACTCCTCATTCACCCTTTGTAGGATTTACTTTAAACTTTCATAAACAAATAAACAAAAAACTTTCGTCTGTAGAGGGAATAATTGTGCCTATTTTACGGAATTACGGCCTTTTGTATTTTCACCCCCTAAGGGGTATGGAGAAAATCCTGTGTGTTGAAGTTTTTATTCATCTTATGTAGGATTTGCTTCAATTCATTACAGATGAAAAGTTAATGTTTTAGATGGTGTATTGGAAGAAATTTTTGTTGCGCCGAGTTTTACTGCAGTATTGGGCTTATGATGTTTTTCATTATAATTATATTTGGTTTTGAGGAAATCTTGTTTGTCCTAGTATTTATGCATCCTTTTAAGAATGTCATTCAGACTATATGACAGGAACAACCTTCCTCACAAGAAGATTGTCATACAGGAATAAATTTCCATTAGAAAAATATTTAAGTGCAGATGAGTTTATCCTTATTAGTTAAAAGTATGCTTATAGATAAGGTGTTATGTAAACGACATTTATTCAGTGTTAGCAGGATTTCCTTTAAACTTTTAGAGATTAAACAACTTGAATAAACTGATGAAAAACAGATGGTTAAGCAATAAATTTATATTGAACTTATTCTTTTTACTACAATTATTGCCCTTCGATTCTTATGTCACAGGCCCTTGATAAAATGGACATTTCCGTCCTAAGACGCCTTTTCTACTTTTTCATTGTTTTTTTTCCTTCTGACATTTGAAAATCAAGTTCGATTCGTTTTAAATATTTAAATATTTCTAAATATTATAAATCTTCAAAACTTTATTTTTGAGACGTTTTGTCTTGAGTGTGCACGCATTTAAAGTTCTTGTAGTTGATTTTATGTCAAGTGTTTCTTCTGTAACACAAAAACACTTTATAATGGTTATCTTCCATACAAGACAACATATGACAGATTAGACGTCACTTCATGTGTTTAGAACTATGAATTGTCCCCTTAAAATGCAGAAACGCTTTTTCTGCGTACTGCCTAAATTAATTTCTTTAAACATCTTCTAGCTATTTCCAGTAACAATGAAATAAAAACGTATACATTACCAGTTTTAATTGCAAAACGTGTGTGCATATTTCTGTACTCTACATTAATGAAAACAATTGGAACTCAATTTTCGTAAACACGTATACGGTAGATTATTGAACCCATTTATATGAAATACATTAGAAGAAGACGCGTTCACTTCAGCTTACTAACGAGGACTGTACAAACACAGGATTTATTGAAACATACATCACTTTAAGGACAACTATACTTTAAGCAAAACTTCACAAAAATTCAATGTATTTTACGCTTAAAGTTGCCGCTTTGTCCATCCATCCGTCCGTCCGTCACACATTTTTGTCCGGGCTATTTCTCAGCAACCACTCTCTCAAATAAAATTCCAGATAGAACAATATGATACTATATGTGACCAGGTTATTATCTCGCAACCAGTTCCTGGAATTGCATGAAAATCATTAAGTTTCAGAACCAAGAGGAGATGCGTAAATTAACAAATTAATTTGAGGTCAAGGTCATTCCAGGAAAATTCGAATGAAGACTCATTCCTTTTGGTTTTTTAACTTAATGAAAGGGAAATGTTTAAGGGCACATGCTTAGTGGATTGCCTATCGTTTCAAACAATTTCTTGTTGTTTTTAGAGGAGAAAATTTGGTGCAGACTCTTTATTTTATACTGTCCTCATCTCACTACGCTGTTTTGAGAAGGAAGAATTTTACTGAGTTTCATTCAATTTACAATGATAGCAACTTGCTTTGAATTTAAACTATAGCTTGATCGTGACAAGCTAACGCCACAGAACCATCATATCACCGTGTTTCTTGTTATTATTATTATTATGGTTACTATTGCTCCCAATTTACAATATAAAGATTTTTTTACTGTTTGACTACAGAGTAAAATAATTACTAACGAAAATATATTAACGATTTGTTTTACTGATAAAAATTAAGTCAGTAACTAAATTTTAATGCCTTCTCCACAAATACAATTAAAAATTCATTATGTATAAACATTTCCTCCTTTATGCGCCGGCGACTTGGGTACAGGTCAGTCTCTATTTAAATGAAGAGTATAGTTAAATTTCTTCTCAGAAATGTGGATTGGACATTTTGAAAATTTCCTTGTCAATTGACTGATATCCACCATCTTTTCTGTGCTATGGTAAGCTATTTATAAACAATTTTTTGTGTTTGTTGTAGCTTGCAAGTATACGACTTCATCCATTGTTCTTAACAGTCGATATACTAATGATATTTTCATTACTTATTTTACTTCAACAATAACATCTAGGCCAAAATTGCTAATTCGTTTTCTGTAATATATATTACGACACTAATGGATCATTTTACTGTGTAATTCCGAATCTTCTGATTTTAACATTGTTACTAGTTGGAGACCTACGCAAAAGACCCGGGCTTAGAGAACTGGTTACACATGTAACAGGCTTAGAGAACTGGTTACACATGTAGCAGGCTTAGAGAACTGGTTACACATGTAGCAGGCTTAGAGAACTGGTTACACATGTAGCAGGCTTGGAGAACTGGTTACACATGTAGCAGGCTTAGAGAACTGGTTACACATGTAGCGGGCTTAGAGAACTGGTTACACATGTAGCAGGCTTAGAGAACTGGTTACACATGTAGCAGGCTTAGAGAACTGGTTACACATGTAGCAGGTTGGTTTTCGTATGACATTAACAATAGAGACAGTAGACAATAATGTACTGTTAGTTTGCCTTCTTTGCTAACATTGATTCACAGGTACAAACGAATGAGATAGAAGATAAAGAGGTTCTAAAGGAACCCACAATTTTGGGAGTAGTTCCATGTAAATTTTAGACGTTTCCGATATTTAGCATTACTAACGGGAGCTTTTAAGGGATTGTTTCTAAAAGGTGTCTATTAGATTTCACAGGATGTTCCTTACCAGGTGGGGACTTTCGTTAAATAAGAAATCTTTACCTTTATCAAGTGACATCGCCCAATAAGAAATGTAAACATTGAATATTCATATATGAGAACTTCACTGACATACACACTTGCTCAGCCGTTCATCTGTTTTATGTAATAATATTGATTATTTCAGGAGTTTTAACGATCAATGAGCACAGTTCTACAGCAACTCTCGGGTCTAAATAGACATTTTCCAACGCGGAAGGTAATAAGTTTACTTTCTTGCCAAGAATAAAGTCATTTACATCTAGACAAAATGCCTTTTTTTCGAGAGGATCCGATTTTTAACTGTTACAATTATGATTTCTTTCAATCTAGAATGTTTCCTAAAACACGACTTATCTTTTCCAAGTATGACATTGTAAACTTGTATTTGTTAAAGTTTGTTGTCAAAGAGAAGTTCACAGTTCACTTCATTTTTAAAGTTGAACATTTTGTTTTTAATATTTATGTTCTTTTTCATAACTAACTTCCTCCTCCTTTATATGCTTGATCTACACACACAAAAATATTTCAAAAAAGGGGAAAAAATAATTAATAAACTTTCTCCAGTGTTTAAATAGGACAGAAAATAAAACTCTTAAAACATAATATTCCGATAAAAATTTGATATACTAATCAAAATTGTGTAAGAAATTATGTAAGAATCCATTTGTCAATCTTGTCAGATTGTTTTAGTTTATTATAATATAAAACTTTAATATTTCAATGTTGACAATATTTGCAAAGATACTTGGGGTAAAGAAATAGTACTTGTTTCACAAATGCAGAGACATAAGGCACTCATATACCAAGTTTGGTGCCTGTCTGAGAACGTTTCAATAATTGCTAAAATTCGCTAATATGCATTATAGATATAAAGATATAAATGTTTGTCACATGTAAACATTCAAAACGCGTTGATTTACATCGCGTATTGTTCTCATTCAGTGTATATCATGTACAATACTGATGTCATGCGACGCAGAAATAATTTATCTTCACGTTCATGTAACTCCAAATACCTGTTAGCCTTGTTGGCCAACAACATTCGTAACGAAACTCCAAAATTTCACAAAATTTCCTTCTGTTACACAATCTTTCGACAGGTACTCTGCTGGTTCCTAACTTGCCCAGTTCTTTAATACACGGCGCGGTGCGCGTAGGAACTAGAAGAACCCATGCGGTAACCAACTATATAAATCGAAATTTCTTCCTTGCACTGACATTTCAAATTTAAAACAAAACAAAATGTTCACCAATAAACACTGACTTTGAATTGTAAAAAAAAAACAATACTCTTTTTATTTTGTGATAGTTTTTATGATGTTTAAATTGATTTTTAACTCTGCACACTTGATAGTTTCCTCACAGAATATGTTCTCTTAGATTATAATTCTCTTCAAGCAGACTAATTCTCGAAAGATTGTGTAAAATCACGAAATTTTGTGAAATATTGGAGTTTCATTACAAATTTTGTTGGCCAGCAAGGATAACAGGTATTTTAAGTTACATGAACGTGAAGATAAATCATTTCTGCGTCGCATGACATCACTAATGTACATGATATACACTGAATGAGAAAAATACGCGATGTAAATCAACGCGTTTTGAATGTTTACATGTGACAAACATTTATATCTTTTTATTTTATGCCTACATATGAAATATAGGGAAATATCAGTGAGATAAAAGTGATAATCCACTGTTTTGAATCAGTGAAATTACCATTTTGATAATCCACTGTTTGTGCCGGAACTACTTTTTTATCACGTAAATACAAGAGAATCCGCTGTATTTCAGACAGTGACAGCGAGTGAAATTTATTAACCTTGTTAAATCCAGTTATAATATTGAATTCCTGAGCCTAACTAGTTGTGAACAATGATGAAATTCACCATAAATTATTTAAAATGTCTGATTTGTTTACATAACTCACATGGACAATATCCAATATGGCCGACTTTCGATTCAGTTGATTGAATATTACTCGGTATTAATCCGCTTTTATAATTAAAGTATGTATGGCTAAAATTCAATAAATATTGATAAACTGTGTAGAGAAAAATAAATGTTATTTGATGAAAGTGTATTCAGTTTATTTCAGCAGAAGTAAAGTTATCATATGTATTGGAGATTGTCTGCACTTTTTTTTTGTGCGGTTTGACCAAAGTACGCATTAACTGATTTGGGGCTCACCATGGGGAATTTATTGAAGGCCCTGAGTAAAAATGCCATAAAATACCCATTTTTGACGTGTTGGCATAAAATAAAAAGAAAATTTGTTTGTTTTTTAGTGGAAGATGGGAATTTATTTCATCTCGTGAACACCATATGTTTATATTTTCACTCGTGGCTGCGCCACTCGTGAAAATATCACATATGGTGTTCACTCGATGAAATAAATTCTCATTTTCCACAAAAACAAACAAATATCCTCTATATATTTATTATGCATATTAGTGATTTTAGCAATTATTGAAACATTTTCAGACAGATACCAAACTTGATATATGAGTGCCTTATGTCTTTGCATTTGTGAAACAAGTACTATTTCTTCACCCCAAGTGTCTGTGAATATTTGTGTATATTTCATTCATGCTTTGAAATGGTGTTTGATGATATTTGCTTTCATAAACAAGTGGTTTTTTTTTTTTTTTTTTTTTTTTTTTTTTTTTTTTTTTTTTTTTTTTTTTTTGCAATTTTACGTCATTATACTCTGTTAATTGACGTGAATTAACTGAACTGTCCAACGCTGATGTTAGAAATCGTCTAAGTGATGCTAAGATAATAACGGTTTTTTGTTTTTATGTTGGTTTTACGCCAGTTTCAACCTCCTTTTGACCATATCCCTACGGTCAGTCCACCTAACACGTATTCCTGGGTATCCAACTAGTTTACCGACCAGTCTCTATCAATGACTGCTTCGAAATGTGGGTTTGAACCGAGAACACCTTGACTGAAATTCACTTATTAGATATGTACCTCATGCGAGAACTTTTCAGTAGGTCAATATATCTCTATTATAAGCTGAGAAATCCTAACGACTTCGCCTGCCTTTACCAATTTTCTACACTTCTGTAATATTAGACCAATTTAGTCAGAATGAATGAAATACTAATACATCATCCAATGAGAACGTTAAGATTACTCTGTTCTTATTCATCAAGTCTATCGGGACATTCGAAAAACTGAGAAGAACTAAGAACATTTCTAGGAAAAGACAGTAAAACTTGTATTCTCTATGGACAAGAGCAAACATTAGCTTATCATTTCTGATGTTTTAAGTCCAGGAAATAATAAGACAAAAAAATACATATATCATACTTAATGTATGAAAGCAGTCAGTAAACTGTCTAAAATATGATTACCTTATTGATTAAGATTTTAGACATGATAACTAGAACAGAATAGAAGTATTTCTTATAGTTTTGAACGTTCTTTTACATCTCTAGTTTTATTTTAGTGCTATATTTCTCAGAAGCCGTCACATTGACGACATTGAATTGGTTGTTAGTTTTTAGTCCTTTACTCATGGAGTAATCCTGATAACTTGCACAACGTCACTTTATCCTATACTCTCAGAAAGCTGATCACATTTCAAGTTTCAGTAGGTTGTCATTTTGTACTGCCAATTTACAGACGTTAATTTATAGGGAAAATGTGTACGCAACATTTGATGAGGCAGTATCTTCCCAGTTATCTTATATGTAATGAATTGATTTCAGTTGACGAAAACGCCCGGCTGTTTCTAATTGGAAAATATTACCAATTTTGGGAAATAAGTAAACTGTTCTTTCCAAACAGCGATAAGATATGCTTGTCTGATATTGTAGTTTGTCAAGTCGCATCGCAGTAATTTCAAATTTCTTGACACATCCTATGACTTAACAGTGTCACGATCGATTTTAGATTTTTGGACAAAAATATAATTTCAACTACTTAACAGGTTAATACTCATTAATAGAACTGGGGTAATCTGCCAGAGTATAGATAGATTTTATCACTGCTAATAAGCACAAATCTAAACATAATCTGTACTCAGTAAAACACGCGGTAGTTAAAAGGTCACGACCTTGCTTTCAATCAATAAAGACCATAAGCAAATGAGATCAAGCACATACTAGCATGCTTACTTTATGCAGTAGGCGGCATATTAACAGCATACCCGTTCTTCGATACTACTTTTCACATGCCCAAAGGGGGCATATTATGTTATGGTCTAGGGCCTCCGTCCGTCCGTCCGTTAGCAATTTGGTTTCTGAAGGATAACTTGAGTACTCTTTGGCTTACAGTCTTTAACCTTCATATGATTATTGCACACATTGAATGGATGACCCCTATTGATTTTGGAGTCAGTAGTTCCAAGGTCAAGGTCACATAGACCTTAACATTGAAAACCATTTCCGCCATGTAACTTGACAATCTTTTGTTATAGAAACTTCAAACTTTATTTTATGATTGCACACATTGAGTGAATGACCCCTTTACATTTTGGGGTCAGTATGTCAAAGGTCAAGGTCACAGTGACCTAAATGTTTAGAATCATTTACACTCTGTAACTCGACAACCATTTGTTATGGAGACTTCAAAATTCATATACTGGTTGCTCACATTGAGTGAATGACCCCTATTGATTTTGGTGTCAGTTGGTCAAAGGTAAAAAAAATTCAAGCAAATCATTTAATTTTAAAGCCTTGGGTTTCCTCCCTTATATCGCAAATTTCTCATACTTTGAAAAAACCCCTTCGGGTATATAATGCTCCGCTCAGCGGTGCTCTTGTTCCATTTAATTTATGTAAAATCATTTGTCAATAAATTTTGACATTGAATGAAAAATGGTGAAACAAACGTTGAATTAATGCCATATTATTATATATTCTTAAAGTAAATACAGTAGTATGCTAATTAAAAACACAAGTGTTTATCAGAACTGTGTAAGAAACCACAAGGCCTAAAGCTCAGATATTTAGTCAGTAGCATGTGCTTGTGATTCTGTAACAAGTTTGTTATAATAGTGATACTGGAATCCTTAGCTTTACACAGAGTTATTAAATAAATTGTTGAAAACTTCCTGGTTTGTCCAAATCCTTGGTTTTTAGGTAAACAATTGTGATGAAATTTGGATTTCTAACAAAGTTTTACATGCATGTTTACAAATTGTTTTCATCTTACTTTTGTCGAGACCTGCTGACTTACTTTCTTCATGTATATTTGCTCTGTTCACTGAAATTTGATTTTTCTTAGCTTGCAAGCATGTTTTAAATCTTAATCTATATTTTACCTTTTGATTTACTTCTTTGTTTTTAAAGCACAAGTTTGAACTTAAAAACTCAGTTGTACCTGTTTAGCACACGAGCGATACAGGGTCACTCAAACCTGTTGTATAAAATTTACTTTTACATAATAACTTCATGAAAAGATCGTGTTTAATAGCTTATTACCCGTAAAAGACTTCAAGCAGTACCACCTTTATCATCTACCCAAATATTTCTAAACAGGAAATGTCATTAAGAGAAAACTTATCGTTGCAAAACAGACACAGCTTTTGCTAACAATGGAAAAAATGATTGCCTGAAAGACAAAAGCACTCCGTGTATTGATTGCTTGAACACGGTACTTTTGTGTTGCTTGCATGTACTGTGGTGCGAAAATGCAGCCCTCATCTTGTATATGTCTTTGGGTAAAGGCTTTGTAGATTCATTCAAAATTTCCAGTACATTTTGGATAATGAAGATTTCTCCTTACCAGTAGGTCAGTGTATTTCAATTCGTGTATTCACATACTTTTTGGCAGTTTTGCTTTTTAATGTTAAATACTTCTATTATCTTTGAATGATATATTTTTATGATTATTATTTATTATCAGCCAATTTGACTACCTTTATTGTCAAAATCACTTTGTCATTCTGTTTACTTTCTTATGTACATTTTTAAGATTTTGTTGATAAATCAAAGCTTGTATAGCCCCCACACCCGTCCCCACCCCTCCAAAAATATGACGTTTGCTTAAATAATAACTGTGATAAATAACAATCAAATTAATACCTTTATTGCCGCCTTCGAGAGCATTTTTTCATTAATCTGATACACTATCGTCTTGCAGATTTGACGATATAAAACTTCATAATGGATAAATCCTATAAAGAAAACTATAATCGACAACGACAATAATGTTTTACCCTTGATCTTTTTTCAGTGTTAATTATTTCCATGTTTTTACTTTCTTTTTCATATTTTTTCAAAGTTATATATACCTTTCAAAAAAGGAAACGCATAGCCCATTTTTCATCATTTTTAACAGCAAATTCCTCATCCCACAATCAAAAGAACAACATCACATGAACTCATTCTTCCCAAGGACTATACGACTCTGGAACGAATTACCGACCAAGATTAAGGCTACTCCAACTGTGCCAGCTTTTATCAGTGGAGTAAACAAGTTTTATAGATTTTAAATATTAAAAATAAATGTTTAAGTAAGATCTTCAGTTAAATCTTGTTTTCTTTGTTATTATCTTTTATAATTTTAATGTTCTGACACGCGCCTGCCTAGTATAGTCAGTATTAACTTTTGGCAGTAATAAGTTGAATTTGAAGTTGAAGTGAAGTTTTAAAAAAACTGGACCGTTGTTTCTATGAATGTTTTTAATGTCATTATGTAAGATCAAAAGAAATTAATCACGGGTTTTAAATGTGGGATTACTAATAGGGACTGGTCATTCTTTTGGCCAAAATTCGTTTTCGTTTGCTTGAACAAAGACACGCTATTTTGTTAACGCCGCATGCATTTAACGTGTAACCCGAATCTAAGGCTTTAAAATCCAGGGGTTCTCGGTTTCAAATTCAGTTGCACATGTAGACACTCAACGAGCCAAGTGATGCCACGTCTGAACGATGACTAACGCAATAACGCTATCGGGCGGTTACAAGCAGGTGAATCCCAGACAGAAGTAGCCAGGCTGCTGAATGTTTCCCAGAGTACCATCTCTCGCCTTTGAGATAGGTACCTACGGCGAGGTTCAACACGTGATCGCCCACGCTCAGGCCGACCAAGAGTGACCACACCTGCCCAGGATCGTTACATCCGGTAACGTCATTTGCAAGAACGGTTCGCAACAGCGACTTCTACTGCAGCAGCAATTCCCGGACGGCGTAGGATCTCAGACCAGACAGTCCGTAACCGACTACGTGAAGCTGGAATACGAGTCAGACGTTCCGTTACAGCTGTTGTTTTGACACACCGAGACCGTCAAATCCGACTTCAATAGGCTCAGACACACAGAGTTTGGCCACAACAACGCTGGAGAACAGTTTCGTTCAGCGACGATTGGCGGTACCTGTTGCAACGAGGCGATGGTAGATGGAGGGTATACCAACGACGAAATGAACGCTTTGCCGATGACTGCACTTAAGAAGTCGACAGATTCGGTGGTGGTAGTGTAATGGTGTGGGCTGCAATATCGCATACTGGAAAGACAGCGTTGGTGCACCTTCAAGGAAATCTGACAGCCCAGCGATATTGTGAAGAAATCCTGCAACCACACGTTCTGCCGTTAATGCAGCAGAGTGGCGCAGCATTTCAACATGACAATGCCCGACCCCACACTACAAGAATAACAACCGCAATCCTCACGGGTAACAACATTGAGGTGCATCCTTGGCCATCCAAATCACCTGATCTCAACCCCATTGAGCATCTTTGGGACGACTTAGACAGACATATCCGGCAACGACAACCACAGCCTCAGTCGTTGCAGCAACTTGTTTATGCGTTACAAGATGAGTGGAACAACATCCCACAACAGGTTATTCGGAATTTGATTTCGCCAATAGGGCGGCGCTGTCAGGCTTTTGACGCACTTGGTGGACATACGAGGTATTGAGCTGTCGTGACCTTGAACTTTGAACATGTAATGAATTTTTTATGGAAATGGAGATTTGAAAATTGTTATTTATCCATCTATTCAGTAATCATTGTTATCGTTGCAATTTGGTTGATTTTATATTTTCCCTAAATTTCAATATGCGTTTCTTTTTTTGAGGAGTATAATATATACATAATTTTATAACAAGCACATACAAACAAGAGTTTAATAGTAATTTTTGTTCGGTGCATTTCTCTTCAATCTTTTAGATACCTTCTTCAAAGTTAAGAAAAGATTATAACGGAAATTGCATTCCTGTAGAACAGTACCTCAACTGGGCGTTTTGGGGCGCTGTCGGAACGACACCGACCTTCGTCATAGACTGACTGAATTCTGAAATGATTTGGAGTGAGGCACCAACTCAGCAGGAAAAAGTACAAAATGAATACAAATACAGTCACAAGGAATACCAAACTGATAATGTTTGAAGACGGTTGAAATTAAGAATAGAAAAAACGAGCAAGAATCTTGCGCATTCACTCTTTAGAAAAAGTGTCTTGAATAGGTTTTGTGCGTTAGCAGGCCCGTATTTTTATACCATACATTAACAATGTTAACTAATCAGGTGGGTCTCACCTGATTACGAGACTGCTCATTTGGAAACGGGTCAAACTGGCCCAGTTTACAAACAATCCGGGTCAAAACCGTTCCAAGTCAAAACGGCCTACATATTAATCAATACTAAAATACTATGAACAAGTTTGACAGCATAATTACCGTTCCAGTCTGTATGTTTGACTGTTGTATGCGTTTATTTATTTACTTTGTAATTATCTTAAATATATAATTTACGCTCGGCAGTACGAACTACGGAACTTAACTAATTTCATTATGCGTTGTCAAGCTTATCTGTACGTGTGGCTGTATCTGAAACAGCCTTATTTAGATTCCAAGACTTTAATTTTCTGTAATCTAAGTGCTCAAATCGTTGCAACTGATTAAAATGTCCTGCAAATTAGCTGAATAAAGCAAACATTCGAAATATTTTATTCTTGGCTCTTTAATCTCTCTAAAAATCTGGTCTTCTATCACTGCCACAAAAAATCCATTGAAGTCCATGACTTCGGTTTTTCTGTCACTCATGCGATCAAATCGTTACGATCGAACATTTGAAACCGCTTGCTGAAATGTGTGCTAAATGCAGTTTTATTATATGTGTTCTTAAAAGAGAGACAGACTCGAAAATATTGTATATTTACATTTGAAATAGATTGTCATTATTTTTTCTGCTCGGAAACCTGTATACCTCAATAAAAGGCTGGACATAATGAAAAAGGTTGGACTAAGCATTAAAAAAATGAACTGGAGAATAAGCATGTCGGTCCCGGTACTGCTCACATACAAAGTGATCGCGCTCTACCACTTGAGCTGATGTCCCTTTCTGTGGAGATCCAGTGCAACGTAAAACCTCGACTTATACAACAATCAGATGAAAAATCGCCCAAACTATTTTTTATCGATTTAAAAGATACAGGAGTTTTCCTTATGGAACATGTATACATGAAAGTCGGGATATAAGAAGCGTTTCTCACTGCAAAAACGTATATGGAGAATCCGGGTATCGATCCCGGTACCTCTCACATGCTAAGCGAGCGCTCTACCACTTGAGCTAATTCCCCGTTCTACGTCCCGTGTTTGTAACGAAAAACATGTTAAGTAGTATGTAGAATATTTTATCTTCTTACTTTCAATTATTATCACCAAAAGACGTCTCATTATGTTTGTATGACCGAGCTAATTACCCTTTCTACATGCTAGTTTCGTAACGACAATGTTAAGTAGTATGTAGAATGTTTTATATCCTTTGTTTCAATTTCACCGCCAAAAGACGTCTCGTTAAGATTATATGACCTAGGGTTTCTGTCATCAATGTGATAAAATCGTTACAATTGATTCAACATTTGAAAGTTTTCCCTGATAATAATTTGAATACATCAGACATATTTAAAAACAAAAACACCTCTCAAAAAGGGAAACAAATGTAATCAACCAGTCATAACATAACTAAAAAATCACGTGACCAAAGGCTATATATCATCATTCAAAACGCTTATCTCGTAATACACCGCTCAACTGCACTGGACTTTTTATGCCCAATTATGCAAGACAAGCAAAATCAAATACGGACTACACAACAACGAAATAAAAACAACGAAATCTTAAAAGAAAAGAAAGGCCATTTCTCGGCACATTAAATAAAAACGCATAAACGAAAAACAAAAATCTTATAATCAGACCGTGGAAGAAAAACAACAACACTACAGAACGTGTATTCCGAGTACTGATCAATAAATGGACATTGAACACTTTTACATCGGTTGGTGTATTCGAGGCACTCTTAGCATCTGGAGCAGCATTGCATGCAGTAAAAGTATATACGAGACCATCTAATACGCGTTATGTATACACAATCGCAATTAAAATTTGACTAGAAGACATCGAGGTCTACAAAAACATCAACTTCAAATAGATGGAATTACGACGACGACATAGACAACCGAATCATCAACCCAAGTCACCTAAAATGGCACTTGCAGCACAACATAATGCACTATGGGACAAAGTACCACCTAAAAATTAAAACCCAATTGGAGTGGAGAACTTCAAGCCATAAACAAAGAGGTATACGTCATAAAAACCATCAGACTGGACGTAGTGTGGTTGAACCATCCAGCTCAGAGGAGTTCGAAATCGTTAACAGTGCAAACGCACTAGAAAAGATGAAAGAAGTAGCACGAAAAGAAGAAGACCCTGAAAGCAAAGCCACTGAGAACTATATTTATAACGGGAGGGACATTATGAGAAATTCGACAAAGAAAACATATCTGGAGCGGTGGAAGAACGTAGCTACATAAATACAGTAGAAGCAAGAAACAAAATAAGACTGATGCCCGGAAGTCTGAACACAGAGGGTAAAAGCAGTGATGAAGAGATGAAAACCATTCACAACGAAGACAATGATGAGGAAGCACACAGGGACAGAACATGAATTTTGGTGGCGTATGGAATATTATGTTTTTTTATGAGTGCACAATCTACGCACCAGTTATACTCTGAAACCACCGGTTATAGTATATAGAGTGTGTGATATTCTGCTGAAAATATTTTATTCCTGAATTCTGGAAGATTTCTAAGTTATGTTTACAATCACTTTCACAACGTATTAGTGAAAAACTAACATAATAATAACAAAAAGTACATCGTGTGCCATACGTCTAATATTTCAATTACAGCTGTAATTTACTGTTGAATTTTTACTGAAGAAAATAATGACTTGGTTGTCTGCGTTTTTCACAAGTCTTGGTTTTCGATCAGTTTGGGTTTATTAAGGTTTTAGGTTTTTAGGTTTTTAAATTAAAAAAAACCAAATGTAATTGATTTCTGCATTTCTTTAACTTTACGTAACATTGATTCACTTTTAAGAAAAACTAAAACAGAAGAGTATTACAGAAATATTTCATGATTATAGCGTTTCTGTTAAAAATGCAGTAATTTATTATTTTCTTGCCACTAAAATGTAAAGTTCCACAGAGATCTTTTCTGTAAAATCAAGTGGTAAATAAGGATATGTTATTTAATGTGTTTGATCGAACCATTATTGTTTCATACAGAATTTAAGGTTTGTACCCCAAAGATAATATGGTCACATGTTGAGTTTTCACGAAGACACTGTTACAAATTTTTATCAAAGAGATAACTTAAAATCAAACAGATCTTTTGCACAAACATTATTTACTATTACAAGAACAGAATTGTTTAGAGGCAGTAATCAAATGTATATACATGTACTAAAGTATCACAAATGTAGGTCAATATATTTAAACTCTTTCACAATATTTTAATTTCATTTGAATCATAATTTTTTGTTTCAGCCTACTTTGGAATATGTAAAAGTGTATGTTGATAAAAGTAAAAAAAATCCTTAGAAAACATGTTACTGACAATACTCACTTTAGAGTATTTACGTGTGTTTTAAAAATCAAATAGCTCAAATAGGTCGGTTTTCGTGTAATATCTTAATAGAAGCATACAAGTTACAGGTACTGTTTGAATATGAACTATGATCATGTTTCTGGACACTTCATACGGAGCAAAGGTATTTTTGTTGATATTATATTCCTATTTGTATTAAGGCAATACAGACTCTTCTTCATCATTGTTTTTAATTTCTTACAAAATAAATTGATTTTAATTTTTTAGTTTAATTCATAACTGATTTTACATGATTAATCTTCACAAAATCATGGCTTCCATCGATTATGGAATATGGTATATGCGTCAGCGTTCTGCGTCTGTGTAAACTTTCTTTACACAATGTGTAAATATATAGGAAAATTGTTTAAACTCCCCTCCGTCTGAAATCACAAGGCCCAGAGTTTTATATATATATATATATATATATATATATATATATATATATTGTCTAGTTAATTTCTACCAAATTTCTTAAAATTATATCACTTGCCTCACTATTAACCTGCTTGATGTTACATGTTTTATATATTTATATTTAAGAAAACCTTTTAAATTTGTCTTGTATGAAACCACAAGTCCATTAAATTTCTAAATTTCTAATGTTTCTAAAGTCCTAATTTTTTGCACAAAGCATTTTCTGATGGACCTTAACTAAGATTGTTGAAACTTTGACTCTTGGGTTATTTTGCCCATTTTCCAGGGGTTAGATGTTTAAAAAGACTTATGTAGATACTTATAAATAAAGACAAACTCTTTAAACAAATATCTACTTTTCAGAAACTGTAAGCCTCAGACTTTTGAAATTTGTTGTAAATTATTATCTAGAAGTATTCTATTTAGCTTGTTCAATCTATGTCTGGAGTCATTCTTTGGGAACTTTAATTATTCTTGATTTAAACCATAGGGTTAAAATCTGTTATCATAAACCAAATAACCAACACATTTGCTGTTCATGTGCAGAATTTGCATTCATCGTAAGAATTTTCAAAATTTTAATCAAGGTTGCCTTATATGATGGTATATTTTATGGTATTAATTCCAAGGTATTTCAATCGTGTTCTATGTTTACGTTTAACACTTGTTCTGTACAAATGAACTAAAGTAATATTTTGTAATTACAAAATTAAATAATTGTGTGAACAAAAGTGTTAGATGCCAAAGATGCAAAAGTTTAGAGAGGCTCCATACTAACATCAGTCCTGTCCCCAAAAGATCAACTACAATTTGATATATATCAATTTTAAACAACTTCCACTAATAATAACATAAAAAGAGATAATAACTTTTATTGCGTTTTTCATGGAATGAAACCGTTAGTCTGTAAAAAGACCGTAATCGGTGCCTAATAAAAACTCAATGGAACTGCGATGCGTGCATGCTTTTGTTAGACTGCCTGTCGTTTCGAATAAGTAAGTAACTAAATTTTATTGCAAGACTTTATTAAACTAAACTCCAATTATTTCCTCAGAACTTGAGAGATCACGATTAAAATTTCTTAAATGTTAAAAGAAATTTTACTGTTATTTAGACTAAATTAACCAATAAAATGGGCGAACAGCCTTAGCAATTTAGAACTGATTTGATTGTTACAGGCAGCTGAAGCAAATAGAATTATCAGATAAAAAAATCATTACTTGTTAATATACAGAATAGACTCTATTTCCTTTTTGTAATGATTTATCTATTGGTTTAACATTTTTATTGTTTTGCCAAAATAGACATCGAAATATGAATGAATCATCACTTAAGAGTTCAAATTAAAGTTGTCTTTATGCTATTTTTTCAATTAACGACTCAGTGGTATCCAGCATAAACTTTTCAATACCTTTATCTATCCAAAACGTGCATGTTGCACTGTTTAAACTTAAAATTATTTTAATATATTAAAGCAACTGGACTCAAATAGGATGTTACGTTAATATGCTATGCTATATTATCAATATTGAACTTTCTCTACATAATATAACTTAATCATCCAATTCTTTTAAATTGGAGCAAATGATAAGTTTTTTCTCTATCATTAGGAAATATGTTTTGCAATTTATTCTGCGCTCATTTATAATATTGTTTTACGCTTTTCAAGATACATATACAAATGTTTTATAGTCAGTTTGCAATCCTTCATGACACATGTTTTCTGAATAATGTAATCTCGTAACTTTCCTCAGCTATATAAAACACTTACAGACACCTTGCTCTGCACAATTGACCTATCATCCCTTTCAAAAACAATGACCTCATCTTGCTCTCTGAGTTTTACTTCTACCCTATCCTACTTTCTGGATTACTTCCTTACTATTACCATGTGCAATTATGAAATCAAATTTCAATTAATATAAAATATTTGTTTAAGATTTAAAACCGCACATCAGAAATTTTCTGCTGTACCCACTCCCACTTATAAATAACAAATCAATATGATTGCACAATAGTTGTTGTATTTACTATCTTTCGTTTGTTGTACTATTGTTACTCATTTCACTCTTATAGGTGTAATTATTTCATGTTAGTAACTAGTGTAATAATACGTGTTGTTACTGTACATTATGCTATGCTCTTATTACCCACAGGAAAGAAATTTACTTAAGTCTTTGACTTCCTTTTCAATCCTGTATAATATAATATCATTTTGCTGTACACAATTGTATATGTTTGACCTATATGAAATAAATACTGTTTAAATCAAATTAAAGTTGTTTGAAAATACGCATAACATTTATATAATAATCCTATTAATAAAATATTTTCTTATGAGCCTTGTTGGTTGTCTGAGGTCAGCTGAATTTGGCTTGAAACCGAAGGTCGAATGAAATACAGGTGACTCGGGACAAACAGCTGATATAAAATTAGTTTAGATGTATTTCAATGTTGGTTTGATATAAATGCTTTAAATATATATAATGTTTTCACATATTAAAATATGCTAAGACCTATGGTACATCAACATTTTATTAAGTACTCTTTGTCCTCTGCTATCATGCTATTATTTTGACTTGGAAAACAATATACTTTTCAAAATGTCTGATTGATTTTTTTCTGACAAAATATGATAATTAGGTCAACCTTGAATCATATCTTCATCCTATCGGTTGACTGCTTGATGTAAACGGGAGCTCATACTGTTATAATTTAATGTCTGGCTTTCAGATATTTAACTAGACGCTTTGATATAGTCTTTAAGCGATTTGATTTACCGTCATCACATTGTTCAGACAGAGGTTAGTGCAAAGAATTCGTGAACATCCTGTAGTGTCTGCGATCGATACACAAGCATTTAAATGTATCTATTTATCAAAGATATTCCAGCGTTTAAAGTGCCATTTTCATAACCTACAACGATTTTGCCTGACGAATCTCATGAAAACAGCAATCCATCTTTGATAACCACTTTTATATAAACTGCAAAACAAGCATTGCATCGCCTCTATTTCTGCCACCATTTGTCATAGGACATACAGGTCTGAATAAAAACCTTGCGTGCAGAATGGCAAAAACCAATCTAGCACCATTTTATACTTAAGCATGAAACATAATAGACACAAGAAAAAATACAAAAAAACAATCATAACAAACAAAGAAGCTGATCGCACATTTTTTTCATTTTTCGTCGCAAAGAAGGCATGTCTCGCTTTGTGTTTTTCAAATGGGTTATTTTACTTTGTGCTGTATAATACGGAATTGTTCTAATAGTATACAAACCCTGGGTGATCCCAGTATAACCGTTGCAACTGTGTACGCTTTGGTCGTGTTTGATAATATGTCCTTTTCTGTATCAGATTTTTTTTAACAAAATTAAATTACAAAACATTCATTTGGTATCAGTCAAGGAAGAAATTTATTTTAATTAAAAGTGTTTTGGATAAATTGTCTCACAGTCGATCCAATGTTACTTAGTACACAGGCTTTAAGGCAAAAAAAAATATGTTAAACGCCGAAAAAAAATCTACTTTCGCTCACAGAAACGCGTAATAATTTAGATTATATCTATTTCTTTTAGAAATACAGGATCTGCTATAGCCGACCCGCGTTATGTTTGGTCATGACTTGGTCTTGTAACGAACACATACTGACATAAGGGCAGATTGATATGGTTTGACGATGCTGCTAGATCATGGTAGCTTAAAGGGTTGCTGCTGTTATGTGAATAATATTTGGTACATATTTTAGTTTCATTTGGTCATACTATTTGATATTTTGTAGTTGAAGGGAAAAGCAATGCAAGTTGTGAAAAGTCTAGTGATTGTTCCGGTTAAATTGTTAGTAAAAAAAAACTACTTTTCATACAAGGCTTTTAAAGAGACTGATGCACGGAATTTAGCTGAGTTTTTTTTTTTCCATTAAAATTTAAGACAAGTTAATATACTTGGAAAAAAAACATACACTATGAACTATTTTACCAGAATTCGAACCAATGCCCTTTCTGTCGGTAAAATACAGAGCGACGATCTGCACCACTGAGCCACGAAAATTAGTTTTCAGAAATCGTCAAAATTAATAAGATAGCTAAAGTATCTATCCCGTGACTAACGGTGTAAATTTTTTACCGATAAAAGTGTGTAAAACTTGATATTATGATGTTTCTCTGTAAGAAAAATGAGTCATTAACTTAGTTTAGATATATTCTTCACAATTACAACTACAATTTCTAAATGTGTTAATAGTTCCTTTTTTCATCGTCGGCCATATGTGAGTCAGTCGCTTTAAGCAAAGAGCGGCCTGTAACCAGTTTACATGACAAATTATTGTGTACTCAGAGAAAATGACAAATTTGATTTGATACATCTAGATTGAAGGTAGTAAGAATATTTCAAAGACCTTGAAATATCATTTTAAGCAACTGCAGTTAAAACATTTTAATTGCCCATTTTTAGCTCGTCAATCTTCTCTTAAACCGCTTAACAGAGAGCTTGGTAACTTGGTATGAGGCAACCTCTAGTAGACCTCTCACAAGATTGTTCATATCATGGCCCAAGGCTGAAAATAAGCCCCACCCAAGGGGTCACAAGGTTTTGCAGAAACTTATAAAAAATGGAAAAAAAAACTTCTAATTGGAAAGCACAAATCACGGAACTAACTATATACATGAGATGGGTAGATCTCCCCACCCCTGCATGGGACCTCCCAACGTTAACCTTAAACCCCCCCCCCCTCCCCGCCCAAAAAAGGAAAAAAAATATAAAAAAATTGATAGGTAGGTACTTGCAAGCTCGTTTCCAACAAAAACAACAGACGAGCGTTGGTGCCGCTCCTTGGTGCTTTTATTGTCTAATTTGCTACAGGCATTTACTATATAAGAGACGAGACAGAAGCAAACACCATTGTAAGCGCTCTAACGGATACAAAAAGAAGTAAAAAAAAAACGAATTAGCCAGTTTTGTTACTGCATATGGTTGTTCGTCCCGTTGATTAAATATTGTTGTTCTGTTATGTTTGCCTCAATCTATCTCTGACATCTGCTTTTTATTTTTTCTCGGCAAGGTTAAGATCAATTGGTCTAGATGGTTGGACAGACAAGTTAAAGATCTCTACATTCCAGGGAATGTGAGCGTGTATTTAAGAGAAAATCGAAACAATTTACCCTATAGTTTTGTTTATAATTGGTTGTGTCTTTCAAGTATGAAGAATGAACTTCTTCCATATAAATAACATCTATGTACAATTGGATTAGAGGTTTTTAACAAAGATATTAGTATATTTACTTTTAATGAGCCAGAAAGAAGTAATTTGCTTATTAAGGTACGGTGGTTACTCAACTACTTAGTCAGGCAGTTGAAATTGTCCGAAGTTTGATAATTCTATTAAACTGTATTTGGAGCCTGGCGAATAGAAATATTTGGCCAGCTACGCAAGGCACTTGATAGAAGAAAAAAAGACGGATGTGTAAGGTTGTATGGAAATATAAAACAGCCTGTAGTTTAAAAGACGACCTTTTAGAAAATGTTAAAACGAATTGATTTTCCTAATTAGCATTGAGCGCTCGGATAAAATACAATTTTCAGAATATAATAAGTCAGGACATGCAAGACAGTCGGCAAAGAACATCAAATAAATATAAATATGAACTTGACATGATAAAGGAATATACTTGAGATGAGCTTTATAATGAACTCGTTTGATAAATGAAATTTCAAAATGTTAAACGTCGTCTCAGATGCTATCATATGGTTTGTTGCTAATAAACTACAGTTATCAGTCTTCACTTCCATCACATTCCCTGCCTCTGAAAGGGGAATTAAAGAAATCCACTTTTCAGTCACAATGATTTACTTTCTGTTGCTTTTCTTTT
Organism: Cyclina sinensis; assembly: GCA_012932295.1. Taxonomy (NCBI): domain Eukaryota; kingdom Metazoa; phylum Mollusca; class Bivalvia; order Venerida; family Veneridae; genus Cyclina; species Cyclina sinensis. The sequence continues at coordinate 68,959,571 of JAAONU010000001.1, read as the reverse complement.
ACAACCAGAAAAGAAACCTTTTTATCTATAAAGGAGTGAGCAAGGAATTTGTCTGATGTCTATGATTTGAAGACGACACAAAACTGTTTTAAGGACTCTTTTAGTGAAAAGATATTGTTCGATATAGCTTTCTTTCAATCGTTTCACTTATACCTGAGATAAGCCAGGTCAAGTTTGTTCTACGAATCAGTCGTGCAGCGACATATTAAAAACAGCTGCAGTTGGAGCAAACCATTGCAAATAACTTCGAGGCATGACATGACTACTTGAATTATTGCTGTGTTTACGTTCGTGAGAGCGACAGATTGTCGATTTTAAAGTAGCTAAAAAAGATAGTCATAACTGATGAACCCCTTTTATGCTTCTTTTAAAGTAGCTTTCTTGTATATGAGCATTTTATCAAAGTATTTCTCGCAACGTTTAATTGTTTTTTGGTAGTCTATCTCATTATGTTTTTTCGACTGTTATCTGCTTAAAGCGCCATATAATATGTTCTATATTTGTTAACCTTACGTTGGTTTGCCATTTTACTCCTGCCAAACATAAACACAAAAAATAGAATAGAAAATTGTTACGATCAATCAGTTTGGATAATTGAATTTTATTTTGAAACATCAGCGATTAAGATATTTTAGCACAAATATCAGCAATATGCATTTTAGAACAGATCAGGGTTTAGTTGTAACGCACAGGAATTGCATCGCTCTTTCACTTCTTTCAGATTAGACAAAAAAGACCTAAAGCTCTGTTTTTAGTCTGTAGCATGTGCCTGTGATTCTGTACCAAGTTTGTTATCATGGTGCAACTGGAATCCTTAGCTTTACACAGAGTTATGTAGAAAATTCTTTAAAGCATCCTGGTTCATCCAAATTGATTTTTAGGTAAGCAACTGTGATGAAATTTAAATTTCTAATAAAATTTTACAAGCATGTTTACAAATTGCTTTCATCTGACTTTTATCGTGACCTACTGACTTTCTTTCTTCATATATATTTGCTGTATTCATGGAAATTCGATTTCTCTTAGCTTCAAGGCATGTTTAAATCTCAATCTAATTTTTACCTTTTGATTTACTTCTTTGTTTTTGAAGCACAAGTTTGAACTCAGTTGTACCTGTTAGCACGGATGAGCTATACAGGGTCGCTTGGCCCTGTTGTATAAAATCTACTTTTGACATAATGACGTTAATCATCTTATAAAGCTTCTTACCCGTTGAAGACTTCAAGAAGTACCGTAACATGTTCCCAAATATTCTTAGATAGGAAAATGCCATTAAGAGAAAACTTATCGTTGCAAAACATACACAGCTTTTGCTACCAAAGAAAAACATGGAACTGATGATTGCCTGAGAAACACAAACACTCGGTGTATTGTTTGCTTGAACACGAAATTTTTGTGTTGTCTGCACGAACTGTGGTGCAGATATGCAGATCTAGTCATATAGTATGTGTTTTTTAAAAGAGGCTGACTCGAAAATATTGCAAATTTACATTTGGAAAAGACTGTCGTCATTTTTTTCAACGCAAAACCCTGTACACCTCAATAAAATATTTGACAAGGAAAGTTAAAAAGTTTGGACTAAGCTTTGAAAAAATGAACTGGAGAATCCGTGTATCGGTCCTCACATACAACGCGAGTGTATCGGTCCTCACATACAACGCGATCGCGCTTTACCACTTGTTGAGCTGATGAACCTTTCTGCGAATGTCGTGTACAACGAAATACCTCGATTTATACATCTATTAGACGTTTTTGTAAAATTGAAAACTCGCCCGAAACTATTATTTAATCAATCGATTTAAAAGATACATGAATTTATTTTCTTTATGAAAATATATAAACAGACATGTATACATTAAAGTCGAGACATCAGAAGTTTTTGTCAATAGGCATCCAAAATGTATTTGGAGAATCCGGGTATCGATCCCGGTACCTCTCACATGCAAAGCGAGCGATCTACCACTTGAGCTAATTCGCCCTTCTGCAACCTTGGGTCATATTGTCAAAAATGTTTAATAGCATGTGTAGTTTTTCAGTTATCACCGCCTATAGACGTTGTTTGACCTAGGGTTTCTGTCATCCATGTGATAAAATCTTTACAATTTATACAACATTTGTAAGTTTTCCCTGATAATTATCTGAAAAAAACAAACATTTTCAAAAACACCGCCCCCGCCCCCCCCCCCCCCCCCACACACACACACAAAAGAAAAGAAAAAAGAAAAAAAGGAAGCCAATGTAATCAAACAATCATAACATAACTCAAATTATCACGTGACCAAAGGTTATATATCATCATTTAAAGCTCTCATCTCGTAATACAACGCTCAACACAACAACAACATTTAAGGGATAGAAAGACTATTACACTAAATAAAAACGCATAGAGGAACAAGAACAATCTAATAATCAGATCATGGAAGAAAAAGAACAACACTATAAAAACAGGAATTCCGAGTACTGACCAATCAACAGACATTGACATGGTGGCGGCGTGGCTGAGTGGTTAACGCGTAGGACTAGTAGTCAAAGGATTGCTAGCCGCACGGGTTCAAACCCAGTCAGGGGCAAGCCGTTGTTTCCTTGAGCAAGAAACTTTACACTCATTGCTTAGTACTGGTTAGTTCCAGGAACGGATTCGAGAGTGTGTCTATAAGCTAAAAGATTCCTACACAATCGAACTTAAATAAATTTGGTGTAAACTAAACAGACATTAAACAATGATGCATCGGTTGGTGTATCCATGGCATTCGTTGCATCTTGAACAGCATTTTCGTCGCATCTTGAGCAGCATTGCACACAGTAAACGTATATACGAGACCATTTAAAACGCGTTATGTATACAAAATCGCACTCAACTTCCGACTAGAAGACTAGACATTTACACCAACAGCGACTTTAGACAGATGGTACTACGACGATATGGGCAACCGAACCATCAACCCAAGTCACCTACAATGACACTTGCAGACACCACTTAATGCACTATGGGACAAAGTACCACCTGAAAAACCCAAATAGAGTAGAGGACTTCATTCTATAAACAAAGAGGTAGACATCGGACAAAACATCAGATGGGACATATCGGGGTTGAACAACCTCATCCATTCCATTAAAGGATCGGATGCAACATATTTTTCTCTGGAGGAACTGATCATGAGTTCATCAAGAGATACGCTATGGCGTACTCCGTCTAGCTCAGAGGAGTTCGAAATGGTCAACAATACAAAATCACTAGAAAAACTAGATAATAAAAAAGAAATATCACGAAAATAAGAAGACCCTTGAAGCAAAGCCACTGACAACTGTATTGAAAACAAATAAGGCGGGACATAATGAGATATTCAACAAAGAAAAGGTATCTGGAGCGAAAGAGCTGGAAGAACGTAGCTACATATTAACAGACGAAGGAAGAAACAAAATAAGACTGATGCCAGAAAGACTGAACACAAATGATGAAAGCAGTGACGAAGAGATCGAAACCATTCACAATGAAGACCATGATAATGAAACACATCTAAAGACAAAAAAGACTGGAAATAACTTTTGTAGAAGTATAAAACAAAACCGTATTATAGAAATATGTAATGATTGTAGTGTTTCTGATAAAAATACAGTATTTTATCATTTAATGGCCATTAAAACTTTAAGCTCCATAGCCTTCTTTTCTGTAAAATCAATTGGTAAATAAGGATGTTTCTTTGTAATATGTTTCAACCTACTTTGGAACATGTAAAAAGTGTATATTGATAAAAGTTTTTAAAAAATCCTTAGAAAACACATTACTGACAATACTCAGCTTTAGAGGATTAACGTGTGTTTTAAGAATCAAATAGCTCAAATAGGTCGGTTTTTCGTTTTGTATTTTGATAAAAGTATACATGTGACAGGTACTGTTTGAATATGAAGTATGATCATGTTTGTTGACCTTTCATACCACAGGAGTTTGAAGTTCTATCAATAAACAAGAGATATTGTAAAAATTATGTCCTCTACATAATAAAAAAACACCAGGAATGCAACGCCTTTTCCCGACCCAATACACGTCGGACCGAATTATACGAACGGAACACAGAGTGGTAACAACCTAGCGAGCCTCCTGGATAAAGAACACTTAAAGCTACCTATAACGACCGATGATATTTTTTAACACGCCATTCTTAAAGAATTATTTATCAAATTACGCTCATTTCTTGATTTTTAAACTTGTCGCCGTAGCCATTCGCTGACGTCACACCAATCTCTGCACCGGAGTAAATGAAAATTGTAATAACAAGAAATGTTTGTAAAACATAAATGCCCCCCGGCAGCACCTAATTGCTTGTGGTTGGGCCAAAGCGTTCTCTAGTTATTGATCAGAAACCGTTTTTAGGATCAAGGTCCCTGTGACCTTGACCTTTGACCTAAAGACCTCAAAATCAATAGGGGTCATTTACTGGTCATGACCAACCAGCACACCAAGTTTGGTGAACCTAGGTCAAAGCATTCTCTAGTTATTGATCGGAAACCTTTTTTAGAGTCAAAGTCTCTGTGAGCTTGACTTTTGACCTAATGACCTCAAAATCAATAGAGGGTCATCTACTGGTGATGACCAACCAGCATACCAAGTTTGGTGAACCTAGGTCAAAGCGTTCTCTAGGTATTGGTCGGAAACCGTTTTTAAGATGAAAGTCTCTGTGATCTTGACCTTTGACCTAATGACCTCAAAGTCAATAGGGGTCATCTACTGATGATGATCAACCAGTATACCAAGTTTGGTGAACCTAGGTCAAAGCGTTCTCTAATTATTGATCAGAAACCGTTTTTAGGATGAAGGTCCCTGTGAGCTTGACCTTTGACCTAATGACCTCAAAATCAATAGGGGTCATCTACTGGTGATGACCAACCAGCATACCAAGTTTGGTAACCTAGGTCAAAGCGCTCTCTAGTTATTGATCAGAAACCGTTTTAAGGATGAAAGTCTCTGTGATCTTGACCTTTGACCTAATGACCTCAAAGTCAATAGGGATCATCTACTGGTGATGACCAACCAGCATACCAAGTTTAGTGAACCTAGGTTAAAGCGTTCTCTAGTTATTGATCGGAAACCATTTTTAGGATGAAGGTCCCTGTGAGCTTGACCTTTAACATAATGACCTCAAAATCAATAGGGGTCATCTACTGGTAATGACCAACCAGCGTACCAAATTTGGTGAACCTAGGTCAAAGCGTTCTCTAGTTATTGATCGGAAACCGTTTTTAGGATGAAGGTCCCTGTGATCTTGACCTTTGACCTAATGATCTCAAAATCAATAGGGATCATCTACTGGTGATGACCAACCAGCATACCAAGTTTGGTGAACCTAGGTCAAAGCGTTCTCTAGTTATTGGTCGGAAACCGTTTCTACCTTCAAGGTCAATGTGACCTTGACCTTTGACCCCTTGACTCCAAAATCAATAGGGGTCATCTACTGGTGATGGACAATCATCCTACCAAGTTTGAAGTTCCTAGGCCTAAGCGTTCTTTAGGTATTGGTCGGAAACCGTTTCTACCTACAAGGTTAATGTGACCTTGACCTTTGACCCCTTGACCCCCATATCAATAGGGGTCATCTACTGGTGATGGACAATCATCCTACCAAGTTTGAAGTTCCTAGGCCTAAGCATTCTTTAGTTATTGGTCGGAAACCATTTGGTCTACGGACCGACGGACCGACCGACAGACAAATGCAAATGCAAAGCAATATACCCCCACTTCTTTGAAGAGGGGGCATAATTACCGTACCGCCGTTCTTTTTACCGCATGATTATAAAACAATCAACATGGCAGATGTGAGAGTGACGTCCCCTGTTGGGTTTTTACAGATTGTTTATTTTAGTATTTAATTATTAGAACCGTAATTTACCAAATGTAGCCTTAATTATAAATTTAATTAAAAATAAATGAAATAAAACAACAATTTTTATCTCAAAATGAAATAATTTAATATTTAATCCGGTGCAGAGATTGGCGTGACGTCAGCGAATGGCTACGGCGACAAGTTTAAAAATCAAGAAATGAGCGTAATTTGTTAAATAATTCTTTAAGAATGGCGTGTTAAAGAATATCATCGGTCGTTATAGGTAGCTTTAAGTGTTCTTTATCCAGGAGGCTCGCTAGGTTGTTACCACTCTGTGTTCCGTTCGTATAATTCGGTCCGACGTGTATTGGGTCGGGAAAAGGCGTTGCATTCCTGGTGTTTTTTTATTATGTAGAGGACATAATTTTTACGATATCTCTTGTTTATTGATAGAATTTCAAACTCCTGTGTTCATACGGAGCAAAGATATTTTTGTTGATATTATATTCCTATTTGTATCAAGGCAATACAAACACTTCTTCATCATTGGTTTTAATTTCTTACAAAATAAATTGATTTTAAACTTTGAGTTTAATTATTTTAACTTCTTTTACATTATTAACCTTCACAAAATTATGGCTTCAATCGATTATGGGATATGGTATACGCGTTAGCGTTCTGCGTCTGTGTAAACTTATTTACACAATGTATAACTATATAGGAAAATTGTTAAAACTCTCAATGTCTGAAATTACAAGGCCCAGAGTATTTTTTTTTAATTGATATGAAGCAAATTTGCTAAAAATAAATCCCTGGCCTCACTATTGGCCCTGCTTGATGTTACATGTTTTACAAATTTATTTCTAGGAAAATCTTTTAAATACCTCTTGTATAAACCACAAGTCCCTTAAATGTCTAAATTTCTAAGTTCTAAATTTTTGCATAAAGCATTTTCTGGTGGAGCTTAACAAAATTTTTTGAAACTTTGTCTCTTGGGTTATATTGCCTCTTTTCCAAGGGTTAGATGTTTAAAAAGATATATGTAGGTACGTAAAATCCAAACTCCTTAAACAAATTCTTTTCAGAAACTGTAAGCATGAGACTTGTGAAACATGTTGTGTATTATTATCTAGAAATATTCTATTAAGCTTGCTCTGTTTATGTCTTGCGTCATTTTTGGAAACCTTAATTCTTCTTGACCTTTCTGCCTCGATGCTTACACTTTTCTTTTATCAATTTGTGCCCGTACAATGCCTAAGACAACAATAAACGTAAAAGCTGCAACACGATGTTCTTCTCCTTTGCTCAAAATAATCTATTTCTACGCAAAATCTGATTAAGTAAATTCTGTGATAAAAAATCCGTGGTATTTCAATCGTGTTCTACGTTTAAAGTTACTTATTTTGTACAAGTGAAATAAGGTAATATTTTGTCGAAACAAAATTGAATAATTGTGTGAACAAATGTGTTAGATGTCCAAGTTTAGTTGCTCCGTACTAACTTAGTCCTGTCCCTAAAACATCAACTACAATTTGTTTTGTATCCGCGTTTAACAAATCCAATTAATAACAACATATAAAGATGATATTTACTTTTATCATTTTTATTGCGTTTTTCATGGAATGAAACTGGTAGTCTGTAACAAGACCTTAATTGATGCTTTATAAAAACGTCAAATGAACTGGATGTGTACATTCTTTCGTCAGACTGCCTGTCGTTTCGAATAAGTGAGGAACTAGATTTTATTGCAAGACTTTATTGAACAAAACTCCAGATATTTCCACCGAACTTAAGAGGCCACGATTTAAATTTCTTCAGTGTTAAGAGAAATTTGAACCAATACAAATGTATTACGGCCATTGCAATTTAAAACTGACTTGATTGTCACAGGCAATTATCAGATAAAATAATTACTTGTTAATATACAGAATAGACTCTATTTCCTTTTTGTCATGATTTATCTATCGGTCTAACATTTTTAATGCTTCGCCAAAATATATATCGCAATATGAATGAATCATCGCTTTAGAGTTTAAATCAATACAGTTGTTTAAAAATACTGAAAACATTTATATTAAAATTTCTCCGAGGTCAGCTGAATTTAGCTGGAAACCGAAGGTCAAAGGCAAATAGAGCTGACTTAGGATAAACAACCGGTATAAAATCAGTTTGGTTTGATATTCTAGCATAAAATCGCTTGTTATTGCCCGTTTTGCCTATGTTTTAACGAGAGCAAAAAGGTGTGTAAACAATGAAGATCTCGCGCTCACGCGCTGTTATAACCCGTTTTCAGTTATGCGCGTTACAGGGCCTTTGTAAATAATGGACGCTGATCGTCTTTTTTGCCCCAAATCGGCAGTTTATGTAACTTCACAGGTCGGAACGTAGACGAAACATTCATGATTATTAAGAAAATCAATAGCTGGCCTTGTTCAATTGTAAATCTACATGAAATCCTTCCAAATATTTTTTAATCGACACTTTTTAAGTTTCAAGATGACCGCTTGACAAGTTGAAAACACGTGTCGCCCTGAAACGCATATTTAAACACGTATCCATAACAACCTAAAGGCGACTGTGCTATTATTTATTTATTTATCTATTTTTTCGTAAACATGTCTTTTCTAGATCATTTTATGCTAGAATAGCGTATATAAAAGCACGTTTTTTTGTGTTATAACATCTGCAGAATCCCTAGGGATATGTTGGTGCCCTCGCCCTACGGTCTCGGGCACCAACCATCCCTCGGGATTCTGCAGATGTTATAACACGAAAAAACGTGCGTTAACCCTATATAAATGCTCTAAGTATATAATAATTTTTTCACATATAAAAATATGCTGCCACCTATTGTACATCGACATTTTATTTAAGTACTTTTTGACCTCTGCTACCATGCTATTAATTTGACTCGGAAAAAGTGTACTTTTCAAAATGTCTTATTGATTTTCTTCTGACTAAATATGATTATAAGGCCAAGCCTGTATCATATCTTCATCCTACCGGTTGACTGCATGATGTAAACGGGAGCTGAAACTGTAATAGTTTAGTGTCTAGCTTTCAAACATTTAACTAGATGCTTTGCTATAATCTTTAAATAATTTGATTTACCGTCATCACATTGCTCAAATAGAGGCTTGTAGTATCTGTAAACGATACACTTCAGCATGTAAATGCAGCTTTTTACCAAAGGTATCAAAACGTTTAAAGTGTCATTTTCATAATGTACTACGATTTTGCCTGACAAATCCAATGACAACCTCAACAGCAATCCGTCTTTGATTTCTACTTTTATATAAACTGCAAAATAAACATTGTATCACATCTATTTCTGCCACCATTTGTCATTGCTTTTGCTTGATATGACGTGCAGGTCTGAAGAAAAACATACTAACGTCGAACGCAGAATGACAAAACACAATCTATCACCATTTTATACTTAAGCATGAAACATCAAATAAAAAAAACAAGCTCGCACATTTTTCATTTTCTATCGCAAAGAAAGCGTGTTAGAATTTCTGTTCTTCAAATAGGTGATTTAACTTTGTGCAGTTAAATACGGAATTGTACTACTAGTATACAACCCCTAGGTGAGTCCAGTAAAACTTTTGCAACTGTATACACTTTGGTTGTGTTTAACAATGTGTCCTATTCTGTATCAGATTTTGTCTTTTTTTGACAAAAGAATATAACAAATGATTCATTGAGTTAGTATCTGTAAAGACAGAAATTTCTTTTTAATAAAAGTATTTTGGATAAATTGTCACACAATCGATTCATTGTTACTTAGTACACAAGCTTTACGGCAAAAAATATAGTAAAATATTTTAGTTTCATTTGGTCTTACTATTTGATATTTTGTAGTTGTTGGGAAAGGCAAGGCAAGTTGTAAAAAGTCAGGTGATTATTGAGGTTTGATTGTTTGTAAAAGTTTTATAAAAGGCTTTTAAGCAAAGAGCGGAATGTTACAAGTTTACAAGACAAATCAATGCTTATTCAGAGACAATAGCAACAATATTTCTAGATTGGAGGTAGTAAAAATTTTCATTTTCTAAGCAACTGCAGTTAAAACATTTTAATTGCCCATTTTTAGCTCGTCTGTTTTCGAATAAAAGTTCGAGGGTATTATGGTCACTTGGTCGGTTGTCGTCGTCGTGCAAAAACTTTAATGTAGCTGATTATTCATAAACCATAATGCTTACAGTTTGATATCTGGTGTGTAGCTTTGTTTAGTGGACCTCTACCATATTGATTGAAATCATGACACCAGTGTCAATATTGGCCCCGCCCTTGGGCTTATATATATTGATATAGGAAAACATTTGAAAATTTTCTTCTTTAAAACCGATTAACACATAGCTTGGTAATTTGGTGTGAGGCATCCTCTAGTATACTTCTAGCAAGTTTGTTCATATTATGTCTCTAGGATCAAAATTAGCTCCACCCCACGGGTCACTTGATTTTGCATAGAGAAAAAAACTTCTAATTGGAAAACACAAAGCCTAAAATTTAACTATATACTTTCATATGATTAGTAGATCTTCCCTCCCCCCTCCCATCATGCATGGGACCCCCTCAACCGTTAACCTCCACCTCCTCCCCCTCCCGATTTTTTTTCTTTTTTATTTATGTACCTCATGCCTAGGTACTTGCCCCCGACTCCACCAGAACGCCCCCCCCCCCCCAAAAAAAAGGAACAACCTTTTTATGGGTAGGTACTTGTGCACCCCCTCGCTACCCCGCCCCCGACATTTTTCTCATTTCTTTTTTATTTTCTTATATTTTTTAGGGATGAGAGGGTACTTTCTACCTTTGCTGCCCCCCACCCCCACCCCCGAATTTTTTTTCATTTCTTTAGTGTTTCGAATGGTAGGTACTAAATTTTCTCTTTTTGTCTTTCTGTTTCTCTCTCTCTCTCAATCTCTTTTTTTCCCTTTTCCTTTTTTTCTGTGATGAGTAGGTACTGGCATTTTTCTTCATTTCCTTTTATTTTATTAATGAGTAGGTACTTGCAAGCTCGTTTCCGACAAATACAACAGAGGTGGTGCCGCTCCGCGGTGCTCTTGTTGTCTAATTTGATATAAGAGACACACAGACAGAAGTAACCACCATCAAAACGATCTAACGGATACAAAAGAAATCAAAGAAAACGAATTGGCCATTTTTTATTATTGCATTTGGTTATTCGTCCCGTTTTTTAAATATTGTTTTTCTGTAAAGCTTGCCTCAATCTATCTCTGACATTTGCTTTCTATTTTTTCTCGGCAAGGTGAAGACCAATTGGTCTAAAAGGTTGAACAGACTAGTTAAAGATCTCTACATTCTAGGGATTGTGAGCGTGTGTTTAAGAGAAAATCGAAACAATTTTCTCTAGATTTGTGATTATAACTTATTGTGACTTTTAAATATGAAGTATAAATGCCAGCTGATTTTATGCTATGTAAAACAATCGGAGTTCTTACGAATGAATAACTCCTGTTTCTTCTATATACAACTGGATACAATTTGGTTTCCGATGGGTAATTTTAGTACTCTTTGGCCTACAGTCTTTAAACTTCATGTGGTTACTGCCCACATTGTGCGGATGACCCCTATTGATTTCTGAGTCAAAAGGTCAAAGGTAAAGGTCACATTGACCTGAATGTTTGGAATAATTTACACTGTAAATATTTGTCTTAGAAACTTCAAAATTCATATGATGGTTGCACACATTAAGTGAATGATCCCTTTTGATTTTGGGGTCAGTAGGTCAAAGGTCAAGGTCACAATGACCTAAGCACTAAAAACTATTTCCGCTGTAAAACTTTATAACCATTTGTCATACAGACTTCAAACTTCATATAATGATTGATTACATTGAGAAAATGACCTCCATACGTCTAAGGATTAGTAGGTCAGAAGTCAAGGTCACAATGACTTAAACACTGAAAAGCGTTTCTACTGTATAATTAGGCAACTACTTTCCATACAGACATCAAACTTCTTAGGATGATTGTCATCATTGATTTCATGACCTTTATTCTGTTCGGGGTAAGTACATAAAAGGTCAAGGTGACAGTCAACTAAACAATCAGTATTTCTGCACTGTAACTTGATAACCGTGCCTCACCGCATGAACATTATAAATTCTGAAAGAATGACATTTATACAAATTATAAAACTTTCAGATGAGATAAAAATCTATAAAACTCAAATTAAAATTATAAAATCTTAGAAATCAAAATATTATAAATCAAAAACAAAAAAAAATCAAAATTTAAAACAAATCATTTAAATCTAAAACCTAAGATTTCCTCCCTTATATCACAAATGCATCATACTTAGGAAAAAAAACTTTCGGAAATATAATGGTCTACCTAACGGTGCTCTTGTTGCGTTTTTTTAAACTAAACCTCAAGATATGAAGCCCATATCTTTAAACCAGTCTTAGAAACAATCTTTGTGTGCATGCTCTGCTTGAAAATAATAATTTAGAAAAACGAAAAGTTATTATAACATGTTGTCAAAAATTTCGTCTAAATGACCTTTCAACTGCTTAACCTTCGCAATCTGAATATTAAAGCGACTGACTCACAGAATTTTGCTGAGAATTTAATATACTATGGAAAAAACATAATATTATGCTTCTATACACCATGAAAACTTAAAAAAAAGTTTTGACTGAACCAGGATTCGAACCCACGACCTTTAGGCCAGTAAAATATAGAGCGACTATCTAGACCACTGAGCCACAGCGTCTACTTGTAAGGTTGCGTCAAAATTAATTTTATAACTAAAGTACCTACACCGTGACTATCGGGGTAAATTTTTTGCCAATAAAAGTGTGTAAAACTTTATATTTTGATGTTTTTCTGTATCCAAAAAAGGAAGTAACTTAGTTTAAATATGTTCTTCACATCTGCAGCAAAAATTTCAAGATTAAGAATATTTTCTTTTTTTTTTTTCATCGTCGGCCCATCTTTGAGTCAGTCGCTTTAAACAGCTGTAGGTGGAGCAAACCATTCAAAATATTTGGGAGGTATGACATGACTACTTGAATTAATGCCGTGTTTTCATTCGTGAGAGCAACAATCAGTCGATTTTAAGAATAGCTGATATACGGAATAAGACCATCATATCTTGTCACACTTTCCCCACAATTTTTAGGTCACAAAGGCAACCAATATCGACGGATAAGTCAACAACATAGACAGAGAAGTAAGGGACATACAGATATTTGCCTTTCTTTTTAAAAAACAAACACTACCTCCTTGGTCGAACTGCTTGACCGAGAACTGATTTAAGACTGTTAGAGCCCTGCTATTGACTAAGACTATGCTTGTGAGAAAATTTGCAGTCTCTTAAGGATAATTGGAGTCTTGTATTCTTTCTAACCAGAAACGCTAGTGAGGTGCTCTACCAATCTGATATCACCTTGATTGCTTAGAGGGCGTAAAATTCAACTAAAACAAATAAGAACCTTTTGTCTGAAAAACTTTATAAACAGCCTACAATATGAAATTTGCTATTACTTTTTGATTCTACATGCAAACTTGTCGAGCTTCGATAATCTAATACATATTTTAATTAACATACGAATAAATGTATAATGGTCGAATGGTCGATCTTCAAGAAGAAAAGCCTTTTTGCTCGAATAGAAAAACATCTCAGTCAGCCCATACTTTGTTTCCTCTGCGCAGGCGTCTAACTGAATCCTCAGAACCTAAAACCTTACCCTTCATAATATAAATGTCATGATTAAATGACTTGCTGGATGTTAATATAAGATAAAGTAGTCTAGACACTTGTTAACACAGAGAATGGATGTAATCACGGTGCGTCCAGGAATAAAACCAACTGTCAGTCGAAAGTTTCTTTGCAAATAAGACAAACACTCCATTTATATTAAATTTTTCTAGAGTCGCAGTTACATTTTAGACTGAATAAAGACCATTGCGTAACAATAAAGGCCAAGCATCTTACCCAATGTTATGAAAAAAAGCAAAAAAAAAAAGTAAAAGTAAAAAAATTCAGAAAATAATGTAAAGCTGTCTTGAAGCAGACTTCAATTAATTAATTTAAGTCAATCATCATTTTGTTGTTCTTCTTTTTGAAAAAGGCATTTGATATGAATGCGCACTCTACATCTGACGACAAGACAGTTTGTTCTTAGTTCAGTATCTGGTTTATGACCCACGGCTATCTTCTAGCTAGAGATCAAGTTATGGATGGTCCTTTGAGTCACTTTGTTCCATTCTTGCACAAGCGTGGCATTTTTTAGTGTTTCAAAATTATTAGTTTTCTTTACAGGTATTAAAAATTTACACCCTTTAATACTATTTGAATTATGAACAAGTCTCTCGTCTGTTACTGAAGCATCTATATATAGGCACATCAAGTCGGTATTTTTTGAAGAAAAGGCCTCCTGATATTTTTGGAAAAATGGCAAAAATCAACAAATGATCTAAATGAGTCTAAAAAAGAAAACTAAAAAAGCACAGAAAACTGAAAGCTTTGTGTGTTTGATTTTAACCTAAAAATTGTTCGTACACTTTAATCGAATGCAACTATTTACTGATCTGGTAGATCAAACGAGTCTCCCAGAAAATTACTTTCTTGCCTTAGAAATTTAAAAAAGTGGAATTGAAAAACATAAAACTTTATTCGCATTTTTGGTCGTCCGAAATTTTGCAGCTTTAAAGCCTCTGAGTCACAGACATAAGCTTAAAATGTTTTTATTTATAATTAAAGAGGATTTAATGTACTTTGAAAGAAAAACAACATTGTTTCATGTTTCAATACATTATGAAAACTGAAGAAAAAATAATTCATTTCAACAGGATTCGCACTCATGCCCATTCGGTCAGTAAAACGAAGGGTGGAGAGCTAAACCACTGAGTCACAGCTGTGTTTTTGTAACCAAAAAATGAGACAGTTACTAAGTTTGGATATGTTCTTCACAATGACAACTAGAATGTCTTTATGTCTTTCTTTTATCGTCGAAGCAGCTGTGAGTCAGTAGCTTCAACAAATACTTATTACTTAGCAGTCATTTACCATTTAATACACGGGAACCTTGAGCACATTTCCTATTATTACAGTTATCTTTTCAAAAGAATGCAAATCAGCTTTTAAACCTATACCAACAGTTCTAATAGCACTCTCTAACAACTTTATATATTCTACAGAATAAAATCAATATAATGTAAATGTATTTATTTTATCATGTTTATAAACTCAACTCTTCAAATAATTTTATTTATCTTAATGTTATGATTGCCATGACTGTTATTCACTTAAGAATGTAAGCAAAGCAAAAATATTTTCTCTGACATATTCCTTTTATGTGACCTATTTCTGTCTTAGCTAATAATGAACACTTATTACCCAATGTTAAATAGTTTTCTCACATATTTTGACAGAATTGTAATGAACTATATCAAATACCCCCTGGAATTACTTGTAGTTCGCCGATCCTACTGTCATGTGTTAATCATTGCTCTCGAATTCGTTTTTCAAATAAGCTCTCTACACCTCCAGTCACGTATCATGGCTGTTTTAAGAACATAGAACAGAACATATCATACACTGAATTTAGACTTATACCCAAGAGCCTATATACGAGAATTTTATTTAAGTTGACATCTTAGACGTGGTCTGACAATACTATGTTCATATTTTATTACCTAGTTTGTAACTGCAATATTTTTACCAAGTTTTTCAAGTTGATAATATATCTGTAAATTTTATGTTATGTAGTCTTATGTAAAGATTCTGTTCTGTTCTTATAATTTATATCTGTTAAGTTTTTATGTTATGAAAAATCTATTTCTGTTTATATGTCGTACAGCAACAATTATTGTGGAATAAGGACAAGCGCAAAACCATATAAGCCCGTATACACGGACTGAATGAAATGCAAAACTTTATTAAGGGTACATATATACGAATACACACAAACAGAGTGCTGTGATGTAGGCCCTTTATATGGTAAGAAGCCAATGATGCGGACAAAAGCCGAACGCAACGCTACGACACAGACTATACATGTATATATGAACAGGCACCAGACGCAACGCAATGACACAGACTATACATGTATATATGAACAGACACCAGACGCAACGCTACGACACAGACTATACATGTATATATGAACAGACACCAGACGCAACGCTACGACACAGACTATACATGTATATATGAACAGGCACCAGACGCAACGCTACGACACAGACTATACATGTATATACGAAAGGCACCAGACGCAACGCTACGGCACAAACTATACATGTATATATGAACAGACACCAGACGCAACGCTATGACACAGACTATACATGTATATATGAACAGGCACCAGACGCAACGCTATGATAAGAGTCCGCATCTACGGACAGACGCCAAATGCAACCCTTACTTGAGCATGTATATAGTTACAGAAAAAAAACAACCAACGCAAGTCTTTGGGTTGAACACGCTAGCATACGAACTTATGAAAAGAAATCTTTCATGCTGTATTTATCATATTAATGTTTCCTATTATGTCCCTCAGAAGCTGTCTGTGACATTTAGAGTTCCTAGTATTGTCAACAGGACAACAGTTGAAAGGTTGCGATCAATCAGTCTGGATAATTGAATATTGTCTGGCTGCTTAAGACGTGTATAGCCCAACCAGTTAGAACTGTGTTCCGATATATCAATACTTTAACGCGGGTGGACGAGCTTAATGTTTAGGTTGCACGTGACTAATATATCAGGAATAATTTCATTGCTTTTTTTCTAAAACTAAATGTTTTCCTATAACGTCAGCAAAATAATGCAAACAAAAATGCTGAAATAATTTAGACATGAAACCTGCCTTCGACTCTGTCGACATTTCTCAAGAAGTGCATTCAATTCTATTTTGCTTCTGTTATTAAGGCGGTCATTTCAAGACGTCTGAAGCCTGAGGCCTTTATTGACTGGTGGAATACGATACACTCAGCAAGATAGTTAATATCCTGCGAGTGTAGTACGTTGAAGAATAAAAGCAGACCTCGGCTTCGTGCTGTTCTACTAAGCATTCACTGTCCATGAAAATTGCGTCGCACATTACAACTGTATTATGTCTGCTTTGGTTATCTTCATACGTGTACAATAACTCAAAACATGCATCTATGCATAAGTTGTATAACTTTCTGTTTTTTTCTAATATGATCAAACATTTCAGTTGATTTTGTTCAGACAAGTTGTTTTTATTTAAACTTACATGTATTTATTTAACATAAGTTTCGAAGTTCTTGCAACTAGCACTACGAGCGTAAGTCGCTCCCGATGACTGCTTCCTTGGTTTGAACCATTACTGACGCCGAAAGTTTGGGTGCGCAGTCACTGGGAACTCTCTTCTCTGGTGAGATTCGTACCACATCCGCTCCTGAGTCCGGCAGCAGCACCTTCCTCTCAACTACTTCTCAGTATCAATTTCAATTTTCAGTGTCAATGTATACCGTTCGAAAAGCCTCCGGCCCACACATAAATAAACAACAACATACAAATAATACACTATGGTAGGGAATAGTCAGACGTGTTTCGCTGTCAATTAAGTAGATGTAAATATACAAATAGATCTAATACATATTTATGTTTATGTCACGATTCGATTCTAGTTAAAGCCATACAGATATATATTTAGTTCTTTTTCAAGACACAAAACAAATACAAGGCAAAATTACCCACTGCTTCAATTTTATATGGCATAAGTCTATAAAAACGTAATGTTGGTCTTTGTGTATAATTTTCTTTAAAAATCTGCCATGCATATCATTAAACAGTGGACAGTCCAGTTAAATAACTGTGTTTAATCTTCAACAAAAAAAAATATATGGACATATGCGGTCTTCTCTGTTAACAGTATAATAACGACCTGTTTATAAATACCAGTCCCTTATATATTGAAATTTTAATCTGTATATAGTAAAGCAGAAAAAGACCAGGATTAATCATATATCAAACCAAACATTTGATAGGAAATCGGTCTTAAAGGTCTACATTGAAAAAATATAAACAAACTTTGTACCGAATTTAATTGAAATAATGAGAAAAAAATACCTTTAGATTTTAGACTTTCGAGTTAAAGCCATGTCATTTCCTTTGCATATATTGTCATTTGAATTAATCTTTAAAGCAGAGAAATAATGAAATTGTAATAACGAACGCACTCGATGATAAACAAGTAAAGAAGACACATACAAGTATTATGCTATTTTATTTCACAGAAAACATGTATTTGGACATAAACTACAAACGAATACTTAACACTAGTATTGCATTTACATTTAGTTCAATACAAAACTCATCTACATGTTTAAAAGAACAATATATACGCTAACATTTAATAAAATGCTTAGTACACGAGTTTTGACATATTATAAAAAGCAAACACCTCTGTTTTACAAATGTAAATACTGCTCGTTTTAACATACAAATTGCAGTGATGTGTCAATATACAAGCGAACTGTACATTTTTATGAAGTTTCAAAGAAAACAAAACCAATTTGGGTAATCGATCTTATCAGCCCAACTTTTAAGATATACATAATTATGTTATTTTGAAAGTAGAATTTGAGAAATTCTTGGCTCCAAAAGAAAAAAAACGAGCGTAAACGAAAAGATTTCCTGATGAATTACTCGCAAGGTAAGGTGTAATAACAGTGTTTTATTACAAACTATAATAAATAACACGAGATAGAACAGATATATATATATATATTATATTATATAAGCTGCAAAGATATATGAAATATTTCAAGATATAATTGTAGAATGGAATTAATTGGAAACAAGAAATATCGTCAAAAAGATGATGACGTAAATACAGTACTAGACTAATTTTTCATAAGTGTATCATTTTCAGAAATTGGCAGATGTTGAACGTCAAATGTCCTGTTCCATCATAGTTTAGTCTATAAACCAAAAAAAATTGTTGAGCTTAATACTGAAAGAGTCAATACCATGAATTAATT
Source organism: Cyclina sinensis (assembly GCA_012932295.1). Lineage (NCBI taxonomy): Eukaryota > Metazoa > Mollusca > Bivalvia > Venerida > Veneridae > Cyclina > Cyclina sinensis. The sequence continues at coordinate 68,940,769 of JAAONU010000001.1, read as the reverse complement.
ATTTAGTCATATTTATTTTATGTTTATTCAATTTTATGTATTTTTCATGGTCAAAACATTTTGATATTTTATTTACGGCTGTATTAATGTTATTATTATTGCATTATTTTCACACCCAATTTTACTAAAGATTACGAATTTTGTCCTAAAATTTCCTAAAAACAACATTTTTAACCAATGGCAAACTTTCTTCTTCAGCTGAAAATTTTGTCTAACAATTTCATTCGTTACAAGTATAGGTCAAAATCGATTTTAATACAGCTATTCCGAACAATACAATTGTTGGATTATGTCACACTTAAGATAACTGAACAGTTCAGAATTGTAACAGAATGATACAGTAATCTACACTACTATTTCAGAACAGTTCAGAATTGTAACAGAATGATACAGTAATCTACGCTACTATTTAATAATCTAGACTACATACAGCTTAACTACATTTCTGGAATGTATTTAGATTCATACCCCTGGAAGGCAAAACCCAAAACTAGAATAAAAAATAATAATATCAAAATATATACAGGAAATGATACGATAGTTTAAATCAAAAATCTTATTTATTGTACTCAAAGGTAATGATTTTTCATTTCATAAATTTATCAACTTTTCTCCTTAAATATCGAAGTATAAGAATGGCAATTTTATTTAAATTAATTTATCTAAAGTATTTTCTGTTTGATTCAAGACACGACGTCTCATATATTTTCAATGTTATTTTTCTTTTCTAACTTAATTTTAAATTTCCTTTTAACAGTCTTACTTGACTTCCCAATTGAGCAATGAGAAAGGGTACAGTGTAATATTAAAAACTCTCAATTCAAAATATTAATAGTTTAATTACCTTACTTTATTTTCAAACAACTAATTGATTAAACAGTCGCAAATACTTGCATTTTTTTCAATCCAATGAAATCAACGCACGGAGAAAAGCAGCAATAATATTTACAGAGATCTTTTCTTGATTGCTTTAACAAATCACGATCTCAAAACATTATCATAGTAACAAAAAGATTGTTATACCAAAAATGTGAACTTTCAATATTTTCAAGGAAAAAATCAACTTTAATTGTTTAATTTGGAAAAAACTGTCTCTATTTTCGGATATATACCCGTTTTGGTCCTATTAAGATAAACATATAGTTCGATTTGAAATAATCACAAACCATATGTATATTTGATTTCTCTGACAATATTGTTCAGAGGAAAAAGTAATTCTTTCAGTTAAAATGAGTCTTTGACAATACCCAATTAAATAAAACAATTATTGTTCTTGCACACAATCGTGAATAGTAAACTCGAAAGACGTTCTGTCCTACAAAAACCCTTCTAAGACAGTGTTTCACTGTAAAAGGCTACGCATTTGTCAACTTTGGAATTCTATGAGTACAGAAAACATTCATAAGACTCGTATCCTTTGCTATTTCCTTTAACCACAAATTGTATTACCTAATATTCTTATTAAATTTCTTTTTCGTATTTGATGTTTTTTGCTGCCTATTTCAATGAAGGTATTTTATACAGTATCATTATATTAGGTGATACAAAATAGATCGACTGAAACACAAGACCTATTGATTTGAACTTAAATTCCCTCAAGAGTATCACTAAAGGAATAGCAACAATAAAATCGGACGTGAGTGGGATGTAAAAAGTTACGATTTGCCTGCGGTCTCAGACTATCAATCCTGAGACACGATTTGCATATTCAGTCGCAACAGTTCTTCGTAACTTATATCTTGCTTTATATGAGTATGCAAATATATATGAAATGCTTGTAAAATTGTTCATTTGGGGATAGCTTTTTTTTTAAATCTGGGTTTTATATACTTCTCTATTTTTACAATAAACATCTAAGAATTGATATCTGAAGAGTTCAGGTTCTCCTGTAAAGCATATGATAATCCTAAGAATGACAACATAGGAGTCTACATATGTAGTAATCTGGCGTCAAATTTATCATTTTATGTTAACTAAACAAATGCGGTAGCTTTTCTGTACGATTTTTTTTTTTATAAATCCATGGTGAAATTTTAAATCGATTCAAATTATTCTACTTCAAAATAAAAATCTGTTATCAATTAGCGGTGGTCAAATACACTTAACATCATAATTATACAATGTATAGGAAATAACTGTCTCGCAGAACATTTTTCAATTAATTTGACACAATTCAGTAATTTTTTTGAAGGACAATGCTATCAAATTTTTACTTCATCTGCATTTAAAGATGTAGTGTCATTATAACTGTGACACAGAGGTGACATGCACAAGCCTTTTTTCAATTGCACTTTTCTTTTTTATCTCGTTCTCACGAGATACTTACTCGAGGGAAAGACTTAGTATGTCGTTGGAACAAGATACTAACTGGTGGGAACGAGATTTAAAAAGATAAAAAATATTTAAAAACATTAATAACACAATAAAAAGGAACTTAAAGTGGAATGAATGCTAGCTATGTCGTGGAAACGACGTGGCTCACTCGCGGGAACGAGAAAAGCAAGATATTTCGCTACTTTTCTTCAGTGAGATACTTTTTTACAAATCGTACGTCTTTCTTTTTTTACGAAATACTAACACGAGGGAACGAAGTTATGCTAACATGCACTCCTCTTTTTTATTGCACTTTTCTTTATTTTACATAACTCTTGTTTTAGTTTGCTAGTCTTATTTCCAGTGCAATACTCTTTTTAAAATAAAATTCATTTCTCTTTTTTATCGCGTTCCCATGACTTAAGTAACTCGTTACGACGACATACATAGTTGTTCTTTTGAGTTAGTATCTCGTTTGAACGAGAATAAAAAAAAAATGGCGAGCAATTAAAAAAAAACAGTGCACCTCACCTTTGTGCCACCGTACGTTGTAGCGATTTCCAGTTCACTATTTTCTATTATGATAACGCACATCTAAGCGACTTTTTCCTGTGTCATTGGTCAGATAATATATTTTGCGGCTAGTCATTTATTAAACAGTCTGACAAAGCGTTTGAAGTAAGAACTATACGTATATTACATATTTACACATCTATTGGAATGATGTTTTGAAAATCTAACAAGTAAACTGCTAAAATTTGTGTTGCTTTTGCTATGAACATTAGGTCTTTCCCATCTAATCTACAACGCCTTTTTTGCTAGGAGGCGTCTCATTCAATAAAAATTTCATAAATTGCTGATATCTGACAAATTTACAATATGGCACATTTTCTTGAATTATCCCAGGGATTTTTCTTCTTGTCAGGAGGCATTATAAGACCATCTTCATTTATGTTCTGGTCAATAAAACAGATCATGCTGAAAAAGAGATAAAGTTTGTATTATACTATACAACATTGAGAAATACACCTTTAACCTTATGCTTTTCGCATGACTCAGAGGCATCTTTGTTAGAAAGGGCCATCAAGTACCCTTCATCGTCTCTAAGAATGGAACGGGTGCGAGATTACATTAAGTGAACAATACACGTCAATAAAGTCTATTTTTTGCCAGATCTATTACTATTTAACTTCCGATTTGAATACATTTGCCAGATATGTTTTCAGTTTGAAGACATGATGTTATAATGTTCATATACTACCAATTATCAAGGTTCCAGACAAACTCACAGCAACTACATATCTGGAATATATCAACGTTACTTTTTGGAACGTGTAGTTTATTTTATATTTGTTGCGTATTTAATGACAGTCGATAGTTTCCCTCACATGAAGTGAATTGATTGTCGCGTACAACAGGGCCCAAAAAAGTAGAATGGAAATTCAAACGGCAGCCACCTTGTTTCGCGAACTTGTAAAAATGTAAGGAAGAATAATTAATGATGTAAAAATTATCACAAAGGAGCAAATCTATGGTTACTGCTGAATTTTTGCAAACTCGTTTATGTACGAGGGGTGATTCAAAAGTTCGCGGAATTTATCTCTAAATCATTTATTTTTTCACCGAATCACATTAAATTTCGCATAAATATAATTCAACGTATTTTAACTAACATTTTCGTTTAGTTTATGGAATATGTGTAACCGGAAGAATATAAATGGTCTCCATAGCAACCACGGTTAGGTGACTTGAAGCAGGCCAAAATATTTCGTTTTACTAATTCACTTCAGACGATAGTATGTTTTCAAATGTTGCTCAATTTTGGCGCGAACGTAACTGACGTTAGAATGACGTGTTGACGTCATTTCCTATAATTTTGATTACATTACGTTGAACCGTTACTCCACAGCAGCGAGTTGTCGCCATGTCTTCAACTTCTTCCGCGACGTCAACAAGTGAATTGGAGCTACGCGCAGTTGTGAAATTTTGTGTTGGACTCAAACTTACACCAGTTGAGACGTTGAATCAAATTAAAAACTCGCATACATTACAACCTTGTGGTAAATCGTTTGTCTACAAATGGCATGAGCGATTTCGGAACGGCAGAAAATCGGTACTTGATGACGATAGAGCAGGTAGACCAGCATCCGCTATGACGACGAGCAACGCAACGTTAGTGAGAGAGCTTTTGGACAACGACCGGCGCTTAACGGTTAGGGGTATTGCAGAGGAACTCTCCCTATCGTATTCTACTGTGCAACGAATTCTTACAGAAGAGCTAAATATGTCCAAAGTATCTGCGCGTTGGGTGCCCAGACTTCTGAATGATGAAAACAAGCAGCGGAGGTTAGAATGTTCTCAGCAATTTCTGGATCTGTACGACGCACAGGGTGACGAGTTTTTGGACAAAATCATCACGACAGACGAGACATGGTTATACCATTATGATCCAGAGTCGAAACAGCAGTCGTCCGTCTGGAAGTCACCAGACACACCTCCACCAAAAAAGGCCAGGACAACACGCAGCTGCAAAAAGGAAATGTTCATCTTCTTCATGGATAGACAAGGGCTTTTGCTTCAACACAAAGTGCGCGACGGATGTACCGTAAATGCCGACTATTATTCAAAGGTATGCCGCATTTTAGTCATACAAACGATCAACACTTATATATTATTTTTATAACAAACTAATATTTTACAGTATGTATTGTTTCAAATAACAAAATATATAAAAATATTATTTAAAATGTGCCGCTTTTTACTTTCTTAAACTTAAATTATTTCATGTTTTCCCGTTTGTTTGTTTGACTTCAGGTGCTTAGACGCGATCTGATACAGGCTCTGCGCCGCAAGCGCCCCCTGTTGGTACTGGATGATGTTATACTCCATCATGACAACGCTCCAGCACATCGGGCACAGAGTACAGAGTTAGAGATTTCACTGCTTGGTTTCAGTCTCTTACCACATCCGCCGTACAGCCCGGATCTAGCACCGATGGACTTTCGTCTGTTTCCAGATATGAAGAGGGAACTCAGAGGCCAGAGATTTGAAACAACATTAGAGCTACGCAATAAGGCTCGTGAAGTAATCTCTTCATTCAGTCAGGATTGGTTTAAGGTAACATTTATGCAATGGGTACAAAGGCATAGGAAGTGTGTAGCGACGGGCGGCGATTACGTCGAGAAGGTGAATCGTACGCTAGAATTTGACCGTTAGTGACGTCGACGTCGTGATGGCGTGCGTCAAGTGCCGGTCATGTATACAATTCAAATATGTACAAACGATTTATTAGTAAATGTATTTCAATGAGATTACGGCTCTGCTTTAGTATTGAGTAAACGTATCGAGTGATGTAATTTTTGTGTTTGTATTGTCTTTTCCGTTCTAGTAATAAAGCAATTCCGCGAACTTTTGAATCACCCCTCGTAAATGTGCGATACTTAACATTTTTATTCTTGAACGAAATAGTCTTCTTTAAACTCAGAATGGAAATTACTGAAGGTTCGCCATGCTGGGTCTTATTATAATCGCATCACTCATTTATCTTATATGCGTTTCTGTTTCAATGACTGTTTAAAAAAATACTCTAATTTCTTATATGGATTGTTATGTGATTCAAGACTCCCCTATGTCTTATTCAAGTCCAAAATAAGCATCTGTCACGAGTTTTCTCTTAATGACTTTGCTAAATCGATTTCTCACAGATTGAGACCAAATTGGTTTTAACCCTTTATCAAATACAATTCTGGAATGCCTCGTAGGTTCTCGTTTATGGCATCATTAATGTATTTTACAATTACGTTCCAGCAGATATATTGTTCCCAAAGGTGTATTACTCTTCTTAAATACACACAATTTAGAATGCAGCAGAGTTTCTAGCAGGGTACACATATATTTGAAGCTTCTGAGTTTACAATGTTTTTATTTGGATGAAAATATAGGCTTCTGTACGCAACGACGATAATAATGAAAAATCATTATACATACAGCAATTATACTAGGTATCGTAAAAAGTATAATCATTTATATTAATAAAGCAACAATGCTTTGAGCAGCTTTTAATAAACATATTTTCAGAAAATGAAATAAGTTAACATGATTCAAAACAAAAAATTTGTGTCGTAATTTCTACAATATTGAAACGTTGTCTTTGATTCCAACTGTTGTAGTTCTTGGGCCAACAACAAATCAAATCGTTACTTACAGAGAGTGTATCTCTAGCTAAACACACAAATTCATATATACGTGAATCCTTGATGAAGTAAAAGTAAAAAGCTTGTTAAAACTTCTTAATCACGGCCAGTTGTTTCGACTAACCTATAACTTCAGTACTCATACTCTCCGAGGTACAGTTGTTTTGACTAACCTATAACTTCAGTACTCATACTCTCCGAGGTACAGTTGTTTTGACTAACCTATAACTTCAGTACTCATACTCTCCGAGGTACAGTTGTTTCGACTAACCTATAACTTCAGTACTCATACTCTCCGAGGTACAGTTGTTTTGACTAACCTATAACTTCAGTACTCATACTCTCCGAGGTACAGTTGTTTCGACTAACCTATAACTTCAGTACTCATACTCTCCGAGGTACAGTTGTTTTGACTAACCTATAACTTCAGTACTCATACTCTCCGAGGTACAGTTGTTTCGACTAACCTATAACTTCAGTACTCATACACTCCGAGGTACAGTTGTTTTGACTAACCTATAACTTCAGTACTCATACTCTCCGAGGTACAGTTGTTTTGACTAACCTATAACTTCAGTACTCATACTCTCCGAGGTACTTACTCTTTCACTGCATCCGAGACAAACATTCTTTGTAGGTCTTTATGTATTCTCAACATCTCCACTTGTCGCTTTAAATCCTCCTTCTCCATCCCTAATACACCTCTGTAAAAAGTACTGTACATTTAGGAATCCATTTTCTGTCTACAATTATATTCTTTATTAAGGCAGTGTCAAGACATAATGACAACCTAATGACGAGATGACAGGATTCCTAATTGGAAATGTAAGCAAAGCCTTCCAAGATATAATGAGATGGTATCGATATACTCTTATGTTTTCCTAACTTATATCCAGACAGAACATATAATTTATATGTTGAATACTGAAAAGTACACAACTTTTAGAAACTATGAGGAACTTTAAAATCACTTTATTTCCTACTCTGTAGTATTTCATTATTTGAATATTAATTAATGTAATGACGTTGTAATAAACAATGCTTAAGCAAATGTAAAACTTTTGAAACTAAAAACAATTTACCTTGATACCGTAGCCAGAGTTTCCAGTACCAGTCTACCAATAGTATGAAAAGAACTGGTTTTTACTATGTTCTGAAAATATAGAAAAAATGCACATTAGTCAGCCAGTATCATCAAGTGTTAATTAAAGTCCTGTTTGAAAAGTGTCATGTTTTCAAGATCTCTGTCACTTCAAATATAGCGGCTTTGACATTAATTTTCAGATCAGATTGCTGTCTAAAGTTAGAACAATAATCACAAAAGTATGAGCTTGATTAAACCAAATCGATTTCTCTCCGACATTTCCTGCTAATATTGCAAAGATTTGTACAAAAAAAAAACTAAAGAAAAAGTATTTGGTAGATATGGACGTATTTCTTTGAATCTAATTTGTTTTTCAATAATATAAAAAACTGAAAAGTAGATTCAATTCATGGATCTATAGCATGACTCTTAAATCTTATAACAATAGGTTTTACCCACAAACATTACCATGTGCTCTTTTGTTATGTACTTGTTTGTGGTGAATCTTTGTTAGAACATGCAAAGGTGAGGGGTCAGGGATCCCTCAATAAATGCAAGCTAGCCATGGTCACGTGGGTAGTCTCGGAACCTATGGCAGATCAGATTTGTACATAACGTTTTTCCGACAGCTTAGTAAAAGAAAAGAAAGTATATACGGTCACAATACGTTGTTCAACTGACTAGAAGCACTTCGACTACATCTAACATGTTTTTTTGGTCTCTCTATCTTGCTGTTTCTCTTTACACCTCACGTGTGTACTGACGTTGCGTATAACCGGTATTAATAGAGCGACAGTGATAAGGGTAAATAAAAATATCCACTTTTTCTATTTAAAAAGATACTGCTTTCGAAATTTTGTATAAACTATAGTACCTAAAATGTCATTAAAATGCTAAATATTGAAAGAATAGATTTCTGTTTATAATATATCACGTAAAGACAGGAAAAATAAGATTCTTTAAACTTCAAAAACAAAATAGAAGATAAGAAAAAAACTTGTTTTACAAATGTACATAAACTGTTTTGTGTTTGAAACTTCCCAATATTCTTGTAAAACACTTACAAAATTTAGCAAAATAGCTAAAAATGATGAGTAATTAAGATTCCTGAATGGCTCAATATATTGATTTTTAACTGTTTTCCCAAGAGGTAGATATTTTTCGAGCTTGATTTTGCTCAAATTCATTTTACAGACAAACGTAAAAATGGCATTTGAAGCCCACTCTAGACACTAGATACAGCAGAGAATGGGAGTTATGTTGGAGCTTTAGTACACCGTAATTAAGACGGTTTGTCCTTAGGTTTGAATTGCAAATAAAAGCCATGTCTCGAGAGATGTTCGTAGTTGTATTTCTATATTAAGAATGGAAATTTATGATAATAGCCTCATGGCTGCGGCTCAGATAAGAATTGTCATTATCTATGGGTAGGGTCTGCGTAGAAAAACATAATGCAGTTTCATTACCTGCATAGAAAACATAAGAAAATTCAGCAATACAATTTTAGCAGATGGTTATACTTCTGACGATGAAACGAACATTAACAATCTAATTACAAAGAAACCAAGACAAATATATAAACAGAACAAATAGGGACAGTTTTTATGTTTCGTACCTTTCAGATGTTTGAATTTATTTTTAGTGCCAGTCAAAGTGCTGCTTTATCAAGTCAATAACTTAATAAAAAGTGTTTTAGTTAACTTTATCTGAAAATTTCAGCTAAAGAAATCGTTTTATCGCTTTGCGTTTATATTTTATGTTTAATGTTCTTCAAAAGATATTATGGAGGTATTTTTTCCAATGGTTATATAGTCTGATATATAAAATTTTAAATATCTGAAATAAGATGTATGACCTATAACTGAAAGATTTCGTTGTAAGATTTTTTTCAGTATCATTCATTCCACTCACATTTATGTTTTTGAAGGAAACGTTTGCTCCTGATTTTAGCGTATGCCTCTTAAACACGAAGATATGTTGCTTGGTTGCTAGGTTTATTTCGTGACGCATGTTAAATTGTCACAATGATAAATGAAATTGTAGGTAAACATGTCAAAGTATGTCTTTAATTACAGATAAGATGCATCAAATGTTAACTATCTACTGTTAGCATACATACTTATTTTAAAAGAGACTGTCTTCATTTATTCGGGGAGTGTTCTTTTGTTGATGAAGAGAAATGACACTTCTGTACAGTTTTATATAACTTAACCACCTGATGACAATTTTTAGCACAACGATTTGAGAATTTATATCACGATATTGGCAACAGTATCCTATTCAAGTGTCAGAAATGTGAAGCCTTTTAAGGCAAAATGTCTATGGAGTCAATTTAAGGTGCTTCTTGGAGACTTTCCTTGGCAATTTATCATCAATTCCTGGCAAATACATGTACTGCTGTAATACATCAATTTGTAAGAATACGAATCGCATTATAAACTGCTTTTCTATCTAGAAATACAGCTTACGAAAACAGAAAAAAGACTTTCTACATTTCTGATACAAATTGTTTAAAAATCTTTTATTTGTATTGGGGCATGTCTCTTTCTCATTTGTAAGAAAGTAACATTTCTGAACGTGTCGTCAGCAACTATAGATATTAGATATTTACTGCTATGGCATAAAGAAATCTGTTACTGTAGACGAAAGATTTACAAACATTAAGCTTTATTCATACATTTTGCAGAGACTTTGAAATAAATGTTTCGAAGAAGAGGTACACAGCACAACAGCAAGACAAAAATAACGTTTTAAAGAACCTGCTATAGTCTTTCTTATGAAAACATGTCCAAATGTTCAAAAATATAGGAAATAGAACTATTATACTGAGCTAAAGCTTTAAGCGTATGCAACCATCCAGAATCAACATCCCAATCCAGTAGTTTTTCCACAAAAATTGCTTTATCTTATACAATATATGATTTATACGTCCAAACAATGAGAAATAGTCAACAACCTTTGGCATAAAACCAGCAAAATACCAGTGACTATATCATTCTACATGTTCTAGCATCATCTCCAAAGCATGCGTACTCATTGGAAATCTTGTGGAATTAAGAAAACCTTGCTTAGATATATAAAGTGTAAATGATATAAATTTGCATTTATATCTGAGTTACAGCTCAAGGACATGGGCTAAATGACTCTATCAATAATTCCAGGAAATTAGCTGTGTGACAGAATTACTAAAATCACCAAGCCATATTAACTACATAAGACCACTCACTAGTGAATATGCAATTTGTCAAAATCATTGTTATGTCTACAGACAAGTGTAAATATATGTGTCCGACAACATGCACATCGATATATTTAGAGGACATGTTAATTCAAGACAAAGCAACGAAACTCATAGATGCATAATTAAAAATACGTATCTAAATAAATCAATAAATGTGCCATGAGTTTTCTATATAGCAAATTCTTCTGGTTATATTAAGATGAAATAATTAAATTGTCAACATTTTTCATTTGCTGTTAGCTCAATATCGGAAACCTCTTTTTCTGTATACTTTATACAAGTCTCTCAAACTATGTCGTTGATATTGGCAAAGTGTATCTGGATTCTGGTCTCATGAATATTCTAAACATTAAGCTTTAGGTCCAGAGATACTCATAAGTTAATAAGTTGCTGTGTCTTTTTTAGGATAGATAGCTTGATATAGTAGGTTAAAAAAAGTTCTTTAAAGTATTTCTGTTTATAGAAAGGAAAATGTATATATAAGTAATAACTTGTATGATTCTATCACTCACGTCATTAAGAATACGTAACAAGTTAATTTAAGAGCGTAATTTAAGGAAAAACTTTATGTCAAAAGTTTTTAAAGATAAAGATATCTACTTGGTTTCAGATAAGTAGTCGAAAACAAAGCCTGTAACAGATACAAAAAAGAAAAAAAAAATGATTGCATTCATTTACTGCAAAAAGAAATAGGCTGGTCTTTGAAATAGAATTATGGAGAATTGTCTTAACATTCTATATATAGGTAAACATAAAATGGCAAAAGACGTTGTGTTTTGTTGTAATAATTACACGTGATAATGAAAGTTTAATTATATAGTATTTATGCTAGGTAACTGTTTATCATTTTATGACGAATTTAGATATCCATGAACAAAATATAATAACAAAAAATTAAAACAAATGCATAATATACGCCCATGTTAAGCCACCAGACATGTACAGCAAATAATTCAATAAATAAACGTTCATTCCTTTTCAGAAAAGTGGTACAGCAATGGTCAAATTATGATTTTATGATATGGTATCATCGATACTTGAAAAAAGTTCGTCGAAACTACAATCAATGAATGTTAAAAGAATACTAGTGCAAGAAAACACATCTAACATGCTGTCGAAAGTGTAATCTTATACAACAGGTTTGAAACAAAATTATTTGAATCAAAATTGTTCACTTTATACACCCTTACCTAATAACTTCGCATGCAAATGTGCCGTCACTCACATAGAAGACGTATATTCGCTGATATTATATATCTAGTTTATACACTATTTTCACAAATCCTTTTATTGCTAGCTGCAACACAATATACCATTTCCGAAATATTCATACAATATATCTCCACATCAATCAAATAACGCTGCTATGTATATCATGAATAAAGACTTCCTACAGGATAGTCGGACAACATAAAAGACCGATTCCAAACACACGAATAAGAAGCCGCTCTCTTAGATATTGTCAATTGTGTGCTGCCAACTCGGCAGTGCTTTTGAACTGCTGTGAAGAGATAAGCGAAATAAGAAATATATTCCGATACGGGTTCTCTATTCAATAATAGCCACGCTCAGGCAATTACCTCTCGCGAGGTCAATGAAGAAAATACTGGAAAAGGAAAATCCAATGACATTTAGAGAAAAGCACGATACACATCACCCTCCAACAGTGAATGAATTCGGCAATCCATAATGAGAGCGCTTGATTAAAGATTACTGTGAGAAAACAAACAAAATTGGCCCTTATCTTGGACGGAGGAGTACTATTGGAAATCACTTCTTTCTGCAGCCAAATACTTAAGAAATTTACATTTTGTACCAATGCATCAACGTGCAAATTAGCTTATTCAACAGTATACAGTGTAGAAGTCGAATTTTATACTTGTCAGTACTCGGAAAATAATCTGCTATGTTACGCGTATTCAAAAGAGTATATTGTTTAATTGGTTAGTTCCTTGAATGTCGTGAAGTTCGTCTATTTGTCTGCACTGCATTACATAATATATAACAGCGGGAGATTCAATTTAGAGAAATGTCAATAAGAAAGACATCTTAAATCCATAGCATCTGAAAGCTTATAAAAGCATCAATATTATTTTTTACATGTGTGTACATTTAAACTGATATCAAATATCTTCAAGTTTGAACCTTTAATCGCTAAGCAAGATTCTTTCTGAGCTAATGCTACTCTTCTAATTCAGTAGAAGTTCATATATTTCCCCTAAACTTAAACCTAGCTTTGAGTCTATGGGCTGAGAGATAATCAAGATAACCATTTTGAATAGGTTTCATGATGTCATTGTCAAGATTTTTTTCATGGCATCAAAAGACCTTTGATCTAAGATGGTTATCTAGGTTTTTACTCTGAGTAACTTCGTTTAATATAAAAGTTTTCAGTGAATCCCTTAAGGTTTGTTTTTTTTATTTCTTTAATGGATGTCGTTTTACTGTAGTCTTTACATAATTTTTAAAGTTTACGAATGGCAGATTTTTATTAAGGCAAAATATGTCACAACAACTCGTGATGACAAGTTTTACTTTCAGAGTGAAGTGGACGAGTCACTTATATCATTAGCCTTCAGTATATTTTACATCGAAAAAGTTACTTCTGTGAGTGAATTTATACATAATGGTTAACTTTATAAAGTCTGTTTAACGACACTAGCCAAAACTGGCGTGAATAAGTTAACAAAATAGGTTGCACTGACATCAACCATCGTTAGTAAAGTTTCTTTTAAGTCGCTTAAAGCTTACAAATCTTAGTTCGGGTTTTTCAGTATTCTTAAAACACCTTGAAAACAATGTTTTTTTTGTCATGAAAGACCCTTATATAAGAAACTCCCTGATATACAAAAAAAAAAACATTTACTTCATAAGAAGTGCTTTCGTCGTTGAGCTTTTTATATATTTTGATGTTTTTACGGCATTTAAATATTTATGTCTACTATTTAGGGTGATTAAATGGTAGTCTCTGAAGTGATACGACAGATTGTATTTATACTACAGATGCACTGGTTTCCTAATCTAGGAATAAGGACGTTTTATATTCGTTTTGGACATGTTAAGAATAAACGGTCGAAATTAATTAAAACAGACAATGACAGATCACCCCTGGGAAGTGTTTTTTTCTAGGAGTCTAATTCGATTTCACAATACCATAGACAGCGCAAAGTATTAGTTAATTGATTTCAGGTCCGTAAGTTCCTCTCTTTTATGTCCTTGAGTGCAATCGTTTGCAAAAAAACGCCTCATATTCCGGCGTTCCTTGAGATCGTGGCTAATACGTATTGACTAAGGGATTGATAAAGCAATTTCTCTTCCGGAAGGCTGATTTTAATCAGATTTGGCGTTTTACGTTTATTATTGCCGTCGTCTGCGACTCATTCTGACTCTGAATGTCAGTTAACGAATCGTTTAGGCATAATATAGCGGAAACTTTTTTAGGTTAAATGGTAATTATTCTAATGAACCTGTATATAAAAGCAAATGACATATCTCGTTGGCGTAGATCGACCATCTACTGCCAATTTGTTTGACGAAAACTATTGATCCAAATTTGAAACCCTCTTATAACCTGGTAAAAATTAGGTGTCAATTGTACACTGGTGTCACTGCTTGAGCAATCTGTCAATAAGCAATGCAGCTGTGAGCGGATTTGGTTTCATCAAGGAATTGATCAAAAGGTAAAGGTAACAATAATTATACGATGCGGTATTTTGTGGTATTAGTGCCTTAACAGGGTTTCATACGGATGCTTGTCTTTGGTTTGTCTCTAATGGCTCAATAATTACGTTATACCGAAGACAACGCAGATGTGTCGATAATAATACACGTTATCTGTCATACCGCAGAGAAAACCTGTCAGCTGCGACATCTATGCAGTATTCATTTGATATGTCAAGACAACTTCACCTTTATTGATTAGTTTCATATCATCACAGTAGACAAACGATATTGTTGGTGGTATTTCTCATAACTCTGTCTACAATATGTAAGTGTTTCAAAACTGAGTACAATGGGAAGTTGTAAAACACATTTTCCGTATTAGTATCCATTAACGCCTTATATATTTTTAAGACATATTTCTTGTTGGACATAATTCTGACGAAAATTCTCTTAAACTCTGCTGCCAGTTTAATTTAACGGTTGAAGTTTTAACCGAAAATAAAATCAATACGTCAAAAACATGGCGTACGTCATTGAATTCGGGCTTCTTTGCCATTAAGAGTCTTTCAAACGATTTTTCAAGGCAAATTATTATACAGTAACAATTAAGAATTCTTGCATTGATTAATTACCCTTTATTTCTTACAATTTTGTTTCCTACTTTCCGCAGATATCAAACTGTAGCAGATGCCAAAAGTGAAGGGGAATTTTTATCGAAAGCCTAATGTTAGGGACTTTTTTCATCAAAAGAAAAACGCTGACAGCAATTCATGGTCCTCATGAAAACTGCTATTGCTCTAACAACAGATCAAGATAATACTATAATCGATTAATTTGAAAGCAACAAATTAACTGAATACTGCGACGGAATCGACAAATAGCCGAATTCCGTCGCGCATTTACGGTAAGCAGGCTGAATGAAGGATTATAACAGGCGACATTCTTATAAATATTCAGTAGTAGTCTTAACTGTCCCATTTGAAACTTACAGTTGTGTTGAGCCAAGAAATCGTCATCACCTGTTTAGGTGAACAAGGTAGGGATGAAAATAAACACGTAAAAAACATTCAAGAGTCACATCTACAAACATTCTATTTGTTTACTGTGTTTAAGCTATGAGATTACCTTTATCGAAAATATTTGTAAAAAAAAATCATACACTTGATTATGTATAAAAATGTATATATTCCTCTCTCTGTCACCCTTGTAAAAACTTGATACATAAAGTTCAAGAGAAGTGTAATGTATGTTATCATTAAATATTTTACCAGTGTATTATTTCTTTACATATTCTAACTTCAAAGGAGGAAATAAAAAGTAAATTATTTACCTGTCTAATATCTGTTCAAACTAATCTTCTAATTCAATAAAAAAATTAAACATGAAAAAAAGAAGATAATATTTATCAAATTTTCAGGATTGAATAAAAAAGTAGAGCTA
Organism: Cyclina sinensis; assembly: GCA_012932295.1. Lineage (NCBI taxonomy): Eukaryota > Metazoa > Mollusca > Bivalvia > Venerida > Veneridae > Cyclina > Cyclina sinensis. The sequence goes on along the minus strand of JAAONU010000001.1, from coordinate 68,924,835 downwards.
TAGAGCTCTTTGACAAGCAGAAAGTCTTAACCGCTACATTGGCATGTGTGTACCCTTAAAAACACATCAAAACACTCTGGGGAAAGCAGCTTTGCATCTAAATTATAGCATCATTCTTATCGACATTTCCCCTGAAAATAATGTCTTGAAGCAAACATTCTGTGCATTCTTTATCATCAGACTGAATCATCACAAACTAATATACTTACCTAGTTTGAGGGCCCCTCTTCAACATATTACATACTCATCTTCAGTACCATAAGCTCATTGTTTTCCTTATCAGAACGAGCTCTTACAAGTAATTGAATTCGTCACACACTACTTTCCTTAGATTACCATAACATCAAGAGTTAGTATTTGATTATGTGTTCTTAAGAGAAACGTACTTTCAAGCAGTTCCTGAATGTAAACAATAATAGAACATTTAATCTCAGAAAATGCCAAAACCCAATTTTCTAAATTAGAAAAGAATTGTCATATTTTCTTGAGTTACAATGTGTCAAATCAGTTGAAAACTTGTATTTCACATTGGACATATAACATTTAGAACAAGCATAAGACATTTAAGTCAATCTAATGGCAACACCGTTGCTTTGAAAGCTATGAATCTCATAGTAATTTATTTTGTCGTTCAGATATTATTGAGGAATATAATATGTTTACAATTTACGGTTCTAATATGTCTGTATAAAAATCTTTCGTGTTAAAAAATATTAAAAAATCCATTTTCTGGAATATTTTGTTTCATTTCCAAGAATGGTGAACTTTAAACTGATGTGCTGTCGTCATTCTGTTGTTTAATTAATAGAAACAAAGCGAACATTTGCAGATGACACATCATTGTTACTAGACGGAAGCAAAAAATCTTTAGATACTGCTCTTGATACCCTCAATTATTTCTCATTTATATCTGGATTAAAAGTTAACTTTGACAAAACTAAAGTTATTTGGATTGGTTCTCTTAAATATAGTACAAGATCAATTAAAACTCGCTGGAAACTATCATGGGGTGAAACTCAATTTAAAATGTTAGGTATGGTATTTGATGTTAATCTAAATAACATGTTGAGCCTAAATTTCGACGGTAAATTAATAATAAAAATAAATAAGTTCATACAATACTGGAAACGGCGGAGGTTAACTCCACTGGGAAGAATAGTTGTTATTAAGTCGTTGTTATTACCACTCCTAACGCATTTATTTTTTAGCTTGCCTAACCCAAGGAAGGATTTTTTAAATAAACTTTCAAAATGCCTCGTCGATTTTATGTGGGACGGAAAAGCTAAAATAAAACAGTCAATAGTAATTAAAGATTACACAGAGGGAGGTTTAAAAATGGTAGATATTACAAGTTTTATATATAGTCTTAAAGTAAAATGGATAAGAAATTATATTCTACATGGAGATAGCAAATGCTATAAATTAGTAAAAGTAATGTTTAACATTGATAAATTATTATGTGTAGGATCAATGTACTGTGAAGCAATTATACCAAGATTAAAAAATGACTTTTGGAAAGATGTATTAGTAGCTTATAAATGTTATATAAATAAATATAAAATTGAAACAACAGAAGAACTACTTGACTTGCCCCTATTCTATAATAGCTCTTTCCTCATTAATAAACAACATATATATTTGCCTGAACTATTTAATAGAGGTATAAGATATGTTAAAGATGTTATTGATAGGAGATGGGTTTTTGTTGGCATTAAATACTTAGAACAGGTTATTGGGAAAAAACTAAATTTTCTAAATATAATGGGATTACAAAAATCACTAACATCATTCATAAAAACATTAAAATTCCCTGTAGAGTATAGCTTAGGTGCTGAATACAACAATCCATGTATGAACTGTTACCTAAAACCACTATTGTTGAAACAAAACACAAATCAGTTTGTTTATAAAACGATAAGTAATAATGAAGATATACCTACAAGTCAGAAAAAATGGAATGATGAATTTATTAATGAAACTATTGATTGGAAAAATATTTATAACCGAGTATTTAAATGTACTAAAGATTCTTATATTCAGTGGCTACAAACAAGAATACTACATAGAATACTGCCAACAAATTCTCCTTTACATAAAATGAGTATTAAAGATAATAATTTGTGTACCTTTTGTAAGAAACGAGAAGAAACATTAAGTCATTTATTTTGGGAATGTCGAGATTTAAGTAGAATAAAACATTATATATCTGATAAATTAGTTGAAATTGGGTATAATTGTTTGATTACAAAATTAAAAGTTCTATTAGGCTCAGAAAACAATAAATATGATCTAGACATATTAATATTAGAATATAAGAGATACGTTTTTTATGCAAGATTAATAAAACAAATCCAAGCATAAAAGGTTTCCAGAATAGCTTAAAATTAGCGTGGGATATATATAAATCTACAACAACAACAGATAAACTATTGAGCTACTGGTCAGTTGTAAGATCTTTTACCGAAAATACATGATAAGGTACCTACTTTCAATAACAATATAAATGAAAAAAAAAGAAGTTGAATAATTAAGTACAACCATTTATTTTATTTTTTGTGCAAAAAATAACGATATGTTTCAGAAAAGGATCACAGTCAAACATCTGCATTATGTGTCTATTTTTTATACACCATTGTTTATTTGTACATATCTTTGTCACTATAAGTTCAACACAAAGGAAATAAGGCTACTCATTTTTGACAATATGTCATAATTATTTTTATTTATGATTTTGTATTTTGTCATTCAAATGCCTTTGTTATTCATTTTAGTTATAGCATATATTATATTATATTATATTGTAAGGTGCCATGGGGATGGCCTCGACCCCATGTAACCTATGACGAGGCTAATAAATGGGTTTTTGCCAAAAAAAAAAAAAAAAGCGAACATTTGAGGTTAAAACTCATTAATTCTTAGTAAGTAGTCAGGACTGATTACTTTAATATCAACGATGCTTTAAATGTTTAAAAGATGTCGCCATAGAAGCCATTTGTACAGTGACCGGCTGTTTTTACTTCATTTTGTTAAGCTTTACATGACATACATGGACATTTTGCCGCTCGATTTGTTTTTTTCTAAAACTTTTTGAAGAAAAAGTGTAAATTTTTCTGGAAAAAAAACGTAAAAATTTTCTGGAGATAACTCATTAGTTTTCAGTATATACTGAATGCATTTCTCACTATGTAATCTAAAAAATGACAACTTACAAACATCTATTACTCGAATTATAGGTGAAAATTATAGCTACCACGAAACGGATTAATTTAGAAATACAGAATTCTTGTGTAATTTTGAAAGAAAAGCTATTTTATTTGTATCTATATTGTCAATAGATCATATATTAAGACATAGCCTGTTTTCATTAACTTTTACAAAATTGTACGGGCAAAAAATTAATAGAAAGCAATAAGGAATAATTGAAAGCAATTATTACAACTAGTAAAAAAGTAAGCAGTCAACGTAGATATAAACGAAAATGATTTTCTTAGATAAAACCCATATTTATTTAGTGTTATATTGTCTTATCTTTAAAAACTACTGAGTCAAGGAAAGTCATGAAAAATCAGTGTTAAAAGACCATCTAATTGTAGCATGTAAAGTAGTAGCCTAACTTATTTACGAAAACAGTAACGGACCCTAGTGTAACCAGACTGAGTGTACATTTTTCACTCCGACTAACATTTAAGAACGATAGTTCTTGTAACAAATGAGTCTATTGATTTGATTCATTGTATTTTTTACTGAAGTTATAGTATTCTGAACATGTTTTTGTTAAGGTAATAAATATACTAAGCGATCTGAATATATTTTCATTTGGAGAAAAAGAAGATAAAAAAATAACACTCAAAACATAAGTTTATGTTTTTTTCTTGTTTTGGTTTACCACCGAATGCTTTTTTTGTTGGTAATTTTACAGACAATTGCTAGAGTGTTTCGCTTATTTTAACATATACACTAAGAAGTTCATATTACATTCATACATTTAATAATTTTGTCAGTCAAAGTCGTTTTTGATGCTATTGGATCTTGGGAAATCTGAGAGGTAATAGGAAAATAATAACGTGAAAGATCATATAAAGGCATTCAAGTTGTATAAATTTCCTGTGTCTTAAACTAAATATGTGATCGAGAAACCCCAGCAATGGATTGCGCTAATATTTGTGCAAGACTCTTTTTAGAGAGTCCTTTTCAATTGGACATGCTTCTGGATATCTTTAAAAGGTAACAAATATATGACAATGATGAACAGAATATTTGACATACTAACCAACCGACTTTCTTACTCTAAACTAAAACACTTATTGTCAATGCAATATTTAAAATACGATGCCAAAATAAAAGAAAGCATGCTTTAGGAAATAAGAGATGCAATCGTTTCATTATATAGGAATTTTCGATAAAATAAGCTCACACAAACGTTATGTTTGAAAATATGTACATGTATCTATAAAGCTGGGTAATCTAAATTGCCTTTCAAAGTAACTCCAAGCTGTATAAATCTGGTATCGAATTTTGCTCTTTTTAAAGAGAAAACGCTCTTCAATCAGACAGCCTGTGTTTAAATATCAAGAAACATTACTTTTATACCTTAGAGACAGACGTCTTTGGTTCTAAAAAGATCAGTTAGGATCACGTAAACTGATGTTGCGTGACAGAAGCAATAAGAGTAATTACCATGAAATAAATATGCTTATTTTAATTCTTAATGGAACATAATTAATGAACCAAATTTTAGTTCGTCTCCATTTGACAAATGATCTATCCAAGGAAGTGCGATAGTTTTCTTACAAGAGCATCGCAGAACAGCTGTAATATACGCCCGTCATTTTAGGCTGCGAACTGATGATGCCAGACATTTCACATGGCACTGCAAAAATATTTGCAAATGTTCAAATTCAGCATGAATATTTTTACAAACGTGTGTTGAAAATACACTAAACACTTTTTATCAATACAAAATAAAATATCAATAAACCAAAAAAAGATTTTAAAGAGAAAAAATGAGAACTGATAGAGGTGTTTCTTGCATACTGTACTTCTACTTCTTACCATATATTTTTAAGTATCAAGACAATCCCATTCATAATGTTCAAGTTATGTTATGGACAAACAATACTATAAAACCAAAGAAACATAGATAACTTAACAATGGATAAGGTAGTGTTTTGCTTCTTAAGCAGTTCACTTCTCCTTGTCGCCAGCTATCTATATTTTAAGTTTTTAAGTTAAACTAAGGACAAACCTTTTTAAGAAGGGAGATAATTCAAATATTGTACCTGGTAGATTTATTGTTCTTGTGCATTGCACTTCTACCTTTTACCATCTATCTCTTAAGTTTCAAGCAATCCCTCTTATAATGCTTAAGTAATGCTCCGGACAAAAAATCATTATTGAAACAAAAGAAGGGGAGATTACTCAAAAACGGGAAAAGGTAGAGTTATGCTTCTTGGTCCCTTTACTTCTTATTGGCACCATGTTTCTTGCATATCAGAAGGGATTTTCTACTGTTTACACTGGTGGTGCTAGAAAACCTATCTTACAGCCCCATGTCAAATAAGTCGCGTGCTTTAAATGGCGTCACACCGTTACGAAACATGTCGTAAATTGATACGTCACTAAAAAAATTATGCTGAATAAAAATATCAGATTCTAGTTTTCGTAATTTTCTTCCGAATTTTAATGTATGTGTTATAAGCAAGAAAAAGAATCAAACACTGGCTGCCAGTACAGAGAGGAATATCCGGCTCGAGGGTAACTGTTTAAAGCGGTAACCAGTGTAAGATTCTTATAATCTATATTTTAAGTTTCATTTAAATTAACTTGACTGTTTTAAAGTTATGCTAGGGTAAAATAAAATAAAAGGGGAGATAATTAGAAAATGGGTACACAAAGCGTTAAGGTTCTTGCGCACTGCACTTCTACTTCTTACCAACTGTCTTTATCTGAAGGTTCAAGGCAAACCCTTTCAGAGTGTTAAAGTTATGCTACGGACAAAAATTTACGATTGCAATTAAAGAAGAGGAGGTTACTCAAAAACTGGATATGATAGAGTTATGCTTTTTAGCTATTGCACCTTTATTTGTCACCAGCTACCAATAGTTTATGTTTAACTGAGTGACAGACTTATGGTCCGGACAAAGTCTTGACCCCACCCGCCCGTCATTCGGGGTTTAAAAAAGGAGTTGTCAAACATAGTGCTGGAAAGGCACCCTGTGTCGGTTTGAATGCACGATTTGTTTATGCTTAATGTCTCGAATTTCTTCACCGCCTTAGATAAAACTTTTCAAATGAGCGTTACTAAACAATCACCAGAACTTCCATATTTGTCGCATTTTCTAGGCCATATTTCCATTTCTAATTCACAACGGCATATTTATGGTAATTGCTCTTAATTGCTTCTGTCACGGAGCATACAATCTCGTGATCCTAACTGGTATTTTCAGAAAGCAAATCGTCTCTCGGGAATTGAACAGTGTGTAATATATATACGCTACAGATTCGCCTTGGTAGTAGATAGGGGTCGACTACGACAAAAAATAATTATACTATTGCAGGAACACTCGTCTATTTCATAACATGAATATTTAATTGTTTACACTTTCTCAAATGTATCACGATAATAATAAATCAAAATGTAGTGAAGTAAATAGTACACTATATTAAATAAATTAAATTAATTCGACGGACGGCACACCTTCCTTTGCTTTTACTAATCTGAAAAACTAGTACGAGGAAACACAATTAAATAAAAATATCTCAGGGTATCACAATTTTAACTTTATTCTTATGAATAAAGCGACAAAAGATTGCAAGTTTTTTCGGGGTTTCTTGATTATTTCACGCACTAAATCTGTTTAAAAGAAAAGCTTTTATTTTTAATAAAAGTATGCGGAAACATTCCCTCAAAATGTCACTTAACTATTTAATTTGTCAAAATTTCAGTTCCAGCAAAGGTGAACGTTTATTGTACAGACATTCTTGTGGTTGTGCTACCCTACATTAGGCAAACATGCATATCAGGAAAAAAACAATAAAAAACACAGCTTCCCTTTCGCAGTCAAAAAGTAGAGGAAACGATAACATAAATTTATTTATAGATCAATCAAAAAAAGATACCACAAACAATCAACGAAAAAGAGAACCAAAGGGGCTACCGCTTTGGAACGGTCAGTAGCAAAACATTTGCGACTGGGGGTTTAAACCAGGTTCTAGGGTCCACCAACCTCACACTTGCCCCAAACAGGTTTTCATAAGAACAAACAAGAACAAATTGCCTTGGTGAATTAACTCCAACCCATCCATCAACTTGACAATGTTGCATGCAAAAGCACACACACAAAACATAAAAAGCTAATGGCATTGTAGAGCAAAAGAGTAGGTCCTCAATTACTTTACTGAGACCAGAGCACTTGGGGTAAAATCAACAAGAACACGACGGCAGGATTAAAAAAGTCTGATTGAGTTTCTACGTTCATTTTTCAAGATTTCCCTAGAAACCACCATAAACTCTCAAACGTCTGCTACCGTCGTGCAAACAAGGAGGTAAGCAAAGCGATCAATTGTTGAATGGTTAATCACAAAGTAGGCAGAGCGCTGTAGAATATCATGTTGGCAGCCTAAATGGTTTTTACAAATAAGTTTGAGATATTAATATTGCTTTTTATGTCCTTTAACTTATAAATCAAAAGTCCATAAAACACTGGTTGATACATAACCTTTTGTAGACGTGGTTTTAAACATTGATTCAACTCGCTTTTTAAAAGCACATACATTAGGGTTTATTTAAATGTGACATTCCTCTGAGACATTTCTCATTCATTGTATTATTATGAAATCCATTATCTTTGCATGTCATTACTTGTCAATTAAAATACAAGTTTCTTTAAAAATTGTGTTAAATATCCGATGTTTTTAAGTAAAAACCATTCATTCCTCCTACTTTGTTATTACCTTCTAGAAATAATTTAAAAGAAAATGTTCGATATAAAAAGCAAGTATTCACAATAATTTCTTGATTAACTTTATTGGGTTATGTCCCTTAGGGCATCTTGGCGAGTTTTCTAACTGCGACAGAGCGTCTAATGACAAAGAATATGCAGCAGAGCGTCTGGAGCCGGAGACTTTCGGACATCCTTATTCTGCGGTCCTCCGATCCTATATGCGATCCCATTTGCGGTCCTTCAATCAATGTTTACTAGAGAGAGTATCAAATATTTGTTTGTAGTGTATTTGAATTTAGCAAAGAAATCTAATGTAATTGATATATAATTTTACAGACTTTTTAATAACGACAGGAATGAAATTGAAAATTATTAACTGCGCCTACAACAACAGACTTACAATCTCCTAGAATTCTGAAAATGCATATAGTGCCAGCAGGCAATCCCAGCGTTGCGAAAATAACTGTATATTGCTCTATATATTTTAGCTTATTTATCATCGGTACCGATTGCCCATATGACCGACGCCCTATGAAGAGGTTGTTTGGGGACAGTGCCCGATACAGAAAGCTTCCCATTTAAATGACACCTCTGGTTCTTTACCATGCTCAGTGTATAGCACTAATAAGTGATTATAATGTTCACTGAAAATTTAAGTATTGTAAAATGTAGAACTGTTATGTTTTTTTTCTTGTTTAGCTCTATTTACAATACTTTATTTTCTAAAATTAGATGGTAGTTGCTTAGTTCTCATACTATATATTTTATAGTGTATTCATTATATCCTGTGCTTGTAAAGACTTATAATATTATATATTATATATTGTAATGAAATTACTTACTAACCTTTTTTACACTCTGACAATATTTACTTACATGGGCAGACATATTAAAGCAAGAACATAACTATCAATATCGCAAGAAATATTGCATCCAGATGTGATCACATGTACAATCAATTATTGGGAATAACTTGTTTTAGGCAGCACATGGAGATATAGAACCGTACAAGGTACAAGTAACACATCTTAATTTTAGATATAGCCTTCTGAACAACAATTAGATACGAATTTCACTTCTACATAATTAGACTAATAGCACATTCATTTTCAGACAAACACTCCTTTTCAAAATTAAAATACCTTACAGTATTCATTTATTCAAATTCCAGTTAGGCAATCGGTAAGTACAGTTTTACATGTATAATTATATATAATGACGTAGTTACAATGCAGGTGCTATAAATAAAGAAATTTTCTAAATGGTCTGTAAGATATACTTTTTATACTTATTTTTAAAAGATGTTATAGAATATGCGAAGTGGATATCGTTTGGTATTGAATTTAAAACCTTTGAACCATTATTTCAAACGTTGCTTTTTACCATTATTTGTTCAGTGTTTGGGAATAGCTATGTCATACTGATAGTGTAAATATCAGTGATTGGTAGGGCAGCTGAACTTCATTAACAAGGTAACGTTGAAATGAAAGATAGACACGCTGAAAATCTACATAAGATTGCTGATAATAATCCACCAATGAAGTAAATGAAAGGAAGCTCATCAAACATAAAAGATTCAGCTAAAAATCAAGTTATCATAAATGCAATTAGCCATAACAGTTCCATTACAAACTCATTCATTCCTAAAAGGTTTGGGTTTAATTCGACCTCGTTTTTCGCTTTTTTATAATTGAGTTGCAGCGAATCATTTTCAAGAGGTACTAAAATGCTCTTAGAATAACGACAATTCTACTCGTCTTGATCTGCCTCTGTATTGTACGTAGAGATATTATGTTTTAAGCTATAAGAAATAATGCCAGGTATAGGCCGTACACGTATTTTCATATCAAATTTTAGTTTAAACTGTATCTAGAAACTACATCTCAAGTAAAAATGTATTATTTTATGACCCTCAAATCTTAAATTGCTTCAGAAATGCCGAACGAATCGTCAATGTCACCTGATCACATTTGAATATGTGATGTAAACAACAATAGTGGATCATTCAGAACGTAAATTAATTAACTAGATGGGTGTTCGGTGGAACACTTGTGTCGCCCTTGGGTACTCTGTTAGAATAACTAAAAAGGTAAACAAGAGCCTGCTGGAAAAGACAGCATGCTATTCAAAGTACAACAATACCTGTCCACAGACAGCATGCTCCACTTTTCTCAGTGCTGGATAATTAGGGCGGACTGGTTTGGTGATTGGATGGGGAGTCAAGTACCTATGTATTATAACAAAAAAAAAAAAATTGGGGGGGGGGGGGAGGGGTTAAAAAAAAAATGGGGGGGGTGACTGGTTGGGGGAGGGGGGGGGGGTTTGAGGGTGGATGGGGAGTCAAGTACCTATGTTTAAAAAAAAAAAAAAAAAAAAAAAAGGGCCCGGGGGGGGGGTTAAAAAAAAATGGGGTGGGGTGACGGGTGCGGGGGGGGGGTTTGAGGGTGGATGGGGAGTCAAGTACCTGTTTTAAAAAAAAAAAGAAAAATGGCCCGTGGGGGGTTTAAAAAAAATGGGGGGGGGGTGTTGAGGGTGGATTGGGAGTCAAGTACCTATGTTTTAAAAAAAAAAAAAAAAAAAAAAAATGGCCCGGGGGGGGGTGTGGGGGGGTTAAAAAAAATTGGGGGGGGGGGTGGTGTTTGAGGGTGGATTGGGAGTCAAGTATCTATGTTTTAAAACTTAAAAAAAAAAAAAAAGGGGCCGGGGGGAGGGGGGGCGGGTCCCCATGCAGAGGGGACAGTGGTGGGGGGGGGAGTACTTACCCATCTCATGTCAGTTAATATTTTATTTCTAGGCTTAAGAAGTTTTTTTCCTATATATAAGTATAAGCACAATCAAGTGACCCCTGGGGGTGGGGCTAACTGTGACCCCAGGGACATGGGTACCAATCTTTGCAGGGGTCTTGCTGGTGATCAAGTATTCCAAGTTTGAATGGAATATCCTTGACACTTTTTGAGACATGGACATAAAGAAAAAGGTTAACAAAGAAATTTTAACTTGAAAAAGGGGCATAACATCGCAAAAATAAATTTGAGGGTTATCTGCCCTTGAGAAATGGTGTTGTCTTAAGTGATACAATTGTAAGCATTACAACTGGAAAGTTTGATAAAGAAACATTAAGAAATGGCATAGTTATAGCCAATGTTAAGTTTTCATGACAAAATCCAAGTACAAAAAGGGGCATAACTCTGTCAATTGTGACCTTGACCTACAAATTTTGGCATCATCATGACCCTGTTGTCGTAAGCAATATAATTTGAAAGTTTGATGTTGAAATGTTAAGAAATGGCAAAGTTATTCCCAACGTTAAGTTTTCATGACAAATCCATGTTTAAAAGGGGCATAACTCTGTCAAATGTGACCTTGACCTAGAAATTTTGGCATCAACCCGACCCTGTTGTCATAAGCAATACAATTTGAAAGTTTGATAAGATAATGTTTAGAAATGGCAAAGTAATAGCCAACGTTAAGTTTTCGTGACGGACCGACGGACCGACGGACAAAGCGATCCCTATGTATCGCCTTTTCTTCGAAAGGGCGACACAAAAAAGGTAGATAGACAAATCGTATCCGGAAGCATGGTCTTCAAGCCCTTTACAATACTGAGAAAAAGTTCCATTTTCTTTCTAGCAATTTGTGTATGCAATGGTGTGAACATTTGCATAAGTTGTCGATAATGTCATATTTTTATAAATGGACGATATTATAACTATAAGTTAGAAATTGTAAATGAGATGGATAACTGTAAGGTGGATACCTCACCTGCTAACAGAAAATCAAAGGCGTATAAAAACAATGATTTAGATTACGAGTCGCCGTTCTTGTGTTTGTTTAACAAAAATGCTGCTTAGAGAGATGAATGTGATTGTGAAATTTCTCATTATTCATGGCCCGGTTGTAAAAACTGGAAGTGCCGAGAGGAGACTTTGCCACTGGGCCATTCTTTAAATGAAAAAAAAGAAACGATTAAGATACTTGAAAATCGCTATAGTAGAGACCGTTCTGGTAGAGGTACTGGAAATGTGTATGGACTTGTGTATGGACTTGACTCTGTCAGCTATTAATGTCAATAATGAGATTAAAAGTTGCATTTCACCCATTTACATTTTACATTTGTGAGAAATGGTATGCAGCTGCAGCAAATATTTTTAACTCTTACTATGTATATAATGTAGATATACATGTACCAATAAATCTACTAACAATACCAGTTAAATATTCTCACTCAATCCTCTCTAATACATATCCTTCGGGAGCATTCATTACATCTTGTGGCAGCTCTTGCTTGATCGCCTGTTAAGTCTATATGACCAACGTCTCCAGACGAGTTTACTTATTTAAGATCGGTGGTGGGAGAAGCGGGGAGAGCATCCTAATCCAGTAAAACTCCTGGTTGTTTCTCATGCTCAGTGTATAGCACCGAGAAATGAGACATCGACTTAAACACCTGTTCGAAAGAAAATTAGTAGGGCTAGTGGAGAAGCAGGGGAACACACTCGCGACCCCTGGATTGCAAGTCTTGTGCCTTACCACCGGACCACTGATCCGATCCTATTGTGTTCGCTGCATAGGCTGTTATATATAAATATTTAAGTTCCCAGTGAGATTCGAATCCGCAACGAAAGGCAACAACCGCCTAGCAATGCAAAGTAAGAAAGCTTTAGATCACTCGGCCATCCCAAAAAGCCTTAACAAAGCTTTTGTAAATAACTTGTGTCCATCTCACACCACACCGGTGACAGGCGTTAGATATATGACAACACTGACTGTATGTCCGGGGAGACCTTTTTACCGCCGCCACACTGCAGACATAACGCTGTTTAGCACACCTTAAGCGTTTATGAAATGCCACTTGTAAATCTGTTATTTAATATATATTTTCTTTACAAAAGATCCAACTTTCTATAAGATGATCTTGATTTCACTAATTTTATAATACGCTAATCGCGGACATTTGGGAGGTGAACTTCGATTAAAAGTTTTGTCACGAAGTTTCACATGATTTCTTTTTTAACATGGGCAACTTCTGCTCGTTTCGTATGCCAGTTTATGATACAAAATCATTCATTATTCAACAGATTCTTGAAATATCAACGTTTAAACAGTCCATTCGAATTTGTCTGAACTTAACATTGAGCTGTCACGTTGGTGTTGATTTATTTGTGTGCTATGAATTTACGGTATGTCTCTCATACAAGAGATCACTTACGAGAGCCTTAGCTTCTTGGAGCTTGTTCCTTCTGGTGGTTCTACAATACAATGCGATATATATATAAGTAAAAAATAGTAGAGGAAAAGACAGCATAACTTTACTTATAGATCAATTAATAAAAGGCACCAAAACCAATTATCGAAAATGAGAACCCGATGGGTTTCCGCCTTGGAACGGTCAGTGGCAAAACATTTTCAAGAACAATCTTGGTGAATTAACCCACCAATCAACTCAAAAATGTTGCATACAAAAGCACACAAACATATAAAACATAAAAAGCTAATGGTATTGTAGAGCGAAAGAGGTACTCAATGATCTTACTGAGACTAGAGCACTTTGAGTAAAATCAGCAAAAACACGATGTCAGGAATAAAATAGACTGATCGAGTTTCTACGTTCTTTTTAAGATTTCCCTAGAAACCCTCATAAACTCTTAAACCCCTGCCACCGTCGTACAAACAAAGAAGTAAGCAAAGCGATCAACTGTAGAAGGGTTAATCACCAAGCAGGTAGAACACTGGAGAATATCATGTTGGTAGCCTTTCTTTTTGATTTTACAGATGGTGTTCATTTATAAATCAAATCTCTGTAAAACGCTGGTTGAGAAATAACTTTTTGCAATTATGATTTTAAACTCCAATTGTATTTTGCGAATAAAAACTGCAGAACGTTTTTCTTAATTTGCGTTACCGATACCCCTGTTACAAAAGTGTTTTATTCTTATGCAAGGGTTGCGTTCATGGAACTCCTTAACACTGTTACAAGCTCTAGAAAAGCGAACAAGGTGTGAAATATAAACCCCATAAGATGTAGCTCGTAAAAATGAATAAATCAGAATCATCTTTTATCGTATATTTGAATAGTAATAAAACCATTTTCAATAGAAATATTTTGATCAAGAAAGTTTGCATGTTTTTCTGATGTGTTTGCTTTATTAAGATTAGTTCATTTGGATATATCTTACTAACCAGAGATGGAAAATGGTTATTATCTATAACAAATCGCCAAGATACTTCGAGTTGTTGCAAAAGGCTGTAATAATGTCATCTTAGTGTTCATCAGAAAAGTATAATATAAAGTCTCTTTCATAGCAGTATAAAACATCTAGATCTACAACAAGTGCTGCACAATTAGTTAGGGGTGCACAATGACAGAAGCCTCCATAAATTTTGAAGTTATCTTCTAATGAGACAAGCTATGAATATATTTTTATACATGTTCTAATTGTTCCAGTAACCGGTTCAGTTTTGTTTTTCCAAGAAATCATCAGAAAGACACAAGAAACATGATATACATTGTGTTTTAGACTATTTACACATTCCTCCTCATAAAATTTCAGTTAGTAACACAGCTTCGGTATTAATTATCTTAGTATATACCCAGCATTATATGCTTCATTATAAAGTTTCAGTGTAAAAAGGCGTAGAAATTCACTAAGTAGGTGCTTTAGTAATGTAGAAACCACACTAAATTGTTATGGAATGGTCAGATGTAGATAAATAGAGAGAAATGTATGGCTACTTGGATCAAATGCCTACAGAAGCAGGGACAACTGACGGCACCATTGCATAAAATAAGTTTAACGGCATTATCATTTTTACTTGCAAATCGTTGATCCGGAATCTACAGATTTAAACTGTTATTTGGACCTACACATTATTCAGAGTTGGACTTTCCCATGACACCTTGTCCTGTCTTTTGGAATTATACTTCTTCAAGCAGGAAATCCAAGACATAACAACATTGACAAGGTAGCTTGTAACCTGTTAACTAAGAGAGCTTTTTCAAGTTAAATGGGAAAGACATTGTATTAATAATTTGCGGCAAATTATGTTAGATAGGAAACTCCAAATAAGGAATAATGACTTTAACTGAGATACAAACAAACTGACAACTTCGATAAAGCTTGCTAAGTTTCATCAAAGGCTGTGCTGAAACAAATATCAATGTATATCTAATTAGACAAGTTATTCTTCGTTCCTAGTTTGTTAATAGCAATTCATTGACCGTTCTTCTTACAAGCCAGCACAAAGTAGGTCAGGGTATTGTTGAACTTCAAAAAGAGGGCTATACAGACAAAACACGGTCATGTATTTTCCCTTACTAGTTTATTTAAATGCAATTTATAACGGTTATATTATTTAAAGGCTTCTCAAAGTTGATAAGATTTATTCGATTTGTAAAACATGTTCATGAAGTCATCTGTTCAATATGTTACTATAATAAGAGTAAGCGAATAATTTTTCAGTGAAACGCATTTGTTCAATATCTTGATTTTAATCTAATTTAGGTTACAAGAAAAAGTATTCATAAAAAGTTCTAACCACAGAAATGGTATAATAACAATTCACAGATTTATTCTGAACGCATATAAATGATTATTTTATTTAATTTTAGAAAAAAATGCAACATCAAAAACGTGCAAGTTACAAATAAGATAAACTGTTTGGACAGCATTTGATTTGTAATCATTGAACACGTGACCTGTACTATTTACCTTGAACAAGCATTGGCATACAAAATTCAGGTAGTATAAATCAAAAGTTTTGTTAACATGTACAATTACTGTTGAAAACATGAACTGTCACATGAGTAGACAAACTCTATCCCCACGAGGCCATTTATCAGCTGTCACATGAGTAGACAAACTCTATCCCCACAAGGCCATTTATCAGCTGTCACATGAGTAGACAAACTCTATCCCCACGAGGCCATTTATCAGCTGTCACATGAGTAGACAAACTCTATCCCCACAAGGCCATTTATAGGGCAAAAGAGTAGCAAGAGCAAATGTTTCAAGCAAAATAATTCTTTATCATGAATCTTTTAACCTGCTCTTGTTGACTGTATGTGTTTTCAATGTAGACGTATGTGGGCTGGACAATTGTAATCTCAAACTGAAGTCGTACATGCGCACAAACATTTAGTATATCTTTTTATTATTTTCATACATCCTTACAAAAATATGCTTGTATTTTGTTTCTGTACGTATAGATCCGTTTTCTTTCTCTTGTTTCAGTTTCCAAACCCTTTGCTCTATCATGAAGAACATAAATTTTGACAGATTTAATATGAATACTTTTAGTTTTTAAGCCTAGTTTATTTCTTGTT
Source organism: Cyclina sinensis (assembly GCA_012932295.1). Classification (NCBI taxonomy): domain Eukaryota; kingdom Metazoa; phylum Mollusca; class Bivalvia; order Venerida; family Veneridae; genus Cyclina; species Cyclina sinensis. The sequence continues at coordinate 68,908,569 of JAAONU010000001.1, read as the reverse complement.
TCTAGACAAATAACATTAGATTATGTTTCTCAATTTGAAATGCGTGTTATAAACAAACTTTGAAATCGGACAGGGAATTTTAGTCCGTTTATTCTGGCATTGAGTACTGATTGCTTACGAATCAAGCTTTACTCATGGGGCTTAACTTAATTTTCTTATCTGATTGCGTGTCCATAAAAAATGCATTTTCTTAATTTGATTTCTAAATCTCTCGTAAAACTATTTGTTTTCCTCTAAATAATGTTTCAAGAGAAGTGCTTAATTCATTTCTCAAGTGTTTCCTTGAAATATTCCATGAAAAGTATGATAGGATAATAACGTAGGACTCTGTTCTAGCGAAACTTGACTAGTAACTAGGTAAAATTAAAAACACTTCAGCTCTCAGTTTGAGAAATAACATAATCTATCATTGGGGTGGTTGAAGATCGGGAGATCCAAGCCTCTGGCGAGTTTCCGGTCGGGAACCGGTCACCCAAGGGTTTAGATATCCCACGCCCAATTATTGATTATTTTTCTCACTAACTCACTCATGGAACAAAAATACTAACAAACGCAGAAAATATTTGGAACTATTTTTTGCGTATTCACGCCTGTTAACCGCATAACAACAAAATTTCCAGTACACAACATTCAACATGGCGGAGACACGTTTTACCGATTCAAGTAAAAACTGATTAAAATAGACGTATTACGTAGGTTTAAACATCAGGAATGAGTAAAGTTGATAGATTAAAGTGATTTAAATGCAATTAATCAGAGAACATGTGATTTAAAGTGTAAACACAGATAAATTTAAATTGTCAACGCTAGAAATTGATTGAAATAATAAAAAAGTAGTTCGCATTCTAAAGCCATTCGAGATAAGCCCGTGTGAGATAAGATTTTCCACCACGGCTATTTTAGTAACATTTTCGGATTTTTCTGTCTAGTAAGTAAGAAAATCACGTACCACGTACCACAAAATTAAATCATGAATTTCATTCAGAGCCGTGGCTGTTGCGATTGCCTAACAGCTTACGCCACATTGTGCTCACTACTATATCCGGGAGTCAGTTATGGATTCCAAACTGGCACACGCTTGCAATCATATTTAGTGGTTCTGTGACTACATGGCATAGATAGATAGATAAATACTTTATTGAACAAAAGGCATATGCCTGTGAGTACATATATACATGCATATAATACAGTTATATTTACAAATTTACAAATTGGTCAGTGGCGGTCGTATCCATATATCACCCAACACAAATAAAAATAGACATTCACAAAAGTAGAAATTATCATCGTCATCATCGCATGCAACAAAAAGTTGTGATTTTACTAGTTTCGTTACATAATTTTTGAATGTTAACTTATATGATAAATTATGTGTACAAATATACTACTTATTTGACAACAAAGTAAATAATTAGTTTATGCTTTTAGTGTAAATGTACTATTTTAGTTATACATTGCATGTTACGATGATATTACAAAATCTGGTTTAGTTTATTTCAAAATTCTTTGTAACAAACAAGTAAACAACAGTCTATCTATGTTTCAAGGTATGTGTATATATATATATATATATATATATATATATATATATATATATATATATATATATATATATATATATATATATATATATATACCTAATGTATGTATATTTTCTGCGGAGAAAAGTGACCAAAGTCTAATATAAAATCGTGTTTCGACGCTCCATTGCTTTAAATGTATATGCTGCAAGATTACGATTAACTGATGGGTCCTCACACGAGAGAAGTTCAATCATCTTTGGTATATTTGGTCTATTACGGAAAAATAGTTTTATATTTCTTATTCTGAGATCTTTGTAGAGTTCACATTCGAGTAGGAAATGAAATTCGTCTTCTAAAGTGTTACATAGAATACATTTGCGCTCATTTCTTGTAACTGGTCGCGGTTTATGCCACCTTCCTGTTTCTATAGCTAGTCTATGAGAAGATAATCTAAGTCTTGATAAAGCTGTTCTATATTTACGGATCTGTACTTGCTCTAAATATTTCGAAAAATCAAAGGTTGCGAAAAGTCTATATGTGTCGGCCCTGGTCGAAGTATTAAGATTTGTCATCCAGTTTTGGATAAAAATATCTTTAAGTCTTTGTTCAACTTCTGATATGAAAATATCTTCGTTTCCTACTTCTTGGAAAAGCCAAGCGTAATTTAAACCTAAGTTTTCAAGTAAAGACATAACCGATTTTGCCCAATTTGAAATATCGTTATTTCTTTCGATATCTGCCAACATCAAGTTATATGTTTGTTTAATAAGTTTAACATTATCACATTTAATTATTTTGAGCCAATATTTTATAATTTGTATCGTTCTATCGGCATATGCATGGGACATACTGTAGCAGGAGCAAGCTTGTATTTTATAATAACATAACATAGCCACCAGTATTGGCATAGAATGGTATTATAGACATTTATAGCCATAGATATAATAAAATATTGCAAAGAATCGAGACTGAAAAGATTGTTTTTTAACAGAGAAGTTTCTGGACAGTTTGAGGAAATACATTTAAGATCAAGATTGAGCATGTTCTTATTTTACTTAAATGTCATTAACTGTTCAAATTATTAAAGTGGAGGCCAATGACAGAAGTGTTGGAGAAATGTTCTACGCCGCTGATAGTAATGCTGGCATATAACTATAATATATACTAATAATACATACATATGAAATAGATACAAAATCAGGCCTAGTGAGCAGTTTTCCAAAATGCCTGGTAAACTGTGAATTAGTTAAACCTGTTGGAAAACAAGCTTTTGCGAATTTTTTACCTGTTTATAGCATTTCAAAGTATGATCTTATTTATATTTAAATATTTCTATAAAATATGGCGGAGCAGAAATGAATCAAACGATGCTTCTTTCAAATGGCTTATGTTAGCAAACCCACAGAAGCCCCTGTATTTACATTTTAATAACAAATTTGCAAAGTTAGCCAACTGTTAACATAGTTATCTGTAAGAAAACAGCACTCCGCAAACATTAAACCTAATTTCTATCGGAGTTACGCATCTTAGACACCAATTCCAGGTGTCTCTAATAAAAACAATAAATGAAAAATAACTAAAACATGGAAATCATGGTTCATGTGATTAAATCTTAAATATGGTAGGTAAGGGAGTTGAAGATTAATGTTCTTTGGATTCCTAACAACCTGGCATTAAAATCAGAAGCTATGCAACCACCGGGTTAAGGATATAATCCCTTACAAGACACTGGCTCAGCTATAATATTCCCATTAAGAAAATGAACAATGTACAAACTAAAAACACACTTAACCCAAAATTTAAAATGCAGTCTTTGGAATTCCAGTAAGAAGGCGGTCTTACATCAATCCAATGGGGGACATTAGTGGATTATCTACCCTGAATACTCTCTGATATTACATTGGTCCTTCCATTTGGATTCCTCTGCTTTTATCGCTATTTCCTTTTTTGGTATGGTGATAATTAAGCCTAATTATTAGCAACAGTGGTAGTCAGATTACACTTACGTTTAGCAAAATGTTTTGTTAACACCATTATCTTTGTTTTTTGGTAATCCTAACTTTTTATTTAATATATAAGTGACAGTTTTCACAACTAAAGTCAAGACAATCACAGTTAGAAACAAGGATAAAGTCAGAGGATTCCAACTGAAAGGACCAAAGTACTATTTGGTCTACCTTTGATGTTATCTGAGTAAGGGAGATAATTTGTTATCAGGAATGTCCCTCATTATATGCTATTTCCTAAGAGTAAGGTACGCTAAGTAATGTCGACACCTCGTACAAATTGCTTGTACTACTCGCTTGCATGCGCCCTCGAGTAAAGGTTTGGTATGTAATAATAGCTTTTCTTTCAGTTTTTCTAATATTTTCTAAACCGGAATTTTGTGTCAAATTGTTTTAGTCCAAATATTATAAGAAGAACGTGCAGTTTCCAATGTGCATTTTCTTTTTACCCTTCTTTTGCCTTTAACTTAGCCGTCGGACATTCGTTATATTTGTTACAAATTTAGATCTGCCTAAAGTGTCTAGATTACTCTCATGTCGCTGCATTTAGAAAACGTATCTCCCAGTTAGTAAAAACTTCGGTGTTATAAAAATTTGGAGCTGTATTTAGCTGTTCTAATTTTACTCGTTAGAACAGCTGATGTAACATATATATCAAATCATGATATTTAGTACTTTACCTTTGTAATCGAAATGGGATCCCTTTTTCGCCTAGCAAAATCAAAGTGGTTTTTTAATTTACAAGGCAAGACCGCAGGATGTTTGTTGTCTGTCAAATAGGTAAAGTAAGGCACCTGTATCCTGTAGCTCTGTGTGATTTCGGCCAATAACTATATCCGCAGTCTCTCTGCGGAATCTGCTTTATTGGCGGTCTCTCCGCGTCAGCACTGGTTATTCTTTGCCTGTGCTTTAAAAGCTGCTGTGCAGAGAGAGCACCTGTACACCATCAAAACTGGAAGTAGAGTGTGTACAAGAATTTCATATAAATATCGGCCAGTTTATCAGTGTTATCTTGAGGAATATTGAAAAATAACCATGTTTGATAGGATTATTGTATACGTTATCAAAGCAATAACTGGTTTCAGACTGTAGAAAATGATGAGGCTGTATTCCATGTCAGTACAACACTGAAAAATATGTCCGAGTTTCTGTGCGCAATGACTGATAACAGAGAAGTAGACACGCATATACAAAGCAAATATATTTCAGTGTTCCGTGCACTTCTAAATCTTAAGAAACTCATCTGCCTTGAACTGATATCTGACCGATTTTTCTGACTTCCTTCATCACAAACTGTGTTTACAGCAGGCAATAACTGATGCCTACGCAGAGAGACCGCCGATATGGTTATGCAGCGTGATCAAAGGATTCACCAATTACGTATATTTGATAAGTCTGAACTCAATATTTCTTAAAATCGCGTCATGTAAATCTGGCTCAGTATCATATGTAAAATCTAACGTATTACGTATTAATAGACAGGTATTATTCGTAAGTAACCAACACAAAAATGGGCTGAGAAAAAGTATCCACTTGTCCGATTTCAAACTAATTTAACTTATTTGATTTATTTAGTTAATTGGCCCTTTTTTATGTCCCCGCTATAAAATGGGGGACGTATACTGTTACCCTAGTCCGTGTGTGTGTGTGTGTGTGTGTGTTCGAAAAAAGTATATACTCCGTGTCCGGTCCATAACTTCTGCATGCTTGATGAAATTTCAAAATAAATTGGTATACATCACCACCATAATTAGAAAATGTGTCAGGTGCAAGACCCAGGTCCCTAGATCAAAGTCTAAGGTCACAGCAGGGAATTGAACTTTGTGTATTTGTCATATAGTCTTAAGTGATGTTGGAGTTCGTGCCTGGTCCTAAACTTCTGCGTACATGATGGGATTTCAAAATAAATTGGTACACAATTAGAAGGCGATGTGTGCAAAACCCCGGTGCCTAGGTCAAAGGTCAAGGTCACAGTAGGGGATTAGACATAGTATATTTCTCTGGTCCATAACTTTTGCATGCATGATGGTATTTCAATATCAATTGTCACACTTGACCAACAGAAATAGAGGATGCCAGGTATTTGCCAACTTAAAGCCCATGTTGCGGGGGCATTCGTGTCCTATGGACACATGTCTAGTTTTTTTATTTTTCAAGCCATTTTGGTCTTTTAAAAACATGACCAGTAAAGGACAGGGTCGTTTTAATGGAAATCTCCTCTCTTTAGAAACCGCTGGCACGATTTCAAAATAATTTTACATAATTGTTTCCTATGTGGCCGTAATCACTTTACACGCCATGTTGGTCCTTATAAAACATAGTAAACAGAGGACGGGACCTGTTTTCACTTTATGACTATATTGAAAACATTTAAAAATTCTAATAACAAAGTCCTGGTCCAATTACAAAATAATTTCACAGATATATTTCTAAGCTGGTTATTTATCAACTACCTTGAATTTGTTTGTTTTTAAAAGAACGTGGCTTAAAGGGAGCGGAGCAAGATTTAGGACTATATGGAAAAGTGTTCTCTTCAGAAACCCCTGGCCCCGTTTCAAAATAATTTCTCAGAAATGTACTTCTAGTAGCCTTTATCAAATTTCTTCAAACCTTGGCAATCAGTGGTTGGGCAAGTATTCACTATACGACTATATGGAAAACTTCCCCCCAGAAACCTCTGGCTAAATTCCAAAGTTATTTAACAAAATGTTCCTTTGGTGGACCTTTAAAATATCTTTTAGAGTTATGTTTGTTAAACGTTTTTTTAAACATGTGGACAGTTTTGAAAACAGATTTTAACCTTGTCATACGACATATGTTCTATTTTTGGAGGTTACGGCAAGGAGAAATCGAACAATATCAACAATGGTTCTCAGTTTAACCATATAAGGCCATCATGGCCCTCTTACTTGAATGATGTGTGTAGGCCTCGCACCAAAGTTGACTGGGCATTCCCGCTTTAAGTTTGCAAGGCGCAGTAAGTCGTTCAACTGTATATGATTAAAACTATAAAGATTATTTTGAAATTTAGGTGATCGAATTTTTTAAAATATCATAAAAAACCACAATTCAAAGTATGAAACTTAGAAAACTGCGCCCTCGGGTGATATCTGGTCTTGTAGGATGACAAGTCTGCATCCAATCAGATTCAAATCATATCCTCAAAATCGCAAGGGAGATCGTGTTCTTATGTTAGATTTAGAATCTATGTATCTCGTGCAAATTTTCGTCTAAATGAGCGTGCATCAGCATTGTAAAGATTACAACTCTTATATAGAAAAACAAAGAACAACACTATGTTTGTGATAACTTTCACGCTGCAGACAATCTTTTGTTTTAATGTGCAGTTATAACGTCCATACCTTTTGACTGTTTATCATACGATTATGCAACATTTACGAGCGTAACTGGCGTGTGATCAAGTTTTTAATGTAAAATCGTATGGAAAGGGCGCCATTAGAACGCCTCGGCTGTTTTGTATTAAAAACTAATGCAATACGTCAATGTAATGGATACACCACATGACAGGCAGACATAATATAATATGAAATGTTACAGGCACGAGACACCAGTGAAAGCATACACAGTATATTTTTTCTTTGAACTGCATAAACTTTCAGTCAACAGAAAACAAGTATTAGTTCAGTTGTCATGATTTTTTGTAACTTATCATCAAAAAACTGAACCCAGCAGACATCTGAGATATCGCAACATCATGTTCTTGATGCCTAGAATATCCACCTAACACAACATAATTGTGGTAAACTGACATTATCATATAACGCGCTGTACACCATCACTCATTATGAAGACAGAAAAACATCACAATACGTCGGTTAAAACAGACAGTCTAGGCGTTCCATAGTTAATGGTAACCCTGTCTTTCATTGTGTGTGCGAAGTAAAACCATTCTTAATAAAGAAAAAAAACTTAGTAGTGTAGCAGATAAAGTCATTAAAACGTCGTGTTTGAGTTCTCTTAACATAATGCTTCCTTGACCCAATTATGGAATGGAAAACTTTAATGGAAAAAATAATATTTTGGACAGCATATGATCAAAGTTTAACAACACATATCATGGACTACCAAACATAACCATTTGTTCAAAGAGCACAACAGTTTACTGACAGAATATGAGGGTGTGCTAATAAAATTAATAGAAAGCCTGGACTGTTTAATGTCATATGTTGTTAACCGCCGAAGGCGGAGGGATATAGATTTGACGTTGTCCGTCCGGCTGTTCGTTCGTCCATCCGTCCTTCCGTCTGTCCATCCTTCCGTCCGTTTGTCCGTCCGTTACACTTTGATTGGAACATAACTCTAAAAACTATTAAAGTTATAAACCAAAAAACTACATCTTTTTTTGTATTGCAGTGCATAGGAACTGAAAAATTTCATGTCATATTTGTTTAGTTATTTGTCTTTGCTCTTTTTCATATTTTAAGTTTTAAACCTAAAATTTCATATGTGGTTACATCTTAAGCTTCAAGAACGTGACAAGTAACATATTTTAACATTGCTTTAATGAAGCTGATTACTCATAATTCGTAAGACGTAGAGTTTTGATATTTAGTGTGAAGCATTGTCCAGTAGATCTCTATCAAGCTGGTTAAAATCACGAACCCTCGGTCAATATTGGTCCTGCCCTGGGCCTATATATAGTTATATTTGAAAAAAAAACTGAAAATCTTTCTTTTCTCTCTTTATTTCCTTTTTTTCTTTTTCTAATGGGTAGGTACATGCAAGCTCGTTTATGATAAATAAAACAGACGAGCGTTAGTGCCGCTGCGCGATGCTCTTGTGCTAAAATATGTGAATAAATTTGCATTATTCGGCGGGGTTTCGTTTGTTATAATTTTTCTTGGCTGATGATATTGTGAATCCGATAATTTCCAGGTTTTTTTCGCTTATAAAACCTCAACATCGCAATTCATTAGAACTAATGTGAGCGACTTGAAATATAAATGGCCCATTAAATGTATTGTGAACATTGAAAGAAACACTTCCTAGTACAAAATGTTTATACGCTTTAAGAAGTTGAAATTATATTTTATTCTAATTGCATTGCACTTGCTTTATTTCGAGGTCAGTTTATTTTCAAGCCATTTACAAATCTGGAGTTTCCACATCCTTTATGTGGTAGAACATTTTCATAAAGATAATTGTTCAGAGAACATGATTAATGCCTATGTGGCAAAACTGTGTAAATACATGTGCAATGTAGTCCAGAGTAAGGGAGGAAAAATAAACAGTGGATGTAAAGAAAAAAGTTTTTATGCGCAAACCAGTTGTTCGGCTCATAAAAGGACGTTTTGTTGAATATTTATAAGGGCTAAAGACAGACTTTGCTCACATATTACAAATTGATGATATAAAAAGTTATCACGAGTGTAAATAAACATAAAACTCTACTCTGTTATACTTCAAATTTCTTGGAATTCCTTATTTCAAATTTTACATTACAGTATTTTACTAAGCTTTTATGTTTCGCAGTAATCAATGTACAATACATGTGAGTTTTAAAGCAGCCGCTTTTCTTTTATGGTTTTAGACGTTGGCGCCTCACTCTTCGAAGAAATCGTCCAGCAAATGTCGAATGTAAATCGGTCGAGCAAATAAAAACTTATTTCATTTTCAATCAAGTTTGCCATTTTCTTTGTTAAACACACCGCGCCTAAATGCTTGTAGCAACCGATGGCGTCTCATGTCGGTTAGGTCAGACAAATCCGCCGACTAAGTATATTAATATTTAATATTTATTAATAAGCAATGTTCTATAGAACAAAATATAAAAAAAAACGTCGCTGATCGCTATTGCTACCCTCTTAATATTTCATGCAAAACCTAAAGTATTTTCTATAGGACCTCAACCAGGATTGTACAAACTTTTTCCCTAAGGTCATTTTGGCCAGATGGTCAGACGTTTTACATAGATTTATATAGACAAACTCTTTTCCAAAAACATGAGGCTGAGATTTCTGAAATTTGGTTAAAGGGGACCTGAACCACGTTTGAGTTCAGAGGACCTGTACCAGTATTGTTTGATTTATGTCCCTTGGGATTAGTTTGCTCCAATAGGGCTATACGGGTCACATGGTTAACCAAATATATAAAAGAAATTAAAAACAAATACATCTGGAAACATTATGAGTTCTTTTCTTAGGCCAAACAGCCTACAACTTTGATAACTGATGCAGAGTTTCTAGTTTTTTCTTGTATTTTGATGATTAATTGATACATTGCACTTGTCATTTAAAGCAGTTTAACTCAGGTGAGCGATTAAAGGCCATCATTGCCCTCTTGTTTCTTCTTCCTGCTCGTCTGATAATTGCATTTAGTGTCAGCTAATTTTTATTTTTATCATTGTTAGTGTTCGTGATAGTAGTGATGATGTTCATTGGCGCATTTATATTTTAAAATCTATGAAAACCTGCAAACGCTACAAGACACATTCTACATAAGCTTAAATAATTAAACATCTGCGTTTCCATTATGAAAAAATAAACTACTAAAGAACTTCTATGGAGATTTCAGTGGCAGGTCCTTTTCTTGTGCATTCCTTATCATCAGTAGAAGCTTTTGAAAATAAAATAAAATTTAGCAAATGATTTGAAAATCTGCGTATTCCTTTTTTTATAAAGGTATGTCCAAGGGCAGCTAATGGAATTCTTTGAGATATAGAAACTTTTGATTTTAAAATACTTAATACGAAAAACGGCTTATCGGAAGCCGGGAAACAGGTAAGCCATAGTGTCTCGTCAACTGGCACCAATTGTTTTAAGCTTACTTTGTTACTTCTAACGCCACAGATGGAGGGCATCTAGTTATTTTATTTTTCTCTGTCCGTAATAATTTTGTATCCACTTAGTATCTCGGTAATTTCTCCTTTTTTTTGCCCCCACTAGCGGTGTCATATAGATTTACCAATGCCGCCCGTGTGTCAGTACATACGCGATATTTTTGTTTTCTGTGAATTTTTGAAAGTAAATATTGTCCAGAAACGCAAATTCATGATGCACTTATACTTAAAGCAAATACTTTTGTGTAGAATCGGTGTAAACATAGTTATGGACCTTAAAATGAATGGATCTTGTGTCTTCTATAAGGATGGCCAGGATTTATGCAACTTTACAGGAATGTCTGAACGCTGGTAAAATTATGCAAGAAGGATTAAAGTGATAACAACACAGCTACCGACCTTGATATAGGAAAAAACTATTGTAATATTGCGCCTCGTCTCCCAAAAATAAAATTAACCGTACACTGTTTTCTTTGACGTATTTCACAAAAACAGCTGATGCAATTTATCAAACAGAAGGAGCAGAACAGACAACACCGGAGCAGGATAAAGCTTTTCGTCATAACAATGTTTCTTTATTTTTGTTCACTGTTTGATACCTTTCCTCAACTACTCGTAAATAGTTATAAAGTTTAATATCCGCGTGTGGGTCACAAATAGTTTACGATGTTTAACTGTGGTACGAGATCAAACAGTTTTTATTTAAACTAAAAGCGTTTTCTTAAATCTAGATTGCAATCGGGTGTGAATGTGTAAAACATTCAAATATATTGCATAAACAACGGCAAAGTTTACTAAAACGTGGCGAATCAACTTGTTAATTCTGCTGCCTGCAGTGTATGGTATGTAAAAAGATATATCGAGATAATTGATAATTCATGGTAAACATTATTACAGAAAACTGTCAGTTATGTCAAATGAAATCAAAATTAGTGCCATAAAAAGCATTTGCATGAATAAACTGTAGAATTTTCAGAGTGTTTTCGTATTTAAACACAGTTGTAAATCGTTAATGAACCATTCTGAAAAATTTTGTGCTCAAGTCGAATTCCTAAATGATAAATTGAAAAGATCTGGAAACTCAGCCGAGTTAAGATGTAGAAAAACAAACAATCGAAAGTTCAGAGTTTTATTTACATAAAGCACGTTCGTTTTTTACAGAATTTCAAGTTTAATACTTCAACTATGTACAAAACCTGTTCTTAGTAGGCAACGACATGGATGAGACAAAAATGTGCACTTAAAACTTGAATCATTGAAATGATTCGGAAATTTTATTTAGAGAAACAGTTATCCATAATGACATAGTTTCTTCGCTGTGAAACATTAACAAATAGTTACTTTTTTATTCATTAATTATATTGACAATTGCCAGTTAAGAAACAGTGTGCGTCCAAGCAATTTATTGCAAATCATTTATGTACATTTGTGTCGAAACATATTATTTGTGGCAGATGCATATGAATAGACGGCCTTACATGAAAAGATTACTCAAAAACTTACATTTGGTATGGTTTTTCTTTTATAAAAACAAACTTAATGCATAACATACTTTATCAATGCAAACAGAGAGTATCCAATTACGGAAGACCCAGCTTTTAATATTCGTCCGTTTTCGCCAGACACAAACTCCTTCAGAAGAATTTCGAAAAATGCAACATAAACAAAAGTTCCCACCGCGAGTGCTTGAAGAAAAGCAGACGCTGCAGTCAGTGGTACGGAATCCGACTGTGACGTCATCAAAATTCCTAGTCCAACGCCCAGTGGTGAGACAAAAGACAAGTATAGCATTGCAATCACAAACTTGATTGTAGTTGCACTTTCGCAAATTGTTATGCCACTGCTGAAGAAAATAAGAATTTTGTGCATACTAAGGGCCAGCAGGACAGACCAAACCTTATCGTCTTCTTTAAGCAATCCTAAACTAAGGCCATCGAACACCATATGAATTGACAGTGCAAGCATCAATACGATGCTGTGTAACTTTGACATGCCCTGGCTGTAAACAGTGTCTGTTATACAATGTTGAGAATGTTCTGCTTCAATTTCCGATGAAGATGGCGCATGTGCTACTTCCATCGAATCGTCCACTGTTTGTCTTACACGAATAACAGTCACGTGACCATTTTGGTACGAAGCACAAAAGTCGTTGCATTTGTGATCATCAGCATTCGAATCAGTATTTGTCTGGCTCTCACTTTTGCCCCCTTCTTGGCTCTGTGGATTTTCTTTCACGTTCTGTTTCTTTTGGTGCTTATCATAACATGATACAGTAACATTTTCAATCAGTAATATAAGCAAAAATCCAAAACCAAGAATAAGCTCTGTTACTGGATAATCTTCATCTTTACCCAGAACATGAAATGCCTTTTCAGCTGCCTCGCGGCTCTCGGGAAGCAATGTCAGCAAAGAAGTAGCTATAAATACGCCTCCTGTGAAACAATTCAGCACACCTAACACTTTCTTGAAAGATTTTGAATTATGACAATTCCTCACAAGAATACGGAGGATGAAATACGGCAAAACAAGCCCACTGACAGACGACATAAAAAATAAAATTCCCAGTGAGTACAATTTAACTGTTGAAACCATTTTCACTACTGTTTGTGTGTTTGATCGAAACCGCGGTATTTACAATTGATACTTCGCAATCAAATTTTTCGATATAAAAAGTCCCGCTGGCGTACCACTAAAATGTCAATTTTATTCATTTGAAAGTTTAATTGAATTTAATTTTGCATTTTAAACATATTTACGTGAACTACAATCTTCAAAAAGAACCTTTTAAGTCACGATTTAAAACAGTACATATGAGTTTTATCTTGTTTACTGTCATACTAGTATATAAGCAAACATGACACCGCATTTCATATTAAATCAAATTCATATGCAGGATTATGTTACAGCTGTTTCCCAAGGCCATTGATCCATCCATATCCAAGTACTTCTTGTTTCGTCTAGATAATACGATTAATGTCATAAATACGAGCAACATGTTCTTCTGACAAAAACAGCTCGAAGGTTGTTACAAAAGGCACACATATTTTGTCACTGTTAATATATATCTGATTTTTATGAATTGATGTTTATTTTAGATCAATGCCTTGTTTGTATTAAGTTTTCTACTTTGATTTAAAGGCCCGGGTTTAATTAAAAAGATAGAATTTACTTATAACAGGCTGCTAGTATTTGATATGACTATGCATCTAGTGAACATTCCTTCTACAGATCTGCTTGAAACACCAGCGCTTCACCTAAGTGGATGATTTAAATTGGAAATTGGCAATGGTCACGTGGGGGTAGTCACGAGAATCTGTGCATATCAAAATTTAATAAATTTATAACGAATATCTAATGTCTTTTTTTAATAACAGATAATGACACAAAAGTAAACCCTATTATCTTTAATATATTTTATCTTTGCAAGTGAAACTGGGTCTTTAACAGAATAGATAAATATTTTCCAGGAAACAAAATATGGTGTAAACTTATACAAGGTTAGCTTTGTAAAAAAGCTTGTCACCGGTCCGTTTAGAACTTTTGTCGGGGAAGCAGGCACTTAAAAAGCTGAATGGCTTAGTTTGTTCTTTTATTTATCTTACATGTCATTCAAAAAACTCTAGATAGACTAGAAGTCACAATGAAATGAATAATGGACAGAAGTCCAAATAGCACAAAAACTACAATAATATTTCTCTAGTTTAAAAATATATTGTTCTCATTAGCAGGTATGTCTGAAAGCAATTTATAATTACAAAATCAGTTATAACACTAAATTTGCAAAATATCGAAACCATGTGATGGAATTTGGGTAAATTATATATCAGTGCACTTAGACATCTGGCGGTAATTAGTGATGGGACTGAATGTTTATCACTGAGAATAACAGCTAATTACTAAACTGGGGAGTTAGTAAACTATACAAGACAAAGAATAAATAATGTCATTAAAATGCCTTTTCATGACTTAGTAAAGTACACTGTTTGAAAATAACTAACTAACCACTATTGAAAATGAAACTGAGTGATCAAAATAGGTTTGGAGCGCACAAGAGGTTTATATTGTTATTCAAACCTTACCTGTACACCGTGCTGAACTCGTAGGTTATTTTCTGAAAAAAAATATTTTCAAAGATTAAATATTTTACACAATACGACCCCCAGGGTGGGGCCAATTTTGACCCCAGGGACATAATTTGCATAAACTTGGTAGAGGGTCTCCAGCTGATTATGCAAAATATCTAAGTTCTAGACCTAGTGGTTTCAGACAAGAAGAATTTTTTAAGTATTCCCTATATAATATTATGTAAAATCAAGAGACCCCGGGGCAGGGCCTTTCATGACCCCAGATGCATAATTTGAACAATCCTTGTAGAGGACCTCTAGCTGATGCTCCATGCAAAAATTCTTAGTCCTTGCCTCTGTGGTTTCAGACAAGAAGATTTTTCATTTTTTTTCCTATATAAGACTACGTAAAATCAAGTAACACTGGGGTAGGACCACTTTTGACCCAAGGGGTATAATTTGAACAAACTTTGGTAGAGGACCTCTACCTGATGCTCCATGCAAAAAAAATCTTAGGTCTAAAATTTACCGTATCTCATAAGAAGATTTTCAAAGATTCAATATTTTACACAAATATGACCCCTGGGGTGGCGCCAATGTTTAACCCAGGGACATATTTTGAACAAACTTGGCAGAGGACTTCTAGTTGATGCTCTATGCAAAATATCTAAGTTTTAGGCCTTGTCGTTTCAGACAAGAAGATTTTTTGTCTTCCCTATATAAGCCTATGTAAAACCAAGGGACCCGGGGCAGGGCCATTAATGACCCCATGGACATTATTTGAACAATCTTGGGAGAGGACCTCTAGCTGATGCTCCATGCAAAAACTCTTAGCCCTTCTATTTGTGGTTGCAGACAAGAAGATTTTTTTTTTCTGTAAAATCAAGTAGAGCCAGTTTTGACCTAAGGGGCATTATTTTTAAAAATTTGATAGAGGACCTCTAGCTGATGCTCGATACAAAATATCAAAGTTCTAGGTTTTGTGGTTTTAGACAAGAAGACTTTTTAAAGCTTTTTACTATATAAACTTACGTAAAATCAATTAACCCCCAGGGCTGGGCCAATTGTGACCCCAGGGACAAAATTTGGACAAAATTGATAGAGGTTTACTAGACAATGCTTCATACCAAATATTAGGGCTCAGGTCCTAGTACAGGCAAGTGTCATCAAAGTTGACTTAGTGGAGAAGTCGTTTAAGTCAAATTGTTGACAACGCACGTCGGACAATCAATGATGCCAAAAGCTCACCCTTCAGCACTTCGTTGATGGAGATTAAAGTAAGGAGAATGTTTCTACAACTATTAATTGCACTGTACAGATATTTATATACGTTCGGCCTTTAACAGATTTCAACGTGCATCTACGAATGGTGTTTCGATAAAACAATGTAATTATCGAAGAAACTGTAATTCTGTCAGAATAGTTTAATCAGGTGAATGAATATGAAGCAAATATTTCAGATATTCGTCATCTCAACAAACACTGGTGCATAGTTTTTATTACTAAGTATAAAGACATCTTCACACCTTTAATACAGTAGAATTATGTACTTTTGTCAACAGTAAACATTGCAACACCTTCAATGATTGAAAGTGTGCAGGGAAGTTATTGAAATATTTCATTAACAGTCTAGATAGTTATTTAGAACATGTGTTGTTGAAGGACTGAAAATTCGTCGGTGAAGGTGAGGATCCAGTAAGGTGTTCGAATACTGTATACTGCTTTAAATCAAAACGATCAACCCGACATTGGCTTTGGACACCAAAACAATTTAACTTCTCTTGCTATTTTAACTAATACAGTTATGATCTGGGATAACAATGAGATATTTCAGATTATGAAAACTACGACAGTAACAATTCAGAAAGGATTATCAAGTAACTATGATCGAGTAAATCAAGCATTCCTAGAGTGTAATTCGTCTTCAGGAAAAATCTAGTTCGCGTAATTTAAGGCTAAATCAAATCAAATCGTTTCATATATATCTTTATTTCATCTGTATTAACAAGCATATGTCAAGCTGAAGCAAACATTTTGAATAAACAAAACTATTAACAACTAAAATATTTTCACAATTTTTATCTTGTTTAAATAACATTGAAGTGCATGTTCAAACACCCCCTTACCCATCCAAATTTCTTTGTTCTTTGACTCTGTATACTTCAGATATCGTGATCGTTTATTCAGCCGTGCTGTAACTACAGAAGTCGTCAGTTAAAGCAAGGCATCAGTTAAAGCAACCCAGTCATCTTTCATGACAGATGATGGTGTCGAGTGCGACCTTAACCTCTCTGCTTGTTTCTCTTTAGCCAGCTTTATCACGCGTGCAATGGCAAGTTCAGGGTCTCATGGTCTTTTCCACAACACAAAATCTAATTATTCCTTCATTACAAGACTTAAACGTTTGATCATGTTTTCACCAAACGCCATAAACTAAATGACTTTTTAAAAACATAATGCAATAATGTTCTTACCACTTACATTCTGCCCTTTGCAATAATTCCTTAAAATAACTTTAACAATCTAACACGCAGAATCAAAAGTAAAATTTCTGTTGAATTCTTCCCAAATGCATTTGCAAAAATTCTGGTGGCAACGAGAAAGATTTTAAACAGCCACAGAGTGGAGAAGGGGTGAAGTGAAGAAGTTTTGTACCATAGGGACAAACAAATCACAAACCACGATTTGCTACAGTTGCTGTTTGTTTGTTTAATGGGGTTTAACACCGGTTTTAGCAGCTGTGGTCATATCCAGGCGGTCAGTCCACCTAAAAAGTGTTCCTGGGTATCCATCCAGTTTACTAACAAATTCAGAGGTGAGGGACAAATGACCTATAGTCGCATTGTCTGAGAACAATTAATACGGAAAATTTTGCCGGCCCTGATGGGGATCTAACCGGGAACTCCAGGATTGACAATCCGATGCTTTACCGATTGAGCTAGCCGGGCCGGCTACAGATGATTTAATATTATCGATTATTTTTATATTAGCTAAACGGTTCAGTATTTAAGTATTATGAAATTATTTCGTTTCATAATACGAAAAAACGTGCGTTAACCCTATATTAACTGAACCCACCACGTGGAAGCGCCTGGCAGTTTTATAACAAATTTTACCGCCAAAAAGGCATGAAATATACGAGAAAAATAATATTCATGAAAACAACAAAATAAAAGTGTATCACATAAAAAACATGACAACTCACAAACATTTACACACTAACGGAGCCAAGCAGCAAAATAACAAAGAACGAAGCCAACGGAGCCTAGCTCTACACAAAGAAACAACACAACAGATAGCACAGTAAACGCTTTATCAAAAAAATACATATCGCAAGTCTGCGACAACATATTCGGGTATCATATGCGTACAATGACAGAATGACTGCATGTCGGCGTAATCTGTGATCAGACGCACGGAAGTTGTGTTCCTTTAGAAAATAACAGAAGTGAACTATTTGTAATATATCATCTCCAACAGTAAGAGAGTAGACAGTTGAAATAATTTAACGAGATCTATTGTGTTAGATTTCAGTCACAAAATAATTGTGTTTCTGATGAGTTTGGGAGATACCAATTAAAGTTTCATGTAAGTGTCATAAGATATTGGTTAGAATTAAGCAGTGTTCTGACACAAATTATTATGAAGTTATTTATGATATGATTATGGAACAGTTTTAGTGCAAACATAACATGACACGTTCTGAGATTGCTTTCCTGCATTTTAACGTCCTTGTTTGTAATTGTGACATTACACATTGTCTTATTACGTGGATATTATACAGTATTCTTTATGTAGCCTTGCTGAGTGGTTACACTTCTTGACAAATGTCAAACGTTATTGCTGAATTTTTCAAATTAGATGCACAGAATTTTAACTATTATTTTGTGAAGTTTTAGGTGTTATAAGTTTTTTGATGGTTTTGACATGGGTTGTATGCTTTTTAAGCATTGTGCATGTGTGCAGTTTAATTTGACTAGTATGTATGACTAGTACTAGTTTGACTTGGATGTTGACAAGACATTGAATAGACTGGCTTACGAGATGGTAATTACCTTCTTTTTTCAAATACTGTTTGTGCGCACACTAACAATATATTTTTGTCCGAAAAATATTTCTGTTATATGAAGCATCTACATATATGTATAAAATATAAAAAATATATCAATTTCGAATGATATTGCAGTAATTTGAGAAAGAAAATGTTTTAAACAAATTTAAGACAGTTCTGTAAGAAACTACCATCCTCACCGGAGTCGTAATTTTTATATAGTCTTCTTAAAAGGAGAAGAGCATGAAAACAAGGTGCCCCTCTTTTTGTTGGACAAGAATTTACTTGATCCGTGGGAGGTTTTGTCAAATTACAAACCGGAGAAAAGATTGTTCAGACTACAAAACTCAAACCCGCGACGTCCTGCTTGCGAATCAGGAACTCTACAAACTGAGATAATCGGACAGTCTATCCGACTAAATCATTTGACAAGAGGAGAAAAACGTTCAGACCCGATACATGGCTCAAACCTGTGAGTTCTTTCTTGCAAGTAAAGAGCTCTACGAACTGAGTAGATCGGGAAGTCAACTCCTAACAGTATTTCGTCCAAAATCCCTCACGCCCTTCCTACAAAACCGTCAGACATGGCAAGAAAGTACAATAACATTTCAATTAGCGAGTATATCATAAGCAATGATTTCGTTAAATGGAAGGGCAGTTTTGTTCATGTAAATAATGAATATATAGATGTATCAGTTCCTTAGAGAACAGCCAAATCATTGTAATGACCAGCAAGTCATTGAAATTGACATACCAAGCACACAGTGCCTGATAAATGGCGCTATTAAAGCAACTGACTCACAGAATTTAACTTAAAATGTTTTTTCTTTAAAATAAAAGACAAGTTAGTAAAAACATATGGTTATGGCAAAAACATAATTTTATGCTTCTATACACCATGATACCATGAAAAAAAATCAACAGGATTCGAACGCATGCCCTTCCGGTCAATAAAAAGAGAAGGTGGCGAACTACACCATTGGGGCACAGCAACTTGTTGCTAACAAGAGTCAAAATTAACAATATAAACACTGTAGCTTATCCGTGACTTGCAGGGTAAAGTTTTTTTTTCGTAAAAAAATGTGTAAAGCTTTATATTATGATTTGTTTTTGTAAATAACTTAGTTTAAATATGTTTCTCACAATTAAAACTAGAATTTCAATATGCATAATCATTTTTTCTTTTTTTATGCATCGTCGACCCATCTTTGCGTCTTTCGCTTTATAAGGGACATTTCATGCACTTATTTCAACCAGTCGTAGTATCTTACCTAGTTTGGTGAAAACAGTCGAACATTTAATGTTTATACATATATTATGCTCTAAGGAAATGGAGGCATAAAAATATTTATTATATAGTTATAAATGAAATATTTAGAAATACTGATGAAATAAAATGCGTATGTTCATTTTCCGTATTTTCACTGTAAAAATTTATTTTTCACTGCAGTGAAACATATTTTCCGTATTTTCACTGGTGTCTTGCCGAACTACTTTCTTCTAAAATCAGCCAATACACAAAATTAAAGGGGAATTCTTTCGAAACGTAAGGTCAAAAAGAGGGAAAGTATATAATAAACAGAAAATTCAAGTTTTTTCTATAAATACAGGATTTATTTTCATCTCACGGTATGAAAATTATCATATTTCACTCGTGGCTATCGCCACTTGAGAAATATTTATTTTCATACCACTCGGTGAAAATAAATCCCATATTTATAGAAAAAACTTGAATATCCTCTATATAATATTTAAAGTAGAAACAATATGTCTGTGTTAACAGTTGACTGGTACGATAAAACGACCTTAATCATACACCTTAGCTTCAACAAAGGCAGTGTTAAGAAACGTATATAGTCCCAGTTTTAATTTTAGAATACTGGGAGTTTTACGATAGCCAAACAATGCAGTCAGCTTATGCAAAATATTTTTCGACCAATTAGTCAATCGTCTTCAAATATCAGTTCAGTTTATTAGCAGACACACAACATTCATGTACAAAAACACTGGAGAGTTCAACAACACTTTTCTCAAAAAGGTGTTATCGTCAATTTCAAAAGAAAGCATTATCAATGTCAATAAAAGGTTATTAATTTCAGATGTACAGAAATACACGTTACTTCAGAAGTAGGGTTGTCACGCTCCTCAGTGTAATTTTTGCTTCAATACTGTTATGATTTAAACTTAAATTCTGGTAGAAAATCTTGAGTAAAAGCAAGAAAAAGTATTACTGATCAATGATAATCATGGGTAAGGGAAGCCTGGATAAATCACAGTGAAGGTTATGAGGAACTGTTTTTGTCACTTTTTAAACCAGGTGTTAAAGATAATTATTATGCAGATGTGTAATGAAAATCTAGAAAATTCAACAAGAGCAAAAACATATCGGTACGCACTTAGATAATGTAAAATTTGACAAATACTGATTGGCAATATGTCATTTTTGCATGTAAGCACATAAAATCAAAAGCGGGTCCGATAGACCAAATTCTATATAATAATGAATAAAGTTGTCAGATATGTAATAAATTAGAATATTAATTTCATTTCTAATTATAATGTCAAGAATTAAGAAACTAAGGTATATATTAAAATATATTACTGGAAATACATCAAACATTCCTTAATTTATAGAACTATTGACATAAGAAAATGAATATGTGAGAAAGCTGTGTATGTGCACACAACTTTTGAATTGAGAAACTGATTGTTGTGTTGTTGTTGTTTTTGTGTGTGTTGGAGGGTGAGGTAGGGTCTTTCGGTTGAGTCTTTTTTTAAACTTGACTGTAAAGTCTTTTGTCTAATATTTGTAAATATATAACAATAAACATACTCGCATGAACTGATGTAATGTGATCGAGAAAAGTTGTTTAATACAGAGTGCATATATTTATTCCTATTTAACACTTCCTGTAAATATGTTTTGGTGTAAGGGTGTAACTTGAAGTTTAATTAGTACTGTTAGTATTGTAAGGGTGGGGGCGGGGGTAACTTGAACTGTTAGTATTTTGTTCACTGTGTATTTTTACAGATGAAGAAGATTTCTATATTTTATGATTCAAATCACCTGAATAATGATATATCAAGTTGTTAATTAATTTCTTAGTATACTTACAAAGTTTTTATGAATTTTGAAAGATGATGAAGAAAACACATTTGAAAGGGAAACTATATGCATAGTAAAACTTATTAAGTGCATAATCGTAGTTAGCTCCCTTCAGTTAGTTTAATGACATCTTGTATCATTGACATTTTGTATTTACTATGTATTGTTTGTGGAATTCTAAGCATTAATGACTTTTTTCTGAAATAAACTAAATGTTAATTTACACGAATTTTCCTTTGAATCCGAAACTAAGGAGCTAGAAAACCGGAAAAGTAAAACAAATCTTGTGAAGACTGTATCAATTGTTTTATTCAGTCTTAGTGAAACTTTGCGAGAATAATTGCCAAGATGGTTTGCCATAAAGGCTAGAAACTTGGTCATGTGGAGACAAAGTCATCATGACTTTAGATCAAATGAAAACCTCATGAACTCTTCAGGCATAACATTTAAGGCTTAACAATTTTTTTTTTTTAGCATATTTTATGTTTTCACTAAACTACTGAAATTGATTCTGGATCAGAGAATAATAAAACGATTTTTTTAACAACTGTATAACTACAGAAAATAACTTGAAGGTATGACGCTGTTGTCTAACTCAAAAAAAAACTGTCAGCAAAACTGATAGTAAATCTTCCTAGCCGAGCAAATCAAAATTAACAATTTATGGACACTCTTGCTTCTGTTATGTTCTGTTCCAGCGCAGAAATTTTACCAACTACAGCTGCTCGGTTTTCAAAGCACTTTTGTTGTGACCTATGGCATAGTCAAACAAACCCACCCACGTATATGAAAGTGTTCATCCGAAGCATACTAAAGAAATTGTCGCTAACTGTCAAACCAATGTTTCATTCTGTGTGAACACTAACATATAGTCATGTACATTTTGCCAAAGCATATAGCTTCTCACATGTCGGTCAGTCGGTCTGGTAGACCAAAAGGCTTCAGACTGTATACTTAGCTGATAGACTATGTTAAGTTTTTGGACCATATATTTTGGACGTCTATAATGCTACACCACCACGCTGAAAAGTAGTCCATTCGATTTCCCTGTGAAGGATTGAGACATGGGTTCAAACCCCACTCGAGCCTTTTTTCATTTGTTTTTGGCTCTTTGCTTTTATTCTGGTTTTAAAATATTAGTTTTTATTGGAATGAAATTGAATTGACTTCGTTTTACATATACTTCAATTGTTATAAACCGTTAATCATGGTAAAACAAATAAAAATTGGGTATCAATGATTTCAGTTATTGTTGTCCAAAACTGCTGGGTAAATCTCTTTCATATTTTTCAGATTCTTAAGAATAATGTATGAATAAAAGTAGCTAATTTGAAGCCCCTAAGGTATGTCTGAAAGTTTACTTTGATATCATTCCCTCATCGTGAAATGGATGGGATAAATAAGAACCATGTTTGTAATTAAATTGCGTTAGTTTTCACTTCTGCCTGTGTTTTCTTTGTGTTTTTTTGTTCTCAGTCATTATGACTTCCTACTGTGAGTGAGGGCATATGACACTGCTGTTGTTTTAATGGTCACATTAAGTTAAAATAATGTGTTACTCTTTACTCTATATGCCCATTTAATCTTACGAGGTTAAGAAGTTAATGTTTGTCGTATCTTGAAAAGCTCATGGTAAAAGTGTATCATATTGTCTATATTTTGTCTTAAGATACTATACTTTTTTAAGTTATTTTCAATGGTGACTGAAAAAAAAACGTTTCTTAGGGAAATACTTTCTCGGAAAAGTAACGGATGTGTGTTAAACATGTTATCTCCTTACCGCTGGTTGAAGTGTTGTTTCCGGAACAGTCCATTGCAAACCAAGTTTTCACAACGAAAAAGATACACGTACAAAAATTAAAAAGTCATGATGCAATTAAACTTAAGATCACTGACTTTTATTTAGGCTTTTATTTAGTCTATCTATCTGCGTTACCGACTGAAAAAAATAATCTTATCTTTATTTCTCTTATCTTGAATCTATTTATCATTGGTACCGTTTGCTCATAGGACCGACGCTTCCTAAAAAGGTTTATGTATTTTAGATAACGTCTAGTAGTGAATGAATCAGAAGGAATCTCGGCGTCTCTGTAAAGTACTTTTATTTGGAACCTACGTCTCAAGACAATTAATATTGTTAGTTGGTGAGTGGGGATTGAACTCTAGACCCCAAGATTACATAACGCTTGTGTTACCACTGGATCAGCTATCCTCCGCCAGACACGTGATTTTTGTTGGCAAATTAAACCTCAAAGGCCTCCTTGGCATGCAAACATGAAGTTTTAAGGACCAACTATAAATTAGTCATATTTTATAAAGTTATTGCGGAGACCTGTGCTTTTCGCTTGTGATAGAAACCTAACAATGACAAATAATTAGTAACTAACCGTTCGGGTCGATTATGATTTGTCTAAGTAAATGAAAAAATTGCCTGTATTTCTTAGGAATTCTAGAAATCGACAAAAATTACATGCTTAATCAGAGAAGTCTTCTCTCACTCAGTAATACTACTTGAGTTGCAACCACTCGTTATCTATAATCTAGTTAAGTTTTAACAATGATTTTTCAACTTGACATTCGCGTTTTCAAAATTCGAGTTGAATTAAGTGCACTTATTTATCATTTACTTTCGTAATAAAGACACTTGGAAATTTTTTCATGTTTAGTGACTGATGGTTTGTTCTTTTAACAGAAAATGTTAATTTTCGATAATTTCTGTGTAATACCCATTAATGATTTTTGAGTAAAAGGAATAAATATGATTATGATACTGGTATTTTCTAAATAAGATCTGTTTTTTTTTTGTTTAATTCAAATTAATTAACCCGTATTATTTTAAGCATACTTTGATAGTGAAACAAACCTTTAAGAAAAACCAGAGTGTGATATGTAGATTGTAACTATGTTTTGGAGTGTGGGTTCTTAGTTTGTCTCAAACGACACTTCAAACAGAAGATTGATACAGATGAAGGCTTTACAATCGCAATCTTTTCAAATTTTTCTTCCCTTTTCACATCTAAATTATACGTGTGTAAAATTGATTAGAAATTTTCCTGACAAGAAAATAAGAAATATTTATTTGTTATATGACATGTCATATATGAAGTTAGGTATACATTGTCTATTCATTATATGAAACGTAACTCAATTCGATTGATTTACTCGATGAACCGCATAGAGCCTCTCAGTGAACAAAACGATTATGACCACCCCACAAATCATCATGTACACATATGATTGATGTCTAAGTAATTTTCACAAAATGACGGGGTGTCATGAGCCTCCAATACGTCCTCCTTTAGTTTTTGGTAGATGAAGAACATCCAAGTTTCTTTATTCCCTTATTAAAGGCACAAATACGTCCAAAATTTCATGTAATTATGTACTCCTTTGGTCTCACACGTCTGAAAATTCATTCTTTACCATTTTTATAGTTAAATAGCTAATAGACGATAGCAATTGTACTTGAATTAATTAGCACAGCTGGGGGCAAAGCTATTGTTCACTTTCGTAGCAAAGAAACAAATCAAAACATATTTCAAGTATAGATTTAATCAGTTTCCTTTTTCTGCACAGTTAATCAAAATAAGATGAAATACGATCCCACCACTTTTTGAATATATGCACATTTTCTTAACTTTAATTATTGATAGCTGAATAATGTAAGTTCTTTCAAGTTTTACAAACGATTTGTATCTAATCATCAGTCAAACTAAACAATATATTATTTAATTTTGACTGAACTTAGAGGCTCCTGACATTATAACTCAACTATTTTCAGTTCAAAGGATGTTCTACCTATAACTTTTATTAATTGAAGTTCAGATTCTTTATGCGTGATTATTTTCAAAATTACAGACTATACAAAATACACATTCAGCTTGAATTTCATCCAAGTTTTACTTAATGTTCACACTTAATGTTGCATTTGCTGTATAAATACGTTTTCTTTATTCATATTGGCCTTTCGTTTAGTCTTCTACAGCTCTGTTAGGAACCTTTTTACTATTCAATTTTTCTCATGTTCATGTGTTTTATAACATGCATGAAATATTATCAGTTCAGAGATCTTTCGTTGTTTTCTTGTTGGTTTGGAACCATTTCTTATCTCTTTATGTTGTTTCCGTGGAGTATTTTATCATGGTGAAGAGTCCAACTTAAATTCTTACAGGTCAGTTTCTCGTAGATCTGTTCAGATATTCAGAGCAGTTGAAATATTTACTAAGACGATTCTTATTTTTCAAGCAGGACAATGCGTATTTTAAGAAGGACATTGCGTATTTCAAGCAGGGCATTGAGTATTTCAAACAGGACATTGCGTATTTTAAGCAGGGCATTGCGTATTTCAAGCAGGACATTGCGTATTTTAAGCAGGACATTGCGTATTTCAAGCAGGGCATTGAGTATTTCAAACAGGACCCTGCGTATTTCAAGCAGGACATTGCTTATTTCAAGCAGGGCATTGAGTATTTCAAACAGGACATTGCGTATTTCAAGCAGGACATTGCGTATTTCAAGCAGAGCATTGCGTATTTCAAGCAGGGCATTGCGTATTTCAAGCAGGACATTACGTATTTCAAGCAGGACATTATGTTTTACAAGAGGACATTGCGTATTTCAAGCAGGGCATTGCGTTTTTCAAGCAGGAAATTGCGTATTTCAAGCAGGACATTGCGTATTTCAAGTAGGACCCTGCGTATTTCAAGCAGGACATTACGTATTTCAAGCAGGACATAACGTTTTTCAAGAGGACATTGCGTATTTCAAGCAGGGCATTTCGTATTTCAAGCAGGGCATGGCGTAGTTCAAGCAGGACATTGCGTATTTCAAGCAGGACATTGTTTTAAGCAGGACCTTGCGGATTTCAAGCAGGACATTGCGTGTATCTGTTCACTTTCGACTAAACCGCCCATATCCTCGTCACAGAAATCAAACTGTTCTTCTTAATTTTCAAAGAATTCTATGTCTTGAACAATGCTCAGCCTTAACCTTGAGTACCAGGAGCAGAATAATTATCATTTTCTTTAAATAAATGTATTTGAATCTCATTTTATTTTATATACTGTTTTCAACAGGACTTGTAACATAGGTACTTAAACAATCATTAAACATCAAGCCAATTTGTTCTTTTGATTTTTTTTTTCAGAAAAATACCTCATTCTTTCTTCACTTTTGAACGAAGAAAACAGTACATTCATGTTAATAATGTTAAATTAAGCGAATATATCTCTTTGAAATGTACTTTATTATTGATAACACATAGTTAAATATTATTTTTATTCATAGTGCCTGTAAGAATAATGTAAAATAGTTATTGAAAATTAACCGTGAAGAAAAAAAATGGAAACATTGTAATACTGTAATCATTGTAATCATTAGTTTAAATCATGAATTTAAATGAGTGCGAAGACAGATAAAATTGGTCTGTTTGTAGATTTTTCAATACCACGTAATTCAGTCGTGGGAAAGGCACGTTTGACAATCCGTTATACTTTACTACTGATATCAAACCAAACCTCTGTTTTAAGTCATACGTCATTAATTTTCTGAAAAACCAAAGTACACTCCTATAAATAGAAATTTTTAGTTTAATTCCAATGGAATATCTCACTAAATGATTACCAAAGTGCCCCGAAAAAGGTTTTTTCCCTGGAAGATTGTTTTCTTGATGAATTTCAAGAATAGGTCACTATATGATCAATACACAGAAGCACGACCTCTGGATCCTTAATAATCACCATTAATAGCAAGATGACAGTCACCTGTGCTAATATTTCAGCACATGTTTGCATGTTGGTCGTGTAGTTTTCAGTTCTGGGGACAGTAGTACTAATTACACAAATCGCCTAGCCGTCGTCTTAGAACAAGCATTTGCTCGCTTTTACAGAAAACGACCTGAAAATAAGAAAACCTTTACTTGAGATTGCATAGTTATTAAAACCAGATTAAAAGGGTCGTGGAAGTTCATTTGTCAATTGTCTACCTAATTTTAGAATTTGAAATGCATATTGCAAAAGGGAAAAGAATTAGGTCAACGCATCTACAATTTACATAGATCTATAATTCATTGCATAAGCCACAAAAATATACATTTTTTAGGATTCAATTTTCCGGAAACCAGCTCTCATTGGCCTACCTCATTCTTCCGGGACGGTAGTTATGCTTTATAAACTGTAAAGTACAATTGCGTAAACGAGGACAAATAAGCGTTTGTCATGTACTTCAGGATGGTTCACCGTAGTCGAGTGGAACTCATAAATATCTAGAAGGAGCAGCAAGTCCTCATTTGATACGGTTTTCAGACCCTTGTTAACTGCCCACTGTTATCTCTACATTTACTGTGAACGCAAAACTTAAGATAACGTTGAAATAATGTGTGGTGTAATATGAGATGTATTTATATGTTATCTTAACGATCTCTCATATGTTGATACAATTATGTATTATGTAAGCAAATATAGATTATCTCCGACGTTACTTATTTAATGCACGAAAGGCCTGTGTGTTGCATATTAATTTACAATTTATGCTCCATATACAAACCAACAGTTTAACAATAAGACTCTATTAAAGTACAGGATAGAGGCTATAAAGTCAAGAAACCGAATGAGGGAGCGTAGCGACTGACCGAGGTAAAAGTAACAGAACAGTGTTCTTAATAAATAATTCTTCACGGTTAATTCTACATGAAGCCTTCTGATTGGCTAGAGAAGTAGGGCAAACACTAACTTTTACTGGTTCAAAGATATCTAATGAGAGAAATGGTATGACTGATTCATCGATTAAGAAAATTGCATAATATCTTGATAAACTGCACGTACTGAACGATTTAATCACGGTTATATTTGTATTTGGGAATTAACGTTGTATTTTCCAATTTTACTTTGCCGCACGCTATTTATACAATTTGTGTAAGTTCATTTGTATTTTTTTAAACAAACATTATGCCATATCAGATTGTACGTATAGGTTAGTGTTTAATAATACGCATTAACAAACATAAATTGGTCAGGCGTGCCGCAGGCGTTTTATTATGCGTATTATTAAACATTAAATTATTTAATGATCAACATTATTTTCAACTAAATACAAAGCATCTCCCTGAACATTAACCAAAGTATATAAGGCTTAGCAGAAATTTTAAAAATACTGCAATGTGTTTAGACAAAAAATAATGTTGATCATTCATGACATGTAGTGCACGAATAAAATCATTAGTATTATTATAATAGCGAGTGAAAAAAAACACCATACAAAACTGCATAAATAACAAAGGTACGATAAAGAAGATATAGCACGTAGAGAACTCGAATGACACAGACCATTAACTTACGACTTTTAAACTATCTGAATACCGACTGATCAATTACTGATTATGTGTTAGTCAAAAGAAAGTGATATTCACCTTTCACCCCAAAAATAATATAATCAAACATTACGTAATTATATTTTTTCAGCACCAGGAGACCCTAGGAGTTTTAATTCTTTAAACAATTTTGTATATACAAAAACAAAACCAGAATAATTAAATCTGGGTCACGGTGTGTAACGACAAACTATTGACAACGCATGTGAATTGTTAAGAATGTTCAGTATACAAATCAAATCAAAGAAACGGCAGTACCATAAAGCAAAATTGCCACAGTACGGATTATAAGAAGGCCGGTCTATCTAATTTAAAGAAGTATCACTAACAGCGTTGCACAAAATCAGATTTTAATAAACTTTATCTTCTGTATGACAAAATGCCAAACAACAAAGTAATGAAAGAGGTGATTGTGATGGCTTGAAGGAAATCGATGTAAAAATGAATTGAAATTTTTTTTTAGTATTTAAGGATCGACACAATGTTATACGGAACACACACTCATAATGCAGTTCTCTCATAAATAACAGTAGCAGATGTGTGTTAAGTCTTATCTCCGTATCATATTTTGAAGTGTCTTTTATAGTCACATCTATATGAGTTGTCTAGTACTTCCGGCAAACTTAAAACAAGTTTTTAAAAGAACGACAACTACAATCAGACCTTCATACAGAAATAAATCAAATGACTTTAAGTCTTACTATCGCGCTTTGTTATGGAGGTAAAAAGAACTTGTCAAGATTTTGAGAAAGACAGGAAACCTCCAGATTTGCCACATAGTTACGTTCGCAGTTCTTGAATACCGTTTCTCAACTCTAAATATCCCTTAGTTACGATACAAAATAATCAGCTATTGTAAAAACGTCAATGTAACCGCAAAACAGATGAATATCATCCCAGACCAAAATATCAATGCCACAATTAATTCGTATTACATGATGAAATACCTGTATTCTTGTTCATGAAATAACCATGAATTTTCCTTGAAAAATGTTTTTGTCGGAAGCAATGTCTTTCTGGTCCTTTCAAAGTAGACAGATATCTATAAGCTGCTCTGAACGCATTTATTCGAACCCGATGTTAACAGGATAAATGGGTGCTGCTTTTTCAACGTTTACTTGGCAATAAGTATTCATGTCATCACTTTATTATTTTTATCTAGGCCAGGTCCATGGTCTGAACATTTCAATCCGGCTGCAAAGCGCGATAAAACAAGGTAGTGATACACACAATCCAAACAAGATAACTTACTTGGATTTGGTGTTTGTATAAGCCTTATACAAGTTCTGTCATTCAGCTGAGTTCATTCACCGTCGATACCACTTGCAGACGCTCCTGGATTCATTTACTTGCTTAGTGTATAGAACTGATATTTTGCACCTATGTTTAACGTCTTATCTGAAAGAAGTAGGGGAAGATGAGGCCTCTTAGACATGCGAGCGTGACTATAAATTAATTATCCCTGAACATGCTGAAATTTTGTAATGGATTTGCCCAGCTTTGAATTTGGAACAGTCCATTCAAAGTTTAAGGGATTTCAATATCAAAATACAAAAATGGAGCTACCAACAGTATAGAGCCAGGTCAGACTGCACGGATGTGCAGGCTGACCTGGCTCTATACTGGTGGCAAAGGCTAATCACTTTCGGTTCCAGCACGTTAAGGGTTAAAGTTCTATTTCATATACTTAATTGCGGAAGCCCGTATGTTTTGCTTGTGGCAGATACAAATCAATGACAAATACATGTAACTGGCAACTAAACTTGAGATCCTATTATAATTTGTCTAAGTAAATGGAAAGCTCGCGTGTATTCTCGCATATGATTTAAAGTACATACGTTTGTTAAATGCTTAATTCGGAGAAAGTTCTCTCTCACTTATGAAACTACTTGAGTTGCAACCACTCGTTAGCCATAAAAATATTTCCCTATTATATCTTTGTAGAGTTCGATAAACCTTTTACACTATCATTTTGCCCTGTGATAAACAAAAATACCTTTTGATGAGGGATTTGTCGCTAATAAACATTTAAAAAAGGTTAGGTTTTATTCAAACAACGATTCTCCAAGTTCACATAAGTCTTTACAAAACCAGTTTCGCTATATTTAAAAAACTGGTTTTGTTCTTTTTTTATACCCCCATGTTGGTTCATCATAACCAGCAAATGATCCCTATAGTTTTTCAGGTCATTATTTCAAAGGCCAAGGTCACATAAGTACAGTGACCTTGAAAAGCAAAACGGTTTCCGATCAATAACTTTAGAACACTTGGGCCCAGGTTCCTCAAACTTGGTAAGTATATCGGTCATGATTAGTAGATCATCCATATTGTTTTTCAGGTCACCAGGCCAAACGCCAAGATCACAGTGACCTTGAAAAGGAAAAGCAAAATGGTTTCCGATCAATAACTGTAGAATGCTTGGTTCCAGGTTCTTCAAACTTAGTATGTAGATTGATCATGATCATTAAATGTTTTTTTCAGGTCACCATATAAAAGGCAATGCCACAGAGACTTTGAAAGTCAAAACGGTTTCTGATGAATAACTATAGAACGTTTGGGCCCATGTTCCTCAAACTTGGTAGATTGGTCAAGACCAGTAAATGGCCTTTTTACTTTTTCAGGTCATCCGGTTAAAGACCAAGGTCACAGTGACCTTGAATAGCCAATTGGTTTCTGATTACTATAGACAGCTCAGCTCTCCAAAACTTCAGGTTGTCATGACCAGTATATGACCCCCGTAGTTTTTAGGGTTAGTAGGTCATAGGTCAAGGTCACAGTAACTTTGAAAAGCAAAAGGGTTTCCGCTAATCATCTAAGAAATGCTTGGGTCCAGTTTTGTCAAACATAGCATGTAGGTCAGTCATGATCAATAGTTGACACTTGTTGTTGTTCAGGTTATAGGGTCAAAGGTCAAGCGTCACAATGACCTTGAAATGCAAAACGGTTTCCGATGAATAACTATAGAACGCTTAGGACAATGTTCCTCAAGCTTTATATGTAGGTTGCTCATAACAAGTAGATGACCCTTTTAGTTTTCCACGTCACCAGGTCAAAGGCCTAGCTCACATTGACTTAGAAAAGCAAACCGGTTTCCGATCAGTAACTATAAAACGCTTTGGTTCATGTTTCTGAAACTTGGTATATAGGTTATCCATGATCAGTAGATGACCTGTATTATTTTTCAGGTTACCAGCTCAAAGGCCAAGATCATATTGACCTTGAATAACAAAATGGTTTCCAATCAATAACTATATATCGTTTAGGCCCTGCTCCTCAAAACTTCATAGGTAGGTTGGCCATGAGCAGTTGATCACCCTTAAAGTTTTTAGGGTCGTTACATCAAAGGTCTAGGTCATATTGATCATTAACTGAAAAATGGTTTCTGATGAATAACTAGAGAATGAGTGGGTCTATGTTCTTTAAACTGCAGTGCTGGTTGATAATTATCTTTAAATGACATATATCGCTTTTGGGTCACTTGGTCAAAGTTCAAGGTTAGAGTGACCATTAAAAGAAAAATGGTTTCAAATCAATAACTAGAGAACCCTTGGGCATTAGCTTCATAGACATGCTCTGAAGGTTGTTTTGTTCAGGAGATGACCCTTATTGTCTTTAATGTTACGGTGGCCATACACAATAAAGAGGAAAACAGATTGAGAACTGGAGTACCATTGGGCCTTGCTGCCTCAAAACTGCCTACCTACCCACCCTCCCACATTACTACCTACCTAACTACCCATTCAGTTCCTATACTCTTTCGTATTCTCCAGTAATTGAACTTTATACATTTTTATAACGAAAGTGTCATTGAAATTATCTGCAGTTCCTCTCATTCATCTACTTGCCATGGCCAATAAGCTTTTGATATCAGAAGCCTTTGTCATCCCCTCTTCAATGTACTGACACAAGTCCCTGTCCTTCTACCTTCCTATACTTTTATAGCTACCTCTAGGGATAAGGCGCTGAGGTGCATATATGTTTTACAAACGTCTCTTGTTCTTGTTTAAAGAAGGGTTTGGTTTTCGATTATTGGTGTAAAATGCCCATTCATCAATAAATAGAACTGAAATTTACTGTAAAAACGTCTGCTTAATTTAAATAGATTGAAATTCGTCATTTTAAGAAAACTCTGATCATGAACAAAATAACTGCAAAGCAGCATATAATATCATAGGTTTATGACTTTTAACTGACGAACTCTAGTGGCACGAAACAGGAAACATACACTTTCAAACATTTGTTGGCATATGCTCTTAACTGTTTGAATTTAATTTTTAACTTTTTGTTTCAACACAGTGCTGAAATATAACACTAGTACTAGAATTATGTAACATAGTTTTTAATAATAATCTATCGTACAGATCGTAGAGATACATAAAGACATTTCAACAGAAGACAACTGGTAAGTCGCAATTATGAGGCTTTCAAATAATTTTATGCAAAATAATAATAATAACAAAAATAATAATAATAATAACAACAAATTTATTTATTGTGGTTCATATTTGTTTCATGACCAATTTTCAAATTAAAACAACATACTACAAGATCTTTTTACTTTTTTAAGAACGTGGACATTCCTCAACAATACCATTTCATAACCTACCAATCTGGTTCTTTCAAGTTTTTCTGTCGTACTGTAACGATTAAGTTCTATTTGAATACAGTAAAGTTTCTCATAATCTGTTATTTCAGTGTTATATTTACTTCAGAGTATTACTGTAAGCCTTCCTCTGCCTATTTTATCACGCTTTTCCTTTCAGCGTCTTTGGTGTGCTTAGGTTTGGGATATGCACTAATATAGTTTTGAAAACAATTTTGCTAAGAATACAATGTATCCCATGCTTTACTCCTGGAAAAAACATTCTTCATTTAATATCTCTTTTGGGTTTTTTACCCTTTTCACAATTAGTTTCAAGCTGAAGACATTTTTTTCTTTGCAAATGAATAACAATTGAATTCAGACTTTAAAAAAATTGTAAAACATTGAAAAAGATATCTTTAAATCATTTTCTAAATTGTTATTTATATCTGTTTACAGTAGTTACTAAAAGTAATTATAAAATTAATTTAAAATTTGTAAGTATCCATCTGTTCAACTTGTACTGTGACTGGAATGTTTAAATTTATTATAATAGCTACTGGATTAAATCTGCTAATTAAAGGGTATAAGAGATATAAATATTTTCTGGCGGAGGTAATGCTCTAAATTCTTTGCATGTTTCAGTATATTGCGTCCGTACGTGTGTGTCGTAATATATGTGAAAACGGTCAACGTGTTCTTGTAGTTCTTTTGAATTAAACAAGAAACGAGTAGATATCTGCCTTTGAGCATCTGATGTATTAGTGGAGCACGGAAGCTTTCAAATTTCGGTTGAATATAGACCATTCTCTCAGATGATGTGAAGATGACCTGTCTACAAGACTGAAGATGAACACGAGATTTTTTTTTTTTTTTTTTTTTTTTTTTGGTTGTTTGAAGATAGTTTAGTCACTCAGATTATGTAATGATGGTAGGCCTTAATTGTTTTGCCTTCAATGTCAGGCTCTAATATAAGGTCTCCGTTATTCATCAACATTTAGTCAAGATTTCTTCCCAGCAATCATTTTCATCTGGGTTTGTGCCATTTAATTTCAATTGTAGTTTACTAAATTATCAAGCTAATGTGCATTTTCAAAAGTTCTATTAGGGGAAACATGAAAAATTCTTTAGTCTTGAGTAAAACAGTAAGATTCTACTCAATTATTGACATGGGTATATCGTATTCAGTTGAATTCAGAGATCCTTTGATTCTATAACACGAGGCAACAGTTCAGTGATTAAGGACAAACCAAACAACATCTTTTAGATGAGCAGTTTCTTTCTTCAATGCAACACATGAACCAATTAGATAACTAGTAAATGTTTCTGTAGCGTCCGAGAATCCTTCGCTCTTTGTTTTCTGTTAAACAGTGTATATTTTATAAATTGTTAGTTTTATGTTGGAAAAACTCCCTGTTTGAAAAATTCCGTTTTAAACAGAAGGAGCTTATAAAAATCATTTACTGTCTTTATGATATGAAAAAGAAAACATTGTAAGCAGTATGCTATATAAAAAATAAGGACATCTATTCACATTTAAAGTCAAAGGTGAAGGCAAAACACTGTATGAAAAAGATAAGCTAATCAAACGTAACAATTAAATTATCATTCTAAGAGATTCTTAGGAAAACTATTTTACAATGATTCGTGTTTCACGGTCTACCCGGGAACTATTACATTTTTCGAAGATTAAATTGTCTCATTTACTCCAGGTACGCATAAAAAATATAATAAACTTTATTTAGCCTGACAAAAGTGTACATTTAGTGGATAACATTATCACTTAAAATTACATAAAGATTATTTATAGTACTTTTCCTTAATAAACCGTAAAGATGCATCAAAGACCTTTTAAAAAGATTTTTTTTCTAGTCGCTTTGTTAATGAATGATATCAGAAAAAACCTATAGGTGTGCGTAATTTATTTTCAGAAAATTCATTGTTATACATTAGTTATTTTTACATTTTGGAATTTCCAAAACTTGTTCGGTGTTATATTTTTGTATCAAACAAAAAAGTCGTCATTCTAACCTTAACTTCAGAATGGATAGAAGCAACTGCAAAACTCTTGTTTGTGAGCTTAGATCTCTCGGACTTTTTATGAATCAGGAAATGAATAAAATCATTGGCAAGAACCACAGGCAATTTCTGGTGGCATGTGTGGTCTCAAAAAAAGAAATAAATGAGGGGACGTTTCATCGTTTCTTGAATATTGCTAGATTTCAATTGAATAATTTACTAAATGGTTATGTAAATGCTTCAAAAAGGTATTTTCGGCTAAAAAGACTTCTTTTCTTGATGAATTTCAAGGACAGCTCACAAAATGATCAACATACAGAAGCGCGACTACTGGATCCAACAGGAAATATTCTTAAACAGTTGAAAAATTCTGAACATGGAGAAAATCATGAAGATTACAATATCTTTGACGATGGATTCCTAGCCAGCCTTAAAAGGGACTTTATGTCGGAATTCGGTTCAGATGAAAGCTTTATAATTGTCATGTTTTCCTATTTTCTTCCCTGTACACAGCCGAAACATATGTGTGCAGAATTGATTAGAAAATTTGCTGATAGGACAAAAACAAATATCATTGTCTCATATGACATGCCATATATGACGACAGATGAGCATGCTGCTATTGATGCAATGAACTGTGACACAGTTTCGTTAATTCACCCAGAGGAATGCTATTATTTTCGTTTCGAAGGCGACTTACAATTTATCAATCAACGATCATGGATGCGACCACCATACATGAATAATCGTAATAACATCCCGGCTTATAGAGGTGCTCACGGAATGATGGAACATTACAGACTACCAATATTCCCGTCTTTACTAAGCCGTCCAGAAGGCCGTGTTCCCTTCTCGGTTAATTACAGACAGCCTGTTAATGATGTTACACGTTACAGAGGTCGGTTCCTTTACAACGAGCGTCAGTTGCTGCAACAGATACAATTTTATACTACTTATGTATAGTTAAATGTCTTCGATTTATGCATATACAACTATAATATAATAATAATATCAATCCGCTCTTCTTTTACAAAATAAGAGAAACACATTGGATAATATCAATGTATACAGGATGACAAACATTTAAAAGTTCCTTCACCTGATTCGGATTCTAAATTATAGAAATATCATGGAGAAAAAATAATATAAACATAACCTACACCATCTCTCATTGAGAAGATAAGGTGACATCCAAAATTCAATTATTCTTATTCTATTTTGTTGAAAATACAAATTCAAAACCTGCTCAGATAAAATGGCATTTGTACTAGCATTCAATAACCAACTTATATATGCTATTGTTAGGTAAATATAACTGTGTAAATTATCAGTGCAAGAGAATGTTTCAGCCTTTTCATTTTTTTTCTTTGGTGTGTTAATCTTTGCTTTTTCTTATGCCGATTTGAAATAATGCCAATAATCCATAGCTGGAAACGAGGTTATTAATTTAAGGCAGATACACATTGTTGCCTGGGCCGAAAACTCATTATCGGTCTGGTAAACCATTGCACGTGTTTCTACAGGTTACCTTGTTACCTCATAAT
This sequence comes from Cyclina sinensis, assembly GCA_012932295.1. Classification (NCBI taxonomy): domain Eukaryota; kingdom Metazoa; phylum Mollusca; class Bivalvia; order Venerida; family Veneridae; genus Cyclina; species Cyclina sinensis. The sequence continues at coordinate 68,871,509 of JAAONU010000001.1, read as the reverse complement.
GACCACAGCGCTGTCAAAACTGGTCAGAGACAGGACTTGAAATTCTGTTAAAATATTTGTTACGTACCCAAAAACGTTCGTAGCAATTTTCTAAGAACTCAGGCAAGGAATGAAAATAATCTATTTTGCTTAAATTTTTAAAATGTTTTGGTTAAGTACTGAAATGTTCCAATGTGTTTCTGATAAAAACAAAAATAATGATCATGACTTCATAACTGGATCAGATCGATTATGATCTCACGGCCAAGCTCTGTCGTAAAATAACCTCTAAATATACCCTGTATATTTAGGGTTTTTTCTTGGTACAAAATTGTATAATTTTATGTTGTTTTAATTGTATAAAAATATATTGTACGAATTGTATATTTATGTTTCAAATACACATTAAATGATTTTAATACTTGTGTTGTTTTTGTTGTTGTTATGTACCTAATATTAACTGAGTATTTAATGTTGTTAAAAATATTTTGTTGTACTGTTTCAGTAGATTACTTGCCATGAAGTTAAAATGACGACACTGTTCTTTAAAATGTTCTCCCTGATAATCCTTTTAAATACAATCGGTGAGCTAAAAAATGGTCCAAGAATTACAAAACTGGCAGTGCATTATGCGCAAGTTTGGGAAGCTCAGCAACCAAGAATTACAAAATTGGCAGTGCATTATGCGCAAGTTTGGGAAGCTCAGCAAACAAGAATTACAAAACTGGAAGTGCATTATGCGCAAGTTTGGGAAGCTCAGCAACCAAGAATTACAAAACTGGAAGTGCATTATCCGAAATTTGGGAAGCTCAGCAAGGACGATGACAGAGGTTACAGGAAGCGTATATTGATTCTTCATCTATAAACATGATACAAATAATCCTTGTATGAAAATTGCTTTTGATTATTCACTCTACACTGCGATAGATAACACAGTGTCATATAGTCCTAATTATCGGAGATGCTGTAGAGTAACTGTGCCTCTCTATTGACTCACTAGAAGTTTATAGGAATGGGGTTTATTAATAGAACACCTATTAGACACGTCTCTTTTTGTGCCTTTGAGACAGTTTTGCTTGAAAACACCTTTGAAAGAAGGCTCAAATAGCAACACTGGATGTTGTTTTGTACATAGCAGTCCCTATATCTAAGTGAATGGGCTAAATTTATCGGTCTGTTCAGCCGGTCACTATTTCAGCGCGGTAGACCGCTGTGATATAGGTGAGTGTGACCTAAAATAATTCTCACGTGCTAATATTTCAAGCACAGATTCAACACCTTGGTCGAGTCATTTTCAAAATTCTTGGGGTTTGGAAAAGTATATGCCTACAAATCACACAAAACGCCTGACCTCGTCGTCTTCGAAGAAAAAGGTGAAATATTTTCGATTACATATCCATTGAATTAAAAAAATCTGAATCTGTAAACAAATCCAACCGGCCCAGATCCAAGGGTCTTGAGAACTCATTCTATTTGATAGTTTTACTAATTCGCTAGCTACTTAGAAGGGAAAAAGTCTGGGTCAATGCATGCACTTAACAATTTACATAGATTCATAACTCGTTGCAGGAGCCACAACAAAATACACCTTTTAGGCTTCAGGTTTTTTTTATAAAAATCAGTTTTTCACATGTACCCGGAGAACCCGTAGCCGATATTTTTCCATTATATTCTGAAAGCTACAATGGCATACTCAAGGTCAGATTAACGCTTGCCATTTAATTCAAGAAAGTTATTCGTAGTATAGGATTTTAATTCAATGAGACTCATGAAAATCTTAAAGAACCAACGTGCCCTCATCTTTTATTTGTTTTAAGTTCAAAAATTCAGACCATGGCTAAAGGCAACTAACGCTATCAAATGTCCCGTGCTGCCTCTACATTTAGTGTTCACATAAAACTTAACTAAAATCTAGAAATAATTTTTGATGTGACATGAGATATACTTGTATGTTATCTGCATGACCTTTTATATGTCGAAACAATTATGCATCATGTAAGCAAATATGTATTGTTTCATCGATTTTACTCATGGCCCACGTGTTGCATATTCATTAAAATTCAAAAGATCCAGCTACGTATTACAGTCACACTTAAACAATAAGAATCTTACTTTTCCTCTATAAAAAGATACATCGTGTAAGAAATGGTTCGATTGATTGATCGACTTAAGATTGCGTAATATCTTGATACCCTGCGCATATTGAAAATACTATATATACATGTTTAGGTATTCACAGTGTATTTTACATAAACCAAAAGCTATTTTTACAATCCGTGCAAGGTCAGATATTCTTTCATTTTTTTCTAATCATTTTAAAACTACCAGTGGAAAAACACGCAAAATTAAATATATCACAAAGATTCGATGAAGCAGATACACTTTCAAAAGAACACCCATTAGTAAGCAACTCGAATGAAATAGAGCAGCAATTATTAAGTAATATCATATGACTTATACACTGTTCGGCTATATATATACATGTTTAGGTATTTACTGTGTATTTTCCATAAACTACACTCTATTTATACAGTCCACGCAAGGTCATATATTCTTTTTTTCTAATCATTAACTACCAGTGGAAATACACGCAAAACTAAATATATCACAAAGATTGGATGAACCAGATGCACTTTCAAAAAAAACGTCCTTTAGTAAGAAACTCGAATGACATATACACTGTTCGAAAAGTAAAAATGTGGTTAAACCTAGTATACTAAATTAAATCCTACAGTATTTCAATGGAACACTAAGTCCCAACCTCTGTATTAGCTTCTGAAGATATTACTTTTGCTGATTTCGGGAAAGAATCAAACACGATAAACAATTTCATTCAGATTTGAAGTTGTTTAACCAGCTGATATTCACCTTTCACCTCAAAAAGTGATATTAATATTTACATAGACATTGTGTCATCATGCTGCGCACGTGTTTCAATTATTAGCACCAGATTACCGTTAGAATTCTATCAGAAGAAACAGAAGATAAGATAAAAACGATTACTGGGTTCCTAATCCCTTGATATATTAACTTTTTACTGAGTGTTTTAGTTCCTTATTGGTTACCAGTAAGTCATATAATATAGCTATCACTGTATGTTGATGTTTATGGACCTGACAATGTGATATTTACCTCGCTGCAACGCATCGGTAATTTGACATTAGCCAGGTCCATAACGTGGATATTCACTTCATACAATAAAAATCAAATTATATATCATTTGCAATGTTCAAACGCTTAAATGTATATCTTGAAAAATGCCCAGATGTTGTGTCTCTCGATCAATCATTCTAACACTATCCGCAATTCGCCAACAATAAACAAAGAAGGAATTGAGCGTGATATACCATATACAGTATAGAACTCGCGTGCGCCCGCTGACGTCACTGCATACTACTTTCGGCTGTTCTTATTTGTCATTATAAAGTGATAATTGTTTTAAGATATTTTTATAGTGAAATATTGTTATGGACTATACTATCTTCTTTGATGTTCATCTATGATAAAATTATACATATTTGTTTAAACGTAAATTATTGACTGATAAGTTAAAATGACCTTGTTGTTTCATTTTCACGTGTGGAACGAATAGCGGCGTAAACAGAATAGCCTGTCAGGTACAATAACCGTAAGAAATGGCATGATAAGTAGTGCACGTAATTGTGTCGTTATAACTATACATATGTGTTAGAATGGAAATAGATTTTTAAGTTTTTGTGATCTACCGTCGAATATAGCACGGTATCTCGTTCAGATGCGTAATTATTTAATCACTCAGGCCTACGGCCTTCGTGATTAAATTAATTCGCATCTGAACTCGACACCGTACTATATTTGACGGTAGAGCACTCAAACTTAAAATCTAGTTTCTAATTCTAAAACTATCCGCAATTCGCCGACAATAAACAAAGAAGGAATTGAGCGTGATATATCATATATATTAGATAACGCTGCAAAAAATATCTGGAATATTGTCTTTATGTTCATGTATCTTAATAAATGTATTAAAAATTAAAGAAGACTTTTTAAACGATAAGATAATCAAATCATATAAACAAATCGTCACTCTAAGAGATTCTTAGGAAGACTGTTTCACAAAAATAATTTCATCATTGTGTCTGACGTGCTACCAAGTCACTATCATATTACTCGAAGATAATCAGTGTATATTTTAACAAGATAACTTAGTCGCTTAAATTTACACAATGATAATTTTAAATATTTTTAAGTGTTGTCAAGGTTTCAGCAATCGTGATTTACACATTTTTAAATTAGCTTTGTTTATGAATTTCAAGTTGTGGGTAACTGATTTTCTGGAAACTACAATATGTCATTTCTAAATATATCAGGTAATTCACAAGTTATTTTTACATTTCGGAATTTTCAAAACTTGTTCATCAGTTATATATTTTCGTTTCCAAACAAAAAGTTATTATTTAAACCGTCAGAATGGATAGAAGTAACTTCAAAGCTCTGGTATGTGGACTTAGATCTCTTGGACGTTTTATGAATCAGGAAATGAATAACATCATTGGCAAGGACCACAAACAATTTCTTGTGGCATGTATAGTTTCACAAAAAGAAATGGAGGAAGGGACGTTTCATTATATGTTAAAAAATGCTGAATTCGAATTAAATGACTTACTAAATGGCGACGTAGATGCCTCGAAAAGGTATTTCCGGCTGAAAAGACTTATTTTCTTGTTGAATTTTTCAGGACAGCTCACAAAATGATCAACATACTGAAGCACGACTTCTGGATCCAACAGGAAAGATTCTTGAGCAGTTGAAGGAACCTGGACATGAAAAAGATCTTGAAAATTTCGATGTGTTTGACTCTGGATTCTTAGCCTGTCTTAAAAGAGATTTCATATCTGAATTTGGCCCAAACGAACGTTTTACATTTGCCATGTTTTCCCATTTTCTTCCCTGTACACAGCAAAAGCACATGTGTGCAAAATTAATTGGAAAGATTGCTGACTTAACTAGTGTAAATTTTATTGTATCATATGACATGCCATATATGACGACAGATGAACATGCTGCAATTGATGCAATGGGCTGTGATTCCGTTACGTTAATTCACCCAAAGGAATGTAATTATTTTCTTTCGATGAGCGACTTACAACCTGTAAATCGGGGGGTTTGGATGCGACCACCAAACAATTATAGGCATGATATTATCACGCCAGCTAATACAAGTGGTACAGTACATGGCAATTTCCACAGAGTGATGGGACATAACGGACTACCAATATTTCTGTCTACGTGACAATGCAATGATCGGACATACCCACTACCCTTATTACGCACAGTCAATTACCGAGACACATCTTCGCAGTGGGCGTTTTGAGAATTATCAGCGCCAATATTTATGAAATATACGATGTGTTTTAATGATTTAGCTGTGATCTATTATACAGTCGTTACTTCAGTTATATTTTTTATTGGATGACAAAACAGTTTTTCTTCATGTGTCTTAGTATTTTTTATTTAAGAAAATATCGCGGACAGAAATATTTATTTCGTGTTAAAATAAGCATTTAAATTTCATTTACTTGTGCTCTTATAATATATCCCCACAACTATTTTCAATATTCTACTCAAACGTATACATTTGTGCCAGAATCAAATACGCACAGCTGGTGCAAAAATCATGTAAATATTGTCTATTGTTTATTACATAATAGTTGTGTTGCAATAACATTTGAAATAATTATGTTTTAACGTAATGCAACTCGCTTCTTGTTATCTATATTGATTTATTCAAATTTGTGACCGTTGAATTATGTATCCATAATTGTGTATCTTTTTGAAAGTTGTTGAGTATATTTGAGCTTTTATATACCATATAGTTGATAACCTACATATCATTGATGTTGGTTTAATTGGAGTCATGTATTTAGTTTTGTATTGATTTTTTGATTGAGTAATTAAACATTTTCTTAAAAACCATTTGTTGTTATTCATGTATTTAACTAGGATGCAAAGTTATTCCTATCAAGTAGTTTAAGGAAGATAAATGCGGACGTTGGCCTGTTAATATGTTGCTCTCTGAAGACATACGGGTACAGTTATTATATATAACTGATAATAAATCATACAGTCTTAGGCCTTATGCCGTTTGCGGTTGTTAACAATGCAGAGTCGGTATCGATAAACAGTTCAAAGGAAACATTGGCTAGATTACGAACATGTCAAATAAAATATTTTCAATACAACTTAGTTACAGACATCACAGTGCCGTATATAGAAGAAAGCACACACCTCGCACCGTTGACCAACGAACGAAGTTTTCCGAGGTGTGATTTACTGACCTGGGAGTTTTTATGTAAAGAATGTGTGTGTCTATTATTTCACTTAGAAAATACATTTGGTAGGTAACCAAGATAAGGGTTTTAGGGTAGGTTTTTTTAGTCGCCTAATGACGTAACGGTGTCTCAAAATTATTTTTGTATTTAGGAATTCTAAACCCATTATCGGCTATTTTCACAATCAGTGTCACCCTGTATCATTTTTCCGTTTTTTTATCTTAAAAACACATTGGAATATCAATATCAAATTCTTTCATACATTGTCTATTTTCTAAAAAGAATAATGACGCATTGATTATATTTGTTTTACTTTTTTTTTTTTTTTTTAAATGCCGCTTGATTGAGGAGGAACTGTTTCTTTTAAATGAAATGTTTAAAACGAACCAGCATTCTTAGGCTTCTTCGGTTTTTTACTATCAAAAATGTTACAGATATCTGCATTTACAGATTGATCACTTAAATATTCTACGTGTGGGAATATTTTTTCTATTCTTCTTCGTTTACTGAGTGTATATCGTTTGTCTTAAATGAAATCATCTATTTTCGGATCCGAGAACGTTTCATTTGTCTGAGGTGGATGTCGTATTTATGAGTGCACCATCTCTCTACCTCATTGTTAAAATTTGAATTATCTAAGAGTACCTTGTTTATACCATATTAAATTCAAAGTATCCGTGACAGAAACTGCAAAAGCATGGAGGTTTAAGGGCGTTTTCTACAGTTTTGATCCTTCAATAGAAATTTGTAATTTTTTTATATTTTATGTAAAAATGTATGGTGAATTCAAAAATCACAAAAAAATATATGTCACCGGATTAGATTTATTGTAAAATTACAGTTTCCATGGTAACCGTATACTTCAAAATGATAAAATTCATTATAATAGCTATGTAAATGAAAATGCAGTAGCATGTGTCATCAGTTACTCAATGAATATGAATTAACATTGAAAACATGTTACTGTATTGTTATTTTGTGGAATATAGTACAATATGATCTGTTTTCTTTACAAATTTTGATTTTTCATATAAATCTCAATCAAAAGAAAATGATAAAATATACATCAATCATTCAAAAAAATTAATATAAAAAAAATTCTACTTAATAAATTTTGCTAATTCTTTTTGTACACCAACATCAAAATCAAGTAATAAAATGATAAGGTCACCATGTTTATTTTTTTCAAAAACCAAGGTTTCCATGGTTACCATTTCAGGAAAAATGCAAAAATCATTAAAAATTAAGCACAGTTTAATCAATTAGCATAAATTTAGGCCAAAATCATCTTATTTTATTATTTTTATGTCAAATACACTATAATATGAACAATTTTTTTTACAAATCTGTTTTTTATATTATTTAATTCAAGAGAAGTTGATAAAATAGCAATAAATCATGCAAATAAATTAATATAACTGAAATTCTACTAAATAGATTTTGATAATTCTTTCTATACATCATGTAACTGTTATTGTCAAATTTAAGTGACAAAATAACTATATCATAATGTTACATTTTTAAAAAAATCAATGTTTCCATGGTAACCATTTCAGGAAAAAGCACAAAACATAACTTAAATTCTACTAAATAGATTTTGATAATTCTTTCTAAACACCATCATCTAAGTGTAACTATCAAAATTATTGATAAAATAGTAAGGTCTACGTTTTATATTTTTCAAAAATCAATACTGTGTTCTATCAGTGAGATGTATAACATATTACTCACAGTGTAACTGATACTGAATCGTAAAAATATTCAGTTTTGTCACTCAAGATTTGACATATTCTATTTGCACGGAAAACAAATGATTCTTCTTAAAGCAAAATGTCTCTCAGAACTGGTCCATAACTATTTTGTTTCATTCTTCCAATGCGGTTGCTGTAATTTCTGGTTTCAAACAGTTCTCAATATATGGTTAAGTGTAGCTTATATGACATTGAATCAAGTGTTAAAATACTAGTAATGATACACATAAATGCATGATGACCGAACTCATGAAGGAAACAAACAAAGAGAGGTAAATAGAAAAACAATCGATATAATACCAACCAAAGAAAGGCGTGGGACGACCGAATATATGTTCCATACTGTTAAAAGAGAAGAGAGAGAGTGAAGAGCGATTAGTGATCACATGTGTCGCATGATGATAGCAAAATAAGCATTTGTATTTTTTATTCAAGGGCCATAACTCAGCCAAAAATCATTCAACAGAAAAACCCGTTAAATATGCGCAAGTACTTGAGATACTGATCAATTCTGCAACATTTCATTCATATTGCTTTAGAAGGATAAGAAAAGTAGTCCGGACAAACTTTAAAAATAAAAATCATTAAAGGGCCATAACTCTGACAAAAATCACTGAACTGAAAAATACCGACGATATGCATAACTAGACTTGGTACTGATCATTCCTGTAAAGTTTGGATGAAATTGCACCAGTTGTTTTTGAGGAGTAGTCCGGACAAGTTTTGTGACAGACGGACAGACAGAAAGATGACAGAGAAGTGATCCCTATATGTCGCGGCTGCTTTGTAATATGTCACAGCTACTGTGTAGCAGGCGACTCAAAAATCATTAACGGGCCAAAACGGCTTTTTTATTCAAGGGCCATTACTCAGCCAAAAATCATTCAACCGAAAAACCTGTGTTATAACTGTTCGGTCTTCCTCTCGCAAATACAGTGTATATTATTACAATGTTTTAAGCTTCTTTGATGTATTTTAAGTTTTGGATAGAGTAATCTGATCTGAGAGAAAAAGAATTAAAAGCCATAAGAAGGCTTTACTCTGTGCTAGCATATTTGAACAATTATATTTTTTATAGTCACGCATAGATGTTAGATTAGCCCGTTCCTTTTTAATAACGTACAATATATAGACGTCGGTGAGGTGCATTTGAAAACTTATTATTTAAATGACCTATAGCAGCTTAACAGTAAGACATCTTTGTTGATTTTTTTCAAGGAAACAATATTTACAAAATCTAGATTCATCTGGAATTCCAACAATGTTTTCAAAACACATTTGCAGAATAAATGTGTATTTTTTGTTTCCTTTTTGATCACTTCTCCTAATCTTTATCTATTGTTGTTATGTGTGTTTACTTACTATTTTAGTTTTCTTAATGCATACAGGTAAGAGGTCCTTCGTCGGTTTCTTCTTTAGTTCATTTACGTCAATGGAGATATCATTTCTTATATCTTCATGCAGTGCCTTTTTGGTATTTTCAGGTATTCTGAACAGTTGAAACAATTACTTTGATAATAGACCTTTTCAAAAGGGACAAAACGTATTTTTCTTTTCGCTTCCGACTGAACCATTCATATCTGAGTCAAATTCATGTGAATGCGTTTGTATCTCTTTTTAATTAAAAACTGTTTTCAGCAGAGATTTTTCTATATGTACTACTATTGTTTTTTATTTAAATTCTTTTAAACAATCTGTTCGAGAAATATACCCTAGTTTTACTTTTCAATAAAAAAAAACTTTTACCGACAACATTCTGCTTTAGATATTTGTGTTTTCTGTGTCCACGGTAAGTTTTTGGCTGAGGAATAACATTTCAGATCATAACATGAAAAGTATTCTATTGTATAAACTTGAAAATACATTTTTTAAGTATTTAACTACATGAATTTCTCTGCGTTCTATAACATCATATATAAAATAATCATTCTTCTTGAGTTGAGCCTACTGGTAAGCACAGCTGAACATGCATTAGCAAATTGATTCATAAAGTTACAGCTTGAAATACGCCTGCTGTTCAACATTGAAAGTTTTTTCCTTTTCCTCATTTTCTTCTACAACTGTTCCTTGTATCTTTTCGTTATTGAGAAAACATTTTAGATGTCTCCTTTTTGTGTTACTGCATATAGGTGAAAAAGATAAAATGAAGAATCATCTTAGATCTTTTGTCGTTTTTTTTTTTGTTGTTGTTTTTTTTTTTTTTTTTTTGCACTCCTCTCTCATATGATGTGAAGATGAGCAAAAGAGTTTTCAAACTTTGCTTGAAGACAGACCAGTCTCTCAGATGATGTTCCAGATCAGTGTCATAAGTTTAAAAAGTTACCCAAATACATTATCTTTTTTTATTTGAACCAAGGAATCAAACTTTAATTTCGGCTGAATCGCTCATTTTTTAAAAGAAATCAAACTAAAATTGTTCTAAGAAAATCTCAAAATGTTATGGGCCTGGAACCTTTTTTCCTCCGATTGCAGCTACACATATTATATCTATTAGTCACATTTTCTTCACACACAAAATTGCATCGGCTAGGTTTTATGTCATATTAGGTTTATTTCTGGTTTACTAAACATCAAGCTCATTGGCACGTTCAGCTTTGTTATGAATTTCAAGTTGTGGGTAACTGATTTTCTGGAAACTACAATATGTCGTTTCTAAATATATCAGGTAATTCACAAGTTATTTTTACATTTCGGAAACTCCAAAACTTGTTCAGTTATATATTTTCGTTTCCAAACAAAAAGTCATTATTTAAACTGTCAGAATGGATAGAAGTAACTGCAAAGCTCTTGTATGTGGACTTAGATCTCTCGGACTTCATATGAATCAGGAAATGAATAGCATAGTTGGCAAGAACCACAAACAATTTCTTGTGGCATGTATAGTTTCACGAAAAGAAATGGAGGAAGGGACGTTTCATTTTATGTTAAAAAATGCTGAATTCGAATTAAATGACTTACTAAATGGCGACGTAGATGCCTCGAAAAGGTATTTTCGGCTGAAAAGACTTATTTTCTTGATGAATTTCAAGGACAGTTTACAAAATGATCAACATACTGAAGCACGACTTCTGGATCCAACAGGAAAGATTCTTGAGCATTTGAAGGAACCTGGACATGAAAAAGATCTTGAAAATTTCGATGTGTTTGACACTGGATTCTTAGCCTGTCTTAAAAGAGATTTCATATCTGAATTTGGCCCAAACGAAAGTTTTACGATTGCCATGTTTTCCTTTTTTCTTCCCTGTACACAGCAAAAGCACATGTGTGCAAAATTAATTGGAAAGATTGCTGACTTAACAAGTGTAAATTTTATTGTATCATATGACATGCCATATATGACGACAGATGAACATGCTGCTGAACATGTTGATGCAATGGGCTGTGGTTCAGTCACGTTAATTCACCCAAAGGAATGTAATTATTTTCTTTCAATAGGCGACTTAAAACCAACAAATCATCGACTTTGGATGCGACCACAAAACAATAATAGGCATGGTCTTTACACGTCAGCTAATACAAGTGGTGCAGTTCATGGTAATTTCTACAGAATGATGGGAAATTACGGACTACCTATATTTCCTTCTGTACATAACAATCCAATGATCGGATATTTCCCCTACCTTTACTACGGACACCCGGTGAGGTACCACTTATATTACAACAGTTGAGCATTCTGCTGTTGATGCGATGGGCTTTGAATTATCAGCACCAATAATGATAAAATATACAATGTTTATCTGTGATTAATTGTCTAAATATATGGATATAATATAAAATATTTGATTGTAAATTAAATTGAAATTTAATCATATTTATATAATCACAAGAGAAAACGATTTGCTAATATTGATGTTCACGGGATAACAAAACAATTTACAGTGTATTCACGTGTCTCAGTCTTTTTTTTTTTCTAAAAAAAAAAGAGAAAAATACTGATTTCTTGTTAAAAAAAAAAGCATTTCTTCATCACAGACTTTCAAAGTTTCATTTACTCATGCTTCTGTCTCTTTCAGAGAAAATATATATATAGACATATTATAAGTCGTATTGCAATAAAATTCAAAATAGTCATATTTTCATATATTGCAAATAATACAACTCGCTACTTTTTTTACATAATTTATTCAATTTTGTTGCAGTATGTTCAGGTTAAACATATACATATATAATTATAATTTACCTGTTTCATAAGAGGAACACACAGAACATCATTCAGATTTAGGGAAGTTCACCAAAGCGTTATTTGCATAAATTTAATTTTTTATTATTAACCAAATGGAAACATATTTTCTCTGTATCTAAAATGTCAAACAATTTAAACACTGTTTAAAAAAATTTAATAACACGTATTTTGTTAATTATTAACATACAATATGTGTGCGATTCTAGAAAAGCGCAGACCGATTCTAGAATTGTCGACCATTATTGGAATTCCAGGACAACTCTAGAATTGTCATATTCCAACAATGTGTGGAACACACATACACATACATATATATTTGGGGTTATTTATCCATGAACATTTTGTTGACGTTTTGTATTTAATTATGTATTTATTTTCTGGATTGACTTTAGTACCATTTCTCAAAACTCCTTTGTTGTAATTTATGTATTTAACTTTGATGCAAATCCATTCCTATTAAGAAGTTTTAGGTAGATCAAATGCGGACCAACCTTACAACTGCGTGTGCTTTTCAACTTCGGACAGCTTTTAAAAGTTTTTACTTGAAATGGTACAACATTCAATCAAAATTGGAAAGAAAAGACACATAATACAATGTATTCACATTTGGGGACGTATATTTTACTTTTACTTTACTGATTTTAACCCAAATCGTTTGATTTTAACAAGCGGCAATGCTTAAAGTTTTATTTTTGCTTTAATCACCTCTCATTATAAACCACTTAAATTTCTCTGATAAGATTTGTCAATGATAACTTTTACCAAACCACTTTGATAAGATTTGTCATTGATAGTTTACGTATTAGAAATAACTTTACATAAGTCCATCCTGATACGTGAAGTAAACATCAGCCATTCCCATGCACAGCGAACTGTTATCAATATTCAGCTTTATCAAAACTTGTATCTCCTACGTTATAAAGTTACATGTTGATTTTAAAATATTTCGTAAAATGCATTATATTCCTACTCGTTCAGACGCATTGTCTCTATTGGTAAGGAGCTACTTCTTCCTTGATGTTCAGATAGTCGCGTGAAAAGTTAACAAATCGCTTTTCATGATAACCTGTCACATTTCCAAATAAGGACGTGTATTTATGAAGATACAATAAAGTGATACATACGTATTTATGAACATAGGTAGTGAATGTAGGATTTGCGCCATCCCTCCTTTTTTGTTCTGTGTCGAATTTCCTCTGTTCAGCGTCATACATTTCTCGGTGATATCAGAATTACAATTTTCGGCGTGGATGCCGCTATAAATTGACCTTATTACACACAAGTTGTCTTTAAAGACTGAAATTTCCTAATCAATTAAATGCTATATACTATATTTCAAGTAGAAAATTCGTTATTTATCGTAACTTTAATATGGACACTAACAATAGCAAGGCTCTTGTTAGTAGGCTAAGATCTCTTGGATTTTTTATGAACAAGGAGATGAATAGACTAATGGGCAGACAGTACAGACAATTTCTGGTGGCCTGTATAGTATCACCAAGAGAAATAGAGGAGGGGACGTTTCTTAATATGTTGACTAGTGCTGAAATCGAACTGAATTGCTTACTTAGTGGATGTGTAAATCCTTCAGAGAGATACCTCCACCTAAAAAGAATTATTTTCTTGATGAATTTCAAGGACAAATCACAAAAGTATCAACATACCGAAGCTCGACTTCTGGATCCAACAGGAAAGATTCTTAAACAGTTGAAAGAATCCAAATATGTTGAAAGTCTACAGGATTCCAACGTGTTTGATTCTGGGTTTTTAGCGTGCCTCAGAAAAGACTTTATTTCTGAATTTGGTAAAGATGAAGACTATATAATTGTCATGTTTTCTTATTATCTTCCATGTACACAACCAAACCATTTGTGTGCAAAATTGATCGGAAGATTTGCTGATATGACAAAAATAAATATAATAGTGTCATATGACATGCCGTATATAACGACTAACGAACAATCTGCCATGGAATCGATGAAATGTGACACAGTGACGTTGTTCCACCCGATAGACTGTAATTATTTTCTTTCGGGAGGCCATTTACAGCCTGAAAATCGCCGCACTTGGATGTGAACACCATACACTCTGTGTTGAACTCAAAGTGATGCCATCATGTTATGAAGTTAAAAGCATACATGATGTTTAGACAGAATGATGGAATAACTTACACAACGCAAATAAATCCTTCTTTATATAACATATCATCGTTTGGTCATATTCTGTACGCATACAATATTACACAGGCAACCAACGCGAAACTCTTTCTTAGAACAGCCATAAAGGGACAAATCATTTAGGACACTATAAGTGTTATTGTTTCATTAAGTTTCATCAAGTTTCATCAGCAATAATTGAACAATGACGATTTAAATACCATCACCAGTAGATGAAAATGATGCGTTTCTGTGTTTAACACCTTATATGACAATTTTGACAGGAAGCTATGACTTTTGTCTTGTTAAAAGACACTTTACTGTGAAATCATTAATATTCGTGGGGGATTAATTTTCGTGGATTTCGTGGTTCAGGTAACCCACGAAATCAAGGCCCGACGAACAAATTGTGCAAAGATAATGTTAAGTATGCCCAATCAGTCAGCAGCACCAGAAAAGGTGTGAGACGTGGTTCGTAGTTGGTACATCGTCCGTAGACAAGTTGTGTGCTTAACCGCGGCTTTTTTGTACTTCATTCAATGAATCAAAGATAAACATAGGTATGAATCGGATACTAAACCGATAGATGGTTTTTGTTTTCAGGTGTGTACCCGTATTTTGTTTGTTTACTAAGTGCATCCAAACTGAAAGTAGAAATTGTAGTGACGTAGCGTCACGTGTCTGTCAAACCGCACTATAGTGCGGATACTATTTGCAGTTATACGGTCCCTGAATGAAATCTTTATTTTTACTGATATTGATTAAACTATTATTACTTTGGAACTTATTACTTAGTATAGTTAATTGACTACTGTATTTTGTTGTACTAATTACAATGCTGCAAACAAAAAGGTTAATTGGCGCTAATTTAGGTTGCATTATCAAAGACGGAAGGCCGACATTTTTCACAGCTTAAAAAAATCATAAAGACCGTTTTTACACACCTTAAATTTTAACAATGAAAAAGTTGCGCAACACATCACAAAGTATAATTGACACTTGACACTTGTTAATTGAGAAGACCGATCGATAGGTTAATTACCATAGTAACGAATCTTCGGTTGTTTGGTTAGGTGGAAAAACGTTAACTTTCACGTGTTAACAATTTCAAAGCACAAATGCCGGATATTGCCGACTGTTGAAATCAACGAATTTTCGGCCCCGTATTTTGTTTTACCTGGCAATAGAATTCCACGAATTTACGACCCCACGAAATTGCCTTCTGCCGGCAAACCACGAAATTTTATGCCCTCGAATTTAAATGATTTCACAGTATTTGAATGTTTGAAGCTGAAGAATGAAAATCAGTCGTGTCTGAGAGTATAATATTATAATTCAGCCACTTGTCTGTGGAGATATGTTAATTGAAAGTTTTCCTTATACCTTTTACTAAATCATCACTGGAGTTAAAAAAGGACTACACTCTTTATGTCACATTGACATGTCATTATTTTGTTGATTTGAAAATTTAACTATATCATTCGATTACTGTTCTATAGCCCGCCTTAGTTTGTATTTGTTCATGTCAAACGTTAAATAACATACATCGGTCACACTACCACGATTCATTATATCCCCTAATCCACGTTGTACCGCTTTATACTAATATTTAAATATGTTCATGGTTTACAGAGAGATACTTTTAATTTTATTGATAGTATACGCTAGATACTTCTAATTTCAACAATTAGATATAAGCAAAGTACTTCCGTGGATACTTTAAATTTTAATAATTAGATGTATGCAATTTGTACTCAAAACTGTGAATATAGCAGAGACCAGGCTGCGTGTCGTGAAAAGTATGGATAAAAAGAAGGAAAAGTTCAGTGGAAGTAGAATTGTTTGTAAATATAATTTCCTAAAACAATTCATTAGCTTGAAGAAAATCTTAACTGCAGACGAGTCGCTCCAATAAGTTTATATTTATTCTAATGCTGTTTTTGTTTGTTTGTCTTTTGTTGTTGTTGTTGTTGTTTTTGTTTTTTGGTTGGGTTTTTTCTTCTTTCTTTTTGGTAAGGATATTTATCAAGTTGTCACTGAAATAGTAAACAGAATCCATCATTTTTCATGCTACAATAAAAAACTGAAACACAATGAAATATGATAGAATTAATAGATTATTAAAGAGGAGAGACATAATAAGAATAAAATAAAAGCTTGTAGCTGAGCTGCGCAACTACCTGCTTAACAGAAAGGTGGGGAGCTGCGCAACTACCTGCTTAACAGAAAGGTGGGGAGCTGCGCAACTACCTGCTTAACAGAATGGTGGGGAGCTGAGCAACTGCCTGCTTAACAAAAATGTGCGGAACTGAACAACTACCTGCTTAACAGAAAGGTGGAAAGCTGAGCAACTACCTGCTTAACAGAAAGGTGGGGGAGCTGAGCAACTGCCTGCTTAACAGAAAGGTGGGGAGCTGAGCAACTACCTGCTTAACAGAGAGGTGGGGGGAGCTGAGCAACTACCTTCTTAACAGAAAGGTGGGGAGCTGAGCAACTGCCTGCTTAACAAAAATGTGGGGAACTGAGCAACTACCTGCTTAACAGAAAGGTGGGGAGCTGCGCAACTACCTGCTTAACAGAAAGGTGGGGAGCTGAGCAACTGCCTGCTTAACAGAAAGGTGGGGGAACTGAGCAACTACCTGCTTAACAGAAAGGTGGGTAGCTGAGCAACTGCCTGCTTAACAGAAAGGTGGGGGAGCTGAGCAACTACCTGCTTAACAGAGAGGTGGGGGGAGCTGAGCAACTACCTTCTTAAGAGAAAGGTGGGGAGCTGAGCAACTACCTGCAAATAGAAAGGTGGGGGAAAGAATATCAGGAAAAACCATAGTCCAAAAAAAACAGTCTCCTAGCTTACACAGTTAAAAGGTAGATGAAAATATAACATAAATTCATTTATAGATCAATAAGAAAAGGACATCACAAACATTTAACGAAAAAGAGAACCCGAGGGGTTACCGCCTTGGAACAGTCAGTGGCAATATATTCTGGACAAGTCATCTACTTATTCCAATAGTTGAATCTCACAGGGCTGTCTTTTACGAAACTCATGTTGGAGTTCATGTAGAATATTGTGCTTTGAGAAGTATGTGGATAGGCTAGATGCAAAAATAAGTTTGCATAGAATGCATGCTAGTGATATGGGCCTATAGTTAGCTGGGTCAATAGTAGCACATTTCTTAAAGCATGAGTTTAGGGGCTTTCAAAATATTAGTGATATCAAGAACTTTGTAGCAGAGCCCCTAAAGAACAAAAGGTTTTATTCTATTAGTGCTGGTATTCTTATCCACTGTGAAGTTTTGAAATAATTTCAGAGCACAAAATCCTCAGTTATGTGGAGTACTACAAAACCTCAGTAATGTGGAGTACTACAAAACCCCAGTAATGTGGAGTACTACAAAACCTCAGTAAAGGACAACAGTGATATAGAAAAGTACGGAAACAGAAAACTTAAAACGCATTGTGATCATGATACACTAGTTCTAAATGCAGTCAAAATCTAACTGTTAGTTATATGAATAAATATATTCGGGAGAAGAGGGTAAGTATGCCCTTCACCCCCACCCACACAGACACACCAAAAAAGAAAGAAAAAACTAGTAAGCCCGGCCACGCTTGATGCCAAGTATTTCTCATTTCCGTGTTAGTCCATAATGTCACATAAAAATGTCTTTTCAAACGGCGAACCAAACTAAACACAATTCAACTTCGGTTTAAAAAAATCATTTTAAATCATTACGTCTTGTTGTGAACGCTGACAGGAGATGCTACATGTACATGCATGCTGACTCGGTTAGTTTCATTTACGAGACGCTAGGGCACTTTAAGGTCAGGTATCCTTTTCCGCCTTAAGATATTGATGTATACTTCTGATTGGTAATATTTTTTCGTTAAGGGCACGTGATATGCGTGTAAATGTAAACGAGTGTCTGAACGGCTCGTAAATGAGACTAGGGTACTTCAGACGTTTTCAGTGTGCCCTTAAAGAAAAGTGTCCATCAAATATATATATAAAGGGAAAAGAATACTAGGAATTAGAGGAGGAGCGGTTGTGGAGGTGCAAGAGCGCCGGAATCCCGATCCGGGGGTTGCTGGTTCGAATCCCACCAGAGGAGAGAGTCTCCAGTGACTTTCCACAGTCCTCACTTTCGGCACGAGTACTGGTATGAACCCAGCTAGGAAGCAATGCCTGGTATAGTCATTATTGACTGTTAGTTGAACTTTAACTTGAACTTGAATTACTGACATGGATGATACAGAATTTCATTCTATTCTGTGTGGTATACAACATATAAAAATAAGCGAAATATTGCTATCGACTGACATGTAATGAGAAATATTAAATTTTAGTAATATATAGCCAATTCTTTTATCACGCGTGTAACTCTCGCACGGAAGAGGGGAGGTTAAAAATTTTAATAAAAAACGTAAACTTTTTTCCCTTTTTTAGATCATACTTGTTCATAACAACTGGTAAGCAACGGAATTATTGCATTTTATTATTATTTATTTTTCTCGCTGTGAAGTTGTCATGAAGGGACCAGTAATTTGCCGAAGAAAATGTAGACAATTGGGATACTAATCGGATAATTCCCATTCGTCTATAATATATTCATCCTAATATATTAGGACCCAGGTCTTCATATTAAAATTAAATTGACGGTAAAACTATGAAAGTGGCGGGGTGAAAGAATTCGGGCATGGTATGTAGAAGTAAGTCTGAAATTTTGTACCCACTTTGTCAGAGGTCGAGCTCATTGGGGCCCGTTGTGAAGTTAGAGGCAAGGGTGGAAGCTAGCCCAGGTACTGTATCCTTTCCTGTACATCTGATTGGCAATATTAATATCCTTTGTTTAGGTCACAAAATAAATATCCAAATGGAAATGGGTGCCAGAACGGCTCATAAATGAGACTAGGATGGAACATATGTTTCTAAAAATCTTTTATGAAATGCATAAACAAGACCTTTAGAGAATGTTTTTACTGACTTCTTAAAGTCCCTGAAGATAAACCAGAGACGTATATTACATCTATATGTAATCTATGCCTCGGGATAAACCAGATATACATGGAAGGAGCTTAATTCTCTATTACAAATTGTATTCAGTTTAACATATTTTACCTATTTTGATTAGTGATGGAAGGATAATCTAGTTAATTCAAATGATCATTGGCTGCTGTGTTACGTTGGCAACAATTGATTTTCATTTGGGAGAACTGATGTTGCCAGGTGGCAAGGGATGTTACTCTTTATGGGAATCTGATCTGACAGAATTACATTTGACATTAAAAATACATTAAAGCAACCAATAAATAAGTGATTCAGTATTATTTAATTTGCTTTTATCATGCATCCAGACAGAATTTATTGTGATAATACTGACCCATTAGGGTGTAAGTGTTCAAGACTTCTACAAATATTTTGAGTATTGGATTACTTCCCAATAGTAATTCAAAATGCTGTCTCAATGAGGAATTTGACATTTTTCCTTTTTTGGGGTCTAAATTCCTACCATAGAGCAATGGCAATTTGTCAAAATCCCCAACATTGGAAATGTTTTCCATATCAAAATACCTGGGATGTAAAGATCAGCCAAAGTCTATTTTCTTGGACTTGGAACCATTCTGTCTGTCATGTTCCTGCCTGTTGGGAACTGTCTTCTGTCAAAAGCCCCATGTATGCCCACAGCTTCTCCCTATAAGTGCCTAAGCAAGTCAAATTCTAGATGTGACAATATTTAAGTCACAAATGAACAAATTATTTTGAATACTTAACAAAAAGTTTGAAAGATAAATGATATATCTTTCAGTCACTGTAAGTTCTATAAGATTTAATTTTCCAGTTGTAAAAAACAAAAAATCATGTATACAATAGCATGGCAACAAGTAATGTTAGAAATTATTTTCTATAAAGTATGCTTGTTCAAGAGGTAATCAATAATGCTTGGTGTATTTTATATTTATGCCCCGGAGGGAGCCATATAGTTTTTGAACTGTCCGTCCATCCATCATTCTGTCCAAAAACTTTAACATTGGCCATAACTTCCTTATTCGTAGGTGGATTTATTTCATACTTGGACATAACACCCCTTTGAACAAGACCTTTCCACTGACCTATATTTATTTGACCTTGAAACCTGAATGACCTTCTCCATGAAGATCCAGTTGTCCAAAAATTTTAACTTTGGCCATAACTTCCTTATTAGTTGGTGGATTCACTTCATACTTGGACACAACACCCGTTTGGACAAGACCTTTCCACTGACTTATATTAATTTGACCTTGCCCCCTGAATTACCTTCAGCTTGAAGATCCAGTTGTCCGAAAACTTTAACATTGGCCATAACTTCCTTATTATTAAGTGGAAATACTTCATACTTGGACCAAAAAAAAAAACTTTGGACAAGACCTTCCCATTGACCTATATTTATTTGACTTTGCCCCCTGAATGACTGGTCCTGAGCTGAAAGGTCAAAGCACCACTTCAGAGGCATTGTCATCTTACAGTGACAGTTTTTGTTTTACTTTCAGGCTTGTAATGAAGTTGAAGACATTTTTGGCATTCCACTCATTTGAGGCAGCCTATCTTGCTGTACTTGCTATTCTACCATTTATAGCTGCTATTAGAATTGTTGCAACTCTTCTCATAACGTTTTTAGTTTCTTATGGAGTTATCTCCCTTATCAGAAAGTTAACTAAGAGAGGTATTGAAGTTAATGGACAAACTGTGATCATATCAGGCTGTGATACAGGTAGGTGGTTTTATTTTATTACAGTAGACTGGTAACTTATCATTAATGATTGAAAAGACAAAAACTTCAGAAATGTGTACCTGCTGAATCTAATTATTAGATTTTATCAGACAGTAAAATCTATTACATTTAGGAAATTACAAAGTCATATTATAATTAGCAGTAAATAGTATACATTTATTGCCAGTGCTTGAAACCAACTAGTACATTATACATCCTAGGATAATAAGACCAAGGCTCCTCCTAGATAAAAAAAAATCTGAGTACAGTGTGTTTAGAAGAGCTTGTCAGTAGAAAAAATAGTTTTGTGACTGAGAAATTGTGACTTATGTTAGTAGTTTATGGAGAAATGATTAACAATTCACAGGCATTCAAAAAGCATTCTTTCATCTAAATGCCTGTGCATCAAATTTAATGCATTTTATTGCTTAAAGTTTTTATAGTCTGTCTTCATGTTTGTGAGACTTTATATCATGGATGTGTCAACTGTTTACCTTTATATTACAATTCTTTTTTCAGGTTTTGGCAATGCGCTGGTAAAGAGGTTAGACTACTTGGGTTTTACAGTTATAGCTGGTTGCCTCAATGATAAAAGTGAAGGTGCAGAAACCCTTCGTAAGTGGAGTGATTCAGGGAGGATTCATGTAATACAGCTTGATGTGACCAGTGAAGAATCGGTCAACAATCTTCACTCTTATGTACAAAAACATTCTTCTAAGGGTGAGTACAGTTAGATGTTTTAGTGTTTCATTTGTCTTTTGTCTAAAAGATTAAGTACTCTTGGTTTAATTTAAGTGAGTGTTTTTACTCTTTTTCATCATTTTAAAGTGATATTAATAGCCACAGCAGAAGGATCACTTTTTGCGAAAAAGTATTAAATTTGATTTTCTTTCTGAAAAATGAATAAAAAATTTGGTATATTTTGTTAAAGAATTAATAATACTATTTAGGGCAGAGAAAAAGTTCTATTATGTCACTCTGTGTGACCTAAGTTAAACAAATCTTGAACAGTTATTTATATACAATGTCAGGAGTGTGGGCTCTTGTGAACAATGCTGCCATCAATTTTGTGGGTGATGTAGAGTTCTGCACTATGGAGCAGTATAAGCGTGTAGTAGAAGTTAACCAGTTTGGTGTAATCAGAATGACAAAAACTTTCTTACCATTGATCAGACAGTCGAAAGGTTTGTTTGTGTTGATTTTTTGGCATTAGTTCATTACAATGAATCTGATAAAATGTTCTCCGGTAGTTATCTGAAGTTGTGAAAAACAGACAAATTTAGATCAGCTTCATGAATTCTATACAGTTTTCAATTTGACATGCTTTGCATTGTACTCACAGTGTTAGAATAATAGCTTGTCAAGTATTTTACTGTGCAATAGTGAATACTAAGATATATTTGGATGCGTACATAGCTGCAAAATTCATGTATTTTTTTATTCTATACCTTATTTAACAATATTTATCCAAAAAATTATTTCATTTTATGTCACAAATGCAGTTTGAATAAAACATTGAAATATATTAACATTTCTTAAAGAAGAAGCTTGTGTCAATGATGAAGTCTGGCAGCCCAGAATACAAGTCAGGAGGAGAATGTGAACAAATTCTAAGTGTTATAAAATCAACAAGCAGAAAGTACTTTCACATTCATCCCCCAGAAATGATACTTCTGATTTTATTTGTAAAAATAGCAGGTTTAGATATACCTGACCACCCAATAGGGTATACCTGACCACCCAGTAGGGTATACCTGACCACCCAGTAGGGTATACCTGACCACCCAATAGGGTATACCTGACCACCCAGTAGGGTATACCTGACCACCCAATAGGGTATACCTGACCACCCAGTAGGGTATATTTGTGATTTTTATTAAATAATTTGGTTTTTCTATTGTGAAGTTCATTATTAAAGATTGGATTTTGATTTAGAAATGTTTGTGTTTTATTTTGTATATATATTTGTGTGGCTTATTAAACAAAAAATCATCTATTGATAATATGTGTTAGTCGTCGTATATGTTTTATAAATTAGTTCTGTATTTGCATATACCACAGGTAGGGTATTAAATGTGACCAGTGCCAAAGGACGGATATGTCTGCCCAGTAACTCAGTGTATGGAGCCACTAAGTATGCCATAGAGTCATTCTCAGATGTTCTAAGACTGGAGATGAGAAAGTTTGGTGTAGATGTTGTAGTCATTGAACCAGGTGACTTTGGGGGTACTACAGGAATGCTCAGTACAGATACAGTAAGTCATATCAAAACCAGGATATCTCTGCAATCTTGCGATTGTAAATGCTTCACTACTTGAAAATATGAAGTGAAATATGTCTTGAGAATTCATGCATGATTCAGTGCTTGGTCAAAGAGCATGAACAGTTAATTTATTTCTTTTATTGAGAAGATGTTTTTGTTTCATATTCTTGTGAGAAGTTGACTTTGTTTAATATTCTGGGAAGAAAGAAAAAATAGTATTCCATTATCTGCAAAGAGCAGATTCCTTAGTATGTATCACACAGATTCTTAAATAGTTACTGTGATCATATACCTTGACAAATTGTAAATATTATGGGCAATTGCAAAGGTGATATTTTGTTCTTCACTTCAGATGTACTTGAAACTGTGTTATATATTAGAAATAAAATAATGTATTATACATGTATAATTACCATTTACTTTTTGCAGTTACAATGGTTGCGAAAAGAGATGGATACAATGTGGGAAAATGCCTCAGAAGAAGTCCGCACTACATATGGCAAAGACTACTTTGAATCTATCTACACTGGAACTGTGGCAGCTGCAAAGGAAGCCGCGAAGACAACGGCAGCTGTGATAGACAGTATGGAAGACGCAGTGACAAATACAAAACCTCGGATACGTTATCTTGTAGATGGGAGCTGTAAACTGATTGATCTCAATAATGTAAGCTGGCCATTTTGGCTCTGTAAATGTCAGTTTCATAAACTGTTGTGCTGTACCAAGGTTGATGGGAATTCCTGTTTCAGGAAAATTTTATTTTGGATATACCATGTGATAATTGCCATGTATATCCATCCCCATCAGTGCCAGCAAAATTTCTCTGTGATAATTGATTTCAGACAATACATCTGTAGGTCATTTGTCCCTCGCCTCTGAAGCAAGTGAGGAAGTAGTCAGTCAGTTGGGAAGAAATTGGCTAGTAAACTGGTTGGATGCCCAGGAACACTGGTTAAAAGGACTGACCACTGGGATATGACTTTAGCTGTTAAAACTGGCATTAAACCCCAATAAAATTAAATCAAGCCATGTATATCCTGCATGTATATCCTGCCATGCAAAAACTACAGATCACATCATTTAAAGCCTAGTGCACACCTGTTCACCTTTACATTAAGTGAACTTTCAAAGCATGATTTTAGTAAAAAGATTTCTTTCACGCACTCCAAATATGGTAGTAACACAACCATGAAAAGACAACCATATAGTGGGAGTCCATATGTTTTCCTGATTGGTTAACGTTGAAAGTTCAGAAAGGTCAACACCACCCAGCTAGTTTTGTGCATGGGCATTTTCCAGAAACAGCCATGGTTCAGAACATTTATAGCAATTTTTCAACAGCCCTTGTGAAGCAGTACAGTGTGTACACTGCAAAAATCATGATGTTAACCCTTAACCTGCTGGAACCGAAAGTGATTAGCCTTTGCCACCAGTACAGAGCCAGTACATCCGTGCAGTCTGACCAGGCTCTTTACTGCTGGTAGCTCCATTTTTGTATTTCGATATTGAAATCCCTTAAACTTTGAATGGACTGTTCAAATTCAAAGCTGGACAAATCCATTAAAGAATTTCAGCATGTTCAGGGTTAATATTTCTCATCATTACTTTACTACTGTGTATCAGTGTGTCAACAATATTATATTAATACATTGTAAGAGATTTGAAATTCAAAAAAAAATTTGAGGTAAAGAGTTCATGTTATACAATGTAATTGCATAGCTAAGAGTACTGTAAATAAGTTTGAAAGATTTCAGTAAATATATACAGGTATGTACAGTAGCAAATTATTGTGTATTAAGTTATTATTATGTAAAAATCAGTCTGTTTGTTAACCTGGCGAGTTCTAGAAAAAAAGAGAAAAATTGTAATTTTTTGTGTTTCAGTGGTTGATAAGAATCCGTTGGTTCCTACCTGACAGTTGGTTAGACTTTCTTCTGGACTGGAAGTATAACAAAGGTCTTCCACCAGTAGCAATGAAATCCTGATGAACTCAGAGACAAGGATTGACAGCAGTCCTGTTGTATTCTTTATACATATTAATCAGTTGCAATTAAATCAAAGTAATTGGAAATTTCAAATCAAAGTATCAAATTAATAAGCAAATCAAAATAAGCATGTGTTTATTTTAATCCATGATTTTAATTGTTTTATTTATTAACTTACTTTTCATTGTCTCACTGTTTTATGATTAAATCATGACATTTAAGCTTACAGAATGATATCTGCTTGAGCCTGCTTTTTGTTGGTATTAGGTTGGTGGAAGGTGAATTAAATGATTTTACTTCATTACAAGAAGGTTGTTAGAATAATATATCTATTTAATGTAACAGTATTTCTTATGCCCCCACCACATTGGGGGGAGGGGGGGGGGAACATATAGATTTACCCTTGTCCCTCCATCTGACACGCTGTCTATATGTAGACCAGTTCGTGTTGCGTGTAACTTCAACTGTATAACTGCTAAAGCCATGAAACTTTCTAAGAATAGTTGTCAGCATGTCAACTTATGCACCTGGGTATTTTGACACAAATTTATTGCAGATCGGCAGAGTTATGCCCCCTGATTAATCAAATAATAGCATTTTTAGACTTGTGTCGCATGTAACTCCAAGAGCCATGAAACTTTATAACAATATTTGACAACATGTGAACTTATGCACCTGTGTATTTTGACACAAAATTGTTGGAGATCGGCAGAGTTATACCCCCTGATTAAGCAAATAATAGCATTTTTAGGCTTGTGTCACATGTTACTCTAAACGTATAACTGCTAGAGCCAAGAAACCTTCCAAGAAAAGTTGTCAGCATGTGGTTACGCACCTAGGAATTTTGACGCATATTTATTGGAGATTAGCATAATTATGCCCCCTGATAAAGCTAAAAAAATAGCATTTTTAGACTTTATACGCACCTGTAATTGTACAGGATTTTTTGTGATAATACAGCAGAATGTGGGTGCATCCCTGTCCTATGGACACATCTCTAGTTTTTTAATAATTTCCTTGTCAGTAAAGTAACAGATTACCTAGCAGAAAGTTGGATGTAACCTGTTTCCCAAAACACAATACCAGTTATATCAGCTGCAAATTCCTATTCATGACTGCTTAAGTTTTAAGTTGTAATTGTTAAAGAAGTTGCAATAATTTAGGGAGAAGATAAACCAAGTTCTGTAGTCTTTTTAAAATCAAATGTTTTGTTGACTTCCATTTGATATTTTAGGTTGATAATATATTGTATTCCGAGTTACGTAGTGTTTTGTGAATATAAAATCTGCTCTTATGTGTCTACAATTGGCTAGGTCAAAATGTGCAAATAATTTTCATCTGTTAAAGAAGCATAACTCAAATGATAGATTCATTTCTTTTAAAATCATGAAATGTGAATAACACTAAACAAAGCATTACCTGATGCCGAGGTGTTATTCCAAAAATCTTAAATACATCAGTTAAACCAGTTGCATTAATTAATATCAGTCATTATATCTGGAGTTGTTGAACAGTTGTTGGGGTTAATGGAGATTTATTACAAATGATCACTTTGTATGTGTATAAATATCATAAGGAAACATTTTTAAGTTGAACACATGTTCTTTGTAACACTTTTATTCTTGGTATTGAGAATGATAACATGAAATGCATATACAGTATATTATCAATTAATGTTAGGGTGTGTCCCTTTAATACTGCGACAGTAACAGTATTCAATATTTACAGTATTATTTGATCAATATTCAGCCATTGGCCAGTATGTGAAATAAAATCACAGATACCATCAAAATTGTTTGACAACTTTCAGGATACAAAATCGTCACTCCAGTTGTTAATTGTTGTGGTTAAGTTAACGTTTGTAACTTTTATTCATAGTCATTCTTGTATGAGCCACATTATGGCTGTATAATATTTATCGTGATGATTTTTACAACTGATACTGCACTACAACAAATAACTGCCCTAGTTTATTTTAATAAACCTTCATCATCAAGTTTTTGTGCATATGAATTAAGCAGGGTTAGCTATTTTTATGATTTATATAAAATATTGTGCCATTTTTATGCTCCCTGAAGGGAGAGCATATAGTCGCCGCTTTGTCTGTCCATATGTCCGTCCGCATTTTCTTGTCTAGGACATAACTCTGAAACTACAAGAAGTATCAACAAGACACTTTGTAGGTAGATAGATCTTATTGAGTAGAAGTGCAGTGCATAAGAACCATAACTCTGCATTGCCTATTTTTTGAGTTATTGCCCTTTGTTCATTTTTACACTTTGAACTTTTTTTGTGATATAACTTTGAAACTACAAGAGGTATCAACAAGAAACTTTGCAGGTAGATTGCCCGTTCGTATGCGCTTATTTTCTTGTTCGGGACATAACTCTGAAACTACAAAAAGTATCAACAAGACACTTTGTAGGTAGATAGATCTTATTGAGTAGAAGTGCAGTGCATAAGAACCATAAATCCATTGCCTTATTTTTGAGTTATTGCCCCTTGTTCATTTTTACTCTTTGAACTTTGTCTGGGACATAACTCTGAAACTACAAGAGGTATCAAAAACCTCTGGTTTACCTGTCACCAGCCTACTTCAGTGACCATGACACTCTCTGAATAGGACTGCCACTGTCTGAGTTGATAGAAAAATAAAGAATGAAATGGTAACTGTCTTACATTCTTCATTGCATATTTAAACAGCTTTAACCTTTTTCAGCAACTACTAATTATATAACATAATATCTTTATGCTGAATTTGGCAAAGACTTTATGGACACACTATTATGTGTCCAAAACCTGTTCAGGGAGCATCAACCGGTTCGATCGGCTCTTGTATTATCATGTCAGTATCTTTCATCGATTAGCAGATCTCTGTAGGCAGATAATCTGTGTTTCTGTAGATTAAGTAT
This sequence comes from Cyclina sinensis, assembly GCA_012932295.1. NCBI lineage: Eukaryota > Metazoa > Mollusca > Bivalvia > Venerida > Veneridae > Cyclina > Cyclina sinensis. Next base: position 68,843,220 of record JAAONU010000001.1, on the reverse strand, counting down.
TATAATTGATTTTTAACTCTTAATGAGATGATTATTTACAACAGCGATAATGTCAGTGATTATTGTATGGTTTTTCATGCCTCTTGCCAGATGATTATCAGTATTAAAATCTTTGGTGATCACTTTTCTTTCTTTCTTTCTTTTTAGGACCAAGTTCTGCTGACAGCACTTAACCCAACCAACTTAACCTGACTATACAAAGAAATGCACACTTTATGATAAGGTCATAAACTTTATGTCATCATTTTAACATGACAGCACTTAACCAAACCATACCCGTCTATACATAGAAATACACGCTTTATGATAAGGTCGTAAACTTTATGTCATCATTTTAACATGACAGCACTTAATGCAACCATACCCGACTATACAAAGAAATACACGCTTTATGATAAGGTTGTAAACTTAATGTCATCATTTTACCATGATCCGTCATCGTGCACATTTGACAATGTATACTTATTGGAAACAAGCAGTAAGAATGTCAATGAGGACATCTTACATAAGCACATTTGAAATCTACAAGATCAGTAATGAATGTTGACTTAGTACAGTGAATCTAAAACAATAGGACTCGAAGTAAATTACTCATACATGTAAAGCTCAATCATGTTTAATATTCATGGATTCACTCATACTTCAGTAATTTATCAAATAACACGTCCATACATGTAGTACAGGTCGCCATGAACTCGACATTTAATCCAGTGAGCACATAATTGACCAACAAATGCCCATCAGGAATATATGTACAGTAGTTCTAGATAAACTATTTCAGCATTGCATTTTTCCCTGTGATTAGAAACTATTTTCACATTGCAGGCCCATGTGAGATTGTTGTCTCGTTAACAATTCAAATAATCAACTTATCATCCTAGCGAGTTTGAAGGTCTAACTGGCATTAATTTTAAGCTAAGTACAAGTCTCTGCAAGTTTGATCTTTGAGCCCAAAAACAAAGGGGTCAGCTACTCAGCATGCCCAACCATCCTATACAAATAGGTCCTGGGAGGAATTGTTTTATCAGAATCTTTTTCTAGGTGTAGCCCCATATATTCATCATGTCCACCATCCTGGAGTTTAAATGTCCTGGTTGCAGGTAATCTAGTTATAAATGGAACTGTTGCACAAGATACCTATCTTGCCTATCTCGAGTCTCTGTACCCCTTCTAAATGGGGTTTAACAAACAGACCTACTTATTCACTTGTTAATCATATAGTTATTTCAGTTTTAATGGTACTACACACTAGTGGCTAAGTTGCTGACAATGCATATGGAACTATCTAAACATTTAAATTGATATAGAGTCCCATGATCATGAGCTATAAGCGTCCTCACAATAGCAGTTTCTTATCCAATTGTACTTTCAGCACATCTACTTGTATGTGGCTAAACGTTATTTTTTTCCAGAATGTATACTTCATGTCTTGTCTACTAAAGAACCTATTTTGCATAAACTTTACAGCATCTGTAAAGCTGGTTTCACTTTCATGATTCTTTTTTGATTTGCCACCACTTTTTCTGATTCTTTTAATTACAGTAAAGCTTTGAAAACTCGAAGTCACTCGGGGATGACGTAAATCCTCAAGTTACTTGTTTATCACGTCCTTTGTTCAGGCGATTGGTTATATATAATTACTACTTCCATAATTTTTAGCTCACCTGTCACAGAGTGACAAGGTGAGCTTTTGTGATCACAATCCGTCCGGCGTCCGTCCGTCCGTCCGTCAACTTTTCATTCAAACGACATCTTCTCTGAAACCACTGGGCCAAAGTTGATTCCTTGCATAAAGCTCTTCCAAAGTTGTTCAAAGAAATCAATTCCATGCAGAACTCTGGTTGCCATAGCAACCTAAAGGAAAAACTTTAAAAATCTTCTTGTCTGAAACCACAAGGCCTAGAGCTTAGATTTTTGGCATTTAGCACCCTCTAATGGAACTCTACAAAAATTGTTCAAATTATTTCCCTGGGGTCAAAATTGGCCCCGCCCCAGGGGTCACTTCATTTTACATAGACTTATATAATATAGGAAATCTTTAAAAATCCTCTTCTCAGAAACCACAATGCCTACAGCTTAGATATTTGATATGTAGCATTGTCTAGTGGATGTCTACCAAGTTTGTTCAAATTATGTCCCCTGGGTCAAAATTGGCCACGCCCCAAGGTTCTCTTGGTTTACATATAGTTATATAGGAAAACCATGAAAAATCATTTTCCTCCAAAACTAATAGGACTAGACCTTGGATATTTGGTGTGGAGTATTGTGTAGTGAACCTTTACCAGTATTGTTTATATATTGGCCCCGGGGGTCAAAATTGGTCCCTCCCCGGGGGCCCTTAATATTTAAAAAAGGCAATCTTTAAAAATCTTTTTTGCTGGAAACCTCAATGCCTACAGCTTAGATTTTGATATGTAGCATTGTCAAGTGGATTTCTACCAAGTTTGTTCAAATTATGTCCCCTTGGTCAAAATTGGCCATGCTCCAGGGTTCTCTTGGTTTACATATAGTTATATAGGAAAAACACGAAAAATCATTTTTCTCTGAAACTAATAGGACTAGACCTTAGATATTTGGTGTGGAGTATTGTGTAGAGAACCTTTACCAGTATTGTTTATATGTTGGCCCGGGGGTCAAAATTGGTCCCTCCCCGGGGGCCCTTAATATGTAAAAAAGGAAATCTTTAAAAATCTTCTTACTGGAAACCTCAATGCCTACAGCTTAGATATTTGATATGTAGCATTGTCTAGTGGATGTCTACCAAGTTTGTTCAAATTATGTCCTCTGGGTCAAAATTGGTCACTCCCCAGGGTTCTCTTGGTTTACATTTAGGAAAAACATGAAGTCATTTTTCTCTGAAACTCATAGGACTAGACCTTAGATATTTGGTGTAGAGACTTCTTACCAGTATTGTTTATATGTTGGCCCCAGGGTCAAAATTTGCCCCGCCCCGGGGGCCCATATTATGTAAAAAAGGCAATCTTTAAAAATCTTCTTACTGGAAACCTCATTGCCTACAGCTTAGATATTTGGTATGTAGCATTGTCTAGTGGATGTCTACCAAGTTTGTTCAAATTATATTCCCTAGGTCAAAATTGGCCACGCCCCAGGGTTCCCTTGGTTTACATAGATTTATATAGGAGAAACATGAAAATTAATTTTTCTCAAAAACAAATAGGTCTAGACCTTAGATATTTGGTGTTGAGTATTGTGTTATGAACCTTTACCAATATTGTTTAAATGTTGGCCCTTGGGTCAAAATTTGCCCCGCCCTGGGGGCCCTTTTTATTTCAAAAAGGAAATCTTTAAAAATCTTCTTGTCTGAAACCACAAGGCCTAGAATTTTAAAATTTGGCATGAAGCAAATAATTAGATTACATGTAGGTTAAAGGTCATGGAGGCTAAAAATAGATTTAATTACTGTACCTCATAGAGCCTTCATTTATAGACCAATATCTTTGATATTCAATATATAGGTTCCTTGCATGGACCTCTACCCATGAGTAGGGTTTGAGGTCACTGGGTCAAGGTCAAGGTCACCATAGCTTATAATAGATATTTTTACTTTCTGTCATAGAGCTTTTATTTATTGACTGATATTTTACATAAATTGGTTTGTAGGCACTTACATATTTTCAATTAAAAAATGAAATACTGCTTAACAGCAAACCTACAGCCAAAGTAATCAGGTGAGCGATCCAGGGCCATCATGGCCCTCTTGTTTTAAATTCCAAATGTATGATGAACGGCATCAATGATGCGTGATCAATCTTAATTATCTGGTCAACAATATTTGTTTTAAAAGAATCAACATATATAAACAAATGCAGATAAGACAAAATTTAAGCACATTTTAAGCAAATGTTATGATTTCCAGTAATATCAACGGTTATCACATTTTATCTAACATAAGATGCAATTAACACTTACTGAATTTACGCATGATAAAAACACAACCACCTTACAAGGGTAGATTAAAAACCAGCTTTACCTAGTATCACTTTGTCATTTACTTACTTTCTACCATACTTGAAACGAGAGGGCCATGATGGCCCTAAATTGCTCACCTGAGTCTCATAACTCATGTTACAAGTATCGTTATTGGTTGTTATGGGTGTTCATTGTTCGCAAGTTTGAACAAGTTAGCAATAAGTTTGAAGACTCTGGGTGTAATAGTACTCAAATTTTTTAGCAGAAATAGTTTTACTCTACAGGTCCCAGTGAATTTGACCTTTGACCCACAGACCTCAAAAACAATAGAGTTCTTCTAATATAATTACCCTATGAAGTTTGAAGGTTCTGGGTGTAATGGTACTCCAGTTACTGAGCAGAAATAGTTCTCACTCTACAGGTCCGTGTGACCTTGACTTTTGACCTAATAATCCCAAAAATGACAGGATTCTTTTACTGAATAAAGACAATCATCCTATGAAGTTTGAAGGCTCTGGGTAAAATGGTACTTCTGTTACTGAGCAGAAACCGTTTTCCATCTAGAGGTCCCTGTCAACTTAACCTTTGACCTATGGACTATAAAAAACAGGGTTCTTCTAATACAATTATCCTATAAAGTTTGAAAGCTCTGGGTGTAATGGTACTACAGTCACTCTGCAGAAATACTTTTCAGTCTACAGGTCCCTGTGACCCTGACCTTTGGCATACTAGCCCCAAAACCAATATGGTTCTTCTAATTAGTAAAAGCAATCATCCTATGAAGTTTGAAGGCTCTTGGTGAAATGGTACTCCTGTTATTGAGTTGAAACGGTTTTCACTCTAGAGGTCCCTCTTACTTTGACCTTTGATCTACTGACCCAAAAAACAAAATGTTTTTTTCTACTCAATAAGGGCAATAACCCTTTGAAGTTTGAAAGCCTTGGGTTAACTGGTACTAAAGTTATTAAAAGGAAACAAAGTGTGACAGACAGACAGACAAAGAGACACCCATAGACAGGGCAGACGCAGTATGTCTCCATCAGAAGTTTGGGGTTGAGGGAAGACATAACAATGAACAATTGAAGGTCTAGCCCTTGGGTGTTTCAGAGCAGGAGTTTTCCCTATATAAGTCCTTGTGTAAAATCAAATGAACCCCCTGGGTGGGGCCAGTTTTGATCCCAGGGTCATGGTTTAAACAAATTTGGTAGAGGTCCACCAGCCAATGCTGCACACCAAATATCTATACTCTAGGCCTTCTGGTTTCTGACAAAATGATTTTTTATAGTTTTTCCTATATATAACTATGTAAAACATGTGACCCCTGGGGCGGGGCCTTTTTGACCCAGGCGCTATGATTTGAACAAAATTGGTAGAGGTCCAATAGACAATGCTGTACACCAAATATCTTAACTCTAGGCCTTGTGGTATCTGAAAAGAAGATCTAATTTTTCCGACATAACTCTATATGTATGTTTAACATGTGACCACTGGGGCTGGCCCATTTTTGACCCAGGGGCCATGATTTGAACAAACTTAATAGAGGTCCTCTAGACAATGCAACATACAAAATATCTATGCTCTATGCCTTTTAGTTTCTGATGTGAAGATTTTTAAAACTTTTTCCTATATAACTCTTTATAAACAAGTGACCCCAGGGGCAGGGCCTATTTTGACCCAGTAGCTATGATTTGAACAAACTTAGTAGAAGTCCACGAAACAATGCTACACACCAAATATCTAAACGCTAGACCTTGCAGTTTCTGACAAAAAGATTTTTTTTAAGTTTTTCCTATATAACTCTATGTAAAATATGTGACCCCTTGGGCAGGACCATTTTTGACACAGGGGCCATGATTTGAAGAAACTTAGTAGAGGTCCAATAGACAATGCTACAAACCAAATATCTAAACTCTAGGCCTTGCAGTTTCTGACAAGATGATTTTTAAAGTTTTTCCTATATAACACTATGTAAAACATGTGACCCCTGGGGCAGGGCCATTTTTGACCCAGGGGCCATGATTTGAACAAATTTGGTAGAGGTCCACTTGACAATGCTGCACACCAAATATCTAAACTTTAGGCCTTGTGGTTTCTGACGAAGATTTTTAAGTTTTCCCAATGTAAACCTATTTAAAATCAACTGACCCCTGGGGTGGGGTCAAATTTGAACAAATTTGGTAGAGGTTCAATAGATGATGCTTCATACTAAATATCTAAGCTCCAGGCCTTGAGGTTTCGGAGAAGATTTTTAAAGATCCAACTTTAAAATCTATTTTTAGCTCCAGTGAACCAGAAATGCAATGGACCATAACAATTTGGACCATCTTGGTAGAGCTTCATGCAAGGAACATCCCAGAAAGGTTTCATTAAATATGGCCTATTGGTTTCAGAGATGTTGTTTGAATAAAAAGTTGACGACGGACAGACGACAACGAACAAAGACTGATCAGAAAAGCTCACCCTGACCACTTTGTGCTCAGGTGAGCTAAAAAGTGAATGCAGTAATGCTCAACTGTCTGAATTTAAGGACACTAATTTTAACTGCATGTACAATATAATTTTTAACAACTCCAGACAAAAGCACACCAGCAAAGGTGCGAAAACATTCCCTAAATAATCAGTTGCCTTACGTAAATAAGCTGTAAACAAGGAAAATTCAAATGGACTTGAGTCCATTTGAGTGTACGGTTTTTACTGCATTTTTAAGGAACTTTAGCTACAGCATTTTATTTTGTTTTCAGACGCCAGTAAAAAGAAATTTAATATATATCTTTAAATTGATTACCTGTCTTGTTCAGACATATTATAACTAATGTAATGCACAGTTTTTAACGAACAACAACATATTTGTTCAACCTTTTATTTCCATATATCTCTTGATGTTAATGGTGATATTTATGATACTGAAACTTTGTTTTGTTAAGTAACAAAATAACGTGAATTTCATGGAATAACATGCTTGAACAGAATAACAAACTTGCTTGAAAAGAATAACAAATATACTTGTAATATCAATTATGATAATAAACTATGACCATGCTTTGATTACTTTGATATAATTCAACATATTAAAGACCAGGTGAGGAACAGTCAATGTCGTAGCAAAGTACTTCCAGGAACCAGACAGAATTTTTAACTTTAGATGTCTTTTTTCTTTGTGAGCCAAATTTTATTTGAAAAAATTAAACATAAATATTGTATCGTTTTACATCATTTGAAAGCTCTTTAAATTCATATTTTGAAAATATAAGCAGATTTTGAATTTTTGCTTTTAAAAAAAGAGAACTAAACTAATTTATACCTGTGGTTTCAGCATTTTTTCAGCATTTTTCTAGCAGCTTAGATCCAGTTTAACCATTTACAAAGAAGAAAGTGAACAGTTTTGAAAATTATTTTTTATATATGTAAAATATGAGTTTACAGACCTTTTAAATAATATGGAATTGTTTGATGAAAAATGACTTTGTAACTGTAATTACAAAATTACTATGTTTTGCATTTTTATCAACCGCCATATTTTTGCCAGCCTTCAAAAAGTTACCTGTATCTCTTATCAGTTACTTGTTACTAATAATAGATTTCAAAACAATAACATATGTTCCTACACAATATTACCAGACAGTCACGTGATTCTGTTCGTAATTCTGCCCGAGGATTTCCGGAATAACACAACTTTGCAAATTGATTCAACAGGTAGTACATCGTAAAAATACGTAATGCTTCGGCAATAATCGGATCTTCTAACAGCCAATCAAAACATAGAATTACATAATATTGGATAACACTAACCCCGCTCCAATTGTACATATAGGAATATAATACTGGCAATTTTCCGCACAGAAAAACCAGTCTAGATCACAGGTGTTCCTCAAGATTAATATTAGGTTTTTTTTTTTTTAGTTAGTTAAAAATAAAGGGGAAATACCGGGACCACAGCAATAGCTCCACTTACCCCCGGTTCTCATTTACTGATGCTGGAGTAGTTTTACTGTAATACAATTTTCACGATGTTAACTACTGCGACTTTTCCTATATAAATTCTGCTTCTACCATAAACCTGGCTTATTTACCAGTTTACACAAGGATTAAAATTCGTAGCATTCAGGTTAAAAAAATCAGAATACAAAGATTCTTCTGGCAGGTTTATTTATAGTTTTTACATTAAAAAAAGAAGCCAAGAATTTTTCCACCGAGATGTTTTCTTCTTGCTTCTTCGTGATCCATGATCCCTCCGGACGTCGTCAACACCAGAAAACTGAAAATATAAAATCAGTTTCTTTAACTTGTGTAAAAAAGAACTTTATTCTAAGAAATTTTGGTTTCCTGATCCTCCTATGCCAAAAATCAATATGAATATATAAAGTGTATGTTCCCTGTATGGTTTGTCTTCCCAGTCCCCGTTACATAGTAACTCTGGGAAAGTTATGGAATATACAGGGTCTAGCATGCCTTGTCATTTCTGACCTGGCTACCAGTTGCTCTACAATGTTGTGGAAAGGGAATATACCTCACATCCTGTAACAGATACTCGGCTCCCGTTTGCCACTTTGACAAGTTGTAGAGTCTGGGCGAACCAAACATCCTCAACTGTCAACATTGATAGGAAAGTAATAACTTTTTCAAAAGCTTTGTTTTGACTGGCCAAGTTACTTTATCTGTCACTTTGAATCAGCTGTGAATAAGAAGTGATTCCACTTACTCAGGCATTTTAATCATTTTATATGTATGGTTTAAATATTTCCTTTCTCTTTTTTTCTAATGATACTGTGTGTAGGGTTGTTAATGTGACATTAACATTCAAACTATTGTTTTTTGTCCAATTCTAGGGATGGCAATGATTAACTGTTCAAACATCCATTTATGGGTTAAAAATTTTACTCCTGTGTTACCTGAAAAGGAACAAAAATCAAAACTGCTGATTTTTGTCTCTAATACTTCCAGCATGTGTTGCAAACAAGTGTCAACTGCTGTAAACAATACAAGTGACAAATAGCTTAAAATACTTCAGCCTAAAACTGACTGGAATAACCAAGCTAATAATCACATGGTTCATACAGAAACTGATGCAAGAAATTAAATGACTTTTTAAAGACTTTTAAAGGGACTGACTCATAGATGGGTCAACAATGAAAAAAAAAAATTGTTTATACATCTTGAAATTCTTGCTGTAATTGTGAAGAACATATCTAGACTAATTTACTGACTCATTTTTTGTAACATCAAAATATAAAGTTTTACACACTTTTATGGGTAAAAAATTTACCCTGTTAGTCACCGGGTAGATTAGTTATAACATTAATTTAGATGAAACTTGGTAACTAGTCTCTGTGGCTCAGTGGTGTAGTCGCTCTACATTTTACCAACTGAAAGGTTATGGGTTCAAATCCTGGTTATGTCAAACTTTTTTCTTTCAGTCTTCATGGTGTATGGAAGCGTAACATTATTTTTTTCCATAGTATATTAGCTTCTCTTAAATTTAAACAAAAAAAAATTCGACTAAATTCTGTGAGTCTTAACATTTTTAGGGTCTCACCTTAACATATCATGTAGACTAATTAGAGGTTCCTAATTAGAGGTTCTTATCTTCTTTTTATCAAGTTGCGTATACATACATTCAATACCATTTCTGAACACTGGCTTTAAAATATCAGGAATATGTACAGTAACTTAAAACTGAAACTACAGTCAACTGTTCTAAACTGAACTTTTTTAACACAGAACTGTCCAAAGTTTCCACTTCCTTCAGTTTAAGGATCTATTAGTCATATTTTATATTTTAAGCATTAGCTGTGAGGTATGTATATTTAAAGAGCCCCTGGCAGCTTTTTAAGGCCAAGTTCAATTCTAGGTCTTAAAGGCCATGCCAAAATTTAAGGACTTTTTCAGGCCTGTACAAAACATGAATCAGTAGCAGGCATCATGTGGTTTAAAGTTCCACAGAATAAATGGTTAACTAGCTTGCAAAATCAGTAACTGTTGCCATCCCTAATGTTTCTGGGAGTTTTCATACTTTTCTTAAGAAAAGAACTACATAGTTAACACATCAGTTGTTCAGTATTAAGGCATGGCAACAAATAATTTATCTGGAGGTCTGTGTTCTACTTAAACTAATCTTTTCACTTAGTTTACCTCAATTCTTATTCTGTTTTAACATAAAATTATTGTTCTCTGTATGGTTTGTCTTCCCAGTCCCTGTTACATAGTAACTCTGGGAAAGTTATGGAATATACAGGGTCTAGCATGCCTTGTCATTTCTGACCTGGCTACCAGTTGCTCTACAATGTTGTGGAAAGGGAATATACCTCACATCCTGTCACAGATACTCGGCTCCCATTTGCCACTCTGACAAGTTGTGGAGTCTGGGCAAACCAAACATCCTCAACTGTCAACATTGATACGAAAGTTGTCCTAACAACAATATATTTCAAAAGTTTATCTGACTTGAAAAGTTACAACATCTGTTACTTTGAATCAGCTTTAAATAAGAACTGGTTCCACTTAATATTCAGCCACTTTAATCATTTTATACTTATAGTTTGAATACTTTCTTTCTCTTTCCTGGTTTTTTTTTCTCATGATATTCTGTATAGGGTAGTAAATGTGACATTAACATTTGAACTTAACTCTTTAGCTCCTACCTTACAAACTTATGTACTGCTGTAGGGATGGCAATGATTTTATTTAAAACCATTCAAACATCCGATTATCGGTTACAAATCTCACTCCCTGGTTATTAGAAAAATAAGATGAAAATTCAAACCTCTGTTTTTGGCATTTATCCTTCCAGCATAAGTGTTGCAAATGAGAGTAAATCAGTGTATCAGTTAACTGTGTAAACAATTCAAGCACGACATAATCTATAAAAATACTTTGCCCTATAACTGACCGTGATGACCAAGGTAATAATCATTGGAAGGCATAAGGTGTTTGTTGCTTTTAATAGTTTACAGCTCAAAAGAATAAATGGTTTATCTGTTAGCAAAATCAGTAACTGTTGCCATTCCTAATTCTTTCCATTAGCTTGCATACGTTTCTTATGAAAAGAACTTCAACTGGTCAACAAATCATTTATTCAGTTTTAAAAGTATGGCATAAATAATTAACCACGAGATCTGTGTTCTATTTTGACAACTCTTTTCACTTGCTCAACATCCATTCTCATTCTGTTTTCATATTAAAATTATTGTTCCCTGTATGGTTTGTCTTCCCAGTCCCTGTTACATAGTAACTCTGGGAAAGTTATGGAATATACAGGGTCTAGCATGCCTTGTCATTTCTGACCTGGCTACCAGTTGCTCTACAATGTTGTGGAAAGGGAATATACCTCACATCCTGTCACAGATACTCAGCTCCCATTTGCCACTTTGACAAGTTGTGGAGTCTGGGCAAACCAAACATCCTCAACTGTCAACATTGATAGGAAAGTAATCCTAACAACAATGTATTTCAAATGCTTTGTCTTGACTGGAAAATTACTGCATTTGTCTCTTTGAATCAGCTTTGAATTTGAACCTAATCCACTTATTAAGCCATTTTAATAATTTAATATTTATAGTTTTTCTTCTTCCTTTCAATTTTTCTTTTCTTTCTCATGATATTCTGTGTAGGATGGTCAATGTGATATTTACATTGAAACCTAATTTTTCAGCCCCATACTTCTGAACTTTGGTACTTTTTCTAGGGATGGCAAGGGTTATCCATTTGAACATTGTATTATTGCTATCAAATTTTTCTCCCTGGTTATTCAAGAAATAAGATAAAAATTCAAACCTCTCTTTTAGGCATATATCTTTCCAGCACCAGTGTTGCAAATGAATTAAATGAGTCTATTTGTTGTGTAAATAATTCATGCAAGACAAACTGATAAAAATACCCTGGCCTACAACTGACCATGATGACCAAGATAAAAATCATTGTCAGTCTTCAGGTGTTTGTTGCGTTCTAATAGTTTACAGTTCAAAAAACTAATGGTTAATCTGTTAGCAAAATCAGTAACAATTTACTGTTGCCATTCCTAATTGTTTGCATTAGCTTTCATACTTTCTTATGAAAAGAACTTCAACTGGTCAACAAATCATTTATTCAGTTTTAAAAGTATGGCATAAATAATTAACCACGAGATCTGTGTTCTATTTTGACAACTCTTTTCACTTGCTCAACATCCATTCTCATTCTGTTTTCATATTAAAATTATTGTTCCCTGTATGGTTTGTCTTCCCAGTCCCTGTTACATAGTAACTCTGGGAAAGTTATGGAATATACAGGTCTAGCATGCCTTGTCATTTCTGACCTGGCTACCAGTTGCTCTACAATGTTGTGGAAAGGGAATACACCTCACATCCTGTCACAGATACTCAGCTTCCGTTTGCCACTTTGACAAGTTGTGGAGTCTGGGCAAACCAAACATCCTCAACTGTCAACATTGATAGGAAAGTAATCCTAACAACAATGTATTTCAAATGCTTTGTCTTGACTGGAAAATTACTGCATTTGTCACTTTGAATCAGCTTTGAATGTGAACCTAATCCACTTATTAAGCCATTTTAATAATTTAATATTTATAGTTTGTCTTCTTCCTTTCAATTTTTCTTTTCTTTCTCATGATATTCTGTGTAGGATGGTCAATGTGATATTTACATTGAAACCTAATTTTTCAGCCCCATACTTCTGATCTTTGGTACTTTTTCTAGGGATGGCAAGGGTTATCCATTTGAACATCGTATTATTGCTATCAAATTTTTCTCCCTGGTTACTCAAGAAATAAGATAAAAATTCAAACCTCTCTTTTAGGCATATATCTTTCCAGCACCAGTGTTGCAAATGAATTAAATGAGTCTATTTGTTGTGTAAATAATGCATGCAAGACAAACTGATAAAAATACCCTGGCCTACAACTGACCATGATGACCAAGATAAAAATCATTGTCAGTCTTCAGGTGTTTGTTGCGTTCTAATAGTTTACAGTTCAAAAAACTAATGGTTAATCTGTTAGCAAAATCAGTAACAATTTACTGTTGCCATTCCTAATTGTTTGCATTAGCTTTCATACTTTCTTATGAAAAGAACTTCAACTGGTCAACAAATCATTTATTCAGTTTTAAAAGTATGGCATAAATAATTAACCACGAGATCTGTGTTCTATTTTGACAACTCTTTTCACTTGCTCAACATCCATTCTCATTCTGTTTTCATATTAAAATTATTGTTCCCTGTATGGTTTGTCTTCCCAGTCCCTGTTACATAGTAACTCTGGGAAAGTTATGGAATATACAGGGTCTAGCATGCCTTGTCATTTCTGACCTGGCTACCAGTTGCTCTACAATGTTGTGGAAAGGGAATATACCTCACATCCTGTCACAGATACTCAGCTCCCGTTTGCCACTTTGACAAGTTGTGGAGTCTGGGCAAACCAAACATCCTCAACTGTCAACATTGATAGGAAAGTAATCCTAACAACAATGTATTTCAAATGCTTTGTCTTGACTGGAAAATTACTGCATTTGTCACTTTGAATCAGCTTTGAATGTGAACCTAATCCACTTATTAAGCCATTTTAATAATTTAATATTTATAGTTTGTCTTCTTCCTTTCAATTTTTCTTTTCTTTCTCATGATATTCTGTGTAGGATGGTCAATGTGATATTTACATTGAAACCTAATTTTTCAGCCCCATACTTCTGAACTTTGGTACTTTTTCTAGGGATGGCAAGGGTTATCCATTTGAACATTGTATTATTGCTATCAAATTTTTCTCCCTGGTTATTCAAGAAATAAGATAAAAATTCAAACCTCTCTTTTAGGCATATATCTTTCCAGCACCAGTGTTGCAAATGAATTAAATGAGTCTATTTGTTGTGTAAATAATGCATGCAAGACAAACTGATAAAAATATCCTGGCCTACAACTGACCATGATGACCAAGATAAAAATCATTGTCAGTCTTCAGTTGTTTGTTGCGTTCTAATAGTTTACAGTTCGAAAAACTAATGGTTAATCTGTTAGCAAAATCAGTAACAATTTACTGTTGCCATTCCTAATTGTTTGCATTAGCTTTCATAATTTCTTATGAAAAGAACTTCAACTGGTCAACAAATCATTTATTCAGTTTTAAAAGTATGTCATAGATAATTAACCATGAGATGTGTTCTATTATAACAGATCATTTCACTTCTTCACCATCTATTCTTATTCTGTTTGGAAATCAAAATTATTGTTCCCTGTATGGTTTGTCTTCCCAGTCCCTGTTACATAGTAACTCTGGGAAAGTTATGGAATATACAGGGTCTAGATTGCCTTGTCATTTCTGACCAGGCTACCAGTTGCTCTACAATGTTGTGGAAAGGGAATATACCTCACATCCTGTTACAGATACTTGGCTCCCGTTTGCCACTTTGACAAGTTGTAGAGTCTGGGCGAACCAAACATCCTCAACTGTCAACACTGATAGAAAAGTAACCGTAACTATGATCTCAAAGTCTTTGTTTTGACTGGGAAAGTTACTACGTTAGCTTTGAATGTGAACCTATTCCACTTATTCAGCCATTTTAACCTTTTTTACCATTTTATAATTATAGTTTTTCTTCTTCCTTTCAATTTTTCTTGTCTTTCTCAAGATATTCTGTGTAGGATGGTCAATGTGATATTTACATTGAAACCTAATTTTTTAGCCCCATACTTCTTAACTTAGGTACTTTTCCTAGCGATGGCAAGGGTTATCTATTTGAACATTCAATCATTGGTATCAAATTTCACACACTGGTTATTCAAGAAATAAGATAAAAATTCAAACCTCTCTTTTTGGCATATATCTTTCCAGCACCAGTATTGCAAATGAATTAAATGTGTCTATCTGTTGTGTAAATAATGCATGCTAGACAAACTGATAAAAATAACCTGGCCTACAACTGACCGTGATGACCAAGCTAAAAATCATTGTCAGTCTTCAGGTGTTTGTTGCTTTCTAAAAGTTTACAGTTCGAAAAACTTAAAGGTTAATCTGTTAGCAAAATCAGTAACAATTTACTGTTGCCATTCCTAATTGTTTCCATTAGCTTGCATACTTTTCTTATGAAAAGAACTTCTATTGGTCAACACATCATTTATTCAGTTTTAGAAGTATGTCATAGTTAATTAACCATGAGATGTCTTCTATTATAACAGATCATTTCACTTCTTCACCATCTATTCTTATTCTGTTTGGAAATCAAAATTATTGTTCCCTGTATGGTTTGTCTTCCCAGTCCCTGTTACATAGTAACTCTGGGAAAGTTATGGAATATACAGGGTCTAGCATGCCTTGTCATTTCTGACTAGGCTACCAGTTGCTCTACAATGTTGTGGAAAGGGAATATACCTCACATCCTGTTACAGATACTTGGCTCTCGTTTGCCACTTTGACAAGTTGTAGAGTCTGGGCGAACCAAACATCCTCAACTGTCAACATTGATAGGAAAGTAACCGTAACTATGATCTCAAAGTTTTTTGTTTTGACTGGGAAAGTTACTACGTTAGCTTTGAATGTGAACCTATTCCACTTATTCAGCCATTTTAACCTTTTTTACCATTTTATAATTATAGTTTTTCTTCTTCCTTTCAATTTTTCTTGTCTTTCTCAAGATATTCTGTGTAGGATGGTCAATGTGATATTTACATTGAAACCTAATTTTTTAGCACCATACTTCTTAACTTAGGTACTTTTCCTAGGGATGGCAAGGGTTATCCATTTGAACATCCAATCATTGGTATCAAATTTCACACACTGGTTATTCAAGAAATTAGATAAAAATTCAAACCTCTCTTTTTGGCATATATCTTTCCAGCACCAGTGTTGCAAATGAATTAAATGAGTCTATCTGTTGTGTAAGTAATGCATGCTAGACAAACTGATTAAAATATCCTGGCCTACAACTGACCATGATGACCAAGCTAAAAATCATTGTCAGTCTTCAGGTGTTTGTTGCTTTCTAAAAGTTTACAGTTCGAAAAACTTAAAGGTTAATCTGTTAGCAAAATCAGTAACAATTTACTGTTGCCATTCCTAATTCTTTCCATTAGCTTGCATACTTTTCTTATGAAAAGAACTTCTATTGGTCAACACATCATTTATTCAGTTTTAGAAGTATGTCATAGATAATTAACCATGAGATGTGTTCTATTATAACAGATCATTTCACTTCTTCACCATCTATTCTTATTCTGTTTGGAAATCAAAATTATTGTTCCCTGTATGGTTTGTCTTCCCAGTCCCTGTTACATAGTAACTCTGGGAAAGTTATGGAATATACAGGGTCTAGCATGCCTTGTCATTTCTGACCAGGCTACCAGTTGCTCTACAATGTTGTGGAAAGGGAATATACCTCACATCCTGTTACAGATACTTGGCTCCCGTTTGCCACTTTGACAAGTTGTAGAGTCTGGGCGAACCAAACATCCTCAACTGTCAACATTGATAGGAAAGAAACCGTAACTATGATCTCAAAGTCTTTGTTTTGACTGGGAAAGTTACTACATTAGCTTTGAATGTGAACCTATTCCACTTATTCAGCCATTTTAACCTTTTTTACCATTTTATAATTATAGTTTTTCTTCTTCCTTTCAATTTTTCTTTTCTTTCTCAAGATATTCTGTGTAGGATGGTCAATGTGATATTTACATTGAAACCTAATTTTTTAGCCCCATACTTCTTAACTAAGGTACTTTTTCTAGGGATCGCAAGGGTTATCCATTTGAACATCCAATCATTGGTATCAAATTTCACACACTGGTTATTCAAGAAATTAGATAAAAATTCAAACCTCTCTTTTTGGCATATATCTTTCCAGCACCAGTGTTGCAAATGAATTAAATGAGTCTATCTGTTGTGTAAGTAATGCATGCTAGACAAACTGATTAAAATATCCTGGCCTACAACTGACCATGATGACCAAGCTAAAAATCATTGTCAGTCTTCAGGTGTTTGTTGCTTTCTAAAAGTTTACAGTTCGAAAAACTTAAAGGTTAATCTGTTAGCAAAATCAGTAACAATTTACTGTTGCCATTCCTAATTGTTTCCATTAGCTTGCATACTTTTCTTATGAAAAGAACTTCTATTGGTCAACACATCATTTATTCAGTTTTAGAAGTATGTCATAGATAATTAACCATGAGATGTGTTCTATTATAACAGATCATTTCACTTCTTCACCATCTATTCTTATTCTGTTTGGAAATCAAAATTATTGTTCCCTGTATGGTTTGTCTTCCCAGTCCCTGTTACATAGTAACTCTGGGAAAGTTATGGAATATACAGGGTCTAGCATGCCTTGTCATTTCTGACCAGGCTACCAGTTGCTCTACAATGTTGTGGAAAGGGAATATACCTCACATCCTGTTACAGATACTTGGCTCCCGTTTGCCACTTTGACAAGTTGTAGAGTCTGGGCGAACCAAACATCCTCAACTGTCAACATTGATAGGAAAGAAACCGTAACTATGATCTCAAAGTCTTTGTTTTGACTGGGAAAGTTACTACATTAGCTTTGAATGTGAACCTATTCCACTTATTCAGCCATTTTAACCTTTTTTACCATTTTATAATTATAGTTTTTCTTCTTCCTTTCAATTTTTCTTTTCTTTCTCAAGATATTCTGTGTAGGATGGTCAATGTGATATTTACATTGAAACCTAATTTTTTAGCCCCATACTTCTTAACTAAGGTACTTTTTCTAGGGATCGCAAGGGTTATCCATTTGAACATCCAATCATTGGTATCAAATTTCACACACTGGTTATCCAAGAAATAAGATAAAAATTCAAACCTCTCTTTTTGGCATATATCTTTCCAGCACCAGTGTTGCAAATGAATTAAATGTGTCTATCTGTTGTGTAAATAATGCATGCTAGACAAACTGATAAAAATAACCTGGCCTACAACTGACCGTGATGACCAAGCTAAAAATCATTGTCAGTCTTCAGGTGTTTGTTGCTTTCTAATAGTTTACAGTTCGAAAAACTTAAAGGTTAATCTGTTAGCAAAATCAGTAACAATTTACTGTTGCCATTCCTAATTCTTTCCATTAGCTTGCATACTTTTCTTATGAAAAGAACTTCTATTGGTCAACACATCAGTTATTCAGTTTTAGAAGTATCTCATAGATAATTAACCGTGAGATGTGTTCTATTATAACAGATCTTTACACTTCTTTAACATCTATTCTTATTCTGTTTTGAAGTCAAAATTATTGTTCCCTGTATGGTTTGTCTTCCCAGTCCCTGTTACATAGTAACTCTGGGAAAGTTATGGAATATACAGGGTCTAGCATGCCTTGTCATTTCTGACCTGGCTACCAGTTGCTCTACAATGTTGTGGAAAGGGAATATACCTCACATCCTGTAACAGATACTCAGCTCCCGTTTGCCACTTTGACAAGTTGTGGAGTCTGGGTGAACCAAACATCCTCAACTGTCAACATTGATAGGAAAGTAATCATAACTATTTCAAAAGCTTTGTCTTCACCTGCCTGTCACTTTGAATCAGCTCTAATAAGAACCGATTCCACTTGAGCATTTTATCTTCTTAGTGTACATTTTCAATTCTGCTTTATTTTTTTCTCAGTCTGAACTGTCAACACTGATGTATATGTCTGATCACTGAAGATTATTCTATGGACATGAATGTACTGACCCAAACGATTAATCTAAACTGGCACTTATTCTTTCTAAATGAAGCAAACTGTAATACTATATTCACCTTCTTAGCAAAAAAGACTATTTAAGGACTGGCAAGTAAGTAGTTCATTTCAACACTCCCGCTTTAATGTTAACTGAATCAACTTTTGAAAACTTCATTTAAACATGATTACCCGAACTGTCTTGAAGGTAAAAGGTTGGTTGTCCACTTCTCCATATCTCGCAATGCTATGTCAAATCTAGGACTGATCACACCACACTGAAATTTAGCAGAAAACTAGTTACAGAGTTAACTTTCTGGACTATTTTTTATACTGTTGGAAACTTCAACAGTACAAGGTGAATAAAAAACAAAAACTTGCTATTAAAAACATATCTACAGGAAGTAAAAATCTTTCCGAAATGTGAAGCATCATAAGAAGCTCAAAGGTGTCTGAAACATTATGGACATAAGAATTCTTCCTACCATTCATACCATATACGCACCATCTAGCTCACAGGGTGCTTAGTAAATTTGGGAGAGGGTCGGGGGCTGGGGACTACTGTGGTATCATTTAATTTCAAATGCCGAAAATGACTATTTTTCGCAGACATAATTTTGCGGAAATTCATTTTTTTTGTAGAATAAAAGTTGTCAGATACACTGTCAATGTTCTAATCAGTCTTGGTCACCCTTTCTACAGTTTCTCTGTTTATTTGATTGAGCGAGCTAGCCATGTGTCAAAAATAACACCCTTTGTTCATCAATTATCATATCGTTGTTTATTCCGTTCTGCTAAGTTGCTCGTGTAGTTTGCTCAACAATTAATGCATATAATTGACCGCTGTTTGTCTCAATTACACATTCCAGTTATACAAAGTGTCAATTTAAGTTATTTGACAAAGTAAATAATAGCTTAAATTTATGGACGTGTTTCTCTCCTCATAAAAATGAACGCTGGAACTGTATGAGATGCTGACCACATTTATTAAAATGCCCAACCTGCATATAAAGACACTTCTACGGCGATTTATTTACAGTTGGATTCATGTTCCAACGAAATACTATTCACTTAAATTATGCGTTATCTATTAAAACTTGTTTTGACTCAACCAACTGCCTTGAGACATCAACGTGGGTGAAATAATGTACCAAGTTTATAATATTCGAATATGTACTTGCAACAGCCTTTTATGGCAAAGATTAGCGTAGGGTTTAAATTCACGCATTCGCTCTAGTGCGAAATACTTGAAAATTAACCCTAAGCAAAATAAATGATACCACAGTAATACAAAGCTTATTGTCTAGTTCAAAATGCAAGAAATTTTCATAAAATCGAAATCAGAAGTTTATTTTGCAAGACAGTAATAAGTCTCTATGCACCATTACAAAAAGTTATAAGAAATAATGATGCAAAAACGTGTTTATTTACAAATTTCCCACTGCAAGAAAAGGGCACCTATTCATTTGCAGATCAAAAGACACCAGGGGGATGTTTATAGGGGCATGGGTGCAAGATTAGGTGAATAAGGTAGTTGGACATTTATAACAACTCACCTTGTTCAGCCTTCCTGTCAAATTGACAACAATCTTGCCATTCCTGTGATCATCTACAATCTCAAACTCTCCAATGTAACCTGTAAACATAAAGTTAATTCATCACAAAGCTGAGCCTATGTACTAACAGATAAAAAGAAAATTTAACTAAGCATTTCATTAGAGTCTGATTAACAGTACAATTTCTTAAATGTAAAAAGAACTTATTAATTCTTTAACCATTTACCACTGCAATCTCATATCAGGTAAGCATTCTGTCAATTAAATATACAGGTCAACAATGGTCTATTACAACTTTTAAGAAAAATACTTATTTAACTCTAATACATTCACTGTTAAATGAAATTACAATCAAGTTGATGTATACTAGCAGCCAAATTTCTTCATAAGGCATTTTCATAACCCATCAACTATTTCCTGTAATTAAAAAGACATTTTTCATTTCAAAAATAGTTCCAAACTAATGAGCGATTTCAGTAGACTTTTTCTGAACACTTAGCATCTACCACAGAAAATTTTTAAGACCTACCATGTTTCATCATTACTGTGAGGAACCTGACAATAACTTTGGAGCATGGTCTGATGAGAACTTGTCTCTTGCCACGCTTCTCAGCTGTACTAATTGAATTCAAGGCATCTGCCAGCACATTCATGCGAACCATCTTGGTCGCTGAAAAAGATATTCAACATACTTCTATGTAAGGACAAAGACCTGTATGCTTCCAGTGACTGGGAAAATCATGCGCAATGCACAATCTGACAATTATTATTAAAAAAATGCCCACAAATTTTACTAATAGACACACAGTACACCCCAACTAAGTTCTGTTCAAAATCTCACGTAAAATAACTGCAAAAAAAGAAAAACTGATGACGACACTAAAACTTGATTGTAAACTTTTTTTTGGAACTTCCTGTACAATACGACACATTACAGGGTATCATTGCAACACATTACAAGTATGCAGATTTGACTACTTTAAAATCGATTCTGTTGCTAAAATAAATCCTGATTGAAAAAAAAACAACAGAAAACAAAACTCCTCTTAAAGATTATATTATTATTTTGTTTATTCCAGACAGAATGAGTGTTTTTGGCATGTTAAAGCATGATGTTTTATTTGCCAAGCTAGGCAATGGTGTGCGGGTTCATCACAACTGCAATATTATATATTTTTGGTTTCAACCATGCTTCTGAAGAAAAAATACTCGAGAATGATGACAAACAACCAACTTTACATTAGGTCATTCAGAAAAAAAATCCCAAACTGGATAAAAACAACAATATACAGTACCAGAACAGATAAAAGTATCGTCGACAATAGTGTCACCAACAATTTCTCTGCTAATTTGGGTACTTATTTTAACTGATAAAAGCTGGCACAGTTGGGATAGCCTTAATCTTGGTCGGTAATTCGTATCAGAATAAACGATTTACAGACGTTTCGGTAAATGACCAGTTCAGTAAATCGGATTTATATAGTAAACCCTTTGGACGTTTCGGTAAAAAGGCAATTATATAGTTATAATATGGTAACAATGAGATATATCACATATTTCACCGCTGCTCTTTTTGCTGCTATTATCAGGTTCACGGTAAAACGGTTTTCTTTAATCTCTTAGTTGTACTCAACACATTAGCGGTCTTTAAAACCCGCTAATTGAGTAATAACAGACGCGAGCCTGAAAATATCAGAGCACTGACTGTGCAGGGCTTTTCATCAGGAAATTGGGAAGACGCCCTGGCCTTTTAAATTGGGAAATTTATGCGTGATAATTGTTCATTTTGGGAAATTTATGAGACATTTGTTTCTGCAACTGGAAAT
This sequence comes from Cyclina sinensis, assembly GCA_012932295.1. Classification (NCBI taxonomy): domain Eukaryota; kingdom Metazoa; phylum Mollusca; class Bivalvia; order Venerida; family Veneridae; genus Cyclina; species Cyclina sinensis. The sequence goes on along the minus strand of JAAONU010000001.1, from coordinate 68,821,260 downwards.
ACAGATTTATCTCCCCTGAAATGGAATTAAATCCAGACTTTCGGAACGTTGACTGTTTCACTGCGCATGTTTCTACTTTTATTTACTGATAACTACTGAGTAAGAGTCTATCAGAACTTAACGGATTAGACTGGTTTTGCGTAACATGGGTACCGTGCGTTGTTCGGCTATAGTACGACAAAAAAGTTGATACCAGACAAATGCTTCTTCCGGAAATAACAAATGTAAACTGATCTTTTTTTTAAACTAATCTAGGGGAAATTTCTAAGATTTTGGGAGATCATGTCTTGCATTTTGGGAAGAAACTCTGCCACAATTGGGAAAAATTCTTTATTTTTCTGATTGGGAAGTGGCCGAATATCAGCCTCTGTTATATAAGGATGAAAAGCCCTGCTGTGTTAAATAAATAAATAATAAATAAATAAAATGCACGTATATATCTCTACCTGCATATCATAGTGATGTCGTGAAACCAAAGTATAACTGATTAATCTGGGTTCAAACTGTAAATAGTTTAGACACTATCAAACGGGATGAGGAGTCAAAAAGAAAACAAACTAGGGAATTATTGTGTTTTTCATATGTGTGACAACTTTCTCCATTATTTACCATATAATTACAATATAATTGCCTTTTTACCAAAACGTCCAAAGGGTTTACTATATAAATCCAATTTACCGAACTGGTCATTTACCGAAACGTCCGGCACCCAAAAAAAACTCGCTGAAAACAGTAACTAGACCGAAAGTATGAAGCCAGTGCTAAATCTTTCAGTGATAAATCCAATCAAACTCTGACATTTAGACGGTTGTTCATCACCCTATCGCTGTCACATTTAAAACGACATGTTGTGATAGGTTAGAGTGAGCAGTCCAATACGAACCATTATTTCTGATTTGAAATTACAACAATCGCGAGAATAATCAACAAAAATAATAACCTGTTTATTAACACTTATATGTGTAGGCAATTATAAGTGCAAAATTACTGCATGATTTGACAGAAATAACTAGATTGTCTGCAATTTAAACTAAAGGGTGCAAATGTGTTGTACCTGAATTGTATCAAAGCGGAAAAGGAAGTGCATTCGGATTTTCAATCACAAAGCGGCATCTCGGACATAGTAATAAATGCCGGAACCCGGATCCGAGATCATGTAGAGGAGTAGGAAATTTTTATACAATTTATCAGAGACATAGATAACAGAGATAAGCAGCTCCTATTTACTCCATAGCGCACATGCCCCTCAAAAAGTTAAAAAATTAGGCATTTTGTAGCAATTAAAACTCAGTGGCTATTTGTTCGACCCTTTTAAGGTATACATCATTTGAAAGCTTAAACAGTCGTCTATAGCTGCAAGTTAAAATATTGGCAACTTTCTAGCCCTTTAATTTAATATAACATGGCAGAATATACCCACTATCCCAGTTTTTCACCATCTTTATAGTTTTGTGAAAAATGATTAAGTTGCAGTACTCTTAAACACATGATGCATCATTTATTTTTACCAGGACTAAAATTATTTTACCTGCAGCAATAGACAAATGACTAGGCTTTCAGAAAATATATAATTTGATTCAATTTGGCAACTAGTTAACAAGTTATACTTGCTACAAGACACTGTCTTAGCAGGCACGCGTGAGACCTTAACTAGCTAGGAAGTTGCCTATCTCTGTTATCTATGTCTCTGAATTTATTTACAATTTAATTTATACAAAACAAAAAAATATATATATATTTATAGTCGCAGGGTCTTTCAAACAGGATTTCCTATTTGAAAGACACTGATATACAGTATTTCAATAAAGAAATTAACATTAGATATGAATAGCTTTTGACCAGCATACGAAGAAACATAACATTTAGATAACCATGGATGAAAAAAGACATACATGCACACATGGTCTTTCAAATTCTATTTGAAAGGCCCTGATGCACATGAGGAGGCAACATAAAGTTAAAGTTAAGTTAAACACATAAAGATCACAATATACACAAGGACATAATAAGAATTAGAAACAAAAACATAAGATAACAATGTTGCAAATACAAACTTAAGCACAAACAAAACAGGGGCAAAGCAAGGGGGGGGGGGGGGAAATTGACGCAAATTATTTATTGCAGTAGTAGCAAAAACAGATCTCCACGTTCCAAGTTTCGGAACTGGTTAAAATTTGCTTCTTTTTAAAAAAAGATGAATAATCTTTTTTTATTAAAATAACCTTTATGAATGTGAAAAAGTGCGTTGCCATGATGTATTGTTTATATGTTCTTACTCAGCAGGATAACATTAACTTTCACCGTAACATGGTAGAAAAATGAATAAAGAGCGGTAGGTTTGTTAAAGGGACGCACTAAGTGTATAAATAAATGCCTCATATTTTGCCTTAAAGTGAGATTTCTTTTTAATACATATTGTTTAGTTCTGCAACACAAAATGTTCTCTTCCTGCCTTCATTATCTGGATTTAATATTAAATGTTTGATATTCTTAAAACTAAGTTTAAGACAAAGAAAGAAATATATGTGTATGGATAATTACTTTTTTTGCACTCCCGCTGGGTCCTTTTTGCCTTGTGGTAATCAAACTTTGTTTACAAAACGTTTTTTTTCCATGTCTTTTTAAATCAAAAATAACTTATGAAAAAGGTTGAGAAAAGTCGATGAAACGTCCATATTGTTTAACCTTTTTGCTCGAATAACGTCCTTTTGTTTATTTGGTAAAATGGACCGCTTTTGTTGTTCAGACTATCACATCTTAAGTGGTAATTTAATTTTATATTCAGTTAGATATACCACATACTTATTTTCTTCTATGAAATAAAAACTTATCTTGTCATATTCTCGTTAACTAAATTTTATATAAAGATTTTATTGTTGAAACTAACTTTATTATAACGAAAAATACATAGAATAGATATTTATTCAACGTCTTGTTTGCCTTCCCGCCTTTTCTTTTTTGCCGTAAAGTAGGGGTTGGTGGTAATTAAAATATGGAACGAAAATCTTGTTCGATATTTTTCCAATTTCTGTTGCAATGTGTATGTACTGAATACGAACCCAGTTTAAGACTAGATTACTTATTTTCAACTGTTTTACAACTGGTGCCAAACTTACGACTGTGGACGTTGGGCATCCAATACAAGTCCTACATACATACAGTACTCGAAGAAGAGGATATAGGCGTAAAGCATACTGCATCATATTATATAACACTTACACTCTTTTGTAACCACGTGGTAGTGTCCACTTTGAGAATCAGGGTTCCTGGGTTCAAACGCTGTTCTGAGGAAGCGGACTTTTCCAAGCTACAAGTAAAATGCACACATGTTTTATATTTTATGGCTGTTGTATGTTGAAATACATTTGGAAATAATTTTGGAAATATAAGAAATAAAAAGTGGAGCAAGCCTACGAACATTATCAAACTATCTTTAACTTAGAATGCCCATTATCAAAAAGCCGACGACTTCATTACATTTTCATAAACAATAGACTTTTTTTTTTTTTGCTATTTCATACCTTGTCTTTAATTTTTGTCAGGTATCACGGAACTTCATTTATCGGAGTTCCTACAGATCAGTTTGGATAGTTTTATCACAGAGTTTCAAGAGCTACCTGTGGTAAGGATCAACGCCGAATGATTACAATAATTAAACTTTTGTCAATGTCTAAATTTTAAAGTTTATGTCTGTTTGCTACAAAATAGGATATTATGAAGTTAGCACAGCCACATGTGGTATTATTATAGTATAAATTATACAAATACAAGCTTTATTTACAGCTGACCGTAAAAATACAAATAACATTGGCTAATAATTTTTAATAGAAATCATGATAGTTAATAAGAGAAAGCGCAAATAAGAAAGTTACAATTGAAATCTCTGAAATCCTAAGTTTTTAGTTCAATTATATCAAAAAAAAAAAGAGAAAGAGACGAATAGGGGACCAGTCTAGGATGGGTGTCCTAAATTGAGCTCATAAGCCAGATTACTAAAATATTAGCCCTATTCATTTGGAAAAGATAATACAACATATTAAGGCAAATTTTGTCTTAATGGGACAAAAAATGAAGAAATAGGTCAGTTATGGCAATATTATAAGCTTTAATTTTTTTGTATAAAGGTATATAAAATGTTTAAATAACTACTGAAGAGGAAAGAAAAAAATATTCTATGCAAATCAAGAAAAGAGGACAGTTAAATCATAAGAAAAATTAATGTAAATAAAAAGTATAAGTGTGTAAAATGTTTACTGAGAAAATAACTGATTGAAACATTAAAGGTTATGAATAAAACTAAGCAAATATCTAACATCAATACCGCGGCTTAAATGAAAAATAAAAAACAACGACATATAATACTTTATCAACATGAAAAGCAAGTAAATATCAAGTTAAAATGCTGTTGCAGAAACTGCAGGCACATCTTTCTCTGTCCAACAACTGAATCCCTGCTTTTACTTTTCACCTTTAGATAGAATTACAGTCTATCATGCATTTAGACCGTCTTCACCCCTCAATCTACCAAACGTGATACCTGTGCGAGTTTTACGAATTCACCGGACACCGGAAGTTTACAAATGTTGCTAGCAGGTGTCCTTAATTTTCTGTCAATTAAGCTAATAATGAGTTAAATATTAATTGGTTTAAAATCAGTAACAGATGGTGAGGTAAGACTTTAGAATATTACGTTAACTTGCAACACTAATAATACTGCCAATGAGTGTGTGACTGCCTTCATTTTCACTAGCAAATCATGCAAATTACTGGACATTTCGCGATGATGGCGTATCCACTGCAGTAATATACCACTGCACAAGGATACCATTTTGAGACGAAGTGTACCACGTATGAATTATAAAATAAATTATTTGATAATTGCTGGCCGTTGAGACAGTGTCAGTAACATTGACACATTGACATAGTTTGCACTTACAACAACTTAGAAATTTAACAACTAAAACTTTTGTGACAAAGAAATGCAAAAAATGGTAATTTGGTTTCTTACGAACATGAAAGTCTGTAACAGAAAGATGCAGTGCAACTTAGAATACACAATCCAGAGCGGGATTCAAACTCTCATCTCCAACATGACACGCCAACACTCTAACCACTGAGCCACAGAATCGATTCCCTGACACAGGTGTTAGAGGTTGCATTTATACAATTATAGGTAGGTGTGCACTAAACTGTAACACATCCCGTCTTCAGAAAGTCATCATTTATGATGACAAATGATGTTGTGTAATTTTTTAGATCAATGGATCAGACAGAAATCTTTAAAGATTCTATTTTAGAATCAATTTTTGTAACTAAGTATAGGATAGGTCATCCCAGACAAGCCCCCATCTTACGAACATGAAAGTCTGCAACAGAAAGATGCAATGCATCTTAGAATACACAACCCAGAGCAGGATTCGAACTCTGATCTCCCGAGTGACAACGCTCTAACCACTGAGCCAAAAGAATCAATTCCCTGATGCAGGTGTCAGAGGTTGTATTTATACAATTATAGGTAGGTCTGCACTAGATCCTAACAGGTTAAAAGAGCAAATTAAAACAAAATGACAACATTTTATCCTATTTGTTCATATATAAGAATGTTTAAATAGTAATAATTGATATTAATACAGTTAATATTAGACCAGTTTTAAATAGAACAACATGATTATTTTATTAAACTATTTAAAAATGCTATATCTATTCAGATATTATCGTGTTTTCAAAAGTCTTTATTTTCATTGACAATAATTGATATTCCATAGTTTTATTAACTATATAATTCATATGTGGGACACTTTGTCCAGGAAAGTGGTACGCTTCATCCTGGTACGCTTGTGCAGTGGTGGGCTTTGTTCGACATTTTTCAACCTTTCAGTTCACTACCTATACAGTTTCGCACCTTGTCGATTCGCTATTCATTTGATTGCTATAATTAAGTTTGTATCACATTGGCTAACTATGAATAATTTCCAGACAGGTAGGGATTTATTCAAAGCTAACAAGCATGATAAATTATAATTATATTTTAATTTGATTGTACTATACAATACAATACAATATCTTTTTTTAATGCAATGCAAGGGCACCAGCCTTAAATACCTCTCTCTTAATTCCTTATACAAGGGGCACACCAGAAGGAAATGTATTTCATTTTCAATTGAATACACATTTGTTTAAAGACAAAACTGACAAAACCTAAAATACTGGTCAATTTTTAGATGACGTCCTTTCTCAGTCATGAAAGCATGAGTGGACCGACAAAAGTTTGACTGTATGTTTTAAGTACTGAATGTTTACAATTAAAAGCTTTACAAGAATATAGCAAACAATAAAGGAGTGGATCAGTGGTTCAGTAGTAATGCTCAGGACTGGTTACCCAGGAGTCACAAGTTTGATCCCCCACTCCTCCATTAACATTACAAATTGTCTTTCAGATGAGATGTTAAACTGAGGTCCCATGTATCAGTGCAATACAACTGAGCATGCAAAAGAACCAGGGGTATCTCTGGAATGGGATGCATCTTTGTCTTGCAATATCCCCGACAACATTAGCCTAATTAATTTGGCGTTGATGGTTTGACCCATTTTATAGACATTTTTAGCTCACCTGAGCACAAAGTGCTCAGGGTGAGCTTTTCTGATCGGTCTTTGTCCGTCGTCCGTCTGTTCGTCCGTCCGTCGTCAACTTTTCATTCAAACGACATCTCCTCTGAAACCAGTGGGGCAAATTTAATGAAACTTGTCTGGGATGTTCCTTGCATGAAGCTCTACCAAGATTTTTTAAATGGTTCTGGTCCATTGCATTTCTGGTTCACTGGAGCTAAAAATAGATTTTATAAGTTGGATCTTTAAAAATGTTCTTCTCCGAAACCACAAGGCCTTGAGCTTTGATATTTGGTATGAAGCATCATCTAGTGGACCTCTACCAAGTTTGTTCAAATTATGTCCCTTGGGACAAAACTGACCCCACCCCAGGGGTCAGTTGATTTTACATAGAGTTATATAGGGAAAACTTGAAAATCTTCTTGTCAGAAACCACAAGGCCTAGAGTTAAGATATTTGGTATGTAGCATTGTCTAGTGGACCTCTACCAAGATTGTTCAAATCATGGCCTCTGGGTCAAAAATGGCCTTGCCCCGGGGGTCACTTGTTTTACATAGAGTTATATAGGAAAATCTTAAAAAAATCTTCTTGTCAGAAACCGTAAGTTATAGAGCTTAGATATTTGGTGTGTAGCATTGTCTAATGGACCTCTACCAAGTTTGTTCAAATCATGGCCTCTGGGTCAAAAATGGCCTTGCCCCGGGGGTCACTTGTTTTACATAGAGTTATATAGGAAAATCTTAAAAAATCTTCTTGTCAGAAACCGTAAGTTATAGAGCTTAGATATTTGGTGTGTAGCATTGTCTAGTGGACCTCTACCAAGTTTGTTCAAATCCTGTCCTCTGGGTCAAAAATGGCCCCGCCCCAGGGGCCACTAGTTTTACATAGAGTTATATAGGAAAATCTTAAAAAATCTTCTTGTCAGAAACCGTAAGTTATAGAGCTTAGATATTTGGTGTGTAGCATTGCCTAGTGGACCTCTACCAAGTTTGTTCAAATCATGGCCTCTGGGTGAAAAATGACCCCGCCCCAGGGGCCACTAGTTTTACATAGAGTTATATAGGAAAATCTTAAAAAATCTTCTTGTCAGAAACCGTAAGTTATAGAGCTTAGATATTTGGTGTGTAGCATTGTCTAGTGGACCTCTACCAAGTTTGTTCAAATCCTGGCCTCTGGGTCAAAAATGGCCCCGCCCCGGTAGTCACTTGTTTTACATAGAGTTATATAGGAAAGACTAAAAAATCTTCTTGTCAGAAACAAGAAGGCCTACAGTTAAGATATTTGGTATGTAGCATTGCCTAGTGGACCTCTACCAAGTTTGTTCAAATCCTGGCCTCTGGGTCAAAAATGGCCTAGCCCCGGGGGTCACTTGTTTTACATAGAGTTATATAGGAAAATCTTAAAAAAATCTTCTTATCAGAAACCGTAAGTTATAGAGCTTAGATATTTGGTGTGTAGCATTGTCTAGTGGACCTCTACAAAGCTTGTTCAAATCCTGGCCTCTGAGTCAAAAATGGCCCTGCCCCAGGGGCCACTAATGTTACATAGAGTTATATAAGAAAATCTAAAAAAATCTTCTTGTCAGAAACCATAAGTTATAGAGCTTAGATATTTGGTGTGTAGCATTGTCTAGTGGACCTCTACCAAGTTTGTTAGAAAAATGTCCCTGGGGTCACTATTGGCCCCGCCCGAGGGGTCACAAGTTTTAAATAACAATATAGAAGAAAATCTTTAAAAATCTTCTTGTCTGAAACCACAAGACCTAGAATTTTAAAATTTGGCATGAAGCAAGCTTTATCAAGCTTTTTCAAATTATTGGATTAGGTTAAAGGTCACGGAGGCTTAAAGTAGATTTATCTACTGTACCTCATAGAGCCTTCATTTATAGACCAATATCTTTGATATTCAGTATAGAGGTTCCTTGCATGGACCTCTACCCATAAGTAGGGTTTGAGGTCACTGGGTCAAGGTCAAGGTCACCATAGCTTATAATAGATATTTCTACTTTCTGTCATAGAGCCTTTATTTATTGACTGATATTTTACATATTTGGTTTGTAGGCACTTACATATTTTCAATTAAAAAATGAAATACTGCTTAACAGCAAACCTACAGCCAAAGTACTCAGGTGAGCGATCCAGGGCCATCATGGCCCTCTTGTTTATTATTGTCAAACCATAGAAAAAGTCATGGCCTATCAAAAATTTTCTTGATGTCACTTACACAAGTCTGATTATTTGGACAACCACAACATAAAATAATTAATCCCTGCAGAGGTGTTGGTCATATGGACAACTGGTACCAACAGTGAATAAACCCAAATAGATAGGTAGATAGCAAATAATAATTACAAACTTTATTTAAGTGCTGAGCACATCACTTTTTACAGTTTTATAATACTTTTTTTATCAAAAATTCTGCTGTACCAGATACTGACTTTACCATTCTGATATTGGACTTTATAGTACCCCAGGCTTGATTTGCACAGGGGGTTTCATTAAGTTTTTGAGTTGGAGGGAGTATATGTAAAGCAGGCGGGTGATTTGCTGCCAGTTTGTTAATAAAATAAGCCTGATTTTAAGAAAAGTAGCCAGGAAAAAATCAAAAATAGCCGGGTAATTTACCCGGCTCCCGGGTCTTAATGAAACCCCTGTTAGTATAACAAACTAAAGATAAAAAACTGTGCTTATCAAACTTGAGTGATCACTATTATTGTCATGAAATTTTTTACTCATTATAAAAGAACCAAATACTTTGATGTTTTATCAGTTGTCATAAAAATAGAAACTGATTAGTTGGATGTTTTAGTTCAAAATTATTAGAAGATAATTTTTCTAAAATGTATATCCAATTCCGCAAAAATAGATAAAGTTGTCTAATGTACCTGCATATGCTTAACTTAAACACTTCAAATCCTTAAAATGATTTAATATCTTTTGTTTATTTGTTTGATTGGGGTTTAACTGCTGAGGTCATATCCCAGCAGTCAGTTCACCTAACCAGTGTTCCTGGGTATCGAACCAGATTACTAACCAATTTCTCTGCAAATGACTGATTACTTCCTCACTTGCTTTAGAGGTGAGGGACAAATGACCTGTAGACGCATTGTCTGAGATCAATAATCACGGAGAAATTTTGCCGTCCTTGAGGGGTATTGATCCGGGATCGTCAAGATTGACAATCCGATGCTCCACCGATTGAGCTAGCTGGGCCGGCGATTTAATATCTAATCCTTAAACTCAATTATTTGCATAAAATATAAATACTCTAAGAGTAAATGGAGTAAGCGTACCATTTCATAAATAGATGCATACATGCCATATGCCATAGAAAAGTACTAAGTTCAACACACCATTGTTGCAGTTGCTGATCCTATATTCTTTGTATAATAGTATTTCCATGCACATTTGTAATATTATCATTATTCCATAAATATGAGAAACCTGAATCTGACAACATATCTTTTACATTTTTGGAACAACTATTTAATAAATTACCATTAGTATCTTTTAAAAACACCAATCTGTATAGAAGAGAGTTTGGGAATTTCATAATTCTGTAGAAGTACTTCATGATTCTGACTTTTCGCAGAACTGATAAAGGAAATGTCCAAATTCACCTAGAACTGCTGATGTTGTTGTCTGCTGGCATACACCAAGAACTTGTTTTAAAAATTTCATATGAACTTTTTCGATGCCTTATGAATACCCCACACTTCAGAACTATATGTAAGAAAAGGTAAAACCATACTATCAAATATAGATTTTTCTGTAACATTTAGACCAATAGAATCAAATTAAGAATTTATAGAGTACAGTGCTTTAAGTGCTTGATTGGGCAATGCCTTTTGGGCTTGATTGAAAGTTCCCATTAGACGATAATGATACACCAAGATAAGTGAATGACTTAACAACATTAAGTAGCTCAATATCGTAATATACTTCTACATTTTCATTTCTATTTCCAGATTTAAAAACAATAGTACTGTTTTCTCTACATTCACCACAATACCCTATTAGTACAATAGTTATGCAGTTTGTTAAGGAGGGATTGTAATCCTTCTTTAGAATAAGAGAATAAAACTGTATCATCGGCAAACAAAAGTAAAAATATTTGAATGTCGTCTAATGAAAATGTATCAACATAATCTGTTTGTAAATTTTCGTACATATCATTTAGGAAAAACATAAATAACAGAGGTGAGAGTGGTTCCCCTTGTTTTAAGCCCATATAGCTCTCAAAATTATCTGACAGGCAACCATTTGCTCTTACACAAGATTTTACACAATTATACTTACTACGTAACATTGTTATAACTTTATATGATACTCCTGATTCAATTAATTTAAGCCATATTCCATTTCTATATAACATTAATGAAAGGTTTAAGATAATAAAACAGTTGAGACATAAAGGTACCAGCATTAGATGTTTACTTTATGATACTGTATTATCCTTTTATGGTGGCACATTCTTCCAGAATAATTTTATTTCTCTGTTTTGTGACACATTATACAGAAATTTCCGTTAATTCTGAGGAAAGGTTATTTTACGATGCTGTTTTACTGTTTCAGGATGTTATTGTTTTGTTTTTAATATGTTTGCATGTGTTTACAGGGTGTAAGGATGGAGAGACCTCTAACCATGAAGAGTGGGAAGAGTGGAAAAAGTGGTGTGGCACTGAAGTCACACTATTCTGTACATCATCGCTCTGATATTCTCATTGAGGAACAGGTTCGTTATACTTTTCTTACAGGGAAGGATGACATTAGCTTCTTTAGAAAACAAATTTCACTCTGTACTTAAGATTATCCTTTCTCCAGAGGCCTTTTGAGTTGAGTTAACAAGTTAGAATAGTGTACCATTTTGCTAATTTACATCTCAAAATGTTTCTTGGTTTAAAATAAGACCTTACTTTCCTGGATGTATTAGCCAAATGGAATTTGGTTGTGTTACTGTCAAAACCTGTGCAGTATCTTGATGAAACTTTTGGATAAAGATGAATTTGGTTGTGTTACTGTCAAAACTTGTGCAGTAACTTGACAACACTTGATAAAGACAAAATGATGCTTTGTACTCAAAACAAAAAAAACAGTTTAAACTACATTTTCACATCATTTGTGAAAAAGGAATACTCAAATAAGCAACTAAAATAGAAAAGAAATATGATCTATTTTAGATCCAGTTAGTGAAGAAAGGACAGGAAGAATTGAAGCAGGCACTGTCAGATCTCGAAGCAGCAAAGACAGAGGAAGATATTGACAAGTGTCGTCTCAATGTGCAGGAGGCTAAGGAAAAGTCAGAGAAAGCCATCATGGTGCTACAGGTAATGCCTTTGTTGACTATAGAAGTTTGAAATACCTAAGAATTAGGAAATAAGGCTTTTTTTATACATCAGTTTTGGAATCAAGGTTCATCCATGTGTCTTGAATTTCTAACCAGTTATTGCCTTTAGAAGGGTAATTAGTTCCATGATGTATTTCGGTTCATCTTTTGGTAATGAAAGAGATTTTGCCCACTTTTGATGAATTTTGTCAGTTTTAAATAGACTGAGAAAGAACGTGGTGACAGGACTAGCCATGACAGTCACACAATGAAGTAAGCAAAAACACATTCAGTTATAAAAACATGCTGAAGTCAAGTCATGTTATGAACCCATAATTATCATGATTAAAACAACTGACTCACAGAATTTAGCTCAAAAATGTTTTTCTTTAAAATTAAAGAGAAGTTTATGTACTATGGAAAAGACATAATTTTGTGCTTCTATACATAATGAAAAGTAGAGAAAAAAGAATTTGATTTCAATAGGATTCAAACCCAGGCCCTTCCAATCAGTAAAATTAAGGGTGGCAAACTAAACCACTGAGCCACAGAGACTTGTTCATGTCAACTGTCAAAATTAACTATATAAACAAAGTATCTACCCTGCGACTAACACGGTTATTTATTAATAAAGTGTGTAAAACTTGCAGGTTCTTACTAAAGTGAATACAGAGTTGCAGTTTGCCCGCAATGAACTTGAAGAGGCTTTAGAGAAACAAGAAGGTGACATTAATGAAGCCAGGAAGAGGGTCATGTGGTTGGAGGATAGGATTGGTCTACTGTGTGGGAAAGCAAGATTACGGGTAAGTGAAAATTTATATTGATAATGATTGTATGTTAATTAATGCATGGAATGAAATGCAGTGGCACTAAAATTCTCTAAAATATGACTATGCTTAATCAAACTAAATTAATAATCCTATTCATCAACAGATGCCAGTTTTCTGTTAAATGTTAGAAAATAAGAAAGAAGCTGAAATCTTAAACTCTTGTAGGATTTCATGTCAACATGGTGTCAGTAAGTTTACTAATGAATACCTACTTAGTTTTTGTATTATTTCTCATAGGTACAAGCCCCACAGAGACAGAGGGCAAAAAGTTTCAGATCTCCTGACAGGTCATACAGGTCAAGGTTAGGGAGTGCTACAGACAGTAGTGACAGTGATGATGGTTATGAAGTGGGACAGCCACAGCGCATAGGTCGCAACAAGTCTATAGACGTCAGCACAGTGACATCACGACATGCAGGCATGTACTCCCCAAGTGAGTCTGGGTCAGATTATCCCCCTTACCAGCAACAGGTACAGCGAGGTCTGGCAGACACCCCATCTTCAGGTAAGTTTCAGTTTTTTTGTATCATGCCTTAAAAGCAATATTTTATGAATGACCTTTTGATGAAAGAGCAATACTGAACTTGTACCTGAGTGGATGATATATTTTTGTCGGCATAACTGAACTGTCAGACCAAACTTGGACTAGTCAAATTTATGGTCAGAAATGAGGTAATAATTTCAACTTGATATTTTTATTTAAATAATTATTTCATTAGTCAGAAATCAAAAATTGCCCAAGAAAAGTTACTTGAAGTTCATTTATTTACAATTTTTAGAATGCTCATAGTTGGGACTTACTGTCCCTGTGGAGAAAAGCTATTTTTCTATTGTCGAAAACAGTAATATTTGCATGATGAGTGATACTAATGAAGGATGTAAAAATTAAGGTAGTGACGACACTAGTTATATGTTAGGGATGACAGTTAAATGATAACCCATAACTTTGTGCAAAAAAGCAGTATGACTAATTATCAGTCAGAAGTTAACAGTGTAAGACTTAGCTAAATAACCCAGCATTCCTAGTTCACCTGTTCAATTTTTACAAAAAGATTTTCGCTGTTTTCACTATTTCCTTCTTCAAGTATGCATTAAAGCTGATTAAACTATATTCAGAATGAAACAGGTTTTTGGTATATTCTGTTAAGTCAGAATGCAGTACTTGTCAGAAATCTTGGTGTTGAATTAGGCAAGAACCTCTTCTCTTGTCTTAACAAATTTGAAAATATAACTTTTTATAACAGACGCCAGTCAGATAATGAATGGGCCAAGAATGATGCAGGGGCCAGGAATAGGAGACAGTGAGTCTGAATCTGAGGACGGCATGCCACCTATGATGCCAGGGATGCCACCAATGTCAGGCCCAGGAATGGCCCAGCACAGAAGGGGTATAGATGACTCAGATTCAGAATCTGATTCTGAATATAGTGGTCCCCCACCTCAACCCACAATGCCACAAGGGGAGGGATATTCAGTCCTGAAGCAAATCAATTACACACAACCTGAGGAAGCTGCAAGTTCAAAATATGAAGATGAGGTGAGGCTGTCATGTCCATTCTGTTTTCTGTATGTTTATGTTAAAATACTGCTCAAGTTTATTTTCTGTATGTTTACATGAAGGTACTGTTCAAGTTTTGTTCTGTATGTTTACATCAAAGTACTGTTTAAGTTTGTTTTCTTGTATGTTTACATCAAAGTACTGTTTGTTTTCTTGTATGTTTACATCAAAGTACTGTTTGTTTTCTGTAAGTTTACATCAAAGCACTGTTTGTTTTCTTGTATGTTTACATCAAAGTACTGTTTGTTTTCTGTAAGTTTACATCAAAGTACTGTTTGTTTTCTGTATGTTTACATCAAAGTACTGTTTGTTTTCTGTAAGTTTACATCAAAGTACTGTTTGTTTTCTGTATGTTTACATCAAAGTACTGTTTGTTTTCTGTAAGTTTACATCAAAGTACTGTTTGTTTTCTGTAAGTTTACATCAAAGTACTGTTCAACTTAATGTTTAATTATCATTGTATCTTCTATGATTCTAGTAGTTTTCTGTGCTATAACAGTAGACTATATCCTTATTTACTCACTGCTTGCAGTGAAATTATCAGAATGTAAATTTCATTAATATAGACACACATAGAATTAAAAGAGAAGTAGTCTGGTACAAAACAAAGCATAAGAAAAATGAGAAATGAGCAACTTCTGTGTTTTTACTCATTGAAAACAATTATAAGTTTAGATCAAAACTATATAGAATCTCAAATTTTCAGAGAAATAATACAGTACTTCAAAAGTATCACTCAGTTGGACATGGGGCTTGTCAAAAAAGTGGTAGCAATATTGGTTACTTGGTGGTGGGGGTCAAAATTCATTACCTGTTTGGACATTTAATAATGTTGATTGGCAGGTGTGGACTGGTTCATTACCAATGAAGCAATGTCTTGTATTTACATTTTGGCCGGAGAAAAAAGGAGTTTTGAAATTCTGTCATTTTTCTAGAAGGTAACTTGTTGAAGTGATAGCAGAATATGTAATAGTTTAATGAATCAGATTAGGTAAATTTAGCAGATGGTGGATGGTTGATCTATAATTACCAGAAAGGATTTGGTGTTGACTGATAATTTCAGACTGAAACAGCAAAGAGTGAAAGAAGTGAAGATGAGTCTGATAGAGACAAACAGATTGATGAACACACAGACAGAGAGACAGGCCATGAGGCTGGAGAGGACAAACAAGCTATGGATATCTCAGAAGGAAGGAAAGACGAATCAGAGCAAGAGGATGAAATGGATAAACAGAAGAATGAAGAAGAACTAGATAGAGAAAAAAGTGGAGAGGGTTTGGAAAGAGAGAAAAGTGAGATATCAGAACAAACAGAGACAGCTAGTTCATACAGTGAGGTCAGCAGACAGACAGAGGAGATTCAGCAAGGTGAATATAGCACTGGTCTGTTATGTTTGATGTACAAGACTTTTGTTTCACACAGTAATGTTGGTATGGAAAGGTCATAATCACATTGAATGTGTTTCATATGATTTTAACCATAATTTAATGTGTTTTAACTCACAGATATTGCTCTTCTATATCTTTTTTATTAGGCTAGATGATAACAAAAATCTTTTCATACATTGAATGCAGTGTTAGAAGTTATAACTGTATTACAGAGCCAGAGTCAGCATTCATGACCGAGGTATCTTTCCACAAGGAGAAAAGTGTGACAATAAAGACACCAAAGACACAGGTCAGAAGAGGTAAAACTCTGCTAGTTTCTTCTATATGAAAAGGGAGGTTTTAGAAGCTAAGAGATTTATGTATAGTAAAAATTATTACATGTATGTTCTAGAAATCAGGTTTTTGTCACTCAAACTGAATAAATTGTTTGGTATTCATATATTTTTTACAAGAAAGATAATTAATTGTATATTTCATATCATATTACTTAATTGCTTTAGCATTTTCAATCTGAGGCAGTTTAGGTCACCTTTAAGACATGAAAATTTCTATATATATATATATATACATGTACATGAATAGTGGTACAATGATATGTGCCTGTGATAAATTTTGACTTGACTGTAACTTCCAAGCCATATGATTGTTAAGCAGCACTTTACCAGGGAAGTAATTCTTGAAAAATGAGAGGTGACAGTGTGTTTGGATGCAAACAAAAATATTCAGGGCACAGTATTAGTACCGAGGTGTGTCTTAGAAATATCCTAATGGTAGATACTAGTGCAGTTATCTTGTTTGCCAGCCAGATATTTTGTATAAAGTGAAGTAATTAGTTTTGCTTTTGAAATTGCTTAACACTGTTTCCTTTAAAAAGTT
The DNA here is from genome assembly GCA_012932295.1 of Cyclina sinensis. NCBI lineage: Eukaryota > Metazoa > Mollusca > Bivalvia > Venerida > Veneridae > Cyclina > Cyclina sinensis. Next base: position 68,804,677 of record JAAONU010000001.1, on the reverse strand, counting down.
AGGTAAACACATTTTAAAGCAGAGAACTGCATGCTTGTTCAGTCTGCAAAATAGTTATAGGCATTTAGGAAATCCATAGGCCCAAACGATATAACTAAGGTTTTAAAGCTTAATTCTTACAGCTCTAATTAGCCCTTGGTCAGGAAAAGTTTGTAAGCCTGACCAGAAATTTACAGGTCACAGGCCTTGTATCCATGCCTTATTTTGCAGAGCTTGTTTCTATACTCATCAGATCATTAATGATTTTAAGTCAGTGCCATTTTTGAAACTTTATGAATGTTATACTTTTGACATTATCCTTGAAGGTTGTAACTTTGTCAGTTATATTTGTTACAATCTTCCTTAATCTTTCTGTTATTGTGAATAAAGTCAGAACTTCAGGATCATTTACAGAAATACATACCAGTTGTTAAAGTGTATAAGTTCAGTCATTGAAAATTGAATAAATTTAAACTTAATGTTCTGATGTGAAATTTAGGGCCTCGTAGAGTTACTTTTCGTGATATGGGTAAGTATTTAGTGTGAAACAGGAATACAGTAAGCCATCTTTTATGTTCGCTGCATGTGCTGAAGTTATGTTCACTTACATGTCTGCTTTATATGTTTATAATAAGTCCTAGGAAGACATATGTGACAGCTAAAGTCTGCTTGATTCACGTGTTTCTCAGAGAAATGTACAATATACATTTAGTAAGATATAAAACCAAATTTCTGTTTTTCTTAAAATATCATTTTAATCATTTAAAACTATGCTATGTAGTCTAATTCATTTGTTCTATAATACATAATAGGTTTTTTTTTGTTTTTATTTTTTAATTATCAGGTTTATTGAGCTGGTTAAGGAAACCTGCTTATGTTTTGCTTGCAACTGGGAAATAATGTCTGTGGTCCTACATTTTCATGAGAGATTATTTGTTTGGGGCCATTCATTTATTCCATTTACCTTGCTTTCTCTCCTTCACCCACAAGAAAAATGAAAAGTTGGCATGGGTTTGAAACAAATTGAAATCCAGTGATCTACTCTTAATACAAGTTTAGCTTTTGTGAATTTGTCTAACAAATTGTTTTAAAGGTGTAATACTTTGTATGTGTATAGTAAATGGTTAGATATTATTTTAACTGTGTGGAAAATTTAATTGGATATTTAAATTGCTTTTTATGACTCCCTTAACCCTGAACATGCTGAAATTTTGTAATGGATTTGCCCAGCTTTGAATTTGGAACAGTCCATTCAAAGTTTAAGGGATTTCAATATCAAAATACAAAACTGGGGCTACCAACAGTATAGAGCCTGGCCAGACTGCACGGATGTGCATACTGGCCTGGTTCTATACTGGTGGCAAAGGCTAATCACTTTCAATTCCAGCAGGTTAAGGGTTAATTGCCTTACTCTTGTTTTGTTCTGGGTTTGAAAGAACCTGAATATCCTATTTTTTTTAATTTTCTGTTGTAATGCAACTGAAATAAAACTCAGTTGCATATTTTTTTTTAGAAATAATTAAGAAGTATTCAATGTTTTATTCCTGATAGGATATTATAAATGGAGCTTAGTTTTGCTACATGTTGCTTTATGTGTTTTCACCATTCACCCATATTTATGTCAAGACATTGCAGATATAGTGGGTCAGTGGTAATTAAGTGAATACTTACTAGTATATAAGTTTTCTCATGCTATTCTACATGTAATTTTGACCCAGATGAAGAAAATATAGTTTTCATATTGATAGTCCAGAATGTAAGTCCTGTAGAATTATGTGAAATATTCGATATAGCACACCTTTCCTTTACTTTACTAAGTGTGTAATAGTTTATTTCAGGGGCAGAAAGCTAGGCCATTAACATATGAAGGAAAGTTTTAGAGGGGGGAGGGGATATATCATGGGCCGAAAGTGAAAAGGTTCTAATTGCAATAAAATAAATAAATAGTTGATACCTTTTAGCTTGTTAAAATAGAGAACTAGGTAAAGATGGCGACTGAGATATTTACAATATGAAAACTCAAAATTCACAATTATTTCATGCAGTCACAGAGCTTTCACAGAAATAATGAATTCACAGTTGCTTTCACAATTATTATATATATGTAGATCTTATTCTAGTCATTTGTCAGAAGAACATAATTTATAATTTTATGAACATGAATGAATTTAGTCCTACTATATCGGAGTGAAAAGATGAGGTTACTTTTTTAGTAGGACAGATGCACTTCCTTGCCCATTTGAAGCCTTATGATTTTTGAAATTATCCACCTCATTTCACTGGTTTTCATTTCTTTTATTATTATTAAACATTCTTTAAGTGTACTGCCATAAGTGTGCAGTCCTCCACACAGCTGTTCTTGCACATTTTAAAAGGCAACTGTAAGATACAAGTCAAACAGCATGTATGCTAAGAGTTTACTCTCATCTTGTTACACTTGCTAACAGTGAAGGATGAACAGGGAGATGTTAGAGAGAACCAAGATGAGGCTGGTCCCCCGGAAGAGCTTGATGTTGATGAGGCTAGGGACTACTGGTTGTCGGAACATCACAGGTTTGAGTACTCTGAGTATTCTGAGGTTCTTCTTGAACTGGATCCTCTCTCGTACCACAATGTTGGTCTTGCTGTGCCGGGAACATTCATAGAAAAACGTAAGTGCCTATGATCTTTGCTGTTTTATGTAAGAACAAAACTATGAATTGAATTAAGTAGATCCTTTAATGTAATTTTAGTAGAAATTCATGACTTTTGTAATTTGTCTGTATATGGCACGCCGATTGTCCAGTTATTACGTGAACCTATGTTTACGGTTGAAAAACTAAGATTTACGGCTGATAAACCAGGTTTTTCAAACGTAAAACCTAGTTTTTCGAATATTAACTTATATTTTCGAGCAAAAGCATGGGTTAATGTTGTAAACTATAGTTTACGCTCGTAAACCATAGATCATGTTTGAAAACACAAGTTTACTGTCGAAAATATAGGTTACGTTTGTAAAAATATCCTTTACGAGCGTAAACCGGGGTTCACGAGCGTAACAATAAGATAGTGTCCGTAAACATAGGATAACGGTTGAAATTCGTTGTTTAATTGAAAAACCTAGTTTATCGAACCTAAATATAGGTTCAAGAGCGTAATCTAGGGTTTACGACGGTTATCCTATATTTACCCTCGAAAAGATGGGATAAAATTTGAAAAACCAGGTTTTACGATTGAAAAACATACGATTGAAACATACAATGTAGAATCACATTATTTTGGACAGTTGACTTCCCTTAAAATATATTTTACGGAATTTAACCAGTGTTTTCGAGCAAAAACGTAGATTAACGGTCGTGAACCTTAGTTTACGGACGTGAACCTAGTTTTACGTTTGATAAACAAAGTTACTGAGAAAAAATATGAATACAGTCGTAAACCTATGTTCATGGTCGCAAACCCAAATTTACAGTGGTAATCTTAGGATAACGACCGAAATTCTAATATTATTTGAGAAACCTAGTTTTTTGAACGTAAACATAAGATCACAAGTGTAAACTACAGTTTACAGCCGTTATCCTATGTTTACGCTCGAAAATAGAGGTTAAAAATCGAAAAACCAGGTTGTACGTTTTAAAAACTAGATTATCGACCGTAAATCCTAGTTTTACGAGCGTAAACATAGGTTCACGTAATAATTGGACAATTGGCGTGCCATATCTGTAACAAGTTTGTTATCACACCAATGAAATTGTACAGAAATAGTCTTTGATGTCTCTGATAGTCCTTGTCAGATTTCCAGGAAGCTAATAAAAGAGATTTGGGGTTTTTGCATGTCAGAAGAATTTCAAGAATAAATAAGTTTAAGCAAAATAATTCTGAAATTAAATCTATGCTTCCTTGTTTCCATTTTTCATTAGCATTTTTGTAATTTTCAGCAAGCAAAAGTTTTGAGGTGTTACCATGGAGATCCAGAAGGAAAGGAAGTGACATCAATGATATACATGTAAGACTACTTTTCTGTTCTAGGTTGTAGTTCATGTTGTCTAGTCAGCTTGTTTGAGACTGACATAGTTGCCACAATGACAGTTCATTGTATGTGCTTTGGTGTGTGCCAATATGCATGCATCAAATATTGTCCGAGCCATAACTTTTTCATGCTTTGGGGGATTTTAAAGTATTTTTTGTAGAAATGTGTACATTGGCAAGACAGAATGTCACATTTAAGAACCAGGCTCACTGCTGAAAAATATTTTAAGGTCAAGATCAAACTCTTAAGTTAATGGTTAAATAAAAACTGCAGTTTAGTTTGTCTGGACCATAATTTTGTTATGCTTTGAAAGCTTTTTAAAATAGCTAGGGACAAACGTGTACATAAAAAGACAGAGTGTTGTATATAAAAAACCTGGTGATGCTTGACAACTCTGTATTGTGATCTAAGCTAATTTGCATTTAGTAGATGTATTATCTGCTTCGTGAAATTCATATTTTCTGAAGACTTTTAATTATTTGATTGAATTTAAGAAATGTTAATTTAAAGCTTGGTTGTAAAACATATGTGAATCCTGATACTTAGAATATATATCAGTGAAAGTTGATCTTTAATAATACTTCCATAGCTTGGAATGTACCATTGGTTTATTTTATGAAACAAATGCTTAAGGTAACTCAGGCTTTGAATCTTGATAAAAAAAGAAACAGGGAATTTTTTAGAAGAAGCAGTTTTGTACACCATTCCAGATATTTCATTTGGCTGCAAAATAAGCAAGGAGACAGACTGTACGTACTTGTTTGTTTTTACTTTTTACATGTCTCAGGGGCATTTTGAAACTTGAAGTCTTGGTATGTTTCTGATAAAAAGTCTTATGAATCTAATATATATTACAGAAAATAGCTTTGGACAAACTAGCTGGTCGTGTACATACTATGTTTGATAAGTTCTATGATGCTTCACTGCTCTCTGTGAAGCCATCACAGGCTATGGAGGGGAAAAGGGAGACAACCATGTTCTCCAACTTTGATGGTAAGTGATGTTATTTCTTTGCAGTTATAATTAATTGTAGCCAAGTTTGTTTTTTTTTCAGAATTTGTGCAAGTATGATGACTTGTAATTCAGATAATAATTTATGTCATTCATATTAGAGGTCTGATTAGGGTCTCCTAGTTGTCAGAATGTACCAAGTGATTCATATCCTTGATTTTAGACTTTTTATGACACATAAAACATTAAAGGTGCAACATTTCAATTTTGAAAGGCATAAATGCTTTTTATATTAATCTGTTTTAATATTCTACTGTTTGTTTAAGGTGTTTTTGTTAGAAGATATTCAGTGATAAATGATTCAATCAAGTCTCTCATAAATCTTATGATTGTTTACACAGCTACACTGATCATGATGAATGTCGAGTCGACTTATCATACTGGTAGATTTATAGATAGTTTATACTGGTTTCTTAAAATTAATGCTGTAAGTTTGGAAAACTGATATATTTTTGGAATGATGAAGTTCCCTTTCAGTTGTAAAGATGCATGGTGGATCTGCTTTAAAAAGGATTTATTTATATTTTTTGGTGTAACTTAGACAAAGTTGTGCGAGTCTCAAGTTCTTACCTCATCAGAAGATAATGCCTTGCTGTGTTCAGTGTCTTCCTACAGAAAGGATTTCTGTTTTAAAAGAAATGTTTACATTGCAGGTTCAAGAGAGGGAGCTAGGTCAGGAACCCCTACAGATAGCAGGGTCAGTATAGCTGTGTTGACAGAATTTGATAAACTATAGTAAAGGATAGGTAGACCAGACAGTTGATTTATTTAAATAGTAATCTGCTGTCCTTTGTGCAATCTTGAAAGCTCTAATGTCATGAACTATTAGATGTTTTCTGCATTCTTTAATAGATTTTCTGTTATGTCAGATGATATTCATTATGTAATTGAACATAGTAAATACTATTAATACATTTTAAAATGCAAGGTAAGTGCCCATGTCATTTTTAGCTTTGCATTAAAATTTGTTTAAAGGAAAGAAATTTTATAATTCAGTTCATAGTAAGCTTCTGCAATTGATAAGCGTCAAATGTTTTTCAAGCTTAATCTTTGAGTTAATACTTACAGCCTTGCACATTTTATAAGTGTAATGGTAAATGAAAAATCATTCATTGGTATGTGACCATACAACATTTTGTAAATTACAGCCTGGTATGATAACAGCACCTCCTACAACAGCAGATGGTATGTCAAGACCACAAACAGTGAGTCAGGAAATAGTTCCCAGCAAGATTAGGCCTGGCCTGAATGTGTACCACCCAAAACCTATACCCCCGCCAGAGATGCTGCCACTAACTAGAACTGTAAGTGGACTGATTAAAAGTAGATTTTGAGGGTCACTATTTATTCAGATAATTTTTACTCTATCATAGGTTTTCCTTTTATAGCATGAAAATTTTTTATACACATGCAGCAGATTTTGCATTAAGTTTAACTTGCTATGATCCTTAAGTGAATATTATGGCCTATTGGTTAAGGCGTCAGCTTACGGAGTGGGAGGTCGAAGGTTCGAGTCCCCTCAGGGGCTTGTTCTGATGCAGCCAGTTGGTGAGCAACCAGCTAGTTAAGAATGGTTACAGATTGCCTGTCCGCCTAGCACATAGGATAAGGAATCGTGGAGTAAATGTGTACACTAATAGAGGTGTCTCATAAGCCTGGCCCTTTCAGTGGGGGTGACATTATAATAAACAAGCACTTTACTTTATTAGTTTCACTTTTCAAATACAGTGGTATTGAGTTTCCATTGAAATCAGTGTATGTTCAGTGTAACATTCTATAGACTATTGCAAAAATATTTCAGAGTAAAGACAAAGAATACCCACGATTGTCCAACACGTTCTGTGAAACTGATGATATTTTGACTCACAAACCGGCAGTCAGAATTGTTGATCAACGTAACTTGTACAAGGAGACAAAGCTCAAGTTGTATCGAGACAGGCCTAAAAGAAACGAGGATGGCCCAAGTACAACTGAGAAGAAGTTCCGTATGATGCTGGAGCGGGAGAAAAGTCAGGCATCAAGGAGTTCTCGAAGCTCTAGACAGACAACGTTAGTATAGCTTGTCGAACATTTTTCTTGAAATTGAAAATAATTTGTTCTAGCTAGGTATAAATATCAGAGCACTTCACCTAGACTTTATTTGCCTTAGATTTATATATTGATTCCAGATTTGTGCAGCTTATATTTCATATCACTGTTAGTAGTTGTAAGTAGTTGTATAAATGCAGTTATTACTTGTGATCTTTTTACTGATTGGTGAATATTGGAATTGATATATATCATTTAACGTGGCCATTCCCATGGACTTTCATCAGGAAAGAGTATGTCCTCTCTGAATGTAATGAAAAACCTTTATTCAAAGTTCAACTCCTGTCAGAAGACATGTTATATTTCTCAAAACACATTGTTTTATGCAGAGCTGATCTTCTTTTTATACATTTTTAAAGGAAAAACTTTGTAAACTTTGTCCACTCTCTGATATATTGTGATGCCTGACTCTACATAGTGCATTCTTATATTACTTTATATTGTTATATAGACCTACTTCATCAAGATCATCCTCTGGAAAGAATAGGTAAAGCCATCTTGCTGAAGTTTGTTGTGATGATTGCTTCATATTTACTTCAGTTGCTCATGTTGTTCTAGATACATAAGTTCAGTTTGTTTCCAGTTAATGCCTTAGTTATGCCCCCCTTTTGAAGAAGAAGGGGTATAATGATTTGCAGATGTCAGTCGGTTGGTCAGTTGACACTTTGTGTCCAGTTAATGATTTGAAAACAGATTGGCACATAGACTTAAGATTTGGTAGGTAGGTTGGGCATGATAAGTAGATGAGTCCTATTGTTTAATGGCCCGAAGGGTTAAAGGTCAAGCTCACTCTCTGTAAATAGTTTCCCACCAATAACTTAAAAACAACTGCTCCTAGACTTTATGAACTTTAGAATGGTTAAGCATGATGAGGAGATTAACCCTGTTGTTTTTATTAGGCTTACAGCATCAAAGTTCAAGCTCACAAGGGCTTTTGCTTAGAGAGTGGTTACCAATTATTAGCTCTAAACTAACTGCTTCATGGACCTTCAAGAACCCTTTACAGGAATGTTTTGCAAATGTACATGTAGATAAGTCCTATTGACTTTGTGTCACTGTTTCAAATCTCAAGTTTACAGTGGTCTTCAATCAATTACTCAAGAAAGAGAGAACCCAGGAATTAAAAACATAGTTCAGCTTTATAAAAAGATAACTCTGCATCCAGTTGTTTTCGACTCAACTTGCTGAGTTGTCATTCTTGATTGATCTTTGGGAATTTTGATGTACGTAAGGGGAGTGTCAGTGTCATTCTTACAGGTCTTGTTTTATTTGGTTTAATCATTAGTTTAACATTAGTTTGAATAATTCTGCAAACTTATAGATATTAAAGTAGAATTTTCTGATTAAGTTTAACCCTCTTTTTTTTTTAATGAAGTCAGTATAATAATTATTATGTATATATCATAGTTGAAGTTAACTGCCTTATTAATATACTGCGATTGACTTCAATTACTCGAACTCCTTTTCAAATATTAGTTTCATTGATTATAATTAAGGTTAACTTCATATTAATATAAAAATTTTATAAAATTTTATATTAAATATAAATTTTCTTAATTGATCAGACTGCAATGTATTTCCAGGGAAAGTACACCAATGTCCACTGTTTCAAAGTCAGTTTCTATAATGTATGTATTGTCGAGGAAGTTGATGTTTGTTATTGTGTTGAAAAATAGTGTCTGTAATGTCTGTTTGCTAAATTCTGTAATGAAAAATCTGTACATATTGAAGGGTTTAACTGTATATTATTGTATTATGGATTAGCACCAGTTTCTGCTGTCTTAAAAAAGTCGTGTAAAGAAGCTAATGTTTGTTACTGTGTTAAGACTAGAGTGCTCTGTGATGTTTAACAAACATTGCCAGAGTCTGTCTTGTTAAAACATTAGGGTTAGGCTACACGAGTATATAGAAATTAAAATACTATCCATTTTTGGGCAATTCCAGTAATAAGTGTATGGTGGTCGGGGACAGCACTTATTTGAAGACCCCCACCACCCATAAATTTAAATTATCAGTCCCACCACCCAACTTTATTCATTTCCTTGAAACTCCATGACCCACAATTGTGAATTTTACAATATATTCACATATCCAGTCTTTATTTTTTTTGTGAAAACCCCACAGGGCATATTACTCTTTTAAAGAAAGAAGGCTGCTTTATCTTTCCAGCATTGAATTATTGTGGCTTTTGCATGCTGAGTTTATGTCCGAAAACAGACAGGACCAATCACAGGTACAGTTACAAAGCGATGGACTTTCATAGTACCACATACCTTGATTATTTGGTCTGATATATATCAATAGGAAAAATGTATTACCTCTAAATTTTGCTTAAAGATACCTGAAGCCAATGGCATGTAGAAGACGTCTTCTTCGACCACTTTTTCCATGATTTTTCATCTGCCATGGTGGAGGCAACTAATGAATGTTGATAATAACTAATTTCTGCATGAGTCTTCAGTGCCCAGCGGGCAAAAGTATTTGGTTTTTTTTTTTCATTAACTTAATTATTAAATTAATATGCCATTGGGTCTATAGACCCCACCCCACCCCAGTAATTTTTGTATTTGACAAAGACACATGACCCATAATTACGAGTTTTTAAGGACCCCCACCATCCATGATTTTTAATTTCCAGTTGACCCACAATTATAAATTTCAGGTGCTGTCCCCTCCCCTATAAACTTATTACTGGAATTGCCCTTAGTATTCAGATAAAGCATTGCCTTCAAACACAGTTGGGTATCAAGCTTATGTTGCTTGATATTTTTGGATTAAACTGAGATGATTATCTAATATTTGTGATGTCTTTTTTGTTTGACCTCATGTGTTTATGCTGATCAACTTGAAATATGCTTGTGTCTTTTGAAGTTATAGTGTAACTTTAAAATGGCTGTTTTATTGTGTTTGAATGTTATAAAAATTATTAATTAAGTAATGTATTATATTGCTTTAACAGTAAGCTTGAAGAAGTGTTTGTAAAGGAATGAATCTACATTTATATTTGTTAACAAAATCCTAACACTGGCTTAACACATATAGGTATGGTACAAAAATTAGAATGTAAAGTTGCATATCCCCTTACCTTCATACGTTCTACTTTTAATTAGTTCAGTGCTCAAGTTTAAAAGCACTAATAGTTAGATTACAAAATACTTAAACAGATATTTAAGTTTGGAACCAGAGATGATCAGTTTCAGAGTAAATAGGTATTTTATACAATGAAAATTAACATCCTACAGGCTGACCCAGCTAGCTCAGTTGATAGAGCATATGATTGTCAGTCCAGAGGTTCTCAGTTAAAACCCCAAAAGGGCTGTCTAAACTTTTCTATAATTAATCTTGGGCAGTGCATCTAAAAGTCATTAGTCCTATCCTCATACTTAGGTGTGGAAGCTGTCAGTTGCTTGCAGAGAGATTGGTAAGTAAACTGGTTAGATACCCAGGAATGCTTTTTAGATGGACTGATCACAGCGATATGACCTAAACGAGGTTGAAACTGGTGTTAAACCCCATTAAAAACAAACAAACAAACATTCTTTCAGTATGGAGGAGATATAGTTGATATGATTGTACCTCATCTATTCCAGTTTAAGTAAAACATAAAGATTGATTCTTGGAAATACTATCCTATATCATCTATGAATGATTTAAAGATACATGTAGCAGGTAAGGAAAAGGAGTAGAATGTATATCAGATAATATTATCATCTACAAAGAAGGAGTATGCTTACTCTTTCGAAAGCAGTACCTTGCTGACGTTGCCAATGTTTATTTGAAAGCCCTGTTTTGAATACACGTCCCATGTTGATGGTATTTTGTTAAATTTTGCAGGGGTAAAACAGCACCAGGTACTCGGCTGTCAATGAGTAGGACACTTACAAAAGGTAATACATTATATTTGTACATTCCTTTAATATCTGATGTGGCAGGGTTTGAGAAGTGCACCATTGTAGATCTATGATCTATTGGTACCTTCCCTTTATATCTGATCACAGTATTTACTATCAATGGCTTGGGTTGACAACTCCCTGATGGTGTACAAAAGATTCATGCTGAACTGTTCTTTCATTTTATATATATCTACTGTATACAAATGGTACATTTAGAAAAGATGAAAAATATATATCAACAGTTAATGCCTCTGAGATTTACAGTTTTCTTCTTATTTTAATGACTGGTTTAATTTCAGTTCTAAATCTAAATGGTATGTTTAAATGAACACAATATGTGAATAAAAAAGTTTTGCTTTTAAATGAACACAATATGTAAATAAAATAGCTTACACTTTCAAGTAGAAAATATTTTTATAATCATTTAGTATGTGATAATATACTGGTAGTTGCAAAATATTTAGTATTTGTTTTATCCGAAAGAAATACTCATTGAGAAGTAAATCTTGTAAGCTATGTGCCAATATAGAATTTTAGCAATGGTTTTTTTTTAAGAAAATAATTCAAAGTAATGTTACAACCTTCATAATTCATGATTGCTGTCATGGTCATTATCTTCAATATTGGCTTTGTATGTCTGTAAAAAAATATCAGCATTTGACTGTAACAAATCAGGCATGCTGTGGAGTAAGCTGGCATGCTCTCTGCTTAAGTTTACTGACAGTAGCTATCTAAGTAATTCCAAATGGATTTCTTGAAATAATTTGGTTATTATTTTTTACTCAAAGTTTATGCTGTTGTTGGAGCAAGTATGACATTGAAATGTTGTATATATTGTCAGTGTTTGCTTATACATTTTGTTGCAGGGTGAAGTGGCTTGGTATTATATCTAGTTATTTCCTTGGTGGAATATTTTCACTCGTTTTTGTTGTCAGTTTTTTCATTATGCATGAACCTGTACAACTTTCAGAAATTTGAATGTTTGTATACATCTGAGCTAGTGTTTAAGCAGCTTGCCTTTGGAAAGACCAAAAATGTCTTAGAATTCAACTTACATGGGACTCATATTGAAATGTCTGTCATTAGGACTGACTTCCTCGGCATTTACAAGGTTGTGTCATCTTTGGCACAGCCTTACCCTTTGGGGTGGAATTTTCGCTCTAAACCAACTATTGACAACTGAAAATTTTCTTGGATGACAGTTTCTTTTTAAAATTTCTTACAAAGAATTGATAGTGAGGATTTATTTTACAAAACACTCTCGCATGAAGTAATGCTAGAAAGCACCAAACATTCTTACATAGTTCTTCCTGTGTGTATATTTTTTCTGTGGCATTTAAGCATCCAAGTTATATGGCTGCTTAATCCAGGAGATTCCTTACACAAGTTCAGCTGTACTTTAAACTGTTTTTCTTTATAAATAGGTTTGGTTTCATTGAAAAAAAATCACTTTTTGTTTACAATTGTGAAACAACAACTGTTGTTGTTTTTTTTTCATTGAAATCATTATAAAATTAGGAAGTTAATTACAGTTAGCTATACACATTTTGCATGCATACATGTATTTCAATGATAAGTTTTGTTAAGGAAGCCTCCTCTAAATATTTCCTCAATGTATTTTCTAGTGGAGACCCAAACTCGCAGTGAGAGTGAAGCAGGAGGTACATGTCAGCCTTTAGAATTCTGTTCAGCTGTCTGTCTGTCTCTGCATCTAGATGCTATGATAAAATTATGTGATTTTGGTGTAGGGAACAGCTTTGTAAAACTTAATGCTAGTTTCTCAGATGTTATGTTGATGTTATTTTATCTGTCTGTCTGTCTGTCTGTCTGTGTGTCTGCTCTGTTTCATTCTGATTATCTAAGTAAGTGGGCCATGTAAATTAAATGCAGATTGATTGGTGAATAAAACAAATGCTGTAACTTATCCTTTTAAACTTAACTCTTACAACGTTATTAGCTGTATTTTCTGCTTTATCCAGTTGCTGTTTTTTCTGTTTTATCCAGTTTCTGTATTTTCTGCTTTATCCAGTTGCTGTATTTTCTGTTTTATCTAGTTGCTGTATTTTCTGTTTTATCCAATTGCTGTATTTTCTGTTTTATCCAGTTGCTTATTTTCTGTTTTATCCAGTTGCTGTATTTTCTGTTTTATCCAGTTGCTGTATTTTCTGCTTTATCCAATTGCTGTATTTTCTGCTTTATCCAGTTGCTGTATTTTTCTGTTTTATCCAGTTGCTGTATTTTCTGCTTTATCCAGTTGCTGTATTTTCTGTTTTATCCAGTTGCTTATTTTCTGTTTTATCCAGTTGCTGTATTTTTCTGTTTTATCCAGTTGCTGTATTTTCTGCTTTATCCAATTGCTGTATTTTCTGCTTTATCCAGTTGCTGTATTTTCTGTTTTATCCAGTTGCTTATTTTCTGTTTTATCCAGTTGCTGTATTTTTCTGTTTTATCCAGTTGCTGTATTTTTCTGTTTTATCTAGTTGCTGTATTTTCTGCTTTATCTAGTTGCTGTATTTTCTGTTTTATCTAGTTGCTGTATTTTCTGCTTTATCTAGTTGCTGTATTTTCTGTTTTATCTAGTTGCTGTATTTTCTGTTTTATCCAATTGCTGTATTTTCTGTTTTATCCAGTTGCTTATTTTCTGTTTTATCCAGTTGCTGTATTTTTCTGTTTTATCCAGTTGCTGTATTTTCTGCTTTATCCAGTTGCTGTATTTTCTGCTTTATCCAATTGCTGTATTTTCTGCTTTATCCAGTTGCTGTATTTTTCTGTTTTATCCAGTTGCTGTATTTTCTGCTTTATCCAGTTGCTGTATTTTCTGCTTTATCCAGTTGCTGTATTTTCTGCTTTATCCAGTTGCTGTATTTTCTGTTTTATCCAGTTGCTGTATTTTCTGCTTTATCCAGTTGCTGTATTTTCTGCTTTATCCAATTGCTGTATTTTCTGCTTTATCCGGTTGCTGTATTTTTCTGTTTTATCCAGTTGCTGTATTTTCTGCTTTATCCAGTTGCTGTATTTTCTGCTTTATCCAGTTGCTGTATTTTCTGCTTTATCCAATTGCTGTATTTTCTGCTTTATCCAGTTGCTTATTTTCTGTTTTATCCAGTTGCTGTATTTTCTGTTTTATCCAGTTGCTGTATTTTCTGCTTTATCCAGTTGCTGTATTTTCTGCTTTATCCAATTGCTGTATTTTCTGCTTTATCCGGTTGCTGTATTTTTCTGTTTTATCCAGTTGCTGTATTTTCTGTTTTATCCAGTTGCTGTATTTTCTGCTTTATCCAGTTGCTGTATATTTTGCTTTATCTTATTGCTGTTTACATTTTGTTTGTCCAGTTTCTTTTTCATTGTTGATTATTCTGTTTACTGTACCACTATTAATGATCTTTGTTAAGCTGTTTTGATCTCATGTTTAGCTGTCTTCAATAAACTTTCTTATCTCTTCCCGTTCTGAAATCATTATTTAGCATGTGTCATGCTTCAGGCACATTAGGACACCTATGTATGTTCATGTACACAGACAAAATCTGTTTACAGAAAAAATTCATGATTCCCTACATTTTTATGTATATGCTAGTTTTGCATGTAAACATTTTGCTATTTTTATGTTATAGTATTTTGCTTGCATTGTATATATATCCTGCTGCTGGTTTTTATGTATTTGTTTATATGTGTTCTAGCATGCTTTGTCATTGTAGAATGTATGCTGTATAGTATATAGTATGACAATGCTCATTACCATTTTGCTATTATCTTTTCTTTCATCTTATGTTATATTTTAAGGTTTTATAAATGATTAACAAAATTGATAGCAAACTTCAAAACATAGTAAATTCGTTTTATCTCAAAAATTTAAAGTTATTCATAAAATTACTTTATTTTTCAGTTGACTATATTCATTAAGTTTCTACATATGCAGTATGCTTAAGATTAATGTCAGCATGTGAAAAGTATTAGCAAAAAGACTCACTTGTAAAAAAGTCTTATGACTTTGGAGTTCCGGTGTAACTTTTCCCTGTTCATTCTGTTTTGCAGCTAGTACTTGGTCTAGGCTTAAACCCAGTAGTCGAGGGAAAGAATTCGGTGGACTTAAATGGGAAAGAGTTAAGGTAATGGTTGTTATAACTTTACACTATTCAATGAAAAACAATTTCCTGTTACTTTTTGTTAAAAGGCATTCACAGTTTTAAACTAAATCCAGGCTAACTTATTTAAAAGGGAAGTGTGAAAACTCTTGCTGCATTGAAAATATGCATCACTGTTTTAATCAGTTTCAGAGTTTCATTTGAAGCACCTTTAGCAGGCATGGTTGTTAAGTGAGTTAAGTAAAGATATAGGTAGCTACCACCCCTGCTAAGTAGTTTACCATCATTTATAATGAGTCTAAATGAATAGTTTATAAATGAAGCACTTATCTTTCAGACACTGGTTCATGTTCACCTTGTGTCTAAACGTGCAGAAGAGAGGAGAGATGCAGCCAAACATCTTGGTCTGCTACGTTGTGGTGATGCCATGGTCTTCTTTGCCCTCAAGGAAAGGCTGAGGTCAGATGAGGATTCCAGAGTGAGATATGAATCTGCTAAATCTCTCATCCTTCTGGGTAAGAATTTCAAACAACTTTACTGGTGAATATGTCTGGCCTAATCTTAACTATTTACTCCAATGAGATGTAATAGAAATTAAAATCAAGAATTGGATATTTTTATATTGTCTTTCGTTCATGTGATCATTTCAGTGTGCCAAATCTGGACCTTCAGTTGGATTTTTCGCTTCAAAACTGGACACTTTTATCAACTCATCAGACATGTTGCTGGTGATTGACAGGAAATACCACAATGAATAATGTTTAATGCAGTATATCATAAAAATGATGCACATAAGCTTATGAAAAAATTTATTTTAATGATTATTATTTGCTGCAGTCAAAAAGCAAATATGTACAATCCTCACTATTCACTTTTTCCTGAAGTCTTTTGTGTGTTACACACTTGAATGCATTTTTGATAATTTTGAGATTGATTAAT
Source organism: Cyclina sinensis (assembly GCA_012932295.1). Lineage (NCBI taxonomy): Eukaryota > Metazoa > Mollusca > Bivalvia > Venerida > Veneridae > Cyclina > Cyclina sinensis. Next base: position 68,788,676 of record JAAONU010000001.1, on the reverse strand, counting down.
TAGAAAATTCTACATGACATATTACCAGTATGATTATTTCTCATTTCCTTGCAGGTTGTTGGGATGAAGATGTGTTGCAGGTCATACTTAAGTACCTTGTGGTTGGCAACCATGAAATTAGACAGGATCTTATCCTCAATATGATAGATGGCAAAAATGTACAATATGTTAACAAGGTATTCAACTTGTTAGTTGCATATTCATGTACTTAAACATATCCACATACAGTATCTCTTTATAATCTCATACCATCAGTGAAGAACCAGAAAAAAACGTGAAATACTTTTAAAAGGTCAGATTTCAAGAACTACTCATTTTCAAAGTACTTGTTAAGTTTGATTTATTATGAAGCAGAATTCTTTTTCATTCATGGTAATACTTTTTTCAACCTTTGGCTTGATTGGTGTTTTTCTGTTTAGAAAATCCCCACGTTTCCAGAGTTGGTAAAAGTACTCAGCCATTTTTGTCGCAACCCAGATCCAGATGACACTATAGCTTTTGATGCTGCAGTGTTGCTAGGCAAACTCTGTGTCATGGATGAGAATGCAAAATTCAAGCTTCTGAGATCCCTTGAGCATAGCACCGATACACATATCAAGTCCAAAGTAAGCAGTTTTTGGAAAATAATAAGAATGATTCAAGGTGACTAGTTACTGAACATCGAGTTCTTAACTTTATAAATTGTAAAATTAGTAATAACAATTTTTTTCTTGTCAGGGAGATGCATTTTTTAAAGTTTCTAATAGAATAGCCAATGTATGGTCAATGAAAAGAGTAAAATCTGAGTAACTACAAGATAAACTGGTTCATTCCTTTTGATCATTAATATTATAGATGAATTTTGTAGGCAAGGTCCATGATGTTAGTATATTCCAGTATTTCTGTGTACAAAGGGTGTGACTTATTTTGCCTTCCTTCAAAGAAGAGGAGGGATATTGTTTTGCAGATTTCGGTTGGTTGGTTGGTCAGTAGACCACTTCATTTCTGATCAATTACATGAGAACCAATACACACAGAGATTCGAGATTTGGTAGATCTGTTAGGCATCTTGTGAAAATGAAGTTTTTGGACCCTTTAGGACAAAGGTCAAGCTCACAGGGGCTTACAGCGTAAAAATGGTTACCAGTCAATGACAAAAGAGCAACACCATTCAGGACCTTACAGGATGGTTACACATAAGTGGATGATCCCTTTTGTTTTTAAGGCCTACCTAAAGTCAAACTCAAGTGGCCTGCTCTTTGTTTCCACTCAGTTACTCAAGAACAACTGTTGCCAGGATCCACAAGCTTTACAGCATGATTTGGCATGATGGTTAGATGACCTGTTTTGTTTTAAGCCCGTAGGATCAAGCTGACAGGAACTCACACTTCAAAAACAGTTTCCAGTCAATAACTCAAGAACAACTGCATCCAGGACCTTTAAATTTCATATTTTGTTTGGGCATAATAAAGACATGACCCCTATTGATTTTGATTTGACAGGGACAATGGTCAAGCTCACAGGGACTTGCACTTTGAAAAACAGTTTCTGGTCAATTACTCTAAATAACTGCTTTCTTGACCTACATAATCCAGTTGTTTTAGCTTGGCTGTGCTGAATTTTCAGTTCTGTTTGATCTTTGGGATTTCTGATGCATGTCAGGGAGCATCTGTGTCATTCTTACAGCTCTTGTTTCCATATATTTATATTTACAGGCTCTGGAAATATTGGTGAAACAACTGAACTGTACAAGCTGGGAGGTTGTTCAACATTTGTTGGCACTGTTCCAACAATCTCCTGTCTGGAAGTACAGGGCACTAGCTGCTGATCTTCTCATTGTTCTTGGTATGAGCTTAGCAAAACACATCAATAGAATATCTGAATATTTGTTATTCTTAAGTAATTTCAAAGTTTTTTATTGTCAACTAAGCAAATTAAATTTACAGTATTCACCTTTTATTTGTATAATTAATCATTATTAGTTGTTCCTTTATACCAGGTAAGGAGCATGTATGTAAGAGAGGTGAGGAGGAGAAGATTTATCAGATCTTGGAGAGGAAGTTATGGGACGATCCAAACAAGGTAGACATGACATTTAAATGTTGCATGCTTTCATTTTCCTTAGGGTCTGCTAGACTGATACAAAGAAATCTTGCTATTTTTATATTTCAGTTTTGCTATCTTGACTAATGCAATCATTGCCTTGATTCTCACATTTTCTTATTTCAATGCGTCCTCAGTTCAGGCAGCACCTACAGTCTGAATAAGGTCAATAAGACAGATGATATGACTTTTTCAAGTTTCAGGAAATTGTAGACACTTTTATAGCATCCTTTTATAAATGCGGTCGAAAATCATTGAAATTCTTTTACAAAAAAATGAACTGAAAAGCATTCTATGTACTTTAAAAACAGAAACTTAAAAGTGTTGTATTTTTCTAAAAAGACCAAATTTTCAAAGAATTTGTGAAATTTCAAATATTTTGAAGTTGCAACTATTTAGTGTTTTAATAACAGATGTCAAAATAATATTTACGAAACCCAAAGGATTATGGCACTTTTTCCTTATATTCAATCAAATGTGTTAAATGGCTTTTATTATATTCAGGCGATTATATCAATTAAGCTGTCTACATTGTTGATAAACTTTATTACTGATAAAATATCCAGGTGATGATTGTTGTAAAGTTATGCTAATTCCATGTTGCTAAGTTACCTTATTTCATATTGAAACCTTATTGGTCATTTTGTGTTTTAGAAACCAAGTTGTTAAAATCTTACTGCAGTTGTGGTGCAGCCATTCTTTAATGTAGTGAGAGTAAACTTGTGTTGGGTAAAAAGCTTATCTTATGTTTACACATTCACACTTTGAATTATTCAGAGAAAATTGTTCAATTATTTCTTTTAATGATTTGATTTTTGGTGCACAGGATGTCAGGGTGTCTGCTGCCAAGGCTCTTGCTGCTCTGGGAATGTTTGGAAAGGCTTGTGAACGTATTGAAAAGTAAGTACCATATGAACAAAGTCACTGCCTCCATTTCTCCTGTGCTAGCATTGTGGCATTGGAATTATTAATTGTTACATTTTGTTTGTACCTGTATATCAATCAAGTGACTTTAAACTTAATTGGAAATCAATTTAAACTTAATTGGAATCAGGTTTAAGCCACAGTCAGTTTTCCTATAGCAAAGCTGGCTGTTATCTTTTTATAATATATATTCTGTCTTGTAACTGTACACAATTTGTACCTTATGGGCATATATGGTCATGTATATGAGCAGTTTTTTCAGAATTCTCAATGTTTGCCATCTTTCAGGAGACTGGAGGATTTAGATGAAGATGTAAGAGCTCAAGCAGTTATCTCTGTGGTGAGTCAATTATTATCAATTATTATCAGTTATTATCAAACCTTTTAAAATGTAAAGTATTAAGGCTGTTTTCAATCATTTTAAAAACCAGATCAAGATTATGTATGTTTTTATTCTGCAGTTCAAAGTACAAAGTAATACACTGTATTGATGTATATATCATATTGACAGAATATTGGGAATTTCTTGTGCTGTTTTTGGAAGGTATTTGCACCATTTTAACCTTGTTCATGGTTTATTTTACCAGGGTACATTGGAGATGAAGAATGAGAAGATTATAAGACTTCTCTTAGAGATGATTGAACTTGATGCCAGCGAATATGTCAGACTCATGGTAACTTGTTCTTTCCCACTACCAAATTTAATAGTTTTCTTTCACAAAACACATTGTATACCTGAGGTTTATTTAGATGAAGGCGATTTAGGTGTGTTTTCTTTTCTGTTTTAAGTGTCTCTGGTAAATTCAGGGATTTTTTGTCTGATTTATGTCTTCTCTAGTTTTTAGATAATACTTAAGAAATTCATAAGTTTACCTTAGCTTCTGGTTACATTTATTAATCGTAAAAAGTACCCCTTGGATATGATTTTGGAAGATCACTGGATATGATTTTGGAAGATCACTGGATATGATTTTGGAAGATCTCTGGATATGATTTTGGAAGATCTCTGGATATGATTTTGGAAGATCACTAAGTGCATGCCTGTTTTAGGTAGAGGTATAGTTAAGTGTACCAGTATTTTAATGGAAATATGTGTAGAGCTTGTTAAAAATTTCTTACAAATTAAAGAAATTTTAGTAAAAATGCTAGAATATGTACTGAAGAATTAAATAATTTTTTTTTATATTTAAGATTGCAAGAACTTTCACAGTGCTTAAACTGGCTGATAAGAGGGTTCTTAGAGCCTTGCGAGAAAGGGACAAGGTAGATGGGGCTTTGGCCAGGTAAATCTTTCACACATTCTGACTCCAAGTTTTTACAGATTCCAAAGTTGCTACAATAGGGATGTTTAGATGCAAAAATGGGCAATCATGGAGATAAAAATGTAGCCAAATAGACAAAATAAGGGTTGGATGCTAGTGCTTTTAACTATTGTGACAATTTTCTGTATTTTACAGTACCCTACTTTCTTGGCAGTCAGGTGACTGATTTTCAACAGACCTGATTCTCAAGACACTTTATAGTTTTCACCTATTGAGATTGATCAGTAAACAGTTTTTGCTTCAAGCCTTTTTATGGATGACCATGTGTCATGTTTATTTTTAAAAGAAACTATGTTGTAGCAACTTTTGGACCTTTAGTGCTGTTTAAAATTTCATTAGATTTTGATATTGTGTCAATGGGCTCTGGAAATCTATGTTGTCACCAGTTTGGTAAATGGCTAATATTCACATTTTAATTTTTAGAGTGTTGTTGTTTTTAATACAAGAGTGTTGTTCCTAACATACATGGAGAGTGTCGATATTTTACTTCTCATTGAAAAACCTAGATGTGTTTATATTGTATATTTTATCTTCCATTGACAGAGTGAAATAATGTTTATACTGAAACATAAAGGTGTTTTGTATCTGACTTTATATTCCATTGATATACATTTATTTTGACATGTGATTGTTTATTTCTAGGTAAATGTATATATTGAGGGATGAATGTGAGAAAATGCCATCTGCTTCTTTATTGTATACCACTCAGAACATTTTTGTGCATTCATCCCTCGATATAACTAATTGTCATAATTTTATTGCAATTACAAATCACAAATCTCTATAGCTTCTGTATGGGATTTTTTATTAAAGCATAATATATAAAAACTGATGTGATATGTCAGTGAGTGCAGAGCAGCTAAGCTCTTTAGCTTATTTTCTTCATTTTTTGAATTAATTTAACAATGTATTATTGCTTTTAAAAGAACATCATTGAAAAAGGTAAAAAAGGACTTGAAATGAAGGCCTCATCTCTTCAGTCACTTTTCACTCAATTAATCAAAATATATATTAACCTAATCTTTGTCTTTTGACAAATTAATAATTGTTCTGCCTCTTAGAACAAGGTCATTTCTTTTTTTAAGTTGAGTCACATTGTTAACTTGATATTTGGATAGCTTATTAAAAGCAGTTATGATAAAGGATTGATAAGTTTAGACAGTTACCTGTGTCAAAAATGTCTTTTTTGAGCTTAATGAATGAGCACTTTTCATTTATTATGAATTCTTTGTCTGCTCAAAATAAACATTACCATATTGTTTGTGATTTAGGTAAGTAGACAAACTGCACACAAAATATTTTAGACAGGAAAATTTGTATCCATTATTTGAAACTTAGGATAAAAATTAAAGATTTTTTTGTAAAAAGTACTCTGAAACTTGGGCTTCCTTTGCCATATTTGGTTAGTAGTTTTTTATCCATTTGCAGTTGAATTTTTTAAAATATTTGATATATTTTGAACCTTGATAATGCATATAAAGATAAAAATGTCAAGTGTTAAATTTTTATTTACTTCTAGATGTTCACTATACATACTGAAGCACTTGTTTCCTTAACCAGACCGTAGTTCTAATAAACTGTTCCCAATCTTTAGATGAAATCTGGTTCGTCAGATTATTGTATTTTTCAAAAATATTTTTCTTAAGTGTTGTAAAACAAAACCAAAATACAATACTCTGAGTTTAGGAAAGCATTATTGTTACCTATCAGTGTCCCTGTTTATATAGACATTTCTTAATATTTTACTTGTTTTAACATGTGTTCAGTCAAACTTGCATCATAGCACATGCTTTAGACTGAAAAAAAGAAATCAGGTTATTGATGTCTGTGAGGAAAAGAATTTTAGGTCATCAAACAGTAACTACATGTATTTACAATATACTTAACATTGAAAATGGAACAAAGGTTGACTATAACTATTTCAAGGCAAGTGTTATAGATTTTATTCTTCAGAAATATTGAGAAACTTTGCTTTTCAATAAAAAGTGTGTGCTGTGATAAAAAATTCTTTTTTTAATGATTTTCACCTAATTTCTAATGTTCTGTGGTTAAAGGATACACTTACGAGAAATAACAAAGGTTTGAGAGTGAACCCCAAACTATAGAGCATGTTTACCTTTATTTTATGTTCTGTACACATTTACAACCCAGCAAAAGATTTTTATTTTTTAAAGATCTGCTTGATTTTCATTTAAGAAGGACTTGAATTTTTTATTTTAAAGGCTGCATGATTATTTTAAAGATCTGCTTAACTTCTGTTTGAAGAACTTTACTCTTTTTCAGATTATGGAATAATTTGTTGTAGGAAATGATATATTTGCTGTGTTTTTTGTCATAAAAGGCTTTTAAAACTGATGAAAACCTTACGTTTAGCTTGAAATTTCACCCTAATCTTCCTGTAGAGCTGATACAAGCCTCAGTCTCAATGATCTTGTAGAAAGGGAAGCTTTTTTATCTAGACTTATTTTAAAGATCTCTACGGGTTGTTTATGTGAATAGAACTGTGTTGTTTTACCCTATCCAGACTGCATGTATAATATTTATTCTAGGATGCACGTTTCTGAGAGCACCTGTCAGGAGACACACCCTTCCCTGTGTGGCTCACTTCCCTACCTACCTCAACCACCACAATTGATATGTAAATTGAAATGTAGCAATATCACACTATTTGGCAACTCTACACAATTACTTCATATTTTTAAATTTAGCATGGTTTGGTAATAATTTCTCTGCTGCCACAGGCAACATAATAATTAATAGAACATGTTTCTGTTGGGCAATACCTCTGTTTACATACATAAAGACATTCTCTTGAGACTAAGCAATAGTCCCCTGTGTTCTAGATATGATTTTATAAGAACAGTGACTGTGTAGAGTTTAAAACACGTTATATTGTATAATTTTTGCACCAATTTTGGAAATTCTATGCATGTTTATAGGCTTGTCACAGTAAAAACATAATTGAAATTTTCAACATACACATTACACAAAATATTCTTTCTTCTTATATAGTGGAGCAGCTTTTATTATTACCACACAGTAAGACTATGAGCTCATCTCATTATTCCTTTAAAATCATTTACACATTTTACAGTGTAATTGTATTAATTTTAGTTTATAATTATTTGTACAACAGATTGAAAGACATACATCATCTACTGTTAGCTTTATGGCTTGTAGATTAATGTGGAACAAACATTACATGGATAGAAATGAATTTATTAGATCAGTCACAAGTGTATTTCTGTATATAATTGGTGGATCTGTCTCAAGTGTATTTCTGTAAATGGATGATATTTCAGTCCCAAGTGCAGTTCAGTAACATAACAAAGTAGTTCTGTCTCAAGTGCATTTTTGTAAATGTAAAGCAGGTCAGTATCAAGTGTATTTCCTTTAATGAACATGATAGGTCAGCCTCAGCTAGAGGAATGGTAGATGAGTGTTGAGTGCATTTCTGTAAATGAATAGTAGATCAGTCCAAATGCATTTTTGTTAATGAATAGAAGAGCAGTCCGAAGTGCATTTCTGTAAATGAATGATAGACCAGTCCCAAGTACATTCTGTACATGAATGGTAGATCAGTCCAAAGTGCATTTCTGTAAACGAATGATAGATCAGTCCCAAGTGCATCTCTGTAAATGAATGGTAGATCAGTCCCAAATGCATTTTGTAAATGAATGGTAGAGCAGTCCCAAGAGCATTTCTGTAAATGAATGATTGATCAGTTCCGAGTACATTCTACATGAATGGTAGATCAGTCCCAAATGCATTTCTGTGAATGAATAGTAGGTCAGTCCCAAATGCATTTTGTAAATGAATGATAGTTCTAATCCAAGTGCATTTCTGTTAATGAATGGTACATCAGTCCCAGGTGCATTTCTGTAAATGAATGGTTGATCAGTCCCAAGTGCATTTCTGTAAAATGAATGGTAGATCAGTCCCAAATGCATTTTGTAAATGATTGATAGTTCTACTCCAAGTGCATTTCTGTAAATGAATGGTAGATCAGTCCCAGGTGCATTTCTTTAAATGAATGGTTGATCAGTCCCAAGTGCATTTCTGTAAATGAATGGTTGATCAGTCCCAAGTGCATTTCTGTAAATGAATGGTTGATCAGTCCCAAGTACATTTCAATAAATGAATAGTAGATCATACCAAGATGCATTTCTGTATGGTACATCAGTCCCAGGTGCATTTCTGTAAATGAATGGTTGATCAGTCCCAAGTGCATTTCTGTAAAATGAATGGTAGATCAGTCCCAAATGCATTTTGTAAATGATTGATAGTTCTACTCCAAGTGCATTTCTGTAAATGAATGGTAGATCAGTCCCAGGTGCATTTCTTTAAATGAATGGTTGATCAGTCCCAGGTGCATTTCTGTAAATGAATGGTTGATCAGTCCCAAGTGCATTTCTGTAAATGAATGGTTGATCAGTCCCAAGTACATTTCTGTAAATGAATGGTTGATCAGTCCCAAGTACATTTCAATAAATGAATAGTAGATCATACCAAGATGCATTTCTGTAAATTAATGGTAGATCAGTCCAAGATGCATTATGTACATGAATGGTTGGTCAGTCCCAAGTGCTTTTCTGTAAACGAATGATAGATCAGTCTTAAGTGCATCTCTGTAAATGAATGGTAGGTCAGTCCTAAGTGCATTTCTGTAAATGTATGGTAGATCAGTCCCAAGTACATTCTGTAAACAAATGGTGGATCAGTATCAAGTGCATTTCTATAAACGAATGATAGATCAGTCCCAAGTGCATCTCTGTAAATGAGTGGTAGGTCAGTCCCCAAGTGCATTTCTGTAAATGAATGGTAGATCAGTCCCAAGTTCATCTCTGTAAATGCATGGTAGATCAGTCCCAAGTGCATCATTGTAAATGAATGGTAGATCAGTTTAAAGATAATTTCTGTAAATAGAAGGCTAGTACAATCTCCAGTGTGTGTCAATAAATAAAAATGTAAGTACTTAACAATCAAAGATTGAAAAACTGTTCAAATTAAACTGATATCTGTAAGAAGTAGTCTCTTGTCATAAAGATTTTACAAGCTTGTATCTACTATATGCACCTCAACTCACAATTGATGCTTTCTGTCTTCTAAGCTAAATTCATACTTTCTGCTGTACTTCCATTATAGAAGGTTTAACACATCCGAACTGTAGTCAAAAGTTATGACTAATTTATGAAAGTTATTTTTAGCTTACCTAAGCTCTGAAAACACAGGTCCAAGGTTGATAACACTTGACAGAGATGTTTCTTTAAAAAACAGATTGCAGTATTTCATCATGTCTTACTGATATTTCATACAGTTAATATTCTGTCAGTGTTCAGTTTGTTTAATCTCATAATTTTCTAAGAAGCTGCAGGGGAATTTTCCTGGTTAAAGGTTTATTAGTTATGACTGCATCATAATGAAACCTTATGTTATACATATAGTTTAGAAAATTGCTTCTTACCAAAGTTTATGAGTCTCTGAGGACACATTACATTGTCTTTGACTCTAAGCACAGCTTTTTAAAAGGACTCCATGAATAAATCCATTGAGGAGTTTTGCTCTGATCATAAACTAGCTTTGAATAGTTCATGCATTAAGAAATGCAACTGTTGGTATCAGAATGTGGACAAATTAAAAGTAAAATCTTATAAACCAGCAAGCATTAAGTCTTCCATTTTGACACTGCATGTATAGCTTTTAACTTATATTTAACATAGCATGATGTTTACTCTGGATCATTGCAAATAAGATGGTAACGCAGTTTAATTTACTAAACCATAGATAACTTAGTAGATGGATTTTAAAATGAGGTTTGATACAGTGTGGTAATCACAAGGACTTTACCTGTAGTTAATAGCAAAGTGTATATTTTAATGTAGGTCCTTTTGCATAACATATACTTGTTTCTTCAGTGAAATGTTATTTTTTAATATTTTAAGTGGTCAAGAAAGTGAAAATTTGTTGTCAAGTTTACTTCTTCTTAATAAGCCAAATTTATTTCTCTTAAGCCACAGAAAACAAAATTATTTAAGGCACACAAAAAAAGGTATTTTATTTCCAACTTTTCATTATATAAATTCTTTTTCATTTACAGAGAATCAAGGAAAGCATTAAAAGTTCTGGAATCTTTGGCAACACAGGTCCGTCTTACATCCCCTACCGGCCGGAAGTCTATGGGTTCCCGCGCATCAGCTCGCGGGATAACACCGCGCTACACTCCTGCAGTGATCGTATGAGATTACTGACCCTGGTTGGATTTCAGCTAGATTGACACTTGAAAAAGCTTGACATCAAAACATTTTTACATTTTTTTTGCAGGACATTGTTTCTAACTCAATGAAAGATTACTTCCTCTGAAAACATAATTAGCCACACAGGAACACTGAATTGCTTGAAAAATACTTCTTAGTTTATTGAAAAAGGTTTGGGGAAAAGGCCTGGAAAAGAATCTTTATGTAAGTGAAATGTATTTCAGAGAAAAAAATGTTTCTGCAGGGCAATTTTAATTAATTATACTTAAGCCTAAAGAGAAAAATAATGTGAAGAAACCAGTGCCAGTAATAATACCCAATATTATGACTTAAAGGTGTGTTGTTGTAATTTTGAAATAACGGTGTCAGATAATTATGGTTCTGAAAGAAAATTGATCATGTCTAGTAGTTGCATTGCCTATTTAATGGTGTTATTTTTTTCATTTTTGTTTTTAAGATAGAATTTTTGATATCCAAATAGGTTGTAATAAATGCTCTGACTCTAATACATAACATTTTTCACCTAGTATACATAATATTGCCAGTTTGTTCAGATTATACATGAAGCTGCTGTGTCTTGAAAATTACAAATGTGTGTGTATACATGTATCTCACATAATATTATATTCAATATGCATTTACAGAGAAATAAATCAGTCTGAAATATAAATGCAGGACTATTCCAGTATTATATTTAGAGAAGAAATTAATTATGTATTACCTTGACTTTCATATTATTTATTATTATGTACCGGGTATATAGCCTGCATTTGTTATTCTGTGATTTTTCTTAAAAATGCATCTTAGATGCTTGAAGTGTTTTGCTCTTATGATTGTTCTTTCCTTTCCAAACACTCACATATGCAATATCTGTGAATAAGATAGTTTAAAGACAATATAATGGAAAATCTTAATCTGATGATTACAAGTATTTTCTAGATAATCATGTAATGTAGTGGAGCCTATTGCCAAATGGAATTCAATATGTCAGTTTATTAATATACCATGTATTGTTTATTTATGTGTTCTGTAAGATTTTGGTGAGAAAAATTTTGTAATTCATAATTTGATGGAATGTACAGCAGTTTGGAGTGCCTTTGCTGAAACCTAACAAGTTTTCTTTATTTTGTATATTATTTCATTTTGTATTGTGATACTATGTTTTATACAACACCTCTGGTACTTTGATAAGACTAGGAATTTAATGAGTTTTATGATTTTCATGTGTTTCTGTTAAGTTTGATAACTTATTCTTATCAAATAAAAAATGTGAAGTTGAAAAGAATACGGTTGTCCTATTATGTATTCTGACCAAATGCAGAACTGAGAACAGGTGTTCAAAACATGAGCGATGTATATCTTACTGGAACCAGTAAGGAACATTGGATAGGTCATGAAGTCCTAGCATCCTTTAGTAACACCTGTCTTTGAAAGCTTTTACTCGTCAGTTTCAGCCATGATGGATATACATGTAAATTTATATTGTGAAGCTTTTTTAAGTAGCATGTTGAAAAAATCTTTTCGAACCATAATGGTAAAACTTGCACATGAAATAATTTCATTGACAACAAAGCAGTATATCCCTGAGTAACTTTATTAAATAATATTCTATTTGTAAAATTTGAGTCTAGAAGTAACATAAATTATGATCACCTGAACATGATTCAAAACTTAGAAATGGCATGAAAGTTGGTTTCTGAGACTAGTATACAGTAGAACCCCTCCAAGCCGGACCCCTCTAAACTGGATCCCTTCTAAATCAACCTGCCTAGTTTTCTTTCAAAATAATTTACCCCTTTTAACTGGATACCCTTGCATTCCAGATACCAGACAATTTTACCAAAAAATTAGTTAATTTCAGCATAATTCTACTACAGTGGAACTTCCGAAAACCGAACACCCATGGGATCGGCCAAAAAGTTCGGATTTTGGAAGTTTCCGGAATTCAGAAGTACGAATGATCTGGACAAGTACAGGTGCCAAACACCAGTGGTTCTTTATGATAGTGAATGCAGTCAGTATTGTTTAGTGTAACAGCTTTTGTAACATGGGAAACATAATGCAAAATTAAAATTAATGAAAACATTCAACACGTATATTTTATCAGAAAAAAAATGTCATATGTTTTCAAATACATATACATCATGTATACTTTATTATGTACAAACACGTTTAAATATGTCAGAACAAAGCTACATTTTGCATACCTTTAAAACAGTTTGAAAAAATCGCCAATTAGAATAACCAACACATTGGCCGATTTTGGTTAACTAATTACGCCTTTTCAGGAAACCACAATTACAATTGAATCCTTAAAGTTGCTTGTAGCAAACACCTGTTATTAATCCACTTATCATCGCTTTGATTATTTACCGCTGTCTAACTACCGATATATTCGGCTGCATGTCAATTTCAAATTAACAACTTGTTATTCTAACGCATGTCAAAATAAACGATCACCGCCAATTGGTAAACAATAGATAGAAATGTGAAATTTTTGCTGCAGGGTTTACGATCTTAGGTCTGTCTTTTTGCACATTTTTATTTTTCCAGTATTTGGAAGTAAAATTGCATTGACTTCAACTAAATTTTACGGAAAAATTGTCCGGAATTCAGAATTCAGAAGTTCCAGATTTCAGAAGTATGATTTACATAGAAAACAGAAGGAGAAATTTCGGGACTGAGAAAATCGTTCAGTTTTCAGAAGTTTCCGGTTTTAAGAAGGTCCGGTTTTCGGAAGTTCCACTGTACTGATAACCAGTCATAACTTCCCCTGGATAAAATGGCTCATGCATTTCCAATTTTCAAACTTGGCAAAACTAAGTTCAGTGTCAAAGAACATAAATGGATTTTATCATTCTACATTTAGAGGCATTCATGGGTTTTAATTTTATTACTGAAAATTGTTTGTCTGCAACTTCCTACAGATGGTAAACATAAGCTGGCAAATTTCCATTGGCCAATAATTGAATAAATTTTTGTACACTAAACTTTTTTCTTTGTTTTGCACTGCTTTAAAACTACCATTTAATGTCCATTTTCTTTTACCAATTACCAAATGACTGGAATATTACAGAAAGCAACATAAAACCCCAAACAAAATACTCTTGTATTGCATTGAACCATGTCAATGGAGCAGTTGTCATCACAAAATGCAGTCATGCAAAAAAGTCAACAACTTCTGTGCAGGTCTCTGTAGGTCTCCGTTTTCAAATATAGAAAACGCCTCCAAACCGGACAATAGGCCTGGTCCAAAGCTCATCTGGTTTGAAGGGGTTCTACTGTAGGGCACATGAGAATATAAATTACATGTAAGACATGTAGGATTGGGTGCAAAACTAATGTTTTAATTTATCAGTTTGAAATTATTTTGCCTTTTGTAAAACTGTTAAAACAATAAATTATAATCATGAATATGTTTGTAGATTGTCAAACGCAGCTTATAACAATGCTGCTTCAAATATTCTTGAAAACGTAAAAGACTTTTGTACAACACAACTTAACACACTTCAAGGAATTAGAATTACAGAAACTGGTAAAATTATCATAAATTACACATACCATTTTCTACTAGAATCAATATGATTTTAGCATAACCTCTTCATCAGTATAAGCCAAGTAGTAAACTTTGGTAACGGATGCATATAGCTACATCTGCACTAAACTTATAACAGATTCAAATGAATACAAAATAAATTTACGTTACTTAATCATCTTCACTTTCATAAAATGATTATGTATAAATAAATAATTCATCTTTGTAAAACACAGATGTATATAAAGCATGGCAGAAACATATGGTGACAGTTTAGTATGAAAACTTGGCATGCATCTTTGCTTGAAAAACCACGGCCAGTTCATTTGCATTAAGAAACATTTACCAAACAAGCATCATTTTTGTAAGTAACAAAATATTTGGATGGATGTCTGCTGGTCAGTTTTGTGAATGAAAATGTTTGTAGAAATATAACACTGACTAGACATTCTTGAATATTAAAACAATATTTTTTTGTGAACATTCAACAACCTTGAATTTAGAAACCCAAAGCAGCCCCATCTGCTCTTGGATCAGACCCTGCCCAGTAACAATTGTTCTCAGGCTTAAAGGGCCATTTTCCTCTAGCAATGACCTGCCCCCTACCAAACAGGGCCCTATCAAAGCCTCTCACACACGATGTGACACTGTGTCCCATTTCTTGTAACTTTTTCGCAACAGACTCTGGTATCCCATACTCCAATGCTACATGCTCCAGACTGCCTGCTTTCATTCTAAAAATTGAAACAGTGCTAAAGCTTCATACTTTATCAAGCTATAATTATAATGCTTTCATTTGTATTAAATTTGCTAAAACCATTTGCAGTAAGACATGCTTAGAAAGAGAAGGTAAAGTTTATATGATGTAAAAATGTTGTACTGACATTAAGAATTATTCAAGCATGCTTAGTGCAGTCACAGAAAAAGGGATTGTAATTCCAACCAGCCTTTCATACAATAGAGTGACTACAGTGAACTGAGTAACACCTCTGTAACCTTTTGTGTCAATGGTTCCAGCTGATCTGACAAGCTCTAGAAAGAGTACTGTAGAGTACAATGTTTGTATACAACATGCCTTATCCTATATACAAAGCAACATTTAAGCAAAAGATACAATAAGTCTTCTTACGTATGACCATGGCCAATACAGAATCTGGGCATGTCTAGGGCCTGTTGTGGATCCATTCCAAACTCAAGCATGTTTAACAGGACTTGGACATGACCCTGTGGCTGCATGTATCCTCCCATTACACCATAACATGCAAGCAGTTCACCTGAAGATAAAATGATAACATGTTAAACACTGAATTGTGAATCATGAATTTCCAGCCAAAAAATTGAAGGTTGCATAAATCCTTAAATCAATGCTAAATTAGCAAGTTTTCAGTAAATATTATGATTCTGCTGTCCAGGAACTGCTTAACAGACTACAGCTAGCAAGCAGTTCCATTTAAAATTCATTTCTTTCATTTTTCTTCTATACCCTTGCCACACCAAAGCCTTAACACATCTGATAAAAAAAAAAAAACAACAAAAAAACAAAAAACAGGATAGGGCAGACAGTGTCTCTGTTTAAAGAAATGATTTTAAGTTGCTCATCCTTGCATGATTATGCAAAGTCATGCAAAGTTTAATGTCTGTACAATTATAAACGAGAGAATATTTCATTTGAACCTTGAAATAAGAAATATCATAAATAATTCATACAGAACTATAAGAATGTACACAGACATTAGCAAAAGATAAACATTTACAGGTTATGCAATACTAGTAATAACATTTACCTACCAGGTAATAACTGACATTGATAAATAATCTAAAACCTTCAATGTAAAAAAGAAATCTAGATATTTGTTTACAAAAAAAAACAAACATACCTGTTTCAGCTGATGTGATCATAGCTGGAATAATAGTATGATATGGTCTTTTATTGGGGGCTATGACATTTGGATGTTTAGGGTCCAGAGAGAAGCTGTAGCCTCTATTCTGTAAGCTGAAACCACAGTTCTCAGGCACTATACCAGTCCCAAATCCCATAAAGTTACTGTTAATAAAAGAGCAAGCATTTCCATCTCTGTCTGTCACACTGAAGTAGACTGTGTCACTCCCACCGAGCTGTGCACCTGGACAAACCTCTGGTATAGCTCTGTAACAAAACACCTATTTTCTTATTATTTTGCTTTTAAAAGCCGAGTTATATGTCTCCAATTATTGACTGAAATAGTTATTAATCATCATTACTGACTCTGAGATATTGTTACTACTTGAAAATATAGTATAATATATAATACTGAAAAATTCTCACCCTCATCTATGTTGAAATACAGATTTGCAAGTTACAGTTGAGCTTTCATCAGAAAGTCAGTTTCATCCCCTAGTGACAAAGCTAGGTTTTCAAAATTCTACTGTCAGAATACTTAGCATCTAGATTAAGCATGATGACTCCCTGTTGAAACTAACTGTCACACAAAACAAGGGTAAAAAGTACAATAAACATTTTAATGCAGTTAAAATGTGTCAAAAAGATACTGCTAAGTATACAGCCATACCTATTTCTGCTGATAAGTTTTCGCCTCTCAGCTGCATAATCCTTACATAACATTTTCTCTATGGGTACATGCACTTTTGACAGGTCGGCACAATGTTGGAACACATCAGCAAAACTTAGACGTAGGGCTTCTATCAAAATGTGCAAGTATTCGACAGAGTTATGGCCCATTTCTGAATAATAAAGAATTATGGGTTTTTTTTGGGTGAATCTCAATTACAGATAATTTATTTGCAATTCTCTAAAAACAGCAAAGATAATGACTGAAAGATGAAACCTTAAAGTGGTTATAAAACTTTTCCTCCCACCAAAAAAATAGAGTAAACAGATGCTGGAAAATAAAAATGTATCACTAACACGAGACTGAAAATTCTTAATTTTAAATATCCACAATAATATTACAGATGTACTGATGCATGCCTTTCAAGTTGAACTCTTCCAAAATATTCAAAGCCATTAATGCTGTTATCCCCTGTCCATTTGGTGGAATCTCCCAAACAGTGCAACCTTTAAAGTCAGTTTTAATTGGCTCTTCAAAGGTTGTCTCATGTGTTTTCAAATCCTCAATGGACATAACTCCACCAAATTTGGACACTGCATCACAAATAGCTTGAGCAATTCTTCCTTCATAAAACCCTTTCTTTCCATTTGCAGCTAACTCCTGATAAAAAAGGAAAATAATGAGCAGTATTTTTAGGTCAATATATACTAGCAGAAAAAAAGAAACTGTGCATGGGTATAATATGCTTTAACTTCGGAATATAAGAAATTGCCAAAAAAATTTCAACAGGGTTTTATGTGACCTTTATTTAACACCAGCTCAACTGATATGGTTATTGCATCAGCAGCATCTTGGATAGAGATCAGTTTTCACACATTCTCTAAACAAAATTCAGCGCATCAATACCAGGTAAGTCCACCACTGGAATTGATGCATGCTTGACAAAGACTCCTCACTGATGCAACAAGTGTGCTGAAAAATGCCTGGGTAATACTATTTCATATTCTCAAAAGCATACGTGACAGGTCAGGTAGCATCAACGGCTGATTTTGGAGGCGATGTAAGGGATGCTGCATCTCATCCCACACGTGTTCTATGGGTGACATATCAAGTAACACTGCAGGCCAGGGCAGCACATTCACATTGTTCTGGATCAAGAAGTCAGTTACGACCCACAGGAAGCACGGGCGAGCGTTATCCTGTTGCAGCGTAGCGTTACGTTGCTGCTCAAATGGAAGGACGTGAGGCCGGATGATTTCGTCATGTATCTGATGCCTGTAGTTGTGCTGTCCTCAACCACAAGAGCTGTTCTGCCATGGGATGAGTTACCATCCCACACCATGACACTACCTCCGCTGAATGAACATTGCTGATTCACACAACTGTCATAAAAATGTTCACCAACATGTTGCTGCTGTCAAGATGAAACCTGGACTCATTTGTGAAAAGAACACGTGTCCAGGCCTGCTGCGTGAAGTGTATGTGTTGTCTACACCAGGCAAAACGTGCTTCAAGATGACGTTGCTGGAGAACAGGAAGTATAGCTGGACATCACGGAGATGAATGACCCGGATGTACATATCCTGCCAATTAGACATAATGCCAGGACGTCCTGACCAAGGCCGGTCTCTGGTGGTCCCAAACTGTTGGTACTGTCTCCACAGGGCATCTACAGTATTTCGGTGCACAACATATTGTCTGGCAACATCAGTATGACGTACACCTGCTTTGATCATGACTACAGTGTGGTATCTGTCAGTTTCATTCAACCTTGACATGGTGTATCAGACGTTTTTCAAAATTATGCTGGTTTTGTGTCTAACACAATGTTTCTACACAAGTTTACATGACAAACGTGTTTTCAATTGACTGCTGGCCGAAAAAAAAATGGGAAAAGGAAGACTTTGGCCACATAGACAAACTACCCATGCAACTCATGCACTGACCAGTGTAAATAATTGAGAGGGATACACAACTTACCTGTGTAAAGTTTCAAGCTTTAATTAATAAAATTGAGCGATACATGAACATTTTATACATGCACAGTTTCTTTTTTAACAAAGTTTCTATGAGTTGTTGTATTGGATTTAATATGCATATTTACAGTTATATGTGGTGGGAAACTTAAATGGACTTTACATGTATTTCTGAAAGGACTTGTTTCCTACTACTATCTTTAAATTTTTACACTGAGATTCTTTATCAGTAGGAGGTTTAGAATTTAGTGGATAGAACCACTGAGTTTTTTACAACAGAAAGGTCTTCATTTGAAACTTTGTGTATCCTTATTGATACTTGATGCTGATGTTGGGTCACTGCAGTGACAGCACACTATTATTACTTGTAATGCCATTCAGCATGTTGCAAAAATCTTACCCTGAATGTTTCTGCCAATCTGGGATTTTTCATGACTTCCCCATGTCTTGGTGCCCGGCCCTCCAGTAGCAGAACCTTACCATATGTGTTCCATGGATCCTGCAGCATCCAGCTACCTAAGTTACAAAACAAGAACTTCTGAAATTTGGGGCTGTAAATACAATTCATCAAAAATACTCATCAGCTGGAAATATTTATAACATAGAAACCGAAAGCTCTAGGCATATATGTATGGACAGTTTGCACACACAGAAAAAACATTTCAAGATAATTTATATATACAATAGATTTACCTTTATCCCATGAATTAGCTGTAATTTTCTGTACAGGAAAACCTTTCTCTGCTAGTTTCATTGCTGGTTCTAGAATGTCAGACATGGACAACTGAAAAACATAACAATATGGGCCTATTTCATCTGAACTTGTAAAAGGTGCCCTGTTTTAAATACTGACTAGAACACACTTTTTTGTAATTTGTAATCAAAATAATTAAGTTTTCAAGCTTACCTAAGGCTAATGTTTTAAATCAATTCCATCTATCAATACCATTGTTCATTATACCTTACTACTACCACAACAAACAGTATTTCAAAAACACTTTACAAGAACAAAATATTTTTCAGCAGTTTTTAAGATAAATTAAAGTAACACAGAGTGTCATGTCATTCAAATGTGCACCATGCAACTAGAAGTAAGTAAAATGGAACAGCCTGACAACATATTTATAACAGGTGACCTGTACATACGTTTCCACTGCCAAACTTCTCCCGAGTATCACACCAAGCAGCTGCTGCACCAGGAACAGTAACAGTGTGGCCATGATTGATTGGGAACTTATTCTCATCACTGTAACCTTGGTTATGCAACAAATCCAAGGTCAGCTTTCCTGGGGCTCTTCCACTGTTGAATAACAAAAAGACAAAAATACCTATAGTCCTATACCTATGTAAAAGGAGGTTATGTTAGTTTTATAATGTACTATGTATTGAAGAGCAATGTGTATGCTTTATTCTGTTGAAAACTGCAACAACATTTCATTATAGTAGACAGAAAAGTTAGCTGAAAATATCAGTATGCACCCATCTATCAACATCATTTTTCTTTGATAAATAAGGTTCTATTCATATACCTGTACTAGTTTTGATGTTAATGCTACTTCTAAAGCCAGTAAATGTTCTGCAAGATATGCAGGTTCAAAATGTTCACAGATTAAATATGAGGTTTCAATTCTGTGGTATTGATAAAATGAACTTTTTACATAATGATTTTTAGTGCCTAAAACTTAAATCGTAAAACTTCCTTCAAAACATACGAAACTGCAAGCAAACTATTACCTTCCATTGAGACCATGCACCTTTTTAGTGCTGTTATCATAGTACAGACAGAAAGCATCACCTCCAATGCCTGTGCTTGTTGGCTCAGTGACATTCAGTGCTGCCGCCACGGCAACAGCAGCATCAGCAGCATTACCTCCCTTCTTCAGAATGTCTAAAAGAATATAATTATTACAGTGAAACCTGGTAAACAGGAACCTGTTCAGACTACAGATGTTATCTGCTTTTAATATCCTTTTTCTGCATTTCTTATAAAAGTAAATGTTAAAAGTCAATAGCAGAAAGCCTAGCTGTAACAATCAAAAATATATATAGATACATTTTTCTAATACAGATTCTCCTATTTAAAACGAGTGTTCATAAAAGCCAAAGTACTGAAGCCAGCTGGTACAATTACAACTTCTTGAAACTATAACATATTTCCTTTAAGTCTTGAACAAGCACTAGTCTAGATACACCAGAATGTAACATCACATAATAAATACTATTGTCAACATTTCTCTGCTTTAGAAATGCCTATTAATTCTGATATTTAAAAAGTATCAACAGTCAGAGGATGAATTATGTTCAAGACATACCCACTACCAAGAAGTACCCAAAATACAGAAGTTAAGAAAAACCCCAAAAAAAACTCAAGATATACCCAATGAAGATGTAATAACATACCCAAAATTAGACAGAGTATTGTGAAATATGGATCTAATTGTTTATTCAGTATGCATAAACTTAAGAATAGATATGCATGTATAAATAAAAGATAGAAATCTATATCTGTATTTTCAAGGAATACTGATTTGGATATTTAAAGTCCAAAACAATTAGAAAAAAAGTCAACATGTTGAAATTGAAGTTGAGTTTGTAAAGCATCCATTATCTGTTCCTAGCCTCTAAGAATCAAAGCACTGAAAGTACAGAATGTGGCAAGAATTGCAAAACCAAGAACACACATTTAGTCTCCATTTGACATATTTCCTCAACTGATTTTGAATTGATACAAAGCACATACAGCAATTCCTCTAAGAACTGCTTGCTCTATGATCAATATGTCAAAGCTGTCAGTTGCAAATAACAAACCATACAAATGATACAGTTTTATTCAATAAAAAAATTTTTGCAAAGGCAATTTTTCTGGACAATTAAAGTCTTGAATTGTTCCATTACTTGCAAAGGAGCAATAGAGAAAACTGTTTGCATGAAGTTTATGGTTTCAGTTTCCTGGTTTAGTGACATGGTGATGCTCATTTCTGCTTGTAAAAGATAAATCAAACAACTTGGAATACATTGTCTACCAAAAACAAGCTCAAGCTCAGGCAAAAAATGTACTGATTAAAATCACCACAAAATATTACTGAATATGCCATAATTTAATTCTCAGATGTGTATATGGCATGTATAAAGTAAAATTTGTCACTCATTACTTTATTACATAAGAAAAAATTAATCTGGTTTTATAAGATACTGTTCCAAACTTTCATAATTAATTCTATATTCAATATGTAGATTTATTTAGAATATCCTAAATGTTGGATAATATAAATTCTTGGCATTCAAATTTCTGTTTGAGATTCTTAGAAACATAATTTCAATTTGCTCAAATTCTTATCCAAAATTTCTACAGCATGTATTATTTCTAACTCCAAGTCTGTCTCAAATTCCTGTGACAATGGAAACAGACCTTATTACACCAGTTTTAGCAATTTTTTTTTTAGTTTGAGCAGCCCTATAATTTTTAGTATGTG
Organism: Cyclina sinensis; assembly: GCA_012932295.1. Classification (NCBI taxonomy): domain Eukaryota; kingdom Metazoa; phylum Mollusca; class Bivalvia; order Venerida; family Veneridae; genus Cyclina; species Cyclina sinensis. Next base: position 68,766,561 of record JAAONU010000001.1, on the reverse strand, counting down.
TGCCACAAAAATAAGTTATTTCTTCACAGATCTTTTTCCAAAAAAAGGGTTGTTTTAAAAAAATTGTTTCATGAATCTTAAATATTGAACTGAACTGAATTGAATATGCTTCGATTCTTCAAATTGGGCATGTCATGGCTTTGTAGCTGAGTACTTTTCTAGGTACATATGACTTTGTCTTTCTGTATGTCTTGGTAGTTTGTACTTCTTGGGGTAGCAATACACTTCACCCCCAGGCACTTCATACTACAAATTTTGCAGACAATTCACAATTCATATATGTTCACTAAAACTTTTATGTATGTAGGTAGATATTTTTATTTTTTTTAATTATTTTTGTATATCCGTACAAAAACATGACAGACTATTTATCCTTATTATTTTTTTGTTTTAAAACATTACATAATTCAGAAAAAACATAGATAATTTATTCATGTAATTATTTAACAGTATAAATAACATTCATCACAAATCACTTACATTACTAATTGTCTTTCGGATGAGACTTTAAACCGAGGTCCCATGTATCAGTGCTATACACTGAGCATGAAAAAGAACCAGGGGTGTCTCTGGAATGGGATGCTTCTGTAATTTACACTACCCCCACAACATAAAATAACTAATATCTTCAGGGGGCGTCGGTCATATGGGCAACCGGTACCAATGTTAAATAAGCTCAGATAGATAGAATTAACTCCACTATTAATCACGTCAAATCAAAGCTGTATCATAATCATAATAAAAATCACCTTTTTTTATTTTGAAACTGTTTGTGCATTTATTCATTTAAATACGTTTGATTCATTGTAGCACATTTAAAAGGCTATATCATTATTTTACTTTAAGGCTTTTGTGATGTTGTCAAGTCACGCTAATTACACACTAAAAATTATGTTAATAAAAATGATCACTAACATAACTAATTAAAACACTAACATAGTTAATTTAACTTAACAGTAATTTGTTTTTGTTTGTCACGTTGATAATGGTACAGAAATTATTGCGCGCGTGTAAAATTATGTTAATAACAATTTTCGCTAACATTAAAGCTGATTTTTATTTAATTATTTAAACACAATTATATCTTTTTAATCTTCTTTAAAAAAAAATAGGGCCAATATGACATATTTTGGGGCCGATTTGACTTATAAAAAAATGCAATGGGGCGGATCTTTTTTGGGGCCGATTTGACTTATTTTGAGGCCGATTCAACTTGGGGCCGATTTGATTTGGGGCCAATTTGAATTGCTTGCATCTAGGGGGTGAAGTGTCAGTAAGCCCTTGTCTGGGGGGTGAAGTGTCTGTAAGCCCTTCTTGGACATGCTGGACTAGTCCAAATAATTGTACACAAAAAGTTGAATATCGTGCTAATTTTTGAATGGTCGATATCTGCCTTCAGATAAAGGCACCATCCTGCCTGAAGTCGCAATATTGAGACTATTCTTCCACATACCTCCAGAGCGTATACATATGTAACAGGATACAATCTCATAAAATTTAATTTCTCAAAGGTCTAGGTATGAAAATGTTCTGGACGAAACTAATAATAAATTGGCTTCCTTTTACATTATTTAGGAGAATATAATGAATTGTTGGATTATACAGGCAGTGTTCTACCTGTTCCAATAACAGAAGCAAGATGTTGTGATGACGCGACACACCCTGTTTCACACACTAAAACAGATCTATGTGAGACAAATGGGAGTTCGTCTACTCCGTCCATCTTGAATTACTTCCCTTTATTATGCTCTTCAGTACGGCTCCAGGAACTCACTTCCCGAACCAAAAATAGTTTTTTCTCGCATATAGATGTATTCTGAATTAAATTTAGAAGTAAAACATGGGTAATAATATTAGCAATGGTGATTCCGACGACGAGAGAGAAATAAGAAATGTATGTTTAAGGATATTAACTTTTCATCTTTTAGAAAAACCTACCTAAAGTTCGGACACGCATTGATTGGACAATAATTACATTGCAGATTTCGTTTTTTTCTCATATTTATGTTCCAGTATAATTTACCATTTACTCAGTCAGTTCACAAACATTAAATAATAGATTCTAATCATTTTCTTTTAAATTTGAGTTTCAGTTGTTGGTCCAGATACTGTCGACTTTCTGTTTCATTCTGAGTAACTAGATCTATTTTAAGTGCTGTCAAATTAAATTTGTGTTTGTTAGAGGGGTGAATATCGGACGATATGGACCATGGAACAATATGGACCAGACGATACAAACCATATTCCAGGATGATACAGACCATATTTTGGGACGATACAATGGATCATGTTTAAAAATTTCATTTTCTGCGGAAAAATGTATTTTGATAAAAAAAGCACTGACTTGGGGAGATAGGATTTTAACAAAATTTTTGCTAAAAGAAAAAGTGAATGTATACTTAAATATGGGTTGGACTGCTGGGGAATCATATTCACTTCTGTCTATATCAAGGGAATAATCGTTAAATGGTCATTTATAAAATGTAAAATACTCTACTCAGTCAAAATACTAGCAGAAACTATTTCTTTTAGCAAAGTTTTGTTAAAATCCTATCTCTTCAAGTCACCAATTTATTAGCCTGTTTTGACAAGATTGGTACTATTTTGACTTGGGGCCATTTTGACTGAAATTTTCTTCGGAGGAGAATGACTTAATCACTTTGAACTACAACTTTACAACTTTCCATATACCTTGTAACTCATACTTTTAACACATATGGTTTTTGCTTTACAATTACAGATGGATGAAAGCAGTTCAGAGAATGAAGAACTCAGTGGTAGGAATTATAAAAATATTGATACATATTTTTCTATTGTAAGGAACAGGTTTAATTTTAAATCTATAAAAAGATAGAGTCTGTTCAAAAATAAATATGTCAGCATTAATCCTGACACACATGAATATAAGCACTACAGTATACTTTACATAATTTCTGTCTTACAGGAACAGGTATGTAAAAAAAGATGTAGGTACAGAATTTACAGTGACAGGTTAGCTATAAGCAACATGGTTTTCACCAAGTCTATTAAGTTTCGTTTTTTTGTTCTTACAGATAAAGATAGTCTGACACTAACAGATTTAGATTCCCTGTTCAAGCATGCAGAGCTAAGAACAGTAGCTGCAAAGATCAAGTGAGTTGTAATTAAGTTTCTCATGTTTTTTTCACATTTTTGTGTCGCCTGCGACATGTTTAACAGATTTTTCGGTTGAATGATTTTTGGCTGAGTTATGGTCCTTGAATAAAAAAAGAGATTTTTGCCCGTTAATGATTTTTGTGTTGCTTGCTACACAGTAGCTGCGACATATTACAAAGTAGCCACGACATATAGGGATCACTTCTCTGTCTGTTCGTCCGTCACAAAACTTGTCCAGACTACTCCTCAAAAACAACTGGTGCAATTTTATCCAAACTTTACAGGAATGATCAGTACCAAGTGTAGTTGTTCATTTCTTCAGCATTTTCCAGTTCAGTGATTTTTGTCAGAGTTATGTCCCTTTAATGATTTTTATTTTTAAAGTTTGTCTGGACTACTTCTCTTATACTACTAATGCAATTTGAATGAAATATTACAGGATTGATCAGTACCTCAAGTACTTGCGCATGTTTAACGGGTTTTTCGGTTGAATGATTTTTGGCTGAGTTATGGCCCTTGGATAAAAAAAGGTGCTTTGGGCAACAAACTGTCCAATCATCCCTCAGTACAACTGCTTAATTGGCTATCATCAGGTGACACATGATCACTGATTGCTCTTGTCTGTACATGAAAAAAAACATGAAGTAAATAGCAGTATTTCTTCCAGTTAACATCATAACCAGTGTAGATGACTGGCACTGCAATATAACCTGTGGTAAAACACTGAACCTGCCACAAAACTGAGCATAAGCTTTTAGTGATATAGCTCAACATGCTTGTTTAATGTGACCTTCAGACTGGTTTGACCTTCAGATTAGCACTTATGACTTACATATTAATATCATCTGATTACAAAAATGTGACAAAACTTTGCAGTCCTGATTACAAACCGTTACACAACTGTGTAACCTTCACAGAGAATCATTGTGTGAAACTGATAATACAGCCTGTCTATATGAATATGTAATGCCAGAATGTATTATTGTAGGGAGGATATTCCTGAGAATGTTATACAGCAGCATCGGTACCAGATTATCCGCTGGCTGGATGATAGAGAGGCTAAGAGTGAGGAGACTGTCACACTGGCCCAGTTCTGTGACATGTTGATGAACAAACCAGGCGTGTCTAGGGAGGATGCCATAAGAGTTGGTTCTTTGATGTTGTTTCTTGGAGTTCATAGTTATGATAAATATCAGCATTAACTTGAGAATTGTTACCTGTATATCATGGTTGCAGTAAGAGCTAAACTAACTAACAAACTAACAGCTTGTTATAGCTTGTTTTTTAAGATAATTTTACGTGTGAATGCTTCAAGGTGAAACTGGACTATATAAACCACCAGATGATGCTGGGGCAGATTTTTCAAATTGTTCAATTACAGTGCAAACCCTTTTTCTGAGATTATCTTAAAACAAAAGCATAGTTTCTAGAAAAAATGTACACAGGCATAATACAATTTCTGACTAGTTCCTTGTAAAAAAATATTACATACCTTTTCAAAGGTGCATTTCTAGAAAAAAATTAACCTGTCAAGCAGACAGTTTGAATTCAAATATTCCCAGGGAGGAGTGACTATCACTGATTAGCATTCTGTTTGTAAACAAAACCATGCGGCATTGTTTTTATCAATTTGCTGATAACATACTGAGCAGAATGAAAGAAATTCTTTTACCTTGATGAAAATTTCATTCCAAATACATGTATGAAGATTAATCCATCAGAATGTGTAAACATAGACTATATAATTATGTTCTGCACTCTGCAAAGTGATTTTGTCACATTTTAAATATAGACCATTGCAGTTAATTAGCCATTATGTAACAAGAATTCTTGATAAAGACACAATAAATTAACAGTTTATTTTGACTGGGATACAAGTTCCACAATACACTAAGATTCTAATTCATATTCTCTTAGAAAACAATTAACCATCCTTATATGCAGTTCACCATCCTTATAAATAACTTTTTATCTTTATAAATATTCTGTTGGTCCAATCCTAGAAAATGAAAATCCACTGTCTTTTTCTTTGCTTGTTTTATAATCAAAATATGTTTTCTTCAGGAATTCCAGACATCCAAACATTTACTTAACCTTGTCTACAAATTGTTCCTAGCTTTACTATTTTCCTTTTATTTGTGACCCACAGATCTTTGACCCATACACCAGATCTGCCAGACATCAGTCATATGCTATTTAATATCAAATTAATTTGGTGACCTTATTTTTATTACCTGCTGAAAAACAACATATCAAACAAGCAGAACAAGTATCAGAAAGTAGCTGTCTACCAAAAACAGTGTTTGAGCCAGAAAATGAGTAAATAAGTGTTATAAAAACAGATAAGTTTTTTATTTAAACTCACCTTTAAATGAAAAAAAGACAATAACAAAAACATTATACTAAAAAATTTTATCTTATACAATATCAATGAATCCATGTATATATTTAAATTAGTTTAAAAGAAATACAACTAAACAATAGGATAAAACATTCAGTCTCTTGTAAATTTTTTTCGTCTGCTAGGAATTTTATTGTCTGCTACAACTGACTCACTTAACCTATAATTAACTCATGTATTTAATGACATCTTCGATTTCTGACAGACCACACCTCTAAATACTTGCTGGTATACCAGAATTGCACCTTTGAGGGACAATTTAGAGAAAACTTAATCATTTTTTAGCTCACCTGAGCACAAAGTGCTCAGGGTGAGCTTTTCTGATCGGTCTTTGTCCGTCGTCCGTCCGTCGTCAACTTTTCATTCAAACGACATCTCCTCTGAAACCAATGGGGCAAATTTAGTGAAACTTGCCTGGGATGTTCCTTGCATGAAGCTCTACCAAGATTGTTCAAATGGTTCTGGTCCATTGCATTTCTGGTTCACTGGAGCTAAAAATAGATTTTATAAGTTGGATCTTTAAAAATCTTCTTCTCCGAAACCACAAGGCCTGGAACTTTGATAATTGGTATGAAGCATCATCTAGTGGACCTCTACCAAGTTTGTTCAAATTATGTCCCTGGGGTCAAAACTGACCCAACCCCAGAGGTCAGTTGATTTTACATAGAGTTATATAGGGAAAACTTGAAAATCTTCTTGTCAGAAACAAGAAGACCTAGAGTTAAGATATTTGGTATGTAGCATTGTCTAGTGAACCTCTACCAAGTTTGTTCAAATCATGGCCTCTGGGTCAAAAATGGCCCCGCCCCAGGGGTCACATGTTTTACATAGAGTTATATAGGAAAAGCTTTAAAAATCTTCTTGTCATAAACAACAAGGCCCAGAGTTAAGATATTTGGTGTGCAGCATTATCTAATGGACCTCTCTCAGGTTTGTTCAAATCATGGCCCCTTGGTTAAAATAGGCCCTGCCCTAGGGGTCACATGTTTTACATAGAATTATATAGGAAAAACTTGAAAAATCTTCTTGTCAGAAACCACAAGTCCTAGAGTTAAGATATTTGGTATGCAGCATTGTCTAGTGGACCTCTAATAAGTTTGTTAGAAAAATGTCCCTGGGGTCACTATTGGCCCCGCCCGAGGGGTCACAAGTTTTAAATAACAATATAGAAGAAAATCTTTAAAAATCTTCTTGTCTGAAACCACAAAGCCTAGAATTTTAAAATTTTGCAAGAAGCAAGCTTTACCAAGCTTTTTCAAATTATTAGATCAGGTTAAAGGTCACTGAGGCTAAAAGTAGATTTATCTACTGTACCTCATAGAGCCTTCATTTATAGACCAATATCTTTGATATTCAGTATAGAGGTTCCTTGCATGGACCTCTACCCATACGTAGGGTTTGAGGTCACTGGGTCAAGGTCAAGGTCACCATAACTTATAATAGATATTTCTAGTTTCTGTCATAGAGCCTTTATTTATTGACTGATATTTTACATATTTGGTTTGTAGGCACTTACATATTTCCAATTAAAAAATGAAATACTGCTTAACAGCAAACCTACAGCCAAAGTACTCAGGTGAGCGATCCAGGGCCATCATGGCCCTCTTGTTCTCTATTAAGAATGAAATGCAGTGCAACTGTAAAAATGAATAAGGTAAGAATGGATTTTAGGGTACTGGTTAGTAAGACAATTAAGAGAGTAAAACTAAACAGGAGTTTAAGATAGTAAAAGTCCTTGTAGAGTTAATAAATTAATGTAGTAAAAATCCTTGTAGAGTTAATAAATTAATGAAGTAAAAATCCTTGTAGAGTTAATAAATTAATGTAGTAAAAATCCTTGTAGAGTTAATAAATTAAGGTAGTAAAAACCCTTGTAGAGTTAATAAATTAATGTAGTAAAAATCCTTGTAGAGTTAATAAAACTTGTGGAAGTTTTGTCGTTTTAAGGGGCTTTTAACGGTCTTTAATTTCAGGCATTTCAGCAGTTTGACACAGATGGAAGTGGTGTGGTAGAAGTAAGCACAATTCTCTCTGCCATCAAATATTCTAATGGTCCAAACATGATTGGAGAACTGGGCAAGAGTATACGAATGTTACAGGCCTGTTCTCTCACACCAGGTAGACATTAAATTTCAGTGAATAATATTCTTGTTGAAGATAACAGTGAAAACTTTCCTCCATTGCATTTGACTTTGTTCAGCCAGTTTCAAGGCTAGAACTGATCTTGAAGAATTTTAATCAGAAACTTTTATACTGTTAATATGATTTTTAAAAAATTTTCTGGAAATGTAACTAGTAGAAGAATATGTACATACAAAAGAATTACAGATTGGGTATATATGATAGATGAAATAACAGAAATTGTACATGTTCTACTTTCAGGGTTTGTAGATGTGTATTCTGAGGACAAAAATGCTGTAAACCAGCATGCTGAAAGAATCCTCAAAGTAAGTAAAAGATGCTCATAAGAAAATATAGGAAAGATTACACCATATTGTCTTTGTACAAAAGATATTACTATCAAGTTTTACTAAGTATACACGCATGTTTTAAAGAAAGCTGAAGGGCCATAATAAAGTGGTAAGTATTGGTCCTCTGACATAGAGGTTTTGGGTACAGATCAAAGAATTTGATCGTGACACTAACAGTAAGTGCTTTCCTTTCATCATGACTGTAGAAGCAGCCATAGACTGTTCTTCAACATATATAATTTTCAAGAAATTCTTGAATAAACATTTTAGGTACACATTGACAGTTTTATTACTTTTTACATACGAACTTTCTCAGATCTGTAGATTGACTGATTTACAGTGTCTTGCTGGTGTTGGAGTTACACTCAGTAGGAGTCATACAATTATGAAATTTTGATATATGATTTATTTCAGTATTTACTAAGGAATCGAGCCCCAAGCCATAGTCTACCATTTCCTTACCTGAATGGTTTCAACAACACTTCTAGTATGAGATTATCTGTCCTCAAGAATACATTCAACCAGCTAAAAGATGTTGGTAAGCAAGAAATATTGATTTTCTCAAAGTTCTCTTTTCGTTGTTCAGAAGCTGATTACAAGATGCTCATGAAAAGAATTTGTGTTTTGAAGTATTCTAGATTTCACAACTGTGATTTTAAGATTTACTTATACTGGTTAAATGTTACATACTGGAGAAAAGATTTCTTGAATTTTGATGACTATTTTTCTGAACTGAAGTTTTTTATGCATGTATATGGTATGATATCATAAATGTCATAAAAAAGTATTTGAAGATTAACCTTAATGCAAAATTAAAATGCTCAAGCTTCTGTTTTGTGTTTACAGTTGTTCCACTATAAATAGACTTACCTTTTTGTATTGCTTTTATCTAGCAAGAGGTGATATAGCAGAAACGTCATTATCAGATGGAGAGGAGGTGAAATTGTTGAACCCATGTTATAGTTCACTTGAAGTGTCTTCAAACAATTCTGACTCACACAGGTAGGTATCAGAATTTTTCACTTTTTGTCCTCATAAACTACATAAAGAATGAACAGCTCTTAGAGAAAAAAGTGATATTGTGTTAAATTGAAATAAAAATTTTCCTGGACATTCAATATGACATGACTGTATTTGAATTAAAGGCATTCAGCTATTATTGTTAAGCTGTAGAGTATGTATGATGGGAAAGCATAATGGACTGGCTAACCTATTTTTGGAACATTTCAGATGTCCGTATTCTGGTTCTATAGTTTAGCCTGCAATAAATTTCACATATAGTGTTGTATAGAGGGTGTGTACTGTATACTTTTGAATACGAATGTAATAGATGTTTCTTTGAAGATATGACATTTTTTATTCTACCATCTTGTCATTTTATTTGCTTGTGTTTCAGGTTGACCAATGGTTTACCTCACACATTCTGGCAATCTGATGGTGCAGCCAGGTCACACTGGATAAGGTAATTACTTATATCTCAATACATTATTATTGATTTATTGGCAAACATTTATTCTCCAACATTTGTCACTATTGAAAAGGTTTCACTTTAAAAACAGTTAAAATTCTGCTAAAAATATACATAATGAAACAATTATCCAATTATAACGTAGCAAAGTTCAGTCTGTTAGGCTTCTATAGAAAAAGTTGCATTTTCAATGAATTATGTCCTGAAAAGTATATATTAAATCATCTTTCCCTGAACTGGTTTTTATTCAGAGCTGTTCATATCTTCAAGCCAAAAAGTTAACAAGTGTGGTTTATTAAATTAACTCCTCTCTCCCTTCGGCTTGTTTTGACTCTTGATTTGCAAAGCTTATACATAAGTTATGCTGTATTTTACTTCTATTATTGTATAGAATGTGTATTTTCTAGTCATTTTGAATAATTGTTTATATCTGTTTTCAGATTACACTTCAGAAACCATGTTGTGATAAAGAACCTATCAATCAATGTTGCATCCTCTGACTCAAGCTATATGCCCGAGCATGTGACTGTGACAGCAGGACGCAGTATCCATTCATTGAGAGAGATAAAGGATATAAGAATACCTAGCAGTGTCAGTGGAGATGTCATCTTGCTGAAAAATGCCAAAATTCATTACCCATGTAAGTATCTGTTGATGTTTATTTTGCGCTTACAAAAGAGTTTAATGTTGAACAAGGAATACAGCTGTCAGTTTCCATGTTTATCTTGACTGTAAAGTCTTTGTAGATCATTATGTCTCCCAAAATTTTGTCAGCAGCTGTGCAGACTTTGTAATTCCTGCTGTTTGTATGAAATCTCCTTAACATATGCTGTATTTACCAATATATGGGTTTCAGAATTATAAAATTCCACTTTCAGTGGTTCAGATTAACATCAAGAGATGCAGAAATGATGGCTGTGACACCAGAATACATGGGGTAAAGGCTATTGGATACAAGTGAGTTTGTAGACAACAACAATTTTTTATACCCCCAAAACAAAGTTTGATGGGGTATATGGGAGTCACCCGGTGGTCGGTCGGCTGGTCAGTCGGGGTTTACCTTGTCCGGAGCATAACTTGAAAACTTCAGGTTGGAATTCAATGCAACTTCATACAAAGGTCAAGCGTAATGAGAGGAAGTGCAGTGTCCAAGAATCATAACTACATCTTCAGTATTTTGAGAGTAATTGCCCTTTATTGGTTTTCCTTGTCCGGAGCATAACTTAAAAACTACTGGTTTGAATTCAATGCAACTACATACAATGGTCAAGCACAATGAGAGGAAGTGCATTGTTTAAGAATCATAACTCCATCAGATTTATTGCCCTTTAATTGTTTTCCTTGTCAGGAGCATAACTTGAAAACTACTGGTTTGAATTCAGTGCAACTTCATACAATGGTCAAGTACAATGAGAGGAAGTGCAGTGTCCAAGAATCTTAACTCCGTTTTCACTATTTGCAGAGTTACTGCCCTTTGTTGGTTTTCCTTTGTCTGGGGCAAAACTTAAAAACTACTGGTTGGAATTCAGTGCAACTACATACAATGGTCAAGCACAGTGAGAGGAAGTGCAGTGTCCAAGAATCATAACTCCATGTTCACTATTTGCAGAGTTATTGCCCTTCCTTGGATTTCCTTTTCCAGAATATAATTTGGAAACTCGTGGTTGGACTTCATACAATGGTCAAGCACATTAAGTGGATGTGCAATGTACAAGAGCTAAACTCTGTCTTCACTGTTTGCACAGTTTTTGCCCTTTGTTAGTTTTCTTTGTCTGGAGAATAACTTGAAAATTATTTTTTTGGAATTCAATGCAACTTCATACAATGGTCAAGCGCAATGAGAGGAAATGCAATGTACAAGAACCACAACTATCTTTAATTGCCCACAACCATAACTCTTTTTCAATTTTTTTACGAAGTATTTTGTTACTAAATTGATAACTTCCTCTGTTCTGTAGCGGTGTTTTGGGGGTATTAATCACATTTAGTGATAGCTCTAGTTTTTTATTCTTAAATGTGATCTTAAATGACATACATTTTGTAACATTCTCAGATGTTTTTGTCATTTATTGTTTTTGTTGTTGCTTAAAGCTAAATGTATAATATATTGGTTGAAAATATGTTAACAGGTTGACATAGGGCAGTTAGTTTCTGCTCTTCTTTCAAAAGGTCTTGTTTTCATTGTGACAGCTCATTAACAGATACATGTATCAGCAACTTTGTATCGTAGCAGAAGAAGCCAGGAGCCAGTCTCTTTCATTAATTGCCTGTTGGCACCCCATTACCAGTAACCTAATATATCATGCTCTATTACAGGGTGGTGAAAGAGCCAGGAATCAGTGTATCAGATTCAGCTGCAGTTTGGTTCCTACAAGTTCTTGCCTCAACAGTGACAGCTGCTATTCCAATGGCCCCAACCTTACAGAAGAATATCATAGATCACTCTAAGTAAGAATGCTGTACTGTTCTTCTTGAGAAACAATCAAGTCTTGCAGTTAAATTGTATAAAATGTAGGATTTAAATTAAGTTGATTAACAGCTATCATTAGTAGAACATTTTTTGTAACCTAACAAAATTTGTTGTTTGGTTGAATATAAGATGTCCATTAAGACTTTCAGGAAAATATCAAAGGAAGTCAGTACTTTGCCTGTTTCAGAAATGCTCTGGAGCACATTCCACCTCTGTCATTGAGTCCAGCATGTGCAGACAAACCAGCCTTTCTCACAAAGATGGTACTGCAAGAAGTGGAAAAGTTTATCACAGATGTCACTGTGTAAGTATTGTAAACAGCACTTTATCACAGATGTCACTGTGTAAGTATTGTAAACAGCACGCTAAAATCTGTTCAGTTCCTTAGATTTTATAGCATAATATTGATCTTTCCATGGTATCATAGATACATATTTTAATGGAAGTCATATACAAATAGAGGTGAGTAAGGTGGATATAAACAGACTTACACTTATTTTCTCACACATTTTAATGTAATTAATTTGTATTGATGTAAGTTGAAGTTGTTTTTTTTTCAAAAATGACCAAGATAAATGGCATTTTTGACAAATACAGAGAACAGTGAAGGTTCAGCAAGCATGTCAGTTTGAACAAATACTTCTTTCATCTATAGATGGATATAAATAAAAATAACCACACACTTTTCTGAAGCACAGACTTGGTTATTTGCATTAAAAACAAGCATTTGGCATGTAACAAGAAATAAGCAGCATTTATTCTCCAGAGTGTTACAGTTGAGACCCTTTAGACCGCTGTATTTGGGGTCCAAGAATTCCAACCACAGGGTTCTGAGCTATAACTTGGGTCTTAACATGGAAGCATTACATATTATGTCACACACCAAAGTAAAGTTAACCTTGTCATTTAACATTTTAGCCTGTAGAATAGTTGCTCATGGAACGATTTCATAGACATATAACATGAGATATTCTGTTAGAATTCTAGTGCATTGCTTAATTTGTGAAAATAAAGAAATTTGCAAACTTAACTGAATTTCTCAATTTTTAGTGTATCCAGTGCAATACTGTATTTTTATGCAACCATGAAAATCGTTAGATGTGAGGCTTCGAAAAAATTATATTGTTCCTGAGTTTTTGTTTATTACTCAATAGACCCATGCTAATCCTTCATTAATTTGTTTGTTTTTTTTTTTTGTGGTTTGATTCCTCATTCTTAAACATCAGTTGTCATCAGCTATAGCATCAGCTATTAATTTTTATATGCCTGAAGATGCATGTTATGGTCCTGGGCATCCATCTGTTAGCAATTTGGTTTCTGGAGGATAACTTGAGAACTGTTTTGCGTACAATCTTTTAACTTCATATCGTGATTACCCATATTGAGTGCATGACCCCAGTTGGTTTTAAGGTCAGTAACTCAAAGATCAAGGTCACAGTGACCTTAACATTGTAACCATTTCCGCCATGTAACTTGACAATCAATTGTTATAGAAACTTCAAACTGTATATCGTCATTGCACACATTGAGTGGATGACCCATATACATTTTGGGGTCAACATGCCAAAGGTCAAGGTCACAAAGACCTAAATGTTAAGAATCATATATACTTTGTAACTCAACAACAATTTGTCAAAGACTTCAATGGTTCCACAGATTGAGTGAATGACCCCTATTGATTTTGGGGTCAGTAAGTCAAAGTTCAAGGTCACAGTGTAAAATGCCCCTAATTCGAAGCACAGGCTAGTGCTAGTTGCATATAAAAACAAGCACTCAGCATGTACCAGTAAATAGGAAGCATTGTTTCTCCAGTGATGAATTTTCTTGTTGTAAAATACCCCTGGTCCGAAGCACAGGCTAGTGCTAGTTGCATATAAAAACTAGCACTCAGCATGTACCAAGAAATAGGAAGCATTGTTTCTCCAGTGATGAATTTTCTTGGTGTAAAATACCCCTGGTCCCAAGCAGAGGCTAGTGCTAGTTGCATATAAAAACAAGCACTCAGCATGTACCAAGAAATAGGAAGCATTTTTTTCTCCAGTGATGAATTTTCTTGTTGTAAAATACCCCTGGTCCTAAGCACAGACTAGTGCTAGTTGGATATAAAAAGAAGCACTCAGCATGTTCAAAGAAATAGGAAGCATTGTTTTTCCAGTGATGACTTTTCTTGTTGTAAAATACCCCTGGTCCCAAGCACAGACTAGTGCTAGTTGCATATAAAAACAAGCACTCAGCATGTACCAAGAAATAGGAAGCATTGTTTTTCCAGTGATGACTTTTCTTGTTGTAAAATACCCCTGGTCCCAAGCACAGACTAGTGCTAGTTGCATATAAAAACAAGCACTCAGCATTTACCAAGAAATAGGAAGCATTGTTTCTCCAGTGATGAATTTTCTTGTTGTAAAATACCCTGGTCCAAAGCACAGACTAGTGCTAGTTGCATATAAAAACTAGCACTCAGCATGTACCAAGAAATAGGAACCATTGTCATCCAGTGATAAATTTTCTTGCTGTAAAATACCCTTGGTCTAAAGCAGAGGCTAGTGCTAGTTGCATATAAAATAAGCACTCAGCAAGTACCAAGAAATAGGAAGCATTGTTTTTCCAGCGATGAATTTTTGTTGTTGTAAAATACCCCTGATCCCAAGCACAGACTAGTGGTAGTTGCATATAAAAACTAGCACTTGGTATGTACCAAAAACTAGGAAGCATTATTTCTCAATGATGAATTTTCTTGTTGTAAAATACCCCCGATCCCAAGCACATGTTAGTGCTAGTTTCTTATGAAAACAAGCACTCATTATGTACCAAGAAATAATAAGCATTGTTGCTCCAGTGATGACTTTTGTTGTTGTAAAATACCCCTGGTCCCAAGCACAGACTAGTGCTAATTGCATATAAAAACAAACACTCAACATGTACCAAGAAATAGGAAGCATTGTTTCTCCAGTGATGAATTTTCTTGTTGAAAAAAGCCCCTGATCCCAAGCACAGGCTAGTGCTAGTTGTAAATAAAAACAAGCACTCAGCATGTACAAAGAAATAGGAAGCATTATTTCTTGTTGATGACTTTTCCTGTTGTAAAATGCCCCTAGTCCAAAGCACAGACTAGTGCTAGTTGCATATAAAAACAAGCAGTCAGCATATACCAATAAATAGGAAGAATTGTTTCTCCAGTGATTATTTTCTTGTTGTAATATTGCCCTGATCCCAAGCACAGACTAGTGCTAGTTGGATATAAAAACAAGCAGTGAGCATGTTCAAAGAAATAGGAAGCATTGTTTTTCCAGTGATGAATTTTTTCTTGTTGTAAAATACCCCTGGTCCCAAGCACAGACTATTGCTAGTTGCATATAAAAACAAGCACTCAGCATGTACCAAGAAATAGGAAGCATTGTTTCTCCAGTGATTATTTTCTTGTTGTAATATTGCCCTGATCCCAAGCACAGGCTAGTGGTAGTTGCATATAAAACAAGCACTCAGCATGTACTGAGAAATAAGAAACATTGTTTCTCAAGTGATGAATTTTCTTGTTGTAAAATACCCCTGATCCCAAGCACAGGCTAGTGCTAGTTGCATATAAAAACAAGCACTCAGCATGTACCAAAAAATAGGAAGCATTATTTCTCAATGATGACTTTTCTTGTTGTAAAATACCCATAGTCCTAAGCACATGCTAGTGCTAGTTGCATATAAAAACTAGCACTCAGCATGTACCAAGGAACATTGTTTCTCCAGTGATGAATTTTCTTGTTATAAAATGCCTCTGGTCCCAAGCACATGCTAGTGCTAATTGCATATAAAAACAAGCACTCAGCATGTACCAAGAAATAGGAAGCATTGTTTCTCCAATGATGACTTCTCTTGTTGTAAAATACCCCTGGTCCCAAGCACAGGCTAGTGCTAGTTGCATATAAAAACTAGCACTCAGCATGTACCAAGGAACATTGTTTCTCCAGTGATGAATTTTTCTTGTTATAAAATGCCTCTGATCCCAAGCACAGGCTAGTGCTAGTTGTATATAAAAGCAAGCACTCAGCATGTACCAAGAAATAGGAAGCATTATTTCTCAGTGATGACTTTTCCTGTTGGAAAATACCCCTGGTCCCAAGCACAGACTAGTGTTATTTGCATATAAAGGAAGCATGCAGCATGTACCAAGAAATAGGAAGCATTGTTTCTCCAGTGATGTCTTTTCTTGTTGTAAAATACCCCTGATCCCAAGCACAGACTAGTGCTAGTTGCATTTAAAAACAAGCACTCAGCATGTACCAAGAAATAGGAAGCATTGTTTCTCAAGTGATAAATTTTCTTGTTGTAAAATGCCCCTGATCCCAAGCACAGGCTAGTGCTAGTTGTATATAAAAACAAGCACTCAGCATGTACCAAGAAATAGGAATCATTGTTTCTCCAATGATGACTTTTCCTGTTGTAAAATACACCTGTACCAAGAAATAAAAAGCATTATATTAAATTAAGTATCTTACAGCCAGGTAATGCAACAAAGCGATGCATTGTGTAATTATAAATAATCACACAATTATATGCAAGTTTGTCACAGAACAGAGGAAGGTGAACAAACAAGTTTTGATTTTTTACTGTATGATTGTTGACAACTCATATACTACTTTTTTGAATTTAATGTACTTTTCTATATAGTGATAATCACAGTTACTGCGAAATCATCAAAAATTTATGTTTAGACTGATAGTATAAAGAAAACTGTTGTAGTCAGAAAATAATGTAATATAATTGCAGTCAATGATTCAGGATTCGCGAACATTTCCGCCTACGAATCTTCTGAAAACTTCTAAAATTACGCAAACATTTTGATGCACGAAAATATACAGGTACACAGTACTGGTAGGGAGTGCTGTACTGGAATCACTTTGTCAATCCATTGACAGTCCCACAGACAATCAGTCTGTATTTTTTCTATCAAACTTGTTCAGGCTCTAACTTCACTATGCATTGCAGGATTTTCAAACAACTTGACACAAATATTTACTTTGATGAGACAATATCTTGCATGTGAAAACAAGCACTCAGTATGTACCAAGAAATAGGAAACAATGTTTCTCCAGTGATGATACTTCTTGTTGTATAATACCCCTGATCCCAAGCACAGACTAGTGCTAGTTGCATATAAAAACAAGCACTCAGCATGTCTCAAGAAATAGGAAGCATTGTTTCTCCAGTGATGAAATTTCTTGATGTAAAATGCCCCTGATCCCATGCACAGACTAGTGCCAATTGCATATAAAAACAAGCACTCAGCATGTACCAAGAAATAGGAAGCATTGTTTCTCCAGTGATGTCTTTTCTTGTTGTAAAATACCCCTGGTCCCAAGGACAGACTCGTGCTAGTTGCATTTAAAAACAAGCACTCAGCATGTACAAAGAAATAGGAAGCATTGTTTCTCCAATGATAAATTTTCTTGTTGTAAAATGCCCCTGATCCCAAGCACAGGCTAGTGCTAGTTGTATATAAAAACAAGCACTCAGCATGTACCAAGAAATAGGAAGCATTGTTTCTCCAATGATGACTTTTCCTGTTGTAAAATACACCTGTATCAAGAAATAAGAAGCATTATATTAAATTAAGTATCGTACAGCCAGGTCATGCAACAAAGCGATGCATTGTGTAATTATAAATAATCACACAACTATATGCAAGTTTGTCACATAACAAAGGAAGGTGAACAAACAAGTTTTGATTTTTTACTGTATGATTGTTGACAACTGATATACTACTTTATTGAATTTAATGTACTTTTCTATATAGTGATAATCACAGTTACTGCGAAATCATCAAAAATTTATGTTTAGACTGATAGTATAAAGAAAACTGTTGTAGTCAGAAAATAATGTAATATAATTGCAGTCAGTGATTCAGGATTCGCGAACATTTCCACCTACCAATCTTCTGAAAACTTCTAAAATTACGCAAACATTTTGATGCACGAAAATATAAAGGTACACAGTACTGGTAGGGAGTGCTGTACTGGAATCACTTTGTCAATCCATTGACAGTCCCACAGACAATCAGTCTGTATTTTTTCTATCAAACTTGTTCAGGCTCTAACTTCACTATGGATTGCAGGATTTTCAAATAACTTGACACAAATATTAACTTTGATGAGACAAAATCCTGCATATGAAAACAAGCACTCAGCATGTACCAAGAAATAGGATGCATTGTTTCTCTAGTGATGAAATTTCTTCTTGTAAATTTCCCCTGGTCCCAAGAACAGGCTTGTGCTAGATCCATATAAAAACAAGCACTCAGCATGTACCAAGAAATAGGAAGCATTGTTTCTCCAGTGATGAAATTCCTTATTGTAAAATGCCCCTGATCCCAAGCACAGGCTAGTGCTAGTTGCATATAAAAACAAGCACTCAGCATGTACCAAGAAATAGGAAACAATGTTTCTCCAGTGATGAAATTTCTTGTTGTAAAATACCCCTGGTCCCAAGCACAGGCTAGTGCTAGTTGCATATAAAAACAAGCACTCAGCATGTTCCAAGAAAAAGGAAGCATTATTTCTCAATGATGACTTTTCCTGTTGTAAAATACCCCTAGTCCCAAGCCCATGCTAGTGCTAGTTGCATATAAAAACAAGCACTCAGCATGTACCAAGAAATAGAAAGCATTATTTCTCAGTGATGACTTTTTCTGTTGTAAAATACCCCTAGTCCCAAGCACATGCTAGTGCTAGTTGCATATAAAACAAGCACTCAGCATGTACCAAGAAATAGCAAGCATTGTTTCTCCAGTGATGACTTTTCCTGATGTAAAATACCCCTGCTCCCAGACACAGACTAGTGCTAGTTGCATATTAAAACAAGCACTCAGCATGTACCAAGAAATAGGAAGCATTGTTTCTCAAATGATGAATTTTCTTGTTGAAAAATGCCCATGATCCCAAGCACAGACTAGTGCTAGTTGCATATAAAAACAAGCACTCAGCATGTACCAAGAAATAGGAAGCATTTTTTCTCAGTGATGACTTTTCCTCTTGTAAAATGCCCCTGGTCCCAAGCACAGACTAGTGCTAGTTGCATATAAAAACAAGCACTCAGCATGTACCAAGAAATAGGAAGCATTGTTTTTCCAGTGATGACTTTTCTTGTTCTAAAATACCCTTGGTCCCAAGCACATGGTAGTGCTAGTTGCGTGTAAAAACAAGCACCCAGCATGTACCAAGAAAAAGGAAGTATTGTTTCTCAAGTGATGAATTTTCTTGTTGTAAAATGCTCCTAATCCCAAGCACAGGCTAGTGCTAGTTGTATATAAAAACAAGCACTCAGCATGTTCCATATAATAGGAAGCATTATTTCTCAGTGATGACTTTTCCTGTTGTAAAATACCCCTGCTCCCAAGCACAGACTTGTGCTAGTTGCATATAAAAACTAGCACTCAGCATGTACCAAGAAATAGGAAGCATTGTTTCTCAGTGATGGCTTTTCCTGTTGTAAAATACCCCTTGTCCCAAGCGCAGACTAGTGCTATTTGGATATAAAAATAAGCACTCAGCATATACCAAGAAATAGGAAGCATTGTTTCTCCAGTGATGACTTTTCCTGTTGTAAAACACCCCTAGTCCCAAGCACAGACTAGTGCTATTTGCATATAAAAATAAGCACTCAGCTTGTACCAAGAAATAAGAAGCATTATTTCTCAGTGATGACTTTTCCTGTTGTAAAATACTCCTGGTCCCAAGCACAGACTAGTGCTAGTTGCATATAAAAACAAGCACTCAGCATGTACCAAGAAATAGGAAGCATTGTTTCTCCAGTGATGAATTTTCTTGTTGTAAACTACCCCTTGTTGTATAATGCCCTTATCCGAAGCAAAGACTAGTGCTAGTTGCATATAAAAACAAGCACTCAGCATGTACCAAGAAATAAGAAGCATTGTTTCTCCATTGATGAATGTTTTTGTTGTAAACTTCCCCTAGTCCCAATCACAGAATTGTGCTAGTGCCAAGAAATAAGAAGCATTGTTTCTCCAGTAATTAGATTCCTTGTTTTAAAATGCTTTTGGACAAGCTTTTGATGGTTGCATATACACCAAAAATACTAGTCGATCATTCTCCCACAGTTATATACCTTTTTTTTTAAATTAGATATCTTTACTTTTTTCCTCCCACCGAATCTGTTGATGTGGTTATGTTTTGATTTTGATATTTTAATGGTATATAAAGCTATTCATGCTGCTGACATATGTTGTAGTAATGAATGACAGATAGGGGCCCAAGCTGACATGCAAGCCCAGAGCCCTATAGTAACATGTGAACTTAAACCTTGCACTGTCAGTTGAGTCAATCAGGATGCTTGATTAGTCAGTGAGTGATTAGTGGTTGTCTTTTCTTTTATCCTGTATTGATAAAAGGGCTGTGTTGTTTGGAAGGTGATAATTAGTTAGTTTGGTCAATTTCCAGTGACCTGTGGATCATATTGTTTGAAATATGTTTGACAAACAGATGTGAAGAAACTTAAATGTTTGAAAATAGAAAGAAATTAATATAACAAATTTTTCATAACGGCAATTTTTCTTTTTTTCCCCCATTTTTTTATCTAAAGTCTGAACCTGAATTTTCTAGTATTTTAATTATATTTTTCATGTACTAACTTTTGCTTTTATTTGAAATTTTGATGCATGATTAGTTATTAAAAATAAGTTCCATATTTATACCCCCAGTACATACTGTATAATTGGTTAAGTTCACGACATGGAAATGTTCGCGATTTTTGCAAATTCACATAAATCAGCCAGCGTAAAATTCATCATTCAGAAAGGTATATTTGTACCCATGCACCTTGTAGCTGGTACTTGAAATTTCTTTTTCATTAAATTGTATTTATAAGCAGTGCATCACTTTAGTTTTCTTAGAAACAATTAAACTGAAATAGAAAGCAATTTGAAAAAAAGTTTATTTCGATCATCATCGTGTGACATTCTAGTTTGTTAAATGGGAAGTAACTGTCATGTGGTTCAGTAATATACAGATTCAAAAACTATTTACTATTAATTTGATAATGTATTCACACCTAATAAATTAAGTATCGTACAGCCAGGTCATGCAACAAAGTGATGCATTGTGTAATTATAAATAATCACACAACAAGAGTATACTTACCTTTTCAAATTTCGCACAGCAAACCACCATCTCCCCGTCGAGACAGGCCGTTATGACGGAACTCCCTTTCATGAAAGGAAATGTACACTGTACACTGTGTAGAAATGACGAAATAGGTTCGGAACACCATTACTTATTACAATGTAATTATTTTCGAAATGAAAGAAACCAATACTTAAATAATCTGGACATACCTCCGCAGGAATTGTCACTTAAATCTATTTTATCGTCTTCCACTGTCCCTCAAAGAAAGCAATTTGAAAAAAAGTTTATTTCGATCATCATCGTGTGACATTCTAGTTTGTTAAATGGGAAGTAACTGTCATGTGGTTCAGTAATATACAGATTCAAAAACTATTTACTATTAATTTGATAATGTATTCACACCTAATAAATTAAGTATCGTACAGCCAGGTCATGCAACAAAGTGATGCATTGTGTAATTATAAATAATCACACAACAAGAGTATACTTACCTTTTCAAATTTCGCACAGCAAACCACCATCTCCCCGTCGAGACAGGCCGTTATGACGGAACTCCCTTTCATGAAAGGAAATGTACACTGTACACTGTGTAGAAATGACGAAATAGGTTCGGAACACCATTACTTATTACAATGTAATTATTTTCGAAATGAAAGAAACCAATACTTAAATAATCTGGACATACCTCCGCAGGAATTGTCACTTAAATCTATTTTATCGTCTTCCACTGTCCCTCACCTCAGAAAAGTCTCTAAATTCGTATCTGTTATAATGGGAAAATTTAAAAGGTAATGTCTCTAACAAAATATTTCCGATGCCTCCCAACTGCTAAATAGTAAGCCTGCTTTGAAAATACATTGTGTTAAAATTTGAGTAATAATTACGGTTTAGCTGTATCCAAAAAAAAAAAAAAAAAAAAAAAAAAATACACGAATCAACATATTTTTTTGTATCAATGCTGCTAATTATTTTTACCTATGTACATGAAAAACCTGACTTTGTATCTGTGTCATTATGTTGAAATCAAATAAGCATACTTACCTTTACTATGTATTTATCCCTAAAATATTCCATTGACTGATGACCCCATTCATAAATTCGCTACCACGTGCGCCATGTGTAATGCATGACTAATCTTCTCGCAGTAATATTTACACAGCAGTTAACACAATTAGGTCAAATCTGGCTTTCCGAAAATACAGGGACGTAGCCGTCCTGTTTTCAATCAGCCTGCCATTTAGTAATCTAACTTTAAATTTATTTTTTTTGCACAATTATTATTATTTTTTTTATTTTTATTTTTTTTTTTTTGGTGCTTTTCTATTTTTCTCCTACATAGCTAATTATCATTTTTGGTAATGACAGCGGATATATCTCCTCCCCCACTATTTGAAATGTAAAAGAACACGTAAGTGTGGTACGCGTGCGTGTATGAATGAAACTGTGAATACGTGTGTGTGAGTGTCTGTTTATTTGTAAGTTCGTCTACTTACTTGTTCCGGAAATGATAATAATATTATGTTCTTGAATTTTGGCATATTGCCCATATTGTATACACTGTATACCTGGGTGAAAAATAAAAGATATGTTCTGTTCTGTTCTGTTCACAACTATATGCAAGTTTGTCACATAACAAAGGAAGGTGAACAAACAAGTTGATTTTTTACTGTATGACATATTGTTGACAACTGGTATACTACTTTATTGAATTTAATGTACTTTTCTATATAGTGATAATCACAGTTACTGCGAAATCATCAAAAATTTATGTTTAAACTGATAGTATAAAGAAAACTGTTCTAGTCAGAAAATAATGTAATATAATTGCAGTCAATGATTCAGGATCGAGAATTGCGCCTACCAATCTTCTGAAAACTTCTAAAATTACGCAAACATTTTGATGCACGAAAATATACAGGTACACAGTACTGGTAGAGAGTGCTGTACTGGAATCACTTTGTCAATCCATTGACAGTCCTGCAGACAATCAGTCCATATTTTTTCTGTCAAACTTGTTCAGGCTCTCACTTCACTATGGATTGCAGGATTTTCAAATAACTTGACACAAATATTTACTTTGATGAGACAATATCTTGCATATGAAAGCACTCAGCATGTACCAAGAGATAGAAAGCATTGTTTCTCTAGTGATTGCTTTTTTTGATGTGAAATACCCCTGGTCCTAAAATGATTAGTGCTTGTTGCTTATAGAAACAAGAACTCAGCATGTACCAAGAAATAGGAAGCATTGTTTCTCCATTGATGAATTTTGTTGTTGTAAAATACCCCTCGTCCCCAAGCACAGACTATTGCAAGTTGCATATAAAAACAAGCACTCAGCATGTACCAAAAAATAGGAAACAATGTTTCTCCACTGATGAAATTTCTTCTGTAAAATGCCCCTGATCCTAAGCACAGACTAGTGCTAGTTGCATATAAAAACAAGCACTCAGCATGTACTAAGAAATAGGAAGTTGTAAAAGTCACCTGGTCCCAAGCACAGGCTAGTGCAAGTTGCATATAAAAACAAGACTTAGTATGTTCCAAGAAATAGGAAGAATTATTTCTCAGTGACAACTTTTCCTGTTGTTAAATACCCCTAGTCCCAAGCACATGCTAGTGCTAGTTGCAGATAAAAACAAGCACTCAGCATGTACCAAGAAATAGGAAGCATTGTTTCCCCAATGATGACTTTTCCTGTTGTAAAATACCCCTAGTCCCAAGCACATGCTAGTGCTAGTTGCATATAAAATGTAGCACACAGCATGTACCAAGAAATAGGAAGCATTGTTTCTCCAATGATGACTTTTCCTGTTTTAAAATACCCCTGGTCCCAAGCACAGGCTAGTGCTAGTTCCATATAAAAACAACCACTCAGCATGTACCAAGAAATAGGAAACAATGTTTCTCCAGTGATGAAATTTCTTGTTGTAAAATACCCCTGATCCGAAGCACATGCTAGTGCTAGCTGCATATAAAAAATAGCACACAGCATGTACCAAGAAATAAGAAGCATTATTTCTCAATGAAGACTTTTCCTGTTGAAAAATACCCCTGATCCCAAGCACATGCTAGTGCTAGTTGCATATAAAAACAAGCACTCAGCATGGACCAAGAAATAGGAGGCATTGTTTCTCCAGTAATTACTTTTCTTGTTGTAAAATACCCCTGGTCCAAAGCACATGATACTGCTAGTTGCATATAAAAATAAGCACTCAGCATGTACCAAGAAAAAGAAGCATTGTTTCTCAAGTGATAAATTTTCTTGTTGCAAAATGCCCGTGATTCCAAGAACAGGCTAGTGCTAGTTGCATATGAAAACAAGCACTCAGCATGGACCAAGAAATAGGAAGCATTTTTTCTCCAGTGATTACTTTTCTTGTTGTAAAATACCCCTGGTCCCAAGCACATGATAGTGCTAGTTGCATATAAAAACAAGCACTCAGCATGTACCAAGAAAAAGGAAGCATTGTTTCTCAAGTGATAAATTTTCTTCTTACAAAATGCCAGTAATTCCAAGAACAGACTAGTGCTAGTTGCATATAAAAACAAGCACTCAGCATGTACCAAGAAATAGGAAGCATTGTTTCTCCAATCATGACTGTTCCTGTTGTAAAATACCCCTAGTCCCAAGCACATGCTAGTGCTAGTTGCATATAAAAAATAGCACTCAACATGTACCAAGAAATAGGAAGCATAGTTTCTCAAGTGATGAATTTTCTTATTGCAAAATGCCCGAGATCCCAAGCACATGCTAGTGCTGGTTGCATATAAAAACAAGCACTCAGCATGTACCAAGAAATAGGAATCAATGTTTCTCAAGTGATGAAATTTTTTGTTGCAAAATGCCCGTGATTCCAAGAACAGGCTAGTGCTAGTTGCATATAAAAACATGCACTTTGCATGGACCAAGAAATAGGAAGCATTTTTTCTCCAGTGATTACTTTTCTTGTTGTAAAATACCCCTGGTCCCAAGCACATGATAGTGCTAGTTGCATATAAAAACAAGCACTCAACATGTACCAAGAAATAGGGAGCATTGTTTCTCAAGTGATAAATTTTCTTCTTACAAAATGCCAGTAATTCCAAGAACAGGCTAGTGCTAGTTGCATATAAAAACAAGCACTCAGCATGTACCAAGAAATAGGAATTAATGTTTCTCCAGTGATGAAATTTCATGTTGTAAAATGCCCCTGATCGCAAGCACAGACTAGTGCTAGTTGCATATAAAAACAAGCACTCAGCATGTACCAAGAAAAAGGAAGCATTGTTTCTCCAATCATGACTTTTCCTGTTGTAAAATATCCCTAGTCCCAAGCACATGCTAGTGCTAGTTGCATATAAAAAATAGCACTCAACATGTACCAAGAAATAGGAAGCATAGTTTCTCAAGTGATGAATTTTCTTGTTGCAAAATGCCCAAGATCCCAAGCACATGCTAGTGCTAGTTGCATATAAAAACAAGCACTTAGCATGTACCAAGAAATAGGAAGCATTGTTTCTCCAATGATGACTTTTCCTGTTCTTAAATACACTTGGTCCCAAGCACAGGCTAGTGCTAGTTGCATATAAAAACAAGCACTCAGCATGTTCCAAGAAATAGGAAGCATAATTTCTCAATGATGACTTTTCCTGTTGTAAAATACCCCTGGTCCCAAGCACATGCTAGTGCTAGTTGCATATAAAATCTAGCACTCAGCATGTACCAAGAAATAGGAAGCATTATTTTTTTAAACGATAACTTTTCTGGTTTTAAAATACCTCTGGTCCTAAGCACAGGCTAGTGCTAGTTGCATATAAAAACAAGCATTTAGCATGTACCAAGAAATAGTAATCAATGTTTCTCCAGTGATGAAATTTCTTGTTGTAAAATACCCCTGATCCCAAGCACAGACTAGTGATAGTTGCATATAAAAACAAGCACTCAGCATGTACCAAGAAATAGGAAGCATTGTTTCTCCAATGATGACATTTCCTGTTGTTAAATACACGTGGTCCCAAGCACAGGCTAGTGCTAGTTGCATATAAAAACAAGCACTCAGCCTGTACCAAGAAATAGGAATCAATGTTTCTCCAGTGATGAAATTTCTTGTTGTAAAATGTCCCTGATCCCAAGCACAGACTAGTGGTAGTTGCATATAAAAACAAGGACTCAGCATGTACCAAGAAATAGGAAGCATTGATTCTCCAATGATGAATTTTCCTTTTGTAAAATACCCCTAGTCCCAAGCACATGCTAGTGCTAGTTGCATATAAAAGCAAGCACTCAGCATGAACCAAGAAATAGGAAGCATTGTTTCTCCAATGATGACATTTCCTGTTGTTAAATACACGTGGTCCCAAGCACAGGCTAGTGCTAGTTGAATATAAAAACAAGCACTCAGCATGTTCCAAGAAATAGGAAGCATAATTTCTCAATGATGACTTTTCTTGTTGTAAAATACCCCTGGTCCCAAGCACATGCTAGTGCTAGTTGCATATAAAATCTAGCACTCAGCATGTACCAAGAAATAGGAAGCATTGTTTCTCCAGTGATGACTTTTCCTGTTGTAAAATACACCTGGTCCCAAGCACAGGCTAGTGCTAGTTGCATATAAAAACAAGCACTCAGCATGTACCAAGAAATAGGACTCAATGTTTCTCCAGTGATGAAATTTCTTGTTGTAAAATGCCCCTGATCCCAAGCACAGACTAGTGGTAGTTGCATTTAATAACAAGGACTCAGCATGTACCAAGAAATAGGAAGCATTGTTTCTCCAATGATGACTTTTCCTGTTGTATAATGCCCCTAGTCCCAAGCACATACTAGTGCTAGTTGCATATAAAAAACAGCACTCAGCATGTACCAAGAAATAGGAAGCATTGTTTCTCCAATGATGACTTTTTCTGTTCTAAAATACCACTTGTCCCAAGCACAGGCTAGTGCTAGTTGCATATAAAAACAAGCACTCATCATGTACAAAGAAATAGGAAGCATTGTTTCTCCAGTGATGACTTTTCTTGTCGTAAAATACCCCTGGTCCCAAGCACAGACTAGTGCTAGTTGCATATAAAAACAAGCACTCAGCATGTACCAAGAAATACGAAGCATTGTTTCTCCAATGATGACTTTTCCTGTTGTAAAATACCCCTGGCCCAAGCACAGGCTAGTGCTAGTTGCATATAAAAACAAGCACTCTGCATGTACCAAGAAATAGGAAGCATTGTTTCTCCAATGATGACTTTTCCTGTTGTAAAATACCCCTGGTCCCAAGCACAGGCTAGTGCTAGTTGCATATAAAAACAAGCACTCAGCATGTACCAAGAAATAGGACTCAATGTTTCTCCAGTGATGAAATTTCTTGTTGTAAAATGCCCCTGATCCCAAGCACAGACTAGTGGTAGTTGCATTTAATAACAAGGACTCGGCATGTACCAAGAAATAGGAAGCATTGTTTCTCCAATGATGACTTTTCCTGTTGTATAATGCCCCTAGTCCCAAGCACATGCTAGTGCTAGTTGCATATAAAAAACAGCACTCAGCATGTACCAAGAAATAGGAAGCATTGTTTCTCCAATGATGAATTTTTCTGTTCTAAAATACCACTGGTCCCAAGCACAGGCTAGTGCTAGTTGCATATAAAAACAAGCACTCATCATGTACAAAGAAATAGGAAGCATTGTTTCTCCAGTGATGACTTTTCTTGTCGTAAAATACCCCTGGTCCCAAGCACAGACTAGTGCTAGTTGCATATAAAAACAAGCACTCAGCATGTACCAAGAAATACGAAGCATTGTTTCTCCAATGATGACTTTTCCTGTTGTAAAATACCCCTGGCCCAAGCACAGGCTAGTGCTAGTTGCATATAAAAACAAGCACTCTGCATGTACCAAGAAATAGGAAGCATTGTTTCTCCAATGATGACTTTTCCTGTTGTAAAATACCCCTGGTCCCAAGCACAGGCTAGTGCTAGTTGCATATAAAAACAAGCACTCAGCATGTACCAAGAAATAGGAAGCATTGTTTCTCAAGTGAGCGGATGTGGTCCAGTGGTAACACGCTGGACTGGTATACCAGGGGTCCCGAGTTCGATTCCCCGCTCCTCCACTAACATTACTAATAGTCTTTTGGATGAGACTTTAAACCGAGGTCCCATTTAACAGTGCTATACACTGAGCATGTAAAAGAACCAGGAGTGTCTCTGGAATGGGATGCTTTCTGTATCTTGCACTACCCCCACAACATAAAATAACTAATCTCTCCAGGGGGCGTCTGTCATATGGGCAACCGGTACCGACGATAAATAAGCTTAAATAGATAGATAGTACCAAGAAATAGGAAGCATTGTTTCTCCAATGATGACTTTTCCTGTTGTTAAATACCCCTAGTCCCAAGCACAGGCTAGTGCTAGTTGCAAATAAAAACAAGCACACAGCATGTACCAAGAAATAGGAATCATTGTTTCTCAAGTGATGAATTTTCTTGTTGCAAAATGCCCATGATCCCATGCACAGGCTAGTCCTAGTTGCATTTAAAAACAAGCACTCAGCATGTACCAAGAAATAGGAAACATTGTTTCTCCAATGATATATTTTCCTGATGTAAAATACACCTGGTCCCAAGCACAGGCTAGTGCTAGTTGCATATAAAAACAAGCACTCAGCCTGTTCCAAGAAAAAGGAAGCATTATTTCTCAATGATGACTTTTCCTGTTGTAAAATGCCCCTGATCCCAAGCACACGCTAGTGCTCGTTGCTTATAAAAACAAGCACTCAATATGTACCAAGAAATAGGAAACATTATTTCTTAGTGATGACTTTTCCTGTTGTAAAATGCCCCTGATCCCAAGCACAGACTAGTGCTAGTTGCATATAAAAACAAGCACCCAGCATGTACCAAGAAATAGGAAGCATTGTTTCTCATTGGTGACTTTTCCTGTTGTAAAATGCCCCCTGATCCCAAGCACAGACTAGTGCTAGTTGCATATAAAAACAAGCACTCAGCCTGTACCAAGAAATAGGAAACAAAGTTTCTCCATTGATGACTTTTCTTGTTGTAAAATACCCTTCGTTCCAAGCGCATGCTAGTGCTAGTTGCATATAAAAACAAGCACTTATGAATTTTCTTGTTGCAAAATGCCCGTGATCCCAAGCACAGGCTAGTGCTAGTTGCATATAAAAACAAGCACTCAGCATGTACTAAGAAATGTGAAGCATTGTTTCTCCATTGATGTCTTTTCCTAATGTAAAATACCCCTGGTCCCAAGCACATGCTAGTGCTCGTTGCTTTTAAAAACAAGAACCCAGCATGTACCAAAAAATAGGAAGCATTGTTTCTCAGTGATGACTTTTCCTGTTATAAAATGCCCCTAGTCCCAAGAACAGACTAGTGCTAGTTGAATATAAAAACAAGCACTCAGCATGTACCAAGAAATAGGAAGCATTATTTCTCAATGATGACTTTTCCTGTTGTAAAATGCCCCTAGTCCCAAGCACATGCTAGTGCTAGTTGCATATAAAAAACAGCACTCAGCATGTACCAAGAAATAGGAAGCATTGTTTCTCCAATGATGACTTTTTCTGTTGTAAAATACCACTTGTCCCAAGCACAGGCTAGTGCTAGTTGCATATAAAAACAAGCACTCATCATGTACAAAGAAATAGGAAGCATTGTTTCTCCAGTGATGACTTTTCTTGTCGTAAAATACCCCTGGTCCCAAGCACAGACTAGTGCTAGTTGCATATAAAAACAAGCACTCAGCATGTACCAAGAAATACGAATACGAAGCATTGTTTCTCCAATGATGACTTTTCCTGTTGTAAAATTCCCCTGGCCCAAGCACAGGCTAGTGCTAGTTGCATATAAAAACAAACACTCTGCATGTACCAAGAAATAGGAAGCATTGTTTCTCCAGTGATGACTTTTCCTGTTGTAAAATACCCCTGGTCCCAAGCACAGGCTAGTGCTAGTTGCATATAAAAACAAGCACTCAGCATGTACCAAGAAATAGGAAACATAGTTTCTCAAGTGATGAATTTTCTTATTGCAAAATGCCCGAGATCCCAAGCACATGCTAGTGCTGGTTGCATATAAAAACAAGCACTCAGCATGTACCAAGAAATAGGAAGAATTGTTTCTCCAGTGATGACTTTTTCCTGTTGTTAAATACCCCTAGTCCCAAGCACATGCTAGTGCTAGTTGCATATAAAAACAAGCACTCAGCATGTACCAAGAAATAGGAAGCATTGTTTCTCCAATGATGACTTTTCTTGTTGTAAAATACCCCTGGTCCCAAGCACAGACTAGTGCTAGTTGCAAATAAAAACAAGCACACAGCATGTACCAAGAAATAGGAATCATTGTTTCTCAAGTGATGAATTTTCTTGTTGCAAAATGCCTGTGATCCCAAGCACAGGCTAGTGCTAGTTGCATATAAAAACAGGCACTCAGCCTGTTCCAAGAAAAAGGAAGCATTATTTCTCAATGATGACTTTTCCTGTTGTAAAATGCCCCTGATCCCAAGCACACGCTAGTGCTATTTGCTTATAAAAACAAGTACTCAGTATGTACCAAGAAATAGGAAGCATTGTTTCTCATTGGTGACTTTTCCTGTTGTAAAATGCCCCTGATCCCAAGCACAGACTAGTGCTAGTTGCATATAAAAACAAGCACCCAGCATGTACCAAGAAATAGGAAGCATTGTCTCTCATTGGTGACTTTTCCTGTTGTAAAATGCCCCCTGATCCCAAGCACAGACTAGTGCTAGTTGCATATAAAAACAAGCACTCAGCCTGTACCAAGAAATAGGAAACAAAGTTTCTCCATTGATGACTTTTCTTGTTGTAAAATACCCTTCGTTCCAAGCGCATGCTAGTGCTAGTTGCATATAAAAACAAGCACTTATGAATTTTCTTGTTGCAAAATGCCCGTGATCCCAAGCACAGGCTAGTGCTAGTTGCATATAAAAACAAGCACTCAGCATGTACCAAGAAATAGGAAGCATTATTTCTCAATGATGACTTTTCCTGTTGTAAAATGCCCCTAGTCCCAAGCACATGCTAGTGCTAGTTGCATATAAAAAACAGCACTCAGCATGTACCAAGAAATAGGAAGCATTGTTTCTCCAATGATGACTTTTTCTGTTGTAAAATACCACTTGTCCCAAGCACAGGCTAGTGCTAGTTGCATATAAAAACAAGCACTCATCATGTACAAAGAAATAGGAAGCATTGTTTCTCCAGTGATGACTTTTCTTGTCGTAAAATACCCCTGGTCCCAAGCACAGACTAGTGCTAGTTGCATATAAAAACAAGCACTCAGCATGTACCAAGAAATACGAAGCATTGTTTCTCCAATGATGACTTTTCCTGTTGTAAAATTCCCCTGGCCCAAGCACAGGCTAGTGCTAGTTGCATATAAAAACAAACACTCTGCATGTACCAAGAAATAGGAAGCATTGTTTCTCCAGTGATGACTTTTCCTGTTGTAAAATACCCCTGGTCCCAAGCACAGGCTAGTGCTAGTTGCATATAAAAACAAGCACTCAGCATGTACCAAGAAATAGGAAACATTGTTTCTCAAGTGATGAATTTTCTTGTTGCAAAATGCCCGTGATCCCAAGCACATGCTAGTGCTAGTTGCATATAAAAACAAGCACTCAGCATGTACCAAGAAATAGGAAGAATTGTTTCTCCAGTGATGACTTTTTCCTGTTGTTAAATACCCCTAGTCCCAAGCACATGCTAGTGCTAGTTGCATATAAAAACAAGCACTCAGCATGTACCAAGAAATAGGAAGCATTGTTTCTCCAATGATGACTTTTCTTGTTGTAAAATACCCCTGGTCCAAAGCACAGACTAGTGCTAGTTGCAAATAAAAA
This sequence comes from Cyclina sinensis, assembly GCA_012932295.1. NCBI lineage: Eukaryota > Metazoa > Mollusca > Bivalvia > Venerida > Veneridae > Cyclina > Cyclina sinensis. The sequence goes on along the minus strand of JAAONU010000001.1, from coordinate 68,734,629 downwards.
CAAGCACACAGCATGTACCAAGAAATAGGAATCATTGTTTCTCAAGTGATGAATTTTCTTGTTGCAAAATGCCTGTGATCCCAAGCACAGGCTAGTGCTAGTTGCATATAAAAACAAGCACTCAGCCTGTTCCAAGAAAAAGGAAGCATTATTTCTCAATGATGACTTTTCCTGTTGTAAAATGCCCCTGATCCCAAGCACAGGCTAGTGCTATTTGCTTATAAAAACAAGTACTCAGTATGTACCAAGAAATAGGAAGCATTGTTTCTCATTGGTGACTTTTCCTGTTGTAAAATGCCCCTGATCCCAAGCACAGACTAGTGCTAGTTGCATATAAAAACAAGCACCCAGCATGTACCACGAAATAGGAAGCATTGTTTCTCATTGGTGACTTTTCCTGTTGTAAAATGCCCCCTGATCCCAAGCACAGACTAGTGCTAGTTGCATTTAAAAACAAGCACTCAGCCTGTACCAAGAAATAGGAAACAAAGTTTCTCCATTGATGACTTTTCTTGTTGTAAAATACCCTTCGTTCCAAGCGCAGGCTAGTGCTAGTTGCATATAAAAACAAGCACTTATGAATTTTCTTGTTGCAAAATGCCCGTGATCCCAAGCAGAGGCTAGTGCTAGTTGCATATAAAAACAAGCACTCTGCATGTACCAAGAAATAGGAAGCATTGTTTCTCCAATGATGACTTTTCCTGTTGTAAAATACCCCTGGTCCCAAGCACAGGCTAGTGCTAGTTGCATATAAAAACAAACACTCAGCATGTACCAAGAAATAGGAAGCATTGTTTCTCAAGTGATGACTTTTCTTGTCTTAAAATACCCCTGGTCCCAAGCACAGGCTAGTGCTAGTTGCATATAAAAACAAGCACTCAGCATGTTCCAAGAAATAGGAAGCATTGTTTCTCCAGTGAAGACTTTTCTTGTTGTAAAATACCCTTGGTCCCAAGCACAGACTAGTGCTAGTTGCAAATAAAAACAAGCACACAGCATGTACCAAGAAATAGGAATCATTGTGATGAATTTTCTTGTTTTCTTGTTTTTTTTTAAAACAAGCACCCAGCATGTACCAAAATATAGGAAACATTGTTTCTCAGTGATGACTTTTCCTGTTGTAAAATACCCCTGGTCCCAAGCACATGCTAGTGCTAGTTGCATATAAAAACAAGCACTCAGCATGGACCAAGAAATAGGAAGCATTATTTCTCAATGATTTTCCTGTTGTAAAATACCCCTGGTCCCAAGCACATGCTAGTGCTAGTTGCATATAAAAACAAGCACTCAGCATGTACCAAGAAATAGGAAGAATTGTTTCTCCAATGATGACTTTTCCTGTTGTAAAATGCCCCTGGTCCCAAGCACAGACTAGTGCTAGTTGCATAAAAACAAGCACTCAGCATGTTCCAAGAAATAAGAAGCATTATTTTATCATAGATGACTTTTCCTGTTGTAAAATGCCCCCTGGTCCCAAGCACAGGCTAGTGCTAGTTGCATATAAAAACAAGCACTCAACATGTACCAAGAAATAAGAGGCAGTGTTTCTCCATTGTTTTTTTTTTCTTGTTGTAAAATGCCACTGGTCCTAAGCACAGGCTAGTGCTATTTGCATATATAAACACTCAGCATGTACCAAGAAATAAGAAGCATTGTTTCTCCAGTGATGACTTTTCTTGTTGTAAAATGCCCCTGGTCCCAAGCACAGGCTAGTGCTAGTTGCATATAAAAATCAAGCACTCAGCATGTACCAAGAAATAGGAAGCATTGTTTCTCCAGAAATTGATTCCTTGTTATAATATGCTTTTGGACAATCTTGTGATTGTTGCATATATAATAAATATACTTAAGTCATTCAGTCTCCATCAGTTGTGTACCTTTTTTTTTATCCTGATATCTTATCTTTTTATATTTATTTCCCGATTGAATCTGTTGATGTGGTTGATATTTTCATGGTATATAAAGCTATTCATGCTGCTGACATATGTTGTAGTAATGAATGACAGATAGGGGCCCAAGCTGACATGCAAGCCCAGAGCCCTATAGTTACCTGTGAACTTAAACCTTGCACCGTCAGTTGACTCAGTCAGGATGCTTGATTAGTCAGTGAGTGATTAGTGGTTGTCTTTTCTTTTATCCTGTATTGATAAAAGGGCTGTTTTGATTGGAAGGTGATAATTAGTTTGTTTGGTCAATTTCCAGTGACCTGTGGCTCATATTGTTTGAATTATGTTTGGCAAACAGATGTGAAGAAAGTTAAATATTTAAAAATACAAAGAAATTATAATGATGAATTTTTCATATTGGCATTTTTTCTTTTTTTGTTTAAATTGTTTTTTATCCGAAGTCTGTACCTGAATTTTTTTAGTATTTTAATTATATTTTTCATGTTCTAACTTTTGCTTTTATTTGAAATTTTGATGCATGTTTAGTTACAAAAATACTTTTAAATAAATTGAGAAAACAGTCTTGATTTTTTCAGTGTGATTTTTTAAGTTATTTTAATTGCAGCTTGTATATTCTTGATGTAAAGCTGTCGGTTTAGGGGTATATCAGAAATTTAAAATTTTACTGAATGTTAAATAACCATCACCTGCTCTCCTTAGCAGAGTTAAAGTTCCGTATATATACCCCCACTACATACTGTATAATGGTAAAATTCACGACGTGGAAATGTTCGCGATTTTCGCAAATTCTTATAAATCATGAAAATATCAGCCAGCGTAAATTTCTTCATTCAGAAAAAATATTTCTACCAATGCACTATGTAGCTGGTACTTGTAATTTCTTTTATGTTCTTATTCATTAAATTGTATTTACAAGCAGTGCATCGATTTAGTTTGCTTAGAAACAATTAAACTGAAATAGAAAGCAATTTGAAAAAAGTTTATTTCCATCATCCCACGTCATGCAACAAAGCGAACTACTGTGTAATTATAAAAGTAAATCACCCAACTAAATGCAAGTTTGTCACATAACAAATGAAGGTGAACAAACAAGTTTTGATTTTTTTACTGTATGACATATTGTTGACAACTCATATACAGTCTAACCTGTCTTAAGAGACCACACAGGGGAGAAAGGAAATTTGGTCTCTTAAGACAGGTGGTCTCTTAACTAAGGATTTATGATGGAAACATTACAATCTGAATTACACCATATTCTTTTCAATACATTTAATGTTGTACTTTTTAAAATGTTAATGTACATTGTGAAACATGTAAATAATGCATGTATGCACATTAAAATAATTTTATACAAATAAAGCTACAGGAAATTATAACATTGACTTTTTATGCCAATATTCCACAAATCAAATTCAACCCTGTACTATACAAAGTACATTAAAATGTTTCTTGTGCAATAAAATTGTAAAAAGAACTTGACAGTCCATGTATGGCTTTAAACAGTCATAAAAATGTCTGATATTTTGACTTGTTTACGTTCCATCTACAAAGAAATAAAGTGTTCCTCGATTTCTGCAAGATGTTGTAGAATGTCAGAGCTACCTTAAGAGAGAGCAAAGTCATTTGCCTCTGCACATGAAATGGCATTCGTTTCTGTATTTTCATTATTTTTATCATCATTATCATTATCGCCTTTACCATCACTGCCTACTTAATACGACAATTTTCCAGCTGACTGATTAGCCAATAAAATTGTTTTGATCATTAACCGGTCGCATAGCAATGTTAAGGTGGTGCAATATTAAGGTCGGTAGTCGCGTTTCGCAGGGGGTCATTGAACTAAGTTAAATTAATGAATAAAAACGCTCGGGAGGAATTTGTAATGGTCGTATAAGGCAGGGAGTCGCTTGTGAAAGGTGGTCAGATGGGCAGGTTAGACTGTACTACTTTATTGAATTTAATGTACTTTTCTATATAGTGATAATCACAGTTACTGTGAAATGGTCAGAAAATTATGTTTAACCTGATAGTATAAAGAAAACTGTTGTAGTCAGAAAATAATGTATTATAATTGCAGTCAATGATTCAGGATTCGCGAACATTTCTGCCCACGAAACTTCTGAAAACTTCTAAAATTGTGATTTCGCAAACCTTTTGACGGGCGAAAATATCCACTTATACAGTACTGGTAGAGAGTGCTATACTGGAATCACTTTGTCAATCCTTGACAGTCGGGCAGACAGTCAGTCCGTATTTATATTTGTCAAACTTGTTCAGGTGCTAACTTCACTATGGATTGCAGGATTTTCAAAAAACTTGACACAAATATTTGCTTTGATGAGACAATATATCACATGCTAGAATCATACTGCTATTAAAAAGGTAAAAGGTCATACTTTATATGTCTAAGGTAGAAATTGAGTACTGCTTTGTTTGACCAGGCTCAAACTTCACAATAGGTTGCCAGATACACAAATAACTTAGCACAAATGTTAACCAAGTACAGTACACACTCTATGTCAAAATTGTATTTTTTGGTCCCCTCGTATATTTCCCTGTGTATTTTCCACTCGGTAAGTCGGTAAGTCGAAGAGTGAAATTTTATTGATTACTAATTATTCCTGGCGACTTTGAGGTGATAACTGATGAAACTAATTATGCATGACAACAATTATTTGTTGATTGCAACTTTACAAATCATTTTTTCATTAGGGTGTTATTTGTCTCTTCAAGTGAGAACTGATTGGACAAATTACACGTGTCACCGATTGTTTGTTGATTGCAACTTTCCAAATTGTGCTTAAATTAGGATCTTAATTGTTATTAATAGTTACGTTATTGGTAAGAAATTTATGTTGATTTAATGAAATCACCAGACTTGATTGAAATTGCAATTTAGTGACTTTGTCACTAAGCGAGTAAATTATCGGCATGATAAATTATTTAATTTTAAAGAATTTGATTGAACAAAAAATTAGTATTGAAATGTGCTTGTCCTGTTTCTATATAAGCTACAAATATTTTATGACTGTGCATCGGCAAATGTTACACAAGGAAAATTTCGGTAAAAAGTTTTTTGTGTATTTATTGTCATACACTGTCTATTTATAGCATGCGAACATGTTTGTTTTTACCTGTTTCACATCACATTCTTTTGAATAAGATATAAAAAAATTGTCTGGTTTTAATATGCCCACATAGGAAGGAGGTATGAGTTAAGCCTGCTCTTGAAACCATGGTAAGTCATGGACTATATCGTGTAGTCGAGTTAAATAAGAAAAGCAGTACTGCTTACATAGAACACATGTCGGGTAGTGCTCTATATTCCAGACTTGAATTTGACTGTCATGGGAATGCTTTTTAATCACTTGAATCATATTTCATGAGTGTTGCTGTTTCATACAGGATGATAAACATATAACTGACACAAAACATTGTTAGGTATACCAGCTCCGGACATGTTGAATTCTGGCTAAGTTGAAGTAATTTACTCGGTCCGCCAAATTCGAGATATGGAGAGTGGACTGTAGATACCATATGTTGCATACAACTTGCAGGTGTTAATCTTAAGATGTCATATCAGTTTTAATAATTCTGTATTTTATTACCAAACGCCTAACAGACATTTTATTTGGGATTTACAATAACAGCAGTATAAAGGCGTGTTTTCACTGGGTTGAAAATCTTCACAGTATTAAAGTCTGTCTTACTGCCATTTTTGTGATCCATCATTTAGTTCATACTAATTATGTTTCGTCTTTTGCCTCTGACAAGGCAGTATTGTTGAGTTTTTAATGACATTCAGTGATAGCTCTAGTTTGGTGTAGACTGCCACGACAGATGTCCCTGAATTAGATTAGGCAGAAAAGTTATTTTGGAAATAGCAAAATTAAGCTGAAATCTTTTGGTGTCTTTGGAGAATCACAAATTTACTGATATAATAATGGTACATTTCAGATCCTATTTAAGTTGATGTTATATCTATCATTTAAAATATTTTGTTTCTTAAATTGATTATGCTTACTCTGCAATGCTTCTGAATATATTTAAAATATAAATTTCAGTTTAATACTTGAGTGAAAGAAATATGGAAATAGATTCCTATAGACAGTGTTGTTTTCTTTGCAGACAGAACAATGACATATTGTCAGATGGAGTACATTTGCTGTTGGCATTCAACTTGGCCCGAGGACATGTTGGAGGCCTTCTTAGAACTCTCAAGATTCTACAAGGTAAGCAGAACAGAGGTCTAGTGGTCATCCAAGGGTCACTAGTGGTAATCCAAGGGTCACAAGTGGTAATCCAAGGGTCACTCCCTTCTTCACTTACCCTACTAATTGTCGTTTGGATGAAAAGTTATTCTTAAATAACAAGAATTAAAATGAGCTTTGTTTAAAATATAGTCTTGAGTAATGAAAGTTGTGCTAGATTGAGAAATTGTTTTATCTTCCTTACATTTTTTATTTGTCTCTAGAGAATACAGACCTGTCTTTACCATGCACACAGCTGATGGTGAAAATGCAAAAATCTAGAGACTTTTGTTGGGAAAGATCAGGTAAGTATGTTATAAACACTTTACTGTGAAGGTTTTTTGATAGTTGCTGCCTTGAAATCGATTGTCATAGTCAGTTAAAGGTAGAGTCAACAAACCGTTATTAGTATTTTAACCTTAAGGTTCTTTACATGTTGCCAGGAACTACTAGCGGAAAGATCAGTGAAGTACATTGACACAAAGTTATTTTTTACTGTATATGATAAACTATCCACAGATTAATGTCAATGATTGGAATTGAAATTTTTACAAATTCCCATTGAAGGTAATGCTGTAGAAGATTTAAGCCATTTTCTCCTGGTGGATTATGGTCTTAAAACAAAAATCTGATACTTTTTCATACAAGTAACCCATTGTCTACATAAGTAGGTTATATAGTGATTACTTGTTGTGAGTACAAATCAGTTAGTAGCAAATTTTTCTCTTACAAAATATGTATATAAATAAAATTGAAACATATAATTTATTTACCTAGGGCACCAGCTACAGATGACTGTAGCAGGATGTGACGGTGGACATTCAGAGGAACAAGACAGTTCTAAACCAGAGAATGTTCTCATAACAAACTGGACAGACCCTTCACCACGTAAGGTTTTCTCTTACTTCTGACTTATTATGCTCCCTGAAGGGCAAGCATATAGTTGCCGCTTTGTCCGTCCGTCCGTCCCGTTCGTCTGTCCTTCATAATTTTGTACGGAGCATAACACAAAAGCTATGAGAGATATCAAGAGTCAAACTTCATAAGTAGATAGATCTCATTAAGGAGCAGTGCAGTGCACAAGAACCATAACTCTTGCTTTATTAATTTTTGATTTATTGCCTTTTGAAATTTCTCATACTTATTTTTTGTCCGGGGCATATCTCACAAAGTATAAGAGATATTAACATGAAACTTTATTGGTAGATAGATCTCTATGAGGAGAAGTGCAGCGTGCAAGAACCGTAACTCTATTTTGCATAATTTAGGAGTTATTGCCCTTTGTTATTTTTCATACTTTAAAAAAAATACATATTAAACAATAGCCCTTTTGGAATTGACATTTATTCGGGGAGCATCCATCGGTTCTACCGAATTCTTGTATTTCAAGTTTCAAAATGAAAATCCTTAAAGTAGTACAAATTAATTGATGGACAAGTCCATTTTAGAAATTAAGAGGTTGTGGGGGAATGTTAAGATAGGTTAAGTTGTTAGAAGAGACAACTGTGTTTAAACTTCTCCTCATGAGTTTAGATGGGTGTTGCTGTGGTGAATAGAAATGTGTTTCATATATATTTATATTATGGCTCTCTGATTTTACTGTAGAAAAAGCTGGTGGTTTATTTAAGATAAACCTGCTTTGGATAGGGGCAGAGCATAAAACTGTACTCGGTCTGAGATAGGGCACATGTTCTATCTTTAATAGAGCACAGTTTGAAGTATTCTTCATCTGTACCCTACAAGCATAACGGGTAAAATGACCGTGGCAGGAGAGATACAGATTTCTATACCTTCTTGTGGCTTTGACAGGGGCATTTTAAGGCAGAGCATATGTCAATCAAAAGTAGCCCAGCAGTTTTGAATACAAGAGTCTGCCAATCACGTATGACATAAAACAAGTCAGATGGAGAACATTCGCTCGAACATTTCCGTCATTTCTCTTACACCTTCTCGAAATAACGGAAATATTCTTGCGAAATGTTCTCTTTCTAATACATATTCTAATGTTGTCATGGATTGTATCAGAAGCACACTGTTTTTATTTTTATTTTGAAATATTTGCAAAATAAACATATTTTCTAAATCATAAACTAAGATAAAAATGTGGTTTTTGAAAATTCTTTAACGATTTACCAACATATAACTGATACAGAATGATTTCTTTGTGTTTCAGCATACTTGACAGCTGAGGGTAAAAGCAAAGTGAACATGTTCTTCAAATCTTCAGACCTGATACAGATTACCAGACTGAAAATAAAGGTACCGGGTATAATCTAACCAGTTATATTACCACAGATAAATTTGGCAACATTTGATAGGTTAAAAAGTTTGGTATATACTGTGAAAACATTACCACAGATAAATTTGGCAACATTTGATTGGTTAAAAACTTAGGTATATACTGTGAAAAAAATCCATATACAGTATGGGAGTGGATGAGTGGTAACATGCTGGACTGGTAACCCAGGGTGAGACATTAAACCAAGATCCAATGTATCAGTGCTGTACACTGAGCATGCAAAAGAACCAGCCGTGTATGTGGAACAGGTGCTTTCTGTATCTTGCACTATCCCCCACAACATAAAATAACTAATCTTTGCAGAGGACATAGGTCATATGGGCAACTGGTACTAATGATAAATAAACTCAAATAGATAGAGAGATAGACGCCATAAGCAATAGTTCCTCCTAAGGAACTTCAGCTTTATATCTCAATTTCTGATTGCTACTTGTAATAACTGCACATTAATGTCCCTGAAGATAAATCTGTCAAGTGTCCAAGACAAAAAAGAGAATTTCAAAATTTAGCTCATCTGAGCACAACCTGCTGAAAGTGCTTTTAACTTAATACAAAATCTCCCCATAAACCACTTGGTCAAAATTGATGAAACTTGGCAGGATTGTTCCTTGAATTCCATTCCATGCAGACCTGTAGTGATGCATGTTATATTAATTCAACCTGGCTGTACAAGGTATTACACCCCACCAAGAATCTATTACTAATAATATACCTTTAACATGTCTGGCAAACACTTCTACCTGATCTTAACCCAGTGCATCGAGTGTATTGACACTTGGCTAAATTTTTTATTTGTTGCAGGTAGTGTCTGGAGCAAAGGGAGCCAAACGTGGCCTGGTGTTTGTTTACAGGGACCAGTAAGCTTTTAAATCATGTCCATCTTCATTACAATAGTATACAGGAGGAAAACAGCATACTCATAGACTTCTGATTTAAAGATATTAATTCTTAACTCACCTAAGCCAATAGGCTCATATGAGCTATTGTTTTAAATTTTATTTACATTTTCTGTGAAGTTCTGCATCTTTATATCTATAAACTGTGCCTGTTCTTTGACTAAATATTGGCCTGTTGCTTCAGCTGTTATTGGTTTTAAATATTGCATATATCTATAAATGTACACAGGGAGGAATTCAATCTGGAAAGACATGTGGAGAGATTTGAAGGCTATGACACCTGGGGAAAAATGGAGTACCAGTTCAGTGTACAAGTGAGGTAAGGAAAATTCTCTTATATTTGTGCAACTACAATACTTTTTTTAAGTAAATGGGGTGAAAGTAGAAATGTCATAAATACGTGTGAATTTGAAGAAATCAAAATGATAGCATTATCAACAAGAATGTTGAACTAACAAATATGGTTGTAGGTCCAGTTCCATAGTATTCTTTTCATAGGTAGGTACAGTTGCTGACATAGACCTTGAAAATGTATTATCAGAGAAATTTGTATTTGAAGATAGAAACAGTCATTTCAAGAAATATGTAGCAGATACTCTCAGTGCCAAAAAATGCAACTTTGTTTTCATTCTGCAATACTAGCCCTTATGATATGATACTATGTGCACGAGATGTGCTAACCTGAAAGGTACAAACCAAGTGTTGCATTATTCTTAGATTATTCATAATGATACCTTGCCTGTCATGATTTCAGAAATGCTGGTATAGCAGGCAAGCCAGACAACCCTGTTGCCTATTTTACCTTTGATGAGGATTGGTATGTCATTACCTCACAATTTGTTTACAAATCATATCAGTTTTATAAGCTAGACACAGTGGTACTTGTTCAATATTTCCTTTATTTTACATCACTCTGAATAAACAAACAAAAAACACTTAAAAATAAGTAGTTTTGTTTCTATGCATTGTAACCTAGTAGTTTTGCTATTTAAAGAATTATCTGCTATTTGCTCTTGGTAAAACTCATTATAGATTCATTACTCATTTTATTGCTTTTTGGTAAACTGTAGTAAAAGGGTATATGTATCTAAAATACTTAAAGGCTCTTAAAACTTACATGAAAAAACCACTAATTGTTTCTCTGTAAAGTGATATTTTCATGAATATTTTTCATTTTGTAGTGATGAGATTGAAGTTCCTGTAGGTTGGCACCCAGTTGGACAGGTAGGTGCCTAGTTGGACTTCCTCTGTTCAGAGAGTATGGGAATTATCCAAGAACAAGATATTTTTCATTTGTCAGTTTATGGATGTTTTCATGCACTAAAAAATGTTAGCACTTAACACAGAATCAGAATAAAAAATAGTTGTAACAACATTTTTTTTCAACTGAATTTTTATTCAACAAAATTTGTTCGATTATATTTTTTCTCAGTTCTAGATAATTTTTTGTTTTTGCATGTAAATATAAAACACATGTATTTAAGTTCGAACATAAATTGTCTAGGTAAGTTTTAGCAACTAGCATTTATCGCTGTTCATGACCATCTCTGTCAAAAGGAGAAAAATGGAAAGTCTGTGAATTCTGAATTATATTTAGTTTAAATCATTAAATACTTTTATTCTTCTGACAGACAGGAACGGAGCCATTTTGTCTTTTTAGTTGTATTTTTATGTAGGAATATAAGTAGAAGTTCTTGTTTCTTAGTTGAGAGACATACATAGGAAATTCTACTCCAGTTCATTTTCTTTGATACAGTATGTGCTTGTAAAGTTCCTTGAACCAAGAAAAACCAGTGCTGTTATAGGAGTGGCAGGGATCAAATTCTGTGGATTTTCTAGAAAGCCAGTTCTTGTAGAAGACCAGGTTGTGGTAAGTTCACTAGTGAATTTTCTAGAAGGCCAGTTCTTGTAGAAGACCAGGTTGTGGTAAGTTCACTTGTGGATTTTCTAGAAAGCCAGTTCTTGTAGAAGACCAGGTTATGGTAAGTTCACTTGTTTTTGCCAAATTAAACTTGAAACTACGTCTTCTGTGTTAAATGGCAGCAGTTGATAACTTTTATCACTCAAGCATTCGGTTCATAGAAATTGCATCACGCCTTACTTTAGACATAGCAGATGGAACAAATAACATGCAGGAGACAGGTGGTCTAGTGCTAGTTCTTCAGAAGGTAGATGGTTAGGTATACTACTGACATTAAAGCTCTGATATACATGTACTGTAAAAAAAACTGGTATCAACAGCCTGTAGTTAAAATTCAAAACTTGTCTTGCATTGTGTTTTTACATACCAGTAGTTTGCAAGAAAAGCTTAAGTTATATTTTCTGTTCTATTCATGGTTACTTTCACAGGAAATTTCCTTAACAAAAGATGTAGTCACATGTCGCTAACAATATTAGCTGCTCCAACTACTCTTATTCAAGTGACTAGAATAATACAAGAGTCAAGTCCCTTTGATTTTTGCAGACTTGTCCCGAGTTAGGTGAAACACTTTATGTAATGATGTGTTTTAGGTAAAGCACCCACCAAACCCGGAGAAGAAACCCGCATGTACAGGTCTAGAGATTATACAGTATGTGACACAGTTCCTCATAGATCTGTCCCAGGACCTGGTCCAGCGGGGAATTCTTTCAGCCACTGCCCCACTAGACTTTAGTCATGTACCACTTGACACACTCTGTGAGATCTACCATACTTTCAGAGCAAGGTTTGTGAGATTTTTTAAGCTTTTAAGCATCATTGTATGGTTCTTGGATACTCTACCAAATCTCAGTGCTTTCCTGGAATTCATGAACTTCATTGTAAAAAAAGGGCTTCCTCTGAAGTTATCTCTTTGTTAATTAGTTTAATACGTGGTCATTTAATTAATCATAAAAGAATGTTCAAACTTACATATGACACTGTATACACTTGTACTGTAATTACATTTATCTCTTCACTAATTTTTCTTATACGAATTTAATGTCCCTTTTACATTTTTAAGAGGTACTAGAAAAGAGATAAGTGCCCAAACTTTAAACTTTGTAACAAACAGAAAGGATGAATTGCCTACATGTTGTTGTATTTTATACTCAGAGAAGAGGAGAAGTGGCAGACATGTTCCTTGATGGTTCTGCAGCTCGTTTACTGCCTCCTTCCTGCATTCACAGGACTGTCTGGAGAAAGCAAGGTAGGGGGTTTAACACACAAAGATAATTTTCAACTCTTTATTATTGGTAACTTAAGTATTGGATATTATTGGAAACCTAAGTATTGGAAGACATTTTCTCTGTTTACCAGTTCTAAGTATATTAACAACTGCTGACAGTTTTTGGCTCTAAGGTTATGTTTTCTTGATAAATATTTGTTATTTTGAAATCTGTTAAACATAACATTAACCTATAACTATAAAATAAATAGGTGTGACACTTACTGTTTTCTTACATTTAAATTTGGAGCTTTAAGGAGCATGTGTATGTGTGTATATGGGGTTATTAATTGTTGTTACTTGTAGCCAATATGACTGACACCCCCTGAAGAGTTATGTAAGGTTGTTGGGAATAGTGCAAGATTCTGAAAGCATTCCAGAGACACCCTTAGTTCATTGACATGCTCAGTATATAGCACCTGTGTGTGGAACCTTGCATTAACATCTCATCCAAAACAATTAGCAGTGTTAGTGGAGGAATGGGGGATCAAACTTGCAACCCCTGGGTTACACATCATATGCATTACCACTGGACATTTAAGGAGAATGGATTTTACATAAATTATGTATCTTTAACAGGTATCAGCAGAGTCATTGTTTCAACACCTGTGTAAGACTGTGGATGATCAAAGTTTGGACAAAGACACCAAACATTACAGACTGTGTAAACAACTTATAGTGGATGGTAAGTTACTGCCTTGTATAATGTAGTATCATACCTAAAAAGAATTAAGATTCTATGTATAATTAGGATATATTACCAAAAACACCTTACTTCCAAGCCTGTTTGATCTCCTTATGTCTGTAGTCCAACTTCTCATGTACTATATATTATCAAAAACACCTTTCTGCCAAGACTGTTTATATGCCCGAAGGGGGTATATTATGTTATGGTCCAGGGCGTCCTTCCGTCCATCCATTCATTAGCAATTTGGTTTCTGGAGGATACCTTGAGTTCTCTTTGGTCTACATTCTTTTACCTTCATTTGATTATTGCCCACATTGAGTCGATGACCCCTATTGATTTTGGAGTCAGTAGCTCAATGGTCAAGGTCACATAGACATTGAAAACCATTTTCCCCATGTAACTTGACAATCATTTGTTATAGAGACTTCAAACTTTATATCATGATTGCACTCAATGAGTGGATGACCCCTATACATTTTGGCTTCAGTATGTCAAAGGTAAAGGTCACAGTGACCTAAGTGTTTAGAATCATTTACACTCTGTAACTCGACAACCATTTGTCACAGAGACTTCAAAATTCATGTAATGGTTGCACACATTGAGTGAATGATCCCTATTGATTTTGGGGTCAGTAGGTCAAAGGTCAAGGTCACATAAACCTTAACATTGAAAACTATTTCAGTCATGTAACTTGACAATCATTTGTTATAGAGACTTCAAAATTTATATAATGGTTGCTCACATTGAGTGAATGACACCTATTGATTTTGGGGTCAGTAGGTCAAAGGTAAAAAATTCAAAATTTAAAGCAAATCATTTAATTTTAATGCCTAAGGTTTCCTCCCTTATATCACAAATGCATCATACTTAGAAAAAAACACCCTTCGGGCATATAACGTTCTGCCCAACGGTGCTCTTGTTGATCTCCTGATGTCTGTAGTCCAACTTCTCTTGTACTAATCATTTTCCACGTATCATTATTGAACATAATCTGAAGGTTATCCTTATGGGAATGAAATTACATGTTCCTGAATATGAGTTTAATTTGATTTAGTAACTAATATTTATGCTTCAGCCTTCAACTTACAAAGACCTAGAAGCAGAATATATAAGCATGACATGTATTTTGCTGTAAAGCACAATACTCAAACGTACATCTATTATCTTTCTTGTGTTGGTTTTATCTAGGAACTGTTTGACAGTCCTGATTTCCAAGCCATTTTTCATGTGAAAATTGATACTGATGGTGCCTTCTTGTGTCATTTCATTATCATCTGTCAAAGTAGAGATTTTGCAAACATTCCCAGCTTAAAGTCAGTATGGTATTTTTTCAGGAGCTGCAGTGTTTTTCTCAGACAAAGAAGCCAGAAAGAAACAGTTGTTCTCTATGATGCAGAAAGTGGAGGTATGTTGCCCACTGATAGTGTTACATGTTACCCCCTTATTATGTTACATGTTACTTTCTTACAGTGTTACATGTTCATTATGAAAGTGGAGGTATGTTACCCCCTGATAGTGTTACATGTTACCCCCTGATAGTGTAACATGTTATCCCCTTACATTGTTACATACTCATTATGAAAGTGAATGTATGTTACCCGCTGATAGTGTTACATGTTTACCCCCTGATAGTGTTACATGTTACCCCTGGATAGTGTTACATAATACCCCCTAATAGTGTTACATGTTACCCCCAGATAGTGTTATATGTTACCTCCTGATAGTGTTACATTTTACCCTCTGATACTGTTACATGTTACCCCCTGATAGTGTTGCATTTTACCCCCTGATAGTGTTATATGTTCCCCCATGTTACATGTTACACCCTGATAGTGTTACATGACACCCCCTGATAGTGTTATATGTTACCCCCATGTTACCCCCTGATAGTGTTACATGATACCCCCTGCTAGATTTACATGTTACCCCCGATAGTGTTACATGTTTCCCCCTGATAGTGTTGCATGTTATCCCCTGATATTGTTACATGATACCCCCTGATAGTGTTACATGTTACCCCCTGATAGTGTTGCATTTTACCCCCTGATAGTGCTACATGTTACCCCCTGATAGTGTTACATGTTACCCCCATGTTACATGTTACCCCCTGATAGTGTTACATGTTACCCCCTGATAGTGTTACATGTTACCGCCTAATAGTGTTACATGTTACCCCCTGATAGTGTTACATGTTACCCCCTGATAGTGTTGCATGTTTAAAATGAAAGAAGAATGTGTATGAAACTCTTTTGATCATGCATTATCAGTCAAGGTGATAAACTTGCATCTCCTATGATGTCTCAAGTATTATGAATTTATGTCTTTTTTCATTATACCCTCGAAACTAAGTTTTGGGGTATGTAGGAGTCACCCAGTTGATGGTCGGGTGTTCAGTCGGTTCGTTGCAATTTCCTTGTCTGGAGCATAACTTGAAAACTACTGGTTGGAATTCAGTTCAACTTCATACAATGGTCAAGCACAATGAGAGGAAGTGCAATATTCAAGAATCATAACTCCATCTTCACTATTTGCAGAGTTATTGCCCTTTGTTGGTTTTCCTTGTCCAGAGCATAACTTAAAAACTTTTGGTTGGAATTCAATGCAAATTCATACAGTGTTCAAGCACAATGACAGGAATTGCAGTGAATAAAAGCTATAACTCTATCTTCACTATTTGCAGAGTTATTGCCCTTTGTTGAATTTCCTTGTCCAGAGCATAACTTGAAAACTGCTGGTTGGAATTCAATGCAACTTCATACAATGGTCAAGCACAATGACAGGAAGTGCAGTGTTCAAGAACCAGAACTTTCTTTAATTGCCCACAACAATAACTCAATATTTCAATTCTTTTACAAAGTATTATGTTACTATTAACTTCCTCAGTTCTGAAGCAGTCTTGGAGGGGTATTAATCACATTTAGTGATAGCTCTAGTTTTTTTCAAAGAGATGAAGTTTTTACAGAGTACTGTATTGGTAAAAAAGTTTTTAACAGAAATCTAATGTTATGTGAGATTAATTCTTATTAAAGTGTTCAATTACTTTGCAGACCCTGTCTGAGACCCCTTCAGTTATGCTGGTATTCCAGTCGCTGTGCCAGTTCTTCAGTTCAGTGGACCCTAGGGGCTTGTTGGATCTGCCTAAAAATCCATCTGATGTAAGTTGTTTCATAAACTTAATTACCATTGTTAAAAAAGATACTTATCTGCTACTTACTCTTAAATTTCTCATGAATAGAAAAATGATGGAAGGATGGAAACAACATTATATAAGTGTAAATATTTGTACATGTGGAATCAAACATTGTACATTAAATATGACCAACAATATGGGAAAAAAGACACTTGGACATTTGTTTTACTGTTGAAATAAACTGAATTGAAAATCGGCAAAAAAATGATTAATTTCTTATCTTCTACAAAATCAAAATTAAAGTGAAATGTTGATAGCCTGAATACTGCCCTTCACAAAATGCCTGTTTTTGTATAAAAATGTTACCCAAATAAAACAATGTGTTGAATGATAGAATTTGATTTGTGAAAAGGTAGGATACACTGAAAATGTAATCTTACAATGAAATACCTAAAATGTAATTATATAAAATCTTTTGTATTGATTTACTGCCAAATGGAACTAAGATAGCATCTGACATCAAATTAGTGTATGTGGTGTTAGTTTAAGGAATATCAATTTTTTGTGCCATGTTCCACTTCTAGTGATAATATAGCATTTCTGTTCTATACAGGAAGCTGAAATTTTAAGACAATTATCCTGGGATAACATTCGTTTAAAATAAGTTAAACAATCAACAAATAATATATCTGAGTACCTTTTTTCCCATGTCATAGGTCATATAGAAAGTGTTTTCATGATGTTTTACTCAAGAAAATAGTAACGTAATGTCAGTCTGTGAAATGAAAGAGCTTTGAGAAAGCCTGAGAGTTACATTTGGCATGTTCATTTCTTTTTTCAAGACCTTTGACCCATCTCAAGTCCTTGAGGTCATGGAAACCATGGTGATGGTCACATTTCATGAGTTCAGCCTTGTCGTGAAATCAGGTGCAGCAAATGACCAGTTACTTCCCCTGCTACAGCTGGTAAGCTCACTACAAACATCACTTCTTGCCTGGACATGGTGGCAAGCTTCTGAAGGATCTGATGTCATCAAGGTCAAGGGCATGCACACAGCTACCACTTGTAAGTTTTACAATAGAAATTCAAACAAATACTAAGATTTCTTTTTAGTTTGGTTTAAGGGGGTATAATGTCAGTTTTAACAACTGTGGTCAAATCCAGACAGTCAGTCCACCTAAAAAGTGTGCCTGGGTATCCAACCAGTTTACTAACCAATTTCTCCACAAACGACTGACTACTTCCTCACTTGATTCAGAGGTGAGTGACAAATGACCTATAGACGCATTGTCTGAGATTACTTATTGAGAAATTTTGCCAACCCTTACGGGGATCAAACTGGGAACCTCAGGATTGACAATCCGATGCTCTACCAATTGAGCTAGCTGGGCCAGCCTGATTTCTTTTTAACATGTCTTGATAAAGACATAGTCTCAAACTTAATGCAGTGAAGTTCCACCATCTATATTACCTTTTAAAATCAGATGAAAAATAACTATATAAAATGTAAATAAAATGAGAGTTCTACAGGAATTAAAGACTTGTATAATAAAATACTATATATAATGGACTGATTTGGACTGATTTGCAGATGCTATACTGGTGGCTCAGAGGGCAACAGATGCCTGCAAGCTTCTTCAGAAGAAGGACCAAGAGTCTGTTAAGGACTTGGTACCAAAAATAGAGAAATCTTTCCTAGGTTCCATAGTGAGGCAGATGGTACTGCTGATGACGTACCTGTGTCCGAGCCTCAGCTCATCCTCCAGGGTCAGTCTGCTGCAGAATCTACAACCCTTTAGTCAGGAACTCATGAAGCTTGCAAGTTTCATTCCAGAGGTGTTTCCTACAGTAAGTGAACTGTAAATTTCTTTTGAAATTGTAAAAATACCATGGATAATCCAGTTTGCATTGTATTTAGACAGCACTGTATTACTAGCCAAAAAGTCCACTTTCCAGGTAACATTGCTTGTCGAGCACTATGGTCGTGTAGAAAATATAAGATGATAGTTATGTCCTATGGGAAATGTCTGTAAGAATTTAAGCTCTCTTTCTTAGTCATTGTAGTTATATGTTACATATGTTACATTAACCTTGAACTTACGAGCATAGTTAAAACATGATAAAACTAGTGTTTTATTATGCCCCAAAGGGAGGCATATAGTTTTTTAACTGTCCGTCCGTCAGTTCGTTCATCCGTCCATCCGTCAGTCCGTCCGAAATCTTTAACATTGACTATAACTTTCTTATTAGTAAGTGGATTTACTTCATACTTGGACACAACACCCCTTTGGACAAGACCATTACACTGACCTATATTTGAATGACCTTCTTCTTGAAGATCCATTTGTCCAAAAACTTTAACATTGACCGTAACTTCCTTATTAGTAAGTGGATTTAATTCATACTTGGACTCAACACACATTTGGACAAGACCTTCCCACTGATCTGTAGTTATTTGACCTTGACCAATGAATATCTAGTGGTCCAAAAACTATTATTTGGCCATAATTTCCAAATTAGTAAGTGGATATACTTCATACTTAAACACAACACTACTTTGGACAAGGCCGTCCAACTATCCCACTTGACCCCTGAATGACCTTCACCTTGAAGATCCAATTGTCCAGAAATTTTCACATTGCCCATAACTTCCTTATTAGTAAGTGGATTTACTTCATACTTGGACACAACCTCCTATGGACCTTCCCACTGACCTATATTTATTTGACCTTAACCCCTGAATGATTGGTTCTTAAATCAAAGTTCAAAGCACCACTTTCGGGGGAATTGTCATCTTACAGTGACAGTTCTTGTTTTTCGAAACACATGTTTTCTCTTCAGATCAATAGTGCCCACTGGCAGAGTGCACATACAGAGGATATTATATTACGTACCTGGGAGGTAGAGTCTGCTCACAACTATGAGAATAATGTTCATTATACCCAGGTGTTCAGTTGTCCTGGAGCCACAAAATTCATTGTGGAGTTTGATGCTAGATGTGAAACAGAAAGAAGGTACTGTGTCTATGATTTTTTTAGTATGAAAATCTGATCATTTTTTAAGAAAAGAAGAAGGGGGGTTGATTTACTATTTAAACAAAATCTCCTCTTTTTCCATAGAATTATATTGTTGGAAGAAGTGAAGATTTCAAAAGAAAATCATGAATAATTCCCTTTGCTCATCTATAATTGTAGGAAACACAGTCTAAATTTCACACTGTCCTGCTGTACTGTATAGGTTCAGTTGAAAGCCTGTTAAAACTGAATACTTTTTTTTTTGGACATTTCCTGAAGTCTGAACAAGTTTGGTGGCATGACACAAAGATGAGTCACTTAAAACATTTACAGAAATTTATGTCACTAGATGTTTGGATGTTTAATGTAAATTTCACTGAGTTGATAGTAGTAGCAGGAGACTGTATGAATATCTATGGAGTTTTCCATGTTGATGAATTATAAGAATCTTACACTGGTTGCTGGCAGATGGGAATATCTGGCTCTTGGGTAACTGTTTAGTGGTAACTCAGCAGAGCCTCCTTACTGCCTTAAACAGTTACCCTTGAGCCGGCTATTACCGTCATTTTTGGAAAAAAATGACGAAAACTAATATTTTTATTTTTATTCAGCACTGTTTTTTTATAGCAGCATATGAATTTACAACTTCATTCATAATGGACTGACGTTATTTAAAGCATGCAACTTACATTACATTGGGGGTTTAAGATGGGTTTTTCTAGCACTTGTGTAAACTGTAGAAAATCCTGTCTGACATGTAAGAAGAGTGTTGTACAACCTTGTGTACTGCTGTATTGGTATATTTCAGGTATGACTACTTAGTGTTTACGGATGCCAAAGGTCAGCAGATGAGGTTTGACCAAAAAGTAGGGACACCAAAATGGCCCAAACAAATCCAGTTCATGGGGCCACATATACACTTCCTGTTTCATTCAGACAGTAGTAACACAGAATGGGGCTATAAGTTCAAGGTTACAGCCAGAGGGAGTCCTGATATGCCCCTGTCTTGGCCATTTGACCTTCAGCTTGGACTGACCAAACTCATTGGAAGATTATGTGGTGCTACACTTAATGCAAATCCAGGTAAGTCAGGCTGTAACACTGGCAATGATCAATGAATGTTTTATCAAAATTCAGGTCATTATTCTGGTATTGCTAGCAATTACACTTGTAAGTAAGGCCATTATCAAGGTATTTCTGGTCCATACATGGAAACTTAAATTGAATATAAATATGTTTATATTGGGTTAGGGTTATTGGGAGTACTTACGACACTATTTTTAGCTGAGCTGTATTAGAATGATCATTTATTTTAACTGTTGGACTGCTCATAATGAAAATTAAATGAAATGGGTAGGTAAAAATGTTTATCAGTCTTCTCTTTGTTTAGAATTGAAAGCACATCAGTTTGATAATTTAGATGTATGTGTTCCAGTGTTACCTCGTGACCAATTGATGGAGTTAGAAGAGGCTGCAGAACAGGACATACTGAGAAGTGAACTTTGGACAACACTGTTTAGAGGGGGATACATGATTGGTAAACTACAGAGGTCTTTGTCAGGCAGATATGTAAGTATATTGTTGTGGCAGGGGTACTAACAGAATGTGTCATGCTTTAGGGGTCCGAGTGTCAGACTTCTGACCTTGAGGTCACATGTTTAAATCTTGTCTGCAGAAATTGACAGTGTGCCTTTCACAGTTCTACTTTTGGCCTACTTTTGGCCGAGTATTTCATGTGAGTTGCAAAATATTTCTCGACCTAGTAAAATGAATTTATATTACTTAAAATAAAATGTCTTTGTGTTTTAAAGTTAAAATGATGATGTGGGTTTTTTTTTACTATATACTTTTTTCATGTCAGCCAAGTTTTTTTCTATAGCTTCATGCAAATACATGAAACCAGACAACAAGAGGGAGATAACAGACAGCTTCATTACAGGTTGAAGGAGGTGATGTTAGAATAAGTTCTTGCACAAGGAGGCAACCAGAATGGTACAGCTGGTATTCTTTTTCTCTTTCAGGGAAGGCAGCTGTCTTTACATAATGTCCATTACGGTATCTATCTTTGTGTACACAAAGTGAGAGCATCTATTTAATTTACAAAGGTTACCTAAGATAAATTGTTGACTTGTGACGTGTTTACAGGCCTCAGAGGATACTACAGTGGTGTTGGAGTTCCTATTGTCAGTAATAAATGGTGAGGAGAATACAGCTGACTTTATACAGAAGTGTAAGGAACAAAGTAAAGTGTTGCCAATGGGTGGGGAAACTGTCACTTCAGCTGTACTTGCTGTGTTCTGTGCTCTTGTCTGGCATACTCAACAACTCAGAGATGATCTGGAGAAATATGGTGAGTCACAGAACTAGGAAAAAATATTGTGACTGATAAACAGAAAAGAAAATGTTCAGAGCAATTCATTGTATGATTTCAGTAAAGTTAAATTTGAGTTTTGAACCTCTTCTCTGCTTGTAGAGTGATCAGGACACATTTGATATACATGTATTCTGCTAGAAACATATTGAAAACATTGGTCAGGTTTGAAACAAAGAATGAATGTCATATGATACTAGTGGACTTGGTCAATGATTGTGTCTCATTAGATAATGTATAACAAAAAGAATTTTAAAGTATTTACTGGAAAAATAATTGTTCAGAGTACTGACTTCTGCTCTTCAAAGACAAAAGTGGTAAATCCATAGTAAATTAAGGCTTTATACTTCTTTGTTTTGGCTCCACTCCATGCAGTTTGTCACTACCTGATTTAGTACATTTATCTCTCTTAAGATGTAGCCAGTATGTTGTTGGAGAGAAGCGGTGATGTTAATTTTAATTACTGGTACAGTACAACCCCTCAAAACCGGACAAGCTTGGGACCTGGCATTTTGTCCGGTTTGAAGAGGTATCCACTTTGGAGGGATTTTCTGATAGAATCTTTGAAATTGAAATGAAGAATGTCCACATTATCTAAAGACAGAAAACAAACAAATAAGAAGATTATTAAGGCATCCCATACTGCATTGGAATTATTACATTGACACACTTCAAATTTCCTATGAATTAAAAAAAAGCCTTTTATTATACATGCTAAATGAATATAGTAGAAAGAACATACATTACAAAATATATACATTCCAAAACACAATTCAAAAAGAAAATAATACATTCAGAACCTAATCAGCTTGCGAAACCAAAACATTGAATGTTTTCTATGCCTTTTACATTAATCAATTGAACAACACAAACCAATTAAAAAAAACCTGCACCATATGTGTAATTTATCCAAATAATCTTATTCTTATCATCCTTATTGATAATTAAGACATTTTTCACACTTTGACATTTTTTATCTTTGAGTCATCAAAATCGCATGAAAACCTTCATCTGTGGCACGTTTGAGGTGTAAATGCCTGGATTTTTTTTTTTTTAGTCATGAGAAGTCATGACCTGTTTTTGAAGGTAGATAGATGCATGTTGAAAATGAATTTTGGCAAATTCATCCAGTATCAGGAATAAAGGGGTATCCAGTCTGAAAGGGTAAATTGTAAAAAGAAAAAATTTGGACTGGCCATTTTTGCCGATTAAGAGACAGAACCAGTTTGGAGGGGTTCTTCTGTATCCACTTAAACGTGAAAAGATTTTCCTATACATCTTGCAAACTTATGCCAACCAGTGTGTCTGTTCTGCTTAGCCTATCAAAGTAACAGCAGTTTATAATCTGTTTTTGCAGTTCAGAATGGTTCAGAAGGTACCATATCAGATGGTCTGTGTCAGGCATACACAACCGCTGAAACACTGAGGCCACTACTTGTACAACAAAAACAGAAACTTGCAACAGAGAATGAGGACAGTGAAACAAAAGAGGAAGATGATCCTGGTTTGTATATCTAAGCTGTGTCTACAGTATTGGGGTGTACAATTGCATTATGAAACTTACAGCTTCTTATATGCTAGCTATAAAAGAGGCATACTCTAAAAGTAAAACTATTCATCCAAAATCATTTAAATGATATTGAATCTAATATTATTGGATGTTTGGTGTCAGTAAAATAAATTCTGCATAGAACAGAAAGACTAAATGCAATAGCTTTAGTCTTTATATAAGGAGTAATTGGTTGGATTGCCATCTGTTATATTATTTTTATAGAATGAGTCAATAAAAAATACAGGCAATATATCATCCATTAATTTAAGGGTATGCCTGCACAGTTTCTGTGTAACTATGCCTTTATGTTCAAACATTTGGTAAGGGCATTTTAGGACTTTAAAAAAAACTTCAGTTGAATTTGGACTTGCAGCAACTGAGTAAAGCAGAGACATTTAAGTAACCATTGTTGAAAGTTGATGTTAATATGCTGTTTAGTGTTTGTAATTTTAAAGATTCATACAGCTAATGATTAGGAAACTTTTTACTTATAGCTTCCTTTCTTCTTTACAGCTACTGTTTGCAAGCAGAAGGCAGAGTATTTGTTGAAGTTTGCTGGACTTACCAAAACACAGCTAAAACAAGAGGTAAATAGTTTTCTAGAATTATTCACTAAACACTTTAGGGTGTTTTACCCTAGAGACAAATCTACACTTGTTTCTTTCATACATGCGTATGTCATTTCTGTTATACGTCTTTCAGATGGTCAAGAATGACTGGTTTCTGAGCAGCACTTGTAACATTCTAGAGGAAATAAACTAAGGTAGTATGAACATGTTTATGTATACAGTATGATCATTAAGGTATTTATGTTTTCAGTTATCAAAACAGAAGCTGTCTAAACAAATGAAGAAGCTGTCTAGGAGAGGTGACCGATTTGGAAACAAGGTATGATCACCTTTAAACAAGTAAATTTCATATACTAGTACATGTATTAGTAAGGTCATTGATTGACCTGTTAAAAACTTACCATAAATAACTTTGAGATAAAAAAAAATCATGTACAGGCATTTTCAACATTTGCTTGTGTTAAAATTTAAGTGCAGCAAACAATTGGACATTTCTTTGCACACCCTTTTTACTACCTGGAGATAATCAGCATAAAATATGATTTACAACATGGAAATTTTGAAAATATTTGAACTTCTGTGTTGAATATTTCTGTCTTCATATGTAGAGAAAATGTGTATATCTGTGTATTTCAGTTTGACATAGCAGAGAAATTTCCATCATTCAGACTGGTTCTGGAGTTTGTACAAGATCAGGCATGGAGCATTGATAAGTGAGTTTTAGCGACATATTACCAAGATATCATACAATATAATGCAATTAACTTACTATCCTGAATAACTGTGATAGAAATGCAGAAACAAACGATGCCATTGTTTACATCATAATTGCTTTAAAATATGGACTGGTCAAGATTTTTTATTGTGATATATCATTTCTGTTATAGTTCCATTACATTTGATTTTGTTAGAGAGATATTAAGACATTAGTTTTGTACTACATAGTCAAATTTATTATGCTCCCTGAAGGGCGAGCATATAGTTGCCACTTTGTCCGTCCGTCATATTTTTGTCCGGAGCATAACACAAAAACTATGAGAGTTATCAAGACCAAACTTCATAGGTAGTTAGATCTCATTAAGGAGCAGTGCAGTGCACAAGAACCATAACTCTTGCTTTATTAATATTTGAGTTATTGCCCTTTGAAATTTCTCATACTAATTTTTTGTCCTGGGCATATCTCACAAAGTATAAGAGTTATCAGCTTGAAACTTTATAAGTAGATAGATCTCATTGATGAGCAGTGCAGTGCACAAGAATCATAACTCTTGCTTTATTAATTTTTGAGTTATTGCCTTTTGAAATTTCTCATACTTATTTTTTGTCCGGGGCATATCTCACAAAGTATAAGAGATATTAACATGAAACTTTAATGGTAGATAGATCTCTATGAGGAGAAGTGCAGCGTGCAAGAACTGTAACTCTATTTTGTATAATTTAATAGTTATTGCCCTTTGTTATTTTTCATACTTTAAAAAAAATACATATTAAACAATAGCCCTTTTTGAATTGGCATTTATTCGGGGAGCATCCATCGGTTCTACTGATTTCTTGTTCTTTCATGTAAAAGACCAAGATACCATTTTGTGATTACTGTCTGATTTCTGCATCGTCTGTGTGTACATTTAAAACAAAATCTATGTCAGGAAGGAAAGGTGAAGTTCAAATATCAAATAAAGATTTATATTTTATTTACATTTATGTTTTTGTATTTAATAGAGTGAACAAAATGTTACAAGAGAGAACTCAGCATGCCCAGGCTGTTGCAGATGTGTATATGATTGGTACAGAAGTCATTAGAATGATGTCCTATGACAACCCCTTCCAGGTTAGACCTTCCAGTCACACATCCATTGTCTCAAATCTGCTTTATATGATTTCTCTGAATTTGTCGAACTGTTACTTGAATAAAATTAGGGGATTAAACGACTTCAATATGTTTGGTCCTAGAAACAATAAAAGAAGAGATAGAATGAAGATAGCTTTGTAGGATTTTTGCTGCCTTTTATTGAATGCTGTAAAGTTCTCTTGAATATCACACATTTTTGTCTTCTTATAGATCTTGGTGGTGCTATTTCTGCAAGAGATGTTGAGTTTCCAGGATGGGTTTGCTAGACATTATGCCGAGGGTTTGGATGGATGTGGCCTAGAGCAGGAAGCCAAAGTTCGACACTCTTTCTACACCCTCATACGTAGACTTACTGATCCATTCCATAAACATAGGAGACATGATCTGGAGTCGTAAGAATTGTTTCAGTTCTTCTTCCAGATTTTATCTTTGAATCCTTAAAGAAGTTTATTTTACTTTTTAAGTCAAGAGATGAGTTTATTAATTGGTGCTGTAACACTGTATTCTTAGATATTTGTTTTTCTCAGTTAATAAAGTTCATATAAAACAATTTGATAAAGAATCTAGGTGTGATAGAATGGAGAACAGATATGAATTTGAAAGAAAAGTTACAATTAATGAATTCAAGTCAAGACACAGTTTTGTTACTTTCAGGCTTTAAGCATATAAATATGTTTTGTACTTCTAAATTCCAAGCAACTGTTTTATTGTCACAGGAAATTACATGCTGCGTATGATTACATACAGGGAGCCTTGCTTCATCTTCTAGACATAAACTGGCAGGTATGTTACCATAGCAATTAACAGATCAAGGAGGCATAAAATTAAGTCTGTTATTTTAATCAGTATTTAGATATACTAAAGATAGAGTTTGTAAAAGTTTGGATGTGTTTAACTACATAGAACTTTAAAATTAATCTGAACTTCTAGAAAAAACTGCAAAGATTTTCTGAAAAACATGTACATTGCACTGTTATTAATAGTGTGGACATATCAGTCTTCTCTTTGAGTGACATAGATGTACTATACTGTAAATTACTATAAAGGCATCTCACAGTGCTGACATTTATGTACTTGAAAATTTCAGCCGTATGATCTGAACTTTATCTCTGATGTCAAGCTGCCAGACTTGTTTTCAATGATCGCCAAGGAGACAGTGAAGATGCGTGACTGTCGGATGGAGAGACTGGATGAGGCAGAGGAACTGAAGGAGTATACACAGCATATGAAGTGGTTTGACGAGTGTAGCAGTGACACTTTTGTTACCTGGTATAAAAAGAAGGAGGATCTAGGTGATGAGGAGAAAAAGGTAGGTAACTCTGGCTTTTTATGTCCCCTGATTCAGTAGTTCAGCAAAGATTTTCTGGACTATGCTGAAGTAGACATGTCAAATTTAATCAAACCTTTCTTGAATTTTAAGACAAACTTTTTTTTTTTTACTATCTATCCCGATTGAGACTTAAAATGGCCAGCGAACAAGTAACAAGCATCTCTGACTGTCCTGAATATTAAGCTTTTTGGTCTAAGAAACTGTATATATTCACCTGTAGGAAATAGAATGTTGGACAGTATTGCACATTTTTCAACACATTTAACTTTTCTGTATTGTCTCGAGATGTGTCTAGATTTTAAAACTCACATTAGATCAGAGAGTTTAAATCTGCTTTCTGCATGAAGGCAAAATGATGAAGAGGTATTGCCATTGCTAACATTTTCTTTGACAGGCTGTACAGATGTTCATTGCACGGTTCTGTGATCTGCTGGAGGTGGAAGTTAATTGTGATGGCTGCAATGTCACCTTGCCTGGCAGAAGATATAGATGTCTCCAGTGTATAGATATGGACCTATGTTCCACATGCTATGCAGGTAATCGATCGTTAAAACTATGCTTTATGAATGTCTTCGTTGCTTTCAAGATTAGATGTTAAACTCACTGTCTTACTTGCCACGTTTTAATTTGATCACCACTGATGATCTGACCAGTTTGTCATGAAGTTGGCACTGGTAGGTAAACTACCCCTCATCTAACCGAGATACTCTTTAAGGGCATACAAGAGAACAAATACGAGTCAGACTGAATGTTTAGTAGTTGTGTGATCAGTAGTCAGGAAGTTGTGTGATCGGTAGTCAGGTAGTTGTGTGATCAGTAGACAGGTAGTTGTGTGATCAGTAGTCAGGTAGTTGTGTAATCGGTAATCAGGTAGTTGTATGATCAGTTGTCAGGTAGTTGTGTTACTATAAATACGAGAAAGAAACATCTAGATCTGGGTTGTGTGCTTGGTTCTGAGACAGTATGTTTGTATGTTTCCAGGTGGAGTAGAGCCAGAGAAGCATACAGATGAACATGATATCATACACCTTGTGTAAGTCTCATGTAGTTTATTGCTACAATAACATTTACTGCTTTCTTCATTAATATTGCTTATAAACTGAAAGGTTGTACAGTGGAACTTCTAAAAACCGGACCTTCTAAAAACCGGAAACTTCTGAAAACTGAACGATTTTCTCAGTCCCGAAATTTCTCCTTCTGTTTTCTATGTAAATCATACTTCTGAAATGCGGAACTTCTGAATTCCAGACAATTTTTCCATAAAATTTAGTTTAAATCAATGCAATTTTACTTCCAAATACCGGAAAACAAAAAAGTGCAAAAGACAGACCCAAGATCGCAAACCCTGCGGCAAAAATTTCACGTCACCAATTAGCGGTAATCGTTTTTTTTGACATGCGTTAGAATAACAAGTTGTCAATTTGAAATTGACATACAGCCTAATATATCGATAATTAGATAGCGGAAAATAATCAAAGCGATGATTAGTGGATTACAAGCAACTTTAAGGATTAAATTGTAATTGGGGTGTCTTAAAAAGTGTAATTAGTTGGCCAACGTTGGCCAATGTGTTGGTTATTCTAATTGGCGACTTTTTTTTTTCAAACTGTTTTAAATGTATGCAAAATGTAGCTTTGTTCTGAGTATAGATACGTGTTAATACGCACTTAATATAGTATACTAGTATATGAATTTGAAAACATATGACATTTTTTAAAAATAAAATTTACATGTGTAGAATGTTTTCATGAATTTTATTTTTACATTATGTTAACGATGTTACGCTAAACAATACTGACTGCATTTACTATCGAAAAGAACCACTGGTGTTTGGCACCTGTATTTGTCCAGATCATTTGTACTTCTGAATTCCGGAAACTTCCAAAATCCGAAGTTTTTGGCCGGTCCCATGAGTGTTCGGTTTTCGGAAGTTCCACTGTAGTGTACTGGAAGAGTGGTTGATGCAAAATAATTTCTAATCTTGACCTCATGCACCTGTCTGTTTCTCAAACTGTCACATATTTTTGTCCTGAAAGGTAGTAAATGGGGGTTTCATTTATAATTACATGTAGACAGCAACTTACTTCTAGTCTTTGTGAAAGACGGTTATGTGATATATAGATTCTTTATGATTCTCAGTGGAATTTTTGTCAAGTGGTAGTCAGTAAATTCCTTAGATTATGCAAACTAAATTATACTAAATTATCCATCATATGTAACACTTATCTCCAACTATATATGCCTACATTACTGAGTCTGCAAGTGAAATATAACATACATGTATGGCTAAAACAGTTCCATATGGGGCAAATCAGTGGTCTAGTAATAACTTACAGGACTTGTAATCCAGGCCTAGTGAGTTTGAACCCCATGCTTCTCTGCTAGCACTACTAGTTGTCTTTTTGGATAAGATGTTTGACTAAAGTCCCATGTGTCAGTCTGTATTTTGCACTCACCCCACCAACCTTGAATAACTTAACTCTCAAGAGGGCATCAGTGATGTGGTAGACTGGTACCAAATGCAAAATAAACATCGATAGGGAGAACAATTTCATGTTTCACAGGTACAAATGTAACAAATGCCATGCATTCATTGTCGGTACTCGTATCCACTGTAACGAGTGTGAGGACTTTGATCTGTGCCTTGGCTGTCACCTCAAGCCACACCAACCCCCAGGGCACACAGCTCAGCATTCCATCACCAAGTTCCACCAGCTGAAATGTAAGTTATAGTTGACTGTCCTATCTATCATAATAAGATCTGCAGCAATTGTTTAGAAATGCATAAAAACCAGGGTTTGCAAAAATATTTTCTCATTTGACTATGAATTAATGTTAATATTTATAGGTTATGTTTATAAGATAGACAGTACACAGCTGGAAAAATCATGTAAGATGAGAGTTTGGCTAATTTTAATGCAACTTTATATATAGGTATATATTTCACAAGATGATTCTATTTCAGCTTTTATTTGCCACCATTAATCTATTGATACCTAAATGAATGTGCATGTGTATTACAGTAAAAACATCCCAGGAGACTGATTCTCTTATACAAGCTTACATACATCAGCATGTGTGGATGTTATTTACCCTGCTTGCTATATCCATGGGGGATACCATATATAACACAGAGAATGGGGTGGTCATGGACCAGGACTATACTTCTCTAGCTACACACCTGCAGAACCAGTGTATCTCCATAACAACACACTGTCTACAGCAGGTGCCTGATGATGAAGATGGTAGGATTTTAATAATACAGTATAACCTGCCCTAACGGTCACCTTATATCGGCGGTCACCTGGTGTCAACGGTCATATCATGACGCTCCCGTCGAAAATCCTTCTTAATAACACGTTAATTAAACGGTCACCTTACGTCTGCGGCCAGCGGCCACAGTAATTGCATCCAATTTGCCAAAAATCGACCCACTTTAGCGGTCACGTTTCGTCTGCTAAAGATGTGAGACCCGAAGGCAAACACGTGACAATACACAGTGCTTTAACGTATGAGTGTGTTAATTCGGCGACTGTTTGTTACGCATTATAATGTGTTTCAATTTTAACTATTTAATTACAAAAATAACAATAGACTCTCACAGTAAACGGTCGATTTATCCTTTGATCTCATTAGGTGTTAAGAAGTGTGTTTTATGATTACAAAAGGTATTGATTTCAACAGTCAAGAGAAGCTAAAATAAATGTTAGCACCTAAGAAACATGCTACTTAATTAAATTTAAATTTAAATTTGTCACGGTGTAAAAGAAAACGAAGCTAAATAATACTATGCTTTATTCTATATCTCGGCTTGTTAGTAGAACACCTTCTTGTACAAATTATCCCGATTACGTGGAAGGGAAAGAACTCTTAACGATGTAATGAATCAATTTTCGCGATTCGCCTTAAAATCAAACCAGAATTATTTTCTGTCTTTTAAGAATGTTTTGTTACTTTCAGAGATAAAATGTAAACTTATAACAAGGAAATTTTCAAATATGCCATTAGTGAGCCATACGTTTAATACTTAACAACAACTTAAGAAACATGTATTTACTTTCTTGGAGTAAAGCTGAGACCGCTCGTGTCGCGATTAGAAAGTCAGTGATAATATCTAAAAGAATTTGAATAATTGCAAGATGCTATATGTATTTATTTTGAATTTGAATTATCATATTAAAAGTTAATAAAGATTCATTTGTATACAACAATTGACAATGTTACAATTCTATGTTAAAAGTAACCACTAGTACTAAAGAAAACGAGCCAACATTACCCCCTAAATAGGCGGTCACCTTTCTTAAGCAGCCAAAATTACTGTTTCCCTTGGCTGGCTGCTTAAGTAAGGTTGGACTGTATTAGATCAATGCATCCTACTGTGCATTATTTTATTCCCTCTCCATAGACGGAGGGATAGTGTTTACATGTTTTCCATCCATCTGACCATCCATCTTTCTATCTGTCCCATCTCTTAACTTAGTAACCAGTCAAGGGAATTTAATGAGACTTAGCACAACTACCTATCACCAGTATGGGACAGTGCAGGAACAAAGTTTGTTCCAGTCAGGTAAATAACACCAGAGTTAAAGCCCTTTGATTAATTTTCTATACAGTATATAAAATATATTCTCTTACATAGGGAAAATTTATTCATGTCACTCAATACAAATATATATACATTCAGCATGGGATGTTTCCAGCATAAAATTTGTTCTGATCAAATCAGTTACACCAGAATTATGGCCCGTCAATTAATTTCCCATACAGTATATAAGGCATATACACTTATTCAGGGAGAACTTTGGCGGAAGTGGGGTTGGGGGGGAATCATGTCACTCAACACAAATATTTATCATCAGTATAAGATGTTGTATGTACAAGTTTGTACAGATCAGATCAGTAACAACAGAGTTATGGCCCTTTGATTAATTTCCTATACAAAAGAAATCTAAAAAAAATGCTTTTCATAAAGCATTAGAACTTCCCAGGAATTCTTCCATGGACTTTACCAAATTTGTCATTAGCAGTTCCAGTCTTTCTTGAACTGTGAATACGGTGGTATCTAAACTGTAAAAGTTATGAAATGTTTTTAAACAATTCTTTATATTAAAAAGCTGTAAAACCTACTGCAATGATAATTGGTATGTGGCACCTCTTTGTGGTAATGTACAGAGAATGTTGAAAATTATGTCAGAGGAACCAGGAAAGGTCGCACGTTTAGAGTCGAAAGTTTTATACAGTTGAAAAGGAAAATAGGAAAATTACTTCCTCTCCAAAACCACAAGGCCAAGGACTTGGATATTTTGACTTGAGCTGTGGTATTTTACACAGATTACTTTTACCATGCCCTCAGATTACTTTTACCATGCCCTCAGGTCCCAAATTTTTAGCTCATCTGAGCTATAGGGTCATGATCAGCTATTAGGATTGATCAGTGTCCGTCGTCTGTTGTCCATCATCTGTCGTCCCTCCACACTTAGTTTGTTAACAATGTAGTGATAATATTTTTGCCTCAGTTGTAATGAAACTTGGTCAGGATGATCTAATCTAAAATATTTTTAACACTTTCTTTCTCTGAAATAATTCTTGTCTATATGGTTTGAAGTTTTTTATCCAAAACCATGCATTTATATCTAAAAAGAAGTTTATTTTTAAAACTTGCATGTCCAAAAAGTAATGAAAATTTTAACATGGGGGATATAATTTGCAAATTTGCTTGTTTCTCATGTTTTGTAGGAAAAAATATTAAGCAGAATAAATCATTTCTTAAGTTCAACAGTTTGATTGATAAATATTAAGAGATTTTGGTTTTAGACTGAAAAGCCTTGCATGCCCTGCAAGCTTCAGGGTCATTGGCTGTTTGATTTTTTTTACACAAATAAAATACTTTGTATGTTTTGCAAAGTTACTTTTGTGTGTTTCTTACATTTCATGCATTTATGAGATATTTTATCTGCATTTTTTTTTTCAGACAATCTGAAGAGACCTATACAGATTATATCAGAAGAATCTCAGAGTGAGGAATCCAAAACAGACAAAGATACAGGTACTGTAAACCAAACAATGGTTTCGTGCATTTTAAATTAGTAACTTTCACGGTTTGTGTCTATCTGCAAAATCCCCAATACTAGTAGTGAAAATGCAAACATTTCCAGCTGAAAGCCTAAGTATCTTTCAAAGAAAGCAACTGTGATAGATACTTGTTTTGATCCTGAAAAGTGAAAGAGAAAGATATGTGACCTAAGACTACAAACTGTATGTTTTGCTTGTGGTTTTAAAATACAAATGATAATTGGTGCTTTGTAAGGTTTAAGGTTCAACTTTCAATGCAATTTTGTAGACAACAATTCAGATATATATTTCCATGATTAGATTACCGACATTGCCAAGCCATTTTGTATTTCTGGAGGCCGATGGATCTTTATGATTATTTTTTAGCCACAGTGCCCTTTTTCTCGGTTTTCACTGCAGATAAGATACCGCGAATGTCTATGGCCATGAAAATGTCTAGGCTAAGAAAAACGCAAAATATAGTGACCGAGAACATTTCTTAGTCTTCAGTAAGTCAGAGCCAATTAAAGAATGCTGACATCTTGCAGTTTCACATGTATTGATTTTTTGATTTATTAGCTCACCTGAGCATGCTCATGTGAGCTTTTAGGATCCTTGATTGTCCGGCGTCCGTCCGTCCGTCCGTCGTCCACAATTCATTCAAACGACATCTCCTCTGAAACCACTGGGCAAAATTTAATGAAACTTGCCTAGAATGTTCCTTGCATGAAGCTCTACCAAGTTTGTTCGAATGGTTCCGGTCCATTGCATTTCTGGGTCACAGGAGCTAAAAACAGATTTTAAAAGTTGGATCTTTAAAAATCTTCTTGTCAGAAACCACAAGGCCTGGAGCTTTGATATTTGGTATAAAGCATCATGTAGTGGACCTCTACCAAGTTTGTTCAAATTATGATCCTGGGGTCAAAAATGGCCCCGCCCCAGGGGTAACTTGATTTACATAGAGTTATATAGGAAAAACTTTAAAAATCTTCTTGTCAGAAACCGTAAGGCGTAGAGCTAAGATATTTGGTGTGCTGCATTGTCTAGTGGACCTCTACCAAGTTTGTTCAAATCATGGCCTCTGGGTCAAAAATGGCCCCGCCCCAGGGGTAACTTGTTTTACATAGAGTTATATAGGAAAAACTTTAAAAATCTTCTTGTCAGAAACCGTAAGGCATAGAGCTTAGATATTTGGTATGTAGCATTGTCTAGTGGACCTCTACCAAGTTTGTTCAAATTATGCCCCTGGGGTCAAATTTGGCCCCACCTTGGGGGTCATTGGTTTTACATAGGCTTATATAGGAAAAACTTCGAAAATCTTCTTGTCTGAAACCACAAGGCCCTTAGCCTTAAGATTTGGTATATAGCATTGTCTAGTGGACCTCTACCAAGTTTGTTCAAATTATCACGCTGGGGTCAAATTTGGCCCCACCCCGGGGTCATTGGTTTTACATAGGCTTATTTAGCGATAACTTTGAAAATCTTCTTGTAGAAGGAGAAGTAACATTTTCAGTCCAAATAATCTGGAAATTTGTCAGACAGGTTGTTTCTATGATTTCTAGCTCAAGTTTGAATATGGGTCATCTTGGTTCAAAAACTAGGTCACAGAGCCCAAAAATAGAAAAACCTTGTTAACACTCTAGAGGTTACATTTTCAGTCAAAATATCCCGGAAATTTGTCAGAAAGGTTGTTTTAATGATTTTTAGCTCAAGTTCAAAATTGGGTCATCTGGGGTCAAAAACTAGGTCACAGAGCCCAAATATGGAAAAACCTTGTAAACACTCTAGAGGTAACATTTTCAGTCCAAATAACCTGGAATCTGTCAGAAAGGTTGTTTCAATGATTTCTAGGTTAAATTTGAATATGGGTCATCTGAAATCAAAAACTAGGTCACAGAGCCCAAAAATAGGAAAAAAAACTTGTTAACACTCTAGAAGCTACTATATAGTCCAAATATTCTGCAAATTTGTCAGAAAGGATGTTTTAATGATTTCTATCTCAGATTCGAATAAATCTCATCTTGGGTCAAAAAGTAGGTCACAGACCCCAAATATGGAAAAACCTTGTTAAGACGAATTGAGGTAACATTTTCAGTTCAAATAACTTGAAATTTGTCAGAAAGATTATTTTAATGATTTCTAGCTCAGATTTGAATATGGGATATCTGGGGTCAAAAACTAGGACACAGGGCCAAAAAGTAGAAAATCCTTGTTAATGCTCTAGAGGTTACATTTTCAGTCCAAATGTCCTTGAAATTTGTCAGAAAGGTTGTTTCAATGATTTCTAGCCCAGATTAGGATATAGGTCATCTGGGATCAAAAACTAGGTCACAGAGCCCTAAAATGTTAAACCCATTTTAACACTCCAGAGGTTACATTTTCAGTCCAAATATCCTGGAAATTTGTCAGACAGGTTGTTTTGATGATTTCTAGCACAAGTACTAATATGGGTCATGTTTGGTCAAAAACTAGGTCACAGAGCCCAAATATGGAAAAACCTTGTTAACACTCTAGAGTTAAGATTTTAATTCCAAATAACCTGAAAATTTGTCAGAAAGGTTGCTTCTATGATTTCCAGCTCAACTTTGCATATGGGTCATCTGGATTAAAAAACTAGGTCACAGAGCATTAATTTTGAAAAACTTTGTAAACACTCTTGAGGCTACATTTTCAGTCTCAATGTCCTGAAAATTTGTCAGAAAGGTTGTTTTGATGATTTCTAGCTCAGGTTTGGATATGGATCATCTGGGGTCAAAAACTAGCTCACAGAGCCCAAATATGGAAAAACCTTGTTAACACTCTAGAGGCTACACTTTCAGTCCAAATAACCTTGAAATTTGTCAGAAAGATTGTTTCAATAATTTCTAGGTCAAGTTCGAATATGGGTCATCTGGGTTCAATTAACCAGGTCCATAGCAACTTTGTTAAAAGCAGTCATATTCAGGTGAGCGATATAGGGTCATCATGGCCCTCTTGTTGAAGAATTATTCACTTTAATTAATTGTATTTTTTGTTTTTTCATGTTGCAGAAAGATCAGTGAGTGTGTTTGAGAACAGATCTATTGAGACAAGGCAAGAGGAGGCATTTTCTATACACTCACAGGAGAGATTCATGGGTCTACTGGGGGCCATGATCCCTCATGACACAAATGTAAGCTCTTGTTATTAACAAGTTAGACATTGGAATTTGTAATGTTGCAAGCAGAAGTAAGTAATATTCTGATGTTCTGGCAGCAGAACTTACGTAATTAGTTGATTAAGGTTACAAACTTACAAACAGCTGTAACCTTTCACCCATTTAAGTGTCATTTGGTTGAACTCCACTATATTCCCAGCCCTGAGAATATTGACAGTTTCTGACATAAGAATGAGATATGTCATGCATGAACTTAGAAACAGTGACACAGAGAAAGTCCAAACACTGATTAAGCTAACAAAATATCTCAAAATAGCAGCACAATATTTCACAAAAACAGAAAGTGTATAAAATTATTAAATTGGTAATCATGAAATAAGACACTTTCAGTTGTTTTGTTTTTTTTCCCTTTAATAGCTGATTAAACATGCATTTTAGAACAGCTTTATATCAATTATTTATTTATTCTAGCTGATACATTAATATTTGATATCTGCAGGCTGGACCCAGTGGAACAAGCTTCAACTTTATGACACCCGAGTTTTTGAAGCTTCTTTTCAAAATATCAAGGTATTGTTTGGTCGGAACTGGACCTTGTTAATAATGGCATTAGATGAAAAACAGTAATTAAGCTGTTGATACACTGTTGATAGAAAAAAGTCTCTGGCAGAATTTTGGTGTAACTTGCAGCAGCCTTTGTATGAAAGACAAGTGATATCATATAGCATAGAGCTGAATTTAATTTTACATTTTTGACAAAACTATAGTTGTAAAAGTTACATGTTTGGAAGGTGAGTTAAACCTGGATATTAAAAAGCTTGTGAATTTTTTGCTGTTACTTATAAGTGCAATGGCTTACACAAATTCTCGAGACTGAGTGATGCATCTTGTAAGATTTGAAATTTTGAATGAAGATGTCTTCTTTTACAGGGGAGAGAGTGGCCATGAGGTGAACACTAGACATCTTGCCATGGGCCTTCTTGGACTGTTACTGACAAAATGCCCTGTCAAGGTAGGACAAAGAGGACATACCATTCAATAAAGATTTTTAGTAGTCAAAACTGAACTACACATCAGTATTTAAGATTTAAACATGTGTGACCTTTCCCTAGTGAAAACATGCTGAGTTCTCCAGTTGTTCATTTAAAAAAGGATTTGAGAGACTTAAAAAAAAAAAGAAAAAGGTCTGTACTTTGGTATGTGATGATACATTGGATTAAAAAGTTGTTGTTTTGTTAACTAGGTTGCAGACGCATCTGTTGATGGGGAGGTAACTCCAGGAGGATTGGATGGCTACAGGACAATCAAATACCTCTTTACATTTGGAGCCTCTTGTCTGGAGAAGTAAGCCTGCTTTTCATAACTAACAACTAAATTATCAAAAAATCATGCTTTGATGTAGTTCTTAATATGAAACAAGGAATGTATTTACTGTTAATTGTAATTTGACATGCTGTGAGTGACCTGGAAGGGCAAGTTATTTCTTAAGCTAACATTCCCCCCCCCCCACCTTTTTTTTTACTTTTTTTTTTTTTCAAATGGATGAAAGAATGTGGTCAGCAGATAACACATTCAGGTTTTGTTGATGGTATGTCTAGGGGACTTGGGTAGACCTTGAAGAAATGTCATGTACAATAGTTGGAAATGTTTATAACTTGTATAAATAAGATGTATTCCAATGAAAGTTATAAGAGAGGGATTTTACAAAAAATTCTCTTCACAATTTGTAGGAGTGGTTTGGAGTGGTCATGTTCCGTTGCTAGGATATTGCAGAGATTGTACAACTCCCAGGAATGGAAACTTGTGTTACACCATCATCTAACAGAATGTGTACAGAATATTGCCAAGGTAACTATGTAATTCATTATGCACAGTGAAGTACTGATGTCTTGATCAATAGTTCAAGAACCCTTGATATGCTAAGGACATCAGATGGTCCCCAGCAAAGGGTTTTATATATTCAGTACATAATTCAAGCATTAATACCTTAATAACTGAAGCAAGTTTATCACCTCAAGCGCAAGATTTTGTTCTTCATGCTTTTTTGGATGGTTTAAGCATACCTGGCAATTTTAGCACTTCCAGCAATTCATCATAATTAGATACATGACAGTTGTATACATGTAGAGGCATAAGTGTATTTTTAACACAGTGTGATAAATATGCAAATGCTGTTACTTTAGTTTGAGCTTTTATACTAAAAACAATGGACTAAATTTCAAAGGCTGGTCCAGTAATTTACTAAATTTATCAATTTTATCAACTCAGTGAATCATAATTCATAAAGAATATCCACTCTTGAAGATGTTCAGTTTCTATTGAAGACAGTTTTTCTGAAATTTCAAGGCACATTTTCCTTGTCTCCAAGAAACTTCAGGCTATGAATCTTTTACTAGAATTCTACTAGTAAATTTTAACATTCTTTTAGTTTTGTCAAGTACATTACTTGTTGGAGATATGTTTGGATTGAGGTAATGTTGAATCATTCTGCAAGATAGGTTACTTTTGATCATTGCTTGAGAATATGTAAACTGTTCTGTAAAAGACCATCTAATGTTTATGTACTAATGGTGTTCATGTAAATTACTTGTATTGCTTCACACTGGTTCTGTCTGATTTTACAGAAACCAGAGCTGTCTTCTATCTTTGCTATGTTTGTTATGGCAGGATTCCCAGAGGTAAGACTGGTTTTAGAAATACTTCTTTTATCATTTATTCAAAGCATAACTTGTACATCACTACATTAAGGATTAAATCTGAAATACCGTCTTTTTTGGCTCTTATTCTTGAAGCCATCTTTCTGTGGCTGAAGAGGATGTAAGTTCAAACCTCAGGTGTGGGTGGGTCTGATATGACCTTTTGCTTGGGCCAGCTTGTTAAAGATATGGCTACCAACTGAATACCGGTTGATCACCAGGGATAAGTATTAGGTATCAGGAAGAAAAGATATCAGTTTATACTGGTAATTGACACAGCTGACTTACAAGCTCAGGAAATTGCAAAAAAAAGAAAATTCACTGCATTAGAGTGAAACTTTCCAAACACTTGTTTGGCTTTTAACAATACTTTAACATGTATTCTTTTGCCACTACAAGACTGAGTGAAAATGTTATGAAGGACTTAGGTGATTGTTTAAAAAAATGTAAACTTGTGAGAAAAGTGTACATGCTGGTACTTCTTAGTAGGAAATTTAAAGAATAATGATGAGACTAGATTACTTGTATGAATTGTATTCACTGTGTTTGTATTCCTGTTTTAGGTGTTAACTACAGGGACACTAGTGTCGTACAACCATACAGGAATGGAGAACAAACGAGGTGTGGTCCTCAAGCATTATCCTGATAAACACACAACACTACTGGTTGATGTCAAGTCAAGAAAAAGACATACAGTAAGTTCAGTAGTTCTTTGATCATTATAAGTTCAGCAAAAGTTAACTTGGACATAGAGAAAAATTTACTGCAGAAATTTTTGTTTCTTTTTTTAATTATATATTTTAAGTAACCATGATGCATGGCGGTTAAGGTAATACTGAAAAAGGGATGATCAGACATCTTGTAAATTAGAAGTTACAATGACTTCTTTCACTTCTAAGGGATAAATAATTAAAAGTATACCTTTCAGCATAGTTCTTGATTTGACCAGTTATGAAATATTTTAACCTCGTTCACTTAAACTCGATAGGAATAAAAAAAATCTCAGATATATTTATGTACAAATATTGGTGATATTTGTAACTTCTCAAGAAGCACATCTGTGCAAATTGACTATTCTGAAATATTCAAGGTCACTTTGCCACTAGTATAACTGTAAGAGAAACAGTTATGAGCTTGAGTTTGTCATGTTCAGCTAGATCATTCACATGAAAGCCTGTATAGTTAGCACCAACCAAACAAACTGAACTTCCTAGTTTGTGTTCAGTATGATACATTTTACCTGAATTTTCAGTATGATGCATTTTACCTGAATGTTCAATATGATACATTTTACCTGAATGTTTAATATGATGCATTTTACCTGAATGTTCAATATGATGCATTTTACCTGAATGTTCAGTATAATACATTTTATCTGAATGTTCAGTATGA
This sequence comes from Cyclina sinensis, assembly GCA_012932295.1. NCBI lineage: Eukaryota > Metazoa > Mollusca > Bivalvia > Venerida > Veneridae > Cyclina > Cyclina sinensis. The sequence continues at coordinate 68,694,314 of JAAONU010000001.1, read as the reverse complement.
TGCATTTTACCTGAATGTTCAGTATGATCATTTTACCTGAATGTTCAGTATGATGCATTTTACCTGAATGTTCAATATGATACATTTTACCTGAATGTTTAATATGATGCATTTTACCTGAATGTTCAATATGATCCATTTTACCTGAATGTTCAATATGATGCATTTCACCTGAATGTTCAGTATGATGCATTTTTCCTAAATGTTCAGTATGATGCATTTCACCTGAATGTTCAGTATGATGCGTTTCACCTGAATGTTCAGTATGATGCATTTTACCTGAATGTTCAGTATGATGCATTTTTCCTGAATGTTCAGTTTGATGCATTTTACCTGAATGTTCACTATGATGCATTTTTCCTGAATGTTCAGTATGATGCATTTTTCCTAAATGTTCAGTATGATGCATTTTTCCTGAATGTTCAGTATGATGCATTTTTCCTGAATGTTCAGTAAGATGCATATTACCTGAATGTTCACTATGATGCATTTTTCCTGAATGTTCAGTATGATGCATTTTTCCTGAATGTTCACTATGATGCATTTTTCCTGAATGTTCACTATGATGCATTTTACCTGAATGTTCAGTATGATGCATTTTTCCTGAATGTTCAGTCAGATGCATTTTTCCTGAATGTTCAGTATGATGCATTTTACCTGAATGTTCAGTATGATGCATTTTTCCTGAATGTTCAGTATGATGCATTTTTCCTGAATGTTCAGTATGATGCATTTCACCTGAATGTTCAGTATGATGCATTTTACCTGAATGTTCAATACGATATATTTTACCGGAATGTTCAATATGATGAATTTTATCTGACAGGGCTCATCCTGGGGTAAAATTTTAGGGAGAAGTGACTTCTCCCTCAGCTAAAATTAGGGAGAAGTGAGACTATCCTGTGAACATGCTATGTTGCGTTGCATTATCTTTATTGTTTTTTTTTTTTTAACATGAATGACTTCATCTTACTAAAGAGTAAAGTATCTTATTATTAACACAATAAATAACATAGGTGAATTATTCTAAATTTTATTGAAGAGTTTTACATTTATCTATTGTAAAAACATTAATTAATCCTCATCAGTGTAAAATTCATCAATTGCTGTTTTAAATTTTCGCTGAGGAGAGCTGACAACATCAGATGCTTCCTCATGTTGTCTTTACTAGAAGGTTTGGGCATTTCGCTCTGTTACCACGACTTGAGCGACATAACTTTGTAGAAGTTAAACTTGATGTCAACAGATTGAAATCAATCAAGATTATGATTTACTTTTCAGTCCAGTTACTGTTCATTAATATAATTGATTTTAATTGACTTAAGATTTTTTTTGATAGCCGTGAAAACTCAATCACAGCCCGTCTTTACTCAGGTCAAACACCGACAGTACAGTGCTTTGTTTACATCAAATAGCGAATACAGCACATGTTTATTTAATCTTACACAGATAATGTATAATAATCGCTTAATCCCTTGTTGTGGCCATCAAATTATCACACAAAATTATGCCCATCTCAGACCGATAAATTCTAAACCTTTTTTGTAATGTAGGCGGTCTATCGATACGTGCACCTGTAAAAGGGACACTCTGATTTGCCAATGATTATTATAGCTCTGTATATGGGTGGAATCTGTACTTCACATCGCCAAGTAATTGGCAGCGCTTTGTTAGTTGGGATAACTTTTTGCGGCGAAATTGATTTCTCTTTGATCTTTTGGAAGAGTGAAATGAGAATGCACAAGTCGAAGTTTTTGCCTGAATCGTCCTCCAGGATGAGCCCTGCCTGATTGTTCAATATGATACATTTTACCTGAATGTTCAGTATGATACATTTTACCTGAATGTTCAGTATGATACATTTTACCTGAATGTTCAGTATGATACATTTTACCTGAATGTTCAGTATGATACATTTTACCTGAATGTTCAGTATGATACATTTTACCTGAATGTTGCTTTTTTGCAGGTTCCAGACAAATACATAGACTGTGAATCCATGACAACTGAAGTGTGGGACTCTACAAATATTGTAGTGTTCATAAACATTGTGAAAGACATTGTGGAAAAGAAAACTTCTGGTATGTCTTTAACCCTTTCCTCTACCAGGAGCAATATTTTTTGCCTTTCCACTAGTGCCTGCACTTAAAAGAAATCTTATAATTATCTGCACTGTTTATTATTCATTCGTTAATTTTTCTGTTAATAACTCTGTTAAACTGTATTATCCAAATTGAAAGATGGACAAGTCCATTTTAGATATTTAGCAAGGTGATGGTTAATTATGAATATGTTCTCTCTGTAAATGAAACAAAGAACACTTGTATAAATCCAGTTCTGTCTGGATTACAGAGACGGTTGACAATGTTGAGAACCTGTGGGTGTTATCTCTGGCTCTGAAGTTATTACACAACAGTCTACAGTCAGCCAGTAACTGCTGTATCCTGGAGTTATATGAGCCAGACTTCATTCAATGCTTGGTCTCTACTGCTAGTAAGGGCACAGGCTTTAGTCAGCAGTGGCTTCTCAAAGACCTAGAGGTAAAATGATAATTTTCTCAAATTATTGGAATGTATGAAGGAGAGTGTATGTGTCATTTTACATTTTTGTTTTAATAGTATAAATAAATGTTTAACAAAGAAGGTTCAAAGTAGAAATCTATGCTATTGTTCACATAGAGCTATTCCAGTAAAACATAAATCCCACTTCAGGAAGACATTTTCAAAATAGACCCACCCTCTTAGAAGCTTTAGGCAAGAAAATACACCCCCTGCCCCCCACAAGGCCCCCACTATATAAACAGACCACTGCCCTACAGAAATTGTTCATTTTTAACCAGGTTTTCAATTTTGAAAATCCTGGTTATTAGATTGGGGTATGGCGGGCGGATGGGCGGGCGTCAAACGAAATTGTGTCCGCTCTGTAACTCTTCAACCCTTTGAAGAATTTTGATGAAACTTCAGACAAATGTTTACCACATCAAGATGACGTGCAGAACGCATGTTCCGCATGGCTGGCTCCAAGGTCAAGGTCACAGTGACATTAACATTGAAAATAGGATGGGCGGGCGTCAAACGAAATTGTGTCCGCTCTGTAACTCTTCAACCCTTTGAAGAATTTTGATGAAACTTCAGACAAATGTTTACCACATCAAGATGACGTGCAGAACGCATGTTCCGCATGGCTGGCTCCAAGGTCAAGGTCACAGTGACATTAACATTGAAAATCCTGTCCGCTCTGTAACTCTTCAACCCTTTGAAGAATTTTGATGAAACTTCAGACAAATGTTTACCACATCAAGATGACGTGCAGAACGCATGTTCCGCATGGCTGGCTCCAAGGTCAAGGTCACAGTGACATTAACATTGAAAATCCTGTCCGCTCTGTAACTCTTCAACCCTTTGAAGAATTTTGATGAAACTTCAGACAAATGTTTACCACATCAAGATGACGTGCAGAACGCATGTTCCGCATGGCTGGCTCCAAGGTCAAGGTCACAGTGACATTAACATTGAAAATCCTGTCCGCTCTGTAACTCTTCAACCCTTTGAAGAATTTTGATGAAACTTCAGACAAATGTTTACCACATCAAGATGACGTGCAGAAATTGTTGTCTCATTATTAAGTATACTCCTTGCAGACAGTATTGTTAGCCGAAATTTACATCCTACTCATTATCATGTATTCTCATGAATATTATCTTTTCCTTCATGTCATGTTATAATCTTTTGAATATTCATAGCAATCTTCATTCCAAAATTCATACTATAGTATAGAATCAGAACAACATTTTTGAAAACCTGGTTTCGTGGCATTGCCATGTTTCTTGTTTTGCCTTCTTGTGATGGGATTTATGTTTTACTGGGATAGCTCTTGCATAAAGATTTATCCTTTCATAAAATTTACTGTGTAAAGTAGATCTTCACATATATTTCCTGTATGTCTGTAGGTTTTATCTCTGATGTTGTACACACACGAGGGCTGTACAACCACAGTGAAGAAGGCACCCACCACTGTCAGTGAACTGGAAACAAAACTGAAGGAAGTGATCAAAAACTCCAAATCTCTGAGTAAAGATGAGGATACTGACAGTGATGATAGCCTGATGAGTGATTCATCATCATCAATATCATCAGGCAATACTGAGATAAACATAGTGGATGAGCTAGATATGTTCCATGAACTTGATGAAAAGACACAGCTCATGTTTAGAGTAAGTTTAACAGAGACATAAAAGTTTTGACATTTGCTGGCTCAGATTTTGCAACCAAGGTTCAAAGGTCTGTAGTTCAGTAAATATTTTTATTGGCATTGTAAGTTTTTGTTTAGATCAATGTTTTAACTTTTGTTTGGAGTTTAGTAAGCATTTAGTGTAGAAAATGAGCTTTACAGGATATTCCAGCTATTAACAAAAGATGAGTTTCCCTGTGAGCTTTTCACAGAGACTATTTGATAGACCACCCGTTAAGTTTAGTTTGTTTTGTGTGAATATTGTATAATGGATGAATTATGCTGCATTGGTTTTCCCATGAAAGACAAATTGTAGTTGAAAATTTTAGACCACATAGATTTTCAGTTCTTATCAGTAAAACTTGTACTTTGCCCATTCCATTTGGATTTAGACATTTAATTTTGTTCATCTCTTATCTGAATATCTGAAGCTATTGTTACTGACTGTTACACGACTTATCACCAAGTATTAAACATAGACAATTACTTTGCTGAGAGGCTGCCTTTTTATTAAGTTAAAGAAAATGTCAGTGATTTGAGAAGAGGACATTATTAATTCTAAACGTATCCTTTCAGATCTTGAGGAGTGACCTTAATCTGCCTATTTCTGTGTTGAAAGTGATCTATGATATGAATGACAGAAATCCTGATGCTGTTGTAAAAGCTATCCTGGAAAAGTATGTCATAAACTGGTTGTGTATATGTCTTTCCAAGATTTTTCTCTGTCAGATGGTTTTGTTTATTTTTGATATCTTTACCTCACCAATTAAATTCTGTCTTTGAAACATTTTTTTCTGAGGCATAGGTCATTTCTGATCTAAACCAGATATGAATCCCGAAGTCAGAATCAGATTTCGTACGTCAAAAAATGATATTTGAAAAACAAGGAAACTGATTTGAAAGGACATGTATTTTATAAGGTTATAATGATGTTAAGAAGTAAATTGAGAATAAATGTAATTCCATTGTTTCAGCTGGAGTTTTGTGATAAAAATGATTATTAAAAGCTACCATTTTTACTGGCTTTTTGGGCTTACAGTCTGCTAAAAAGTGTTAGCCAAAACAGAAATTACGTAGACACGGCCACAGGCAGGTAGCATATTTGACAGGTTGTAAATTTTGATTTTTATTATTTGTTGGGTTACAAAACAAGCTACATTGGATAAAAACTTTTTTTTTTTTTTCATAAGAATAAGCTGTATGGCTGAAGCATACTTACGTTTTACAGTTGTAGAAGGGTTTCTAGATTATTGAAAGAGCTTGTATCACTGCATTGTCCTGCTATTTTGCCTTTTCAGTTTTGAGGGTGTTGAGGCAACTCCAAAGGAAATCGTAAAGAAACTTTCAGAGAAATGGTTAGTTGCTGTTATATTATCTCACAATTTAGTCCTTATTTTTCTAAGGTCAAAACATATATCCCATCTCAGGAAGGCTTTTTCAAAATGGACCTACTCCCTTTCGAAGTTTTTTGGAAAGAATAGACCCCTATATAAAAAGACCACCCCATACAGAATTTCATTACCAGTTCTTCGCCTTCCGTGGATGGCAAGTATGCTATACTGGAATGGCCCTAGTCTTGGATTTAGACTATATTTCCTAAATTAGCTTGATATAAAGGTCTGAAAATAAGCAGTGCTTATATGTGCTAGCAAGTGTAGGCTTATTGTACAATGATTGGTGCACATCATAGGAAACTTGAATTATTAAAGGGAGATAATAATCTAGAAGAGGTTTTTCACTAAATTTTATATACCGGTAGTCATCTTTTATAAATGGAATAATAAGTTTCCTCTTAGGAAACTACAAAGAAATGAACACAGATCTTCAGCTGTATCTATATACCTCATTGTAAAATGCAGTGCGTTGTTAAAAAAGCAACATTGTAGACTTGAATGAACTTGGGCTGCTGTACATGTTAACTGATTTCACTCGCCCGCTTAACTCAATAGGTAGAGCACTGGATTAGTATTGAGTCACTGGTTTGTCCCCTGGGCAAGGCAAAATTTCTCCATGACGATGTTGGTTCATTTGTCTCTCACTGCTGATTCAGAGTAGGTCATGTGGGAACAGTAGTCAGTCACTTGTGGAGAAATCAATAATTACTGGTTAGTTATCCAGGAAATCTGGTTAGGTGGACTGACCACAGAGATATAACCTAGATGTTGAAATCGGTATTAAACTCAAACAAACATAACTGATTTCTAATTCTTCCAGGGATACTATACTGCAGTCACAGCATCCTGAGGCAATACTAAGTACAACACTGTCAGATAAAGTTATTGATACTGGAATACACTATCATCCTTCACTTAAACAAACGGAAAGGTCTCTATCTTGTTTTATTATTGCTTTGGTGATACATGTATTGTCATCTCTTATGTTTATGAAAATTGTCTTTAGTTCATATGCAGTAAGAGTAGAATCTTATTAGTAATGTAATTGGGCATTAATCTTAGCCCTGCCATGTTTGAATGATAGGTTTGTCATCTTAAAGCATATTTTGTTCTCTTTTCCATTCTGAGAGACAAAATTTTACCCATTCCATGTCTGAACTGTAACATGAGGTTTGGACTTCAGATCTCAATACCTTAAAATTTTAGATTTAATTACTAAGAAATATTTTTTAAAATGGTTAATGGTATTGTTTGCTTGTAGGTGATTTCTTTATAGTGGAATAAGTGCAATACAATGGTTTACATGCCAGTTTTGTTAATTTCATCAATTAATGTTTCCATGGTAACTGTCATGTCTGTAGAAAAATAGAGAAGGCCTCTGAGGAGACTGCGGTAGATACTCAGAAGTTGATACAGTGTCCAGACAATGACGTACAAGATGAGATTGTCAAACAAAGGAGGACCAAGAGTGCTGACTTACTGAAGAAAGAATTGGAAAAACATGGCAAAACTGGAACACGAGAATACCTTGCTAAGGTTTGTATCATCATTGTCTTGAAGCTAATAGCTCAGACATTTTTTCGTATACAGTAGATCTTATCAAAGTGTTTGTGTTAACTTTGTGCATAAGAAATGAGAGACTGTTTTCTTAAAACCAACATGTTATAAGCTGCTTTTTAGACTACAACTTCTTACCAGACTTTAAAAGTCACTAACTTTAATGCTGCTTTAAGTAAACTTACAAACTCATAAATATCAAAACAGTGCTTCTTTATCAATATCTTCAAGTTTGATTTTACGTTTTGGCATTGTAAATTTGAACTGTTGCAGGTGAACATGGCAATGTCAGTATTGTATGCCAGACAGGCACTTACAAGTCTGCATATAAACTTACAAACATTAAACAGTGCGTGTTTATCAATAACTTTCAAGTTTGATTTTACATTTTGGCTTTGTAAATTTGAACTATTGCAGGTGAATATGGCAATGTCAGTATTGTATGCCAGACAGGTACTTACAAGCTTGCTTGCTCATTGGCCAGCATATGGTCATGTGATCAACTCTGACCTTCTTGGATGTAAGGAAGTTCAGCAGATACCATGTGTCCTTGACCTTCTTTACAAAACAGGAAGTAGGGAGAATTTCCAGAAAGTAAGTACAGAATCAGAATTTCAAAAACTTACTTAAACGTTTTAATATAAAGAGTGGTATGTTAAAAATATTAAGCGTAAAATTTTAATTTGATGATTTCTGTATGACTTTTATGTACCGGTATGTTTTCCAATAGGACATCTTAATATATTGCTAACTGTAGATAACCGTAGAAATTGAAAACGGCTTCTAGCATCATTTGCTGCATAAGTAGAATATTATTCTTCCCACCAGGTGTGGTAGACCTTATTAATTGAAGTATATCTAGAAGTTAGGTCTCTATATGATTATAAATGAATTGTGACAGCCAAAGTAAGTGAGGCTTTCTCCAACAAAAAGAAATAGATATCACAGTAATTATTTTTTCCTGTGATTGTCCAGGTTGTTCAGAATCTAGTGCACCACTGTGAGAAGGAAAGTCTTGTACCTATAGCCCGGACTGCCTGCCAGTTCATGGAGGAAGTAACCATGTCAGTGATAACAAAGGAATCTCAACATAACTATAAGACAGGGGAAGATGAGACGGTGAAAGAGAAGATACAACTACCTGGGGCCTCCTTCCTTACTGTTAACTTTGACTCCAAGTAAGAACTAGGAGAGAGTTTGATTTTGTTTAATTTTGTAGTACAATACATGACTTTTATTCATTCAGTAGGTCAAACCATTTCCACTCAGTAACTCAAGTACCATTTCACCCACACCCTTCAAACTTCATAGAGTAGTTCCTTTTAGTATTTGGGGGTAGGTAGTGTAAAGGTCAAAGTCACTTTAGGATCAAAAGCTGTTTCTGCTCAATTATTCAAGTACCATTTGACCAACTTTTTTTTTTTTTTTTTTTTTTTTTTTTTTTTTTTTTTGGCAAAAACCCATTTATTAGCCTCGTCATAGGTTACATGGGGTCGAGGCCATCCCCATGGCACTTTACAATATAATATAATATATGCTATAACTAAAATGAATAACAAAGGCATTTGAATGACAAAATACAAAATCATAAATAAAAATAATTATGACATATTGTCAAAAATGAGTAGCCTTATTTCCTTTGTGTTGAACTTATAGTGACAAAGATATGTACAAATAAACAATGGTGTATAAAAAATAGACACATAATGCAGATGTTTGACTGTGATCCTTTTCTGAAACGTATCGTTAATTTTTGCACAAAAAATAAAATAAATGGTTGTACTTAATTATTCAACTTCTTTTTTTTCATTTATATTGTTATTGAAAGTAGGTACCTTATCATGTATTTTCGGTAAAAGATCTTACAACTGACCAGTAACTCAATAGTTTATCTGTTGTTGTTGTAGATTTATATATATCCCACGCTAATTTTAAGCTATTCTGGAAACCTTTTATGCTTGGATTTGTTTTATTAATCTTGCATAAAAATACGTATCTCTTATATTCTAATATTAATATGTCTAGATCATATTTATTGTTTTCTGAGCCTAATAGAACTTTTAATTTTGTAATCAAACAATTATACCCAATTTCAACTAATTTATCAGATATATAATGTTTTATTCTACTTAAATCTCGACATTCCCAAAATAAATGACTTAAAGTTTCTTCTCGTTTCTTACAAAAGGTACACAAATTATTATCTTTAATACTCATTTTATGTAAAAGAGAATTTGTTGGCAGTATTCCATGTAGTATTCTTGTTTGTAGCCACTGAATATAAGAATCTTTAGTACATTTAAATACTCGGTTATAAATATTTTTCCAATCAATAGTTTCATTAATAAATTCATCATTCCATTTTTTCTGACTTGTAGGTATATCTTCATTATTACTTATCGTTTTATAAACAAACTGATTTGTGTTTTGTTTCAACAATAGTGGTTTTAGGTAACAGTTCATACATGGATTGTTGTATTCAGCACCTAACCTATACTCTACAGGGAATTTTAATGTTTTTATGAATGATGTTAGTGATTTTTGTAATCCCATTATATTTAGAAAATTTAGTTTTTTCCCAATAACCTGTTCTAAGTATTTAATGCCAACAAAAACCCCTCTCCTATCAATAACATCTTTAACATATCTTATACCTCTATTAAATAGTTCAGGCAAATATATATGTTGTTTATTAATGAGGAAAGAGCTATTATAGAATAGGGGCAAGTCAAGTAGTTCTTCTGTTGTTTCAATTTTATATTTATTTATATAACATTTATAAGCTACTAATACATCTTTCCAAAAGTCATTTTTTAATCTTGGTATAATTGCTTCACAGTACATTGATCCTACACATAATAATTTATCAATGTTAAACATTACTTTTACTAATTTATAGCATTTGCTATCTCCATGTAGAATATAATTTCTTATCCATTTTACTTTAAGACTATATATAAAGCTTGTAATATCTACCATTTTTAAACCTCCCTCTGTGTAATCTTTAATTACTATTGACTGTTTTATTTTAGCTTTTCCGTCCCACATAAAATCGACGAGGCATTTTGAAAGTTTATTTAAAAAATCCTTCCTTGGGTTAGGCAAGCTAAAAAATAAATGCGTTAGGAGTGGTAATAACAACGACTTAATAACAACTATTCTTCCCAGTGGAGTTAACCTCCGCCGTTTCCAGTATTGTATGAACTTATTTATTTTTATTATTTTACCGTCGAAATTTAGGCTCAACATGTTATTTAGATTAACATCAAATACCATACCTAACATTTTAAATTGAGTTTCACCCCATGATAGTTTCCAGCGAGTTTTAATTGATCTTGTACTATATTTAAGAGAACCAATCCAAATAACTTTAGTTTTGTCAAAGTTAACTTTTAATCCAGATATAAATGAGAAATAATTGAGGGTATCAAGAGCAGTATCTAAAGATTTTTTGCTTCCGTCTAGTAACAATGATGTGTCATCTGCAAATTGAGCTATTTTATATTCTTCCTCTTCAATTTTTATTCCTTTAATATCTGAGCTATTTCTAATCTTTATGGCCAAAATCTCTGCACATAATATGAAAATATACGGTGAAATTGGATCCCCTTGTCTACAACCCCTGCCAACTTCGAAAAATTCTGAATTAAAACCATTTATTTGTACACAAACTTCAGTATTATACAAAAAAAGTCTTATCCATTTTCTGATCATATACCCAAAATTGTAGAATAGCATAGTTTCTTCAATAAAATCAAAAGATAAAGAGTCAAAAGCTTTTTCAAAATCTATTAGCATTACTAAACCTGGAATTTTGTTATTTTCAGTAAAATTCATTATATCATACAATAAACGTGTATTTTCACCAATGTATCTACCTTTTATAAAACCTGTCTGATCCTTTGAAACTAGAGAGTTAAGAACAGTTTTTAGTCTATTTGCAATACTTCCGGTTGCCAGTTTATAAACAACATTTAATAATGTTATAGGTCTCCAGTTTTTTAAGTATTGTTTTGGCTTATTTTCTTTTGGAATACATGTTATTGTTCCTAATTTTATATTTCTTGAAAATTTTCCTAACATAAAAGCATGATTTATAGACCTTAAAACAAACTTACCCATTTTACACCAAAACATTTTGTAAAAATTCACACTGAACCCATCACATCCTGGACTTTTGTCATTTTTCATATTTTTTAATGTTAAAGTAATTTCATCCAAAGTTAAAAGACCTTCAAGGTTGTCTGCCTGATCATTTTGTAGTTTGCTCACAGGGCAATTTTTTAAATAGTCTGTCAAATTAATTTTATCCGCTAAATTTTGTTTTCTATACAGATTTTCATAATAATCACTAGTTTCTTTTAAAATTTCATTCTGTTCGTATATCTTACTTCCATCTTCCTTTTCTAAATAATGGATTGTTTTATTTATCACATGCTGTTTTTCTAAGGTGCAAAAATATTGAGTGACCTTTTCTCCATTATCGACCCAGTTTGATCTGGAACGTATAAAGGAACCTTTCAATTTAAAATCTCTTAATTCCTGGAGTCTATTTTGTAGTTCTAATAAATTTTCCTTATTTTCTTCTGTTAAGTTAGATTCTATATCTGCAATTTCTGATAATAATTGACTTTCATATGTTTTCCTTTCTTTAGATTTATGACTGGCATATGATATAGTTTTACCCCTAATTTCCATCAATAAAGTTTCTAAAAAAAGTTCATCATTTATAACAAAATGTATATTTTCATAATCTATTTTAAGTATATTTTCTAAATTATAAACTGGCAAACAGTACTGCATAATAATCTTATCAATTAGTTTATTTATAGATTCAACATACATCTTGTCATTTAATAGAGAATTATTAAACTTCCAAAAGCCTTTACCATGTCTAATTAATGAAAAATTTAAATTTAAAAGGACTGAAGAATGATCTGATTTATAGCTAATGTCTATGTTACACTCTATAACCTTATCAGCTAATGTGTTGGAAATTAAAAAGAAATCTAATCTTCCTTGCTGTAGTGGATTTAATCTTCTCCATGTAAATTTCTTGATATTATCATGTAAAACTCTGAAAGGATCTACAAGAAATCTAGACTCCATTTTGTCCAATAAAAATTTTCTTGCCTTTACATGATGCGCAGTAGACCTATAATTATCATAATCAATTTGTGGATCAACAACAAGGTTATAATCTCCACACATTATCAAATTATTACAGGTACTATATGAATCAACAATTTTAAAAATATCACTAAAAAACGATGGACTATCAAAATTTGGTGCATATAAATTAAGTAATATAAAGTTAGTATCTTGAAATTTTAAATGCATAGATAAAAAAGATCCATTTCTGTCTGTATTTATGTCATTTATCTCTATATCTAAGTTTCTTTTAAATAATATTGCTACACCTTTTGCATTTGACTTTCCATGGCTAAAGAAACAGTTTCCATTCCACTCTGTATAAATTGTTTTCTCCATCTCTTGTGTAAAATGTGTCTCTTGCAAACATAAAATATCAACCTTCTTTTCTTTAAAAAAATCAAAAATATCAGTCCTCTTTCTTTGAGCTCTTAACCCCCGGCAGTTGTAAGAATATATACATAAATTATTCATCCTGACAATTTAATGCAAAAAAATATTCTCTCTATAATCTTTAAAAGATCACAACTAGAAGTACCAATCAGTATTTTTATACCTACACATGTTTTTTGTACAAAATATGCAAACATTAAAAACATGAATATCTTAAGTAAACATGTAACAGTTTTAAAGGACAACAGTCTATTAAAAAATATAAACATCTGCATAATAACAAGTGATGAAATAAATTTGATGGAGTCAAAGGTTTTACAAAAACAGAGGATTTGCAGTTTGACTAAGGATTATAATGTAGAAATATGGATATATTGATTAACATATCTTCCTTTCATATGTGATTGTTTTAACCCCAGTTTGAAAATACATGAGATATATGAGAGCTATTGGTTTTTATTTCTTTAGTGTGGTGTTAAATGTATTCATTCTAATTCTACTTAAATTGTGATATTTGAAACAATACTTAGGATGGTTTTATATTTAACATTTATAATAATCTATGAAAGTAAATAACAACACACTATTTATCTTCAAGGTTAGTTAATCACAAATGAAGAATTACCAATATACTGTTATTTTTAACCATCCTGTACCCAGATGAAAACAGCAATATATAACTATATTTTATAAGACCCTAATATATGATATTATGTTTAATAATGAACTCAATAAAAATACAAATGTACACAATATTCTATTCAATATCAAGTATTCAGATAAAGTTCTGTTTAGTTATATGCTAGTGTTTCAATGTCTCTCTTAATATAACTAAAAACATGTAAAACTTAGATACCAAATTTTACCTAGGTTTGTTTACTTTATAGATAATTTATGTACATTTCCTGTATTGTAAGAGCAGAAAAGTGTATACATTAATTACAATGTCTGTAGCATTTGTGTCCAACAAAAAGTATATTCTGAACAGCATTATAAAACTCAGAGTACAAAATATAACAATTGTAAATTACTCACTCTAATCTAATGTAAATATTGATATGAAAATTGCTTAATGTACCAAGTTTTTCATTTCTTTAACCATCCGAGACAACTACAATTAACAATTACAGTTTCCAGAGTACTAAACTGAAAAAAAGAAAGAAATGACAGAGTGAGTATTAAAAACAATATTTGTCGCATCTATCTTCAATAGCAAGTATCAAGTACTATGAGCATTTTAAAACTCCAGGGAGGTAATCTATTTGATATAAGATATAAAAAAATGTATTACTCTCCCTTATCTAATATGATTTACTTGATTTACAAAACTTTTATTCTTTTCCTTAGCCATCTGATATCTAACCTGCAAAAAATGCACAGAGAAAAAGACACCAATGGAAGAGAAAGAGGGGAAAAAAGAATAAACAAAGAACCTTAAAAAATACAACAAAACTTTTACATTTGACCAACTTCCTTAAAACTTCATAGAGGTTCACAGAGGAGCAGTAGTTGAGGGGTTAGAGTGCCGGACTCCTTATCTGGAGGTTGCTGGTTCGAATCCCACCAAGGGTGAGAGTCTCCAGTGACATTCCACATTCCTCACTTTCGGTGCAAGTACTGGTTTGAAACCAGGAAGCAGTCATTGAGAGGGATTAATATAAGTTGTAAGAACTTACTTTTTAATTGATGTAAAATAAAAAAGTTTAAACTAAAACTTCACAGATAGATTGCCCTTATTGAGGAAAAGACGGCTATTGTTTGGGGTCACCATCACCTTGAATTTGATAACTGTTTTTTCTCAATAACTCTAGTACCATTTGACCAACGCTTTCAAAATTCATAATGTGGTTGATCTTACTGAGTAGAAGACCCCTATTGTTATTAGGGTCATTAAGTCAAAGGTCAAGGTCATGATTACATTTAATTTGAAAATGGTTTCTGCTCAATAACTCAAGTACCATTTGACCCACAGCTTTCAATCTTCATAGAGCGGTTGCCTTTACTGAGTAAAAGAACTGCATTGTTTTTGATGTCAAAGGTCAAGGTCACTGTCACCTTTAATTTGAAAACTGTTTCAACTCAATAACTTGAATATCATTTGACACACAGCCGGCAAACTTCAAACTTTCTGGGGGCATACATGTCATTGTGACCTTTCTTGTTTGATAGGTACTGACAATCTCCTTATTTTTACCTCTGTAAATCTCACCACTAAGTCAAGCTGAGCATGAAAAATGCTTAATAATCACAGGGCCTGTTGAAAACTTCTCTTTTTTCATAAAATGAGGTAAGGCTGTGAGTAATTGTTTGTATGACTGCAGGTGTTCCACCAGAGAGCAGGATGTGCTGATGTTCAGTACCTCCTCTGACATGCAGCAGAACATGTACAAGATGTCTGGTTCCTCTAGAGGTGTCTGGAACAGCTTCCAAGTACCAGGTAGCAGTATTGCATCTATATCATTTTCACATGTTTAACTTTAGTTACAGGTCCACTTCATTTATAGAGATCATTGGTTTGATCCCCAACAGGTCATACTAAAGATATGAAAAAAAGATATTGACAGCTACCTGGCCCAGTACTTGGCATATAAAGGTAGTGTCAAGAAGAAAGAGAGTTCTTACATGTAGGAAATTAAAAACAAGTTCTGGGTGCTAGATACCTTGTTTGTCACAAAATAAGTTTGAGCCAATGGTATCAGATTCACATCTAGAAGGCCCCAATGTCTTTATGTAGTTTCCATCAATCATTTTTTTATTCAGATTTAATTCTGTGAAAGATATTTTTATCAAGACCAGCTGGTATGCTCTGTATTTAAGGTATGGAGACTATTGCTTATTTACCTCTCAAATGGAAGTAAAAGTATTCAAGGAGTTGGCATTAATGCAAGAGAAAAATGATTAAGATATAGGCACATTGACTGATGACATCACAAGCACCTGTTACCAAAATATAGCTGAACTACTGGTTGGCAAAGAGAACCAATATTTATATACATTTGATAGCAGCAGAATTTTTAACTTTAGATAACTTTTTTCTTTGTCAGCCAAATTTTAAGATTCTTACATCATTTGAAAGCTCTTTAAATTCATATTTTGAAAATATAAGCAGATTTTGAATTTTTGCTTTTAAAGAAGAAAACTAAACTAATTTATACCTGTCATTTCAAGGTCATGTGACACGACTATAGCAACTTTGTCTATTCAAAATAATCATAATGTACTGATTAAAATGGTTTAATTGCGAAATTATGAAAATATTGCTTTTGATAAGAAAAAACGTGTTTTTGATGATCGGCTGTTTCCGTATCGACATCGGTAGTTTCCGCTGCAATTTTTGGCTGTGACGTAGATTTATCCCTACTGTACCAGGCAGTAGTGCAGAATTACACTCCTCATTATGAACACATCCGTTTTTAAATGAAAAATAACACTAAACCACAAGTGCAAGAAACACAGTAAAGGCACACTTATAAAAATAACATGCTTTAAATTGTAAGTTAAATAAAATAATGTGATAACTTCTCGTTTTTTTATAAGTAAATTCAAACTTTGTGCCGGGAGAACGGGTTGTAATTTTACCTTAATAAATATTCCAATTTCTTCCATGTTGTGGTTCTATATAAAAAATCTCCTCCACGTTTTAACATGCTGCGTAACCCTTCCTCACTTGATGTTAACGTCATAAACAAATTCTTTTTTTCATTTAAGTGTAGTAAAATTGAAGTGAATTTAGGTGATCTAATATGTTAACATTTGTTTCACTGGAATGGAAATTCACTCTACAGTGTTTTTGAACGTTGGGATATTGTTTGAAAAATAATAATAAGCATGTCCATCAAGTAGAAATTTGTGTCTGCTTATAAATTAATATCCAATAAAATGTCAAAGATCCATAAATCATGCCTTAAACTGTGAGATTTATGCAAATTAACCTACCCAAATGGGACCCTTGTATATTCTGCATAGCTGTCAAAACAAAGCAATAAACTTTTTTATGACCCAATCAATGATAAAGTTGAGACAAATAGCAACATTTTATGGCAAGTGATCTTACAAATTGATTGAATTACTTTTGATCAGTCAAACTTTTGAAAACATTATGTAATTTAGCTTGTTCCAATTAACATGTCTGAATGATTTTTAGTTAAGAAGCTTCCGTGATAATTAAATGTAACAGATCTATTTATGATGAAAATAAAACTCATTCGACTTCTAAATGTGAACAAATCTAAAAAAAAACTAAAAAAAACAATGTGTTTGTGTTATGAGTTTGACATGGTTTTTAGGGCTTCTTCATATTATTTGTTCTTTGTTCATTATTGTTTTGTTTGAAAAAAAAGTAGAATGTAGAATGAATAAACCAAAAAAAAAGATATGCATTTATAATGACAAAAATCATAGATCTTGTCAAAGACTACTTACACCGGGGCTGTAAATTAAAGCCCTGCTTACACATACCTCAGGCAAAATATACCACCGACAAATAAGCAACTCATCACTGTAAGGAGAAAGTTTTTATGGAAAAAAATCTCTCGATTGGAGTTAGTTAATCAAGTCTTCCAAAAAAACTGCATCGGATTAAAATAAGCATATTCAAAATCTTTTTGGATCAGTTACTTGAAAAATATCTCTTAGTCTAGATATTTTCACTGATGTATCTTTTAATTCTATAACCCTGATTTAACTAGCCTCTATATAATATTGCTCATTGGCTTCGTAATTCCATCAAAATTTCAAATTATTTATTTAAAAAATATTCAATGTATTTTCACGATGTTAGCTTAACTACTTTAATTTTGTTTTTTTACTATATTCAGTCTACATTTTCACTTTCCATCATAATTTTAAAGTTTTTGTTAACAATCTAGGCAGCTGTGTAAAGTGGCAAGAGATAAATGTGCGTCACTTCCGGTTTCACTCGTAACAGGTGCGCGCGACCAAGTGCGTAAAATATGGATTTTAATTTGCTATAAAAACATCTTTAAGATGAAAATTACCTGCGGAATTTTGTAAAACAGTCGTAGTTAGGTATATATTTTTCACTCATATGAAAATTTCGAGGTCAAAAATTCGTGTCACATGACCTTTCAGCATTTTTCGAGCAGCTCAGATGCACTATGTTTAACCATTTACAAATAAAAAAGTAAACAGTTTTGACAATTATTTTTTTAAATATGTAAAATATGAGTTTACAGACCTTTAAAATGATATAAAATATAGAATTATTTGATGAAAAATGACTTTGTAACTGTAATTACAAAATTACTATGTTTTGCATTTTTATCAACCACCATGTTTTTGCCAACCTTCAAAAAGTTACCTGTATCTCTTATCAGTTACTTGTTACTATTAATAGATTTCAAAACAATAACATTCAACGTTCCTATAAGATACCATGGTTTGCTTTTGATAGGGAATGTTTGGATTTTTCTATTTGAGTGAAGTTGAAAAAATTAACTGTACAAAATGTACTTTTTTTTAAAGAAAAGAGTATATAAATTGAAATTGTATGCTTTATGATTTATTCGTTGTATTGTATGTTGAATACAGTTGTGTACAATACAGCTAGAATATTGTGCTTTTTAGTGTCAATAAACTAGGTATCTATAATTTAATGAATGAAATACATTGTATACATTGTGAGATGTATCTGATTTATTTATTTGATCCAGCTGTTTTTATTTTTTCAGGTGATACTATATACTATGAGTTTGAGACAGAATTAGCTAGTGCCAATACTCACTGGGGTTATAAATTCACAGTGACAGCTGGTACCAGGGACAGCTTTGAAACTGGGTACATCATACTGAATGATGTTCTTACCTCAAAAATGTCAAGGTAATACTCTCTTACTGATAAGAAAATGTGCCAGAATTGCAGAGAATTTAACACACATAAATGTTAAGGTATTTATAAAGTCCAAGAACAAGAAAATTCACTTTGTTTATACTTTCTAATTTACGGGTACTTCTATAGCACGTAAGGTTTTGCCAACTTGTTTTTATCTGTATCAAGAAATTATCCTTCCTGGAACAAATCTCTGGCAGGTCTTGTAGTCTCTCTCCAGCAGAGGTAGCTGGAGTTGGTTGAACAGTAGGCCAACAGCAGGTCAACAGTGTCATGTACTACTGTGACAACGACATTTGTCTCTTGGGGTTAAAAGATAAACGTACTTAGATGAAAATGTCTGAGTAATCTAGGGTTTCAGTGTTTTGTTTCAAAGAAAAATGTATATTTTGAATTTGAGGTCTGAAATTTATTACCTTGTTGCATAAAAATGAAGGAATATTTTTTAATTCAACATAATATTGTTTAAATTTCATTAACATTGTTGACTGAAACAATTTGCATAAACTTATGACTAGGGCATAAGTGTACACACAAAATGCAGTGATCCAAAACTTTAGTACAGAGAATTGATTTTTTCAGATGTTTGCCACTGAGTGAGCTGTGGACATCTCTGGTGTATGTGGCTAGCAAGCAGACAGGAACACAGAGATTGAAAACAATACAACTTCTCCTCAAGATAATTCAGACACAACACAGGTAGTACACACTTCATTTATAAAACAGGTAAAACAAGGGAAATTCTCAAGTCTGAGAAAACTGCCTGAGAAGTGGTGGAGTAAAACATATATAACATAGGCGGTTCTCTGTCTGAAACTGTTCAGCTAAACGTCAGTCAAAACTTCCTCACTTAAATTGTCAATAGTCTTTCAGATAACAGCAATTTACATGTTCAACAATAGAATTTGTTTTAGTGTTATTTCAAAGTTTTATTCAACTAGATCAGTTATGTATCCTACAGTATCAGCATTTCAATGAACAACAGATGTCACAAAATTTCTCTTCTCCTCCACAGAGATACAGAAATAGAGAAGCTAGATATTAACCTGGGTCTTCTGAAACCATTATGGCAGCTTTACAACACCATGACCAGACAGGAGTCTGAACCATCTGTCATACTGCCCCCTGTGTCACGTGCACTCACTGAACTCTTTCTACAGGTGGAAAACCTTGCAGTTGTGAGTATATCTCTAGATGTATAGTTGTACATTTTGATTTTGTATTTGTGAAAAAAAAATTCCAAGGCATTTTGTTTAAGATACTTTTTGCAGGTAATTTTCTTTTACATAATACAAATGTTTAAGTTTTCTATATTATTCTAGTTAAATTTTCCATGTTACACCCTACCAGTGTTGTCAAGTAATTTGAGGTTCTGTATGCTATACTACATGACTACATGTAGCTGTCGTGTTTTTTTCTGGTATTTTTGAGACTATAATTATAGTGTCTCAGTGAATATATTGTGAAAAGAACTAGAAATTTTGGCAATTATCAGTCAATAATTTCAAAAATGTTCTATAAGTAACACATAATTATGGTGTCACCTAACATGATCAGTCATGTGACATATAAATAAAGAGAAAATAAATGGAAATCGATTTAAATCTGTTACATATAGACCATATACTGGGGCATAACTGGGATACTGTTCAAAACAGGCTTAGATCCCAGCACAGTGAATAAGTAAAGATTTAGTCTACATATGTGTATGAGCACTTGTGTTAGAGTGCAGTGTAGTAGTTTCATTTTAAATGTATGATTTAATGTCATTGTATATTTCAGGAATGGAACATGGTGAATGAATACCTTGTCCTGATGCAGGATATTAGTGAACTTAAGCTGGCACTCTCACAGGTATATTGATTTAACTTTGCCTGCCAAATAGTCTTGTGAGATAATCTGCTATGATATTCTTCAGCATTTTGAAAAACATAAGGGACTCACTTGGAGAATGGGAATATCAGGAAATACCAATATGATACTGTACTTACAATTCAGTAGTGTATGAGGTTTATTTCTGTAGTACTTGGGTGCTTTCTTGATAAAATAATCTCCAAGACTTGGCTTATTTAAAGCCACTGTCGATGTTGAGACATTTATTATATACTAATAAAAGGTATATTAAGATATGCCAGGGTAATAGGTCTTTTGGCTTAAAGATTACATTTATAAAAACATGGATATTGAGCATTGATTATTGACATTGATAAGTTTTAATAATCAGACACATGCAGAACAATTCCTATTACAATCTTACAAATTGACGAAAATCTGAAGTAACATGTCACAGTAGATGTAGACAAAGAAATGTTGCAGTCTGTAATAAACACTGACAGCAAGATATCACATTTAAATATAAGTATTACAGATATATAGTGAATGACATAATGCACAAGATAACCAGTGAAGTCCAAAGACTTGGGTCTTTGTTATCTGTATTCTATCAGAAGACATACTAGGAAAATCTGACTTAGTTGTGAGTCTTTAGGCTGTAAAATCTGTGTTTCATGAAATCATTTGTATTTCATCAGTTCATTGTGTAATAGATATCTTCATAACTGCATATGCATATACATTTTATCTGTACATCTAACAGTTTGAAATATCTTACATGCATTTGACCTATTTACAACTTTACGCAGATAGATCCAAATATGTCCCTAATTTTTTCAGGTCAAATGTCAAGGACAGAAAGAAATGCTATAGACTAAGGATCCGGACCCCAAGATTACTTCACTAGTATAATATTATATTTTTATTTTCAGGGTATACAACGCATAGCAGCTGTCAGCTTGATGATTGGTTACAAGAACCTGGCTACAGAGCTAACGTTAGCCTCACTTCGCAGAAAAAAGTCCCAGGAAGAAAGTGCTTCTAAATCAAAGGGAGCTAAGGCATCATGATCATATGGTTGAATAGTGATAATTGTTGGATTGACCGTTAAAGTGCTATTAAGTGATTTTTCAGTATAATTTTATGAATTTTAAATATGTTACGTGCTAAAAGTGCCCATAATCTTAGATTCTATCCTTATAACACACACAGATACAAAACAACAATAGAATTGTCATTACTTTTTTCTGTTAAATGATTTTGTTTTGATTTACAGGAAAGAAGATTTGCAGTTATGTTATAGTTACAGATTGACAATTAAGTTTCTTACAGTCTAGTATGACTAATTTGTTTTGTTTTGTCAGTTTAACAAGAGGACTCTGATTTGTATGGATGATTCAGTTTTTATGAAAGAATTATGAGAAGTCAGAAACATGCTTCTTGTAGATGTTACAGCTGTGTTACTGTAAGTCAGAAACATTCTTCTTGTAGATGTTACAGCTGTGTTACTGTGAGTCAGAAACATGCTTCTTGTAGATGTTACAGCTGTGTTACTGTAAATTAGAAACATGCTTCTTGTAGATGTTACAGCTGTGTTACTGTAAGTCAGAAACATGCTTCTTGTAGATGTTACAGCTGTGTTACTGTAAGTCAGAAACATGCTTCTTGTAGATGTTACAGCTGTGTTACTGTAAATTAGAAACATGCTTCTTGTAGATGTTACAGCTGTGTTACTGTAAATTAGAAACATGCTTCTTGTAGATGTTACAGCTGTGTTACTGTAAGTCAGAAACATGCTTCTTGTAGATGTTACAGCTGTGTTACTGTAAGTCAGAAACATGCTTCTTGTAGATGTTACAGCTGTGTTACTGTAAATTAGAAACACGCTTCTTGTAGATGTTACAGCTGTGTTACTGTAAGTCAGAAACATGCTTCTTGTAGATGTTACAGCTGTGTTACTGTAAGTCAGAAACATGCTTCGTGTAGATGTTACAGCTGTGTTACTGTAAATTAGAAACATGCTTCTTGTAGATGTTACAGCTGTGTTACTGTAAGTCAGAAACATGCTTCTTGTAGATGTTACAGTTGTGTTTCTGTATGTAAATAATGTTTTAATTGTATATATACACTATTTGTGTCCTGTCACTCACAGTGTATATTCAGTATTACCTGATTGGTTCATAGCCAAATATAGGCTGCATACGTTATCAGCAGTTGTCCATTTACAGTATGTAAATAAGCCAAAGAAAAAGGAATATGCTTACATCATCAGAGGTTGAAAATTGTTCAAACCATGCAGGGATATACACTGTAGGCCTACATTATAAATACCAAACAAAAGCTTATATATCTGAAAATATCATTACAGTTCCTTATCTAGTAAAATGTATGTTCATTTGTTGCTTTCAGATAATGACCAGCATGCAAAATGGACACTGTATCAGTAACATGCATTTGCATAAAACATTTACAGATATATTTATGGCAATAGACAGAAGGAATTACATTTATAAAATCCAAAGATACACAGTAGAAAAGTGCTAGAAGTAGACACATGTTAACATAGTAATGATAGAAAAGTGCAAAAGCAGTCAGCTGTGTTACATATGGAGCATAATGAATCATTTTTTATAGTATCTACAATCAGTATACATGTTTAGTGTATCTAGGCAAAAATTCTAGTTGTAAAACATGAAAGCTTTTAGTAAGCTGTTTTGTTTCCTGACTTGATATTTGTTTGTGTGATATAAAATTAATAAAAACTGTGATATAGCAGCTCTGGTGTTTTGTTGTACATTTCAACATCATGCAGTGACAAGTTAAAAGCCACTGACTCACAGATGGGTCAAAGATGCATAAAAAGAAAATATTTTTACATATAGAAATCCTAGTTGTAACTGAAAAGAACATAACTAAGTTGTCTCATTTTTGTACGCCTATTTGAAATGGCGGGCAGGCAGCGTCCAGTTTTGTCTGGAGCATTTCTACATGCATGATGGGATTTAAGTATTACCTGATATAAATGTTCACCATCATGAGACGTGTCACGTGTAAACCAGGTCTCTAGTTAAAGGTCACAGAGGTCAGATGAAAACGCTTCTCCAGTTCAAAACATGCATAAAGGGATTTTATTATAGCTTTGCACAAATGTTCACCAATGTGAGGCAGTGTCGCATGCAAAATTTAGGTCCCTGTGGCCAAGGTGAAGGTCAAACAGAGGTCAAAGGTCAGATAAAAATATGAAAAGTTTGTATAGACCATTTAGTCATCATGAATTTAGTGACACTATCACATATGTTCACCATCATGAAATTGAGCATTACACGCATAATTATATATGCAAGGTCAAGGTCATTAGAGATGATGAAATGTCCAGATTTTGTCTAGAGCATATCGTTTACATGCATAGAGGGATTTTAGTATTACTTGATACTAATGTTCACCATCATGAGACGTAGTGTCCCGGGCATATACCATGTCTCTAGGTACCTAGCATGAATGAACAGTTCAACGCAGAATTACGAAAAGAGGCTAAATAAAGCATGTGACAGATTTCTACAAAATCGAACAGTTGAAAACAAAAATGCTTTACTACAAGAAAGCGAAAAGAAAGTTTAAAATGAAATACAGCAAATCTGAAAACATACGTTTAATCCAGCTGGCCGAAAACCAATGATGAGAATCAACAGCAATATAGATCTCGTTCTCCTACATCAGAGTCAAGTCAAATACTTAATAGCATAAACATACGTACATGTTTTTCGTCATCACATCAATTTGGTGGTTTGATAATCAATTATTACACTGAAAAGTATAACAATTTATCATTTACAGTGGCAATTACTAAAGTATTATCAAATAAAATATATTTACATAAATCAGTACATTTTAATTTTACATAAACTTACTTACACTGAAATATAAAATCAGAGACTGGGACTAATTAAGATGCACTGTTTACTGAACTTGAATTACAACAAGCAGTCTTCTTTCAAAATAACAATAAAAGTCCAAGCACTGTCTAACTAACCACAGATATCAAAAATGCCAGAAGGGAAAACCTTTTGTAGCAGTGGTATAATAAGGTACTTGTACTCCTTTACCTATCAGCTTGCTTTTATGGCGACATGGTAGAGTGTCCGCTTAGCAATCGAAGGTACCCTAGTTCAAACCCAGCTCGGGGCAGGTGCTTTTTTTCGGGTTACACTCACATTGACTGTATTTTCATTTTATATTCTCTTATTTACAGAACACAAAAGAGATCATCATTATCAAGTACCTATAACCAGCTATATCTTGATTTAGCTATTCAAAAGTCTTATCTCACCGATATTAAATTAATGGTCCTGGCGTGTGGGGTAATTGCAATTCGAAGGGTACTCGAAAGATATAGTTCTGTAGAAAGCTATTAAATGTTGATAAATCTACTAATTTAAATGCCTTGTATAGAGAATAAGATCGAGTATCATACACATTTTAGATCAATTTGGCCTCTCAAACATCTGAATACAGCATTACCCGAAACTATTATTCAACAATTAAAATCTCTAATATTTGACAACTGTTTAATTTGCATGCAACTGTTTGTTTACATAACCCCATGTTCTATACTTGTATACCTGGGTGAAATAAAAGTTGTTGTCTTACTGTCTGTCTGCTATACTAGGTACCAACAACTCACTGAAACTTGAACCCTAGTGTATATTTAAGCAAAATTTTTAATTTGAAAAAATATCTTCATCATAACAAAGATTAAAAAAATCAAGAATTACTTCGACAAAAATTGTTTCTTCCCATGAATTATCACTGACACCTGGAAATAAAGTCAAAAGGAAACCAACGGATATATTCCAAATATACAATAAGATAATAAGATAAATTGAAAATTTATACCGTTTTGGGGGTTTTTTGTAAGCCCAAAATATAGAGAATTAAAATTTCAAGCACCATTTTGTCATTGGCCAAATATCAAAAAATTCGAGCAACTTATGAGATTAAAATCAAGAAAACTCTCAGAAAACATTGCATGCTTTGTATATTACGTAAACAAAGAGATTCTGTATGTTTATTTTTTACATATAAGTGATCTTTATGTAAATACAACGCGACAGTTCTTACTTAAGAATATTCTAATGGTATTATACCAAATTGCTTCTCTTAATCTTATGTTTTGCAAAGGTTTTTGTTTTGTTTTGTTTTTTTTTTTTTTTTTTTTTGGGGGGGGGGGGGGTTTGGCTACAAATGTGAATGATATTTAATAAATATGGTATGTATACATAAAGTGACTACACAAATAAAAATAATTTACACTTTAATGTTCTGTTTAATCAAGTACCTGACGTCATCAGTCATGCCACCATATGGTGGCAATAAAAGATTAAGTTAGGTGTGGAAAACAGGTCACGTGCCATCTGTCAGTGTCGATTCTGAACATTTGGCATGAAATGACATGTTTGTTAGAAACATTTAAAAACCGAAACAAGTCAGATTATTGCACATAACTTGTTCTGCAACGACATAGAAAGTCAAACTCTGCTCCGCATCTCGAGATGAATTCCACGAAAATTAGCGACGCCATGATAGAGACCGCACAACAGACGCTCTTAGACACTCAAAGAAAATTCCGTGCGTCATGCACCCAGATAACACTGCTCAACGCTCATTTAGATGATATGACTTTACGTTACCAGAATGCAAAAAGAGATGGACATCATCGTTTCCGCTACAATCTCCGACTAAAAGTGGCCGTTGTGGAGGGGGTCCGAAATATGTATTATGAATACGCCTACATCAAAGCTGAGCAGGTGGCCGCTATCAGACGACAGTTGTATGGAGAGGTCATGGAAGTCACTGACGACGATGGTGCCTACACCGAAGACGTAGTAGTAGTATAGCAAAGATATACTAAATGCTTTCAGAGAACATAACGGCCAGATTTCATGGATGCTTTCAGAAAATATAACGACCCATGTTAGATGCAAAATTGTGCCGCAAGGCCACACAAATACTTTCGAAATAAATATTTTCAAGGAATTGTCAAAACTCCAAGCTCTCACTTTGTGAATGGTGTTTGTTTACTAATAAACCCTTATTCTTTATCATCAGAAATGAATGAATTAAACTTCCATAATCTGTGAAGATTTACTAATTTAAACTCGAAATAACTTGGAGGATGTGCCAAGAATATGGATGAATATATTAAAGTGTGCAAAACATTAACTAAAAATACTGTAACATACAATTTCCAAATCTTCATATACACCATACAGACATACACAAGTCTTCGCATCAAAATGAACTACACTATAATTATATTCTAAATTTAATCTAAAAGGAATATGTGAAAATCAACATTGCAAAGTATGTGCATTCCTTACTAATTGTGTGTTTCAGGCGTCGATTTCTACGCGATGATTTAGAAATCATTAATAAAAACTGCATATTTCATAGAAGTTGTGGCCCAATACCAATAAATTTAAATTAGTCCTATATTAGGGAAACCACAGAATAATTGTTAGAGTATGTAAATTCCTTAAGGAAGCCTACAAATTACGATCGAGGCATCTCGGGGATTAAAAAGGTACATAATATACATTCATTGTGACTACTGTAAACATCTGTTTTTTCTTTTGTTGTATTTTTTATTATTTGTTTTTTGTAATATCTTCTTCTGAAAACTAAACATGTTAGCACTGTAATTTATTTGGTTTTCACTGTTCATTGCCAAAACCATGTAAATGGTGAAATGCAATAAATGGTTATTGTTGTTTGTTGTTGTATAATACATGTGTACTAATGTTTGCGTGAATCATCTGTGATTAGTATTTGTGCATCTGAAAATTGCCATTACCAGAAGCCCGTAATGAACAGCATTTCCTTAGTTCTTCTCAGATAAATCAAAGAATAACATATGATTTTCTGGTTGGTCTTTTTTTTTTGAAAAGCGCGCGTTATTTAGTTATAACATCGAAAAGAGTCTGAAGTGTGCATCATTGCCTGTATATAATGCATGTTGTCTTTATACATGCATACATGAAAATATAATTATAAGCGCATCTTCGTAGCTCTGCAGCGTGTAGTGGTGAGTTAGATAGCAACGTATACAAAATGCGTACTCATACAGTCAGCATTTATGACCGTTTCTTTATTCATTCCTCTCTCTCTCTCTCTCTCTCTCTCTCTCTCTCTCCTTGCATTTATATGACTGTTTTAATTTTGCTCAAAAAGTAAACTAAGGTATATGTATCGTCTGTCAGAGCTAATTCCTGATGAAATGGAGAATTGCTGTTGTAAATGGCTACATTTCTTTACCAACTGAATAAAGGTGCTTAATGTAGCTTGATATACAGTGAGCAAACTTGAAGTAAGGGATTTAATTTTTCGACAATTCATGGGAAGGAACTTCTTTCGAATGTATTTGGTTGGTCCCTTAAGGAGAGACCGTGTGTAGCCCTGAAAAGGGCTGTTGGCAGAATCAAAGCTCAATTTCTTCGTCTCCGGATTCACTCTCGTTCTCGTCGGAAACAATCTCCACAGTTTCCCCGAACAGCTGTAGGCGGAGTTCTGCGACCTCTTCTGCTTTGATATGAGCGTATTCGTAGTACATGTTCCTGACGCCCTCGATAACGGCAAGTTTCAGGCGCAAATTGTAGCGATAGCACCGGAAGTTGTCCCTTTTAGCCCGTCGGTAACGTTCTTGTACGTCCTCCAGCTGCTTATTCAACATGACAATCTGAGAACATGCTCTCTTGAACTTCTGTTCAGCTTCTTTTAATGTCGTCTGCTGCAACATCTTGCGCAGTAAATCTCGCGTGCAGTTTGTTCTTGCTGACATGGTATTGCCAA
Organism: Cyclina sinensis; assembly: GCA_012932295.1. Lineage (NCBI taxonomy): Eukaryota > Metazoa > Mollusca > Bivalvia > Venerida > Veneridae > Cyclina > Cyclina sinensis. Next base: position 68,666,064 of record JAAONU010000001.1, on the reverse strand, counting down.
TCTAAAAGTAGTTTCTGCTTTGTTGCCAGATTTGCAAAGTTTTGCACCAACAAGAGATCTTCGACATTTTATCGTAATATTTTTGACACAAGACAGCACTTGCTAATTTCTGTGGAATGTTTGACATGTGGTTGCACAAAGGAACCTTTGTATAATTTGATTGGCCAACAGTTGTTCACTGACCGTGACATGCTTGGCAGATTTTTGTTACGAATGACAATACATTAGCGACAAAAGACATTGATACCAAAGTGGCAAAATGAAAACTTTTAATTTCCTAGGTTTCACTAAATGTTTTCCCTCTTTTTTCAATATTGAATAAACGTGATATACAATGCATAGGTTTTTTATATTTGTGATCGCCAAAAGGTCGATATGCAATATGTTATTTCAAACTGAATAAAGATATTTTTGCCTCCGCTTTTTAAACATATTTTATTTGTAGTTGAGTAACAATACATCTGCAATCATCTACAACTAAAAACAGGTTGTGTCGCGAATGAACGCTCAGTCCCTCAGTTAACAACAACACATATTTTATAGGCATTAAATCATACATGAAATTCATAGCCGTGTGAAGGTATAAAGCAAAATGTTAATAGATGATTCAATTTATAAGAACAGACAGTACGTGAATTACATCAATAGAAGTTATTAATATTTAGTAAACATTTACCGTTTTTAAAAGCAATGTTTATGTATTTAGTTAGGTTATAACCAATTTCTTAATTCTTATAATCTGTAAAAGTTATGCAATGTTGCTCAGCTGCAGTAATGTTGATTTAAGGACAGTTTTCGTAAATCTAAATGCTTTGAACAGGATCCTCTTTGGTTTTAGCCTCATATTTACCGGTTACAGTTGCTAATTATGACTGTAAAGATACGTGAACAGGATATGAAGTTTTTCAGACAAAAAAGCCAGTCATGACAGATACATATAAATGAAGGTCAAGTTCTTGCTCGCATAACAGTACATGAAACATTTTCCCTCAGAGTAAACTACCAATAGTTTTCTATTACGAACAAGTTATTACTTGAATAAATGTTCTTTATTTTCTCTAAAAAAGTTAGATGTCTGTGGTTAACCGTTAAAGAACCAAAGTCAACATGCACGTCTCACTTAGTGTGTGTATAACGATTAACTGTAAATGTTCAAGTTATTATAATAAAATTTCTTTTCTCTTCCGAATTGACAAAAAATTTTAAAAAATGCAATTTGCGTCCTTACATTCCGTGTTGTCTTGAAGCAGGTGTATAATTATATGTGTTGCTTGCTTTATTTTCTTACACTATAAGACCAGCAGTGACTCTGGTGTAAAATAATCCTTTATCTATCGCATGGCGCTATGACATACACACCAATTTGACTATTTTTGCTTTTTTATTATTTTAAGATATTGATAAATATAAGTTTAGGATTATTTGAGAAGAGATTGGTTCGATTATTCTTGAGGTTCTTCTTCTATGTTCGTCTGTCGGTTGCTATCAGATATAGATGTACAAAGGCCCACTAAAAGGAATTTGATTCAGAGTTAGAAATATGTGCTTAAAAGTTTTCTTCCGTGAACTTTTTCTCTAAAAGAACAGAACATCATTGTGATCTGTTCTGTTCTTCTCTAAAGAGTCATCAATAAGACTGACACACCGTCCCACAAATAATTTGAATTAAATTAAAAAAATTAAAAGAACGATATTAACATGTTCGGCAAATTGGACAAGATTACAAGGTATAACCATAAACATAAATGTCAATTACTCTTTAATTACTCATTTATCATTTATTGATTGGCCGATGAAGCAGTGAGTGATTACTTGAGTGAAAGATTAGGCGGCAATTAAAAGATTAATCAGGAGGTGTTGAAAACTAAGCCGAACATGCCAGTGCCAGATTCGTAATATGTTTGTATTTAAGAATAGTTTACAAAGTCTTCAAGTAAACTATAGCTTCTGAAATTCAGACAGAACAAAAATGAATTCCATAAAAATAAACGAAGTAATCACTGAGGCAGCGACACTTGCTTTATCGGAAGCAGAAACGAAGTTACGGAAGTCATGCACCCAGATCACTGTGATGAACAAGCACTACGAAGAAATAAAGAAGAGGTACAATACAGCTAAAGAAGAAAACGTCCACAGATTCCGATATAATCTTCGTCTGAAGCTGGCTGTGATTGAGGGTGTGAGAAACATGTACTTTGAGTACGCCTACATTCAGGCAGAGAAAGTTGCTGATCTCCGTCGCCGACTGTATGGCGAAGAGATTGAAATCGTTCATGGCGATGAGCGAAGCGAATATTGAGCAACTGTACACTTTCCCATCAAGTCAAACGGTCCTTGTTAGGACCACACTGGTACTTTCTGGTACCAAACATATATCTCGAAAGATGTTACTTTCATTGAAATTGTCTATCCATTGACTGGATATCAGCGTCAATACAGTCAATTGTGGTCAATGCTGTCCATCTCTCTCCAGTTTTAATGAGGTATCTTCTCAGTATAATCACCTTGATTCTGTTAATTATTTTATGTGAAAACTAAGATAACAGTCAGTCTTCCTTTAAACAAGAAATAGCAAGAAATATAGAATTAATCTGTACACTTCAAGAACTTGTGTAGAAATCGTGTTCATCCCCGTCAAATGATACTTTATAAAAAGCTACATGCTTTGTGATGATACTGATCAGGCTTTTTTTCCCCTTTTAATATCAATAATAATTAGTCAAGTATCACTGAAACAGAGGTATTCTAATTAAGACCCTTAAAAAACAGCAATGAAAAGTGCTATTTATATTATGATTAAAATACTGAAGGAAACGAAACTTAGTGATTGTGATATACTCAGATATTTAAGAAATAATATGTATCCAGGCGTGGTTTATCGTAGAATAACCCAAGTTTTGAGTTCTTAAGCGTAGGAATATATCACGAAGGCCGTAGGCCTATGTGATATATTGTTTCGCATAAGAACGAAAAACGGTCAAGTTCATACTCGCATAATAGTACATGAAACATTTTTGGTCAAGTTCATACTCGCATAACAGTACAGGAAACATTTTCTCTCAGAGTAAACAACAGATAGTTTTCTACTACGAACAAGTTTTTACTTGAGTAAACGTTCTTTATTTCCTGTAAAAAAGTTAGATGTCTGCAGATTAACTGTTAAAGAACCAAAATCAATCATGCACGTCTCAGTGTGTATAACGATTAACTGTAAATGTTCAAGTTATTATAATAATCCTTCTGTTCTGTTCTGTTCCGAATTGACAAAAAAAAATTTAAAAATAGATAGATAGATAGATTCTTTTATTCCTCCAAATTTGAAGAGTACAACGTATATACATGCAAAACAAACAAGTGTAAAGACGTGAACATAATATACAGCGTACATAAACAACTTTCAAAATTCCTAATAATAGACCCAACGGCCGTTCTAGTAACAATACATGCATATAATGTTATGAGCATAATCAATCAAGTGTTTGAAATAAATATGGCTACTCTCCACTACTACTTTTTTTTTTTTTTTTTTCCGCTTCCGGTAGTGACCAAGATGGCTGGTGTTATTTACACTCTTCAAAAAATATTCTTTTTCTGCTGAAAAATTTGTGATAAACTGTAGCTAAAGGTAGTATTCCTGTTTAAAAGAATGAATAGCTATACCAGTGAACGCTCAGCTGCTACGAACCAGCCTAGCCCTAGTGTATCGACAAAAAATCGCTATGAAATTTTCAGTCAACTAGACAGTCAAGGGCAAAGTGGTATTGTAACTGACCACGTGTTTAATGAGCAGTCCTTTAGTCAAGTGCAACGTTCTAAACGTCAAAGAATTAGTACTGGTAGTACAGATATCTCTATTGATGAATATAAGCTGCTTTCCACAGATGATAAACTTGCTGCTATTTTTGCTGAAATCGCTACGAGTAGGGGGAAAATCGAGGTTATAGAGAGCAAAATTGACGATTGTATTCAACTTCGAAATAAAGTAACTATTATTGAAGACACTCTCTCTTCATATGAAAAACGCCTAAAGTATGTGGGGTACAAATCTATCGATCACGAAACACGTAACAGGCGTTGTAATTTACTTTTTGCCGGATTTCTAGAAAGTAGGGGTGAAAATTGTCAGCAACGAATCAGTGACTTTCTCTTTGAAAATTTGAACATTGAGTGGCCAGTGCACATTGAACGCGTATATCGACTTGGTCCTTTTGATAGAAAGAAAATAAGGCCAATATTTGTAACTTTTGAGAACTATTATGATGTTCAACTGATTTTATCCAGGGCCCACCTACTCAAAAATTCCAATTATAGTATCAATAAGGACTTTCCACCCGAAATAGCGTCGGCCAGGAAAGACCTGTGGCCTACTTATAAATCAATGAAACAGAGCTTCCCGGATAGCAAAATAGTTATGGCATATCCCGCGAAAATAATCCGAGATGGTGAAGTTGTTTTAGATCGCTTTCCAGACTGGGATGAAGTTATGAAACATGTAAACATTCAAATACAGAAATCAGCTGATCAGAAAACTGGGTCGCGTAGTAATTTACCAAATAAACATACCGTGACAATGAATGATCACGTGACAGAGTTAAACTCGGACAACGCACGGGTTTTTACAAATGATAAACATTCAGGCGCGTATCAGGGGGTACGCCAAAATTCAGCGTCACCAATCCATAGTTATCAACGGCAAAGGAATGAATCTATCTCACCTAAGCCTAGAACTTCCCCACAACCTCAGCGGGGTCGGGCACCGGATAGAAAAAGTCCTCACAATAATAGCAATATGCGGCCTAGTAGTGACAAATTTGCGAGACCTTGGTCCACATCTGACACTAACAGACCAAAGTCAGGAATGAGGATATCAGAAGATGTAATATAGGACAGAAGGGGGAATTCTTCTTCTCGTCAGAGTTGTGTCGAATCTGTTAACCTGAATTTTTGCTCTTTGAATGTTAACGGCTTAAAGAAACGTATTAATTATCCAGATTTTGTAGAGTTTGTGAAGTGCTATGATTTCTTCTGTGCTGTAGAAACCCATCTTGATGGAAATGATTTAGTAAACATTGATGGTTACGTTTTTATTGGCAAACATCGTACACAAAATTATAAACGCAAATCTGGAGGAATAGGCTTATATGTCAAGGGGAAATATTCGAAATATGTGAAACTTATTCCTAGTAATAACGAATATATATTATGGGTTTCAATTGATAAACAGCTATTGCAGCTATCAGAAAATGCAGTCTTAGGTATCATATATTTCCCTCCAGAAAATTCTCGTTTTTTGAATGAAATTGATACTAGTAATTTTGAAAATGAAATTATTTCTGCATGTAGCATACATAAATATGTTCTGTTAACAGGTGATATAAATGCCAGAGTTGCAGAGCTAGCAGACTATCTCCCTTCAGATCCATTTCTAAACGAAATGTTCAATATTGATGATGATTCCATATCCCATTTTGATAAATATTCGATTCTTGATAAATACTCTATAAGACTTAGCCGAAAATCGAACGATAAAAAAACTAATTCGAACGGACTTATGTTAATTGATTTATGTAGAAACAATAACTTGTTTATTGTAAACGGTCGCTACGGTAACGATCTGCAAGGAAACTTTACCTTTAGAGAAAAGTCAACGATTGACTATCTTATTGTAACTGCCAGTTGTTTTTCTAGCCTAGAGTCGTTCGAAATTTTAGATACTGATGCACTCTTCTCAGATGGACATAGTGCTTTATGTTGGTCAATAAACCTGTTACATAAGTCTAGTACATCTTCCATTGATAATTACAATAATTACAAAAAACCACATTGGCAAGACGACAAATTATCCATCTTCCGTCAAAATATTGATAATAACCATATCGATTTAATATTGAAGACTTTTTCAGACCGGAACTCATACGTCGTAGAAACTGTGACAAAAGAATTACAAAATTTATTCCATAACGCATCGACTGCAACATTCTCCTTATCCCAAAAATACACTTCACGAATAAATAATAAACCCTGGTTTGGCCCAAAATGCCACCGGGCAAGACAAACTTATCATTACGCTAAATCCGAATATCGTAATAGTCGTACTATTGACAATAAACTGAGACTTCAAAATGCCAGTAAAGAATATAAACGTGTCATGAATTACTATATAAAGAAATTTAAGCACACTAATGCAAAAAAAACTGAGGAAAATGCAAACAAAAAACCCTAAACAGTATTGGAAATTTCTTAAGAATCTTGAACCTAAGTCGAAGACCGACGATTCACCATCGATTAACGAGTTTTACGACTTTTTCAAAAATATAAATACTAATCCACATTTTGACGATGAAGGTAATCGTTTTATAACACATGATTTTTTAGAACATTCAAATCAATATCTAGATGCCCCTATTACAGACGCCGAAATTCTAAAATGCATAAACAATTTAAACAATGGTAAGGCGTGTAGCCCGTCGGACAATATACTCAATGAACATATTAAAGCTACAAAAGATATGGTATTACCAATATATAATAGACTTTTTAACTTAATACTTGATACTGGTAACATACCTGCGTCATGGCTTGAGGGGTATATTATCCCGATTTACAAGAACAAAGGTAACCCATTAAATACCAGTTCATATAGACCAATTACTATCCTATCATGCTTAGGAAAACTTTTTACAGCTATTCTGAACTTAAGATTAACCAGTTATATTGAATACTCAGAAATACTGAACGAAAACCAAGCGGGTTTCAGATGCTCCTATTCTTGCTCTGATCATGTTTTTACTTTGCATGCTCTTGTAGAAATTCTTAAAAAACGTAAACAAAAGGTTTTCTGTGCCTTTGTGGATTTTTCTCAGTGCTTTGATAAAATATGGCGATTTGGTCTCTGGCACAAGCTAACGCAAAATCTCATCGACGGAAAGTTATTCAAAGTGATTTTTAATATGTATCAAAATATCAAATCATGTGTTAAACATAGTGGTAATCAGTCTCCGTTTTTCTCTTCTGATATAGGCGTTTGACAGGGAGAAAATTTAAGCCCGATTCTTTTCTCTCTATATTTAAATGACTTACAAGTATACCTGGAGACAAACGGTGCAGTTGGTATAGAGCTAGATGATACATTTAGTGATGAAACTTGGCTTAAACTTTTGATACTTCTGTACGCAGACGACACCGTTATTGTCTCCAATAACCCTGTCGACTTTCAAAACAGTTTAAATAACTTCAATGACTACTGCAGCCAATGGAAATTAACAGTTAATCCGAACAAAACAAAGGTGATAGTATTTGGGGCTAGAAAACGAGGTGCTTATAATTTTAACCTTGGTCAACATATACTTCAATTAACAGATAGTTATCATTATCTAGGAGTAACCTTCTCCGCCTCTGGATCCTTTTTGAAAGCTCGCCAACATGTAAGTCAGCAAGCAAATAAAGCAATGCATCTCCTTTTCACGAAAACTAACAATGCAGATTTACCGCTAGATTTAACGATTAAATTATTTGATCATACTGTTATGCCAATACTTACTTACGGTTCAGAAATATTTGGTTTTGAAAACCTTGAAATTCTTGAAAAAATTCACAATTCATTTCTGAGACGAATAACCCATGCCCGTAAAAGTACCCCAAAATATATGCTCTACGGAGAGCTTGGGAGATATCCGGTATTTATTAATGTATATACAAAAATGGTTTCTTTTTGGTCCCGTCTAGTTGTTGGCAAAGAAAATAAACTATCTGCTAAGATGTACAAGTATATGCTTAATAAAAATGACGTAATCTTTAAATGGATCAGCAAGATAAAAGAAATTCTCGAAAGTCTTGGAAGACCAGATATCTGGTCATACCTGCATGTACTAGTGCATAAAAATACTCATAGAATAATAAAACAACTTTTGATAGATCAGTATAAACAACACTGGTATAGTCAAATGCAGTTGTCAAATAAAGGCCGAATCTACAGTTCCTTTAAACGTACCTTAGAATATGAGAGATATTTCAACATTCTCCCAAAAGAAAACTACATCCACCTGTTCAGATACCGAACATGTAATAATCGTCTCCCAATTGAAACTGCACGTTGGGGAGGAACCGCGTACCTTGACAATACATGCAAGCTCTGCAACTCTGGCGAGGTAGGCTCTGAGCAGCACTACTTACTAAAATGTACATTCTTTTCCAGGGATAGAAACAATCTTTTACAAGACTTTAATATTTTTGATAATGAGTATTGCTTGGCAAGAATATTATCGTGCCAGAATGAGACTAAACTTGTTAAATTGAGTAGATTTGTCCGCACAATAATGTCAAAATTTTAATGTGTTTTTCAACAAGTTTAATTGTTTTTTGTTTGTTTGTTTTTTTCTCTTCTTCCTCTTCTTTTTACACTCCTTGTATACCCTGGACTCTAAGTTTACTACTATTTACTACGCTGAAGATAGTATTGTACAACCACGTCAGCTATAGTCTGTTTCTTAAATTTTCTATATGCTGTTTGTATAACTGTTAGCTATTTACATTATTGTATTACTTACTATACACAAAGATATACATTCATTCAATCTACGTTCTAAGTTTACTACTACTTACTACGATGAAAATGGCATTGTACAATTACGTCAGTAAATCACTATTCCTTATTAACTAAATGCTTTTTGTATAACTGTTAACACTTTACTTTATGTATTACTATACACTGTCTCTGGAATTTTCCAAATTCTGTTTCTTTAACTGTTAACATATTAATTCATGTGTTTCTATACACGAGGATTCCCCCAAAGTTAAAACTTTAAAATATGTTAGTATTAAATTATCTACTTTTTCAGGTACTACCGGAAGTTACACGTTTGTCTTTTCCTTTATATTGCTTATCCCCATGTTGTAAAAAATTACATTGGGTGTAATAAAGAAATCTGTCTGTCTGTCTGTCTGACAAAAGAATGCATATTACTCGTAGTTGAACTTTAAGCATAGAATAAGAAAATTTGTTTAACAAATTTAACAGCCAATTATAATTAAAATTGAGCACAATAAGCTTTAATTTATCTAAACATGGAGAGGCAAGTGGAAAATTGTTGTGTATTTCTTAGTATACGAGAATATTACCAAATGTACAATAAGACGATATTAACAGTGTCATATTAGAGTGATTTTGACATCAATCAAGAGAATTGAACAATATATGTTAATGTATGAAAATTATACAATTAACATAGCGATATGTACCAAGGCAGAAATATTACTATTACTGCTACTATATTATTGCATTTTGACTTAACTGCTTAAGATTTTTGCATTTAAATTCATGTATTTCCTTTAAAAGACAGCATTATGTCTTATATAGATTCAATATCTTAAAGCCGAAAACGAAATTACTTTAAGAACTAGGTCTATGTTAAGCACATTTTATACTATCATGTCTGCCATATTAACGATAGCCTATGCTGGTCGAATCGAAAAAAGTATAGGCTACTGAAATGACATAAGGTATTTGACACTGATAGAAATGCTAATACAATACTGTTTGTCTTCAATCATTTACAAGTAACCTTACTATTCGAGTATAGTATTAAATGTAAACAAGTAAGTTCGTAAATATGCATTACACAGTTCCAAATTATAGCATAGAAAATCGGGTAAATGTATTTCTAAACATGTTATGGAGCATTTTCAGTAGTGTGTACTGACGGCAAGTCGCTTGATTAAACGCCAACGCTATAAGCTTATCAGTCTGCCTTTCTCGAGCACACATTATCCATTCTGCATACTCATTAATCCCCATAGTTTCAAACATGTAGGACCAAAGGGATTGTCGGATATCTATCACTTCACTACAAAAGTTCAGAACATGGTCCACGATATTGAAGCACATGGCGTAGCACAGAGAACAACTCTGAACGTATTGTCTAGAAAACAAGTTCCCGACGACCGATACAAGGGACATAATCCAGAGTCGCACATCTTTTGAGTATATTTCACGAGAGAAAAGTGCACATGGATTATTGACCTTTGGAAGGAACTCTGGAGCTGATGGTCGTAGTTCTAAAAGGGCGTTTAGTCTTTCAGATTTAGCAGGTATCGCTACACATCTTTTTATGACATTTTTCCACTGACATTTAGATGGAAATCTTCCGGTTGAGGTGTATGTTTGTAACACATGTAATAGGTTATATTTCACTAGAATTCTATAGATATCTGGAATAAACCCCATTATTTGTTCGTCGCAGTTCAAATATCTAGTAAGACGATTCAAGAAGACGGTCTTAGCCAAATATCGAGTCGGTAGTCGACAGAGCTGGCCAAAGAATGTTAATTTTCTACTGTCTATTATAGTTTCACATGATTCCATATCTATTGTAGATAGACAGTAGTTCGTGTTTGTGTTTCCTTTGAGTCCCAGTATTGACTTAATGCAGAATCTATGCGAACGCTCAAGTAAGTTCATATCAGTTTTGGAATAACTATTTAGTAATTCACAACCATACATAGCCTTGGGTATAACTACCGATGCATATATAGTTCTGTATGTCAATGGGTTAAGACCTTCCGGGTGTAGACCACTGTTCACAATACTTAAGTAGGTTCCTCTAAGTTTTGAACACGCTTCTTGTATGAATTTCTTCGAAGATAAATTTTTATCACAAGTAATCCAAAGGTGTGTGTATTCGTCAACTTCATTCACGTACTGTGACCCTAATGTCCACACTCTGTCTGCTGGATGCTTGCTACGATTGTTAAACACAATGACGCCGGACTTTTCTGAATTGTAATCGTAGCGCCACTTACGTGAATATTCACTGCATATAGATAACATACGTTCCAGTCCTCGTTTCGAGAAAGCTACAAGTATCATGTCGTCTGCTACAGTCGGTGCACAAATGTTCATATTGTACATACAGAAACCAGCTTGACAAGACTCAAGCTCCTTGATTAGTCCATTTATGTAGCACAAGTATAATAGCGGCGAGCTTTTGCTGCCTTGACGCGTGCCTTGGCGAATTGAAATCGGGTTTGATACGTAACCTCTATTTCTGACGGTACTTGAAATTTCCCTATACATTTCTACAAAGTTAAGAAAAGAAGTGCTGTCAATGCCTGTTTCATGTAGTCTACATAGCAAGCCATACACGGTCAAAGGCTTGGCGTCCATCTAGAAAGCATATGTATAGCTTGCTGTCTTGTTCAGCGGCGAAGAGAACACTTTCACGTACCACAAATGACGTCATGAGACATCCTAGCTGCTCCTGGAATCCGCCTTGCTGAGTACTTATGGTGTCCAATATTGTTTCTTTACATCGCTGCAGTAAGACCATTTCATACAGTTTTAAAACGACAGACGTAAGAGTTATGGCTCTGTAGTTGTTCGGGTTATCTTTTCGTTTTTTCCCGCCTTTATGAAGGGTAATAATTGAACCCATTTTCATTGTGTTTGGGATATAACAAAGTCTTAACATACCCGTAAATAAGTTTGCGAGTAGGGGCGAAAATATGTCATTGGCCATTATGAGATGTTCGTAAGTTATTTTGTCTGGGCCACATGCTTTTCCTTTGGGACAGGATTTTATAAGGTCAGCGATCGTTGTAGCAGACACAGTTGCATTTGTATCCGGAACACTAGTGTTGATAACACTTGACACATAACTGTTAACGGAATCTCGCCATTGATTATCATACTCGGGATTCTCTGTTGGCGTATATAAGTCTTGAAAGTATATAGCCCATTGTTCAGTCAACTCCTTCTGATCTCTATATACCTCTCCGTTAAATTTGATTCCTGCACCTGCACTAGAATTAATATTTTTTCGCCGCAAGTTCACCATTTTCCAGAATGTTTTAGAGTCGACTTCGGCAGCCTGGTCAATTTCGCTATCCAGTTTCGACATAAATATTTCTGTGAAATGTCTATGCGCTCGTCGAAATAAGCATTTCGCGTCTTTATATTCACGATAAGCATTATTGTCATTATTACGCGGACGGCCTTCCATACACCACATAGCGCGTTTCCTTTCCATTGTTTTGTGAAGTTCGTTAAGCTCCTCATTCCAGTATGGCTTGACGTGACGTTTAAATTTTGGTACGGGGAGGCATGACGATGCAACACTAATACTATCTACGAGTGTCGATGCCGTGTGTATCTGGTGGGACCAAACTTAAGACTTCTAAGGCGACGTGCTCTGCTAGTTGGGTAGTATAATGTTGCTTATCCTCTGCAGTAACTTTACTCCAGTTAACTTTAGACGAACAGTCATTGTCAAGCGTACGAATGCCATCAGTATGGTTTAAAGGAAATTTCAATGAACAAATAATGGCAATTTGCGTCGTTACGTTCCGTGTTGTCTTGAAGCAGGTGTATATAAGTGTTGCTTACTTTATTTTCTTACACTGTAAGACCAGCAGTGGCGCTGGTGACCGTGTAGTATAATCCTTTATCTATCAAAGAGCGCTATGAAATACAAACCAATTTAACTGTTGTTTTTTTTTTTTTTTTTTTTTTTTTTTTGATATTGATAAATATACGTCTAGTATTATTTGAGAACAGATTGGTTTTATTATTCTTGAGGTTCTTCTTCTATGTTTGTCTGTCGGTTGCTATCAGATATAGATGTACAAAGGCCCACTAAAAGGAATTTGATTCAATGTAAGGAATTTATGTGTTTAAAAGTTTTCTTCCGTGAATTTTTTCTCTAAAAGAACAGAACAACAATTCTGATCTGTTCTGTTCTTCTCTAAAGAGTCTGACATCAATAAGGCTGACTCACCGTCCCACAAATAATTTGAATTAAAATGTTTAAGAAAGACTTTTAAAAACAACTTAATAAGAACGGTATTAACATGTTCGGCAAATTGGACAACGATACAAGGTATAACTATAAACATAAATGTCAATTACTCTTTAATTACTCATTTATTTGATTGGCCAATGAAGCAAATGAGTGATTACTTGAGTGAAAGATTAGGCGGCAATTAAAAAATTAATCAGGAGGTGTTGAATACTAAGACGAACATGCCAGTGCCAGATTCTTAATATGTTTGTATTTAAGAATAGTTTACAAAGTCTTCAAGTAAACTATAGCTTCTGAAATTCAGAAAGAACAAAAATGAATTCCATAAAAATAAACGAAGTAATTACTGAAGCAGCGACACTTGCTTTATCGGAAGCAGAAACGAAGTTACGGAAGTCATGCGCCCAGATCACTGTGATGAACAAGCACATCGAAGAAATAAAGAAGAGGTACAATACAGCTAAAGAAGAAAACGTCCACAGATTCCGATATAATCTTCGTCTGAAGCTGGCTGTGATCGAGGGTGTGAGAAACATGTACTTTGAGTACGCCTACATTCAGGCAGAGAAAGTTGCTGATCTCCGTCGCCGACTGTATGGCGAAGAGATTGAAATCGTTCATGGCGATGAGCGAAGCGAATATTGAGCAACTGTACACTTTCCCATCAAGTCAAACGGTCCTTGTTAGGACCACACTGGTACTTTCTGGTACCAAACATATATCTCGAAAGATGTAACCTTCATAGAAATTGTCTATCCATTGACTGGATATCACCGTCAATACAGTCAATTGTGGTCAATGCTGTCCACCTCTCTCCAGTTTTAATGAAGTATCTTCTCAGTATAATCATCTTGATTCTGTTAATTATTTTATGTGAAAACCAAGATAACAGTCAGTCTTCCTTTAAACAAGAAATAGCAAGAAATATAGAATTAATGTGTACACTTCAAGAACTTGTGTAGAAATCGTGTTCATCCCCGTCAGATAGTACTTTATAAAGAGCTACAAGCTTTGTGATGATACTGATCAGGCTATTTTTTTCCTTTTAGTCCCCCGCTCCTCCACTTACATTACTAATTGTCTTCGGATGAGACGTTAAACCGAGGTCCCATGTATCAGTGCTATTCAATGAGCATGCAAAAGAACCAGGAGTGTCTCTGCAACGGTATGTTTTATGTATCTTGCACTATCCCTCACAACATAACTAATCTCCGCCAGGGGCGTCGATCATATAGGCAACCGGTACCGACGATAAATAAACACAAAGAGAGAGAGAATCAACCTCAAATTGCCTGTGTCGATTTCATTATAAATACTTAATTAAAGTGATCTTTGTTTTCCAAATACCTACAAACAAATTAAAATTATGATTAAGATGAACACCAACACGTTATAGTTATAAGTCCACCACTTGTTCAAACGGCACCGTGTTACGCCTTTTGGAGGAATATTTTAGAAATTAAAAACCAGGTATACGTATATTAACGTAATATGCGTACCTGCGTACCTGTAAAAACACAGGAAACTTTAAAGCAAACTGTTCCTTAAATTCATCGACCAAAAAGATGTGGTTTCTTTGCTTCTTTTAAGGCAGAAATAATAAGGACCGGGGCATAAAATCTTCAAAACTCCATAGAACAACAGAACCAATGATTTTTTTTAATTACAAAACGAAAGGACTGGGCCATTAGAAAGCAAACCCTCGTGTATTAAGTCACTGGAAAATACAGCGTTTAAGAAAACAAAGTGTTCTTGCATTCCCGCAAGTTCATGCAATCTTGAATTTTCATTGAAAGATTTAGGTAGCAAACACTGAATTATAGACATCCTTGCTAAAATAGTGATAATAAAAACGTCAGTCATCCGTTAAATTGTCATGACTCTTTAATTACTCTGTGATGTGATTAATTTTTAATACGCTTAGAGTGATTATAAGAGTAATCGACAGGTGTTAATTTCTTATGCAAACATGCCACTATCGGTGTCAATATTGTCAGCATGACTTACATTGTGACACGATTACAGATTTTGCATAAAAATCCTGTTCTGGCAGATTATGAATCATAACATCTCTGGTTTCTCTAGCGAAATACAATAAAAGAAAATTGAAAAACAAAAATGAGCATGCCTTCGGAGAAAATTACCGACGCCATCACAGAAGCTGCGACTCTTGCTTTATCTGAGGCTGAAAGGAAGCTTATGAAGTCATGCTCCCAGATCGCTTTGATGAATAAGCGCCTTGACGAGATGAAAGTGAGGTACAATACGGCTAAAGAAGAGAACGTTCGCCGATTCCGTTACAATCTTCGGCTGAAGCTGGCTGTGGTCGAAGGAGTGAGAAACATGTACTTTGAATACGCCTACATTCAGGCGGAAAAAGTTGCTGATCTTCGTCGCCGACTATACGGTGAAGAGATTGAAATCATTGATGAGGACAGGCTGCGTGAACATGAAGAGGATTCGTAAAATCGGCAAAAGACTTTAAATATATCTTAACAAAACGGTCCTTGTAAGGACCACAAAGGTACCATCAGGTACCAAAAAATTATCTCGAAAGACGCACCTTCACTCAGAATTGTCAGTCACAATCTGTTACTACAGCAGCAAAAAAAACGTAAAAAAATGCCTGAATATGTCTTAGGTGATTTGTGTTAGTCCTGTAAATGAGCCGTCATGTTATTATTTACATATCTAACGTTCATTTTTATGATAGTATAATTTTGTTTATCACCTTACACGTTTCAAGTAAAATTGAAAACATAAAATCTCATAGAAAACAAGTTGGCTTCCTTTAAAAAGTAAGCCAAAGAGAGGTCAGCAGCTGTCGTCACTGAAAGAATGAATCTACTTGTTTCCAAAATCATTTTGAATTTTTTAAACGTTCTGTAACTTAAATAATTATAAAAACTAGTAACCTAACTATTATTAATAGTTAATACCTCATTAGGCAAAATGACCGAAACTGACTATAATTTAGTTATTTCAAAATTTTTATGGTGGCGTATCTACCATTTAAATAAATGAAACAAATCAAGATAACCTCATGTATTTCATACCTTGTAGAATCTTGGGGATCTTCTTATAAGCCTCTAAGGCTTTACTCCCCCCTCTTTTACAACAATGCATGTAGTTGTTGAAGCCAGAACTCCCATGTTAAGCTGCGGCTTTTTTAGGCTCATTAAGTTTTGTTTTCCCTTTCAAGCTTTTATTACACCTTTCTTAGTCCAAATATTTTACAAAATAATCAGCGATAGTATCTGTTAAGCTGGACTAAATATTAAAAGGGCGTAAATTTGATCCAAATCGAGGAAATGGACTTGTCAAAAATGCTCTGAAATTCGTAAAAAATATTTACCATTTTTTCATGACCATGGCTAAATATTAATTTGTTCAACAGGCTGATGAGTTTTTCAGAAAAAAATGCATTTTAGAATTTGTAGTTTTTAAAAAGTAGCATGCATTATAAGAAATGCATCCCTATAATTGTATTTTTTGTGTTTAGTTAAGGGAATACAAAATTATTCTGTACGTTCTGTTCATAATGGGCCGTTTTAACCATTAGCCGTTTTGACCCGATGTTAAATTTTGGTTTCGTTTAAATAAATTCGTATTATGATTCGGAGCATGCGCATAACTATCTTTGTAGACTGGTTTTCACGATTTTAGGCTTAATATGAGATCATTAACTAACATTTGATACGCAAAAATGGATGCCTCCAGCAATTAAAGCCAACACTGTGGAGAGGTCTGATGACCTCTCCAATTAAGGTTAGCATTGAAAAGAAGCAACGTAACTGATTATTCATATTTTTTTCTAGACTTGAAACAAGTTCCTTACTTTGCATCTATCAATCCCTAAATCCCATAACGTTTGAATTTAATTTCCAGATGGCCATCATCTCCAGCCCCTGTCCCATGACAAATTAATTTATGTTAGGTTTTGGGAGAAAATGGAAGATAAAGAAAGTGACACCAACGTAAAAAGCGACTATCAACTATTTTTCTTTTCACAGCCTGTAGTTTACTAGGGAAATCGATCAGGGTTTTAGTCCGGTCCTTCGCAAGAAATGAAAGCAGAAATATCACAGTTCACTTTAAAGGGTAATATTTGTAGAGAGATACGTGGGCAGGGTCATGTAATTTAATGACACTGAAATATTTGAGAAGTTCTGTTGAATTATAACAAGGCCTGTTTACTCATCATTTGTTCCAGATTAAAGAGTGGAAGAAACGTCAATTGAGGGACGTGTGTTGTTTAATTATGAAATAATATAGTACTGGTAGTCAACAGAAGATTTCGTCGTTTTCAGTTTCCTCTCACACAATAACACACGTATGAGAAGTGGAAACTCTTCAATCACATCAAAATTTTGGTTGACCGACATCAGTTGAAGACATAAAATAATTGCTGAAACTAATTTGTAATTGTACAATCACACAATGTGTAAGTGCGTGCGTGCGCATGCCTAGGTATGCGCGTACGTGTGTGCCTGTCCGTTAGATCAAAAGGTTAGTGAAATGATTAAAACTATACATTTTAAAACAACTCTCAGTGTGGCAAGGGTAAAGCAAGCCGAGTGTAGCAGGTTTATAGGTGATAAATCGATAAAGTAAAACCGCATGGTTTGGTAGCTCAGTTGGTAGGGTGTCCGCGGAAGAACCCTGGGTTCAAGTCCCGGTCGAGCCACGATTTTTCATCACCTGTTACAAAAGTAAAACCATAGTTTCAATAAAACTGACAAGCAAAAGCCCAGTCAATACCGAATAACAAAAGTATTTTTCAAAATCATCATCATCAGATCATCAAAACAAAGTATCATCGTACTAAGCAGATTACACATTGTGAACTGCCTTCACCGAAACGGTTACAAAGCCTTTTTTATTTAGACAATATTTCAAACAGGTAATCAAATATGGCTATGTTTACTCAACAACAGTGTCATTGAACATTCTGATAAAAGGAACATTACTTGTATTAATAACATTCTCAGTCCTATCAGTATTAATCTGTAATGCGACTTAATCTATCACTGCAAAAATGACAAAAGAGCACTAGATTGGTGCATATATCGTAAGCAAACATGCAAAAACAGATATCAACGTGTTCTTGAGAAAATAAGGATTAAAACCCGCTTCTAATCAAACGTTTTATCCTTCGCCATAACTGAGATAAGCAAAGTATTCAGGATTTACCTTTGTAAAATATTGAAACGATATCTTTTAAGTAAACAAAACGTAGTCCTGTTGATTGTACAGAAAAAAATGGCCGTGCACGTATCACATTGACAAAGAGCTTATGCTACTACATTTTGCTAGAAAATTATCGATCTATGGTTTTATCGGTAGAAGTAAATTAACTTTATATCTACTGCACGTTTGCATCTTTCGTAGAGTATTAAAACGGAGAAGAAACGGATGCATTTCTGCACGCAGTGTCTCGCTATCACGCCATATACATACTGGTTCATTTGTTACACGATTCATCGAAATACATCAATAGGCTACGAAGTAGAAATTTATTGAAAAAGATCTGGAACTACACTGAAACAATTTCTAGACAAATTCTATACTTTTAAATTTCAGGAAATAGGCGTTACGTTAAAATCTAATCATGATTTTGTTAAAACATATGACAACAGGTGATAAAAACATCATTACAGAGGGAAACACAAATTCAACAGTTAGCAAATTATCTATGAAACCTTGAAAGACAAACTGAGGCATATATTGCACAAATGAAAATACAAAGAGGCATAGAACAAAATCGTTTTAGATCATTACATAACAAACATAACATTTGTTAGCAGGCCTATAAATACTGTAACTTGATCCCTAAAGCCACAAACAAATGCACTAACTTAAATCAATCTTATCTAGCGTCGGGAACTGGACTAGAACTGTGTGTCGTTTTTCCGTGTACCATTTCCGGTGACGTCACAGACGCTTCACCGGTTTCTTCTATTCTTGATTTCTTCAGGGTGGCGAAAATATCTCTAAAAATCATTTTATAGGGGGGATTTTCAAGATCATCCCCTGGTTTTGTTAGTTTGATTGTTGTCTGCACAGCTTTGTTAGACAGACGCTTTTCAATCTCCCTTTCAGCCTCCTCGCCTTCCTCAAGTAAAAGACTGCTAGGCCGTTTACCTTTCTGTAATAACATCTCATATCTCTGAAACAGTGACTGATACTGCAGTTCTAATTCATTCAAAATGGAAATTCCGGCATCATCTGGGTTCTCAGGACTGTCTATCGATGTCATAGTTTCTTTTGTTTCCATAGCAACTTGTTCTAACGATTCCCGACTCCCATAAACGGAACCACCACTCTCCATTTTCACAATTTTACCTTCGCTGTTAAACCGAGGTTCGTCATCTTCCACTTCAGTCTGCAGAATGTTTCTTTTTAACATGTCAAGTGTCTTCCCACAATTGATGCAGTACTTTCCAGATTCCATTTTGATTTTTTGAATATCATCTTGTAATTTTTTATATTTTAGCAAATCATCCTCCAATATTTTCATTTTCACCTCGAGTGACGTGTTTTCCTCCCAGAGTAATGCTACTTCCGTTTCAAAGTCTTCCCTTTTGCGCTTTTCTAGCATATTTTGCGCTTTTAATCTTTTGATAATTTCTTGTTGATTTCGAATCTCAATTTCGTAGGGATTTAGAGGTAAATTAGATGTTTTAAATCTTTCATTATAGGTCCAGTTACCAATCCGTTCATAACATAGATCTAGGTTCTCCTTGTTGTCAGGAAGATTGGCCAAGCTACGCGCACGTCTTGTGTCTTTGTTCTGTTGGTTTTGCATTTTCTTTCTCTCACGTTCCGCGGCCTTCAGGTCTTCGACTCTCTTAGAAAGCTCTTCATTTTTTTCTTCCAGATTTCTGACAGTTTCAGCAAGTCTGAAAGAGAGCATGTGGATTGGGAGAACTGTCCTTATACACTATTAAGTAGACACGATACTACTTAGTTGTAAATTGTAACAGATCACCTTTTTATGTAACGTGTATTGTAATTTCAGATATACATGTACACATGTATATATTTTGTTAAAAAAGTGTAATAATATGACGTCATTTGGAAATGTCTCCGTCCCTACATTCCGGACAGGGCAGATGGAAATACGGACGGACAAACAAACGTAGTATGAAAGACTGAAGATGATGTCCCCAGTGTGTAATGTGTAAAATGTTCGCAGTTATTTTAGTCTTTTAGCTGACTGTGTTCTTGCTTTGAAATACAGAAAAAACACAAGAGAGATACAAATATAAGTTGAGATAATTACACAGAAGAGCTGTCAAACATATTAAAGAAAACTTGAGTGTCTCATCAGAGGTAGGTATTTTTTGTTTTGTTTCGTACCTGTCTATTTTCTGTTTATCAGCTTTGCTATCAATGGTGAGTTTCTGATTCCGGTTTTCCAGGTCATGTATGGCCTTGTCGATCTCCTCATAGATTTTGTTCTTTGACTCGCTTGTCTCTCTTAGAGAGTCCAGCTGATTGTTCAAATACTGTAATAAATACATGGAAACATGATCAAATGCAGTTATAAATATGGTTACTTTGTTACTTAGGGTTGTTTGTTCAAGCACTGTAAGAAATGTGACTCACCATAATGTATACTGAATGACTTAAATTACTGACTGTTTCCCTATTGTCATGAAGTACTGTTACATAACTAATACCGCTCACAGTTAAAAAGATAGTGTAAATATTGTCAGTTCAAGCCATTGTCATAGATACAACTACTCTGTTATTATATTCTAGGCACTATAAATAATGTGTTATCAATTTGCTCTGAAACATACTGATGAAACTAAAACGATGGCTGTACAATCTACACAGAATGCAGACTGGTTCAATAGATATTTGAGTTGTGAAATCACTTAGATCGATGTTCAATGATACAGAGTCTTGTCGTCTGTGAATCAGTCAACGCATTTTCCACAATACATTCTACATACATACAGCGTTATTGGTTAATTCATAAAAAAGATTCAACTGCCTGTCTGGTAGGCTACGCTCTTGGCGTATATTTGGCATGATACCCGTGCTTGCATCGTTCATTCCAAGTTTCGATTCGACATATGATCTTACATCTATTTCTAGTTGCTGATCTTCATTGGTCTGTTGGGACTGCAACAACTGTGCCTCTAGGTCTCGGTTCCTCTCCAGTAACGCTTTACCCAGCTCGGCCGCTAACTGCAAGTCTGAAAAGGTACAATTAACACTACTTACATTTACAGTTGCTCTAATAGCACATGTTTATGCTTGAATGCGTTTATAGTCACGTTCTTGAAACAATCTCACTGCTTTTAGAAGTAAGAAAATCGTTACATAAAAAGTTTAAGTCATATGATCAGCGGTGTTGAGGAAACAATTTAAAATGCTGGAATCCAGTAAGAAAATGTAAAACTTATAACACTATGAACCTACATGGTACACCTATGTTGTTCTTTTTGTCTTGTGTGAAAGAATATTGTTATCTATACTGAGCTTCTGGGATATGGCATTGCGTAAGATCGCAAATTATTCCTCTCTCGGTAATTAACACTAATCAATATTTGCTGTGGTCAGACTCCCCGGACAATCACGAAAATCAGAAAATCGAAAGGTGATACCACATGAATGAATAGTAGACCAGATAATTACTACCTAGAAATCTGTGTCAAGTGGTACTAAAATTATATTTAGGTTTAGCGCTAACACAGCTTAATGATTCCATGGTCATGGCCATATTCTTGTAAAATGCATTTGCATCTTGTTTTCCCGGTTTATATAGCACATGAAGGGCGTCAAAGTGCGTACTATTGTCGGTCTATAAAGACTGATTAAGTAGCAAGCATGCGAGTGACAGCTTTATACAAGTTTTGTATTGAGCAAGATATATGTTGCATGCAATAGTGACTCAACAAGAATACTGTTTAGTAGTTAACAAAATACTTGCTATACAGAATATAAAGAAGATATTGTAACAACTCTGTTGACATAGACAGTTTATAGTGAGTTCTCTAATAGTCATGCAAAACAGGATCCTCTTAATGAACCATAACTCTAGCCATTCTGAATTCACATAATGATCTCATTCGGAACACCTCGGGCGACTTCAATAAGTCACGAAGTTGTCGGAAAAGGCCGAGTTGTTACGATTGATAATAATCTGTGTTCCCGCATTACCACACGGCACTAAGTAAAATTATGAAATAATCATAAAATATCTCGATGACGTTATTTTTATTTGTTGTTTGAAAACATACTCTGTCGAAGATACACGTAGTTGTAACCACTTAGGTTTTTCGAGGCTTTATTTTTTATGTCTTGCTGTTTGGATCAGTTATAGTCGCTGTCTTTCCGCTCTCTGACTGAATGTTATGAGTGTTCAATCATTTTCTGTGTTGTAACATGACAAACAGACACAATACTTCATCGTTGCCGTAAAACTTTTTTGATGACTTGAAAACTTGAAATGAAAGAAACCGTATCAACACCATTTCGTTTTATAGAAAGACAATAGTGTACGCGTTTATGTACTGTACACGTAAAGGTAACTCCGCCATGTTTTCGCAGTAAATATTACCTTGAATAATAAATAAATCTTTATATGATTGTTACGTGGAAAGTACAGTGCAATTAAAATGTTGTTAGAGGCTTTGTTGAGTAATTAAAAAAAAAAAATGTGCCCTCGATCCGGAAACTGAAGTAACTGCACTTAGAAGTAATGTTGCTCTATATCAAATGTTGCTCTAAACCACAGTATTCTTGGACTCAAACAACATCAGTAACGAGGTAAGTCTTAAAGCAGGGTACACCGAATAACTTCACTGTAACAATATATAAAATGTTTGCTATATCAGATATCCACGTTTACTAATTGTTAACCACGAATCCAAATAGCTTCAAACCGTAGCAAAAATGGTCACAATTAATGATAAAATTCAAGGAAGGTCTGGCTTTCTGACAGCGTACCAAATTTTGTTTTTACGTGCCAAAAGACAAACCATGCAAGCTCTTGCGTGTTCATTCCTTTGTAATCTTCGTAACAATAATGCAATAGTGATATATAACCTAAAGGCACGACCCGGGAAGTTTCACATAACGATTAAACAATATGGAGACATTTTGGTTAAGCTTAATAAGACAAGTACATGTCATTCCGATATTGGACACGTGTTTATCAGGTTGGGATGCTATTAAACTTGTCATTGATAGAATCAGGTTTTGTATTAGTTTTTTCACAGACCCACATTAATAAAGATTTATTGGACAGGATAACAATATTGGAAGGAAGCATGACTCACTCTTGGAGTGGAATCATTGATTGACTGCTGCAGTATCAATGAACGCGTATTGATTATTCAAAATGTTACAGAGTTTGCTGAAGAGTTTGTGGCAGATAATGGCGACCATATACTAGAAATATTAAAAATTTCCACATTCACCGGAATGATTTCACCTGTTTCTCTGACAGGTTTTGAAAAACCTAACACTCCTCACATCCTAAAATATCACGGGTCCGCAGAAATTTCGCTACTCCGTTGTATTATAATGTGTGAGACAGGTATACTTTTCAGTGATAAAAGGATTACAATATGTTTTCATGCATTCCTGAGATCCTCGCATTGTTCGCAGCTGTACTGGAACATTAACGACATAAAACCTGCCTGAAATATTTTTGACATTTACAAGGAAATAACTTGTATGGTTGACATACTTCGCCAGAGGATAAAATAGCCTCATGTAAATTACATGAAAGTATTTAATCACGCTAACAACACTATTATTTATAAACATTGTACTTGCATCAATTACTATTTCTAATATTTTATCTAGAATGTTGGCATATCATGAGCAAATATTGTTGGAAACTAAATTACGACTGCACATTGTATACTGTTTTTCATCTGTAAATAGTTCATTTATCTAGGGCTATGTTTGAAAGATAGTAATATTGAAGATTACGAATGCATACTAAAATGGCCTACTTTTTATGCAAATCATGTCCACTTCCACTTCTTACCAGCAAGCGTTCAGTATCTGGAAATGTCAGAGTGATGTAATTTTGGAAAAGCGTCTAACAAAACACGGAAGATTGAGAAAAAAAATGCTATTAATAAATAAATCAACGTACCATTCTCATACCATTCCTCCCTATCCCCTGTTTCCTCTTCCATATTCCTTCTTTTAAAGTCTTCTGTGAATCTTATTTCTTCATTTACATGTTAATTTCATCTGTCACTCTAAAACCATATCTCCTACACGAACATATCGACTTATACACAACCAATACACATTATAACGTGGCACACTAGGAAATCACGTGACCAGATAACGAAGCAGACGATAGCTAGCATCTGCTACGAATATTTTCTTATAACATTTTCACGTTTTCTTGTTAAAGATGTATGGCAAATTACCTAGCACATACGATTTAAACTGGATTTACTGAAAAAAATAATGAGACATGTTACATGAATGAAAATGTTGTTGTTTTAATTATCTGCCGCTCGAAAATTTAGCGTGAAAGTTTTAATGTCTGTAAATGATCTATTTTCATCAAATGCAAAATTTTATTTGATAAAATAGTTAACGAATAAAGTTAGATGCTATTATGATCGTTTCAATTCACTTACAAGTGCCACGCCCGCTTCGCAGCGCGGACCGGTAAGAGATCATTTCAAACATCTACTTCTTTAAAATCTAAAAGCGTTTAGTGGTACGGCGCAAGACGTCCTTCGGGACCAACTACAGTGGTATAGTTTCTTCTTGAGGCACACAAATAACATAGACGAGACGATATACACTAACTATGCGTGTACTAGTAGTGCTTATATCATTTTAGTAATATTGAACAAGGATAGACTGCATAGAAATGTCATATACGTCAAAGCACTCTCAATTTTCAGACCAGACATCTACAGTTATTAATATATATTCTAAGACAATTGAGATTTCTAATTTCAGTGGAACTCAAGTCTTTTTTCTTTGACCAATGGCCGTGCAAGGTCTACTTATTGAGTAAAGGTTAGCAGTGTATCTCTCACATGATTAACAATTTGAAGTGTGTACTTTTCGTACCAATGAAATATGTTATACATTTGATCCGATATGCAATCCTCAAATTTTACCTACATTGCTACATGAGCACCAAAGTTGTTGCTTTTTACACAGTTCTTCAGAGTTCGCTATGACAGAGTATGATGATTCCGAAAATGTGAAAACTGCCCATTATCAATCTATTGGTATAATCTATTGTATTTATTATTTCAGATGTAATAAATCTAATACTGTTGTATTATTTCACAATTCAAACTGTTATCTTGTGTACTGTAGAACAATTAATATATTCTCAAGTACATAATAATGTTTACAGAGCTTCAATGACAAAACATTCTAACGACGGTGAATTGTGTTATCTATGGCTAAAAAACTTTAAATAAAGATGTTATCAGTGTGTTTACTTAAGCCTTGTTTTATTTTTTTTTTGACCTCATATATGCAGTCAAAATTTTATGTAATTAACATGATGAGCTGTATATGCATTAGTGTAAATAGACCATATGTTAAAAATCCCCCTTCGCTTGAGTCTCAGCCATGTTCACTTATATCGCATGATACAGAACATGTTGCTTTTTCTGTTCAGTCAAATACAAAATTTGATACAAAAATTTTATTTATATCAGTAATTTTATAACAAATTAACAATAGTCATCGACATATGAAAAAAAAAACATACCAGTGTTTTAAGACAAGCATTGATAAAAGGAAATATATGCACGTAATGATGCGCACAAGTTAAACACATACAGCAAGAATCTAAACAATCATAAAAACTGAGCTGTTATTATGTTAAAACATACATTGACATAAAAAAATGCTAAAAGGGCGCAACTAAGACTGAAAAGAAAAAGGACACTATTGTCTGTGGATAAATATAAGAACTACAAAGAGAGAGGCAAATCCATACATCAAATATTTTCAAATTAGATACATTTCAGTATTACAAGTACGTAAGAAGGGAATTAAGCAAATGTACTACAATTTGCACGAATCTATCAGAATCCCCGTCCTTTCAGGCTAAGGTGACAATGCAATAAACCTCGTGTTTATGGCTTTTGCTATCAGTATAATCAAAGGTAGGTACAGTTTAGTATATTGTCGCTCTCGCGCACAACTTGTAGTCTTTTTTTCCTTCTTTTGTAAGAAAATTTATCTTGTATCATTCAGATTCTCAAAATTACAAATTCGGGTATGTATTGAAATATATAGCCTAATCATATTACATAGAGCTGGGAATTTAAAAGTAAACTTAAGATGGTAGCATTTTGTTTCACAAACTCGCCTTATTCGCTGTTTAAAACTAGTTTGTATCACAAGAAGTCCGAAGCCTTTCTAGCTTATTTTGACATGTAACGAGAGTAGTTCAGTGGTAAGCCTTTCTCTCTTTATGCCCCCGGAGGAAGCATATTGTTTTTGGTCTGTCTGTCTGTTTGTTTGTTTGTTTGTCTGTCTGTTTGTTTGCTTGTCACAAAACATTAACCTTGACCATTACACGGAAGTTCTTCCATCTACAGCCTCCAAACTTCACAGTTGCATGCACTTTATTGAGCTCTACCTGACCCAAATAGAGGTCATGAGGTCAAAGGTCAACGCCCCCTCCTAGGCATGTAGGGGGGCACTTGTTTTTTTTCTTTTTTGTCACCATTTTATTTTTAGATCTTGAGATAATATGTCTACAAAGTTCAGAAAAGTTAGAAAACTCAATAGCTAAATCTCGAGCTATAAAGTGTTTTATGCCCTATAAATGTTAATACGGAGTGGTGCAGTGAGCTGTCACATTACTGGTTCAAATAATTTAGGATTCACTCATTTGGTTAGTTTTCAATATGTTTGAATTCCTGCTAAAACATCTTTCGGATACTTGAGTTGTTTATTTTCTTTTATTTTTTTATTTTAGGTTAATTTTGTAGTTATTGATTTATTATCGATCTGTGTTATAACTTAGCTCAGTAATGTGCACGAGATATTACCATATATGGTAATATGTGGGATTAGCGGTTCATACATTAACCGCTTGTGATTGTTTTTTCTCCATTTGAGGTCACATACAGTAACTAAGTAAGTAAATATTTTATTAAAGTGACATGTGCAAACATAAATGATAATGACAATATACAGATACAAAAAGGCATGCACCCGGCCCAATGGGCGTATAAGTCACATAATACTTGACAAAACATTTAGTATGATAACAGTAAGCGGTTCAATGGTTATGAATATAGTTAATATCGCAACCACGCTCTTAAAAATTTCATAAATTCATGTATTGAACAAAATTTAGTATAATATGAATACGTATAAATATATCATTTCATACAAATAACAGTGGCTAATATAAAAGAATCAATCATTTATTTAAATTAGAAACTATGTATTTGCTTTATCTTTGAAAGAAATTGCTTCTACGTTTCAAATATGCGGCTACCAAGTACATACAGACATTCCAACTAAAACTTGTTTAGTTTGTTTTCCCACGCACATTCCCGCCCGTTCTGTTAAAAAAATCGCCTTATATTCAATAGATTTTTGTTATTTGTGTTGAAACAATTGCAGTATAAGATATAATGAATTGGCATTGTAAAAAAAAAATCCAGTGTTTATCGGCAGAAGACAATCTAGAATTTAATGTATAGATTTATGCACATATTTTTATCAGTATGTTATCATGTTGTTTATCTATTTCAGATCGAACGATTTTCTGTCGTTTTCATAACTGAATGAAAATGGAGAGAGTGTGCGAGTTTTCCCCGTATTTCTTTTCCGACTATAAGTGAATGAAAGAAGGTAGTTTCTTGGACATCATGAATACTTGTGTATATACATATTTCTGTTTATCTGTATTAAGAGATGGACTCAATTATATCACATTCAGTGGTATATATTTTGTTTTTGTGGAAACCATCAAAGTAATAGATTGATATTAATAAACAAATGAATGCCTGTATTGACCACTCCTATTTCTTAGTTTGTTGTTTATTTATAACAAAGTTATAAAATTGTAAGGTGATAAATAATTTATGTTTGTCTGAAGGAACTGAAAGAAAGCATAAAGTGATTTACATTTAGTAAGTTATGACCTAAGAAAAAAATAAAAGCGGAAGAACATCTTATTGCGTGCGCATATGAAACACCGGTTTATTGGAAAGTCGATGCAACGTGGGACACGACTTTTCCGGACGATTTGTCGGTTGTCTGGACTACACGTAAGCGAAAGAAGTTGCCTTAGGGTACTCAAACCATTTGTCCGTCCACAAAGCATTCGATCCCTTCACTTGTCATCAAAAATCATGGCTTACAACACCCTTGAAAGAGGCCGCCTGAATACAACGGATTACCGAGTGTTTATCAGTAAGTTTATAAAGATGAAATTCTTTAATCAATTGTTTTTTTAAGCTGAAATAAGCGTTTTAGTCACTCTAAGATAAGTATTCGTGTCTTCAATGTTTTAATATTGTCATTTAAGATTTCTCAATCTGACAATGCACACAAGCAAAAACAACGGCTGATGTAATACGACTCAGATATGATCTGGTACCTTTTTTTAGCTACCAGAAAACGCGAAACTGAAAGACAATTTATGAAAACAATCATATTACTTTTGAACCACATGGCAAATTTATAATTATATTACGGAATTTATGAGATTTCCATTATAATAAAGGATCAAATAAACAGTTTAATCATAAGGCAAATAAAAAAAGCTTTTCAGATTTGCAGCAAGTATTGCCACTGTTTGTAAAAAAAGGCGATGTAGAATCATACAAGATTAGTATAATTAATACATCACATTGATTACAAATATAAACCTTTAGACATAACTAAAATTTATATAACAGTTTACTAAGTTTGTATATGCTTTTGTAGTATGAAATATTTTACATGCCCATAGCAAAAATTGCACTATTAATTTAAAACATGGTCTTAAGATTGTGTACCTTTAATCAGTGGTCTATTAACTCAATTCTTTATCATATCAATAAATTGTTCACTTACATGATAGTCTTCCACGGACTTCTCGGTAATTTTGGGTCTTTTTGGTAAATAAATGTATCTTAGGTGATTTTATCTTCACCAGTATGTATATCAAATACCTGCTTCTCTTCTTTGCCAGCAAAGTTTGTAAAAAAAAATAAACTTTTCACAGAATTTTATCTGCGTGCTTGATCTTTGACAAATGCTTGCTTGGTTCCGTAAGTTTTTTTTAAAAAATGGTTTAATCCCATCAACCGCAATATTTATCCTTTAAAAAGTTAAGTGCCTACGATGATCACTTGATTGAGCCGCTGTTTGTAAAACAATCATCCGTGATTATTGACTATGATCGAGCTAATTGGTTCACGAACAACTTGAGACATATTTAATCTGTTAATTGCCACAAACTGACACTCACATGTATATTACCGGATATTACAACACATGGACTGCGTCTTTTGATTTATTACTAGTTTACTGCTGTTGATATCGGAAAACCAGTCAACCGCCTTGATCTGAGATAAACATTCTATTTTTTGACTCGGGGGGGGGGGGGGGGATTTCCAAAAATGTCAAGTCTAACAGATCACACAGCAAGGTGCATTTATTAGTCTGTTCTTTGTCTTGAAAAATTGAGATATTTATTTATATTACATGTAGGGGACTTTAATTGCTTTGCAATAGTGTTACAGTCATGTACTTGTTTGTCATGAAATATTATTGTTTTCAGCTAACTCGGCAGGTGAGCCTATTTCCCCATTTCATGACATCCCACTGTATGCTGAAGAAGAGAACAAAGTTTGTAACATGGTTGTTGAAATTCCAAGGTGGACCAATCATAAAATGGAGGTATGTAAGAAAATGATTTAAACAATGATTGAGGAAAAGAAGCATTTACACAGTTAAAAAATGTAATTTACTGCTATGGAGGGCACTTTCCATCACTTAATAGTACATTCCACTGCAACTTCATAAGGATAAGGTAGGGTTTGCTTGAGTTATACACCCTCTTGTAGTTAAATCAGGCTGGCAGTTGGAAGGACCTCTACTAGACACCCATCTTCTTTAAGGAACCACTGTTCTATCAGATGGTCATAGCCATTGGGGTTCACCAGAGACCCTTAGTAAGAACTTTAGTGATTACAATTGATCATCAGCAAGGTCAGAAAATCATGTATTGCTTTACTTTCTTCACTTTTTATATGCCCGAAGGGGGCAATTTATGTTATGGTCCAGGACGTCTGTCTGTCCGTCTGTCAGCAATTTGGTTTCCGGAGGATAACTTGAGAACTCTTTGGCCTACAGTCTTTAACCTTCATGTGATTATTGCCCACATATAGTGAATTACCCTATTGATTTTGGAGTCAGTAGCTCAAAGGTCAAGGTCACATAGACCTTGACATTGAAAACCATTTCCGCCATGTAACTTGACAATCATTTGTTATAGAGACTTCAAACTTTGTATCATGATTGCACACATTGAGTGGACGACCTCTATACGTTTTGGGATCAGAATGTTAAAGGTCAAGGTCATAGTGACCTAAATGTTTAGAATCATTTACACTCTGTAATTTGACAACCATTTGTCATATAGATTTCAAAATTCATATAATGGTTGCACACATTGACTGAATGACCCCTATTGATTCTGGGGTCAGTAGGTAAAAGGTCAAGGTCACATTGAATAGACCTTAACATTGAAAATCATTTCAGCCATGTAACTTGACAATCATTTGTCTTAGAGACTTCAAAATGCATGTAATGGTTGCACACATTGATTGAATGACCCCTATTGATTTTGGGATCAGTATGTCAAAGGTCAGGGTCACAGTGACCTAAATGTTTAAAATCATTTACACTCTTTAAGACTATAACTCAACAACCATTTTTCTTAGAGACTTCAAAATCCATATAATGGTTGCACACATTGAGTGAATGACCCATATTGATTTTGAGGTCAGTAGGTCAAAGGTAAAAGAAACCAAAATTTAAAGCATATCATTTAATTTTAAAGCCTAAGGTTTCCTCCCTTATATCACAAATGCATCATACTTAGAAAAAACACTCTTCGGGCATATAATGCTCCGCCCAGCGATGCTTTTGTCTTTAATTGTAATAAGAAAAAACTGACAGAATTAAGTGTTTATTTCAGTGGTTCTTTATCTACAGTGCACTTGTTAAGCGTGAAATCAAATTTATGTTTACAGATTAACAAAGAGGAGGAGCTGAATCCAATTAAACAGGATGTAAAGAAGGGCAAGGTTAGATTTGTAAAGAACTGTTTCCCTCACCATGGTTATATATGGAACTATGGAGCCCTCCCACAGGTAGGAAAACTCTGACAATATATTTATTTGGTGTTTTAGCTTCTCACAGGGAGAATGGTACTTTGTAAAGACTTTGAAGAAAATGGAGATAGACACAAAAAGGAAGACAGTAAATACTTTGTATTTTCAGTTGATTTTCAGTATGCCAGTGGTTATAATTTGAATCTGCCAACATATTGCTCAGGATGCAATTGGCCAGATATGGTGACTTAACATTTTCTGTATTTAACATGGAAGACAAAACATTTGAGAAGTAAGAACAGACTTTCTGTGATGTTCCTGAGTAAAGTATATCATTTCTGTTGTTTCTTTTCCCTGTGGTATTCTGGAAAAAGGTTGGTGTATGCTTCAGATGTTACTGAGGGGTGAGAATCAACAAGCTTACAATTTGTGAATGTGTCTGTATATGTCATGAAAATCTGGAAATGTTTTTTTATATCTCCGTTGGCGGGGGGGAGGAGGGGGCATATAGATTTACCTATGTCCATCTGTCTCCTGTCCCACTGTCACTGCCACACTGGTTTGTGTCGCATATTACTCCAAACATATATCTGCTAGAGCTATAAACTTTCTAAGAAAAGTTGTCAGCATGAGAAATTATGCACCAGGGTATTTTGGCGCACCTTTATTGGAGATCGCAGACTTACGCCATCTGATTGAGCAAAAATAGCATTTTCAGACTTGTGTTTCGAGTAACTCCAAACATATAACTGCAAGAGCAACTTTCTAAAAATAGTTGACAGCATGTGAACTCAAGCACCTGGGTATTTTGATGCGAATTTATTAGAGAACAGCAGACTTATGCCCCCTGATTAAGCAAAAAGTAGCATTTTTAGACTTGTGTTGTATGTAACTCCTAATGTATAACTGCTAAAGCAATGAAACTTTCTAAGAATAGTTGTCAGCATGTGAACTTATGCACCTGGGTATTTTGATGCAAATTTATTGGAGGTCAGTAGACATATGCCCCCTGATTAAAGATGCATTTGGTCTATTTTACTTTTACCTTATTTTGTGTTTTGTTTTCATGAATTATCAGGGCTCTCGCGAGGGGGCGAAATCGTCGCCCAAAACTCCCTGACTTCGCCTTTATTAAACATCAAAGCGATATCAACTTCGCTGAAAATGTTTCATCTGCCGACGTCAATAACTTGCTCAGTTCCGGTTAAGGGCGGAGCTCATACTCGGAAACGGCGATCAATACATGCTACCTTAAAAGCATTGACCAATCAGAGTGCATTTTACTACTTTCATTGATAATCGTGTGTGTTGACACTCGATACGCAATTGACACAGTTAGCCTTCAACAGGTGTTGAATTGGGTCAATTGTACACCGAGCAGAAAACTGTTGATTCAACAGGGCTCTACAAATACTAAGAGTCAAGCAAATTATGTCTTAACAAATTAATTGAATGCTTAATTTTAATGGCAATGGGTTAAACATCAATGCTTTACCTATGTTACTCGAACCTTTTAAACAGTGCATGAACAGGGCAAAAATACTTTTTTGTATTTTTGTTTTAATTCTCAGATTTATTTATAAGAAAAAGTCAAGTAGATTTAAGACAAGCGTAACAAATTGAAGGAAACCAATTCCAGCAAATATTTAGTTCATTTAACATGAAGCAGCAAGTGAAAATCTCGGATAAATTCCGTTTGTCATATATTTCCGCGACCCCGTCATATTTTTGTATTTAATAGAAACCAGTGTCTTGGACTCTCTTGATTGGGCAAACTTACAACATTCAATTGACTGATTAAGATAAGTGGTCATGATTTGATTATAAGTACCTGTTTTTCATTGAAAAAGTTTCCTTTTCTCTAAGACTTGAATATTTCTGTCGTAGTTACTTTTGAAAGCAACAGTTATAATGAATCAACATAATTTACATCTTAAAATTGTAATTTTGTTCAAAAAAAATTCTGTTGAGACTGGAAACACATCCCAGACTTTTCACAAAAAAAAGTTACTGAATTTTGATGCCACAGATACTGTACATTAGTTTTTAACAGTAAGTTGAATAAAAATCACTCCACATATTTGCTGTCTGTCATTGTCATTCACAAATGGAACTGGCATTGCAAGTACTAACTTCTCCCAAGAGTCTTCTGACTTCTTCCAAATCTTGCCTTAGGGAGAAGGCACTTCTCCCAAAATTTTGACCCTAGCGAGAGCCCTGATTATACTTGATTTTATCATCAAAAACAGGTTGGTTGCAGTTAGTTTCAAAGCGGATGTTCAATTATTAATAACAAAATATATCATTTTTCTAATTTAGGTAGGCTACCAAAATTAGAAAAACAAAGCTTTACTAATATGCGGAGTAAATGGGTGGAGACTTCTGTTAGTCATGTGGTATGAATAAATCATCTCTCAAGTATCAACAATAAAATTAAATCATACCATAGATATTTTGGCAGTTCTGACTTCTGTTTTGGTATTGTTGTTTTCCTTTGTTGTCGACTTTAGTTTGTGAAAATGAGGCTCATCAACATTCAAAAATTGTCCGGCCGTTTCCGATTAATTTATATGGAAACTGAAAAAAGGGAAACATTGTTAAAATGAACGTAAAATATGCCGTTTCTGTTTTGGTGTCTTTAAGTGTTTTTGCAAAGCTTTTTCTTGACTTCCATTGAGAGGGGTGGAGGGGGTTTCATCTGATATGTGTATCTTTGACATATTTTTGATAAAATAACACATAACACTCGATACAACCATATTTTCCATTGATAGACCATATGCATCTTTAAGCAAAAAACATTTTCAGACTTGTGTCGCGTGTAACTCGTAATGTATAATTGCTAGAGCCATGAAATTTTTAAGATTAATTGTCAACATGTTAACTTATGCTTCTGGATATTTTGATGCAAATTTATTAGAATTAGGTCTCCTGATTAAGCAGAAAATGCATTTTTTGTCTCCTATATGTTAAGGACAATGTTTATACGTACCTGTAATTGTGCAGGATATTTTGTGACAATACAGCAGAATCTTGGGGCATCCATGTACAATGGACGCATCTCTAGTTTTATTTGTTTTTTCGCAGACATGGGAAGACATTGACCACACGGAGCCAAGTACAGGAACCAAGGGAGATAATGACCCTCTAGATGTCTGTGAAATTGGACAGACTGTAAGTTTATTTCAGAATATTTTTCTAAGCTATGTAAAATGAAATTAGGATGGTTAGAAAGACATGTAACAATAATTTAAGACAGAAGCTCTGTTGATAAATATCAGATTGACAAAAGGCACTCTGTGATCACACAACTTGAAACAGACATACTTTGCATTTTTTTGGTGACTCTATCAAAGCATTACTGTCATTATGCTGTAACCTTTTATGTGAGAAGGTATTTGATCATCTTTAATGATAGTCTAGTTTATAGTTGCAGAGGAGGTCAGGTGTCTGCTTATACAGTTCCAGATAAATATTCATGTTTTTCATATTTGAAGTTTAAAGTTATTTTGTTAAAATTAGAACCTCTATATCCTGGGTTAAATTCCTTTGTGTAGAGAATTTTTGTTTTTGTGAAATTGTCAGTCTGACAAATTGCAGATTATGGAACTTAAACAACATAACAGTATTGGCATTATTAAGATAAATTTTAATTTTGGCTTCAGGTTCATAAAAGAGGGAGTGTTATTCAGGTGAAAATTCTAGGAGTTATGTGCCTTGTAGATGAAGGTAAGCACGAAAAAGATGGCATGTAATATAAAGTTACCAGATAAATCCTACGTTGTTTATGATTAATTATGTGTACCACATCCTGAAATAAGGTCAAAGAAATTATTGTTCTTTAGGCTAAAGATAACAAAAAAAGTGCTAAAAATAATAGATAAAGATAACTTATTTTAAAATACATACAATATAATGATAGTACAGGTAACACTAACACAAAAGACAAAAAAATTATCAAATACAACAAATAATGTGTATTTTCGATTATTTTCCGATTATGAATCGAAACACCTTCTCTGATTCAATTTGATAATCGATTGTAATGGCCAACCGATTTTACATCACTACAAGTTTGTATCAAGTTAATGAGTTCTGGTTGTTACCATGATATCTGGGATATACATGTAGTTCCAATATTGTTATACTTGACACATGGGATAGTTGATACATCTTTATCAAAAGTCTTAGAACTGAGCAAAACAGCAGGTATTGGGGGGCTTCCTTTTTCCAGAAATGTTGTTTGTATAACACTGAGAAATTTAAAAGTTGACCAAAGTATTCCTAACAAGATAAATTGTATTTTGTAGGAGAGACTGACTGGAAAGTTCTGTGTATAGATGTCACTGATCCACTGGCACAAAAGTTAAATGGTGAGAAACTTAGTTGGAAGGAATTGAATGTAAAACAATTGTTTGGGCCATTATAATTTGACATTACATCCCTTACCTGAAGTATATGATATGAAGTATTATTATACCTCATATAAACCTTTTAGCTCACCTGAGCATGCTCATGTGAGCTTTTAGGATCCTTGATTGTCCGGTGTCCGTCCGTCCATCCGTCCGTCGTCCACAATTCATTCAAACAACTTCTCCTCTGAAACCACTGGGCAAAATTTAATGAAACTTGCCTAGAATGTTCCTTGCATGAAGCTCTACCAAGTTTTTTCAAATGGTTCCGGTTCATTGCATTTCTGGGTCACAGGAGCTAAAAACAGATTTTAAAAGTTGGATCTTTAAAAATCTTCTTGTCAGAAACCACAAGGCCTGGAGCTTTGATATTTGGTATAAAGCATCATCTAGTGGACCTCTATCAAATTTGTTCATATTATGATCCTGGGGTCAAAAATGGCCCCACCCCAGGGGTAACTTGTTTTACATAGAGTTATATAGGAAAAACTTTAAAAATCTTCTTGTCAGAAACCGTAAGGCATAGAGCTTAGATATCTGGTATGTAGCATAATCTAGTGGACTTCTATTAAGTTTGTTCAAATTATACCTCTGGGGTCAAATTTGGCCCCACCCTGGGGTCATTGGTTTTACATAGGCTTATATAGGAAAAACTTCGAAAATCTTCTTGTCTGAAACCACAAGGCCTTGAGCCTTAAGATGTAGTATGTAGCATTGTCTAGTGGACCTCTACCAAGTTTGTTCTAATTATACCCCTGGAGTCAAATTTGGCCCCACCCCGGGGTCATTAGTTTTACATAAGCTTATATAGTGAAAACTTTGAAAATCTTCTTGTAGAAGGAGAAGTAACATTTTCAGTCCAAATAATCTGGAAATTTGTCAGACAGGTTGTTTCTATGATTTCTAGCTCAAGTTCGAATATGGGTCATCTGGGTTCAAAAACTAGGTCACAGAGCCCAAAAATAGAAAAACCTTGTTAACACTCTAGAGGTTACATTTTCAGTCCAAATATCCTGGAAATTTGTCAGAAAGGTTGTTTTGATGATTTTTAGCTCAGGTTCAAAATTGGGTCATCTGGGATCAAAAACTAGGTCACAGAGCCCAAATATGGAAAAACCTTGTTAACACTCTAGAGGTAATATTTTCAGTCCAAATAACCTGGAATCTGTCAGAAAGGTTGTTTCTATGATTTTTAGGTTCAATTTGAATATGTGTCATCTGAAATCAAAAACTAGGTCACAGAGCCCAAAAATAGAAAAAAATTTGTTAACACTCTCGAAGCTACTTTTCAGTCCAAATATTATCGAAATTTGTCAGAAAAATGTTTTAATGATTTCTAGCTCAGATTTGAATAAAGGTCATCTGGGGTCAAAAACTAGGTCACAGACCCCAAATATGGAAAAACCTTGTTAACACACATTGAGGTAACATTTTCAGTTCAAATAACCTTGAAATTTGTCAGAAAGATCGTTTGAATGATTTCTAGCTCAGGTTTGGATATGGATCATCTGGGGTCAAAAACTAGGTCACAGAGCCCAAATATGGAAAAACCTTGTTAACACTCTAGAGGCTACACTTTCAGTCCAGATAACCTTGAAATTTGTCAGAAAGATTGTTTCAATAATTTCTAGGCCAAGTTTGAATATGGGTCATCTGGGGTCAATTAACCAGGTCTATATCAACTTTGTTAAAAGCAGTCATATTCAGGTGAGCGATATAGGGCCATCATAGCCCTCTTGTTACTATATAGCCTAATGTGACGTCACATGGTGTTATTTCGATCTATCATCCTGGAAATGAATATCACCTGGTGAATAATTTTTTGCAATATTCCCCAGGGGCAAGCAACCTATATAGACTTAAGAAAATGTAATGTTCTAGTTCTCTCCCCTGGCAGCTCTGCTCTGGGTGCCTCAGACGCTTGCAGTGTGCACTACAGTGTATAAAGCGTCTTTCAATACAGACTAGCTGACCAAACGTCTTGATAACACAGACTTATCATACGACAGTTGATGATAAAATGGCAGTGAAAAATTACATTAAATTGTTGGTTCGGTATATTAAAAAAAATAACACGTCTCTCAGGGTAATAGTGCATATTAGCGACCCTTGAACTAAATAACACCCTCGGCTCCGGTTGCTAATATGCACTTTTACCCTGAGAGACATGTGTTATTTTTATACTATAGTGACAATAAAGAAAAAGATAGAAATAAAAAAATCCATCCTAATTACACAACTACTAATGTATGTTTGGGTATTTTTGTTCAGTCGTTGCAGAGTGACAAACATGTATATATGTACACACTTATTTCTTTTAATTGGATTGATTTATTTTACCAACCATTAATAACTGATACTATTTGAGGGCAAACTCTCTCAACAAAAATTAGCTTTATTGTTTATATTAGCTTTATCTGTGCCTTTGTGGATTTTTCTCAGTGCTTTGATAAAATATGGCGATTTGGTCTCTGGCACAAGCTAACGCAAAAACTCTGAAGTTATTCAAAGTAATTTTTAATATGTATCAAAGTATCAAATCATGTGTTAAACATAGTGGTAATCAGTTTCCGTTTTTCTCTTCTGATATAGGCATTCGACAGGGAGAAAATTTAAGCCCGATTCTTTTCTCTCTATATTTAAATGACTTACAAGTATACCTGGAGACTAACAGTGCAGTTGGTACAGAGCTAGATGATATATTTAGTGATGAAACTTGGCTTAAACTTTTGATACTTTTGTATGCAGACGACACCGTTATTGTCTCCAATAACTGTGTCGACTTTCAAAACGGTTCAGATAACTTCAATGACTACTGCAGCCAATGGAAATAGACAGTAAATCCGAACAAAACAAAGGTGATAGTTTTTGGGGCTAGAAATCGAGGTGCTTATAATTTTAACCTTGGTCAACATATACTTTAATTAACAGATGGTTGTCATAATCTAGGAGTAATCTTCTCTGCCTCTGGATCTTTTCTGAAAGCTCACCAACATGTAAGTCAGCAAGCAAATAAAGCAATGCATCTCCTTTTCATGAAAACTAACAATGCAGATTTACCGCTAGATTTAACGATTAAATTATTTGATCATACTGTTGAGCCAATACTTACCTACAGTTCAGAATTATTCGGTTTTGAAAACATTGAAATTCTTGAAAAAATTCACAATTTATTTTTGAGACAAATAACCCATACCCGTAAAAGTACCACAAAATATACGCTCTATGGAGAGCTTGGGAGATATCCAGTATTTATTAATGTATACACAAAAATGGTTTCTTTCTGGTCTCGTCTAGTTGTTGGCAAAGAAAATAAACTATCTGCTAAGATGTACAAGTATATGCTTAATAAAAATGACTTAAACTTCAAATGGATCAGCAAGATAAAAGAAATTTTCGAAAGTATTGGGCGACCAGATATGTGGTCAAACCAGCACCTACTAGTGCATAAAAATACTCATAGAATAATAAAACAACTTTCGATAGATCAATATAAACAACACTGGCATAGTCAAATGCAGTTGTTAAATAAAGGCTGAATCTACAGTTCCTTTAAACGTACCATAGAATATGAGAGATATTTCAACATTCTTCCAAAAGAAAACTACATCCACTTGTTCAGATACCGAACATGTAATAATTGTCTCCCAATTGAAACTGCATGTTGGGGAGGAACCCCGTACCTTGATAATACATGCAAGCTCTGCAACTCTGGCGAGGTAGGCTCTGAGCAGCACTACTCACTAAAATGTACATTCTTTTACAAGGATAGAAACTATCTTTTACAAGACTTTAATTTTTTTGATAATGAGCACTGCTTGGCAAGAATATTATCTTGCCAGAATGAGACTCCACTTGTTAAATTGAGTAGATTTGTCCGCACAGTAATGTCAAAATTCTAATGTGTTTTTAGCTCACCTGAGCCTTTGGCTTGGTGGGCTATTGTGACCAGTCTTTGTCCCTCGTCCGTCGTCAATTCCATTCAAACGACATCTCCTCTGAAACCTCTAGGCCAAATTTGATATAACTTGCCTGGGATGTTCCTTGCATGAAGCTCTACCAAAGTTGTTCAAAGAATTCAATTCCATCAAGAACTCTGGTTGCTATGGCAACTTAAAGGAAAACTTTGAAAATCTTCTTGTCTGAAACCACAAGGCCCTGAGCCTTAAGATATGGTATATAGCATTGGCGTGAGGACCTCTACCAAGTTTGTTCAAATTATGCCTCTGGGGTCAAATTTGGCCCCGCCCCAGGGGTCAATTGATTTTGCATAGGCTTACATTGTGAAACTCTAAAAATCTTCTTGTCTGAAACCACAAGGCCCTGAGACTTAAGATTTGGTATGTAGCAAGGTTTAGTAAACCTCAACCAAGTTAGTTGAAATTATACCTCTGGGGTGAAATTTGGCCCCACGTGGGGGGGGGGGGGGTCAACTGATTTTTACATAAGTTCATATAGGGTAAACTTTGAAAAATCTTCTTGTATGAAACTTACAATTTGGTATGTAGCAATGTCTGGAGGATGTCTCTCAAGAATTTTAGAAAAATTTTCCTGGGGTCACTATTGGCCCCTCCCGATGGGTCATAAGTTTTAAATAGCAGTGTAGAAGAAAATCTTTAAAAAATCTTCATGTCTGAAACCACAAAGCCTAGAATTTTAAAATTTGGCTTGAGGCAAGCTTTATCAAGCTTTTTCAAATAATTAGATTAGGTTAAAGGTCACCGAGGCTAAAAATTGGTTTAAATACTGTACCTCATACAGCTTTCAGTTAAAGACCAATATCTTTGATATTCAGTATATAGGATCCTTGCATGGACCTCTACCCATGGGTTGGGTTTTAGGTCACTGGGTCAAGGTCAAGGTCACCATAGCTTATGATAGATATTTCTAGTTTCTGTCATAGAGCCTTTATTTATTGACTGATATTTTACATATTTACATGTTCATATTTACATTACTTACATATTTTCAGTTAAAATATGAAATACTGCTTAACTACAAACCTACAGCCAAAATACTCAGGTGAGCCATCTAGGGCCATCATGGCCCTCTTTTTTGTATAACTGTTAGCAATTTACATTATGTATTACTTACTATACACAAAGATATACTTTCATTCAATTTACGTTCTAAGTTTACTACTACTTAATACGATGAAAATGGTGTTGCACAATTACATCAGCAGTAGTTTATTTCTTAAATTTAAATCACTATTCCTTATTAACTAAATGCTGTTAGTATAACTGTTAACAATTTACTTTATGTATTACTATACACTGTCTCTAAAATTTTCCAAATGCTGTTTCTATAAATGTTAACATATTACTTTATGTGTTTCTATACACATGCATTCCCCCAAACAAGGGGTAGGACCTAAATCATGTAGCTCGGTGCATTATACGAGAAAAACGTGTAGTCTATGACTAATGTCGTCAGTTTTCGCGTAAATTGTTCCGTCAAGCTGAAAAACAGAAGCAAAATATTGCAGATTCACACAAAATAATGGGAGACCTTTGTTGGCATCACTTCAATAACTTTTTTGTAACACATTTCTTCTTCTGTCAAATAGCAGCTACAGTTAGCATACATATATGGCTAGGTAATTGTATACATTATACAAATATTCCAAGAACATCCCCATAGCTGTTGATAATTTATCCAAATTCCTGAATATTTACGCGAAAACTGATGACATTAGTCATAGACTACACGTTTTTCTCGCTTAAAGCACCGAGCTACATGATTTAGGTCCTACCCCTTGCCAAAGTTAAAACTTTAAAATATGTCAGTATTAAATTCTCTACTTCACTACTTGGGTACTACAGGAAGTTACACGTTTGTCTTTTCCTTTATACTGTTAACCCCATGTTGTAAAAAATTACATTGGATGTAATAATGATATCTGTCTGTTTGTCTGTCTGTTGAACACTTTCCATTATCCTCCATTTGATAGGGCTCTAAATGCTCATTATTAGAGAGTTTGTTGCTCTGCTGATATCTATTCTGTACACTAGCATTGTTTCCTTAAAATAGTTTTAAAATCTGTCAAAATGTGGGGGTTTTTATGCCCCCGTGAGGGAAGTCACATGGTTTTTGGTCTGTCTGTGTTTTTGTTTGTTTGTCTCAAAACTTGAACCTTTTTGAGACCCCGCCGGGGGCATGGCGTTCGTTTCAATGTAGCGCTTGTTTTCACTCAGATTTGTGTCAGTTTAACGGGTTAAATCTCTGCACTGTGTTTCAGGAAATTGAAAATCCTCAAATATTTACTTCAATAATTAATTAGAAATAAATTGTTTGTTCCAGATATTGATGACATAAGAAACCATATGCCAGGTTTTATAGAGGTAAGTCTATTATAGAATTTCTTACTGTATGGTGTAATTAGGTGAACTGGACAGAGGCTATAGTCAGTATTAGTTTGATAGGATCCATAAACTGTTCCATTCTTCTGAACTCTATATTATTAGTATGTAGAAAGTTCTTACAGCAATTGCTGTACTGGTATGTATGGCAGAACTGAATATTTGTGGTTGATCAACACTGTGGGCAAGGTGTAATTTACCTTTGTTATGTTATTGCATGTTTCTTGTTTTATTTGCAGGCTACAAGAGAATGGTTCACAGTCTACAAAATTCCAGATGGAAAACCAGCCAACAAATTTGCATTTGAGGGAGAAGCAAAGAATAGGGTATTCATGTTGAAATAATACTTAGATTTCCCCCTTACCTGCAAGTTATTTGACAACAATTGGCAACAAGTATGAAGAAAAACAACTTAATTGTTGTTGTAATACTGAATTGTGTTGGTTCATGTAATGCTGAGATTAAAGAAAATGTGAACAGAGCTTAATTCTATTTATATTTTCAGGGTGGGTTTAGGGAAGCTATTAACTCATTAAGAATTTTTTAAACTAGCATTTAGATCTTAGCTTTAACAGGGCAAGATTATATTTCTGCTGCTGTATTTTTTTCAGGAATTTGCCTTAAAAGTGATAGAAGAAACACATCAGCAGTGGCAGAAACTTATAGCTAAGGAAAGAGAAAACACTGGAGGACTATGTTGGTATGTTAGTTCGTCATATCTAAAAAGAAACTTGCAGATTTCTTTAGCAGGTTTCTACTGTCGCTTATCAGTGGCAACAAATGCAACAAAAAATAGTCTGGCATATAAAATTGTTGGTTGGCAAATGTGAAATGAAAAATGGTGAGAAATTTGAAAGGAAACACTGTAAGTACATCAAGAAAAAGCAACTTATGTGTTTCATTTTGATTTAAGGGACTGGAAGTTTACAAATGGATTATTGTTATAGGTGATCAGCTTCTGAATATAATGAATTATCTTCTTTTTTATGCCCCCGAAGGGAGGCATATAGTTTTTGAACTGTCTGTTCGTCAGTCCATCCGAAAACTTTAACATTGGCCATACGTTCCTTATTAGTAAGTGGATTTACTTCATACTAGGACACAACTCCCCTTTGGACAAGACCTTCTTACTGACCTATACTTATTTGACCTTGACCCCTGAATGACCTTCTCCTTGAAGATCCAATTGTCTAAAAACTTCACCATTGGCTATAACGTCCTTATTAGAAAGTCAATTTACTTCATACTTGGACACAACACCACTTTGGACAAGACTTTCCCATTGACCTATATTTATTTGAATTTGACTCTTGAATGACTCGTCCTCACCTCAAAGTCAGAGCACCACTTTTGGGGCATTGTCATCTTACAGTGACAGTTCTTGTTTTTTTCAATTAATGTGACATTTTGAGAGGGTGTTGAGTATATGTATACATGGTTTTGAATTTCAGTAAAAATGTAGCTGTAATTGGCAGTCCTTATAAGATTGAGAAAGAAGAAGCCAAAGAAATAGTAGAAAAAGTAAGTAGATTTTGTAAAAAGTAAGTAGATTTTGTAAAAAGTAAGTAGATTTTGTAAAAAGCAAATTCCAGATTATTACTGTTAAACA
This sequence comes from Cyclina sinensis, assembly GCA_012932295.1. Classification (NCBI taxonomy): domain Eukaryota; kingdom Metazoa; phylum Mollusca; class Bivalvia; order Venerida; family Veneridae; genus Cyclina; species Cyclina sinensis. Next base: position 68,622,570 of record JAAONU010000001.1, on the reverse strand, counting down.
AAAAATTGTAAGGCTCTCAGCTTTTACAAGCCACAGAAAAAACGACAACGACAAAAAAAACAGATATCCAGTTTTGTCAGTGAAAGCAAATGAGTTGTTCAGTTCAGATTTAGTTCTCTGTGTGTGTGATAGAAGTGTCAAGGGAAATGTTGATGACAGACATAATGAGAACTAAGGTTTATAATTAAGTTTAGTAATTTTGATTGCTTATTCCAAAAGGCTTATCTGTCTTCAACTAAGTTAAGTCTTAATATCCTTTCAAGGACAAATTCTATTAGACTGATGAGATCGCTGACACTATAGCTGATGTTTTGGCTATGTTTCAGTCTGCTGCTGTGGGTGTCCCTGATGACCTTCCAGATGATGGTAAGATTACATTGCATTTTATATTAATGTGTTATAAGTTTACATTAATTTGAATCTGAGTAAGAAAAATGTTCAAAGTAAAGCTTGTTCACATGTATGTAGTCATTGCCTTGATATAAAGGTATTTGATAGAAATATCTTGTTCAGTCATACACCCCCAAATAAAGGGTAAATGCTGTCTATAGAAGTGCTGAGAATTCTTTTTTGACCAACATTGTTACACTGAGTTTAGAGTCTTTATGTTAATATTTTAGTAAAACTGGTAGACAGATATAGCTGTTTCAGATTTTGTAGCTTTCTAAGTGGACTTCAAATCTGCTAGGTTTTTGAGATTAAGAGAACAGTGGTAGCTATTCTTCATAGTTTATGATTTGCATGCTATGACAGAGAAAGATAATGACAAGTAGTCATTACTATAATATTACTTTTAGCAGTTCTGAGTTGTTTCCCTTGCATTTCTATTTTTTTCTTATGAACATTGGAAGCTTTATAGATGCTTTTTCTTTTAAATTTTACCTGCCAATTAAGAATAACAGCTTGGTGAATTTCTTTATAAATAGTATAATTTATTGATTCTGCTGTGTTGTCATATTTTCAGTTGACCTGTGGCACTATATTCCAGCATCAGCTCTATGAGACCTACCTATGTACATGAGATTTTCTTATGCAGCTAATAACTATATTATACATCACAATTCATCTACTATATATAAATATATATTCTATAGGACAAGAATGTTTGATTCCATATATGGTATATAATTGGTGTGGGTAGTGAATCTTAAGAAAATTACTTAAAAAAAAGAATTATGAAAATGCTCTGAATTTGTTTTATGTGACTGTTTATCATTATGAATAAAATCACTGCATAATAGGATGGTTATCACAGTAATGAGCCATCAAGTTTATATAAGAACAAATCTTTTGATCATTATTGTGCATAGGATTATTTTGAAGTTCTGTTTTAAGATGATGTGCTGTGCTGGCTTATAAGAAGTTTCTGATTTTAAAATAATCTTTATATAATTTGCTCAATGTTTAGAACTGATTTCGACATTTTCGGAACACAAGGTTATAGGCAATTCTGTTTAGAATTTCTTTTGTATACAAGATGTAATGCGAGACTGTCTTCCGCATTAAGATGCTTTGTAAAGGGAACATAAGCTTTGCTAAATGGATATATTCTGAAGTTGTTTTATACTGATGCACTTAATAATCAGATGAATATTTTTATTTATCGTATTTGTTGATGTTTATATTGATTTGATTTATTTTGCACAGACCAATTTTTTTTTTTGAAATAGCAGATTCTGGTACATTTTGATGCTGCCAAAAACTGAGAGGAAAAGACTTGAATGATCTTAAGTTTTGCATTAATAAAGCAGTAAGAGTTAATTGTAGCTTTTGTTATCTGTTTTACAATGCCAAGAATTACCGGTACTAAGAGTTAAATATATATATCTCCTCATCTGTACATTACTATTGACAGTAACATACTGGTCAAATATGCAAATCTTAAAACATAGTACACAAGTGTACTAAAGAAGGCATGTATGTATAATTTACAAGTTGTATGGATTTATCTTGAATCGTATCTAACATCCTACTTTCAGTAGAAGTAAATAATTCAATAACTCTTTAATGGGTTTTTTTATTACTGTGTAGAATGGAAGGCACCAAATTCAGTATATATTCCAGGATTGCTTGCTGAAAGTTTAACATTCAGAATTTGAAATGAATTCTCTTCCTGCCCTTATTTTTGATATTACCTGGCATTCTTCAAACGGATAAATTAGTATAGATATCATTAGTGAATCAACTTATATACACATGATCTTAGGTGGTGTTTTGAAAGTATGTGAAAAAAATTTAGAAAATTTTGTTCACTAATTTGTTTAGTTAAGCAAATATATTTTAACATGTAAGCATTTAATAGTTGTCTCAGTTACCATAGTGATTAGTTGTAGCATTGCATGACTGTTTTCTACAATAATATTCTTCTGCCGTCTCTTTGTACTTGGCTGTTTTGTACCAAATACTTAAAATATGATTAATTTATTGTTGACTGTTATTTGTATGTACATGAGTAAAAACTTTATTTCCACAAAGTCACTGAACGTCTTTAATATCAGGCAGTCTAACTCAGTCAGTCAGTTATGTTTGAATTTGATAGTTTTGATTCGCTGGATAATTTAAAAAAGACTATTTGAAATTAGGTTATAGAAGATAAGGACAACAGTGAATTCTTAATTAGTTCACTGATTAACATAATGTTCAGTTAGTTTAGAATACACAAGTTAGAGGGTTTTTTTTGTTTCATTTTTGTATTAGTACAGTGGGTTGTCGACGTTTTATGTTGCACTGGGGTAAAAGATTTACAGCAGGAGTTGGGTTTTACACACTTATGTATTGTAACAAGTCACCCACCAACATTACTGTCTAGTGTAAACAATTTATAATAATGTGATTCTAGGTAATAAATCTTAAAAGACCTATTGCTTTAGTTCATTATATTGCTTCTGAGAAGAGTTTTGTATTGTGCCATATATGAGGTGGTCATTGTGCCTGATCTAAATTCTTGCATTGGGTTATGAAACAGTAGATGTTATTCTCCAGGTAGATTTCTTGTGCATTATGCTGACCTGTTCTCTGTTTATTACCTCAGTTTAAGTCTTTTCCTACTAATGAGCATGTTAATACTTGAAACGACCCATAGACCATTTTTTACCTGAAAATTGTTCAGGACTACCCAGAAAGTCAAAATTAATACTTTCGTAAGTCTTGTGCACAGAATACCTCGAGTAGATTAATTTGCCCAGAAAGAACTAGAACTGTGTCCATAGGACACGGATGCCCCCACTATGCATAAGTGCTCATAAACAAGAGCATGTATATCCTGTATGTAAGATTTTTTCTGTACATATACCTTAAATGATCTACAGGTAACCTTAAGTACATGTTAAATTAAATTACAAATGTAAAATTTATATGTTCCAATTATTTATATGGTATATAGTGAAAAAATCAACAAAGGGCCATAATTCTGTTAAATATGGTCACAGCAAAAATTCCTTCCTTTACAACAACAACAACAACAACATTTATTCAGCATAAAGCAATATCTAACATCGCCTCTAGCCTACAACATATTAGCATTTGTAGTGGTTACACATGAAATGCAAACAATACCAGTTTTAAGAGGGGAAAAAAGGGGAAAAAATACAAACAAACAAATCTACAATCTACACATTAAAGCTGTTCATCCCTGGAAGTTTAAGCAAAATCTGCCATCCGGTTTAAGAGGAGTTGCGTTCACAAAATTTCTATATGGTATATAGTGAAAAAATCAACAAAGGGCCATAATTCTGTTAAATTTGGTCGCAGCAAAAATTCCTTCCTTTACTTCCATCTACACATTAAGGTTGTTCATCCCTGGAAGTTTAAGCAAAATCTGCCATCCGGTTTAAGAGGAGTTGCGTTCACAAAATTTCTACATAGTATATAGTGAAAAAATCAACAAAGGGCCATAATTCTGTTAAATTTGGTCGCAGCAAAAATTCCTTCCTTTACTACCATCTACACATTAAGGTTGTTCATCCCTGGAAGTTTAAGCAAAATCTGCCATCCGGTTTAAGAGGAGTTGCGTTCACAAAATTTCTACATAGTATATAGTGAAAAAATCAACAAAGGGCCATAATTCTGTTAAATTTGGTCGCAGCGAAAATTCCTTCCTTTACTACCAACCAACATTAAGGTTGTTCATCCCTGGAAGTTTAAGCAAAATCTGCCATCCGGTTTAAGAGGAGTTGCGTTCACAAGATTTTGGGACGTACGGACGGACAGACGTACGGATGGACAAGTGCAACGCTATATGCTCCCCACTTTGTGGGGTATAAAAATTGAATCTGTTCCTGTATTCTTCGAGAGCAGGTTAATATCAAGGTAAGGCCACTGATGTCTGGCTATCAAGTTTGTAAAATATACACAAAGGACAAGACCAGCATAACACCGTATTTGGTGGGGTCCAAAAAGTTTCCCAATGAAAAAAGCTGTTAACAACATTGGAACAAGCAGAGATAAGAGAATGGTGTGCCTGCTGGGTGGTTTAATAATTTGTACATGTAAATATCTTTTATTTTACATGCACATTACACAATAGTGATAATTTATAACAGTAGAGATTTTATCAATAACATCAAATACTTAAAAGAAAATGTAATTCTGTTCCCTCTAACTGCAGGTGCTAAGATCATTCAAATACTGGACAAGTAACTTCAGAGCAGATTTTGGATTTTGTTAATGTGGTATCTGTGTTCCCTGTTGAAATTTGGTAAACATTATATAATTATAAACAACATTTTTATGCTCAAGCAAGGTCTTATTTAAAGCAAACATTGGTTACTGAATGCTCAAAGAGGAACAGGTTTGAGAGATATACACCATGTGCTTTCATTATATGTTGGTTGTTGGGCATCGGTGGCAGATCAAATATACAAGAGTCGGTCGAACCAGGTGGAAAAAATATAACACTGTTTAAATATGCAATGAAGAATGTAAGACAGTTACCATTTTATTCTTTATTTTTCTATCAACTCAGACAGTGGAAGTCCTATCCAGACAGTGTCATGGTCACTGAAGTAGTCTGGTGACAGGTAAACCAGAGGTTTTTGATACCTCTTGTAGTTTCAGAGTTATGTCCCGGACAAAGTTCAAAGTGTAACAAGAGGGCCATGATGGCCCTAGATCGCTCACCTGAGTATTTTGGCTGTAGGTTTGCAGTTAAGCAGTATTTCATGTTTTAATTGAAAATATGTAAGTAATGTAAATATAAATATGTAAAATATCACTCAATAAATAAAGGCTCTATGACAGAAAGTAGAAATATCTATCATAAGCTATGGTGACCTTGACCCAGTGACCTAAAACCCTACCATGGGTAGAGGTCCATGCAAAGATCCTATATACCGAATATCAAAGATACTGGTCTTTAAATGAAGGCTCTATGAGGTACAGTATATAAACCTATTTTTAGCCTCAGTGACCTTTGACCTAATCTAATAATTCGAAAAAGCTTGATTAAGCTTGTTTCATACCAAATCTTAGATCTCAGGGCCTTGTGGTTTCAGACAAGAAAATTTTTTAAGTTTTACTATATAAGCCTATGTAAAATCAAATGACCCCTGGGTAGGGGCCAAATTTGACCCCAGAGGCATAATTTGAACAAACCTGGTAGAGGTCCACACGACAATGCTCCGTACCAAATCTTAAGGCTCAGGGCCTTGTGGTTTCAGACAAGATTTTTAAAGTTTCACTTTATAAGCCTATTTAAAATCCATTGACCCCAGGGACAGGGCCAAATTTGACCCCAGGTGTAAAATTTTAACAAACTTGGTAGAGGTCCACTAGACAGTGCTACATACCAAATCTTAAGGCTCAGGGCCTTGTGGTTTCAGACAAGAAGATTTTCAAAGTTTTCCCCTTTGTAAAATACGTTGACCCCCAGGGCGGTGCCAAGTTTCACCCCAGGGGCATAATTTGAACAAACTTGGTAGAGGTCCACAAGACAATGCTTCATACCAAATCTTAGATCTTGGGGCCTTGTGGTTTCAGACAAGAAGATTTTTAAAGTTTTACTATATAAGCCTATGAAAAATCCATTAACCCCCAGGTAGGGGCCAAATTTGACCCCATGGGCATAATTTGAACAAACTTGGTAGAGGTCCACACGACAATGCTACATTCTAAATCTTAAGGCTCAGGGCATTGTGGTTTCAGACAAGAAGATTTTAAAAGTTTCACTATATAAGCCTATGTAAAATCCACTGACCCCTGTGGTGGGCCCAAATTTGACCCCAGGGGCATAATTTGAACAAACTTGATAGAGGTCCACTAGACAATGCTACATACCAAAACTTAAGGCTCAGGGCCTTGTGGTTTCAGACAAGAAGATTTTCAAAGTTTTTCCTTTAAGTTTCCATAGCAAACAGAGTTCTTGATGGAATTGAATTCTTTGAACAATTTTGGTAGAGCTTCATGCAAGGAACATCCCATGCAAGTTTCATCAAATTTGGCCCAGAGGTTTCAGAGGAGATGTCGTTTGAATGAAATTGTTGACGGACAACGGACAAAGACCGGTCACAATGGCCCACCATGAGCAAAAGGCTCAGGTGAGCTAAAAACAAGAAGATAGGTCACTAGGTCAAAATTTAGGTCATTTAACATCAAAGTTCAATATTCTTCATCTGAAACTGTGCACATGGTCCAAATTTCATAACTGTATATCAAATTAAAAAAAAGGAGGTCACTAAGTCCCCTAGGGCAGGGCCAAACAAACTTGGAACAGGTTCACTAGACAATATTTCATGCCAAATATCTAAGCTTTAGGCTTTGTCATTTCAAAGGAGAAGATTTTTTAAGTTTTTATTATATAAATATAAGGAAAACCTATGACCCCTGGGGCAGGGTCAATTTTGAGGCTAGGGGCATAATTTGAACAACTTTGGTTGAGGACCTATAGATGATGTCATATACCAAATATCAATGCTCTAGCCTTTGTCATTTCAGAGGAGAAGATTTTTTAAGTTTTTATTATATATATATAAGGAAAACCTGACCCCTGGGGCAGGGTCAATTTTGAGGCTAGGGGCATAATTTGAACAACTTTGGTTGAGGACCTATAGATGATGTCATTTACCAAATATCAAAGCTCTGGGCCTTGTACTTTCTGACAAGAAGATTTTTTTGATTTGCATTTTTGAAACTTCTTTTTTGGTCCCGTGACCTACTTATGCAACAGACCGGAACCATTTGAACAACTTTGAAAGGGGACCACCCAAGGATCATTCCTGTGTAGTTTGGTTAATGTGCAGTCAGTAGTTTCAGAGGAGATGTTGTTTTTATGTAATAGTTGACGACGCACAACGACAGATGCTGGACACAGGGAGATCACAATAGCTCACCATGAGCATGTTGTGCTCAGGTGAGTTTAAAATGAACAAAGGGCAATAACTCAAAAATTAGGCAATGCAGAGTTATGGTTCTTATGGATTGCACTTCTACTCAATAAGATCTATCTACCTACAGTTTCTTTTTGATACTTCTTGCAGAAAATGAGGATGGACAAAGCGGCGGTTATATGCTAAATTTACAACCCTGACCCTAATCTTGTGCCAGGTCTATCTATCATTTATGTACTAACTTAAAATTTAGTAGCTGAATTAAGATAATATACACTTTGATAAAACACAGAGGCCAGAGTTAATATATATATCTCAATTTACACAACCAGTGATGCACTGTAACAGCACATACACATAAAATACAAACACCTTTTAAATCAATGTAGATTTATTATTGAAACAATTCATTAACATAAAAATACACAGTCAAAATTTGTCAATGAGTAAGAAATGATAATAGAAAGCTTACGACAGAAGCTTTCCAACTAAAGCAATGAACATTTATACTTTAAACTGAAACAAAGTCTATCTGACAAAATACGAAACTTCATAAAAGTTTCAAAAATCAATAAGTAATAATAACATTTACAATAAAATATTCTGTTTCAACCCTTAAGATGAGAGTGACACTTGTTTCTTAATGTTGTCTGTATTTATGCACCTTCCCAGTTGACCCGTATATAAACACTTGAATCTGGAAAGGACGTAATAAGCCAGATTGTGAGAAAGTCATTATCTCTATTACAAACTATCGGGTTTTTTTTTTTAATCCTAAACTGCAAACCTAACATTTAATTTTTACTAAATTTATTTTTTACAAATAATTTCTGTGCTATTAACTACTGTGTTATAATTGATTTTGTGTCATGTTCAACAAGTGATTCCAAGAATTTTCTCCTTATTTTATTTCCTTTTTTGAATTCCATCCGATATGGTATCACAAATGAATGCATTAAAAATATAAGACATTTACTGAAAGAAATCTTAGTAATGTGCAGTGTATCTTTAATACCATCGTCGGAAACCCACGTTCGATCCATTCCGTTTCACTCTATTTATGTAGTTGTGCGGAATATGTACCAGCGGTCACCAACGATGCTTTAATACCTAAACCATTTATATCCTGTAAAAGTCCTGCAAAATGTCAAACTGTTCCTTTACATATCTGTACTGCGGTGGAAATTTTTAAGCTATTATTGTTCTATACGTGACCTTCAAAAATTGTCCATTTTAATATGCAGGATGCTTGAAATACAGACTATAGTAATATCTGAAAGATAGCAGCCATATATATTAAAATTTTGTTCATTAATGGACTGGACATTCTTATATGACATCAACTGTTACAGGACATGACTCTTGTGTGTAACTGGATACAATCTGGTTAAATTTCAGATTGTGAAAGGTCTTTCAACTTTAGGGTTCTTAACTTCGAAGTTTATTTCACATACTGTAGATGTATTGTCTTATAGGCACGTTATGAGATTTATTTTGAGACACAATAACATACCTTTATGTAATTCAAGACTGATACATTAATATATTTTAAAAAAAGTAAGAAGTCTCAGGCACAATAGTATTTTATGTAAAAGTTTTAACACCAGCTCTCATTGCAAAATCCATACATGTATACACATGTCAAGTCATGTACAGGTGCCAAGGGGAACTGGGATAAGCGTAAAGCTGGGGAACTAAAAAGGAACTTGCCTGAAAAAAAGCTTTAAATATACAAGCAATTAACAAAGGCTCAGCACTAAAACATCACAACCAAGTCAATAAATAAACCAAAATTTTAAGAGAAAACAAAAATTGATTAGTGAAAACATTTCTTTTTTATATAAATTACACTGACTACACAGTCTGTCAACAAAACCCACATTAACACCCTTTGAAGATATTTTGATTTCAAGTTTGTGAATTTATACGGACACATACCTGTGCCTTCAATAGAGAAAAAAAATATAACATTGATCACAAAGCATATTACATTACATGTGTAATAACATATTTTGATTGTAAATTTTGTTCAAACCATTGTTCATTATCACTTCTGAAACATGCAATCATAAACTGGACTATTACATTAGAATTAGTGTACTGAAATTCTGCAACAGATATTAGTTTTTGTAAATGTCTAGAAGCTCATTAAGATAAATACAAAAAAATTCATTTATCCAAATGTGAATACATTTTTTATACTGGCTAAACAATTTATTCAATCTTTACTGTAATGACACAAAAAATGAACTCAGCTGTATATACTGATAAACCAACACCTCCAAAGGTTACTGTGATAAAAATGTTTAATTAAGCAGAAATGTCTTTTCTAGACACAATTAATACCAGTCTGCTGATTTTGTACAACATCTGTCTACGGCTCAAATCTTTTGTGTCTGTTCTAATTATCTACAGCAAACATACTAATCTTTTATTTGAATTTTTTTCTACAACAATTCAGTTCAAACCAGACAAAAATAAATTTAAATTCATTATATATAAACCAAACGATCAAGTTACATCCACAAAAGTCACAATTATAATTGGTTTTAATACCAACAATACATAATTAAGACAGCTATTCATTTGGACACTTACAATTTCAGAAACATTAATCTATTATTTTCTGCATGAAGGGAAGTAACTCTACTTACTATAGGCAGGGAAGAGAACTACATCTAACTACACTGGCAGTAGACATCTGACTAGATTAAGGATTTATCCTATGTAGTTTGAATGTTCTAAGAAAAATGATCAATCGAAGACAATCTAAATAACTTGCATTATAGCAAATATTCATTTCAATATTGGAAACAATATTTCATATGCAAGTATTATTTGGAACCACAGTATAGGCCCTAAACATGCATGTGAAAGAAAAATTGTTACCTTCAATTAAATATCATACCTTTTGACTGTAACACATGATAATTAGTTTAAAGTTGTTATTTTAATCTATACTTATATTTCAGATCACAATTATATCCCTAGTACTTATGTTTAGAACCTGATATAAAATATCAATTTTATTTTAGGTTACATGCCTTCCTTGAAATGTTCAATTTTTGCACAAAATAGGGTGTTAGTATTAATTTAATCAAATATATCATTGATATTAAGATCTTTCATTAATTCTGAGAACATTCAAACTATAAATGAAGCTTACATGTTTATCTATATCTACACACACCTAACTGACCAAACATTACTTATTTAAAACTTGTGATTTGAAAACGTAACACCTAGAGTGATTTAGAGGTAGAATTCATTTGAAGTACAGTATAAACATTGCATTTATATATAAGATAACACACAGTTAAAGGAAACACAGATGTACCATATCTCACACATATATTTTCCTTGTTACGTTTTGTATTACAAACATATATTCATCATTCCTTCAACAAATCTCACTTGAACCCTTTGGACTATTTTCATGAAAAAATTATCAATATTTTCAAACAAAAGTTTTAAGGCTTAAATCCTCTCCTCTTATACAACATTTAGTATATGATTTGTCCAAATTTCTCATAAAGTTTGTTCACTACCACTTTGAAAAAGTTCTCGACCAAGTGCAAAAAAAAATAAATGAACCATTGTCCTAGGGTCAAGTAAAATTTATTTCAGTTAAAAAATGTAACTGGAGTTGAGAAAATATGGAATGAACAGATGAAAAACCAGCTACAGAGAGAATCAGGACAAGTAGTTCTTGAACAAGCTCATACAAGCAAGCAGTTAAAGTCCAAAATGAGTTAATGTACAAGACATATGAAACAGTAGTTAATCAATGGCTGAAAATCTGGAACCCTGCATGTTTTTTGTTTTGTTCTTTTTTTTGTTTTTTTTTTCTTTTCATAAACTTTCTTGGAAGTAACCTTATAGTCTGTGGGTCATGAAAATTTTCAAATGGTAAGTTTTTCAACATGTTTTCATCATCCATTTCAGTGAAACATTCATGTTCATGTATGTACAAGCTGATAAAGTATAGTAAAGCTTGACATGAATGTTCGGATGTGGAATAGGCAGTACATGGAAACATGATAGCTATATAACAATTTTTCATGTACATTAACATGATGTACATGACCAAGTTTAGATTCATGAACAAATCTTTTTTTGAATTTTCTTAACAGTTTGTTTGTAAAAACTAAACATGATAGTAAAAGCACAGTTTAGAGAAGTTAACTGTATATTTTAGATGGCAAACAATATTGTTCACACAACACTGAGTGGCATATTTGGCCAGATTTCTGTCCATCTTCAAGCTTGCACTTGTTTTAGGGAGTTTTCTTTGACTAATCTAAGTGACTGATACCTCCTGCTTTGTAAGGGATGTCACACCAAGATGAATGAATAAGTGATTTAACAACAAATATCACTAGATAACCACAGGCACTGGTTGTAAGGAAAAGAAGTCATTATAGACATTGGTTGCTCACCTAGATCATACTACAACTTCTGTCACAGTTGAAAGGTAAACAAAAGTAATTAAACAACTATTTAAAATAGTTTTCCTACAACAAGAACTGTTTGATGTCTCAAAATATCCAAAAAGAAAAGACAAAGATTTATCATAAGAGTAAATGACCTCTAGGGAATGGATAAAAAAATCCTCATTAAACCATGATTTAAATATAGGGTACCAAACCTCTCATGGAGAAATGCTTTTTGGTAAAGTTTGTGAACACTGTTTAGGCTGGGAAGTATTTGTGAACTGACAAGGCCAACAAACAGACAAAAAATGATCACAATAACTATATATAAGATGTTATACTTAAGGCTCCAGCTAAGTAACGATATGTACAGTTTGTACTACAGTTGTAGAAAAACAACATAATTGAGCAGGATTTTGCATTTTTAAATGCTTATGTCCTACATGTGATGAAAGAAATGGCACATAAATTACATGGTGTCATGAAAATAACACAACAATGATCACTTAGCTATCAATAAAAACACTTAATTTGCCAGAACATTATAAAAGATAATTTAATATTATAACAGGAAATTTTGGCTTTTACATGGTAACAGCTTAGCTAACAAAGCTACCAGATTTTGAAGACTTTAATAATTATCCTTGTTTTGAAAAAAAAAAAAAAAGAAATCAATAAATTGATGAAATTAATTAGTAAGTCTATAAAGCACCATAATGGTACTGTTAGATTTTTGTAGGAGACAGTGCAGCCGAAGCTGTCAATAAGCACTTAGCATAGGATTACAGTTTGTTCAACATGGATCTATGATCTAAGCATATTACACAAATTAAATATGCACCAATACACATCCCCAAAAATATACATGAGGTTAGTAAATTACCGGCCACATTTTGTATTACATACAAAAGTCTTTTTCAACATTTTTTCCCCCCAAAATTTTTTTTGTATCAAATTCCATGTAACGTATTTTGGCAGAATGATGCAAAGTAACAGTTTCTTACAAACATTATGAGTTGTGTAAATAATTGTTTACACAAAGAGTCAAGTACAAATTAAGTCCTTCAAATTATAACTATATGGTATACAAAATTATATAATAAACTCCATACAGAAACCAAAAGATGAGGGTTTGATTGTTTTGAACACAGTAGAGATTTGGCAGTTTGCCAACAACATCACTTTTGAGATACAAGTACACACAGTCGTCTTTCTATGCAGGTATCAGAGTCCATTTCTCTGTAGAATGCACACTCACTGAACAACTGCAGCCAACAGAAATGGCATAAAGTATTTTCAATAAGGTCTCTCTACCTTGTAGAGTTTTCACTTTACCATTTCTTACATTTTCTTTGGTAATGAAAACTGTTATCTCTCACTGAATTTTCTTTTAAAGAAATTCATAACACTCTCTAAACAGTGTAAGTTATCATCTTTTGTCTGTTCCTGTCCAGTGTTTGGTAAGATTTTCCTTGAAAGTCCTCAGCAGAGTTTGTGAGAACGTGTAAGTGAGAAACCTTTGAGATCCCTGTATTATGCCACTAGGAATGAAAACAACACTACCTGGTGAGTGGAGGACTGTAGAAGACTAGGTGACATAATGATTCTGTCACAAAAAGCTCAGACTCATACTCGAGTCAAGCTCCATTATAACCAGACTCATCTGTCTGGGTCATACACTTCTTAAATGTTACTGTCTGCTGAATACAGATTAGGGACACAACTTGGCACATCAATGGTGACACCAATCAGTTATGTTTGTATCATATGAAGCACTATGTCAGGAACAGTGTACTCGCGATGGTGTGACAGCTGATACTGACAATGTTGAAATACTGAAATTGTTGCTCAACCCACTTGCCTTCTTTTTTGGGCTCAAATTCTTATTAATGTCTTCAGAAAAAGTAGAAATACTAAAATTTGGTGAATTCTGGTGGCTTAGATCACCGGGACTTGATAACGGGGAAAGAGTATAATCAAATGATCTGTTATGGTCTCCAGTTTCCTTTTCTTTAGGATCAGAATTGACAGAAGATTTTGCGAGGGATTCAATACTGTAAGAACGATTCAATCCAGATGATTTTGAAGTCAATGACAATGGTGATGAGGCAGGTGGAAAATGAAAGCGTGGTGATAAATACTTATCAGCTCCCATAAAGTTATTGTCAGACATTTTTAACATTGAGAAAGGCGACTGGTGAGCTGGTAAAATATCATCTTGAGCTTTAATAGTTGTGTCCATGTCAGAAAGTTCACGACTCGAATCATGTACAAGAGGTGATTCAACACTACGGAGACGTGACTTGTGTGGCGTTGAGAATGGATCGTCACTTGTAGATGAGTGGGCGGGACTACCCAACATGGAATCACTGTCATGGATACTGTCCCCACCCCCATGACTGTCACTCATGTGCCCATCATCTTCCTCAGTACCTCCCCCATCATCGTAAATCCTAATGCATTTCTTCTTCCTCCTAAAACAAACAGAAAGAAAATTATAAGAAATTATGCAACATCTTACAGTTACAGCTACAACAATAAAAGACCTACTGAATATAAAATACTACCCATTAAAAAAAATAAGCCATTAATATTACACAAGTTCAAAACTATCAAATATTACACAAATTACACTTTGAAACTGTAAAACACTTCAGTCAATTATCAGTCTTAGCCATTACCATTACCCAAATTACACTTAAAAACTGTCATCACTTTCCTGTCAGTTAACAATCTATCATTTCAAAATAAACAAAAGTTTTAACTATTAGATATTATATATCACAGGTAAAAATAGCAACACCAAAAGTAAAGCAAATTCTAGCCTGCATACATGTAGAACATCTACTCATTTATCATTCTTTCAGGAACAAATGCTCAACACAGACTTAAATAGATCTCTAAATGGAAAACTCAGCCAAAGGAGTACATTTAACCACACTGTTGACGACGTATATGAAACTAGATCAAAAATATATCTAATCTGCATTTAATTCTGACACAAGAAGGAACTTAGTGACTCTGACTGAGAAACTTTCAGCACTAAGTTTGTTCTCTTTTAACTCTTTCCCACATAGATACGACTTTCTACGCCTTTACCTATTACCGCATAGATACGCCAATATACGCCGATATCGATTCCCGCATAGATACGCCTTTCTACGCTTGTTCCTTATCCACATAGATACGCTTTTCTACGCCTCTACTTTTAATCTAAGATTTATAAGTCAAAATATTGGTAAATCTTTAAAAATCCTCGATAAATGCAAACAACAATCATTCTTTTTCATGTTAACCTAAAAAAGATGGGTGTTACTATTTAAAGATTTTCCGAAAATGAGAACTGAAAGTAGTGAGTGTCAGTATCGCTATTTTTAGAAAAGCATGTTAATATCAGGTCATTTTGTGTAGAAAATGGCGGATAAATAGTTTGGATTTTTATTGAAAATTATTCAAGCTGGATGTTAAAGGTCAGCTTGTAAAATTAACAGCCAATAAAAAACAAGATCGGATATATCACGTGTGAAGATCATAGGTCACGAGAAGGATGAATGACTGCTGTGTTTATTCAAACCAGCTGTCAAAACAACTGTATAATTTCAAAAGATAATGCACCATAAAGTATGGACCCATCGGCGTGTGATCAAAGTAAGTAAACGGAAATGATTATGTAATTCACCCCATAAAAGTCAACAACATGAAAAAGTTGAAGCCCTAAATTTGGAATTTACAAGGTACTGACCCACTTTCCATTGCATAAAAAAACAGCATGTATCTATATAAGATTTGTTTATATTTTCACTTACAGATCACTTTATTACTCAAAATTTATACTTGCAAACAGATTCCAAATATATTGTTTTTTTCTTTTTGCTCTGACAAAAGACACATATAAATACAATAAAGAAAGAAAGTGAATGTTTGAGTGAACATTTATTTTTCTTTTATTTTCCATCCGTATAAATAACTTGATGTCAAACCATGAACATTTGCTTTTAGGTAATAATTTTTTTACTTTTTCATTAAATAATACAATACTGTATATACCTTAAGTAATGTTTTAATTTTTTCCTTGGTTTTATAACTAATATGAATTATATTTCCATCAAAATAAAAATTTTCTCTCATAAATTTGGTGATAGTCATTTTTATCAACTCTTTTTTTATTGAAATATTTCTCTCCCAGTAATAAAAATTATACCATCATATAGAGAATTCATTCCTGAGAAAATTATGTATGTATCACTAAAAGCTTAAAACAAGAATTCATACTGAAAATTTGGTTTGAAGTAAGTAGGTGTAAAATTATCAAAATTTATCAAAAACCTGTATGTGTACAGTGTAGTGGT
Source organism: Cyclina sinensis (assembly GCA_012932295.1). NCBI lineage: Eukaryota > Metazoa > Mollusca > Bivalvia > Venerida > Veneridae > Cyclina > Cyclina sinensis. Next base: position 68,606,466 of record JAAONU010000001.1, on the reverse strand, counting down.
ATTGATCTCTTATCTATGTGCCTACTGTTATCAGTTTACTGATAAGCCTATGCAGTACAGTGACAATATACAGGATTTGTGTATGTGGGAAAGAGTTAAAGTACCTGCATGCATGCCATAAGGAATTTGCTTACAAACTACAATGCAAAATAAATCTGGTAAGAAAAAGCCTGTTACAATTTCTGCTTAATATATAAATAGCTGTAATAAATATACATGAAACAAATATATACATGTGTAGGGTATAACAAGCATCTACGGTGCCTGAAAGAAAATATATATGAAGCTCACTATTAGCGTTCTATTAGGTACGTGCTGACATCCATCTGTTATGGTGCATATGTTAATTATGTTTTCCTACAAATGACATGGTAAAATATCTATTCTGTATAAAAAAAAATTCTCAGAAAAAAAAAACGGACACTGAAAATCCAGTCTATAAAAAAACAGTTAACTATTTGAAGAAATATCAAAACTATTTCAGCGATAAAATCACAAGAAGTTTAATCTGAGTTTTACGACAAATGGAAAATTTAATAAGAAAAAAAATCTTTATTTTCTCCCAAGAAATGATACCAATATATGAAACAAAACCTGACACAAGAAGATTAATCTCATCTTACTAATGTATGAGCTAAAAACAAACATTCTGTATTAATTAGCAACATTTGAAACAGAAGACTACTTTAGCTCTAAGACTATTAGTATTAAATATAAAGCAATACTAGCTCTAGACAGGTATAAACTCAAAATAAAATCATTTTAAACATCACAAGAAAATGGTATTACTATTAACCATGAAAACTTTACAGACATGCCTTTTAAGTTTAGTGCCTTATTTCATTTCTGATAGAATGCTGACAAGAGGCCACGTATGATATAAAGATTGCTAAGCAACCGGGTCAATCTTCAGAAATTTAACCCTTAACCTGCTGGAACCAAAAGTGATTAGCCTTTGCCACCAGTATAGAGTCAGGCCAGCCTGCACATTCGTGCAGTCTGACCAGGCTCTATACTGTTGGTAGCTCCATTTTTGTATTTTGATATTGAAATCCCTTAAACTTTGAATGGACTGTTCCAAATTCAAAGCTGGGCAAATCCATTACAAAATTTCAGCATGTTCAGGGTTAACCCACTGTTAGGTCACTTTGGCAAAAAAATTGTGTAATGATTATTAGACTGCAGAACTGTTTGTAATCTAAGCAATGCATCATGTTTATTTTAGAGACAAAAGTCCTTGACACATCATTACAATGATCAATTTCACTTCCAGAGGCTTTTGGGAGAAGACAGTCCTGGAATCTGTCTTAATCTAAACAAGAGCAACAACAATGCCTGTGAATGGCTTAAATAAATGGAGCTACTTGAAATCTGGAAGTTAGGGAACTGGTAAGTAGAAGAAATAATTTTGAAAATGAAGACATGAAAAGCATATTAAACAAGAGCCATGTTACACATGGTTAATCCCCCCGCCGGGAAGAAGCTACCTGAAGGTTGTACTTTCAAACACTCAATGTAATAATGTTTGAAGAAAATCCCACAAAAAATAGGCAAGGTAGAGTTATTGTTCTTGCAAACTGCACTTCCTACCAATGTGCTATGTCAGTGTATTAAGTTTGAAGAAAATCGCTCAAGCACTTTTTGAGTTATGCTTCGGACAAAGTTTTTCAATTAAATCTGATAAAGGGGAATAATTCTAAAAGTAGGCAAGGTAGAGTTATTATTCTTACACACTGCACCTCCTCCAAATGTGCTCTTTCAGTATATGAAGTTTGAAGAAAATCACTCAAGTACTTTTGGAGTTATGATCCCAACAAAACTGGAATGGACGCACGCATGGACGGACATAGACCATTGCTTATATCCCCTCCTCCTTTCGCGGGGATAATAAGTTCAAGAATTCAAGAATTAGATAAACATGTATATGCTGGGATTTTTAAAATGTAAACAAGTAAATCTGATAAAGGGGAATAACTCTAAAAAATAGGCAAGGTAGAGTTATTGGACATGCACACTGCACTACCTACCAATGTGCTCTGTCAGTGTATGAAATTTGAATAAAATCCCTCTTGCAGTTTTGGAGTTATGCTCTGGACAAAATTTATTAAGTAATTATGATAAAGGGGAATAACTCTAAAAAAAGGGAAGGTAGAGTTATTGTTCTTGCACACTGCACTACCTACCAATGTGCTCTGTCAGTGTTTGAAGTTTGAATAAAATCCCTCAAGTAGTTTTAGAGTTATGCTCCGGACAAAATTTATCAAGTTATTCTGATAAAGGGGAATAACTCTAAAAATAGGCAAGGTAGAGTTATTGGACTTGCACACTGCACTACCTACCAATGTGCTCTGTCAGTGTATGAAGTTTGAATAAAATCCCTCAAGTAGTTTTGGAGTTATGCACCGGACAAAATTGTTTCGGACGGACGCACGGACACACGGACGGACGAAGGGCATTCCTAATATCCCCTCCGCCTTTGGCGGGGAGATAAATAAAATTTCATTTAAAAATACAGCAATATTATATAATAAATCCCGTCCTGTTATAAACACAGACACAGCTGACAAAACTACTAAAGCATAAGTATAAAATATTATATTCATGCTATGTTATATACAAAAAGCAAAGCGTTACTACGTAAGCGACCATTTTCAGGGCTGGGTTTCTAATTCATTTTAACAGTATTGCTCTCTTTTCAGCTCTGAACTTATTGACTGCCTTTAATAAATATTTGTTCAAACAGTTCTTGTAATTCATGCAATATCTCAATCAATGAAGATTAGGACAACAAATAAAGCTCTATTTTGAAAATAACTCTAATCAAGAAAAATATCGACTTACTAAAAGGGACCATGCAAATAATAATTCTCAGCCAATGAAAATGCAAAAAGCAGCAGACATAAGCATTACTAATTTTAGCCACCAATCATATCATGCGGCATTGCGTACCTCGTTTTCTGATTTAGCTATTTTTATATCTACTATTTGATCACTAGAATGTTCACTCCTGAAAATCAACAAACAAAATTACAAGTTGTTTTAATTTATTTTAACTGTTCTAGGCCACACTAAATATTGAACAGAAGTACATGTGTACCAAATTTGAAAAAATCTTTCCAAACAATAATATTTTAAGACAACAAACCCATATAATCTGTATACTTTACTTTGTCCCAACAGAAAAATGTTTTTACTCCTTACATTCCTAAATACTTCAAAAATAAAATTCTAAAATTAACTTTGTTTACAAAATCCTAACAACTTTAAAACATAGTACATTTTTACAAACATTTATTTCTCAAGTCTTTCCATGTGCTGCCAATGTGTAACTAACTATGTTTAAGATCTACCACTGAAAATGAAACATAGTACGAAAAAAATTCCTACATACCGACAAGGTTTGCACCAATTCTTTTGTTGCTCCATTCCATACCGTGCACGACACTTCTTAGCATTATTTGTACATTCACCTAAAATATCAAAACAAACAAGCCTCATAAAAATAAGAAAACACTCAGAATAAAGTTACAATGCATTAGTGAAACCTAGAAAAATGGAACCATTTTTTAACAAGGGATGATACTCAGAACTTATAACATGAAATTTTTTTGCAGCAACATTACTAACAACAGAAGTAAAAGTGTTAACAAAGTTACTATCTTTTGTCTTCAATTATCATTTCTTAAATGCCAATGTCTCATATACTTCACTAAAGTTACCCTTATTATGTAAGTATTTAACTTTTACAGTCACTTAAGTACATAATACCAAACTATTACCAACAATTGTTCAGGTATTTATTAAATGCACCAATTTCATAATTTTCTTAAAAGCCTGTCTGGAGAGGTCACAAGGGGCACATATTGTAAGTAGCGATTACAAAACAATCAAACTGCTGATTTTTCTGCTTTGATCCAGCCATTATTGGAACACGCTTATTGTCAGTTAATCAGTGAAAATCATCGCTACTATCGTTTACACTTCCCGCGGGAAGATGCGTGTTATTGATGGCAACCCTTTCAATTATGTTTTTTTCGTGTCATATATGCATCAGGAGACTTCAACCAATACAGATAAGACTTTCAAAGGAAACACAGAATTCTTTCAGGTGAGCTTTATCAAATTAAACATGAATAACAGCGTGCAATTCACAATCAGTCTAAGTCTGAAATGCTTTTGTTCAACAAAATTGGTTATGTAAATGTTTAACGGAAAGATGAGTTGAAAATACCTCTCTCTGAACTGCACTCGCTCACATTTAGGAACACCTGGTTACAAATCACAGAAATACAAGACAAAATTTTTTAGTAAACATAATAAAATTAAGATGTTACCATGTAACTGAAAGCCACATCCATTCATGCATGCATGCCGAGACAAAAATTCCAAGTAATATTTACCGAATGCTAATCTTTTGGAAAATGTTTCTTCTAGCCCCATACCTTTTGGACCACCTGATGCCAGTGTCCCTGTTTTTCGTTTCTTTTTCTTTGTACGAGTTGCGTAATTGTCTCTAGCACTCCAACCGGGATGTAATTGTAAATGTAATTCTTTTTCTTTTCTTGCCATTTCATAATACTTAGCTTGTTCTGATCTATCTAATGAATGCCACTGAAAAATTTAACAACCAGAAACTGCAGACAATCAAATGCAAATTTCACCAATTTTGTAGTTTTACCTTCACAGAAATGCAAGAATTGTCTGTATTACCCTCAATTATCCTGTCCAATCTACCTCAATTTTAGGTTTATCATAAATAATTTTGCAAACAGATTTAACACGCAAAATGTTGATGGTAATTCATATTGTTTCATATATTTGTGGCATTCTTCAGGTTTTAATGAGCTTTCCAGATCTATTTTTCTCCTTCCCAAGTTTCAGTGATGTTAAAATAATTCCCGATTGGAGTGCTTTTTTCTATGGTAACAGTAATAAATTTTCTTACCTTTTTTTTTTTGCCAATTCGATACTTTCTTGTTCGCTTTCTATTGTCTCTGGGATGCAATTAATCTTTTTTCCACTTTTCTTCGAAAGCAAATCTAAAACCCCCTTTTTTTATTTAAATACTTTTCAATGCTTTTATTCTGTTTCAAATATCAATAAAAGTAAATTTTTACTTATTTTTCATGTAATTAAAATTTAAAGGGCAGTTTTCATTCGTTTTAATTGCACCCCAATTCTAACAGATAAAAAATGTGTGGATATTAACCAACCATCACGTTAATGGACAAAAATAGTCCAAGCTTTTTTTACCTGTCTCCCCTAAAACTGGTGTTGTATTTTCGGCTTTTCGTTTTTTCTTTTTCACATGAGTTCCGTAATTGTCTCGAGCACTCCAACCAGGGTATAATTGTAAGTGTAAATCTTTCTCTTTTCTTGCCAATTCATAATATTTGGCTTGTTCCTCTTTACCTAATGAATGCCACTGAAATTTTACCAACACTTGTAGTTCAGTTAATGAATATTCTTAGTTATTGTATAAAAATTTATTGTGAAATAGAGATCTTACATTTGGTTTGGGAACGTTCAACAGTTTATTTTCAACACTACTTTTGCGTAACGGTCTATTATATCAAAAATAATTCTAAGTTTTACCATTATCAATTATGTTATGTTAACTACTCCTTTATCTTCAAATGACATTCATTAGACTTTACAAAAATTTTTCATCATGACATTACTTGATTATTAAACCTAGGATAGTTGATTTGCTGAGTAAAGTTTTCCATTTATTCAGTTTATCATTTTGTAAGTTGCATATTTGTACTTCCTTAGAATATTTAGTTCTATTTAGTCCTACAAAAAAACAGAGTTTTTAATATTTATTCTTAAATCTTCAATATTTTATCAAAGAGTTTACGGTCGAGTTTCTTTCTTTTTTTCAACCAATGCTTATCTATGCTTTCCATTTTAGAGAAAAACAAAAAAGTTGAGACAAATTCAAAAATTTTGTGAAGAAACCAAATGTGCAAATAACTTATTGGAGATACAAAAGACTTCCTTTATATATCTTATTTTGACTAAGTATTTAGTTTTGACAAGTTCATTTACAAGCTAGGAATCTGCAACTGTTCTGGTGACTGGTTCACTAGTAATATATAATACGTATATATAGAATGCATGAAATGTAAATTATCTGGTGTACTCGTAAAGACAGCAAGGTTCTTGTGTTTTTGTTTTCGTTTTTTTCATTTTTATTTTACTATTTATTTACAAACAACAAATCTAAAACAATTCAATTTCCAAACAGGTAATTAAGTAAATATTTTCTAAGGATAATTAATAAAATTGGCATGAAATGAGTTTGAGTTCATTCACACACATTCATTCTATAACTGAATACCTGTTCACAACCACAAAACTAAAACTGAATAGTTATTTATCATTCTACCTTTCTCATTCTGACACAGTCAAGATGTTGTTAGCACCAGACTTCAATACCATAAACTATTACAGAAGAATCCTTTTCTAATTTTAAACTTCTGCATGCACTGAATTTATCATTATCAACGAGGCTATGACAGTAATATCATTACTTATCTGAAATCATCAATTTTATTGCCTAACTTATCCTAAAAAAAAAAAAATCTGTTAAGATAGTCATCAGTAAACTCCACTTATTTTTTTTTTAATTGATTTTTTTCTCTTTAATGAGAAAAGATTTTGATTTTGTATTAGACAGGACTCTGTAACCATTGTCAACCCCTGGTATTTTCCCTTTAACTTGATTTTCAATTTTATTCAATTAGATAAAAGTACTAATTTGATTTTGTAATGATAATAGAGCTACTGACACTAATTAAATTGTGGCAAATAAACTGGCAAATAAATCACGTGAAGTAAACACACTTCAAACTGTCTCTATGAAAGGAATCATCTGGATATTTAGACCATTTCCTATTCAAAAAATTTAATTTTTTATTTAATGACTTTGTTCAGTTCTTATAAAATGTAACAATACTACTCAAGTTTAGATTTTCCTTTTGGCACTATGGTTTAAAGCTTTTCATTATTTTTTTGTATGGTTATAACAAAACCGAGGATTTCTAAGTTATAAATTTGTTTTTTTAATCAATTTTGAGAAAATTTTATAAGGTGTTTTCTACTGAAAACATCTGACTTTTATTATTCCAATTCCTGCTATAACTGTATGATTTCCTTTTTTATCAAAGACAAAATTAAAAGCAAGAATTTTCAAGTACTGAAGACAGTAAACATTTGATTGTTGCAGATGTTAAATTTCAGAAAATAGTTACGAATACATTTTATCTTATCATTTTTGTTTAAACCTGGTTGTATGGAGTGCAAGAGACATTGGGTACTTCTTGTGCCAAAAAATGCACATAATGCTCTAACTGAGCACGAATTCCACTTCCAAACTGAAAACCAGTGATAAGAATCATTACAAGATTTTAGTACAACACAAGACAACAGTGTGCATATAGGCTGATATTGAAGTTAGACAATGGGGTAACACCCATATCTAGCTAGAATATCTTTCGTACAATGCCTCGGCATGCATAGTCCGCGACCCTGATATTTACCAAATGCTGGATTGTCCATGAATCTATCATCAGGGCGCGTACTTTTCTCTCCGGGCATCGGGTCCTTCTTTCTTTTTTTCTTTTTAGCATGAACAGCATAATTATCTCGTGCACTCCAACCAGGATAAAGCTGGAGATGTAATTCTTTTTCTTTCCGTGCCATTTCATAATACTTAGCTTGTTCAGAACGATCTAAAGCATGCCACTGAAATGTATCAAGTGTTGTATATGACTGGAATGAAATTTTCTGTTAAACACCCAAATTTCTCTTATTTTTGCTTGTTAGGTTTAAACAATTGACAGGGAAAATTAGGCAGAGGCAAGCAAAACCTGAACACTTAATATAAACAACCAACATCTGAGGATTTGTTTGAGCTGCAATTTTCTTTGCATTCATTTAAAACACTTAAACACTGACTATTGGAAATTTTTTGTTTGTTCTGTGTAAGAAGAACATCAAAGACAATAAAAGAGCAATATTATGCAATACAGATTCATAGACTTTCTTGAAAACAAATACATATTCAAAGGAATACTTCAAAGTTACAGTATATTCAAACAGCACACTGTAGGAAATCAAACTGTGAGGGGAGTAGCCACAATTCATTACACAAAAATATTTAAGTACTAAATCAAAAGAAGAACCATTCTTTTATCTTCAAATATAATGTGGCGCTAATTGTTACTCTGAAGTCTCTGATGGTCTGAAATAAAGGTTCGGTCATTAAGATAATAGCTGCTTTGTGCCCCGCACCTAGAGGGCACTCTGCATGGGCTAATCGCTGTTTGATTATGTAATATATACTCTTTCTCCTGCCCATGTATATGTACAAGTAGTCCAGAAGTTGTGAATATTACAGCCGACAGATTATCACGTTACTCTGCAAGCTGACTTTTATACGTTTTTTGTTTGTTTGTTTTTCTCCGTCTGCTTCATAAACAGGATCTACATTTCTTTCTATTACACGACTGCAAACATTATATGACGGTAAAAAATACTTCTTTTCAATTATACAAAAAACATGTGAAAGGTATCAGTAAACATTACACTATAAGATACCTAACAATCCTTAGCGTTTTTGTTTTTTTTTAATTTATGGCAGTTTCATGACAATGACTTCAAGTTATATGTCAGTAAAAGATCAGCTTCTGTCTGAAAGCGCTCCATTACACTAGATTTTTCTATTCGCAAAAATCTTAATAAGAAGAACATTCTACAGTAGAAAAACTTACCCGTCGACCTAATATTTGATTTATTGCTGCAGACTCTTTTAATGTACACTCGGCTACTACTTTTGCTCTTTGTTCTTTCATAAATAACATAAATGCATTGAGTGGTTTCTTTATATGAGGTTTTTTCTTTTCAGGTACTGGACTTTGACTTCCACCACCATCTGGGTAGCCATGTCTGAAATAAAGAACAATGATATATTAGTATGTACACTGAGGCTATATATATTGAGGTCAAAACTCATTTTTTCAATAAAACTAAGGTTTTTAAATCCATTTCCTTTACACTTAACAGCTCATTGGTAACTAGAATTGTTCTCCCAGCCAGCAGAAAGTGGGAAAGGAAACCACTTACAATCATTACAGGTTTATTACTAAAACTTACAAAATTATATCCTCACACTATACTACCCTGTGTTTCAAAACAAGCGAATATTATGCAGACTAAGTCCTTAAAAGGGCAAAGATAAATTCAAGTTTGCAAAACAAATCACAAAAGGTTTTAAAACTGTTCATATGGTGTAGAAAACAATGTACCACTTTCAACCACTCAACTTGTGGCATTTATTCGCCTTTAATAAATGAAAGCCAATTTTGTGCCAGATACAATGTTACATAGAAAAGATAGCTGCATATTGAGTATTACACTTACTTTATTATTAAACGCCATAAGGATGTTTTTATGTAAGCTGCCCTTATTGCTTGAGGAATAAATCAAAAATAAATCTTTCTTTATTGACATTTACAGCCTCTTGAAGATGTAGACACTCCAATATAAACTGATCATTTCCACAGACAATTTTATCACCTTGAGCAGACATACCACACAGCATCAGGACAGAACACATGGTATAACTGTCTTCATCAAAGGGAAGCAACTCTAAACAACTTACAAAACAGTTCAAAGGGAGAGAAATTAGAGAAACATTAGATAACCAAACTTCCAAAATATATCAAAGGAATCTTCTGTACTGATAAACTAGAAACATTGTCTGTCTTAGTAATTTTCTTGGTTCTTTTATCTCTATTTCAGCAGTTGCACTGTGATTAAAGCTTCTAACAGACCATGATCAGTATCTGCATCACTAAGTGCTTGGATTTGTCATCTACAACTTAAAAAGTTGGCCAAAACCTGTTCCATAATTATAACTAAATTAACACATCTGTCAGCATTTATCAGCTTCCAGTGTCAGGCAGCTTAATTGTGAATACTTTTCACTTTCTTACAGTTTTCTTTTCAGGAAAAGGAGAAGAACATGAAATATGGCTGGGTTATATGCGTTACAAAGCCGTTAAATGAAAGTTTGAGCACCCAAAGCCACTAAGTAACTGCTCAATGGCTTTAAATCTGGTTAGAAAACCTGACTGGTTTAATTATCTGTGGACATCTTATCTTGTACTGGCCTAGACAGGAGACTTTCCCTTGAAATATGGTATCATCTTGTATCTAATTTAGAAACAGCAAGTGTTTATTTATAGGACTCTGCTACATATTCCATGCTAATGATGGTATGATTTCACAATATCTCACATTTGTAACAGGAATTATTGTTTAGGAGAGAAATTAAGACCAATACATCAACACATCCATTCCTGTACTGACAGCCATTCTGTAATATATTAATGTCTAATTGCCAAGAAAGGATAAAATATCTACTCAGAAGTCACCAGAAAATTACCTTAGGGTAAATTATGATCACTTATGAGCCAGAAGGGTCTTAAAAGGACCTAAAGTATGTTTTTTGATACTGTTAATTTCCCATTACTCTGTAAGCAATGTATATATGATACTGCTAATTTCCCCTACTCTTTTATTATCTGGGCTATAATTAACTGGATTTTTTTATCATCTGTAAACAATAATGTTTACAAGATAAAATTCCTGTCACTTTATTTGATAATATTTTTGAGGCACTAAGAAAATCTGTTCTCTGTCTCCATTTTTTTTTCGACATTAAAATTACAGTTAGCACTTGTATCACACTTCCTCATGCAAATGCTTACTTTAATGTTAACTGAACATGATTTTCTGTAATAAGGGGTCAATAAGCATATAGATGAAAATATAAAATGCCTCAAGTGTTTTTGCAGATAAAGTTGCAAGTTCCAAATTATTAAGTCTAATGTTGATTTTCAGCAATGTTAACTATCAACCATTCAAAAACAAAATCATCAAAAATGAAATGAGGTCTGAAAATAAACATTGTTATAAAAATCAAAGCTTTGGAACCACAGGCTGCCTCTAATAATCATAGAATTCTTTCTGCTACCTTTTTATTCTGACATTTTCCAAGAAATTCCCTTCAATTCTATATAGAGTAGTACAAAAAATGCTGACAAACATGTACACAAGACTAAGTTAATATACCTGTGATTGTCTGAGACTCCACCCTCCTGTTTTGGTCCCGCCCCTAAATGGCCATGTGGTATACCCGGAGGTACACCATGGGGAAAAAAGCCTGCTGGAAATCTAGCCGATGAGTTGATAAATGAGGGTGGATAAGGTCCACCTAAGGCACCTGAGGAGATCGGATAACCCGGAGGTCTTTGCCTGAAATATACAACCGCATTATGCATTAAAAATGACTTAAGTATAAATGTTTCCCTTGCTGTCTACTCTACAAAAGCAATCAAGGTGAACCGTTCCACCATCTTGATACTATATGTGAGGAAAGGGGCTGTTAGTTACAAAGTATAGGACTGAATTTCTGATTCTTCTTATGAACAAATCACCAGTGACTAGAACTGAAACAAAACAAAAGCACATAGAATACTGATTCATTGCCAGCTCCAAATATTGATTCTACTTCAAGTTCTTTTCTTTCATCTCAAGCCTCATTTTAGCCTGTATATGGCACTGGTGTTGATTTCAGACCAATCTGCAATATGACACCGCCATGATATGATTGGAAATAAACTGATAATAATCAACAGCTATATTATGAAATATATTACTATTTAAAGCAATTCTCGGCAATATTTGAACAACAACAGGCAAATCTATTTCCGTTTCACTTTCAAAACTCAAATTCAAAATAATGATGAAGCAATAAACTTAAGGTTTCAAATAAATATTGAAATATATTTGAGAAGCAAATGAGTGAAAATCAACAATTTTCTACAATAATCAAAAACTTTAACAATCTCTTTGAAAGAGAATTTCTTGCTTACAACTTCTGCATTTTTTAAGTTACCAACACCATATAGATTGTATTTTGCCTTTTATGCAGAGTGAGCTATTTCTACTTTGAGCTTGAGATATGATTCTGTAGCGTAAGACTGTAGGGTGTTTGGGTAAAAAAATAACATTTTTAACTGTTTTTTCAATAAATTAACTTTGGTCCCCTTAGTATGTTTTTGAAGAAGAAAAAAGTTTAAGATCCTACTGTCATCATTTCAGTGTCACTCAGATGCTTGCTTAACATGATGTCTGTGTAGCCATGAGGCTTGATCATCTGTAAGTGTCATCTCCGAACAAATTGTAAAACCATGTTCTCACCAATGTTCACAAGCTAGGGAAACTACTTTAAGTTTAAATTACATACAAAACATAGAAAAAAAGAAAGAAAGGAAATTTTAAAAAATGTTCATGACATGTGTCACTTTCTTTTTCCATTTTCCTCACTATTTAAATCTATCTGGATGCAGAAAGATAAAAAAAAATTACCGGAGGAAGGGGGTGCTTACTTCTTTTTACAATAGAAACATACTTTCTTAAATAAAGATTTAAAATAGAAAAATTCTTTCTCTTATCTCAGATACATTAATTCTTTTTTCCCTCTGTTTTAGTAAAAGTGTAACTGCAGACAGACGACAATTAATATGGACTGAGTCTCCATTAAGATTGACAAAAGTGTCCTTAATTATGGAAATTATTTTATAACCAGTCTGATATTTTAACAACAGCAAAACACATATGATAAAAGTCTGACTGAAGATCAGGTGGAAAACATTTTTTATGAAAATATTTTACCAAGATGAATTTGGTCAATGGCACTTTGACGAGTAGTTAAAACAATCATTGCTGAACTTAAGATATCGATCCCGAGTATGTAAAAAAAAATATAATAATGCAACCTAACAGTATGGCTTTTTTTATCAGGAATGAAAACCTTTCTGCCTGGCCTCCCTACACACTTTACAAGAAAAAATTTGGTTGACACTTTTATGAGAATTGCCATAATACACATAAAAATCTGTATGATGATATAAAATCAAGTGTTTCACTGGAGTGGCATTGTGCGATAACAAACCTTCAGTAATAAGGCAGACAAAAACAATGTTTAGCAGTTGGGTTGGCACACAATATTTCTGACTTCTTGTGTAAGACATGATAATCTTAGTGGGGGGAGCAAACACTTTTCTTTTTCTCTTCAAATTAAATAGAACAACTATGATACAGTCTAAGTAATTCTTTATATTTTTAGAAACTACAGGCCAATACAAGCATGCTCAATTCTGCAAGTAGATCAGAAGCATTTATATCTTCTGTAAGGGAATTGTAACAAGGTTGCGATGAAAAGACTAAGTTCTGTAAAAAATAAAAGAACCTCTATCATTCAATTTTCATTCCAAAATGGACATGCTATGAACTGCATTTGCCCTATCTAGCACCATGGGCGCTTACAACATTCAAGAGAAGGGGGGCCGTAAAAGGGTACTAATATAAAGATTTCGTCTAGTTCAAGATGCTAGAAAAGTTCGTAAAATCGAAACCAGAAGTTTATTTTGCAAGACGGTAGTGAAATCTGTACATGCTGTTACAAAACAGAAAAGACAATGATGCAAAAAAAACATGTCTTTGTACGAATTTTCTACTGCAAAAAAGGGGTGCCTATTCATTTGCTGGTCAAAAGACAAATGAGAGGCACTTGTAGGGGCATGGGGGCTAGATGGGGCAAATACAGTAACCTGTAATATTGTCATTTCTATGTTGTTTAATTATTTCCCTTGCAAGTCAGAAAACTGGTGAACAAAAGATATATACTTCTAAACGAAGACTGGTAACTTACCAATTTACATCTGGGTATAATGAGGGTGGAAACTGGCCAGCTGTTGTGTGGTATGGAAATGCATGGCGTGGTAAACCTGAAAATAACGCATCAGGATATTTAACGGATAACAAAATAAATTTAAAATCTTATCTAAATTTTTTCATATATCTTCAGTAATAATTCTTAAAACACTTTTACATAGTGAAATATAATGTCACTTAAAAATCAGAAAGCTAAGTTCTACTGCTATTCATCTGATAATGATAGAAAGGGCCAGTATTTTCCAGATTTTTTTAAAAGAAAGATTATAATAATTATTCATCTTAGTTTGAGGACATGTTTCAGACAGTAAATCAAATATTCTGTATTTTGATATCTCTATACTGTTTCACCAATTTGCAAGATTAAATTTATCAGAAAATGTCAATAGCATATTTTTAGGCTCCCTCAGAACTTTGGTCCATTTAAGAAAATTATTAAACACTTTAATCAGGCGAGAAAACATTCATGATAAAAGGCTCAATATTAACCTGCAACTTAATGGTTATGTCATAATGAATCATAACATTTCCTTACAACAATGGCTTTCAATTTAATAGTCTGAATATAGATGGGATCTTTTGAAGAATAACATTTTTATGAATTTATGAAAGCTTAAGGAATCTAGTATCAATAAATCAAACTTTGTTAAGGAATCTATCACTGATAAAGCGGTAATATTTTTATTAATTTATCATTCAATCTTTGGATGACTAGTGGTCTTTCTTTTTTTTATTTTATATTTCATAACTTGGTAGTTTTATGAAACCAAATTCTTGGCATCTGGTAACCATGGAAACAATGTTGACCTTTGTGAACTGAATCTATAATTTCCAGTTGCTATGCACTGCTTTATCTTCTATGTTTTGTAAATTTACAATCTGCATTGCACAGTCATCAATACATGAATTATTTAAGGACAATTCACTGAGATGACAGAGGTTTCAGTCTTACCTGTTTTAGGGTCTATTGTGACAGGGGGGATGCCCATGTGTGCGGGAGGGGGAGAGGTGAAGGGAGGTTCACTGTTGTACCCCATCATAACACCAAGAGGGGACTGTAACATTGGCACTTTGCTCCCCTGAAAATAGACATACACAATTATCATACAAAGGTGATATTATATAATCTCTTGGTCTCCCGAGTGAAATTTTAAAAATCTGATGCTTTCTTTTTCTATGAGTATTCATCTTCCATCACTGTGGTGTTGGACTGCTAAAAATGTAAAAATGATAAGCATCTTGGTGAAAAGAAGTATTAAAACATCATGTTAATAAATATTCAGACATAAAATTGAAACAGTTTCTATTCTTGCTACAATATATTCAATAACAAATCTTACATATCTTTTTTTTTTTCTCTCTTAAAGCAATTTAACTCTTTTTACGATTTCTTGAACGATGATGTTGCATATTTTTTTACTAGGTGACAAGATACTGTATTCATAAAGTTTTGATAACGAAAGATAATTTTTGATATGTTACATTTCAAGGAGAATTTCTGACACCTGATTACACAGGTTTGACTGTGGGAACTGCAGGACCCGGAGTTATGATTTGTCATAGATCAAAGTTAGAAAACAATTGTAAGGTTTCGTATAGAACTAACAAAACTCATCACTTCCACTGCCTGTACATGCACTCTTTGTCTGTCAGTCAGAAAACTGACCAGGCTGTTGAAAACTTTGTATACTAGTAATTATAGCGTAATATAAATATTAAATAAATATCATAGACTACTATAATGTATAATTTAAGCGAGCGGGTGGCAATTCACGGCGGTAGATCAAGTGGTGTCCAATGTCAACCTGCAAAGATACCATCAACGTTACCGTCACGTAATTAAACCCCTATTATCGTTATTGTCTTTTGTAATATCGCCGAAATAATCACACCCAACACGCAATTACAGTATCATATAATACAGAACTTTGATATTTATCAAAAGGTTCTATTCATTTTCAAATTCATTGGAAAGATAGGGCTATGTATATCGGACTAAACTGTAAACTCAACAATAGTAAAAGATACCCCAAATTTATGCCTTTTATCTCTGAACAATTTTGATAGATCTCAAAAAATTTCCAAACAAGGTCAAAAGTCGAGGCAGTGCAATGGCTTTGCGATAAATCAAATTAGCAACAAATAAAAGACATTACATGAAAAAGGTCTACACAAAACGAGATCAATGTAAAATCATCACATTGTAGTTTGAAATAATGGGCAAATAATTCAATCCATTATAGGACAAACCACTTGAAGTAAAAGGGGTTTGGAATTCACATGTCAATCAATTTACATTCTGACTACACATAATTATTGTGGGAACAAAGAATAAAATTTTCAAAAAAAATTTGCAACTGATTTTAATTTTGTTATGAAGATGACCAAATAATTTCTGATAATACCCTTACTTAAAATAACAATTTCTGTTCAGTTTTAATATGTTTGCATTGTTGAAACTTCACATGGTATTTGCATAATATTATATATGATTTTAGGTACAGACATTTTCTTACAATTCTCCAGGTATAATTAAAGCCAAACTATAAAATCTTATAAAATTTCTGGCAATAAAAGCAGGTCAATCCACCTGATTTGGTTACCTGTGCATGCAACTGAAATAGCTTTTTGACAGTTTAATTGCGATATAAAACAGTGCAAACATGATGCTGAGATCTGGCAGGGGTTACTCAAAACTTTTTTTTTTTTAAATACTTGTTGATGCATCATTAAATCTGTATCAAGGTATATAATATCCCAAGAGAAATCCCAGACTTAAAGAATATACCCCTTGATATGTTCTTCTCTGACAAAATGCATTTTTTTGTGAATCAAAAAAAAAAATTATTCTGCACCAGACTGCTTTCAAATATAGAATTGCAATGTTGATTTAAACCTAATTTGAAATGGTCCTCCATTTACTAATATTCACTTTTTTTCACTAAGGTAGACATTAATCATGAAAAGGTTTAAGATATTGATGTGAGGTGTCAGACTCAAAGAGCATGACAAAAATGAAACCTGCCTGGCACTTGGCCTGAGCCTTTAAATAGGGTGTTCAGATATTAACACCACAACTGCCTGACTGATGAACCAATGTTCCTGACAAACCTATGTATTTAACACTGGTAAGTAATTAATTTCTCTTCACCTTGTCCAATCTGTTACAAGTGGCGAGAATTACTCCAGACAACAACAGACTTACAGCGAGATTACCTGGGCAAGGCTAAACTACCTATAAAATTGGACTGCTCCACTGTGACACACGTCTATCAAATTCAACATGAACAGGGGTACACCTTATTCTCTAATACACACACATTTAGCGTTTGCTCAACTGTTTGTTCGATAGAAAACCAGATTAAACTTCAGGTGGAATTTTACATTAGGTTGAAGAGAGATTAAAAATAAAAAAAATCTTTTGTTTGGTTCTAGTTTTTATCTTTGATACACTGATTGGGAAAATGAAAAAGGGGGGAAATAAAACTAGTATCTCTCCGAGCGTACATGCAAGCAAATAGATTTTGCTTTACAATTGTCTGATTTTCTGATTTGCATTATAGCCATCAGTAATAAGATCATGTAATATAATTGAAACATGGTGAATTGTTCAGTGGTTCATACAGTGATAGTGTTTCATTTAATGACACCTCAAAGTATCCCCGATGAAACTGAAAACTGACATGTTCTTTACTGGCAATTAAGCCTAATGACGTACCGATACATTGTTGTCAAATTGTTAATGGTCAGGGGAAGGTTGTACAATGTCACTGAATAGATGCTCTTTCAAAATGCAAATATAAAACATTTTTGATAAATATGACATTATATTTGGTGACAGGTGCCAGTGCGGAACATCCCTTAATGTCTAACAAGGGTCCCCAGGGAAAGCGGACTACTGTCATAGAACGGTTTTAATTTTCAAATTGAATAGGTCTTACTGCATGGTGTAGGACAACTATCAAATTTACTGGCAATAGTTGTGTTAATTTGATAATGCCACTGAACTCGACATAATTAATGGTCACAATGCCATTATAATAATAACTCATTTCCAATACCTTCAAAAAAACTATTTTCATTTTGTAAATCTCTGTCATCAAATTCTATTCATTTAACAGCATTAACAACCTTTTGCTGCATTCTGAAACAGAGCAACTCCCTAGAAACTAGTACTAGAATCACACTTCCTTGATTCATTTGTAACACAGTAATGGCCCTTATATCTTAAACAGAGTTAGAGCTCATGCAAATAAAAAAGCACAGTTACACCTCTTTCACAGCAACCATTACTGTAAATGGTTAAATTTTTTCTAAAGGGATTTTTCATCTCCTAGTGAACTCAGTGAAAGGAAAAATTATTTACTGTTGCATCGTTCCCATTTGTTCTGCAGCAAATATGCATTAATCTTTATGTATGAAAGAAGTGGTGTTATCATTTAAAGTTTCCAGAACAACGAAATAGCACTTATTTCTCTGACTTTTATAAAAGTGTCAAAAACTACTTAATGTCACAACTGACATAATTTAATGAAGAAATAACAAAACCATATGCCCAAGTTTTTCTACAATAAATTGTCACCTTAATTTGATACATATAAAAAAAGATTATTTTTTTTAAATGTCAGTGTTTATTACTATCTAAATTTGCTTTAAGTTACATGGTACAGTATATAACAGTAATACAACTTTATAAGAGGAGGACGTCAAAGACTATTCATTACTAGTTCCCTCCTGTTCCATTTTCTTTCCACTTCTTTTGAAATTTCCCTGCATTCCCTAGCAGCACCAAACTGATTTACAAATATGACATCTGACAGACACTTGCCCTTAGAGGAAATTAATAGCTGATCCCTGAACATCTTAATGGAAAAATTAATGACTGATCCCTGCCATCCTATCACCTGAAGTAGCTATCCTATCAGTTCTAACGGTTCATTAGCCTCAGAAGATAATTCAATAAACAATAGTGATAAACTTCAAATTAAAGTTATAAAGGCCAGATATTTGGTTTTGTGACCACGCTTAAAAAAAACAATGCTGATAATAATCAGTTTCCAACAGGTCAATACAGATATATATAGAACAGCTGATCATTCTGAAGGTTAATTTAACAAAATGAAAACTGCATTACTGGTGAAGAAAATGGTCATTACTTAATTGTGGTATTAATTTTCAAGATAGCTAAACATCTAGACTACACAAGGAAAAGAAATACACTATTCTTATGCAATGTAACAATGGACTGCAACTGATGCTGAAAAAGACTACAAACTGCAACAGGACACACACGAAGCTTAACAGTGAATGGGTAACTAACTCACCCATATATACCCAGGTGCCTTGTGTTTACAAAGGACAGGTTACAAAATGTTTAACTGTATATTTCCTAACAAATTTAAACTAAACTCTGACTTGCTCATTTGTCAGTAACATTCACTATGTACATTTTCTGTGTGAACTTGTGGCATATTCAGCAAGAATACTTGGGGTGATCAGGATTGCTGCAATTTCTTAATGTTTAAGCCTAAAAGCTTAGCTCTTTTAGTAAGAATAAGAAGTATGAGTGGCCATGTTCATGGTCAAAGTTAAAGCAGAACAGAAATTTTATTCAGACTTGTACATTGTACATCGTCTTAAACTCATAATATAGCAAAAACATTTATCATAATAGTCAAAACTTTAGCAGAACGATTGTGTAAAAATAATCTTCAGCAAAAAGTCTGGGATCAAATCTTCATCAAAGTTAATTATTGTGTGAACATTTCAAAGTCAAATCTTTAGCAAGAAGCTGTAGTTTAAATATGTTTTATATCATTTCCTTGGCAAGAAACTTGTTTGTGAATATTTTCATTGTCAGACCTTCAGCAAGAAGGACATTTTATGTTCACTGTAACATCTTGCAAGGAGCTTTTGTGTGAACATGTTCAGCAGCTATTGTGTGAACATTTTTCATAACCAATATTTGCAGTCTCCTTTTCCTCTAACATTTCTATTGTAAGTTCGTTGGTGAACAAATTCACTGTCAAATTACTAAGAGCAAATTTAATCGTCTGGAGTTATTTTTGTCAATTTTTTGTGTGTGCAAAATGACTTTTCTAAAGTGCTATTTAACCATTCTCCTACTGGCGATAACTGTGTTTGCCTCTGCAACCAGTGCAGACCAAGATCAGCCTGCACATCAGTGCAGTCTGATCATGGTCTGCACTAATCGCCATTCAGTTGGTAAAGTTTCAATAAAAGACCTTCTAAACAATGGATCTGTCCAAATTGAAAGATGGACGTCCATTTAAGATATTTAGCAGGTTAAGGGTTAAATTTTAGCCAGTAGATAAGTCAACAGTTTGCATTAATTCTAACCTTCTAATGGTCTGACTTAAAAATAATTTTTCTGTAGTCACTTTTTTCGTAAAGTTGAAGTACTGAAATTTTTTATCAAATTATGAGCAGCTAACTTAAAATGAAACATGGTAAAATTTCTAATGTACAACTTCTCTGTCCAATAGATCCTTCAAATTTGTGTTTCTTTTTCTGTGACTTGTTGTTTGTATCAAGCAATATGGTATTTTTGTTTTATAATATCAAATTCTTTACTTGCAATTTAACTTTGAAGGAACACATTCTTGAATTTGCTGTTATCCATTTTTTTCCAGTTTTTTTTTTTAATTCAAATGGTTCCCATTATAATATATATATATATATATCACAACAATATCATATTTTTAGAGAAATGACCACCTGAAAGTTTATTTTTTCTTCAAAATTTGAAACTTTGCAAATGAAGATTTTTTTATGAGAAAATAAAAAAAACATTATCAATAACAATATTATTTAATTTTACCAATGTGAGACATAAACACCTCAGCTGTTTAATTCTTTAGTTTGCTACAGAAAAGAAAGCCTCATTGGGTTTTAAAAACAATTCCGTAACATTTCCAAGCAAAATTATAACTTTTTATCTTTTTAATGTTTAGTTAAAACTCAATACAATTTCCATAAAAAAGTTTGTAATTATTATATAACACTATTTATTAAGGGAACTTTTACATCTTATGAAAAACAAGTTCAATTATCTTATTATCTGTCCTAAAACTTCGACAGGACTACTCTTAGTATAACAGTCAGTGTACAGTCTTATCAACAAAATACACAGACAATGAGATATTTATTATGTATATTTATGACTGAAATGTATGCATGAAATTAGCAGTATCAATTTAATTTACAGAACCTCATTTAATATCAATAAAATACCTTTCCAAAATGCATTACAGTTATGGCGGAATTTAAATTCTCTATGTGTGCTGGTAATAACATAATGTGAGAACAAAGGATAACAAATATTCTAGCATATTGTAAATCAATAAATTTTAATATATTTCTTGCAACATAACTGTATATTTTTTTTTTTTTTGATCTATAGTGGTAAATCAAGATTGCTGCTGCTCTGTATTTTGGCTCGAAAACAAAATCTCTTTCTTTGTTTCCGATACAAGACAATTTAAACACCAAAATATTTTTAAACATTTTATTTCAAGTAAAATAATACGAAAAATTTAATTTGGAAGTTTTTCTTCAAACTGAATAATTAAATTACCTTTGTTCAAGTGTTTTGGTCAAACATTAAAGCGACTGACTCACAAAATTTTGCTGGAAATTTTTTTTCTTTAAAATTTAAGAGAATTTAATATACTATGGAAAAAACATAATATTATGCTTCTATACACCATGAAAACTGAAAAAAAAAAGTTTTGACTTAACCAGGATTTAAACCCACGACCTTTCGGTCAGTAAAATTTAGACCGATTATCGAGACCACTGAGCCACAGCGCCAACTTATAATATAGCGTCAAAAATAAATATATAACTAAAATGTCTACCCCGTGACTAACGGGGTAAATTTTTTACCGATAAAAGTGTGTAAAACTTTATATTTTGATGTTTTTCAGTATCAAAAAATGAATCAGTAAATTAGTTTAAATATGTTCTTCAAACATGCAGCAAAAAATTCAAGATGTAAGAACATTTTCTTTTTTTTTCGTCATCGGCCCTTCTGTGAGTCAGTCGCTTTAATAAAATGTATAATGCAATCAGGTTTTACTTGTAACATTTAATATAATATAAATTCAACAATTTTTACCCTGTGTTTATATTACATAACAATTCTTGGA